>JAQMRL010000006.1:49437106-52303500 GCA_035578175.1 Catonia carolina | reverse complement strand
TCTTTTTATATATATATATATATATATAATATATATATATATATATATTATTTTATTAAACATTATTTTCCTTTGTTTGCACCACTACATATATGATTATGAACAGCCAAAACAAAATAAAATAAAATATAAAACTCACCTCAGAGTATTTTATCATATACTGATTTTCTGAGCATTATGCTGCTTATTTAAAAAAGGAATGTAAAAGTTCTAATGTGGCAGAACATCTGCTGACGAAAGGGCATAAAATAAGCAGTCATGAAAATAATTTGGAAATTTTAGAAATATGTTTTGATAGTAACAAATTATGGCAGTTGGAGAAATATTATATTTATAAATTTAAAAATAAAAAGATAAATTTAATGAACAGCCAGACAGAATTTGATAATGATAAATTATTTCAAATTGTACTTAATCGAGATAAGGAATAAAACTAGGTACAAAATGATTATACTGTCATTCGGCCGAATAAACCGCGCGCGGAATGGTGCTTTAGGATAGCTATTGTTTTGAACAATTGACGTGGTCTACGACCACTATTGTGTTTGTGTTTTATGTTTTATTGTGTTTATGTTTTTTAAAGTCCTGATGATGTCTCCGAGGGAGACGAAAGATCTTAATATGATATAATACTCTGAGGTGAGTTTTATATTTTATTTTATTTTGTTTTGGCTGTTCATAATCATATATGTAGTGGTGCAAACAAAGGAAAATAATGTTTAATAAAATAATATATATATATATATATATATATATATATATAGACCAACTATTACTGGTTCCTAAAAAAATTAGAAGCAGCTTCCATTTTCTCCAGCAATAAATTACCGTCACTTGATGTTATTTTTTGTGTAAATAAAAGGTTACAAAGGGTTGTAGGTTCCTATTGTTAGACTGAAATATTATCATCTTATTTAGGCCTACCTAATTTATAGTCTAAGCTTGTGGCGAAATACAAAAAAATCTAAAATAAAATGAATAAGGATTGGTTAGGCCTCTAGGTTTATTTAGAGCTTAAAACAAAAAGTTTTGTTTGATGTATTAAGTTGTAGCCAAAATATACTACTAAAATATAATAGAACTGATGTACAGTAAAAAAAATAATTATTTAGGTCTTGCAAGTAAGGCGGCCTACAATGACGGCAACGCGCGTGTGACGTCAAAGGCAGATATAATATAGGACCAATCAGAGTGTAGTATTTTTAACCAATGAAAAATCTCCAAACCTAACCAATCAGATGTCTTCTTAGGCGTCACTTTGATTGGTCAATATTGTCCAATCAGAAGGCTCATTATAGTTCACTACGTCATCCGATATCGACCAATGAAAACGTCTTAATCAGTATTACGTCATTTGTCAGTATCGAGCTTCCTGATTGGTCCGGTACTGTTCCTGCGCGTGACGTCGACTTACATTTTTACATAAATCCACCCATTGTCACCGCCCAGTTAACGATACGGCCGAATATTAAACAATAACGTCTACTGAAATGCTATACTTTCCAGAATTAAAACGCCTACCAAAAACATTTTTAAACTTGTTAAGGTCTTCCGAGTACGGAATGATTATGGTTAATTGTATGAAACAGCAGTATATTTATACTGCTTTTCACAGTATGAAAAATTAAAATTCTTAAAAAGGAAGCACAAGAATAGATTGCGTTTACACATACAAGCTTGCTTAAATTTAAGACATTATTTTCTCGGCTACCATGCAAACACTACTATACGAACGTAACACATTGTGATTTTTTCATTGTATATTAAAGTTTATTCAAATAAGGACGTCTCTAAAGTTTTTTTTTGTCAAGTAATCGTCAGTAGAATCGCCGGCATTACCAAACTGAAATTTACAATATACTTGAACAATACCTAGTAAGAGCAAAATAGAAATTGTGCCCTTTTAACGACAATCAGTCACACTAAAAACGGTTAACGATGTGAAAAATTTCTAGGCAATATTTTTGACATTTCTCCGCGCTTATTCGCAGTTCTTTTCATTATTTTATTTTATGATGCGAAAATTAGTATTGCCTATATGAAACATTAAACTGTTAAATATTTTTAAATTTCAACTGCTACTTCCACGGCTAAAATAATACTTCTGTTTTCTTCAAGAATGAAGCAATTTTCGACTAAAACATTATAACAACATAAGAAGTACTGGTGAAATAAACACTTTTAGACCTTCTTCATATGACAGTAGATTTTTATACCGTTTTTACCTTGCAGTGTGAATATATTAAAGACGCATTTGCAAGGTGCGAAGTGAAAATTTTTTAGAAGGCCTGCTTTGCTCATCAAATGACTTTTCTACTGAAACATACGGTTACAAACCAAAAAATGTAACCCAATTAACTTTTCAGTTTATTTCAGATAACTTGTAAATGTTTGAACTAACTTCTACCCTAATGATCTAAAAACTCAAATTAATTGTGCCGAGTATTTAACATCTCATTATTTACCTAATTTTAAGTAATTTAAAAAATCAGATTTGTAAGAAAGGATGTTATCAAAGTCGTTATGAAAGAACGTACAAATTTAATCTTACTTATCTTACAAAAAATATAATCTGATAAGAGTTTATTAAATTTAATGTTCAAACCAACATCTTCCTTAAATAACATAAGCGTAGTACATAAATACGCACGGTTTTATTTCTAAGAATTATTAAAATTTTTGTGCTTGAATTTTGACTATAGCAATAATAAACAGAGAGCAATGCTCAACGATTTTTCTAACGTTTCTTAAGGAGGAATGAATTGCTGATTGGAGTTTTACACTATTGGCGCAGAACGTGTATATTTTTATTATACGTTTTGAGTTAACGAACAGTTCCTAAATCAACAAGAAAATAATCATTATAGAGCGTTACTCAACGAATTTTTATTTCTTTCACACTATTTGTGCCTTTCATAAATCCGAAAATATAGACTAGGCCTACTACATATTTGGTAAGTGATATTTACCTAGAAACTATATAACTCATTGAAAGGTACCTTCATAATATGTTCTGCCCTACCGTTAACTGGAAGTTGTCATTGGGTGTGGACTTTATATTACAATCATACTCAAAGTGACGCCCAGAATCAGTACGGACCTATCAGAAAGCAGCATATCCTGACGAATGACGTAACGCTCAAGACACTTTGTCATTGGTTGACATCGGTGTGACGTAGTACAGTAATAAAAAAACTCTCTGATTGGACAATATTAACCAATCAAAATGACGCAAAAGAAGACTTGTGATTGGTTAAAACTGGGCTTTCTTATTGGCCGAAAATACGAGCCTCTGATTGGGCAATTATTACCTGAGCCGTTGACGTCACATGCGCATCACAATCAAATTGGCCCGACTTACTCACGCAACCCTAATAGATCGTTTGTTGAATACCAGTTATACGAGTATTTTGATACGTATATTTTTGTTTCTCTTAAACACAATAAAAGCGTAGGTCAAAAATGATTTGTCAAGTAACGTCTTCTCAAGTCTATTTTTCGTTGATTTAGGATCTGTTAGTTAACGGGAAATTTATAAGCAGTATTTATATCTTCTACACAGGCAGTGTAAAACTATAACCTTTAACACCTGATTCGTACAGATGAGATAAATAAAAAATAATTCGGCGACTGTATTCGCTTAATTGTCGTAGCGAAAGTATAAGGAGAAAAATTACGATCCCGATAGCTGTGATTTTATAGAATTTTAGGCCTGTAATCAGTGTTTATGTACAGCTTGTTCGAATATTACAATTTTATAAGCATTATCAGATGCGACTTTTTAACGTTCCGAAACCGAACAATTCATGAGTTCTCTTAAGCAAGGTAGATTAATAACATTACTTATTTTCAATCCAATTTGTCAGTAAACTAAAATGCAGGCTGTTGAAATTGTTGTGCAATGAAAGTTGTTTTTTAGGTAAGCAGCGGACAAGGTGGTTTGAACCTCTAAAATCTTTTCTGAGTGAGATGAGTTGAGTTGGTTTACATGGTCTTCTTACAGCGTTTATAATTATACTTATCAGGATGCGAGTCCTTCGGAAAATCATGTACTTTCGACTCTCCGAATGACACCGGTATTTCATTATCAACAGGGTTTGATTGTAAAATGAAATTCATGAATCTCAGATGAGATAACTCCGACTACTGTCATATATACCTCTACCTCTTCTGTTCTTACGTGGTTTAGTCATATAATTGGCTGACTCTGTGATAACAATGAATACATATTTACGGTCAGGAACTAGCAAATTACGTGCAAAAAATGTTTAACACTCTACCTTTTCATTAAAGCCACAATAAATTTCATCCATCTTAAAATACAGGAACTAATGAAATAAGAGTAAAGCCAGAAAACCTTTTTCGAAATTTTTTTTTTTGTCATCAGTCTCTCGACTGGTTTGATGCAGTTCTCCAACCTGTTCTATCTTGCGCAAGTCGTTTCATATCTACATACCTGTAACACCCTACATCTTTTGTAATTTGCTTTATATATTCTAATCTTTGCCTCCCTCTACAATGTACTCCCTCAATGTTACCCTCCATTATTGATAGCCCAATACCTGGATGTCTTAGGATATGCCCCACTAGCCTATCCCTTCTTTTGGTAAGATGCTTCCATATACTTCTTTTTTCATCCACTCGCCTAAGAACCTCTAAATTACTTATTTTGTCCACCCACCTAATCTTTAACATTTTCCTATAACACCACATTTCAAAAGCTTCTATCCTCTTCCGTTCTACAGCCCCTATCACCCACGTTTCACTTCCGTATAATGCTACACTCCAAACATAATGTTTTAAGAAATTTTTCCTAATCTGTAAATCAATGTTTGTAGTCAGTAAGCTGTTTTTCATTTCAAAGGCTTTTCTAGCTTGAGCAATTCTACTCTTGATATCACTCGTGCTTCTACCATCCTTTGTTATTTTACTCCCTAGATAGCAGAATTCCCCAACTTCCTGTATGTTTTCGTTGCCTACTTTTAAATTTCCCATCTCTTCTAAACCACTCTTGCTGCTGCACAACACTTTCGTTTTGTTCTTATTAATTTTCATGAAGTAATCCTTCCTCAAGATCTCATCCATTCCATTTAAGGCATCCTCTAGTTCATTCTTTGCCTCGGCTAATACTACTATATCATCGGCGAATCTCAACATTTTTATTGTTTCTCCTTGAATTTTTATTCCTACGTCAAATTTCTCCTTCACTTCATTTATAGTCTCTTCTATATACAAGTTAAAAAGTAGTGGTGACAAAGAACAACCTTGTCGTACACCTTTTCTTACAGCAGCCTCTTTTTCGTACCCCTCGATTCTCAAAACAGCCGTTTGATTCTTATACAGACTGTAGATAACTTTCCTTTCTTTGTATTTAATTCCTAGCCTTTTCAATGTTTTAAACATTTTACTCCAGTCCAGATTGTCAAATGCTTTCTTTTCTGAGTGAGATGAGTTGAGTTGGTTTACATGGTCTTCTCACAGCATTTATAATTATACTTATAAGAATGCCGGTCCTTCGTAAAATCATGTTCTTTCGACTCTCCGAATGACACCTGTATTTCATTATCAAAACGGTTTGATTGTAAAATGAAATTCATGAATCTCAGATAATATTACCCTGACTAGTGTCATTTATACCTCTACCTCTTCTGTTCTTACGTGCTTTAGTCATATAATTGGCTGACCCTGTGATAAAAATGAATACATTTATTTCCTGCAGAAACTAGCAAATTACGTTCCAAAAATTTTTAACACTCTACCTTTTCATTATGGCCACAAAAAATTTCATCCACCTTAAAATACAGGAACTAATGAAATCAGAGTAAAGCCAGAAAACATTTCTCGAAATCACATTGGCCATTATATTATCATTTAGTCAAACCGTTGATTATTATTTTTCGACTAATGCTCGTTGGTAGAGCAAAAATAGTTTTCTTGTTATAAAACGGATTAATGAGGTATATTTTCTTACCCGGTAGGATATTGACTTTGTTTCGTCTCAAAAAATTTTGAATTAGATTTTTCAACTGCCTTCTACGTATCGTAATATTTATTTACAGTTGTATAAAGTCATTCCCTTAAAAATATGATACATTACTGGCCAAAAATTAGGTTACAAAAATCGAACAACTAGGAAAAATAGATAACCTTCTTTTGTTTTTTTTCTTTGTGTCGGTATCGAATGAACACTCGTGATTTTTTAAAAAACCGTGTTAACATTTAGCAGCAACAGAAACCAATTTTTAATTTCCTTAAGAACTCGAAAGATCTCTACAATGGGGTACTTCATATTTCGTAAGTGATATTTACCAAGAAACTATAAATCTCATTAAAAGGTACCTTCATATGTTCTGCCCTACCGTTAACTAGAAGTTGTCATTGGGTGTGGACTTCATATTACAATCACACTCGACGTGACGCCTAGAATCAGTACGGACCAATCAGAAAGCAGCATATCCAAACGAATGACGTAACGCTCAAGACACTTTGTCATTGGTTGACATCGGTGTGACGTTGTACAGTAATATAAACTCTCTGATTGGACAATATTAACCAATCAAAATGACGCAAAAGAAGACTTGTGATTGGTTAAAACTGGGCTTTCTTATTGGCCGAAAATACGAGACTCTGATTGGGCAATTATTACCTGAGCCGTTGACGTCACATGCGCATCACAATCAAATTGGCCCGACTTACTCACGCAACCCTAATAGATCGTTTGTTGAATACCAGTTATATTTTGATACATATATTTTTGTTTCTATTAAACACAATAATAGCGTAGGTCAAAAATGATTTGTCAAGTAACGTCTTGTCAAGTCTATTTTTCGTTGATTTAGGATCTGTTAGTTAACGGGAAATTTATAAGCAGTATTTATATCTTCTACACAGGCAGTGTAAAACTATAATCTTTAACACCTGATTCGTACAGATGAGATAAATAAAAAATAATTCGGCGACAGCATTCGCTTAATTGTCGTAGCGAAAGTATAAGCAGAAAAATTACGATCCCGGTAGCTGTGATTTTATAGAGTTTTAGGCCTGTAATCAGTGTTTATGTAGGCATTATGTAGGCATTATGTAGGCATTATGTAGGCATTATGTAGGCTTGTTCGAATATTACAATTTTATAAGCATTATCAGATGAGACTTTTTAACGTTCCGAAACCGAACAATTCATGCGTTCTCTTAAGCAAGGTAGGCTAATAAAATTACTTATTTTCAATCCAATTTGTCAGTAAACTAAAATGCTGGCTGTTGAAATTGTTGTGCAATGAAAGTTGTATTTTAGGTAAGCAGCGGACAAGGTGGTTTGAACCTCTAAAATCTTTTCTGAGTGAGATATGTTGAGTTAGTTTACATGGTCTTCTCACAGCATTTATAATTATACTTATCAGAATGCCAGTCCTTCGGAAAATCATGTACTTTCGACTCTCCGAATGACACCTGTATTTCATTATCAACAGGGTTTGATTGTAAAATGAAATTCATGAATCTCAGATGAGATAACTCTGACTAGTGTCATTTATACCTCCACCTCTTCTGTTTTTATGTGCTTTAGTCATATAATTGGCTGACCCTGTGATAAAAATTAATTCGTCTCAAGATATTTTGAATTAGATTTTTCAGTTGCCTTCTACGTATCGTAATATATATATATATATATTATTTTATTAAACATTATTTTCCTTTGTTTGCACCACTACATATATGATTATGAACAGCCAAAACAAAATAAAATAAAATATAAAACTCACCTCAGAGTATTATATCATATACTGATTTTCTGAGCATTATGCTGCTTATTTAAAAAAGGAATGTAAAAGTTCTAATGTGGCAGAACATCTGCTGACGAAAGGGCATAAAATAAGCAGTCATGAAAATAATTTGGAAATTTTAGAAATATGTTTTGATAGTAACAAATTATGGCAGTTGGAGAAATATTATATTTATAAATTTAAAAATAAAAAGATAAATTTAATGAACAGCCAGACAGAATTTGATAATGATAAATTATTTCAAATTGTACTTAATCGAGATAAGGAATAAAACTAGGTACAAAATGATTATACTGTCATTCGGCCGAATAAACCGCGCGCGGAATGGTGCTTTAGGATAGCTATTGTTTTGAACAATTGACGTGGTCTACGACCATTATTGTGTTTGTGTTTTATGTTTTATTGTGTTTATGTTTTTTAAAGTCCTGATGATGTCTCCGAGGGAGACGAAAGATCTTAATATGATATAATACTCTGAGGTGAGTTTTATATTTTATTTTATTTTGTTTTGGCTGTTCATAATCATATATGTAGTGGTGCAAACAAAGGAAAATAATGTTTAATAAAATAATATATATATATATATATATATATATATATATATTATTATTATTATCTGAATCAGAGAGTTGTATATAAACGTTAGAAAGCGGAATGAGTCAGGATTGTAAGTAGTGAGTCAAGATATATATATATATATATATATATATTACGATACGTAGAAGGCAACTGAAAAATCTAATTCAAAATATCTTGAGACGAATTAATTTTTATCACAGGGTCAGCCAATTATATGACTAAAGCACATAAAAACAGAAGAGGTGGAGGTATAAATGACACTAGTCAGAGTTATCTCATCTGAGATTCATGAATTTCATTTTACAATCAAACCCTGTTGATAATGAAATACAGGTGTCATTCGGAGAGTCGAAAGTACTTGATTTTCCGAAGGACTGGCATTCTGATAAGTATAATTATAAATGCTGTGAGAAGACCATGTAAACTAACTCAACATATCTCACTCAGAAAAGATTTTAGAGGTTCAAACCACCTTGTCCGCTGCTTACCTAAAATACAACTTTCATTGCACAACAATTTCAACAGCCAGCATTTTAGTTTACTGACAAATTGGATTGAAAATAAGTAATTTTATTAGCCTACCTTGCTTAAGAGAACGCATGAATTGTTCGGTTTCGGAACGTTAAAAAGTCTCATCTGATAATGCTTATAAAATTGTAATATTCGAACAAGCCTACATAATGCCTACATAATGCCTACATAAACACTGATTACAGGCCTAAAACTCTATAAAATCACAGCTACCGGGATCGTAATTTTTCTGCTTATACTTTCGCTACGACAATTAAGCGAATGCTGTCGCCGAATTATTTTTTATTTATCTCATCTGTACGAATCAGGTGTTAAAGATTATAGTTTTACACTGCCTGTGTAGAAGATATAAATACTGCTTATAAATTTCCCGTTAACTAACAGATCCTAAATCAACGAAAAATAGACTTGACAAGACGTTACTTGACAAATCATTTTTGACCTACGCTATTATTGTGTTTAATAGAAACAAAAATATATGTATCAAAATATAACTGGTATTCAACAAACGATCTATTAGGGTTGCGTGAGTAAGTCGGGCCAATTTGATTGTGATGCGCATGTGACGTCAACGGCTCAGGTAATAATTGCCCAATCAGAGTCTCGTATTTTCGGCCAATAAGAAAGCCCAGTTTTAACCAATCACAAGTCTTCTTTTGCGTCATTTTGATTGGTTAATATTGTCCAATCAGAGAGTTTATATTACTGTACAACGTCACACCGATGTCAACCAATGACAAAGTGTCTTGAGCGTTACGTCATTCGTTTGGATATGCTGCTTTCTGATTGGTCCGTACTGATTCTAGGGGTCACGTCGAGTGTGATTGTAATATGAAGTCCACACCCAATGACAACTTCTAGTTAACGGTAGGGCAGAACATATGAAGGTACCTTTTAATGAGATTTATAGTTTCTTGGTAAATATCACTTACGAAATATGAAGTACCCCATTGTAGAGATCTTTCGAGTTCTTAAGGAAATTAAAAATTGGTTTCTGTTGCTGCTAAATGTTAACACGGTTTTTTAAAAAATCACGAGTGTTCATTCGATACCGACACAAAGAAAAAAAACAAAAGAAGGTTATCTATTTTTCCTAGTTGTTCGATTTTTGTAACCTAATTTTTGGCCAGTAATGTATCATATTTTTAAGGGAATGACTTTACACAACTGTAAATAAATATTACGATACGTAGAAGGCAGTTGAAAAATCTAATTCAAAATTTTTTGAGACGAAACAAAGTCAATATCCTACCGGGTAAGAAAATATACCTCATTAATCCGTTTTATAACAAGAAAACTATTTTGCTCTACCAACGAGCATTAGTCGAAAAATAATAATCAACGGTTTGACTAAATGATAATATAATGGCCAATGTGATTTCGAGAAATGTTTTCTGGCTTTACTCTGATTTCATTAGTTCCTGTATTTTAAGGTGGATGAAATTTTTTGTGGCCATAATGAAAAGGTAGAGTGTTAAAAATTTTTGGAACGTAATTTGCTAGTTTCTGCAGGAAATAAATGTATTCATTTTTATCACAGGGTCAGCCAATTATATGACTAAAGCACGTAAGAACAGAAGAGGTAGAGGTATAAATGACACTAGTCAGGGTAATATTATCTGAGATTCATGAATTTCATTTTACAATCAAACCGTTTTAATAATGAAATACAGGTGTCATTCGGAGAGTCGAAAGAACATGATTTTACGAAGGACCGGCATTCTTATAAGTATAATTATAAATGCTGTGAGAAGACCATGTAAACCAACTCAACTCATCTCACTCAGAAAAGAAAGCATTTGACAATCTGGACTGGAGTAAAATGTTTAAAACATTGAAAAGGCTAGGAATTAAATACAAAGAAAGGAAAGTTATCTACAGTCTGTATAAGAATCAAACGGCTGTTTTGAGAATCGAGGGGTACGAAAAAGAGGCTGCTGTAAGAAAAGGTGTACGACAAGGTTGTTCTTTGTCACCACTACTTTTTAACTTGTATATAGAAGAGACTATAAATGAAGTGAAGGAGAAATTTGACGTAGGAATAAAAATTCAAGGAGAAACAATAAAAATGTTGAGATTCGCCGATGATATAGTAGTATTAGCCGAGGCAAAGAATGAACTAGAGGATGCCTTAAATGGAATGGATGAGATCTTGAGGAAGGATTACTTCATGAAAATTAATAAGAACAAAACGAAAGTGTTGTGCAGCAGCAAGAGTGGTTTAGAAGAGATGGGAAATTTAAAAGTAGGCAACGAAAACATACAGGAAGTTGGGGAATTCTGCTATCTAGGGAGTAAAATAACAAAGGATGGTAGAAGCACGAGTGATATCAAGAGTAGAATTGCTCAAGCTAGAAAAGCCTTTGAAATGAAAAACAGCTTACTGACTACAAACATTGATTTACAGATTAGGAAAAATTTCTTAAAACATTATGTTTGGAGTGTAGCATTATACGGAAGTGAAACGTGGGTGATAGGGGCTGTAGAACGGAAGAGGATAGAAGCTTTTGAAATGTGGTGTTATAGGAAAATGTTAAAGATTAGGTGGGTGGACAAAATAAGTAATTTAGAGGTTCTTAGGCGAGTGGATGAAAAAAGAAGTATATGGAAGCATCTTACCAAAAGAAGGGATAGGCTAGTGGGGCATATCCTAAGACATCCAGGTATTGGGCTATCAATAATGGAGGGTAACATTGAGGGAGTACATTGTAGAGGGAGGCAAAGATTAGAATATATAAAGCAAATTACAAAAGATGTAGGGTGTTACAGGTATGTAGATATGAAACGACTTGCGCAAGATAGAACAGGTTGGAGAACTGCATCAAACCAGTCGAGAGACTGATGACAAAAAAAAAAATTTCGAAAAAGGTTTTCTGGCTTTACTCTTATTTCATTAGTTCCTGTATTTTAAGATGGATGAAATTTATTGTGGCTTTAATGAAAAGGTAGAGTGTTAAACATTTTTTGCACGTAATTTGCTAGTTCCTGACCGTAAATATGTATTCATTGTTATCACAGAGTCAGCCAATTATATGACTAAACCACGTAAGAACAGAAGAGGTAGAGGTATATATGACAGTAGTCGGAGTTATCTCATCTGAGATTCATGAATTTCATTTTACAATCAAACCCTGTTGATAATGAAATACCGGTGTCATTCGGAGAGTCGAAAGTACATGATTTTCCGAAGGACTCGCATCCTGATAAGTATAATTATAAACGCTGTAAGAAGACCATGTAAACCAACTCAACTCATCTCACTCAGAAAAGATTTTAGAGGTTCAAACCACCTTGTCCGCTGCTTACCTAAAAAACAACTTTCATTGCACAACAATTTCAACAGCCTGCATTTTAGTTTACTGACAAATTGGATTGAAAATAAGTAATGTTATTAATCTACCTTGCTTAAGAGAACTCATGAATTGTTCGGTTTCGGAACGTTAAAAAGTCGCATCTGATAATGCTTATAAAATTGTAATATTCGAACAAGCTGCCTACATAAACACTGATTACAGGCCTAAAATTCTATAAAATCACAGCTATCGGGATCGTAATTTTTCTCCTTATACTTTCGCTACGACAATTAAGCGAATACAGTCGCCGAATTATTTTTTATTTATCTCATCTGTACGAATCAGGTGTTAAAGGTTATAGTTTTACACTGCCTGTGTAGAAGATATAAATACTGCTTATAAATTTCCCGTTAACTAACAGATCCTAAATCAACGAAAAATAGACTTGAGAAGACGTTACTTGACAAATCATTTTTGACCTACGCTTTTATTGTGTTTAAGAGAAACAAAAATATACGTTTCAAAATACTATAACTGGTATTCAACAAACGTTCTATTAGGGTTGCGTGAGTAAGTCGGGCCAATTTGATTGTTATGCGCATGTGACGTCAACGGCTCAGGTAATAATTGCCCAATCAGAGGCTCGTATTTTCGGCCAATAAGAAAGCCCAGTTTTAACCAATCACAAGTCTTCTTTTGCGTCATTTTGATTGGTTAATATTGTCCAATCAGAGAGTTTTTTATTACTGTACTACGTCACACCGATGTCAACCAATGACAAAGTGTCTTGAGCGTTACGTCATTCGTCAGGATATGCTGCTTTCTGATTGGTCCGTACTGATTCTGGGCGTCACTTTGAGTATGATTGTAATATAAAGTCCACACCCAATGACAACTTCCAGTTAACGGTAGGGCAGAACATATTATGAAGGTACCTTTCAATGAGTTATATAGTTTCTAGGTAAATATCACTTACCAAATATGTAGTAGGCCTAGTCTATATTTTCGGATTTGTGAAAGGCACAAATAGTGTGAAAGAAATAAAAATTCGTTGAGTAACGCTCTCTAATGATTATTTTCTTGTTGATTTAGGAACTGTTCTTTAACTCAAAACGTATAATAAAAATATACACGTTCTGCGCCAATAGTGTAAAACTCCAATCAGCAATTCATTCCTCCTTAAGAAACGTTAGAAAAATCGTTGAGCATTGCTCTCTGTTTATTATTGCTATAGTCAAAATTCAAGCACAAAAATTTTAATAATTCTTAGAAATAAAACCGTGCGTATTTATGTACTACGCTTATGTTATTTAAGGAAGATGTTGGTTTGAACATTAAATTTAATAAACTCTTATCAGATTATATTTTTTGTACGATAAGTAAGATTAAATTTGTACGTTCTTTCATAACGACTTTGATAACATCCTTTCTTACAAATCTGATTTTTTAAATTACTTAAAATTAGGTAAATAATGAGATGTTAAATACTCGGCACAATTAATTTGAGTTTTTAGATCATTAGGGTAGAAGTTAGTTCAAACATTTACAAGTTATCTGAAATAAACTGAAAAGTTAATTGGGTTACATTTTTTGGTTTGTAACCGTATGTTTCAGTAGAAAAGTCATTTGATGAGCAAAGCAGGCCTTCTAAAAAATTTTCACTTCGCACCTTGCAAATGCGTCTTTAATATATTCACACTGCAAGGTCTAACGGTATAAAAATCTACTGTCATATGAAGAAGGTCTAAAAGTGTTTATTTCACCAGTACTTCTTATGTTGTTATAATGTTTTAGTCGAAAATTGCTTCATTCTTGAAGAAAACAGAAGTATTATTTTAGCCGTGGAAGTTGCAGTTGAAATTTAAAAATATTTAACAGTTTAATGTTTCATATAGGCAATATTAATTTTCGCATCATAAAATAAAATAATGAAAAGAACTGCGAATAAGCGCGGAGAAATGTCAAAAATATTGCCTAGAAATTTTTCACATCGTTAACCGTTTTTAGTGTGACTGATTGTCGTTAAAAGGGCACAATTTCTATTTTGCTCTTACTAGGTATTGTTCAAGTATATTGTAAATTTCAGATTGGTAATGCCGGCGATTCTACTGACGATTACTTGACAAAAATAAAACTTTAGAGACGTCCTTATTTGAATAAACTTTAATATACAATGAAAAAATCACAATGTGTTACGTTCGTATAGTAGTGTTTGCATGGTAGCCGAGAAAATAATGTCTTAAATTTAAGCAAGCTTGTATGTGTAAACGCAATCTATTCTTGTGCTTCCTTTTTAAGAATTTTAATTTTTCATACTGTGAAAAGCAGTATAAATATACTGCTGTTTCATACAATTAACCATAATCATTCCGTACTCGGAAGACCTTAACAAGTTTAAAAATGTTTTTGGTAGGCGTTTTAATTCTGGAAAGTATAGCATTTCAGTAGACGTTATTGTTTAATATTCGGCCGTATCGTTAACTGGGCGGTGACAATGGGTGGATTTATGTAAAAATGTAAGTCGACGTCACGCGCAGGAACAGTACCGGACCAATCAGGAAGCTCGATACTGACAAATGACGTAATACTGATTAAGACGTTTTCATTGGTCGATATCGGATGACGTAGTGAACTATAATGAGCCTTCTGATTGGACAATATTGACCAATCAAAGTGACGCCTAAGAAGACATCTGATTGATTAGGTTTGGAGATTTTTCATTGGTTAAAAATACTACACTCTGATTGGTCCTATATTATATCTGCCTTTGACGTCACACGCGCGTTGCCGTCATTGTAGGCCGCCTTACTTGCAAGACCTAAATAATTATTTTTTTCTACTGTACATCAGTTCTATTATATTTTAGTAGTATATTTTGACACTTATTGCTAAGGTCCGTTTCGGGATCTAGGTTATTAAATAATTCATACGCTAAAGTTTACAAATTACAAATATTTATTAGACTAAAAGATTACAAAATAAATGATTAAACTAATTATAATTAAATAACACAATAAATGATTTAATAATTCACTTAAACTTGATAATAAACAATAAATAACTTACAATCACTTTTATAGCTTAAACAGACATACAAAACATAGAAATTGAATTCACATTAACTTTACCCATTAACTTTATAATACACTCACAAAAGGCTTTACACAATAGACTCACAGACAGTGTTAGAATCGTCGACTGACACAATGTTCGGTACGCGCCTACCTACGTCCGTTGGACATTCGTCAAAGATCAAACGATTACTGACTGACCGCACTCGGGGGTCTCTTTTTATACCTACTCATTCATAAAGATTGTTCCAGAATAAAGCAGTGAAATCTACTCAAGTAAAAAAATAATAACTCTGTATTAATGAATGCTAGAAAAATCCTTTTGTTAACAAGTCAACTACTGTAAATAGAAAACGTAAACAACCTCATAAACAACTTCATAAAAATAGCTGTACACAATAGAATACCTGAAATTTTATAATAGGCGTACTACACGATAGTTTTTACAACTATTGTGAATAGACACACCTTTATGGTCGTCATTGTAAAATTGTCATTCACAATTGATATATTATTATTTCTTTATTACTCTCTCTTGTTGTAACTATTATTTCACACTCTATACTATTTCATGAATGGATTTCTGGAACATTCGTGATCCGTCTGGTCGATTCTGTTACAATATTTTCGGATATGTTAAAGACACAAATAGTGCTGGTAGCGCCGATGCGAGCGTGGTGCGGTGCGTTTGTCCCCGTGCGGAGACAAAAAAACGAAAACAAACGAAGGATCCTGCGGGACCCTCCTCCAGAGCAGTGGACTGTATGCGATACGCGTGATGTTGCGCGTCTTGTGCCCTATTTATTTGGTTGACATACCCGGAATGCGATGTGAAGAAAAATACAAAATTAAGCAGCCTCTTACCTCCTTTTCCAGGGTGAATCGAACTCGTGATGAGTGGGGGGTAAAAGGGGATAGACAGGAATAAGGGATAGGTATACCCACTATACTGCTGTCTTCTTCCAAAGAGCGATTTCTTCGTATGAATTTCCGGTTGTAGGCCGTTTTCCGGGTGCGCGTATAGGCGGGCGGTTCATAAAGCGTGGCGGAGCACTACAATAAAAGCTGCGGACCGACTGTCTCCGGCGCGTACTGGCGAGCGAGTGTGTCGTCAACTGCTACGACATAAACGACAGCGGCGCCCTCAACCTTTCAACTACAAATTCAAATTGTGGCGCAACCATTTCCCCCCGCCCTGAAAAGATCATTTTCAGCCAACATAAAACATAAAATAAATGCGGAACATGAAAAACAAAAGAAAAAAAACAAATTTCTTGGCGATGTGCAACTTGCACAAAGTTATTTACACTATATACAATTTTTTTTTTTTTTACAAGAAGTATTATTGCTGTGGCAAAGGACAAAGCTTTGTCACAGGACGTTTAAAAGAACCGCTACTAGAACGAACTAGAGCGACTCTAGCGATATTGTCAGATCCAGGGTAAAGTTCTTCGATTATTCCAATTGGCCAGCGAAATGGTGGTAAATTGTCTTTATTTATAAGAACGACAGTACCCACATGGACGGGTTTCGAAGGCGTATTCCATTTTTCCCTGGTCTGAAGAGTATGCAAGTATTCCAATCGCCAGCGTTTCCAAAAATCTTGCACAAGTTTGCCAATTAATTGATAGCGAGTTAGCCTATTTACAGGAATAGAAGTTGTATCTATGGCAGGAAGATTCGTAAGCGGTTGTTGCAGCAAAAAATGAGCAGGCGTAAGCGGTGCAAGATCGTTTGTATCCGAGCTAAGAGCGCAGAGAGGACGTGAATTGAGAAGAGCCTCTATTTGCGTGAGTACTGTTGACATCTCTTCAAATGTTAAAATTTGATTGCCAATTACTTTAAATAAATGTGATTTAACAGATCTTATGTTGGATTCCCAAAGGCCACCAAAATGTGGCGCAGACGGAGGATTAAATTTCCATTCTATTTTTCTGCTAGTCAGTTCGTTGTTTAATTTTGACTTGTATACTTCGGAGTCCAAAAGGTCATATATTTCGTTCAATTGGGACTTTGCACCAATAAAATTTGTCCCGCAATCCGAGTACAATGTATGTATGGGACCTCTTCTTGCAAGAAACCTCTTTAATGCACACATGAAGGCGTTCGTAGACAAGTCAGAAACCAGTTCAAGATGTATTGCTTTAACGGATAAACAAATGAAAATACAAATATATGATTTTTGAGAACGCACTCCTCTATTTTTTGACATCGTAGTATAAATGGGTCCAGCAAAATCAGTTCCAGTATGTAAGAATGGTTTAGATTCTGTAATGCGTGGCGTAGGCAGGTTTGACTCCAAATGTCACGGTATTAAGCGTCCAAGAACTAATTTCCTGGTCAGCGGAAAAACGCCATAGAATTTTTTGAAATTTTTTATGTTTGGGATGAATGAGTATCTGACGATACATTTGTCGAATATCAGCGGTTAACACAAATGGAAATAGTCGAAACCCTAGAAGGATAGCCGATAAATCAGTATGCAACTTAGCTCCCGTATATAAAATATCATTTAGTGATGTATTGTTGTCAGTTTTTGCGCTAGCATCGAAAACAACCCTCAACCGGGTACTAGTACTGTCTGGCTTCAAAACACAATGATGCGGTAAAAAACAACCATCAATAGTATCATCACATTTAGACATGTGCTCGCGATCAATATAATCTTGCATAAATTTGTGATAGTCGATCTTTAATTGGGAATTTAATTCTAATCTCCTTTCCAAATTTAAAAACCTCTTTTCACATAAGAAACGAGAATTTCCTAATACAGGGCGATTGTTCTTAAAAGGCAAAGAAACTATAAAGCGACCAGAGTCGTTACGAGAAAAAGTATCTACAAAAATTTGCTCACAAATTTTTTCATCTTCATTAAAATGTTCGACCTTCGGAATTTCTTCTAAATCCCAAAACTTAGATACCAATTTTTCTAGTGGAACTTCAGTGGTGGTACAAAAGACTTGACTATCAGGAGGTGTAACAGTATCTTCAATTTTTCCCATGACAATGTACCCCAAATTAGACTGAAGAGCTATGGGGGTATTAGGAGGGCCGATGATTTTTCCTGGTCCTATGAGATACGGAAATAATTCAGCTCCTATAAGCATGTCAATTTTTCCAGGTTTATGAAAATCTTCATCAGCGAGTGTTACACCTTGCAAGTGTGAAAGTAAACCTAACGGAATAGATACGGTAGGTAAGTTATCCGTAATTTTATCCACAACAAGAAAATTCAGAGAGTAGCGATCTTGTGAATTAGAACGAGAAGAAAAGCTTGCTTCAGTGCAAAATTTTACAGATTGTGCAAACGCACCGATTCCCCGAACAGAAGTTTGAATTTTATTTTTCACTAGCATCAGTCTTTTACAGCAATCAACAGTAAGAAAATTAGATTGGCTGGCAGAATCTAAAAGAACTCGGACCACATGAGGATTCCCTAAAGTATCATAGACATTTACTTTAGCAGTTGATAAAATAATAGAGCTTGAAATACGTTGGCCTATGTTAGCACAAGCCAATGTTTGCGGACTGTCTGATGTTTTATTCAACGATACTGAAGAGTTACTTGATCCCTGAGCGCCAATTACATTAGACGACAATAATTGTAATGGTGAAGTTGATACCCGTGGGTTTGAAGACTCGACACTAGATTTTAAAAAATGAAGCGTAGTATGATGTTTTTTATCACAGACGGAACACCTATTTCTTGACTTACATGCGGTCGTATTATGCATTTGAGATAAACAATTAATGCATAAGGATTTATTTTTTGCAAAGTTATACCTTTCAGGGGGGCTTAACTTCTTAAATTCAGAACATGAATAAACAGCGTGGTCTTGAGATTTATTGCAAACAGGACAAGTCGCCTTTAAATTTGATTTAAAATATTTTGAATTAGGTGGTTTATTCACAACAAATGAATGCGTAATCTTAGATTTAGGGTGAGCAATTCGTGATAATGCATTTGAATGTTTTTTAATAAAATTCACAAGTTGAATAAAAGTTGGTATGGTCTTGTCAACAAGAGTCATTTCAAAATCATGTACAGTTTGAGAATCAAGTTTATTTAGCGCTAAATGCACAAATATAAAATCATCAAGATTATTAATATTAAGCCGTTTTATAGCTTCAATAGGTGCAACAAAATTTTGTAAAAATGTGTCTAAATTATTAGCTGACTCAGACGTTATCATTTTAAATTCAAAAATTTGCTTTAAATAAGCTGTAGCGAGACTTCTTGGGTCCTGATATTTTTCTAACAGCGTTGACCAAATAATTTCATAATTTTCCGCCAACGGAGGTATTCCAGAAACTAAAGCTAAAGACTTTTTTGTAAGCTTACTAGTTAAATAACGAATCTTGTCAGCTTCTGTTAACTGTGCGTTATCATGAATTAAAGATTTAAAACTTTGATAAAAAATCGGCCATTCTTTATATTCGCCCGAAAATGACGGTAATTCTAGCGTAGGTAGTCTAACCTTCGGTTTCACAAGGTCAGTTGAAACAGCTGGTTTGTTATCTAGTTTTTGTTTATTTATGTTATTATAAGAAACTACAACAGCACAATACATTTCGTCAAATGCATTTATGGGTTGAAAATTAGGGCTAGCATCAGCGTTAATTTCTAAATTCAGTTCATTTATTTTATGAATAACTTGTTCAAATTCGATTTTAGTCGATTCTAGCGACTGAAATAATATTAAAAAATTATTTCTTATTTTACTGTCGTTAAGATTCTCTATCATATCATATAAGCGTTGAATTCTTTGAAACAAAGTTTCCTTTTTTGCCTCAAAAACTTTCAAGTCCTTTTTAGCTGACATTATGAATATTTAAGCAGAAAAAAGCGATAAAAAATTATTATAAATCTTGTATGGGTTGTGACCACTTGAAATAAAGGTAATTTTATTCTAAATATGAATTTTATATTCACAAAAAACTCAGTAATAGCACAGGCCAAAAATGTAAAAAATAAATTAAATGAATTAGCGTTGATACAAAAGTTCATTAATATTTATAGTATGAAAATATTTGACAGTAATAATTTAATTTAATTTGTAACGAAATTAAAATAATTTTAATTTGCATCGGTAGTAAATGATAACGAATTTTAATATTC
This sequence comes from Catonia carolina, assembly GCA_035578175.1. Taxonomy (NCBI): domain Eukaryota; kingdom Metazoa; phylum Arthropoda; class Insecta; order Hemiptera; family Achilidae; genus Catonia; species Catonia carolina. Next base: position 52,283,129 of record JAQMRL010000006.1, on the reverse strand, counting down.
CACAGTAGATAGATAAGATAATGTAGTAGTTCAGTGCGGCGTACTTTAACCAATTTATAGATTAAACGTAAATTGTTTTTCAAAACTTTCTTGAATAAACCAGCAAGAAATTTTGCTTGCGTAAAAGTAGAAAAATAATGAATTACTTCTTTTTTCGTAACCAAATAAAAAATAGCACAATTTCGATTGTTCGAAAAATCCGGCCCGGAGGACCAAACAATGGTAGCGCCGATGCGAGCGTGGTGCGGTGCGTTTGTCCCCGTGCGGAGACAAAAAAACGAAAACAAACGAAGGATCCTGCGGGACCCTCCTCCAGAGCAGTGGACTGTATGCGATACGCGTGATGTTGCGCGTCTTGTGCCCTATTTATTTGGTTGACATACCCGGAATGCGATGTGAAGAAAAATACAAAATTAAGCAGCCTCTTACCTCCTTTTCCAGGGTGAATCGAACTCGTGATGAGTGGGGGGTAAAAGGGGATAGACAGGAATAAGGGATAGGTATACCCACTATACTGCTGTCTTCTTCCAAAGAGCGATTTCTTCGTATGAATTTCCGGTTGTAGGCCGTTTTCCGGGTGCGCGTATAGGCGGGCGGTTCATAAAGCGTGGCGGAGCACTACAATAAAAGCTGCGGACCGACTGTCTCCGGCGCGTACTGGCGAGCGAGTGTGTCGTCAACTGCTACGACATAAACGACAGCGGCGCCCTCAACCTTTCAACTACAAATTCAAATTGTGGCGCAACCAAGTGCGAAAGAACTCTCTAATGATTATTTCTTTGTTGATTTAGGAACTGATAGTTAACTCAAAACGTATAATAAAAATATACACGTTCTGCACCAATAGTGTAAAACTCCAATCAGCAATTCATTCCTCCTTAAAAAACGTTAGAAAAATCGTTGTGCATTGCTCTCTGTTTATTTTTGCTATAGTCAAAATTCAAGCAAAAAAATTATAATGATTCTTAGAAATAAAACCGTACGTATTGATGTACTACGCCTATGTTATTTAAGGAAGATGTTGGTTTGAACATTAAATTTAATAAACTCTTATCAGATTATATTTTTTGTACGATTAGTAAGATTAAATTTGTACGTTCTTTCATAACGACTTTGATAACATCCTTTCTTACAAATCTGATTTTTTAAATTACTTAAAATTAGGTAAATAATGAGATGTTAAATACTCGGCACAATTAATTTGAGTTTTTAGATCATTAGGGTAGAAGTTAGTTCAAACATTTACAAGTTATCTGAAATAAACTGAAAAGTTAATTGGGTTACATTTTTTGATTTGTAACCGTATGTTTCAGTAGAAAAGTCATTTGATGAGCAAAGCAGGCCTTCTAAAAAATTTTCACTTCGCACCTTGCAAATGCGTCTTTAATATATTCACACTGCAAGGTCTAACGGTATGAAAATCTACTGTCATATGAAGAAGGTCTAAAAGTGTTTATTTTACCAGTACTTCTAATGTTGTTATACTGTTTTAGTCGAAAATTCCTTCATTCTTGAAGAAAACAGAAGTATTATTTTAGCCGTGGAAGTAGCAGTTGAAATTTAAAAAAATATTTAACAGTTTAATGTTTCATATAGGCAATACTAATTTCCGCATCATAAAATAAAATAATGAAAAGAACTGCGAATAAGCGCGGAGAAATGTCAAAAATATTGCCTAGAAATTTTTCATATCGTTAACCGTTTTTAGTGTGACTGATTGTCGTTAAAAGGGCACAATTTATATTTTGCTCTTACTAGGTATTGTTCAAGTATATTGTAAATTTCAGTTTGGTAATGCCGGCGATTCTACTGACGATTACTTGACAAAAAAAACTTTAGAGACGTCCTTATTTGAATAAACTTTAATATACAATGAAAAAATCACAATGTGTTACGTTCGTATAGTAGTGTTTGCATGGTAGCCGAAAAAATAATGTCTTAAATTTAAGCAAGCTTGTATGTGTAAACGCAATCTATTCTTGTGCTTCTTTTTTGTGAATTTTAATTTTTTATACTGTGAAAACAGTATAAATATACTGCTGTTTCATACAAATAACGATATTCATTCCGTACTCGGAAGACCTTAACAAGTTTAAAAATGTTTTTGGTAGGCGTTTTAATTCTGGAAAGTATAGCATTTCAGTAATCAGCGTTAATGGATATTTCTTTGTTGATTTAGAAACTGATAGTTAACTCAAAACGTATAATAAAAATATACACGTTCTGCGCCAATAGTGTAAAACTCCAATCAGCAATTCATTCCTCCTTAAAAAACGTTAGAAAAATCGTTGTGCATTGCTCTCTGTTTATTTTTGCTATAGTCAAAATTCAAGCAAAAAAATTATAATAATTCTTAGAAATAAAACCGTGCGTATTGATGTACTACGCCTATGTTATTTAAGGAAGATGTTGGTTTGAACATTAAATTTAATAAACTCTTATCAGATTATATTTTTTGTACGATTAGTAAGATTAAATTTGTACGTTCTTTCATAAAGACTTTGATAACATCCTTTCTTACAAATCTGATTTTTTAAATTACTTAAAATTAGGTAAATAATGAGATGTTAAATACTCGGCACAATTAATTTGAGTTTTTAGATCATTAGGGTAGAAGTTAGTTCAAACATTTACAAGTTATCTGAAATAAACTGAAAAGTTAATTGGGTTACATTTTTTGGTTTGTAACCGTACGTTTCAGTAGAAAAGTCATTTGATGAGCAAAGCAGGCCTTCTAAAAAATTTTCACTTCGCACCTTGCAAATGCGTCTTTAATATATTCACACTGCAAAGTCTAACTGTAGAAAAATCTACTGTCATATGAAGAAGGTCTAAAAGTGTTTATTTCACCAGTACTTCTTATGTTGTTATAATGTTTTAGTCGAAAATTGCTTCATTCTTGAAAAAAACAGAAGTATTATTTTAGCCGTGGAAGTAGCAGTTGAAATTTAAAAAATATTTAACAGTTTAATGTTTCATATAGGCAATATTAATTTTCGCATTATAATATAAAAAATAATGAAAAGAACTGCGAATAAGCGCGGAGAAATGTCAAAAAAATATTTTTGACATTTAGTAAAAAAATCATTTAATAAAAATTTTGACATTTAATAAAAATGGTCATATTGCCTAGAAATTTTTCATATCGTTAACCGTTTTTAGTGTGACTGATTATCGTTAAAAGGGCACAATTTATATTTTGCTCTTACTAGGTATTGTTCATGTATATTGTAAATTTCAGTTTGGTAATGCCGGCGATTCTACTGACGATTACCTGACAAAAAAAACTTTAGAGACGTCCTTATTTGAATAAACTTTAATATACAATGAAAAAATCACAATGTGTTACGTTCGTATAGTAGTGTTTGCATGGTAGCCGAGAAAATAATGTCTTAAATTTAAGACAAATGAGATGTTAAATACTTCTTAAAGTTAATTGGGTTACATTTTTTGGTTTGTAACCGTATGTTTCAGTAAAAAATTTAAGAATAAGCTAGTTCATATCCATTCAAAAAAAGGGCACAATTTGTATTGTTTGCTTCATTCGTGCTACAACTTCTTTTAACGTATAGCAAGTAGACGTTGGAAAGTATAGCGGCTTGTGTGTGTAAACGCAATCTATTCTTGTGCTTCTTTTTTGTGAATTTTATTTTTTCATACTGTGAAAAGCAGTATAAATATACTGCTGTTTCATACAATTAACCATAATCATTCCGTACTCGGAAGACCTTAACGTTCGTATAGTAGTGTTTGCATGGTAGCCGAGAAAATAATGTCTTAAATTTAAGCAAGCTTGTATGTGTAAATGCAATCTATTCTGTGCTTCCTTTTTCTGAATTTTAATTTATCATACTGTGAAATGCAGTATAAATATACTGCTGTTTCATACAATTAACCATAATCATTCCGTACTCGGAAGACCTTAACAAGTTTAAAAATGTTTTGGTAGGCGTTTTAATTCTGGAAAGTATAGCATTTCAGTAGACGTTATTGTTTAATATTCGGCCGTATCGTTAACTGGGCGGTGACATTGGGCGGATTTATGTAATAAATGTAAGTCGACGTCACGCGCAGGAACAGTACCGGACCAATCAGGAAGCTCGATACTGACAAATGACGTAATACTGATTGAGACGTTTTCATTGGTCGATATCGGATGACGTAGTGAACTATAATGAGCCTTCTGATTGGACAATATTAACCAATCAAAGGGACGCCTAAGAAGACATCTGATTGGTTAGGTTTGGAGATTTTTCATTGGTTAAAAATACTACACTCTGATTGGTCCTATATTATATCTGCCTTTGACGTCACACGCGCGTTGCCGTCATTGTAGGCCGCCTTACTTGCAAGACCTAAATAATTATTTTTTTCTACTGTACATCAGTTCTATTATATTTTAGTAGTATATTTTCGGATATGTTAAAGACACAAATAGTGCGAAAGAAATAAAAATTCGTTAAATAACGCTCTCTAATGATTATTTCTTTGTTGATTTAATAACTGATAGTTAATTTAAAACGTATAATAAAAATATACACATTATGCGCCAATAGTGTAAAACTCCAATCAGCAATTCATTCCTCCTTAAAAAACGTTAGAAAAATCGTTGTGCATTGCTCTCTGTTTATTTTTGCTATAGTCAAAATTCAAGCACAAAAATTAGAATAATTCTTAGAAATAAAACCGTGCGTATTTATGTACTACTCTTATGTTATTTAAGGAAGATGTTGGTTTGAACATTAAATTTAATAAACTCTTATCAGATTATATTTTTTGTACGATAAGTAAGATTAAATTTGTACGTTCTTTCATAACGACTTTGATAACATCCTTTCTTACAAATCTGATTTTTTAAATTACTTAAAATTAGGTAAATAATGAGATGTTAAATACTCGGCACAATTAATTTGAGTTTTTAGATCATTAGGGTAGAAGTTAGTTCAAACATTTACAAGTTATCTGAAATAAACTGAAAAGTTAATTGGGTTACATTTTTTGGTTTGTAACCGTATGTTTCAGTAGAAAAGTCATTTGATGAGCAAAGCAGGCCTTCTGAAAAATTTTCACTTCGCACCTTGCAAATGCGTCTTTAATATATTCACACTGCAAGGTCTAACTGTATAAAAATCTACTGTCATATGAAGAAGGTCTAAAAGTGTTTATTACACCAGTACTTCTTATGTTGTTATAATGTTTTAGTCGAAAATTGCTTCATTCTTGAAGAAAACAGAAGTATTATTTTAGCCGTGGAAGTAGCAGTTGAAATTTTAAAAATATTTAACAGTTTAATGTTTCATATAGGCAATATTAATTTTCGCATTATAATATAAAATAATGAAAAGAACTGCGAATAAGTGCGGAGAAATTTCAAAAATATTGCCTAGAAATTTTTCATATCGTTAACCGTTTTTAGTGTGACTGATTGTCGTTAAAAGGGCACAATTTATATTTTGCTCTTACTAGGTATTGTTCAAGTATATTGTAAATTTCAGTTTGGTAATGCCGGCGATTCTACTGACGATTACTTGACAAAAAAAACTTTAGAGACGTCCTTATTTGAATAAACTTTAATATACAATGAAAAAATCACAATGTGTTACGTTCGTATAGTAGTGTTTGCATGGTAGCCGAGAAAATAATGTCTTAAATTTAAGCAAGCTTGTATGTGTAAACGCAATCTATTCTTGTGCTTCCTTTTTGTGAATTTTAATTTTTTATACTGTGAAAACAGTATAAATATACTGCTGTTTCATACAAATAACGATATTCATTAAGTACTCGGAAGACCTTAACAAGTTTAAAAATGTTTTTGGTAGGCGTTTTAATTCTGGAAAGTATAGCATTTCAGTAGACGTTATTGTTTAATATTCGGCCGTATCGTTAACTGGGCGGTGACAATGGGCGGATATATGTAAAAATGTAAGTCGACGTCACGCGCAGGAACTGTACCGGACCAATCAGGAAGCTCGATACTGACAAATGACGTAATACTGATTGAGACGTTTTCATTGGTCGATATCGGATGACGTAGTGAACTATAATGAGCCTTCTGATTGGACAATATTAACCAATCAAAGTGACGCCTAAGAAGACATCTGATTGGTTAGGTTTGGAGATTTTTCATTGGGTAAAAATACTACACTCTGATTGGTCCTATATTATATCTGCTTTTGACGTCACACGCGCGTTGCCGTCATTGTAGGCCGCCTTACTTGCAAGACCTAAATAATTATTTTTTTTACTGTACATCAGTTCTATTATATTTTAGTAGTATATTTTGGCTACAACTTAATACATCAAACAAAACTTTTTGTTTTAAGCTCTAAATAAACCTAGAGGCCTAACCAATCCTTATTCATTTTATTTTAGATTTTTTTGTATTTCGCCACAAGCTTAGACTATAAATTAGGTAGGCCTAAATTAGATGATAATATTTCAGTCTAACAATAGGAACCTACAACCCTTTGTAACCTTTTATTTACACAAAAAATAACATCAAGTGACGGTAATTTATTGCTGGAGAAAATGGAAGCTGCTTCTAATTTTTTTAGGAACCAGTAATAGTTGGGTGTTGGTCTATAATAATTTGGTTTCATATTTTTGACAAAATTTACACAAAAAAAGTAGAAGGCGCTGAAAGATAATAGGCCTACTTCACGAACGGGCCACGGATTTCTGTGGGAATTATCTTCGGCAACCATCAAGCATTTAGTCGCCTATCGTAGCCCTACTAGTAATTCCATTGCAGTTCCGTGAATCGACAGTTAATGCTTAATATTAATGTGATATTCATAGATTGTATGCTATTCAGTTAAGTTTTGGCTATATAAATTTTACTTATCCAAAAATAAGGCAAGCAATGCGACATTTTAAAATAATAATGATAGGTCTAATTAATGTTATAATATAAAAATAATAAATTAAAACTTACCTTTTATATAGCTGTTTGTATTCAACTCTGGGGCTTGTAATCCCATGGCTTTGAAATACATATCGCTTCGTTTCAACATGATGAGACAGGAAATTTAACCGCGCAGTACTGTGGAAGTGCAGCCACGTGCAGATCGAACAGATCATAACTGAACAGAACTGATGACAGCGACTCGACTTAAGATGTGTAAAACCGGCAACATCGCGTGAATGAGTCAAAAAACGATAATAGCGTAAAATGTGTATAAAGCTGTATAACAATTTGTATACTTTTTATAACAACTGAACATCTCTTTTTACATCTGATGCATAAAACAAACTGCATCTCAATGATGCAGTTTTCGAGGTAAAAAGTCACGGCTAAGATGTAGAAATCGAGCGTCGAAGAATGTATATATATATGAGGAGGTAACATGCAAACCGTGTTTTGTCACAATAATGTCATTTTACACTAAGACCAAAAAACTGTTGTTTTGATTTTACTGCAGATTTAATACGGGGTTTAGCTACCAGCATTTAAAGGATGATAAAAAACGCTAAATATACAATTTTTGAAAATATTGATGTGGGAAAAGTGTTCAAAAACATTATTTTAAATTTGGACAAAACACGTTCTGCATGAAAGTAATGGACATAACTTGGTTTGAGTGGAAATTATGTAGACAAAGTTTTTTTGTAATGGACTTATTTATTATTTTAAGACAGTATAAAAATTTAAAGTTACTTATAATTCATAAAAATTATAAGAAGACATATTGAAAGTAATTAATAATAAATATTAAAAAATGATACACTAAAAAAATGATATTATATAATGAATTTTTATGATAATTTTTTATATGATATATTAAAAAATGATATACTGAATGTAGGCTACCTATTAAAAAATTATTAAACATATTATACGAAGTCTTATAATAAAAATAATAAAAGTAATAATGATTCAAAAGTTTAAATCCGGATATCACATCTTTCTTCTTCAAGACAGTCACAGAAGATGGATGACCTGTGCTTCACACTTTGCTGACAGCTCTTCGAATATCAATGATGAATACCATTTAAGGCGGTGATCAGATGATGTTACCCAGTCATCACCAAACATCTTTTTCAATAATTAATCTATATAACTTTTTTTCACTAAACAATTTAAGCAGTCTTGCCTTTAAATTCAACTGTTGAGAAATGGTTGTACAGTGTGGATGATACCTCAACACTATTATAGAATGGTAAAAGTGTGAAATAATGAGAATGCATTCCACACAGCTGATTGGTAGACTGAAGCGCTCTTATTGGGCAGATGGACAAAACACTTTTTGACTGAATCTTGATGATGGACAAAACATGTTCTGCACAAAACAGTAATTTTTAATATGCTTTTAACATTGGACAAAATTTTATTTGATTGAAAACACAGCTAAATATAATGTATTTCATGCAGGAGAATGCAATGGCGGCCCTAACTCAATTTTTAATTTTTTGTGACAAAACACGTTTTGCATGTTACCTCCTCATATATATATATATATATATATATATATATATATATATATATATTATTTTATTAAACATTATTTTCCTTTGTTTGCACCACTACATATATGATTATGAACAGCCAAAACAAAATAAAATAAAATATAAAACTCACCTCAGAGTATTATATCATATTAAGATCTTTCGTCTCCCTCGGAGACATCATCAGGACTTTAAAAAACATAAACACAATAAAACATAAAACACAAACACAATAGTGGTCGTAGACCACGTCAATTGTTCAAAACAATAGCTATCCTAAAGCACCATTCCGCGCGCGGTTTATTCGGCCGAATGACAGTATAATCATTTTGTACCTAGTTTTATTCCTTATCTCGATTAAGTACAATTTGAAATAATTTATCATTATCAAATTCTGTCTGGCTGTTCATTAAATTTATCTTTTTATTTTTAAATTTATAAATATAATATTTCTCCAACTGCCATAATTTGTTATTATCAAAACATATTTCTAAAATTTCCAAATTATTTTCATGACTGCTTATTTTATGCCCTTTCGTCAGCAGATGTTCTGCCACATTAGAACTTTTACATTCCTTTTTTAAATAAGCAGCATAATGCTCAGAAAATCAGTATATGATATAATACTCTGAGGTGAGTTTTATATTTTATTTTATTTTGTTTTGGCTGTTCATAATCATATATGTAGTGGTGCAAACAAAGGAAAATAATGTTTATTAAAATAATATATATATATATATATTATATATATATATATATATATATTACGATACGTAGAAGGCAACTGAAAAATCTAATTCAAAATATCTTGAGACGAATTAATTTTTATCACAGGGTCAGCCAATTATATGACTAAAGCACATAAAAACAGAAGAGGTGGAGGTATAAATGACACTAGTCAGAGTTATCTCATCTGAGATTCATGAATTTCATTTTACAATCAAACCCTGTTGATAATGAAATACAGGTGTCATTCGGAGAGTCGAAAGTACATGATTTTCCGAAGGACTGGCATTCTGATAAGTATAATTATAAATGCTGTGAGAAGACCATGTAAACTAACTCAACATATCTCACTCAGAAAAGATTTTAGAGGTTCAAACCACCTTGTCCGCTGCTTACCTAAAATACAACTTTCATTGCACAACAATTTCAACAGCCAGCATTTTAGTTTACTGACAAATTGGATTGAAAATAAGTAGTTTTATTAGCCTACCTTGCTTAAGAGAACGCATGAATTGTTCGGTTTCGGAACGTTAAAAAGTCGCATCTGATAATGCTTATAAAATTGTAATATTCGAACAAGCCTACATAATGCCTACATAATGCCTACATAAACACTGATTACAGGCCTAAAACTCTATAAAATCACAGCTACCGGGATCGTAATTTTTCTGCTTATACTTTCGCTACGACAATTAAGCGAATGCTGTCGCCGAATTATTTTTTATTTATCTCATCTGTACGAATCAGGTGTTAAAGATTATAGTTTTACACTGCCTTTGTAGAAGATATAAATACTGCTTATAAATTTCCCGTTAACTAACAGATCCTAAATCAACGAAAAATAGACTTGACAAGACGTTACTTGACAAATCATTTTTGACCTACGCTATTATTGTGTTTAATAGAAACAAAAATATATGTATCAAAATATAACTGGTATTCAACAAACGATCTATTAGGGTTGCGTGAGTAAGTCGGGCCAATTTGATTGTGATGCGCATGTGACGTCAACGGCTCAGGTAATAATTGCCCAATCAGAGTCTCGTATTTTCGGCCAATAAGAAAGCCCAGTTTTAACCAATCACAAGTCTTCTTTTGCGTCATTTTGATTGGTTAATATTGTCCAATCAGAGAGTTTATATTACTGTACAACGTCACACCGATGTCAACCAATGACAAAGTGTCTTGAGCGTTACGTCATTCGTTTGGATATGCTGCTTTCTGATTGGTCCGTACTGATTCTAGGCGTCACGTCGAGTGTGATTGTAATATGAAGTCCACACCCAATGACAACTTCTAGTTAACGGTAGGGCAGAACATATGAAGGTACCTTTTAATGAGATTTATAGTTTCTTGGTAAATATCACTTACGAAATATGAAGTACCCCATTGTAGAGATCTTTCGAGTTCTTAAGGAAATTAAAAATTGGTTTCTGTTGCTGCTAAATGTTAACACGGTTTTTTAAAAAATCACGAGTGTTCATTCGATACCGACACAAAGAAAAAAAACAAAAGAAGGTTATCTATTTTTCCTAGTTGTTCGATTTTTGTAACCTAATTTTTGGCCAGTAATGTATCATATTTTTAAGGGAATGACTTTATACAACTGTAAATAAATATTACGATACGTAGAAGGCAGTTGAAAAATCTAATTCAAAATTTTTTGAGACGAAACAAAGTCAATATCCTACCGGGTAAGAAAATATACCTCATTAATCCGTTTTATAACAAGAAAACTATTTTGCTCTACCAACGAGCATTAGTCGAAAAATAATAATCAACGGTTTGACTAAATGATAATATAATGGCCAATGTGATTTCGAGAAATGTTTTCTGGCTTTACTCTGATTTCATTAGTTCCTGTATTTTAAGGTGGATGAAATTTTTTGTGGCCATAATGAAAAGGTAGAGTGTTAAAAATTTTTGGAACGTAATTTGCTAGTTTCTGCAGGAAATAAATGTATTCATTTTTATCACAGGGTCAGCCAATTATATGACTAAAGCACGTAAGAACAGAAGAGGTAGAGGTATAAATGACACTAGTCAGGGTAATATTATCTGAGATTCATGAATTTAATTTTACAATCAAACCGTTTTGATAATGAAATACAGGTGTCATTCGGAGAGTCGAAAGAACATGATTTTACGAAGGACCGGCATTCTTATAAGTATAATTATAAATGCTGTGAGAAGACCATGTAAACCAACTCAACTCATCTCACTCAGAAAAGAAAGCATTTGACAATCTGGACTGGAGTAAAATGTTTAAAACATTGAAAAGGCTAGGAATTAAATACAAAGAAAGGAAAGTTATCTACAGTCTGTATAAGAATCAAACGGCTGTTTTGAGAATCGAGGGGTACGAAAAAGAGGCTGCTGTAAGAAAAGGTGTACGACAAGGTTGTTCTTTGTCACCACTACTTTTTAACTTGTATATAGAAGAGACTATAAATGAAGTGAAGGAGAAATTTGACGTAGGAATAAAAATTCAAGGAGAAACAATAAAAATGTTGAGATTCGCCGATGATATAGTAGTATTAGCCGAGGCAAAGAATGAACTAGAGGATGCCTTAAATGGAATGGATGAGATCTTGAGGAAGGATTACTTCATGAAAATTAATAAGAACAAAACGAAAGTGTTGTGCAGCAGCAAGAGTGGTTTAGAAGAGATGGGAAATTTAAAAGTAGGCAACGAAAACATACAGGAAGTTGGGGAATTCTGCTATCTAGGGAGTAAAATAACAAAGGATGGTAGAAGCACGAGTGATATCAAGAGTAGAATTGCTCAAGCTAGAAAAGCCTTTGAAATGAAAAACAGCTTACTGACTACAAACATTGATTTACAGATTAGGAAAAATTTCTTAAAACATTATGTTTGGAGTGTAGCATTATACGGAAGTGAAACGTGGGTGATAGGGGCTGTAGAACGGAAGAGGATAGAAGCTTTTGACATGTGGTGTTATAGGAAAATGTTAAAGATTAGGTGGGTGGACAAAATAAGTAATTTAGAGGTTCTTAGGCGAGTGGATGAAAAAAGAAGTATATGGAAGCATCTTACCAAAAGAAGGGATAGGCTAGTGGGGCATATCCTAAGACATCCAGGTATTGGGCTATCAATAATGGAGGGTAACATTGAGGGAGTACATTGTAGAGGGAGGCAAAGATTAGAATATATAAAGCAAATTACAAAAGATGTAGGGTGTTACAGGTATGTAGATATGAAACGACTTGCGCAAGATAGAACAGGTTGGAGAACTGCATCAAACCAGTCGAGAGACTGATGACAAAAAAAAAAATTTCGAAAAAGGTTTTCTGGCTTTACTCTTATTTCATTAGTTCCTGTATTTTAAGATGGATGAAATTTATTGTGGCTTTAATGAAAAGGTAGAGTGTTAAACATTTTTTGCACGTAATTTGCTAGTTCCTGACCGTAAATATGTATTCATTGTTATCACAGAGTCAGCCAATTATATGACTAAACCACGTAAGAACAGAAGAGGTAGAGGTATATATGACAGTAGTCGGAGTTATCTCATCTGAGATTCATGAATTTCATTTTACAATCAAACCCTGTTGATAATGAAATACCGGTGTCATTCGGAGAGTCGAAAGTACATGATTTTCCGAAGGACTCGCATCCTGATAAGTATAATTATAAACGCTGTAAGAAGACCATGTAAACCAACTCAACTCATCTCACTCAGAAAAGATTTTAGAGGTTCAAACCACCTTGTCCGCTGCTTACCTAAAAAACAACTTTCATTGCACAACAATTTCAACAGCCTGCATTTTAGTTTACTGACAAATTGGATTGAAAATAAGTAATGTTATTAATCTACCTTGCTTAAGAGAACTCATGAATTGTTCGGTTTCGGAACGTTAAAAAGTCGCATCTGATAATGCTTATAAAATTGTAATATTCGAACAAGCTGCCTACATAAACACTGATTACAGGCCTAAAATTCTATAAAATCACAGCTATCGGGATCGTAATTTTTCTCCTTATACTTTCGCTACGACAATTAAGCGAATACAGTCGCCGAATTATTTTTTATTTATCTCATCTGTACGAATCAGGTGTTAAAGGTTATAGTTTTACACTGCCTGTGTAGAAGATATAAATACTGCTTATAAATTTCCCGTTAACTAACAGATCCTAAATCAACGAAAAATAGACTTGAGAAGACGTTACTTGACAAATCATTTTTGACCTACGCTTTTATTGTGTTTAAGAGAAACAAAAATATACGTATCAAAATACTATAACTGGTATTCAACAAACGTTCTATTAGGGTTGCGTGAGTAAGTCGGGCCAATTTGATTGTGATGCGCATGTGACGTCAACGGCTCAGGTAATAATTGCCCAATCAGAGTCTCGTATTTTCGGCCAATAAGAAAGCCCAGTTTTAACCAATCACAAGTCTTCTTTTGCGTCATTTTGATTGGTTAATATCGTCCAATCAGAGAGTTTTTTATTACTGTACTACGTCACACCGATGTCAACCAATGACAAAGTGTCTTGAGCGTTACGTCATTCGTCAGGATATGCTGCTTTCTGATTGGTCCGTACTGATTCTGGGCGTCACTTTGAGTATGATTGTAATATAAAGTCCACACCCAATGACAACTTCCAGTTAACGGTAGGGCAGAACATATTATGAAGGTACCTTTCAATGAGTTATATAGTTTCTAGGTAAATATCACTTACCAAATATGTAGTAGGCCTAGTCTATATTTTCGGATTTGTGAAAGGCACAAATAGTGTGAAAGAAATAAAAATTCGTTGAGTAACGCTCTCTAATGATTATTTTCTTGTTGATTTAGGAACTGTTCGTTAACTCAAAACGTATAATAAAAATATACACGTTCTGCGCCAATAGTGTAAAACTCCAATCAGCAATTCATTCCTCCTTAAGAAACGTTAGAAAAATCGTTGAGCATTGCTCTCTGTTTATTATTGCTATAGTCAAAATTCAAGCACAAAAATTTTAATAATTCTTAGAAATAAAACCGTGCGTATTTATGTACTACGCTTATGTTATTTAAGAAAGATGTTGGTTTGAACATTAAATTTAATAAACTCTTATCAGATTATATTTTTTGTACGATAAGTAAGATTAAATTTGTACGTTCTTTCATAACGACTTTGATAACATCCTTTCTTACAAATCTGATTTTTTAAATTACTTAAAATTAGGTAAATAATGAGATGTTAAATACTCGGCACAATTAATTTGAGTTTTTAGATCATTAGGGTAGAAGTTAGTTCAAACATTTACAAGTTATCTGAAATAAACTGAAAAGTTAATTGGGTTACATTTTTTGGTTTGTAACCGTATGTTTCAGTAGAAAAGTCATTTGATGAGCAAAGCAGGCCTTCTAAAAAATTTTCACTTCGCACCTTGCAAATGCGTCTTTAATATATTCACACTGCAAGGTCTAACGGTATAAAAATCTACTGTCATATGAAGAAGGTCTAAAAGTGTTTATTTCACCAGTACTTCTTATGTTGTTATAATGTTTTAGTCGAAAATTGCTTCATTCTTGAAGAAAACAGAAGTATTATTTTAGCCGTGGAAGTAGCAGTTGAAATTTAAAAATATTTAACAGTTTAATGTTTCATATAGGCAATATTAATTTTCGCATCATAAAATAAAATAATGAAAAGAACTGCGAATAAGCGCGGAGAAATGTCAAAAATATTGCCTAGAAATTTTTCACATCGTTAACCGTTTTTAGTGTGACTGATTGTCGTTAAAAGGGCACAATTTCTATTTTGCTCTTACTAGGTATTGTTCAAGTATATTGTAAATTTCAGTTTGGTAATGCCGGCGATTCTACTGACGATTACTTGACAAAAAAAAACTTTAGAGACGTCCTTATTTGAATAAACTTTAATATACAATGAAAAAATCACAATGTTACGTTCGTATAGTAGTGTTTGCATGGTAGCCGAGAAAATAATGTCTTAAATTTAAGCAAGCTTGTATGTGTAAACGCAATCTATTCTTGTGCTTCCTTTTTAAGAATTTTAATTTTTCATACTGTGAAAAGCAGTATAAATATACTGCTGTTTCATACAATTAACCATAATCATTCCGTACTCGGAAGACCTTAACAAGTTTAAAAATGTTTTTGGTAGGCGTTTTAATTCTGGAAAGTATAGCATTTCAGTAGACGTTATTGTTTAATATTCGGCCGTATCGTTAACTGGGCGGTGACAATGGGTGGATTTATGTAAAAATGTAAGTCGACGTCACGCGCAGGAACAGTACCGGACCAATCAGGAAGCTCGATACTGACAAATGACGTAATACTGATTAAGACGTTTTCATTGGTCGATATCGGATGACGTAGTGAACTATAATGAGCCTTCTGATTGGACAATATTGACCAATCAAAGTGACGCCTAAGAAGACATCTGATTGGTTAGGTTTGGAGATTTTTCATTGGTTAAAAATACTACACTCTGATTGGTCCTATATTATATCTGCCTTTGACGTCACACGCGCGTTGCCGTCATTGTAGGCCGCCTTACTTGCAAGACCTAAATAATTATTTTTTTTACTGTACATCAGTTCTATTATATTTAAGTAGTATATTTTGACACTTATTGCTAAGGTCCGTTTCGGGATCTAGGTTATTAAATAATTCATACGCTAAAGTTTACAAATTACAAATATTTATTAGACTAAAAGATTACAAAATAAATGATTAAACTAATTATAATTAAATAACACAATAAATGATTTAATAATTCACTTAAACTTGATAATAAACAATAAATAACTTACAATCACTTTTATAGCTTAAACAGACATACAAAACATAGAAATTGAATTCACATTAACTTTACCCATTAACTTTATAATACACTCACAAAAGGCTTTACACAATAGACTCACAGACAGTGTTAGAATCGTCGACTGACACAATGTTCGGTACGCGCCTACCTACGTCCGTTGGACATTCGTCAAAGATCAAACGATTACTGACTGACCGCACTCGGGGGTCTCTTTTTATACCTACTCATTCATAAAGATTGTTCCAGAATAAAGCAGTGAAATCTACTCAAGTAAAAAAATAATAACTCTGTATTAATGAATGCTAGAAAAATCCTTTTGTTAACAAGTCAACTACTGTAAATAGAAAACGTAAACAACCTCATAAACAACTTCATAAAAATAGCTGTACACAATAGTATACCTGAAATTTTATAATAGGCGTACTACACGATAGTTTTTACAACTATTGTGAATAGACACAACTTTATGGTCGTCATTGTAAAATTGTCATTCACAATTGATATATTATTATTTCTTTATTACTCTCTCTTGTTGTAACTATTATTTCACACTCTATACTATTTCATGAATGGATTTCTGGAACATTCGTGATCCGTCTGGTCGATTCTGTTACAATATTTTCGGATATGTTAAAGACACAAATAGTGCGAAAGAACTCTCTAATGATTATTTCTTTGTTGATTTAGGAACTGATAGTTAACTCAAAACGTATAATAAAAATATACACGTTCTGCACCAATAGTGTAAAACTCCAATCAGCAATTCATTCCTCCTTAAAAAACGTTAGAAAAATCGTTGTGCATTGCTCTCTGTTTATTTTTGCTATAGTCAAAATTCAAGCACAAAAATTATAATGATTCTTAGAAATAAAACCGTACGTATTGATGTACTACGCCTATGTTATTTAAGGAAGATGTTGGTTTGAACATTAAATTTAATAAACTCTTATCAGATTATATTTTTTGTACGATTAGTAAGATTAAATTTGTACGTTCTTTCATAACGACTTTGATAACATCCTTTCTTACAAATCTGATTTTTTAAATTACTTAAAATTAGGTAAATAATGAGATGTTAAATACTCGGCACAATTAATTTGGGTTTTTAGATCATTAGGGTAGAAGTTAGTTCAAACATTTACAAGTTATCTGAAATAAACTGAAAAGTTAATTGGGTTACATTTTTTGGTTTGTAACCGTATGTTTCAGTAGAAAAGTCATTTGATGAGCAAAGCAGGCCTTCTAAAAAATTTTCACTTCGCACCTTGCAAATGCGTCTTTAATATATTCACACTGCAAGGTCTAACGGTATGAAAATCTACTGTCATATGAAGAAGGTCTAAAAGTGTTTATTTTACCAGTACTTCTTATGTTGTTATAATGTTTTAGTCGAAAATTCCTTCATTCTTGAAGAAAAAACAGAAGTATTATTTTAGCCGTGGAAGTAGCAGTTGAAATTTAACAGTTTAATGTTTCATATAGGCAATACTAATTTCCGCATCATAAAATAAAATAAGGAAAAGAACTGCGAATAAGCGCGGAGAAATGTCAAAAATATTGCCTAGTAATTTTTCATATCGTTAACCGTTTTTAGTGTGACTGATTGTCGTTAAAAGGGCACAATTTGTATTTTGCTCTTACTAGGTATTGTTCAAGTATATTGTAAATTTCAGTTTGGTAATGCCGGCGATTCTACTGACGATTACTTGACAAAAAAAACTTTAGAGACGTCCTTATTTGAATAAACTTTAATATACAATGAAAAAATCACAATGTGTTACGTTCGTATAGTAGTGTTTGCATGGTAGCCGAGAAAATAATGTCTTAAATTTAAGCAAGCTTGTGTGTGTAAACGCAATCTATTCTTGTGCTTCTTTTTTGTGAATTTTATTTTTTCGTACTGTGAAAAGCAGTATAAATATACTGCTGTTTCATACAATTAACCATAATCATTCCGTACTCGGAAGACCTTAACGTTCGTATAGTAGTGTTTGCATGGTAGCCGAGAAAATAATGTCTTAAATTTAAGCAAGCTTGTATGTGTAAATGCAATCTATTCTTGTGCTTCCTTTTTCTGAATTTTAATGTTTCATACTGTGAAAAGCAGTATAAATATACTGCTGTTTCATACAATTAACCATAATCATTCCGTACTCGGAAGACCTTAACAAGTTTAAAAATGTTTTGGTAGGCGTTTTAATTCTGGAAAGTATAGCATTTCAGTAGACGTTATTGTTTAATATTCGGCCGTATCGTTAACTGGGCGGTGACATTGGGCGGATTTATGTAAAAATGTAAGTGGACGTCACGCGCAGGAACAATACCGGACCAATCAGGAAGCTCGATACTGACAATGACGTAATACTGATTGAGACGTTTTCATTGGTCGATATCGGATGACGTAGTGAACTTTAATGAGCCTTCTGATTGGACAATATTAACCAATCAAAGTGACGCCTAAGAAGACATCTGATTGGTTAGGTTTGGAGATTTTTCATTGGTTAAAAATACTACACTCTGATTGGTCCTATATTATATCTGCCTTTGACGTCACACGCGCGTTGCCGTCATTGTAGGCCGCCTTACTTGCAAGACCTAAATAATTATTGTTTTCTACTGTACATCAGTTCTATTATATTTTAGTAGCATATTTTCGGATATGTTAAAGACACAAATAGTGCGAAAGAAATAAAAATTCGTTAAGTAACGCTCTCTAATGATTATTTCTTTGTTGATTTAGGAACTGATAGTTAATTTAAAACGTATAATAAAAATATACACATTATGCGCCAATAGTGTAAAACTCCAATCAGCAATTCATTCCTCCTTAAAAAACGTTAGAAAAATCGTTGTGCATTGCTCTCTGTTTATTTTTGCTATAGTCAAAATTCAAGCACAAAAATTATAATAATTCTTAGAAATAAAACCGTGCGTATTTATGTACTACGCTTATGTTATTTAAGGAAGATGTTGGTTTGAACATTAAATTTAATAAACTCTTATCAGATTATATTTTTTGTACGATAAGTAAGATTAAATTTGTACGTTCTTTCATAACGACTTTGATAACATCCTTTCTTACAAATCTGATTTTTTAAATTACTTAAAATTAGGTAAATAATGAGATGTTAAATACTCGGCACAATTAATTTGAGTTTTTAGATCATTAGGGTAGAAGTTAGTTCAAACATTTACAAGTTATCTGAAATAAACTGAAAAGTTAATTGGGTTACATTTTTTGGTTTGTAACCGTATGTTTCAGTAGAAAAGTCATTTGATGAGCAAAGCAGGCCTTCTGAAAAATTTTCACTTCGCACCTTGCAAATGCGTCTTTAATATATTCACACTGCAAGGTCTAACGGTATAAAATCTACTGTCATATGAAGAAGGTCTAAAAGTGTTTATTTCACCAGTACTTCTTATGTTGTTATAATGTTTTAGTCGAAAATTGCTTCATTCTTGAAGAAAACAGAAGTATTATTTTAGCCGTGGAAGTAGCAGTTGAAATTTAAAAATATTTAACAGTTTAATGTTTCATATAGGCAATACTAATTTTCGCATCATAAAATAAAATAATGAAAAGAACTGCGAATAAGCGCGGAGAAATGTCAAAAATATTGCCTAGAAATTTTTCACATCGTTAACCGTTTTTAGTGTGACTGATTGTCGTTAAAAGGGCACAATTTCTATTTTGCTCTTACTAGGTATTGTTCAAGTATATTGTAAATTTCAGTTTGGTAATGCCGCCGATTCTACTGACGATTACTTGACAAAAAAAAACTTTAGAGACGTCCTTATTTGAATAAACTTTAATATACAATGAAAAAATCACAATGTGTTACGTTCGTATAGTAGTGTTTGCATGGTAGCCGAGAAAATAATGTCTTAAATTTAAGCAAGCTTGTATGTGTAAACGCAATCTATTCTTGTGCTTTCTTTTTAAGAATTTTAATTTTTCATACTGTGAAAAGCAGTATAAATATACTGCTGTTTCATACAATTAACCATAATCATTCCGTACTCGGAAGACCTTAACAAGTTTAAAAATGTTTTTGGTAGGCGTTTTAATTCTGGAAAGTATAGCATTTCAGTAGACGTTATTGTTTAATATTCGGCCGTATCGTTAACTGGGCGGTGACAATGGGTGGATTTATGTAAAAATGTAAGTCGACGTCACGCGCAGGAACAGTACCGGACCAATCAGGAAGCTCGATACTGACAAATGACGTAATACTGATTAAGACGTTTTCATTGGTCGATATCGGATGACGTAGTGAACTATAATGAGCCTTCTGATTGGACAATATTGACCAATCAAAGTGACGCCTAAGAAGACATCTGATTGGTTAGGTTTGGAGATTTTTCATTGGTTAAAAATACTACACTCTGATTGGTCCTATATTATATCTGCCTTTGACGTCACACGCGCGTTGCCGTCATTGTAGGCCGCCTTATTTGCAAGACCTAAATAATTATTTTTTTTAGTGTACATCAGTTCTATTATATTTTATTAGTATATTTTGGCTACAACTTAATACATCAAACAAAACTTTTTGTTTTAAGCTCTAAATAAACCTAGAGGCCTAACCAATCCTTATTCATTTTATTTAAGATTTTTTTGTATTTCGCCACAAGCTTAGACTATAAATTAGGTAGGCCTAAATAAGATGATAATATTTCAGTCTAACAATAGGAACCTACAACCCTTTGTAACCTTTTATTTACACAAAAAATAACATCAAGTGACGGTAATTTATTGCTGGAGAAAATGGAAGCTGCTTCTAATTTTTTTAGGAACCAGTAATAGTTGGTCTATAATAATTTGGTTTCATATTTTTGACAAAATTTACACAAAAAAAGTAGAAGGCGCTGAAAGATAATAGGCCTACTTCACGAACGGGCCACGGATTTCTGTGGGAATTATCTTCGGCAACCATCAAGCATTTAGTCGCCTATCGTAGCCCTACTAGTAATTCCATTGCAGTTCCGTGAATCGACAGTTAATGCTTAATATTAATGTGATATTCATAGATTGTATGCTATTCAGTTAAGTTTTGGCTATATAAATTTTACTTATCCAAAAATAAGGCAAGCAATGCGACATTTTAAAATAATAATGATAGGTCTAATTAATGTTATAATATAAAAATAATAAATTAAAACTTACCTTTTATATAGCTGTTTGTATTCAACTCTGGGGCTTGTAATCCCATGGCTTTGAAATACATATCGCTTCGTTTCAACATGATGAGACAGGAAATTTAACCGCGCAGTACTGTGAAAGTGCAGCCACGTGCAGATCGAACAGATCATAACTGAACAGAACTGATGACAGCGACTCGACTTAAGATGTGTAAAACCGGCAACATCGCGTGAATGAGTCAAAAAACGATAATAGCGTAAAATGTGTATAAAGCTGTATAACAATTTGTATAATTTTTATAACAACTGAACATCTCTTTTTACATCTGATGCATAAAACAAACTGCATCTCAATGATGCAGTTTTCGAGGTAAAAAGTCACGGCTAAGATGTAGAAATCGAGCGTCGAAGAATGTATATATATATATATATATATATATATATATATATATATATATATATATATGTATATATTTTTTTATTAAACATTATTTTCCTTTGTTTGCACCACTACATATATGATTATGAACAGCCAAAACAAAATAAAATAAAATATAAAACTCACCTCAGAGTATTATATCATAATAAGATATTTCGTCTCCCCCGGAGACATCATCAGGACTTTAAAAAACATAAACACAATAAAACATAAAACACAAACACAATAGTGGTCGTAGACCACGTCAATTGTTCAAAACAATAGCTATCCTAAAGCACCATCCCGCGCGCTTTATTCGGCCGAATGACAGTATAATCATTTTGTACCTAGTTTTATTCCTTATCTCGATTAAGTACAATTTGAAATAATTTATCATTATCAAATTCTGTCTGGCTGTTCATTAAATTTATCTTTTTATTTTTAAATTTATAAATATAATATTTCTCCAACTGCCATAATTTGTTACTATCAAAACATATTTCTAAAATTTCCAAATTATTTTCATGACTGCTTATTTTATGCCCTTTCTTCAGCAGATGTTCTGCCACATTAGAACTTTTACATTCCTTTTTTAAATAAGCAGCATAATGCTCAGAAAATCAGTATATGATATAATACTCTGAGGTGAGTTTTATATTTTATTTTATTTTGTTTTGGCTGTTCATAATCATATATGTAGTGGTGCAAACAAAGGAAAATAATGTTTAATAAAATAATATATATATATAATACGATACGTAGAAGGCAACTGAAAAATCTAATTCAAAATATCTTGAGACGAATTAATTTTTATCACAGGGTCAGCCAATTATATGACTAAAGCACATAAAAACAGAAGAGGTGGAGGTATAAATGACACTAGTCAGAGTTATCTCATCTGAGATTCATGAATTTCATTTTACAATCAAACCCTGTTGATAATGAAATACAGGTGTCATTCGGAGAGTCGAAAGTACATGATTTTCCGAAGGACTGGCATTCTGATAAGTATAATTATAAATGCTGTGAGAAGACCATGTAAACTAACTCAACATATCTCACTCAGAAAAGATTTTAGAGGTTCAAACCACCTTGTCCGCTGCTTACCTAAAATACAACTTTCATTGCACAACAATTTCAACAGCCAGCATTTTAGTTTACTGACAAATTGGATTGAAAATAAGTAATTTTATTAGCCTACCTTGCTTAAGAGAACGCATGAATTGTTCGGTTTCGGAACGTTAAAAAGTCGCATCTGATAATGCTTATAAAATTGTAATATTCGAACAAGCCTACATAATGCCTACATAATGCCTACATAAACACTGATTACAGGCCTAAAACTCTATAAAATCACAGCTACCGGGATCGTAATTTTTCTGCTTATACTTTCGCTACGACAATTAAGCGAATGCTGTCGCCGAATTATTTTTTATTTATCTCATCTGTACGAATCAGGTGTTAAAGATTATAGTTTTACACTGCCTGTGTAGAAGATATAAATACTGCTTATAAATTTCCCGTTAACTAACAGATCCTAAATCAACGAAAAATAGACTTGACAAGACGTTACTTGACAAATCATTTTTGACCTACGCTATTATTGTGTTTAATAGAAACAAAAATATATGTATCAAAATATAACTGGTATTCAACAAACGATCTATTAGGGTTGCGTGAGTAAGTCGGGCCAATTTGATTGTGATGCGCATGTGACGTCAACGGCTCAGGTAATAATTGCCCAATCAGAGTCTCGTATTTTCGGCCAATAAGAAAGCCCAGTTTTAACCAATCACAAGTCTTCTTTTGCGTCATTTTGATTGGTTAATATTGTCCAATCAGAGAGTTTATATTACTGTACAACGTCACACCGATGTCAACCAATGACAAAGTGTCTTGAGCGTTACGTCATTCGTTTGGATATGCTGCTTTCTGATTGGTCCGTACTGATTCTAGGCGTCACGTCGAGTGTGATTGTAATATGAAGTCCACACCCAATGACAACTTCTAGTTAACGGTAGGGCAGAACATATGAAGGTACCTTTTAATGAGATTTATAGTTTCTTGGTAAATATCACTTACGAAATATGAAGTACCCCATTGTAGAGATCTTTCGAGTTCTTAAGGAAATTAAAAATTGGTTTCTGTTGCTGCTAAATGTTAACACGGTTTTTTAAAAAATTACGAGTGTTCATTCGATACCGACACAAAGAAAAAAAACAAAAGAAGGTTATCTATTTTTCCTAGTTGTTCGATTTTTGTAACCTAATTTTTGGCCAGTAATGTATCATATTTTTAAGGGAATGACTTTATACAACTGTAAATAAATATTACGATACGTAGAAGGCAGTTGAAAAATCTAATTCAAAATTTTTTGAGACGAAACAAAGTCAATATCCTACCGGGTAAGAAAATATACCTCATTAATCCGTTTTATAACAAGAAAACTATTTTGCTCTACCAACGAGCATTAGTCGAAAAATAATAATCAACGGTTTGACTAAATGATAATATAATGGCCAATGTGATTTCGAGAAATGTTTTCTGGCTTTACTCTGATTTCATTAGTTCCTGTATTTTAAGGTGGATGAAATTTTTTGTGGCCATAATGAAAAGGTAGAGTGTTAAAAATTTTTGGAACGTAATTTGCTAGTTTCTGCAGGAAATAAATGTATTCATTTTTATCACAGGGTCAGCCAATTATATGACTAAAGCACGTAAGAACAGAAGAGGTAGAGGTATAAATGACACTAGTCAGGGTAATATTATCTGAGATTCATGAATTTCATTTTACAATCAAACCGTTTTGATAATGAAATACAGGTGTCATTCGGAGAGTCGAAAGAACATGATTTTACGAAGGACCGGCATTCTTATAAGTATAATTATAAATGCTGTGAGAAGACCATGTAAACCAACTCAACTCATCTCACTCAGAAAAGAAAGCATTTGACAATCTGGACTGGAGTAAAATGTTTAAAACATTGAAAAGGCTAGGAATTAAATACAAAGAAAGGAAAGTTATCTACAGTCTGTATAAGAATCAAACGGCTGTTTTGAGAATCGAGGGGTACGAAAAAGAGGCTGCTGTAAGAAAAGGTGTACGACAAGGTTGTTCTTTGTCACCACTACTTTTTAACTTGTATATAGAAGAGACTATAAATGAAGTGAAGGAGAAATTTGACGTAGGAATAAAAATTCAAGGAGAAACAATAAAAATGTTGAGATTCGCCGATGATATAGTAGTATTAGCCGAGGCAAAGAATGAACTAGAGGATGCCTTAAATGGAATGGATGAGATCTTGAGGAAGGATTACTTCATGAAAATTAATAAGAACAAAACGAAAGTGTTGTGCAGCAGCAAGAGTGGTTTAGAAGAGATGGGAAATTTAAAAGTAGGCAACGAAAACATACAGGAAGTTGGGGAATTCTGCTATCTAGGGAGTAAAATAACAAAGGATGGTAGAAGCACGAGTGATATCAAGAGTAGAATTGCTCAAGCTAGAAAAGCCTTTGAAATGAAAAACAGCTTACTGACTACAAACATTGATTTACAGATTAGGAAAAATTTCTTAAAACATTATGTTTGGAGTGTAGCATTATACGGAAGTGAAACGTGGGTGATAGGGGCTGTAGAACGGAAGAGGATAGAAGCTTTTGAAATGTGGTGTTATAGGAAAATGTTAAAGATTAGGTGGGTGGACAAAATAAGTAATTTAGAGGTTCTTAGGCGAGTGGATGAAAAAAGAAGTATATGGAAGCATCTTACCAAAAGAAGGGATAGGCTAGTGGGGCATATCCTAAGACATCCAGGTATTGGGCTATCAATAATGGAGGGTAACATTGAGGGAGTACATTGTAGAGGGAGGCAAAGATTAGAATATATAAAGCAAATTACAAAAGATGTAGGGTGTTACAGGTATGTAGATATGAAACGACTTGCGCAAGATAGAACAGGTTGGAGAACTGCATCAAACCAGTCGAGAGACTGATGACAAAAAAAAAAATTTCGAAAAAGGTTTTCTGGCTTTACTCTTATTTCATTAGTTCCTGTATTTTAAGATGGATGAAATTTATTGTGGCTTTAATGAAAAGGTAGAGTGTTAAACATTTTTTGCACGTAATTTGCTAGTTCCTGACCGTAAATATGTATTCATTGTTATCACAGAGTCAGCCAATTATATGACTAAACCACGTAAGAACAGAAGAGGTAGAGGTATATATGACAGTAGTCGGAGTTATCTCATCTGAGATTCATGAATTTCATTTTACAATCAAACCCTGTTGATAATGAAATACCGGTGTCATTCGGAGAGTCGAAAGTACATGATTTTCCGAAGGACTCGCATCCTGATAAGTATAATTATAAACGCTGTAAGAAGACCATGTAAACCAACTCAACTCATCTCACTCAGAAAAGATTTTAGAGGTTCAAACCACCTTGTCCGCTGCTTACCTAAAAAACAACTTTCATTGCACAACAATTTCAACAGCCTGCATTTTAGTTTACTGACAAATTGGATTGAAAATAAGTAATGTTATTAATCTACCTTGCTTAAGAGAACTCATGAATTGTTCGGTTTCGGAACGTTAAAAAGTCGCATCTGATAATGCTTATAAAATTGTAATATTCGAACAAGCTGCCTACATAAACACTGATTACAGGCCTAAAATTCTATAAAATCACAGCTATCGGGATCGTAATTTTTCTCCTTATACTTTCGCTACGACAATTAAGCGAATACAGTCGCCGAATTATTTTTTATTTATCTCATCTGTACGAATCAGGTGTTAAAGGTTATAGTTTTACACTGCCTGTGTAGAAGATATAAATACTGCTTATAAATTTCCCGTTAACTAACAGATCCTAAATCAACGAAAAATAGACTTGAGAAGACGTTACTTGACAAATCATTTTTGACCTACGCTTTTATTGTGTTTAAGAGAAACAAAAATATACGTATCAAAATACTATAACTGGTATTCAACAAACGTTCTATTAGGGTTGCGTGAGTAAGTCGGGCCAATTTGATTGTGATGCGCATGTGACGTCAACGGCTCAGGTAATAATTGCCCAATCAGAGGCTCGTATTTTCGGCCAATAAGAAAGCCCAGTTTTAACCAATCACAAGTCTTCTTTTGCGTCATTTTGATTGGTTAATATTGTCCAATCAGAGAGTTTTTTATTACTGTACTACGTCACACCGATGTCAACCAATGACAAAGTGTCTTGAGCGTTACGTCATTCGTCAGGATATGCTGCTTTCTGATTGGTCCGTACTGATTCTGGGCGTCACTTTGAGTATGATTGTAATATAAAGTCCACACCCAATGACAACTTCCAGTTAACGGTAGGGCAGAACATATTATGAAGGTACCTTTCAATGAGTTATATAGTTTCTAGGTAAATATCACTTACCAAATATGTAGTAGGCCTAGTCTATATTTTCGGATTTGTGAAAGGCGCAAATAGTGTGAAAGAAATAAAAATTCGTTGAGTAACGCTCTCTAATGATTATTTTCTTGTTGATTTAGGAACTGTTCGTTAACTCAAAACGTATAATAAAAATATACACGTTCTGCGCCAATAGTGTAAAACTCCAATCAGCAATTCATTCCTCCTTAAGAAACGTTCGAAAAATCGTTGAGCATTGCTCTCTGTTTATTATTGCTATAGTCAAAATTCAAGCACAAAAATTTTAATAATTCTTAGAAATAAAACCGTGCGTATTTATGTACTACGCTTATGTTATTTAAGGAAGATGTTGGTTTGAACATTAAATTTAATAAACTCTTATCAGATTATATTTTTTGTACGATAAGTAAGATTAAATTTGTACGTTCTTTCATAACGACTTTGATAACATCCTTTCCTACAAATCTGATTTTTTAAATTACTTAAAATTAGGTAAATAATGAGATGTTAAATACTCGGCACAATTAATTTGAGTTTTTAGATCATTAGGGTAGAAGTTAGTTCAAACATTTACAAGTTATCTGAAATAAACTGAAAAGTTAATTGGGTTACACTTTTTGGTTTGTAACCGTATGTTTCAGTAGAAAAGTCATTTGATGAGCAAAGCAGGCCTTCTAAAAAA
Source organism: Catonia carolina (assembly GCA_035578175.1). Lineage (NCBI taxonomy): Eukaryota > Metazoa > Arthropoda > Insecta > Hemiptera > Achilidae > Catonia > Catonia carolina. The sequence goes on along the minus strand of JAQMRL010000006.1, from coordinate 52,255,495 downwards.
TTTTCACTTCGCACCTTGCAAATGCGTCTTTAATATATTCACACTGCAAGGTCTAACGGTATAAAAATCTACTGTCATATGAAGAAGGTCTAAAAGTGTTTATTTTACCAGTACTTCTTATGTTGTTATAATGTTTTAGTCGAAAATTCCTTCATTCTTGAAGAAAACAGAAGTATTATTTTAGCCGTGGAAGTAGCAGTTGAAATTTAAAAAATATTTAACAGTTTAATGTTTCATATAGGCAATAATATTTTCCGCATCATAAAATAAAATAATGAAAAGAACTGCGAATAAGCGCGGAGAAATGTCAAAAATATTGCCTAGAAATTTTTCATATCGTTAACCGTTTTTAGTGTGACTGATTGTCGATAAAAGGGCACAATTTGTATTTTGCTCTTACTAGGTATTGTTCAAGTATATTGTAAATTTCAGTTTGGTAATGCCGGCGATTCTACTGACGATTACTTGACAAAAAAAACTTTAGAGACGTCCTTATTTGAATAAACTTTAATATACAATGAAAAAATCACAATGTGTTACGTTCGTATAGTAGTGTTTCCATGGTAGCCGAGAAAATAATGTCTTAAATTTAAGCAAGCTTGTGTGTGTAAACGCAATCTATTCTTGTGCTTCTTTTTTGTGAATTTTATTTTTTCGTACTGTGAAAAGCAGTATAAATATACTGCTGTTTCATACAATTAACCATAATCATTCCGTACTTGGAAGACCTTAACGTTCGTATAGTAGTGTTTGCATGGTAGCCGAGAAAATAATGTCTTAAATTTAAGCAAGCTTGTATGTGTAAATGCAATCTATTCTTGTGCTTCCTTTTTCTGAATTTTAATTTTTCATACTGTGAAAAGCAGTATAAATATACTGCTGTTTCATACAATTAACCATAATCATTCCGTACTCGGAAGACCTTAACAAGTTTAAAAATGTTTTGGTAGGCGTTTTAATTCTGGAAAGTATAGCATTTCAGTAGACGTTATTGTTTAATATTCGGCCGTATCGTTAACTGGGCGGTGACATTGGGCGGATTTATGTAAAAATGTAAGTCGACGTCACGCGCAGGAACAGTACCGGACCAATCAGGAAGCTCGATACTGACAAATGACGTAATACTGATTGAGACGTTTTCATTGGTCGATATCGGATGACGTAGTGAACTATAATGAGCCTTCTGATTGGACAATATTAACCAATCAAAGTGACGCCTAAGAAGACATCTGATTGGTTAGGTTTGGAGATTTTTCATTGGTTAAAAATACTACACTCTGATTGGTCCTATATTATATCTGCCTTTGACGTCACACGCGCGTTGCCGTCATTGTAGGCCGCCTTACTTGCAAGACCTAAATAATTATTTTTTTCTACTGTAACATCAGTTCTATTGTATTTTAGTAGCATATTTTCGGATATGTTAAAGACACAAATAGTGCGAAAGAAATAAAAATTCGTTAAGTAACGCTCTCTAATGATTATTTCTTTGTTGATTTAGGAACTGATAGTTAATTTAAAACGTATAATAAAAATATACACATTATGCGCCAATAGTGTAAAACTCCAATCAGCAATTCATTCCTCCTTAAAAAACGTTAGAAAAATCGTTGTGCATTGCTCTCTGTTTATTTTTGCTATAGTCAAAATTCAAGCACAAAAATTATAATAATTCTTAGAAATAAAACCGTGCGTATTTATGTACTACGCTTATGTTATTTAAGGAAGATGTTGGTTTGAACATTAAATTTAATAAACTCTTATCAGATTATATTTTATGTACGATAAGTAAGATTAAATTTGTACGTTCTTTCATAACGACTTTGATAACATCCTTCCTTACAAATCTGATTTTTTAAATTACTTAAAATTAGGTAAATAATGAGATGTTAAATACTCGGCACAATTAATTTGAGTTTTTAGATCGTTAGGGTAGAAGTTAGTTCAAACATTTACAAGTTATCTGAAATAAACTGAAAAGTTAATTGGGTTACATTTTTTGGTTTGTAACCGTATGTTTCAGTAGAAAAGTCATTTGATGAGCAAAGCAGGCCTTCTAAAAAATTTTCACTTCGCACCTTGCAAATGCGTCTTTAATATATTCACACTTCAAGGTCTAACGGTATAAAAATCTACTGTCATATGAAGAAGGTCTAAAAGTGTTTATTTTACCAGTACTTCTTATGTTGTTATAATGTTTTAGTCGAAAATTCCTTCATTCTTGAAGAAAACAGAAGTATTATTTTAGCCGTGGAAGTAGCAGTTGAAATTTAAAAAATATTTAACAGTTTAATGTTTCATATAGGCAATAATATTTTCCGCATCATAAAATAAAATAATGAAAAGAACTGCGAATAAGCGCGGAGAAATGTCAAAAATATTGCCTAGAAATTTTTCATATCGTTAACCGTTTTTAGTGTGACTGATTGTCGATAAAAGGGCACAATTTGTATTTTGCTCTTCCTAGGTATTGTTCAAGTATATTGTAAATTTCAGTTTGGTAATGCCGGCGATTCTACTCACGATTACTTGACAAAAAAAACTTTAGAGACGTCCTTATTTGAATAAACTTTAATATACAATGAAAAAATCACAATGTGTTACGTTCGTATAGTAGTGTTTCCATGGTAGCCGAGAAAATAATGTCTTAAATTTAAGCAAGCTTGTGTGTGTAAACGCAATCTATTCTTGTGCTTCTTTTTTGTGAATTTTATTTTTTCGTACTGTGAAAAGCAGTATAAATATACTGCTGTTTCATACAATTAACCATAATCATTCCGTACTCGGAAGACCTTAACGTTCGTATAGTAGTGTTTGCATGGTAGCCGAGAAAATAATGTCTTAAATTTAAGCAAGCTTGTATGTGTAAATGCAATCTATTCTTGTGCTTCCTTTTTCTGAATTTTAATTTTTTATACTGTGAAAAGCAGTATAAATATACTGCTGTTCATACAATTAACCATAATCATCCCGTACTCGGAAGACCTTAACAAGTTTAAAAATGTTTTGGTAGGCGTTTTCATTCTGGAAAGTATAGCATTTCAGTAGACGTTATTGTTTAATATTCGGCCGTATCGTTAACTGGGCGGTGACATTGGGCGGATTTATGTAAAAATGTAAGTCGACGTCACGCGCAGGAACAGTACCGGACCAATCAGGAAGCTCGATACTGACAAATGACGTAATACTGATTGAGACGTTTTCATTGGTCGATATCGGATGACGTAGTGAACTATAATGAGCCTTCTGATTGGACAATATTAACCAATCAAAGTGACGCCTAAGAAGACATCTGATTGGTTAGGTTTGGAGATTTTTCATTGGTTAAAAATACTACACTCTGATTGGTCCTATATTATATCTGCCTTTGACGTCACACGCGCGTTGCCGTCATTGTAGGCCGCCTTACTTGCAAGACCTAAATAATTATTTTTTTTACTGTACATCAGTTCTATTATATTTTAGTAGTATATTTTCGGATATGTTAAAGACACAAATAGTGCGAAAGAAATAAAAATTCGTTAAGTAACGCTCTCTAATGATTATTTCTTTGTTGATTTAGGAACTGATAGTTAATTTAAAACGTATAATAAAAATATACACATTATGCGCCAATAGTGTAAAACTCCAATCAGCAATTCATTCCTCCTTAAAAAACGTTAGAAAAATCGTTGTGCATTGCTCTCTGTTTATTTTTGCTATAGTCAAAATTCAAGCACAAAAATTATAATAATTCTTAGAAATAAAACCGTGCGTATTTATGTACTACGCTTATGTTATTTAAGGAAGATGTTGGTTTGAACATTAAATTTAATAAACTCTTATCAGAAAATATTTTTTGTACGATTAGTAAGATTTAATTTGTACGTTCTTTCATAACGACTTTGATAACATCCTTTCTTACAAATCTGGTTTTTTAAATTACTTAAAATTAGGTAAATAATGAGATGTTAAATACTCGGCACAATTAATTTGAGTTTTTAGATCATTAGGGTAGAAGTTAGTTCAAACATTTACAAGTTATCTGAAATAAACTGAAAAGTTAATTGGGTTACATTTTTTGGTTTGTAACCGTATGTTTCAGTAGAAAAGTCATTTGATGAGCAAAGCAGGCCTTCTAAAAAATTTTCACTTCGCACCTTGCAAATGCGTCTTTAATATATTCACACTGCAAGGTCTAACTGTATAAAAATCTACTGTCATTTGAAGAAGGTCTAAAAGTGTTTATTTCACCAGTACTTCTTATGTTGTTATAATGTTTTAGTCGAAAATTGCTTCATTCTTGAAAAAAACAGAAGTATTATTTTAGCCGTGGAAGTAGCAGTTGAAATTTAAAAAATATTTAACAGTTTAATGTTTCATATAGGCAATATTAATTTTCGCATTATAATATAAAATAATGAAAAGAACTGCGAATAAGTGCGGAGAAATTTCAAAAATATTGCCTAGAAATTTTTCATATCGTTAACCGTTTTTAGTGTGACTGATTGTCGTTAAAAGGGCACAATTTATATTTTGCTCTTACTAGGTATTGTTCAAGTTTATTGTAAATTTCAGTTTGGTAATGCCGGCGATTCTACTAACGATTACTTGACAAAAAAAACTTTAGAGACGTCCTTATTTGAATAAACGTTAATATACAATGAAAAAATCACAATGTGTTACGTTCGTATAGTAGTGTTTGCATGGTAGCCGAGAAAATAATGTCTTAAATTTAAGCAAGCTTGTGTGTGTAAACGCAATCTATTCTTGTGCTTCTTTTTTGTGAATTTTATTTTTTCATACTGTGAAAAGCAGTATAAATATACTGCTGTTTCATACAATTAACCATAATCATTCCGTACTCGGAAGACCTTAACGTTCGTATAGTAGTGTTTGCATGGTAGCCGAGAAAATAATGTCTTTAATTTAAGCAAGCTTGTATGTGTAAATGCAATCTATTCTTGTGCTTCCTTGTTCTGAATTTTAATTTTTCATACTGTGAAAAGCAGTATAAATATACTGCTGTTCATACAATTAACCATAATCATCCCGTACTCGGAAGACCTAACAAGTTTAAAAATGTTTTGGTAGGCGTTTTCATTCTGGAAAGTATAGCATTTCAGTAGACGTTATTGTTTAATATTCGGCCGTATCGTTAACTGGGCGGTGACATTGGGCGGATTTATTTAAAAATGTAAGTCGACGTCACGCGCAGGAACAGTACCGGACCAATCAGGAAGCTCGATACTGACAAATGACGTAATACTGATTGAGACGTTTTCATTGGTCGATATCGGATGACGTAGTGAACTATAATGAGCCTTCTGATTGGACAATATTAACCAATCAAAGTGACGCCTAAGAAGACATCTGATTCGTTAGGTTTGGAGATTTTTCATTGGTTAAAAATACTACACTCTGATTGGTCCTATATTATATCTGCCTTTGACGTCACACGCGCGTTGCCGTAATTGTAGGCCGCCTTACTTGCAAGACCTAAATAATTATTTTTTTTACTGTACATCAGTTCTATTATATTTTAGTAGTATATTTTCGGATATGTTAAAGACACAAATAGTGCGAAAGAAATAAAAATTCGTTAAGTACCGCTCTCTAATGATTATTTCTTTGTTGATTTAGGAACTGATAGTTAATTTAAAACGTATAATAAAAATATACACATTATGCGCCAATAGTGTAAAACTCCAATCAGCAATTCATTCCTCCTTAAAAAACGTTAGAAAAATCGTTGTGCATTGCTCTCTGTTTATTTTTGCTATAGTCAAAATTCAAGCACAAAAATTATAATAATTCTTAGAAATAAAACCGTGCGTATTTATGTACTACGCTTATGTTATTTAAGGAAGATGTTGGTTTGAACATTAAATTTAATAAACTCTTATCAGATTATATTTTTTGTACGATTAGTAAGATTAAATTTGTACGTTCTTTCATAACGACTTTGATAACATCCTTTCTTACAAATCTGATTTTTTAAATTACTTAAAATTAGGTAAATAATGAGATGTTAAATACTCGGCACAATTAATTTGAGTTTTTAGATCATTAGGGTAGAAGTTAGTTCAAACATTTACAAGTTATCTGAAATAAACTGAAAAGTTAATTGGGTTACATTTTTTGGTTTGTAACCGTATGTTTCAGTAGAAAAGTAATTTGATGAGCAAAGCAGGCCTTCTAAAAAATTTTCACTTCGCACCTTGCAAATGCGTCTTTAATATATTCACACTGCAAGGTCTAACTGTATAAAAATCTACTGTCATATGAAGAAGGTCTAAAAGTGTTTATTTCACCAGTACTTCTTATGTTGTTATAATGTTTTAGTCGAAAATTGCTTCATTCTTGAAGAAAACAGAAGTATTATTTTAGCCGTGGAAGTAGCAGTTGAAATTTAAAAAATATTTAACAGTTTAATGTTTCATATAGGCAATATTAATTTTCGCATTATAATATAAAATAATGAAAAGAACTGCGAATAAGTGCGGAGAAATTTCAAAAATATTGCCTAGAAATTTTTCATATCGTTAACCGTTTTTAGTGTGACTGATTGTCGTTAAAAGGGCACAATTTATATTTTGCTCTTACTAGGTATTGTTCAAGTTTATTGTAAATTTCAGTTTGGTAATGCCGGCGATTCTACTAACGATTACTTGACAAAAAAAACTTTAGAGACGTCCTTATTTGAATAAACGTTAATATACAATGAAAAAATCACAATGTGTTACGTTCGTATAGTAGTGTTTGCATGGTAGCCGAGAAAATAATGTCTTAAATTTAAGCAAGCTTGTGTGTGTAAACGCAATCTATTCTTGTGCTTCTTTTTTGTGAATTTTATTTTTTCATACTGTGAAAAGCAGTATAAATATACTGCTGTTTCATACAATTAACCATAATCATTCCGTACTCGGAAGACCTTAACGTTCGTATAGTAGTGTTTGCATGGTAGCCGAGAAAATAATGTCTTTAATTTAAGCAAGCTTGTATGTGTAAATGCAATCTATTCTTGTGCTTCCTTGTTCTGAATTTTAATTTTTCATACTGTGAAAAGCAGTATAAATATACTGCTGTTCATACAATTAACCATAATCATCCCGTACTCGGAAGACCTAACAAGTTTAAAAATGTTTTGGTAGGCGTTTTCATTCTGGAAAGTATAGCATTTCAGTAGACGTTATTGTTTAATATTCGGCCGTATCGTTAACTGGGCGGTGACATTGGGCGGATTTATTTAAAAATGTAAGTCGACGTCACGCGCAGGAACAGTACCGGACCAATCAGGAAGCTCGATACTGACAAATGACGTAATACTGATTGAGACGTTTTCATTGGTCGATATCGGATGACGTAGTGAACTATAATGAGCCTTCTGATTGGACAATATTAACCAATCAAAGTGACGCCTAAGAAGACATCTGATTCGTTAGGTTTGGAGATTTTTCATTGGTTAAAAATACTACACTCTGATTGGTCCTATATTATATCTGCCTTTGACGTCACACGCGCGTTGCCGTAATTGTAGGCCGCCTTACTTGCAAGACCTAAATAATTATTTTTTTTACTGTACATCAGTTCTATTATATTTTAGTAGTATATTTTCGGATATGTTAAAGACACAAATAGTGCGAAAGAAATAAAAATTCGTTAAGTAACGCTCTCTAATGATTATTTCTTTGTTGATTTAGGAACTGATAGTTAATTTAAAACGTATAATAAAAATATACACATTATGCGCCAATAGTGTAAAACTCCAATCAGCAATTCATTCCTCCTTAAAAAACGTTAGAAAAATCGTTGTGCATTGCTCTCTGTTTATTTTTGCTATAGTCAAAATTCAAGCACAAAAATTATAATAATTCTTAGAAATAAAACCGTGCGTATTTATGTACTACGCTTATGTTATTTAAGGAAGATGTTGGTTTGAACATTAAATTTAATAAACTCTTATCAGATTATATTTTTTGTACGATTAGTAAGATTAAATTTGTACGTTCTTTCATAACGACTTTGATAACATCCTTTCTTACAAATCTGATTTTTTAAATTACTTAAAATTAGGTAAATAATGAGATGTTAAATACTCGGCACAATTAATTTGAGTTTTTAGATCATTAGGGTAGAAGTTAGTTCAAACATTTACAAGTTATCTGAAATAAACTGAAAAGTTAATTGGGTTACATTTTTTGGTTTGTAACCGTATGTTTCAGTAGAAAAGTAATTTGATGAGCAAAGCAGGCCTTCTAAAAAATTTTCACTTCGCACCTTGCAAATGCGTCTTTAATATATTCACACTGCAAGGTCTAACTGTATAAAAATCTACTGTCATATGAAGAAGGTCTAAAAGTGTTTATTTCACCAGTACTTCTTATGTTGTTATAATGTTTTAGTCGAAAATTGCTTCATTCTTGAAGAAAACAGAAGTATTATTTTAGCCGTGGAAGTAGCAGTTGAAATTTAAAAAATATTTAACAGTTTAATGTTTCATATAGGCAATATTAATTTTCGCATTATAATATAAAATAATGAAAAGAACTGCGAATAAGTGCTGAGAAATTTCAAAAATATTGCCTAGAAATTTTTCATATCGTTAACCGTTTTTAGTGTGACTGATTGTCGTTAAAAGGGCACAATTTATATTTTGCTCTTACTAGGTATTGTTCAAGTATATTGTAAATTTCAGTTTGGTAATGCCGGCGATTCTACTGACGATTACTTGACAAAAAAAACTTTAGAGACGTCCTTATTTGAATAAACTTTAATATACAATGAAAAAATCACAATGTGTTACGTTCGTATAGTAGTGTTTGCATGGTAGCCGAGAAAATAATGTCTTAAATTTAAGCAAGCTTGTATGTGTAAACGCAATCTATTCTTGTGCTTCCTTTTTGTGAATTTTAATTTTTTATACTGTGAAAACAGTATAAATATACTGCTGTTTCATACAAATAACGATATTCATTCCGTACTCGGCAGCCCTTAACAAGTTTAAAAATGTTTTTGGTAGGCGTTTTAATTCTGGAAAGTATAGCATTTCAGTAGACGTTATTGTTTAATATTCGGCCGCATCGTTAACTGGGCGGTGACAATGGGCGGATATATGTAAAAATGTAAGTCGACGTCACGCGCAGGAACAGTACCGGACCAATCAGGAAGCTCGATACTGACAAATGACGTAATACTGATTGAGACGTTTTCATTGGTCGATATCGGATGACGTAGTGAACTATAATGAGCCTTCTGATTGGACAATATTAACCATTCAAAGTGACGCCTAAGAAGACATCTGATTGGTTAGGTTTGGAGATTTTTCATTGGTTAAAAATACTACACTCTGATTGGTCCTATATTATATCTGCCTTTGACGTCAACGCGCGTTGCCGTCATTGTAGGCCGCCTTACTTGCAAGACCTAAATAATTATTTTTTTCTACTCTACAGCAGTTCTATTATATTTTAGTAGTATATTTTCGGATATGTTAAAGACACAAATAGTGCGAAAGAAATAAAAATTTGTTAAGTAACGCTCTTTAATGGATATTTCTTTGTTGATTTAAGAACTGATCGTTAACTTAAAACGTATAAAAAAATATACACGTTCTGCGCCAATAGTGAAAAACTCCAATCAGCAATTCATTCCTCCTTAAAAAACGTTAGAAAAATCGTTGTGCATTGCTCTCTGTTTATTTTTGCTATAGTCAAAATTCAAGCAAAAAAATTATAATAATTCTTAGAAATAAAACCGTGCGTATTGATGTACTACGCCTATGTTATTTAAGGAAGATGTTGGTTTGAACATTAAATTTAATAAACTCTTATCAGATTATATTTTTTGTACGATTAGTAAGATTAAATTTGTACGTTCTTTCATAACGACTTTGATAACATCCTTTCTTACAAATCTGATTTTTTAAATTACTTAAAATTAGGTAAATAATGAGATGTTAAATACTCGGCACAATTTATTTGAGTTTTTAGATCATTAGGGTAAAAGTTAGTTCAAACATTTACAAGTTATCTGAAATAAACTGAAAAGTTAATTGGGTTACTTTTTTTGGTTTGTAATCGTATGTTTCAGTAGAAAAGTCATTTGATGAGCAAAGCAGGCCTTCTAAAAAATTTTCACTTCGCACCTTGCAAATGCGTCTTTAATATATTCACACTGCAAGGTCTAACGGTATAAAAATCTACTGTCATATGAAGAAGGTCTAAAAGTGTTTATTTTACCAGTACTTCTTATGTTGTTATAATGTTTTAGTCGAAAATTGCTTCATTCTTGAAGAAAAGAGAAGTAATATTTTAGCCGTGGAAGTAGCAGTTGAAATTTAGAAAATATTTAACAGTTTAATGTTTCATATAGGCAATACTAATTTCCGCATCATAAAATAAAATAATGAAAAGAACTGCGAATAAGCGCGGAGAAATGTCAAAAATATTGCCTAGAAATTTTTCATATCGTTAACCGTTTTTAGTGTGACTGATTGTCGTTAAAAGGGCACAATTTGTATTTTGCTCTTACTAGGTATTGTTCAAGTATATTGTAAATTTCAGTTTGGTAATGCCGGCGATTCTACTGACGATTACTTGACAAAAAAAACTTTAGAGACGTCCTTATTTGAATAAACTTTAATATACAATGAAAAAATCACAATGTGTTACGTTCGTATAGTAGTGTTTGCATGGTAGCCGAGAAAATAATGTCTTAAATTTAAGACAAATGAGATGTTAAATACTTCTTAAAGTTAATTGGGTTACATTTTTTGGTTTGTAACCGTATGTTTCAGTAGAAAATTTAAGAATAAGCTAGTTCATATCCATTCGAAAAAAGGGCACAATTTGTATTGTTTGCTTCATTCGTGCTACAACTTCTTTTAACGTATAGCAAGTAGACGTTGGAAAGTATAGCGGCTTGTGTGTGTAAACGCAATCCATTCTTGTGCTTCTTTTTTGTGAATTTTATTTTTTCATACTGTGAAAAACAGTATAAATATACTGCTGTTTCATACAATTAACCATAATCATTCCGTACTCGGAAGACCTTAACGTTCGTATAGTAGTGTTTGCATGGTAGCCGAGAAAATAATGTCTTAAATTTAAGCAAGCTTGTATGTGTAAATGCAATCTATTCTTGTGCTTCCTTTTTCTGAATTTTAATTTTTCATACTGTGAAAAGCAGTATAAATATACTGCTGTTTCTTACAATTAACCAAAATCATTCCGTACTCGGAAGACCTTAACAAGTTTAAAAATGTTTTGGTAGGCGTTTTAATTCTGGAACGTATAGCATTTCAGTAGACGTTATTGTTTAATATTCGGCCGTATCGTTAACTGGGCGGTGACAATGGGCGGATATATGTAAAAATGTAAGTCGACGTCACGCGCAGGGACAGTACCGGACCAATCAGGAAGCTCGATACTGACAAATGACGTAATACTGATTGAGACGTTTTCATTGGTCGATATCGGATGACGTAGTGAACTATAATGAGCCTTCTGATTGGACAATATTAACCAATCAAAGTGACCCCTAAGAAGACATCTGATTGGTTAGGTTTGGAGATTTTTCATTGGTTAAAAATACTACACTCTGATTGGTCCTATATTATATCTGCCTTTGACGTCACACGCGCGTTGCCGTCATTGTAGGCCGCCTTACTTGTAAAACCTTAATAATTATTTTTTTCTACTGTACATCAGTTCTATTATATTTTAGTAGTATATTTTCGGATATGTTAAGGACACAAATAGTGCGAAAGAAATAAAAATTCGTTAAGTAACGCTCTTTAATGGATATTTCTTTGTTGATTTAGGAACTGATAGTTAACTCACAACGTATAATAAAAATATACACGTTCTGCGCCAATAGTGAAAAACTCCAATCAGCAATTCATTCCTCCTTAAAAAACGTTAGAAAAATCGTTGTGCATTGCTCTCTGTTTATTTTTGCTATAGTCAAAATTCAAGCAAAAAAATTATAATAATTCTTAGAAATAAAACCGTGCGTATTGATGTACTACGCCTATGTTATTTAAGGAAGATGTTGGTTTGAACATTAAATTTAATAAACTCTTATCAGATTATATTTTTTGTACGATTAGTAAGATTAAATTTGTACATTCTTTCATAATGACTTTGATAACATCCTTCCTTACAAATCTCATTTTTTAAATTACTTAAAATTAGGTAAATAATGAGATGTTAAATACTCGGCACAATTAATTTGAGTTTTTAGATCATTAGGGTAGAAGTTAGTTCAAACATTTACAAGTTATCTGAAATAAACTGAAAAGTTAATTGGGTTACTTTTTTTGGTTTGTAACCGTATGTTTCAGTAGAAAAGTCATTTGATGAGCAAAGCAGGCCTTCTAAAAAATTTTCACTTCGCATCTTGCAAATGCGTCTTTAATATATTCACACTGCAAGGTCTAACTGTATAAAAATCTACTGTCATATGAAGAAGGTCTAAAAGTGTTTATTTCACCAGTACTTTTTATGTTGTTATAATGTTTTAGTCGAAAATTGCTTCATTCTTGAAAAAAACAGAAGTATTATTTTAGCCGTGGAAGTAGCAGTTGAAATTTAAAAAATATTTAACAGTTTAATGTTTCATATAGGCAATATTAATTTTCGCATTATAATATAAAATAATGAAAAGAACTGCGAATAAGTGCGGAGAAATTTCAGAAATATTGCCTAGAAATTTTTCATATCGTTAACCGTTTTTAGTGTGACTGATTGTTGTTAAAAGGGCACAATTTATATTTTGCTCTTACTAGGTATTGTTCAAGTATATTGTAAATTTCAGTTTGGTAATGCCGGCGATTCTACTGACGATTACTTGACAAAAAAAACTTTAGAGACGTCCTTATTTGAATAAACGTTAATATACAATGAAAAAATCACAATGTGTTACGTTCGTATAGTAGTGTTTGCATGGTAGCCGAGAAAATAATGTCTTAAATTTAAGCAAGCTTGTGTGTGTAAACGCAATCTATTCTTGTGCTTCTTTTTTGTGAATTTTATTTTTTCATACTGTGAAAAGCAGTATAAATATACTGCTGTTTCATACAATTAACCATAATCATTCCGTACTCGGAAGACCTTAACACGTTCGTATAGTAGTGTTTGCATGGTAGCCGAGAAAATAATGTCTTAAATTTAAGCAAGCTTGTATGTGTAAATGCAATCTATTCTTGTGCTTCCTTTTTCTGAATTTTAATTTTTCATACTGTGAAAAGCAGTATAAATATACTGCTGTTTCATACAATTAACCATAATCATCCCGTACTCGGAAGACCTTATCAAGTTTAAAAATGTTTTGGTAGGCGTTTTCATTCTGGAAAGTATAGCATTTCAGTAGACGTTATTGTTTAATATTCGGCCGTATCGTTAACTGGGCGGTGACATTGGGCGGATTTATTTAAAAATGTAAGTCGACGTCACGCGCAGGAACAGTACCGGACCAATCAGGAAGCTCGATACTGACAAATGACGTAATACTGATTGAGACGTTTTCATTGGTCGATATCGGATGACGTAGTGAACTATAATGAGCCTTCTGATTGGACAACATTAACCAATCAACGTGACGCCTAAGAAGACATCTGATTCGTTAGGTTTGGAGATTTTTCATTGGTTAAAAATACTACACTCTGATTGGTCCTATATTATATCTGCCTTTGACGTCACACGCGCGTTGCCGTAATTGTAGGCCGCCTTACTTGCAAGACCTAAATAATTATTTTTTTTACTGTACATCAGTTCTATTATATTTTAGTAGTATATTTTCGGATATGTTAAAGACACAAATAGTGCGAAAGAAATAAAAATTCGTTAAGTAACGCTCTCTAATGATTATTTCTTTGTTGATTTAGGAACTGATAGTTAATTTAAAACGTATAATAAAAATATACACATTATGCGCCAATAGTGTAAAACTGCAATCAGCAATTCATTCCTCCTTAAAAAACGTTAGAAAAATCGTTGTGCATTGCTCTCTGTTTATTTTTGCTATAGTCAAAATTCAAGCACAAAAATTATAATAATTCTTAGAAATAAAACCGTGCGTATTTATGTACTACGCTTATGTTATTTAAGGAAGATGTTGGTTTGAACATTAAATTTAATAAACTCTTATCAGAAAATATTTTTTGTACGATAAGTAAGATTAAATTTGTACGTTCTTTCATAACGACTTTAATAACATCCTTTCTTACAAATCTGATTTTTTAAATTACTTAAAATTAGGTAAATAATGAGATGTTAAATACTCGGCACAATTAATTTGAGTTTTTAGATCATTAGGGTAGAAGTTAGTTCAAACATTTACAAGTTATCTGAAATAAACTGAAAAGTTAATTGGGTTACATTTTTTGGTTTGTAACCGTATGTTTCAGTAGAAAAGTCATTTGATGAGCAAAGCAGGCCTTCTAAAAAATTTTCACTTCGCACCTTGCAAATGCGTCTTTAATATATTCACACTGCAAGGTCTAACTGTATAAAAATCTACTGTCATATGAAGAAGGTCTAAAAGTGTTTATTTCACCAGTACTTCTTATGTTGTTATAATGTTTTAGTCGAAAATTGCTTCATTCTTGAAGAAAACAGAAGTATTATTTTAGCCGTGGAAGTAGCAGTTGAAATTTAAAAAATATTTAACAGTTTAATGTTTCATATAGGCAATATTAATTTTCGCATTATAATATAAAAAAATGAAAAGAACTGCGAATAAGTGCGGAGAAATTTTAAAAATATTGCCTAGAAATTTTTCATATCGTTAACCGTTTTTAGTGTGACTGATTGTCGTTAAAAGGGCACAATTTATATTTTGCTCTTACTAGGTATTGTTCAAGTATATTGTAAATTTCAGTTTGGTAATGCCGGCGATTCTACTGACGATTACTTGACAAAAAAAACTTTAGAGACGTCCTTATTTGAATAAACTTTAATATACAATGAAAAAATCACAATGTGTTACGTTCGTATAGTAGTGTTTGCATGGTAGCCGAGAAAATAATGTCTTAAATTTAAGCAAGCTTGTATGTGTAAACGCAATCTATTCTTGTGCTTCCTTTTTGTGAATTTTAATTTTTCATACTGTGAAAAGCAGTATAAATATACTGCTGTTTCATACAATTAACCATAATCATTCCGTACTCGGAAGACCTTAACACGTTCGTATAGTAGTGTTTGCATGGTAGCCGAGAAAATAATGTCTTAAATTTAAGCAAGCTTGTATGTGTAAATGCAATCTATTCTTGTGCTTCCTTTTTCTGAATTTTAATTTTTCATACTGTGAAAAGCAGTATAAATATACTGCTGTTTCATACAATTAACCATAATCATCCCGTACTCGGAAGACCTTAACAAGTTTGAAAATGTTTTTGGTAGGCGTTTTAATTCTGGAAAGTATAGCATTTCAGTAGACGTTATTGTTTAATATTCGGCCGCATCGTTAACTGGGCGGTGACAATGGGCGGATATATGTAAAAATGTAAGTCGAAGTCACGCGCAGGAACAGTACCGGACCAATCAGGAAGCTCGATACTGACAAATGACGTAATACTGATTGAGACGTTTTCATTGGTCGATATCGGATGACGTAGTGAACTATAATGAGCCTTCTGATTGGACAATATTAACCAATCAAAGTGACGCCTAAGAAGACATCTGATTGGTTAGGTTTGGAGATTTTTCATTGGTTAAAAATACTACACTCTGATTGGTCCTATATTATATCTGCCTTTGACGTCACACGCGCGTTGCCGTCATTGTAGGCCGCCTTACTTGCAAGACCTAAATAATTATTTTTTTCTACTGTACATCAGTTCTATTATATTTTAGTAGTATATTTTCGGAGATGTTAAGGACACAAATAGTGCGAAAGAAATAAAAATTCGTTAAGTAACGCTCTTTAATGGATATTTCTCTGTTGATTTAAGAACTGATAGTTAACTTAAAACGTATAAAAAAATATACACGTTCTGCGCCAATAGTGAAAAACTCCAATCAGCAATTCATTCCTCCTTAAAAAACGTTAGAAAAATCGTTGTGCATTGCTCTCTGTTTATTTTTGCTATAGTCAAAATTCAAGCAAAAAAATTATAATAATTCTTAGAAATAAAACCGTGCGTATTGATGTACTACGCCTATGTTATTTAAGGAAGATGTTGGTTTGAACATTAAATTTAATAAACTCTTATCAGATTATATTTTTTGTACGATTAGTAAGATTAAATTTGTACGTTCTTTCATAACGACTTTGATAACATCCTTCCTTACAAATCTGATTTTTTAAATTACTTAAAATTAGGTAAATAATGAGATGTTAAATACTCGGCACAATTAATTTGAGTTTTTAGATCATTAGGGTAAAAGTTAGTTCAAACATTTACAAGTTATCTGAAATAAACTGAAAAGTTAATTGGGTTACTTTTTTTGGTTTGTAATCGTATGTTTCAGTAGAAAAGTCATTTGATGAGCAAAGCAGGCCTTCTAAAAAATTTTCACTTCGCACCTTGCAAATGCGTCTTTAATATATTCACACTGCAAGGTCTAACGGTATAAAAATCTACTGTCATATGAAGAAGGTCTAAAAGTGTTTATTTTACCAGTACTTCTTATGTTGTTATAATGTTTTAGTCGAAAATTGCTTCATTCTTGAAGAAAAGAGAAGTAATATTTTAGCCGTGGAAGTAGCAGTTGAAATTTAGAAAATATTTAACAGTTTAATGTTTCATATAGGCAATACTAATTTCCGCATCATAAAATAAAATAATGAAAAGAACTGCGAATAAGCGCGGAGAAATGTCAAAAATATTGCCTAGAAATTTTTCATATCGTTAACCGTTTTTAGTGTGACTGATTGTCGTTAAAAGGGCACAATTTGTATTTTGCTCTTACTAGGTATTGTTCAAGTATATTGTAAATTTCAGTTTGGTAATGCCGGCGATTCTACTGACGATTACTTGACAAAAAAAACTTTAGAGACGTCCTTATTTGAATAAACTTTAATATACAATGAAAAAATCACAATGTGTTACGTTCGTATAGTAGTGTTTGCATGGTAGCCGAGAAAATAATGTCTTAAATTTAAGACAAATGAGATGTTAAATACTTCTTAAAGTTAATTGGGTTACATTTTTTGGTTTGTAACCGTATGTTTCAGTAGAAAATTTAAGAATAAGCTAGTTCATATCCATTCGAAAAAAGGGCACAATTTGTATTGTTTGCTTCATTCGTGCTACAACTTCTTTTAACGTATAGCAAGTAGACGTTGGAAAGTATAGCGGCTTGTGTGTGTAAACGCAATCTATTCTTGTGCTTCTTTTTTGTGAATTTTATTTTTTCATACTGTGAAAAACAATATAAATATACTGCTGTTTCATACAATTAACCATAATCATTCCGTACTCGGAAGACCTTAACGTTCGTATAGTAGTGTTTGCATGGTAGCCGAGAAAATAATGTCTTAAATTTAAGCAAGCTTGTATGTGTAATGCAATCTATTCTTGTGCTTCCTTTTTCTGAATTTTAATTTTTCATACTGTGAAAAGCAGTATAAATATACTGCTGTTTCATACAATTAACCATAATCATTCCGTACTCGGAAGACCTTATCAAGTTTAAAAATGTTTTGGTAGGCGTTTTAATTCTGGAAAGTATAGCATTTCAGTAGACGTTATTGTTTAATATTCGGCCGTATCGTTAACTGGGCGGTGACAATGGGCGGATATATGTAAAAATGTAAGTCGACGTCACGCGCAGGGACAGTACCGGACCAATCAGGAAGCTCGATACTGACAAATGACGTAATACTGATTGAGACGTTTTCATTGGTCGATATCGGATGACGTAGTGAACTATAATGAGCCTTCTGATTGGACAATATTAACCAATCAAAGTGACCCCTAAGAAGACATCTGATTGGTTAGGTTTGGAGATTTTTCATTGGTTAAAAATACTACATTCTGATTGGTCCTATATTATATCTGCCTTTGACGTCACACGCGCGTTGCCGTCATTGTAGGCCGCCTTACTTGTAAAACCTTAATAATTATTTTTTTCTACTGTACATCAGTTCTATTATATTTTAGTAGTATATTTTCGGATATGTTAAGGACACAAATAGTGCGAAAGAAATAAAAATTCGTTAAGTAACGCTCTTTAATGGATATTTCTTTGTTGATTTAGGAACTGATAGTTAACTCACAACGTATAATAAAAATATACACGTTCTGCGCCAATAGTGAAAAACTCCAATCAGCAATTCATTCCTCCTTAAAAAACGTTAGAAAAATCGTTGTGCATTGCTCTCTGTTTATTTTTGCTATAGTCAAAATTCAAGCAAAAAAATTATAATAATTCTTAGAAATAAAACCGTGCGTATTTATGTACTACGCCTATGTTATTTAAGGAAGATGTTGGTTTGAACATTAAATTTAATAAACTCTTATCAGATTATATTTTTTGTACGATTAGTAAGATTAAATTTGTACGTTCTTTCATAATGACTTTGATAACATCCTTCCTTACAAATCTCATTTTTTAAATTACTTAAAATTAGGTAAATAATGAGATGTTAAATACTCGGCACAATTAATTTGAGTTTTTAGATCATTAGGGTAGAAGTTAGTTCAAACATTTACAAGTTATCTGAAATAAACTGAAAAGTTAATTGGGTTACTTTTTTTGGTTTGTAACCGTATGTTTCAGTAGAAAAGTCATTTGATGAGCAAAGCAGGCCTTCTAAAAAATTTTCACTTCGCACCTTGCAAATGCGTCTTTAATATATTCACACTGCAAGGTCTAACTGTATAAAAATCTACTGTCATATGAAGAAGGTCTAAAAGTGTTTATTTCACCAGTACTTCTTATGTTGTTATAATGTTTTAGTCGAAAATTGCTTCATTCTTGAAGAAAACAGAAGTATTATTTTAGCCGTGGAAGTAGCAGTTGAAATTTAAAAAATATTTAACAGTTTAATGTTTCATATAGGCAATATTAATTTTCGCATTATAATATAAAATAATGAAAAGAACTGCGAATAAGTGCGGAGAAATTTCAGAAATATTGCCTAGAAATTTTTCATATCGTTAACCGTTTTTAGTGTGACTGATTGTTGTTAAAAGGGCACAATTTATATTTTGCTCTTACTAGGTATTGTTCAAGTATATTGTAAATTTCAGTTTGGTAATGCCGGCGATTCTACTGACGATTACTTGACAAAAAAAACTTTAGAGACGTCCTTATTTGAATAAACGTTAATATACAATGAAAAAATCACAATGTGTTACGTTCGTATAGTAGTGTTTGCATGGTAGCCGAGAAAATAATGTCTTAAATTTAAGCAAGCTTGTGTGTGTAAACGCAATCTATTCTTGTGCTTCTTTTTTGTGAATTTTATTTTTTCATACTGTGAAAAGCAGTATAAATATACTGCTGTTTCATACAATTAACCATAATCATTCCGTACTCGGAAGACCTTAACACGTTCGTATAGTAGTGTTTGCATGGTAGCCGAGAAAATAATGTCTTAAATTTAAGCAAGCTTGAATGTGTAAATGCAATCTATTCTTGTGCTTCCTTTTTCTGAATTTTAATTTTTCATACTGTGAAAAGCAGTATAAATATACTGCTGTTTCATACAATTAACCATAATCATCCCGTACTCGGAAGACCTTATCAAGTTTAAAAATGTTTTGGTAGGCGTTTTCATTCTGGAAAGTATAGCATTTCAGTAGACGTTATTGTTTAATATTCGGCCGTATCGTTAACTGGGCGGTGACATTGGGCGGATTTATGTAAAAATGTAAGTCGACGTCACGCGCAGGAACAGTACCGGACCAATCAGGAAGCTCGATACTGACAAATGACGTAATACTGATTAAGACGTTTTCATTGGTCGATATCGGATGACGTAGTGAACTATAATGAGCCTTCTGATTGGACAATATTGACCAATCAAAGTGACGCCTAAGAAGACATCTGATTGGTTAGGTTTGGAGATTTTTCATTGGTTAAAAATACTACACTCTGATTGGTCCTATATTATATCTGCCTTTGACGTCACACGCGCGTTGCCGTCATTGTAGGCCGCCTTACTTGCAAGACCTAAATAATTATTTTTTTCTACTGTACATCAGTTCTATTAAATTTTAGTAGTATATTTTCGGATATGTTAAAGACACAAATAGTGCGAAAGAAATAAAAATTCGTTAAGTAACGCTCTCTAATGATTATTTCTTTGTTGATTTAGGAACTGATAGTTAATTTAAAACGTATAATAAAAACATACACATTATGCGCCAATAGTGTAAAACTCCAATCAGCAATTCATTCCTCCTTAAAAAACGTTAGAAAAATCGTTGTGCATTGCTCTCTGTTTATTTTTGCTATAGTCAAAATTCAAGCACAAAAATTATAATAATTCTTAGAAATAAAACCGTGCGTATTTATGTACTACGCTTATGTTATTTAAGGAAGATGTTGGTTTGAACATTAAATTTAATAAACTCTTATCAGAAAATATTTTTTGTACGATAAGTAAGATTAAATTTGTACGTTCCTTCATAACGACTTTGATAACATCCTTTCTTACAAATCTGATTTTTTAAATTACTTAAAATTAGGTAAATAATGAGATGTTAAATACTCGGCACAATTAATTTGAGTTTTTAGATCATTAGGGTAGAAGTTAGTTCAAACATTTACAAGTTATCTGAAATAAACTGAAAAGTTAATTGGGTTACATTTTTTGGTTTGTAACCGTATGTTTCAGTAGAAAAGTCATTTGATGAGCAAAGCAGGCCTTCTAAAAAATTTTCACTTCGCACCTTGCAAATGCGTCTTTAATATATTCACACTGCAAGGTCTAACTGTATAAAAATCTACTGTCATATGAAGAAGGTCTAAAAGTGTTTATTTCACCAGTACTTCTTATGTTGTTATAATGTTTTAGTCGAAAATTGCTTCATTCTTGAAGAAAACAGAAGTATTATTTTAGCCGTGGAAGTAGCAGTTGAAATTTAAAAAATATTTAACAGTTTAATGTTTCATATAGGCAATATTAATTTTCGCATTATAATATAAAATAATGAAAAGAACTGCGAATAAGTGCGGAGAAATTTCAAAAATATTGCCTAGAAATTTTTCATATCGTTAACCGTTTTTAGTGTGACTGATTGTCGTTAAAAGGGCACAATTTATATTTTGCTCTTACTAGGTATTGTTCAAGTATATTGTAAATTTCAGTTTGGTAATGCCGGCGATTCTACTGACGATTACTTGACAAAAAAAACTTTAGAGACGTCCTTATTTGAATAAACTTTAATATACAATGAAAAAATCACAATGTGTTACGTTCGTATAGTAGTGTTTGCATGGTAGCCGAGAAAATAATGTCTTAAATTTAAGCAAGCTTGTATGTGTAAACGCAATCTATTCTTGTGCTTCCTTTTTGTGAATTTTAATTTTTTATACTGTGAAAACAGTATAAATATACTGCTGTTTCATACAAATAACGATATTCATTCCGTACTCGGAAGACCTTAACAAGTTTAAAAATGTTTTTGGTAGGCGTTTTAATTCTGGAAAGTATAGCATTTCAGTAGACGTTATTGTTTAATATTCGGCCGCATCGTTAACTGGGCGGTGACAATGGGCGGATATATGTAAAAATGTAAGTCGACGTCACGCGCAGGAACAGTACCGGACCAATCAGGAAGCTCGATACTGACAAATGACGTAATACTAATTGAGACGTTTTCATTGGTCGATATCGGATGACGTAGTGAACTATAATGAGCCTTCTGATTGGACAATATTAACCATTCAAAGTGACGCCTAAGAAGACATCTGATTAGTTAGGTTTGGAGATTTTTCATTGGTTAAAAATACTACACTCTGATTGGTCCTATATTATATCTGCCTTTGACGTCACACGCGCGTTGCCGTCATTGTAGGCCGCCTTACTTGCAAGACCTTAATAATTATTTTTTTCTACTGTACATCAGTTCTATTATATTTTATTAGTATATTTTCGGAGATGTTAAGGACACAAATAGTGCGAAAGAAATAAAAATTCGTTAAGTAACGCTCTTTAATGGATATTTCTCTGTTGATTTAAGAACTGATAGTTAACTTAAAACGTATAATAAAAATATACACGTTCTGCGCTAATAGTGAAAAACTCCAATCAGCAATTCATTCCTCCTTAAAAAACGTTAGAAAAATCGTTGTGCATTGCTCTCTGTTTATTTTTGCTATAGTCAAAATTCAAGCAAAAAAATTATAATAATTCGTAGAAATAAAACCGTGCGTATTGATGTACTACGCCTATGTTATTTAAGGAAGATGTTGGTTTGAACATTAAATTTAATAAACTCTTATCAGATTATATTTTTTGTACGATTAGTAAGATTAAATTTGTACGTTCTTTCATAACGACTTTGATAACATCCTTCCTTACAAATCGGATTTTTAAATTACTTAAAATTAGGTAAATAATGAGATGTTAAATACTCGGCACAATTAATTTGAGTTTTTAGATCATTAGGGTAGAAGTTAGTTCAAACATTTACAAGTTATCTGAAATAAACTGAAAAGTTAATTGGGTTACATTTTTTGGTTTGTAATCGTATGTTTCAGTAGAAAAGTCATTTGATGAGCAAAGCAGGCCTTCTAAAAAATTTTCACTTCGCACCTTGCAAATGCGTCTTTAATATATTCACACTGCAAGGTCTAACGGTATAAAAATCTACTGTCATATGAAGAAGGTCTAAAAGTGTTTATTTTACCAGTACTTCTTATGTTGTTATAATGTTTTAGTCGAAAATTGCTTCATTCTTGAAGAAAACAGAAGTAATATTTTAGCCGTGGAAGTAGCAGTTGAAATTTAGAAAATATTTAACAGTTTAATGTTTCATATAGGCAATACTAATTTCCGCATCATAAAAAAAAATAATGAAAAGAACTGCGAATAAGCGCGGAGAAATGTCAAAAATATTGCCTAGAAATTTTTCATATCGTTAACCGTTTTTAGTGTGACTGATTGTCGTTAAAATGGCACAATTTGTATTTTGCTCTTACTAGGTATTGTTCAAGTATATTGTAAATTTCAGTTTGGTAATGCCGGCGATTCTACTGACGATTACTTGACAAAAAAAACTTTAGAGACGTCCTTATTTGAATAAACTTTAATATACAATGAAAAAATCACAATGTGTTACGTTCGTATAAGTAGTGTTTGCATGGTAGCCGAGAAAATAATGTCTTAAATTTATGACAAATGAGATGTTAAATACTTCTTAAAGTTAATTGGGTTACATTTTTTGGTTTGTAACCGTATGTTTCAGTTGAAAATTTAAGAATAAGCTAGTTCATATCCATTCAAAAAAAGGGCACAATTTGTATTGTTTGCTTCATTCGTGCTACAACTTCTTTTAACGTATAGCAAGTAGACGTTGGAAAGTATAGCGGCTTGTGTGTGTAAACGCAATCTATTCTTGTGCTTCTTTTTTGTGAATTTTATTTTTTCATACTGTGAAAAGCAGTATAAATATACTGCTGTTTCATACAATTAACCATAATCATTCCGTACTCGGAAGACCTTAACGTTCGTATAGTAGTGTTTGCATGGTAGCCGAGAAAATAATGTCTTAAATTTAAGCAAGCTTGTATATGTAAATGCAATCTATTCTTGTGCTTCCTTTTTCTGAATTTTAATTTTTCATACTGTGAAAAGCAGTATAAATATACTGCTGTTTCATACAATTAACCATAATCATTCCGTACTCGGAAGACCTTAACAAGTTTAAAAATGTTTTGGTAGGCGTTTTAATTCTGGAAAGTATAGCATTTCAGTAGACGTTATTGTTTAATATTCGGCCGTATCGTTAACTGGGCGGTGACATTGGGCGGATTTATGTAAAAATGTAAGTCGACGTCACGCGCAGGAACAGTACCGGACCAATCAGGAAGCTCGATACTGACAAATGACGTAATACTGATTGAGACGTTTTCATTGGTCGATATCGGATGACGTAGTGAACTATAATGAGCCTTCTGATTGGACAATATTAACCAATCAAAGTGACGCCTAAGAAGACATCTGATTCGTTAGGTTTGGAGATATTTCATTGGTTAAAAATACTACACTCTGATTGGTCCTATATTATATCTGCCTTTGACGTCACACGCGCGTTGCCGTCATTGTAGGCCGCCTTACTTGCAAGACCTAAATAATAATTTTTTTCTACTGTACATCAGTTCTATTATATATTAGTAGTATATTTTCGGATATGTTAAAGACACAAATAGTGCGAAAGAAATAAAAATTCGTTAAATAACGCTCTCTCATGATTATTTCTTTGTTGATTTAATAACTGATAGTTAATTTAAAACGTATAATAAAAATATACACATTATGCGCCAATAGTGTAAAACTCCAATCAGCAATTCATTCCTCCTTAAAAAACGTTAGAAAAATCGTTGTGCATTGCTCTCTGTTTATTTTTGCTATAGTCAAAATTCAAGCACAAAAATTTTAATAATTCTTAGAAATAAAACCGTGCGTATTTATGTACTACGCTTATGTTATTTAAGGAAGATGTTGGTTTGAACATTAAATTTAATAAACTCTTATCAGATTATATTTTTTGTACGATTAGTAAGATTAAATTTGTACGTTCTTTCATAACGACTTTGATAACATCCTTTCTTACAAATCTGATTATTTAAATTACCTAAAATTAGGTAAATAATGAGATGTTAAATACTCGGCACAATTAATTTGAGTTTTTTGATCATTAGGGTAGAAGTTAGTTCAAACATTTACAAGTTATCTGAAATAAACTGAAAAGTTAATTGGGTTACATTTTTTGGTTTGTAATCGTATGTTTCAGTAGAAAAGTCATTTGATGAGCAAAGTAGGCCTTCTAAAAAATTTTCACTTCGCACCTTGCAAATGCGTCTTTAATATATTCACACTGCAAGGTCTAACTGTATAAAAATCTACTGTCATATGAAGAAGGTCTAAAAGTGTTTATTACACCAGTACTTCTTATGTTGTTATAATGTTTTAGTCGAAAATTGCTTCATTCTTGAAGAAAACAGAAGTATTATTTTAGCCGTGGAAGTAGCAGTTGAAATTTAAAAAATATTAAACAGTTTAATGTTTCATATAGGCAATATTAATTTTCGCATTATAATATAAAATAATGAAAAGAACTGCGAATAAGTGCGGAGAAATTTCAAAAATATTGCCTAGAAATTTTTCATATCGTTAACCGTTTTTAGTGTGACTGATTGTCGTTAAAAGGGCACAATTTATATTTTGCTCTTACTAGGTATTGTTCAAGTATATTGTAAATTTCAGTTTGGTAATGCCGGCGATTCTACTGACGATTACTTGACAAAAAAAACTTTAGAGACGTCCTTATTTGAATAAACTTTAATATACAATGAAAAAATCACAATGTGTTACGTTCGTATAGTAGTGTTTGCATGGTAGCCGAGAAAATAATGTCTTAAATTTAAGCAAGCTTGTGTGTGTAAACGCAATCTATTCTTGTGCTTCCTTTTTGTGAATTTTAATTTTTTATACTGTGAAAACAGTATAAATATACTGCTGTTTCATACAAATAACGATATTCATTAAGTACTTGGAAGACCTTAACAAGTTTAAAAATGTTTTTGGTAGGCGTTTTAATTCTGGAAAGTATAGCATTTCAGTAGACGTTATTGTTTAATATTCGGCCGTATCGTTAACTGGGCGGTGACAATGGGCGGATATATGTAAAAATGTAAGTCGACGTCACGCGCAGGAACAGTACCGGACCAATCAGGAAGCTCGATACTGACAAATGACGTAATACTGATTGAGACGTTTTAATTGGTCGATATCGGATGACGTAGTGAACTATAATGAGCCTTCTGATTGGACAATATTAACCAATCAAAGTGACGCCTAAGAGAAATCTGATTGGTTAGGTTTGGAGATTTTTCATTGGTTAAAAATACTACACTCTGATTGGTCCTATATTATATCTGCTTTTGACGTCACACGCGCGTTGCCGTCATTGTAGGCCGCCTTACTTGCAAGACCTAAATAATTATTTTTTTCTACTGTACATCAGTTCTATTATATTTTAGTAGTATATTTTCGGATATGTTAAAGACACAAATAGTGCGAAAGAAATAAAAATTCGTTAAGTAACGCTCTTTAATGGATATTTCTTTGTTGATTTGGGAACTGATAGTTAACTCAAAACGTATAATAAAAATATACACGTTCTGCGCCAATAGTGTAAAACTCCAATAAGCAATTCATTCCTCCTTAAAAAACGTTATAAAAATCGTTGTGCATTGCTCTCTGTTTATTTTTGCTATAGTCAAAATTGAAGCACAAAAATTATAATAATTCTTAGAAATAAAACCGTGCGTATTTATGTACTACGCTTATGTTATTTAAGGAAGATGTTGGTTTGAACATTAAATTTAATAAACTCTTATCAGATTATATTTTTTGTACGATAAGTAAGATTAAATTTGTACGTTCTTTCATAACGACTTTGATAACATCCTTCCTTACAAATCTGATTTTTTAAATTACCTAAAATTAGGTAAATAATGAGATGTTAAATACTCGGCACAATTAATTTGAGTTTTTAGATCATTAGGGTAGAAGTTAGTTCAAACATTTACAAGTTATCTGAAATAAACTGAAAAGTTAATTGGGTTACATTTTTTGGTTTGTAATCGTATGTTTCAGTAGAAAAGTCATTTGATGAGCAAAGCAGGCCTTCTAAAAAATTTTTACTTCGCACCTTGCAAATGCGTCTTTAATATATTCACACTGCAAGGTCTAACTGTATAAAAATCTACTGTCATATGAAAAAGGTCTAAAAGTGTTTATTACACCAGTACTTCTTATGTTGTTATAATGTTTTAGTCGAAAATTGCTTCATTCTTGAAGAAAACAGAAGTATTATTTTAGCCGTGGAAGTAGCAGTTGAAATTTAAAAATATTTAACAGTTTAATGTTTCATATAGGCAATACTAATTTTCGCATCATAAAATAAAATAATGAAAAGAACTGCGAATAAGCGCGGAGAAATGTCAAAAATATTGCCTAGAAATTTTTCACATCGTTAACCGTTTTTAGTGTGACTGATTGTCGTTAAAAGGGCACAATTTCTATTTTGCTCTTACTAGGTATTGTTCAAGTATATTGTAAATTTCAGTTTGGTAATGCCGGCGATTCTACTGACGATTACTTGACAAAAAAAAACTTTAGAGACGTCCTTATTTGAATAAACTTTAATATACAATAAAAAAATCACAATGTGTTACGTTCGTATAGTAGTGTTTGCATGGTAGCCGAGAAAATAATGTCTTAAATTTAAGCAAGCTTGTATGTGTAAACGCAATCTATTCTTGTGCTTCCTTTTTAAGAATTTTAATTTTTCATACTGTGAAAAGCAGTATAAATATACTGCTGTTTCATACAATTAACCATAATCATTCCGTACTCGGAAGACCTTAACAAGTTTAAAAATGTTTTTGGTAGGCGTTTTAATTCTGGAAAGTATAGCATTTCAGTAGACGTTATTGTTTAATATTCGGCCGTATCGTTAACTTGGCGGTGACAATGGGTGGATTTATGTAAAAATGGAAGTCGACGTCACGCGCAGGAACAGTACCGGACCAATCAGGAAGCTCGATACTGACAAATGACGTAATACTGATTAAGACGTTTTCATTGGTCGATATCGGATGACGTAGTGAACTATAATAAGCCTTCTGATTGGACAATATTGACCAATCAAAGTGACGCCTAAGAAGACATCTGATTGGTTAGGTTTGGAGATTTTTCATTGTTTAAAAATACTACACTCTGATTGGTCCTATATTATATCTGCCTTTGACGTCACACGCGCGTTGCCGTCATTGTAGGCCGCCTTACTTGCAAGACCTAAATAATTATTTTTTTTACTGTACATCAGTTCTATTATATTTTAGTAGTATATTTTGGCTACAACTTAATACATCAAACAAAACTTTTTGTTTTAAGCTCTAATAAAACCTAGAGGCCTAACCAATCCTTATTCATTTTATTTAAGATTTTTTTGTATTTCGCCACAAGCTTAGACTATAAATTAGGTAGGCCTAAATAAGATGATAATATTTCAGTCTAACAATAGGAACCTACAACCCTTTGTAACCTTTTATTTACACAAAAAATAACATCAAGTGACGGTAATTTATTGCTGGAGAAAATGGAAGCTGCTTCTAATTTTTTTAGGAACCAGTAATAGTTGGTCTATAATAATTTGGTTTCATATTTTTGACAAAATTTACACAAAAAAAGTAGAAGGCGCTGAAAGATAATAGGCCTACTTCACGAACGGGCCACGGATTTCTGTGGGAATTATCTTCGGCAACCATCAAGCATTTAGTCGCCTATCGTAGCCCTACTAGTAATTCCATTGCAGTTCCGTGAATCGACAGTTAATGCTTAATATTAATGTGATATTCATAGATTGTATGCTATTCAGTTAAGTTTTGGCTATATAAATTTTACTTATCCAAAAATAAGGCAAGCAATGCGACATTTTAAAATAATAATGATAGGTCTAATTAATGTTATAATATAAAAATAATAAATTAAAACTTACCTTTTATATAGCTGTTTGTATTCAACTCTGGGGCTTGTAATCCCATGGCTTTGAAATACATATCGCTTCGTTTCAACATGATGAGACAGGAAATTTAACCGCGCAGTACTGTGGAAGTGCAGCCACGTGCAGATCGAACAGATCATAACTGAACAGAACTGATGACAGCGACTCGACTTAAGATGTGTAAAACCGGCAACATCGCGTGAATGAGTCAAAAAACGATAATAGCGTAAAATGTGTATAAAGCTGTATAACAATTTGTATAATTTTTATAACAACTGAACATCTCTTTTTACATCTGATGCATAAAACAAACTGCATCTCAATGATGCAGTTTTCGAGGTAAAAAGTCACGGCTAAGATGTAGAAATCGAGCGTCGAAGAATGTATATATATATATATATATATATATATATACTATATATTATTTTATTAAACATTATTTTCCTTTGTTTGCACCACTACATAATATGATTATGAACAGCCAAAACAAAATAAAATAAAATATAAAACTCACCTCAGAGTATTATATCATATTAAGATCTTTCGTCTCCCTCGGAGACATCATCAGGACTTTAAAAAACATAAACACAATAAAACATAAAACACAAACACAATAGTGGTCGTAGACCACGTCAATTGTTCAAAACAATAGCTATCCTAAAGCACCATTCCGCGCGCGGTTTATTCGGCCGAATGACAGTATAATCATTTTGTACCTAGTTTTATTCCTTATCTCGATTAAGTACAATTTGAAATAATTTATCATTATCAAATTCTGTCTGGCTGTTCATTAAATTTATCTTTTTATTTTTAAATTTATAAATATAATATTTCTCCAACTGCCATAATTTGTTAGTATCAAAACATATTTCTAAAATTTCCAAATTATTTTCATGACTGCTTATTTTATGCCCTTTCGTCAGCAGATGTTCTGCCACATTAGAACTTTTACATTCCTTTTTTAAATAAGCAGCATAATGCTCAGAAAATCAGTATATGATAAAATACTCTGAGGTGAGTTTTATATTTTATTTTATTTTGTTTTGGCTGTTCATAATCATATATGTAGTGGTGCAAACAAAGGAAAATAATGTTTAATAAAATAATATATATATATATATTACGATACGTAGAAGGCAACTGAAAAATCTAATTCAAAATATCTTGAGACGAATTAATTTTTATCACAGGGTCAGCCAATTATATGACTAAAGCACATAAAAACAGAAGAGGTGGAGGTATAAATGACACTAGTCAGAGTTATCTCATCTGAGATTCATGAATTTCATTTTACAATCAATCCCTGTTGATAATGAAATACAGGTGTCATTCGGAGAGTCGAAAGTACATGATTTTCCGAAGGACTGGCATTCTGATAAGTATAATTATAAATGCTGTGAGAAGACCATGTAAACTAACTCAACATATCTCACTCAGAAAAGATTTTAGAGGTTCAAACCACCTTGTCCGCTGCTTACCTAAAATACAACTTTCATTGCACAACAATTTCAACAGCCAGCATTTTAGTTTACTGACAAATTGGATTGAAAATAAGTAATTTTATTAGCCTACCTTGCTTAAGAGAACGCATGAATTGTTCGGTTTCGGAACGTTAAAAAGTCGCATCTGATAATGCTTATAAAATTGTAATATTCGAACAAGCCTACATAATGCCTACATAATGCCTACATAAACACTGATTACAGGCCTAAAACTCTATAAAATCACAGCTACCGGGATCGTAATTTTTCTGCTTATACTTTCGCTACGACAATTAAGCGAATGCTGTCGCCGAATTATTTTTTATTTATCTCATCTGTACGAATCAGGTGTTAAAGATTATAGTTTTACACTGCCTGTGTAGAAGATATAAATACTGCTTATAAATTTCCCGTTAACTAACAGATCCTAAATCAACGAAAAATAGACTTGACAAGACGTTACTTGACAAATCATTTTTGACCTACGCTATTATTGTGTTTAATAGAAACAAAAATATATGTATCAAAATATAACTCGTATTCAACAAACGATCTATTAGGGTTGCGTGAGTAAGTCGGGCCAATTTGATTGTGATGCGCATGTGACGTCAACGGCTCAGGTAATAATTGCCCAATCAGAGTCTCATATTTTCGGCCAATAAGAAAGCCCAGTTTTAACCAATCACAAGTCTTCTTTTGCGTCATTTTGATTGGTTAATATTGTCCAATCAGAGAGTTTATATTACTGTACAACGTCACACCGATGTCAACCAATGACAAAGTGTCTTGAGCGTTACGTCATTCGTTTGGATATGCTGCTTTCTGATTGGTCCGTACTGATTCTAGGCGTCACGTCGAGTGTGATTGTAATATGAAGTCCACACCCAATGACAACTTCTAGTTAACGGTAGGGCAGAACATATGAAGGTACCTTTTAATGAGATTTATAGTTTCTTGGTAAATATCACTTACGAAATATGAAGTACCCCATTGTAGAGATCTTTCGAGTTCTTAAGGAAATTAAAAATTGGTTTCTGTTGCTGCTAAATGTTAACGCGGTTTTTTAAAAAATCACGAGTGTTCATTCGATACCGACACAAAGAAAAAAAACAAAAGAAGGTTATCTATTTTTCCTAGTTGTTCGATTTTTGTAACCTAATTTTTGGCCAGTAATGTATCATATTTTTAAGGGAATGACTTTATACAACTGTAAATAAATATTACGATACGTAGAAGGCAGTTGAAAAATCTAATTCAAAATTTTTTGAGACGAAACAAAGTCAATATCCTACCGGGTAAGAAAATATACCTCATTAATCCGTTTTATAACAAGAAAACTATTTTGCTCTACCAACGAGCATTAGTCGAAAAATAATAATCAACGGTTTGACTAAATGATAATATAATGGCCAATGTGATTTCGAGAAATGTTTTCTGGCTTTACTCTGATTTCATTAGTTCCTGTATTTTAAGGTGGATGAAATTTTTTGTGGCCATAATGAAAAGGTAGAGTGTTAAAAATTTTTGGAACGTAATTTGCTAGTTTCTGCAGGAAATAAATGTATTCATTTTTATCACAGGGTCAGCCAATTATATGACTAAAGCACGTAAGAACAGAAGAGGTAGAGGTATAAATGACACTAGTCAGGGTAATATTATCTGAGATTCATGAATTTCATTTTACAATCAAACCGTTTTGATAATGAAATACAGGTGTCATTCGGAGAGTCGAAAGAACATGATTTTACGAAGGACCGGCATTCTTATAAGTATAATTATAAATGCTGTGAGAAGACCATGTAAACCAACTCAACTCATCTCACACAGAAAAGAAAGCATTTGACAATCTGGACTGGAGTAAAATGTTTAAAACATTGAAAAGGCTAGGAATTAAATACAAAGAAAGGAAAGTTATCTACAGTCTGTATAAGAATCAAACGGCTGTTTTGAGAATCGAGGGGTACGAAAAAGAGGCTGCTGTAAGAAAAGGTGTACGACAAGGTTGTTCTTTGTCACCACTACTTTTTAACTTGTATATAGAAGAGACTATAAATGAAGTGAAGGAGAAATTTGACGTAGGAATAAAAATTCAAGGAGAAACAATAAAAATGTTGAGATTCGCTGATGATATAGTAGTATTAGCCGAGGCAAAGAATGAACTAGAGGATGCCTTAAATGGAATGGATGAGATCTTGAGGAAGGATTACTTCATGAAAATTAATAAGAACAAAACGAAAGTGTTGTGCAGCAGCAAGAGTGGTTTAGAAGAGATGGGAAATTTAAAAGTAGGCAACGAAAACATACAGGAAGTTGGGGAATTCTGCTATCTAGGGAGTAAAATAACAAAGGATGGTAGAAGCACGAGTGATATCAAGAGTAGAATTGCTCAAGCTAGAAAAGCCTTTGAAATGAAAAACAGCTTACTGACTACAAACATTGATTTACAGATTAGGAAAAATTTCTTAAAACATTATGTTTGGAGTGTAGCATTATACGGAAGTGAAACGTGGGTGATAGGGGCTGTAGAACGGAAGAGGATAGAAGCTTTTGAAATGTGGTGTTATAGGAAAATGTTAAAGATTAGGTGGGTGGACAAAATAAGTAATTTAGAGGTTCTTAGGCGAGTGGATGAAAAAAGAAGTATATGGAAGCATCTTACCAAAAGAAGGGATAGGCTAACGGGGCATATCCTAAGACATCCAGGTATTGGGCTATCAATAATGGAGGGTAACATTGCGGGAGTACATTGTAGAGGGAGGCAAAGATTAGAATATATAAAGCAAATTACAAAAGATGTAGGGTGTTACAGGTATGTAGATATGAAACGACTTGCGCAAGATAGAACAGGTTGGAGAACTGCATCAAACCAGTCGAGAGACTGATGACAAAAAAAAAAATTTCGAAAAAGGTTTTCTGGCTTTACTCTTATTTCATTAGTTCCTGTATTTTAAGATGGATGAAATTTATTGTGGCTTTAATGAAAAGGTAGAGTGTTAAACATTTTTTGCACGTAATTTGCTAGTTCCTGACCGTAAATATGTATTCATTGTTATCACAGAGTCAGCCAATTATATGACTAAACCACGTAAGAACAGAAGAGGTAGAGGTATATATGACAGTAGTCGGAGTTATCTCATCTGAGATTCATGAATTTCATTTTACAATCAAACCCTGTTGATAATGAAATACCGGTGTCATTCGGAGAGTCGAAAGTACATGATTTTCCGAAGGACTCGCATCCTGATAAGTATAATTATAAACGCTGTAAGAAGACCATGTAAACCAACTCAACTCATCTCACTCAGAAAAGATTTTAGAGGTTCAAACCACCTTGTCCGCTGCTTACCTAAAAAACAACTTTCATTGCACAACAATTTCAACAGCCTGCATTTTAGTTTACTGACAAATTGGATTGAAAATAAGTAATGTTATTAATCTACCTTGCTTAAGAGAACTCATGAATTGTTCGGTTTCGGAACGTTAAAAAGTCGCATCTGATAATGCTTATAAAATTGTAATATTCGAACAAGCTGCCTACATAAACACTGATTACAGGCCTAAAATTCTATAAAATCACAGCTATCGGGATCGTAATTTTTCTCCTTATACTTTCGCTACGACAATTAAGCGAATACAGTCGCCGAATTATTTTTTATTTATCTCATCTGTACGAATCAGGTGTTAAAGGTTATAGTTTTACACTGCCTGTGTAGAAGATATAAATACTGCTTATAAATTTCCCGTTAACTAACAGATCCTAAATCAACGAAAAATAGACTTGAGAAGACGTTACTTGACAAATCATTTTTGACCTACGCTTTTATTGTGTTTAAGAGAAACAAAAATATACGTATCAAAATACGTATAACTGGTATTCAACAAACGTTCTATTAGGGTTGCGTGAGTAAGTCGGGCCAATTTGATTGTGATGCGCATGTGACGTCAACGGCTCAGGTAATAATTGCCCAATCAGAGGCTCGTATTTTCGGCCAATAAGAAAGCCCAGTTTTAACCAATCACAAGTCTTCTTTTGCGTCATTTTGATTGGTTAATATTGTCCAATCAGAGAGTTTTTTATTACTGTACTACGTCACACCGATGTCAACCAATGACAAAGTGTCTTGAGCGTTACGTCATTCGTCAGGATATGCTGCTTTCTGATTGGTCCGTACTGATTCTGGGCGTCACTTTGAGTATGATTGTAATATAAAGTCCACACCCAATGACAACTTCCAGTTAACGGTAGGGCAGAACATATTATGAAGGTACCTTTCAATGAGTTATATAGTTTCTAGGTAAATATCACTTACCAAATATGTAGTAGGCCTAGTCTATATTTTCGGATTTGTGAAAGGCACAAATAGTTTGAAAGAAATAAAAATTCGTTGAGTAACGCTCTCTAATGATTATTTTCTTGTTGATTTAGGAACTGTTCGTTAACTCAAAACGTATAATAAAAATATACACGTTCTGCGCCAATAGTGTAAAACTCCAATCAGCAATTCATTCCTCCTTAAGAAACGTTAGAAAAATCGTTGAGCATTGCTCTCTGTTTATTATTGCTATAGTCAAAATTTAAGCACAAAAATTTTAATAATTCTTAGAAAAAAACCGTGCGTATTTATGTACTACGCTTATGTTATTTAAGGAAGATGTTGGTTTGAACATTAAATTTAATAAACTCTTAACAGATTATATTTTTTGTACGATTAGTAAGATTAAATTTGTACGTTCATTCATAACGACTTTAATAACATCCTTTCTTACAAATCTGATTTTTTAAATTTCTTAAAATTAGGTAAATAATGAGATGTTAAATACTCGGCACAAATAATTTGAGTTTTTAGATCATTAGGGTAGAAGTTAGTTCAAACATTCACAAGTTATCTGAAATAAACTGAAAAGTTAATTGGGTTAAATTTTTTGGTTTGTAACCGTATGTTTCAGTAGAAAAGTCATTTGATGAGCAAAGCAGGCCTTCTAAAAAATTTTCACTTCGCACCTTGCAAATGCGTCTTTAATATATTCACACTGCAAGGTCTAACGGTATAAAAATCTACTGTCATATGAAGAAGGTCTAAAATTGTTTATTTCACCAGTACTTCTTATGTTGTTATAATGTTTTAGTCGAAAATTGCTTCATTCTTGAAGAAAACAGAAGTATTATTTTAGCCGTGGAAGTAGCAGTTGAAATTTAAAAATATTTAACAGTTTAATGTTTCATATAGGCAATATTAATTTTCGCATCATAAAATAAAATAATGAAAAGAACTGCGAATAAGCGCGGAGAAATGTCAAAAATATTGCGTAGAAATTTTTCACATCGTTAACCGTTTTTAGTGTGACTGATTGTCGTTAAAAGGGCACAATTTCTATTTTGCTCTTACTAGGTATTGTTCAAGTATATTGTAAATTTCAGTTTGGTAATGCCGGCGATTCTACTGACGATTACTTGACAAAAAAAAACTTTAGAGACGTCCTTATTTGAATAAACTTTAATATACAATGAAAAAATCACAATGTGTTACGTTCGTATAGTAGTGTTTGCATGGTAGCCGAGAAAATAATGTCTTAAATTTAAGCAAGCTTGTATGTGTAAACGCAATCTATTCTTGTGCTTCCTTTTTAAGAATTTTAATTTTTCATACTGTGAAAAGCAGTATAAATATACTGCTGTTTCATACAATTAACCATAATCATTCCGTACTCGAAAGAACCTTAACAAGTTTAAAAATGTTTTTGGTAGGCGTTTTAATTCTGGAAAGTATACCATTTCAGTAGACGTTATTGTTTAATATTCGGCCGTATCGTTAACTGGGCGGTGACAATGGGTGGATTTATGTAAAAATGTAAGTCGACGTCACGCGCAGGAACAGTACCGGACCAATCAGGAAGCTCGATACTGACAAATGACGTAATACTGATTAAGACGTTTTCATTGGTCGATATCGGATGACGTAGTGAACTATAATGAGCCTTCTGATTGGACAATATTGACCAATCAAAGTGACGCCTAAGAAGACATCTGATTGGTTAGGTTTGGAGATTTTTCATTGGTTAAAAATACTACACTCTGATTGGTCCTATATTATATCTGCCTTTGACGTCACACGCGCGTTGCCGTCATTGTAGGCCGCCTTACTTGCAAGACCTAAATAATTATTTTTTTTACTGTACATCAGTTCTATTATATTTTAGTAGTATATTTTGACACTTATTGCTAAGGTCCGTTTCGGGATCTAGGTTATTAAATATTTCATACGCTAAAGTTTACAAATTACAAATATTTATTAGACTAAAAGATTACAAAATAAATGATTAAACTAATTATAATTAAATAACACAATAAATGATTTAATAATTCACTTAAACTTGATAATAAACAATAAATAACTTACAATCACTTTTATAGCTTAAACAGACATACAAAACATAGAAATTGAATTCACATTAACTTTACCCATTAACTTTATAATACACTCACAAAAGGCTTTACACAATAGACTCACAGACAGTGTTAGAATCGTCGACTGACACAATGTTCGGTACGCGCCTACCTACGTCCGTTGGACATTCGTCAAAGATCAAACGATTACTGACTGACCGCACTCGGGGGTCTCTTTTTATACCTACTCATTCATAAAGATTGTTCCAGAATAAAGCAGTGAAATCTACTCAAGTAAAAAAATAATAACTCTGTATTAATGAATGCTAGAAAAATCCTTTTGTTAACAAGTCAACTACTGTAAATAGAAAACGTAAACAACCTCATAAACAACTTCATAAAAATAGCTGTACACAATAGTATACCTGAAATTTTATAATAGGCGTACTACACGATAGTTTTTACAACTATTGTGAATAGACACACCTTTATGGTCGTCATTGTAAAATTGTCATTCACAATTGATATATTATTATTTCTTAATTACTCTCTCTTGTTGTAACTATTATTTCACACTCTATACTATTTCTTGAATGGATTTCTGGAACATTCGTGATCCGTCTGGTCGATTCTGTTACAATATTTTCGGATATGTTAAAGACACAAATAGTGCGAAAGAACTCTCTAATGATTATTTCTTTGTTGATTTAGGAACTGATATTTAACTCAAAACGTATAATAAAAATATACACGTTCTGCACCTATAGTGTAAAACTCCAATCAGCAATTCATTCCTCCTTAAAAAACGTTAGAAAAATCGTTGTGCATTGCTCTCTGTTTATTTTTGCTATAGTCAAAATTCAAGCAAAAAAATTATAATGATTCTTAGAAATAAAACCGTACGTATTGATGTACTACGCCTATTTTATTTAAGGAAGATGTTGGTTTGAACATTAAATTTAATAAACTCTTATCAGATTATATTTTTTGTACGATTAGTAAGATTAAATTTGTACGTTCTTTCATAACGACTTTGATAACATCCTTTCTTACAAATCTGATTTTTTAAATTACTTAAAATTAGGTAAATAATGAGATGTTAAATACTCGGCACAATTAATTTGAGTTTTTAGATCATTAGGGTAGAAGTTAGTTCAAACATTTACAAGTTATCTGAAATAAACTAAAAAGTTAATTGGGTTACATTTTTTGGTTTGTAACCGTATGTTTCAGTAGAAAAGTCATTTGATGAGCAAAGCAGGCCTTCTAAAAAATTTTCACTTCGCACCTTGCAAATGCGTCTTTAATATATTCACACTGCAAGGTCTAACTGTATAAAAATCTACTGTCATATGAAGAAGGTCTAAAAGTGTTTATTTTACCAGTACTTCTTATGTTGTTATAATGTTTTAGTCGAAAATTGCTTCATTCTTGAAGAAAACAGAAGTATTATTTTAGCCGTGGAAGTAGCAGTTGAAATTTAAAAAATATTTAACAGTATAATGTTTCATATAGGCAATACTAATTTCCGCATCATAAAATAAAATAATGAAAAGAACTGCGAATAAGCGCGGAGAAATGTCAAAAATATTGCCTAGAAATTTTTCATATCGTTAACCGTTTTTAGTGTGACTGATTGTCGTTAAAAGGGCACAATTTCTATTTTGCTCTTACTAGGTATTGTTCAAGTATATTGTAAATTTCAGTTTGGTAATGCCGGCGATTCTACTGACGATTACTTGACAAAAAAAACTTTAGAGACGTCCTTATTTGAATAAACTTTAATATACAATGAAAAAATCACAATGTGTTACGTTCGTAAAGTAGAGTTTGCATGGTAGCCGAGAAAATAATGTCTTAAATTTAAGCTAGCTTGTGTGTGTAAACGCAATCTATTCTTGTGCTTCTTTTTTGTGAATTTTATTTTTTCGTACTGTGAAAAGCAGTATAAATATACTGCTGTTTCATACAATTAACCATAATCATTCCGTACTCGGAAGACCTTAACTTTCGTATAGTAGTGTTTGCATGGTAGCCGAGAAAATAATGTCTTAAATTTAAGCAAGCTTGTATGTGTAAATGCAATCTATTCTTGTGCTTCCTTTTTCTGAATTTTAATTTTTCATACTGTGAAAAGCAGTATAAATATACTGCTGTTTCTTACAATTAACCATAATCATTCCGTACTCGGAAGACCTTAACAAGTTTAAAAATGTTTTGGTAGGCGTTTTAATTCTGGAAAGTATAGCATTTCAGTAGACGTTATTGTTTAATATTCGGCCGTATCGTTAACTGGGCGGTGACATTGGGCGGATTTATGTAAAAATGTAAGTCGACGTCACGCGCAGGAACAGTACCGGACCAATCAGGAAGCTCGATACTGACAAATGACGTAATACTGATTGAGACGTTTTCATTGGTCGATATCGGATGACGTAGTGAACTATAATGAGCCTTCTGATTGGACAATATTAACCAATCAAAGTGACGCCTAAGAAGACATCTGATTGGTTAGGTTTGGAGATTTTTCATTGGTTAAAAATACTACACTCTGATTGGTCCTATATTATATCTGCCTTTGACGTCACACGCGCGTTGCCGTCATTGTAGGCCGCCTTACTTGCAAGACCTAAATAATTATTTTTTTCTACTGTACATCAGTTCTATTATATTTTAGTAGCATATTTTCGGATAAGTTAAAGACACAAATAGTGCGAAAGAAATAAAAATTCGTTAAGTAACGCTCTCTAATGATTATTTCTTTGTTGATTTAGGAACTGATAGTTAAGTTAAAACGTATAATAAAAACATACACATTATGCGCCAATAGTGTAAAACTCCAATCAGCAATTCATTCCTCCTTAAAAAACGTTAGAAAAATCGTTGTGCATTGCTCTCTGTTTATTTTTGCTATAGTCAAAATTCAAGCACAAAAATTATAATAATTCTTAGAAATAAAACCGTGCGTATTTATGTACTACGCTTATGTTATTTAAGGAAGATGTTGGTGTGAACATTAAATTTAATAAACTCTTATCAGATTATATTTTTTGTACGATTAGTAAGATTAAATTTGTACGTTCTTTCATAATGACTTTGATAACATCCTTCCTTACAAATCTGATTTTTTAAATTACTTAAAATTAGGTAAATAATGAGATGTTAAATACTCGGCACAATTAATTTGAGTTTTTAGATCATTAGGGTAGAAGTTAGTTCAAACATTTACAAGTTATCTGAAATAAACTGAAAAGTTAATTGGGTTACATTTTTTGGTTTGTATCCGTATGTTTCAGTAGAAAAGTCATTTGATGAGCAAAGCAGGCCTTCTAAAAAATTTTCACTTCGCACCTTGCAAATGCGTCTTTAATATATTCACACTGCAAGGTCTAACTGTATAAAAATCTACTGTCATATGAAGAAGGTCTAAAAGTGTTTATTACACCAGTACTTCTTATGTTGTTATAATGTTTTAGTCGAAAATTGCTTCATTCTTGAAGAAAACAGAAGTATTATTTTAGCCGTGGAAGTAGCAGTTGAAATTTAAAAAATATTTAACAGTTTAATGTTTCATATAGGCAATATTAATTTTCGCATTATAATATAAAATAATGAAAAGAACTGCGAATAAGTGCGGAGAAATTTCAAAAATATTGCCTAGAAATTTTTCATATCGTTATTCGTTTTTAGTGTGACTGATTGTCGTTAAAAGGGCACAATTTCTATTTTGCTCTTACTAGGTATTGTTCAAGTATAACCGTCTGCATTAGCAGCAATTTGCAAAACAGTCGGACGTTAAACCAAAAAAAAAAAAAAAAAAAAAAAATAAAAAAAAAAATGTTCAAGTATATTGTAAATTTCAGTTTGGTAATGCCGGCGATTCTACTGACGATTACTTGACAAAAAAAACTTTAGAGACGTCCTTATTTGAATAAACTTTAATATACAATGAAAAAATCACAATGTGTTACGTTCGTATAGTAGTGTTTGCATGGTAGCCGAGAAAATAATGTCTTAAATTTAAGCAAGTTTGTATGTGTAAACGCAATCTATTCTTGTGCTTCCTTTTTGTGAATTTTAATTTTTTATACTGTGAAAACAGTATAAATATACTGTTATCGTTATTTGTATGAAACAGCAGTGCTGTTTCATACAAATAACGATATTCATTAAGTACTCGGAAGACCTTAACAAGTTTAAAAATGTTTTTGGTAGGCGTTTTAATTCTGGAAAGTATAGCATTTCAGTAGACGTTATTGTTTAATATTCGGCCGTATCGTTAACTGGGCGGTGACAATGGGTGGATTTATGTAAAAATGGAAGTCGACGTCACGCGCAGGAACAGTACCGGACCAATCAGGAAGCTCGATACTGACAAATGACGTAATACTGATTAAGACGTTTTCATTGGTCGATATCGGATGACGTAGTGAACTATAATGAGCCTTCTGATTGGACAATATTGACCAATCAAGGTGACGCCTAAGAAGACATCTGATTGGTTAGGTTTGGAGATTTTTCATTGGTTAAAAATACTACACTCTGATTGGTCCTATATTATATCTGCCTTTGACGTCACACGCGCGTTGCCGTCATTGTAGGCCGCCTTACTTGCAAGACCTAAATAATTATTTTTTTTACTGTACATCAGTTCTATTATATTTTAGTAGTATATTTTGGCTACAACTTAATACATCAAACAAAACTTTTTGTTTTAAGCTCTAATAAAACCTAGAGGCCTAACCAATCCT
Organism: Catonia carolina; assembly: GCA_035578175.1. Taxonomy (NCBI): domain Eukaryota; kingdom Metazoa; phylum Arthropoda; class Insecta; order Hemiptera; family Achilidae; genus Catonia; species Catonia carolina. The sequence goes on along the minus strand of JAQMRL010000006.1, from coordinate 52,214,203 downwards.
TATTCATTTTATTTAAGATTTTTTTGTATTTCGCCACAAGCTTAGACTATAAATTAGGTAGGCCTAAATAAGATGATAATATTTCAGTCTAACAATAGGAACCTACAACCCTTTGTAACCTTTTATTTACACAAAAAATAACATCAAGTGACGGTAATTTATTGCTGGAGAAAATGGAAGCTGCTTCTAATTTTTTTAGGAACCAGTAATAGTTGGTCTATAATAATTTGGTTTCATATTTTTGACAAAATTTACACAAAAAAAGTAGAAGGCGCTGAAAGATAATAGGCCTACTTCACGAACGGGCCACGGATTTCTGTGGGAATTATCTTCGGCAACCATCAAGCATTTAGTCGCCTATCGTAGCCCTACTAGTAATTCCATTGCAGTTCCGTGAATCGACAGTTAATGCTTAATATTAATGTGATATTCATAGATTGTATGCTATTCAGTTAAGTTTTGGCTATATAAATTTTACTTATCCAAAAATAAGGCAAGCAATGCGACATTTTAAAATAATAATGATAGGTCTAATTAATGTTATAATATAAAAATAATAAATTAAAACTTACCTTTTATATAGCTGTTTGTATTCAACTCTGGGGCTTGTAATCCCATGGCTTTGAAATACATATCGCTTCGTTTCAACATGATGAGACAGGAAATTTAACCGCGCAGTACTGTGGAAGTGCAGCCACGTGCAGATCGAACAGATCATAACTGAACAGAACTGATGACAGCGACTCGACTTAAGATGTGTAAAACCGGCAACATCGCGTGAATGAGTCAAAAAACGATAATAGCGTAAAATGTGTATAAAGCTGTATAACAATTTGTATAATTTTTATAACAACTGAACATCTCTTTTTACATCTGATGCATAAAACAAACTGCATCTCAATGATGCAGTTTTCGAGGTAAAAAGTCACGGCTAAGATGTAGAAATCGAGCGTCGAAGAATGTATATATATATATATATATATATATATATATGTACTACTATCATTTTCGCGTCCATACATTGACAATTTCCTAACAATCTGGAGTCCGAGTGCAATTTGGCGTCCGTATACGGACGCCAAATTGTAATCCTTAATAAAAACTTAATAAAAATTTATTGTGACATGGTTTTCGGACGTAATTTTTTTAAACTAAAGTACATAGTTTCGGGCAACTATATTTATTTTTTGAGAATTTTATTGTTACTCAGAGAGACACAAAAAACTAAATAAATTTTGGTACCGGATGCGAAATGGCAGTGTTTTGAAACTATTTTATACACCGTACCTTGGAGAGTTTCTCACCAGAGTGCTCTCGCTACGCCCCTATGTAAAAATATACGTATATTATGTATATTCTTACAAGGACGTCAGTTTCACATCTGCTATCACTTTCGCGTCCACCGGTTAGGTAAATAGACAAAACAAGTTATAAATAAATATTGTGTTGTGTTAAGAAAAAAAGTTTAAAAGAATAATAAAACCAAATTCTTATTAATCATACAATTACAATTCTTTCAAAACTCACAATCTAATTTACTAAACATTCAAATAAATATTCTTCGGCAAATTATTTGATATAAGTAATACAATTAAATTAAAAATAATTATATATTTTTTGATAGAATTAAAACTCTCTCTTTTCCGATAGACGATTTTTTGGGTTGACAAACTATCCTGGAAGGAAACCGGTGCTGCGCATAGTAGTGTCAGGATTAAATTATTGTTATGGCTGGCAGGATATCTTTCTAAACGCATTGTATACACAACGTATATTATACGCAATTTTGAAGAGTTGTTCTCCGCCGTTCTGTCGCCTTCCATACATGAGTCCATCGCACGCCGCTTTGGTTTCTTTTTTCAAATAGGCAGAAACCCACTATCAACGATTCCATGAACAAATCCTTTAGTAATTTGTTTACCTCGTTCGTTTAGTAACCTACGGGTTGGTCTAGTCTAGAAGAAAAGTCGTCGCCGCAAGTCAGCTGTTTAGCTGACTTTTCGACAGCTTTTCTGACAGCTGATTTTCGGAGATAGAGGTTCCTAGTTTAAATCCTAGTATATAGTATAATTGGTTCTTTTATACGAATTTGAATACTAGACAGTGGTTACCAATGTACTTTGATGGTTGGGGTCAATTAACCATACTCTCTCAGGAATGGTCGGCCTGGGTATGTACGAGACTACAGCTCATTTAAACGTCATACATATCATTGGGTCATGGGGTTGCTTATTGTTCTCAATCGAACAAATTGCAACCTACACGCATTAGGGATAAAACAAAACAAAAATTTGTTTAAGAATTTTTAACATGTTATTTCACGCTTTTTTTAACATTACACCACCTGACAATTGTCAATCAAATATTTCCTGATTACGCTTACGATGTGTAAAAAGAATGCGCATTTTGCTGTTTGCCCACTCTCACTGCAAAATGGTTCAAGTACACTTCCATAATGCTATTTCGCGTATCATGTAATATGTCGCCCCAATTACTAGGTTTAGCAGTTTTACAGTAAGTAAATAAAACATTAAAGAGAAAAAACTTTTCCTAAAATATAAAAAATGAAAAATGGACTAGGAGTAGATTATTATTAGCTATGTTTTTTGCTTAAAAACAATGCGACAAAAAATTAAACTAAGAAATTCGGGAAATAGCAAACTTTACTAGACAGACCTGAACCAAGTAGGCATATTTTAATATTTAGTCTAGACCGATTTTCTTTCATTATAAAATTCTGGACAGAGATTACAGATTTCAGAAAAAAAATGTTAAGGGTAGAATAAAGTACACCCATTCAGTTTTTTCCCTTTTTCTCTTACAACATCTGAACAAACGACATTTTTTTTTAATGCCCGGAAAATACAAGGGCCATCGATTTAGACAAAAAAGTTTAAATATTAATGAGTGGGGGGCCTAAAGTGAAGTTTGTACCATCCAGTTCACCTCGATTTTCTCGCGAGTATGAGCTTAACAATCGTAATATTTATGGAACGTTCCGAAACAGCAGAACGACTCTTGATAGGGATAACGGTAAAGTTTAAATTGAATTTCTTAGAGTATCGCCACCATTCCTAAGTTTTTCACGATTTTTTCGCTGATTTCGGCAGACCAAATAAAACAATTTACAGAACAATCCAGAGCAAATGAGAGCTATCATTTAAAGTAAAAACCAAAAAGTATTGAATGCATGGGCTTATACTTGCCACTCCAAATTTTTCTTTGATTTTCTAGCATATTTGAACGGGAAAAACGAAATTTTTGCGAAATGATCCAGAACAAACGAAGGGCTGTCAATCTATGTAAAAAACTTTAGAATATTGAGTCGAGGGGAATTAGAGTGACATTAGCACCACCCAGTTTTTCTCGATTTCTCGCTTATTTGAAAGGAACTAAAAAAATATTTTGCGAGACCATCCGAAACAAACTAAGGTCTGTCCCTGAAGTCCAAAAAAAATTTAAAAAAAGTTGAGCGGGGGGAGGCCAGTGTGAAGTTAGCCCCTCCCGGCGTTTTTTCACTTATTTGGACGGAACAAACAAAAACTTTTCCGGAATAATCCGGTAGAAAAGTAGACCGATCAATTTTACAAGTTAATTTTTAAAATCTTTGTATGGGGGCCAACTTTACAGTCCTGGTTTGAACTTCTACAGGTTTAGCTAAGTAAAACAAGGAGTGGGGTGGTTTACAATTGCCTTCCTTGCCGAGTTGAAAAGCTTATCAATATGCCAGGCCGTCTAAAAAGCACCTATTTTCCACCCTGCAAATGACACACCTCACGTTATTCACCACAGGGTCTGGCTGCATAATGAAATTCATTGCGCTCAGAGGAGATATAACTCTGACAAGTATCTTTTACACTTGTACCTCTTCTGTTCTTAAATACTTCAGTCATATGTTTGGCTTACCATGTGATAAAAACAAAACTAAATTTTTTTTAGTCCTGAAACAAGCAAATCGAGTGCAAATAATTCAACACTCCACCTGCCTGTTATGTGCAACCCCTTACAGTACTATTATTTTATTAAAGGCAGTTGCCTCTGACAATCAAAACATGCATTTTATTCGTCACTTGGGCGAGTAAATTTAAATCGATAATTCAAAGGATACCCACATCGAGAAAATGTTTCCAAACGGCGAAAATATTTTTACAAAAGATAATAAATTGATAAGAGAGTAGATTAGTCGATTTTTTTAAAGTAAATTCAGTACACTCGCAAATGTCCAACACGAGTCCTGAAAGTGTAGGTCAACAGAGACTGTAATTTCCCGATACTGAAGAAGCTTACTGAAATTAATCATTAGCAAAAACAAACCCCTGTTATTTATTTTTTGATTTTTGTAAAGCTTTTGACCGTGTCCCGTATGATTTGCCCATAAAAAAATGAGGTGTATGGTATTATAGGGACATCAGAGGGTCGAATTGCCATCCAATCATTGCAAAGTTAAAACAAAATACACATAAAATTTTATACAAGTTAAAAGGGGAGTTCAACGAGTTAGAATTTTAAGACCCTTGCTATTTTTAATTTTTGTTAACGATCTCGCTGTATTTCTTGGCTCCTTCAATGTTATATTATTTGCTGATGATACGATAATATCTTTCGAAGATGAAAACTATGAACAAGGTTTAAAACTAAAGAAGCTTGAAGTAAGGTTATAGACTGAATGCAATAAATAATCTAGTTCTCAACTCAGATAAAACTGTGGCCAAATGCTTCACTGGTCGTAAGGAAAGAAGTAACCAAAGTAAGGATATCTCCATTAATGACAATATATCAAAATCGTTTGTTAATGGTAAGTTGCAAAAATTTTAGAATTAATATTAGGTAGCAAACTATCCTGGGACAGGTTTATTAAGGAACGTGTCTGCTATATAATCAAATCCTACTGCTACGCCCTAAAACGCTTAAAAATAAGGTACTTAGCGTACCAATACCTTTGAGTATTTATCATGTTTACAAATTCTGTTGGATTTGTTTTTAATTTAGTCACACTTAAACTTATTCAAATGTATGTTTAAAAAATCAAATAATGTTCAAATTATTCCGTCATATAATTACTTTTTATCTGGTTTTTTGTTAATTATAATGATTAAAATTTTTAATGATCAACTATCAAGTTGACTTATGAATAAGGACACTGTACACTATTAAGAATTCATTTGTAATCAATTGGTCCTAGCATATTGTTTGGCTGTCTTGGTCAAGGTTTCACATAGTTTTTCTTGGCCTCTCCAAGTGAATGCCTTGTCTGTCTCCTTTTTGTCTTCTGTGCAATAGTATAACCTTCCAGTTCCTTATCCCAAGCATTTTGACTTGTCAAAAATAATGTAGGCCTACATTATTTTACGTAACAATAAGGTTTATTTATTTCATTATTTGTAATATTGATTCCTAGATTGGGTGGTTGGTTGAGGATCTAAATAAAGTACTAGAAACCAAAAGAATATCAACAAAAAGTGGCCACCATGGCTTTTACAACACTAAATAATTTAAAAGAAAACGCAGAGAAAAATATCAGGGTTTGGAAGACTGACTGAAAGTTGTTCAGACGAAAAATAATCTTGGAAATGGCCTGTTAAAGGATAAACTTCAACGTGTACAAAACAGCTGGATACGAGAATTATTAGTGTAATGTATACTTTGTTGAAGATCAAAGATTACCATTACTTGAGGAACAAGAATAAAAATACAAACTATGACTAAGCCGGACTGCATTTCAAATGTTGTAGAAATTTTACTGGCCATCGTACTTTTGTATAATTTATAAAATCATTTTGATTCAGTCACTAAAACATGGAAATATAAACCTAGAGAGAAGCGAGGCTTGGGAAGACCTAAAAAGAGATGAATACTGGAACAGGCCATTGAGCCTAATCCTTAACAGATGATGATGATGAAATCATTTGAACACCGAAAAGACAATAGGTGAATGGTACTCCATTTGAATATTGAACAAATTATGTCGCTTTACAATTACATAATTTGGCCAACTAAGTAAATATTTTAATTGCATTGTCTACTAATTGATCATATTATAGTAATTACAGTCGAACCTCCCTGATTAGAATCTGATGGAACCGGCTGATTTCGATTTACAGAGGTAAAATATTGAAACAAAAAATGTACTTAAAAATTGCACGTTTTAATAAAATTCATGTAATTCCATAAAATATTAAATTACAAAAGTCAAAATTATTAATAGACCACCAATTTGATTGGGGAAAGTTTTTTACAAATATTATTTTACTTGTGTTGTTTAGGTCATCAGCCGAAAGGCTGGTTTGAACCTGTAGAGGTTTTACTAAGTAAAACGAGAAGTGAGGTGGCCTTCCTCACTGAACGGAAAAGTACGCTTATCAGCATGCAGAGCCCTTTGCAAAGCACATATTTTCCCCTCTGAAAATGATACCTTTACTTCATTCACCACAGGGTTTACTTAATACTGTGATTAAGAATTAAGGGCATGTTTTGGTTTACAAGCTCTATTAGTACTCAAAAGCAAAAGAATAGTCTACTTATAAGAACGATATGACAAATTATTGAAAAAACGACATAAAAAACAGAGTAAAATAAAATCGGGATACGCGTAAACAGTACAACTATACCTACAAACTAAAAGTTAGGTCAGCCTACAGATAATGAAAAATAAATTGGGTACCGAAAATTTTAGAAATTTTAACGAGTAAAATATTGCTTAATCTGAATGAATACAGCTACGGTATTTTTTACCCTGTTTGTACGAAAATCAAACACCAAAGAAGGAAAGACTGCATTACTAATTTAGCCTAACTAATTTCTTTTTTTTTTTGCTTTCGTCTGGTTTCCTCTGACTTAAAAATTAACTGAATTTTCAATATTTCCTGATGCGTATTGAAGCTTTGAACTACGCTTGTTAAGCCCTTATTTGGTCGTAAGGTTTTGTGACAATAATGTTTTGTAAGAAGTGTAATTGTTTGTGTTTCTGCCTAGTTTCTTCTAACTCAAAAGTTAACTGCATTTTCAGTTTTTTCTAAAGCTTTTTGTAGTTTTGTACTACGCTTACTGTGTCCTTATTGTCGTGATTTAACGCATGCTTCATTATAAATCGTGTACAATGTGTAAATTGGAAATTTTGTAATTATTTTATTAATAATGTATAAAAAAATGTATTGTTACTGTTAGAGCCTTGATGGCAGGAGTTTTGAAATTAACCCAAAAATATATTGGATAAAACGAGTGATGCGGTAAGCCGACTTGTAACTGTAGGACATCAACCCACTATCCACGACTAATGGCAGATTAATGTAAACTGAAGCATAAACGACTTATTTCGGAGGACCTAGTTTCATTTAATGGCGCCAGAAACCAACGGCGGAACGACTGAATAAGCAAGATACAACGATAGAAAGTACACTGCGGGAGGCAAAGGTAAAACGATAAGTAACTGCTGGAACAGCAGGACATCACTGGTCAACTCAAACACAAAATCAGAAAACGTACAACAAAATAGACTAATTCGCTTACCTGTTGAATGGCCTGAAGTGTAGAAACGGCGTCCACGCGACCCGTGTCCGGGTTCGATTCACACTGTAACTTTAATGTTTGATACGAAAACAAGAACAATAGTAAATGATTATAAATTACACACATGAGCAAAATCACACTTGAAAATGATGTATGGTACATCAGAAACGAACGAAGCATAACGACGATTGCAGAAGCGACGCCATAGGATGGCCGGCGCAGAGAAGGCACGAACAGTCTACATGCCGCAGAATCTAACCAGTGAGTGAGTTGACCGGGAAGAAAGGAATGTGTGTTGGAGCGGAACTCAGGGAAGAGGGGGAAGAAACGTCACGAGATGAGGTCACTGAAGGAAACAGCAGAGATTAAGCGGGATACAATCAGCGGGGAAATATGAATTACTTAACGGGGGTGCGATTGGCCTTAACATACCGCCCGCCTAAATCGATGAAAGCGATTTACAGAAACAAAACTAGCAGAGAAGATCGAAGAACGAAGCCGCCCGCCCTGAAACAACCAGGGAGCGGTAAACGTAGCAAAAACGACGAGAACGAAGCAAAGAAGACGACGAAGAAGAATCGAATGAAGCGAAGAACGGAGCATCTTGAGGTGGCGTGACAAACGCACGGGTTTGCCCGGCCAACGACGAACGGAACATCTTCCACGGCTCGCGCGGAAGCCAACGAGAAAGCGGAGTATCTTGATGTGATTGTCAACGAGGGTTGACAACCAGAAGCGACGCAGAAGAAGAACCGAAGAAAGAAGACGGCGAACGAAGAAAACAAGCGAAGAACAAAAAAAATGAACGAAGAACAAAACGAATGGAGATGAGTTGAGCGTGGAACGAAGTGAAAACGGCGGAGAAGTTAGTTGCCCAAAGGCAGAGCCAACTGATAAGCGGGTTGCGAAACGAATTGACGAGCAGGCGAACAATGTTGGCGAGAATCGAGAATTGCGGTACGGCGAACTTCACTAACCAGTTGTGAGTGAATCCGTGATTGAGGTTGAGACGACGAACGAGAGTTGCGAAGATCACACCAAGCATTGAACGAGCGAAGAGAGTTGAAATTACAATTATTCACCGGTTGTGAATATTGTATACGATGTTTGGGGCCCCGCCCGCCAAGAGGGGCTAAAGGCGTGCGAAGAGAGTTAGCAGAACATGAAACGACTGAGGAGGGCCGGTTGCCCTTTAGCGAAGCGACTTGCAGCGGTTGATCGAGAGTGTTTGCGAGAGACGACGAGAAGCGATGATTTGAGATGAGTTGGTTAGCCGTAGAATCGACTGAGGCGAACGTAGTAGGTTTTATTGGCGAATTAGCGATGATGCAGCGAGATGCGAAGCGGTTTGGCGAAGAATTGACTGAAGACGACTCGGTGGAGGCCTTCAGTGCAGACTTGAATCGAGGCGTTGACTTGAAGCGAGGCGCAGAGTTGAAGCGACGAATTGGCGTAGTACCAGCAGCAAGATCGGTCGAGATACTGGCGGAGTCAGTAGACGAAGCGAGACGAGGATCAACAGCGATGATTTCGGACGAAGCGGTGAAACGATTTGAAGGCGAAGAGACAGAAGTATGGTGAAGACGATTAGTTGAAGCAGAAGGGCGATTAGTTGAAACAGCGGCGTGATTCGAATTATTGTTGAATACAGGCGAAGCGAGTAGGCAGCTAGGCGGCTGGACGATAGAAGCGATAGATTCACTGATTACAGGGTTTGAGGTGACATCGAGGTTGATTGATGACTTAGCAGGAACGATAGTTTGTTGGTCAGCGACGATAATTTGAAGCGAAGATGAATTTTTATTTGACGAGTGATTTTGAACAGCAGGCGATGTGAGATTAACATCAGTAGCAGGCGACGAGACTTGAGCGTTGTTAGCGAAAACAGATGTTAAGAGCGAATCGTTACTTGAAACAGAACTAAGTGGTTGTAGTTCGGGCAATTTTCCGAATACTACATAACCAAATACGGTTGATAAAGCGGATGGAGTACCTTTAATTAAAGGCGTTTTACTAAAATCGAGAATTTCTGAAAAACAATCAGCGCCAAGCAGTAAATCTACTGGATTGGGGCTGCGGAAGCGAAAATCAGCTAGCAGATGTTGTGAAAACTGTTCACCGACTGACTTATGAATTCGAGAAGCAGGTAGGCGGTCTGATATTTTGTTAATAACAGTAGCCTGAAGCGGAAGGCGGAAGTTAGAATTTTGCGGCGACAGAATTGTAAAATTTGTAATACCTTTAACTGAGGTGACTTCGGCTGAAATGCCTTGCAGGCGTTTAGAAGTAGGAACGATGTCGAGTTGCAGTGAACGAGCGGCGTTGTATGTTAAGATGCTGGACTGAGATCCATTGTCGATCACAGCGCGAAGCGGAACGATTTTGCCGGATGAATCGACAGCATGAACGATAGCAGTCCCTAGCAGCGCAGTTTGGCCGTTAAGTCGACATGAAAGTGAATAATCGGCAGGTTGGTTAATAATAATAGACGAGGACGACGAATTTGAAGTAACTACCGGCTTATCAGCACAGCAGGTAGCGCAAGAATTAATTGGCGGAGTTGCGATAGCATTAGCTTGAATCGGCGGCGAAGAATTTACAAGTAGGCATCCAGTAGCCGGTGAATCGGTGTCCGGATGTACGGCAGGATGATACGGACTAGCAGTTGGCGAATTATGCGAATTAACAACAGAAGCGGTGGACGAATTAGATTTTTGAGGGCTGCGATCAATATGCAGCAACGTATTGTGCGATTTTGACTGGCAGATACGACAATGTTTATTTGAGCTACAATTGCGGCGATCGTGTCGCCCGAAGCAGGCAAAACAAAGTTTAAGACGAGAAATAATTTTGTAGCGATTATCTACATTTTGTGCAAGAAATTCACTACAGTTGTGAATTGAATGAAAGTGAGATTCGCACGACAGACATTTGAGTGAATTTGATTTGACGAAAAACGAAGGTATATTGTGAGAATCAGAAGACGGTGAAACAGAATTACGATTAATTTGTACAGAATTGGAATCAGTGGTGACCGGATGATAAGAGTCCGGTTGATCGAGGTTTGAATCGCCGGAGTGCGAAGAACTGACATTATCGGTTGACGGTGAAGAATTTAATAGTTCGAAAGAGTGCATGCGAGCGGTAACGAATGACATTAAGGCCTCGTATGTAGGCACGGCTGAATTAGGATTTGAATCCTCGAACGCTTGCTTTGTTACAGGATCCAAATTAGAATAAGCTATCTCAAAAAGTAAATATTCAAGTAAATTTATATTTAGCAGACGTAAGGCACCAACTGAAGATTCATGTGTACTAAGGAAACTTTTTAGCGATTGATAGGACGGAGTGTCAGATTTAACGAAATTGAATATCTGATTTAAGTGAACATTTGCTATGCGCCTTGAGTTGGAGTAGCGCTCAACAATTAAATTGTACGCTAACGTATAATTTTCAAGCGAGAGAGGCAGGTGTTCTATTAGACGCAGTGGTTCACCGACTAATGAGCACCTCAAATAATGAAGTTTTTGAACAAATGATAACTCAGAATTATTGTGAATTAAATCATTGAACAAGCTGATGAAATTCTGGAATTTTGCAACATCTCCGTCGAATGAAGGTAGGCGAATTCGAGGTAATTGTATTAATTGCGAATTAGAAGACTTGACTTGATTTTGTAAAACGATTGTATTGTCCAGAGATTCAATTAATTTCTGGGCGCGATCAATTAACTGGAAATAATGAGTTTCGAATGCAGTGCGTTCTGATTCGAAATCTGTTTCGGGTTGAAGTAATTCGATATTCGTTTGTATCTGTTCGAAGTCACACCAGAGGTCTAAGAATTTGTCAAGTCGTAATTTGACTTGGTTAACTTCAACGTCAGATTGAAGAAAATTATTAAAACGAGAAAGATGATTATTAACAACGTTGCGTTTTTTGATTAAAGATTGTAAATCGTCCATATTGAAAATAATGAACGAAGACAGCGAGCGAAAAACAAATAATAGAATGTAAACAAAACACAGCTGTTTATTGAATCTAGGTTAGTTGCAACTATGATGTGTATGTTGCAGACGACACAAGTGAAGTGATTCTCTCAGCGCTAGTAGTATCGACGGACAACACGAGAGAGAGTGAATGAGAGAGAGGGCACGCATGCGCTGTAAGCTGCGTGAACCAGTTAACAAGAACGCAGGAAAAAATGGCGATTCTAGCCAAATTCTGGCCGTGTCGAAAGATATAGCACTGAACCGATCTACTGTGACGTCAGCATAGCGTTGGTTGCAACTTGTATTGAATGAACGCGTCACAACAAACTGATAATGCGTTGCATTTGTTATGCAACTCAACCCCGTATTTTTAACTGAATAAATGAAATTGTTTTTTAATATTAATATTTTTATTAATGTTTTTATTAATATATTGAACACATGTAAGACACGAAACACAATAAATGACACGATGAATGTAATGTAACACCATGTAACGACGAATTAAACAAAATACTGAAATTGTTGACGATTGAAAAATTAAGACAATAGACTGTATTTCCAAATATGCACTGATAAATATCCTGCCCGCGACGGACCAAATGTTAGAGCCTTGATGGCAGGAGTTTTGAAATTAACCCAAAAATATATTGGATAAAACGAGTGATGCGGTAAGCCGACTTGTAACTGTAGGACATCAACCCACTATCCACGACTAATGGCAGATTAATGTAAACTGAAGCATAAACGACTTATTTCGGAGGACCTAGTTTCATTTAATGGCGCCAGAAACCAACGGCGGAACGACTGAATAAGCAAGATACAACGATAGAAAGTACACTGCGGGAGGCAAAGGTAAAACGATAAGTAACTGCTGGAACAGCAGGACATCACTGGTCAACTCAAACACAAAATCAGAAAACGTACAACAAAATAGACTAATTCGCTTACCTGTTGAATGGCCTGAAGTGTAGAAACGGCGTCCACGCGACCCGTGTCCGGGTTCGATTCACACTGTAACTTTAATGTTTGATACGAAAACAAGAACAATAGTAAATGATTATAAATTACACACATGAGCAAAATCACACTTGAAAATGATGTATGGTACATCAGAAACGAACGAAGCATAACGACGATTGCAGAAGCGACGCCATAGGATGGCCGGCGCAGAGAAGGCACGAACAGTCTACATGCCGCAGAATCTAACCAGTGAGTGAGTTGACCGGGAAGAAAGGAATGTGTGTTGGAGCGGAACTCAGGGAAGAGGGGGAAGAAACGTCACGAGATGAGGTCACTGAAGGAAACAGCAGAGATTAAGCGGGATACAATCAGCGGGGAAATATGAATTACTTAACGGGGGTGCGATTGGCCTTAACAGTTACAATATACGTATATGACCACGAAACTCTCGAAAATTTTCGAATAGGGAGGTAATTTAATTCATATTAAGGACGATTTTTGAAGGGGATAGCATACAATTATATTCGATTTAGGGAGGATTTCGAATGAGGAAGTTTGACTGTATTTGTAACAATTAGGATATTTTAAATAATTAACTCTAACAAATAAAAAATATACTTTCTTTAATTATTCTGGTTTTACATTGATTTAAAATAAGTACCTATTTAAAATACATGTCAAAATAATAAACAACAAATAATAAATTATTTTGATGACTGGATTGGATTCCGTCCGAGAACGAATTGTTTTCATACGATGGTCTTGTGTGGAGAAGTACTAGGGTGAGATGTGAATATCTAACTACAATCATTACAACACGTAGAAGTGGCAAATGCTACAGTACACGTGCCGGTACGACATGGCAACATCGTTTACACTGTTGCAGGCTATAAGTCATAATAGCGGGAACGATGCCGGACGCGAAATTGTCGGTAATTTGTACGAACGCGAAATTGTCGGTAATTCGAAAGGAGTCTGAATTGATAGCACAGTGAATAAAATTGAAAAATGCTCAATTTTCAATATCAGGACAAACCAATACCAAAACTCAGGGTGTAAGTGTAACATATACCCTATATACTCTCATCAAAGTTGAATATACTCTTCAAATAAGCGATGTGCGAAATGCACGCTTTTTGAAAGGACGCGGAATTGTTAGCGGGATGTATAATATATATATATATATATATATATATATATATATACAGGGTGATTCATGAAGTTCTCCCCCCACTTCTACAGCACATTGTACTAGTAAAAATAATGAAAAAATGTTATATAAACATAGGTCCGAAAACGCTTCGTTAGCGAGTTACAGCTAGCGAAAGTTTCGCCTGGATTTCAGTTCACCAGGTGAAATGAGGTCTTCCTGGAATTGTGGTAAGGTAGATTAAGGGGCAAATTCAATCATTTCTTATGGTTTTTGATCTGATAAATTGAATAAAACAGGTCCCAGATCTGTAAGTTAAATAGTTTTTAAGAAAACCAGTGTCAAATGCAAAAAATGGAGTGAAAAACTTATTTTTTCATCTTTGGGCAAGGATAACTGTGTTATTTCACCAAGAAACAGTTAAAATTTTTCAATAAAACATGTAGAAAATTTTATTCTGAACAAACCGGTGTAAATTAAGTACACAGAAAGCGAATAGATGTTTGATTAAATGAGTTTTTATTCATAAGAGTACAAAGTAAAATTAACCGGAAAAACTAAAATGAAAAAATGTGTTTTTTTCACTCCATTTTTTTGCATTTGACACTGGTTTTCTCAAAAACTATTCGCTTTCTGTGTACTTTATTTACACCGGTTTGTTCAGAATAAAATTTTCTACATTTTTTATTGAAAAATTTTAACTGTTTCTTGGTGAAATAACAAAGTTATTCTTGCCCAAAGATGAAAAAATGTGATTTTCACTCCATTTTTTGCATTTGACACTGGTTTTCTCAAAAACTATTTAACTTACAGTTCTGGGACCTGTTTTATTCAATTTATCAGATCAAAAACCATAAGAAATGATTGAATTCGCCCCTTAATCTACCTTACCACAATTCCAGGAAGACCTCATTTCACCTGGTGAACTGAAATCCAGGCGAAACTTTCGCTAGCTGTAACTCGCTAACGAAGCGTTTTCGGACCTATGTTTATATAACATTTTTTCATTATTTTTACTAGTACAATGTGCTGTAGAAGTGGGGGGAGAACGTCATGAATCACCCTGTATATATAAGTATTTAGGAAACTAGGCCTATTTTTGGGCAAAGGCCTCTCCCAATATTTTCCAACGGGATTTGTCTCTTGTTGTAATTTGCCAATGTGCACCGGCATGTTTTTTGACCAATTCGTCGTCCCACCTCAAACACTGTCTACCTCTACGCCTGATATTTTCAATCGATTGCCATTCTGTAACTCGTTTTGTCCATCTGTCGTCGTTTAGCCGTAACACATTTCCAGCCCAATTCCATTTCAGTCGCTTTGCCACTTCGACAACATTTTGAAGTTGTGTTCTCCTCCTTAGTTCTGTGTTTTTGATCTTGTCTCGGAAGGAAACCCCTAACATGCTCCGTTCCATGGCTCTTTGAGTGACTCTCAGTCTGTATACGTCCTTCTTTGACAAAGGCCATGTCTGTGCGCCGTAGGTCATGCAAGGAAGCACACAACAATTAAAAGCTAAGGTCTTTAATCTTTGAGACATTTTGCTTTTAAATGTAAACTTCATTGACCAGTATTTTCTCCAAGCCAAAGTCATTCTTCGGTTTACTTCCTTACTGCATCCATTCCTAAAAGAAATTGTCTGTCCCAGATAAATCGCCTCATTTACCCATATTAATTTTTTACCATTTAGGACAATATCCTCTCGCTTACTGTTAGTGAGAAGAATAGTTTTATCATTATTTATCTCAAGTCCCGCTAATAGGCTAGCCTGCTGTAGTTCTTCTAGCATACCGCTTAATTCCGTTGGTGATTTCGCAAATAATGTAATATCATCTGCAAATCTTACATTACTTATGTTTCTTCCATTCACTCTTATACCCTTTTCATCCCAATCCAAATTTTTGAAAACTGAATCCAATGTTACATTGAAAAGATCGGGTGAGAGAGGATCGCCCTGTTTGACACCTCGTCCAACTGGAAAAAAATCGCCCGGATTCTCTAGGACCACTAGAGCTTCGCCATTTTTGTACCAATGCCATAATACTCTTAATATTCTTTCATCTATCCCTAGCTCTTGTAATCCGTTACAAACAGATACCAGTTTCACAGAATCAAAAGCCTTCGCAAAGTCCACCAAAGCTATATAAATTTCTATGTTATATTCTCTGCATTTTTCGATCAGCTGGTTCACTACCTGCAAATGATCCACAGTTGAAAACCCAGGGCGAAAACCCGCTTGTTCAATGTGTTGGTTGTACTCCACAATCGGTTTCATACGTCGTTGTATAATCTTAGCGAAAACTTTACTCAATGATGAAGAAAGAGTAATAGGACGGTAATTTTTAATATCCGTTACCTCTCCCTTTTTATGAAGCAGAATGATGTCCGATTTAAGCCATTGGCCTGGAACCTTGCCCTGCATTATTATTTGGTTAAATATGTGTGTTAAATTCTTTGAAATAAAGCACTCTGCCACTCTTAAGTATTCATTTATTATCTTGTCATTTCCTGGTGATTTTCCACTCTTGAGTTTCTTTAGAACCGAACTGACTTCTTCCTCCAATATGTTAAGAAATGTCCTATGTTCGTCTTGGATTTCTGATGATTTTTTTTTTTTTTTTTTTTTTTTTAAACTTAGATGCCACAGCCAGGATATCTTCTCTGCTTCTTTTTACAATTCCGTTTTCATCCCTCAAACCTGACAACCATAATCTACCTTGAGATAAAGATTTCCTGGTTTTCTTTACAGATAGGTCCGGTTGCATTAGACTTTTCACCAATTCGTTATTGTAAGCATTAATGTCTTTTCTAATATTGTATTTACAAGCTTTACATATAATATTTAATTCTAATTTATCTTCAATAGTTTTATTGTCCTTTCTCCATAATATCGATCTTTTCCTGATTAGTTCTAGTGTAAGGTCACTCAGTTTATTATTTCGTCTAATTCCTCTATTCACCTTTCTTTTTGATTCTTTACTTGTGTTAATTATAGTGTTTTCTAACCAGTTGTAATTTTCTTGCATATCACAATTTCTTGGTATCCTTTGAACCACTGCATTCTTAATATTCCTCTGAAAGTTTTCTAAGTTAATATGCTGATGTTGATTATTATCTTTAAAAAAATGTCTCCTAGATCTATCTGTGGTTAGTATTTTGCCTCGTATTAGCCTATGGTCTGAATGGAATTGGAAATTTTTAACTACACTTACATCATGGAACATATTCTTGTTTTTTGATAGTATAAAATCTATCTCATTTTTATGCTTACCATTTGGCGACAACCATGTCCATTTACGGCCTGCTCTTTTTTTAAAGAAACTGTTCAGAATTTTTAGGTTAAATTCTTGGCAAAATCTTGTCAATCTCCAACCTCTTGTATTTCTTTTGCCGTAGCCTAAAGCACCAATCGTATCTTGTTCTCCTACCTTCCTGAGACCTATTTGGGCATTTAAATCTCCCATTATTATTGTTTCTTCCCTGTAATTTGTTTTCTTCTCTTCTAATTCCTCTATTAATAAGTTATAGAATTGTTCGATTTCTTCTTCAGTAGAAGAGCTGGTCGGTGCATACACTGGAATAAACCGTAGTATCACTTGGTTTCGTCTAATACTGAGGGTAGAGATTCTATCTGATATAGGTTTGAATTCTAAAATATCATTTCTAAATTTATTATGGTGAACTAAAAAACCCGTTCCATTTTTACCGGATACTTCTCCGAAATAGAAAAATATAAATTTGCTTTTCCTCTCAATTATTTTTTCACCTTGTCTTCTTATTTCCGATAATCCTAATATGTCAATATCACTATTGCTTAAAGCTTGTTCAAGTTCTACAATTTGTTCTTCAGACATTAAAGATCTTACATTTAAAGTGCTGAATGTACTATAATTTACTTTATAGTTTTTGTTTGATTGTGAAGTGGTGTGTATTGCTGAGTTATTTCTATTTCTAGTTGGGAGGTATTGGTCTCTTGCCCCCTTGCTGACCAAACGTTCTGGGGGTGTTGTTTTTGTAAATGAGTTGCTTTTTATATTATCACATTCTGTTTTCCCTATTTTACAATCGTATTTTTTAACATTTTTTGTCCTTATCTTGAGTCTAGTTTCCTCTAATTTTCATTCATTCCTGTCGTTAATTTTGTCTTCATCCTTATCTATAAGAAAACTTTCAATTGAGTTTTTCCTTTTATTTTCACTTTTCTTTGTTTTTTTTAACTATTTGCGCTGGTGGAGAATTTTGTTTAATCGATCCTTTGGGTGATTCACTCAGTAGACGCTTTTTAGGTTTTTCTGTTCCTTCTCTAACTATTAGTTTGTCATATCGTATAATGGCAAACTTTCCTTCTGACCTTGCTTTCTTCAAATCTACCTGGAGTTGTTTTCTAACTTGTATGACTTTTGGTGGGAAATCCTCAGAGATAAAAATATTTGATCCCTTTAAGCATTTTGCCTGTGTGATTATGTTTATTTTCTTTCTAGAAGAAACAAGCCCCACGATGACAAGTCTATTTTTATTTTCAGTCGCCCGGCCTATTCGTCTTATAAAATCTATTTCATTATCCTCTATATTTACCTTAAGTTTAGTTCTAATTAAATGGAAAACCGTGTTCTCAAGGTCCATATTATTTCCTTGTCCTTCTTCTAGGCCGTTTATAATTAAATTTTTCTTCCTATTCTCACGTTCTAGAAAATCAATTCTTTTTTCTTGCTCTTTAATGGTGTTATTCAGTGACATCAAGGAGTCTTGAAAATTCTCAGTGGGTTGCTTTGAAAATTTGCTCAGCTCTTCTTTGATGTTTGCTTTCATTTCTTTTTTCATTTCTTCTTTAAAGTTATCCAGTATTTTTTTGAAGGAGTCTAAATCCATCTTAATTTTAGATATTATAAAAGTTTTTATGACTGACTGATTTCAATATACAGGCAATAAAATTCAGTTCTAAAGAAAATTATTCCGTTATCTATATTTGTAACGGGTGATTCAAAAAGAGCGCCGGTTTTTAAACGGCTGGTAAATTTTTGTTTATCGGTTGGCAACATTGTTAGACCTCATTTCTATTTCGGAGAACATTCCGATTGACGATTCAGTTGTAGTTTCTCTTGTTCGCAGTGTAGTACTCTCGCAGTCTGTGTCTAACCATGGAGAAGTTTACTATTGCACAACGAGTGTTAATCGTCAAAACATTTTACCAGAGTGGAGAGAGTTATGCGGCTACTGTCAGGCGACTTCGCGGTACTCTAGGACGTAATGAAGCACCGAATGAATCAACAGTTCGCAGGCTCATGAAAAAGTTTTTTGAGACGGGTTCAACAGTCGACCTTAAAAGTTCTGGACGTCGTCGTTCTGGCCGAACTGAGCAGAACGTTGCGTTGGTTCGTGACAGTGTGGCTGTTAGCCCAGCAAAATCAATACGTCGCCGTTCTCAACAATTGGGTTTACGATGTTCTTCTGTACGGAGAATTCTTCGGTACGATCTCCAATATCACCCGTATAAAATTCAGTTGACGAAACATTTGAAAGTGGCAGACCACCAGAAGAGACGACAGTTTGTTGACTGGGTATTAAGAAAACGGCAGGATGATGACACCTTCGCAAACAAAATCATTTTCAGTGATGAGGCGCACTTCCACTTAAACGGTTTTGTTAATAAACAGAACTGCCGTATGTGGGGTTTAGAAAACCCTCGCGTCACGCTGCAATGTCACACTGCACGAGAAACAATGTTGTTGCTCCGTGAACGGTTCCAGGATCGCATCATTTCCCGTAATTCCGACCATCAATAGCCACCAAGGTCGTGTGACTTGACGCCTTGTGGCTTTCATCTTTGGGGTCATCTGAAGTCATTGGTGTATGCCAATAAACCCCGAAACATCAATGACTTGAAGGAGGAAATTCGACGGGTTATCGGGCAAATGGAAGTCGAAACTTGTCGTGCAGTAGTATCCAATTTCATGGACAGAGTTGATGCGTGCATGGGCAGTAGAGGAGAACACATGCATGACATCATTTTTCATACATGAAATCGGAAGGTAAGATGAACTTGTTGATGTATTTATTTTCAATTTTTCAATAAAATAAATCTCTTAATTTGATATATCAAAACCGGCGCTCTTTTTGAATCACCCCATATATATCCAGTTTATTGATGTTCGACTAATATTGCTTATTGAGTAGATCGAGTAAACCCAGTTTTAATTATTATTTAGTTTATAATGATATAATGTTGTTGCGGTAAGATAAATTGTCGTAGATATTTTATATCCTCTATTTCTAAACGACTGATAAGCAACGACAGCCGGCCGGTCAATTAGTGACCTTTACCTTGAGTCTCCTTCCAAACTCTATTAATACTATTGTATGACAATATAAAGCTGGCATTAACTAGTATTTTAAATTATTTTACCTTAGTTTTTAACAAATATCTCACCCAAACCTCCATATAGTTTACAAGATTCTTGACGTATATTTTAAGAACGATCACTTATATAACATACTATTTTACAATTGACATAACTTTTAATTAAACCACTCAATCATAAAGTAAGCCACTAAATCATACAGTATATAGTTAGAGTATATATATATATATATATATATATATTTATAAAGTATATCATAAAGTAAGCCACTAAATCATAAAGTTCCACTCAATCATAAAGTAAACCACTCAATTTACACAAAGAAGTACGATATCTAGGATTAAATTTTGATAAAAGGTTAACGTGGAACACCCATATAAAGATAAAACGATTACTTTTAAATTCACGAGTCAAACAACTATATCGGCTACTTAATCGAAAATCACATGTTACTTTAAAAACAAAGGTCAAAATTTATAAAAGTCTTCTGATGCCATTGTGGACCTATGGCGTTCAGATATACGGAAGTGCCAGCTCGACAACATTAAAGAAAGTACAAGTATGTCAGTCCAAACTGCTTCGCATGATCACCAATGCTCCGTACTACGTGTCAAATTCAACACTTCATACTGACCTACAAATACCTTACGTTACCGAAACAGTGAAAAGGTTGTACGCGAGGTTTCATTCATAATTGAACGGCCACCGTAACCCGCTTGTAAGAGGAATTCTGATCAATCCTCGGCTCGCCAGACGACTAAAAAGAAGATGGAGCAGAGACCTGCTGAGATGACACCATTCCACTACTTTCCACCATTTCACCACTCTGTGCTACTGTTATCCCCATCATTTATCATCAAATTTCTTAGTTTTAATATTTGTTAATTTGTTATGTCTATTTGCTATGTTTGTTACTATTTGTATGTTTTTTATTTTTTGAACCCAAAATGAATGTCAATGGACATGTAATTTTATCTTACAATCACTGTGATTTATATTACTCTGTGCTAAAATTTGGTCGTTGTATTGTTATTGTACAGTTCCAAATAAATAAAATAATATAAAAAAAAACCACTCAATCGATACAGTAATCACGACCGTTGTTCATTCGATGTTAATCGTATCGCAGTCCGCGCGCAACTCCCTTTTGTACGATTAGTCAGATTAAATTTGAACGTTCTTTCATAACGACTTTGATAACATCCTTTCTTACAAATCTGATTTTTCAAGTTACTTAAAATTAGGTAAATAATGAGATGTTAAATACTCGGCACAATTAATTTGAGTTTTTAGATCATTAGGGTAGAAGTTAGTTCAAACATTTACAAGTTATCTGAAATAAACTGAAAAGTTAATTGGGTTACTTTTTTTGTTTTCTAACCGTATGTTCAGTAGAAAAGCCAATTGATGAGCAAAGCAGGTCTTCTAAAAAAATTTCAGTTCGCACCTTGCAAATGCGCCGTTAATATATTCACACTGCAAGGTCTAACTGTATAATAATCTACTGTCATATGTAGAAGGTCTAAAAGTGTTTATTTCACCAGTACTTCTTATGTTGTTATAATGTTTTAGTCGAAAATTGCTTCATTCATGAAGAAAACAGAACTATTATTTTAGCCGTGGAGGTAGCAGTTGAAATTTAAAAAATATTTCACAGTTTAACTGCCTCTTGTAGGCAATACTAAATTTTCGCATCGCAAAAAAAAAATGACACAAGCAGCGAATAAACGCAGAGAAATGTCAAAAATATTGTCTAGAAATTTTTCATATCGTTAACCGTTTTTAGTGTGACTGATTGTCGTTAAAAGGGCACAAATTGTATTTTGCTCTTACTAGGTATTGTTCAAGTATATTCTAAATTTCAGTTTGGTAATGCCGGCGATTCTACTGACGGTTAGTTGACAAAAAAACTTCAGAGACGTCCTTATTAGAATAAACTTTAATATACAATGAAAAGATCACAATGTGTTACGGTTGTATAGTAATTTTTGCATGGTAGCCGACAAAATAATGTCTTAAATTAAAGCAAGCTTGTATGTGACAACGCAATGTATTCTTGTGCATAGTTTTTATGACTTTTTTAATTTCATACTGTAAAAAGCAGTATAAATATACTGTTGTTTCATACAATAAACCATAATCATTCCGTACTCCGAAGAACCTTAACAAGTTTTAAAATGTTTTTGGTAGGCGTTTTAATTCTGGAAAGTATAGCATTTCAGTAGACGTTAATTGTTTAATATTCGGCCGTATCGTTAACTGGGCGGTGACAATGGGCGGATATATGTAAAAATGTAAGTCGACGTCACGCGCAGGAACAGTACCGGACCAATCAGAAAGCTCGATTCTAACAAATGACGTAATACTGATTGAGACGTTTTCATTGCTTGATATCGGATGACGTAGTGAACTATTATGAGCCCTCTGATTGGACAATATTAACCAATCATAATGTCGCCTCAGAAGACATCTGATTGGTTAGACATGAAAATTTTTCATTGGTTGATAATACCAGTTTCTGATTGGTCCAATATTATATCTTATATTGACGTCACACGGACTACACCGTCATTGTAGGCCGCCTCACTCGCAAGACCTAAATAATTATATTTTCAACTGTAGATCAGTTCTATTAGATTTCAATTATAAGTTTTCAGATATGTTTTAGACACAATTGGTGCAGAGTAAAAAAACATTCGTTAACTAACGCTTTATAATGATTATTTCTTTGTTGATGTAGGATCCGATATTTAACTTAAAATATATAATTAAAATATACACGTTCTGCGCCAACAGTGTAAAATTCCAATTAACAATTCATGTCTCCTTAAAAAACATTAGAAATATAGTTGTAAAATGCTCTCTGTTTATTATTGCTTTAGTTAAAAGTCAAACACAAATATGATAATAACTCTCTGAAATAAGACTGTACGTATTGATAGACTCTTCTTCTTCTTCACGTGCCATCTCCATGACGGAGGTCGGCTATCATAATGGCGATACGAATTTTGTTGACCGCTGCTTTAAAAAGTTCGTTTGAGGAACACCTGAACCACCTTCTCAAATTACACAGCCAGGATATCCTTCTCCTGCCCACCGATCTTTTTCCTAATATTTTGCCTTGAATGATGAGATGCAATATTTGATACTTTGGTCCCCTCATAACATGACCAAGGTACCTTAATTTTCGTGCCTTAACTTCCACCATGAGTTCCAGCTGCTTTCCCATTCTACTGAGGACCTCTTCATTCGTGACATGCTCAGTATATGAGATCCTCAACATTCTACGGTAGGTCCACAGCTCAAAAGCCTGTAGTTTCTTCTCACTGAATCTATTGAGAGTCCAAGCTTCCACACCGTACAACAGGACAGGGAACACGAAACATTTAAGGAGACGCATTCGTAATTCGAGATTTATATCTCGTGATGTTAGTACCTTCTTCATTCTGATAAAAGTAGCGCGTGCTTTCTCAATTCTAATTTTTATTTCAGCACAGTGATCACCACTGCAACACACTCGAGCTCCAAGGTACGTGTATGCATCCACTCGCTCTAGCACATCACTTCCCGCCAGAAGATCCCCCACAGGAGGTGGTGTGTCTTTGGTAATTACCATGTACTTGGTCTTTCTCGTATTAAGACTCAAACCACTCAATTCACTCTAAGCAATGACATGGCTGAGCATTCTCTGGAGATCTTCCATGTTTTCTGCCAGAAGGACAGTATCATCTGCATACCTCAGATTGTTGATGGATATGCCATTTATTTTTATTCCTCCTGTCTCCTCTTCTAGCGCTTTGCTTATCACTCTCTCGGAATAGATATTGAACAGGAGCGGCGAAAGCACACATCCCTGACGTACCCCACGCTTGATATTTAGCTCTTTACTGTACTCTGACTGCACCCGTACTGTGGCCTTTTGGTGGAAATATAGATTACTTATCAGACGAAAATCGCGTGCATCTATTTGAACTTCTTTTAAAATATCAAATAATTTTGTATGTTGCACCTTATCAAAAGCCTTATGGTAGTCAATAAAACAGGCAAATATTGGCTGATTTACATCCAGGCAACGCTGAGAAAGAATATTGAAAGCAAACAGAGCTTCTCGTGTGCCTAAGCCATTTCTGAAGCCGAATTGAGTATCTGACAGGTTTTCTTCCAGTTTTCTGTGTATTCTCCTGTGTATTATTTTGAGAAATGTCTTCAGTGTATGGCTCATGAGGCTTATGGTTCGATAATCTTGACACTTCTTAGCATTCGCTTTCTTTGGAAGCGTTATAAATATTGACTTCAGCCATTCAGCAGGGATCACACCAGTCTTATATATCTGATTATATAAGTGAGTAAGTATTCTCACATAATCTTCGTCAATGAGTTTGAGAATATCTCCAGGGAGTTCGTCTGGGCCTACAGCTTTCCCACTTTTAATGTTTTTAATGGCAAATTCTACCTCACTTGTCAATATGTCTGGACCAGAGTTGTCATTACTATTGCAACAAAGAACTTTCCTTTCGTCATCAAAAAGCTCCTGGATGTAATCTTCCCACAGCTTCAACTGTTCCCCTGTATCAAGAATTATTCTCCCATTATCATCAGTCATGAAATAGCTTCTGTTACTTTGCTTGCCAGTAAATTCTCTTATTTTCTTGTGCATGTTATGAGAGTCGTTTAGGACTTGTAACCTTTCCATTTCCTCACATTTCTCCCTCAACCATGCTTCCTTTGCCCTTCTACATTTGTATCGGATCTGGTTATTGATTTCCTTATATGTTTGCCTGTTACTAGTTCTGAATTTACGGCGTTCCTCCATCAGATCTAGAATTTCCTCTGTCATCCAATGTTTACCTTTATTTGTTCTCTGGCACTTGAGATACTTCCTACACGGTTGCAGTAGCGCTGTCTTGAACTCCTTCCATATCAATTCAGGCTCATCAACTCCACAGACTTGATTACACATGAACTCCAGCTTTTCATTGATCTCACAAGAAACGTTTTCTACGTATTGATAGACTACGCCTATGTTATTTAAGAAAGATGTTGGTTTTAATATTTACTTGAATAAACTATCATCAAATTATATTTTTGTACGATTATTAAGATTCAATTTTTACATTCCTTCATAACATTGATAACATCCTTTCTTTCAAATCCAATCTATCAAGTAACTTAAAAGTAGGTAAATAATGAGATGTTAAATACTTGGCACAATTAATTTGGGTTTTTAGATCATTAGGCTTGATGTTCGTTCAAACATTTACAGGTTATCTGAAATAAAAACTAAATATTTAATTCGGTTATTTTGTTTATTGTTTATAACCGTCTCACTCAGTAGAAGCGTGTTTTCATGAGCGTAGCAGGCCTTCTAAAAAAATTTTCAGTTCGCACGATTTAAACGGCGCCTTTAATATTGTGACACTTATTGCTAAGGTCCGTTTCGGGATCTAGGTTACTAAATAATTAATAGACTAAAGTTTACAATTACAGATGTTTATTTCACTAAAAGATTACAAAATAAATGATTAAACTAATTATAATTAAGAAATACAATAAATGATTAAATAATTCACTTAAAATAAATAACAAACAATAAATAACTTAATAACTTACTTAGCCTACTTACAATCGCTTTTATAGATTATACTAACATACAACACAAGCTGAATTCACAGAACTACACATTAACTTTACCCAATACACACACAACAAAGAGACGGTATAACAATCTTGAATCACTACAATACTCGGATGTGTAACCTGTAAATACACACCCCATTAATCTCTCGGCAAAGATCACACGAATACTGACTGGACCGTCGCCCGGGGGCCTCCTTTTATTATCATTCACAAAGATCGTTCCAGAACAAAGTAGAGAAATCTACTCAAGTACAAAAATAACTCTTTATTAATGAATCCTAGAAAAATCGCTTTGTTAACAAGTCAACTATTGTAAATAGAAACGTAAACAACCTCATAAACAACTTCATAAAAATAGCTGTACACAATAGTATACCTGAACTTTATGATAGTTATTTCAACCCTTATGAATGAATAGACACTTTTATGGTTACAACTGTCATTTACAAAACTGATCTTATTGTGTAGATTATTATTAATTTATTATTTCTTAACTATGTTTATGAATGAAATTCTGGAAGATTCGTGAGCGATCCCGTCTTTTCTCGATCTTGTTACAATATATTCACTGCAAGGTCTAACTGTATAATCATCTTCTGTCATTGTAAGAATCTCTAAAAGTGTTTATTTCATTAGTACCTCTTATTTTCTTAATATGTTTTAGTCGAAAATTTGCTTCTCTCGCTAAGAAAACAGAACGATTATTGTAGCCGTGGAAGTAGCAGTTAAAATTTAAAAAAATATTTCACAGTTTAACTGCATCTTGTAGGCAATACTAAATTTTCGCATCGCAAAATAAAATAATGACACAAGCAGCGAATAAACGCGGAGAAATGTCAAAAATATTGCCTAGAAATTTTTCATATCGTTAACCGTTTTTAGTGGGACCAATTGTCGTTAAAAGGGCACAGGTTCTATTTTGCTCTTACTTGGTATTGTTTAAGTATATTCTAAATTTCAGTTTGGTTATTCCGGCGATTCTACTAACGATTTGTTGACAAAAAAAACTTCAGAGACGTCCTTATTAGAATAAACTTTAATATACAATGAAAAAATCACAATGTGTTACGTTATAATCTATTTGAAATCAACGTGCGGGTGAAGGTCATGCCACATCCTCACCTCGCCTACCCCACCAGTCGTCTGAATGATGCAGCGCAGAGTATGTGTGTGCACTTGTGCCTACGCCTTCATCAGGTTACATTATTTCACTTCGTGAAGTACCGTACGCTTAAAACATCTGACGAGACCAACACATAAATGTGTTATTTAAATCAACTTAAATTTAACCTCATTCGAGAAGTTTAATTACAAACAAAAGGACAACTGCAATGGAAAAAATCTAAATCCAGTTTTTCTTTTGTTTGTAAATAAAAAAACTTCTCAAATGAGTTTAATTTTCATAGACGTTATTTATATTATTTTTTAGAATAAAATTCTCTACAATTTGCATTAAAATGTTTCGTGTTTTTATTCGTAATTTAACAGAGTTATTTTACGCTAAACTTAAAAAGTATTTTCTAAGCCTTTTCTTTAATGTATTTACGTAGTTTTCTTAAAAACTAAAAGCGATACAGTTCTGGGACTCATTTTTTTAAGTTTCCCAGGTTAAATAAAAACCATAAGAAACCACTAAACATTTTCCTAAATTTACCTTTTCAAAATTTCAGTATTGCTTTATTTCACTCTTTGCCCAGGAATCAAGGCAAAATCTTTCGCCAGGCATAACTCGCCAACGAAGCATTTCCGGACGTATATTTAGACAAACATTTTGTTACATGTAATAACAATAGTATATACGTGATGTAATGTGTATTATATTATTGTTATAATTGTCATTCGTATTGTTTTATGGTTATTATAGATATTATATGCCCTACGCACTATTACAACGTAATATGGAATAATAGAAAAGTCACTGAAATAGAAACACGGTCATTATACTATGCGTCAGCAATGACTCTGTGATATTTTATGACTTTATGAAGCTTACATGTATTGTTTTAAGTAAACAAACATGTTACAGCACCTTTGTCACCACACACAGGCCTATTTATTTGAGTTTTAATACTCTTTCGACCAGTTCAGATTAAAGTTTTGTATCATACAGATGTGCAGTTTCTTTGGCGGGCTTGTGTAAGTTTAGTTAATTCAATTGTTTAAGCGTGAAAGTTGATATGGCTGCAAACAGTCCTAATCTTCGCAGACAATCCAAACAAATAAATAATTTATAGGGTATATAATTAATTAAAAGAACTTGTGTGAAATTAATTCTTTGCGAACGGCGCTCAAGTTTACATAAAAGGTAATTAACAGTTTATTTCTCAGTCGTATACAAATTTGTAACAATCCAGTTTCTGTATGCGTGCTTTAAAACATAAAAGTTAAATAATCATTTTTTTCGTTTAGGTAAAAAAGGTTGGCGATGTTTTTATTAAGGTGCAGTTTGTATAAAGAAATATTAGGATAGAACTATTCCAACGATCCGAAAGTTAAGCACAAAAATTAGGAAAATATATTGTGTAGAATAAAAGGGTTTCACATATCATAGTAGGCCTAATGTCTTATGTGTATCAGAGTAACCATTAAATTTCTTGTCGTTAACAGGCAAAACTTTAGTCCGTAAAGAGAAAAGAAGTAGTTTAATTCAGTAATGTAGAAGTAGTGTAAGGGGTATGAGGAGAAATCTTGCGGAAGGGAAGGGGAAGAAGCGCGTGACCTTCACCCGCACGAAGAAATCAAATGGACTTTAGTATAGTAGTGTTTGCATGGTATCCGACAAAATAATGTCTTAAATTTAAGCAAGCTTATATGTGACAACGCAAGCTGTTGTTGTCCTTCCTTTTTATGACTTTTTTTATTTCATATTGTGAAAAGCAGTATAAATATACTGCTGTTTCATACAATAAACCATAATCATTCCGTACTCGGAAGAACCTTAACAAGTTTAAAAATGTTTTTGTTACGCGTCTTAATTCTAGAAGGTATAACATTTCAGTAGACGTTAATTGTTTAATATTCGGCCGTATCGTTAACTGGGCAGTGACAAGGGGCGGATTTATGTAAAAATCTAAGTCGACGTCACGCGCAGGAACAGTACCGGGCCAATCAGAAAGGTCGATACTGACAAATGACGTAATACTGATTGAGACGTTTTCATTGGTTAATATCGGATGACGTAGTGAACTATTATGAGCCCTCTGATTGGACAATATCAACCAATCAAAATGACGCCTAAGAAGACATCTGATTGGTTAGGTTTGAAGATTTTTCATTGGTTGAGAATACTAGTTTCTGATTGGTCCAATATTATATCTTTTATTGACGTCACACGGACTACACCGTCATTGTGGGCCGCCTCACTCGCAAGACCTAAATAATTATATTTTCAACTGTAGGTCAATTCTACTAGATTTCAATTATATATTTTCAGATATGTTATAGACACAAATGGTGCTGAATAAAAAAACATTCGTTAACTAACGCTTTATAATGATTTTTTCTTTGTTGATTTAGGATCTGATAATTAACTCAAAATCTATAATTAAAATGTACACGTTCTGCGCCAACAGTGTAAAATTCACATTAACAATTATTCATGTCTCCTTAAAAATCATTAGAAATTAAGTTGTGCATGGCTCTCTGTTTATTATTGCTTTAGTTGAAAGTCAAACACACAAAAATTATAATAACTCTCTGAAATAAGACCGTACGTATTGATAGACTACGCCTCTATTATTTAAGGAAGATGTTGGTTTGAACATTAAATTTAATAAACTATTATCAAATTATATTTTTTGTACGATTAATAAGATTAAATTTTTACATTCTTTCATAACATTGATAACATCCTTTCTTTCAAATCCAATCTATCAAGTAACTTGTTGTTGTTGTTTAGGTCAACAGCCAAAAGGCTGGTTTGAACCTCCAAAGGTTTTACTAAGTAAAACGAGGAGTCAGGTGGTTTACATTTGCCTTCCTCACTGAGTGGAAAAGTATGCTTATCAGCAGGCCGGGCCCTCTGAAAAGCACATATTTTCCACTCTGTAAATGACACCTTCACTTCATTCACCACAGGGTCTGGCTGTCCAATGAAATTCATTACTTTTAGAGAAAATAACTCTGATTAGTGCCTTTACACCTCTACCTCTTCTGTTCTTCAATGATCCAGTCATTTAATTGACTGACATTGTGATAAGAAACAGAACTATTTATTTTAGCCCTGCTACAAACAGGTTGAGTGTAAATAATTTGACACTCCACCTGTCTGTTATGGGCAACAAGTAACTTAAAATTAGGTAAATAATGAGATGTTAAATACTTGGCACAATTAATTTCGGTTTTTAGATCATTAGGCTAGATGTTAGTTCAAACATTTACAGGTTATCTGAAATAAAAACTAAAAGTTTAATTGGGTTATTTTTTTTATTGTTTATAACCGTATCACTGAGTAGAAGCGTGTTTTCATGAGCGTAGCAGGCCTTCTAAAAAAATTTTTAGCTCGCACGTTTCAAACGGCGCCGTTAATATATTCACTGCGAGGTTGTAACATCTGCTTTCAGATTGTTACGTTTTGTTTTGGTTTTGTTGGCGTTCGCTAGTTGTTTTGGTTGCTGATAACTCGAATCTACTGGCGACGTTAATTAACTCACCGTCCGGTGATGCGTTCTACCGCTTTTTCTGCTAACTGCGTTCCGCCCTCTCATCGAGCTATTCCATTTGCATGACAAGACACTCTTGGTTGAATTTTCGTTGAGTTAAGATCGGT
The DNA here is from genome assembly GCA_035578175.1 of Catonia carolina. Taxonomy (NCBI): domain Eukaryota; kingdom Metazoa; phylum Arthropoda; class Insecta; order Hemiptera; family Achilidae; genus Catonia; species Catonia carolina. The sequence goes on along the minus strand of JAQMRL010000006.1, from coordinate 52,183,831 downwards.
TACTATGTAGTAAATTTTATTACGTGTATTTTAATTTTATAACTTTTGAATAAAGTTAATTCTTCTTGCCCATTTAAACATGGTAAGTAATTTGTTTTTATTTTAGTATTCCGAAAGCTGGAAATTCATCACGAGTTGCATTAAATTATATTTTTGTATTAACGTATCTACTTTGCAATTGTACTTGCAATTTCTTGACTACTAGATTCGATTTTGATCTATGTAAAACTAAATTATGACTTATGATAAATTTATTGTAAATGATGTAAAGCCTTGTAATTGGTAAATTGTATTCTTTTTCGAATTGTAATAGCTTATTTTAATTGTCTATTTTTTTTAACTTTATTATTGTCTATCTATTGCAACTCGTATTAAGTTTCTATCTTTAAATTCATAACTTTGTTATATTTCGTTCATTTACATTGCATTCTTTATGCGTTAGTGCTTTTGCTTGTGATCGACGCTTATTTTACCTAATATTAACACTAGCTCGATCTTTTCTTCAGGGTTCAAATCCGGGAACGGGAATTGCCGTTCAATAATCTTACTATATCTATAATCAGTACATGGAGTTCGACTCCTGAGAATGACAAATTTTCACCTCGCCAGCATCCCGTAATTGATGTTCAATGTTTCCTGACAATTTCTTTCGTTGAGTTATTTGGAGTCCAATTTGGATGGGAATTTCATCTGGGATCTTCCTTTGATGGTTGCATACGTCAGTTGTGTTTCAAAATAAGTGTTAACTACAAAAGGGTATATGTTATTATTTTATCTATTATGAGGGGAGTTCATCCATCTACTTAAGGTGTTTTCAAAGTGATAACCGATGCCTTTTGGGGAAAAGATCACGCCAGAAATTAGGATCAATCTTGGTAACTTCTTGTCTTAGACAGGAAAATTAGTGAATTTCAAAGTGACCTGCTTGAAAGATTTTCCTGTTAATTCCTTTGCTAAACTAAGCAAATAGGAACATTGTTCTGTAAAATTTAATTTTTCCATTGCATAATATTTTTTTATAATAATTATTTTTTTTTTTTTTACTCTTAATTAAAAGGGTTGAATTTGAATATGTGTATTTTTCTAAATTTAAAATTCTAAAGATAAAATTTAACATTTTATTTCATAATTTTTATTACTATTCTTGTTTTACACCTTATTGAAAAGGTTGATTATGAATTTAGTTTTTTTATTTTTAAAATTTCTAAAAGTAATAATTATAAAATATGTATATCGAAAAGTAAGCTGCTAGCATGCTAAACAAAAGGATAAGTTTAAATTCAAAATAATTTGGCCATATTTTTTGATGTTCAGTTATTCATTTAATGAATATATCTTTAATTTTTATTGTTTCACTTAAAAGTTATAAAATATACCTCAGGAAGTACTTTTTGGACCTGATATTGTATTAAACCTTCTAGCTATTTAAGGTTGGGTAACATTGTACAATTTTGCTGTTTACTATAGCCTATATATATTTCTTGTTATAAAATTAAATTATTTTTTCTACTCACTTGTTCAGATTTATTTCATTTATGCAGCGAATTACCCGAGTGTTTGTTTTTTTGAGCTTCCTTAAATTTTTTTAAATGTTTTGTTAACACCCTTGCCAACCTATCGCTTTGGTTTGCCGTATGTGTTGCCGGCCGCGATAACGGGGTGTTGGAAGGTCTAACTGCATAATCATCAACTGTCATTGTAAGAAGCTCTAAAAGTGTTTATTTCATTAGTACCTCTTATTTTCTTAATATGTTTTAGTCGAAAATTTGCTTCTCTCGCTAAAAAAACAGAACGATTATTGTAGCCGTGGAAGTAGCAGTTAAAATTTAAAAAAATATTTAACAGTTTAACTGCCTCTTGTAGGCAATACTAAATTTTCGCAGCACAAAATAAAATAATGACACAAGCAGCGAATAAACGCGGAGAAATGTCAAAAATATCGCCCAGAAATTTTTTATATTGTTAACCGTGTTTAGTGTGACTCATTATCGTCAAAAGGGCACAATTTGTATTTTGCTCTTACTTGGTATTGATCAAGTATATTCTAAATTTCGGTTTTATAATGCCAGCGATTCTACTTACGATTTTTTGACAAAAAACTTCAGTGACGTCCTTGTTAGAATTTACAAACTTTAATATACTTTATATATTTTTTTAACTTTAATATACAGTGAAAAAATCACATTTTGTTACGTTCGTATCGTAGTGTCTGCATGGTAGCCGACAAAATAATGTCTTAAATTTCAACAAGCTTGTACGTGACAACGCAATCTATTCTTTTGCTTCCTTTTTATGACTTTTTTATTTCATAGAGTGAAAAGCAGGAGTGAATATACTGTTGTTACATACAATAATACCATAATCATTGCGTACTCGGAAGAACCCTAACAAAATTTAACATGTTTTTGGTAGGTGTTTTAATTCTGGAACGTATTGCATTTCAGTAGACGTTATTCTCTATTATTCGGCCGTATCATTAACTGGGCGGTGGCAATGGGCGGATCTTATGTAAAAATGTAAGGCGACGTCACGCGCAGGAAAAGTACGGGTTCAATCAGGAAGCTCGACACTGACAAATGACGTAATACTGAATGAGACGACTTCATTGGTTCATATCGGATGACGTAGTGAACTATAATGAGCTCTCTGATTGGACAATAATAACTAATCAAAATGACGCCTAAGAAGACATCTGATTGGTTAGTTTTGGAGATTTTTCATTGGTTGAGAATACTAGTTTCTGATTGGTTCTATACTATATCTGCCATTGACGTCACACGCGCGTTGTTGACATTGTAGGCCGCCTTAACCGCAAGACCTGAATAATAATTTTTTTCTACTGTACATCAAATCTATTACATTTTAGTAGTATATTTTCGGATAAGTTAAAGACACAAATAGTGCGAAAGAAATAAAATTTCGTTAAGTAACGCTCTCTAATGATTATTTCTTTGCTGATTTAGGAACTGATAGTTAACTCAAAACGTATAATAAAAATATACACGTTCTGCGCCAATAGTGTAAAACTCTAATCAGCAATTAATTCCTAGTTAAAATAACGTTAGAAAATTAGTTGTGCATTGCTCTCTGTTTTATATTGCTAGAGTCAAAATTCAAGCGCAAAAATTTAAATAATTCTTAGAAATAAAACCGTGCGTATTGATGTACTACGCCTATGTTATTTAAGGAAGATGTTGGTTTGAACATTAAATTGAATAAACTATTATCAGATTATATTTTTTGTACGATTAGTAAGAATAAATTTGAACGTTCTTTCATAACGACTTTGATAACATCCTTTCTTACAAATCTGATTTTTAAAGTTACTTAAAATTAGGTAAATAATGAGATGTTAAATACTCGGCACAATTAATTTGAGTTTTTAGAACATTAGGGTAGAAGTTAGTTCAAATATTTACAAGTTATCTGAAATAAACTGAAAAGTTAATTTGGTTACTTTCCTTGTTTTGTAACCGTATGTTTCAGTAGAAAAGTCATTTGATGAGCAAAGCAGGTCTTCTAAAAAAATTTCAGTTCGCACCTTGCAAATGCGCCGTTAATATATTCACACTGCAAGGTCTAACTGTATAATAATCTACTGTCATATGAAGAAGGTCTAAAAGTGTTTATTTCACCAGTACTTCTTATGTTGTTATAATTTTTTAGTCGAAAATTGCTTCATTCGTGAAGAAAACAGAACTATTATTTTAGCCGTGGAAGTAGCAGTTGAAATTTAAAAAATATTTCACAGTTTGACTGCCTCTTGTAGGCAATACTAAATTTTCGCATCGCAAAAAAAAAATAATGACACAAGCAGCGAATAAACACGGAGAAATGTCAAAAATATCGCCCAGAAACTTTTCACGTCGTTACCCGTTTTTAGTAAGACTGATTGTCATTAAAAGGGCACAGGTTCTTGTTTGCTCTTACTAGGTATTGTTTAAGTATATTCTAAATTTCAGGTTGGTAATTCCGGCGAATCTACTGACGATTAGTTGACAAAAAAACTTCAGAGACGTCCTTATTAGAATAAACTTTAATATACAATGAAAAGATCACAATGTGTTACGGTTGTATAGTAATTTTTGCATGGTAGCCGACAAAATAATGTCTTAAATTAGAGCAAGCTTGTATGTGACAACGCAATGTATTCTTGTGCATAGTTTTTATGACTTTTTTAATTTCATACTGTAAAAAGCAGTATAAATATACTGCTGTTTCATACAATAAACCATAATCATTCCGTACTCGGAAGAACCTTAACAAGTTTTAAAATGTTTTTGGTAGGCGTTTTAATTCTGGAAAGTACAGCATTTCAGTAGACGTTAATTGTTTAATATTCGGCCGTACCGTTAACTGGGCGGAAACAATGGGCAGATTTATGTAAAAATGTAAGTCGACGTCACGCGCAGGAACAGTACCGGACCAATCAGGAAGCTCGGTACTGACAAATGACGTAATACTGATTGAGACGTTTTCATTGGTTGATATCGGATGGCTATAATGAGCCCTCTGATTGGACAATATTAACCAATCAAAATGACGATTAAGAAGACATCTGATTGGTTAGGTTTGAAGATTTTTTATAGGTTCAGAATACTAGTTTCTGATTGGTCCAATATTATATCTTTTATTGACGTCACACGGACGTCACCGTCATCGTAGGCCGCCTCACTAGCAAGACCTAAATAATTATATTTTCAAGTGTAGATCAGTTCTATTAGATTTCAATTATATGTTTTCAGATATGTTATAGACACAAATGGTGCTGAATAAAAAAACATTCGTTAACTAACGCTTTATAATGATTATTTCTTTGTTGATTTAGGATCCGATAATTAACTCAAAATATATAATTAAAATGTGCACGTTCTGCGCCAACAGTGTAAAACTCCAATCAGCAATTCATTCCTCCTTAAAAAACATTAGAAATTTAGTTGTGCATGGCACTCTGTTTATTATTGCTTTAGTTAAAATTCAAACACAAAAATTATAATAACTCTCTGAAATAAGACCGTACGTATTGATAGACTACGCCTCTGTTATATAAAGATGATGTTGGTTTGAATATTTAATTGAATAAACTAATTAAAATTATTTTTTTGTACGATTAATAAGATTCAATTTTTACATTCCTTCATAACATTGATAACATCCTTTCTTTTAAAACCAATCTATCAAGTAACTTTAAATTAGGTTAATAATGAGATGTAAAAAATACTTGGCAAAATGAATTTGGGTTTTAAGATCATTAGGGTAGATGTTAGTTCAAACATTTACAGGTTTTCTGAAATAAAAACCAAATATTTAATTGGGATATTTTTTTATTGTTTATAACCGTATCACTCAGTAGAAGCGTGTTTTCATGATCGTAGCAGGCCTTCTAAAAATATTTTCAGTTCTCACGTTTCAAACGGCGCCTTTAATATATTCACAGCAAGGTCTAACGGCATAATCATTAACTGTCATTGTAAGAATCTCTAAAAGTGTTTATTTCATTAGTACCTTTTGTTTTCTTAATATGTTTTAGTCAAAAATTTGCTTCAATCGCTAAGAAAACAGAACGATTATTGTAGCCGTGGAAGTAGCAGGTGAAATTTAAAAAATATTTAACAGTTTAATGTTTCTAATAGGCAATACTAATTTTCGCATCATAAAATAAAATAATGAAAATATCTGCGAATAAACGCGGAGAAATGTAAGAAATATTGCCTAGAAAGTTTTCATATCGTTAACCGTTTTTAGTGTGACTGATTGTCGTTAAAAGGGCACAGGTTCTATTTTGCTCTTACTAGGTATTGTTTAAGTATATTCTAAATTTTAGTTTGGTAATTCCGGCGATTCTACTGACGATTAGTTGACAAAAAAAACTTCAGAGACGTCCTTATTAGAATAAACTTTAATATACTATAAAAAAAACACAATGTGTTACGTTAGTATAGTAGTGTTTGCAAGGTAGCCGACAAAATAATGTCTTAAATTTAAGCAAGCTTAGATGTGACAACGCAAGCTATTGTTGTCCTTCCTTTTTATGACTTTTTTTATTTCATATTGTGAAAAGCAGTATAAATTTACTGCTGTTTCATACAATAAACCATAATCATTCCGTACTCGGAAGAACCTTAAAAAATTTAAAAAGGTTTTTGTTACGCCATTTAATTCTAGAAAGTATAGCATTTCAGTAGACGTTAATTGTTTAATATTCGGCCGTATCGTTAACTGGGCGGAAACAATGGGCAGATTTATGTAAAAATGTAAGTCGACGTCACGAGCAGGAACAGTACCGGACCAATCAGAATGCTCAATACTGACAAATGACGTAATTCTTAATGAGAGGTTTTTATTGGTTGATATCGGATGACGTAGTGAACTATTATGAGCCCTCTGATTGGACAATATTAACTAATCAAAATGACGCCTCAGAAGACATCTGATTGGATAGGTATGAAGATTTTTCATTGGTTGAGAATACTAGTTTCTAATTGGTCCAATATTATATATTTTATTGACGTCACACGGACTACACCGCCATTGTAGGCCGCCTAACTCGCAAGACCTAAATAATTATATTTTCAACTGTAGATCAGTTCTATTAGATTTTAATTATATATTTTCAGATATGTTATAGACACAAATGGTGCAGAATTAAAATCATTCGTTAACTAACGCTTTATAATGATTTTTTCTTTGTTTATTTAGGATCCGATAATTAACTCAAAATATATAATTAAAATAAACTCGTTCTGCGCCAACAGTGTGAAATTCCAATTAACAATTCATGTCTCCTTAAAAAAACATTAGAAATTTAGTTGTGCATGGCTCTCCGTTTATTATTGCTTTAGTTAATAGTCAAACAAAAAAATTATAATAACTCTCTGAAATAAGACCGTACGTATTGACAGACTACGCCTATGTTTTATAAGGAAGATGTTGGTTTGAACATTAAATTGAGTAAACTATTATCAAATTATATTTTTTGTACGATTAATAAGATTCAATTCTTACATTTCTTCATAACATTGAAACATCCTTTCTTTCAAATCCAATCTATTAAATAAATTAAATATAGGTAAATAATGAGATGTTAAATACTTGGCACAATTAATTTAAGTTTTTAGATCATTAGGCTAGATGTTCGTTCAAACATTTACAGGTTATCTAAAATAAAAAATAAATATTTGATTCGGTTACTTTTTTTATTGTTTATAACCGCTCACTCAACCGCTCACTCAACCGCTCGCTTGGTTATTATTGTTTAAATCGCTTCACTCAGTAGAAGCGTGTTTTCATGAGCGTAGCAGGCCTTCTAAAAATATTTTCAGTTCGCACGTTTCAAACGGCGCCTTTACTATATTCACTGCAAGGTCTAACTGCATAATCATCAACTGTCATTGTAAGAAACTCTAAAAGTGTTTATTTCATTAGTACCTCTTATTTTCTTAATATGTTTTAGTCGAAAATTTGCTTCTCTCGCTAAGAAAACAGAAAGATTATTGTAGCCGTGGAAGTAGCAGTTAAAATTTAAGAAATATTTCACAGTTTAACTGCTTCTTGTAGGCAATACTAAATTTTCGCATCGCAAAATAAAATAATGACACAAGCAGCGAATAACGGCGGAGAAATGTCAAAAATATTGCCAAGAAATTTTTCATATCGTTAACCGTTTTTAGTGTGACTGATTGTCGTTAAAAGGGCACAGGTTCTATTTTGCTCTTACTAGGTATTGTTAAAGTATATTCTAAATTTCAGTTTGGTAATGCCGGCGATTCTACTGACGATTAGTTGACAAAAAAACTTCAGAGACGTCCTTATTAGAATAAACTTTAATATACAATGAAACAATCACAGTGTGTTACGTTCGTATAGTAGTGTTTGCATGGTAGCCGACAAAATAATGTCTTAAATTTAAGCAAGCTTATATGTGACAACGCAATCTATTCTTGTGCTTCCTTTTTATGACTTTTTTATTTCAAATTGTAAAAATCAGTGTAAATATACTGATGTTTCATACAATAAACCATAATCATTTCGTACTCGGAAGAACCTTAACAAGATTAAAAATGTTTTTGGTAGGCATTTTAAGTCTGGAAAATTTGGCATTTCAGTAGACATTTTTGTTTAATATTCGGCCTTATTGTTTACTGGGCGGTGACAATGGACGGATTTATGTAAAAATGCAAGTCGACGTCACGTGCAGCAACAACCGGACCAATCACGAAGCTCGATACTGACAAATGACGTAATACTCAATGAGACGACTTTATTGGTTGATATCGAATGACGTAGTGAACTATAATGAGCTCTCTGATTGGACAAATTAACCAATCAAAATGACGCCTAAGAAGACATCTGATTGGTTAGGTTTGAAGATTTTTCATTGGTTGAGAATACTAGTTTCTGATTAGTCCAATATTATATCTTTTATTGACGTCACACGGACGTCACCGTCATCGTAGGCCGCCTCACTCGCAAGACCTAGATAATTATATTTTCAAGAAGTGTAGATCAGTTCTATTAGATTTCAATTATATATTTTCAGATATGTTATAGACACAAATGGTGCAGAAGAAAAAAACATTGGTTAACTAACGCTTTATAATAATTATTTCTTTGTTCATTTAGGATCCGATATTTAACTCAAAATATACAATTAAAATATACACGTTCTGCGCCAACAGTGTAAAACTCCAATCAGCAATTCATTCCTCCTTAAAAAACATTAGAAATTTAGTTGTGCATGGCACTCTGTTTATTATTGCTTTAGTTAAAATTCAAACACAAAAATTATAATAACTCTCTGAAATAAGACCGTACGTATTGATAGACTACGCCACTGTTATATAAAGATGATGTTGGTTTGAATATTAAATTGAATAAACTATTATCAAATAATTTTTTGGTACGATTAATAAGATTCAATTTTTACATTCCTTCATAACATTGATAACATCCTTTCTTTTAAATCCAATCTATCAAGTAACTTTAAATTAGGTTAATAATGAGATGTTAAATACTTGGCAAAATGAATTTGGGTTTTAAGATCATTAGGGTAGATGTTAGTTCAAACATTTACAGGTTTTCTGAAATAAAAACCAAATATTTAATTGGGTTATTTTTTTATTGTTTATAACCGTATCACTCAGTAGAAGCGTGTTTTTATGATCGTAGCAGGCCTTCTAAAAATATTTTCAGTTCTCACGTTTCGAACGGCGCCTTTAATATATTCACAGCAATTTCTAACGGCATAATCATTAACTGTCATTGTAAGAATCTCTAAATGTGATTATTTCATTAGTACCTTTTATTTTCTTAATATGTTTTAGTCAAAAATTTGCTTCAATCGCTAAGAAAACAGAAAGATTATTGTAGCCGTGGAAGTAGCAGGTGAAATTTAAAAAATATTTAACAGTTTAATGTTTCTAATAGGCAATACTAATTTTCGCATCATAAAATAAAATAATGAAAATATCTACGAATAAACGCGGAGAAATGTAAGAAATATTGCCTAGAAAGTTTTCATATCGTTAACCGTTTTTAGTGTGACTGATTGTCGTTAAAAGGGCACAGGTTCTATTTTGCTCTTACTAGGTATTGTTTAAGTATATTCTAAATTTTAGTTTGGTAATTCCGGCGATTCTACTGACGATTAGTTGACAAAAAAAACTTCAGAGACGTCCTTATTAGAATAAACGTTAATATACTATAAAAAAAAACACAATGTGTTACGTTAGTATAGTAGTGTTTGCAAGGTAGCCGACAAAATAATGTCTTAAATTTAAGCAAGCTTAGATGTGACAACGCAAGCTATTGTTGTCCTTCCTTTTTATGACTATTTTTATTTCATATTGTGAAAAGCAGTATAAATTTACTGCTGTTTCATACAATAAACCATAATCATTCCGTACTCGGAAGAACCTTAACAAATTTAAAAATGTTTTTGTTACGCCATTTAATTCTCGAAAGTATAGCATTTCAGTAGACGTTAATTGTTTAATATTGGGCCGTATCGTTAACTGGGCGGAAACTATGGGCAGATTTATGTAAAAATGTAAGTCGACGTCACGAGCAGGAACAGTACCGGACCAATCAGGAAGCTCGGTACTGACAAATGACGTAATACTGATTGAGACGTTTTCATTGGTTGATATCGGATGGCTATAATGAGCCCTCTGATTGGACAATATTAACCAATCAAAATAACGCCTAAGAAGACATCTGATTGGTTAGGTTTGAAGATTTTTCATAGGTTGAGAATACTAGTTTCTGATTGGTCCAATATTATATCTTTTATTGACGTCACACGGACGTCACCGTCATCGTAGGCCGCCTCACTAGCAAGGCCTAAATAATTATATTTTCAAGTGTAGATCAGTTCTATTAGATTTCAATTATATGTTTTCAGATATGTTATAGACACAAATGGTGCTGAATAAAAAAACATTCGTTAACTAACGCTTTATAATGATTATTTCTTTGTTGATTTAGGATCCGATAATTAACTCAAATATATAATTAAAATATACACGTTCTGCGCCACCAGTGTAAAATTCCAATTAACAATTCATTCCTCCTTAAAAAACATTAGAAAATTAGTTGTGCATGGCTCTCTGTTTATTATTGCTTTAGTTAAAATTGAAACACAAAAATTATAATAACTCTCTGAAATAAGACCGTACGTATTGATAGACTACGCCTATGTTATTTAAGGAAGATGTTGGTTTGAACATTAAATTGAATAAACTATTATAAAATTATATTTTTTGTGGGATTAATAAGATTAAATTTTAACATTCCTTCATAACATTGTACTTCTTATGTTGTTATAATTTTTTAGTCGAAAATTGCTTCATTCGTGAAGAAAACAGAACTGTTATTTTAGCCGTGGATGTAGCAGTTGAAATTTAAAAAATATTTCACAGTTTAACTGCCTCTTGTAGGCAATACTAAATTTTCGCATCGCAAAAAAAAATAATGACACAAGCAGCGAATAAACGCGGAGAAATGTCAAAAATATTGCCTAGAAATTTTTCATATCGTTAACCGTTTTTAGTGTGACTGATTGTCGTTAAAAGGGCACAATTTGTATTTTGCTCTTACTAGGTATTGTTCAAGTATATTCCAAATTTCAGTTTGGTAATGCCGGCGATTCTACTGACGGTTAGTTGACAAAAAAACTTCAGAGACGTCCTTATTAGAATAAACTTTAATATACAATGAAAAGATCACAATGTGTTACGGTTGTATAGTAATTTTTGCATGGTAGCCGACAAAATAATGTCTTAAATTAAAGCAAGCTTGTATGTGACAAGGCAATGTATTCTTGTGCATAGTTTTTATGACTTTTTTAATTTCATACTGTAAAAAGCAGTAAAAATATACTGCTGTTTCATACAATAAACCATAATCATTCCGTACTCGGCAGAACCTTAACAAGTTTTAAAATGTTTTGGTAGGCGTTTTAATTCTGGAAAGTATAGCATTTCAGTAGACGTTAATTGTTTAATATTCGGCCGTACCGTTAACTGGGCGGTGACAATGGGCGGATTGATGTAAAAATGTAAGTCGACGTCACGCGCAGGAACAGTACCGGACCAATCAGGAAGCTCGGTACTGACAAATGACGTAATACTGATTGAGACGTTTTCATTGGTTGATATCGGATGGCTATAATGAGCCCTCTGATTGGACAATATTAACCAATCAAAATGACGCCTAAGAAGACATCTGATTGGTTAGGTTTGAAGATTTTTTAAAAGGTTGAGAATACTAGTTTCTGATTGGTCCAATATTATATCTTTTATTGACGTCACACGGACGTCACCGTCATCGTAGGCTGCCTCACTAGCAAGACCTAAATAATTATATTTTCAAGTGTAGATCAGTTCTATTAGATTTCAATTATATGTTTTCAGATATGTTATAGACACAAATGGTGCTGAATAAAAAAACATTCGTTAACTAACGCTTTCTAATGATTATTTCTTTGTTGATTTAGGATCCGATAATTAACTCAAAATCTATAATTAAAATGTACACGTTCTGCGCCACCAGTGTAAAATTCCCATTAACAATTCATTCCTCCTTAAAAAACATTAGAAAATTAGTTGTGCATGGCTCTCTGTTTATTATTGCTTTAGTTAAAATTCAAACACAAAAATTATAATAACTCTCTGAAATAAGACCGTACGTATTGATAGACTACGCCTATGTTATTTAAGGAAGATGTTGGTTTGAACATTAAATTTAATAAACTATTATCAAATTATATTTTTTGTACGATTAATAACATTAAATTTTTATATTCTTTCATAACATTGATAACATCCTTTCTTTCAAATCCAATCTATCAAGTAATATGTTGTTGTTGTTTAGGTCAACAGCCAAAAGGCGGGTTTGAACCTCCAAAGGTTTTACTAAGTAAAACGAGGAATGAGGTGATTTACAATTGACTTCCTCACTGAGTGGAAAAGTATGCTTATCAGCAGGCCGGGCCCTCTGAAAAGCACATATTTTCCACTCTGTAAATGACACCTTCACTTCATTCACCACAGGGTCTGGCTGTACAATGAAATTCATTACTTTCAGAGAAAATAACTCTGATTAGTGCCTCTACACTTCTACCTCTTCTGTTCTTCAATGATCCAGTCATTTAATTGACTGACCATGTGATAAGAAACAGAACTATTTATTTTAGCCCTGCAACAAACAGATTGAGTGTAAATAATTTGACACTCCACCTGTCTGTTATGGGCAACAAGTAACTTCAAATTAGGTAAATAATGAGATGTTTTATACTTGGCACAATTAATTTCGGTTTTTAGATCATTAGGCTAGATGTTAGTTCAAACATTTACAGGTTATCTGAAATACAAACTAAATATTAAATTCGGTTATTTGTTTTATTGTTTATAACCGTATCACTCAGTAGAAGCGTGTTTTCATGAGCGTAGCAGGGCTTCTAAAAAAGGTTTCAGTTCGCACGTTTCAAACGGCGCCGTTAATATATTCACTGCAAGGTCTAACTGCATAATCATCAACTGTCATTGTAACAATCTCTAAAAGTGTTTATTTCATTAGTACCTCTTATTTTCTTAATAATGTTTCATTCGAAAATTTGCTTCTCTCGCTAAGAAAACAGAACGATTATTGTAGCCGTGGAAGTAGCAGTTAAAATTTAAAAAATATTTAACAGTTTAACTGCCTTTTGTAGGCAATACTAAATTTTCGCATCGCAAAATAAAATAATGACACAAGCAGCGAATAAACGCGAGAAATGTCAAAAATATCGCCTAGAAATTTTTCATATCGTTAACCGTTTTTAGTGGGACTGATTAACGTTAAAAGGGCACAAGTTCTTGTTTGCTCTTACTAGGTATTGTTTAAGTATATTCTAAATTTCAGTTTGGTAATTCCGGCGAATCTACTGACGATTAGTTGACAAAAAACTTCAGAGACGTCCTTATTAGAATAAACTTCAATATATAATGATAAAATCACAATGTGTTACGTTAGTATAGTAGTGTTTGCATGGTAGCCGACAAAATAATGTCTTAAATTTAAGCAAGCGTATATGCGACAACGCAAGCTATTGTTGTCCTTCTTTTTTAAGACTTTTTTTCGTTTATATTGTGAAAAGCAGTATAAATATACTGCTGTTTCATACAATAAACCATAATCATTCCGTACTCGGAGGAACCTTAACAAGTTTAAAAATGTTTTTGTTACGCGTTTTAATTCTAGAAAGTATTGCATTTCAGTAGACGTTAATTGTTTAATATTCGGCCGTATCGTTAACTAGGCGGTGACAATGGGCGGATTTATGTAAAAATGTAAGTCGACTTCACGCGCAGGAACAGTACCGGACCAATCAGAAAGCTCGATACTGACAAATGACGTAATACAGATTGAGACGTTTTCATTGGTTGATATCGGATGACGTAGTGAACTATTATGAGCCCTCTGATTGGACAATATTAACCAATCAAAATGTCGCCTCAGAAGACATCTGATTGGTTAGACATGAAAATTTTTCATTGGTAGAAAATACCAGTTTCTGATTGGTCCAATATTATATCTTATATTGACGTCACACGGACTACACCGTCATTGTAGGCCGCCTCACTCGCAAGACCTAAATAATTATATTTTCAACTGTAGATCAGTTCTATTAGATTTCAATTATAAGTTTTCAGATATGTTATAGACACAAATGGTGCTGAATAAAAAAACATTCGTTAACTAACGCTTTATAATGATTTTTTCTTTGTTGATTTAGGATCCGATAATTAACTCAAAATCTATAATTAAAATGTACACGTTCTGCGCCAACAGTGTAAAATTCACATTAACAATTTTTCATGTCTCCTTAAAAATCATTAGAAATTATGTTGTGCATGGCTCTCTGTTTATTATTGCTTTAGTTGAAAGTCAAACACACAAAAATTATAATAACTCTCTGAAATAAGACCGTACGTATTGATAGACTACGCCTCTATTATTTAAGGAAGATGTTGGTTTGAACATTAAATTTAATAAACTATTATCAAATTATATTTTTTGTACGATTAATAAGATTAAATTTTTACATTCTTTCATAACATTGATAACATCCTTTCTTTCAAATCCAATCTATCAAGTAACTTGTTGTTGTTGTTTAGGTCAACAGCCAAAAGGCTGGTTTGAACCTCCAAAGGTTTTACTAAGTAAAACGAGGAGTGAGTTGGTTTACATTTGCCTTCCTCACTGAGTGGAAAAGTATGCTTATCAGCAGGCCGGGCCCTCTGAAAAGCACATATTTTCCACTCTGTAAATGACACCTTCACTTCATTCACCACAGGGTCTGGCTGTACAATGAAATTCATTACTTTTAGAGAAGATAACTCTGATTAGTGCCTTTACACCTCTACCTCTTCTGTTCTTCAATGATCCAGTCATTTAATTGACTGACATTGTGATAAGAAACAGAACTATTTATTTTAGCCCTGCTACAAACAGGTTGAGTGTAAATAATTTGACACTCCACCTGTCTGTTATGGGCAACAAGTAACTTAAAATTAGGTAAATAATGAGATGTTAAATACTTGGCACAATTAATTTCGGTTTTTAGATCATTAGGCTAGATGTTAGTTCAAACATATACAGGTTATCTGAAATAAAAACTAAAAGTTTAATTGGGTTATTTTTTTTTATTGTTTATAACCGTATCACTGAGTAGAAGCGTGTTTTCATGAGGGTAGCAGGCCTTCTAAAAAAATTTTCAGCTCGCACGTTTCAAACGGCGCCGTTAATATATTCACTGCGAGGTTGTAACATCTGCTTTCAGATTGTTACGTTTTGTTTTGGTTTTGTTGGCGTTCGCTAGTTGTTTTGGTTGCTGATAACTCGAATCTACTGGCGACGTTAATTAACTCACCGTCCGGTGATGCGTTCTACCGCTTTTTCTGCTAACTGCGTTCCGCCCTCTCATCGAGCTATTCCATTTGCATGACAAGACACTCTTGGTTGAATTTTCGTTGAGTTAAGATCGGTTACTATGTAGTAAATTTTATTACGTGTATTTTAATTTTATAACTTTTGAATAAAGTTAATTCTTCTTGCCCATTTAAACATGGTAAGTAATTTGTTTTTATTTTAGTATTCCGAAAGCTGGAAATTCATCACGAGTTGCATTAAATTATATTTTTGTATTAACGTATCTACTTTGCAATTGTACTTGCAATTTCTTGACTACTAGATTCGATTTTGATCTATGTAAAACTAAATTATGACTTATGATAAATTTATTGTAAATGATGTAAAGCCTTGTAATTGGTAAATTGTATTCTTTTTCGAATTGTAATAGCTTATTTTAATTGTCTATTTTTTTTAACTTTATTATTGTCTATCTATTGCAACTCGTATTAAGTTTCTATCTTTAAATTCATAACTTTGTTATATTTCGTTCATTTACATTGCATTCTTTATGCGTTAGTGCTTTTGCTTGTGATCGACGCTTATTTTACCTAATATTAACACTAGCTCGATCTTTTCTTCAGGGTTCAAATCCGGGAACGGGAATTGCCGTTCAATAATCTTACTATATCTATAATCAGTACATGGAGTTCGACTCCTGAGAATGACAAATTTTCACCTCGCCAGCATCCCGTAATTGATGTTCAATGTTTCCTGACAATTTCTTTCGTTGAGTTATTTGGAGTCCAATTTGGATGGGAATTTCATCTGGGATCTTCCTTTGATGGTTGCATACGTCAGTTGTGTTTCAAAGTAAGTGTTAACTACAAAAGGGTATATGTTATTATTTTATCTATTATGAGGGGAGTTCATCCATCTACTTAAGGTGTTTTCAAAGTGATAACCGATGCCTTTTGGGGAAAAGATCACGCCAGAAATTAGGATCCATCTTGGTAACTTCTTGTCTTAGACAGGAAAATTAGTGAATTTCAAAGTGACTTGCTTGAAAGATTTTCCTGTTAATTCCTTTGCTAAACTAAGCAAATAGGAACATTGTTCTGTAAAATTTAATTTTTCCATTGTATAATATTTTTTAATAATAATTATTTTTTTTTACTCTTAATTAAAAGGGTTGAATTTGAATATGTGTATTTTTCTAAATTTAAAATTCTAAAGATAAAATTTAACATTTTATTTCATAATTTTTATTACTATTCTTGTTTTACACCTTATTGAAAAGGTTGATTATGAATTTAGTTTTTTATTTTTAAAATTTCTAAAAGTAATAATTATAAAATATGTATATCGAAAAGTAAGCTGCTAGCATGCTAAACAAAAGGATAAGTTTAAATTCAAAATAATTTGGCCATATTTTTTGATGTTCAGTTATTCATTTAATGAATATATCTTTAATTTTTATTGTTTCACTTAAAAGTTATAAAATATACCTCAGGAAGTACTTTTTGGACCTGATATTGTATTAAACCTTCTAGCTATTTAAGGTTGGGTAACATTGTACAATTTTGCTGTTTACTATATATATATTTCTTGTTATAAAATTAAATTATTTTTTCAACTCACTTGTTCAGATTTATTTCATTTATGCAGCGAATTACCCGAGTGTTTGTTTTTTTGAGCTTCCTTAAATTTTTTTTAAATGTTTTGTTAACACCCTTGCCAACCTATCGCTTTGGTTTGCCGTATGTGTTGCCGGCCGCGATAAATGGGTGTTGGAAGGTCTAACTGCATAATCATCAACTGTCATTGTAAGAAGCTCTAAAAGTGTTTATTTCATTAGTACCTCTTATTTTCCTAATATGTTTTAGTCGAAAATTTGCTTCTCTCGCTAAAAAACAGAACGATTATTGTAGCCGTGGAAGTAGCAGTTAAAATTAAAAAAATATTTAACAGTTTAACTGCCTCTTGTAGGCAATACTAAATTTTCGCAGCACAAAATAAAATAATGACACAAGCAGCGAATAACGGCGGAGAAATGACAAAAATATCGCCCAGAAATTTTTTATATCGTTAACCGTGTTTAGTGTGACTCATTGTCGTCATAAGGGCACAATTTGTATTTTGCTCTTACTTGGTATTGATCAAGTATATTCTAAATTTCGGTTTTATAATGCCAGCGATTCTACTTACGATTTTTTGACGAAAAACTTCAGTGACGTCCTTGTTAGAATTTACAAACTTTAATATCCTTTATATATTGTTTTAACTTTAATATACAGTGAAAAAATCACATTTTGTTACGTTCGTATCGTAGTGTCTGCATGGTAGCCGACAAAATAATGTCTTAAATTTCAACAAGCTTGTATGTGACAATGCAATCTATTCTTTTGCTTACTTTTTATGACTTTTTTATTTCATAGAGTGAAAAGCAGGAGTGAATATACTGTTGTTACATACAATAATACCATAATCATTGCGTACTCGGAAGAACCCTAACAAAATTTAACATGTTTCTGGTAGGTGGTTTAATTCTGGAACGTATTGCATTTCAGTAGACGTTATTCTCTATTATTCGGCCGTATCATTAACTGGGCGGTGGCAATGGGCGGATCTTATGTAAAAATGTAAGGCGACGTCCGCGCAGGATTAGTACCGGTTCAATCTGGAAGCCCGACACTGACAAATGACGTAATACTGAATGAGACGATTTCATTAGTTCATATCGAATGACGTAGTGAACTATAATGAGCTCTCTGATTGGACAATAATAACTAATCAAAATGACGCCTAAGAAGACATCTGATTGGTTAGGTTTGGAGATTTATCATTGGTTGAGAATACTACACTCTGATTGGTCCTATATTATATCTGCCTTTGACGTCACACGCGCGTTGTCGTCATTGTAGACCGCCTTACTCGCAAGACCTAAATATTTGTTTTTTTCTACTGTACATCAGTTCTATTATATTTTTGTAGTACATTTTCGGATATGTTAAAGTCACAAATAGAGCGAAAGAAACAAAAATTCGTTTAATAACGCCCTCTAATGATTATTTCTTTGTTGATTTAGGAACTGATAGTTAATTCAAAACGTATAATAAAAATATGCACGTTCTGCGCAAATAGTGTAAAACTGCAATCAGTAATTCATTCCTCCTTGAAAAACGTTAGAAAATTATTTGTGCATTGCTCTCTGTTTATTATTGCTATAGTCATAATTCAAGCACAAAAATTATAATAATTCTTAGAAATAAAACCGTGCGTATTGATGTACTACGCCTATGTTATTCAAGGGAGATGTTGGTTTGAACATTAAATTTAATAAACTATTATTAGATTATTTTTTTTGTACGATTAGTATGATTAAATTTGTACGTTCTTTCATAACGACTTTGATAACATCCTATCTTACAAATCTGATTTTTCGAGTTACTTAAAATTATTTAAATAATGAGATGTTAAATACTCGGCACAATTAATTTGAGTTTTTAGATCTTTAGGGTAGAAGTTATTTTAAACATTTACAAGTTATCTGAAATAAACTGAAAAGTTAATCGGGTTACGTTACTTGGTTTGTAACCGTATGTTTCAGTAGAAAAGTCATTTGATGAGCAAAGCACGCCTTCTAAACAATTTTCAGTTCGCACCTTGCAAATGCGCCTTTAATATATTCACAATGCAAGGTCTAATTGTATAATAATCTACAGTCATATGAACAAGGTCTAAAAGTGTTTATTTCACCAGTACTTCTTATGTTGTTATAATGTTTTAGTCGAAAATTGCTTCATTCGTGAAGAAAACAGAACTATTATTTTAGCCGTGGAAGTAGCAGTTGAAATTTAAAAAATATTTCACAGTTTAACTGCCTCTTGTAGGCAATACTAAATTTTCGCATCGCAAAAAAAAATAATGACACAAGCAGCGAAAAAACGCGGAGAAATTTCAAAAATATTGCCTAGATATTTTTCATATCGTTAACCGTTTTTAGTGTGACTGATTGTCGTTAAAAGGGCAGAATTTGTATTTTGCGCTTACTAGGTATTGTTTAAGTATATTCTAAATTTCAGTTTGGTAATGCCGGCGATTCTACTGACGATTAGTTGACAAAAAAACTTCAGAGACGTCCTTATTAGTATAAACTTTAATATACAATGAAACAATCACAGTGTGTTACGTTCGTATAGTAGTGTTTGCATGGTATCCGACAAAATAATGTCTTAAATTTAAGCAAGCTTATATGTGACAACGCAATCTATTCTTGTGCTTCCTTTTTATGACTTTTTTATTTCAAATTGTGAAAATCAGTATAAATATACTGCTGTTTCATACAATAAACCATAATCATTCCGTACTCGGAAGAACCTTAACAAGATTAAAAATGTTTTTGGTAGGCATTTTATTTCTGGAAAATATAGCATTTCAGTAGACATTTTTGTTTACTATTCGGCCTTGTTGTTTACTGGGCGGTGACAATGGACGGATTTATGTAAAAATGCAAGTCGACGTCACGCGCAGCAACAACCGGACCAATCAGGAAGCTCGATACTGACAAATGACGTAATACTCAATGAGACGACTTTATTGGTTGATATCGAATGACGTAGTGAACTATAATGAGCTCTCTGATTGGACAATATTAACCAATCAAAATGACGCCTAAGAAGACATCTGATTGGTTAGGTTTGAAGATTTTTCATTGGTTGAGAATACTAGTTTCTGATAAGTCCAATATTATATCTTTTATTGACGTCACACGGACGTCACCGTCATCGTAGGCCGCCTCACTCGCAAGACCTAGATAATTATATTTTCAAGATTTGTAGATCAGTTCTATTAGATTTCAATTATATGTTTTCAGATATGTTATAGACACAAATGGTGCAGAAGAAAAAAACATTCGTTAACTAACCCTTTATAATGATTATTTCTTTGTTGATTTAGGATCCGATATTTAACTCAAAATATATAATTAAAATGTACACGTTCTGCGCCACCAGTGTAAAAATTCAATAAACAATTCATTCCTCCTTAAAAAACATTAGAAATTTAGTTGTGCATGGCACTCTGTTTATTATTGCTTTAGTTAAAATTCAAACACAAAAATTATAATAACTCTCTGAAATAAGACCGTACGTATTGATAGACTACGCCTCTGTTATATAAAGATGATGTTGGTTTGAATATTAAATTGAATAAACTATTATCAAATTATTTTTTGTACGATTAATAAGATTCAATTTTACATTCCTTCATAACATTGATAACATCCTTTCTTTTAAATCCAATCTATCAAGTAACTTTAAATTAGGTTAATAATGAGATGTTAAATACTTGGCAAAATGAATTTGGGTTTTAGGATCATTAGGGTAGATGTTAGTTCAAACATTTACAGGTTTTCTGAAATAAAAACCAAATATTTAATTGGGATATTTTTTTATTGTTTATAACCGTATCACTCAGTAGAAGCGTGTTTTCATGATCGTAGCAGGCCTTCTAAAAATATTTTCAGTTTTCACGTTTCAAACGGCGCCTTTAATATATTCACAGCAAGGTCTAACGGCATAATCATTAACTGGTATTTTAAGAATCTCTAAATGTGATTACTTTATTAGTACCTTTTATTTTCTTAATATGTTTTAGTCAAAAATTTGCTTCAATCGCTAAGAAAACAGAACGATTATTGCAGCCGTGGAAGTAGCAGGTGAAATTTAAAAAATATTTAACAGTTTAATGTTTCTAATAGGCAATACTAATTTTCGCATCATAAAATAAAATAATAAAAATATCTGCGAATAAACGCGGAGAAATGTAAGAAATATTGCCTAGAAAGTTTTCATATCGTTAACCGTTTTTAGTGTGACTGACTGTCGTTAAAAGGGCACAGGTTCTATTTTGCTTTTACTAGGTATTGTTTAAGTATATTCTAAATTTTAGTTTGGTAATTCCGGCGATTCTACTGACGATTAGTTGACAAAAAAAACTTCAGAGACGTCCTTATTAGAATAAACTTTAATATACTATAAAAAAAACACAATGTGTTACGTTAGTATAGTAGTGTTTGCAAGGTAGCCGACAAAATAATGTCTTAAATTTAAGCAAGCTTAGATGTTACAACGCAAGCTATGTTGTCCTTCCTTTTTATGACTTTTTTTATTTCATATTGTGAAAAGCAGTATAAATTTACTGCTGTTTCATACAATAAACCATAATCATTCCGTACTCGGAAGAACCTTAACAAATTTAAAAATGTTTTTGTTACGCCATTTAATTCTCGAAAGTATAGCATTTCAGTAGACGTTAATTGTTTAATATTCGGCCGTATCGTTAACTGGGCGGAAACAATGGGCAGATTTATGTAAAAATGTAAGTCGACGTCACGAGCAGGAACAGTACCGGACCAATCAGGAAGCTCGGTACTGACAAAAGACGTAATACTGATTGAGACGTTTTCATTGGTTGATATCGGATGGCTATATTGAGCCCTCTGATTGGACAATATTAACCAATCAAAATGACGCCTAAGAAGACATCTGATTGGTTGGGTTTGAAGATTTTTCATTGGTTAAGAATACTAGTTTCTGATTGGTCCAATATTATATCTTTTATTGACGTCACACGGACGTCACCGTCATCGTAGGCCGCCTCACTAGCAAGACCTAAAAAATTATATTTTTAAGAAGTGTAGATCAGTTCTATTAGATTTCAATTATATGTTTTCAGATATGTTATAGACACAAATGGTGCTGAATAAAAAAACATTCGTTAACTAACGCTTTATAATGATTTTTTCTTTGTTGATTTAGGATCCGATAATTAACTCAAAATATATAATTAAAATGTACACGTTCTGCGCCACCAGTGTAAAAATTCAATAAACAATTCATTCCTCCTTAAAAAACATTAGAAAATTAGTTGTGCATGGCTCGCTGTTTATTATTGCTTTAGTTAAAATTCAAACACAATTATAATAACTCTCTGAAATAAGACCGTACGTATTGATAGACTACGCCTATGTTTTATGTTAATTAAGGAAGATGTTGGTTTGAACATTAAATTTAATAAACTATTATCAAATTATATTTTTTGTACGATTAATAACATTAAATTTTTGTATTCTTTCATAACATTGATAACATCCTTTCTTTCAAATCCAATCTATCAAGTAATATGTTGTTGTTGTTTAGGTCAACAGCCAAAAGGCGGGTTTGAACCTCCAAAGGTTTTACTAAGTAAAACGAGGAGTGAGGTTGTTTACAATTGTCTTCCTCACTGAGTGGAAAAGTATGCTTATCAGCAGGCCGGGCCCTCTAAAAAGCACATATTTTCCACTCTGTAAATGACACCTTTACTTCATTCACCACAGGGTCTGGCTGTACAATGAAATTCATTACTTTCAGAGAAAATAACTTTGATTAGTGCCTTTACACCTCTACCTCTTCTGTTCTTCAATGATCCAGTCATTTAATTGACTGACCATGTGATAAGAAACAGAACTATTTATTTTAGCCCTGCAACAAACAGATTGAGTGTAAATAATTTGACACTTTACCTGTCTGTTATGGGCAACAAGTAACTTAAAATTAGGTAAATAATGAGATGTTAAATACTTGGCACAATTAATTTCGGTTTCTAGATCATTAGGCTAGATGTTAGTTCAAACATTTACAGGTTATCTGAAATACAAACTAAATATTTAATTCGGTTATTTTTTTTATTGTTTATAACCGTATCACTCAGTAGAAGCGTGTTTTCATGAGCGTAGCAGGGCTTCTAAAAAAGGTTTCAGTTCGCACGTTTCAAACGGCGCCGTTAATATATTCACTGCAAGGTCTAACTGCATAATCATCAACTGTCATTGTAACAATCTCTAAAAGTGTTTATTTCATTAGTACCTCTTATTTTCTTAATAATGTTTTAGTCGAAAATTTGCTTCTCTCGATAAGAAAACAGAACGATTATTGTAGCCGTGGAAGTAGCAGTTAAAATTTAAAATATATTTCACAGTTTAACTGCCTTTTGTAGGCAATACTAAATTTTCGCAACGCAAAATAAAATAATGACACAAGCAGCGAATAAACGCGGAGAAATGTCAAAAATATCGCCCAGAAATTTTTCATATCGTTACCCGTTTTTAGTAAGACTGATTGTCATTAAAAGGGCACAGGTTCTTGTTTGCTCTTACTAGGTATTGTTTAAGTATATTCTAAATTTCAGTTTGGTAATTCCGGCGAATCTACTGACGATTAGTTGACAAAAAAACTTCAGAGACGTCCTTATTAGAATAAACTTCAATATATAATGAAAAAATCACAATGTGTTACGTTATTATAGTAGTGTTTGCATGGTAGCCGACAAAATAATGTCTTAAATTTAAGCAAGCGTATATGCGACAACGCAAGCTATTGTTGTCCTTCCTTTCTATGACTTTTTTTATTTTATATTGTGAAAAGCAGTATAAATATACTGCTGTTTCATACAATAAACCATAATCATTCCGTACTCGGAGGAACCTTAACAAGTTTAAAAATGTTTTTGTTACGCGTTTTAATTCTAGAAAGTATTGCATTTCAGTAGACGTTAAATGTTTAATATTCGGCCGTATCGTTAACTGGGCGGTGACAATGGGCGGATTTATGTAAAAATGTAAGTCGACGTCACGCGCAGGAACAGTACCGGACCAATCAGAAAGCTCGATACTGACAAATGACGTAATACTGATTGAGACGTTTTCATTGGTTGATATCGGATGACGTAGTGAACTATTATGAGCCCTCTGATTGGACAATATTAGCCAATCAAAATGTCGCCTCAGAAGACATCTGATTGGTTAGACATGAAAATTTTTCATTGGTTGAAAATACCAGTTTCTGATTGGTCCAATATTATATCTTATATTGACGTCACACGGACTACACCGTCATTGTAGGCCGCCTCACTCGCAAGACCTAAATAATTATATTTTCAACTGTAGATCAGTTCTATTAGATTTCAATTATATATTTTCAGATATGTTATAGACACAAATGGTGCAGAATGAAAAAACATTCGTTAACTAACGCTTTACAATGATTATTTCTTTGTTGATTTAGGATCCGATAATTAACTCAAAATATATAATTAAAATATACAAGTTCTGCGCCAACAGAGTAAAATTCCAATTAACAATTCATGTCTCTTAAAAAACCATTAGAAATTTGTTGTGCATGGCTCTCTGTTTATTATTGCTTTAGTTAAAATTGAAACACAAAAATTATAATAACTCTCTGAAATAAGACCGTACGTATTGATAGACTACGCCTATGTTATTTAAGGAAGATGTTGGTTTGAACATTAAATTGAATAAACTATTATCAAATTATATTTTTTGTACGATTAATAAGATTAAATTTTTAAATTCTTTCATATTATTGACAACATCTTCTCTTTCAAATCCAATCTATCAGTTAACTTAAAATTAGGTAAATAATGAGATGTTAAATACTTGGCACAATTAATTTCGGTTTTTAGATCATTAGGCTAGATGTTAGTTCAAACATTTACAGGTTATCTGAAATAAAAACTAAATATTTAATTGGGTTATTTTTTTATTGGTTATAACCGTATCACTCAGTAGAAGCGTGTTTTCATGACCGTAGCAGGCCTTCTAAAACTTTTTCAGTTCGCACGTCTCAAACGGCGCCTTTAATATATTCACTGCAAGGTCTAACTGCATAATCATCAACTGTCACTGTAAGAAGCTCTAAAAGTGTTTATTTCATTAGTACCTCTTATTTTCTTAATATGTTTTATTCGAAAATTGCAAGGTAGCCGACAAAATAATGTCTTAAATTTAAGCAAGCTTAGATGTGACAACGCAAGCTATTGTTGTCCTTCCTTTTTATGACTTTTTTTATTTCATATTGTGAAAAGCAGTATAAATTTACTGCTGTTTCATACAATAAACCATAATCATTCCGTACTCGGAAGAACCTTAACAAATTTAAAAATGTTTTTGTTACGCCATTTAATTCTGGAAAGTATAGCATTTCAGTAGACGTTAATTGTTTAATATTCGGCCGTATCGTTAACTGGGCGGAAACAATGGGCAGATTTATGTAAAAATGTAAGTCGACGTCACGAGCAGGAACAGTACCGGACCAATCAGAATGCTCAATACTGACAAATGACGTAATTCTGATTGAGACGTTTTCATTGGTTGATATCGGATGACGTAGTGAACTTATATGAGCCCTCTGATTGGACAATATTAACCAATCAAAATGACGCCTCAGAAGACATCTGATTGGATAGGTATGAAGATTTTTCATTGGTTGAGAATACTAGTTTCTAATTGGTGCAATATTATATATTTTATTGACGTCACACGGACTACACCGCCATTGTATTGTTTTTTTTTTGTTTAATGTCCGACTGTCACCGCCATTGTAGGCCGCCTCACTCGCAAGACCTAAATAATTATATTTTCTACTGTAGATCAGTTCTATTACATTTTAATTATATATTTTCAGATATGTTATAGACACAAATGGTGCAGAATTAAAATCATTCGTTAACTAACGCTTTATAATGATTATTTCTTTGTTTACTTAGGATCCGATAATTAACTCAAAATATATAATTAAAATATACACGTTCTGCGCCAACAGTGTCAAATTCCAATTAACAATTCATGTCTCCTTAAAAAAACATTAGAAATTTAGTTGTGCATGGCTCTCTGTTTATTATTGCTTTAGTTAATAGTCAAACAAAAAAATTATAATAACTCTTTGAAATAAGACCGTACGTATTGACAGACTACTCCTATGTTTTATAAGGAAGATGTTGGTTTGAACATTAAATTGAGTAAACTATTATCAAATTATATTTTTTGTACGATTAATAAGATTCAATTTTTACATTTCTTCATAACATTGATAACATCCTTTCTTTCAAATCCAATCTATTAAATAACTTAAATATAGGTAAATAATGAGATGTTAAATACTTGGCACAATTAATTTAAGTTTTTAGATCATTAGGCTAGATGTTCGTTCAAACATTTACAAGTTATCTAAAATAAAAAATAAATATTAAATTCGGTTACTTTTTTTATTGTTTATAACCGCTCACTCAACCGCTCACTCAACCGCTCACTCAACCGCTCGCTTGGTTATTATTTTTTAAATGGCTTCACTCAGTAGAAGCGTGTTTTCATGAGCGTAGCAGGCCTTCTAAAAATATTTTCAGTTCGCACGTTTCAAACGGCGCCTTTAATATATTCACTGCAAGGTCTAACTGCATAATCATCAACTGTCATTGTAAGAAACTCTAAAAGTGTTTATTTCATTAGTACCTCTTATTTTCTTAATATGTTTTAGTCGAAAATTTGCTTCTCTCGCTAAGAAAACAGAAAGATTATTGTAGCCGTGGAAGTAGCAGTTAAAATTTAAGAAATATTTCACAGTTTAACTGCCTCTTGTAGGCAATACTAAATTTTCGCATCGCAAAATAAAATAATGACACAAGCAGCGAATAACGGCGGAGAAATGTCAAAAATATTGCCAAAAAATTTTTCATATCGTTAACCGTTTTTAGTGTGACTGATTGTCGTTAAAAGGGCACAGGTTCTATTTTGCTCTTACTAGGTATTGTTAAAGTATATTCTAAATTTCAGTTTGGTAATTCCGGCGATTCTACTGACGATTAGTTGACAAAAAAAACTTCAGAGACGTCCTTATTAGAATAAACTTTAATATACAATGAAAAAATCACAATGTGTTACGTTAGTAGAGTAGTGTTTGCATGGTAGCCGACAAAATAATGTCTTAAATTTAAGCAAGCTTATATGTGACAACGCAATGTATACTTGTGCATAGTTTTTATGACTTTTTTAATTTCATATTGTGAAAAGCAGTATAAATAGTACTGCTGTTTCATACCATAAATCATAATCATTCCATACTCGGAAGAACCTTAACAAGTTTAAAAATGTTTTTGTTACGCGTTTTAATTCTGCAAAGTATAGCATTTCAGTAGACGTTAATTGTTTAATATTCTGCCGTATCGTTAACTGGGCGGTGACAACGGGCGGATTTATGTAAAAATGTAAGTCGACGTCTCGCGCAGGAACAGTACCGGACCAATCAGAAAGCTCGATACTAACAATGGACGTAATACTGATTGAGACGTTTTCATTGGTTGATATCGGGTGACGTAGTGAACTATTATGAGCCCTCTGATTGGACAATATTAACCAATCAAAAGAAGAACCCTAAAAAAAAGAAGAACCCTAACAAAATTTAACCTGTTTTTGGTAGGTGTTTTAATTCTGGAACGTATTGCATTTCAGTAGACGTTATTCTCTATTATTCGGCCGTATCATTAACTGGGCGGTGGCAATGGGCGAATCTTATGTAAAAATGTAAGGCGACGTCACGCGCAGGAACAGTACCGGATCAATCAGGAAGCTCGACACTGACAAATGACTGAATGAGACGACTTCATTGGTTCATATCGGATGACGTAGTGAACTATAAGGAGCTCTCTGATTGGACAATAATAACTAACCAAAATCACGCCTAAGAAGACATCTGATTGGTTAGTTTTGGAGATTTTTCAGTGGTTGAGAATACTACACTCAGAATGGTCCTATATTATACCTGCCTTTGACGTCACACGCGCGTTGTCGTCATTGTAGGCCGCCTTACTCGCAAGACTTAAATAATAATTTTTTTCTACTGTACATCAAATCTATTACATTTTAGTTGTATATTTTCGGATATGTTAAAGACACAAATAGTGCGAAAGAAATAAAATTTCGTTAAGTAACGCTCTCTAATGATTATTTCTTTGTTGATTTAGGAACTGATAGTTAACTCAAAACGTATAATAAAAATATGCACGTTCTGCGCCAATAGTGTAAAACTCTAATCAGCAATTAATTCCTAGTTAAAATAACGTTAGAAAATTAGTTGTGCAGTGCTCTCTGTTTATTAGTACTATAGTAAAATTTCAAGCACAAAAATTTCAATAATTCTTAGAAATAAAACCGTGCGTATTGATGTACTACGCCTATGTTATTTGAGGTAGATGTTGGTTTGAACATTAAATTTAATAAACTATTATCACATTATATTTTTTGTGCGATTAATAATAATAATAATAATAATAATAGCCTTTCTTTATTAGTCTCCTTTAAAATTACATACTTTACATTGAGTAGATACATTACACATAAGACAATAACTATGTAATAATTAATTATATTAAAAAAAACAAATAAATTTATAAATTTTTAAACTTTAATGTTCAAATAAAATCATAATTTCTTTTTATATATATATATATATATATATATATATATATATATATATAAGTATTTAGGAAACTAGGCCTATTTTTGGGCAAAGGCCTCTCCCAATGTTTTCCAACGGGATTTGTCTCTTGTTGTAATTTGCCAATGTGCACCGGCATGTTTTTTGACCAATTCGTCGTCCCACCTCAAACACTGTCTACCTCTACGCCTGATATTTTCAATCGGTTGCCATTCTGTAACTCGTTTTGTCCATCTGTCGTCATTTAGCCGTAACACATTTCCAGCCCAATTCCATTTCAGTCGCTTTGCCACTTCGACAACATTTTGAAGTTGTGTTCTCCTCCTTAGTTCTGTGTTTTTGATCTTGTCTCGGAAGGAAACCCCTAACATGCTCCGTTCCATGGCTCTTTGAGTGACTCTCAGTCTGTATACGTCCTTCTTTGACAAAGGCCATGTCTGTGCGCCGTAGGTCATGCAAGGAAGCACACAACAATTAAAAGCTAAGGTCTTTAATCTTTGAGACATTTTGCTTTTAAATATAAACTTCATTGACCAGTATTTTCTCCAAGCCAAAGTCATTCTGCGGTTTACTTCCTTACTGCATCCATTCCTAAAAGAAATAGTCTCTCCCAGATAAATCGCCTCATTTACCCATATTAATTTTTTACCATTTAGGACAATATCCTCTCGCTTACTGTTAGTGAGAAGAATAGTTTTATCATTATTTATCTCAAGTCCCGCTAATAGGCTAGCCTGCTGTAGTTCTTCTAGCACACCGCTTAATTCCGTTGGTGATTTCGCAAATAATGTAATATCATCTGCAAATCTTACATTACTTATGTTTCTTCCATTCACTCTTATACCCTTTTCATCCCAATCCAAATTTTTGAAAACTGAATCCAATGTTACATTGAAAAGATCGGGTGAGAGAGGATCGCCCTGTTTGACACCTCGTCCAACTGGAAAAAAATCGCCCGGATTCTCTAGGACCACTAGAGCTTCGCCATTTTTGTACCAATGCCATAATACTCTTAATATTCTTTCATCTATCCCTAGCTCTTGTAATCCCTTAAAAACAGATACCAGTTTCACAGAATCAAAAGCCTTCGCAAAGTCCACCAAAGCTATATAAATTTCTATGTTATATTCTCTGCATTTTTCGATCAGCTGGTTCACTACCTGCAAATGATCCACAGTTGAAAACCCAGGGCGAAAACCCGCTTGTTCAATGTGTTGGTTGTACTCCACAATCGGTTTCATACGTCGTTGTATAATCTTAGCGAAAACTTTACTCAATGATGAAGAAAGAGTAATAGGACGGTAATTTTTAATATCCGTTACCTCTCCCTTTTTATGAAGCAGAATGATGTCCGATTTAAGCCATTGGCCTGGAACCTTGCCCTGCATCATTATTTGGTTAAATATGTGTGTTAAATTCTTTGAAATAAAGCACTCTGCCACTCTTAAGTATTCATTTATTATCTTGTCATTTCCTGGTGATTTTCCACTCTTGAGTTTCTTTAGAACCGAACTGACTTCTTCCTCCAATATGTTAAGAAATGTCCTATGTTCGTCTTGGATTTCTGATGATTTTTTTTTTTTTTTTTTTTTTTTTTAAAAAACTTAGATGCCACAGCCAGGATATCTTCTCTGCTTCTTTTTACAATTCCGTTTTCATCCCTCAAACCTGACAACCATAATCTACCTTGAGATAAAGATTTCCTGGTTTTCTTTACAGATAGGTCCGGTTGCATTAGACTTTTCACCAATTCGTTATTGTAAGCATTAATGTCTTTTCTAATATTGTATTTACAAGCTTTACATAATTATAATATTTAATTCTAATTTATCTTCAATAGTTTTATTGTCCTTTCTCCATAATATCGATCTTTTCCTGATTAGTTCTAGTGTAAGGTCACTCAGTTTATTATTTCGTCTAATTCCTCTATTCACCTTTCATTTTGATTCTTTACTTGTGTTAATTATAGTGTTTTCTAACCAGTTTTAATTTTCTTGCATATCACAATTTCTTGGTATCCTTTGAACCACTGCATTCTTAATATTCCTATGAAAGTTTTCTAAGTTAATATGCTGATGTTGATTATTATCTTTAAAAAAATGTCTCCTAGATCTATCTGTGGTTAGTATTTTGCCTCGTATTAGCCTATGGTCTGAATTTAATTGGAAATTTTTAACTACACTTACATCATGGAACATATTCTTGTTGTTTGATAGTATAAAATCTATCTCATTTTTATGCTTACCATTTGGCGACAACCATGTCCATTTACGGCCTGCTCTTTTTTTAAAGAAACTGTTCAGAATTTTTAGGTTAAATTCTTGGCAAAATCTTGTCAATCTCCAACCTCTTGTATTTCTTTTGCCGTAGCCTAAAGCACCAATCGTATCTTGTTCTCCTACCTTCCTGAGACCTATTTGGGCATTTAAATCTCCCATTATTATTGTTTCTTCCCTGTAATTTGTTTTCTTCTCTTCTAATTCCTCTATTAATAAGTTATAGAATTGTTCGATTTCTTCTTCAGTAGAAGAGCTGGTCGGTGCATACACTTGAATAAACCGTAGTATCACTTGGTTTCGTCTAATACTGAGGGTAGAGATTCTATCTGATATAGGTTTGAATTCTAAAATATCATTTCTAAATTTATTATGGTGAACTAAAAAACCCGTTCCATTTTTACCGGATACTTCTCCGAAATAGAAAAATATAAATTTGCTTTTCCTCTCAATTATTTTTTCACCTTGTCTTCTTATTTCCGATAATCCTAATATGTCAATATCACTATTGCTTAAAGCTTGTTCAAGTTCTACAATTTGTTCTTCAGACATTAAAGATCTTACATTTAAAGTGCTGAATGTACTATAATTTACTTTATAGTTTTTGTTTGATTGTGAAGTGGTGTGTATTGCTGAGTTATTTCTATTTCTAGTTGGGAGGTATTGGTCTCTTGCCCCCTTGCTGACCAAACGTTCTGGGGGTGTTGTTTTTGTAAATGAGTTGCTTTTTATATTATCACATTCTGTTTTCCCTATTTTACAATCGTATTTTTTAACATTTTTTGTCCTTATCTTGAGTCTAGTTTCCTCTAATTTTCATTCATTCCTGTCGTTAATTTTGTCTTCATCCTTATCTATAAGAAAACTTTCAATTGAGTTTTTCCTTTTATTTTCACTTTTCTTTGTTTTTTTTTTAACTATTTGTGCTGGTGGAGAATTTTGTTTAATCGATCCTTTGGGTGATTCACTCAGTAGACGCTTTTTAGGTTTTTCTGTTCCTTCTCTAACTATTAGTTTGTCATATCGTATAATGGCAAACTTTCCTTCTGACCTTGCTTTCTTCAAATCTACCTGGAGTTGTTTTCTAACTTGTATGACTTTTGGTGGGAAATCCTCAGAGATAAAAATATTTGATCCCTTTAAGCATTTTGCCTGTGTGATTATGTTTATTTTCTTTCTAGAAGAAACAAGCCCCACGATGACAAGTCTATTTTTATTTTCAGTCGCCCGGCCTATTCGTCTTATAAAATCTATTTCATTATCCTCTATATTTACCTTAAGTTTAGTTCTAATTAAATGGAAAACCGTGTTCTCAAGGTCCATATTATTTCCTTGTCCTTCTTCTAGGCCGTTTATAATTAAATTTTTCTTCCTATTCTCACGTTCTAGAAAATCAATTCTTTTTTCTTGCTCTTTAATGGTGTTATTCAGTGACATCAAGGAGTCTTGAAAATTCTCAGTGGGTTGCTTTGAAAATTTGCTCAGCTCTTCTTTGATGTTTGCTTTCATTTCTTTTTTCATTTCTTCTTTAAAGTTATCCAGTATTTTTTTGAAGGAGTCTAAATCCATCTTAATTTTAGATATTATAAAAGTTTTTATGACTGACTGATTTCAATATACAGGCAATAAAATTCAGTTCTAAAGAAAATTATTCCGTTATCTATATTTGTAACGGGTGATTCAAAAAGAGCGCCGGTTTTTAAACGGCTGGTAAATTTTTGTTTATCGGTTGGCAACATTGTTAGACCTCATTTCTATTTCGGAGAACATTCCGATTGACGATTCAGTTGTAGTTTCTCTTGTTCGCAGTGTAGTACTCTCGCAGTCTGTGTCTAACCATGGAGAAGTTTACTATTGCACAACGAGTGTTAATCGTCAAAACATTTTACCAGAGTGGAGAGAGTTATGCGGCTACTGTCAGGCGACTTCGCGGTACTCTAGGACGTAATGAAGCACCGAATGAATCAACAGTTCGCAGGCTCATGAAAAAGTTTTTTGAGACGGGTTCAACAGTCGACCTTAAAAGTTCTGGACGTCGTCGTTCTGGCCGAACTGAGCAGAACGTTGCGTTGGTTCGTGACAGTGTGGCTGTTAGCCCAGCAAAATCAATACGTCGCCGTTCTCAACAATTGGGTTTACGATGTTCTTCTGTACGGAGAATTCTTCGGTACGATCTCCAATATCACCCGTATAAAATTCAGTTGACGAAACATTTGAAAGTGGCAGACCACCAGAAGAGACGACAGTTTGTTGACTGGGTATTAAGAAAACGGCAGGATGATGACACCTTCGCAAACAAAATCATTTTCAGTGATGAGGCGCACTTCCACTTAAACGGTTTTGTTAATAAACAGAACTGCCGTATGTGGGGTTTAGAAAACCCTCGCGTCACGCTGCAATGTCACGCTGCACGAGAAACAATGTTGTTGCTCCGTGAACGGTTCCAGGATCGCATCATTTCCCGTAATTCCGACCATCAATAGCCACCAAGGTCGTGTGACTTGACGCCTTGTGGCTTTCATCTTTGGGGTCATCTGAAGTCATTGGTGTATGCCAATAAACCCCGAAACATCAATGACTTGAAGGAGGAAATTCGACGGGTTATCGGGCAAATGGAAGTCGAAACTTGTCGTGCAGTAGTATCCAATTTCATGGACAGAGTTGATGCGTGCATGGGCAGTAGAGGAGGACACATGCATGGCATCATTTTTCATACATGAAATCGGAAGGTAAGATGAACTTGTTGATGTATTTATTTTCAATTTTTCAATAAAATAAATCTCTTAATTTGATATATCAAAACCGGCGCTCTTTTTGAATCACCCCATATATATCCAGTTTATTGATGTTCGACTAATATTGCTTATTGAGTAGATCGAGTAAACCCAGTTTTAATTATTATTTAGTTTATAATGATATTATGTTGTTGCGGTAAGATAAATTGTCGTAGATATTTTATATCCTCTATTTCTAAACGACTGATAAGCAACGACAGCCGGCCGGTCAATTAGTGACCTTTACCTTGAGTCTCCTTCCAAACTCTATTAATACTATTGTATGACAATATAAAGCTGGCATTAACTAGTATTTTAAATTATTTTACCTTAGTTTTTAACAAATATCTCACCCAAACCTCCATATAGTTTACAAGATTCTTGACGTATATTTTAAGAACGATCACTTATATAACATACTATTTTACAATTGACATAACTTTTAATTAAACCACTCAATCATAAAGTAAGCCACTAAATCATAAAGTATATAGGTAAAGTATATATATATATATATATATATATATATATATATAAAGTATATCATAAAGTAAGCCACTAAATCATAAAGTTCCACTTAATCATAAAGTAAACCACTCAATTTACACAAAGAAGTACGATATCTAGGATTAAATTTTGATAAAAGGTTAACGTGGAACACCCATATAAAGATAAAACGATTACTTTTAAATTCACGAGTCAAACAACTATATCGGCTACTTAATCGAAAATCACATGTTACTTTAAAAACAAAGGTCAAAATTTATAAAAGTCTTCTGATGCCATTGTGGACCTATGGCGTTCAGATATACGGAAGTGCCAGCTCGACAACATTAAAGAAAGTACAAGTATGTCAGTCCAAACTGCTTCGCATGATCACCAATGCTCCGTACTACGTGTCAAATTCAACACTTCATACTGACCTACAAATACCTTACGTTACCGAAACAGTGAAAAGGTTGTACGCGAGGTTTCATTCAAAATTGAACGGCCACCGTAACCCGCTTGTAAGGGGAATTCTGATCAATCCTCGGCTCGCCAGACGACTAAAAAGAAGATGGAGCAGAGACCTGCTGAGATGACACCATTCCACTACTTTCCACCATTTCACCACTCTGTGCTACTGTTATCCCCATCATTTATCATCAAATTTCTTAGTTTTAATATTTGTTAATTTGTTATGTCTATTTGCTATGTTTGTTACTATTTGTATGTTTTTTATTTTTTGAACCCAAAATGAATGTCAATGGACATGTAATTTTATCCTACAATCACTGTGATTTATATTACTCTGTGCTAAAATTTGGTCGTTGTATTGTTATTGTACAGTTCCAAATAAATAAAATAATTTAAAAAAAAAACCACTCAACCGATACAGTAATCACGACCTTTGTTCATTCGATGTTAATCGTATCGCAGTCCGCGCGCAACTCCCTTTTGTACGATTAGTCAGATTAAATTTGAACGTTCTTTCATAACGACTTTGATAACATCCTTTCTTACAAATCTGATTTTTCAAGTTACTTAAAATTAGGTAAATAATGAGATGTTAAATACTCGGCACAATTAATTTGAGTTTTAGATCATTAGGGTAGAAGTTAGTTCAAACATTTACAAGTTATCTGAAATAAACTGAAAAGTTATTTGGGTTACTTTTTTTGTTTTCTAACCGTATGTTCAGTAGAAAAGTCATTTGATGAGCAAAGCAGGTCTTCTAAAAAATTTTCAGTTCGCACCTTGCAAATGCGCCTTTAATATATTCACACTGCAAGGTCTAACTGTATAATAATCTACTGTCATATGTAGAAGGTCTAAAAGTGTTTATTTCACCAGTACTTCTTATGTTGTTATAATGTTTTAGTCGAAAATTGCTTCATTCGTGAAGAAAACAGAACTATTATTTTAGCCGTGGAAGTAGCAGTTGAAATTTAAAAAATATTTCACAGTTTAACTGCCTCTTGTAGGCAATACTAAATTTTCGCATCGCAAAAAAAAATAATGACACAAGCAGCGAATAAACGCGGAGAAATGTCAAAAATATTGCCTAGAAATTTTTCATATCGTTAACCGTTTTTAGTGTGACTGATTGTCGTTAAAAGGGCACAATTTGTATTTTGCTCTTACTAGGTATTGTTCAAGTATATTCTAAATTTCAGTTTGGTAATGCCGGCGATTCTACTGACGATTAGTTGACAAAAAAACTTCAGAGACGTCTTAATTAGAATAAACTTTAATATACAATGAAAAGATCACAATGTGTTACGTTCGTATGTGGTTTTTGCATGGTAGCCGACAAAATAATGTCTTAAATTTAAGCAAGCTTGTATGTGACATCGCAATCTATTCTTGTGCTTCCTTTTTATGACTTTTTTAATTTCATACTGTGAAAAGCAGTATAAATATACTGCTGTTTCATACAATAAACCATAATCATTCCGTACTGGGAAGAACCTTAACAAGTTTTAAAATGTTTTTGGTAAGCGTTTTAATTCTGGAAAGTATAGCATTTCAGTAGACGTTAATTGTTTAATATTCGGCCGTATCGTTGTCTGGGCGGTGACAATGGGTGGATTGATGTAAAAATGTAAGTCGACGTCACGCGCAGGAACAGTACCTGACCAATCAGGAAGCTCGGCACTGACAAATGACGTAATACTGATTGAGACGTTTTCATTGGTTGATATCGGATGACGTAGTGAACTGTAATGAGCCCTCTGATTGGACAATATTAACCAATCAAAATGACGCCTAAGAAGACATCTGATTGCTTAGGTTTGAAGATTTTTCATAGTTTGAGAATACTAGTTTCTGATTGGTCCAATATTATATCTTTTATTAACGTCACACGGACGTCACCGTCATCGTAAGCCGCCTCACTCGCAAGACCTAAATAATTATATTTTCAACTGTAGATCAGTTCTATTAGATTTCAATTATATATTTTCAGATATGTTATAGACACAAATAGTGCTGAATAAAAAAACATTCGTTAACTAACGCTTAATAATGATTATTTCTTTGTTGATTTAGGATCCGATAATTAACTCAAATATATAATTAAAATGTACACGTTCTGCGCCACCAGTGTAAAAATTCAATAAACAATTCATTCCTCCTAAAAAAACATTAGTAAATTAGTTGTGCATGGCTCTCTGTTTATTATTGCTTTAGTTAAAATTCAAACACAAAAATTATAATAACTCTTTGAAATAAGACCGTACGTATTGATAGACTACGCCTATGTTATTTAAGGAAGATGTTGGTTTGAACATTAAATTTAATAAACTATTATCAAATTATATTTTTTGTGGGGTTAATAAGATTAAATTTTAACATTCCTTCATAACATTGATCACATCCTTTATTTCAAATCCAATCTATCAAGTAACTTGTTGTTGTTTAGTTCAACAGCCAAAAGGCGGGTTTGAACCTCCAAAGGTTTTACTAAGTATAACGAGGAATGAGGTGATTTACAATTGACTTCCTTACTGAGTGGAAAAGCATGCTTATCATCATGCCAGGCCCTCTGAAAAGCACATATTTTCCACTCTGTAAATGATGCCTT
Source organism: Catonia carolina (assembly GCA_035578175.1). Lineage (NCBI taxonomy): Eukaryota > Metazoa > Arthropoda > Insecta > Hemiptera > Achilidae > Catonia > Catonia carolina. Next base: position 52,146,495 of record JAQMRL010000006.1, on the reverse strand, counting down.
CACTTCATTCACCACAGGGACTGGCTGTACAATGAAATTCATTACTTTCAGAGAAAATAACTCTGATTAGTGCCTTTACACCTCTACCTCTTCTGTTCTTTAATGATCCAGTCATTTAATTGACTGACCATGTGATAAGAAACAGAACTATTTATTTTAGCCCTGCAACAAACAGATTGGGTGTAAATAATTTGACACTCCACCTGTCTGTTATGGGCAACAAGTAACTTAAAATTAGGTAAATAATGAGATGTTAAATACTTGGCACAATTAATTTCGGTTTTTAGATCATTAGGCTAGATGTTAGTTCAAACATTTACAGGTTATCTGAAATACAAACTAAATATTTAATTCGGTTATTTTTTTTATTGTTTATAACCGTATCACTCAGTAGAAGCGTGTTTTCATGAGCGTAGCAGGGCTTCTAAAAAAGGTTTCAGTTCGCACGTTTCAATCGGCGCCGTTAATATATTCACTGCAAGGTCTAACTACATAATCATCAACTGTCATTGTAACAATCTCTTAAAGTGTTTATTTCATTAGTACCTCTTATTTTCTTAATAATGTTTTAGTCGAAAATTTGCTTCTCTCGCTAAGAAAAGAGAACGATTATTGTAGCCGTGGAAGTAGCAGTTAAAATTTAAAAAATATTTCACAGTTTCACTGTTTCTTGTAGGCAATACTAATTTTTCGCAGCACAAAATAAAATAATGACACAAGCAGCGAATAAACGCGGAGAAATGTCAAAAATATCGCCCAGAAATTTTTCATATCGTTACCCGTTTTTAGTAAGACTGATTGTCATTAAAAGGGCACAGGTTCTTGTTTGCTCTTACTAGGTATTGTTTAAGTATATTCTAAATTTAAGTTTGGTAATTCCGGCGAATCTACTGACGATTAGTTGACAAAAAAACTTCAGAGACGTCCTTATTAGAATAAACTTCAATATATAATGAAAAAATCACAATGTGTTACGTTATTATAGTAGTGTTTGCATGGTAGCCGACAAAATAATGTCTTAAATTTAAGCAAGCGTATATGCGACAACGCAAGCTATTGTTGTCCTTCCTTTCTATGACTTTTTTTATTTTATATTGTGAAAAGCAGTATAAATATACTGCTGTTTCATACAATAAACCATAATCATTCCGTACTCGGAGGAACCTTAACAAGTTTAAAAATGTTTTTGTTACGCGTTTTAATTCTAGAAAGTATTGCATTTCAGTAGACGTTAATTGTTTAATATTCGGCCGTATCGTTAACTGGGCGGTGACAATGGGCGGATTTATGTAAAAATGTAAGTCGACGTCACGCGCAGGAACAGTACCGGACCAATCAGAAAGCTCGATACTGACAAATGACGTAATACTGATTGAGACGTTTTCATTGGTTGATATCGGATGACGTAGTGAACTATTATGAGCCCTCTGATTGGACAATATTAGCCAATCAAAATGTCGCCTCAGAAGACATCTGATTGGTTAGACATGAAAATTTTTCATTGGTTGAAAATACCAGTTTCTGATTGGTCCAATATTATTGCAATACTAAATTATAAATACTAAATTTTCGCATCACAAAATAAAAAAATGACACAAGCAGCGAATAAACACGGAGAAATGTCAAAAATTTTGCCCAGAAATTTTTTATATTGTTAACCGTGTTTAGTGTGACTGATTGTCTTCATAAGGGCACAATTTGTATTTTGCTCTTACTTGGTATTGATCAAGTATATTCTAAATTTCGGTTTTATAATGCCGGCGATTCTACTTACGATTTTTTGACGAAAAACTTCAGTGACGTCCTTGTTAGAATTTACAAACTTTAATATACTTTATATATTGTTTTAACTTTAATATACAGTGAAAAAAAACACATATTGTTACGTTCGTATCGTAGTGTCTGCATGGTAGCCGACAAAATAATGTCTTAAATTTCAACAAGCTTGTATGTGACAACGCAATCTATTCTTTTGCTTCCTTTTTATGACTTTTTTATTTCATAGAGTGAAAAGCAGGAGTGAATATACTGTTGTTACATACAATAATACCATAATCATTGCGTACTCGGAAGAACCCTAACAAAATTTAACATGTTTTTGGTAGGTGTTTTAATTCTGGAACGTATTGCATTTCAGTAGACGTTATTCTCTATTATTCGGCCGTATCATTAACTGGGCGGTGGCAATGGGCGGGTCTTATGTAAAAATGTAAGGCGACGTCACGCGCAGGAAAAGTACCGGTTCAATCAGGAAGCTCGACACTGACTAATGACGTAATACTGAATGAGACGACTTCATTGGTTCATATCGGATGACGTAGTGAACTATAATGAGCTCTCTGATTGGACAATAATAACTAATCAAAATGACGCTTAAGACGACAACTGATTGGTTAGTTTTGGAGATTTTTCATTGGTTGAGAATACTAGTTTCTGATTGGTTCTATATTATATCTGCCATTGACGTCACACGCGCGTTGTCGACATTGTAGGCCGCCTTAACCGCAAGACCTAAATAATAATTTTTTTCTACTGCACATTTAATCTATTACATTTTAGTAGTATATTTTCGGATATGTTAAAGACACAAATAGTGCGAAAGAAATAAAATTTCGTTAAGTAACGCTCTCTAATGATTATTTCTTTGTTGATTTAGGAACTGATAGTTAACTCAAAACGTATAATAAAAATATTCACGTTCTGCGCCAATAGTGTAAAACTCTAATCAGCAATTAATTCCTAGTTAAAATAACGTTAGAAAATTAGTTGTGCATTGCTCTCTGTTTTTTATTGCTATAGTCAAAATTCAAGCGCAAAAATTTAAATAATTCTTAGAAATAAAACCGTGCGTATTGATGTACTACGCCTATGTTATTTAAGGAAGATGTTGGTTTGAACATTAAATTTAATAAACTATTATCAGATTATATTTTTGTACGATTAGTAAGATTAAATTTGAACGTTCTTTCATAACGACTTTGATAACATCCTTTCTTACAAATCTGATTTTTAAAGTTACTTAAAATTAGGTAAATAATGAGATGTTAAATACTCTGCACAATTAATTTGAGTTTTTAGAACATTAGGGTAGAAGTTAGTTCAAATATTTACAAGTTATCTGAAATAAACTGAAAAGTTAATTTGGTTACTTTCCTTGTTTTGTAAACGTATGTTTCAGTAGAAAAGTCATATGATGAGCAAAGCAGGTCTTCTAAAAATTTTCAGTTCGCACCTTGCAAATGCGCCGTTAATATATTCACACTGCAAGGTCTAACTGTATAATAATCTACTGTCATATGAAGAAGGTCTAAAAGTGTTTATTTCACCAGTACTTCTTATGTTGTTATAATTTTTTAGTCGAAAATTGTTTCATTCATTGTTTGCATGGTAGCCGACAAAATAATGTCTTAAATTTAAGCAAGCGTATATGTGACAACGCAAGCTATTGTTGTCCTTCCTTTTTATGACTTTTTTTATTTTATATTGTGAAAAGCAGTATAAATATACTGCTGTTTCATACAATAAACCATAATCATTCCGTACTCGGAGGAACCTTAACAAGTTTAAAAATGTTTTTGTTACGCGTTTTAATTCTAGAAAGTATTGCATTTCAGTAGACGTTAATTGTTTAATATTCGGCCGTATCGTTAACTGGGCGGTGACAATGGGCGGATTTATGTAAAAATGTAAGTCGACGTCACGCGCAGGAACAGTACCGGACCAATCAGAAAGCTCGATACTGACAAATGACGTAATACTGATTGAGACGTTTTCATTGGTTCATATCGGATGTCGTAGTGAACTATAGTGAGTCCTCTGATTGGACAATATTAACCAATCAAAATGTCGCCTCAGAAGACATCTGATTGGTTAGACATGAAAATTTTTCATTGGTTGAAAATACCAGTTTCTGATTGGTCCAATATTATATCTTATATTGACGTCACACGGACTACACCGTCATTGTAGGCCGTCTCACTCGCAAGACCTAAATAATTATATTTTCAACTGTAGATCAGTTCTATTAGATTTCAATTATATATTTTTAGATATGTTATAGACACAAATGGTGCAGAATAAAAAAACATTCGTTAACTAACGCTTTACAATGATTATTTCTTTGTTGCTTTAGGATCCAATAATTAACTCAAAATATATAATTAAATAATACACGTTCTGTGCCAACAGAGTAAAATTCCAATGAACAATTCATGTCTCTTTAAAAACCATTAGAAATTTGTTGTGCATGGCTCTCTATTTATTATTGCTTTAGTTAAAATTGAAACACAAAAATTATAATAACTCTCTGAAATAAGACCGTACGTATTGATAGACTACGCCTATGTTATTTAAGGAAGATGTTGGTTTGAACATTAAATTTAATAAACTATTATCAAATTATATTTTTTGTATGATTAATAAGAGTAAATTTTTAAATTCTCTCATATCATTGATAACATCCGCTCTTTCAAATCCAATCTATCAAGTAACTTAAAATTAGGTAAATAATGATATGTTAAATACTTGGCACAATTAATTTCGGGTTTTAGATCATTAGGCTAGATGTTAGTTCAAACATTTACAGGTTATCTCAAATAAAAACTAAATATTTAATTGGGTGTTTTTTTTATTTCTTATAACCGTATCACTCATTAGAAGCGTGTTTTCATGACCGTAGCAGGCCTTCTAAAACATTTTTCAGTTCGCACGTCTCAAACGGTGCCTTTAATATATTCACTGCAAGGTCTAACTGCATAATCATCAACTGTCATTGTAAGAAGCTCTAAAAGTGTTTATTTCATTAGTACTTCTTATTTTCTTAATATGTTTTATTCGAAAATTTGGTTCTCTCGCTAAGAAAACAGAACGATTATTGTAGCCGTGGAAGTAGCAGTTAAAATTAAAAAAATATTTAACAGTTTAACTGCCTCTTGTAGGCAATACTAAATTTTCGCATCACAAAATTAAATAATGACACAAGCAGCGAATAAGCGCGGAGAAATGTCAAAAATATCGCCCAGAAATTTTTTATATTGTTAACCGTGTTTAGTTTGACTCATTGTCGTCAAAAGGGCACAATTTTTATTTTGCTCTTACTTGGTATTGATCAAGAATATTTTAAAGTTCGTTTCTGTAATGCCGGCGATTTTACTTACCATTTTTGACGAAAAACTTCAGTGACGTCCTTGTTAGAATTTACAAACTTTAATATACTTTATATATTTTTTAAACTTTAATATACAGTGAAAAAATCACATTTTGTTACGTTCGTATCGCAGTGTCTGCATGGTAGCCGACAAAGGTCTTAAATTTGAACAAGCTTGTATGTGACAACGCGATCTATTCTTTTGCTTTCTTTTTTATGTCTTTTTTATTTCTTAGTGTGAAAAGCAGGTGTGAATATACTGCTGTTACATACAATAATACCATATTCATTGCGTACTCGGAAGAACCCTAACAAAATTAACCATGTTTTTCGTAGGTGTTTTAATTCTGGAACGTATTGCATTTCAGTAGACGTTATTCTCTATTATTCGGCCGTATCATTAACTGGGCGGTGGCAATGGGCGGATCTTATGTAAAATTGTAAGGCGACGTCCGCGACGGATTAGTACCGGTTCAATCAGGAAGCTCGACACTGACAAATGACGTAATACTGAATGAGACGATTTCATTGGTTCATATCGAATGACGTAGTGAACTATAATGAGCTCTCTGATTGGACAATAATAACTAATCAAAACGACGCCTAAGAAGACATCTGATTGGTTAGGTTTGGAGATTTATCATTGGTTGTGAATACTACACTCTGATTGGTCCTATATTATATCTGCCTTTGACGTCACACGCGCGTTGTCGTCATTGTAGACCGCCTTACTCGCAAGACCTAAATATTTGTTTTTTTCTACTGTACATCAGTTCTATTATATTTTTGTAGTACATTTTCGGATATGTTAAAGTCACAAATAGAGCGAAAGAAACAAAAATTCGTTTAATAACGCCCTCTAATGATTATTTCTTTGTTGATTTAGGAACTGATAGTTAATTCAAAACGTATAATAAAAATATGCACGTTCTGCGCAAATAGTGTAAAACTGCAATCAGTAATTCATTCCTCCTTGAAAAACGTTAGAAAATTATTTGTGCATTGCTCTCTGTTTATTATTGCTATAGTCAAAATTCAAGCACAAAAATTATAATAATTCTTAGAAATAAAACCGTGCGTATTGATGTACTACGTTTATGTTATTCAAGGAAGATGTTGGTTTGAACATTAAATTTAATTAACTATTATCAGATTATTTTTTTTATACGATTAGTATGATTAAATTTGTACGTTCTTTCATAACGACTTTGATAACATCCTATCTTACAAATCTGATTTTTCGAGTTACTTGAAATGATTTAAATAATGATATGTTAAATACTCGGCACAATTAATTTGAGTTTTTAGATCTTTAGGGTAGAAGTTATTTTAAACATTTACAAGTTATCTGAAATAAACTGAAAAGTTAATTGGGTTACGTTATTTGGTTTGTAACCTTATGTTTCAGTAGAAAAGTCATTTGTTGAGCAAAGCACGCCTTCTAAACAATTTTCACTTCGCACCTTGCAAATGCGCCTTTAATATATTCACAATGCAAGGTCTAACTGTATAATAATCTACAGTCATATGAACAAGGTCTAAAAGTGTTTATTTCACCAGTACTTCTTATGTTGTTATAATGTTTTAGTCGAAAATTGCTTCATTCGTGAAGAAAACAGAACTATTATTTTAGCCGTGGAAGTAGCATTTGAAATTTAAAAAATATTTCACAGTTTAACTGCCTCTTGTAGGCAATACTAAATTTTCGCATCGCAAAAAAAAAAATGACACAAGCAGCGAAAAAACGCGGAGAAATTTCAAAGATATTGCCTAGATATTTTTCATATCGTTAACCGTTTTTAGTGTGACTGATTGTCGTTAAAAGGGCAGAATTTGTATTTTGCTCTTACTAGGTACTGTTTAAGTATATTCTAAATTTCAGTTTGGTAATGCCGGCGATTCTACTGACGATTAGTTGACAAAAAAACTTCAGAGACGTCCTTATTAGAAAAAACTTTAATATACAATGAAACAATCACAGTGTGTTACGTTAGTATAGTAGTGTTTGCATGGTAGCCGACAAAATAATGTCTTAAATTTAAGCAAGCTTATATGTGACAACGCAATCTATTCTTGTGCTTCCTTTTTATGACTTTTTTATTTCAAATTGTGAAAATAAGTATAAATATACTGCTGTTTCATACAATAAACCATAATCATTCCGTACTCGGAAGAACCTTAACAAGATTAAAAATGTTTTTGGTAGGCATTTTAATTCTGGAAAATATAGCATTTCAGTAGACATTTTTGTTTAATATTCGGCCTTATTGTTTACTGGGCGGTGACAATGGACGGATTTATGTAAAAATGCAAGTCGACGTCACGCGCAGCAACAACCGGACCAATCAGGAAGCTCGATACTGACAAATGACGTAGTACTCAATGAGACGACTTTATTGGTTGATATCGAATGACGTAGTGAACTATAATGAGCTCTCTGATTGGACAATATTAACCAATCAAAATGACGCCTAAGAAGACATCTGATTGGTTAGGTTTGAAGGTCTTTTCATTGGTTGAGAATACTAGTTTCTGATTAGTCCAATATTATATCTTTTATTGACGTCACACGGACGTCACCGTCATCGTAGGCCGCCTCACTCGCAAGACCTAGATAATTATATTTTCAAGAAGTGTAAAATCTCTGGATCTCAGTTCTATTAGATTTCAATTATATATTTTCAGATATGTTATAGACACAAATGGTGCAGAAGAAAAAAACATTCGTTAACTAACGCTTTATAATGATTATTTCTTTGTTGATTTAGGATCCGATATTTAACTCAAAATATACAATTAAAATATACACGTTCTGAGCCAACAGTGTAAAACTCCAATCAGCAATTCGTTCCTCCTTAAAAAACATTAGAAATTTAGTTGTGCATGGCACTCTTTTTATTATTGCTTTAGTTAAAATTCAAACACAAAAATTATAATAACTCTCTGAAATAAGACCGTACGTATTGATAGACTACGCCTCTGTTATATAAAGATGATGTTGGTTTGAATATTAAATTGAATAAACTATTATCAAATTATTTTTTTGTACGATTAATAAGATTCAATTTTTACATTCCTTCATAACATTGATAACATCCTTTCTTTTAAATCCAATCTATCAAGTAACTTTAAATTAGGTTAATAATAAGATGTTAAATACTTGGCAAAATAAATTTGGGTTTTAAGATCATTAGGGTAGATGTTAGTTCAAACATTTACAGATTTTCTGAAATAAAAACCAAATATTTAATTGGGATATTTTTTTATTGTTTATAACCGTATCACTCAGTAGAAGCGTGTTTTCATGATCGTAGCAGGCCTTCTAAAAATATTTTCAGTTCTCACGTTTCAAACTGCGCCTTTAATATATTCACAGCAAGGTCTAACGGCATAATCATTAACTGTCATTGTAAGAATCTCTAAAAGTGTTTATTTCATTAGTACCTTTTATTTTCTTAATATGTTTTAGTCAAAAATTTGCTTCAATCGCTAAGAAACAGAACGATTATTGTAGCCGTGGAAGTAGCAGGTGAAATTTAAAAAATATTTAACAGTTTAATGTTTCTAATAGGTAATACTAAATTTCGCATAATAAAATAAAATAATGAAAAAAATCTGCGAATAAACGCGGAGAAATGTAAGAAATATTGCCTAGAAAGTTTTCATATTGTTAACCGTTTTTAGTGTGACTGATTGTCGTTAAAAGGGCACAGGTTCTATTTTGCTCTTACTAGGTATTGTTTAAGTATATTCTAAATTTTAGTTTGGTAATTCCGGCGATTCTACTGACGATTAGTTGACAAAAAAAACTTCAGAGACGTCCTTATTAGAATAAATTTTAATATACTATAAAATAACACAATGTGTTACGTTAGTATAGTAGTGTTTGCAAGGTAGCCGACAAAATAATGTCTTAAATTTAAGCAAGCTTAGATGTGACAACGCAAGCTATTGTTGTCCTTCCTTTTTATGACTTTTTTATTTCATATTGTGAAAAGCAGTATAAATAGTACTGCTGTTTCATACCATAAATCATAATCTTTCCATACTCGGAAGAACCTTAACAAGTTTAAAAATGTTTTTGTTACGCGTTTTAATTCTGGAAAGTATAGCATTTCAGTAGACGTTAATTGTTTAATATTCGGCCGTATCGTTAACTGGGCGGTGACAACGGGCGGATTTATGTAAAAATGTAAGTCGACGTCTCGCGCAGGAACAGTGCCGGACCAATCAGAAAGCTCGATACTAACAACGGACGTAGTACTGATTGAGACGTTTTCATTGGTTGATATCGGGTGACGGAGTGAACTATTATGAGCCCTCTGATTGGACAATATTAACCAATCAAAAGAAGAACCCTAAAAAAAAGAAGAACCCTAACAAAATTTAACATGTTTTTGGTAGGTGTTTTAATTCTGGAACGTATTGCATTTCAGTAGACGTTATTCTCTATTATTCGGCCGTATCATTAACTGGGCGGTGGCAATGGGCGGATCTTATGTAAAAATGTAAGGCGACGTCACGCGAAGGAACAGTACCGGATCAATCAGGAAGCTCGACACTGACAAATGACTGAATGAGACGACTTCATTGGTTCATATCGGATGACGTAGTGAACTATAAGGAGCTCTCTGATTGGACAATAATAACTAATCAAAATCACGCCTAAGAAGACATCTGATTGGTTAGGTTTGAAGATTTTTCATAGGTTGAGAATACTAGTTTCTGATTGGTCCAATATTATATCTTTTATTAACGTCACACGGACGTCACCGTCATCGTAAGCTCGGTACTGACAAATGACGTAATACTGATTTAGACGTTTTCATTGGTTGATATCGGATGACGTAGTGAACTGTAATGAGCCCTCTGATTGGACAATATTAACCAATCAAAATGACGCCTAAGAAGACATCTGATTGGTTAGGTTTGAAGATTTTTCATAGGTTGAGAATACTAGTTTCTGATTGGTCTAATATTATATCTTTTATTAACGTCACACGGACGTCACCGTCATCGTAAGCCGCCTCACTCGCAAGACCTAAATAATTATATTTTCAACTGTAGATCAGTTCTATTAGATTTCAATTATATATTTTCAGATATGTTATAGACACAAATAGTGCTGAATAAAAAAACATTCGTTAACTAACGCTTAATAATGATTATTTCTTTGTTGATTTAGGATCCGATAATTAACTCAAATATATAATTAAAATATACACGTTCTGTGCCACCAGTGTAAAATTCCAATTAACAATTCATTCCTCCTTAAAAAACATTAGTAAATTAGTTGTGCATGGCTCTCTGTTTATTATTGCTTTAGTTAAAATTCAAACACAAAAATTATAATAACTCTTAGAAATAAGACCGTACGTATTGATAGACTACGCCTATGTTATTTAAGGAAGATGTTGGTTTGAACATTAAATTTAATAAACTATTATCAAATTATATTTTTTGTGGGATTAATAAGATTAAATTTTAACATTCCTTCATAACATTGATCACATCCTTTATTTCAAATCCAATCTATCAAGTAACTTGTTGTTGTTTAGTTCAACAGCCAAAAGGCGGGTTTGAACCTCCAAAGGTTTTACTAAGTAAAACGAGGAATGAGGTGATTTACAATTGACTTCCTCACTGAGTGGAAAAGCATGCTTATCATCATGCCAGGCCCTCTGAAAAGCACATATTTTCCACTCTGTAAATGACACCTTCACTTCATTCACCACAGGGACTGGCTGTACAATGAAATTCATTACTTTCAGAGAAAATAACTCTGATTAGTGCCTTTACACCTCTACCTCTTCTGTTCTTCAATGATCCAGTCATTTAATTGACTGACCATGTGATAAGAAACAGAACTTTTTATTTTAGCCTTGCAACAAACAGGTTGAGTGTAAATAATTTGACACTCCACCTGTCTGTTAATGGCAACAAGTAACTTAAAATTAGGTAAATAATGAGATGTTAAATACTTGGCACAATTATTTTCGGTTTTTAGATCATTAGGCTAGATGTTAGTTCAAACATTTACAGGTTATCTGAAATACAAACTAAATATTTAATTCGGTTATTTTTTTATTGTTTATAACCGTATCACTCAGTAGAAGCGTGTTTTCATGAGCGTAGCAGGGCTTCTAAAAAAGGTTTCAGTTCGCACGTTTCAATCGGCGCCGTTAATATATTCACTGCAAGGTCTAACTGCATAATCATCAACTGTCATTGTAACAATCTCTAAAAATGTTTATTTCATTAGTACCTCTTATTTTCTTAATAATGTTTTAGTCGAAAATTTGCTTTTCTCGCTAAGAAAACAGAACGATTATTGTAGCCGTGGAAGTAGCAGTTTAAATTTAAAAAATATTTCACAGTTTCACTGCCTCTTGTAGGCAATACTAATTTTTCGCAGCACAAAATAAAATAATGACACAAGCAGCGAATAAACGCGGAGAAATGTCAAAAATATCGCCCAGAAATTTTTCATGTCGTTACCCGTTTTTAGTAAGACAGATTGTCATTAAAAGGGCACAGGTTCTTGTTTGCTCTTACTAGGTATTGTTTAAGTATGTTCTAAATTTCAGTTTGGTAATTCTGGCGAATCTACTGACGATTAGTTGACAAAAAAACTTCAGAGACGTCCTTATTAGAATAAACTTCAATATATAATGAAAAAATCACAATGTGTTACGTTATTATAGTAGTGTTTGCATGGTAGCCGACAAAATAATGTCTTAAATTTAAGCAAGCGTGTATGTGACAACGCAAGCTATTGTTGTCCTTCCTTTTTATGACTTTTTTTATTTTATATTGTGAAAAGCAGTATAAATATACTGCTGTTTCATACAATAAACCATAATCATTCCGTACTCGGAGGAACCTTAACAAGTTTAAAAATGTTTTTGTTACGCGTTTTAATTCTAGAAAGTATTGCATTTCAGTAGACGTTAATTGTTTAATATTCGGCCGTATCGTTAACTGGGCGGTGACAATGGGCGGATTTATGTAAAAATACAAGTCGACGTCACGCGCAGGAACAGTACCGGACCAATCAGAAAGCTCGATACTGACAAATGACGTAATACTGATTGAGACGTTTTCATTGGTTGATATGGGATGACGTAGTGAACTATTATGAGCCCTCTGATTGGACAATATTAACCAATCAAAATGTCGCCTCAGAAGACATCTGATTGGTTAGAAATGAAAATTTTTCATTGGTTGAAAATACCAGTTTCTGATTGGTCCAATATTATTGCAATACTAAATTATAAATATTAAATTTTCGCATCACAAAATAAAAAAATGACACAAGCAGCGAATAAACGCGGAGAAATGTCAAAAATTTTGCCCAGAAATTTTTTATATTGTTAACCGTGTTTAGTGTGACTGATTGTCTTCATAAGGGCACAATTTGAATTTTGCTCTTACTTGGTATTGATCAAGTATATTCTAAATTTTGGTTTTATAATGCCGGCGATTCTACTTACGATTTTTTGACGAAAAACTTCAGTGACGTCCTTGTTAGAATTTACAAACTTTAATATACTTTATATATTGTTTTAACTTTAATATACAGTGAAAAAAATCACATTTTGTTACGTTCGTATCGTAGTGTCTGCATGGTAGCCGACAAAATAATGTCTTAAATTTCAACAAGCTTGTATGTGACAACGCAATCTATTCTTTTGCTTCCTTTTTATGACTTTTTTATTTCATAGAGTGAAAAGCAGGAGTGAATATACTGTTGTTACATACAATAATACCATAATCATTGCGTACTCGGAAGAACCCTAACAAAATTTAACATGTTTTTGGTAGGTGTTTTAATTCTGGAACGTATTGCATTTCAGTAGACGTTATTCTCTATTATTCGGCCGTATCATTAACTGGGCGGTGGCAATGGGCGGGTCTTATGTAAAAATGTAAGGCGACGTCACGCGCAGGAAAATTACCGGTTCAATCAGGAAGCTCGACACTGACTAATGACGTAATACTGAATGAGACGACTTCATTGGTTCATATCGGATGACGTAGTGAACTATAATGAGCTCTCTGATTGGACAATAATAACTAATCAAAATGACGCCTAAGAAGACATCTGATTGGTTAGTTTTGGAGATTTTTCATTGGTTGAGAATACTAGTTTCTGATTGGTTCTATATTATATCTGCCATTGACGTCACACGCGCGTTGTCGACATTGTAGGCCGCCTTAACCGCAAGACCTAAATAATAATTTTTTTCTACTGTACATTAGTTCTATTATATTTTAGTAGTATATTTTCGGATATGTTAAAGACACAAATAGTGCGAAAGAAATAAAATTTCGTTAAGTAACGCTCTCTAATGGTTATTTCTTTGTTGATTTAGGAACTGATAGTTAACTCAAAACGTGTAATAAAAATATACACGTTCTGCGCCAATAGTGTAAAACTCTAATCAGCAATTAATTCCTAGTTAAAATAACGTTAGAAAATTAGTTGTGCATTGCTCTCTTTTTTTTATTGCTATAGTCAAAATTCAAGCGCAAAAATTTAAATAATTCTTAGAAATAAAACCGTGCGTATTGATGTACTACGCCTATGTTATTTAAGGAAGATGTTGGTTTGAACATTAAATTTAATAAACTATTATCAGATTAGATTTTTTGTACGATTAGTAAGATTAAATTTGAACGTTCTTTCATAACGACTTTGATAACATCCTTTCTTACAAATCTGATTTTTAAAGTTACTTAAAATTAGGTAAATAATGAGATGTTAAATACTCAGCACAATTAATTTGAGTTTTTAGAACATTAGGGTAGAAGTTAGTTCAAATATTTACAAGTTATCTAAAATAAACTGAAAAGTTAATTTGGTTACTTTCCTTGTTTTGTAACCGTATGTTTCAGTAGAAAAGTCATTTGATGAGCAAAGCAGGTCTTCTAAAAAGTTTTCAGTTCGCACCTTGCAAATGCGCCGTTAATATATTCACACTGCAAGGTCTAACTGTATAATAATCTACTGTCAAATGAACAAGGTCTAAAAGTGTTTATTTCACCAGTACTTCTTATGTTGTTATAATTTTTTAGTCGAAAATTGCTTCATTCGTGAAGAAAACAGAACTATTATTTTAGCCGTGGAAGTAGCAGTTGAAATTTAAAAAATATTTCACAGTTTAACTGCCTCTTGTAGGCAATACTAAATTTTCGCATCGCAAAAAAAAATAATGACACAAGCAGCGAATAAACGCGGAGAAATGTCAAAAATATCGCCCAGAAATTTTTCATGTCGTTACCCGTTTTTAGTAAGACAGATTGTCATTAAAAGGGCACAGGTTCTTGTTTGCTCTTACTAGGTATTGTTTAAGTATGTTCTAAATTTCAGTTTGGTAATTCTGGCGAATCTACTGACGATTAGTTGACAAAACAACTTCAGAGACGTCCTTATTAGAATAAACTTCAATATATAATGAAAAAATCACAATGTGTTACGTTATTATAGTAGTGTTTGCATGGTAGCCGACAAAATAATGTCTTAAATTAAAGCAAGCTTGTATGTGACAACGCAATGTATTCTTGTGCATAGTTTATATGACTTTTTTAATTTCATACTGTAAAAAGCAGTATAAATATACTGCTGTTTCATACAATAAACCATAATCATTCCGTACTCGGAAGAACCTTAACAAGTTTTAAAATGTTTTTGGTAGGCGTTTTAATTCTGGAAAGTATAGCATTTCAGTAGACGTTAATTGTTTAATATTCGGCCGTACCGTTAACTGGGCGGTGACAATGGGCGGATTGATGTAAAAATGTAAGTCGACGTCACGCGCAGGAACAGTACCGGACCAATCAAGAAGCTCGGTACTGACAAATGACGTAATACTGATTGAGACGTTTTCATTGGTTGATATCGGATGGCTATAATGAGCCCTCTGATTGGACAATATTAACCAATCAAAATGACGCCTAAGAAGACATCTGATTGGTTATGTTTGAAGATTTTTCATAGGTTGAGAATACTAGTTTCTGATTGGTCCAATATTATATCTTTTATTGACGTCACACGGACTACACCGTCATTGTGGGCCGCCTCACTCGCAAGACCTAAATAATTATATTTTCAACTGTAGGTCAAGTATAAGTATGTTCTAAATTTCAGTTTGGTAATTCCGGCGAATCTACTAACGATTAGTTGACAAAAAAAACTTCAGAGACGTCCTTATTAGAATAAACTTTAATATACAATGAAAAAATCACAATGTGTTACGTTATAATCTATTTGAAATCAACGTGCGGGTGAAGGTCATGCCACTTCCTCACCACGCCTACCCCACCAGTCGTCTGAATGATGCAGCGCGGAGTATGTGTGTGCACTTGTGCCTACGCCTTCATCAGGTTACATTATTTCACTTCGTGAAGTACCGTACGCTTAAAACATCTGACGAGACCAACACATAAATGTGTTATTTAAATCAACTTAAACTCAACCTCATTCGAGAAGTTTAATTACAAACAAAAGGAAAACTGCAATAGAAAAAATCTAAATCCAGTTTTTCTTTTGTTTGTAATTAAAAAAACTTCTCAAATGAGTTTAATTTTCATAGACGTTATTTATATTATTTTTTAGAATAAAATTCTCTACAATTTGCATTAAAATGTTTCGTGTTTTTATTCGTAATTTAACAGAGTTATTTTACGCTAAACTTAAAAAGTATTTTCTAAGCCTTTTCTTTAATGTATTTACGTAGTTTTCATAAAAACTAAAAGCGATACAGTTCTGGGACTCATTTTTTTAAGTTTCCCAGATTAAATAAAAACCATAAGAAACCACTAAACATTTTCCTAAATTTACCTTTTCAAAATTTCAGTATTGCTTTATTTCACTCTTTGCCCAGGAATCAAGGCAAAATCTTTCGCCAGGCATAACTCGCCAACGAAGCATTTCCGGACGTATATTTAGACAAACATTTTGTTACATGTAATAACAATAGTATATACTTGATGTAATGTGTATTATATTATTGTTATAATTGTTATTCATATTGTTTTATGGTTATTATAGATATTATATGTACGCACTATTACAACGTAATATGGAATAATAGAAAAGTCACTGAAATAGAAACACGGTCATTATACTATGCGTCAGCAATGACTCTGTGATATTTTATGACTTTATGAAGCTTACATGTATTGTTTTAAGTAAACAAAAATGTTACAGCACCTTTGTCACCACACACAGGCCTATTTATTTGATTTTTAATACTCTTTCGACCAGTTCAGATTAAAGTTTTGTATCATACAGATGTGCAGTTTCTTTGGCGGGCTTGTGTAAGTTTAGTTAATTCAATTGTTTAAGCGTGAAAGTTGAGATGGCTGCAAACAGTCCTAATCTTCGCAGACAATCCAAACAAATAAATAATTTATAGGGTATATAATTATTTAAAAGAACTTGTGTGAAATTAATTCTTTGCGAACGGCGCTCAAGTTTACATAAAAGGTAATTAACAGTTTATTTCTCAGTCGTAAACAAATTTGTAACAATCCAGTTTCTGTATGCATGCTTTAAAACATAAAAGATAAATAATCATCTTTTTCGTTTAGGTAAAAAAGGTTGGCGATGTTCTTATTAAGGTGCAGTTTGTATAAAGAAATATTAGGATAGAACTATTCCAACGATCCGAAAGTTAAGCACAAAAATTAGGAAAATATATTGTGTAGAATAAAAGGGTTTCACATATCATAGTAGGCCTAATGTCTTATGTGTATCAGAGTAACCATTAAATTTCTTGTCGTTAACAGGCAAAACTTTAGTCCGTAAAGAGAAAAGAAGTAGTTTAATTCAGTAATGTAGAAGTAGTGTAAGGGGTATGAGGAGAAATCTTGCGGAAGGGAAGGGGAAGAAGCGCGTGACCTTCACCCGCACGAAGAAATCAAATGGACTTTAGTATAGTAGTGTTTGCATGGTATCCGACAAAATAATGTCTTAAATTTAAGCAAGCTTATATGTGACAACGCAAGCTATTGTTGTCCTTCCTTTTTATGACTTTTTTTATTTCATATTGTGAAAAGCAGTATAAATATACTGCTGTTTCATACAATAAACCATAATCATTCCGTACTCGGAAGAACCTTAATAAGTTTAAAAATGTTTTTGTTACGCGTCTTAATTCTAGAAGGTATAACATTTCAGTAGACGTTAAAAGTTTAATATTCGGCCGTATCGTTAACTGGGCAGTGACAAGGGGCGGATTTATGTAAAAATCTAAGTCGACGTCACGCGCAGGAACAGTACCGGGCCAATCAGAAAGGTCGATACTGACAAATGACGTAATACTGATTGAGACGTTTTCATTGGTTGATATCGGATGACGTAGTGAACTATTATGAGCCCTCTGATTGGACAATATCAACCAATCAAAATGACGCCTAAGAAGACATCTGATTGGTTAGGTTTGAAGATTTTTCATTGGTTGAGAATACTAGTTTCTGATTGGTCCAATATTATATCTTTTATTGACGTCACACGGACTACACCGTCATTGTGGGCCGCCTCACTCGCAAGACCTAAATAATTATATTTTCAACTGTAGGTCAATTCTATTAGATTTCAATTATATATTTTCAGATATGTTATAAACACAAATGGTGCTGAATAAAAAAACATTCGTTAACTAAAGCTTTATAATGATTTTTTCTTTGTTGATTTAGGATCCGATAATTAACTCAAAATCTATAATTAAAATATACACGTTCTGCGCCAACAGTGTAAAATTCACATTAACAATTCATGTCCCCTTAAAAATCATTAGAAATTAAGTTGTGCATGGCTCTCTGTTTATTATTGCTTTAGTTAAAAGTCAAACACACAAAAATTATAATAACTCTCTGAAATAAGACCGTACGTATTGATAGACTACGCCTCTATTATTTAAGGAAGATGTTGGTTTGAACATTAAATTTAATAAACTATTATCAAATTATATTTTTTGTACGATTAAGAAGATTAAATTTTTACATTCTTTTATAACATTGATAACATCCTTTCTTTCAAATCCAATCTATCAAGTAACTTGTTGTTGTTGTTTAGGTCAACAGCCAAAAAGCTGGTTTGAACCTCCAAAGGTTTTACTAAGTAAAACGAGGAGTGAGGTGGTTTACAATTGCCTTCCTCACTGAGTGGAAAAGTATGCTTATCAGCAGGCCGGGCCCTCTGAAAAGCACTTATTTTCCACTCTGTAAATGACACCTTCACTTCATTCACCACAGGGTCTGGCTGTACAATGAAATTCATTACTTTTAGAGAAGATAACTCTGATTAGTGCCTTTACACCTCTACCTCTTCTGTTCTTCAATGATCCAGTCATTTAATTGACTGACATTGTGATAAGAAACAGAACTATTTATTTTAGCCCTGCAACAAACAGGTTGAGTGTAAATAATTTGACACTCCACCTGTCTGTTAATGGCAACAAGTAACTTAAAATTAGGTAAATAATGAGATGTTAAATACTTGGCACAATTAATTTCGGTTTTTAGATCATTAGGCTAGATGTTAGTTCAAACATTTACAGGTTATCTGAAATAAAAACTAAAAATTTAATTGGTTTATTTTTTTTTATTGTTTATAACCGTATCACTGAGTAGAAGCGTGTTTTCATGAGGGTAGCAGGCCTTCTAAAAAAATTTTTAGCTCGCACGTTTCAAACGGCGCCGTTAATATATTCACTGCAAGGTTGTAACATCTGCTTTCAGATTGTTACGTTTTGTTTTGGTTTTGTTGGCGTTCGCTAGTTGTTTTGGTTGCTGATAACTCGAATCTACTGGCGACGTTAATTAACTCACCGTCCGGTGATGCGTTCTACCGCTTTTTCTGCTAACTGCGTTCCGCCCTCTCATCGAGCTATTCCATTTGCATGACAAGACACTCTTGGTTGAATTGTCGTTGAGTTAAGATCGGTTACTATGTAGTAAATTTTATTACGTGTATTTTAATTTTATAACTTTTGAATAAAGTTAATTCTTCTTGCCCATTTAAACATGGTAAGTAATTTGATTTTATTTTAGAATTCCGAAAGCTGGAAATTCATCACGAGTTGCATTAAATTATATTTTTGTATTAACGTATCTACTTTGCATTTGTACTTGCAATTTCTTGACTACTAGATTCGATTTTGATCTATGTAAAACTAAATTATGACTTATGATAAATTTATTGTAAATGATGTAAAGCCTTGTAATTGGTAAATTGTATTCTTTTTCGAATTGTAATAGCTTATTTTAATTGTCTAGTTTTTTTAACTTTATTATTGTCTATCTATTGCAACTCGTATTAAGTTTCTATCTTTAAATTCATAACTTTGTTATATTTCGTTCATTTACATTGCATTCTTTATGCGTTAGTGCTTTTGCTTGTGATCGACGCTTATTTTACCTAATATTAACACTAGCTCGATCTTTTCTTCAGGGTTCAAATCCGGGAACGGGAATTGCCGTTCAATAATCTTACTATATCTATAATCAGTACATGGAGTTCGACTCCTGAGAATGACAAATTTTCACCTCGCCAGCATCCCGTAATTGATGTTCAACGTTTCCTGACAATTTCTTTCGTTGAGTTATTTGGAGTCCAATTTGGATGGGAATTTCATCTGGGATCTTCCTTTGATGGTTGCATACGTCAGTTGTGTTTCAAAATAAGTGTTAACTACAAAAGGGTATATGTTATTATTTTATCTATTATGAGGGGAGTTCATCCATCTACTTAAGGTGTTTTCAAAGTGATAACCGATGCCTTTTGGGGAAAAGATCACGCCAGAAATTAGGATCCATCTTGGTAACTTCTTGTCTTAGACAGGAAAATTAGTGAATTTCAAAGTGACCTGCTTGAAAGATTTTCCTGTTAATTCCTTTGCTAAACTAAGCAAATAGGAACACTGTTCTGTAAAATTTAATTTTTCCATTGCATAATATTTTTTAATAATAATTATTTTTTTTTTACTCTTAATTAAAAGGGTTGAATTTGAATATGTGTATTTTTCTAAATTTAAAATTCTAAAGATAAAATTTAACATTTTATTTCATAATTTTTATTACTATTCTTGTTTTACACCTTATTGAAAAGGTTGATTATGAATTTAGTTTTTTTATTTTTAAAATTTCTAAAAGTAATAATTATAAAATATGTATATCGAAAAGTAAGCTGCTAGCATGCTAAACAAAAGGATAAGTTTAAATTCAAAATAATTTGGCCATATTTTTTGATGTTCAGTTATTCATTTAATGAATATATCTTTAATTTTTATTGTTTCACTTAAAAGTTATAAAATATACCTCAGGAAGTACTTTTTGGACCTGATATTGTATTAAACCTTCTAGCTATTTAAGGTTGGGTAACATTGTACAATTTTGCTGTTTACTATATATATATTTCTTGTTATAAAATTAAATTATTTTTTTAACTCACTTGTTCAGATTTATTTCATTTATGCAGCGAATTACCCGAGTGTTTGTTTTTTTGAGCTTCCTTAAATTTTTTTTAAATGTTTTGTTAACACCCTTGCCAACCTATCGCTTTGGTTTGCCGTATGTGTTGCCGGCCGCGATAAATGGGTGTTGGAAGGTCTAACTGCATAATCATCAACTGTCATTGTAAGAAGCTCTAAAAGTGTTTATTTCATTAGTACCTCTTATTTTCTTAATATGTTTTAGTCGAAAATTTGCTTCTCTCGCTAAAAAAACAGAACGATTATTGTAGCCGTGGAAGTAGCAGTTAAAATTAAAAAAATATTTAACAGTTTAACTGCCTCTTGTAGGCAATACTAAATTTTCGCAGCACAAAATAAAATAATGACACAAGCAGCGAATAAACGCGGAGAAATGTCAAAAATATCGCCCAGAAATTTTTTATATTGTTAACCGTGTTTAGTGTGACTCATTGTCGTCAAAAGGGCACAATTTGTATTTTGCTCTTACTTGGTATTGATCAAGTATATTCTAAATTTCGGTTTTATAATGCCGGCGATTCTACTTACGATTTTTTGACAAAAAACTTCAGTGACGTCCTTGTTAGAATTTACAAACTTTAATATACTTTATATATTTTTTTAACTTTAATATACAGTGAAAAAATCACATTTTGTTACGTTCGTATCGTAGTGTCTGCATGGTAGCCGACAAAATAATGTCTTAAATTTCAACAAGTTTGTATGTGACAACGCAATCTATTCTTTTGCTTCCTTTTTATGACTTTTTTATTTCATAGAGTGAAAAGCAGGAGTGAATATACTGTTGTTACATACAATAATACCATAATCATTGCGTACTCGGAAGAACCCTAACAAAATTTAACATGTTTTTGGTAGGTGTTTTAATTCTGGAACGTATTGCATTTCAGTAGACGTTATTCTCTATTATTCGGCCGTATCATTAACTGGGCGGTGGCAATGGGCGGGTCTTATGTAAAAAAGTAAGGCGACGTCACGCGCAGGAAAAGTACCGGTTCAATCAGGAAGCTCGACACTGACAAATGACGTAATACTGAATGAGACGACTTCATTGGTTCATATCGGATGACGTAGTGAACTATAATGAGCTCTCTGATTCGACAATAATAACTAATCAAAATGACGCCTAAGAAGACATCTGATTGGTTAGTTTTGGAGTTTTTCATTGGTTGAGAATACTAGTTTCTGATTGGTTCTATATTATATCTGCCATTGACGTCACACGCGCGTTGTCGACATTGTAGGCCGCCTTAACCGCAAGACCTAAATAATAATTTTTTTCTACTGTACATCAGTTCTATTATATTTTAGCAGTATATTTTCGGATATGTTAAAGACACAAATAGTGCGAAAGAAATAAAATTTCGTTAAGTAACGCTCTCTAATGGTTATTTCTTTGTTGATTTAGGAACTGATAGTTAACTCAAAACGTATAGTAAAAATATACACGTTCTGCGCCAATAGTGTAAAACTCTAATCAGCAATTAATTCCTAGTTAAAATAACGTTAGAAAATTAGTTGTGCATTGCTCTCTGTTTTTTATTGCTATAGTCAAAATTCAAGCGCAAAAATTTAAATAATTCTTAGAAATAAAACCGTGCGTATTGATGTACTACGCCTATGTTATTTAAGGAAGATGTTGGTTTGAACATTACATTTAATAAACTATTATCAGATTATATTTTTTGTACGATTAGTAAGATTATATTTGAACGTTCTTTCATAACGACTTTGATAACATCCTTTCTTACAAATCTGATTTTTAAAGTTACTTAAAATTAGGTAAATAATGAGATGTTAAATACTCGGCACAATTAATTTGAGTTTTTAGAACATTAGGGTAGAAGTAAGTTCAAATATTTACAAGTTATCTGAAATAAACTGAAAAGTTAATTTGGTTACTTTCCTTGTTTTGTAACCGTATGTTTCAGTAGAAAAGTCATTTGATGAGCAAAGCAGGTCTTTTAAAATATTTTCAGTTCGCACCTTGCAAATGCGCCGTTAATATATTCACACTGCAAGGTCTAACTGTATAATAATCTACTGTCATATGAACAAGGTCTAAAAGTGTTTATTTCACCAGTACTTCTTATGTTGTTATAATTTTTTAGTCGAAAATTGCTTCATTCGTGAAGAAAACAGAACTATTATTTTAGCCGTGGAAGTAGCAGTTGAAATTTAAAAAATATTTCACAGTTTAACTGCCTCTTGTAGGCAATACTAAATTTTCGCATCGCAAAAAAAAATAATGACACAAGCAGCGAATAAACGCGGAGAAATGTCAAAAATATTGAATAGACATTTTTCATATCGTTAAACGTTTTTAGTGTGACTGATTGTCGTTAAAAGGGCACAATTTGTATTTTGCTCTTACTAGGTATTGTTCAAGTATATTCTAAATTTCAGTTTGGTATTGCCGGCGATTCTACTGACGATTAGTTGACAAAAAAACTTCAGAGACGTCTTACTTAGAATAAACTTTAATATACAATGAAAAGATCACAATGTGTTACGTTCGTATGTGGTTTTTGCATGGTAGCCGACAAAATAATGTCTTAAATTTAAGCAAGCTTGTATGTGACAACGCAATGTATTCTTGTGCATAGTTTTTATGACGTTTTTAATTTCATACTGTAAAAAGCAGTATAAATATACTGCTGTTTCATACATTAAACCATAATCATTCCGTACTCGGAAGAACCTTAACAAGTTTTAAAATGTTTTTGGTAGGCGTTTTAATTCTGGAAAGTATAGCATTTCAGTAGACGTTAATTGTTTAATATTCGGCCGTACCGTTAACTGGGCGGTGACAATGGGCGGATTGATGTAAAAATGTAAGTCGACGTCACGCGCAGGAACAGTACCGGACCAATCAAGAAGCTCGGTACTGACAAATGACGTAATACTGATTGAGACGTTTTCATTGGTTGATATCGGATGGCTATAATGATCCCTCTGATTGGACAATATTAACCAATCAAAATGACGCCTAAGAAGACATCTGATTGGTTATGGTTGAAGATTTTTCATAGGTTGAGAATACTAGTTTCTGATTGGTCCAATATTATATCTTTTATTGACGTCACACGGACTACACCGTCATTATGGGCCGCCTCACTCGCAAGACCTAAATAATTATATTTTCAACTGTAGGTCAAGTATAAGTATATTCTAAATTTCAGTTTGGTAATTCCGGCGAATCTACTAACGATTAGTTGACAAAAAAAACTTCAGAGACGTCCTTATTAGGATAAACTTTAATATACAATGAAAAAATCACAATGTGTTACGTTATACGTTATACGTTTTACGTTATACGTTTTACGTTATACGTAAAACGTGTTACGTTTTTTAGTATAGTAGTGTTTGCATGGTATCCGACAAAATAATGTCTTAAATTTAAGCAAGCTTATATGTGACAACGCAAGCTATTGTTGTCCTTCCTTTTTATGACTTTTTTTATTTTATATTGTGAAAAGCAGTATAAATATACTGCTGTTTCATACAATAAACCATAATCATTCCGTACTCGGAAGAACCTTAATAAGTTTAAAAATGTTTTTGTTACGCGTCTTAATTCTAGAAGGTATAACATTTCAGTAGACGTTAAAAGTTTAATATTCGGCCGTATCGTTAACTGGGCAGTGACAAGGGACGGATTTATGTAAAAATCTAAGTCGACGTCACGCGCAGGAACAGTACCGGGCCAATCAGAAAGGTCGATACTGACAAATGACGTAATACTGATTGAGACGTTTTCATTGGTTGATATCGGATGACGTAGTGAACTATTATGAGCCCTCTGATTGGACAATATCAACCAATCAAAATGACGCCTAAGAAGACATCTGATTGGTTAGGTTTGAAGATTTTTCATTGGTTGAGAATACTAGTTTCTGATTGGTCCAATATTATATCTTTTATTGACGTCACACGGACTACACCGTCATTGTGGGCCGCCTCACTCGCAAGACCTAAATAATTATATTTTCAACTGTAGGTCAATTCTATTAGATTTCAATTATATATTTTCAGATATGTTATAAACACAAATGGTGCTGAATAAAAAAACATTCGTTAACTAACGCTTTATAATGATTTTTTCTTTGTTGATTTAGGATCCGATAATTAACTCAAAATCTATAATTAAAATATACACGTTCTGCGCCAACAGTGTAAAATTCACATTAACAATTCATGTCCCCTTAAAAATCATTAGAAATTAAGTTGTGCATGGCTCTCTGTTTATTATTGCTTTAGTTAAAAGTCAAACACACAAAAATTATAATAACTCTCTGAAATAAGACCGTACGTATTGATAGACTACGCCTCTATTATTTAAGGAAGATGTTGGTTTGAACATTAAATTTAATAAACTATTATCAAATTATATTTTTTGTACGATTAATAAGATTAAATTTTTACATTCTTTCATAACATTGATAACATCCTTTCTTTCAAACCCAATCTATCAAGTAACTTGTTGTTGTTGTTTAGGTCAACAGCCAAAAGGCTGGTTTGAACCTCCAAAGGTTTTACTAAGTAAAACGAGGAGTGAGGTGGTTTACAATTGCTTTCCTCACTGAGTGGAAAAGTATGCTTATCAGCAGGCCGGGCCCTCTGAAAAGCACATATTTTCCACTCTGTAAATGACACCTTCACTTCATTCACCACAGGGTCTGGCTGTACAATGAAATTCATTACTTTCAGAGAAAATAACTCTGATTAGTGCCTTTACACCTCTATCTCTTCTGTTCTTCAATGATCCAGTCATTTTATTGACTGACCATGTGATAAGAAACAGAATTATTTATTTTAGCCCTGCAACAAACAGATTGAGTGTAAATAATTTGACACTCCACCTGTCTGTTATGGGCAACAAGTAACTTAAAATTAGGTAAATAATGAGATGTTAAATACTTGGCACAATTAATTTCGGTTTTTAGATCATTAGGCTAGATGTTAGTTCAAACATTTACAGGTTATCTGAAATACAAACTAAATATTTAATTCGGTTATTTTTTTATTGTTTATAACCGTATCACTCAATAGAAGCGTGATTTCATGAGCGTAGCAGGGCTTCTAAAAAAGGTTTCAGTTCGCACGTTTCAAACGGCGCCGTTAATATATTCACTGCAAGGTCTAACTGCATAATCATCAACTGTCATTGTAACAATCTCTAAAAGTGTTTATTTCATTAGTACCTCTTATTTTCTTAATAATGTTTTAGTCGAAAATTTGCTTCTGGCGCTAAGAACACAGAACGATTATTGTAGCCGTGGAAGTAGCAGTTAAAATTTAAAAAATATTTCACAGTTTAACTGCCTCTTGTAGGCAATACTAAATTTTCGCATCGCAAAATAAAATAATGACACAAGCAGCGAATAAACGCGGAGAAATGTCAAAAATATTGCCTAGAAATTTTTCATATTGTTAACCGTTTTTAGTGGGAATGATTGTCGTTAAAAGGGCACAGGTTCTTGTTTGCTCTTACTAGGTATTGTTTAAGTATATTCTTAATTTCAGTTTGGTAATTCCGGCGAATCTACTGACGATTAGTTGACAAAAAAACTTCAGAGACGTCCTTATTAGAATAAACTTCAATATATAATGAAAAAATCACAATGTGTTACGTTAGTATAGTAGTTTTTGCATGGTAGCCGACAAAATAATGTCTTAAATTTAAGCAAGCGTATATGTGACAACGCAAGCTATTGTTGTCCTTCCTTTTTATGACTTTTTTTATTTTATATTGTGAAAAGCAGTATAAATATACTGCTGTTTCATACAATAAACCATAATCATTCCAAACTCGGAGGAACCTTAACAAGTTTAAAAATGTTTTTGTTACGCGTTTTAATTCTAGAAAGTATTGCATTTCAGTAGACGTTAATTGTTTAATATTCGGCCGTACCGTTAACTGGGCGGTGACAATGGGCGGATTTATGTAAAAATGTAAGTCGACGTCACGCGCAGGAACAGTACCGGACCAATCAGGAAGCTCGGTACTGACAAATGACGTAATACTGATTGAGACGTTTTCATTGGTTGATATCGGATGGCTATAAGGAGCCCTCTCATTGGACAATATTAACCAATCAAAATGACGCCTAAAAAGACATCTGATTGGTTAGGTTTGAAGATTTTTCATAGGTTGAGAATACTAGTTTCTGATTGGTCCAATATTATATCTTTTATTAACGTCACACGGACGTCACCGTCATCGTAAGCCGCCTCACTCGCAAGACCTAAATAATTATAATTTCAAGTGTAGATTAGTTCTATTAGATTTCAATTATATGTTTTCAGATATGTTATAGACACAAATGGTGCTGAATAAAAAAACATTCGTTAACTAACGCTTAATAATGATTATTTCTTTGTTGATTTAGGATCCGATAATTAACTCAAATATATAATTAAAATATACACGTTCTGCGCCACCAGTGTAAAATTCCAATTAACAATTCATTCCTCCTTAAAAAACATTAGTAAATTAGTTGTGCATGGCTCTCTGTTTATTATTGCTTTAGTTAAAATTCAAAAACAAAAATTATAATAACTCTCTGAAATAAGACCGTACGTATTGATAGACTACGCCTATGTTATTTAAGGAAGATGTTGGTTTGAACATTAAATTTAATAAACTATTATCAAATTTTATTTTTTGTGGGATTAATAAGATTAAATTTTAACATTCCTTCATAACATTGATCACATCCTTTATTTCAAATCCATTCTATCAAGTAACTTGTTGTTGTTTAGTTCAACAGCCAAAAGGCGGGTTTGAACCTCCAAAGGTTTTACTAAGTAAAACGAGGAATGAGGCGATTTACAATTGCCTTCCTCACTGAGTGGAAAAGCATGCTTATCATCATGCCAGGCCCTCTGAAAAGCACATATTTTCCACTCTGTAAATGATGCCTTCACTTCATTCACCACAGGGACTGGCTGTACAATGAAATTCATTACTTTCAGAAAAGATAACTCTGATTAGTGCCTTTACACCTCTACCTCTTCTGTTCTTCAATGATAGTCATTTAATTGACTGACCATGTGATAAGAAACAGAACTATTTATTTTTGCCCTGCAACAAACAGATTGAGTGTAAATAATTTGACACTCCACCTGTCTGTTATGGGCAACAAGTAACTTAAAATTAGGTAAATAATGAGATGTTAAATACTTGGCACAATTAATTTCGGTTCTTAGATCATTAGGCTAGATGTTAGTTCAAACATTTACAGGTTATCTGAAATACAAACTAAATATTTAATTCGGTTATTTTTTTTATTGTTTATAACCGTATCACTCAGTAGAAGCGTGTTTTCATGAGCGTAGCAGGGCTTGTAAAAAAAATTTTAGTTCGCACGTTTCAAACGGCGCCGTTAATATATTCACTGCAAGGTCTAACTGCATAATCATCAACTGTCATTATAACAATCTCTAAAAGTGTTTATTTCATTAGTACCTCTTATTTTCTTAATAATGTTTTAGTCGAAAATTTGCTTCTCTCGCTAAGAAAACAGAACGATTATTGTAGCCGTGGAAGTAGCAGTTAAAATTTAAAAAATATTTCACAGTTTAACTGCCTCTTGTAGGCAATACTAATTTTTCGCAGCACAAAATAAAATAATGACACAAGCAGCGAATAAACGCGGAGAAATGTCAAAAATATCGCCCAGAAATTTTTCATATCGTTACCCGTTTTTAGTAAGACTGATTGTCATTAAAAGGGCACAGGTTCTTATTTGCTCTTACTAGGTATTGTTTAAGTATATTCTAAATTTAAGTTTGGTAATTCCGGCGAATCTACTGACGATTAGTTGACAAAAAAATTTCAGAGACGTCCTTATTAGAATAAACTTCAATATATAATGAAAAAATCACAATGTGTTACGTTAGTATAGTAGTGTTTGCATGGTAGCCGACAAAATAATGTCTTAAATTTAAGCAAGCGTATATGTGACAACGCAAGCTATTGTTGTCCTTCCTTTTTATGACTTTTTTTATTTTATATTGTGAAAAGCAGTATAAATATACTGCTGTTTTATACAATAAACCATAATCATTCCGTACTCGGAGGAACCTTAACAAGTTTAAAAATGTTTTTGTTACGCGTTTTAATTCTAGAAAGTATTGCATTTCAGTAGACGTTAATTGTTTAATATTCGGCCGTATCGTTAACTGGGCGGTGACAATGGGCGGATTTATGTAAAAATGTAAGTCGACGTCACGCGCAGGAACAGTACCGGACCAATCAGAAAGCTCGATACTGACAAATGACGTAATACAGATTGAGACGTTTTCATTGGTTGATATCGGATGACGTAGTGAACTATTATGAGCCCTCTGATTGGACAATATTAACCAATCAAAATGTCGCCTCAGAAGACATCTGATTGGTTAGACATGAAAATTTTTCATTGGTTGGAAATACCAGTTTCTGATTGGTCCAATATTATATCTTATATTAACGTCACACGGACTACACCGTCATTGTAGGCCGCCTCACTCGCAAGACCTAAATAATTATATTTTCAACTGTGGATCAGTTCTATTAGATTTCAATTATAAGTTTTCAGATATGTTATAGACACAATTGGTGCAGAGTAAAAAAACATTCGTTAACTAATGCTTTATAATGATTATTTCTTTGTTGATTTAGTATCCGATATTTAACTTAAAATATATAATTAAAATATACACGTTCTGCGCCAACAGTGTAAAATTCCAATTAACAATTCATGTCTCCTTAAAAAACATTAGAAATATAGTTGTGCAATGCTCTCTGTTTATTATTGCTTTAGTTAAAAGTCAAACACAAATATGATAATAACTCTCTGAAATAAGACTGTACGTATTGATAGACTACGCCTATGTTATTTAAGAAAGATGTTGGTTTTAACATTTACTTGAATAAACTATCATCAAATTATATTTTTGTACGTTTAATAAGATTCAATTTTTACATTCCTTCATAACATTGATAACATCCTTTCTTTCAAATCCAATCTATCAAGTAACTTAAAAGTAGGTAAATAATGAGATGTTAAATACTTGGCACAATTAATTTGGGTTTTTAGATCATTAGGCTTGATGTTCGTTCAAACATTTACAGGTTGTCTGAAATAAAAACTAAATATTTAATTCGGTTATTTTGTTTATTGTTTATAACCGTCTCACTCAGTAGAAGCGTGTTTTCATGAGCGGAGCAGGCCTTCTAAAAAAATTTTCAGTTCGCACGATTCAAACATCGCCTTTAATATTGTGACACTTATTGCTAAGGTCCGTTTCGGGATCTAGGTTATTAAATAATTAATAGACTAAAGTTTACAATTACAGATGTTTATTTCACTAAAAGATTACAAAATAAATGATTAAACTAATTATAATTAAGAAATACAATAAATGATTAAATAATTCACTTAAAATAAATAACAAACAATAAATAACTTAATAACTTACTTAGCCTACTTACAATCGCTTTTATAGATTATACTAACATACAACACAAGCTGAATTCACAGAACTACACATTAACTTTACCCAATACACACACAACAAAGAGACGGTATAACAATCTTGAATCACTACAATACTCGGATGTGTAACCTGTAAATACACACCCCATTAATCTCTCGGCAAAGATCACACGAATACTGACTGGACCGCCGCCCGGGGGCCTCCTTTTATTATCATTCACAAAGATCGTTCCAGAAAAAAGTAGAGAAATCTACTCAAGTACAAAAATAACTCTTTATTAATGAATCCTAGAAAAATCCCTTTGTTAACAAGTCAACTATTGTAAATAGAAACGTAAACAACCTCATAAACAACTTCATAAAAATAGCTGTACAAAATAGTATACCTGAACTTTATGATAGTTATTTCAACCCTTATGAATGAATAGACACTTTTATAGTTACAACTGTCATTTACAAA
Source organism: Catonia carolina (assembly GCA_035578175.1). Lineage (NCBI taxonomy): Eukaryota > Metazoa > Arthropoda > Insecta > Hemiptera > Achilidae > Catonia > Catonia carolina. The sequence continues at coordinate 52,115,907 of JAQMRL010000006.1, read as the reverse complement.
ACTGATCTTATTGTGTAGATTATTGTTAATTTATTATTTCTTAACTATGTTTATGAATGAAATTCTGGAAGATTCGTGAGCGATCCCGTCTTTTCTCGATCTTGTTACAATATATTCACTGCATGGTCTAACTGTGTAATCATCTTCTGTCATTGTAAGAAACTCTAAAAGTGTTTATTTCATTAGTACCTCTTATTTTCTTAATATGTTTTAGTCGAAAATTTGCTTCTCTCGCTAAGAAAACAGAACGATTATTGTAGCCGTGGAAGTAGCAGTTAAAATTTAAAAAAATATTTCACAGTTTAACTGCATCTTGTAGGCAATACTAAATTTTCGCATCGCAAAATAAAATAATGACACAAGCAGCGAATAAACGCGGAGAAATGTCAAAAATATTGCCTAGAAATTTTTCATATCGTTAACCGTTTTTAGTGGGACCGATTGTCGTTAAAAGGGCACAGGTTCTATTTTGCTCTTACTTGGTATTGTTTAAGTATATTCTAAATTTCAGTTTGGTTATTCCGGCGATTCTACTAACGATTAGTTGACAAAAAAAACTTCAGAGACGTCCTTATTAGAATAAACTTTAGTATACAATGAAAAAATCACAATGTGTTACGTTATAACTTTATACTTTAGTATAGTAGTGTTTGCATGGTATCCGACAAAATAATGTCTTAAATTTAAGCATGCTTATATGTGACAACGCAAGCTATTGTCGTCCTTCCTTTTTATGACTTTTTTTATTTCATATTGTGAAAAGCAGTATAAATATACTGCTGTTTCATGCAATAAACCATAATCATTCCGTACTCGGAAGAACCTTAATAAGTTTAAAAATGTTTTTGTTACGCGTCTTAATTCTAGAAGGTATAACATTTCAGTAGACGTTAATTGTTTAATATTCGGCCGTATCGTTAACTGGGCAGTGACAAGGGGCGGATTTATGTAAAAATCTAAGTCGACGTCACGCGCAGGAACAGTACCGGGCCAATCAGAAAGGTCGATACTGACAAATGACGTAATACTGATTGAGACGTTTTCATTGGTTGATATCGGATGACGTAGTGAACTATTATGAGCCCTCTGATTGGACAATATTAACCAATCAAAATGACGCCTAAGAAGACATCTGATTGGTTAGGTTTGAAGATTTTTCATTGGTTGAGAATACTAGTTTCTGATTGGTCCAATATTATATCTTTTATTGACGTCACACGGACTACACCGTCATTGTGGGCCGCCTCACTCGCAAGACCTAAATAATTATATTTTCAACTGTAGGTCAATTCTATTAGATTTCAATTATATATTTTCAGATATGTTATAAACACAAATGGTGCTGAATAAAAAAACATTCGTTAACTAACGCTTTATAATGATTTTTTCTTTGTTGATTTAGGATCCGATAATTAACTCAAAATATGTAATTAAAATGTACACGTTCTGCGCCAACAGTGTAAAATTCACATTAACAATTCATGTCTCCTTAAAAATCATTAGAAATTAAGTTGTGCATGGCTCTCTGTTTATTATTGCTTTAGTTAAAAGTCAAACACACAAAAATTATAATAACTCTCTGAAATAAGACCGTACGTATTGATAGACTACGCCTCTATTATTTAAGGAAGATGTTGGTTTGAACATTAAATTTAATAAACTATTATCAAATTATATTTTTTGTACGATTAATAAGATTAAATTTTTACATTCTTTCATAACATTGATAACATCCTTTCTTTCAAACCCAATCTATCAAGTAACTTGTTGTTGTTGTTTAGGTCAACAGCCAAAAGGCTGGTTTGAACCTCCAAAGGTTTTACTAAGTAAAACGAGGAGTGAGGTGGTTTACAATTGCTTTCCTCACTGAGTGGAAAAGTATGCTTATCAGCAGGCCGGGCCCTCTGAAAAGCACATATTTTCCACTCTGTAAATGACACCTTCACTTCATTCACCACAGGGTCTGGCTGTACAATGAAATTCATTACTTTCAGAGAAAATAACTCTGATTAGTGCCTTTACACCTCTATCTCTTCTGTTCTTCAATGATCCAGTCATTTTATTGACTGACCATGTGATAAGAAACAGAATTATTTATTTTAGCCCTGCAACAAACAGATTGAGTGTAAATAATTTGACACTCCACCTGTCTGTTATGGGCAACAAGTAACTTAAAATTAGGTAAATAATGAGATGTTAAATACTTGGCACAATTAATTTCGGTTTTTAGATCATTAGGCTAGATGTTAGTTCAAACATTTACAGGTTATCTGAAATACAAACTAAATATTTAATTCGGTTATTTTTTTATTGTTTATAACCGTATCACTCAATAGAAGCGTGATTTCATGAGCGTAGCAGGGCTTCTAAAAAAGGTTTCAGTTCGCACGTTTCAAACGGCGCCGTTAATATATTCACTGCAAGGTCTAACTGCATAATCATCAACTGTCATTGTAACAATCTCTAAAAGTGTTTATTTCATTAGTACCTCTTATTTTCTTAATAATGTTTTAGTCGAAAATTTGCTTCTGGCGCTAAGAACACAGAACGATTATTGTAGCCGTGGAAGTAGCAGTTAAAATTTAAAAAATATTTCACAGTTTAACTGCCTCTTGTAGGCAATACTTAATTTTCGCATCGCAAAATAAAATAATGACACAAGCAGCGAATAAACGCGGAGAAATGTCAAAAATATTGCCTAGAAATTTTTCATATTGTTAACCGTTTTTAGTGGGAATGATTGTCGTTAAAAGGGCACAGGTTCTTGTTTGCTCTTACTAGGTATTGTTTAAGTATATTCTAAATTTCAGTTTGGTAATTCCGGCGAATCTACTGACGATTAGTTGACAAAAAAACTTCAGAGACGTCCTTATTAGAATAAACTTCAATATATAATGAAAAAATCACAATGTGTTACGTTAGTATAGTAGTTTTTGCATGGTAGCCGACAAAATAATGTCTTAAATTTAAGCAAGCGTATATGTGACAACGCAAGCTATTGTTGTCCTTCCTTTTTATGACTTTTTTTATTTTATATTGTGAAAAGCAGTATAAATATACTGCTGTTTCATACAATAAACCATAATCATTCCAAACTCGGAGGAACCTTAACAAGTTTAAAAATGTTTTTGTTACGCGTTTTAATTCTAGAAAGTATTGCATTTCAGTAGACGTTAATTGTTTAATATTCGGCCGTACCGTTAACTGGGCGGTGACAATTGGCGGATTTATGTAAAAATGTAAGTCGACGTCACGCGCAGGAACAGTACCGGACCAATCAGGAAGCTCGGTACTGACAAATGACGTAATACTGATTGAGACGTTTTCATTGGTTGATATCGGATGGCTATAATGAGCCCTCTGATTGGACAATATTAACCAATCAAAATGACGCCTAAAAAGACATCTGATTGGTTAGGTTTGAAGATTTTTCATAGGTTGAGAATACTAGTTTCTGATTGGTCCAATATTATATCTTTTATTAACGTCACACGGACGTCACCGTCATCGTAAGCCGCCTCACTCGCAAGACCTAAATAATTATAATTTCAAGTGTAGATTAGTTCTATTAGATTTCAATTATATGTTTACAGATATGTTATAGACACAAATGGTGCTGAATAAAAAAACATTCGTTAACTAACGCTTAATAATGATTATTTCTTTGTTAATTTAGGATCCGATAATTAACTCAAATATATAATTAAAATATACACGTTCTGCGCCACCAGTGTAAAATTCCAATTAACAATTCATTCCTCCTTAAAAAACATTAGTAAATTAGTTGTGCATGGCTCTCTGTTTATTATTGCTTTAGTTAAAATTCAAACACAAAAATTATAATAACTCTCTGAAATAAGACCGTACGTATTGATAGACTACGCCTATGTTATTTAAGGAAGATGTTGGTTTGAACATTAAATTTAATAAACTATTATCAAATTTTATTTTTTGTGGGATTAATAAGATTAAATTTTAACATTCCTTCATAACATTGATCACATCCTTTATTTCAAATCCATTCTAATAAACTAATAAACTATTATCAAATTATATTTTTTGTGGGATTAATAAGATTAAATTTTAACATTCCTTCATAACATTGTTTACATCCTTTATTTCAAATCCATTCTATCACGTAACTTGTTGTTGTTTAGTTCAACAGCCAAAAGGCGGGTTTGAACCTCCAAAGGTTTTACTAAGTAAAACGAGGAATGAGGCGATTTACAATTGCCTTCCTCACTGAGTGGAAAAGCATGCTTATCATCATGCCAGGCCCTCTGAAAAGCACATATTTTCCACTCTGTAAATGATGCCTTCACTTCATTCACCACAGGGACTGGCTGTACAATGATATTCATTACTTTCAGAAAAGATAACTCTGATTAGTGCCTTTACACCTCTACCTCTTCTGTTCTTCAATGATACAGTCATTTAATTGACTGACCATGTGATAAGAAACAGAACTATTTATTTTTGCCCTGCAACAAACAGATTGAGTGTAAATAATTTGACACTCCACCTGTCTGTTATGGGCAACAAGTAACTTAAAATTAGGTAAATAATGAGATGTTAAATACTTGGCACAATTAATTTCGGTTTTTAGATCATTAGGCTAGATGTTAGTTCAAACATTTACAGGTTATCTGAAATACAAACTAAATATTTAATTCGGTTATTTTTTTTATTGTTTATAACCGTATCACTCAGTAGAAGCGTGTTTTCATGAGCGTAGCAGGGCTTGTAAAAAAAATTTTAGTTCGCACGTTTCAAACGGCGCCGTTAATATATTCACTGCAAGGTCTAACTGCATAATCATCAACTGTCATTATAACAATCTCTAAAAGTGTTTATTTCATTAGTACCTCTTATTTTCTTAATAATGTTTTAGTCGAAAATTTGCTTCTCTCGCTAAGAAAACAGAACGATTATTGTAGCCGTGGAAGTAGCAGTTAAAATTTAAAAAATATTTCACAGTTTAACTGCCTCTTGTAGGCAATACTAATTTTTCGCAGCACAAAATAAAATAATGACACAAGCAGCGAATAAACGCGGAGAAATGTCAAAAATATCGCCCAGAAATTTTTCATATCGTTACCCGTTTTTAGTAAGACTGATTGTCATTAAAAGGGCACAGGTTCTTGTTTGCTCTTACTAGGTATTGTTTAAGTATATTCTAAATTTAAGTTTGGTGATTCCGGCGAATCTACTGACGATTAGTTGACAAAAAAACTTCAGAGACGTCCTTATTAGAATAAACTTCAATATATAATGAAAAAATCACAATGTGTTACGTTAGTATAGTAGTGTTTGCATGGTAGCCGACAAAATAATGTCTTAAATTTAAGCAAGCGTATATGTGACAACGCAAGCTATTGTTGTCCTTCCTTTTTATGACTTTTTTTATTTTATATTGTGAAAAGCAGTATAAATATACTGCTGTTTCATACAATAAACCATAATCATTCCGTACTCGGAGGAACCTTAACAAGTTTAAAAATGTTTTTGTTACGCGTTTTAATTCTAGAAAGTATTGCATTTCAGTAGACGTTAATTGTTTAATATTCGGCCGTATCGTTAACTGGGCGGTGACAATGGGCGGATTTATGTAAAAATGTAAGTCGACGTCACGCGCAGGAACAGTACCGGACCAATCAGAAAGCTCGATACTGACAAATGACGTAATACAGATTGAGACGTTTTCATTGGTTGATATCGGATGACGTAGTGAACTATTATGAGCCCTCTGATTGGACAATATTAACCAATCAAAATGTCGCCTCAGAAGACATCTGATTGGTTAGACATGAAAATTTTTCATTGGTTGGAAATACCAGTTTCTGATTGGTCCAATATTATATCTTATATTAACGTCACACGGACTACACCGTCATTGTAGGCCGCCTCACTCGCCAGACCTAAATAATTATATTTTCAACTGTGGATCAGTTCTATTAGATTTCAATTATAAGTTTTCAGATATGTTATAGACACAATTGGTGCAGAGTAAAAAAACATTCGTTAACTAATGCTTTATAATGATTATTTCTTTGTTGATTTAGTATCCGATATTTAACTTAAAATATATAATTAAAATATACACGTTCTGCGCCAACAGTGTAAAATTGCAATTAACAATTCATGTCTCCTTAAAAAACATTAGAAATATAGTTGTGCAATGCTCTCTGTTTATTATTGCTTTAGTTAAAAGTCAAACACAAATATGATAATAACTCTCTGAAATAAGACTGTACGTATTGATAGACTACGCCTATGTTATTTAAGAAAGATGTTGGTTTTAACATTTACTTGAATAAACTATCATCAAATTATATTTTTGTACGTTTAATAAGATTCAATTTTTACATTCCTTCATAACATTGATAACATCCTTTCTTTCAAATCCAATCTATCAAGTAACTTAAAAGTAGGTAAATAATGAGATGTTAAATACTTGGCACAATTAATTTGGGTTTTTAGATCATTAGGCTTGATGTTCGTTCAAACATTTACAGGTTGTCTGAAATAAAAACTAAATATTTAATTCGGTTATTTTGTTTATTGTTTATAACCGTCTCACTCAGTAGAAGCGTGTTTTCATGAGCGGAGCAGGCCTTCTAAAAAAATTTTCAGTTCGCACGATTCAAACATCGCCTTTAATATTGTGACACTTATTGCTAAGGTCCGTTTCGGGATCTAGGTTATTAAATAATTAATAGACTAAAGTTTACAATTACAGATGTTTATTTCACTAAAAGATTACAAAATAAATGATTAAACTAATTATAATTAAGAAATACAATAAATGATTAAATAATTCACTTAAAATAAATAACAAACAATAAATAACTTAATAACTTACTTAGCCTACTTACAATCGCTTTTATAGATTATACTAACATACAACACAAGCTGAATTCACAGAACTACACATTAACTTTACCCAATACACACACAACAAAGAGACGGTATAACAATCTTGAATCACTACAATACTCGGATGTGTAACCTGTAAATACACACCCCATTAATCTCTCGGCAAAGATCACACGAATACTGACTGGACCGCCGCCCGGGGGCCTCCTTTTATTATCATTCACAAAGATCGTTCCAGAAAAAAGTAGAGAAATCTACTCAAGTACAAAAATAACTCTTTATTAATGAATCCTAGAAAAATCGCTTTGTTAACAAGTCAACTATTGTAAATAGAAACGTAAACAACCTCATAAACAACTTCATAAAAATAGCTGTACAAAATAGTATACCTGAACTTTATGATAGTTATTTCAACCCTTATGAATGAATAGACACTTTTATAGTTACAACTGTCATTTACAAAACTGATCTTATTGTGTAGATTATTGTTAATTTATTATTTCTTAACTATGTTTATGAATGAAATTCTGGAAGATTCGTGAGCGATCCCGTCTTTTCTCGATCTTGTTACAATATATTCACTGCATGGTCTAACTGTGTAATCATCTTCTGTCATTGTAAGAAACTCTAAAAGTGTTTATTTCATTAGTACCTCTTATTTTCTTAATATGTTTTAGTCGAAAATTTGCTTCTCTCGCTAAGAAAACAGAACAATTATTGTAGCCGTGGAAGTAGCAGTTAAAATTTAAAAAAATATTTCACAGTTTAACTGCATCTTGTAGGCAATACTAAATTTTCGCATCGCAAAATAAAATAATGACACAAGCAGCGAATAAACGCGGAGAAATGTCAAAAATATTGCCTAGAAATTTTTCATATCGTTAACCGTTTTTAGTGGGACCGATTGTCGTTAAAAGGGCACAGGTTCTATTTTGCTCTTACTTGGTATTGTTTAAGTATATTCTAAATTTCAGTTTGGTTATTCCGGCGATTCTACTAACGATTAGTTGACAAAAAAAACTTCAGAGACGTCCTTATTAGAATAAACTTTAGTATACAATGAAAAAATCACAATGTGTTACGTTATAACTTTATACTTTAGTATAGTAGTGTTTGCATGGTATCCGACAAAATAATGTCTTAAATTTAAGCATGCTTATATGTGACAACGCAAGCTATTGTCGTCCTTCCTTTTTATGACTTTTTTTATTTCATATTGTGAAAAGCAGTATAAATATACTGCTGTTTCATGCAATAAACCATAATCATTCCGTACTCGGAAGAACCTTAATAAGTTTAAAAATGTTTTTGTTACGCGTCTTAATTCTAGAAGGTATAACATTTCAGTAGACGTTAATTGTTTAATATTCGGCCGTATCGTTAACTGGGCAGTGACAAGGGGCGGATTTATGTAAAAATCTAAGTCGACGTCACGCGCAGGAACAGTACCGGGCCAATCAGAAAGGTCGATACTGACAAATGACGTAATACTGATTGAGACGTTTTCATTGGTTGATATCGGATGACGTAGTGAACTATTATGAGCCCTCTGATTGGACAATATTAACCAATCAAAATGACGCCTAAGAAGACATCTGATTGGTTAGGTTTGAAGATTTTTCATTGGTTGAGAATACTAGTTTCTGATTGGTCCAATATTATATCTTTTATTGACGTCACACGGACTACACCGTCATTGTGGGCCGCCTCACTCGCAAGACCTAAATAATTATATTTTCAACTGTAGGTCAATTCTATTAGATTTCAATTATATATTTTCAGATATGTTATAAACACAAATGGTGCTGAATAAAAAAACATTCGTTAACTAACGCTTTATAATGATTTTTTCTTTGTTGATTTAGGATCCGATAATTAACTCAAAATATATAATTAAAATGTACACGTTCTGCGCCAACAGTGTAAAATTCACATTAACAATTCATGTCTCCTTAAAAATCATTAGAAATTAAGTTGTGCATGGCTCTCAGTTTATTATTGCTTTAGTTAAAAGTCAAACACACAAAAATTATAATAACTCTCTGAAATAAGACCGTACGTATTGATAGACTACGCCTCTATTATTTAAGGAAGATGTTGGTTTGAACATTAAATTTAATAAACTATTATCAAATTATATTTTTTGTACGATTAATAAGATTAAATTTTTACATTCTTTCATAACATTGATAACATCCTTTCTTTCAAACCCAATCTATCAAGTAACTTGTTGTTGTTGTTTAGGTCAACAGCCAAAAGGCTGGTTTGAACCTCCAAAGGTTTTACTAAGTAAAACGAGGAGTGAGGTGGTTTACAATTGCTTTCCTCACTGAGTGGAAAAGTATGCTTATCAGCAGGCCGGGCCCTCTGAAAAGCACATATTTTCCACTCTGTAAATGACACCTTCACTTCATTCACCACAGGGTCTGGCTGTACAATGAAATTCATTACTTTCAGAGAAAATAACTCTGATTAGTGCCTTTACACCTCTATCTCTTCTGTTCTTCAATGATCCAGTCATTTTATTGACTGACCATGTGAAAAGAAACAGAATTATTTATTTTAGCCCTGCAACAAACAGATTGAGTGTAAATAATTTGACACTCCACCTGTCTGTTATGGGCAACAAGTAACTTAAAATTAGGTAAATAATGAGATGTTAAATACTTGGCACAATAAATTTCGGTTTTTAGATCATTAGGCTAGATGTTAGTTCAAACATTTACAGGTTATCTGAAATACAAACTAAATATTTAATTCGGTTATTTTTTTATTGTTTATAACCGTATCACTCAGTAGAAGCGTGATTTCATGAGCGTAGCAGGGCTTCTAAAAAAGGTTTCAGTTCGCACGTTTCAAACGGCGCCGTTAATATATTCACTGCAAGGTCTAACTGCATAATCATCAACTGTCATTGTAACAATCTCTAAAAGTGTTTATTTCATTAGTACCTCTTATTTTCTTAATAATGTTTTAGTCGAAAATTTGCTTCTCTCGCTAAGAAAACAGAACGATTATTGTAGCCGTGGAAGTAGCAGTTAAAATTTAAAAAATATTTCACAGTTTAACTGCCTCTTGTAGGCAATACTAAATTTTCGCATCGCAAAATAAAATAATGACACAAGCAGCGAATAAACGCGGAGAAATGTCAAAAATATTGCCTAGAAATTTTTCATATCGTTAACCGTTTTTAGTGGGAATGATTGTCGTTAAAAGGGCACAGGTTCTTGTTTGCTCTTACTAGGTATTGTTTAAGTATATTCTAAATTTCAGTTTGGTAATTCCGGCGAATCTACTGACGATTAGTTGACAAAAAAACTTCAGAGACGTTCTTATTAGAATAAACTTCAATATATAATGAAAAAATCACAATGTGTTACGTTAGTATAGTAGTTTTTGCATGGTAGCCGACAAAATAATGTCTTAAATTTAAGCAAGCGTATATGTGACAACGCAAGCTATTGTTGTCCTTCCTTTTTATGACTTTTTTTATTTTATATTGTGAAAAGCAGTATAAATATACTGCTGTTTCATACAATAAACCATAATCATTCCGTACTCGGAGGAACCTTAACAAGTTTAAAAATGTTTTTGTTACGCGTTTTAATTCTAGAGTGTATTGCATTTCAGTAGACGTTAATTGTTTAATATTCGGCCGTACCGTTAACTGGGCGGTGACAATGGGCGGATTTATGTAAAAATCTAAGTCGACGTCACGCGCAGGAACAGTACCGGACCAATCAGGAAGCTCGGTACTGACAAATGACGTAATACTGATTGAGACGTTTTCATTGGTTGATATCTGATGGCTTTAATGAGCCCTCTGATTGGACAATATTAACCAATCAAAATGACGCCTAAAAAGACATCTGATTGGTTAGGTTTGAAGATTTTACATAGGTTGAGAATACTAGTTTCTGATTGGTCCAATATTATATCTTTTATTAACGTCACACGGACGTCACCGTCATCGTAAGCCGCCTCACTCGCAAGACCTAAATAATTATAATTTCTAGTGTAGATTAGTTCTATTAGATTTCAATTATATGTTTTCAGATATGTTATAGACACAAATGGTGCTGAATAAAAAAACATTCGTTAACTAACGCTTAATAATGATTATTTCTTTGTTGATTTAGGATCCGATAATTAACTCAAATATATAATTAAAATATACACGTTCTGCGCCACCAGTGTAAAATTCCAATTAACAATTCATTCCTCCTTAAAAAACATTAGTAAATTAGTTGTGCATGGCTCTCTGTTTATTATTGCTTTAGTTAAAATTCAAACACAAAAATTATAATAACTCTCTGAAATAAGACCGTACGTATTGATAGACTACGCCTATGTTATTTAAGGAAGATGTTGGTTTGAACATTAAATTTAATAAACTATTATCAAATTTTATTTTTTGTGGGATTAATAAGATTAAATTTTAACATTCCTTCATAACATTGATCACATCCTTTATTTCAAATCCATTCTAATAAACTAATAAACTATTATCAAATTTTATTTTTTGTGGGATTAATAAGATTAAATTTTAACATTCCTTCATAACATTGATCACATCCTTTATTTCAAATCCATTCTATCAAGTAACTTGTTGTTGTTTAGTTCAACAGCCAAAAGTCGGGTTTGAACCTCCAAAGGTTTTACTAAGTAAAACGAGGAATGAGGCGATTTACAATTGCCTTCCTCACTGAGTGGAAAAGCATGCTTATCATCATGCCAGGCCCTCTGAAAAGCACATATTTTCCACTCTGTAAATGATGCCTTCACTTCATTCACCACAGGGACTGGCTGTACAATGAAATTCATTACTTTCAGAGAAAATAACTTTGATTAGTGCCTTTACACCTCTACCTCTTCTTTTCTTCAATGATCCAGTCATTTAATTGACTGACCATGTGATAAGAAACAGAACTATTTATTTTTGCCCTGCAACAAACAGATTGAGTGTAAATAATTTGACACTCCACCTGTCTGTTATGGGCAACAAGTAACTTAAAATTAGGTAAATAATGAGATGTTAAATACTTGGCACAATTAATTTCGGTTTTTAGATCATTAGGCTAGATGTTAGTTCAAACATTTACAGGTTATCTGAAATACAAACTAAATATTTAATTCGGTTATTTTTTTTATTGTTTATAACCGTATCACTCAGTAGAAGCGTGTTTTCATGAGCGTAGCAGGGCTTCTAAAAAAAATTTTAGTTCGCACGTTTCAAACGGCGCCGTTAATATATTCACTGCAAGGTCTAACTGCATAATCATCAACTGTCATTATAACAATCTCTAAAAGTGTTTATTTCATTAGTACCTCTTATTTTCTTAATAATGTTTTAGTCGAAAATTTGCTTCTCTCGCTAAGAAAACAGAACGATTATTGTAGCCGTGGAAGTAGCAGTTAAAATTTAAAAAATATTTCACAGTTTAACTGCCTCTTGTAGGCAATACTAAATTTTCGCATCGTAAAATAAAGTAATGACACAAGCAGCGAATAAACGCGGAGAAATGTCAAAAATATTGCCTAGAAATTTTTCATATCGTTAACCGTTTTTAGTGGGACCGATTGTCGTTAAAAGGGCACAGGTTCTATTTTGCTCTTACTTGGTATTGTTTAAGTATATTCTAAATTTCAGTTTGGTTATTCCGGCGATTCTACTAACGATTAGTTGACAAAAAAAACTTCAGAGACGTCCTTATTAGAATAAACTTTAGTATACAATGAAAAAATCACAATGTGTTACGTTATAATCTATTTGAAATCAACGTGCGGGTGAAGGTCATGCCACTTCCTCACCCCGCCTACCCCACCAGTCGTCTGAATGATGCAGCGCAGAGTATGTGTGTGCACTTGTGCCTACGCCTTCATCAGGTTACATTATTTCACTTCGTGAAGTACCGTACGCTTAAAACATCTGACGAGACCAACACATAAATGTGTTATTTAAATCAACTTAAACTTAACCTCATTCGAGAAGTTTAATTACAAACAAAAGGACAACTGCAATGGAAAAAATCTAAATCCAGTTTTTCTTTTGTTTGTAATTAAAAAAACTTCTCAAATGAGTTTAATTTTCATAGACGTTATTTATATTATTTTTTAGAATAAAATTCTCTACAATTTGCATTAAAATGTTTCGTGTTTTTATTCATAATTTAACAGAGTTATTTTACGCTAAACTTAAAAAGTATTTTCTAAGCCTTTTCTTTAATGTATTTACGTAGTTTTCTTAAAAACTAAAAGCGATACAGTTCTGGGACTCATTTTTTTAAGTTTCCCAGGTTAAATAAAAACCATAAGAAACCACTAAACATTTTCCTAAATTTACCTTTTCAAAATTTCAGTATTGCTTTATTTCACTCTTTGCCCAGGAATCAAGGCAAAATCTTTCGCCAGGCATAACTCGCCAACGAAGCATTTCCGGACGTATATTTAGACAAACATTTTGTTACATGTAATAACAATTGTATATACGTGATGTGATGTGTATTATATTATTGTTATTAGTTATTCATATTGTTTTATGGTTATTATAGATATTATATGTACGCACTATTACAACGTAATATGGAATAATAGAAAAGTCACTGAAATAGAAACACGGTCATTATACTATGCGTCAGCAATGACTCTGTGATATTTTATGACTTTATGAAGCTTACATGTATTGTTTTAAGTAAACAAACATGTTACAGCACCTTTGTCACCACACACAGGCCTATTTATTTGATTTTTAATACACTTTCGACCAGTTCAGATTAAAGTTTTGTATCATACAGATGTGCAGTTTCTTTGGCGGGCTTGTGTAAGTTTAGTTAATTCAATTGTTTAAGCGTGAAAGTTGAGATGGCTGCAAACAGTCCTAATCTTCGCAGACAATCCAAACAAATAAATAATTTATAGGGTATATAATTATTTAAAAGAACTTGTGTGAAATTAATTCTTTGCGAACGGCGCTCAAGTTTACATAAAAGGTAATTAACAGTTTATTTCTCAGTCGTATAAAAATTTGTAACAATCCAGTTTCTGTATGCATGCTTTAAAACATAAAAGATAAATAATCATCTTTTTCGTTTAGGTAAAAAAGGTTGGCGATGTTTTTATTAAGGTGCAGTTTGTATAAAGAAATATTAGGATAGAACTATTCCAACGATCCGTAAGTTAAGCACAAAAATTAGGAAAATATATTGTGTAGAATAAAAGGGTTTCACATATCATAGCAGGCCTAATGTCTTATGTGTATCAGAGTAACCATTAAATTTCTTGTCGTTAACAGGCAAAACTTTAGTCCGTAAAGAGAAAAGAAGTAGTTTAATTCAGTAATGTAGAAGTAGTGTATAAGATATGAGGAGAAATCTTGCTGAAGGGAAGGGGAAGAAGCGCGTGACCTTCACCCGCACGAAGATATCAAATGGACTTTAGTATAGTAGTGTTTGCATGGTATCCGACAAAATAATGTCTTAAATTTAAGCAAGCTTATATGTGACAACGCAAGCTATTGTCGTCCTTCCTTTTTATGACTTTTTTTATTTCATATTGTGAAAAGCAGTATAAATATACTGCTGTTTCATACAATAAACCATAATCATTCCGTACTCGGAAGAACCTTAATAAGTTTAAAAATGTTTTTGTTACGCGTCTTAATTCTAGAAGGTATAACATTTCAGTAGACGTTAATTGTTTAATATTCGGCCGTATCGTTAACTGGGCAGTGACAAGGGGCGGATTTATGTAAAAATCTAAGTCGACGTCACGCGCAGGAACAGTACCGGGCCAATCAGAAAGGTCGATACTGACAAATGACGTAATACTAATTGAGACGTTTTCATTGGTTGATATCGGATGACGTAGTGAACTATTATGAGCCCTCTGATTGGACAATATTAACCAATCAAAATGACGCCTAAGAAGACATCTGATTGGTTAGGTTTGAAGATTTTTCATTGGTTGAGAATACTAGTTTCTGATTGGTCCAATATTATATCTTTTATTGACGTCACTCGGACTACACCGTCATTGTGGGCCGCCTCACTCGCAAGACCTAAAAAATTATATTTTCAACTGTAGGTCAATTCTATTAGATTTCAATTATATATTTTCAGATATGTTATAAACACAAATGGTGCTGAATAAAAAAACATTCGTTAACTAACGCTTTATAATGATTTTTTCTTTGTTGATTTAGGATCCGATAATTAACTCAAAATATATAATTAAAATGTACACGTTCTGCGCCAACAGTGTAAAATTCACATTAACAATTCATGTCTCCTTAAAAATCATTAGAAATTAAGTTGTGCATGGCTCTCTGTTTATTATTGCTTTAGTTAAAAGTCAAACACACAAAAATTATAATAACTCTCTGAAATAAGACCGTACGTATTGATAGACTACGCCTCTATTATTTAAGGAAGATGTTGGTTTGAACATTAAATTTAATAAACTATTATCAAATTATATTTTTTGTACGATTAATAAGATTAAATTTTTACATTCTTTCATAACATTGATAACATCCTTTCTTTCAAACCCAATCTATCAAGTAACTTGTTGTTGTTGTTTAGGTCAACAGCCAAAAGGCTGGTTTGAACCTCCAAAGGTTTTACTAAGTAAAACGAGGAGTGAGGTGGTTTACAATTGCTTTCCTCACTGAGTGGAAAAGTATGCTTATCAGCAGGCCGGGCCCTCTGAAAAGCACATATTTTCCACTCTGTAAATGACACCTTCACTTCATTCACCACAGGGTCTGGCTGTACAATGAAATTCATTACTTTCAGAGAAAAAAACTCTGATTAGTGCCTTTACACCTCTATCTCTTCTGTTCTTCAATGATCCAGTCATTTTATTGACTGACCATGTGATAAGAAACAGAACTATTTATTTAAGCCCAGCAACAAACAGATTGAGTGTAAATAATTTGACACTCCACCTGTCTGTTATGGGCAACAAGTAACTTAAAATTAGGTAAATAATGAGATGTTAAATACTTGGCACAATTAATTTCGGTTTTTAGATCATTAGGCTAGATGTTAGTTCAAACATTTACAGGTTATCTGAAATACAAACTAAATATTTAATTCGGTTATTTTTTTATTGTTTATAACCGTATCACTCAGTAGAAGCGTGATTTCATGAGCGTAGCAGGGCTTCTAAAAAAGGTTTCAGTTCGCACGTTTCAAACGGCGCCGTTAATATATTCACTGCAAGGTCTAACTGCATAATCATCAACTGTCATTGTAACAATCTCTAAAAGTGTTTATTTCATTAGTACCTCTTATTTTCTTAATAATGTTTTAGTCGAAAATTTGCATCTGGCGCTAAGAACACAGAACGATTATTGTAGCCGTGAAGTAGCAGTTAAAATTTAAAAAATATTTCACAGTTTAACTGCCTCTTGTAGGCAATACTAAATTTTCGCATCGCAAAATAAAATAATGACACAAGCAGCGAATAAACGCGGAGAAATGTCAAAAATATCGCCTAGAAATTTTTCATATCGTTAACCGTTTCTAGTGGGACTGATTGTCGTTAAAAGGGCACAGGTTCTTGTTTGCTCTTACTAGGTATTGTTTAAGTATATTCTAAATTTCAGTTTGGTAATTCCGGCGAATCTACTGACGATTAGTTGACAAAAAAACTTCAGAGACGTCCTTATTAGAATAAACTTCAATATATAATGAAAAAATCACAATGTGTTACGTTAGTATAGTAGTTTTTGCATGGTAGCCGACAAAATAATGTCTTAAATTTAAGCAAGCGTATATGTGACAACGCAAGCTATTGTTGTCCTTCCTTTTTATGACTTTTTTTATTTTATATTGTGAAAAGCAGTATAAATATACTGCTGTTTCATACAATAAACCATAATCATTCCGTACTCGGAGGAACCTTAACAAGTTTAAAAATGTTTTTGTTACGCGTTTTAATTCTAGAAAGTATTGCATTTCAGTAGACGTTAATTGTTTAATATTCGGCCGTACCGTTAACTGGGCGGTGACAATGGGCGGATTTATGTAAAAATGTAAGTCGACGTCACGCGCAGGAACAGTACCGGACCAATCAGGAAGCTCGGTACTGACAAATGACGTAATACTGATTGAGACGTTTTCATTGGTTGATATCGGATGGCTATAATGAGCCCTCTGATTGGACAAAATTAACCAATCAAAATGACGCCTAAAAAGACATCTGATTGGTTAGGTTTGAAGATTTTTCATAGGTTGAGAATACTAGTTTCTGATTGGTCCAATATTATATCTTTTATTGACGTCACACGGACTACACCGTCATTGTGGGCCGCCTCACTCGCAAGACCTAAATAATTATATTTTCAACTGTAGGTCAAGTATAAGTATATTCTAAATTTCAGTTTGGTAATTCCGGCGAATCTACTAACGATTAGCTGACAAAAAAAACTTCAGAGACGTCCTTATTAGAATAAACTTTAATATACAATGAAAAAATCACAATGTGTTACGTTATACGTTATACATTTTACGTTATATGTTTTACGTTATACGTAAAACGTGTTACGTTTTTTAGTATAGTAGTGTTTGCATGGTATCCGACAAAATAATGTCTTAAATTTAAGCAAACTTATATGTGACAACGCAAGCTATTGTTGTCCTTCATTTTTATGACTTTTTTTATTTCATATTGTGAAAAGCAGTATAAATATACTGCTGTTTCATACAATAAACCATAATAATTCCGTACTCGGAAGAACCTTAATAAGTTTAAAAATGTTTTTGTTACGCGTCTTAATTCTAGAAGGTATAACATTTCAGTAGACGTTAAAAGTTTAATATTCGGCCGTATCGTTAACTGGGCAGTGACAAGGGGCGGATTTATGTAAAAATCTAAGTCGACGTCACGCGCAGGAACAGTACCGGGCCAATCAGAAAGGTCGATACTGACAAATGACGTAATACTGATTGAGACGTTTTCATTGGTTGATATCGGATGACGTAGTAAACTATTATGAGCCCTCTGATTGGACAATATCAACCAATCAAAATGACGCCTAAGAAGACATCTGATTGGTTAGGTTTGAAGATTTTTCATTGGTTGAGAATACTAGTTTCTGATTGGTCCAATATTATATCTTTTATTGACGTCACACGGACTACACCGTCATTGTGGGCCGCCTCACTCGCAAGACCTAAATAATTATATTTTCAACTGTAGGTCAATTCTATTAGATTTCAATTATATATTTTCAGATATGTTATAAACACAAATGGTGCTGAATAAAAAAACATTCGTTAACTAAAGCTATATAATGATTTTTTCTTTGTTGATTTAGGATCCGATAATTAACTCAAAATCTATAATTAAAATATACACGTTCTGCGCCAACAGTGTAAAATTCCAATTAACAATTCATGTCCCCTTAAAAATCATTAGAAATTAAGTTGTGCATGGCTCTCTGTTTATTATTGCTTTAGTTAAAAGTCAAACACACAAAAATTATAATAACTCTCTGAAATAAGACCGTACGTATTGATAGACTACGCCTCTATTATTTAAGGAAGATGTTGGTTTGAACATTAAATTTAATAAACTATTATCAAATTATATTTTTTGTACGATTAAGAAGATTAAATTTTTACATTCTTTTATAACATTGATAACATCCTTTCTTTCAAATCCAATCTATCAAGTAACTTGTTGTTGTTGTTTAGGTCAACAGCCAAAAAGCTGGTTTGAACCTCCAAAGGTTTTACTAAGTAAAACGAGGAGTGAGGTGGTTTACAATTGCCTTCCTCACTGAGTGGAAAAGTATGCTTATCAGCAGGCCGGGCCCTCTGAAAAGCACTTATTTTCCACTCTGTAAATGACACCTTCACTTCATTCACCACAGGGTCTGGCTGTACAATGAAATTCATTACTTTTAGAGAAGATAACTCTGATTAGTGCCTTTACACCTCTACCTCTTCTGTTCTTCAATGATCCAGTCATTTAATTGACTGACATTGTGATAAGAAACAGAACTATTTATTTTAGCCCTGCAACAAACAGGTTGAGTGTAAATAATTTGACACTCCACCTGTCTGTTAATGGCAACAAGTAACTTAAAATTAGGTAAATAATGAGATGTTAAATACTTGGCACAATTAATTTCGGTTTTTAGATCATTAGGCTAGATGTTAGTTCAAACATTTACAGGTTATCTGAAATAAAAACTAAAAATTTAATTGGTTTATTTTTTTTTATTGTTTATAACCGTATCACTGAGTAGAAGCGTGTTTTCATGAGGGTAGCAGGCCTTCTAAAAAAATTTTTAGCTCACACGTTTCAAACGGCGCCGTTAATATATTCACTGCAAGGTTGTAACATCTGCTTTCAGATTGTTACGTTTTGTTTTGGTTTTGTTGGCGTTCGCTAGTTGTTTTGGTTGCTGATAACTCGAATCTACTGGCGACGTTAATTAACTCACCGTCCGGTGATGCGTTCTACCGCTTTTTCTGCTAACTGCGTTCCGCCCTCTCATCGAGCTATTCCATTTGCATGACAAGACACTCTTGGTTGAATTTTCGTTGAGTTAAGATCGGTTACTATGTAGTAAATTTTATGACGTGTATTTTAATTTTATAACTTTTGAATAAAGTTAATTCTTCTTGCCCATTTAAACATGGTAAGTAATTTGATTTTATTTTAGAATTCCGAAAGCTGGAAATTCATCACGAGTTGCATTAAATTATATTTTTGTATTAACGTATCTACTTTGCAATTGTACTTGCAATTTCTTGACTACTAGATTCGATTTTGATCTATGTAAAACTAAATTATGACTTATGATAAATTTATTGTAAATGATGTAAAGCCTTGTAATTGGTAAATTGTATTCTTTTTCGAATTGTAATAGCTTATTTTAATTTTCTAGTTTTTTTAACTTTATTATTGTCTATCTATTGCAACTCGTATTAAGTTTCTATCTTTAAATTCATAACTTTGTTATATTTCGTTCATTTACATTGCATTCTTTATGCGTTAGTGCTTTTGCTTGTGATCGACGCTTATTTTACCTAATATTAACACTAGCTCGATCTTTTCTTCAGGGTTCAAATCCGGGAACGGGAATTGCCGTTCAATAATCTTACTATATCTATAATCAGTACATGGAGTTCGACTCCTGAGAATGACAAATTTTCACCTCGCCAGCATCCCGTAATTGATGTTCAATGTTTCCTGACAATTTCTTTCGTTGAGTTATTTGGAGTCCAATTTGGATGGGAATTTCATCTGGGATCTTCCTTTGATGGTTGCATACGTCAGTTGTGTTTCAAAATAAGTGTTAACTACAAAAGGGTATATGTTATTATTTTATCTATTATGAGGGGAGTTCATCCATCTACTTAAGGTGTTTTCAAAGTGATAACCGATGCCTTTTGGGGAAAAGATCACGCCAGAAATTAGGATCCATCTTGGTAACTTCTTGTCTTAGACAGGAAAATTAGTGAATTTCAAAGTGACCTGCTTGAAAGATTTTCCTGTTAATTCCTTTGCTAAACTAAACAAATAGGAACATTGTTCTGTAAAATTTAATTTTTCCATTGCATAATATTTTTTAATAATAATTATTTTTTTTTTACTCTTAATTAAAAGGGTTGAATTTGAATATGTGTATTTTTCTAAATTTAAAATTCTAAAGATAAAATTTAACATTTTATTTCATAATTTTTATTACTATTCTTGTTTTACACCTTATTGAAAAGGTTGATTATGAATTTAGTTTTTTTATTTTTAAAATTTCTAAAAGTAATAATTATAAAATATGTATATCGAAAAGTAAGCTGCTAGCATGCTAAACAAAAGGATAAGTTTAAATTCAAAATAATTTGGCCATATTTTTTGATGTTCAGTTATTCATTTAATGAATATATCTTTAATTTTTATTGTTTCACTTAAAAGTTATAAAATATACCTCAGGAAGTACTTTTTGGACCTGATATTGTATTAAACCTTCTAGCTATTTAAGGTTGGGTAACATTGTAAAATTTTGCTGTTTACTATATATATATTTCTTGTTATAAAATTAAATTATTTTTTCAACTCACTTGTTCAGATTTATTTCATTTATGCAGCGAATTACCCGAGTGTTTGTTTTTTTGAGCTTCCTTAAATTTTTTTTAAATGTTTTGTTAACACCCTTGCCAACCTATCGCTTTGGTTTGCCGTATGTGTTGCCGGCCGCGATAAATGGGTGTTGGAAGGTCTAACTGCATAATCATCAACTGTCATTGTAAGAAGCTCTAAAAGTGTTTATTTCATTAGTACCTCTTATTTTCTTAATATGTTTTAGTCGAAAATTTACTTCTCTCGCTAAAAAAACAGAACGATTATTGTAGCCGTGGAAGTAGCAGTTAAAATTAAAAAAATATTTAACAGTTTAACTGCCTCTTGTAGGCAATACTAAATTTTCGCAGCACAAAATAAAATAATGACACAACCAGCGAATAAACGCGGAGAAATGTCAAAAATATCGCCCAGAAATTTTTTATATTGTTAACCGTGTTTAGTGTGACTCATTGTCGTCAAAAGGGCACAATTTGTATTTTGCTCTTACTTGGTATTGATCAAGTATATTCTAAATTTCGGTTTTATAATGCCGGCGATTCTACTTACGATTTTTTGACAAAAAACTTCAGTGACGTCCTTGTTAGAATTTACAAACTTTAATATACTTTATATATTTTTTTAACTTTAATATACAGTGAAAAAATCACATTTTGTTACGTTCGTATCGTAGTGTCTGCATGGTAGCCGACAAAATAATGTCTTAAATTTCAACAAGTTTGTATGTGACAACGCAATCTATTCTTTTGCTTCCTTTTTATGACTTTTTTATTTCATAGAGTGAAAAGCAGGAGTGAATATACTGTTGTTACATACAATAATACCATAATCATTGCGTACTCGGAAGAACCCTAACAAAATTTAACATGTTTTTGGTAGGTGTTTTAATTCTGGAACGTATTGCATTTCAGTAGACGTTATTCTCTATTATTCGGCCGTATCATTAACTGGGCGGTGGCAATGGGCGGGTCTTATGTAAAAAAGTAAGGCGACGTCACGCGCAGGAAAAGTACCGGTTCAATCAGGAAGCTCGACACTGACAAATGACGTAATACTGAATGAGACGACTTCATTGGTTCATATCGGATGACGTAGTGAACTATAATGAGCTCTCTGATTCGACAATAATAACTAATCAAAATGACGCCTAAGAAGACATCTGATTGGTTAGTTTTGGAGATTTTTCATTGGTTGAGAATACTAGTTTCTGATTGGTTCTATATTATATCTGCCATTGACGTCACACGCGCGTTGTCGACATTGTAGGCCGCCTTAACCGCAAGACCTAAATAATAATTTTTTTCTACTGTACATCAGTTCTATTATATTTTAGTAGTATATTTTCGGATATGTTAAAGACACAAATAGTGCGAAAGAAATAAAATTTCGTTAAGTAACGCTCTCTAATGGTTATTTCTTTGTTGATTTAGGAACTGATAGTTACCTCAAAACGTATAATAAAAATATACACGTTCTGCGCCAATAGTGTAAAACTCTAATCAGCATTTAATTCCTAGTTAAAATAACGTTAGAAAATTAGTTGTGCATTGCTCTCTGTTTTTTATTGCTATAGTCAAAATTCAAGCGCAAAAATTTAAATAATTCTTAGAAATAAAACCGTGCGTATTGATGTACTACGCCTATGTTATTTAAGGAATATGTTGGTTTGAACATTAAATTTAATAAACTATTATCAGATTATATTTTTTGTACGATTAGTAAGATTATATTTGAACGTTCTTTCATAACGACTTTGATAACATCCTTTCTTACAAATCTGATTTTTAAAGTTACTTAAAATTAGGTAAATAATGAGATGTTAAATACTCGGCACAATTAATTTGAGTTTTTAGAACATTAGGGTAGAAGTAAGTTCAAATATTTACAAGTTATCTGAAATAAACTGAAAAGTTAATTTGGTTACTTTCCTTGTTTTGTAACCGTATGTTTCAGTAGAAAAGTCATTTGATGAGCAAAGCAGGTCTTCTAAAAAGTTTTCAGTTCGCACCTTGCAAATGCGCCGTTAATATATTCACACTGCAAGGTCTAACTGTATAATAATCTACTGTCAAATGAACAAGGTCTAAAAGTGTTTATTTCACCAGTACTTCTTATGTTGTTATAATTTTTTAGTCGAAAATTGCTTCATTCGTGAAGAAAACAGAACTATTATTTTAGCCGT
The DNA here is from genome assembly GCA_035578175.1 of Catonia carolina. Taxonomy (NCBI): domain Eukaryota; kingdom Metazoa; phylum Arthropoda; class Insecta; order Hemiptera; family Achilidae; genus Catonia; species Catonia carolina. The sequence continues at coordinate 52,092,755 of JAQMRL010000006.1, read as the reverse complement.
GGAAGTAGCAGTTGAAATTTAAAAAATATTTCACAGTTTAACTGCCTCTTGTAGGCAATACTAAATTTTCGCATCGCAAAAAAAAAAAATGACACAAGCAGCGAATAAACGCGGAGAAATGTCAAAAATATTGCCTAGAAATTTTTCATATCGTTAACCGTTTTTAGTGTGACTGATTGTCGTTAAAAGGGCACAATTTGTATTTTGCTCTTACTAGGTATTGTTCAAGTATATTCTAAATTTCAGTTTGGTAATGCCGGCGATTCTACTGACGGTTAGTTGACAAAAAAACTTCAGAGACGTCCTTCTTAGAATAAACTTTAATATATAATGAAAAGATCACAATGTGTTACGGTTGTATAGTAATTTTTGCATGGTAGCCGACAAAATAATGTCTTAAATTAAAGCAAGCTTGTATGTGACAACGCAATGTATACTTGTGCATAGTTTTTATGACTTTTTTAATTTCATACTGTAAAAAGCAGTATAAATATACTGCTGTTTCATACAATAAACCATAATCATTCCGTACTCGGAAGAACCTTAACAAGTTTTAAAATGTTTTTGGTAGGCGTTTTAATTCTGGAAAGTATAGCATTTCAGTAGACGTTAATTGTTTAATATTCGGCCGTACCGTTAACTGGGCGGTGACAATGGGCGGATTGATGTAAAAATGTAAGTCGATTTCACGCGCAGGAACAGTACCGGACCAATCAGGAAGCTCGGTACTGACAAATGACGTAATACTGATTGAGACGTTTTCATTGGTTGATATCGGATAGCTATAATGAGCCCTCTAATTGGACAATATTAACCAATCAAAATGACGCCTAAGATGACATCTGATTGGTTGGGTTTGAAGATTTTTCATTGGTTAAGAATACTAGTTTTTGATTGGTCCAATATTATATCTTTTATTGACGTCACACGGACGTCACCGTCATCGTAGGCCGCCTCACTAGCAAGACCTAAATAATTATATTTTCAACTGTAGATCAGTTCTATTAGAATTCAATTATATGTTTTCAGATATGTTATAGACACAAATGGTGCTGAATAAAAAAACATTCGTTAACTAACGCTTTATAATGATTATTTCTTTGTTGATTTAGGATCCGATAATTAACTCAAAATATATAATTAAAATGTGCACGTTATGCGCCACCAGTGTAAAATTCCAATTAACAATTCATTCCTCCTTAAAAAACATTAGTAAATTAGTTGTGCATGGCTCTCTGTTTATTATTGCTTTAGTTAAAATTCAAACACAAAAATTATAACAACTCTCTGAAATAAGACCGTACGTATTGATAGACTACGCCTCCATTATTTAAGGAAGATGTTGGTTTGAACATTAAATTTAATAAACTATTATCAAATTATATTTTTTGTGGGATTAATAAGATTAAATTTTAACATTCCTTCATAACATTGATCACATCCTTTATTTCAAATCCATTCTATCAAGTAACTTGTTGTTGTTTAGTTCAACAGCCAAAAGGCGGGTTTGAACCTCCAAAGGTTTTACTAAGTAAAACGAGGAATGAGGCGATTTACAATTGCCTTCCTCACTGAGTGGAAAAGCATGCTTATCATCATGCCAGGCCCTCTGAAAAGCACATATTTTCCACTCTGTAAATGATGCCTTCACTTCATTCACCACAGGGACTGGCTGTACAATGAAATTCATTACTTTCAGAAAAGATAACTCTGATTAGTGCCTTTACACCTCTACCTCTTCTGTTCTTCAATGATACAGTCATTTAATTGACTGACCATGTGATAAGAAACAGAACTATTTATTTTTGCCCTGCAACAAACAGATTGAGTGTAAATAATTTGACACTCCACCTGTCTGTTATGGGCAACAAGTAACTTAAAATTAGGTAAATAATGAGATGTTAAATACTTGGCACAATTAATTTCGGTTTTTAGATCATTAGGCTAGATGTTAGTTCAAACATTTACAGGTTATCTGAAATACAAACTTAATATTTAATTCAGTTATTTTTTTTATTGTTTATAACCGTATCACTCAGTAGAAGCGTGTTTTCATGAGCGTAGCAGGGCTTGTAAAAAAAATTTTAGTTCACACGTTTCAAACGGCGCCGTTAATATATTCACTGCAAGGTCTAACTGCATAATCATCAACTGTCATTATAACAATCTCTAAAAGTGTTTATTTCATTAGTACCTCTTATTTTCTTAATAATGTTTTAGTCGAAAATTTGCTTCTCTCGCTAAGAAAACAGAACGATTATTGTAGCCGTGGAAGTAGCAGTTAAAATTTAAAAAATATTTCACAGTTCAACTGCCTCTTGTAGGCAATACTAATTTTTCGCAGCACAAAATAAAATAATGACACAAGCAGCGAATAAACGCGGAGAAATGTCAAAAATATCGCCCAGAAATTTTTCATATCGTTACCCGTTTTTAGTAAGACTGATTGTCATTAAAAGGGCACAGGTTCTTGTTTGCTCTTACTAGGTATTGTTTAAGTATATTCTAAATTTAAGTTTGGTAATTCCGGCGAATCTACTGACGATTAGTTGACAAAAAAACTTCAGAGACGTCCTTATTAGAATAAACTTCAATATATAATGAAAAAATCACAATGTGTTACGTTAGTATAGTAGTGTTTGCATGGTAGCCGACAAAATAATGTCTTAAATTTAAGCAAGCGTATATGTGACAACGCAAGCTATTGTTGTCCTTCCTTTTTATGACTTTTTTTATTTTATATTGTGAAAAGCAGTATAAATATACTGCTGTTTCATACAATAAACCATAATCATTCCGTACTCGGAGGAACCTTAACAAGTTTAAAAATGTTTTTGTTACGCGTTTTAATTCTAGAAAGTATTGCATTTCAGTAGACGTTAATTGTTTAATATTCGGCCGTATCGTTAACTGGGCGGTGACAATGGGCGGATTTATGTAAAAATGTAAGTCGACGTCACGCGCAGGAACAGTACCGGACCAATCAGAAAGCTCGATACTGACAAATGACGTAATACAGATTGAGACGTTTTCATTGGTTGATATCGGATGACGTAGTGAACTATTATGAGCCCTCTGATTGGACAATATTAACCAATCAAAATGTCGCCTCAGAAGACATCTGATTGGTTAGACATGAAAATTTTTCATTGGTTGGAAATACCAGTTTCTGATTGGTCCAATATTATATCTTATATTAACGTCACACGGACTACACCGTCATTGTAGGCCGCCTCACTCGCAAGACCTAAATAATTATATTTTCAACTGTGGATCAGTTCTATTAGATTTCAATTATAAGTTTTCAGATATGTTATAGACACAATTGGTGCAGAGTAAAAAAACATTCGTTAACTAATGCTTTATAATGATTATTTCTTTGTTGATTTAGTATCCGATATTTAACTTAAAATATATAATTAAAATATACACGTTCTGCGCCAACAGTGTAAAATTCCAATTAACAATTCATGTCTCCTTAAAAAACATTAGAAATATAGTTGTGCAATGCTCTCTGTTTATTATTGCTTTAGTTAAAAGTCAAACACAAATATGATAATAACTCTCTGAAATAAGACTGTACGTATTGATAGACTACGCCTATGTTATTTAAGAAAGATGTTGGTTTTAACATTTACTTGAATAAACTATCATCAAATTATATTTTTGTACGTTTAATAAGATTCAATTTTTACATTCCTTCATAACATTGATAACATCCTTTCTTTCAAATCCAATCTATCAAGTAACTTAAAAGTAGGTAAATAATGAGATGTTAAATACTTGGCACAATTAATTTGGGTTTTTAGATCATTAGGCTTGATGTTCGTTCAAACATTTACAGGTTGTCTGAAATAAAAACTAAATATTTAATTCGGTTATTTTGTTTATTGTTTATAACCGTCTCACTCAGTAGAAGCGTGTTTTCATGAGCGGAGCAGGCCTTCTAAAAAAATTTTCAGTTCGCACGATTCAAACATCGCCTTTAATATTGTGACACTTATTGCTAAGGTCCGTTTCGGGATCTAGGTTATTAAATAATTAATAGACTAAAGTTTACAATTACAGATGTTTATTTCACTAAAAGATTACAAAATAAATGATTAAACTAATTATAATTAAGAAATACAATAAATGATTAAATAATTCACTTAAAATAAATAACAAACAATAAATAACTTAATAACTTACTTAGCCTACTTACAATCGCTTTTATAGATTATACTAACATACAACACAAGCTGAATTCACAGAACTACACATTAACTTTACCCAATACACACACAACAAAGAGACGGTATAACAATCTTGAATCACTACAATACTCGGATGTGTAACCTGTAAATACACACCCCATTAATCTCTCGGCAAAGATCACACGAATACTGACTGGACCGCCGCCCGGGGGCCTCCTTTTATTATCATTCACAAAGATCGTTCCAGAAAAAAGTAGAGAAATCTACTCAAGTACAAAAATAACTCTTTATTAATGAATCCTAGAAAAATCGCTTTGTTAACAAGTCAACTATTGTAAATAGAAACGTAAACAACCTCATAAACAACTTCATAAAAATAGCTGTACAAAATAGTATACCTGAACTTTATGATAGTTATTTCAACCCTTATGAATGAATAGACACTTTTATAGTTACAACTGTCATTTACAAAACTGATCTTACTGTGTAGATTATTGTTAATTTATTATTTCTTAACTATGTTTATGAATGAAATTCTGGAAGATTCGTGAGCGATCCCGTCTTTTCTCGATCTTGTTACAATATATTCACTGCATGGTCTAACTGTGTAATCATCTTCTGTCATTGTAAGAAACTCTAAAAGTGTTTATTTCATTAGTACCTCTTATTTTCTTAATACGTTTTAGTCGAAAATTTGCTTCTCTCGCTAAGAAAACAGAACGATTATTGTAGCCGTGGAAGTAGCAGTTAAAATTTAAAAAAATATTTCACAGTTTAACTGCATCTTGTAGGCAATACTAAATTTTCGCATCGCAAAATAAAATAATGACACAAGCAGCGAATAAACGCGGAGAAATGTCAAAAATATTGCCTAGAAATTTTTCATATCGTTAACCGTTTTTAGTGGGACCGATTGTCGTTAAAAGGGCACAGGTTCTATTTTGCTCTTACTTGGTATTGTTTAAGTATATTCTAAATTTCAGTTTGGTTATTCCGGCGATTCTACTAACGATTAGTTGACAAAAAAAACTTCAGAGACGTCCTTATTAGAATAAACTTTAGTATACAATGAAAAAATCACAATGTGTTACGTTATAACTTTATACTTTAGTATAGTAGTGTTTGCATGGTATCCGACAAAATAATGTCTTAAATTTAAGCAAGCTTATATGTGACAACGCAAGCTATTGTCGTCCTTCCTTTTTATGACTTTTTTTATTTCATATTGTGAAAAGCAGTATAAATATACTGCTGTTTCATGCAATAAACCATAATCATTCCGTACTCGGAAGAACCTTAATAAGTTTAAAAATGTTTTTGTTACGCGTCTTAATTCTAGAAGGTATAACATTTCAGTAGACGTTAATTGTTTAATATTCGGCCGTATCGTTAACTGGGCAGTGACAAGGGGCGGATTTATGTAAAAATCTAAGTCGACGTCACGCGCAGGAACAGTACCGGGCCAATCAGAAAGGTCGATACTGACAAATGACGTAATACTGATTGAGACGTTTTCATTGGTTGATATCGGATGACGTAGTGAACTATTATGAGCCCTCTGATTGGACAATATTAACCAATCAAAATGACGCCCAAGAAGACATCTGATTGGTTAGGTTTGAAGATTTTTCATTGGTTGAGAATACTAGTTTCTGATTGGTCCAATATTATATCTTTTATTGACGTCACACGGACTACACCGTCATTGTGGGCCGCCTCACTCGCAAGACCTAAATAATTATATTTTCAACTGTAGGTCAATTCTATTAGATTTCAATTATATATTTTCAGATATGTTATAAACACAAATGGTGCTGAATAAAAAAACATTCGTTAACTAACGCTTTATAATGATTTTTTCTTTGTTGATTTAGGATCCGATAATTAACTCAAAATATATAATTAAAATGTACACGTTCTGCGCCAACAGTGTAAAATTCACATTAACAATTCATGTCTCCTTAAAAATCATTAGAAATTAAGTTGTGCATGTCTCTCTGTTTATTATTGCTTTAGTTAAAAGTCAAACACACAAAAATTATAATAACTCTCTGAAATAACACCGTACGTATTGATAGACTACGCCTCTATTATTTAAGGAAGATGTTGGTTTGAACATTAAATTTAATAAACTATTATCAAATTATATTTTTTGTACGATTAATAAGATTAAATTTTTACATTTATTCATAACATTGATAACATCCTTTCTTTCAAACCCAATCTATCAAGTAACTTGTTGTTGTTGTTTAGGTCAACAGCCAAAAGGCTGGTTTGAACCTCCAAAGGTTTTACTAAGTAAAACGAGGAGTGAGGTGGTTTACAATTGCTTTCCTCACTGAGTGGAAAAGTATGCTTATCAGCAGGCCGGGCCCTCTGAAAAGCACATATTTTCCACTCTGTAAATGACACCTTCACTTCATTCACCACAGGGTCTGGCTGTACAATGAAATTCATTACTTTCAGAGAAAATAACTCTGATTAGTGCCTTTACACCTCTATCTCTTCTGTTCTTCAATGATCCAGTCATTTTATTGACTGACCATGTGATAAGAAACAGAATTATTTATTTTAGCCCTGCAACAAACAGATTGAGTGTAAATAATTTGACACTCCACCTGTCTGTTATGGGCAACAAGTAACTTAAAATTAGGTAAATAATGAGATGTTAAATACTTGGCACAATTAATTTCGGTTTTTAGATCATTAGGCTAGATGTTAGTTCAAACATTTACAGGTTATCTGAAATACAAACTAAATATTTAATTCGGTTATTTCTTTATTGTTTATAACCGTATCACTCAATAGAAGCGTGATTTCATGAGCGTAGCAGGGCTTCTAAAAAAGGTTTCAGTTCGCACGTTTCAAACGGCGCCGTTAATATATTCACTGCAAGGTCTAACTGCATAATCATCAACTGTCATTGTAACAATCTCAAAAAGTGTTTATTTCATTAGTACCTCTTATTTTCTTAATAATGTTTTAGTCGAAAATTTGCTTCTGGCGCTAAGAACACAGAACGATTATTGTAGCCGTGGAAGTAGCAGTTAAAATTTAAAAAATATTTCACAGTTTAACTGCCTCTTGTAGGCAATACTAAATTTTCGCATCGCAAAATAAAATAATGACACAAGCAGCGAATAAACGCGGAGAAATGTCAAAAACATTGCCTAGAAATTTTTCATATTGTTAACCGTTTTTAGTGGGAATGATTGTCGTTAAAAGGGCACAGGTTCTTGTTTGCTCTTACTAGGTATTGTTTAAGTATATTCTAAATTTCAGTTTGGTAATTCCGGCGAATCTACTGACGATTAGTTGACAAAAAAAACTTCAGAGACGTCCTTATTAGAATAAACTTCAATATATAATGAAAAAATCACAATGTGTTACGTTAGTATAGTAGTTTTTGCATGGTAGCCGACAAAATAATGTCTTAAATTTAAGCAAGCGTATATGTGACAACGCAAGCTATTGTTGTCCTTCCTTTTTACGACTTTTTTTATTTTATATTGTGAAAAGCAGTATAAATATACTGCTGTTTCATACAATAAACCATAATCATTCCGTACTCGGAAGAACCTTAACAAGTTTTAAAATGTTTTTGGTAGGCGTTTTAATTCTGGAAAGTATAGCATTTCAGTAGACGTTAATTGTTTAATATTCGGCCGTACCGTTAACTGGGCGGTGACAATGGGCGGATTGATGTAAAAATGTAAGTCGATTTCACGCGCAGGAACAGTACCGGACCAATCAGGAAGCTCGGTACTGACAAATGACGTAATACTGATTGAGACGTTTTCATTGGTTGATATCGGATGGCTATAATGAGCCCTCTGATTGGACAATATTAACCAATCAAAATGACGCCTAAGATGACATCTGATTGGTTGGGTTTGAAGATTTTTCATTGGTTAAGAATACTAGTTTTTGATTGGTCCAATATTATATCTTTTATTGACGTCACACGGACGTCACCGTCATCGTAGGCCGCCTCACTAGCAAGACCTAAATAATTATATTTTCAACTGTAGATCAGTTCTATTAGAATTCAATTATATGTTTTCAGATATGTTATAGACACAAATGGTGCTGAATAAAAAAACATTCGTTAACTAACGCTTTATAATGATTATTTCTTTGTTGATTTAGGATCCGATAATTAACTCAAAATATATAATTAAAATGTGCACGTTAAGCGCCACCAGTGTAAAATTCCAAATAACAATTCATTCCTCCTTAAAAAACATTAGAAAATTAGTTGTGCATGGCTCTCTGTTTATTATTGCTTTAGTTAAAATTCAAACACAAAAATTATAATAACTCTCTGAAATAAGACCGTACGTATTGATAGACTACGCCTCCATTATTTAAGGAAGATGTTGGTTTGAACATTAAATTTAATAAACTATTATCAAATTATATTTTTTGTGGGATTAATAAGATTAAATTTTAACATTCCTTCATAACATTGATCACATCCTTTATTTCAAATCCATTCTATCAAGTAACTTGTTGTTGTTTAGTTCAACAGCCAAAAGGCGGGTTTGAACCTCCAAAGGTTTTACTAAGTAAAACGAGGAATGAGGCGATTTACAATTGCCTTCCTCACTGAGTGGAAAAGCATGCTTATCATCATGCCAGGCCCTCTGAAAAGCACATATTTTCCACTCTGTAAATGATGCCTTCACTTCATTCACCACAGGGACTGGCTGTACAATGAAATTCATTACTTTCAGAAAAGATAACTCTGATTAGTGCCTTTACACCTCTACCTCTTCTGTTCTTCAATGATACAGTCATTTAATTGACTGACCATGTGATAAGAAACAGAACTATTTATTTTTGCCCTGCAACAAACAGATTGAGTGTAAATAATTTGACACTCCACCTGTCTGTTATGGGCAACAAGTAACTTAAAATTAGGTAAATAATGAGATGTTAAATACTTGGCACAATTAATTTCGGTTTTTAGATCATTAGGCTAGATGTTAGTTCAAACATTTACAGGTTATCTGAAATACAAACTAAATATTTAATTCGGTTATTTTTTTTATTGTTTATAACCGTATCACTCAGTAGAAGCGTGTTTTCATGAGCGTAGCAGGGCTTGTAAAAAAAATTTTAGTTCGCACGTTTCAAACGGCGCCGTTAATATATTCACTGCAAGGTCTAACTGCATAATCATCAACTGTCATTATAACAATCTCTAAAAGTGTTTATTTCATTAGTACCTCTTATTTTCTTAATAATGTTTTAGTCGAAAATTTGCTTCTCTCGCTAAGAAAACAGAACGATTATTGTAGCCGTGGAAGTAGCAGTTAAAATTTAAAAAATATTTCACAGTTCAACTGCCTCTTGTAGGCAATACTAATTTTTCGCAGCACAAAATAAAATAATGACACAAGCAGCGAATAAACGCGGAGAAATGTCAAAAATATCGCCCAGAAATTTTTCATATCGTTACCCGTTTTTAGTAAGACTGATTGTCATTAAAAGGGCACAGGTTCTTGTTTGCTCTTACTAGGTATTGTTTAATTATATTCTAAATTTAAGTTTGGTAATTCCGGCGAATCTACTGACGATTAGTTGACAAAAAAACTTCAGAGACGTCCTTATTAGAATAAACTTCAATATATAATGAAAAAATCACAATGTGTTACGTTAGTATAGTAGTGTTTGCATGGTAGCCGACAAAATAATGTCTTAAATTTAAGCAAGCGTATATGTGACAACGCAAGCTATTGTTGTCCTTCCTTTTTATGACTTTTTTTATTTTATATTGTGAAAAGCAGTATAAATATACTGCTGTTTCATACAATAAACCATAATCATTCCGTACTCGGAGGAACCTTAACAAGTTTAAAAATGTTTTTGTTACGCGTTTTAATTCTAGAAAGTATTGCATTTCAGTAGACGTTAATTGTTTAATATTCGGCCGTATCGTTAACTGGGCGGTGACAATGGGCGGATTTATGTAAAAATGTAAGTCGACGTCACGCGCAGGAACAGTACCGGACCAATCAGAAAGCTCGATACTGACAAATGACGTAATACAGATTGAGACGTTTTCATTGGTTGATATCGGATGACGTAGTGAACTATTATGAGCCCTCTGATTGGACAATATTAACCAATCAAAATGTCGCCTCAGAAGACATCTGATTGGTTAGACATGAAAATTTTTCATTGGTTGGAAATACCAGTTTCTGATTGGTCCAATATTATATCTTATATTAACGTCACACGGACTACACCGTCATTGTAGGCCGCCTCACTCGCAAGACCTAAATAATTATATTTTCAACTGTGGATCAGTTCTATTAGATTTCAATTATAAGTTTTCAGATATGTTATAGACACAATTGGTGCAGAGTAAAAAAACATTCGTTAACTAATGCTTTATAATGATTATTTCTTTGTTGATTTAGTATCCGATATTTAACTTAAAATATATAATTAAAATATACACGTTCTGCGCCAACAGTGTAAAATTCCAATTAACAATTCATGTCTCCTTAAAAAACATTAGAAATATAGTTGTGCAATGCTCTCTGTTTATTATTGCTTTAGTTAAAAGTCAAACACAAATATGATAATAACTCTCTGAAATAAGACTGTACGTATTGATAGACTACGCCTATGTTATTTAAGAAAGATGTTGGTTTTAACATTTACTTGAATAAACTATCATCAAATTATATTTTTGTACGTTTAATAAGATTCAATTTTTACATTCCTTCATAACATTGATAACATCCTTTCTTTCAAATCCAATCTATCAAGTAACTTAAAAGTAGGTAAATAATGAGATGTTAAATACTTGGCACAATTAATTTGGGTTTTTAGATCATTAGGCTTGATGTTCGTTCAAACATTTACAGGTTGTCTGAAATAAAAACTAAATATTTAATTCGGTTATTTTGTTTATTGTTTATAACCGTCTCACTCAGTAGAAGCGTGTTTTCATGAGCGGAGCAGGCCTTCTAAAAAAATTTTCAGTTCGCACGATTCAAACATCGCCTTTAATATTGTGACACTTATTGCTAAGGTCCGTTTCGGGATCTAGGTTATTAAATAATTAATAGACTAAAGTTTACAATTACAGATGTTTATTTCACTAAAAGATTACAAAATAAATGATTAAACTAATTATAATTAAGAAATACAATAAATGATTAAATAATTCACTTAAAATAAATAACAAACAATAAATAACTTAATAACTTACTTAGCCTACTTACAATCGCTTTTATAGATTATACTAACATACAACACAAGCTGAATTCACAGAACTACACATTAACTTTACCCAATACACACACAACAAAGAGACGGTATAACAATCTTGAATCACTACAATACTCGGATGTGTAACCTGTAAATACACACCCCATTAATCTCTCGGCAAAGATCACACGAATACTGACTGGACCGCCGCCCGGGGGCCTCCTTTTATTATCATTCACAAAGATCGTTCCAGAAAAAAGTAGAGAAATCTACTCAAGTACAAAAATAACTCTTTATTAATGAATCCTAGAAAAATCCCTTTGTTAACAAGTCAACTATTGTAAATAGAAACGTAAACAACCTCATAAACAACTTCATAAAAATAGCTGTACAAAATAGTATACCTGAACTTTATGATAGTTATTTCAACCCTTATGAATGAATAGACACTTTTATAGTTACAACTGTCATTTACAAAACTGATCTTATTGTGTAGATTATTGTTAATTTATTATTTCTTAACTATGTTTATGAATGAAATTCTGGAAGATTCGTGAGCGATCCCGTCTTTTCTCGATCTTGTTACAATATATTCACTGCATGGTCTAACTGTGTAATCATCTTCTGTCATTGTAAGAAACTCTAAAAGTGTTTATTTCATTAGTACCTCTTATTTTCTTAATATGTTTTAGTCGAAAATTTGCTTCTCTCGCTAAGAAAACAGAACGATTATTGTAGCCGTGGAAGTAGCAGTTAAAATTTAAAAAAATATTTCACAGTTTAACTGCATCTTGTAGGCAATACTAAATTTTCGCATCGCAAAATAAAATAATGACACAAGCAGCGAATAAACGCGGAGAAATGTCAAAAATATTGCCTAGAAATTTTTCATATCGTTAACCGTTTTTAGTGGGACCGATTGTCGTTAAAAGGGCACAGGTTCTATTTTGCTCTTACTTGGTATTGTTTAAGTATATTCTAAATTTCAGTTTGGTTATTCCGGCGATTCTACTAACGATTAGTTGACAAAAAAAACTTCAGAGACGTCCTTATTAGAATAAACTTTAGTATACAATGAAAAAATCACAATGTGTTACGTTATAACTTTATACTTTAGTATAGTAGTGTTTGCATGGTATCCGACAAAATAATGTCTTAAATTTAAGCAAGCTTATATGTGACAACGCAAGCTATTGTCGTCCTTCCTTTTTATGACTTTTTTTATTTCATATTGTGAAAAGCAGTATAAATATACTGCTGTTTCATGCAATAAACCATAATCATTCCGTACTCGGAAGAACCTTAATAAGTTTAAAAATGTTTTTGTTACGCGTCTTAATTCTAGAAGGTATAACATTTCAGTAGACGTTAATTGTTTAATATTCGGCCGTATCGTTAACTGGGCAGTGACAAGGGGCGGATTTATGTAAAAATCTAAGTCGACGTCACGCGCAGGAACAGTACCGGGCCAATCAGAAAGGTCGATACTGACAAATGACGTAATACTGATTGAGACGTTTTCATTGGTTGATATCGGATGACGTAGTGAACTATTATGAGCCCTCTGATTGGACAATATTAACCAATCAAAATGACGCCTAAGAAGACATCTGATTGGTTAGGTTTGAAGATTTTTCATTGGTTGAGAATACTAGTTTCTGATTGGTCCAATATTATATCTTTTATTGACGTCACACGGACTACACCGTCATTGTGGGCCGCCTCACTCGCAAGACCTAAATAATTATATTTTCAACTGTAGGTCAATTCTATTAGATTTCAATTATATATTTTCAGATATGTTATAAACACAAATGGTGCTGAATAAAAAAACATTCGTTAACTAACGCTTTATAATGATTTTTTCTTTGTTGATTTAGGATCCGATAATTAACTCAAAATATATAATTAAAATGTACACGTTCTGCGCCAACAGTGTAAAATTCACATTAACAATTCATGTCTCCTTAAAAATCATTAGAAATTAAGTTGTGCATGGCTCTCTGTTTATTATTGCTTTAGTTAAAAGTCAAACACACAAAAATTATAATAACTCTCTGAAATAAGACCGTACGTATTGATAGACTACGCCTCTATTATTTAAGGAAGATGTTGGTTTGAACATTAAATTTAATAAACTATTATCAAATTATATTTTTTGTACGATTAATAAGATTAAATTTTTACATTCTTTCATAACATTGATAACATCCTTTCTTTCAAACCCAATCTATCAAGTAACTTGTTGTTGTTGTTTAGGTCAACAGCCAAAAGGCTGGTTTGAACCTCCAAAGGTTTTACTAAGTAAAACGAGGAGTGAGGTGGTTTACAATTGCTTTCCTCACTGAGTGGAAAAGTATGCTTATCAGCAGGCCGGGCCCTCTGAAAAGCACATATTTTCCACTCTGTAAATGACACCTTCACTTCATTCACCACAGGGTCTGGCTGTACAATGAAATTCATTACTTTCAGAGAAAATAACTCTGATTAGTGCCTTTACACCTCTATCTCTTCTGTTCTTCAATGATCCAGTCATTTTATTGACTGACCATGTGATAAGAAACAGAATTATTTATTTTAGCCCTGCAACAAACAGATTGAGTGTAAATAATTTGACACTCCACCTGTCTGTTATGGGCAACAAGTAACTTAAAATTAGGTAAATAATGAGATGTTAAATACTTGGCACAATTAATTTCGGTTTTTAGATCATTAGGCTAGATGTTAGTTCAAACATTTACAGGTTATCTGAAATACAAACTAAATATTTAATTCGGTTATTTTTTTATTGTTTATAACCGTATCACTCAATAGAAGCGTGATTTCATGAGCGTAGCAGGGCTTCTAAAAAAATTTTCAGTTCGCACGTTTCAAACGGCGCCGTTAATATATTCACTGCAAGGTCTAACTGCATAATCATCAACTGTCATTGTAACAATCTCTAAAAGTGTTTATTTCATTAGTACCTCTTATTTTCTTAATAATGTTTTAGTCGAAAATTTGCTTCTGGCGCTAAGAACACAGAACGATTATTGTAGCCGTGGAAGTAGCAGTTAAAATTTAAAAAATATTTCACAGTTTAACTGCCTCTTGTAGGCAATACTAAATTTTCGCATCGCAAAATAAAATAATGACACAAGCAGCGAATAAACGCGGAGAAATGTCAAAAATATTGCCTAGAAATTTTTCATATTGTTAACCGTTTTTAGTGGGAATGATTGTCGTTAAAAGGGCACAGGTTCTTGTTTGCTCTTACTAGGTATTGTTTAAGTATATTCTAAATTTCAGTTTGGTAATTCCGGCGAATCTACTGACGATTAGTTGACAAAAAAAACTTCAGAGACGTCCTTATTAGAATAAACTTCAATATATAATGAAAAAATCACAATGTGTTACGTTAGTATAGTAGTTTTTGCATGGTAGCCGACAAAATAATGTCTTAAATTTAAGCAAGCGTATATGTGACAACGCAAGCTATTGTTGTCCTTCCTTTTTATGACTTTTTTTATTTTTTATTGTGAAAAGCAGTATAAATATACTGCTGTTTCATACAATAAACCATAATCATTCCGTACTCGGAGGAACCTTAACAAGTTTAAAAATGTTTTTGTTACGCTTTTTAATTCTAGAAAGTATTGCATTTCAGTAGACGTTAATTGTTTAATATTCGGCCGTACCGTTAACTGGGCGGTGACAATGGGCGGATTTATGTAAAAATGTAAGTCGACGTCACGCGCAGGAACAGTACCGGACCAATCAGGAAGCTCGGTACTGACAAATGACGTAATACTGATTGAGACGTTTTCATTGGTTGATATCGGATGGCTATAATGAGCCCTCTGATTGGACAATATTACCCATCAAAATGACGCCTAAAAAGACATCTGATTGGTTAGGTTTGAAGATTTTTCATAGGTTGAGAATACTAGTTTCTGATTGGTCCAATATTATATCTTTTATTAACGTCACACGGACGTCTCCGTCATCGTAAGCCGCCTCACTCGCAAGACCTAAATAATTATAATTTCAAGTGTAGATTAGTTCTATTAGATTTCAATTATATGTTTTCAGATATGTTATAGACACAAATGGTGCTGAATAAAAAAACATTCGTTAACTAACGCTTAATAATGATTATTTCTTTGTTGATTTAGGATCCGATAATTAACTCAAATATATAATTAAAATATACACGTTCTGCGCCACCAGTGTAAAATTCCAATTAACAATTCATTCCTCCTTAAAAAACATTAGTAAATTAGTTGTGCATGGCTCTCTGTTTATTATTGCTTTAGTTAAAATTCAAACACAAAAATTATAATAACTCTCTGAAATAAGACCGTACGTATTGATAGACTACGCCTATGTTATTTAAGGAAGATGTTGGTTTGAACATTAAATTTAATAAACTATTATCAAATTTTATTTTTTGTGGGATTAATAAGATTAAATTTTAACATTCCTTCATAACATTGATCACATCCTTTATTTCAAATCCATTCTAATAAACTAATAAACTATTATCAAATTTTATTTTTTGTGGGATTAATAAGATTAAATTTTAACATTCCTTCATAACATTGATCACATCCTTTATTTCAAATCCATTCTATCTTTAACTTGTTGTTGTTTAGTTCAACAGCCAAAAGGCGGGTTTGAACCTCCAAAGGTTTTACTAAGTAAAACGAGGAATGAGGCGATTTACAATTGCCTTCCTCACTGAGTGGAAAAGCATGCTTATCATCATGCCAGGCCCTCTGAAAAGCACATATTTTCCACTCTGTAAATGATGCCTTCACTTCATTCACCTAAGGGACTGGCTGTACAATGAAATTCATTACTTTCAGAAAAGATAACTCTGATTAGTGCCATTACACCTCTACCTCTTCTGTTCTTCAAT
The DNA here is from genome assembly GCA_035578175.1 of Catonia carolina. Lineage (NCBI taxonomy): Eukaryota > Metazoa > Arthropoda > Insecta > Hemiptera > Achilidae > Catonia > Catonia carolina. The sequence goes on along the minus strand of JAQMRL010000006.1, from coordinate 52,076,432 downwards.
GATACAGTCATTTAATTGACTGACCATGTGATAAGAAACAGAACTATTTATTTTTGCCCTGCAACAAACAGATTGAGTGTAAATAATTTGACACTCCACCTGTCTGTTATGGGCAACAAGTAACTTAAAATTAGGTAAATAATGAGATGTTAAATACTTGGCACAATTAATTTCGGTTTTTAGATCATTAGGCTAGATGTTAGTTCAAACATTTACAGGTTATCTGAAATACAAACTAAATATTTAATTCGGTTATTTTTTTTATTGTTTATAACCGTATCACTCAGTAGAAGCGTGTTTTCATGAGCGTAGCAGGGCTTGTAAAAAAAATTTTAGTTCGCACGTTTCAAACGGCGCCGTTAATATATTCACTGCAAGGTCTAACTGCATAATCATCAACTGTCATTATAACAATCTCTAAAAGTGTTTATTTCATTAGTACCTCTTATTTTCTTAATAATGTTTTAGTCGAAAATTTGCTTCTCTCGCTAAGAAAACAGAACGATTATTGTAGCCGTGGAAGTAGCAGTTAAAATTTAAAAAATATTTCACAGTTCAACTGCCTCTTGTAGGCAATACTAATTTTTCGCAGCACAAAATAAAATAATGACACAAGCAGCGAATAAACGCGGAGAAATGTCAAAAATATCGCCCAGAAATTTTTCATATCGTTACCCGTTTTTAGTAAGACTGATTGTCATTAAAAGGGCACAGGTTCTTGTTTGCTCTTACTAGGTATTGTTTAATTATATTCTAAATTTAAGTTTGGTAATTCCGGCGAATCTACTGACGATTAGTTGACAAAAAAACTTCAGAGACGTCCTTATTAGAATAAACTTCAATATATAATGAAAAAATCACAATGTGTTACGTTAGTATAGTAGTGTTTGCATGGTAGCCGACAAAATAATGTCTTAAATTTAAGCAAGCGTATATGTGACAACGCAAGCTATTGTTGTCCTTCCTTTTTATGACTTTTTTTATTTTATATTGTGAAAAGCAGTATAAATATACTGCTGTTTCATACAATAAACCATAATCATTCCGTACTCGGAGGAACCTTAACAAGTTTAAAAATGTTTTTGTTACGCGTTTTAATTCTAGAAAGTATTGCATTTCAGTAGACGTTAATTGTTTAATATTCGGCCGTATCGTTAACTGGGCGGTGACAATGGGCGGATTTATGTAAAAATGTAAGTCGACGTCACGCGCAGGAACAGTACCGGACCAATCAGAAAGCTCGATACTGACAAATGACGTAATACAGATTGAGACGTTTTCATTGGTTGATATCGGATGACGTAGTGAACTATTATGAGCCCTCTGATTGGACAATATTAACCAATCAAAATGTCGCCTCAGAAGACATCTGATTGGTTAGACATGAAAATTTTTCATTGGTTGGAAATACCAGTTTCTGATTGGTCCAATATTATATCTTATATTAACGTCACACGGACTACACCGTCATTGTAGGCCGCCTCACTCGCAAGACCTAAATAATTATATTTTCAACTGTGGATCAGTTCTATTAGATTTCAATTATAAGTTTTCAGATATGTTATAGACACAATTGGTGCAGAGTAAAAAAACATTCGTTAACTAATGCTTTATAATGATTATTTCTTTGTTGATTTAGTATCCGATATTTAACTTAAAATATATAATTAAAATATACACGTTCTGCGCCAACAGTGTAAAATTCCAATTAACAATTCATGTCTCCTTAAAAAACATTAGAAATATAGTTGTGCAATGCTCTCTGTTTATTATTGCTTTAGTTAAAAGTCAAACACAAATATGATAATAACTCTCTGAAATAAGACTGTACGTATTGATAGACTACGCCTATGTTATTTAAGAAAGATGTTGGTTTTAACATTTACTTGAATAAACTATCATCAAATTATATTTTTGTACGTTTAATAAGATTCAATTTTTACATTCCTTCATAACATTGATAACATCCTTTCTTTCAAATCCAATCTATCAAGTAACTTAAAAGTAGGTAAATAATGAGATGTTAAATACTTGGCACAATTAATTTGGGTTTTTAGATCATTAGGCTTGATGTTCGTTCAAACATTTACAGGTTGTCTGAAATAAAAACTAAATATTTAATTCGGTTATTTTGTTTATTGTTTATAACCGTCTCACTCAGTAGAAGCGTGTTTTCATGAGCGGAGCAGGCCTTCTAAAAAAATTTTCAGTTCGCACGATTCAAACATCGCCTTTAATATTGTGACACTTATTGCTAAGGTCCGTTTCGGGATCTAGGTTATTAAATAATTAATAGACTAAAGTTTACAATTACAGATGTTTATTTCACTAAAAGATTACAAAATAAATGATTAAACTAATTATAATTAAGAAATACAATAAATGATTAAATAATTCACTTAAAATAAATAACAAACAATAAATAACTTAATAACTTACTTAGCCTACTTACAATCGCTTTTATAGATTATACTAACATACAACACAAGCTGAATTCACAGAACTACACATTAACTTTACCCAATACACACACAACAAAGAGACGGTATAACAATCTTGAATCACTACAATACTCGGATGTGTAACCTGTAAATACACACCCCATTAATCTCTCGGCAAAGATCACACGAATACTGACTGGACCGCCGCCCGGGGGCCTCCTTTTATTATCATTCACAAAGATCGTTCCAGAAAAAAGTAGAGAAATCTACTCAAGTACAAAAATAACTCTTTATTAATGAATCCTAGAAAAATCCCTTTGTTAACAAGTCAACTATTGTAAATAGAAACGTAAACAACCTCATAAACAACTTCATAAAAATAGCTGTACAAAATAGTATACCTGAACTTTATGATAGTTATTTCAACCCTTATGAATGAATAGACACTTTTATAGTTACAACTGTCATTTACAAAACTGATCTTATTGTGTAGATTATTGTTAATTTATTATTTCTTAACTATGTTTATGAATGAAATTCTGGAAGATTCGTGAGCGATCCCGTCTTTTCTCGATCTTGTTACAATATATTCACTGCATGGTCTAACTGTGTAATCATCTTCTGTCATTGTAAGAAACTCTAAAAGTGTTTATTTCATTAGTACCTCTTATTTTCTTAATATGTTTTAGTCGAAAATTTGCTTCTCTCGCTAAGAAAACAGAACGATTATTGTAGCCGTGGAAGTAGCAGTTAAAATTTAAAAAAATATTTCACAGTTTAACTGCATCTTGTAGGCAATACTAAATTTTCGCATCGCAAAATAAAATAATGACACAAGCAGCGAATAAACGCGGAGAAATGTCAAAAATATTGCCTAGAAATTTTTCATATCGTTAACCGTTTTTAGTGGGACCGATTGTCGTTAAAAGGGCACAGGTTCTATTTTGCTCTTACTTGGTATTGTTTAAGTATATTCTAAATTTCAGTTTGGTTATTCCGGCGATTCTACTAACGATTAGTTGACAAAAAAAACTTCAGAGACGTCCTTATTAGAATAAACTTTAGAATACAATGAAAAAATCACAATGTGTTACGTTATAACTTTATACTTTAGTATAGTAGTGTTTGCATGGTATCCGACAAAATAATGTCTTAAATTTAAGCAAGCTTATATGTGACAACGCAAGCTATTGTCGTCCTTCCTTTTTATGACTTTTTTTATTTCATATTGTGAAAAGCAGTATAAATATACTGCTGTTTCATGCAATAAACCATAATCATTCCGTACTCGGAAGAACCTTAATAAGTTTAAAAATGTTTTTGTTACGCGTCTTAATTCTAGAAGGTATAACATTTCAGTAGACGTTAATTGTTTAATATTCGGCCGTATCGTTAACTGGGCAGTGACAAGGGGCGGATTTATGTAAAAATCTAAGTCGACGTCACGCGCAGGAACAGTACCGGGCCAATCAGAAAGGTCGATACTGACAAATGACGTAATACTGATTGAGACGTTTTCATTGGTTGATATCGGATGACGTAGTGAACTATTATGAGCCCTCTGATTGGACAATATTAACCAATCAAAATGACGCCTAAGAAGACATCTGATTGGTTAGGTTTGAAGATTTTTCATTGGTTGAGAATACTAGTTTCTGATTGGTCCAATATTATATCTTTTATTGACGTCACAAGGACTACACCGTCATTGTGGGCCGCCTCACTCGCAAGACCTAAATAATTATATTTTCAACTGTAGGTCAATTCTATTAGATTTCAATTATATATTTTCAGATATGTTATAAACACAAATGGTGCTGAATAAAAAAACATTCGTTAACTAACGCTTTATAATGATTTTTTCTTTGTTGATTTAGGATCCGATCATTAACTCAAAATATATAATTAAAATGTACACGTTCTGCGCCAACAGTGTAAAATTCACATTAACAATTCATGTCTCCTTAAAAATCATTAGAAATTAAGTTGTGCATGGCTCTCTGTTTATTATTGCTTTAGTTAAAAGTCAAACACACAAAAATTATAATAACTCTCTGAAATAAGACCGTACGTATTGATAGACTACGCCTCTATTATTTAAGGAAGATGTTGGTTTGAACATTAAATTTAATAAACTATTATCAAATTATATTTTTTGTACGATTAATAAGATTAAATTTTTACATTCTTTCATAACATTGATAACATCCTTTCTTTCAAACCCAATCTATCAAGTAACTTGTTGTTGTTGTTTAGGTCAACAGCCAAAAGGCTGGTTTGAACCTCCAAAGGTTTTACTAAGTAAAACGAGGAGTGAGGTGGTTTACAATTGCTTTCCTCACTGAGTGGAAAAGTATGCTTATCAGCAGGCCGGGCCCTCTGAAAAGCACATATTTTCCACTCTGTAAATGACACCTTCACTTCATTCACCACAGGGTCTGGCTGTACAATGAAATTCATTACTTTCAGAGAAAATAACTCTGATTAGTGCCTTTACACCTCTATCTCTTCTGTTCTTCAATGATCCAGTCATTTTATTGACTGACCATGTGAAAAGAAACAGAATTATTTATTTTAGCCCTGCAACAAACAGATTGAGTGTAAATAATTTGACACTCCACCTGTCTGTTATGGGCAACAAGTAACTTAAAATTAGGTAAATAATGAGATGTTAAATACTTGGCACAATTAATTTCGGTTTTTAGATCATTAGGCTAGATGTTAGTTCAAACATTTACAGGTTATCTGAAATACAAACTAAATATTTAATTCGGTTATTTTTTTATTGTTTATAACCGTATCACTCAGTAGAAGCGTGATTTCATGAGCGTAGCAGGGCTTCTAAAAAAGGTTTCAGTTCGCACGTTTCAAACGGCGCCGTTAATATATTCACTGCAAGGTCTAACTGCATAATCATCAACTGTCATTGTAACAATCTCTAAAAGTGTTTATTTCATTAGTACCTCTTATTTTCTTAATAATGTTTTAGTCGAAAATTTGCTTCTGGCGCTAAGAACACAGAACGATTATTGTAGCCGTGGAAGTAGCAGTTAAAATTTAAAAAATATTTCACAGTTTAACTGCCTCTTGTAGGCAATACTAAATTTTCGCATCGCAAAATAAAATAATGACACAAGCAGCGAATAAACGCGGAGAAATGTCAAAAATATTGCCTAGAAATTTTTCATATTGTTAACCGTTTTTAGTGGGAATGATTGTCGTTAAAAGGGCACAGGTTCTTGTTTGCTCTTACTAGGTATTGTTTAAGTATATTCTAAATTTCAGTTTGGTAATTCCGGCGAATCTACTGACGATTAGTTGACAAAAAAAACTTCAGAGACGTCCTTATTAGAATAAACTTCAATATATAATGAAAAAATCACAATGTGTTACGTTAGTATAGTAGTTTTTGCATGGTAGCCGACAAAATAATGTCTTAAATTTAAGCAAGCGTATATGTGACAACGCAAGCTATTGTTGTCCTTCCTTTTTATGACTTTTTTTATTTTTTATTGTGAAAAGCAGTATAAATATACTGCTGTTTCATACAATAAACCATAATCATTCCGTACTCGGAGGAACCTTAACAAGTTTAAAAATGTTTTTGTTACGCGTTTTAATTCTAGAAAGTATTGCATTTCAGTAGACGTTAATTGTTTAATATTCGGCCGTACCGTTAACTGGGCGGTGACAATGGGCGGATTTATGTAAAAATGTAAGTCGACGTCACGCGCAGGAACAGTACCGGACCAATCAGGAAGCTCGGTACTGACAAATGACGTAATACTGATTGAGACGTTTTCATTGGTTGATATCGGATGGCTATAATGAGCCCTCTGATTGGACAATATTAACCAATCAAAAAGACGCCTAAAAAGACATCTGATTGGTTAGGTTTGAAGATTTTTCATAGGTTGAGAATACTAGTTTCTGATTGGTCCAATATTATATCTTTTATTAACGTCACACGGACGTCACCGTCATCGTAAGCCGCCTCACTCGCAAGACCTAAATAATTATAATTTCAAGTGTAGATTAGTTCTATTAGATTTCAATTATATGTTTTCAGATATGTTATAGACACAAATGGTGCTGAATAAAAAAACATTCGTTAACTAACGCTTAATAATGATTATTTCTTTGTTGATTTAGGATCCGATATCTAACTCAAATATATAATTAAAATATACACGTTCTGCGCCACCAGTGTAAAATTCCAATTAACAATTCATTCCTCCTTAAAAAACATTAGTAAATTAGTTGTGCATGGCTCTCTGTTTATTATTGCTTTAGTTAAAATTCAAACACAAAAATTATAATAACTCTCTGAAATAAGACCGTACGTATTGATAGACTACGCCTATGTTATTTAAGGAAGATGTTGGTTTGAACATTAAATTTAATAAACTATTATCAAATTTTATTTTTTGTGGGATTAATAAGATTAAATTTTAACATTCCTTCATAACATTGATCACATCCTTTATTTCAAATCCATTCTAATAAACTAATAAACTATTATCAAATTTTATTTTTTGTGGGATTAATAAGATTAAATTTTAACATTCCTTCATAACATTGATCACATCCTTTATTTCAAATCCATTCTATCAAGTAACTTGTTGTTGTTTAGTTCAACAGCCAAAAGGCGGGTTTGAACCTCCAAAGGTTTTACTAAGTAAAACGAGGAATGAGGCGATTTACAATTGCCTTCTTCACTGAGTGGAAAAGCATGCTTATCATCATGCCAGGCCCTCTGAAAAGCACATATTTTTCACTCTGTAAATGATGCCTTCACTTCATTCACCACAGGGACTGGCTGTACAATGAAATTCATTACTTTCAGAAAAGATAACTCTGATTAGTGCCTTTACACCTCTACCTCTTCTGTTCTTCAATGATACAGTCATTTAATTGACTGACCATGTGATAAGAAACAGAACTATTTATTTTTGCCCTGCAACAAACAGATTGAGTGTAAATAATTTGACACTCCACCTGTCTGTTATGGGCAACAAGTAACTTAAAATTAGGTAAATAATGAGATGTTAAATACTTGGCACAATTAATTTCGGTTTTTAGATCATTAGGCTAGATGTTAGTTCAAACATTTACAGGTTATCTGAAATACAAACTAAATATTTAATTCGGTTATTTTTTTTATTGTTTATAACCGTATCACTCAGTAGAAGCGTGTTTTCATGAGCGTAGCAGGGCTTGTAAAAAAAATTTTAGTTCGCACGTTTCAAACGGCGCCGTTAATATATTCACTGCAAGGTCTAACTGCATAATCATCAACTGTCATTATAACAATCTCTAAAAGTGTTTATTTCATTAGTACCTCTTATTTTCTTAATAATGTTTTAGTCGAAAATTTGCTTCTCTCGCTAAGAAAACAGAACGATTATTGTAGCCGTGGAAGTAGCAGTTAAAATTTAAAAAATATTTCACAGTTCAACTGCCTCTTGTAGGCAATACTAATTTTTCGCAGCACAAAATAAAATAATGACACAAGCAGCGAATAAACGCGGAGAAATGTCAAAAATATCGCCCAGAAATTTTTCATATCGTTACCCGTTTTTAGTAAGACTGATTGTCATTAAAAGGGCACAGGTTCTTGTTTGCTCTTACTAGGTATTGTTTAAGTATATTCTAAATTTAAGTTTGGTAATTCCGGCGAATCTACTGACGATTAGTTGACAAAAAAACTTCAGAGACGTCCTTATTAGAATAAACTTCAATATATAATGAAAAAATCACAATGTGTTACGTTAGTATAGTAGTGTTTGCATGGTAGCCGACAAAATAATGTCTTAAATTTAAGCAAGCGTATATGTGACAACGCAAGCTATTGTTGTCCTTCCTTTTTATGACTTTTTTTATTTTATATTGTGAAAAGCAGTATAAATATACTGCTGTTTCATACAATAAACCATAATCATTCCGTACTCGGAGGAACCTTAACAAGTTTAAAAATGTTTTTGTTACGCGTTTTAATTCTAGAAAGTATTGCATTTCAGTAGACGTTAATTGTTTAATATTCGGCCGTATCGTTAACTGGGCGGTGACAATGGGCGGATTTATGTAAAAATGTAAGTCGACGTCACGCGCAGGAACAGTACCGGACCAATCAGAAAGCTCGATACTGACAAATGACGTAATACAGATTGAGACGTTTTCATTGGTTGATATCGGATGACGTAGTGAACTATTATGAGCCCTCTGATTGGACAATATTAACCAATCAAAATGTCGCCTCAGAAGACATCTGATTGGTTAGACATGAAAATTTTTCATTGGTTGGAAATACCAGTTTCTGATTGGTCCAATATTATATCTTATATTAACGTCACACGGACTACACCGTCATTGTAGGCCGCCTCACTCGCAAGACCTAAATAATTATATTTTCAACTGTGGATCAGTTCTATTAGATTTCAATTATAAGTTTTCAGATATGTTATAGACACAATTGGTGCAGAGTAAAAAAACATTCGTTAACTAATGCTTTATAATGATTATTTCTTTGTTGATTTAGTATCCGATATTTAACTTAAAATATATAATTAAAATATACACGTTCTGCGCCAACAGTGTAAAATTCCAATTAACAATTCATGTCTCCTTAAAAAACATTAGAAATATAGTTGTGCAATGCTCTCTGTTTATTATTGCTTTAGTTAAAAGTCAAACACAAATATGATAATAACTCTCTGAAATAAGACTGTACGTATTGATAGACTACGCCTATGTTATTTAAGAAAGATGTTGGTTTTAACATTTACTTGAATAAACTATCATCAAATTATATTTTTGTACGTTTAATAAGATTCAATTTTTACATTCCTTCATAACATTGATAACATCCTTTCTTTCAAATCCAATCTATCAAGTAACTTAAAAGTAGGTAAATAATGAGATGTTAAATACTTGGCACAATTAATTTGGGTTTTTAGATCATTAGGCTTGATGTTCGTTCAAACATTTACAGGTTGTCTGAAATAAAAACTAAATATTTAATTCGGTTATTTTGTTTATTGTTTATAACCGTCTCACTCAGTAGAAGCGTGTTTTCATGAGCGGAGCAGGCCTTCTAAAAAAATTTTCAGTTCGCACGATTCAAACATCGCCTTTAATATTGTGACACTTATTGCTAAGGTCCGTTTCGGGATCTAGGTTATTAAATAATTAATAGACTAAAGTTTACAATTACAGATGTTTATTTCACTAAAAGATTACAAAATAAATGATTAAACTAATTATAATTAAGAAATACAATAAATGATTAAATAATTCACTTAAAATAAATAACAAACAATAAATAACTTAATAACTTACTTAGCCTACTTACAATCGCTTTTATAGATTATACTAACATACAACACAAGCTGAATTCACAGAACTACACATTAACTTTACCCAATACACACACAACAAAGAGACGGTATAACAATCTTGAATCACTACAATACTCGGATGTGTAACCTGTAAATACACACCCCATTAATCTCTCGGCAAAGATCACACGAATACTGACTGGACCGCCGCCCGGGGGCCTCCTTTTATTATCATTCACAAAGATCGTTCCAGAAAAAAGTAGAGAAATCTACTCAAGTACAAAAATAACTCTTTATTAATGAATCCTAGAAAAATCGCTTTGTTAACAAGTCAACTATTGTAAATAGAAACGTAAACAACCTCATAAACAACTTCATAAAAATAGCTGTACAAAATAGTATACCTGAACTTTATGATAGTTATTTCAACCCTTATGAATGAATAGACACTTTTATAGTTACAACTGTCATTTACAAAACTGATCTTATTGTGTAGATTATTGTTAATTTATTATTTCTTAACTATGTTTATGAATGAAATTCTGGAAGATTCGTGAGCGATCCCGTCTTTTCTCGATCTTGTTACAATATATTCACTGCATGGTCTAACTGTGTAATCATCTTCTGTCATTGTAAGAAACTCTAAAAGTGTTTATTTCATTAGTACCTCTTATTTTCTTAATATGTTTTAGTCGAAAATTTGCTTCTCTCGCTAAGAAAACAGAACGATTATTGTAGCCGTGGAAGTAGCAGTTAAAATTTAAAAAAATATTTCACAGTTTAACTGCATCTTGTAGGCAATACTAAATTTTCGCATCGCAAAAAAAAATAATGACACAAGCAGCGAATAAACGCGGAGAAATGTCAAAAATATTGCCTAGAAATTTTTCATATCGTTAACCGTTTTTAGTGGGACCGATTGTCATTAAAAGGGCACAGGTTCTATTTTGCTCTTACTTGGTATTGTTTAAGTATATTCTAAATTTCAGTTTGGTTATTCCGGCGATTCTACTAACGATTAGTTGACAAAAAAAACTTCAGAGACGTCCTTATTAGAATAAACTTTAGTATACAATGAAAAAATCACAATGTGTTACGTTATAACTTTATACTTTAGTATAGTAGTGTTTGCATGGTATCCGACAAAATAATGTCTTAAATTTAAGCAAGCTTATATGTGACAACGCAAGCTATTGTCGTCCTTCCTTTTTATGACTTTTTTTATTTCATATTGTGAAAAGCAGTATAAATATACTGCTGTTTCATGCAATAAACCATAATCATTCCGTACTCGGAAGAACCTTAATAAGTTTAAAAATGTTTTTGTTACGCGTCTTAATTCTAGAAGGTATAACATTTCAGTAGACGTTAATTGTTTAATATTCGGCCGTATCGTTAACTGGGCAGTGACAAGGGGCGGATTTATGTAAAAATCTAAGTCGACGTCACGCGCAGGAACAGTACCGGGCCAATCAGAAAGGTCGATACTGACAAATGACGTAATACTGATTGAGACGTTTTCATTGGTTGATATCGGATGACGTAGTGAACTATTATGAGCCCTCTGATTGGACAATATTAACCAATCAAAATGACGCCTAAGAAGACATCTGATTGGTTAGGTTTGAAGATTTTTCATTGGTTGAGAATACTAGTTTCTGATTGGTCCAATATTATATCTTTTATTGACGTCACACGGACTACACCGTCATTGTGGGCCGCCTCACTCGCAAGACCTAAATAATTATATTTTCAACTGTAGGTCAATTCTATTAGATTTCAATTATATATTTTCAGATATGTTATAAACACAAATGGTGCTGAATAAAAAAACATTCGTTAACTAACGCTTTATAATGATTTTTTCTTTGTTGATTTAGGATCCGATAATTAACTCAAAATATATAATTAAAATGTACACGTTCTGCGCCAACAGTGTAAAATTCACATTAACAATTCATGTCTCCTTAAAAATCATTAGAAATTAAGTTGTGCATGGCTCTCTGTTTATTATTGCTTTAGTTAAAAGTCAAACACACAAAAATTATAATAACTCTCTGAAATAAGACCGTACGTATTGATAGACTACGCCTCTATTATTTAAGGAAGATGTTGGTTTGAACATTAAATTTCATAAACTATTATCAAATTATATTTTTTGTACGATTAATAAGATTAAATTTTTACATTCTTTCATAACATTGATAACATCCTTTCTTTCAAACCCAATCTATCAAGTAACTTGTTGTTGTTGTTTAGGTCAACAGCCACAAGGCTGGTTTGAACCTCCAAAGGTTTTACTAAGTAAAACGAGGAGTGAGGTGGTTTACAATTGCTTTCCTCACTGAGTGGAAAAGTATGCTTATCAGCAGGCCGGGCCCTCTGAAAAGCACATATTTTCCACTCTGTAAATGACACCTTCACTTCATTCACCACAGGGTCTGGCTGTACAATGAAATTCATTACTTATATTCACTGCATGGTCTAACTGTGTAATCATCTTCTGTCATTGTAAGAAACTCTAAAAGTGTTTATTTCATTAGTACCTCTTATTTTCTTAATATGTTTTAGTCGAAAATTTGCTTCTGGCGCTAAGAACACAGAACGATTATTGTAGCCGTGGAAGTAGCAGTTAAAATTTAAAAAATATTTCACAGTTTAACTGCCTCTTGTAGGCAATACTAAATTTTCGCATCGCAAAATAAAATAATGACACAAGCAGCGAATAAACGCGGAGAAATGTCAAAAATATTGCCTAGAAATTTTTCATATCGTTAACCGTTTTTAGTGGGAATGATTGTCGTTAAAAGGGCACAGGTTCTTGTGTGCTCTTACTAGGTATTGTTTAAGTATATTCTAAATTTCAGTTTGGTAATTCCGGCGAATCTACTGACGATTAGTTGACAAAAAAACTTCAGAGACGTCCTTATTAGAATAAACTTCAATATATAATGAAAAAATCACAATGTGTTACGTTAGTATAGTTGTTTTTGCATGGTAGCCGACAAAATAATGTCTTAAATTTAAGCAAGCGTATATGTGACAACGCAAGCTATTGTTGTCCTTCCTTTTTATGACTTTTTTTATTTTATATTGTGAAAAGCAGTATAAATATACTGCTGTTTCATACAATAAACCATAATCATTCCGTACTCGGAGGAACCTTAACAAGTTTAAAAATGTTTTTGTTACGCGTTTTAATTCTAGAGTGTATTGCATTTCAGGAGACGTTAATTGTTTAATATTCGGCCGTACCGTTAACTGGGCGGTGACAATGGGCGGATTTATGTAAAAATGTAAGTCGACGTCACGCGCAGGAACAGTACCGGACCAATCAGGAAGCTCGGTACTGACAAATGACGTAATACTGATTGAGACGTTTTCATTGGTTGATATCGGATGGCTATAATGAGCCCTCTGATTGGACAATATTAACCAATCAAAATGACGCCTAAAAAGACATCTGATTGGTTAGGTTTGGAGATTTTTCATAGGTTGAGAATACTAGTTTCTGATTGGTCCAATATTATATCTTTTATTAACGTCACACGGACGTCACCGTCATCGTAAGCCGCCTCACTCGCAAGACCTAAATAATTATAATTTCAAGTGTAGATTAGTTCTATTAGATTTCAATTATATGTTTTCAGATATGTTATAGACACAAATGGTGCTGAATAAAAAAACATTCGTTAACTAACGCTTAATAATGATTATTTCTTTGTTGATTTAGGATCCGATAATTAACTCAAATATATAATTTAAATATACACGTTCTGCGCCACCAGTGTAAAATTCCAATTAACAATTCATTCCTCCTTAAAAAACATTAGTAAATTAGTTGTGCATGGCTCTCTGTTTATTATTGCTTTAGTTAAAATTCAAACACAAAAATTATAATAACTCTCTGAAATAAGACCGTACGTATTGATAGACTACGCTTATGTTATTTAAGGAAGATGTTGGTTTGAACATTAAATTTAATAAACTATTATCAAATTTTATTTTTTGTGGGATTAATAAGATTAAATTTTAACATTCCTTCATAACATTGATCACATCCTTTATTTCAAATCCATTCTAATAAACTAATAAACTATTATCAAATTTTATTTTTTGTGGGATTAATAAGAATAAATTTTAACATTCCTTCATAACATTGATCACATCCTTTATTTCAAATCCATTCTATCAAGTAACTTGTTGTTGTTTAGTTCAACAGCCAAAAGGCGGGTTTGAACCTCCAAAGGTTTTACTAAGTAAAACGAGGAATGAGGCGATTTACAATTGCCTTCCTCACTGAGTGGAAAAGCATGCTTATCATCATGCCAGGCCCTCTGAAAAGCACATATTTTCCACTCTGTAAATGATGCCTTCACTTCATTCACCACAGGGACTGGCTGTACAATGAAATTCATTACTTTCAGAGAAAATAACTTTGATTAGTGCCTTTACACCTCTACCTCTTCTGTTCTTCAAAGATCCAGTCATTTAATTGACTGACCATGTGATAAGAAACAGAACTATTTATTTTTGCCCTGCAACAAACAGATTGAGTGTAAATAATTTGACACTCCACCTGTCTGTTATGGGCAACAAGTAACTTAAAATTAGGTAAATAATGAGATGTTAAATACTTGGCACAATTAATTTCGGTTTTTAGATCATTAGGCTAGATGTTAGTTCAAACATTTACAGGTTATCTGAAATACAAACTAAATATTTAATTCGGTTATTTTTTTTATTGTTTATAACCGTATCACTCAGTAGAAGCGTGTTTTCATGAGCGTAGCAGGGCTTCTAAAAAAAATTTTAGTTCGCACGTTTCAAACGGCGCCGTTAATATATTCACTGCAAGGTCTAACTGCATAATCATCAACTGTCATTATAACAATCTCTAAAAGTGTTTATTTCATTAGTACCTCTTATTTTCTTAATAATGTTTTAGTCGAAAATTTGCTTCTCTCGCTAAGAAAACAGAACGATTATTGTAGCCGTGGAAGTAGCAGTTAAAATTTAAAAAATATTTCACAGTTTAACTGCCTCTTGTAGGCAATACTAAATTTTCGCATCGTAAAATAAAGTAATGACACAAGCAGCGAATAAACGCGGAGAAATGTCAAAAATATTGCCTAGAAATTTTTCATATCGTTAACCGTTTTTAGTGGGACCGATTGTCGTTAAAAGGGCACAGGTTCTATTTTGCTCTTACTTGGTATTGTTTAAGTATATTCTAAATTTCAGTTTGGTTATTCCGGCGATTCTACTAACGATTAGTTGACAAAAAAAACTTCAGAGACGTCCTTATTAGAATAAACTTTAGTATACAATGAAAAAATCACAATGTGTTACGTTATAATCTATTTGAAATCAACGTGCGGGTGAAGGTCATGCCACTTCCTCACCCCGCCTACCCCACCAGTCGTCTGAATGATGCAGCGCAGAGTATGTGTGTGCACTTGTGCCTACGCCTTCATCAGGTTACATTATTTCACTTCGTGAAGTACCGTACGCTTAAAAAATTTGACGAGACCAACACATAAATGTGTTATTTAAATCAACTTAAACTTAACCTCATTCGAGAAGTTTAATTACAAACAAAAGGACAACTGCAATGGAAAAAATCTAAATCCAGTTTTTCTTTTGTTTGTAATTAAAAAAACTTCTCAAATGAGTTTAATTTTCATAGACGTTATTTATATTATTTTTTAGAATATAATTCTCTACAATTTGCATTAAAATGTTTCGTGTTTTTATTCATAATTTAACAGAGTTATTTTACGCTAAACTTAAAAAGTATTTTCTAAGCCTTTTCTTTAATGTATTTACGTAGTTTTCTTAAAAACTAAAAGCGATACAGTTCTGGGACTCATTTTTTTAAGTTTCCCAGGTTAAATAAAAACCATAAGAAACCACTAAACATTTTCCTAAATTTACCTTTTCAAAATTTCAGTATTGCTTTATTTCACTCTTTGCCCAGGAATCAAGGCAAAATCTTTCGCCAGGCATAACTCGCCAACGAAGCATTTCCGGACGTATATTTAGACAAACATTTTGTTACATGTAATAACAATTGTATATACGTGATGTGATGTGTATTATATTATTGTTATTAGTTATTCATATTGTTTTATGGTTATTATAGATATTATATGTACGCACTATTACAACGTAATATGGAATAATAGAAAAGTCACTGAAATAGAAACACGGTCATTATACTATGCGTCAGCAATGACTCTGTGATATTTTATGACTTTATGAAGCTTACATGTATTGTTTTAAGTAAACAAACATGTTACAGCACCTTTGTCACCACACACAGGCCTATTTATTTGATTTTTAATACACTTTCGACCAGTTCAGATTAAAGTTTTGTATCATACAGATGTGCAGTTTCTTTGGCGGGCTTGTGTAAGTTTAGTTAATTCAATTGTTTAAGCGTGAAAGTTGAGATGGCTGCAAACAGTCCTAATCTTCGCAGACAATCCAAACAAATAAATAATTTATAGGGTATATAATTATTTAAAAGAACTTGTGTGAAATTAATTCTTTGCGAACGGCGCTCAAGTTTACATAAAAGGTAATTAACAGTTTATTTCTCAGTCGTATAAAAATTTGTAACAATCCAGTTTCTGTATGCATGCTTTAAAACATAAAAGATAAATAATCATCTTTTTCGTTTAGGTAAAAAAGGTTGGCGATGTTTTTATTAAGGTGCAGTTTGTATAAAGAAATATTAGGATAGAACTATTCCAACGATCCGTAAGTTAAGCACAAAAATTAGGAAAATATATTGTGTAGAATAAAAGGGTTTCACATATCATAGCAGGCCTAATGTCTTATGTGTATCAGAGTAACCATTAAATTTCTTGTCGTTAACAGGCAAAACTTTAGTCCGTAAAGAGAAAAGAAGTAGTTTAATTCAGTAATGTAGAAGTAGTGTATAAGATATGAGGAGAAATCTTGCTGAAGGGAAGGGGAAGAAGCGCGTGACCTTCACCCGCACGAAGAAATTAAATGGACTTTAGTATAGTAGTGTTTGCATGGTATCCGACAAAATAATGTCTTAAATTTAAGCAAGCTTATATGTGACAACGCAAGCTATTGTCGTCCTTCCTTTTTATGACTTTTTTTATTTCATATTGTGAAAAGCAGTATAAATATACTGCTGTTTCATACAATAAACCATAATCATTCCGTACTCGGAAGAACCTTAATAAGTTTAAAAATGTTTTTGTTACGCGTCTTAATTCTAGAAGGTATAACATTTCAGTAGACGTTAATTGTTTAATATTCGGCCGTATCGTTAACTGGGCAGTGACAAGGGGCGGATTTATGTAAAAATCTAAGTCGACGTCACGCGCAGGAACAGTACCGGGCCAATCAGAAAGGTCGATACTGACAAATGACGTAATACTGATTGAGACGTTTTCATTGGTTGATATCGGATGACGTAGTGAACTATTATGAGCCCTCTGATTGGACAATATTAACCAATCAAAATGACGCCTAAGAAGACATCTGATTGGTTAGGTTTGAAGATTTTTCATTGGTTGAGAATATTAGTTTCTGATTGGTCCAATATTATATCTTTTATTGACGTCACTCGGACTACACCGTCATTGTGGGCCGCCTCACTCGCAAGACCTAAATAATTATATTTTCAACTGTAGGTCAATTCTATTAGATTTCAATTATATTTTTTCAGATATGTTATAAACACAAATGGTGCTGAATAAAAAAACATTCGTTAACTAACGCTTTATAATGATTTTTTCTTTGCTGATTTAGGATCCGATAATTAACTCAAAATATATAATTAAAATGTACACGTTCTGCGCCAACAGTGTAAAATTCACATTAACAATTCATGTCTCCTTAAAAATCATTAGAAATTAAGTTGTGCATGGCTCTCTGTTTATTATTGCTTTAGTTAAAAGTCAAACACACAAAAATTATAATAACTCTCTGAAATAAGACCGTACGTATTGATAGACTACGCCAATGTTATTTAAGGAAGATGTTGGTTTGAACATTAAATTTAATAAACTATTATCAAATTATATTTTTTGTACGATTAATAAGATTAAATTTTTACATTCTTTCATAACATTGATAACATCCTTTCTTTCAAACCCAATCTATCAAGTAACTTGTTGTTGTTGTTTAGGTCAACAGCCAAAAGGCTGGTTTGAACCTCCAAAGGTTTTACTAAGTAAAACGAGGAGTGAGGTGGTTTACAATTGCTTTCCTCACTGAGTGGAAAAGTATGCTTATCAGCAGGCCGGGCCCTCTGAAAAGCACATATTTTCCACTCTGTAAATGACACCTTCACTTCATTCACCACAGGGTCTGGCTGTACAATGAAATTCATTACTTTCAGAGAAAATAACTCTGATTAGTGCCTTTACACCTCTATCTCTTCTGTTCTTTAATGATCCAGTCATTTTATTGACTGACCATGTGATAAGAAACAGAACTATTTATTTTAGCCCAGCAACAAACAGATTGAGTGTAAATAATTTGACACTCCACCTGTCTGTTATGGGCAACAAGTAACTTAAAATTAGGTAAATAATGAGATGTTAAATACTTGGCACAATTAATTTCGGTTTTTAGATCATTAGGCTAGATGTTAGTTCAAACATTTACAGGTTATCTGAAATACAAACTAAATATTTAATTCGGTTATTTTTTTATTGTTTATAACCGTATCACTCAATAGAAGCGTGATTTCATGAGCGTAGCAGGGCTTCTAAAAAAGGTTTCAGTTCGCACGTTTCAAACGGCGCCGTTAATATATTCACTGCAAGGTCTAACTGCATAATCATCAACTGTCATTGTAACAATCTCTAAAAGTGTTTATTTCATTAGTACCTCTTATTTTCTTAATAATGTTTTAGTCGAAAATTTGCTTCTGGCGCTAAGAACACAGAACGATTATTGTAGCCGTGGAAGTAGCAGTTAAAATTTAAAAAATATTTCACAGTTTAACTGCCTCTTGTAGGCAATACTAAATTTTCGCATCGCAAAATAAAATAATGACACAAGCAGCGAATAAACGCGGAGAAATGTCAAAAATATTACCTAGAAATTTTTCATATCGTTAACCGTTTCTAGTGGGACTGATTGTCGTTAAAAGGGCACAGGTTCTTGTTTGCTCTTACTAGGTATTGTTTAAGTATATTCTAAATTTCAGTTTGGTAATTCCGGCGAATCTACTGACGATTAGTTGACAAAAAAACTTCAGAGACGTCCTTATTAGAATAAACTTCAATATATAATGAAAAAATCACAATGTGTTACGTTAGTATAGTAGTTTTTGCATGGTAGCCGACAAAATAATGTCTTAAATTTAAGCAAGCGTATATGTGACAACGCAAGCTACTGTTGTCCTTCCTTTTTATGACTTTTTTTATTTTATATTGTGAAAAGCAGTATAAATATACTGCTGTTTCATACAATAAACCATAATCATTCCGTACTCGGAGGAACCTTAACAAGTTTAAAAATGTTTTTGTTACGCGTTTTAATTCTAGAAAGTATTGCATTTCAGTAGACGTTAATTGTTTAATATTCGGCCGTACCGTTAACTGGGCGGTGACAATGGGCGGATTTATGTAAAAATGTAAGTCGACGTCACGCGCAGGAACAGTACCGGACCAATCAGGAAGCTCGGTACTGACAAATGACGTAATACTGATTGAGACGTTTTCATTGGTTGATATCGGATGGCTATAATGAGCCCTCTGATTGGACAATATTAACCAATCAAAATGACGCCTAAAAAGACATCTGATTGGTTAGGTTTGAAGATTTTTCATAGGTTGAGAATACTAGTTTCTGATTGGTCCAATATTATATCTTTTATTAACGTCACACGGACGTCACCGTCATCGTAAGCCGCCTCACTTGCAAGACCTAAATAATTATAATTTCAAGTGTAGATTAGTTCTATTAGATTTCAATTATATGTTTTCAGATATGTTATAGACACAAATGGTGCTGAATAAAAAAACATTCGTTAACTAACGCTTAATAATGATTATTTCTTTGTTGATTTAGGATCCGATAATTAACTCAAATATATAATTAAAATATACACGTTCTGCGCCACCAGTGTAAAATTCCAATTAACAATTCATTCCTCCTTAAAAAACATTAGTAAATTAGTTGTGCATGGCTCTCTGTTTATTATTGCTTTAGTTAAAATTCAAACACAAAAATTATAATAACTCTCTGAAATAAGACCGTACGTATTGATAGACTACGCCAATGTTATTTAAGGAAGATGTTGGTATGAACATAAAATTGAATAAACTATTATCAAATTATATTTTTTGTGGGATTAATAAGATTAAATTTTAACATTCCTTCATAACATTGATCACATCCTTTATTTCAAATCCAATCTATCAAGTAACTTGTTGTTGTTTAGTTCAACAGCCAAAAGGCGGGTTTGAACCTCCGAAGGTTTTACTAAGTAAAACGAGGAATGAGGTGATTTACAATTGCCTTCCTCACTGAGTGGAAAAGCATGCTTATCATCATGCCAGGCCCTCTGAAAAGCACATATTTTCCACTCTGTAAATGATGCCTTCACTTCATTCACCACAGGGACTGGCTGTACAATGAAATTCATTACTTTCAGAGAAAATAACTCTGATTAGTGCCTTTACACCTCTACCTCTTCTGTTCTTCAATGATCCAGTCATTTAATTGACTGACCATGTGGTAAGAAACAGAACTATTTATTTTAGCCCTGCAACAAACAGATTGAGTGTAAATAATTTGACACTCCACCTGTCTGTTATGGGCAACAAGTAACTTAAAATTAGGTAAATAATGAGATGTTAAATACTTGGCACAATTAATTTCGGTTTTTAGATCATTAGGCTAGATGTTAGTTCAAACATTTACAGGTTATCTGAAATACAAACTAAATATTTAATTCGGTTATTTTTTTTATTGTTTATAACCGTATCACTCAGTAGAAGCGTGTTTTCATGAGCGTAGCAGGGCTTCTAAAAAAAATTTTAGTTCGCACGTTTCAAACGGCGCCGTTAATATATTCACTGCAAGGTCTAACTGCATAATCATCAACTGTCATTGTAACAATCTCTAAAAGTGTTTATTTCATTAGTACCTCTTATTTTCTTAATAATGTTTTAGTCGAAAATTTGCTTCTCTCGCTAAGAAAACAGAACGATTATTGTAGCAGTGGAAGTAGCAGTTAAAATTTAAAAAATATTTCACAGTTTAACTGCCTCTTGTAGGCAATACTAAATTTTCGCATCACAAAATGAAAAAAATGACACAAGCAGCGAATAAACGCGGAGAAATGTCAAAAATTTTGCCCAGAAATTTTTTATATTGTTAACCGTGTTTAGTGTGACTGATTGTCGTCATAAGGGCACAATTTGTATTTTGCTCTTACTTGGTATTGATCAAGTATATTCTAAATTTCGGTTTTATAATGCCGGCGATTCTACTTACGATTTTTTGACGAAAAACTTCAGTGACGTCCTTGTTAGAATTTACAAACTTTAATATACTTTATATATTGTTTTAACTTTAACATACAGTGAAAAAATCACATTTTGTTACGTTCGTATCGTAGTGTCTGCATGGTAGCCGACAAAATAATGTCTTAAATTTTAACAAGCTTGTATGTGACAATGCAATCTATTCTTTTGCTTACTTTTTATGACTTTTTTATTTCATAGAGTGAAAAGCAGGAGTGAATATACTGTTGTTACATACAATAATACCATAATCATTGCGTACTCGGAAGACCCCTAACAAAATTTAACATGTTTTTGGTAGGTGTTTTAATTCTGGAACGTATTGCATTTCAGTAGACGTTATTCTCTATTATTCGGCCGTATCATTAACTGGGCGGTGGCAATGGGCGGATCTTATGTAAAAATGTAAGGCGACGTCACGCGCAGGAAAAGTACCGGTTCAATCAGGAAGCTCGACACTGACTAATGACGTAATACTGAATGAGACGACTTCATTGGTTCATATCGGATGACGTAGTGAACTATAATGAGCTCTCTGATTGGACAATAATAACTAATCAAAATGACGCCTAAGAAGACATCTGATTGGTTAGTTTTGGAGATTTTTCATTGGTTGAGAATACTAGTTTCTGATTGGTTCTATATTATATCTGCCATTGACGTCACACGCGCGTTGTCGACATTGTAGGCCGCCTTAACCGCAAGACCTAAATAATAATTTTTTTTTACTGTACATCAAATCTATTACATTTTAGTAGTATATTTTCGGATATGTTAAAGACACAAATAGTGCGAAAGAAATAAAATTTCGTTAAGTAACGCTCTCTAATGATTATTTCTTTGTTGATTTAGGAACTGATAGTTAACTCAAAACGTATAATAAAAATATACACGTTCTGCGCCAATAGTGTAAAACTCTAATCAGCAATTAATTCCTAGTTAAAATAACGTTAGAAAATTAGTTGTGCATTGCTCTCTGTTTTTTATTGCTATAGTCAAAATTCAAGCGCAAAAATTTAAATAATTCTTAGAAATAAAACCGTGCGTATTGATGTACTACGCCTATGTTATTTAAGGAAGATGTTGGTTTGAACATTAAATTGAATAAACTATTATCAGATTATATTTTTTGTACGATTAGTAAGATTAAATTTGAACGTTCTTTCATAACGACTTTGATAACATCCTTTCTTACAAATCTGATTTTTAAAGTTACTTAAAATTAGGTAAATAATGAGATGTTAAATACTCGGCACAATTAATTTGAGTTTTTAGAACATTAGGGTAGAAGTTAGTTCAAATATTTACAAGTTATCTGAAATAAACTGAAAAGTTAATTTGGTTACTTTCCTTGTTTTGTAACCATATGTTTTAGTAGAAAAGTAATTTGATGAGCAAAGCAGGTCTTCTAAAAAATTTTCAGTTCGCACCTTGCAAATGCGACGTTAATATATTCACACTGCAAGGTCTAACTGTATAAAAATCTACTGTCTTATGAACAAGGTCTAAAAGTGTTTATTTCACCAGTACTTCTTATGTTGTTATAATTTTTTAGTCGAAAATTGCTTCATTCGTGAAGAAAACAGAACTATTATTTTAGCCGTGGAAGTAGCAGTTGAAATTTAAAAAATATTTCACAGTTTAACTGCCTCTTGTAGGCAATACTAAATTTTCGCATCGCAAAAAAAATAATGACACAAGCAGCGAATAAACGCGGAGAAATGTCAAAAATATTGCCTAAAAATTTTTCATATCGTTAACCATTTTTAGTGTGACTGATTGTCGTTAAAAGGGCACAAATTGTATTTTGCTCTTACTAGGTATTGTTCAAGTATATTCTAAATTTCAGTTTGGTAATGCCGGCGATTCTACTGACGGTTAGTTGACAAAAAAACTTCAGAGACGCCCTTATTAGAATAAACTTTAATATACAATGAAAAGATCACAATGTGTTACGGTTGTATAGTAATTTTTGCATGGTAGCCGACAAAATAATGTCTTAAATTAAAGCAAGCTTGTATGTGACAACGCAATGTATACTTGTGCATAGTTTTTATGACTTTTTTAATTTCATACTGTAAAAAGCAGTATACATATACTGCTGTTTCATACAATAAACCATAATCATTCCGTACTCGGAAGAACCTTAACAAGTTTTAAAATGTTTTTGGTAGGCGTTTTAATTCTGGAAAGTATAGCATTTCAGTAGACGTTAATTGTTTAATATTCGGCCGTATCCTTGTCTGGGCGGTGACAATGGGCGGATTGATGTAAAAATGTAAGTCGACGTCACGCGCAGGAACAGTACCGGACCAATCAGGAAGCTCGGTACTGACAAATGACGTAATACTGATTGAAACGTTTTCATTGGTTGATATCGGATGTCTATAATGAGCCCTCTGATTGGACAATATTAACCAATCAAAATGACGCCTAAGAAGACATCTGATTGGTTGGGTTTGAAGATTTTTTATTGGTTAAGAATACTAGTTTCTGATTGGTCCAATATTATATCTTTTATTGACGTCACACGGACGTCTCCGTCATCGTAGGCCCCCTCACTAGCAAGACCTAAATAATTATATTTTCAAGTGTAGATCAGTTCTATTAGATTTCAATTATATGTTTTCAGATATGTTATAGACACAAATGGTGCTGAATAAAAAAACATTCGTTAACTAACGCTTTATAATGATTATTTCTTTGTTGATTTAGGATCCGATAATTAACTCAAAATATATAATTAAAATGTACACGTTCTGCGCCACCAGTGTAAAATTCCAATTAACAATTCATTCCTCCTTAAAAACATTAGAAAATTAGTTGTGCATGGCTCTCTGTTTATTATTGCTTTAGTTAAAATTCAAACACAAAAATTATAATAACTCTCTGAAATAAGACCGTACGTATTGATAGACTACGCCTATGTTATTTAAGGAAGATGTTGGTTTGAACATTAAATTGAATAAACTATTATCAAATTATATTTTTTGTGGGATTAATAAGATTAAATTTTAACATTCCTTCATAACATTGATCACATCCTTTATTTCAAATCCAATCTATCAAGTAACTTGTTGTTGTTTAGGTCAACAGCCAAAAGGCGGGTTTGAACCTCCAAAGGTTTTACTAAGTAAAACGAGGAGTGAGGTTGTTTACAATTGTCTTCCTCACTGAGTGGAAAAGTATGCTTATCAGCAGGCCGGGCCCTCTAAAAAGCACATATTTTCCACTCTAAAAATGACACCTTTACTTCATTCACCACAGGGTCTGGCTGTACAATGAAATTCATTACTTTCAGAGAAAATAACTTTGATTAGTGCCTTTACACCTCTACCTCTTCTGTTCTTCAATGATCCAGTCATTTAATTGACTGACATTGTGATAAGAAACAGAACTATTTATTTTAGCCCTGCAACAAACAGGTTGAGTGTAAATAATTTGACACTCCACCTGTCTGTTAATGGCAACAAGTAACTTAAAATTAGGTAAATAATGAGATGTTAAATACTTGGCACAATTAATTTCGGTTTTTAGATCATTAGGCTAGATGTTAGTTCAAACATTTACAGGTTATCTGAAATCCAAACTAAATATTTAATTCGGTTATTTTTTTTTATTGTTTATAACCGTATCACTCAGTAGAAGCGTGTTTTCATGAGCGTAGCAGGGCTTCTAAAAAAGGTTTCAGTTCGCACGTTTCAAACGGCGCCGTTAATATATTCACTGCAAGGTCTAACTGCTTAATCATCAACTGTCATTGTAACAATCTCTAAAAGTGTTTATTTCATTAGTACCTCTTATTTTCTTAATAATGTTTTAGTCGAAAATTTGCTTCTCTCGCTAAGAAAACAGAACGATTATTGTAGCCGTGGAAGTAGCAGTTAAAATTTAAAAAATATTTCACAGTTTAACTGCCTCTTGTAGGCAATACTAAATTTTCGCATCGCAAAATAAAATAATGACACAAGCAGCGAATAAACGCGGAGAAATGTCAAAAATATCGCCCAGAAATTTTTCATATCGTTACCCGTTTTTAGTAAGACTGATTGTCATTAAAAGGGCACAGGTTCTTGTTTGCTCTTACTAGGTATTGTTTAAGTATATTCTAAATTTCAGTTTGGTAATTCCGGCGAATCTACTGACGATTAGTTGACAAAAAAACTTCAGAGACGTCCTTATTAGAATAAACTTCAATATATAATGAAAAAATCACAATGTGTTACGTTATTATAGTAGTGTTTGCATGGTAGCCGACAAAATAATGTCTTAAATTTAAGCAAGCGTATATGTGACAACGCAAGCTATTGTTGTCCTTCCTTTCTATGACTTTTTTTATTTTATATTGTGAAAAGCAGTATAAATATACTGCTGTTTCATACAATAAACCATAATCATTCCGTACTCGGAGGAACCTTAACAAGTTTAAAAATGTTTTTGTTACGCGTTTTAATTCTAGAAAGTATTGCATTTCAGTAGACGTTAATTGTTTAATATTCGGCCGTATCGTTAACTGGGCGGTGACAATGGGCGGATTTATGTAAAAATGTAAGTCGACGTCACGCGCAGGAACAGTACCGGACCAATCAGAAAGCTCGATACTGACAAATGACGTAATACAGATTGAGACGTTTTCATTGGTTGATATCGGATGACGTAGTGAACTATTATGAGCCCTCTGATTGGACAATATTAACCAATCAAAATGTCGCCTCAGAAGACATCTGATTGGTTAGACATGAAAATTTTTCATTGGTTGGAAATACCAGTTTCTGATTGGTCCAATATTATATCTTATATTAACGTCACACGGACTACACCGTCATTGTAGGCCGCCTCACTCGCAAGACCTAAATAATTATATTTTCAACTGTGGATCAGTTCTATTAGATTTCAATTATAAGTTTTCAGATATGTTATAGACACAATTGGTGCAGAGTAAAAAAACATTCGTTAACTAACGCTTTATAATGATTATTTCTTTGTTGATTTAGTATCCGATATTTAACCTAAAATATATAATTAAAATATACACGTTCTGCGCCAACAGTGTAAAATTCCAATTAACAATTCATGTCTCCTTAAAAAACATTAGAAATATAGTTGTGCAATGCTCTCTGTTTATTATTGCTTTAGTTAAAAGTCAAACACAAATATGATAATAACTCTCTGAAATAAGACTGTACGTATTGATAGACTACGCCTATGTTATTTAAGAAAGATGTTGGTTTTAACATTTACTTGAATAAACTATCATCAAATTATATTTTTGTACGTTTAATAAGATTCAATTTTTACATTCCTTCATAACATTGATAACATCCTTTCTTTCAAATCCAATCTATCAAGTAACTTAAAAGTAGGTAAATAATGAGATGTTAAATACTTGGCACAATTAATTTGGGTTTTTAGATCATTAGGCTTGATGTTCGTTCAAACATTTACAGGTTGTCTGAAATAAAAACTAAATATTTAATTCGGTTATTTTGTTTATTGTTTATAACCGTCTCACTCAGTAGAAGCGTGTTTTCATGAGCGGAGCAGGCCTTCTAAAAAAATTTTCAGTTCGCACGATTCAAACATCGCCTTTAATATTGTGACACTTATTGCTAAGGTCCCGTTCGGGATCTAGGTTATTAAATAATTAATAGACTAAAGTTTACAATTGCAGATGTTTATTTCACTAAAAGATTACAAAATAAATGATTAAACTAATTATAATTAAGAAATACAATAAATGATTAAATAATTCACTTAAAATAAATAACAAACAATAAATAACTTAATAACTTACTTAGCCTACTTACAATCGCTTTTATAGATTATACTAACATACAACACAAGCTGAATTCACAGAACTACACATTAACTTTACCCAATACACACACAACAAAGAGACGGTATAACAATCTTGAATCACTACAATACTCGGATGTGTAACCTGTAAATACACACCCCATTAATCTCTCGGCAAAGATCACACGAATACTGACTGGACCGCCGCCCGGGGGCCTCCTTTTATTATCATTCACAAAGATCGTTCCAGAAAAAAGTAGAGAAATCTACTCAAGTAAAAAAATAACTCTTTATTAATGAATCCTAGAAAAATCACTTTGTTAACAAGTCAACTATTGTAAATAGAAACGTAAACAACCTCATAAACAACTTCATAAAAATAGCTGTACAAAATAGTATACCTGAACTTTATGATAGTTATTTCAACCCTTATGAATGAATAGACACTTTTATAGTTACAACTGTCATTTACAAAACTGATCTTATTGTGTAGATTATTGTTAATTTATTATTTCTTAACTATGTTTATGAATGAAATTCTGGAAGATTCGTGAGCGATCCCGTCTTTTCTCGATCTTGTTACAATATATTCACTGCATGGTCTAACTGTGTAATCATCTTCTGTCATTGTAAGAAACTCTAAAAGTGTTTATTTCATTAGTACCTCTTATTTTCTTAATATGTTTTAGTCGAAAATTTGCTTCTCTCGCTAAGAAAACAGAACGATTATTGTAGCCGTGGAAGTAGCAGTTAAAATTTAAAAAAATATTTCACAGTTTAACTGCATCTTGTAGGCAATACTAAATTTTCGCATCGCAAAATAAAATAATGACACAAGCAGCGAATAAACGCGGAGAAATGTCAAAAATATTGCCTAGAAATTTTTCATATCGTTAACCGTTTTTAGTGGGACCGATTGTCGTTAAAAGGGCACAGGTTCTATTTTGCTCTTACTTGGTATTGTTTAAGTATATTCTAAATTTCAGTTTGGTTATTCCGGCGATTCTACTAACGATTAGTTGACAAAAAACACTTCAGAGACGTCCTTATTAGAATAAACTTTAGTATACAATGAAAAAATCACAATGTGTTACGTTATAATCTATTTGAAATCAACGTGCGGGTGAAGGTCATGCCACTTCCTCACCACGCCTACCCCACCAGTCGTCTGAATGATGCAGCGCAGAGTATGTGTGTGCACTTGTGCCTACGCCTTCATCAGGTTACATTATTTCACTTCGTGAAGTACCGTACGCTTAAAACATCTGACGAGACCAACACATAAATGTGTTATTTAAATCAACTTAAACTTAACCTCATTCGAGAAGTTTAATTACAAACAAAAGGACAACTGCAATAGAAAAAATCTAAATCCAGTTTTTCTTTTGTTTGTAATTAAAAAAACTTCTCAAATGAGTTTAATTTTCATAGACGTTATTTATATTATTTTTTAGAATAAAATTCTCTACAATTTGCATTAAAATGTTTCGTGTTTTTATTCATAATTTAACAGAGTTATTTTACGCTAAACTTAAAAAGTATTTTCTAAGCCTTTTCTTTAATGTATTTACGTAGTTTCCTTAAAAACTAAAAGCGATACAGTTCTGGGACTCATTTTTTTAAGTTTCCCAGGTTAAATAAAAACCATAAGAAACCACTAAACATTTTCCTAAATTTACCTTTTCAAAATTTCAGTATTGCTTTATTTCACTCTTTGCCCAGGAATCAAGGCAAAATCTTTCGCCAGGCATAACTCGCCAACGAAGCATTTCCGGACGTATATTTAGACAAACATTTTGTTACATGTAATAACAATAGTATATACGTGATGTAATGTGTATTATATTATTGTTATAATTGTTATTCATATTGTTTTATGGTTATTATAGATATTATATGTACGCACTATTACAACGTAATATGGAATAATAGAAAAGTCACTGAAATAGAAACACGGTCATTATACTATGCGTCAGCAATGACTCTGTGATATTTTATGACTTTATGAAGCTTACATGTATTGTTTTAAGTAAACAAAAATGTTACAGCACCTTTGTCACCACACACAGGCCTATTTATTTGATTTTTAATACACTTTCACCCAGTTCAGATTAAAGTTTTGTATCATACAGATGTGCAGTTTCTTTGGCGGGCTTGTGTAAGTTTAGTTAATTCAATTGTTTAAGCGTGAAAGTTGAGATGGCTGCAAACAGTCCTAATCTTCGCAGACAATCCAAACAAATAAATAATTTATAGGGTATATAATTATTTAAAAGAACTTGTGTGAAATTAATTCTTTGCGAACGGCGCTCAAGTTTACATAAAAGGTAATTAACAGTTTATTTCTCAGTCGTATAAAAATTTGTAACAATCCAGTTTCTGTATGCATGCTTTAAAACATAAAAGATAAATAATCATCTTTTTCGTTTAGGTAAAAAAGGTTGGCGATGTATTTATTAAGGTGCAGTTTGTATAAAGAAATATTAGGATAGAACTATTCCAACGATCCGAAAGTTAAGCACAAAAATTAGGAAAATATATTGTGTAGAATAAAAGGGTTTCACATATCATAGCAGGCCTAATGTCTTATGTGTATCAGAGTAACCATTAAATTTCTTGTCGTTAACAGGCAAAACTTTAGTCCATAAAGAGAAAAGAAGCAGTTTAATTCAGTAATGTAGAAGTAGTGTATAGGATATGAGGAGAAATCTTGCTGAAGGGAAGGGGAAGAAGCGCGTGACCTTCACCCGCACGAAGAAATCAAATGGACTTTAGTATAGTAGTGTTTGCATGGTATCCGACAAAATAATGTCTTAAATTTAAGCAAGCTTATATGTGACAACGCAAGCTATTGTTGTCCTTCCTTTTTATGACTTTTTTTATTTCATATTGTGAAAAGCAGTATAAATATACTGCTGTTTCATACAATAAACCATAATCATTCCGTACTCGGAAGAACCTTAACAAGTTTAAAAATGTTTTTGTTACGCGTCTTAATTCTAGAAGGTATAACATTTCAGTAGACGTTAATTGTTTAATATTCGGCCGTATCGTTAACTGGGCAGTGACAAGGGGCGGATTTATGTAAAAATCTAAGTCGACGTCATGCGCAGGAACAGTACCGGGCCAATCAGAAAGGTCGATACTGACAAATGACGTAATACTGATTGAGAAGTTTTCATTGGTTGATATCGGATGACGTAGTGAACTATTATAAGCCCTCTGATTGGACAATATCAACCAATCAAAATGACGCCTAGGAAGACATCTGATTGGTTAGGTTTGAAGATTTTTCATTGGTTGAGAATACTAGTTTCTGATTGGTCCAATATTATATCTTTTATTGACGTCACACGGACTACACCGTCATTGTGGGCCGCCTCACTCGCAAGACCTAAATAATTATATTTTCAACTGTAGGTCAATTCTATTAGATTTCAATTATATATTTTCAGATATGTTATAAACACAAATGGTGCTGAATAAAAAAACATTCGTTAACTAACGCTTTATAATGATTTTTTCTTTGTTGATTTAGGATCCGATAATTAACTCAAAATATATAATTAAAATGTACACGTTCTGCGCCAACAGTGTAAAATTCACATTAACAATTCATGTCTCCTTAAAAATCATTAGAAATTAATTTGTGCATGGCTCTCTGTTTATTATTGCTTTAGTTAAAAGTCAAACACACAAAAATTATAATAACTCTCTGAAATAAGACCGTACGTATTGATAGACTACGCCTCTATTATTTAAGGAAGATGTTGGTTTGAACATTAAATTTAATAAACTAATTTTAATTAATTAATACAATGCCTTTATTTAAAACATATTAACAGTATATCACAAAAATAACAATACAAAAGAAAATAATACAAATGAAAATGAAATAAAATAAAATGAAATAACCAACAAACTCAGCATAATCTTGACATGACCTATAGATGGTCGTCTGCCAGGATTAGTAAATTCAGAATAAATCAAATTAAACTGCCTGTTTTCCTTGAGCGTAGCGATAAAATAAACAAATAACTAAACACTTAAACTTCTATTATTTTACCATAAATAAATAATTCTAAAATTTGATTAGAATATTACAAAGAATTCTTTTAAATTGTTCAATAGGAAAAATAGGCCTAGCCAAATCAATAATTATAAAAATAAATCAATTGTTTATCAACAGGAAAAAGAAATGCAACGGGTCTTTCAAGCAAATCAGCATCCACAATTCAACAGCAGATAATACAGATATGAAAGGGCGCACACTGGTGATTTACCGTCTCCCATCCTCACACGCAATCTATCACATACTCTTTTACACCACATACACATACTACATAATCACATACACATACTCTCACGCACTCTGTATTTTTTTTTTTTACCATGTTTTTTTTTTTTTTTTTTTTTTTTTTTTTATCCTGCACATTCATATAATTAATAATTAAATTCGTTTACTAGCCCTCTTCTATAACAAAGTGCAACTCGTAAATATCCCGCTAGTTTCTTCCAACTTTTACCATTTAACCAGTCCAACACTTCCTCATCATTCAATTCAGATTTACCGAAATAATTTACACGTATACTACTTAATATGGGACACCTTCCCATAAAATGCAAAGTATCTTCTTTACTCCGTAAGTTACACAGGGAACACAACCACTGGGGTTCCTCCCTATCGCATCTGAAATTTAAACTTAGTAATTCTCCCCTAGCCCGGAAAATTAATCCCGTAGTACACCTATCTAAGCCCAGATTCAAAAAATTATTTTCTCTTAAGTCGTGCTCCAACCGACTAAACAGACTTTGATATTGCGCATCTGCAGCTCGCCGTAAAAAAAATCTCCTTAAAATTGTTTTTAGCACATGCCAATATACTTTCCAGCTCATCCCTCCACCCTGTCACTCCATGCATTCCTCTACTTAAAGCACACCCATACCTTTCACTCAATCGCAACCACTCTCCATACCACCCAATTTCACTCTCAATCATTTTTTCGGCTAACATACGTGGCAATCTATGCCTGGGCAACTCCAACACTCTCAGTACATAATTAAAATGCATACGAAATATAAATAGAAAGAGCATTTCAGCATTTATTCCTAAATAAATTATATAATTAGGAGTGGCTCTTGGTAAAGCAAGTAATTTTTTAACAAAAAATCGCATCACCTCCTCCAAACAATCATATTGCCGGAAGCCCCAGATCTGTGCGCCGTAGGTAGCCACTGCCCTACTCACCGCCCGAAAAATTTTCCACTTAGCCTCCATTGACACTTCCTTCTTAATGATAAAATTTTTCCACACACCATTTAGGCCAAACTTAGCAATCGCTGATCTTTCTTTAACATGCTCAGTGAAAGACAAACTTGTAGTTAACGTAACTCCTAAATATTTATACTTCTTAACTACTTCAATTTCCTCATTCCCCAGAAACCATTTCTCACAAGCCGCTAAACGACCCCCTTTCCTAAACACCATTATTTTTGATTTTTGAGTATTAATTTCTAGTCCCCAACGATCACAATAATTTTTCAGGTCCCTTATCATTCTTTGTAAATCCCTTGGCGTGGATGCAAGAATAACCATATCGTCCGCGTACAATAATATTTTAACATTTATATCTCCTAACCATATTCCCTCCCCCAGATGATCCCCAATGTCATTTACAAAAATAGAAAATAATATAGGAGACAAAAGACATCCTTGTTTTAATCCTTTTACGGTATCAAAAAATTCTGTAATCATATTATTACACCATACCCCAGCCTTAGTACCCCTATATAGTTCCGCTATAACACATATAAAACGATGAGACAGCCCCAATTCATACAATTTATAAATTAACGCTTTTCTATCTACTCGATCAAAAGCTGCCTTTAAATCTACAAAGAAACAGTAAACTTTTTTACGCCTACCCCGTAATTTCAATTTTACTATGTTATAAAGATTAAATATGTTGTCAACCGCGGAATAGCTCTTCCTAAAGCCAGCCTGACATTCGGATAACACGTCATTTTTATATATCCACCTCTCTAATCTACTTAACATCACGCCCGAAAATAACTTAGCGACTGCATTTACAAACGAAATCCCTCTATAATTTCCCACCTCAGCCATATCCCCCTTTTTATAAATCGGAAAAATCACCGATTCCCGAAAATTCTGGGGCACAGACAAATGCGTTAAAATATTATTAAATACTTCCAGAACTAAATTTAGTACTTCCCTTGGTGCATTCTTAAAAAACTCTATCGGAATACCGTCCGTACCGGGCGCCTTATTATCTTTCGCTCTAGCCAAAACCATCTGTAACTCGCCCCATTTAATCTCACCATCAAGCATTTCGTCCACCCTATACGGCATCGCATATGCCATCGGATGTGCTGCTATAAATTCACCTAATAAATTACTGAAGTGAAGTCGCCAAGCTTGTGGTGAAATTCTCGTTGACATTTTAAAAGGCTTATTCCTAAAAATTTTCACAAGTCCCCAGAATGATCCTGAATCCCTAACAATACCAATCTTCTTCGCTGCCTGCCTATAAAATTGAAATTTCTTATTTTTACACAGCTTGGTATAAAATTTATTCGACTGCAAATACGCATTTTTTGTTTCCACATTATTACATCGCCTATACATATTTAACTGTTTAAAGCACCTCCCCCTAGCCCTCTCACACTCCCAATCATACCACTCCTGTTTAAAAACCTTATTATTTTTTCTAACTGGCCCCCTATTATCTGCAGCTTCCTTAATTAAACTAAGTATTTTATTACTTGCTTCACCTGTATCCCTGGGTAACGGACAAATTTTTTTAACATTCCGCCGGATATAAGCCTCATATTTTTCCTTTCCTGATTTGACCCAATAAAGCCTTGGTAAAAGAGCCAGATCAACAACATCCGGCGCATATTGCGATGATATAATATCCACCTCCAAAGGCATGTGGTCTGAATAGATAACTTGACCCACTTTAAAATTACTAACAAGATTCACCATATCCCATGACACGCAACACAAATCAATCACCGACTCACCCAAACTACTTACAAACGTAAATTCACCAGTCGCATCCCCCTTCACTCTACCATTCAGAACCACCAAGTTAAAGTTCTCGCACATATCTAAAAATTTTCTACCTTTACTGTTTATAATTTTATCTTTTGATACTCTACAACAATTTATTAAATTTGTAGAACTGAGAATTTGCTCTGGTAGTATTTGATGCTCACCAATCCTACAATTAAAATCGCCAATTAGAATAATACCATTATTTGGACTATGATTTTCTAAAATTTCTCACAAATTTGACCATTCTTCCTCCCACCTTTCTCTATCGCAACTAAGATACACGGGAATAATCATAACCGGAACCTGCCTAAATTTGACATTAATCACAACCCTGTCATCTATTGTCATAAACTTAGCATCCTTAAATTTATTTTTCCTAAATCCAACAACGGTTCCACCCTTAGCTCTACCCATATTGTTAACTCTTACTGCCGTCGTCAAACAAATATCATACTCAGCGAAAAAACCAGTAACCCATCCCGATTGCCCCTCTTCCAAAAAGGTCTCATATAAACAAAAAATATCAGAAGTTTTAACAAAATTATGAAAATGAATATCGCTACATTTACTTTTAAGACCCGCTACATTAAAACTAATCAACCTAATACCGCAATAATTACTCACATGCAAGCCACTAACATCACCACCAATTCGAGTATTTGGACTACCTTGGCAGACGACATCCTCCTATGCATAATTAACCTCTTCGTTACTACCTAATATCATTTCTCTGTTTTTCAGAAAACTCAAACCAGAAAAGTCCTTTCCGCACATTTCTTTCAATTTTTCCAACCCGCACCCATTTTTTGATTGTAATCCGGCACTCTCCGAAAAAGTAAACACCTGCCCTCTAAAGTACAGTTTATCCACTGCCACAAAAACCCCTTCTTCCCCCACAATTTTCATTATTTCTTTCTTCAAAGTCAATAGCACACTGCGACTTCTACGAGTTTCTACACTAAAGTCTCTATGTACAACATATCGGGTCCCCTTTAATTTATATGCATTCTTAAGAATACAATTTATGTCCCTTTCTTCCGGTATATGTGCTATGATAGGAGCATTGTCTCTGTTTTTACCCAAAGAGTGTGCACGATTTATTTTAACACTATTTGAAACTGCTAGAATCGTGTTGCAAAAGTTCTCAACGATTTCACAACAATCACTCCCCTTGTTATATGCAAGCCCCTTGAAAATTAAATTATTCCTTCTAGAACGATCCTCTAGATTAACAATTTTACACTTCAAAAAGTTATTTTCGCTCTTTAACTTTGATACCTCCACTTTTAAACCAACATTTTCTTTTATTAACTCATCTATAGAGTTTTTTAGTTCATTCATGTCGTTTTTAGTTGCTAAACTACTTAACTTTTTATCCAAAAGCCTTCCCAAGACCGCTTCCATATCCCTTACTGAAGCCTGTGTCGATCCAGAAGTTCCTGATCGCGAATCCATACCTTTTGCGGTTTTCTTCTTTCCTGAGCCAAATTCTCAGGGGAACTTAACGACCGTGGACGCTTATTCGGTGAAAAATAATTTTCAAGTGCGTTCGGCATTCAAAAATACACCAATTGAATATTCCAAAAAAAAACAACACAAAAATAAACGAAAATGCAAATACTAATGAATATAAATACAATTTTTCACTAACGGACACGCCGCCACACGAACAGCGAATATTTAAATAGTATTTATCTATTCCGATACGGACAATAACAAATACGTCTACTCTCTACGACTGCCAATTTACTAATCCATTTAATAAACTATTATCAAATTATATTTTTTGTACGATTAATAAGATTAAATTTTTACATTCTTTCATAACATTGATAACATCCTTTCTTTCAAACCCAATCTATCAAGTAACTTGTTGTTGTTGTTTAGGTCAACAGCCAAAAGGCTGGTTTGAACCTCCAAAGGTTTTACTAAGTAAAACGAGGAGTGAGGTGGTTTACAATTGCTTTCCTCACTGAGTGGAAAAGTAAGCTTATCAGCAGGCCGGGCCCTCTGAAAAGCACATATTTTCCACTCTGTAAATGACACCTTCACTTCATTCACCACAGGGTCTGGCTGTACAATGAAATTCATTATTTTCAGAGAAAATAACTCTGATTAGTGATTAGAGTTACAGTGACAAGGGGCGGATTTATGTAAAAATCTAAGTCGACGTCACGCGCAGGAACAGTACCGGGCCAATCAGAAAGGTCGATACTGACAAATGACGTAATACTGATTGAGACGTTTTCATTGGTATATATCGGATGACGTAGTGAACTATTATAAGCCCTCTGATTGGACAATATCAACCAATCAAAATGACGCCTAGGAAGACATCTGATTGGTTAGGTTTGAAGATTTTTCATTGGTTGAGAATACTAGTTTCTGATTGGTCCAATATTATATCTTTTATTGACGTCACACGGACTACACCGTCATTGTGGGCCGCCTCACTCGCAAGACCTAAATAATTATATTTTCAACTGTAGGTCAATTCTATTAGATTTCAATTATATATTTTCAGATATGTTATAAACACAAATGGTGCTGACTAAAAAAACATTCGTTAACTAACGCTTTATAATGATTATTTCTTTGTTGATTTAGGATCCGATAATTACCTCAAATATATAATTAAAATATACACGTTCTGCGCCACCAGTGTAAAATTCCAATTAACAATTCATTCCTCCTTAAAAAACATTAGTAAATTAGTTGTGCATGGCTCTCTGTTTATTATTGCTTTAGTTAATTGCTTGGTTAGTTTTGGAGATTTTTCATTGGTTGAGAATACTAGTTTCTGATTGGTTCTATATTATATCTGCCATTGAAGTCACACGCGCGTTGTCGACATTGTAGGCCGCCTTAACCGCAAGACCTAAATAATAATTTTTTTCTACTGTACATCAAATCTATTACATTTTAGTAGTATATTTTCGGATATGTTAAAGACACAAATAGTGCGAAAGAAATAAAATTTCGTTAAGTAACGCTCTCTAATGATTATTTCTTTGTTGATTTAGGAACTGATAGTTAACTCAAAACGTATAATAAAAATATACACGTTCTGCGCCAATAGTGTAAAACTCTAATCAGCAATTAATTCCTAGTTAAAATAACGTTAGAAAATTAGTTGTGCATTGCTCTCTGTTTTTTATTGCTATAGTCAAAATTCAAGCGCAAAAATTTAAATAATTCTTAGAAATAAAACCGTGCGTATTGATGTACTACGCCTATGTTATTTAAGGAAGATGTTGGTTTGAACATTAAATTGAATAAACTATTATCAGATTATATTTTTTGTACGATTAGTAAGATTAAATTTGAACGTTCTTTCATAACGACTTTGATAACATCCTTTCTTACAAATCTGATTTTTAAAGTTACTTAAAATTAGGTAAATAATGAGATGTTAAATACTCGGCACAATTAATTTGAGTTTTTAGAACATTAGGGTAGAAGTTAGTTCAAATATTTACAAGTTATCTGAAATAAACTGAAAAGTTAATTTGGTTACTTTCCTTGTTTTGTAACCGTATGTTTCAGTAGAAAAGTCATTTGATGAGCAAAGCAGGTCTTCTAAAAAATTTTCGGTTCGCACCTTGCAAATGCGCCGTTAATATATTCACACTGCAAGGTCTAACTGTATAATAATCTACTGTCATATGAACAAGGTCTAAAAGTGTTTATTTCACCAGTACTTCTTATGTTGTTATAATTTTTTAGTCGAAAATTGCTTCATTCGTGAAGAAAACAGAACTTATGTTTTAGCCGCGGAAGTAGCAGTTGAAATTTAAAAAATATTTCACAGTTTAACTGCCTCTTGTAGGCAATACTAAATTTTCGCATCGCAAAAAATAATGACACAAGCAGCGAATAAACGCGGAGAAATGTCAAAAATATTGCCTAAAAATTTTTTATATCGTTAACCATTTTTAGTGTGACTGATTGTCGTTAAAAGGGCACAAATTGTATTTGGCTCTTACTAGGTATTGTTCAAGTATATTCTAAATTTCAGTTTGGTAATGCCGGCGATTCTACTGACGATTAGTTGACAAAAAAACTTCAGAGACGTCCTTATTAGAATAAACTTTAATATACAATGAAAAGATCACAATGTGTTACGGTTGTATAGTAATTTTTGCATGGTAGCCGACAAAATAATGTCTTAAATTAAAGCAAGCTTGTATGTGACAACGCAATGTATACTTGTGCATAGTTTTTATGACTTTTTTAATTTCATACTGTAAAAAGCAGTATAAATATACTGCTGTTTCATACAATAAACCATAATCATTCCGTACTCGGAAGAACCTTAACAAGTTTTAAAATGTTTTTGGTAGGCGTTTTAATTCTGGAAAGTATAGCATTTCAGTAGACGTTAATTGTTTAATATTCGGCCGTACCGTTAACAGGGCGGTGACAATGGGCGGATTGATGTAAAAATGTAAGTCGACGTCACGCGCAGGAACAGTACCGGACCAATCAGGAAGCTCGGTACTGACAAACGACGTAATACTGATTGAAACGTTTTCATTGGTTGATATCGGATGTCTATAATGAGCCCTCTTATTGGACAATATTAACCAATCAAAATGACGCCTAAGAAGACATCTGATTGGTTGGGTTTGAAGATTTTTCATTGGTTAAGAATACTAGTTTCTGATTGGTCCAATAATTTATCTTTTATTGACGTCACACGGACGTCTCCGTCATCGTAGGCCGCCTCACTAGCAAGACCTAAATAATTATATTTTCAAGTGTAGATCAGTTCTATTAGATTTCAATTATATGTTTTCAGATATGTTATAGACACAAATGGTGCTGAATAAAAAAACATTCGTTAACTAACGCTTTATAATGATTATTTCTTTGTTGATTTAGGATCCGATAATTAACTCAAAATATATAATTAAAATGTACACGTTCTGCGCCACCAGTGTAAAATTCCAATTAACAATTCATTCATCCTTAAAAAACATTAGAAAATTAGTTGTGCATGGCTCTCTGTTTATTATTGCTTTAGTTAAAATTCAAACACAAAAATTATAATAACTCTCTGAAATAAGACCGTACGTATTGATAGACTACGCCTATGTTATTTAAGGAAGATGTTGGTTTGAACATTAAATTGAATAAACTATTATTAAATTATATTTTTTGTGGGATTAATAAGACTAAATTTTAACATTCCTTCATAACATTGATCACATCCTTTATTTCAAATCCAATCTATCAAGTAACTTGTTGTTGTTTAGGTCAACAGCCAAAAGGCGGGTTTGAACCTCCAAAGGTTTTACTAACTAAAACGAGGAGTGAGGTTGTTTACAATTGTCTTCCTCACTGAGTGGAAAAGTATGCTTATCAGCAGGCCGGGCCCTCTAAAAAGCACATATTTTCCACTCTGTAAATGACACCTTTACTTCATTCACCACAGGGTCTGGCTGTACAATGAAATTCATTACTTTCAGAGAAAATAACTTTGATTAGTGTCTTTACACCTCTACCTCTTCTGTTCTTCAATGATCCAGTCATTTAATTGACTGACCATGTGATAAGAAACAGAACTATTTTTTTTAGCCCTGCAACAAACAGATTGAGTGTAAATAATTTGACACTCCACCTGTCTATTATGGGCAACAAGTAACTAAAAATTAGGTAAATAATGAGATGTTAAATACTTGGCACAATTAATTTCGGTTTTTAGATCATTAGGCTAGATGTTAGTTCAAACATTTACAGGTTATCTGAAATACAAACTAAATATTTAATTCGGTTATTTTTTTTATTGTTTATAACCGTATCACTCAGTAGAAGCGTGTTTTCATGAGCGTAGCAGGGCTTGTAAAAAAAATTTTAGTTCGCACGTTTCAAACGGCGCCGTTAATATATTCACTGCAAGGTCTAACTGCATAATCATCAACTGTCATTATAACAATCTCTAAAAGTGTTTATTTCATTAGTACCTCTTATTTTCTTAATAATGTTTTAGTCGAAAATTTGCTTCTCTCGCTAAGAAAACAGAACGATTATTGTAGCCGTGGAAGTAGCAGTTAAAATTTAAAACATATTTCACAGTTTAACTGCCTCTTGTAGGCAATACTAAATTTTCGCATCGCAAAATAAAATAATGACACAACCAGCGAATAAACGCGGAGAAATGTCAAAAATATCGCCCAGAAATTTTTCATATCGTTACCCGTTTTTAGTAAGACTGATTGTCATTAAAAGGGCACAGGTTCTTGTTTGCTCTTACTAGGTATTGTTTAAGTATATTCTAAATTTCAGTTTAGTAATTCCGGCGAATCTACTGACGATTAGTTGACAAAAAAACTTCAGAGACGTCCTTGTTAGAATAAACTTCAATATATAATGAAAAAATCACAATGTGTTATGTTATTATAGTAGTGTTTGCATGGAAGCCGACAAAATAATGTCTTAAATTTAAGCAAGCGTATATGTGACAACGCAAGCTATTGTTGTCCTTCCTTTCTATGACTTTTTTTATTTTATATTGTGAAAAGCAGTATAAATATACTGCTGTTTCATACAATAAACCATAATCATTCCGTACTCGGAGGAACCTTAACAAGTTTAAAAATGTTTTTGTTACGCGTTTTAATTCTAGAAAGTATTGCATTTCAGTAGACGTTAATTGTTTAATATTCGGCCGTATCGTTAACTGGGCGGTGACAATGGGCGGATTTATGTAAAAATGTAAGTCGACGTCACGCGCAGGAACAGTACCGGACCAATCAGAAAGCTCGATACTGACAAATGACGTAATACTGATTGAGACGTTTTCATTGGTTGATATGGGATGACGTAGTGAACTATTATGAGCCCTCTGATTGGACAATATTAGCCAATCAAAATGTCGCCTCAGAAGACATCTGATTGGCTAGACATGAAAATTTTTCATTGGTTGAAAATACCAGTTTCTGATTGGTCCAATATTATATCTTATATTGACGTCACACGGACTACACCGTGATTGTAGGCCGCCTCACTCGCAAGACCTAAATAATTATATTTTCAACTGTAGATCAGTTCTATTAGATTTCAATTATATATTTTCAGATATGTTATAGACACAAATGGTGCAGAATGAAAAAACATTCGTTAACTAACGCTTTACAATGATTATTTCTTTGTTGATTTAGGATCCGATAATTAACTCAAAATATATAATTAAAATGTACACGTTCTGCGCCAACAGTGTGAAATTCCAATTAACAATTCATGTCTCCTTAAAAAAACATTAGAAATTTAGTTGTGCATGGCTCTCTGTTTATTATTGCTTTAGTTAATAGTCAAACAAAAAAATTATAATAACTCTTTGAAATAAGACCGTACGTATTGACAGACTACCCCTATGTTTTATAAGGAAGATGTTGGTTTGAACATTAAATTGAGTAAACTATTATCAAATTATATTTTTTGTACGATTAATAAGATTCAATTTTTACATTTCTTCATAACATTGATAACATCCTTTATTTCAAATCCAATCTATTAAATAACTTAAATATAGGTAAATAATGAAATGTTAAATACTTGGCACAATTAATTTAAGTTTTTAGATCATTAGGCTAGATGTTCGTTCAAACATTTACAGGTTATCTAAAACAAAAAATAAATATTAAATTCGGTTACTTTTTTTATTGTTTATAACCGCTCACTCAACCGCTCACTCAACCGCTCACTCAACCGCTCGCTTGGTTATTATTGTTTAAATCGCTTCACTCAGTAGAAGCGTGTTTTCATGAGCGTAGCAGGCCTTCTAAAAATATTTTCAGTTCGCACGTTTAAAACGGCGCCTTTAATATATTCACTGCAAGGTCTAACTGCATAATCATCAACTGTCATTGTAAGAAACTCTAAAAGTGTTTATTTCATTAGCACCTCTTATTTTCTTAATATGTTTTAGTCGAAAATTTGCTTCTCTCGCTAAGAAAACAGAAAGATTATTGTAGCCGTGGAATTAGCAGTTAAAATTTAAGAAATATTTCACAGTTTAACTGCCTCTTGTAGGCAATACTAAATTTTCGCATCGCGAAATAAAATAATGACACAAGCAGCGAATAACGGCGGAGAAATGTCAAAAATATTGCCAAAAAATTTTTCATATCGTTAACCGTTTTTAGTGTGACTGATTGTCGTTAAAAGGGCACAGGTTCTATTTTGCTCTTACTAGGTATTGTTAAAGTATATTCTAAATTTCAGTTTGGTAATTCCGGCGATTCTACTGACGATTAGTTGACAAAAAAAACTTGAGAGACGTCCTTATTAGAATAAACTTTAATATACAATGAAAAAATCACAATGTGTTACGTTAGTAGAGTAGTGTTTGCATGGTAGCCGATAAAATAATGTCTTAAATTTAAGCAAGCTTATATGTGACAACGCAAGCTATTGTTGTCCTTCCTTTCTATGACTTTTTTTATTTCATATTGTGAAAAGCAGTATAAGTAGTACTGCTGTTTCATACCATAAATCATAATCATTCCATACTCGGAAGAACCTTAACAAGTTTAAAAATGTTTTTGTTACGCGTTTTAATTCTAGAAAGTATAGCATTTCAGTAGACGTTAATTGTTTAATATTCGGCCGTATCGTTAACTGGGCGGTGACAACGGGCGGATTTATGTAAAAATGTAAGTCGACGTCTCGCGCAGGAACAGTACCGGACCAATCAGAAAGCTCGATACTAACAATGGACGTAAGACTGATTGAGACGTTTTCATTGGTTGATATCGGGTGACGTAGTGAACTATTATGAGCCCTCTGATTGGACAATATTAACCAATCAAAAGAAGAACCCTAAAAAAAGAAGAACCCTAACAAAATTTAACATGTTTTTGGTAGGTGTTTTAATTCTAGAACTAATTGCATTTCAGTAGACGTTATTCGCTATTATTCGGCCGTATCATTAACTGGGCGGTGGCAATGGGCGAATCTTATGTAAAA
Source organism: Catonia carolina (assembly GCA_035578175.1). NCBI lineage: Eukaryota > Metazoa > Arthropoda > Insecta > Hemiptera > Achilidae > Catonia > Catonia carolina. The sequence goes on along the minus strand of JAQMRL010000006.1, from coordinate 52,033,279 downwards.
ATGTAAGGCGACGTCACGCGCAGGAACAGTACCGGATCAATCAGGAAGCTCGACACTGACAAATGACTGAATGATACGACTTCATTGGTTCATATCGGATGACGTAGTGAACTATAAGGAGCTCTCTGATTGGACAATAATAACTAATCAAAATCACGCCTAAGAAGACATCTGATTGGTTAGTTTTGGAGATTTTTCATTTGTTGAGAATACTACTTTCTGATTGGTCCTATATTATAGCTGCCTTTGACGTCACACGTGCGTTGTCGTCATTGTAGGCCGCCTTAACCGCAAGACCTAAATAATAATTTTTTTCTACTGTACATCAAATCTATTACATTTTAGTTGTATATTTTCGGATATGTTAAAGACACAAATAGTGCGAAAGAAATAAAATTTTGTTAAGTAACGCTCTCTAATGATTATTTCTTTGTTGATTTAGGAACTGATAGTTAACTCAAAACGTATAATAAAAATATACACGTTCTGCGCCAATAGTGTAAAACTCTAATCAGCAATTAATTCCTAGTTAAAATAACGTTAGAAAATTAGTTGTGCAGTGCTCTCTGTTTATTAGTACTATAGTAAAATTTCAAGCACAAAAATTACAATAATTCTTAGAAATAAAACCGTGCGTATTGATGTACTACGCCTATGTTATTTGAGGTAGATGTTGGTTTGAACATTAAATTTAATAAACTATTATCAGATTATATTTTTTGTGCGATTAATAATAATAATAATAATAGCCTTTCTTTATTAGTCTCCTTTAAAATTACATACTTTACATTGAGTAGATACATTACACATAAGACAATAACTATGTAATAATTAATTATATTAAAAAAAACAAATAAATTTATAAATTTTTAAACTTTAATGTTCAAATAAAATTATAATTTCTTTTTTTTTATATATATATATATATATATAAGTATTTAGGAAACTAGGCCTTATTTTGGGCAAAGGCCTCTCCCAATGTTTTCCAACGGGATTTGTCTCTTGTTGTAATTTGCCAATGTGCACCGGCATGTTTTTTGACCAATTCGTCGTCCCACCTCAAACACTGTCTACCTCTACGCCTGATATTTTCAATCGGTTGCCATTCTGTAACTCGTTTTGTCCATCTGTCGTCATTTAGCCGTAACACATTTCCAGCCCAATTCCATTTCAGTCGCTTTGCCACTTCGACAACATTTTGAAGTTGTGTTCTCCTCCTTAGTTCTGTGTTTTTGATCTTGTCTCGGAAGGAAACCCCTAACATGCTCCGTTCCATGGCTCTTTGAGTGACTCTCAGTCTGTATACGTCCTTCTTTGACAAAGGCCATGTCTGTGCGCCGTAGGTCATGCAAGGAAGCACACAACAATTAAAAGCTAAGGTCTTTAATCTTTGAGACATTTTGCTTTTAAATATAAACTTCATTGACCAGTATTTTCTCCAAGCCAAAGTCATTCTGCGGTTTACTTCCTTACTGCATCCATTCCTAAAAGAAATAGTCTCTCCCAGATAAATCGCCTCATTTACCCATATTAATTTTTTACCATTTAGGACAATATCCTCTCGCTTACTGTTAGTGAGAAGAATAGTTTTATCATTATTTATCTCAAGTCCCGCTAATAGGCTAGCCTGCTGTAGTTCTTCTAGCACACCGCTTAATTCCGTTGGTGATTTCGCAAATAATGTAATATCATCTGCAAATCTTACATTACTTATGTTTCTTCCATTCACTCTTATACCCTTTTCATCCCAATCCAAATTTTTGAAAACTGAATCCAATGTTACATTGAAAAGATCGGGTGAGAGAGGATCGCCCTGTTTGACACCTCGTCCAACTGGAACAAAATCGCCCGGATTCTCTAGGACCACTAGAGCTTCGCCATTTTTGTACCAATGCCATAATACTCTTAATATTCTTTCATCTATCCCTAGCTCTTGTAATCCCTTAAAAACAGATACCAGTTTCACAGAATCAAAAGCTATATCTATATCTATACAGAATCCACCAAAGCTATATAAATTTCTATGTTATATTCTCTGCATTTTTCGATCAGCTGGTTCACTACCTGCAAATGATCCACAGTTGAAAACCCAGGGCGAAAACCCGCTTGTTCAATGTGTTGGTTGTACTCCACAATCGGTTTCATACGTCGTTGTAAAATCTTAGCGAAAACTTTACTCAATGATGAAGAAAGAGTAATAGGACGGTAATTTTTAATATCCGTTACCTCTCCCTTTTTATGAAGCAGAATGATGTCCGATTTAAGCCATTGGCCCTGCATCATTATTTGGTTAAATATGTGTGTTAAATTCTTTGAAATAAAGCACTCTGCCACTCTTAGGTATTCATTTATTATCTTGTCATTTCCTGGTGATTTTCCACTCTTGAGTTTATTTAGAACGGAACTGACTTCTTCCTCCAATATGTTAAGAAATGTCCTATGTTCGTCTTGGATTTCTGATGATTTTTTTTTTTTTTTTTTTTTTAAACTTAGATGCCACAGCCAGGATATCTTCTCTGCTTCTTTTTACAATTCCGTTTTCATCCCTCAAACCTGACAACCATAATCTACCTTGAGATAAAGATTTCCTGGTTTTCTTTACAGATAGGTCCGGTTGCATTAGACTTTTCACCAATTCGTTATTGTAAGCATTAATGTCTTTTCTAATATTGTATTTACAAGCTTTACATATAATATTTATTTCTAATTTATCTTCAATAGTTTTATTGTCCTTTCTCCATAATATCGATCTTTTCCTGATTAGTTCTAGTGTAAGGTCACTCAGTTTATTATTTCGTCTAATTCCTCTATTCACCTTTCTTTTTGATTCTTTACTTGTGTTAATTATAGTGTTTTCTAACCAGTTGTAATTTTCTTGCATATCACAATTTCTTGGTATCCTTTGAACCACTGCATTCTTAATATTCCTCTGAAAGTTTTCTAAGTTAATATGCTGATGTTGATTATTATCTTTAAAAAAATGTCTCCTAGATCTATCTGTGGTTAGTATTTTGCCTCGTATTAGCCTATGGTCTGAATGGAATTGGAAATTTTTAACTACACTTACATCATGGAACATATTCTTGTTTTTTGATGGTATAAAATCTATGTCATTTTTATGCTTACCATTTGGCGACAACCATGTCCATTTACGGCCTGCTCTTTTTTTAAAGAAACTGTTCAAAATTTTTAGGTTAAATTCTTGGCAAAATCTTGTCAATCTCCAACCTCTTGTATTTCTTTTGCCGTAGCCTAAAGCACCAATCGTATCTTGTTCTCCTACCTTCCTGAGACCTCTTTGGGCATTTAAATCTCCCATTATTATTGTTTCTTCCCTGTAATTTGTTTTCTTCTCTTCTAATTCCTCTATTAATAAGTTATAGAATTGTTCGATTTCTTCTTCAGTAGAAGAGCTGGTCGGTGCATACACTTGAATAAACCGTAGTATCACTTGGTTTCGTCTAATACTGAGGGTAGAGATTCTATCTGATATAGGTTTGAATTCTAAAATATCATTTCTAAATTTATTATGGTGAACTAAAAAACCCGTTCCATTTTTACCGGATACTTCTCCGAAATAGAAAAATATAAATTTGCTTTTCCTCTCAATTATTTTTTCACCTTGTCTTCTTATTTCCGATAATCCTAATATGTCAATATCACTATTGCTTAAAGCTTGCTCAAGTTTTACAATTTGTTCTTCAGACATTAAAGATCTTACATTTAAAGTGCTGAATGTACTATAATTTACTTTATAGTTTTTGTTTGATTGTGAAGTGGTGTGTATTGCTGAGTTATTTCTATTTCTAGTTGGGAGGTATTGGTCTCTTGCCCCCTTGCTGACCAAACGTTCTGGGGGTGTTGTTTTTGTAAATGAGTTGCTTTTTATATTATCACATTCTGTTTTCCCTATTTCACAATCGTATTTTTTAACATTTTTTGTCCTTATCTTGAGTCTAGTTTCCTCTAATTTTCATTCATTCCTGTCGTTAATTTTGTCTTCATCCTTATCTATAAGAAAACTTTCAATTGAGTTTTTCCTTTTATTTTCACTTTTCTTTGTTTTTTTTTAACTATTTGCGCTGCTGGAGAATTTTGTTTAATCGATCCTTTGGGTGATTCACTCAGTAGACGCTTTTTAGGTTTTTCTGTTCCTTCTCTAACTATTAGTTTGTCATATCGTATAATGGCAAACTTTCCTTCTGACCTTGCTTTCTTCAAATCTACCTGGAGTTGTTTTCTAACTTGTATGACTTTTGGTGGGAAATCCTCAGAGATAAAAATATTTGATCCCTTTAAGCATTTTGCCTGTGTGATTATGTTTATTTTCTTTCTAGAAGAAACAAGCCCCACGATGACAAGTCTATTTTTATTTTCAGTCGCCCGGCCTATTCGTCTTATAAAATCTATTTCATTATCCTCTATATTTACCTTAAGTTTAGTTCTAATTAAATGGAAAACCGTGTTCTCAAGGTCCATATTATTTCCTTGTCCTTCTTCTAGGCCGTTTATAATTAAATTTTTCTTCCTATTCTCACGTTCTAGAAAATCAATTCTTTTTTCTTGCTCTTTAATGGTGTTATTCAGTGACATCAAGGAGTCTTGAAAATTCTCAGTGGGTTGCTTTGAAAATTTGCTCAGCTCTTCTTTGATGTTTGCTTTCATTTCTTTTTTCATTTCTTCTTTAAAGTTATCCAGTATTTTTTTGAAGGAGTCTAAATCCATCTTAATTTTAGATATTATAAAAGTTTTTATGACTGACTGATTTCAATATACAGGCAATAAAATTCAGTTCTAAAGAAAATTATTCCGTTATCTATATTTGTAACGGGTGATTCAAAAAGAGCGCCGGTTTTTAAACGGCTGGTAAATTTTTGTTTATCGGTTGGCAACATTGTTAGACCTCATTTCTATTTCGGAGAACATTCCGATTGACGATTCAGTTGTAGTTTCTCTTGTTCGCAGTGTAGTACTCTCGCAGTCTGTGTCTAACCATGGAGAAGTTTACTATTGCACAACGAGTGTTAATCGTCAAAACATTTTACCAGAGTGGAGAGAGTTATGCGGCTACTGTCAGGCGACTTCGCGGTACTCTAGGACGTAATGAAGCACCGAATGAATCAACAGTTCGCAGGCTCATGAAAAAGTTTTTTGAGACGGGTTCAACAGTCGACCTTAAAAGTTCTGGACGTCGTCGTTCTGGCCGAACTGAGCAGAACGTTGCGTTGGTTCGTGACAGTGTGGCTGTTAGCCCAGCAAAATCAATACGTCGCCGTTCTCAACAATTGGGTTTACGATGTTCTTCTGTACGGAGAATTCTTCGGTACGATCTCCAATATCACCCGTATAAAATTCAGTTGACGAAACATTTGAAAGTGGCAGACCACCAGAAGAGACGACAGTTTGTTGACTGGGTATTAAGAAAACGGCAGGATGATGACACCTTCGCAAACAAAATCATTTTCAGTGATGAGGCGCACTTCCACTTAAACGGTTTTGTTAATAAACAGAACTGCCGTATGTGGGGTTTAGAAAACCCTCGCGTCACGCTGCAATGTCACGCTGCACGAGAAACAATGTTGTTGCTCCGTGAACGGTTCCAGGATCGCATCATTTCCCGTAATTCCGACCATCAATAGCCACCTAGGTCGTGTGACTTGACGCCTTGTGGCTTTCATCTTTGGGGTCATCTGAAGTCATTGGTGTATGCCAATAAACCCCGAAACATCAATGACTTGAAGGAGGAAATTCGACGGGTTATCGGGCAAATGGAAGTCGAAACTTGTCGTGCAGTAGTATCCAATTTCATGGACAGAGTTGATGCGTGCATGGGTAGTAGAGGAGGACACATGCATGACATCATTTTTCATACATGAAATCGGAAGGTAAGATGAACTTGTTGATGTATTTATTTTCAATTTTTCAATAAAATAAATCTCTTAATTTGATATATCAAAACCGGCGCTCTTTTTGAATCACCCCATATATATCCAGTTTATTGATGTTCGACTAATATTGCTTATTGAGTAGATCGAGTAAACCCAGTTTTAATTATTATTTAGTTTATAATGATATTATGTTGTTGCGGTAAGATAAATTGTCGTAGATATTTTATATCCTCTATTTCTAAACGACTGATAAGCAACGACAGCCGGCCGGTCAATTAGTCAATTAGCCTAATGATCTAAAAACTTAAATTAATTGTGCCAAGTATTTAACATCTCATTATTTACCTATATTTAATTTATTTAATAGATTGGATTTGAAAGAAAGGATGTTGTCAATGTTATGAAGAAATGTAAGAATTGAATCTTATTAATCGTACAAAAAATATAATTAGATAATAGTTTACTCAATTTAATGTTCAAACCAACATGTTCCTTATAAAACATAGGCGTAGTCTGTCAATACGTACGGTCTTATTTCAGAGAGTTATTATAATTTTTTTGTTTGACTATTAACTAAAGCAATAATAAACAGAGAGCTATGCACAACTAAATTTCTAATGTTTTTTTAAGGAGACATGAATTGTTAATTGGAATTTCACACTGTTGGCGCAGAACGAGTTTATTTTAATTATATATTTTGAGTTAATTATCGGATCCTAAATAAACAAAGAAAAAATCATTATAAAGCGTTAGTTAACGAATGATTTTAATTCTGCACCATTTGTGTCTATAACATATCTGAAAATATATAATTAAAATCTAATAGAACTGATCTACAGTAGAAAATATAATTATTTAGGTCTTGCGAGTTAGGCGGCCTACAATTGCATGTGTAGTCCGTGTGACGTCAATAAAATATATAATATTGGACCAATTAGAAACTGGTATTCTCAACCAATGAAAAATCTTCATACCTATCCAATCAGATGTCTTCTGAGGCGTCATTTTGATTGGTTAATATTGTCCAATCAGAGGGCTCATAATAGTTCACTACGTCATCCGATATAAACCAATAAAAACCTCTCATTAAAAATTACGTATTTTGTCAGTATTGAGCATTCTGATTGGTCCGGTACTGTTCCTGCTCGTGACGTCGACTTACATTTTTACATAAATCTGCCCATTGTTTCCGCCCAGTTAACGATACGGCCGAATATTAAACAATTAACGTCTACTGAAATGCTATACTTTCTAGAATTAAATGGCGTAACAAAAACCTTTTTAAATTTTTTAAGGTTCTTCCGAGTACGGAATGATTATAGTTTATTGTATGAAACAGCAGTAAATTTATACTGCTTTTCACAATATGAAATAAAAAAAGTCATAAAAAGGAAGGACAACAATAGCTTGCGTTGTCACATCTAAGCTTGCTTAAATTTAAGACATTATTTTGTCGGCTACCTTGCAAACACTACTGTACTAACGTAACACATTGTGTTTTTTTTTATAGTATATTAAAGTTTATTCTAATAAGGACGTCTCTGAAGTTTTTTTTGTCAACTAATCGTCAGTAGAATCGCCGGAATTACCAAACTAAAATTTAGAATATACTTAAACAATACCTAGTAAGAGCAAAATAGAACCTGTGCCCTTTTAACGAAAATCAGTCACACTAAAAACGGTTAACGATATGAAAACTTTCTAGGCAATATTTCTTACATTTCTCCGCGTTTATTCGCAGATATTTTCATTATTTTATTTTATGATGCGAAAATTAGTATTGCCTATTAGAAACATTCAACTGTTAAATATTTTTTAAATTTCACCTGCTACTTCCACGGCTACAATAATCGTTCTGTTTTCTTAGCGATTGAAGCAAATTTTTGACTAAAACATATTAAGAAAACAAAAGGTACTAATGAAATAAACACTTTTAGAGATTCTTACAATGACAGTTAATGATTATGCCGTTAGACCTTGCTGTGAATATATTAAAGGCGCCGTTTGAAACGTGAGAACTGAAAATATTTTTAGAAGGCCTGCTACGATCATGAAAACACGCTTCTACTGCGTGATACGGTTATAAACAATAAAAAAATATCCCAATTAAATATTTGGTTTTTATTTCAGAAAACCTGTAAATGTTTGAACTAACATCTACCCTAATGATCTTAAAACCGAAATTCATTTTGCCAAGTATTTTTTACATCTCATTATTAACCTAATTTAAAGTTACTTGATAGATTGGTTTTAAAAGAAAGGATGTAATCAATGTTATGAAGGAATGTAAAAATTGAATCTTATTAATCGTACAAAAAAATAATTTTAAATAGTTTATTCAATTTAATATTCAAACCAACATCATCTTTATATAACAGAGGCGTAGTCTATCAATACGTACGGTCTTATTTCAGAGAGTTATTATAATTTTTGTGTTTGAATTTTAACTAAAGCAATAATAAACAGAGTGCCATGCACAACTAAATTTCTAATGTTTTTTAAGGAGGAATGAATTGCTGATTGGAGTTTTAAACTGTTGGCGCAGAACGTGCACATTTTAATTATATATTTTGAGTTAATTATCGGATCCTAAATCAACAAAGAAATAATCATTATAAAGCGTTAGTTAACGAATGTTTTTTTATTCAGCACCATTTGTGTCTATAACATATCTGAAAACATATAATTGAAATCTAATAGAACTGATCTACACTTGAAAATATAATTATTTAGGTCTTGCTAGTGAGGCGGCCTACGATGACGGTGACGTCCGTGTGACGTCAATAAAAGATATAATATTAGACCAATCAGAAACTAGTATTCTGAACCTATAAAAAATCTTCAAACCTAACCAATCAGATGTCTTCTTAGGCGTCATTTTGATTGGTTAATATTGTCCAATCAGAGGGCTCATTATAGCCATCCGATATCAACCAATGAAAACGTCTCAATCAGTATTACGTCATTTGTCAGTACCGAGCTTCCTGATTGGTCCGGTAATGTTCCTGCGCGTGACGTCGACTTACATTATTACATAAATCTGCCCATTGTTTCCGCCCAGTTAACGGTACGGCCGAATATTAAACAATTAACGTCTACTGAAATGCTATACTTTCCAGAATTAAAACGCCTACCAAAAACATTTTAAAACTTGTTAAGGTTCTTCCGAGTACGGAATGATTATGGTTTATTGTATGAAACAGCAGTATATTTATACTGCTTTTTACAGTATGAAATTAAAAAAGTCATAAAAACTATGCACAAGAATACATTGCGTTGTCACATACAAGCTTGCTTTAATTTAAGACATTATTTTGTCGGCTACCATGCAAAAATTACTATACAACCGTAACACATTGTGATCTTTTCATTGTATATTAAAGTTTATTCTAATAAGGACGGCTCTGAAGTTTTTTTGTCAACTAATCGTCAGTAGATTCGCCGGAATTACCAAACTGAAATTTAGAATATACTTAAACAATACCTAGTAAGAGCAAACAAGAACCTGTGCCCTTTTAATGACAATCAGTCTTACTAAAAACGGGTAACGATATGAAAAATTTCTGGGCGATATTTTTGACATTTCGATGTGTTTATTCGCTGCTTGTGTCAGTATTTTTTTTTGCGATGCGAAAATTTAGTATTGCCTACAAGAGGCAGTCAAACTGTGAAATATTTTTTAAATTTCAACTGCTACTTCCACGGCTAAAATAATAGTTCTGTTTTCTTCACGAATGAAGCAATTTTCGACTAAAAAATTATAACAACATAAGAAGTACTGGTGAAATAAACACTTTTAGACCTTCTTCATATGACAGTAGATTATTATACAGTTAGACCTTGCAGTGTGAATATATTAACGGCGCATTTGCAAGGTGCGAACTGAAAATTTTTTAGAAGACCTGCTTTGCTCATCAAATGACTTTTCTACTGAAACATACGGTTACAAAACAAGGAAAGTAACCAAATTAACTTTTCAGTTTATTTCAGATAACTTGTAAATATTTGAACTAACTTCTACCCTAATGTTCTAAAAACTCAAATTAATTGTGCCGAGTATTTAACATCTCATTATTTACCTAATTTTAAGTAACTTTAAAAATCAGATTTGTAAGAAAGGATGTTATCAAAGTCGTTATGAAAGAACGTTCAAATTTAATCTTACTAATCGTACAAAAAATATAATCTGATAATAGTTTATGCAATTTAATGTTCAAACCAACATCTTCCTTAAATAACATAGGCATAGTACATCAATACGCACGGTTTTATTTCTAAGAATTATTTAAATTTTTGCGCTTGAATTTTGACTATAGCAATATAAAACAGAGAGCAATGCACAACTAATTTTCTAACGTTATTTTAACTAGGAATTAATTGCTGATTAGAGTTTTACACTATTGGCGCAGAACGTGTATATTTTTATTATACGTTTTGAGTTAACTATCAGTTCCTAAATCAGCAAAGAAATAATCATTAGAGAGCGTTACTTAACGAAATTTTATTTCTTTCGCACTATTTGTGTCTTTAACATATCCGAAAATATACTACTAAAATGTAATAGATTTGATGTACAGTAGAAAAAATTATTATTCAGGTCTTGCGGTTAAGGCGGCCTACAATGTCAACAACGCGCGTGTGACGTCAATGGCAGATATAGTATAGAACCAATCAGAAACTAGTATTCTCAACCAATGAAAAATCTCCAAAACTAACCTATCAGATGTCTTCTTAGGCGTCATTTTGATTAGTTATTATTGTCCAATCAGAGAGCTCATTATAGTTCACTACGTCATCCGATATGAACCAATGAAGTCGTCTCATTCAGTATTACGTCATTTGTCAGTGTCGAGCTTCCTGATTGAACCCGTACTTTTCCTGCGCGTGACGTCGCCTTACATTTTTACATAAGATCCGCCCATTGCCACCGCCCAGTTAATGATCCGGCCGAATAATAGAGAATAACGTCTACTGAAATGCAATACGTTCCAGAATTAAAACACCTACCAAAAACATGTTAAATTTTGTTAGGGTTCTTCCGAGTACGCAATGATTATGGTATTATTGTATGTAACAACAGTATATTCACTCCTGCTTTTCACTCTATGAAATTAAAAAGTCATAAAAAGGAACAAAAGAATAGATTGCGTTGTCACATACAAGCTTGTTGAAATTTAAAACATTATGTTGTCGGCTACCATGCAGACACTACGATACGAACGTATCAAAATGTGATTTTTTCACTGTATATTAAAGTTATTAAAGTATATTAAAGTTAGTAAATTCTAACAAGGACGTCACTGAAGTTTTTTGTCAAAAAATCGTAAGTAGAATCGCTGGCATTATAAAACCGAAATTTAGAATATACTTGATCAATACCAAGTAAGAGCAAAATACAAATTGTGCCCTTTTGACGACAATGAGTCACACTAAACACGGTTAACAATATAAAAAATTTCTGGGCGATATTTTTGACATTTCTCCGCGTTTATTCGCTGCTTGTGTCATTATTTTATTTTGTGCTGCGAAAATTTAGTATTGCCTACAAGAGGCAGTTAAACTGTGAAATATTTTTTAAATTTTAACTGCTACTTCCACGGCTACAATAATCGTTCTGTTTTTTTAGCGAGAGAAGCAAATTTTCGACTAAAACATATTAAGAAAATAAGAGGTACTAATGAAATAAACACTTTTAGAGCTTCTTACAATGACAGTTGATGATTATGCAGTTAGACCTTCCAACACCCCGTTATCGCGGCCGGCAACACATACGGCAAACCAAAGCGATAGGTTGGCAAGGGTGTTAACAAAACATTTAAAAAAAATTTAAGGAAGCTCAAAAAAACAAACACTCGGGTAATTCGCTGCATAAATGAAATAAATCTGAACAAGTGAGTTGAAAAAATAATTTAATTTTATAACAAGAAATATATATATAGTAAACAGCAAAATTGTACAATGTTACCCAACCTTAAATAGCTAGAAGGTTTAATACAATATCAGGTCCAAAAAGTACTTCCTGAGGTATATTTTATAACTTTTAAGTGAAACAATAAAAATTAAAGATATATTCATTAAATGAATAACTGAACATCAAAAAATATGGCCAAATTATTTTGAATTTAAACTTATCCTTTTGTTTAGCATGCTAGCAGCTTACTTTTCGATATACATATTTTATAATTATTACTTTTAGAAATTTTAAAAATAAAAAAACTAAATTCATAATCAACCTTTTCAATAAGGTGTAAAACAAGAATAGTAATAAAAATTATGAAATAAAATGTTAAATTTTATCTTTAGAATTTTAAATTTAGAAAAATACACATATTCAAATTCAACCCTTTTAATTAAGAGTAAAAAAAAAATAATTATTATTAAAAAATATTATGCAATGGAAAAATTAAATTTTACAGAACAATGTTCCTATTTGCTTAGTTTAGCAAAGGAATTAACAGGAAAATCTTTCAAGCAGGTCACTTTGAAATTCACTAATTTTCCTGTCTAAGACAAGAAGTTACCAAGATGGATCCTAATTTCTGGCGTGATCTTTTCCCCAAAAGGCATCGGTTATCACTTTGAAAACACCTTAAGTAGATGGATGAACTCCCCTCATAATAGATAAAATAATAACATATACCCTTTTGTAGTTAACACTTATTTTGAAACACAACTGACGTATGCAACCATCAAAGGAAGATCCCAGATGAAATTCCCATCCAAATTGGACTCCAAATAACTCAACGAAAGAAATTGTCAGGAAACTTTGAACATCAATTACGTGATGCTGGCGAGGTGAAAATTTGTCATTCTCAGGAGTCGAACTCCATGTACTGATTATAGATATAGTAAGATTATTGAACGGCAATTCCCGTTCCCGGATTTGAACCCTGAAGAAAAGATCGAGCTAGTGTTAATATTAGGTAAAATAAGCGTCGATCACAAGCAAAAGCACTAACGCATAAAGAATGCAATGTAAATGAACGAAATATAACAAAGTTATGAATTTAAAGATAGAAACTTAATACGAGTTGCAATAGATAGACAATAATAAAGTTAAAAAAACTAGACAATTAAAATAAGCTATTACAATTCGAAAAAGAATACAATTTACCAATTACAAGGCTTTACATCATTTACAATAAATTTATCATAAGTCATAATTTAGTTTTACATAGATCAAAATCGAATCTAGTAGTCAAGAAATTGCAAGTACAATTGCAAAGTAGATACGTTAATACAAAAATATAATTTAATGCAACTCGTGATGAATTTCCAGCTTTCGGAATACTAAAATAAAAACAAATTACTTACCATGTTTAAATGGGCAAGAAGAATTAACTTTATTCAAAAGTTATAAAATTAAAATACACGTAATAAAATTTACTACATAGTAACCGATCTTAACTCAACGAAAATTCAACCAAGAGTGTCTTGTCATGCAAATGGAATAGCTCGATGAGAGGGCGGAACGCAGTTAGCAGAAAAAGCGGTAGAACGCACCACCGGACGGTGAGTTAATTAACGTCGCCAGTAGATTCGAGTTATCAGCAACCAAAACAACTAGCGAACGCCAACAAAACCAAAACAAAACGTAACAATCTGAAAGCAGATGTTACAACCTCGCAGTGAATATATTAACGGCGCCGTTTGAAACGTGCGAGCTGAAAATTTTTTAGAAGGCCTGCTACGCTCATGAAAACACGCTTCTACTCAGTGATACGGTTATAAACAATAAAAAAAATAACCCAATTAAACTTTTAGTTTTTATTTCAGATAACCTGTAAATGTTTGAACTAACATCTAGCCTAACGATCTAAAAACCGAAATTAATTGTGCCAAGTATTTAACATCTCATTATTTACCTAATTTTAAGTTACTTGTTGCCCATAACAGACAGGTGGAGTGTCAAATTATTTACACTCAACCTGTTTGTAGCAGGGCTAAAATAAATAGTTCTGTTTCTTATCACAATGTCAGTCAATTAAATGACTGGATCATTGAAGAACAGAAGAGGTAGAGGTGTAAAGGCACTAATCAGAGTTATCTTCTCTAAAAGTAATGAATTTCATTGGACAGCCAGACCCTGTGGTGAATGAAGTGAAGGTGTCATTTACAGAGTGGAAAATATGTGCTTTTCAGAGGGCCCGGCCTGCTGATAAGCATTCTTTCCACTCAGTGAGGAAGGCAAATGTAAACCACCTCACTCCTCGTTTTACTTAGTAAAACCTTTGGAGGTTCAAACCAGCCTTTTGGCTGTTGACCTAAACAACAACAACAAGTTACTTGATAGATTGGATTTGAAAGAAAGGATGTTATCAATGTTATGAAAGAATGTAAAAATTTAATCTTATTAATCGTACAAAAAATATAATTTGATAATAGTTTATTAAATTTAATGTTCAAACCAACATCTTCCTTAAATAATAGAGGCGTAGTCTATCAATACGTACGGTCTTATTTCAGAGAGTTATTATAATTTTTGTGTGTTTGATTTCAACTAAAGCAATAATAAACAGAGAGCCATGCACAACTTAATTTCTAATGATTTTTAAGGAGACATGAATAATTGTTAATGTGAATTTTACACTGTATATGACACTAATATGAAACAGCAGTAAATTTATACTGCTTTTCACAATATGAAATAAAAAAAGTCATAAAAAGGAAGGACAACAATAGCTTGCGTTGTCACATATAAGCTTGCATAAATTTAAGACATTATTTTGTCGGCTACCATGCAAAAACCACATACGAACGTAACACATTGTGATTTTTTCATTGTATATTAAAGTTTATTCTAATAAGGACGTCTCTGAAGTTTTTTTTGTCAACTAATTGTTAGTAGAATTGCCGGAATAACCAAACTGAAATTTAGAATATACTTAAACAATACCAAGTAAGAGCAAAATAGAACCTGTGCCCTTTTAACGACAATTGGTCCCACTAAAAACGGTTAACGATATGAAAAATTTCTAGGCAATATTTTTGACATTTCTCCGCGTTTATTCGCTGCTTGTGTCATTATTTTATTTTGCGATGCGAAAATTTAGTATTGCCTACAAGATGCAGTTAAACTGTGAAATATTTTTTTAAATTTTAACTGCTACTTCCACGGCTACAATAATCGTTCTGTTTTCTTAGCGAGAGAAGCAAATTTTCGACTAAAACATATTAAGAAAATAAGAGGTACTAATGAAATAAACACTTTTAGAGATTCTTACAATGACAGAAGATGATTATACAGTTAGACCTTGCAGTGAATATATTGTAACAAGATCGAGAAAAGACGGGATCGCTCACGAATCTTCCAGAATTTCATTCATAAACATAGTTAAGAAATAATAAATTAACAATAATCTACACAATAAGATCAGTTTTGTAAATGACAGTTGTAACCATAAAAGTGTCTATTCATTCATAAGGGTTGAAATAACTATCATAAAGTTCAGGTATACTATTGTGTACAGCTATTTTTATGAAGTTGTTTATGAGGTTGTTTACGTTTCTATTTACAATAGTTGACTTGTTAACAAAGTGATTTTTCTAGGATTCATTAATAAAGAGTTATTTTTGTACTTGAGTAGATTTCTCTACTTTGTTCTGGAACGATCTTTGTGAATGATAATAAAAGGAGGCCCCCGGGCGACGGTCCAGTCAGTATTCGTGTGATCTTTGCCGAGAGATTAATGGGGTGTGTATTTACAGGTTACACATCCGAGTATTGTAGTGATTCAAGATTGTTATACCGTCTCTTTGTTGTGTGTGTATTGGGTAAAGTTAATGTGTAGTTCTGTGAATTCAGCTTGTGTTGTATGTTAGTATAATCTATAAAAGCGATTGTAAGTAGGCTAAGTAAGTTAAGTTATTTATTGTTTGTTATTTATTTTAAGTGAATTATTTAATCATTTATGGTATTTCTTAATTATAATTAGTTTAATCATTTATTTTGTAATCTTTTAGTGAAATAAACATCTGTAATTGTAAACTTTAGTCTATTAATTATTTAGTAACCTAGATCCCGAAACGGACCTTAGCAATAAGTGTCACAATATTAAAGGCGCCGTTTGAATCGTGCGAACTGAAAATTTTTTTAGAAGGCCTGCTACGCTCATGAAAACACGCTTCTACTGAGTGAGACGGTTATAAACAATACACAAAATAACCGAATTAAATATTTAGTTTTTATTTCAGATAACCTGTAAATGTTTGAACGAACATCAAGCCTAATGATCTAAAAACCCAAATTAATTGTGCCAAGTATTTAACATCTCATTATTTACCTACTTTTAAGTTACTTGATAGATTGGATTTGAAAGAAAGGATGTTATCAATGTTATGAAGGAATGTAAAAATTGAATCTTAATAATCGTACAAAAATATAATTTGATGATAGTTTATTCAAGTAAATATTAAAACCAACATCTTTCTTAAATAACATAGGCGTAGTCTATCAATACGTACAGTCTTATATTTTCAGAGAGTTATTATCATATTTGTGTTTGACTTTTAACTAAAGCAATAATAAACAGAGAGCATTGCACAACTATATTTCTAATGTTTTTTAAGGAGACATGAATTGTTAATTGGAATTTTACACTGTTGGCGCAGAACGTGTATATTTTAATTATATATTTTAAGTTAAATATCGGATCCTAAATCAACAAAGAAATAATCATTATAAAGCGTTAGTTAACGAATGTTTTTTTACTCTGCACCAATTGTGTCTAAAACATATCTGAAAACTTATAATTGAAATCTAATAGAACTGATCTACAGTTGAAAATATAATTATTTAGGTCTTGCGAGTGAGGCGGCCTACAATGACGGTGTAGTCCGTGTGACGTCAATATAAGATATAATATTGGACCAATCAGAAACTGGTATTATCAACCAATGAAAAATTTTCATGTCTAACCAATCAGATGTCTTCTGAGGCGACATTATGATTGGTTAATATTGTCCAATCAGAGGGCTCATAATAGTTCACTACGTCATCCGATATCAAGCAATGAAAACGTCTCAATCAGTATTACGTCATTTGTTAGTATCGAGCTTTCTGATTGGTCCGGTACTGTTCCTGCGCGTGACGTCGACTTACATTTTTACATAAATCCGCCCATTGTCACGGCCCAGTTAACGATACGGCCGGATATTAAACAATTAACGTCTACTGAAATGCTATACTTTCCAGAATTAAAACGCCTACCAAAAACATTTTAAAACTTGTTAAGGTTCTTCGGAGTACGGAATGATTATGGTTTTTTGTATGAAACAACAGTATATTTATACTGCTTTTTACAGTATGAAATTAAAAAAGTCATAAAAACTATGCACAAGAATACATTGCGTTGTCACATACAAGCTTGCTTTAATTTAAGACATTATTTTGTCGGCTGCCATGCAAAAATTACTATACAACCGTAACACATTGTGATCTTTTCATTGTATATTAAAGTTTATTCTAATAAGGACGTCTCTGAAGTTTTTTTGTCAACTAACCGGCAGTAGAATCGCCGGCATTACCAAACTGAAATTTAGAATATACTTGAACAATACCTAGTAAGAGCAAAATACAATTTGTGCCCTTTTAACGACAATCAATCACACTAAAAACGGTTAACGATATGAAAAATTTCTAGACAATATTTTTGACATTTCTCCGCGTTTATTCGCTGCTTGTGTCATTATTTTTTTTTGCGATGCGAAAATTTAGTATTGCCTACAAGAGGCAGTTAAACTGTGAAATATTTTTTAAATTTCAACTGCTACTTCCGCGGCTAAAATAATAGTTCTGTTTTCTTCACGAATGAAGCAATTTTCGACTAAAACATTATAACAACATAAGAAGTACTGGTAAAATAAACACTTTTAGACCTTCTTCATATGACAGTAGATTATTATACAGTTAGACCTTGCAGTGTGAATATATTAACGGCGCATTTGCAAGGTGCGAACTGAAAATTTTTTAGAAGACCTGCTTTGCTCATCAAATGACTTTTCTACTGAAACATACGGTTACAAAACAAGGAAAGTAACCAAATTAACTTTTCAGTTTATTTCAGATAACTTGTAAATATTTGAACTAACTTCTACCCTAATGTTCTAAAAACTCAAATTAATTGTGCCGAGTATTTAACATCTCATTATTTAAATAATTTTAAGTAACTCGAAAAATCAGATTTGTAAGATAGGATGTTATCAAAGTCGTTATGAAAGAACGTTCAAATTTAATCTTACTAATCGTACAAAAAATATAATCTGATAATAGTTTATTAAATTTAATGTTCAAACCAACATCTTCCTTAAATAACATAGGCGTAGTACATCAATACGCACGGTTTTATTTCTAAGAATTATTTAAATTTTTGCGCTTGAATTTTAAATATAGCAATAAAAACAGAGAGCAATGCACAACTAATTTTCTAACGTTATTTTAACTAGGAATTAATTGCTGATTAGAGTTTTACACTATTGGCGCAGAACGTGTATATTTTTATTATACATTTTGAGTTAACTATCAGTTCCTAAATCAACAAAGAAATAATCATTAGAGAGCGTTACTTAACGAAATTTTATTTCTTTCGCACTATTTGTGTCTTTAACATATCCGAAAATACACTACTAAAATGTAATAGATTTGATGTACAGTAGAAAAAAATTATTATTTAAGTCTTGCGGTTAAGGCGGCCTACAATGTCGACAACGCGCGTGTGACGTCAATGGCAGATATAATATAGAACCAATCAGAAACTAGTATTCTCAACCAATGAAAAATCTCCAAAACTAACCAATCAGATGTCTTCTTAGGCGTCATTTTGATTTGTTATTAATGTCCAATCAGAGAGCTCATTATAGTTCACTACGTCATCCGATATGAACCAATGAAGTCGTCTCATTCAGTATTACGTCATTTGTCAGTGTCGAGCTTCCTGATTGAACCGGTACTTTTCCTGCGCGTGACGTCGCCTTACATTTTTACATAAGATCCGCCCATTGCCACCGCCCAGTTAATGATACGGCCGAATAATAGAGAATAACGTCTACTGAAATGCAATACGTTCCAGAATTAAATCACCTACCAAAAACATGTTAAATTTTGTTAGGGTTCTTCCGAGTACGCAATGATTATGGTATTATTGTATGTAACAACAGTATATTCACTCCTGCTTTTCACTCTATGAAATAAAAAAGTCATAAAAAGTAAGCAAAAGAATAGATTGCGTTGTCACATATAAGCTGGTTGAAATTTAAGACATTATTTTGTCGGCTACCATGCAGACACTACGATACGAACGTAACAAAATGTGATTTTTTCACTGTATATTAAAGTTAAAACAATATATAAAGTATATTAAAGTTTGTAAATTCTAACAAGGACGTCACTGAAGTTTTTCGTCAAAAAATCGTAAGTAGAATCGCCGGCAATATAAAACCGAAATTTAGAATATACTTGATCAATACCAAGTAAGAGCAAAATACAAATTGTGCCCTTATGACGACAATCAGTCACACTTAACACGGTTAACAATATAAAAAATTTCTGGGCAAAATTTTTGACATTTCTCCGCGTTTATTCGCTGCTTGTGTCATTTTTTTATTTTGTGATGCGAAAATTTAGTATTGCCTACAGGAGGCAGTTAAACTGTGAAATATTTTTTAAATTTTAACTGCTACTTCCACTGCTACAATAATCGTTCTGTTTTCTTAGCGAGAGAAGCAAATTTTCGACTAAAACATTATTAAGAAAATAAGAGGTACTAATGAAATAAACACTTGTAGAGATTGTTACAATGACAGTTGATGATTATGCAGTTAGACCTTGCAGTGAATATATAAACGGCGCCGATTGAAACGTGCGAACTGAAACCTTTTTTAGAAGCCCTGCTACGCTCATGAAAACACGCTTCTACTGAGTGATACGGTAATAAACAATAAAAAAAATAACCGAATTAAATATTTAGTTTGTATTTCAGATAACCTGTAAATGTTTGAACTAACATCTAGCATAATGATCTAAAAACCGAAATTAATTGTGCCAAGTATTTAACATCTCATTATTTACCTCATTTTAAGTTACTTGTTGCCCATAACAGACAGGTGGAGTGTCAAAATATTTACACCCAATCTGTTTGTTGCAGGGCTAAAATAAAAAGTTCTGTTTCTTATCACATGGTCAGTCAATTAAATGACTGGATCATTGAAGAACAGAAGAGGTAGAGGTGTAAAGGCACTAATCAGAGTTATTTTCTCTGAAAGTAATGAATTTCATTGTACAGCCAGTCCCTGTGGTGAATGAAGTGAAGGCGTCATTTACAGAGTGGAAAATATGTGCTTTTCAGAGGGCCTGGCATGATGATAAGCATGCTTTTCCACTCAGTGAGGAAGTCAATTGTAAATCACCTCATTCCTCGTTTTACTTAGTAAAACCTTTAGAGGTTCAAACCCGCCTTTTGGCTGTTGAACTAAACAACAACAAGTTACTTGATAGATTGGATTTGAAATAAAGGATGTGATCAATGTTATGAAGGAATGTTAAAATTTAATCTTATTAATCCCACAAAAAATATAATTTGATAATAATTTATTAAATTTAATGTTCAAACCAACATCTTCCTTAAATAACATAGGCGTAGTCTATCAATACGTACGGTCTTATTTCAGAGAGTTATTATAATTTTTGTGTTTGAATTTTAACTAAAGCAATAATAAACTGAGAGCCATGCACAACTAATTTACTAATGTTTTTTAAGGAGGAATGAATTGTTAATTGGAATTTTACACTGGTGGCGCAGAACGTGTATATTTTAATTATATATTTGAGTTAATTATCGGATCCTAAATCAACAAAGAAATAATCATTATTAAGCGTTAGTTAACGAATGATTTTTTATTCAGCACCATTTGTGTCTATAACATATCTGAAAACATATAATTGAAATCTAATAGAACTGATCTACACTTGAAATTATAATTATTTAGGTCTTGCGAGTGAGGCGGCTTACGATGACGGTGACGTCCGTGTGACGTTAATAAAAGATATAATATTGGACCAATCAGAAACTAGTATTCTCAACCTATGAAAAATCTTCAAACCTAACCAATCAGATGTCTTCTTAGGCGTCATTTTGATTGGTTAATATTGTCCAATCAGAGGGCTCATTATAGCCATCCGATATCAACCAATGAAAACGTCTCAATCAGTATTACGTCATTTGTCAGTACCGAGCTTCCTGATTGGTCCGGTACTGTTCCTGCGCGTGACGTCGACTTACATTTTTACATAAATCCGCCCATTGTCACCGCCCAGTTAACGGTACGGCCGAATATTAAACAATTAACGTCTACTGAAATGCAATACTTTCTAGAATTAAAACGCGGAACAAAAACATTTTTAAACTTGTTAAGGTTCCTCCGAGTACGGAATGATTATGGTTTATTGTATGAAACAGCAGTAAATTTATACTGCTTTTCACAATATAAAATAAAAAAGTCATAAAAAGGAAGGACAACAATAGCTTGCGTTGTCACATATACGCTTGCTTAAATTTAAGACATTATTTTGTCGGCTACCATGCAAAAACTACTATACTAACGTAACACATTGTGATTTTTTCATTATATATTGAAGTTTATTCTAATAAGGACGTCTCTGAAGTTTTTTTGTCAACTAATCGTCAGTAGATTCGCCGGAATTACCAAACTGAAATTTAGAATATACTTAAACAATACCTAGTAAGAGCAAACAAGAACCTGTGCCCTTTTAACGACAATCAGTCCCACTAAAAACGGTTAACGATATGAAAAATTTCTAGGCAATATTTTTGACATTTCTCCGCGTTTATTCGCTGCTTGTGTCATTATTTTATTTTGCGATGCGAAAATTTAGTATTGCCTACAAGAGGCAGTTAAACTGTGAAATATATTTTAAATTTTAACTGCTACTTCCACGGCTACAATAATCGTTCTGTGTTCTTAGCGCCAGAAGCAAATTTTCGACTAAAACATTATTAAGAAAATAAGAGGTACTAATGAAATAAACACTTTTAGAGATTGTTACAATGACAGTTGATGATTATGCAGTTAGACCTTGCAGTGAATATATTAACGGCGCCGTTTGAAACGTGCGAACTGAAACCTTTTTTAGAAGCCCTGCTACGCTCATGAAATGACGCTTCAACTGAGTGATACGGTTATAAACAATAAAAAAATAACCGAATTAAATATTTAGTTTGGATTTCAGATAACCTGTAAATGTTTGAACTAACATCTAGCCTAATGATCTAAAAACCGAAATTAATTGTGCCAAGTATTCTCATCTCATTATTTACCTAATTTTAAGTTACTTGTTGCCCATAACAGACAGGTGGAGTGTCAAATTATTTACACTCAATCTGTTTGTTGCAGGGCTAAAATAAATAGTTCTGTTTCTTATCACATGGTCAGTCAATAAAATGACTGGATCATTGAAGAACAGAAGAGATAGAGGTGTAAAGGCACTAATCAGAGTTATTTTCTCTGAAAGTAATGAATTTCATTGTACAGCCAGACCCTGTGGTGAATGAAGTGAAGGTGTCATTTACAGAGTGGAAAATATGTGCTTTTCAGAGGGCCCGGCCTGCTGATAAGCTTACTTTTCCACTCAGTGAGGAAAGCAATTGTAAACCACCTCACTCCTCGTTTTACTTAGTAAAACCTTTGGAGGTTCAAACCAGCCTTTTGGCTGTTGACCTAAACAACAACAACAAGTTACTTGATAGATTGGGTGTGAAAGAAAGGATGTTATCAATGTTATGAAAGAATGTAAAAATTTAATCTTATTAATCGTACAAAAAATATAATTTAATAATAGTTTATTAAATTTAATGTTCAAACCAACATCTTCCTTAAATAATAGACGCGTAGTCTATCAGTACGTACGGTCTTATTTCAGAGAGTTATTATAATTTTTGTGTGTTTGACTTTTAACTAAAGCAATAATAAACAGAGAGCCATGCACAACTTAATTTCTAATGATTTTTAAGGAGACATGAATTGTTAATGTGAATTTTACACTGTTGGCGCAGAACGTGTACATTTTAATTATATATTTTGAGTTAATTATCGGATCCTAAATCAACAAAGAAAAAATCATTATAAAGCGTTAGTTAACGAATGTTTTTTTTATTCAGCACCATTTGTGTTTATAACATATCTGAAAATATATAATTGAAATCTAATAGAATTGACCTACAGTTGAAAATATAATTATTTAGGTCTTGCGAGTGAAGCGGCCCACAATGACGGTGTAGTCCGTGTGACGTCAATAAAAGATATAATATTGGACCAATCAGAAACTAGTATTCTCAACCAATGAAAAATCTTTAAACCTAACCAATCAGATGTCTTCTTAGGCGTCATTATGATTGGTTGATATTGTCCAATCAGAGGGCTCATAATAGTTTACTACGTCATCCGATATCAACCAATGTAAACGTCTCAATCAGTATTACGTCATTTGTCAGTATCGACCTTTCTGATTGGCCCGGTACTGTTCCTGCGCGTGACGTCGACTTAGATTTTTACATAAATCCGCCCCTTGTCACTGCCCAGTTAACGATACGGCCGAATATTAAACAATTAACGTCTACTGAAATGTTATACCTTCTAGAATTAAGACGCGTAACAAAAACATTTTTAAACTTATTAAGGTTCTTCCGAGTACGGTATGATTATGGTTTATTGTATGAAACAGCAGTATATTTATACTGCTTTTCACAATATGAAATAAAAAAAGTCATAAAAAGGAAGGACAACAATAGCTTGCGTTGGCAGATATAAGCTTGCTTAAATTTAAGACATTATTTTGTCGGATACCATGCAAACACTACTATACTAAAGTCCATTTGATTTCTTCGTGCGGGTGAAGGTCACGCGCTTCTTCCCCTTCCCTTCAGCAAGATTTCTCCTCATATCCTATACACTACTTCTACATTACTGAATTAAACTACTTCTTTTCTCTTTACGGACTAAAGTTTTGCCTGTTAACGACAAGAAATTTAATGGTTACTCTGATACACATAAGACATTAGGCCTGCTATGATATGTGAAACCCTTTTATTCTACACAATATATTTTCCTAATTTTTGTGCTTAACTTTCGGATCGTTGGAATAGTTCTATCCTAATATTTCTTTATACAAACTGCACCTTAATAAAAACATCGCCAACCTTTTTTACCTAAACGAAAAAGATGATTATTTATCTTTTATGTTTTAAAGCATGCATACAGAAACTGGATTGTTACAAATTTGTATACGACTGAGAAATAAACTGTTAATTACCTTTTATGTAAACTTGAGTGCCGTTCGCAAAGAATTAATTTCACACAAGTTCTTTTAAATAATTATATACCCTATAAATTATTTATTTGTTTGGATTGTCTGCGAAGATTAGGACTGTTTGCAGCCATCTCAACTTTCACGCTTAAACAATTGAATTAACTAAACTTACACAAGCCCGCCAAAGAAACTGCACATCTGTATGATACAAAACTTTAATCTGAACTGGTCGAAAGTGTATTAAAAATCAAATAAATAGGCCTGTGTCTGGTGACAAAGGTGCTGTAACATGTTTGTTTACTTAAAACAATACATGTAAGCTTCATAAAGTCATAAAATATCACAGAGTCATTGCTGACGCATAGTATAATGACCGTGTTTCTATTTCAGTGACTTTTCTATTATTCCATATTACGTTGTAATAGTGCGTACATATAATATCTATAATAACCATAAAACAATATGAATAACAATTATAACAATAATATAATACACATCACATCACGTATATACAATTGTTATTACATGTAACAAAATGTTTGTCTAAATATACGTCCGGAAATGCTTCGTTGGCGAGTTATGCCTGGCGAAAGATTTTGCCTTGATTCCTGGGCAAAGAGTGATATAAAGCAATACTGAAATTTTGAAAAGGTAAATTTAGGAAAATGATTAGTGGTTTCTTATGGTTTTTATTTAATCTGGGAAACTTAAAAAAACGAGTCCCAGAACTGTATCGCTTATAGTTTTTAAGAAAACTACGTAAATACATTAAAGAAAAGGCTTAGAAAATACTTTTTAAGTTTAGCGTAAAATAAGTCTGTTAAATTATGAATAAAAACACGAAACAGTTTAATGCAAATTGTAGAGAATTTTATTCTAAAAAATAATATAAATAACGTCTATGAAAATTAAACTCATTTGAGAAGTTTTTTTAATTACAAACAAAAGAAAAACTGGATTTAGATTTTTTCCATTGCAGTTGTCCTTTTGTTTGTAATTAAACTTCTCGAATGAGGTTAAGTTTAAGTTGATTTAAATAACACATTTATGTGTTGGTCTCGTCAGATGTTTTAAGCGTACGGTACTTCACGAAGTGATATAATGTAACCTGATGAAGGCGTAGGCACAAGTGCACACACATACTCTGCGCTGCATCATTCAGACGACTGGTGGGGTAGGCGAGGTGAGGAAGTGGCATGACCTTCACCCGCACGTTGATTTCAAATAGATTATAACGTAACACATTGTGCTTTTTTCATTGTATACTAAAGTTTATTCTAATAAGGACGTCTCTGAAGTTTTTTTTGTCAACTAATCGTTAGTAGAATCGCCGGAATAACCAAACTGAAATTTAGAATATACTTAAACAATACCAAGTAAGAGCAAAATAGAACCTGTGCCCTTTTAACGACAATCGGTCCCACTAAAAACGGTTAACGATATGAAAAATTTCTAGGCAATATTTTTGATGTTTCTCCGCGTTTATTCGCTGCTTGTGTCATTATTTTATTTTGCGATGCGAAAATTTAGTATTGCCTACAAGATGCAGTTAAACTGTGAAATATTTTTTTAAATTTTAACTGCTACTTCCACGGCTACAATAATCGTTCTGTTTTCTTAGCGAGAGAAGCAAATTTTCGACTAAAACATATTAAGAAAATAAGAGGTACTAATGAAATAAACACTTTTAGAGTTTCTTACAATGACAGAAGATGATTACACAGTTAGACCATGCAGTGAATATATTGTAATAAGATCGAGAAAAGACGGGATCGCTCACGAATCTTCCAGAATTTCATTCATAAACATAGTTAAGAAATAATAAATTAACAATAATCTACACAATAAGATCAGTTTTGTAAATGACAGTTGTAACTATAAAAGTGTCTATTCATTCATAAGGGTTGAAATAACTATCATAAAGTTCAGGTATACTATTTTGTACAGCTATTTTTATGAAGTTGTTTATAAGGTTGTTTACGTTTCTATTTACAATAGTTGACTTGTTAACAAAGGCATTTTTCTAGGATTCATTAATAAAGAGTTATTTTTTTACTTGAGTAGATTTCTCTACTTTTTTCTGGAACGATCTTTGTGAATGATAATAAAAGGAGGCCCCCGGGCGGCGGTCCAGTCAGTATTCGTGTGATCTTTGCCGAGAGATTAATGGGGTGTGTATTTACAGGTTACACATCCGAGTATTGTAGTGATTCAAGATTGTTATACCGTCTCTTTGTTGTGTGTGTATTGGGTAAAGTTAATGTGTAGTTCTGTGAATTCAGCTTGTGTTGTATGTTAGTATAATCTATAAAAGCGATTGTAAGTAGGCTAAGTAAGTTATTAAGTTATTTATTGTTTGTTATTTATTTTAAGTGAATTATTTAATCATTTATTGTATTTCTTAATTATAATTAGTTTAATCATTTATTTTGTAATCTTTTAGTGAAATAAACATCTGTAATTGTAAACTTTAGTCTATTAATTATTTAATAACCTAGATCCCGAAACGGACCTTAGCAATAAGTGTCACAATATTAAAGGCGATGTTTGAATCGTGCGAACTGAAAATTTTTTTAGAAGGCCTGCTCCGCTCATGAAAACACGCTTCTATTGAGTGAGACGGTTATAAACAATAAACAAAATAACCGAATTAAATATTTAGTTTTTATTTCAGACAACCTGTAAATGTTTGAACGAACATCAAGCCTAATGATCTAAAAACCCAAATTAATTGTGCAAAGTATTTAACATCTCATTATTTACCTACTTTTAAGTTACTTGATAGATTGGATTTGAAAGAAAGGATGTTATCAATGTTATGAAGGAATGTAAAAATTGAATCTTATTAAACGTACAAAAATATAATTTGATGATAGTTTGATCAAGTAAATGTTAAAACCAACATCTTTCTTAAATAACATAGGCGTAGTCTATCAATACGTACAGTCTTATTTCAGAGAGTTATTATCTGTGTTTGACTTTTAACTAAAGCAATAATAAACAGAGAGCATTGCACAACTATATTTCTAATGTTTTTTAAGGAGACATGAATTGTTAATTGGAATTTTACACTGTTGGCGCAGAACGTGAATATTTTAATTATATATTTTAAGTTAAATATCGGATACTAAATCAACAAAGAAATAATCATTATAAAGCGTTAGTTAACGAATGTTTTTTTACTCTGCACCAATTGTGTCTATAACATATCTGAAAACTTATAATTGAAATCTAATAGAACTGATCCACAGTTGAAAATATAATTATTTAGGTCTTGCGAGTGAGGCGGCCTACAATGACGGTGTAGTCCGTGTGACGTTAACATAAGATATAATATTGATCCAATCAGAAACTGGTATTTCCAAGCAATGAAAAATTTTCATGTCTAACCAATCAGATGTCTTCTGAGGCGACATTTTGATTGGTTAATATTGTCCAATCAGAGGGCTCATAATAGTTCACTACGTCATCCGATATCAACCAATGAAAACGTCTCAATCTGTATTACGTCATTTGTCAGTATCGAGCTTTCTGATTGGTCCGGTACTGTTCCTGCGCGTGACGTCGACTTACATTTTTACATAAATACGCCCATTGTCACCGCCCAGTTAACGATACGGCCGAATATTAAACAATTAACGTCTACTGAAATGCAATACTTTCTAGAATTAAAACGCGTAACAAAAACATTTTTAAACTTCTTAAGGTTCCTCCGAGTACGGAATGATTATGGTTTATTGTATGAAACAGCAGTATATTTATACTGCTTTTCACAATATAAAATAAAAAAAGTCATAAAAAGGAAGGACAACAATAGCTTGCGTTGTCACGTATACGCTTGCTTAAATTTAAGACATTATTTTGTCGGCTACCATGCAAACACTACTATACTAACGTAACACATTGTGATTTTTTCATTATATATTGAAGTTTATTCTAATAAGGACGTCTCTGAAGTTTTTTTGTCAACTAATCGTCAGTAGATTCGCCGGAATTACCAAACTGAAATTTAGAATATACTTAAACAATACCTAGTAAGAGCAAACAAGAACCTGTGCCCTTTTAATGACAATCAGTCTTACTAAAAACGGGTAACGATATGAAAAATTTCTGGGCGATATTTTTGACATTTCTCCGCGTTTATTCGCTGCTTGTGTCATTATTTTATTTTACGATGCGAAAATTTAGTATTGCCTACAAGAGGCAGTTAAACTGTGAAATATTTTTTAAATTTTAACTGCTACTTCCACGGCTACAATAATCGTTCTGTTTTCTTAGCGAGAAAAGCAAATTTTCGACTAAAACATTATTAAGAAAATAAGAGGTACTAATGAAATAAACACTTTTAGAGATTGTTATAATGACAGTTGATGATTATGCAGTTAGACCTTGCAGTGAATATATTAACGGCGCCGTTTGAAACGTGCGAACTAAAATTTTTTTTAGAAGCCCTGCTACGCTCATGAAAACACACTTCTACTGAGTGATACGGTTATAAACAATAAAAAAAATAACCGAATTAAATATTTAGTTTGTATTTCAGATAACCTGTAAATGTTTGAACTAACATCTAGCCTAATGATCTAAAAACCGAAATTAATTGTGCCAAGTATTTAACATCTCATTATTTACCTAATTTTAAGTTACTTGTTGCCCATAACAGACAGGTGGAGTGTCAAATTATTTACACTCAATCTGTTTGTTGCAGGGCTAAAATAAATAGTTCTGTTTCTTATCACATGGTCAGTCAATTAAATGACTGGATCATTGAAGAACAGAAGAGGTAGAGGTGTAAAGGCACTAATCAGAGTTATCTTCTCTAAAAGTAATAAATTTCATTGTACAGCCAGACCCTGTGGTGAATGAAGTGAAGGTGTCATTTACAGAGTGGAAAATATGTGCTTTTCAGAGGGCCTGGCATGATGATAAGCATGCTTTTCCACTCAGTGAGGAAGGCAATTGTAAATCGCCTCATTCCTCGTATTACTTAGTAAAACCTTTGGAGGTTCAAACCCGCCTTTTGGCTGTTGAACTAAACAACAACAAGTTACTTGATAGAATGGATTTGAAATAAAGAATGTGATCAATGTTATGAAGGAATGTTAAAATTTAATCTTATTAATCCCACAAAAAATATAATTTGATAATAGTTTATTAAATTTAATGTTCAAACCAACATCTTCCTTAAATAATAGAGAGTAGTCTATCAATACGTACGGTCTTATTTCAGAGAGTTATTATAATTTTTGTGTTTGAATTTTAACTAAAGCAATAATAAACAGAGAGCCATGCACAACTAATTTTCTAATGTTTTTTAAGGAGGAATGAATTGTTAAATGGAATTTTACACTGGTGGCGCAGAACGTGCACATTTTAATTATATATTTTGAGTTAATTATCGGATCCTAAATCAACAAAGAAATAATCATTATAAAGCGTTAGTTAACGAATGTTTTTTTATTCAGCACCATTTGTGTCTATAACATATCTGAAAACATATAATTGAATTCTAATAGAACTGATCTACAGTTGAAAATATAATTATTTAGGTCTTGCTAGTGAGGCGGCCTACGATGACGGTGACGTCCGTGTGACGTCAATAAAAGATATAATATTGGACCAATCAGAAACTAGTATTCTTAACCAATGAAAAATCTTCAAGCCCAACCAATCAGATGTCATCGTAGGCGTCATTTTGATTGGTTAATATTGTCCAATCAGAGGGCTCATTATAGCCATCCGATATCAACCAATGAAAACGTCTCAATCAGTATTACGTCATTTGTCAGTACCGAGCTTCCTGATTGGTCCAGTACTGTTCCTGCGCCTGAAATCGACTTACATTTTTACATCAATCCGCCCATTGTCACCGCCCAGTTAACGGTACGGCCGAATATTAAACAATTAACGTCTACTGAAATGCTATACTTTCCAGAATTAAAACGCCTACCAAAAACATTTTAAAACTTGTTAAGGTTCTTCCGAGTACGGAATGATTATGGTTTATTGTATGAAACAGCAGTATATTTATACTGCTTTTTACAGTATGAAATTAAAAAAGTCATAAAAACTATGCACAAGAATACATTGCGTTGTCACATACAAGCTTGCTTTAATTTAAGACATTATTTTGTCGGCTACCATGCAAAAATTACTATACAACCGTAACACATTGTGATCTTTTCATTGTATATTAAAGTTTATTCTAATAAGGACGTCTCTGAAGTTTTTTTGTCAACTAATCGTCAGTAGAATCGCCGGCATTACCAAACTGAAATTTAGAATATACTTGAACAATACCTAGTAAGAGCAAAATACAAATTGTGCCCTTTTAACGACAATCAGTCACACTAAAAACGGTTAACGATATGAAAAATTTCTAGGCAATATTTTTGACATTTCTCCGCGTTTATTCGCTGCTTGTGTCATTATTTTTTTTTGCGATGCGAATATTTAGTATTGCCTACAAGAGGCAGTTAAACTGTGAAATATTTTTTAAATTTCAACTGCTACTTCCACGGCTAAAATAATAGTTCCGTTTTCTTCACGAATGAAGCAATTTTCGACTAAAACATTATAACAACATAAGAAGTACTGGTGAAATAAACACTGTTAGACCTTCTACATATGACAGTAGATTATTATACGGTTAGACCTTGCAGTGTGAATATATTAAAGGCGCATTTGCAAGGTGCGAACTGAAAATTTTTTAGAAGACCTGCTTTGCTTATCAAATGACTTTTCTACTGAACATACGGTTAGAAAACAAAAAAAGTAACCCAAATAACTTTTCAGTTTATTTCAGATAACTTGTAAATGTTTGAACTAACTTCTACCCTAATGATCTAAAATTTCAAATTAATTGTGCCGAGTATTTAACATGTCCATTGACATTCATTTTGGGTTCAAAAAATAAAAAACTTACAAATAGTAACAAACATAGCAAATAGACATAACAAATTAACAAATATTAAAACTAAGAAATTTGATGATAAATGATGGGGATAACAGTAGCACAGAGTGGTGAAATGGTGGAAAGTAGTGGAATGGTGTCATCTCAGCAGGTCTCTGCTCCATCTTCTTTTTAGTCGTCTGGCGAGCCGAGGATTGATCAGAATTCCCCTTACAAGCGGGTTACGGTGGCCGTTCAATTTTGAATGAAACCTCGGGTACAACCTTTTCACTGTTTCGGTAACGTAAGGTATTTGTAGGTCAGTATGAAGTGTTGAATTTGACACGTAGTACGGAGCATTGGTGATCATGCGAAGCAGTTTGGACTGACATACTTGTACTTTCTTTAATGTTGTCGAGCTGGCACTTCCGTATATCTGAACGCCATAGGTCCACAATAGCATCAGAAGACTTTTATAAATTTTGACCTTTGTTTTTAAAGAAACATGTGATTTTCGATTAAGTAGCCGATATAGTTGTTTGACTCGTGAATTTAAAAGTAATCGTTTTATCTTTATATGGGTGTTCCACGTTAACCTTTTATCAAAATTTAATCCTAGATATCGTACTTCTTTGTGAAAATTGAGTGGTTTACTTTATGATTAAGTGGAACTTTATGATTTAGTGGCTTACTTTATGATATACTTTATATATATATATATATATATATATATACTTTACCTATATTCTTTATGATTTAGTGGCTTACTTTATGATTGAGTGGTTTAATTAAAAGTTATGTCAATTGTAAAATAGTATGTTATATAAGTGATCGTTCTTAAAATATACGTCAAGAATCTTGTAAACTATATGGAGGTTTGGGTGAGATATTTGTTAAAAACTAAGGTAAAATAATTTAAAATACTAGTTAATGCCAGCTTTATATTGTCATACAATAGTATTAATAGAGTTTGGAAGGAGACTCAAGGTAAAGGTCACTAATTGACCGGCCGGCTGTCGTTGCTTATCAGTCGTTTAGAAATAGAGGATATAAAATATCTACGACAATTTATCTTACCGCAACAACATAATATCATTATAAACTAAATAATAATTAAAACTGGGTTTACTCGATCTACTCAATAAGCAATATTAGTCGAACATCAATAAACTGGATATATATGGGGTGATTCAAAAAGAGCGCCGGTTTTGATATATCAAATTAAGAGATTTATTTTATTGAAAAATTGAAAATAAATACATCAACAAGTTCATCTTACCTTCCGATTTCATGTATGAAAAATGATGCCATGCATGTGTCCTCCTCTACTGCCCATGCACGCATCAACTCTGTCCATGAAATTGGATACTACTGCACGACAAGTTTCGACTTCCATTTGCCCGATAACCCGTCGAATTTCCTCCTTCAAGTCATTGATGTTTCGGGGTTTATTGGCATACACCAATGACTTCAGATGACCCCAAAGATGAAAGCCACAAGGCGTCAAGTCACACGACCTTGGTGGCTATTGATGGTCGGAATTACGGGAAATGATGCGATCCTGGAACCGTTCACGGAGCAACAACATTGTTTCTCGTGCAGCGTGACATTGCAGCGTGACGCGAGGGTTTTCTAAACCCCACATACGGCAGTTCTGTTTATTAACAAAACCGTTTAAGTGGAAGTGCGCCTCATCACTGAAAATGATTTTGTTTGCGAAGGTGTCATCATCCTGCCGTTTTCTTAATACCCAGTCAACAAACTGTCGTCTCTTCTGGTGGTCTGCCACTTTCAAATGTTTCGTCAACTGAATTTTATACGGGTGATATTGGAGATCGTACCGAAGAATTCTCCGTACAGAAGAACATCGTAAACCCAATTGTTGAGAACGGCGACGTATTGATTTTGCTGGGCTAACAGCCACACTGTCACGAACCAACGCAACGTTCTGCTCAGTTCGGCCAGAACGACGACGTCCAGAACTTTTAAGGTCGACTGTTGAACCCGTCTCAAAAAACTTTTTCATGAGCCTGCGAACTGTTGATTCATTCGGTGCTTCATTACGTCCTAGAGTACCGCGAAGTCGCCTGACAGTAGCCGCATAACTCTCTCCACTCTGGTAAAATGTTTTGACGATTAACACTCGTTGTGCAATAGTAAACTTCTCCATGGTTAGACACAGACTGCGAGAGTACTACACTGCGAACAAGAGAAACTACAACTGAATCGTCAATCGGAATGTTCTCCGAAATAGAAATGAGGTCTAACAATGTTGCCAACCGATAAACAAAAATTTACCAGCCGTTTAAAAACCGGCGCTCTTTTTGAATCACCCGTTACAAATATAGATAACGGAATAATTTTCTTTAGAACTGAATTTTATTGCCTGTATATTGAAATCAGTCAGTCATAAAAACTTTTATAATATCTAAAATTAAGATGGATTTAGACTCCTTCAAAAAAATACTGGATAACTTTAAAGAAGAAATGAAAAAAGAAATGAAAGCAAACATCAAAGAAGAGCTGAGCAAATTTTCAAAGCAACCCACTGAGAATTTTCAAGACTCCTTGATGTCACTGAATAACACCATTAAAGAGCAAGAAAAAAGAATTGATTTTCTAGAACGTGAGAATAGGAAGAAAAATTTAATTATAAACGGCCTAGAAGAAGGACAAGGAAATAATATGGACCTTGAGAACACGGTTTTCCATTTAATTAGAACTAAACTTAAGGTAAATATAGAGGATAATGAAATAGATTTTATAAGACGAATAGGCCGGGCGACTGAAAATAAAAATAGACTTGTCATCGTGGGGCTTGTTTCTTCTAGAAAGAAAATAAACATAATCACACAGGCAAAATGCTTAAAGGGATCAAATATTTTTATCTCTGAGGATTTCCCACCAAAAGTCATACAAGTTAGAAAACAACTCCAGGTAGATTTGAAGAAAGCAAGGTCAGAAGGAAAGTTTGCCATTATACGATATGACAAACTAATAGTTAGAGAAGGAACAGAAAAACCTAAAAAGAGTCTACTGAGTGAATCACCCAAAGGATCGATTAAACAAAATTCTCCAGCAGCGCAAATAGTTAAAAAAAACAAAGAAAAGTAAAAATAAAAGGAAAAACTCAATTGAAAGTTTTCTTATAGATAAGGATGAAGACAAAATTAACGACAGGAATGAATGAAAATTAGAGGAAACTAGACTCAAGATAAGGACAAAAAATGTTAAAAAATACGATTGTAAAATAGGGAAAACAGAATGTGATAATATAAAAAGCAACTCATTTACAAAAACAACACCCCCAGAACGTTTGGTCAGCAAGGGGGCAAGAGACCAATACCTCCCAACTAGAAATAGAAATAACTCAGCAATACACACCACTTCACAATCAAACAAAAACTATAAAGTAAATTATAGTACATTCAGCACTTTAAATGTAAGATCTTTAATGTCTGAAGAACAAATTGTAAAACTTGAACAAGCTTTAAGCAATAGTGATATTGACATATTAGGATTATCGGAAATAAGAAGACAAGGTGAAAAAATAATTGAGAGGAAAAGCAAATTTATATTTTTCTATTTCGGAGAAGTATCCGGTAAAAATGGAACGGGTTTTTTAGTTCACCATAATAAATTTAGAAATGATATTTTAGAATTCAAACCTATATCAGATAGAATCTCTACCCTCAGTATTAGACGAAACCAAGTGATACTACGGTTTATTCAAGTGTATGCACCGACCAGCTCTTTTACTGAAGAAGAAATCGAACAATTCTATAACTTATTAATAGAGGAATTAGAAGAGAAGAAAACAAATTACAGGGAAGAAACAATAATAATGGGAGATTTAAATGCCCAAATAGGTCTCAGGAAGGTAGGAGAACAAGATACGATTGGTGCTTTAGGCTACGGCAAAAGAAATACAAGAGGTTGGAGATTGACAAGATTTTGCCAAGAATTTAACATAAAAATTCTGAACAGTTTCTTTAAAAAAAGAGCAGGCCGTAAATGGACATGGTTGTCGCCAAATGGTAAGCATAAAAATGAGATAGATTTTATACCATCAAAAAACAAGAATATGTTCCATGATGTAAGTGTAGTTAAAAATTTCCAATTCCATTCAGACCATAGGCTAATACGAGGCAAAATACTAACCACAGATAGATCTAGGAGACATTTTTTTAAAGATAATAATCAACATCAGCATATTAACTTAGAAAACTTTCAGAGGAATATTAAGAATGCAGTGGTTCAAAGGATACCAAGAAATTGTGATATGCAAGAAAATTACAACTGGTTAGAAAACACTATAATTAACACAAGTAAAGAATCAAAAAGAAAGGTGAATAGAGGAATTAGACGAAATAATAAACTGAGTGACCTTACACTAGAACTAATCAGGAAAAGATCGATATTATGGAGAAAGGACAATAAAACTATTGAAGATAAATTAGAATTAAATATTATATGTAAAGCTTGTAAATACAATATTAGAAAAGACATTAATGCTTACAATAACGAATTGGTGAAAAGTCTAATGCAACCGGACCTATCTGTAAAGAAAACCAGGAAATCTTTATCTCAAGGTAGATTATGGTTGTCAGGTTTGAGGGATGAAAACGGAATTGTAAAAAGAAGCAGAGAAGATATCCTGGCTGTGGCATCTAAGTTTTTAAAAAAAAAAAAAAAAAAAAAAAAATCATCAGAAATCCAAGACGAACATAGGACATTTCTTAACATATTGGAGGAAGAAGTCAGTTCCGTTCTAAATAAACTCAAGAGTGGAAAATCACCAGGAAATGACAAGATAATAAATGAATACCTAAGAGTGGCAGAGTGCTTTATTTCAAAGAATTTAACACACATATTTAACCAAATAATGATGCAAGGCAAGGTTCCAGGCCAATGGCTTAAATCGGACATCATTCTGCTTCATAAAAAGGGAGAGGTAACGGATATTAAAAATTACCGTCCTATTACTCTTTCTTCATCATTGAGTAAAGTTTTCGCTAAGATTATACAACGACGTATGAAACCGATTGTGGAGTACAACCAACACATTGAACAAGCGGGTTTTCGCCCTGGGTTTTCAACTGTGGATCATTTGCAGGTAGTGAACCAGCTGATCAAAAAATGCAGAGAATATAACATAGAAATTTATATAGCTTTGGTGGACTTTGCGAAGGCTTTTGATTCTGTGAAACTGGTATCTGTTTTTAAGGGATTACAAGAGCTAGGGATAGATGAAAGAATATTAAGAGTATTATGGCATTGGTACAAAAATGGCGAAGCTCTAGTGGTCCTAGAGAATCCGGGCGATTTTTTTCCAGTTGGACGAGGTGTCAAACAGGGCGATCCTCTCTCACCCGATCTTTTCAATGTAACATTGGATTCAGTTTTCAAAAATTTGGATTGGGATGAAAAGGGTATAAGAGTGAATGGAAGAAACATAAGTAATGTAAGATTTGCAGATGATATTACATTATTTGCGAAATCACCAACGGAATTAAGCGGTGTGCTAGAAGAACTACAGCAGGCTAGCCTATTAGCGGGACTTGAGATAAATAATGATAAAACTATTCTTCTCACTAACAGTAAGCGAGAGGATATTGTCCTAAATGGTAAAAAATTAATATGGGTAAATGAGGCGATTTATCTGGGAGAGACTATTTCTTTTAGGAATGGATGCAGTAAGGAAGTAAACCGCAGAATGACTTTGGCTTGGAGAAAATACTGGTCAATGAAGTTTATATTTAAAAGCAAAATGTCTCAAAGATTAAAGACCTTAGCTTTTAATTGTTGTGTGCTTCCTTGCATGACCTACGGCGCACAGACATGGCCTTTGTCAAAGAAGGACGTATACAGACTGAGAGTCACTCAAAGAGCCATGGAACGGAGCATGTTAGGGGTTTCCTTCCGAGACAAGATCAAAAACACAGAACTAAGGAGGAGAACACAACTTCAAAATGTTGTCGAAGTGGCAAAGCGACTGAAATGGAATTGGGCTGGAAATGTGTTACGGCTAAATGACGACAGATGGACAAAACGAGTTACAGAATGGCAACCGATTGAAAATATCAGGCGTAGAGGTAGACAGTGTTTGAGGTGGGACGACGAATTGGTCAAAAAACATGCCGGTGCACATTGGCAAATTACAACAAGAGACAAATCCCGTTGGAAAACATTGGGAGAGGCCTTTGCCCAAAAATAGGCCTAGTTTCCTAAATACTTATATATATATATATATATATATAAAAAAAAAGAAATTATGATTTTATTTGAACATTAAAGTTTAAAAATTTATAAATTTATTTGTTTTTTTTAATATAATTAATTATTACATAGTTATTGTCTTATGTGTAATGTATCTACT
The DNA here is from genome assembly GCA_035578175.1 of Catonia carolina. Lineage (NCBI taxonomy): Eukaryota > Metazoa > Arthropoda > Insecta > Hemiptera > Achilidae > Catonia > Catonia carolina. Next base: position 51,995,801 of record JAQMRL010000006.1, on the reverse strand, counting down.
CAATGTAAAGTATGTAATTTTAAAGGAGACTAATAAAGAAAGGCTATTATTATTATTATTATTAATCGCACAAAAAATATAATCTGATAATAGTTTATTAAATTTAATGTTCAAACCAACATCTACCTCAAATAACATAGGCGTAGTACATCAATACGCACGGTTTTATTTCTAAGAATTATTGTAATTTTTGTGCTTGAAATTTTACTATAGTACTAATAAACAGAGAGCACTGCACAACTAATTTTCTAACGTTATTTTAACTAGGAATTAATTGCTGATTAGAGTTTTACACTATTGGCGCAGAACGTGTATATTTTTATTATACGTTTTGAGTTAACTATCAGTTCCTAAATCAACAAAGAAATAACCATTAGAGAGCGTTACTTAACGAAATTTTATTTCTTTCGCACTATTTGTGTCTTTAACATATCCGAAAATATACAACTAAAATGTAATAGATTTGATGTACAGTAGAAAAAAATTATTATTTAGGTCTTGCGGTTAAGGTGGCCTACAATGACGACAACGCGCGTGTGACGTCAAAGGCAGCTATAATATAGGACCAATCAGAGTGTAGTATTCTCAACCACTGAAAAATCTCCAAAACTAACCAATCAGATGTCTTCTTAGGCGTGATTTTGATTAGTTATTATTGTCCAATCAGAGAGCTCCTTATAGTTCACTACGTCATCCGATATGAACCAATGAAGTCGTATCATTCAGTCATTTGTCAGTGTCGAGCTTCCTGATTGATCCGGTACTGTTCCTGCACGTGACGTCGCCTTACATTTTTACATAAGATTCACCCATTGCCACCGCCCAGTTAATGATACGGCTGAATAATAGCGAATAACGTCTACTGAAATGCAATACGTTCCAGAATTAAAACACCTACCAAAAACATGTTAAATTTTGTTAGGGTTCTTCTTTTTTTAGGGTTCTTCTTTTGATTGGTTAATATTGTCCAATCAGAGGGCTCATAATAGTTCACTACGTCACCCGATATCAACCAATGAAAACGTCTCAATCAGTATTACGTCCATTGTTAGTATCGAGCTTTCTGATTGGTCCGGTACTGTTCCTGCGCGAGACGTCGACTTACATTTTTACATAAATCCGCCCGTTGTCACCGCCCAGTTAACGATACGGCCGAATATTAAACAATTAACGTCTACTGAAATGCTACACTTTCTAGAATTAAAACGCGTAACAAAAACATTTTTAAACTTGTTAAGGTTCTTCCGAGTATGGAATGATTATGATTTATGGTATGAAACAGCAGTACTATTTATACTGCTTTTCACAATATGAAATAAAAAAAGTCATAAAAAGGAAGGACAACAATAGCTTGCGTTGTCACATATAAGCTTGCTTAAATTTAAGACATTATTTTGTCGGCTACCATGCAAACACTACTCTACTAACGTAACACATTGTGATTTTTTCATTGTATATTAAAGTTTATTCTAATAAGGACGTCTCTGAAGTTTTTTTTGTCAACTAATCGTCAGTAGAATCGCCGGAATTACCAAACTGAAATTTAGAATATACTTTAACAATACCTAGTAAGAGCACAATAGAACCTGTGCCCTTTTAACGACAATCAGTCACACAAAAAACGGTTAACGATATGAAAAATTTTTTGGCAATATTTTTGACATTTCTCCGCCGTTATTCGCTGCTTGTGTCATTATTTTATTTTGCGATGCGAAAATTTAGTATTGCCTACAAGAGGCAGTTAAACTGTGAAATATTTCTTAAATTTTAACTGCTACTTCCACGGCTACAATAATCTTTCTGTTTTCTTAGCGAGAGAAGCAAATTTTCGACTAAAACATATTAAGAAAATAAGAGGTGCTAATGAAATAAACACTTTTAGAGTTTCTTACAATGACAGTTGATGATTATGCAGTTAGACCTTGCAGTGAATATATTAAAGGCGCCGTTTGAAACGTGCGAACTGAAAATATTTTTAGAAGGCCTGCTACGCTCATGAAAAGACGCTTCTACTGAGTGAAGCGATTTAAACAATAATAACCAAGCGAGCGGTTGAGTGAGCGGTTGAGTGAGCGGTTATAAACAATAAAAAAAGTAACCGAATTTAATATTTATTTTTTATTTTAGATAACCTGTAAATGTTTGAACGAACATCTAGCCTAATGATCTAAAAACTTAAATTAATTGTGCCAAGTATTTAGCATTTCATTATTTACCTATATTTAAGTTATTTAATAGATTGGATTTGAAAGAAAGGATGTTATCAATGTTATGAAGAAATGTAAAAATTGAATCTTATTAATCGTACAAAAAATATAATTTGATAATAGTTTACTCAATTCAATGTTCAAACCAACATCTTCCTTATAAAACATAGGGGTAGTCTGTCAATACGTACGGTCTTATTTCAAAGAGTTATTATAATTTTTTTGATGACTATTAACTAAAGCAATAATAAACAGAAAGCCATGCACAACTAAATTTCTAATGTTTTTTTAAGGAGACATGAATTGTTAATTGGAATTTCACACTGTTGGCGCAGAACGTGTATATTTTAATTATATATTTTGAGTTAATTATCGGATCCTAAATAAACAAAGAAATAATCATTATAAAGCGTTAGTTAACGAATGATTTTAATTCTGCACCATTTGTGTCTATAACATATCTGAAAATATATAATTAAAATGTAATAGAACTGATCTACAATAGAAAATATAATTATTTAGGTCTTGCGAGTGAGGCGGCCTACAATGGCGGTGTAGTCCGTGTGACGTCAATAAAATATATAGTATTGGACCAATTAGAAACTAGTATTCTCAACCAATGAAAAATCTTCATAAATATCCAATCAGATGTCTTCTGAGGCGTCATTTTGATTGGTTAATATTGTCCAATCAGAGGGCTCATATAAGTTCACTACGTCATCCGATATCAACCAATGAAAACGTCTCAATCAGAATTACGTCATTTGTCAGTATTGAGCATTCTGATTGGTCCGGTACTGTTCCTGCTCGTGACGTCGACTTACATTTTTCCATAAATCTGCCCATTGTTTCCGCCCAGTTAACGATACGGCCGAATATTAAACAATTAACGTCTACTGAAAAGCTATACTTTCCAGAATTAAATGGCGTAACAAAAACATTTTTAAATTTGTTAAGGTTCTTCCGAGTACGGAATGATTATGGTTTATTGTATGAAACAGCAGTAAATTTATACTGCTTTTCACAATATGAAATAAAAAAAGTCATAAAAAGGAAGGACAACAATAGCTTGCGTTGTCACATCTAAGCTTGCTTAAATTTAAGACATTATTTTGTCGCCTACCTTGCAATTTTCGAATAAAACATATTAAGAAAATAAGAGGTACTAATGAAATAAACACTTTTAGAGCTTCTTACAATGACAGTTGATGATTATGCAGTTAGACCTTGCAGTGAATATATTAAAGGCGCCGTTTGAGACGTGCGAACTGAAAAATGTTTTAGAAGGCCTGCTACGGTCATGAAAACACGCTTCTACTGAGTGATACGGTTATAACCAATAAAAAAATAACCCAATTAAATATTTAGTTTTTATTTCAGATAACCTGTAAATGTTTGAACTAACATCTAGCCTAATGATCTAAAAACCGAAATTAATTGTGCCAAGTATTTAACATCTCATTATTTACCTAATTTTAAGTTACTTGATAGATTGGATTTGAAAGAGAAGATGTTATCAATGATATGAAAGAATTTAAAAATTTAATCTTATTAATCGTACAAAAAATATTATTTGATAATAGTTTATTAAATTTAATGTTCAAACCAACATCTTCCTTAAATAACATAGGCGTAGTCTATCAATACGTACGGTCTTATTTCAGAGAGTTATTATAATTTTTGTGTTTCAATTTTAAGTAAAGCAATAATAAACAGAGAGCCATGCACAACAAATTTCTAATGGTTTTTAAAGAGACATGAATTGTTAATTGGAATTTTACTCTGTTGGCGCAGAACGTGTATATTTTAATTATATATTTTGAGTTAATTATCGGATCCTAAATCAACAAAGAAATAATCATTGTAAAGCGTTAGTTAACGAATGTTTTTTCATTCTGCACCATTTGTGTCTATAACATATCTGAAAATATATAATTGAAATCTAATAGAACTGATCTACAGTTGAAAATATAATTATTTAGGTCTTGCGAGTGAGGCGGCCTACAATCACGGTGTAGTCCGTGTGACGTCAATATAAGATATAATATTGGACCAATCAGAAACTGGTATTTCCAACCAATGAAAAATTTTCATGTCTAACCAATCAGATGTCTTCTGAGGCGACATTTTGATTGGTTAATATTGTCCAATCAGAGGGCTCATAATAGTTCACTACGTCATCCGATATCAACCAATGAAAACGTCTCAATCTGTATTACGTCATTTGTCAGTATCGAGCTTTCTGATTGGTCCGGTACTGTTCCTGCGCGTGACGTCGACTTACATTTTTACATAAATCCGCCCATTGTCACCGCCCAGTTAACGATACGGCCGAATATTAAACAATTAACGTCTACTGAAATGCAATACTTTCTAGAATTAAAACGCGTAACAAAAACATTTTTAAACTTGTTAAGGTTCCTCCGAGTACGGAATGATTATGGTTTATTGTATGAAACAGCAGTACATTTATACTGCTTTTCACAATATAAAATAAAAAAGTCATAAAAAGGAAGGACAACAATAGCTTGCGTTGTCACATATACGCTTGCTTAAATTTAAGACATTATTTTGTCGGCTACCATGCAAACACTACTATACTAACGTAACACATTGTGATTTTTTCATTATATATTGAAGTTTATTCTAATAAGGACGTCTCTGAAGTTTTTTTGTCAACTAATCGTCAGTAGATTCGCCGGAATTACCAAACTGAAATTTAGAATATACTTAAACAATACCTAGTAAAAGCAAACAAGAACCTGTGCCCTTTTAATGACAATTAGTCTTACTAAAAACGGGTAACGATATGAAAAATTTCTGGGCGATATTTTTGACATTTCTCCGCGTTTATTCGCTGCTTGTGTCATTATTTTATTTTACGATTCGAAAACTTAGTATTGCCTACAAGAGGCAGTTAAACTGTGAAATATTTTTTAAATTTTAACTGCTACTTCCACGGCTACAATAATCGTTCTGTTTTCTTAGCGAGAGAAGCAAATTTTCGACTAAAACATTATTAAGAAAATAAGAGGTACTAATGAAATAAACACTTTTAGAGATTGTTACAATGACAGTTGATGATTAAGCAGTTAGACCTTGCAGTGAATATATTAACGGCGCCGTTTGAAACGTGCGAACTGAAACCTTTTTTAGAAGCCCTGCTACGCTCATGAAAACACGCTTCTACTGAGTGATACGGTTATAAACAATAAAAAAAATAACCGAATTAAATATTTAGTTTGTATTTCAGATAACCTGTAAATGTTTGAACTAACATCTAGCCTAATGATCTAAAAACCGAAATTAATTGTGCCAAGTATTTAACATCTCATTATTTACCTAATTTGAAGTTACTTGTTGCCCATAACAGACAGGTGGAGTGTCAAATTATTTACACTAAATCTGTTTGTTGCAGGGCTAAAATAAATAGTTCTGTTTCTTATCACATGGTCAGTCAATTAAATGACTGGATCATTGAAGAACAGAAGAGGTAGAGGTGTAAAGGCACTAATCAAAGTTATTTTCTCTGAAAGTAATGAATTTCATTGTACAGCCAGACCCTGTGGTGAATGAAGTAAAGGTGTCACTTACAGAGTGGAAAATATGTGCTTTTTAGAGGGCCCGGCCTGCTGATAAGCATACTTTTCCACTCAGTGAGGAAGACAATTGTAAACAACCTCACTCCTCGTTTTACTTAGTAAAACCTTTGGAGGTTCAAACCCGCCTTTTGGCTGTTGACCTAAACAACAACAAGTTACTTGATAGATTGGATTTGAAATAAAGGATGTGATCAATGTTATGAAGGAATGTTAAAGTTTAATCTTATTAATCCCACAAAAAATATAATTTGGTAATAGTTTATTCAATTTAATGTTCAAACCAACATCTTCCTTAAATAACATAGGCGTAGTCTATCAATACGTACGGTCTTATTTCAGAGAGTTATTATAATTTTTGTGTTTGAATTTTAACTAAAGCAATAATAAACAGAGAGCCATGCACAACTAATTTTCTCATGTTTTTTTAAGGAGGAATGAATTGTTAATTGGAATTTTACACTGGTGGCGCAAAACGTGTACATTTTAATTATATATTTTGAGTTAATTATCGGATCCTAAATCAACAAAGAAATAATCATTATAAAGCGTTAGTTAACGAATGTTTTTTTATTCAGCACCATTTGTGTCTATAACATATCTGAAAACATATAATTGAAATCTAATAGAACTGATCTACACTTGAAAATATAATTATTTAGGTCTTGCGAGTGAGGCGGCCTACGATGACGGTGACGTCCGTGTGACGTCAATAAAAGATATTATATTGGACCAATCAGAAACTAGTATTCTTAACCAATTAAAAATCTTCAAACCCAACCAATCAGATGTCTTCTTAGGCGTCATTTTAATTGGTTAATATTGTCCAATCAGAGGGCTCATTATAGCCATCCGATATCAACCAATGAAAACGTTTCAATCAGTATTACGTCATTTGTCAGTACCGAGCTTCCTGATTGGTCCGGTACTGTTCCTGCGCGTGAAATCGACTTACATTTTTACATCAATCCGCCCATTGTCACCGCCCAGTTAACGGTACGGCCGAATATTAAACAATTAACGTCTACTGAAATGCTATACTTTCCAGAATTAAAACGCCTACCAAAAACATTTTAAAACTTGTTAAGGTTCTTCCGAGTACGGAATGATTATGGTTTATTGTATGAAACAGCAGTATATTTATACTGCTTTTTACAGTATGAAATTAAAAAAGTCATAAAAACTATGCACAAGTATACATTGCGTTGTCACATACAAGCTTGCTTTAATTTAAGACATTATTTTGTCGGCTACCATGCAAAAATTACTATACAACCGTAACACATTGTGATCTTTTCGTTGTATATTAAAGTTTATTCTAATAAGGACGTCTCTGAAGTTTTTTTGTCAACTAACCGTCAGTAGAATCGCCGGCATTACCAAACTGAAATTTAGAATATACTTGAACAATACCTAGTAAGAGCAAAATACAAATTCTGCCCTTTTAACGACAATCAGTCACACTAAAAACGGTTAACGATATGAAAAATTTCTAGGCAATATTTTTGACATTTCTCCGCGTTTATTCGCTGCTTGTGTCATTATTTTTTTTGCGATGCGAAAATTTAGTATTGCCTACAAGAGGCAGTTAAACTGTGAAATATTTTTTTAAATTTCAACTGCTACTTCCACGGCTAAAATAATAGTTCTGTTTTCTTAACGAATGAAGCAATTTTCGACTAAAAAATTATAACAACATAAGAAGTACTGGTGAAATAAACACTTTTAGACCTTGTTCATATGACAGTAGATTATTATACAGTTAGACCTTGCAGTGTGAATATATTAACGGCGCATTTGCAAGGTGCGAACTGAAAACTTTTTAGAAGACCTGCTTTGCTCATCAAATGACTTTTCTACTGAAACATACGGTTACAAAACAAGGAAAGTAACCAAATTAACTTTTCAGTTTATTTTAGATAACTTGTAAATATTTGAACTAACTTCTACCCTAATGTTCTAAAAACTCAAATTAATTGTGCCGAGTATTTAACATCTCATTATTTACCTAATTTTAAGTAACTTTAAAAATCAGATTTGTAAGAAAGGATGTTATCAAAGTCGTTATGAAAGAACGTTCAAATTTAATCTTACTAATCGTACAAAAAATATAATCTGATAATAGTTTATTAAATTTAATGTTCAAACCAACATCTTCCTTAAATAACATAGGCGTAGTACATCAATACGCACGGTTTTATTTCTAAGAATTATTTAAATTTTTGCGCTTGAATTTTGACTATAGCAATAAAAAACAGAGAGCAATGCATAACTAATTTTCTAACGTTATTTTAACTAGGAATTAATTGCTGATTAGAGTTTTACACTATTGGCGCAGAACGTGTATATTTTTATTATACGTTTTGAGTTAACTATCAGTTCCTTAATCAACAAAGAAATAATCATTAGAGAGCTTTACTTAACGAAATTTTATTTCTTTCGCACTATTTGTGTTTTTAACATATCCGAAAATATACTACTAAAATGTAATAGATTTGATGTACAGTAGAAAAAAATTATTATTTAGGTCTTGCGGTTAAGGCGGCCTACAATGTCGACAACTCGCGTGTGACGTCAATGGCAGATATAATATAGAACCAATCAGAAACTAGTATTCTCAACAAATGAAAAATCTCCAAAACTAACCAATCAGATGTCTTCTTATGCGTCATTTTGATTAGTTATTATTGTCCAATCAGAGAGCTCATTATAGTTCACTACGTCATCCGATATGAACCAATGAAGTCGTCTCATTCAGTATTACGTCATTTGTCAGTGTCGAGCTTCCTGATTGAACCGGTACTTTTCCTGCGCGTGACGTCGCCTTACATTTATACATAAGATCCGCCCATTGCCACCGCCCAGTTAATGATACGGCCGAATAATAGAGAATAACGTCTACTGAAATGCAATACGTTCCAGAATTAAAACACCTACCAAAAACATGTTAAATTTTGTTAGGGTTCTTCCGAGTACGCAATGATTATGGTATTATTGTATGTAAGAACAGTATATTCACTCCTGCTTTTCACTCTATGAAATAAAAAAGTCATAAAAAGTAAGCAAAAGAATAGATTGCATTGTCACATACAAGCTTGTTGAAATTTAAGACATTATTTTGTCGGCTACAATGCAGACACTACGATACGAACGTAACAAAATGTGATTTTTTCACTGTATATTAAAGTTAAAACAATATATAAAGTATATTAAAGTTTGTAAATTCTAACAAGGACGTGACTGAAGTTTTTCGTCAAAAAATCGTAAGTAGAATCGCCGGCATTATAAAACCGAAATTTAGAATATACTTGATCAATACCAAGTAAGAGCAAAATACAAATTGTGCCCTTATGACGACAATCAGTCACACTAAACACGGTTAACAATATAAAAAATTTCTGGGCAAAATTTTTGACATTTCTCCGCGTTTATTCGCTGCTTGTGTCATTTTTTTCATTTTGTGATGCGAAAATTTAGTATTGCCTACAAGAGGCAGTTAAACTGTGAAATATTTTTTTAATTTTAACTGCTACTTCCACGGCTACAATAATCGTTCTGTGTTCTTAGCGACAGAAGCAAATTTTCGACTAAAACTTTATTAAGAAAATAAGAGGTACTAATGAAATAAACACTTTTAGAGATTGTTACAATGACAGTTGATGATTATGCAGTTAGACCTTGCAGTGAATATATTAACGGCGCCGTTTGAAACGTGCGAACTGAAACCTTTTTTAGAAGCCCTGCTACGCTCATGAAAACACGCTTCTACTGAGTGATACGGTTATAAACAATAAAAAAATATCCGAATTAAATATTTAGTTTGTATTTCAGATAACCTGTAAATGTTTGAACTAACATCTAGCCTAATGATCTAAAAACCGAAATTAATTGTCCCAAGTATTTAACATCTCATTATTTACCTAATTTGAAGTTACTTGTTGCCCATAACAGACAGGTGGAGTGTCAAATTATTTACACTCAATCTGTTTGTTGCAGGGCTAAAATAAATAGTTCTGTTTCTTATCACATGGTCAGTCAATTAAATGACTGGATCATTGAAGAACAGAAGAGATAGAGGTGTAAAGGCACTAATCAGAGTTATTTTCTCTGAAAGTAATGAATTTCATTGTACAGCCAGACCCTGTGGTGAATGAAGTGAAGGTGTCATTTACAGAGTGGAAAATATGTGCTTTTCAGAGGGCCCGGCCTGCTGATAAGCTTACTTTTCCACTCAGTGAGGAAAGCAATTGTAAACCACCTCACTCCTCGTTTTACTTAGTAAAACCTTTGGAGGTTCAAACCAGCCTTTTGGCTGTTGACCTAAACAACAACAACAAGTTACTTGATAGATTGGGTTTGAAAGAAAGGATGTTATCAATGTTATGAAAGAATGTAAAAATTTAATCTTATTAATCGTACAAAAAATATAATTTAATAATAGTTTATTAAATTTAATGTTCAAACCAACATCTTCCTTAAATAATAGACGCGTAGTCTATCAGTACGTACGGTCTTATTTCAGAGAGTTATTATAATTTTTGTGTGTTTGACTTTTAACTAAAGCAATAATAAACAGAGAGCCATGCACAACTTAATTTCTAATGATTTTTAAGGAGCCATGAATTGTTAATGTGAATTTTACACTGTTGGCGCAGAACGTGTACATTTTAATTATATATTTTGAGTTAATTATCGGATCCTAAATCAACAAAGAAAAAATCATTATAAAGCGTTAGTTAACGAATGTTTTTTTTATTCAGCACCATTTGTGTTTATAACATATCTGAAAATATATAATTGAAATCTAATAGAATTGACCTACAGTTGAAAATATAATTATTTAGGTCTTGCGAGTGAGGCGGCCCACAATGACGGTGTAGTCCGTGTGACGTCAATAAAAGATATAATATTGGACCAATCAGAAACTAGTATTCTCAACCAATGAAAAATCTTTAAACCTAACCAATCAGATGTCTTCTTAGGCGTCATTTTGATTGGTTGATATTGTCCAATCAGAGGGCTCATAATAGTTCACTACGTCATCCGATATCAACCAATGAAAACGTCTCAATCAGTATTACGTCATTTGTCAGTATCGACCTTTCTGATTGGCCCGGTACTGTTCCTGCGCGTGACGTCGACTTAGATTTTTACATAAATCCGCCCCTTGTCACTGCCCAGTTAACGATACGGCCGAATATTAAACAATTAACGTCTACTGAAATGTTATACCTTCTAGAATTAAGACGCGTAACAAAAACATTTTTAAACTTATTAAGGTTCTTCCGAGTACGGTATGATTATGGTTTATTGTATGAAACAGCAGTATATTTATACTGCTTTTCACAATATGAAATAAAAAAAGTCATAAAAAGGAAGGACAACAATAGCTTGCGTTGGCAGATATAAGCTTGCTTAAATTTAAGACATTATTTTGTCGGATACCATGCAAACACTACTATACTAAAGTCCATTTGATTTCTTCGTGCGGGTGAAGGTCACGCGCTTCTTCCCCTTCCCTTCAGCAAGATTTCTCCTCATATCCTATACACTACTTCTACATTACTGAATTAAACTACTTCTTTTCTCTTTACGGACTAAAGTTTTGCCTGTTAACGACAAGAAATTTAATGGTTACTCTGATACACATAAGACATTAGGCCTGCTATGATATGTGAAACCCTTTTATTCTACACAATATATTTTCCTAATTTTTGTGCTTAACTTTCGGATCGTTGGAATAGTTCTATCCTAATATTTCTTTATACAAACTGCACCTTAATAAAAACATCGCCAACCTTTTTTACCTAAACGAAAAAGATGATTATTTATCTTTTATGTTTTAAAGCATGCATACAGAAACTGGATTGTTACAAATTTGTATACGACTGAGAAATAAACTGTTAATTACCTTTTATGTAAACTTGAGCGCCGTTCGCAAAGAATTAATTTCACACAAGTTCTTTTAAATAATTATATACCCTATAAATTATTTATTTGTTTGGATTGTCTGCGAAGATTAGGACTGTTTGCAGCCATCTCAACTTTCACGCTTAAACAATTGAATTAACTAAACTTACACAAGCCCGCCAAAGAAACTGCACATCTGTATGATACAAAACTTTAATCTGAACTGGTCGAAAGTGTATTAAAAATCAAATAAATAGGCCTGTGTCTGGTGACAAAGGTGCTGTAACATGTTTGTTTACTTAAAACAATACATGTAAGCTTCATAAAGTCATAAAATATCACAGAGTCATTGCTGACGCATAGTATAATGACCGTGTTTCTATTTCAGTGACTTTTCTATTATTCCATATTACGTTGTAATAGTGCGTACATATAATATCTATAATAACCATAAAACAATATGAATAACAATTATAACAATAATATAATACACATCACATCACGTATATACAATTGTTATTACATGTAACAAAATGTTTGTCTAAATATACGTCCGGAAATGCTTCGTTGGCGAGTTATGCCTGGCGAAAGATTTTGCCTTGATTCCTGGGCAAAGAGTGAAATAAAGCAATACTGAAATTTTGAAAAGGTAAATTTAGGAAAATGATTAGTGGTTTCTTATGGTTTTTATTTAACCTGGGAAACTTAAAAAAACGAGTCCCAGAACTGTATCGCTTATAGTTTTTAAGAAAACTACGTAAATACATTAAAGAAAAGGCTTAGAAAATACTTTTTAAGTTTAGCGTAAAATAACTCTGTTAAATTATGAATAAAAACACGAAACATTTTAATGCAAATTGTAGAGAATTTTATTCTAAAAAATAATATAAATAACGTCTATGAAAATTAAACTCATTTGAGAAGTTTTTTTAATTACAAACAAAAGAAAAACTGGATTTAGATTTTTTTCCATTGCAGTTGTCCTTTTGTTTGTAATTAAACTTCTCGAATGAGGTTAAGTTTAAGTTGATTTAAATAACACATTTATGTGTTGGTCTCGTCAGATGTTTTAAGCGTACGGTACTTCACGAAGTGATATAATGTAACCTGATGAAGGCGTAGGCACAAGTGCACACACATACTCTGCGCTGCATCATTCAGACGACTGGTGGGGTAGGCGAGGTGAGGAAGTGGCATGACCTTCACCCGCACGTTGATTTCAAATAGATTATAACGTAACACATTGTGATTTTTTCATTGTATACTAAAGTTTATTCTAATAAGGACGTCTCTGAAGTTTTTTTTGTCAACTAATCGTTAGTAGAATCGCCGGAATAACCAAACTGAAATTTAGAATATACTTAAACAATACCAAGTAAGAGCAAAATAGAACCTGTGCCCTTTTAACGACAATCGGTCCCACTAAAAACGGTTAACGATATGAAAAATTTCTAGGCAATATTTTTGACATTTCTCCGCGTTTATTCGCTGCTTGTGTCATTATTTTATTTTGCGATGCGAAAATTTAGTATTGCCTACAAGATGCAGTTAAACTGTGAAATATTTTTTTAAATTTTAACTGCTACTTCCACGGCTACAATAATCGTTCTGTTTTCTTAGCGAGAGAAGCAAATTTTCGACTAAAACATATTAAGAAAATAAGAGGTACTAAAGAAATAAACACTTTTAGAGTTTCTTACAATGACAGAAGATGATTACAAAGTTAGACCATGCAGTGAATATATTGTAACAAGATCGAGAAAAGACGGGATCGCTCACGAATCTTCCAGAATTTCATTCATAAACATAGTTAAGAAATAATAAATTAACAATAATCTACACAATAAGATCAGTTTTGTAAATGACAGTTGTAACTATAAAAGTGTCTATTCATTCATAAGGGTTGAAATAACTATCATAAAGTTCAGGTATACTATTTTGTACAGCTATTTTTATGAAGTTGTTTATGAGGTTGTTTACGTTTCTATTTACAATAGTTGACTTGTTAACAAAGGCATTTTTCTAGGATTCATTAATAAAGAGTTATTTTTGTACTTGAATAGATTTCTCTACTTTTTTCTGGAACGATCTTTGTGAATGATAATAAAAGGAGGCCCCCGGGCGGCGGTCCAGTCAGTATTCGTGTGATCTTTGCCGAGAGATTAATGGGGTGTGTATTTACAGGTTACACATCCGAGTATTGTAGTGATTCAAGATTGTTATACCGTCTCTTTGTTGTGTGTGTATTGGGTAAAGTTAATGTGTAGTTCTGTGAATTCAGCTTGTGTTGTATGTTAGTATAATCTATAAAAGCGATTGTAAGTAGGCTAAGTAAGTTATTAAGTTATTTATTGTTTGTTATTTATTTTAAGTGAATTATTTAATCATTTATTGTATTTCTTAATTATAATTAGTTTAATCATTTATTTTGTAATCTTTTAGTGAAATAAACATCTGTAATTGTAAACTTTAGTCTATTAATTATTTAATAACCTAGATCCCGAAACGGACCTTAGCAATAAGTGTCACAATATTAAAGGCGATGTTTGAATCGTGCGAACTGAAAATTTTTTTAGAAGGCCTGCTCCGCTCATGAAAACACGCTTCTACTGAGTGAGACGGTTATAAACAACAAACAAAATAACCGAATTAAATATTTAGTTTTTATTTCAGACAACCTGTAAATGTTTGAACGAACATCAAGCCTAATGATCTAAAAACCCAAATTAATTGTGCCAAGTATTTAACATCTCATTATTTACCTACTTTTAAGTTACTTGATAGATTGGATTTGAAAGAAAGGATGTTATCAATGTTATGAAGGAATGTAAAAATTGAATCTTATTAAACGGACAAAAATATAATTTGATGATAGTTTATTCAAGTAAATGTTAAAACCAACATCTTTCTTAAATAACACAGGCGTAGTCTATCAATACGTACAGTCTTATTTCAGAGAGTTATTATCATATTTGTGTTTGACTTTTAACTAAAGCAATAATAAACAGAGAGCATTGCACAACTATATTTCTAATGTTTTTTAAGGAGACATGAATTGTTAATTGGAATTTTACACTGTTGGCGCAGAACGTGTATATTTTAATTATATATTTTAAGTTAAATATCGGATACTAAATCAACAAAGAAATAATCATTATAAAGCGTTAGTTAACGAATGTTTTTTTACTCTGCACCAATTGTGTCTATAACATATCTGAAAACTTATAATTGAAATCTAATAGAACTGATCCACAGTTGAAAATATAATTATTTAGGTCTTGCGAGTGAGGCGGCCTACAATGACGGTGTAGTCCGTGTGACGTTAATATAAGATATAATATTGGACCAATCAGAAACTGGTATTTCCAACCAATGAAAAATTTTCATGTCTAACCAATCAGATGTCTTCTGAGGCGACATTTTGATTGGTTAATATTGTCCAATCAGAGGGCTCATAATAGTTCACTACGTCATCCGATATCAACCAATGAAAACGTCTCAATCTGTATTACGTCATTTGTCAGTATCGAGCTTTCTGATTGGTCCGGTACTGTTCCTGCGCGTGACGTCGACTTACATTTTTACATAAATCCGCCCATTGTCACCGCCCAGTTAACGATACGGCCGAATATTAAACAATTAACGTCTACTGAAATGCAATACTTTCTAGAATTAAAACGCGTAACAAAAACATTTTTAAACTTGTTAAGGTTCCTCCGAGTACGGAATGATTATGGTTTATTGTATGAAACAGCAGTACATTTATACTGCTTTTCACAATATAAAATAAAAAAAGTCATAAAAAGGAAGGACAACAATAGCTTGCGTTATCACATATACGCTTGCTTAAATTTAAGACATTATTTTGTCGGCTACCATGCAAACACTACTATACTAACGTAACACATTGTGATTTTTTCATTATATATTGAAGTTTATTCTAATAAGGACGTCTCTGAAGTTTTTTTGTCAACTAATCGTCAGTAGATTCGCCGGAATTACCAAACTGAAATTTAGAATATACTTAAACAATACCTAGTAAGAGCAAACAAGAACCTGTGCCCTTTTAATGACAATCAGTCTTACTAAAAACGGGTAACGATATGAAAAATTTCTGGGCGATATTTTTGACATTTCTCCGCGTTTATTCGCTGCTTGTGTCATTATTTTATTTTACGATGCGAAAACTTAGTATTCCCTACAAGAGGCAGTTAAACTGTGAAATATTTTTTAAATTTTAACTGCTACTTCCACGGCTACAATAATCGTTCTGTTTTCTTAGCGAGAGAAGCAAATTTTCGACTAAAACATTATTAAGAAAATAAGAGGTACTAATGAAATAAACACTTTTAGAGATTGTTATAATGACAGTTGATGATTATGCAGTTAGACATTGCAGTGAATATATTAACGGCGCCGTTTGAAACGTGCGAACTAAAATTTTTTTTAAAAGCCCTGCTACGCTCATGAAAACACGCTTCTACTGAGTGATACGGTTATAAACAATAAAAAAAATAACCGAATTAAATATTTAGTTTGTATTTCAGATAACCTGTAAATGTTTGAACTAACATCTAGCCTAATGATCTAAAAACCGAAATTAATTGTGCCAAGTATTTAACATCTCATTATTTACCTAATTTGAAGTTACTTGTTGCCCATAACAGACAGGTGGAGTGTCAAATTATTTACACTCAATCTGTTTGTTGCAGGGCAAAAATAAATAGTTCTGTTAGAACTATTTAAAGAACAGAAGAGGTAGAAGTGTAAAGGCACTAATCAGAGTTATCTTTTCTGAAAGTAATGAATTTCATTATACAGCCAGTCCCTGTGGTGAATGAAGTGAAGGCATCATTTACAGAGTAGAAAATATGTGCTTTTCAGAGGGCCTGGCATGATGATAAGCATGCTTTTCCACTCAGTGAGGAAGTCAATTGTAAATCACCTCATTCCTCCTTTTACTTAGTAAAACCTTTGGAGTTTCAAACCCGCCTTTTGGCTGTTGAACTAAACAACAACAAGTTACTTGATAGATTGGATTTGAAATAAAGGATGTGATCAATGTTATGAAGGAATGTTAAAATTTAATCTTATTAATCCCACAAAAAATATAATTTAATAATAGTTTATTAAATTTAATGTTCAAACCAACATCTTCCTTAAATAACATAGGCGTAGTCTATCAATACGTACGGTCTTATTTCAAAGAGTTATTATAATTTTTGTGTTTGAATTTTAACTAAAGCAATAATAAACAGAGAGCCATGCACAACTAATTTACTAATGTTTTTTAAGGAGGAATGAATTGTTAATTGGAATTTTACACTGGTGGCACAGAACGTGTATATTTTAATTATATATTTGAGTTAATTATCGGATCCTAAATCAACAAAGAAATAATCATTATTAAGCGTTAGTTAACGAATGTTTTTTTATTCAGCACTATTTGTGTCTATAACATATCTGAAAATATATAATTGAAATCTAATAGAACTGATCTACAGTTGAAAATATAATTACTTAGGTCTTGCGAGTGAGGCGGCTTACGATGACGGTGACGTCCGTGTGACGTTAATAAAAGATATAATATTGGACCAATCAGAAACTAGTATTCTCAACCTATGAAAAATCTTCAAACCTAACCAATCAGATGTCTTCCTAGGCGTCATTTTGATTGGTTAATATTGTCCAATCAGAGGGCTCATTACAGTTCACTACGTCATCCGATATCAACCAATGAAAACGTCTCAATCAGTATTACGTCATTTGTCAGAACCGAGCTTCCTGATTGGTCAGGTACTGTTCCTGCGCGTGACGTCGACTTACATTTTTACATCAATCCGCCCATTGTCACCGCCCAGACAACGATACGGCCGAATATTAAACAATTAACGTCTACTGAAATGCTATACTTTCCAGAATTAAAACGCCTACCAAAAACATTTTAAAACTTGTTAAGGTTCTTCCCAGTACGGAATGATTATGGTTTATTGTATGAAACAGCAGTATATTTATACTGCTTTTCACAGTATGAAATTAAAAAAGTCATAAAAACTATGCACAAGAATACATTGCGTTGTCACATACAAGCTTGCTTTAATTTAAGACATTATTTTGTCGGCTACCATGCAAAAATTACTATACAACCGTAACACATTGTGATCTTTTCATTGTATATTAAAGTTTATTCTAAGTAAGACGTCTCTGAAGTTTTTTTGTCAACTAATCGTCAGTAGAATCGCCGGCATTACCAAACTGAAATTTAGAATATACTTGAACAATACCTAGTAAGAGCAAAATACAAATTGTGCCCTTTTAACGACAATCAGTCACACTAAAAACGGTTAACGATATGAAAAATTTCTATTCAATATTTTTGACATTTCTCCGCGTTTATTCGCTGCTTGTGTCATTTTTTTTTTTGCGATGCGAAAATTTAGTATTGCCTACAAGAGGCAGTTAAACTGTGAAATATTTTTTAAATTTCAACTGCTACTTCCACGGCTAAAATAATAGTTCTGTTTTCTTCACGAATGAAGCAATTTTCGACTAAAAAATTATAACAACATAAGAAGTACTGGTGAAATAAACACTGTTAGACCTTCTACATATGACAGTAGATTATTATACAGTTAGACCTTGCAGTGTGAATATATTAAAGGCGCATTTGCAAGGTGCGAACTGAAAATTTTTTAGAAGACCTGCTTTGCTCATCAAATGACTTTTCTACTGAACATACGGTTAGAAAACAAAAAAAGTAACCCAAATAACTTTTCAGTTTATTTCAGATAACTTGTAAATGTTTGAACTAACTTCTACACTAATGATCTAAAAACTCAAATTAATTGTGCCGAGTATTTAACATCTCATTATTTACCTAATTTTAAGTAACTTGAAAAATCAGATTTGTAAGAAAGGATGTTATCAAAGTCGTTATGAATGAACGTTCAAATTTAATCTGACTAATCGTACAAAAGGGAGTTGCGCGCGGACTGCGATACGATTAACATCGAATGAACAACGGTCGTGATTACTGTATCGGTTGAGTGGTTTTTTTTTATATTATTTTATTTATTTGGAACTGTACAATAACAATACAACGACCAATGTTTAGCACAGAGTAATAAAAATCACAGTGATTGTAGGATAAAATTACATGTCCATTGACATTCATTTTGGGTTCAAAAAATAAAAAACATACAAATAGTAACAAACATAGCAAATAGACATAACAAATTAACAAATATTAAAACTAAGAAATTTGATGATAAATGATGGGGATAACAGTAGCACAGAGTGGTGAAATGGTGGAAAGTAGTGGAATGGTGTCATCTCAGCAAGTCTCTGCTCCATCTTCTTTTTAGTCGTCTGGCGAGCCGAGGATTGATCAGAATTCCCCTTACAAGCGGGTTACGGTGACCGTTCAATTTTGAATGAAACCTCGGGTACAACCTTTTCACTGTTTCGGTAACGTAAGGTATTTGTAGGTCAGTATGAAGTGTTGAATTTGACACGTAGTACGGAGCATTGGTGATCATGCGAAGCAGTTTGGACTGACATACTTGTACTTTCTTTAATGTTGTCGAGCTGGCACTTCCGTATATCTGAACGCCATAGGTCCACAATGGCATCAGAAGACTTTTATAAATTTTGACCTTTGTTTTTAAAGAAACATGTGATTTTCGATTAAGTAGCCGATATAGTTGTTTGACTCGTGAATTTAAAAGTAATCGTTTTATCTTTATATGGGTGTTCCACGTTAACCTTTTATCAAAATTTAATCCTAGATATCGTACTTCTTTGTGTAAATTGAGTGGTTTACTTTATGATTAAGTGGAACTTTATGATTTAGTGGCTTACTTTATGATATACTTTATATATATATATATATTTTGTGTAAATTGAGTGGTTTACTGTATGATTGAGTGGAACTTTATGATTTAGTGGCTTACTTTATGATATACTTTAGATATATATATATATATATATATATATATATATAAAGTATATCATAAAGTAAGCCACTAAATCATAAAGTTCCACTTAATCATAAAGTAAACCACTCAATTTACACAAAGAAGTACGATATCTAGGATTAAATTTTGATAAAAGGTTAACGTGGAACACCCATATAAAGATAAAACGATTACTTTTAAATTCACGAGTCAAACAACTATATCGGCTACTTAATCGAAAATCACATGTTACTTTAAAAACAAAGGTCAAAATTTATAAAAGTCTTCTGATGCCATTGTGGACCTATGGCGTTCAGATATACGGAAGTGCCAGCTCGACAACATTAAAGAAAGTACAAGTATGTCAGTCCAAACTGCTTCGCATGATCACCAATGCTCCGTACTACGTGTCAAATTCAACACTTCATACTGACCTACAAATACCTTACGTTACCGAAACAGTGAAAAGGTTGTACGCGAGGTTTCATTCAAAATTGAACGGCCACCGTAACCCGCTTGTAAGGGGAATTCTAATCAATCCTCGGCTCGCCAGACGACTAAAAAGAAGATGGAGCAGAGACCTGCTGAGATGACACCATTCCACTACTTTCCACCATTTCACCACTCTGTGCTACTGTTATCCCCATCATTTATCATCAAATTTCTTAGTTTTAATATTTGTTAATTTGTTATGTCTATTTGCTATGTTTGTTACTATTTGTATGTTTTTTATTTTTTGAACCCAAAATGAATGTCAATGGACATGTAATTTTATCCTACAATCACTGTGATTTATATTACTCTGTGCTAAAATTTGGTCGTTGTATTGTTATTGTACAGTTCCAAATAAATAAAATAATATAAAAAAAAACCACTCAATCGATACAGTAATCACGACCGTTGTTCATTCGATGTTAATCGTATCGCAGTCCGCGCGCAACTCCCTTTTGTACGATTAGTCAGATTAAATTTGAACGTTCTTTCATAACGACTTTGATAACATCCTTTCTTACAAATCTGATTTTTCAAGTTACTTAAAATTAGGTAAATAATGAGATGTTAAATACTCGGCACAATTAATTTGAGTTTTTAGATCATTAGGGTAGAAGTTAGTTCAAATATTTACAAGTTATCTGAAATAAACTGAAAAGTTAATTGGGTTATTTTTTTTGTTTTCTAACCGTATGTTCAGTAGAAAAGTCATTTGATGAGCAAAGCAGGTTTTCTAAAAAATTTTCAATTCGCACCTTGCAAATGCGCCTTTAATATATTCACACTGCAAGGTCTAAATGTATAATAATCTACTGTCATTTGAACAAGGTCTAAAAGTGTTTATTTCACCAGTACTTCTTATGTTGTTATAATGTTTTAGTCGAAAATTGCTTCATTCGTGAAGAAAACAGAACTATTATTTTAGCCGTGGAAGTAGCAGTTGAAATTTAAAAAATATTTCACAGTTTAAAATTAAATAATGACACAAGGAGCGAATAAACGCGGAGAAATGTCAAAAATACCGCCCAGAAATTTTTTATATTGTTAACCGTGTTTAGTTTATCTCATTGTCGTCAAAAGGGCACAATTTGTATTTTGCTCTTACTTGGTATTGATCAAGAATATTTTAAATTTCGTTTCTGTAATGCCGGCGATTTTACTTACGATTTTTGACAAAAAACTTCAGTAACGTCCTTGTTAGAATTTGCAAACTTTAATATACTTTATATATTTTTAAACTTTAATATACAGTGAAAAAATCACATTTTGTTACGTTCGTATCGCAGTGTCTGCATGGTAGCCGACAAATTTCTTAAATTTGAACAAGCTTGTATGTGACAACGCAATCTATTCTTTTGCTTTCTTTTTTATGTCTTTTTTATTTCTTAGTGTGAAAAGCAGGTGTGAATATACTGCTGTTACATACAATAATACCATATTCATTGCGTACTCGGAAGAACCCTAACAAAATTAAACATGTTTTTCGTAGGTGTTTTAATTCTGGGACGTATTGCATTTCAGTATTCTCTATTATTCGGCCGTATCATTAACTGGGCGGCGGCAATGGGCGGATCTTATGTAAAAATGTAAGGCGACGTCCGCGCAAGATTAGTATTGGTTCAATCAGGAAGCTCGACACTGACAAATGACGTAATATTGAATGAGACGATTTCATTGGTTCATATCGAATGACGTACTGAACTATAATGAGCTCTCTGATTGGACAATAATAACTAATCAAAATGACGCCTAAGAAGACATCTGATTGGTTAGGTTTGAAGATTTATCATTGGTTGAGAATACTACACTCTGATTGGTCCTATATTATACCTGCCTTTGACGTCACACGCGCGTTGTCGTCATTGTAGACCGCCTTACTCGCAAGACCTAAATATTTGTTTTTTTATACTGTACATCAGTTCTAATATATTTTTGTAGTACATTTTCGGATATGTTAAAGTCACAAATAGAGCGAAAGAAACAAAAATTCGTTTAATAACGCCCTCTAATGATTATTTCTTTGTTGATTTAGGAACTGATAGTTAATTCAAAACGTATAATAAAAATATGCACGTTCTGCGCAAATAGTGTAAAACTGCAATCAGTAATTCATTCCTCCTTGAAAAACGATAGAAAATTATTTGTGCATTGCTCTCTGTTTATTATTGCTATAGTCAAAATTCAAGCACAAAAATTTAAATAATTCTTAGAAATAAAACCGTGCGTATTGATGTACTACGCCTATGTTATTCAAGGAAGATGTTGGTTTGAACATCAAATTTAATAAACTATTATCAGATTATTTTTTTTGTACGATTAGTATGATTAAATTTGTACGTTCTTTCATAACGACTTTGATAACATCCTATCTTACAAATCTGATTTTTCGAGTTACTTAAAATTATTTAAATAATGAGATGTTAAATACTCGGCACAATTAATTTGAGTTTTTAGATCTTTAGGGTAGAAGTTATTTTAAACATTTACAAGTTATCTGAAATAAACTGAAAAGTTATTTGGGTTACTTTTTTTGTTTTCTAACCGTATGTTCAGTAGAAAAGTCATTTGATGAGCAAAGCTCGCCTTCTAAACAATTTTCAGTTCGCACGTTGCAAATGCGCCTTTAATATATTCACAATGCAAGGTGTAACTGTATAATAATCTACTGTCATATGAACAAGGTCTAAAAGTGTTTATTTCACCAGTACTTCTTATGTTGTTATAATGTTTTAGTCGAAAATTGCTTCATTCGTGAAGAAAACAGAACTATTATTTTAGCCGTGGAAGTAACAGTTGAAATTTAAAAAATATTTCACAGTTTAACTGCCTCTTGTAGGCAATACTAAATTTTCGCATCGCAAAAAAAAAATAATGACACAAGCAGCGAAAAAACGCGGAGAAATTTCAAAAATATTGCCTAGATATTTTTCATGTCGTTAACCGTTTTTAGTGTGACTGATTGTCGTTAAAAGGGCAGAATTTGTATTTTGCTCTTACTAGGTATTGTTTAAGTATATTCTAAATTTCAGTTTGGTAATGCCGGCGATTCTACTGACGATTAGTTGACAAAAAAACTTCAGAGACGTCCTTATTAGAATAAACTTTAATATACAATGAAACAATCACAGTGTGTTACGTTCGTATAGTAGTGTTTGCATGGTAGCCGACAAAATAATGTCTTAAATTTAAGCAAGCTTATATGTGACAACGCAATCTATTCTTGTGCTTCCTGTTTACAACTTTTTTATTTCAAATTGTGAAAATCAGTATAAATATACTGCTGTTTCATACAATAAACCATAATCATTCCGTACTCGGAAGAACCTTAACAAGATTAAAAATGTTTTTGGTAGGCATTTTAATTCTGGAAAATATAGTATTTCAGTAGATATTTTTGTTTAATATTCGGCCTTATTGTTTATTGGGCGGTGACAATGGACGGATTTATGTAAAAATGCAAGTCGACGTCACGCGCAGCAACAGCCGGACCAATCAGGTAGCTCGATACTGACAATTGACGTAATACTCAATGAGACGACTTTATTGGTTGATATCGAATGACGTAGTGAACTATAATGAGCTCTCTGATTGGACAATGTTAACCAATCAAAATGACGCCTAAGAAGACATCTGATTGGTTAGGTTTGAAGATTTTTCATTGGTTGAGAATACTAGTTTCTGATTAGTCCAATATTATATCTTTTATTGACGTCACACGGACGTCACCGTCATCGTAGGCCGCCTCACTCGCAAGACCTAGATAATTATATTTTCAAGAAGTGTAGATCAGTTCTATTAGATTTCAATTATATATTTTCAGATATGTTATAGACACAAATGGTGCTGAATAAAAAAACATTCGTTAACTAACGCTTTATAATGATTATTTCTTTGTTGATTTAGGATCCGATAATTAACTCAAAATATATAATTAAAATGTACACGTTCTGCGCCACCAGTGTAAAATTCCAATTAACAATTCATTCCTACTTAAAAAACATTAGAAAATTAGTTGTGCATGGCTCTCTTTTTATTATTGCTTTAGTTAAAATTCAAACACAAAAATTATAATAACTCTCTGAAATAAGACCGTACGTATTGATAGACTACGCCTATGTTATTTAACTCTTTCAGGCTTAGTGATTCATATTTTGCATCACGCATTTTGTTACAAGTGCAGCACAGTGATGCATTTTGTGAATCACTTTAAGCAAAGTCTTAGTTCTATTCGCACAGCGATGCAAGTTTTGGTACACATACTTAATAGTTACCAAAAGGTCCGACAGACAATGTCCGTGTCATGAAATACTTATGTGACGTTTAACCTTATAGTTTACTGTTGAATAATCGTGTTTTGCACGTGTCAAATACTTATGAGCACAAATTTTTTTGTGCAGCACAGGGTTCAAAAACGTTGAAAGTCCTGTGCCTGAAAGAGTTAAGGAAGATGTTGGTTTGAACATTAAATTTAATAAACTATTATCAAATTATATTTTTTGTACGATTAAGAAGATTAAATTTTTATATTCTTTCATAACATTGATAACATCTTTTCTTTCAAATCCAATCTATCAAGTAATATGTTGTTGTTGTTTAGGTCAACAGCCAAAAGGCGGGTTTGAACCTCCAAAGGTTTTACTAAGTAAAACGAGGAGTGAGGTTGTTTACAATTGTCTTCCCCACTGAGTGGAAAAGTATGCCTATCAGCAGGCCGGGCCCTCTAAAAAGCACATATTTTCCACTCTGTAAATGACACCTTAACTTCATTCACCACAGGGTCTGGCTGTACAATGAAATTCATTACTTTCAGAGAAAATAACTCTGATTAGTGCCTTTACACCTCTACCTCTTCTGTTCTTCAATGATCCAGTCATTTTATTGACTGACCATGTGATAAGAAACAGAACTATTTATTTTAGCCCTGCAACAAACAGATTGAGTGTAAATAATTTGACACTCCACCTGTCTGTTATGGGCAACAAGTAATTTAAAATTAGGTAAATAATGAGATGTTAAATACTTGGCACAATTAATTTCGGTTTTTAGATCATTAGGCTAGATGTTAGTTCAAACATTTACAGGTTATCTGAAATACAAACTAAATATTTAATGCGGTTATTTTTTTTATTGTTTATAACCGTATCACTCAGTAGAAGCGTGTTTTCATGAGCGTAGCAGGGCTTCTAAAAAAGGTTTCAGTTCGCACGTTTCAAACGGCGCCGTTAATATATTCACTGCAAGGTCTAACTGCATAATCATCAACTGTCATTGTAACAATCTCTAAAAGTGTTTATTTCATTAGTACCTCTTATTTTCTTAATAATGTTTTAGTCGAAAATTTGCTTCTCTCGCTAAAAAAAAACAGAACGATTATTGTAGCCGTGGAAGTAGCAGTTAAAATTAAAAAAATATTTAACAGTTTAACTGCCTCTTGTAGGCAATACTAAATTTTCGCAGCACAAAATTAAATAATGACACAAGCAGCGAATAAACGCGGAGAAATGTCAAAAATATCGCCCAGAAATTTTTCATATCGTTACCCGTTTTTAGTAAGACTGATTGTCATTAAAAGGGCACAGGTTCTTGTTTGCTCTTACTAGGTATTGTTTAAGTATATTCTAAATTTCAGTTTGGTAATTCCGGCGAATCTACTGACGATTAGTTGACAAAAAAACTTCAGAGACGTCCTTATTAGAATAAACTTCAATATATAATAAAAAAATCACAATGTGTTACGTTAGTATAGTAGTGTTTGCATGGTAGCCGACAAAATAATGTCTTAAATTTAAGCAAGCGTATATGTGACAACGCAAGCTATTGTTGTCCTTCCTTTTTATGACTTTTTTTATTTTATATTGTGAAAAGCAGTATAAATATACTGCTGTTTCATACAATAAACCATAATCATTCCGTACTCGGAGGAACCTTAACAAGTTTAAAAATGTTTTTGTTACGCGTTTTAATTCTAGAAAGTATTGCATTTCAGTAGACGTTAATTGTTTAATATTCGGCCGTATCGTTAACTGGGCGGTGACAATGGGCGGATTTATGTAAAAATGTAAGTCGACGTCACGCGCAGGAACAGTACCGGACCAATCAGAAAGCTCGATACTGACAAATGACGTAATACTGATTGAGACGTTTTCATTGGTTGATATCGGATGACGTAGTGAACTATTATGAGCCCTCTGATTGGACAATATTAACCAATCAAAATGTCGCCTCAGGAGACATCTGATTGGTTAGACATGAAAATTTTTCATTGGTTGAAAATACCAGTTTCTGATTGGTCCAATATTATATCTTATATTGACGTCACACGGACTACACCGTCATTGTAGGTCGCCTCACTCGCAAGACCTAAATAATTATATTTTCAAGTGTAGGTCAGTTCTATTAGATTTCAATTATATGTTTTCAGATATGTTATAGACACAAATGGTGCAGAATAAAAAAACATTCGTTAACTAACGCTTTATAATGATTATTTCATTGTTGATTTAGGATCCGATAATTAACTCAAAATATATAATTAAAATATACACGTTCTGCGCCAACACAGTAAAATTCCAAATAACAATTCATGTCTCTTTAAAAACCATTAGAAATTTGTTGTGCATGGCTCTCTGTTTATTATTGCTTTAGTTAAAATTGAAACACAAAAATTATAATAACTCTCTGAAATAAGACCGTACGTATTGATAGACTACGCCTATGTTATTTAAGGAAGATGTTGGTTTGAACATTAAATTTAATAAACTATTATCAAATTATATTTTTTGTACGATTAATAAGATTAAATTTTTAAATTCTTTCATATCATTGATAACATCTTCTCTTTCAAATCCAATCTATCAAGTAACTTAAAATTAGGTAAATAATGAGATGTTAAATACTTGGCACAATTAATTTCGGTTTTTAGATCATTAGGCTAGATGTTAGTTCAAACATTTACAGGTTATCTGAAATATAAACTAAATATTTAATTGGGTAATTTTTTTATTTCTTATAACCGTATCACTCAGTAGAAGCGTGTTTTCATGACCGTAGCAGGCCTTCTAAAACATTTTTCAGTTCGCACGTCTCAAACGGCGCCTTTAATATATTCACTGCAAGGTCTAATGCATAATCATCAACTGTCATTGTAAGAAGCTCTAAAAGTGTTTATTTCATTAGTACCTCTTATTTTCTTAATATGTTTTATTCGAAAATTTGGTTCTCTCGCTAAGAAAACAGAACGATTATTGTAGCCGTGGAAGTAGCAGTTAAAATTTAAAAAATATTTAACAGTTTAACTGCCTCTTGTAGGCAATACTAAATTTTCGCATCACAAAATTAAATAATGACACAAGCAGCGAATAAACGCGGAGAAATGTCAAAAATATCGCCCAGAAATTTTTTATATTGTTAACCGTGTTTAGTTTGACTCATTGTCGTCAAAAGGGCACAATTTGTATTTTGCTCTTACTTGGTATTGATCAAGAATATTTTAAATTTCGTTTCTGTAATGCCGGCGATTTTACTTACCATTTTTGACGAAAAACTTCAGTGACGTCCTTGTTAGAATTTACAAACTTTAATATACTTTATATATTTTTTAAACTTTAATATACAGTGAAAAAATCACATTTTGTTACGTTCGTATCGCAGTGTCTGCATGGTAGCCGACAAATGTCTTAAATTTGAACAAGCTTGTATGTGACAACGCGATCTATTCTTTTACTTTCTTTTTTATGTCTTTTTTATTTCTTAGTGTGAAAAGCAGGTGTGAATATACTGCTGTTACATACAATAATACCATATTCATTGCGTACTCGGAAGAACCCTAACAAAATTAACCATGTTTTTCGTAGGTGTTTTAATTCTGGAACGTATTGCATTTCAGTAGACGTTATTCTCTATTATTCGGCCGTATCATTAACTGGGCGGTGGCAATGGGCGGATCTTATGTAAAATTGTAAGGCGACGTCCGCGCAGGATTAGTACCGGTTCAATCAGGAAGCTCGACACTGACAAATGACGTAATACTGAATGAGACGATTTCATTGGTTCATATCGAATGACGTAGTGAACTATAATGAGCTCTCTGATTGGACAATAATAACTAATCAAAACGACGCCTAAGAAGACATCTGATTGGTTAGGTTTGGAGATTTATCATTGGTTGTGAATACTACACTCTGATTGGTCCTATATTATATCTGCCTTTGACGTCACACGCGCGTTGTCGTCATTGTAGACCGCCTTACTCGCAAGACCTAAATATTTGTTTTTTTCCACTGTACATCAGTTCTATTATATTTTTGTAGTACATTTTCGGATATGTTAAAGTCACAAATAGAGCGAAAGAAACAAAAATTCGTTTAATAACGCCCTCTAATGATTATTTCTTTGTTGATTTAGGAACTGATAGTTAATTCAAAACGTATAATAAAAATATGCACGTTCTGCGCAAATAGTGTAAAACTGCAATCAGTAATTCATTCCTCCTTGAAAAACGTTAGAAAATTATATGTGCATTGCTCTCTGTTTATTATTGCTATAGTCAAAATTCATGCACAAAAATTATAATAATTCTTAGAAATAAAACCGTGCGTATTGATGTACTACGCCTATGTTATTCAAGGAAGATGTTGGTTTGAACATTAAATTTAATAAACTATTATCAGATTATTTTTTTTGTACGATTAGTATGATTAAATTTGTACGTTCTTTCATAACGACTTTGATAACATCCTATCTTACAAATCTGATTTTTCGAGTTACTTAAAATTATTTAAATAATGATATGTTAAATACTCGGCACAATTAATTTGAGTTTTTAGATCTTTAGGGTAGAAGTTATTTTAAACATTTACAAGTTATCTGAAATAAACTGAAAAGTTAATCGGGTTACGTTATTTGGTTTGTAACCGTATGTTTCAGTAGAAAAGTCATATGATGAGCAAAGCACGCCTTCTAAACAATTTTCAGTTCGCACCTTGCAAATGCGCCTTTAATATATTCACAATGCAAGGTCTAACTGTATAATAATCTACAGTCATATGAACAAGGTCTAAAAGTGTTTATTTCACCAGTACTTCTTATGTTGTTATAATGTTTTAGTCGAAAATTGCTTCATTCGTGAAGAAAACAGAACTATTATTTTAGCCGTGGAAGTAGCAGTTGAAATTTAAAAAATATTTCACAGTTTAACTGCCTCTTGTAGGCAATACTAAATTTTCGCATCGCAAAAAAAAATAATGACACAAGCAGCGAAAAAACGCGGAGAAATTTCAAAAATATTGCCTAGATATTTTTCATATCGTTAACCGTTTTTAGTGTGACTGATTGTCGTTAAAAGGGCAGAATTTGTATTTTGCTCTTACTAGGTATTGTTCAAGTATATTCTAAATTTCAGTTTGGTAATGCCGGCGATTCTACTGACGGTTAGTTGACAAAAAAACTTCAGAGACGTCCTTATTAGAATAAACTTTAATGTACAATGAAAAGATCACAATGTGTTACGGTTGTATAGTAATTTTTGCATGGTAGCCGACAAAATAATGTCTTAAATTTAAGCAAGCTTATATGTGACAACGCAATCTATTCTTGTGCTTCCTTTTTATGACTTTTTTATTTCAAATTCTAAAAATCAGTGTAAATATACTGATGTTTCATACAATAAAACATAAACATTTCGTACTCGGAAGAACCTTAACAAGATTAAAAATGTTTTTGGTAGGCATTTTAATTCTGGAAAATATGGCATTTCAGTAGACATTTTTGTTTAATATTCGGCCTTATTGTTTACTGGGCGGTGACAATGGACGGATTTATGTAAAAATGCAAGTCGACGTTACGTGCAGCAACAACCGGACCAATCAGGAAGCTCGATACTGACAAATGACGTAATACTCAATGAGACGACTTTATTGGTTGATATCGAATGACGTAGTGAACTATAATGAGCTCTCTGATTGGACAATATTAACCAATCAAAATGACGCCTAAGAAGACATCTGATTGGTTAGGTTTGAAGATTTTTCATTGGTTGAGAATACTAGTTTCTGATTAGTCCAATATTATATCTTTTATTGACGTCACACGGACGTCACCGTCATCGTAGGCCGCCTCACTCGCAAGACCTAGATAATTATATTTTCAAGAAGTGTAGATCAGTTCTATTAGATTTCAATTATATATTTTCAGATATGTTATAGACACAAATGGTGCAGAAGAAAAAAACATTCGTTAACTAACGCTTTATAATAATTATTTCTTTGTTGATTTAGGATCCGATAATTAACTCAAAATATATAATTAAAATGTGCACGTTCTGCGCCAACAGTGTAAAACTCCAATCAGCAATTCATTCCTCCTTAAAAAACATTAGAAATTTAGTTGTGCATGGCACTCTGTTTATTATTGCTTTAGTTAAAATTCAAACACAAAAATTATAATAACTCTCTGAAATAAGACCGTACGTATTGATAGACTACGCCACTGTTATATAAAGATGATGTTGGTTTGAATATTAAATTGAATAAACTATTATCAAATTATTTTTTTGTACGATTAATAAGATTCAATTTTTACATTCCTTCATAACATTGATAACATCCTTTCTTTTAAATCCAATCTATCAAGTAACTTTAAATTAGGTTAATAATGAGATGTTAAATACTTGGCAAAATGAATTTGGGTTTTAAGATCATTAGGGTAGATGTTAGTTCAAACATTAACAGGTTTTCTGAAATAAAAACCAAATATTTAATTGGGTTATTTTTTTATTGTTTATAACCGTATCACTCAGTAGAAGCGTGTTTTTATGATCGTAGCAGGCCTTCTAAAAATATTTTCAGTTCTCACGTTTCAAACGGCGCCTTTAATATATTCACAGCAAGGTCTAACGGCATAATCATTAACTGTCATTGTAAGAATCTCTAAATGTGATTATTTCATTAGTACCTTTTATTTTCTTAATATGTTTTAGTCAAAAATTTGCTTCAATCGCTAAGAAAACAGAAAGATTATTGTAGCCGTGGAAGTAGCAGGTGAAATTTAAAAAATATTTAACAGTTTAATGTTTCTAATAGGCAATACTAATTTTCGCATCATAAAATAAAATAATGAAAATATCTACGAATAAACGCGGAGAAATGTAAGAAATATTGCCTAGAAAGTTTTCATATCGTTAACCGTTTTTAGTGTGACTGATTGTCGTTAAAAGGGCACAGGTTCTATTTTGCTCTTACTAGGTATTGTTTAAGTATATTCTAAATTTTAGTTTTGTAATTCCGGCGATTCTACTGACGATTAGTTGACAAAAAAAACTTCAGAGACGTCCTTATTAGAATAAACTTTAATATACTATAAAAAAAAACAAAATGTGTTACGTTAGTATAGTAGTGTTTGCAAGGTAGCCGACAAAATAATGTCTTAAATTTAAGCAAGCTTAGATGTGACAACGCAAGCTATTGTTGTCCTTCCTTTTTATGACTTTTTTTATTTCATATTGTGAAAAGCAGTATAAATTTACTGCTGTTTCATACAATAAACCATAATCATTCCGTACTCGGAAGAACCTTAACAAATTTAAAAATGTTTTTGTTACGCCATTTAATTCTCGAAAGTATAGCATTTCAGTAGACGTTAATTGTTTAATATTGGGCCGTATCGTTAACTGGGCGGAAACTATGGGCGGATTTATGTAAAAATGTAAGTCGACGTCACGAGCAGTAACAGTACCGGACCAATCAGGAAGCTTGGTACTGACAAATGACGTAATACTGATTGAGACGTTTTCATTGGTTGATATCGGATGGCTATATTGAGCCCTCTGATTGGACAATATTAACCAATCAAAATAACGCCTAAGAAGACATCTGATTGGTTAGGTTTGAAGATTTTTCATAGGTTGAGAATACTAGTTTCTGATTGGTCCAACATTATATCTTTTATTGACGTCACACGGACGTCACCGTCATCGTAGGCCGCCTCACTCGCAAGACCTAAATAATTATATTTTCAAGTGTAGATCAGTTCTATTAGATTTCAATTATATGTTTTCAGATATGTTATAGACACAAATGGTGCTGAATAAAAAAACATTCGTTAACTAACGCTTTATAATGATTATTTCTTTGTTGATTTAGGATCCGATAATTAACTCAAAATATATAATTAAAATGTACACGTTCTGCGCCACCAGTGTAAAATTCCCATTAACAATTCATTCCTCCTTAAAAAACATTAGAAAATTAGTTGTTCATGGCTCTCTGTTTATTATTGCTTTAATTAAAATTCAAACACAAAAATTATAATAACTCTCTGAAATAAGACCGTACGTATTGATAGACTACACCTATGTTATTTAAGGAAGATGTTGGTTTGAACATTAAATTTAATAAACTATTATCAAATTATATTTTTTGTACGATTAATAACATGAAATTTTTATATTCTTTCATAACATTGATAACATCCTTTCTTTCAAATCCAATCTATCAAGTAATATGTTGTTGTTGTTTAGGTCAACAGCCAAAAGGCGGGTTTGAACCTCCAAAGGTTTTACTAAGTAAAACGAGTAATGAGGTGATTTACAATTGACTTCCTCACTGAGTGGAAAAGTATGCTTATCAGCAGGCCGGGCCCTCTGAAAAGCACATATTTTCCACTCTGTAAATGACACCTTCACTTCATTCACCACAGGGTCTGGCTGTACAATGAAATTCATTACTTTCAGAGAAAATAACTCTGATTAGTGCCTCTACACCTCTACCTCTTCTGTTCTTCAATGATCCAGTCATTTAATTGACTGACCATGTGATAAGAAACAGAACTATTTATTTTAGCCCTGCAACAAACAGATTGAGTGTTAATAATTTGACACTCCACCTGTCTGTTATGGGCAACAAGTAACTTCAAATTAGGTAAATAATGAGATGTTATATACTTGGCACAATTAATTTCGGTTTTTAGATCATTAGGCTAGATGTTAGTTCAAACATTTACAGGTTATCTGAAATACAAACTAAATATTTAATTCGGTTATTTGTTTTATTGTTTATAACCGTATCACTCAGTAGAAGCGTGTTTTCATGAGCGTAGCAGGGCTTCTAAAAAAGGTTTCAGTTCGCACGTTTCAAACGGCGCCGTTAATATATTCACTGCAAGGTCTAACTGCATAATCATCAACTGTCATTG
This sequence comes from Catonia carolina, assembly GCA_035578175.1. Classification (NCBI taxonomy): domain Eukaryota; kingdom Metazoa; phylum Arthropoda; class Insecta; order Hemiptera; family Achilidae; genus Catonia; species Catonia carolina. Next base: position 51,962,450 of record JAQMRL010000006.1, on the reverse strand, counting down.
TAACAATCTCTAAAAGTGTTTATTTCATTAGTACCTCTTATTTTCTTAATAATGTTTCATTCGAAAATTTGCTTCTCTCGCTAAGAAAACAGAACGATTATTGTAGCCGTGGAAGTAGCAGTTAAAATTTAAAAAGTATTTCACAGTTTAACTGCCTCTTGTAGGCAATACTAAATTGTCGCATCGCAAAATAAAATAATGACACAAGCAGCGAATAAACGCGAGAAATGTCAAAAATATCGCCTAGAAATATTTCATATCGTTAACCGTTTTCAGTGGGACTGATTAACGTTAAAAGGGCACAAGTTCTTGTTTGCTCTTACTAGGTATTGTTTAAGTATATTCTAAATTTCAGTTTGGTAATTCCGGCGAATCTACTGACGATTAGTTGACAAAAAACTTCAGAGACGTCCTTATTAGAATAAACTTCAATATATAATGATAAAATCACAATGTGTTACGTTAGTATAGTAGTGTTTGCATGGTAGCCGACAAAATAATGTCTTAAATTTAAGCAAGCGTATATGTGACAACGCAAGCTATTGTTGTCCTTCTTTTTTATGACTTTTTTTATTTTATATTGTGAAAAGCAGTATAAATATATTGCTGTTTCATACAATAAACCATAATCATTCCGTACTCGGAGGAACCTTAACAAGTTTAAAAATGTTTTTGTTACGCGTTTTAATTCTAGAAAGTATTGCATTTCAGTAGACGTTAATTGTTTAATATTCGGCCGTATCGTTAACTAGGCGGTGACAATGGGCGGATTTATGTAAAAATGTAAGTCGACGTCACGCGCAGGAACAGTAACGGACCAATCAGAAAGCTCGATACTGACAAATGACGTAATACAGATTGAGACGTTTTCATTGGTTGATATCGGATGACGTAGTGAACTATTATGAGCCCTCTGATTGGACAATATTAACCAATCAAAATGTCGCCTCAGAAGACATCTGATTGGTTAGACATGAAAATTTTTCATTGGTAGAAAATACCAGTTTCTGATTGGTCCAATATTATATCTTATATTGACGTCACACGGACTACACCGTCATTGTAGGCCGCCTCACTCGCAAGACCTAAATAATTATATTTTCAAGTGTAGATCAGTTCTATTAGATTTCAATTATATGTTTTCAGATATGTTATAGACACAAATGGTGCTGAATAAAAAAACATTCGTTAACTAACGCTTTATAATGATTATTTCTTTGTTGATTTAGGATCCGATAATTAACTCAAAATATATAATTAAAATATACACGTTCTGCGCCAACAGTGTAAAATTCCAATTAACAATTCATGTCTCCTTAAAAAACATTAGAAATATAGTTGTGCAATGCTCTCTGTTTATTATTGCTTTAGTTAAAAGTCAAACACAAATATGATAATAACTCTCTGAAATAAGACTGTACGTATTGATAGACTACGCCTATGTTATTTAAGAAAGATGTTGGTTTTAATATTTACTTGAATAAACTATCATCAAATTATATTTTTGTACGATTGTTAAGATTCAATTTTTACATTCCTTTATAACATTGATAACATCCTTTCTTTCAAATCCAATCTATCAAGTAACTTAAAAGTAGGTAAATAATGAGATGTTAAATACTTGGCACAATTAATTTGGGTTTTTAGATCATTAGGCTTGATGTTCGTTCAAACATTTACAGGTTATCTGAAATAAAAACTAAATATTTAATTCGGTTATTTTGTTTATTGTTTATAACCGTCTCACTCAGTAGAAGCGTGTTTTCATGAGCGTAGCAGGCCTTCTAAAAAAATTTTCAGTTCGCACGATTCAAACGGCGCCTTTAATATTGTGACACTTATTGCTAAGGTCCGTTTCGGGATCTAGGTTACTAAATAATTAATAGACTAAAGTTTACAATTACAGATGTTTATTTCACTAAAAGATTACAAAATAAATGATTAAACTAATTATAATTAAGAAATACAATAAATGATTAAATAATTCACTTAAAATAAATAACAAACAATAAATAACTTAATAACTTACTTAGCCTACTTACAATCGCTTTTATAGATTATACTAACATACAACACAAGCTGAATTCACAGAACTACACATTAACTTTACCCAATACACACACAACAAAGAGACGGTATAACAATCTTGAATCACTACAATACTCGGATGTGTAACCTGTAAATACACACCCCATTAATCTCTCGGCAAAGATCACACGAATACTGACTGGACCGCCGCCCGGGGGCCTCCTTTTATTATCATTCACAAAGATCGTTCCAGAAAAAAGTAGAGAAATCTACTCAAGTAAAAAAATAACTCTTTATTAATGAATCCTAGAAAAATATCTTTGTTAACAAGTCAACTATTGTAAATAGAAACGTAAACAACCTCATAAACAACTTCATAAAAATAGCTGTACACAATAGTATACCTGAACTTTATGATAGTTATTTCAACCCTTATGAATGAATAGACACTTTTATGGTTACAACTGTCATTTACAAAACTGATCTTATTGTGTAGATTATTGTTAATTTATTATTTCTTAACTATGTTTATGAATGAAATTCTGGAAGATTCGTGAGCGATCCCGTCTTTTCTCGATCTTGTTACAATATATTCACTGCAAGGTCTAACTGTATAATCATCTTCTGTCAATGTAAGAATCTCTAAAAGTGTTTATTTCATTAGTACCTCTTTTTTTTCTTAATATGTTTTAGTCGAAAATTTGCTTCTCTCGCTAAGAAAACAGAACGATTATTGTAGCCGTGGAAGTACCAGTTAAAATTTAAAAAAATATTTCACAGTTTAACTGCATCTTGTAGGCAATACTAAATTTTCGCATCGCAAAATAAAATAATGACACAAGCAGCGAATAAACGTGGAGAAATGTCAAAAATATTGCCTAGAAATTTTTCATATCGTTAACCGTTTTTAGTGGGACCAATTGTCGTTAAAAGGGCACAGGTTCTATTTTGCTCTTACTTGGTATTGTTTAAGTATATTCTAAATTTCAGTTTGGTTATTCCGGCGATTCTACTAACGATTAGTTGACAAAAAAAACTTCAGAGACGTCCTTATTAGAATAAACTTTAATATACAATGAAAAAATCACAATGTGTTACGTTATAATCTATTTGAAATCAACGTGCGGGTGAAGGTCATGCCACTTCCTCACCACGCCTACCCCACCAGTCGTCTGAATGATGCAGCGCAGAGTATGTGTGTGCACTTGTGCCTACGCCTTCATCAGGTTACATTATTTCACTTCGTGAAGTACCGTACGCTTAAAACATCTGACGAGACCAACACATAAATGTGTTATTTAAATCAACTTAAATTTAACCTCATTCGAGAAGTTTAATTACAAACAAAAGGACAACTGCAATGGAAAAAATCTAAATCCAGTTTTTCTTTTGTTTGTAATTAAAAAAACTTCTCAAATGAGTTTAATTTTCATAGACGTTATTTATATTATTTTTTAGAATAAAATTCTCTACAATTTGCATTAAAATGTTTCGTGTTTTTATTCATAATTTAACAGAGTTATTTTACGCTAAACTTAAAAAGTATTTTCTAAGCCTTTTCTTTAATGTATTTACGTAGTTTTCTTAAAAACTAAAAGCGATACAGTTCTGGGACTCATTTTTTTAAGTTTCCCAGGTTAAATAAAAACCATAAGAAACCACTAAACATTTTCCTAAATTTACCTTTTCAAAATTTCAGTATTGCTTTATTTCACTCTTTGCCCAGGAATCAAGGCAAAATCTTTCGCCAGGCATAACTCGCCAACGAAGCATTTCCGGACGTATATTTAGACAAACATTTTGTTACATGTAATAACAATAGTATATACGTAATGTAATGTGTATTATATTATTGTTATAATTGTTATTCATATTGTTTTATGGTTATTATAGATATTATATGTACGCACTATTACAACGTAATATGGAATAATAGAAAAGTCACTGAAATAGAAACACGGTCATTATACTATGCGTCAGCAATGACTCTGTGATATTTTATGAATTTATGAAGCTTACATGTATTGTTTTAAGTAAACAAAAATGTTACAGCACCTTTGTCACCACACACAGGCCTATTTATTTGATTTTTAATACTCTTTCGACCAGTTCAAATTAAAGTTTTGTATCATACAGATGTGCAGTTTCTTTGGCGGGCTTGTGTAAGTTTAGTTAATTCAATTGTTTAAGCGTGAAAGTTGAGATGGCTGCAAACAGTCCTAATCATCGCAGACAATACAAACAAATAAATAATTTATAGGGTATATAATTATTTAAAAGAACTTGTGTGAAATTAATTCTTTGCGAACGGCGCTCAAGTTTACATAAAAGGTAATTAACAGTTTATTTCTCAGTCGTATACAAATTTGTAACAATCCAGTTTCTGTTTGCATGCTTTAAAACATAAAAGATAAATAATCATCTTTTTCGTTTAGGTAAAAAAGGTTGGCGATGTTTTTATTAAGGTGCAGTTTGTATAAAGAAATATTAGCATAGAACTATTCCAACGATCCGAAAGTTATGCACAAAAATTAGGAAAATATATTGTGTAGAATAAAAGGGTTTCACATATCATAGTAGGCCTAATGTCTTATGTGTATCAGAGTAACCATTAAATTTCTTGTCGTTAACAGGCAAAACTTTAGTCCGTAAAGAGAAAAGAAGTAGTTTAATTCAGTAATGTAGAAGTAGTGTAAGGGGTATGAGGAGAAATCTTGCGGAAGGGAAGGGGAAGAAGCGCATGACCTTCACCCGCACGAAGAAATCAAATGGACTTTAGTATAGTAGTGTTTGCATGGTATCCGACAAAATAATGTCTTAAATTTAAGCAAGCTTATATGTGACAACGCAAGCTATTGTTGTCCTTCCTTTTTATGACTTTTTTTATTTCATATTGTGAAAAGCAGTATAAATATACTGCTGTTTCATACAATAAACCATAATCATTCCGTACTCGGAAGAACCTTAACAAGTTTAAAAATGTTTTTGTTACGCGTCTTAATTCTAGAAGGTATAACATTTCAGTAGACGTTAATTGTTTAATATTCGGCCGTATCGTTAACTGGGCAGTGACAAGGGGCGGATTTATGTAAAAATCTAAGTCGACGTCAAGCGCAGGAACAGTACCGGGCCAATCAGAAAGGTCGATACTGACAAATGACGTAATACTGATTGAGACGTTTTCATTGGTTGATATCGGATGACGTAGTGAACTATTATGAGCCGTCTGATTGGACAATATTAACTAATCAATATGACGCCTAAGAAGACATCTGATTGGTTAGGTTTGAAGATTTTTCATTGGTTGAGAATACTAGTTTCTGATTGGTCCAATATTATATCTTTTATTGACGTCACACGGACTACACCGTCATTGTGGGCCGCCTCACTCGCAAGACCTAAATAATTATATTTTCAACTGTAGGTCAATTCTACTAGATTTCAATTATATATTTTCAGATATGTTATAGACACAAATGGTGCTGAATAAAAAAACATTCGTTAACTAACGCTTTATAATGATTTTTTCTTTGTTGATTTAGGATCCGATAATTAACTCAAAATCTATAATTAAAATGTACACGTTCTGCGCCAACAGTGTAAAATTCACATTAACAATTATTCATGTCTCCTTAAAAATCATTAGAAATTAAGTTGTGCATGGCTCTCTGTTTATTATTGCTTTAGTTGAAAGTCAAACACACAAAAATTATAATAACTCTCTGAAATAAGACCGTACGTATTGATAGACTACGCCTCTATTATTTAAGGAAGATGTTGGTTTGAACATTAAATTTAATAAACTATTATCAAATTATATTTTTTGTACGATTAATAAGATTAAATTTTTACATTCTTTCATAACATTGATAACATCCTTTCTGTCAAATCCAATTTATCAAGTAACTTGTTGTTGTTGTTTAGGTCAACAGCCAAAAGGCTGGTTTGAACCTCCAAAGGTTTTACTAAGTAAAACGAGGAGTGAGGTGGTTTACATTTGCCTTCCTCACTGAGTGGAAAAGTATGCTTATCAGCAGGCCGGGCCCTCTGAAAAGCACATATTTTCCACTCTGTAAATGACACCTTCACTTCATTCACCACAGGGTCTGGCTGTACAATGAAATTCATTACTTTTAGAGAAGATAACTCTGATTAGTGCCTTTACACCTCTACCTCTTCTGTTCTTCAATGATCCAGTCATTTAATTGACTGACATTGTGATAAGAAACAGAACTATTTATTTTAGCCCTGCTACAAACAGGTTGAGTGTAAATAATTTGACACTCCACCTGTCTGTTATGGGCAACAAGTAACTTAAAATTAGGTAAATAATGAGATGTTAAATACTTGGCACAATTAATTTCGGTTTTTAGATCATTAGGCTAGATGTTAGTTCAAACATTTACAGGTTATCTGAAATAAAAACTAAAAGTTTAATTGGGTTATTTTTTTTTATTGTTTATAACCGTATCACTGAGTAGAAGCGTGTTTTCATGAGGGTAGCAGGCCTTCTAAAAAAATTTCAGCTCGCACGTTTCAAACGGCGCCGTTAATATATTCACTGCGAGGTTGTAACATCTGCTTTCAGATTGTTACGTTTTGTTTTGGTTTTGTTGGCGTTCGCTAGTTGTTTTGGTTGCTGATAACTCGAATCTACTGGCGACGTTAATTAACTCACCGTCCGGTGATGCGTTCTACCGCTTTTTCTGCTAACTGCGTTCCGCCCTCTCATCGAGCTATTCCATTTGCATGACAAGACACTCTTGGTTGAATTTTCGTTGAGTTAAGATCGGTTACTATGTAGTAAATTTTATTACGTGTATTTTAATTTTATAACTTTTGAATAAAGTTAATTCTTCTTGCCCATTTAAACATGGTAAGTAATTTGTTTTTATTTTAGTATTCCGAAAGCTGGAAATTCATCACGAGTTGCATTAAATTATATTTTTGTATTAACGTATCTACTTTGCAATTGTACTTGCAATTTCTTGACTACTAGATTCGATTTTGATCTATGTAAAACTAAATTATGACTTATGATAAATTTATTGTAAATGATGTAAAGCCTTGTAATTGGTAAATTGTATTCTTTTTCGAATTGTAATAGCTTATTTTAATTGTCTAGTTTTTTTAACTTTATTATTGTCTATCTATTGCAACTCGTATTAAGTTTCTATCTTTAAATTCATAACTTTGTTATATTTCGTTCATTTACATTGCATTCTTTATGCGTTAGTGCTTTTGCTTGTGATCGACGCTTATTTTACCTAATATTAACACTAGCTCGATCTTTTCTTCAGGGTTCAAATCCGGGAACGGGAATTGCCGTTCAATAATCTTACTATATCTATAATCAGTACATGGAGTTCGACTCCTGATAATGACAAATTTTCACCTCGCCAGCATCCCGTAATTGATGTTCAATGTTTCCTGACAATTTCTTTCGTTGAGTTATTTGGAGTCCAATTTGGATGGGAATTTCATCTGGGATCTTCCTTTGATGGTTGCATACGTCAGTTGTGTTTCAAAATAAGTGTTAACTACAAAAGGGTATATGTTATTATTTTATCTATTATGAGGGGAGTTCATCCATCTACTTAAGGTGTTTTCAAAGTGATAACCGATGCCTTTTGGGGAAAAGATCACGCCAGAAATTAGGATCCATCTTGGTAACTTCTTGTCTTAGACAGGAAAATTAGTGAATTTCAAAGTGACCTGCTTGAAAGATTTTCCTGTTAATTCCTTTGCTAAACTAAGCAAATAGGAACATTGTTCTGTAAAATTTAATTTTTCCATTGCATAATATTTTTTAATAATAATTATTTTTTTTTTACTCTTAATTAAAAGGGTTGAATTTGAATATGTGTATTTTTCTAAATTTAAAATTCTAAAGATAAAATTTAACATTTCATTTCATAATTTTTATTACTATTCTTGTTTTACACCTTATTGAAAAGGTTGATTATGAATTTAGTTTTTTTATTTTTAAAATTTCTAAAAGTAATAATTATAAAATATGTATATCGAAAAGTAAGCTGCTAGCATGCTAAACAAAAGGATAAGTTTATTTTCAAAATAATTTGGCCATATTTTCTGATGTTCAGTTATTCATTTAATGAATATATCTTTAATTTTTATTGTTTCACTTAAAAGTTATAAAATATACCTCAGGAAGTACTTTTTGGACCTGATATTGTATTAAACCTTCTAGCTATTTAAGGTTGGGTAACATTGTACAATTTTGCTGTTTACTATATATATATTTCTTGTTATAAAATTAAATTATTTTTTCAACTAACTTGTTCAGATTTATTTCATTTATGCAGCGAATTACCCGAGTGTTTGTTTTTTTGAGCTTCCTTAAATTTTTTTTAAATGTTTTGTTAACACCCTTGCCAACCTATCGCTTTGGTTTGCCGTATGTGTTGCCGGCCGCGATAAATGGGTGTTGGAAGGTCTAACTGCATAATCATCAACTGTCATTGTAAGAAGCTCTAAAAGTGTTTATTTCATTAGTACCTCTTATTTTCCTAATATGTTTTAGTCGAAAATTTGCTTCTCTCGCTAAAAAAACAGAACGATTATTGTAGCCGTGGAAGTAGCAGTTAAAATTAAAAAAATATTTAACAGTTTAACTGCCTCTTGTAGGCAATACTAAATTTTCGCAGCACAAAATTAAATAATGACACAAGCAGCGAATAAACGCGGAGAAATGTCAAAAATATCGCCCAGAAATTTTTTATATCGTTAACCGTGTTTAGTGTGACTCATTGTCGTCATAAGGGCACAATTTGTATTTTGCTCTTACTTGGTATTGATCAAGTATATTCTAAATTTCGGTTTTATAATGCCGGCGATTCTACTTACGATTTTTTGACGAAAAACTTCAGTGACGTCCTTGTTAGAATTTACAAACTTTAATATACTTTATATATTGTTTTAACTTTAATATACAGTGAAAAAATCACATTTTGTTACGTTCGTATCGTAGTGTCTGCATGGTAGCCGACAAAATAATGTCTTAAATTTCAACAAGCTTGTATGTGACAATGCAATCTATTCTTTTGCTTACTTTTTATGACTTTTTTATTTCATAGAGTGAAAAGCAGGAGTGAATATACTGTTGTTACATACAATAATACCATAATCATTGCGTACTCGGAAGAACCCTAACAAAATTTAACATGTTTTTGGTAGGTGGTTTAATTCTGGAACGTATTGCATTTCAGTAGACGTTATTCTCTATTATTCGGCCGTATCATTAACTGGGCGGTGGCAATGGGCGGATCTTATGTAAAAATGTAAGGCGACGTCCGCGCAGGATTAGTACCGGTTCAATCTGGAAGCCCGACACTGACAAATGACGTAATACTGAATGAGACGATTTCATTGGTTCATATCGAATGACGTAGTGAACTATAATGAGCTCTCTGATTGGACAATAATAACTAATCAAAATGACGCCTAAGAAGACATCTGATTGGTTAGGTTTGGAGATTTATCATTGGTTGAGAATACTACACTCTGATTGGTCCTATATTATATCTGCCTTTGACGTCACACGCGCGTTATCGTCATTGTAGACCGCCTTACTCGCAAGACCTAAATATTTGTTTTTTTCTACTGTACATCAGTTCTATTATATTTTTGTAGTACATTTTCGGATATGTTAAAGTGACAAATAGAGCGAAAGAAACAAAAATTCGTTTAATAACGCCCTCTAATGATTATTTCTTTGTTGATTTAGGAATTGATAGTTAATTCAAAACGTATAATAAAAATATGCACGTTCTGCGCAAATAGTGTAAAACTGCAATCAGTAATTCATTCCTCCTTGAAAAACGTTAGAAAATTATTTGTGCATTGCTCTCTGTTTATTATTGCTATAGTCATAATTCAAGCACAAAAATTATAATAATTCTTAGAAATAAAACCGTGCGTATTGATGTACTACGCCTATGTTATTCAAAAGAGATGTTGGTTTGAACATTAAATTTAATAAACTATTATTAGATTTTTTTTTTTGTACGATTAGTATGATTAAATTTGTACGTTCTTTCATAACGACTTTGATAACATCCTATCTTACAAATCTGATTTTTCGAGTTACTTAAAATTATTTAAATAATGAGATGTTAAATACTCGGCACAATTAATTTGAGTTTTTAGATCTTTAGGGTAGAAGTTATTTTAAACATTTACAAGTTATCTGAAATAAACTGAAAAGTTAATCGGGTTACGTTACTTGGTTTGTAACCGTATGTTTCAGTAGAAAAGTCATTTGATGAGCAAAGCACGCCTTCTAAACAATTTTCAGTTCGCACCTTGCAAATGCGCCTTTAATATATTCACAATGCAAGGTCTAACTGTATAATAATCTACAGTCATATGAACAAGGTCTAAAAGTGTTTATTTCACCAGTACTTCTTATGTTGTTATAATGTTTTAGTCGAAAATTGCTTCATTCGTGAAGAAAACAGAACTATTATTTTAGCCGTGGAAGTAGCAGTTGAAATTTAAAAAATATTTCACAGTTTAACTGCCTCTTGTAGGCAATACTAAATTTTCGCATCGCAAAAAAAAAATAATGACACAAGCAGCGAAAAAACGCGGAGAAATTTCAAAAATATTGCCTAGATATTTTTCATATCGTTAACCGTTTTTAGTGTGACTGATTGTCGTTAAAAGGGCAGAATTTGTATTTTGCTCTTACTAGGTATTGTTTAGGTATATTCTAAATTTCAGTTTGGTAATGCCGGCGATTCTACTGACGATTAGTTGACAAAAAAACTTCAGAGACGTCCTTATTAGTATAAACTTTAATATACAATGAAACAATCACAGTGTGTTACGTTCGTATAGTAGTGTTTGCATGGTATCCGACAAAATAATGTCTTAAATTTAAGCAAGCTTATATGTGACAACGCAATCTATTCTTGTGCTTCCTTTTTATGACTTTTTTATTTCAAATTGTGAAAATCAGTATAAATATACTGCTGTTTCATACAATAAACCATAATCATTCCGTACTCGGAAGAACCTTAACAAGATTAAAAATGTTTTTGGTAGGCATTTTATTTCTGGAAAATATAGCATTTCAGTAGACATTTTTGTTTACTATTCGGCCTTGTTGTTTACTGGGCGGTGACAATGGACGGATTTATGTAAAAATGCAAGTCGACGTCACGCGCAGCAACAACCGGACCAATCAGGAAGCTCGATACTGACAAATGACGTAATACTCAATGAGACGACTTTATTGGTTGATATCGAATGACGTAGTGAACTATAATGAGCTCTCTGATTGGACAATATTAACCAATCAAAATGACGCCTAAGAAGACATCTGATTGGTTAGGTTTGAAGATTTTTCATTGGTTGAGAATACTAGTTTCTGATAAGTCCAATATTATATCTTTTATTGACGTCACACGGACGTCACCGTCATCGTAGGCCGCCTCACTCGCAAGACCTAGATAATTATATTTTCAAGAAGTGTAGATCAGTTCTATTAGATTTCAATTATATATTTTCAGATATGTTATAGACACAAATGGTGCAGAAGAAAAAAACATTCGTTAACTAACCCTTTATAATAAGTATTTCTTTGTTGATTTAGGATCCGATAATTAACTCAAAATATATAATTAAAATGTACACGTTCTGCGCCACCAGTGTAAAAATTCAATAAACAATTCATTCCTCCTTAAAAAACATTAGAAAATTAGTTGTGCATGGCTCGCTGTTTATTATTGCTTTAGTTAAAATTCAAACACAATTATAATAACTCTCTGAAATAAGACCGTACGTATTGATAGACTACGCCTATGTTAATTAAGGAAGATGTTGGTTTGAACATTAAATTTAATAAACTATTATCAAATTATATTTTTTGTACGATTAATAACATTAAATTTTTATATTCTTTCATAACATTGATAACATCCTTTCTTTCAAATCCAATCTATCAAGTAATATGTTGTTGTTGTTTAGGTCAACAGCCAAAAGGCGGGTTTGAACCTCCAAAGGTTTTACTAAGTAAAACGAGAAGTGAGGTTGTTTACAATTGTCTTCCTCACTGAGTGGAAAAGTATGCTTATCAGCAGGCCGGGCCCTCTAAAAAGCACATATTTTCCACTCTGTAAATGACACCCTTACTTCATTCACCACAGGGTCTGGCTGTACAATGAAATTCATTACTTTCAGAGAAAATAACTTTGATTAGTGCCTTTACACCTCTACCTCTTCTGTTCTTCAATGATCCAGTCATTTAATTGACTGACCATGTGATAAGAAACAGAACTATTTATTTTAGCCCTGCAACAAACAGATTGAGTGTAAATAATTTGACACTCCACCTGTCTGTTATGGGCAACAAGTAACTTAAAATTAGGTAAATAATGAGATGTTAAATACTTGGCACAATTAATTTCGGTTTCTAGATCATTAGGCTAGATGTTAGTTCAAACATTTACAGGTTATCTGAAATACAAACTAAATATTTAATTCGGTTATTTTTTTATTGTTTATAACCGTATCACTCAGTAGAAGCGTGTTTTCATGAGCGTAGAAGGGCTTCTAAAAAAGGTTTCAGTTCGCACGTTTCAAACGGCGCCGTTAATATATTCACTGCAAGGTCTAACTGCATAATCATCAACTGTCATTGTAACAATCTCTAAAAGTGTTTATTTCATTAGTACCTCTTATTTTCTTAATAATGTTTTAGTCGAAAATTTGCTTCTCTCGCTAAGAAAACAGAACGATTATTGTAGCCGTGGAAGTAGCAGTTAAAATTTAAAAAATATTTCACAGTTTAACTGCCTCTTGTAGGCAATACTAAATTTTCGCATCGCAAAATAAAATAATGACACAAGCAGCGAATAAACGCGGAGAAATGTCAAAAATATCGCCCAGAAATTTTTCATATCGTTACCCGTTTTTAGTAAGACTGATTGTCATTAAAAGGGCACAGGTTCTTGTTTGCTCTTACTAGGTATTGTTTAAGTATATTCTAAATTTCAGTTTGGTAATTCCGGCGACTCTACTGACGATTAGTTGACAAAAAAACTTCAGAGACGTCCTTATTAGAATAAACTTCAATATATAATGAAAAAATCACAATGTTTTACGTTATTATAGTAGTGTTTGCATGGTAGCCGACAAAATAATGTCTTAAATTTAAGCAAGCGTATATGCGACAACGCAAGCTATTGTTGTCCTTCCTTTCTATGACTTTTTTTATTTTATATTGTGAAAAGCAGTATAAATATACTGCTGTTTCATACAATAAACCATAATCATTCCGTACTCGGAGGAACCTTAACAAGTTTAAAAATGTTTTTGTTACGCGTTTTAATTCTAGAAAGTATTGCGTTTCAGTAGACGTTAATTGTTTAATATTCGGCCGTATCGTTAACTGGGCGGTGACAATGGGCGGATTTATGTAAAAATGTAAGTCGACGTCACGCGCAGGAACAGTACCGGACCAATCAGAAAGCTCGATACTGACAAATGACGTAATACTGATTGAGACGTTTTCATTGCTTCATATCGGATGTCGTAGTGAACTATAATGAGTCCTCTGATTGGACAATATTAACCAATCAAAATGTCGCCTCAGAAGACATCTGATTGGTTAGACATGAAAATTTTTCATTGGTTGAAAATACCAGTTTCTGATTGGTCCAATATTATATCATATATTGACGTCACACGGACTACACCGTCATTGTAGGCCGCCTCACTCGCAAGACCTAAATAATTATATTTTCAACTGTAGATCAGTTCTATTAGATTTCAATTATATATTTTCAGATATGTTATAGACACAAATGGTGCAGAATAAAAAAACATTCGTTATCTAACGCTTTACAATGATTATTTCTTTGTTGATTTAGGATCCAATAATTAACTCAAAATATATAATTAAATAATACACGTTCTGCGCCAACAGAGTAAAATTCCAATTAACAATTCATGTCTCTTTAAAAACCATTAGAAATTTGTTGTGCATGGCTCTCTATTTATTATTGCTTTAGTTAAAATTGAAACACAAAAATTATAATAACTCTCTGAAATAAGACCGTACGTATTGATAGACTACGCCTATGTTATTTAAGGAAGATGTTGGTTTGAACATTAAATTTAATAAACTATTATCAAATTATATTTTTTGTATGATTAATAAGAGTAAATTTTTAAATTCTCTCATATCATTGATAACATCCGCTCTTTCAAATCCAATCTATCAAGTAACTTAAAATTAGGTAAATAATGATATGTTAAATACTTGGCACAATTAATTTCGGGTTTTAGATCATTAGGCTAGATGTTAGTTCAAACATTTACAGGTTATCTCAAATAAAAACTAAATATTTAATTGGGTTATTTTTTTATTTCTTATAACGTATCACTCAGTAGAAGCGTGTTTTCATGACCGTAGCAGGCCTTCTAAAACATTTTTCAGTTCGCACGTCTCAAACGGTGCCTTTAATATATTCACTGCAAGGTCTAACTGCATAATCATCAACTGTCATTGTAAGAAGCTCTAAAAGTGTTTATTTCATTAGTACTTCTTATTTTCTTAATATGTTTTATTCGAAAATTTGGTTCTCTCGCTAAGAAAACAGAACGATTAATGTAGCCGTGGAAGTAGCAGTTAAAATTAAAAAAATATTTAACAGTTTAACTGCCTCTTGTAGGCAATACTAAATTTTCGCATCACAAAATTAAATAATGACACAAGCAGCGAATAAACGCGGAGAAATGTCAAAAATATCGCCCAGAAATTTTTTATATTGTTAACCGTGTTTAGTTTGACTCATTGTCGTCAAAAGGGCACAATTTGAATTTTGCTCTTACTTGGTATTGATCAAGAATATTTTAAATTTCGTTTCTGTAATGCCGGCGATTTTACTTACCATTTTTGACGAAAAACTTCAGTGACGTCCTTGTTAGAATTTACAAACTTTAATATACTTTATATATTTTTTAAACTTTAATATACAGTGAAAAAATCACATTTTGTTACGTTCGTATCGCAGTGTCTGCATGGTAGCCGACAAATGTCTTAAATTTGAACAAGCTTGTATGTGACAACGCGATCTATTCTTTTGCTTTCTTTTTTATGTCTTTTTTATTTCTTAGTGTGAAAAGCAGGTGTGAATATACTGCTGTTACATACAATAATACCATATTCATTGCGTACTCGGAAGAACCCTAACAAAATTAACCATGTTTTTCGTAGGTGTTTTAATTCTGGAACGTATTGCATTTCAGTAGACGTTATTCTCTATTATTCGGCCGTATCATTAACTGGGGGGTGGCAATGGGCGGATCTTATGTAAAATTGTAAGGCGACGTCCGCGCAGGATTAGTACCGGTTCAATCAGGAAGCTCGACACTGACAAATGACGTAATACTGAATGAGACGATTTCATTGGTTCATATCGAATGACGTAGTGAACTATAATGAGCTCTCTGATTGGACAATAATAACTAATCAAAACGACGCCTAAGAAGACATCTGATTGGTTAGGTTTGGAGATTTATCATTGGTTGTGAATACTACACTCTGATTGGTCCTATATTATATCTGCCTTTGACGTCACACGCGCGTTGTCGTCATTGTAGACCGCCTTACTCGCAAGACCTAAATATTTGTTTTTTTCCACTGTACATCAGTTCTATTATATTTTTGTAGTACATTTTCGGATATGTTAAAGTCACAAATAGAGCGAAAGAAACAAAAATTCGTTTAATAACGCCCTCTAATGATTATTTCTTTGTTGATTTAGGAACTGATAGTTAATTCAAAACGTATAATAAAAATATGCACGTTCTGCGCAAATAGTGTAAAACTGCAATCAGTAATTCATTCCTCCTTGAAAAACGTTAGAAAATTATTTGTGCATTGCTCTCTGTTTATTATTGCTATAGTCAAAATTCAAGCACAAAAATTATTATAATTCTTAGAAATAAAACCGTGCGTATTGATGTACTACGCCTATGTTATTCAAGGAAGATGTTGGTTTGAACATTAAATTTAATAAACTATTATCAGATTATTTTTTTTATACGATTAGTATGATTAAATTTGTACGTTCTTTCATAACGACTTTGATAACATCCTATCTTACAAATCTGATTTTTCGAGTTACTTAAAATGATTTAAATAATGATATGTTAAATACTCGGCACAATTAATTTGAGTTTTTAGATCTTTAGGGTAGAAGTTATTTTAAACATTTACAAGTTATCTGAAATAAACTGAAAAGTTAATTGGGTTACGTTATTTGGTTTGTAACCGTATGTTTCAGTAGAAAAGTCATTTGTTGAGCAAAGCACGCCTTTTAAACAATTTTCAGTTCGCACCTTGCAAATGCGCCTTTAATATATTCACAATGCAAGGTCTAACTGTATAATAATCTACTGTCATATGAACAAGGTCTAAAAGTGTTTATTTCACCAGTACTTCTTATGTTGTTATAATGTTTTAGTCGAAAATTGCTTCATTCGTGAAAAAAACAGAACTATTATTTTAGCCGTGGAAGTAGCATTTGAAATTTAAAAAATATTTCACAGTTTAACTGCCTCTTGTAGGCAATACTAAATTTTCGCATCGCAAAAAAAAAATGACGCAAGCAGCGAAAAAACGCGGAGAAATTTCAAAAATATTGCCTAGATATTTTTCATATCGTTAACCGTTTTTAGTGTGACTGATTGTCGTTAAAAGGGCAGAATTTGTATTTTGCTCTTACTAGGTACTGTTTAAGTATATTCTAAATTTCAGTTTGGTAATGCCGGCGATTCTACTGACGATTAGTTGACAAAAAAACTTCAGAGACGTCCTTATTAGAAAAAACTTTAATATACAATGAAACAATCACAGCGTGTTACGTTCGTATAGTAGTGTTTGCATGGTAGCCGACAAAATAATGTCTTAAATTTAAGCAAGCTTATATGTGACAACGCAATCTATTCTTGTGCTTCCTTTTTATGACTTTTTTATTTCAAATTGTGAAAATCAGTATAAATATACTGCTGTTTCATACAATAAACCATAATCATTCCGTACTCGGAAGAACCTTAACAAGATTAAAAATGTTTTTGGTAGGCATTTTAATTCTGGAAAATATAGCATTTCAGTAGACATTTTTGTTTAATATTCGGCCTTATTGTTTACTGGGCGGTGACAATGGACGGATTTATGTAAAAATGCAAGTCGACGTCACGCGCAGCAACAACCGGACCAATCAGGAAGCTCGATACTGACAAATGACGTAGTACTCAATGAGACGACTTTATTGGTTGATATCGAATGACGTAGTGAACTATAATGAGCTCTCTGATTGGACAATATTAACCAATCAAAATGATGCCTAAGAAGACATCTGATTGGTTAGGTTTGAAGGTTTGTTCATTGGTTGAGAATACTAGTTTCTCATTAGTCCAATATTATATCTTTTATTGACGTCACACGGACGTCACCGTCATCGTAGGCCGCCTCACTCGCAAGACCTAGATAATTATATTTTCAAGAAGTGTAGATCAGTTCTATTAGATTTCAATTATATATTTTCAGATATGTTATAGACACAAATGGTGCAGAAGAAAAAAACATTCGTTAACTAACGCTTTATAATGATTTTTTCTTTGTTGATTTAGGATCCGATATTTAACTCAAAATATACAATTAAAATATACACGTTCTGAGTCAACAGTGTAAAACTCCAATCAGCAATTCGTTCCTCCTTAAAAAACATTAGAAATTTAGTTGTGCATGGCACTCTTTTTATTATTGCTTTAGTTAAAATTCAAACACAAAAATTATAATAACTCTCTGAAATAAGACCGTACGCATTGATAGACTACGCCTCTGTTATATAAAGATGATGTTGGTTTGAATATTAAATTGAATAAACTATTATCAAATTATTTTTTTGTACGATTAATAAGATTCAATTTTTACATTCCTTCATAACATTGATAACATCCTTTCTTTTAAATCCAATCTATCAAGTAACTTTAAATTAGGTTAATAATAAGATGTTAAATACTTGGCAAAATGAATTTGGGTTTTAAGATCATTAGGGTAGATGTTAGTTCAAACATTTACAAGTTTTCTGAAATAAAAACCAAATATTTAATTGGGATATTTTTTTATTGTTTATAACCGTATCACTCAGTAGAAGCGTGTTTTCATGATCGTAGCAGGCCTTCTAAAAATATTTTCAGTTCTCACGTTTCAAACTGCGCCTTTAATATATTCACAGCAAGGTCTAACGGCATAATCATTAACTGTCATTGTAAGAATCTCTAAAAGTGTTTATTTCATTAGTACCTTTTATTTTCTTAATATGTTTTAGTCAAAAATTTGCTTCAATCGCTAAGAAACAGAACGATTATTGTAGCCGTGGAAGTAGCAGGTGAAATTTAAAAAATATTTAACAGTTTAATGTTTCTAATAGGTAATACTAATTTTCGCATCATAAAATAAAATAATGAAAATATCTGCGAATAAACGCGGAGAAATGTAAGAAATATTGCCTAGAAAGTTTTCATATCGTTAACCGTTTTTAGTGTGACTGATTGTCGTTAAAAGGGCACAGGTTCTATTTTGCTCTTACTAGGTATTGTTTAAGTATATTCTAAATTTTAGTTTGGTAATTCCGGCGATTCTACTGACGATTAGTTGACAAAAAAAACTTCAGAGACGTCCTTATTAGAATAAACTTTAATATACTATAAAATAACACAATGTGTTACGTTAGTATAGTAGTGTTTGCAAGGTAGCCGACAAAATAATGTCTTAAATTTAAGCAAGCTTAGATGTGACAACACAAGCTATTGTTGTCCTTCCTTTTTATGACTTTTTTATTTCATATTGTGAAAAGCAGTATAAATAGTACTGCTGTTTCATACCATAAATCATAATCTTTCCATACTCGGAAGAACCTTAACAAGTTTAAAAATGTTTTTGTTACGCGTTTTAATTCTGGAAAGTATAGCATTTCAGTAGACGTTAATTGTTTAATATTCGGCCGTATCGTTAACTGGGCGGTGACAACGGGCGGATTTATGTAAAAATGTAAGTCGACGTCTCGCGCAGGAACAGTGCCGGACCAATCAGAAAGCTCGATACTAACAATGGACGTAATACTGATTGAGACGTTTTCATTGGTTGATATCGGGTGACGGAGTGAACTATTATGAGCCCTCTGATTGGACAATATTAACCAATCAAAAGAAGAACCCTAAAAAAAAGAAGAACCCTAACAAAATTTAACATGTTTTTGGTAGGTGTTTTAATTCTGGAACGTATTGCATTTCAGTAGACGTTATTCTCAATTATTCGGCCGTATCATTAACTGGGCGGTGGCAATGGGCGGATCTTATGTAAAAATGTAAGGCGACGTCACGCGAAGGAACAGTACCGGAACAATCAGGAAGCTCGACACTGACAAATGACTGAATGAGACGACTTCATTGGTTCATATCGGATGACGTAGTGAACTATAAGGAGCTCTCTGATTGGACAATAATAACTAATCAAAATCACGCCTAAGAAGACATCTGATTGGTTAGTTTTGGAGATTTTTCAGTGGTTGAGAATACTCTACTCTGATTGGTCCTATATTATACCTGCCTTTGACGTCACACGCGCGTTGTCGTCATTGTAGGCCGCCTTACTCGCAAGAATTAAATAATAATTTTTTTCTACTGTACATCAAATCTATTACATTTTAGTTGTATATTTTCGGATATGTTAAAGACACAAATAGTGCGAAAGAAATAAAATTTCGTTAAGTAACGCTCTCTAATGATTATTTCTTTGTTGATTTAGGAACTGATAGTTAACTCAAAACGTATAATAAAAATATACACGTTCTGCGCCAATAGTGTAAAACTCTAATCAGCAATTAATTCCTAGTTAAAATAACGTTAGAAAATTAGTTGTGCAGTGCTCTCTGTTTATTAGTACTATAGTAAAAATTCAAGCACAAAAATTACAATAATTCTTAGAAATAAAACCGTGCGTATTGATGTACTACGCCTATGTTATTTGAGGTAGATGTTGGTTTGAACATTAAATTTAATAAACTATTATCAGATTATATTTTTTGTGCGATTAATAATAATAATAATAATAGCCTTTCTTTATTAGTCTCCTTTAAAATTACATACTTTACATTAAGTAGATACATTACACATAAGACAATAACTATGTAATAATTAATTATATTAAAAAAAACAAATAAATTTATAAATTTTTAAACTTTAATGTTCAAATAAAATCATAATTTCTTTTTTTTATATATATATATATATATATATATATATATATATATAAGTATTTAGGAAACTAGGCCTATTTTTGGGCAACGGCCTCTCCCAATGTTTTCCAACGGGATTTGTCTCTTGTTGTAATTTGCCAATGTGCACCGGCATGTTTTTTGACCAATTCGTCGTCCCACCTCAAACACTGTCTACCTCTACGCCTGATATTTTCAATCGGTTGCCATTCTGTAACTCGTTTTGTCCATCTGTCGTCATTTAGCCGTAACACATTTCCAGCCCAATTCCATTTCAGTCGCTTTGCCACTTCGACAACATTTTGAAGTTGTGTTCTCCTCCTTAGTTCTGTGTTTTTGATCTTGTCTCGGAAGGAAACCCCTAACATGCTCCGTTCCATGGCTCTTTGAGTGACTCTCAGTCTGTATACGTCCTTCTTTGACAAAGTCCATGTCTGTGCGCCGTAGGTCATGCAAGGAAGCACACAACAATTAAAAGCTAAGGTCTTTAATCTTTGAGACATTTTGCTTTTAAATATAAACTTCATTGACCAGTATTTTCTTCAAGCCAAAGTCATTCTTCGGTTTACTTCCTTACTGCATCCATTCCTAAAAGAAATTGTCTGTCCCAGATAAATCGCCTCATTTACCCATATTAATTTTTTACCATTTAGGACAATATCCTCTCGCTTACTGTTAGTGAGAAGAATAGTTTTATCATTATTTATCTCAAGTCCCGCTAATAGGCTAGCCTGCTGTAGTTCTTCTAGCATACCGCTTAATTCCGTTGGTGATTTCGCAAATAATGTAATATCATCTGCAAATCTTACATTACTTATGTTTCTTCCATTCACTCTTATACCCTTTTCATCCCAATCCAAATTTTTGAAAACTGAATCCAATGTTACATTGAAAAGATCGGGTGAGAGAGGATCGCCCTGTTTGACACCTCGTCCAACTGGAAAAAAATCGCCCGGATACTCTAGAACCACTAGAGCTTCGCCATTTTTTACCAATGCCATAATACTCTTAATATTCTTTCATCTATCCCTAGCTCTTGTAATCCCTTAAAAACAGATACCAGTTTCACAGAATCAAAAGCCTTCGCAAAGTCCACCAAAGCTATATAAATTTCTATGTTATATTCTCTGCATTTTTCGATCAGCTGGTTCACTACCTGCAAATGATCCACAGTTGAAAACCCAGGGCGAAAACCCGCTTGTTCAATGTGTTGGTTGTACTCCACAATCGGTTTCATACGTCGTTGTATAATCTTAGCGAAAACTTTACTCAATGATGAAGAAAGAGTAATGGGACGGTAATTTTTAATATCCGTTACCTCTCCCTTTTTATGAAGCAGAATGATGTCCGATTTAAGCCATTGGCCTGGAACCTTGCTCTGCATCATTATTTGGTTAAATATGTGTGTTAAATTCTTTGAAATAAAGCACTCTGCCACTCTTAAGTATTCATTTATTATCTTGTCATTTCCTGGTGATTTTCCACTCTTGAGTTTATTTAGAACCGAACTGACTTCTTCCTCCAATATGTTAAGAAATGTCCTATGTTCGTCTTGGATTTCTGATGATTTTTTTTTTTTTTTTTTAAAAAACTTAGATGCCACAGCCAGGATATCTTCTCTGCTTCTTTTTACAATTCCGTTTTCATCCCTCAAACCTGACAACCATAATCTACCTTGAGATAAAGATTTCCTGGTTTTCTTTACAGATAGGTCCGGTTGCATTAGACTTTTCACCAATTCGTTATTGTATGCATTAATGTCTTTTCTAATATTGTATTTACAAGCTTTACATATAATATTTAATTCTAATTTATCTTCAATAGTTTTATTGTCCTTCCTCCATAATATCGATCTTTTCCTGATTAGTTCTAGTGTAAGGTCACTCAGTTTATTATTTCGTCTAATTCCTCTATTCACCTTTCTTTTTGATTCATTACTTGTGTTAATTATAGTGTTTTCTAACCAGTTGTAATTTTCTTGCATATCACAATTTCTTGGTATCCTTTGAACCACTGCATTCTTAATATTCCTCTGAAAGTTTTCTAAGTTAATATGCTGATGTTGATTATTATCTTTAAAAAAATGTCTCCTAGATCTATCTGTGGTTAGTATTTTGCCTCGTATTAGCCTATGGTCTGAATGGAATTGGAAATTTTTAACTGCACTTACATCATGGAACATATTCTTGTTTTTTGATAGTATAAAATCTATCTCATTTTTATGCTTACCATTTGGCGACAACAATGTCCATTTACGGCCTGCTCTTTTTTAAAGAAACTGTTCAGAATTTTTAGGTTAAATTCTTGGCAAAATCTTGTCAATCTCCAACCTCTTGTATTTCTTTTGCCGTAGCCTAAAGCACCAATCGTATCTTGTTCTCCTATTTAAATTTTAATTTAAATTTCATTTAAATCTCCCATTATTATTGTTTCTTCCCTGTAATTTGTTTTCTTCTCTTCTAATTCCTCTATTAATAAGTTATAGAATTGTTCGATTTCTTCTTCAGTAGATGAGCTGGTCGGTGCATACACTTGAATAAACCGTAGTATCACTTGGTTTCGTCTAATACTGAGGGTAGAGATTCTATCTGATATAGGTTTGAAATCTAAAATATCATTTCTAAATTTATTATGGTGAACTAAAAAACCCGTTCCATTTTTACCGGATACTTCTCCGAAATAGAAAAATATAAATTTGCTTTTCCTCTCAATTATTTTTTCACCTTGTCTTCTTATTTCCGATAATCCTAATATGTCAATATCACTATTGCTTAAAGCTTGTTCAAGTTCTACGATTTGTTCTTCAGACATTAAAGATCTTACATTTAAAGTGCTGAATGTACTATAATTTACTTTATAGTTTTTGTTTGATTGTGAAGTGGTGTGTATTGCTGAGTTATTTCTATTTCTAGTTGGGAGGTATTGGTCTCTTGCCCCCTTGCTGACCAAACGTTCTGGGGGTGTTGTTTTTGTAAATGAGTTGCTTTTTATATTATCACATTCTGTTTTCCCTATTTTACAATCGTATTTTTTAACATTTTTTGTCCTTATCTTGAGTCTAGTTTCCTCTAATTTTCATTCATTCCTGTCGTTAATTTTGTCTTCATCCTTATCTATAAGAAAACTTTCAATTGTGTTTTTCCTTTTATTTTCACTTTTCTTTGTTTTTTTTTAACTATTTGCGCTGCTGGAGAATTTTGTTTAATCGATCCTTTGGGTGATTCACTCAGTAGACGCTTTTTAGGTTTTTCTGTTCCTTCTCTAACTATTAGTTTGTCATATCGTATAATGGCAAACTTTCCTTCTGACCTTGCTTTCTTCAAATCTACCTGGAGTTGTTTTCTAACTTGTATGACTTTTGGTGGGAAATCCTCAGAGATAAAAATATTTGATCCCTTTAAGCATTTTGCCTGTGTGATTATGTTTATTTTCTTTCTAGAAGAAACAAGCCCCACGATGACAAGTCTATTTTTATTTTCAGTCGCCCGGCCTATTCGTCTTATAAAATCTATTTCATTATCCTCTATATTTACCTTAAGTTTAGTTCTAATTAAATGGAAAACCGTGTTCTCAAGGTCCATATTATTTCCTTGTCCTTCTTCTAGACCGTTTATAATTAAATTTTTCTTCCTATTCTCACGTTCTAGAAAATCAATTCATTTTTCTTGCTCTTTAATGGTGTTATTCAGTGACATCAAGGAGTCTTGAAAATTCTCAGTGGGTTGCTTTGAAAATTTGCTCAGCTCTTCTTTGATGTTTGCTTTCATTTCTTTTTTCATTTCTTCTTTAAAGTTATCCAGTATTTTTTTGAAGGAGTCTAAATCCATCTTAATTTTAGATATTATAAAAGTTTTTATGACTGACTGATTTCAATATACAGGCAATAAAATTCAGTTCTAAAGAAAATTATTCCGTTATCTATATTTGTAACGGGTGATTCAAAAAGAGCGCCGGTTTTTAAACGGCTGGTAAATTTTTGTTTATCGGTTGGCAACATTGTTAGACCTCATTTCTATTTCGGAGAACATTCCGATTGACGATTCAGTTGTAGTTTCTCTTGTTCGCAGTGTAGTACTCTCGCAGTCTGTGTCTAACCATGGAGAAGTTTACTATTGCACAACGAGTGTTAATCGTCAAAACATTTTACCAGAGTGGAGAGAGTTATGCGGCTACTGTCAGGCGACTTCGCGGTACTCTAGGACGTAATGAAGCACCGAATGAATCAACAGTTCGCAGGCTCATGAAAAAGTTTTTTGAGACGGGTTCAACAGTCGACCTTAAAAGTTCTGGACGTCGTCGTTCTGGCCGAACTGAGCAGAACGTTGCGTTGGTTCGTGACAGTGTGGCTGTTAGCCCAGCAAAATCAATACGTCGCCGTTCTCAACAATTGGGTTTACGATGTTCTTCTGTACGGAGAATTCTTCGGTACGATCTCCAATATCACCCGTATAAAATTCAGTTGACGAAACATTTGAAAGTGGCAGACCACCAGAAGAGACGACAGTTTGTTGACTGGGTATTAAGAAAACGGCAGGATGATGACACCTTCGCAAACAAAATCATTTTCAGTGATGAGGCGCACTTCCACTTAAACGGTTTTGTTAATAAACAGAACTGCCGTATGTGGGGTTTAGAAAACCCTCGCGTCACGCTGCAATGTCACGCTGCACGAGAAACAATGTTGTTGCTCCGTGAACGGTTCCAGGATCGCATCATTTCCCGTAATTCCGACCATCAATAGCCACCAAGGTCGTGTGACTTGACGCCTTGTGGCTTTCATCTTTGGGGTCATCTGAAGTCATTGGTGTATGCCAATAAACCCCGAAACATCAATGACTTGAAGGAGGAAATTCGACGGGTTATCGGGCAAATGGAAGTCGAAACTTGTCGTGCAGTAGTATCCAATTTCATGGACAGAGTTGATGCGTGCATGGGCAGTAGAGGAGGACACATGCATGGCATCATTTTTCATACATGAAATCGGAAGGTAAGATGAACTTGTTGATGTATTTATTTTCAATTTTTCAATAAAATAAATCTCTTAATTTGATATATCAAAACCGGCGCTCTTTTTGAATCACCCCATATATATCCAGTTTATTGATGTTCGACTAATATTGCTTATTGAGTAGATCGAGTAAACCCAGTTTTAATTATTATTTAGTTTATAATGATATTATGTTGTTGCGGTAAGATAAATTGTCGTAGATATTTTATATCCTCTATTTCTAAACGACTGATAAGCAACGACAGCCGGCCGGTCAATTAGTGACCTTTACCTTGAGTCTCCTTCCAAACTCTATTAATACTATTGTATGACAATATAAAGCTGGCATTAACTAGTATTTTAAATTATTTTACCTTAGTTTTTAACAAATATCTCACCCAAACCTCCATATAGTTTACAAGATTCTTGACGTATATTTTAAGAACGATCACTTATATAACATACTATTTTACAATTGACATAACTTTTAATTAAACCACTCAATCATAAAGTAAGCCACTAAATCATAAAGTATATAGGTAAAGTATATATATATATATATATATATATATATATAAAGTATATCATAAAGTAAGCCACTAAATCATAAAGTTCCACTTAATCATAAAGTAAACCACTCAATTTACACAAAGAAGTACGATATCTAGGATTAAATTTTGATAAAAGGTTAACGTGGAACACCCATATAAAGATAAAACGATTACTTTTAAATTCACGAGTCAAACAACTATATCGGCTACTTAATCGAAAATCACATGTTTCTTTAAAAACAAAGGTCAAAATTTATAAAAGTCTTCTGATGCTATTGTGGACCTATGGCGTTCAGATATACGGAAGTGCCAGCTCGACAACATTAAAGAAAGTACAAGTATGTCAGTCCAAACTGCTTCGCATGATCACCAATGCTCCGTACTACGTGTCAAATTCAACACTTCATACTGACCTACAAATACCTTACGTTACCGAAACAGTGAAAAGGTTGTACCCGAGGTTTCATTCAAAATTGAACGGCCACCGTAACCCGCTTGTAAGGGGAATTCTGATCAATCCTCGGCTCGCCAGACGACTAAAAAGAAGATGGAGCAGAGACCTGCTGAGATGACACCATTCCACTACTTTCCACCATTTCACCACTCTGTGCTACTGTTATCCCCATCATTTATCATCAAATTTCTTAGTTTTAATATTTGTTAATTTGTTATGTCTATTTGCTATGTTTGTTACTATTTGTATGTTTTTTATTTTTTGAACCCAAAATGAATGTC
Organism: Catonia carolina; assembly: GCA_035578175.1. NCBI lineage: Eukaryota > Metazoa > Arthropoda > Insecta > Hemiptera > Achilidae > Catonia > Catonia carolina. Next base: position 51,935,835 of record JAQMRL010000006.1, on the reverse strand, counting down.
AATGGACATGTTAAATACTCGGCACAATTAATTTGAAATTTTAGATCATTAGGGTAGAAGTTAGTTCAAACATTTACAAGTTATCTGAAATAAACTGAAAAGTTATTTGGGTTACTTTTTTTGTTTTCTAACCGTATGTTCAGTAGAAAAGTCATTTGATGAGCAAAGCAGGTCTTCTAAAAAATTTTCAGTTCGCACCTTGCAAATGCGCCTTTAATATATTCACACTGCAAGGTCTAACTGTATAATAATCTACTGTCATATGTAGAAAGTCTAACAGTGTTTATTTCACCAGTACTTCTTATGTTGTTATAATTTTTTAGTCGAAAATTGCTTCATTCGTGAAGAAAACAGAACTATTATTTTAGCCGTGGATGTAGCAGTTGAAATTTAAAAAATATTTCACAGTTTAACTGCCTCTTGTAGGCAATACTAAATTTTCGCATCGCAAAAAAAAATAATGACACAAGCAGCGAATAAACGCGGAGAAATGTCAAAAATATTGAATAGAAATTTTTCATATCGTTAACCGTTTTTAGTGTGACTGATTGTCGTTAAAAGGGCGCAATTTGTATTTTGCTCTTACTAGGTATTGTTCAAGTATATTCTAAATTTCAGTTTGGTATTGCCGGCGATTCTACTGACGATTAGTTGACAAAAAAACTTCAGAGACGTCTTACTTAGAATAAACTTTAATATACAATGAAAAGATCACAATGTGTTACGGTTGTATAGTAATTTTTGCATGGTAGCCGACAAAATAATGTCTTAAATTAAAGCAAGCTTGTATGTGACAACGCAATGTATTCTTGTGCATAGTTTTTATGACTTTTTTAATTTCATACTGTGAAAAGCAGTATAAATATACTGCTGTTTCATACAATAAACCATAATCATTCCGTACTGGGAAGAACCTTAACAAGTTTTAAAATGTTTTTGGTAGGCGTTTTAATTCTGGAAAGTATAGCATTTCAGTAGACGTTAATTGTTTAATATTCGGCCGTATCGTTGTCTGGGCGGTGACAATGGGCGGATTGATGTAAAAATGTAAGTCGACGTCACGCGCAGGAACAGTACCTGACCAATCAGGAAGCTCGGTTCTGACAAATGACGTAATACTGATTGAGACGTTTTCATTGGTTGATATCGGATGACGTAGTGAACTGTAATGAGCCCTCTGATTGGACAATATTAACCAATCAAAATGACGCCTAGGAAGACATCTGATTGGTTAGGTTTGAAGATTTTTCATAGGTTGAGAATACTAGTTTCTGATTGGTCCAATATTATATCTTTTATTAACGTCACACGGACGTCACCGTCATCGTAAGCCGCCTCACTCGCAAGACCTAAGTAATTATATTTTCAACTGTAGATCAGTTCTATTAGATTTCAATTATATATTTTCAGATATGTTATAGACACAAATAGTGCTGAATAAAAAAACATTCGTTAACTAACGCTTAATAATGATTATTTCTTTGTTGATTTAGGATCCGATAATTAACTCAAATATATAATTAAAATATACACGTTCTGTGCCACCAGTGTAAAATTCCAATTAACAATTCATTCCTCCTTAAAAAACATTAGTAAATTAGTTGTGCATGGCTCTCTGTTTATTATTGCTTTAGTTAAAATTCAAACACAAAAATTATAATAACTCTTTGAAATAAGACCGTACGTATTGATAGACTACGCCTATGTTATTTAAGGAAGATGTTGGTTTGAACATTAAATTTAATAAACTATTATCAAATTATATTTTTTGTGGGATTAATAAGATTAAATTTTAACATTCCTTCATAACATTGATCACATCCTTTATTTCAAATCCAATCTATCAAGTAACTTGTTGTTGTTTAGTTCAACAGCCAAAAGGCGGGTTTGAACCTCCAAAGGTTTTACTAAGTAAAACGAGGAATGAGGTGATTTACAATTGACTTCCTCACTGAGTGGAAAAGCATGCTTATCATCATGCAAGGCCCTCTGAAAAGCACATATTTTCCACTCTGTAAATGACACCTTCACTTCATTCACCACAGGGACTGGCTGTACAATGAAATTCATTACTTTCAGAGAAAATAACTCTGATTAGTGCCTTTACACCTCTACCTCTTCTGTTCTTCAATGATCCAGTCATTTAATTGACTGACCATGTGATAAGAAACAGAACTTTTTATTTTAGCCCTGCAACAAACAGGTTGAGTGTAAATAATTTGACACTCCACCTGTCTGTTAATGGCAACAAGTAACTTAAAATTAGGTAAATAATGAGATGTTAAATATTTGGCACAATTAATTTCGGTTTTTAGATCATTAGGCTAGATGTTAGTTCAAACATTTACAGGTTATCTGAAATACAAACTAAATATTTAATTCGGTTATTTTTTTTATTGTTTATAACCGTATCACTCAGTAGAAGCGTGTTTTCATGAGCGTAGCAGGGCTTCTAAAAAAGGTTTCAGTTCGCACGTTTCAATCGGCGCCGTTAATATATTCACTGCAAGGTCTAACTGCATAATCATCAACTGTCATTGTAACAATCTCTAAAATTGTTTATTTCATTAGTACCTCTTATTTTCTTAATAATGTTTTAGTCGAAAATTTGCTTTTCTCGCTAAGAAAACAGAACGATTATTGTAGCCGTGGAAGTAGCAGTTTAAATTTAAAAAATATTTCACAGTTTCACTGCCTCTTGTAGGCAATACTAATTTTTCGCAGCACAAAATAAAATAATGACACAAGCAGCGAATAAACGCGGAGAAATGTCAAAAATATCGCCCAGAAATTTTTCATGTCGTTACCCGTTTTTAGTAAGACAGATTGTCATTAAAAGGGCACAGGTTCTTGTTTGCTCTTACTAGGTATTGTTTAAGTATATTCTAAATTTCAGTTTGGTAATTCTGGCGAATCTACTGACGATTAGTTGACAAAAAAACTTCAGAGACGTCCTTATTAGAATAAACTTCAATATATAATGAAAAAATCACAATGTGTTACGTTATTATAGTAGTGTTTGCATGGTAGCCGACAAAATAATGTCTTAAATTTAAGCAAGCGTATATGTGACAACGCAAGCTATTGTTGTCCTTCCTTTCTATGACTTTTTTTATTTTATATTGTGAAAAGCAGTATAAATATACTGCTGTTTCATACAATAAACCATAATCATTCCGTACTCGGAGGAACCTTAACAAGTTTAAAAATGTTTTTGTTACGCGTTTTAATTCTAGAAAGTATTGCATTTCAGTAGACGTTAATTGTTTAATATTCGGCCGTATCGTTAACTGGGCGGTGACAATGGGCGAATTTATGTAAAAATAAAAGTCGACGTCACGCGCAGGAACAGTACCGGACCAATCAGAAAGCTCGATACTGACAAATGACGTAATACTGATTGAGACGTTTTCATTGGTTGATATGGGATGACGTAGTGAACTATTATGAGCCCTCTGATTGGACAATATTAACCAATCAAAATGTCGCCTCAGAAGACATCTGAAAGGTTAGAAATGAAAATTTTTCATTGGTTGAAAATACCAGTTTCTGATTGGTCCAATATTATTGCAATACTAAATTATAAATACTAAATTTTCGCATCACAAAATAAAAAAATGACACAAGCAGCGAATAAACGCGGAGAAATGTCAAAAATTTTGCCCAGAAATTTTTTATATTGTTAACCGTGTTTAGTGTGACTGATTGTCTTCATAAGGGCACAATTTGAATTTTGCTCTTACTTGGTATTGATCAAGTATATTCTAAATTTCGGTTTTATAATGCCGGCGATTCTACTTACGATTTTTTGACGAAAAACTTCAGTGACGTCCTTGTTAGAATTTACAAACTTTAATATACTTTATATATTGTTTTAACTTTAATATACAGTGAAAAAAATCACATTTTGTTACGTTCGTATCGTAGTGTCTGCATGGTAGCCGACAAAATAATGTCTTAAATTTCAACAAGCTTGTATGTGACAACGCAATCTATTCTTTTGCTTCCTTTTTATGACCTTTTTATTTCATAGAGTGAAAAGCAGGAGTGAATATACTGTTGTTACATACAATAATACCATAATCATTGCGTACTCGGAAGAACCCTAACAAAATTTAACATGTTTTTGGTAGGTGTTTTAATTCTGGAACGTATTGCATTTCAGTAGACGTTATTCTCTAATATTCGGCCGTATCATTAACTGGGCGGTGGAAATGGCCGGGTCTTATGTAAAAATGTAAGGCGACGTCACGCGCAGGAAAAGTACCGGTTCAATCAGGAAGCTCGACACTGACTAATGACGTAATACTGAATGAGACGACTTCATTGGTTCATATCGGATGACGTAGTGAACTATAAGGAGCTCTCTGATTGGACAATAATAACTAATCAAAATCACGCCTAAGAAGACATCTGATTGGTTAGTTTTGGAGATTTTTCAGTGGTTGAGAATACTAGTTTCTGATTGGTCCTATATTATAGCTGCCTTTGACTTCACACGCGCGTTGTCGTCATTGTAGGCCGCCTTAACCGCAAGACCTAAATAATAATTTTTTTCTACTGTACATCAAATCTATTACATTTTAGTTGTATATTTTCGGATATGTTAAAGACACAAATAGTGCGAAAGAAATAAAATTTCGTTAAGTAACGCTCTCTAATGGTTATTTCTTTGTTGATTTAGGAACTGATAGTTAACTCAAAACGTATAATAAAAATATACACGTTCTGCGCCAATAGTGTAAAACTCTAATCAGCAATTAATTCCTAGTTAAAATAACGTTAGAAAATTAGTTGTGCATTGCTCTCTGTTTTTTATTGCTATAGTCAAAATTCAAGCGCAAAAATTTAAATAATTCTTAGAAATAAAACCGTGCGTATTGATGTACTACGCCTATGTTATTTAAGGAAGATGTTGGTTTGAACATTAAATTTAATAAACTATTATCAGATTATATTTTTTGTACGATTAGTAAGATTAAATTTGAACGTTCTTTCATAACGACTTTGATAACATCCTTTCTTACAAATCTGATTTTTAAAGTTACTTAAAATTAGGTAAATAATGAGATGTTAAATACTCGGCACAATTAATTTGAGTTTTTAGAATATTAGGGTAGAAGTTAGTTCAAATATTTACAAGTTATCTAAAATAAACTGAAAAGTTAATTTGGTTACTTTCCTTGTTTTGTAACCGTATGTTTCAGTAGAAAAGTCATTTGATGAGCAAAGCAGGTCTTCTAAAAAGTTTTCAGTTCGCACCTTGCAAATGCGCCGTTAATATATTCACACTGCAAGGTCTAACTGTATAATAATCTACTGTCATATGAACAAGGTCTAAAAGTGTTTATTTCACCAGTACTTCTTATGTTGTTATAATTTTTTAGTCGAAAATTGCTTCATTCGTGAAGAAAACAGAACTATTATTTTAGCCGTGGAAGTAGCAGTTGAAATTTAAAAAATATTTCACAGTTTAACTGCCTCTTGTAGGCAATACTAAATTTTCGCATCGCAAAAAAAAAATAATGACACAAGCAGCGAATAAACGCGGAGAAATGTCAAAAATATTGCCTAGAAATTTTTCATATCGTTAACCGTTTTTAGTGTGACTGATTGTCGTTAAAAGGGCACAATTTGTATTTTGCTCTTACTAGGTATTGTTCAAGTATATTCTAAATTTCAGTTTGGTAATGCCGGCGATTCTACTGACGGTTAGTTGACAAAAAAACTTCAGAGACGTCCTTATTAGAATAAACTTTAATATACAATGAAAAGATCACAATGTGTTACGGTTGTATAGTAATTTTTGCATGGTAGCCGACAAAATAATGTCTTAAATTAAAGCAAGCTTGTATGTGACAACGCAATGTATTCTTGTGCATAGTTTTTATGACTTTTTTAATTTCATACTGTAAAAAGCAGTATAAATATACTGCTGTTTCATACAATAAACCATAATCATTCCGTACTCGGAAGAACCTTAACAAGTTTTAAAATGTTTTTGGTAGGCGTTTTAATTCTGGAAAGTATAGCATTTCAGTAGACGTTAATTGTTTAATATTCGGCCGTACCGTTAACTGGGCGGTGACAATGGGCGGATTGATGTAAAAATGTAAGTCGACGTCACGCGCAGGAACAGTACCGGACCAATCAGGAAGCTCGGTACTGACAAATGACGTAATACTGATTGAGACGTTCTCATTGGTTGATATCGGATGGCTATAATGAGCCCTCTGATTGGACAATATTAACCAATCAAAATGACGCCTAAGAAGACATCTGATTGGTTATGTTTGAAGATTTTTTATAGGTTGAGAATACTAGTTTCTGATTGGTCCAATATTATATCTTTTATTGACGTCACACGGACTACACCGTCATTGTGGGCCGCCTCACTCGCAAGACCTAAATAATTATATTTTCAACTGTAGGTCAAGTATAAGTATATTCTAAATTTCAGTTTGGTAATTCCGGCGAATCTACTAACGATTAGTTGACAAAAAAAACTTCAGAGACGTCCTTATTAGAATAAACTTTAATATACAATGAAAAAATCACAATGTGTTACGTTATAATCTATTTGAAATCAACGTGCGGGTGAAGGTCATGCCACTTCCTCACCTCGCCTACCCCACCAGTCGTCTGAATGATGCAGCGCGGAGTATGTGTGTGCACTTGTGCCTACGCCTTCATCAGGTTACATTATTTCACTTCGTGAAGTACCGTACGCTTAAAACATCTGACGAGACCAACACATAAATGTGTTATTTAAATCAACTTAAACTTAACCTCATTCGAGAAGTTTAATTACAAACAAAAGGAAAACTGCAATAGAAAAAATCTAAATCCAGTTTTTCTTTTGTTTGTAATTAAAAAAACTTCTCAAATGAGTTTAATTTTCATAGACGTTATTTATATTATTTTTTAGAATAAAATTCTCTACAATTTGCATTAAAATGTTTCGTGTTTTTATTCGTAATTTAACAGAGTTATTTTACGCTAAACTTAAAAAGTATTTTCTAAGCCTTTTCTTTAATGTATTTACGTAGTTTTCATAAAAACTAAAAGCGATACAGTTCTGGGACTCATTTTTTTAAGTTTCCCAGATTAAATAAAAACCATAAGAAACCACTAAACATTTTCCTAAATTTACCTTTTCAAAATTTCAGTATTGCTTTATTTCACTCTTTGCCCAGGAATCAAGGCAAAATCTTTCGCCAGGCATAACTCGCCAACGAAGCATTTCCGGACGTATATTTAGACAAACATTTTGTTACATGTAATAACAATAGTATATACGTGATGTAATGTGTATTATATTATTGTTATAATTGTTATTCATATTGTTTTATGGTTATTATAGATATTATATGTACGCACTATTACAACGTAATATGGAATAATAGAAAAGTCACTGAAATAGAAACACGGTCATTATACTATGCGTCAGCAATGACTCTGTGATATTTTATGACTTTATGAAGCTTACATGTATTGTTTTAAGTAAACAAAAATGTTACAGCACCTTTGTCACCACACACAGGCCTATTTATTTGATTTTTAATACTCTTTCGACCAGTTCAGATTAAAGTTTTGTATCATACAGATGTGCAGTTTCTTTGGCGGGCTTGTGTAAGTTTAGTTAATTCAATTGTTTAAGCGTGAAAGTTGAGATGGCTGCAAACAGTCCTAATCTTCGCAGACAATCCAAACAAATAAATAATTTATAGGGTATATAATTATTTAAAAGAACTTGTGTGAAATTAATTCTTTGCGAACGGCGCTCAAGTTTACATAAAAGGTAATTAACAGTTTATTTCTCAGTCGTATACAAGTTTGTAACAATCCAGTTTCTGTATGCATGCTTTAAAACATAAAAGATAAATAATCATCTTTTTCGTTTAGGTAAAAAAGGTTGGCGATGTTTTTATTAAGGTGCAGTTTGTATAAAGAAATATTAGGATAGAACTATTCCAACGATCCGAAAGTTAAGCACAAAAATTAGGAAAATATATTGTGTAGAATAAAAGGGTTTCACATATCATAGTAGGCCTAATGTCTTATGTGTATCAGAGTAACCATTAAATTTCTTGTCGTTAACAGGCAAAACTTTAGTCCGTAAAGAGAAAAGAAGTAGTTTAATTCAGTAATGTAGAAGTAGTGTAAGGGGTATGAGGAGAAATCTTCCGGAAGGGAAGGGGACGAAGCGCGTGACCTTCACCCGCACGAAGAAATCAAATGGACTTTAGTAGGCCTATAGTAGTGTTTGCATGGTATCCGACAAAATAATGTATTAAATTTAAGCAAGCTTATATGTGACAACGCAAGCTATTGTTGTCCTTCCTTTTTATGACTTTTTTTATTTCATATTGTGAAAAGCAGTATAAATATACTGCTGTTTCATACAATAAACCATAATCATACCGTACTCGGAAGAACCTTAATAAGTTTTAAAATGTTTTTGTTACGCGTCTTAATTCTAGAAGGTATAACATTTCAGTAGACGTTAATTGTTTAATATTCGGCCGTATCGTTAACTGGGCAGTGACAAGGGGCGGATTTATGTAAAAATCTAAGTCGACGTCACGCGCAGGAACAGTACCGGGCCAATCAGAAAGGTCGATACTGACAAATGACGTAATACTGATTGAGACGTTTTCATTGGTTGATATCGGATGACGTAGTGAACTATTATGAGCCCTCTGATTGGACAATATCAACCAATCAAAATGACGCCTAAGAAGACATCTGATTGGTTAGGTTTAAAGATTTTTCATTGGTTGAGAATACTAGTTTCTGATTGGTCCAATATTATATCTTTTATTGACGTCACACGGACTACACCGTCATTGTGGGCCGCCTCACTCGCAAGACCTAAATAATTATATTTTCAACTGTAGGTCAATTCTATTAGATTTCAATTATATATTTTCAGATATGTTATAAACACAAATGGTGCTGAATAAAAAAACATTCGTTAACTAAAGCTTTATAATGATTTTTTCTTTGTTGATTTAGGATCCGATAATTAACTCAAAATCTATAATTAAAATATACACGTTCTGCGCCAACAGTGTAAAATTCACATTAACAATTCATGTCCCCTTAAAAATCATTAGAAATTAAGTTGTGCATGGCTCTCTGTTTATTATTGCTTTAGTTAAAAGTCAAACACACAAAAATTATAATAACTCTCTGAAATAAGACCGTACGTATTGATAGACTACGCCTCTATTATTTAAGGAAGATGTTGGTTTGAACATTAAATTTAATAAACTATTATCAAATTATATTTTTTGTACGATTAAGAAGATTAAATTTTTACATTCTTTTATAACATTGATAACATCCTTTCTTTCAAATCCAATCTATCAAGTAACTTGTTGTTGTTGTTTAGGTCAACAGCCAAAAAGCTGGTTTGAACCTCCAAAGGTTTTACTAAGGAAAACGAGGAGTGAGGTGGTTTACAATTGCCTTCCTCACTGAGTGGAAAAGTATGCTTATCAGCAGGCCGGGCCCTCTGAAAAGCACATATTTTCCACTCTGTAAATGACACCTTCACTTCATTCACCACAGGGTCTGGCTGTACAATGAAATTCATTACTTTTAGAGAAGATAACTCTGATTAGTGCCTTTACACCTCTACCTCTTCTGTTCTTCAATGATCCAGTCATTTAATTGACTGACATTGTGATAAGAAACAGAACTATTTATTTTAGCCCTGCAACAAACAGGTTGAGTGTAAATAATTTGACACTCCACCTGTCTGTTAATGGCAACAAGTAACTTAAAATTAGGTAAATAATGAGATGTTAAATACTTGGCACAATTAATTTCGGTTTTTAGATCATTAGGCTAGATGTTAGTTCAAACATTTACAGGTTATCTGAAATAAAAACTAAAAATTTAATTGGTTTATTTTTTTTTATTGTTTATAACCGTATCACTGAGTAGAAGCGTGTTTTCATGAGGGTAGCAGGCCTTCTAAAAAAATTTTTAGCTCGCACGTTTCAAACGGCGCCGTTAATATATTTACTGCAAGGTTGTAACATCTGCTTTCAGATTGTTACGTTTTGTTTAGGTTTTGTTGGCGTTCGCTAGTTGTTTTGGTTGCTGATAACTCGAATCTACTGGCGACGTTAATTAACTCACCGTCCGGTGGTGCGTTCTACCGCTTTTTCTGCTAACTGCGTTCCGCCCTCTCATCGAGCTATTCCATTTGCATGACAAGACACTCTTGGTTGAATTTTCGTTGAGTTAAGATCGGTTACTATGTAGTAAATTTTATTACGTGTATTTTAATTTTATAACTTTTGAATAAAGTTAATTCTTCTTGCCCATTTAAACATGGTAAGTAATTTGTTTTTATTTTAGTATTCCGAAAGCTGGAAATTCATCACGAGTTGCATTAAATTATATTTTTGTATTAACGTATCTACTTTGCAATTGTACTTGCAATTTCTTGACTACTAGATTCGATTTTGATCTATGTAAAACTAAATTATGACTTATGATAAATTTATTGTAAATGATGTAAAGCCTTGTAATTGGTAAATTGTATTCTTTTTCGAATTGTAATAGCTTATTTTAATTGTCTAGTTTTTTTAACTTTATTATTGTCTATCTATTGCAACTCGTATTAAGTTTCTATCTTTAAATTCATAACTTTGTTATATTTCGTTCATTTACATTGCATTCTTTATGCGTTAGTGCTTTTGCTTGTGATCGACGCTTATTTTACCTAATATTAACACTAGCTCGATCTTTTCTTCAGGGTTCAAATCCGGGAACGGGAATTGCCGTTCAATAATCTTACTATATCTATAATCAGTACATGGAGTTCGACTCCTGATAATGACAAATTTTCACCTCGCCAGCATCCCGTAATTGATGTTCAATGTTTCCTGACAATTTCTTTCGTTGAGTTATTTGGAGTCCAATTTGGATGGGAATTTCATCTGGGATCTTCCTTTGATGGTTGCATACGTCAGTTGTGTTTCAAAATAAGTGTTAACTACAAAATGGTACATGTTATTATTTTATCTATTATGAGGGGAGTTCATCCATCTACTTAAGGTGTTTTCAAAGTGATAACCGATGCCTTTTGGGGAAAAGATCACGCCAGAAATTAGGATCCATCTTGGTAACTTCTTGTCTTAGACAGGAAAATTAGTGAATTTCAAAGTGACCTGCTTGAAAGATTTTCCTGTTAATTCCTTTGCTAAACTAAGCAAATAGGAACATTGTTCTGTAAAATTTAATTTTTCCATTGCATAATATTTTTTAATAATAATTATTTTTTTTTTACTCTTAATTAAAAGGGTTGAATTTGAATATGTGTATTTTTCTAAATTTAAAATTCTAAAGATAAAATTTAACATTTTATTTCATAATTTTTATTACTATTCTTGTTTTACACCTTATTGAAAAGGTTGATTATGAATTTAGTTTTTTTATTTTTAAAATTTCTAAAAGTAATAATTATAAAATATGTATATCGAAAAGTAAGCTGCTAGCATGCTAAACAAAAGGATAAGTTTAAATTCAAAATAATTTGGCCATATTTTTTGATGTTCAGTTATTCATTTAATGAATATATCTTTAATTTTTATTGTTTCACTTAAAAGTTATAAAATATACCTCAGGAAGTACTTTTTGGACCTGATATTGTATTAAACCTTCTAGCTATTTAAGGTTGGGTAACATTGTACAATTTTGCTGTTTACTATATATATATTTCTTGTTATAAAATTAAATTATTTTTTCAACTCACTTGTTCAGATTTATTTCATTTATGCAGCGAATTACCCGAGTGTTTGTTTTTTTGAGCTTCCTTAAATTTTTTTTAAATGTTTTGTTAACACCCTTGCCAACCTATCGCTTTGGTTTGCCGTATGTGTTGCCGGCCGCGATAAATGGGTGTTGGAAGGTCTAACTGCATAATCATCAACTGTCATTGTAAGAAGCTCTAAAAGTGTTTATTTCATTAGTACCTCTTATTTTCTTAATATGTTTTAGTCGAAAATTTGCTTCTCTCGCTAAAAAAACAGAACGATTATTGTAGCCGTGGAAGTAGCAGTTAAAATTAAAAAAATATTTAACAGTTTAACTGCCTCTTGTAGGCAATACTAAATTTTCGCAGCACAAAATAAAATAATGACACAAGCAGCGAATAAACGCGGAGAAATGTCAAAAATATCGCCCAGAAATTTTTTATATTGTTAACCGTGTTTAGTGTGACTCATTGTCGTCAAAAGGGCACAATTTGTATTTTGCTCTTACTTGGTATTGATCAAGTATATTCTAAATTTCGGTTTTATAATGCCGGCGATTCTACTTACGATTTTTTGACAAAAAACTTCAGTGACGTCTTTGTTAGAATTTACAAACTTTAATATACTTTATATATTTTTTTAACTTTAATATACAGTGAAAAAATCACATTTTGTTACGTTCGTATCGTAGTGTCTGCATTGTAGCCGACAAAATAATGTCTTAAATTTCAACAAGCTTTTATGTGACAATGCAATCTATTCTTTTGCTTACTTTTTATGACTTTTTTATTTCATAGAGTGAAAAGCAGGAGTGAATATACTGTTGTTACATACAATAATACCATAATCATTGCGTACTCGGAAGAACCCTAACAAAATTTAACATGTTTTTGGTAGGTGTTTTAATTCTGGAACGTATTGCATTTCAGTAGACGTTATTCTCTATTATTCGGCCGTATCATTAACTGGGCGGTGGCAATGGGCGGATCTTTTGTAAATATGTAAGGCGACGTCACGCGCAGGAAAAGTACCGGTTCAATCAGGAAGCTCGACACTGACAAATGACGTAATACTGAATGAGACGACTTCATTGGTTCATATCGGATGACGTAGTGAACTATAATGAGCTCTCTGATTCGACAATAATAACTAATCAAAATGACGCCTAAGAAGACATCTGATTGATTAGTGTTGGAGATTTTTCAGTGGTTGAGAATACTAGTTTCTGATTGGTTCTATATTATATCTGCCATTGACGTCACACGCGCGTTGTCGACATTGTAGGCCGCCTTAACCGCAAGACCTAAATAATAATTTTTTTCTACTGTACATCAGTTCTATTATATTTTAGTAGTATATTTTCGGATATGTTAAAGACACAAATAGTGCGAAAGAAATAAAATTTCGTTAAGTAACGCTCTCTTATGGTTATTTCTTTGTTGATTTAGGAACTGATAGTTAACTCAAAACGTATAATAAAAATATACACGTTCTGCGCCAATAGTGTAAAACTCTAATCAGCAATTAATTCCTAGTTAAAATAACGTTAGAAAATTAGTTGTGCATTGCTCTCTGTTTTTTATTGCTATAGTCAAAATTCAAGCGCAAAAATTTAAATAATTCTTAGAAATAAAACCGTGCGTATTGATGTACTACGCCTATGTTATTTAAGGAAGATGTTGGTTTGAACATTAAATTTAATAAACTATTATCAGATTATATTTTTTGTACGATTAGTAAGATTAAATTTGAACGTTCTTTCATAACGACTTTGATAACATCCTTTCTTACAAATCTGATTTTTAAAGTTACTTAAAATTAGGTAAATAATGAGATGTTAAATACTCAGCACAATTAATTTGAGTTTTTAGAACATTAGGGTAGAAGTTAGTTCAAATATTTACAAGTTATCTAAAATAAACTGAAAAGTTAATTTGGTTACTTTCCTTGTTTTGTAACCGTATGTTTCAGTAGAAAAGTCATTTGATGAGCAAAGCAGGTCTTCTAAAATATTTTCAGTTCGCACCTTGCAAATGCGCCGTTAATATATTCACACTGCAAGGTCTAACTGTATAATAATCTACTGTCATATGAACAAGGTCTAAAAGTGTTTATTTCACCAGTACTTCTTATGTTGTTATAATTTTTTAGTCGAAAATTGCTTCATTCGTGAAGAAAACAGAACTATTATTTTAGCCGTGGAAGTAGCAGTTGAAATTTAAAAAATATTTCACAGTTTAACTGCCTCTTGTAGGCAATACTAAATTTTCGCATCGCAAAAAAAAATAATGACACAAGCAGCGAATAAACGCGGAGAAATGTCAAAAATATTGCCTAGAAATTTTTCATATCGTTAACCGTTTTTAGTGTGACTGATTGTCGTTAAAAGGGCACATTTTGTATTTTGCTCTTACTAGGTATTGTTCAAGTATATTCTAAATTTCAGTTTGGTAATGCCGGCGATTCTACTGACGGTTAGTTGACAAAAAAACTTCAGAGACGTCCTTATTAGAATAAACTTTAATATACAATGAAAAGATCACAATGTGTTACGGTTGTATAGTAATTTTTGCATGGTAGCCGACAAAATAATGTCTTAAATTAAAGCAAGCTTGTATGTGACAACGCAATGTATTCTTGTGCATAGTTTTTATGACTTTTTTAATTTCATACTGTAAAAAGCAGTATAAATATACTGCTGTTTCATACAATAAACCATAATCATTCCGTACTCGGAAGAACCTTAACAAGTTTTAAAATGTTTTTGGTAGGCGTTTTAATTCTAGAAAGTATAGCATTTCAGTAGACGTTAATTGTTTAATATTCGGCCGTACCGTTAACTGGGCGGTGACAATGGGCGGATTGATGTAAAAATGTAAGTCGACGTCACGCGCAGGAACAGTACCGGACCAATCAGGAAGCTCGGTACTGACAAATGACGTAATACTGATTGAGACGTTCTCATTGGTTGATATCGGATGGCTATAATGAGCCCTCTGATTGGACAATATTAACCAATCAAAATGACGCCTAAGAAGACATCTGATTGGTTATGTTTGAAGATTTTTTATAGGTTGAGAATACTAGTTTCTGATTGGTCCAATATTATATCTTTTATTGACGTCACACGGACTACACCGTCATTGTGGGCCGCCTCACTCGCAAGACCTAAATAATTATATTTTCAACTGTAGGTCAAGTATAAGTATATTCTAAATTTCAGTTTGGTAATTCCGGCGAATCTACTAACGATTAGTTGACAAAAAAAACTTCAGAGACGTCCTTATTAGAATAAACTTTAATATACAATGAAAAAATCACAATGTGTTACGTTATAATCTATTTGAAATCAACGTGCGGGTGAAGGTCATGCCACTTCCTCACCTCGCCTACCCCACCAGTCGTCTGAATGATGCAGCGCGGAGTATGTGTGTGCACTTGTGCCTACGCCTTCATCAGGTTACATTATTTCACTTCGTGAAGTACCGTACGCTTAAAACATCTGACGAGACCAACACATAAATGTGTTATTTAAATCAACTTAAACTTAACCTCATTCGAGAAGTTTAATTACAAACAAAAGGAAAACTGCAATAGAAAAAATCTAAATCCAGTTTTTCTTTTGTTTGTAATTAAAAAAACTTCTCAAATGAGTTTAATTTTCATAGACGTTATTTATATTATTTTTTAGAATAAAATTCTCTACAATTTGCATTAAAATGTTTCGTGTTTTTATTCGTAATTTAACAGAGTTATTTTACGCTAAACTTAAAAAGTATTTTCTAAGCCTTTTCTTTAATGTATTTACGTAGTTTTCATAAAAACTAAAAGCGATACAGTTCTGGGACTCATTTTTTTAAGTTTCCCAGATTAAATAAAAACCATAAGAAACCACTAAACATTTTCCTAAATTTACCTTTTCAAAATTTCAGTATTGCTTTATTTCACTCTTTGCCCAGGAATCAAGGCAAAATCTTTCGCCAGGCATAACTCGCCAACGAAGCATTTCCGGACGTATATTTAGACAAACATTTTGTTACATGTAATAACAATAGTATATACGTGATGTAATGTGTATTATATTATTGTTATAATTGTTATTCATATTGTTTTATGGTTATTATAGATATTATATGTACGCACTATTACAACGTAATATGGAATAATAGAAAAGTCACTGAAATAGAAACACGGTCATTATACTATGCGTCAGCAATGACTCTGTGATATTTTATGACTTTATGAAGCTTACATGTATTGTTTTAAGTAAACAAAAATGTTACAGCACCTTTGTCACCACACACAGGCCTATTTATTTGATTTTTAATACTCTTTCGACCAGTTCAGATTAAAGTTTTGTATCATACAGATGTGCAGTTTCTTTGGCGGGCTTGTGTAAGTTTAGTTAATTCAATTGTTTAAGCGTGAAAGTTGAGATGGCTGCAAACAGTCCTAATCTTCGCAGACAATCCAAACAAATAAATAATTTATAGGGTATATAATTATTTAAAAGAACTTGTGTGAAATTAATTCTTTGCGAACGGCGCTCAAGTTTACATAAAAGGTAATTAACAGTTTATTTCTCAGTCGTATACAAGTTTGTAACAATCCAGTTTCTGTATGCATGCTTTAAAACATAAAAGATAAATAATCATCTTTTTCGTTTAGGTAAAAAAGGTTGGCGATGTTTTTATTAAGGTGCAGTTTGTATAAAGAAATATTAGGATAGAACTATTCCAACGATCCGAAAGTTAAGCACAAAAATTAGGAAAATATATTGTGTAGAATAAAAGGGTTTCACATATCATAGTAGGCCTAATGTCTTATGTGTATCAGAGTAACCATTAAATTTCTTGTCGTTAACAGGCAAAACTTTAGTCCGTAAAGAGAAAAGAAGTAGTTTAATTCAGTAATGTAGAAGTAGTGTAAGGGGTATGAGGAGAAATCTTCCGGAAGGGAAGGGGAAGAAGCGCGCGAACTTCACCCGCACGAAGAAATCAAATGGACTTTAGTATAGTAGTGTTTGCATGGTATCCGACAAAATAATGTATTAAATTTAAGCAAGCTTATATGTGACAACGCAAGCTATTGTTGTCCTTCCTTTTTATGACTTTTTTTATTTCATATTGTGAAAAGCAGTATAAATATACTGCTGTTTCATACAATAAACCATAATCATTCCGTACTCGGAAGAACCTTAATAAGTTTAAAAATGTTTTTGTTACGCGTCTTAATTCTAGAAGGTATAACATTTCAGTAGACGTTAAAAGTTTAATATTCGGCCGTATCGTTAACTGGGCAGTGACAAGGGGCGGATTTATGTAAAAATCTAAGTCGACGTCACGCGCAGGAACAGTACCGGGCCAATCAGAAAGGTCGATACTGACAAATGACGTAATACTGATTGAGACGTTTTCATTGGTTGATATCGGATGACGTAGTGAACTATTATGAGCCCTCTGATTGGACAATATCAACCAATCAAAATGACGCCTAAGAAGACATCTGATTGGTTAGGTTTGAAGATTTTTCATTGGTTGAGAATACTAGTTTCTGATTGGTCCAATATTATATCTTTTATTGACGTCACACGGACTACACCGTCATTGTGGGCCGCCTCACTCGCAAGACCTAAATAATTATATTTTCAACTGTAGGTCAATTCTATTAGATTTCAATTATATATTTTCAGATATGTTATAAACACAAATGGTGCTGAATAAAAAAACATTCGTTAACTAAAGCTTTATAATGTTTTTTTCTTTGTTGATTTAGGATCCGATAATTAACTCAAAATCTATAATTAAAATATACACGTTCTGCGCCAACAGTGTAAAATTCACATTAACAATTCATGTCCCCTTAAAAATCATTAGAAATTAAGTTGTGCATGGCTCTCTGTTTATTATTGCTTTAGTTAAAAGTCAAACACACAAAAATTATAATAACTCTCTGAAATAAGACCGTACGTATTGATAGACTACGCCTCTATTATTTAAGGAAGATGTTGGTTTGAACATTAAATTTAATAAACTATTATCAAATTATATTTTTTGTACGATTAAGAAGATTAAATTTTTACATTCTTTTATAACATTGATAACATCCTTTCTTTCAAATCCAATCTATCAAGTAACTTGTTGTTGTTGTTTAGGTCAACAGCCAAAAAGCTGGTTTGAACCTCCAAAGGTTTTACTAAGGAAAACGAGGAGTGAGGTGGTTTACAATTGCCTTCCTCACTGAGTGGAAAAGTATGCTTATCAGCAGGCCGGGCCCTCTGAAAAGCACATATTTTCCACTCTGTAAATGACACCTTCACTTCATTCACCACAGGGTCTGGCTGTACAATGAAATTCATTACTTTTAGAGAAGATAACTCTGATTAGTGCCTTTACACCTCTACCTCTTCTGTTCTTCAATGATCCAGTCATTTAATTGACTGACATTGCGATAAGAAACAGAACTATTTATTTTAGCCCTGCAACAAACAGGTTGAGTGTAAATAATTTGACACTCCACCTGTCTGTTAATGGCAACAAGTAACTTAAAATTAGGTAAATAATGAGATGTTAAATACTTGGCACAATTAATTTCGGTTTTTAGATCATTAGGCTAGATGTTAGTTCAAACATTTACAGGTTATCTGAAATAAAAACTAAAAATTTAATTGGTTTATTTTTTTTTATTGTTTATAACCGTATCACTGAGTAGAAGCGTGTTTTCATGAGGGTAGCAGGCCTTCTAAAAAAATTTTTAGCTCGCACGTTTCAAACGGCGCCGTTAATATATTCACTGCAAGGTTGTAACATCTGCTTTCAGATTGTTACGTTTTGTTTAGGTTTTGTTGGCGTTCGCTAGTTGTTTTGGTTGCTGATAACTCGAATCTACTGGCGACGTTAATTAACTCACCGTCCGGTGGTGCGTTCTACCGCTTTTTCTGCTAACTGCGTTCCGCCCTCTCATCGAGCTATTCCATTTGCATGACAAGACACTCTTGGTTGAATTTTCGTTGAGTTAAGATCGGTTACTATGTAGTAAATTTTATTACGTGTATTTTAATTTTATAACTTTTGAATAAAGTTAATTCTTCTTGCCCATTTAAACA
Source organism: Catonia carolina (assembly GCA_035578175.1). NCBI lineage: Eukaryota > Metazoa > Arthropoda > Insecta > Hemiptera > Achilidae > Catonia > Catonia carolina. The sequence continues at coordinate 51,916,956 of JAQMRL010000006.1, read as the reverse complement.
TGGTAAGTAATTTGTTTTTATTTTAGTATTCCGAAAGCTGGAAATTCATCACGAGTTGCATTAAATTATATTTTTGTATTAACGTATTTACTTTGCAATTGTACTTGCAATTTCTTGACTACTAGATTCGATTTTGATCTATGTAAAACTAAATTATGACTTATGATAAATTTATTGTAAATGATGTAAAGCCTTGTAATTGGTAAATTGTATTCTTTTTCGAATTGTAATAGCTTATTTTAATTGTCTAGTTTTTTTAACTTTATTATTGTCTATCTATTGCAACTCGTATTAAGTTTCTATCTTTAAATTCATAACTTTGTTATATTTCGTTCATTTACATTGCATTCTTTATGCGTTAGTGCTTTTGCTTGTGATCGACGCTTATTTTACCTAATATTAACACTAGCTCGATCTTTTCTTCAGGGTTCAAATCCGGGAACGGGAATTGCCGTTCAATAATCTTACTATATCTATAATCAGTACATGGAGTTCGACTCCTGAGAATGACAAATTTTCACCTCGCCAGCATCCCGTAATTGATGTTCAATGTTTCCTGACAATTTCTTTCGTTGAGTTATTTGGAGTCCAATTTGGATGGGAATTTCATCTGGGATCTTCCTTTGATGGTTGCATACGTCAGTTGTGTTTCAAAATAAGTGTTAACTACAAAAGGGTATATGTTATTATTTTATCTATTATGAGGGGAGTTCATCCATCTACTTAAGGTGTTTTCAAAGTGATAACCGATGCCTTTTGGGGAAATGATCACGCCAGAAATTAGGATCCATCTTGGTAACTTCTTGTCTTAGACAGGAAAATTAGTGAATTTCAAAGTGACCTGCTTGAAAGATTTTCCTGTTAATTCCTTTGCTAAACTAAGCAAATAGGAACATTGTTCTGTAAAATTTAATTTTTCCATTGCATAATATTTTTTAATAATAATTATTTTTTTTTTTACTCTTAATTAAAAGGGTTGAATTTGAATATGTGTATTTTTCTAAATTTAAAATTCTAAAGATAGAATTTAACATTTCATTTCATAATTTTTATTACTATTCTTGTTTTACACCTTATTGAAAAGGTTGATTATGAATTTAGTTTTTTTATTTTTTAAATTTCTAAAAGTAATAATTATAAAATATGTATATCGAAAAGTAAGCTGCTAGCATGCTAAACAAAAGAATAAGTTTAAATTCAAAATAATTTGGCCATATTTTTTGATGTTCAGTTATTCATTTAATGAATATATCTTTAATTTTTATTGTTTCACTTAAAAGTTATAAAATATACCTCAGGAAGTACTTTTTGGACCTGATATTGTATTAAACCTTCTAGCTATTTAAGGTTGGGTAACATTGTACAATTTTGCTGTTTACTATATATATATTTCTTGTTATAAAATTAAATTATTTTTTCAACTCACTTGTTCAGATTTATTTCATTTATGCAGCGAATTACCCGAGTGTTTGTTTTTTTGAGCTTCCTTAAATTTTTTTTAAATGTTTTGTTAACACCCTTGCCAACCTATCGCTTTGGTTTGCCGTATGTGTTGCCGGCCGCGATAAATGGGTGTTGGAAGGTCTAACTGCATAATCATCAACTGTCATTGTAAGAAGCTCTAAAAGTGTTTATTTCATTAGTACCTCTTATTTTCCTAATATGTTTTAGTCGAAAATTTGCTTCTCTCGCTAAAAAACAGAACGATTATTGTAGCCGTGGAAGTAGCAGTTAAAATTAAAAAAATATTTAACAGTTTAACTGCCTCTTGTAGGCAATACTAAATTTTCGCAGCACAAAATAAAATAATGACACAAGCAGCGAATAAACGCGGAGAAATGTCAAAAATATCGCCCAGAAATTTTTTATATTGTTAACCGTGTTTAGTGTGACTCATTGTCGTCAAAAGGGCACAATTTGTATTTTGCTCTTACTTGGTATTGATCAAGTATATTCTAAATTTCGGTTTTATAATGCCGGCGATTCTACTTACGATTTTTTGACAAAAAAATTCAGTGACGTCCTTGTTAGAATTTACAAACTTTAATATACTTTATATATTTTTTTAACTTTAATATACAGTGAAAAAATCACATTTTGTTACGTTCGTATCGTAGTGTCTGCATTGTAGCCGACAAAATAATGTCTTAAATTTCAACAAGCTTTTATGTGACAATGCAATCTATTCTTTTGCTTACTTTTTATGACTTTTTTATTTCATAGAGTGAAAAGCAGGAGTGAATATACTGTTGTTACATACAATAATACCATAACCATTGCGTACTCGGAAGAACCCTAACAAAATTTAACATGTTTTTGGTAGATGTTTTAATTCTGGAACGTATTGCATTTCAGTAGACGTTATTCTCTATTATTCGGCCGTATCATTAACTGGGCGGTGGCAATGGGCGGATCTTTTGTAAAAATGTAAGGCGACGTCACGCGCAGGAAAAGTACCGGTTCAATCAGGAAGATCGACACTGACAAATGACGTAATACTGAATGAGACGACTTCATTGGTTCATATCGGATGACGTAGTGAACTATAATGAGCTCTCTGATTGGACAATAATAACTAATCAAAAAGACGCCTAAGAAGACATCTGATTGGTTAGTTTTGGAGATTTTTCATTGGTTGAGAATACTAGTTTCTGATTGGTTCTATATTATATCTGCCATTGACGTCACACGCGCGTTGTCGACATTGTAGGCCGCCTTAACCGCAAGACCTAAATAATACTTTTTTTCTACTGTACATCAGTTCTATTATATTTTAGTAGTATATTTTCGGATATGTTAAAGACACAAATAGTGCGAAAGAAATAAAATTTCGTTAAGTAACGCTCTCTAATGGTTATTTCTTTGTTGATTTAGGAACTGATAGTTAACTCAAAACGTATAATAAAAATATACACGTTCTGCGCCAATAGTGTAAAACTCTAATCAGCAATTAATTCCTAGTTAAAATAACGTTAGAAAATTAGTTGTGCATTGCTCTCTGTTTTTTATTGCTATAGTCAAAATTCAAGCGCAAAAATTTAAATAATTCTTAGAAATAAAACCGTGCGTATTGATGTACTACGCCTATGTTATTTAAGGAAGATGTTGGTTTGAACATTAAATTTAATAAACTATTATCAGATTATATTTTTTGTACGATTAGTAAGATTATATTTGAACGTTCTTTCATAACGACTTTGATAACATCTTTTCTTACAAATCTGATTTTTAAAGTTACTTAAAATTAGGTAAATAATGAGATGTTAAATACTCGGCACAATTAATTTGAGTTTTTAGAACATTAGGGTAGAAGTTAGTTCAAATATTTACAAGTTATCTGAAATAAACTGAAAAGTTAATTTGGTTACTTTCCTTGTTTTGTAACCGTATGTTTCAGTAGAAAAGTCATTTGATGAGCAAAGCAGGTCTTCTAAAATATTTTCAGTTCGCACCTTGCAAATGCGCCGTTAATATATTCACACTGCAAGGTCTAACTGTATAATAATCTACTGTCATATGAACAAGGTCTAAAAGTGTTTATTTCACCAGTACTTCTTATGTTGTTATAATTTTTTAGTCGAAAATTGCTTCATTCGTGAAGAAAACAGAACTATTATTTTAGCCGTGGAAGTAGCAGTTGAAATTTAAAAAATATTTCACAGTTTAACTGCCTCTTGTAGGCAATACTAAATTTTCGCATCGCAAAAAAAAATAATGACACAAGCAGCGAATAAACGCGGAGAAATGTCAAAAATATTGCCTAGAAATTTTTCATATCGTTAACCGTTTTTAGTGTGACTGATTGTCGTTAAAAGGGCACAATTTGTATTTTGCTCTTACTAGGTATTGTTCAAGTATATTCTAAATTTCAGTTTGGTAATGCCGGCGATTCTACTGACGGTTAGTTGACAAAAAAACTTCAGAGACGTCCTTATTAGAATAAACTTTAATATATAATGAAAAGATCACAATGTGTTACGGTTGTATAGTAATTTTTGCATGGTAGCCGACAAAATAATGTCTTAAATTAAAGCAAGCTTGTATGTGACAACGCAATGTATTCTTGTGCATAGTTTTTATGACTTTTTTAATTTCATACTGTAAAAAGCAGTATAAATATACTGCTGTTTCATACAATAAACCATAATCATTTCGTACTCGGAAGAACCTTAACAAGTTTTAAAATGTTTTTGGTAGGCGTTTTAATTCTGGAAAGTATAGCATTTCAGTAGACGTTAATTGTTTAATATTCGGCCGTACCGTTAACTGAGCGGTGACAATGGGCGGGTTGATGTAAAAATGTAAGTCGATTTCACGCGCAGGAACAGTACCGGACCAATCAGGAAGCTCGGTACTGACAAATGACGTAATACTGATTGAGACGTTTTCATTGGTTGATATCGGATGGCTATAATGAGCCCTCTGATTGGACAATATTAACCAATCAAAATGACGCCTAAGATGACATCTGATTGGTTGGGTTTGAAGATTTTTCATTGGTTAAGAATACTAGTTTCTGATTGGTCCAATATTATATCTTTTATTGACGTCACACGGACGTCACCGTCATCGTAGGCCGCCTCACTAGCAAGACCTAAATAATTATATTTTTAACTGTAGATCAGTTCTATTAGAATTCAATTATATGTTTTCAGATATGTTATAGACACAAATGGTGCTGAATAAAAAAACATTCGTTAACTAACGCTTTATAATGATTATTTCTTTGTTGATTTAGGATCCGATAATAAACTCAAAATATATAATTAAAATGTGCACGTTCTGCGCCACCAGTGTAAAATTCCAATTAACAATTCATTCCTCCTTAAAAAACATTAGAAAATTAGTTGTGCATGGCTCTCTGTTTATTATTGCTTTAGTTAAAACTCAAACACAAAAATTATAATAACTCTCTGAAATAAGACCGTACGTATTGATAGACTACGCCTCTATTATTTAAGGAAGATGTTGGTTTGAACATTAAATTTAATAAACTATTATCAAATTTTATTTTTTGTGGGATTAATAAGATTAAATTTTAACATTCCTTCATAACATTGATCACATCCTTTATTTCAAATCCATTCTATCAAGTAACTTGTTGTTGTTTAGTTCAACAGCCAAAAAGCGGGTTTGAACCTCCAAAGGTTTTACTAAGTAAAACGAGGAATGAGGCGATTTACAATTGCCTTCCTCACTGAGTGGAAAAGCATGCTTATCATCATGCCAGGCCCTCTGAAAAGCACATATTTTCCACTCTGTAAATGATGCTTTCACTTCATTCACCACAGGGACTGGCTGTACAATGAAATTCATTACTTTCAGAAAAGATAACTCTGATTAGTGCCTTTACACCTCTACCTCTTCTGTTCTTCAATGATACAGTCATTTAATTGACTGACCATGTGATAAGAAACAGAACTATTTATTTTTGCCCTGCAACAAACAGATTGAGTGTAAATAATTTGACACTCCACCTGTCTGTTATGGGCAACAAGTAACTTAAAATTAGGTAAATAATGAGATGTTAAATACTTGGCACAATTAATTTCGGTTTTTAGATCATTAGGCTAGATGTTAGTTCAAACATTTACAGGTTATCTGAAATACAAACTAAATATTTAATTCGGTTATTTTTTTTATTGTTTATAACCGTATCACTCAGTAGAAGCGTGTTTTCATGAGCGTAGCAGGGCTTCTAAAAAAAATTTTAGTTCGCACGTTTCAAACGGCGCCGTTAATATATTCACTGCAAGGTCTAACTGCTTAATCATCAACTGTCATTGTAACAATCTCTAAAAGTGTTTATTTCATTAGTACCTCTTATTTTCTTAATAATGTTTTAGTCGAAAATTTGCTTCTCTCGCTAAGAAAACAGAACGATTATTGTAGCCGTGGAAGTAGCAGTTAAAATTTAAAAAATATTTCACAGTTTAACTGCCTCTTGTAGGCAATACTAAATTTTCGCATCGCAAAATAAAATAATGACACAAGCAGCGAATAAACGCGGAGAAATGTCAAAAATATCGCCCAGAAATTTTTCATATCGTTACCCGTTTTTAGTAAGACTGATTGTCATTAAAAGGGCACAGGTTCTTGTTTGCTCTTACTAGGTATTGTTTAAGTATATTCTAAATTTCAGTTTGGTAATTCCGGCGAATCTACTGACGATTAGTTGACAAAAAAACTTCAGAGACGTCCTTATTAGAATAAACTTCAATATATAATGAAAAAATCACAATGTTTTACGTTATTATAGTAGTGTTTGCATGGTAGCCGACAAAATAATGTCTTAAATTTAAGCAAGCGTATATGTGACAACGCAAGCTATTGTTGTCCTTCCTTTCTATGACTTTTTTTATTTTATATTGTGAAAAGCAGTATAAATATACTGCTGTTTCATACAATAAACCATAATCATTCCGTACTCGGAGGAACCTTAACAAGTTTAAAAATGTTTTTGTTACGCGTTTTAATTCTAGAAAGTATTGCATTTCAGTAGACGTTAATTGTTTAATATTCGGCCGTATCGTTAACTGGGCGGTGACAATGGGCGGATTTATGTAAAAATGTAAGTCGACGTCACGCGCAGGAACAGTACCGGACCAATCAGAAAGCTCGATACTGACAAATGACGTAATACTGATTGAGACGTTTTCATTGGTTGATATCGGATGACGTAGTGAACTATTATGAGCCCTCTGATTGGACAATATTAGCCAATCAAAATGTCGCCTCAGAAGACATCTGATTGGTTAGACATGAAAATTTTTCATTGGTTGAAAATACCAGTTTCTGATTGGTCCAATATTATATCTTATATTGACGTCACACGGACTACACCGTGATTTTAGGCCGCCTCACTCGCAAGACCTAAATAATTATATTTTCAACTGTAGATCAGTTCTATTAGATTTCAATTATATATTTTCAGATATGTTATAGACACAAATGGTGCAGAATGAAAAAACGTTCGTTAACTAACGCTTTACAATGATTATTTCTTTGTTGATTTAGGATCCGATAATTAACTCAAAATATATAATTAAAATATACACGTTCTGCGCCAACAGAGTAAAATTCCAATTAACAATTCATGTCTCTTTAAAAACCATTAGAAATTTGTTGTGCATGGCTCTCTGTTTATTATTTCTTTAGTTAAAATTGAAACACAAAAATTATAATAACTCTCTGAAATAAGACCGTACGTATTGATAGACTACGCCTATGTTATTTAAGGAAGATGTTGGTTTGAACATTAAATTTAATAAACTATTATCAAATTATATTTTTTGTACGATTAATAAGATTAAATTTTTAAATTCTTTCATATCATTGATAACATCTTCTCTTTCAAATCCAATCTATCAAGTAACTTAAAATTAGGTAAATAATGAGATGTTAAATACTTGGCACAATTAATTTCGGTTTTTAGATCATTAGGCTAGATGTTAGTTCAAACATTTACAGGTTATCTGAAATAAAAACTAAATATTTAATTGGGTTATTTTTTTATTGGTTATAACCGTATCACTCAGTAGAAGCGTGTTTTCATGACCGTAGCAGGCCTTCTAAAACATTTTTCAGTTCGCACGTCTCAAACGGCGCCTTTAATATATTCACTGCAAGGTCTAACTGCATAATCATCAACTGTCATTGTAAGAAGCTCTAAAAGTGTTTATTTCATTAGTACCTCTTATTTTCTTAATATGTTTTATTCGAAAATTGCAAGGTAGCCGACAAAATAATGTCTTAAATTTAAGCAAGCTTAGATGTGACAACGCAAGCTATTGTTGTCCTTCCTTTTTATGACTTTTTTTATTTCATATTGTGAAAAGCAGTATAAATTTACTGCTGTTTCATACAATAAACCATAATCATTCCGTACTCGGAAGAACCTTAACAAATTTAAAAATGTTTTTGTTACGCCATTTAATTCTGGAAAGTATAGCTTTTCAGTAGACGTTAATTGTTTAATATTCGGCCGTATCGTTAACTGGGCGGAAACAATGGGCAGATTTATGTAAAAATGTAAGTCGACGTCACGAGCAGGAACAGTACCGGACCAATCAGAATGCTCAATACTGACAAATGACGTAATTCTGATTGAGACGTTTTCATTGGTTGATATCGGATGACGTAGTGAACTTATATGAGCCCTCTGATTGGACAATATTAACCAATCAAAATGACGCCTCAGAAAACATCTGATTGGATATTTATGAAGATTTTTCATTGGTTGAGATTACTAGTTTCTAATTGGTCCAATATTATATATTTTATTGACGTCACACGGACTACACCGCCATTGTAGGCCGCCTCACTCGCAAGACCTAAAAAATTATATTTTCTACTGTAGATCAGTTCTATTACATTTTAATTATATATTTTCAGATATGTTATAGACACAAATGGTGCTGAATTAAAATCATTCGTTAACTAACGCTTTATAATGATTATTTCTTTGTTTATTTAGGATCCGATAATTAACTCAAAATATATAATTAAAATATACACGTTCTGCGCCAACAGTGTGAAATTCCAATTAACAATTCATGTCTCCTTAAAAAAACATTAGAAATTTAGTTGTGCATGGCTCTCTGTTTATTATTGCTTTAGTTAATAGTCAAACAAAAAAATTATAATAACTCTTTGAAATAAGACCGTACGTATTGTCAGACTACCCCTATGTTTTATAAGGAAGATGTTGGTTTGAACATTAAATTGAGTAAACTATTATCAAATTATATTTTTTGTACGATTAATAAGATTCAATTTTTACATTTCTTCATAACATTGATAACATCCTTTCTTTCAAATCCAATCTATTAAATAACTTAAATATAGGTAAATAATGAAATGTTAAATACTTGGCACAATTAATTTAAGTTTTTAGATCATTAGGCTAGATGTTCGTTCAAACATTTACAGGTTATCTAAAATAAAAAATAAATATTAAATTCGGTTACTTTTTTTATTGTTTATAACCGCTCACTCAACCGCTCACTCAACCGCTCACTCAACCGCTCACTCAACCGCTCGCTTGGTTATTATTGTTTAAATCGCTTCACTCAGTAGAAGCGTATTTTCATGAGCGTAGCAGGCCTTCTAAAAATATTTTCAGTTCGCACGTTCCAAACGGCGCCTTTAATATATTCACTGCAAGGTCTAACTGCATAATCATCAACTGTCATTGTAAGAAACTCTAAAAGTGTTTATTTCATTAGCACCTCTTATTTTCTTAATATGTTTTAGTCGAAAATTTGCTTCTCTCGCTAAGAAAACAGAAAGATTATTGTAGCCGTGGAAGTAGCAGTTAAAATTTAAAAAATATTTCACAGTTTAACTGCCTCTTGTAGGCAATACTAAATTTTCGCATCGCGAAATAAAATAACGACACAAGCAGCGAATAACGGCGGAGAAATGTCAAAAATATTGCCAAAAAATTTTTCATATCGTTAACCGTTTTTAGTGTGACTGATTGTCGTTAAAAGGGCACAGGTTCTATTTTGCTCTTACTAGGTATTGTTAAAGTATATTCTAAATTTCAGTTTGGTAATTTCGGCGATTCTACTGACGATTAGTTGACAAAAAAAACTTCAGAGACGTCCTTATTAGAATAAACTTTAATATACAATGAAAAAATCACAATGTGTTACGTTAGTAGAGTAGTGTTTGCATGGTAGCCGACAAAATAATGTCTTAAATTTATGCAAGCTTATATGTGACAACGCAAGCTATTGTTGTCCTTCCTTTTTATGACTTTTTTTATTTCATATTGTGAAAAGCAGTATAAATAGTACTGCTGTTTCATACCATAAATCATAATCATTCCATAATCGGAAGAACCTTAACAAGTTTAAAAATGTTTTTGTTACGCGTTTTAATTCTAGAAAGTATAGCATTTCAGTAGACGTTAATTGTTTAATATTCGGCCGTATCGTTAACTGGGCGGTGACAACGGGCGGATTTATGTAAAAATGTAAGTCGACGTCTCGCGCAGGAACAGTACCGGACCAATCAGAAAGCTCGATACTAACAATGGACGTAATACTGATTGAGACGTTTTCATTGGTTGATATCGGGTGACGTAGTGAACTATTATGAGCCCTCTGATTGGACAATATTAACCAATCAAAAGAAGAACCCTAAAAAAAGAAGAACCCTAACAAAATTTAACATGTTTTTGGTAGGTGTTTTAATTCTGGAACGTATTGCATTTCAGTAGACGTTATTCTTTATTATTCGGCCGTATCATTAACTGGGCGGTGGCAATGGGCGAATCTTATGTAAAAATGTAAGGCGACGTCACGCGCAGGAACAGTACCGGATCAATCAGGAAGCTGTACACTGATTAATGACTGAATGATACGACTTCATTGGTTCATATCGGATGACGTAGTGAACTATAAGGAGCTCTCTGATTGGACAATAATAACTAATCAAAATCACGCCTAAGAAGACATCTGATTGGTTAGTTTTGGAGATTTTTCAGTGGTTGAGAATACTACACTCTGATTGGTCCTATATTATAGCTGCCTTTGATGTCACACGCGCGTTGTCGTCATTGTAGGCCGCCTTAACCGCAAGACCTAAATAATAATTTTTTTCTACTGTACATCAAATCTATTACATTTTAGTTGTATATTTTCGGATATGTTAAAGACACAAATAGTGCGAAAGAAATAAAATTTCGTTAAGTAACGCTCTCTAATGATTATTTCTTTGTTGATTTAGGAACTGATAGTTAACTCAAAACGTATAATAAAAATATACACGTTCTGCGCCAATAGTGTAAAACTCTAATCAGCAATTAATTCCTAGTTAAAATAACGTTAGAAAATTAGTTGTGCAGTGCTCTCTGTTTATTAGTACTATAGTAAAATTTCAAGCACAAAAATTACAATAATTCTTAGAAATAAAACCGTGCGTATTGATGTACTACGCCTATGTTATTTGAGGTAGATGTTGGTTTGAACATTAAATTTAATAAACTATTATCAGATTATATTTTTTGTGCGATTAATAATAATAATAATAATAGCCTTTCTTTATTAGTCTCCTTTAAAATTACATACTTTACATTGAGTAGATACATTACACATAAGATAATAACTATGTAATAATTAATTATATTAAAAAAAACAAATAAATTTATAAATTTTTAAACTTTAATGTTCAAATAAAATTATAATTTCTTTTTTTTATATATATATATATATATATATATAAACATGTGTTCCATTTGTGAGGATTCTTATAGATAAACGTACATTTTCTGATGAGCAAGTTCCATTCTGATGATCATCAGAATAGAGCACCGTATATAAAAAAATTATATAGTACCATTTTTTCCTCATCTACAAATATTTGTAAAATTGCCTATAACTTTTTGCTTTGGCAAGGTAGATGAGCTCGTTTTTCCTTTTATAAATATTCCTATATCCGGATATAAAGATATACTCCGGCCGTAGCATAATAATAATACGGCCTTCAGTGGACCAAATATTTTAAACTGTAAAAATATTTCGTGTTCAACCTGCAGTGGAAATATTTGTTGCTAGAAAGAAGTGTGAGAAGTGATGAGACTGAAGGGACAAGTGCAATTTAACGATTTACACACAAGCACCTCTAACAAATACATTCACGCGCTCAAATAAATACTGTATTTTAGGCACAAATTCAAATTAGGGCCTAATATTTTTAGTTTTTTAACATAGTTGGAATTTGTATTGGGTTTACAGAAGAAATATGTTTTAAAATAGAGGAAATTTTAAAAATTACGAAAATTACAGATTTCTTGAGGATTACGAATCTTAAAGATGAAACCACCCTTTTGAAAATGATAAAATTTTTCTACAGGTGAGTTCAATGCTAAAAAAAAATTGGCCTTTTCAAAAATCCGGAAAAATTGTTATTTCTGACGCTTTCCACATTATCACGTCTTCCGGACTAACGGATGCCGGATGAATGCGGTCTTGCTGTAATTCTTAATAAAATGCATATAAAATATGTATTTTTTATCTATCCAGGAAGGTATCTAAGTGTCTCGTATAGTACACTCTGAGTCTTGACTATCAGAGCCTTCTATAACTCATTATCAATATCTAGGTACCTACCTTAAATAACCGTCATCGTATAGCCTATGTCATAAAATATCTGAAATTTTACGATATCGATTGCTTCGATTGCATGTTTAAGACAATTGATTTTCATGATGTGGCAATAATTTTAGTAAATTATTTTTTCTTTTAAAATAAAAATTATTTTCTTAATAAATATAAAATAATTTTGAACTTCAAGTAACAACATAAATACAGTCTCAACTTATATTAGATTAATATTTTTGTAAACCGGTTTTAAATACACTCGACCCTCGATCTTCGTGGACTCCTATGTTCGAGGATCCGACCTTTACAAGATTTTGTATTTGTACATAAAAATTTCGATTTTCGAAATTATCACTTGGTGTTCGTGATTAGTACTTTAGATGCACTGTAGATGCTAAACCGACCTTAAACGAGAACTGTCTCTGTTCTCTAATCTAGTCAATGGATCAACAAATTATTTCTGTTTTCAAACGTTACCATCATAAAATTACTCTCAAAAAGTGTTATCTTGTCACCGATGCTGATGAAGAGAATGTTCCAACTTTAAATCAATTTTGGAAGCGGACAATCTAAGAGATGCTGCTGTGATTAACATTGCTGATGTTTGGAATCAAAACAGTGAAAGATGCTTATAATCCGGATGGAAATAGTTATGGCCAAGTTTATTTTTAAATACCGAAAGTAATGAGCCAACACAGTACTAAAGGGTACACTTAATGAAGACATGATTAATTTTAGCGCTAGATTGGATCTTCGAGTTTCAGAGGGTGATTTGAATGAACTATTCGACGCGCGCATTGATGTTCTGTCTGAAACCGATATTCTTGAATTGAACGAAAAACATAAAGAAGGAGATTTAATACAATTATTAACTGCAATAAATACAATTAAAACAATATTGGACGAAGATCAGTACTAGATAGAGCTTTAGTATTATGTCACAATTCAATAAGATCAGCTTGCCATCCTTACAAACTAAAACTTTAAGAACTTCAAACAAACCGGAACAAACAACGATTGTGAATTTTTTTAAGCCAAAGAAAAATGGCATCATTACCACTGATCAAGGTACATGAAATATCAAAACACGCTCCCGCATACATTCATTTATCTAATTTCATTACAGACGAAAAATTATCAAAAACTTATAACTGCTTTATATAAAACGTACGGTTATTTTTCATACAAAAACATAACAATCGCTTAACCGTTTCGGTCGTTACGGCTTGCGAAACAGAGGTCCTCGTAAAAATTTGTAGGTTACTGCTATATGTTGGCTCTAAAGTGTTGAAATTTCAGTTTAGCGTAAAATTGTATATAACATATTTTTAGATCAGATTTTTGTGAATAAAACCATGTTTTACATTTCTATTTTCGGCAAAATATAACGGAGTAATAAACGTTTGAAAATTGGTAAAATTTTCGAGCGTTTTCGTAAATTTGTATGGAACAGTTCCTGACCGGATAAGCTCAATTTCATAACAATAACGAAATACGCAACAAAATAATAACTATTTTGTTGCAACAAAAAAGTAACGAAATACTATTTTGTTTGAAAACTGGCGGCAGTTTATACGCGCCACAGCTGAGAAAGAATAAAAATAATTCCCCTCGCTCAAAGATGTCACCGACCGCCCCTTATTGTCTAGAGAGATGGCCTTCACAGCGTCACACCGTGGATATAGAAAAAGCATATACGCATTGACAGTTTTACCAATTCAAAAAATTATTTCATTCAATAGTTACTCTGTTTTAAACATAGTGAAGACCGAAAGTTAAGTTGGCCAACATTGGTAGCCTCCCACTAGGTATCAAGAAATTCAATGTGTTATGCATCAAATCAAAGTGAGATTGTCATGTTCTTTGCTTCCGCATCTTTTGATGATTAAAGGATTAAAACTAAGTGTCAGTGATTTGGATAGCTACCTTCAAATACCAGGTAAGGAACTAATAGTTTTTCTGTTCTTTGTTTTTCTATTTAATAAGATTTGTTAATCAAATTATTATTATTATTTTTTACGTGTATACTCTTAAGGATGCTTTGTGAGACAATTGGCGGGAAGCCGCCCGTTACGCCACGGTCCCAGTCGCCTTCTATTAAAAAAAGATAACTGTCTAGAATTTAGTGAATAATAAAAAAACAACCTGCCCCTGAAATAATAATAATAATTATTATTATATTTGAATTTTCAGTGATCTTTGGTTGTTGGGGATTCAATTAACATCACTCCCTCAGTATTAGTTGAACTGTGAGAGTACAGGGATAACTAAGAACAAACAACTCTTATTTTAATTTGTTTAAAAAAAAATATTGCATGAAGTTGCGTGAAAGCGCTTACAAGAGAAACAAAGCAGTGAGATTTTTACATTTATTTATTAGAAAATAAAATGCCTAATTTTTATTAATAAAAATTTATTATAATCTTGAATATAAATTATAGCTAGGGTACTAATCTCATTATGAATAAACTCGAATTATGAGTAAACTCGTTATGAATAAATAATTTAAATACTGCACCAGATTTAATGTAATTGTTAGTAGGTACATTACAAAACAATGAGCATCTGAGCGATCAGCAGCTACAGTAGTTTTTGTCTGCTTAGAACGAGGGGGATATATTTGTGGGATTATGCTGTTTGTTACAGCCCAAACTTGGTTACCAAAAATTGAACCTGCAACCACAGTTTTCCCACAATGAAGACTGAGACCATAGCCATTGGAGCCACTAACATAGTCAATAACCTAACCTGATCCTTAAGATTAGAATTTTTGTTAGTACATAAGTTGTTATTGATTGCAAATCGTTCATTACATGTTTAATTCATTTATTAGGTGCTTGGATATCATGATACATTTTGAATAAAAAATATTTTCCTGTAATAAATATGTTTAAATCCACCTGCTGTTTTCTGGCATTTTTTCTCCAAAACAAATTAATAGCTGCTCACAACAGCTATATCCATGACATTGCATTAACTTAAGCTGGATTTGTGCAGCTTCTGAAGCTGGATTTATGTAAGATTCTGAGCAGCTGTAGAATTAGTAAATATTAAAAGCATTAAACAATTAAAGTATGTTATCTAAATGGGCATTAGTTAACCATGAAGATGAAAATCAAACTTAAGTTTTTCATAATGTTACTAAAAAATGTTTTTTGTATGTGGATTTTACGAATGATATTAATGCTTTCAGAAAATGGAAAGAATAAAGAAAATACAAAATGTAGGTAATAAAAGGGAAGAAAAGCTGCTGGGAGAACTGCTTGTTCCGCAGTTTGAAATGAAAAGCACCAGTACTTTTGAGCGATGTATGGCATTACAAAGTAAGTGATATTATCTTGTCTATCTAAATTGAATTTATTATTTATTTTGTTAGCTACATAAAAGGATGTACTATTTAGCAATAAGCTAACAAGAAATATTCCTTGGTTTGACATTTTTTATAAAAAAATTTGCCATTGAGGTAGTAAGATGAATTAGTAGAAGGTTAAGTTTCCTCAACCTGCCAGCCAGGTATTTGCTGGTAGGTTTTCCCATGGGTACTACCTGCAACTAAAGCAGACTCCAATAGGCTAGACCTGACTCTACAGTAGGCTACTGGTACTGTAATTATTCAATATACGAAGCACAAACATTGACTAAACTTAACGCTACTGTACCATATTAAGATTCGATTGCACTCTTTGTAAGATTTGCAAGTTACGGATTTCAAACATGTAATAAAATGTGTCATATATATGTCTCAATTATAGAGTAATTATAATTATATAGAGTAATTATAGTAGGTACAAATTCATTAAAAAACCAAGTCTTAAAAATTGTAGAATTCATCCATGCTTTTTGTTGGTTTGTATACCAAAGTGGCAACACATCGTCTTTCTTTAAATTTTTAAAAGCTCTGAGTTTTCTTGGTTTTCCTATTAATGTTAACCTAAGTTTATGACTGCCAGTCACATTGCTACAAGCCAACACCGTAACCCGTTCCTTGCTTTTTTATAGCCCGAGGCTGAAGCTTCTTTTTTGGATGCGAGAGTTTTCGTGGGCAACATTTTATAGTTCAGACCAGTCTCGTCGCAATTATACAGCTGGTCACCGGAAATTCCTTCTTCGTCAAGGATTTTAAAAAGTAAGGTCTTAAATTCAGGAACAGCGTCTTTGTTCACCGATAAAGCCTCTCCACTGATTTCATCGGGCCAATCCCATGAAAACTTTTTACTGGTTGTTAATTTAAAAGTTGTAAATTTTCAGAAAATAAAGTAAAAAAAAAAAAATCATCGCCCGGACTAGCGCGATCCGGATTTTTGAGAGTCTACTGTACTTATTTTATACGTAATAATAAAACATTTTTATTAGTTATACCTTTTTTTAGTGATTCCATTACATTAGACAATTTTTTTTATAGATTAACAGAAAAAATTATAATTAATTAATATTCTTCTTTCTTTTCCTCCATGCTCTTATAAATGTTTCGACTGTATCCCATTTTAAGGGGAGTCTTAATATTTTTTTAAACTTTTAGATTTTATTAACTTAAAATTTTTCGTTTATAAATTTTTATTTTGTTGTCTGTATGTATTATGAAATATTATAGATATTTCTTTAAATTAGGACTACCTAAAAATATGTTTAAGGATAATGGTTAGTTAAAAACTGGTTTGAATTCTTTGACAAACTATGTCATTCAGTTTTTGTTATGAAAGTATCAAAAAATAGCTTTATTAAATCGTAGAAATTAATACGAAGAATCTTTGAAAAGTAAAAATTAGATATGTTTCAGTTTTCAAGAAAAGTGTGACCTAATTATCAACATGTGTGTAATACTATTACTACCAGAAAGAGAGAGGTGATGGGACAGACTATTTTTCTGAAACGTTGTTATGTGGATGTGCTTACTTTACACATTGCTGGCGGTTCAGCGCCAGCTTTCCAACATGTGTCTACTTTCTTACCTATGCTAGCGCACATTAGTCATTTAAAGAATTCTGTCTTTGTTGTGTCGATCATACACCTTCTATAGACTCAGATAGAGCATTGTCATGCAGTAGTATTACATGTATGAGTATAAAAAAAACGCTTGATTGGAAAATTACGTTCAAAACAGCCCTACCTTTTTAATACCTTACTTTGCTGTATGAGGCCTGGTCAAGATTGATTTCTGTGGTTTCAAAGATAGAGGCCTATACTGAAGCCTATACTAAAATGTACATTTTAAATGCGCATTTTTAATGAGTGACATCAGACATGAAAAACAAATGAAACAAACTCATGTCACTTGTTCATTTCACTCATGCATTGTGTCATTTTATGAACTGAACATAGCAGTCGACGTATGCACTTGTAAATTGCATTTTACTCACTTCAATAATTTTTCTTCTATTAATTTATAATCACATTTTTTTTGTAATTAATCTATTATTACAAAAATAATGTTTGATAAATTATTCAAAAATAAAGTATGTTTGTATATTTTATCAACAAATCAATTTCTCATTAAATCGGCTGTTTGTAAAAATGTACCATGAATAATGTAAAATATGTGCATTTCCCTTTCATTTTTCTTCTCTAAAAATGCGCATTTAAACGTGCATGAAAATCCTGTCACACAATTTGGCACTTTACTATCGAACAGTAGGCCAATATGACATTCATCCAAAGACATGGTGCACTGCAAGGAAGCGTACTGATTTAGATATCTTGCCAGGGATGAATCTATGACGATACGCTTGCAGTACGTTCTGTGTGAAAACGGCCTTTGGTGTGTCAAAATAGATACTGGATTCCAAATTCACTGTGTACTATTAAAATTTTATTAGCTCCAATTCAGTAACTTCTTTTGTTTACAGTGTGCAGAGCTCTGTTTCATGAAAGTGACGGTGCACAAGAAAAAAAAAGTGTTACTAGTCCAGGATTGCAGGATCCAAATGAGAGTAAGTATTGTTTTGAATAATGCAGGAATGAAATACAGTTTGTTGTATGTGACTGTTACTATGACTGATTATAGAATAAATGATGGGACTAAGTACCCAAAAAAGCAACAACTAAGTACCCATTGGAACAACCACTTTTTTGAAAAACTACTACAAATCTGAACTGTTTCTTTTTTTATGCTGATACCGAAACGACAGGTAGAAACATTTTAGAAGAAAATGCTGTTATTATTGACTTAAATATGTTTACAAAAAATAATATTTTTATCTTATAAGAATAATGCTTTCAAATTACAAATAATAAATCTTTATCTTTGTGACCATTTTTACAGTTTTACTTTGGTTGGAAAAAAGACTGAAGATATATGAAAATTACTTTTGGCTGGCCCAGAAAAATGGAGCGAAAAGTACTATGAAGAGGAAGGCTAGACGAATAGAGCTCTACAAGAGAAAAAAAATTTCTGATGTCAAAATTGGGAAAATTGTTGACATTTCAAAGCTCCCTGATCCGCTATCTAGCCTAATCAGCCCACCAGAAGAAGTTGAAAGCAGTGTAATATTTTTCAAACAGTGAGTTTCATTTGAATTAGGTATACTACAAAGATGAGTTTTAATAATCTTGTTTCTTTTTAGATCGGCAGCTATCACTGCTAGAAATAATGAAATATATAGACGAAATGAAGCAATTTGATATTTTGCTTTGGTTTTTGTATAAAAGTAGGTAGTAGTTTTTTAATTAAATGTTATTACTTTTTAAACAGTATTTCTCTCAGATTTTCTAGGATTTTCAGGAGGATGCTACTAGTAGCGCAAGGTTGATAAAAATGTTTAAAATTTTGTCATCTGAGTGTTTTATCTTATAAATCAAACTAACCTTCAGCCTATGAACCGAAAATCTGTAAGTTAATAAGCTAAGCATCGACTGTGATCTAACAATTCTCTTATTTAATGAAAGTATCACATCATGCCTTAAACAGTCATTAAGTCCATATGATTATGACAACTAATTTGTCAACCCCTTAGTTCTTGATTAATTTTTGAAAACGGGTTTAGAATTGCAAGGTTGCATATATGCTTTACTCTATGGACTATGCGGTCACGCTGAAAGTTGACTTGGCTGTCCTTAGGGATCTTCCTACTGAACGAAGGGTTAATGGACGGGTGTTCTGCTAGTACCTGGAGTTTTAAGACTAGCTTCCATTGCATTCTAAACCCATCTGTCCTAACAGGATTGAAAATAAACGTTGATGAAAAACGTTCGCTCTATAACAGAAATGAAGCCCCTCGTGAGATTGTGCATTAAGATTATGTTATAGTTTGAGAATTATTTCATCAGTTTTGTAATCAGACCTGTTACATGGCAGAGACCTGTAAGGAATTGATTTAAATGTGAGCCAAACAAATTTAAAGCAGTTTAAGTAACTATGTTTTTATTATAAACCTTTTTGAGTATTTTGATGAAGATTCAATATGTACTTTATTTGTGATTTTAAATAGCCGAGTTAAAATCAGTATTTGCTTTTCCAACATAATAGCCCACGTATAACTTCAGTTTGTTTTATGTCAGACTTTGATTACAACATAGGCAGTTACTAGTATTTTTTTTTTATTTTTTTTTTTAAATTTATTTAACGTCGCATCAACATCAAGGTCATTAGCGACGACGTTGGGGTGTAACTGTGTGTGATGAGGATGAAATGATTTTTTGTAACGTATGAAAATATAAATATAAAATATAATATATAATAACTAGCAGCTGAAGAAGACATAGTAAAAACATGTCAGTACATCTCTGCTAAGTACGGAATGGTTATGAAAGAATTAGACAAAGCATCACCTGGATCAAAAGAAAAGCAGCAGTCTTATAATACTTTATTAGATATGCTCATAACGCATATTATGTGCCTTATTAGAAGGAGGCCAGTGGATTTCAAAATAGGCCTTAATATTCATTATGAAAAACTGGAGCAACAAGAAGATTTAGTCAGTGAGATACAACACAGCAAACACATGCGTATGTCAGAAGAAGACCTCAATTTGTGCCGAAAATTTAAAATATTTTTTGTCCCTGGTAAGGGGTGAAAAGAGCTCGTCCCAATTGCCCTTACTAAATTAATGAAAGAGGCCATGGACTGCATACAAAGAAATAAATCTTATGTTGGTATAAGCACAGACAGCCTCTTTATAAGAGCTAGAGAGATGCCAGTGAATCCACGCGAATGCATAAGAAAAACAACAAAAAATTTAAACTTGAAGAAACCTTTGGACATGAGTGGGAATGGTTTATGCCATCATGCTGGCACATTTAGTAAACTCCATTCTACACATCCGCAGTATCAAGATTACCTTGCTAGCGCCCTTGGTCATACTCTTCACATACATAAACTGCATTATGAAATGCCGACCAGCATCGTTCAAAAACTGATAGTATGTCCTGTTCTGCATGATATGACCCAACCAGTTAACGAGCACCAGGGAACTCTTAACATGAGTTGTAGCAGTTCTGCGGTAACAGTAAATCATTCAGCTGATGAAAGTTCAACTACAGAATCTGAAATTACTCAAAGTATAGAAACTCCTCATTTCAGTGGGAGCGCAGATATTTTTACTGGAGAAGGTGACTCCTCTTCTTCTTGCAATGAAGATCAGGTGACCCCAAAAAAGAAAAGGAAAATTGTGCGACAACGATGGTCGGAAGATGAGAAAAAAATTATTTATGATACTTTCGGTGAAGACATTCTTGAAAAGAGACTGCCTTCACGTAATGCTGTAGTGCAACTCTTTAAGAATCATGAACTTATTCTCCATTCACGAACTATAGATGCTGTGGTAACTTTCTTACATAATAAGGTAATGAGGAAGCAGAAGAATGTTACCCCAGAAGTTAAAAAATTTCTTAAAACACACAAAAGAATAACTAATGTACCTCTGTAATGAAAATACAATGAAATAATATCAATATAATAATATAATAATAATATAATATAATAATATCAATATGTTTTTAAAAAAACTAAAATAATGATGCACGAGTATGGAAAATGAAGAGAAGATGATGCTTACATTATGCCTCTCTTAAATATCAACTTACCTGATTTTATTAATCTTTTTGAGTCTTTTATTAATACAATTTTTTGTCTTATTGCTGTTTTATATTTGTGTGCTATTAATATTTATATTTTTTGTGATACTGTTTTATTTTTATGCCTAATTCTTACCTAATGATAATAATCGATCAGTTTGTTGTATGAAAGAAAATTTTTGTTCTGAATTATAAATAAACGTTGGATTTTTGACAACAAAGATGTATATTATTTGCATTTTGAATTCTTTAATTTTTGACATGTACATAGATTATTTGGTTAATAAATGTTTTAATTGTTGACATATGTTTTATTTAATACCTGACTATTTTTTTGGTTGGTCACAAAAAAATTGATCAACAGATCAATGAAAGGATCAGCTTTCTGTGCTGTGGTAAGAGTGGCAGATTCAAATGCAATGGGTTTTTCAACACCTTCAGGTAAGTACTGCTCCTACATCATAACAACTACTGTCACAAGTAAGAATAATATTAATTTGTTAGGATCAACAAGAGCTAAAAATGATTTTTTATCAGTAATGCAAAGAGTAGATTTACTCTTTTCAAATGCTTCCTAATATTCATTGGACCAAAACCATTTTATTCCCTTGCCCAATAAACAATGCAAAGGTTCTAAAATACCGGGTGTCTTGCTGACAAATTTTCAGTAATAATAATTAAATAAGTTGTTAATTGTGACATATCTTGGGGACATGGAACATTTACAATTTTTGATTTTGAAGGACTAAGACCTTTATCACTAAGATGGTAACCTAAAATTTCCCAAGTTCTAACCAAAAATTTGCTTTTGATTACATTAATTTGGACATTGATTTATTAAGTTTTAACAAAACATTATTTAATATTGTTTTGCATGACATTTCATCTTCCCCACCAATAAGTATATCATCTTGATTGGCAGCACAACCATCAAGAATTTTATCAGCTGTTGTACACTGGAAAATAGCTGATGCCGAATAGCCCAAAACAAAGACTTTTGATGTACAAACCATTTATTGTATTAATGTTAAATGCTGGTTACTAGTCTCACTAACTTCTTGTAGCATTTATTATACACATTAGACAAGTCTAGCTTGCAAAATATTTTAGCATTATAAAACTGTTGAAAAATATCTAAAACTAAAAGAACTAAACTATAATATCTGTTAAAATATATATTGGGGTTTTGGAATAGGTCAGAAATAGGATTCTTCCTGGGGCGTAGGTAATAAATATAAACATATCAACAACGACAAATTTATTTACTGTGCCTTTTAAATTTACATAAAGATGTAATTTACCATTTTCACGAGGCACACAGACAACTGGGGAAGCCCACTGACTATATTTAATTTTGGATATTATACTTTTATTTTTCATTTTTAAAAATTCTTGTTTAACACCCTCTTAGAACAAGAGGCACATCATAGGCTTTAAAAAAATAGGTATACTGTCATCTCTGACATTAAAATGTACTTTAAATTGTTAAATGGGTTTATTATTGTACTTTTGAGAAGGCAACTGGAAATTCATTTCTAATTCACAAGTGACTTTATTTTTAAAGTTTTCCATAAAAACCTCTTGCGTATTAAAAAAAAGTAGTGATATAAACTCGTGGGTTAAATCACATGAGCAATATTATAAGGTTGTAAGTATTTTAGTAAAATTCAAACAAAAGACATGATTGTCCACCATGACATAACGTGCAATAACAATAATACATTGATACAATATCGCTGTAACACATGAGGGTCCCGAGTTTTATGCAAATCAGGCTGTGAATAACAAAGTTTCTTGCAACCATATTTGAATTTTAAGGGTTCAATTTCACGTCGTCAGATTTTTAATGGCATATCTATAATTTTCAGCAACCAAATGTACACTGGATTTCTGATATTCATGCGAATCAGACAATTAATAGCCGTGTCAGGTCTTTAGATCAATGTCTTTGAACTATCAAAAATGTAACGGTATATTCGTTTTCAGAGATCAAATATATGCGAGTTAATGCAAATCGAATCATAAATTACAAAATTAGGCTTTCTTATACTTCTACGTATCATTTCTCCACCCCTTTTAAAATCAAATGTTGGAAACCCAGAAATTAGTTTTTAGATCTTCAGCTTGTTAACATTTAGAAAAATAAACCAAATTACGACTCGATTGTTCTAGGAAAATCAGGATTAAGATTTTAGTTAGGCCTATATCGGAATATATTGCTGAAAGACGGAAAGTCGATCCCTTTGCAATATATAATACAATTAATCCTTTCTCAACTCTTTAAAAGTTGAATTTCGGGAAGCCCAGAAATAGGTTAGGTATTCATCCTGGCTACGTTTACATTCAGAAACAAAGTCAGTATCTCTGCTGGTTTGGAAGGTATTACGAAAAATCACTATTTAACCCTTTTCAACCCTTCAAAAACGAATTTTCGAAAAATATTTCTCGATGAGCCTATACATGTCAAGAATAAAACTACTGACCAAATTTCATAATTTTAAAGCTTGAGCGCTTTTTGCTCGACGATGGTGAATCTTATTTGTAGGCCTATACAGATGTTCAGTATTTCAAAATTATGCTTACACATTTTTTTTTTTTAATGCCTAATGTGTATGTTGCAATCTGTTCAATTCAGAACAATAAGCAACCCCATGACCCAATCAGATGAAGATGATGTGTATGACGTGTAGTCTTGTACAGACCCAGGCCGACCAGTCCTAAGAGAGTATGGTTAATTAAACCCCAACCATCAAAGTACACCGGTAACCACTGTCTAGTATTCAAATCCGTATAAAAATAACTACCTGTACTAGGATTTGAACCAGGAACCTTCGTCTCCGAAAATCAGCTGTTAAACAGCTTAAAAATTATCATTACATTTTAAAAATAAATGAAAGAATGTTTTATTTCAAATATTAGTTAAAGACTCTCTTCGCAATGTTACTACACAGAAGAATTGGCAGTTAAAAGTATGCTACCGTTAGCCTGGGTTTTTATTTAAAAAAACTGCAGCAAAGTTTTCTAGATTATGTTTTTATTTAATTAAGTCCAGATTTTGTGATTGAGAAAATCAAATTAAAATGGACCAAGTCAGTTGACATCGTTAATGGATTGTCGTACGATTGAAATACTGTATTGTTTTACTTATCTATTGATTTACGTAATTTTATAAATTAGAGTTTGGTAATTCGGAGACAATGTATTGAGCAGGTAGCGTCTAAGAAAATCTATACTTAAAAAAATTCCTGTAAAATTTAACTGATTGAACTGGAATGTTGTAGTGCACAGTTCTCTTTCGTCATTATCATGGGAGATGGAAATTTTCAGAGTGATCCGATTGTTACTCCTTTAGATGAAAATTTCGTATGATAACGTTCATTTCATAAGGTGAGAATGAGTTTGTATCAGTGTGTTTAGGATGGCCTTCTGGTTACAACAACACTTTGTTAATTCTAGAGCATAAACTTCAGGTGATTTGGAATCACCATGGGTGATTCCGAACGGAATCGCGCTGCGTAGTACGAACAATTCTTTAGATACGATTTTTGGCCTTTTCGGTGGCCGGTTTGACCAACTTTCCGATAAGGTACAATGATGAGTGCAATATGTTTTCTACTTATTTTTTTATGCTTAATCTAAAGTCAGAATATCAAAAACTCCACTTTGAAAAATTGTTCAGCGACATTCAGACATACGGAATAAGTGATTTTAGAAACGAACGATTTCGTTCGTAAAAATAAGATGTTAAATTTAAGAAAGCACAAAAATTGGAAAAGCAAATGTAATCGGAATAAATAAATCCAGAAAACTTTATTTAAAAGAACGCGGAATTGCTTGGTTTGTTGTTATTGTGCGGCGATTCGTATCCTTCTGTGGCACTCGTGAACTGCGTTTTGGCGGTAAATGAATTTAAGCATTATTTTCTGTTGGTAGCCAGGTACTTAATGCAGATCAAAGAATGCATAAGCGACCCCGTTCAGAATTAAACCTGTCACTGCTCAGAATTCAAACCACCATCAAGTTCAAATTTACCGTCGCAATTAATTAGTGTATATTTAAAAGTAGTAACTTTTTAAAATAACGTTTTACAAATATCCATAACAACTTGCTGTTTAACTAGAATCAACATAAAAGTAAGTACAAGACTTGCTGACAAGTGGGCCTACATCAAGTAGCCCCTACTGCAAAAACCAAGTTATCACAACACTGCATTTTCGTTTTAGTGGCGGCTGACCGCTTGTCCAAGTTTATTAGCGTTTTGGATTTTATCCAGATAGCGGGATAAAGGCCAAAAGATAGCGGGTTCAATGCTTCGGCCTTTCACCTGGAGGATTAACAGGTTCATTTCTCAGTCGGAGTATGGCATTTTTCGAGCTGTGTAATATTTTTTTAACCGTAAACATCATCCAAAACCATGTGAAAAAACCCACTTTCCAATAATTAGAAGTTACTGGTAAAACCCAGCGTAATCGCTTATAATGTAAGTTGTGATCGTGAGTTAAAAAATATTAATTCATTCTTTCTAGAATAGAACAATATACATACTAACACGTATTGGTCATCAGAATAGGAATTTTTACATGATAATTGAACGTTCCTTTTATGAGGAGAGCTCATCAGAATAGAACACTCATCAGAAATGGAACAATTGCACATCTATATATATAAGTATTTAGGAAACTAGGCCTATTTTTGGGCAAAGGCCTCTCCCAATGTTTTCCAACGGGATTTGTCTCTTGTTGTAATTTGCCAATGTGCACCGGCATGTTTTTTGACCAATTCGTCGTCCCACCTCAAACACTGTCTACCTCTACGCCTGATATTTTCAATCGGTTGCCATTCTGTAACTCGTTTTGTCCATCTGTCGTCATTTAGCCGTAACACATTTCCAGCCCAATTCCATTTCAGTCGCTTTGCCACTTCGACAACATTTTGAAGTTGTGTTCTCCTCCTTAGTTCTGTGTTTTTGATCTTGTCTCGGAAGGAAACCCCTAACATGCTCCGTTCCATGGCTCTTTGAGTGACTCTCAGTCTGTATACGTCCTTCTTTGACAAAGGCCATGTCTGTGCGCCGTAGGTCATGCAAGGAAGCACACAACAATTAAAAGCTAAGGTCTTTAATCTTTGAGACATTTTGCTTTTAAATACAAACTTCATTGACCAGTATTTTCTCCAAGCCAAAGTCATTCTGCGGTTTACTTCCTTACTGCATCCATTCCTAAAAGAAATAGTCTCTCCCAGATAAATCGCCTCATTTACCCATATTAATTTTTTACCATTTAGGACAATATCCTCTCGCTTACTGTTAGTAAGAAGAATAGTTTTATCATTATTTATCTCAAGTCCCGCTAATAGGCTAGCCTGCTGTAGTTCTTCTAGCACACCGCTTAATTCCGTTGGTGATTTCGCAAATAATGTAATATCATCTGCAAATCTTACATTACCTATGTTTCTTCCATTCACTCTTATACCCTTTTCATCCCAATCCAAATTTTTGAAAACTGAATCCAATGTTACATTGAAAAGATCGGGTGAGAGAGGATCGCCCTGTTTGACACCTCGTCCAACTGGAAAAAAATCGCCCGGATTCTCTAGGACCACTAGAGCTTCGCCATTTTTGTACCAATGCCAAAATACTCTTAATATTCTTTCATCTATCCCTAGCTCTTGTAATCCCTTAAAAACAGATACCAGTTTCACAGAATCAAAAGCCTTCGCAAAGTCCACCAAAGCTATATAAATTTCTATGTTATATTCTCTGCATTTTTCGATCAGCTGGTTCACTACCTGCAAATGATCCACAGTTGAAAACCCAGGGCGAAAACCCGCTTGTTCAATGTGTTGGTTGTACTCCACAATCGGTTTCATACGTCGTTGTATAATCTTAGCGAAAACTTTACTCAATGATGAAGAAAGAGTAATAGGACGGTAATTTTTAATATCCGTTACCTCTCCCTTTTTATGAAGCAGAATGATGTCCGATTTAAGCCATTGGCCTGGAACCTTGCCCTGCATCATTATTTGGTTAAATATGTGTGTTAAATTCTTTGAAATAAAGCACTCTGCCACTCTTAAGTATTCATTTATTATCTTGTCATTTCCTGGTGATTTTCCACTCTTGAGTTTATTTAGAACCGAACTGACTTCTTCCTCCAATATGGTAAGAAATGTCCTATGTTCGTCTTGGATTTCTGATGATTTTTTTTTTTTTTTTTTTTTAAAAAACTTAGATGCCACAGCCAGGATATCTTTTCTGCTTCTTTTTACAATTCCGTTTTCATCCCTCAAACCTGACAACCATAATCTACCTTGAGATAAAGATTTCCTGGTTTTCTTTACAGATAGGTCCGGTTGCATTAGACTTTTCACCAATTCGTTATTGTAAGCATTAATGTCTTTTCTAATATTGTATTTACAAGCTTTACATATAATATTTAATTCTAATTTATCTTCAATAGTTTTATTGTCCTTTCTCCATAATATCGATCTTTTCCTGATTAGTTCTAGTGTAAGGTCACTCAGTTTATTATTTCGTCTAATTCCTCTATTCACCTTTCTTTTTGATTCTTTACTTGTGTTAATTATAGTGTTTTCTAACCAGTTGTAATTTTCTTGCATATCACAATTTCTTGGTATCCTTTGAACCACTGCATTCTTAATATTCCTCTGAAAGTTTTCTAAGTTAATATGCTGATGTTGATTATTATCTTTAAAAAAATGTCTCCTAGATCTATCTGTGGTTAGTATTTTGCCTCGTATTAGCCTATGGTCTGAATGGAATTGGAAATTTTTAACTACACTTACATCATGGAACATATTCTTGTTTTTTGATAGTATAAAATCTATCTCATTTTTATGCTTACCATTTGGCGACAACCATGTCCATTTACGGCCTGCTCTTTTTTTAAAGAAACTGTTCAGAATTTTTAGGTTACATTCTTAGCAAAATCTTGTCAATCTCCAACCTCTTGTATTTCTTTTGCCGTAGCCTAAAGCACCAATCGTATCTTGTTCTCCTACCTTCCTGAGACCTATTTGGGCATTTAAATCTCCCATTATTATTGTTTCTTCCCTGTAATTTGTTTTCTTCTCTTCTAATACCTCTATTAAGCTTGTTCAAGTTCTACGATTTGTTCTTCAGACATTAAAGATCTTACATTTAAAGTGCTGAATGTACTATAATTTACTTTATAGTTTTTGTTTGATTGTGAAGTGGTGTGTATTGCTGAGTTATTTCTATTTCTAGTTGGGAGGTATTGGTCTCTTGCCCCCTTGCTGACCAAACGTTCTGGGGGTGTTGTTTTTGTAAATGAGTTGCTTTTTATATTATCACATTCTGTTTTCCCTATTTTACAATCGTATTTTTTAACATTTTTTGTCCTTATCTTGAGTCTAGTTTCCTCTAATTTTCATTCATTCCTGTCGTTAATTTTGTCTTCATCCTTATCTATAAGAAAACTTTCAATTGAGTTTTTCCTTTTATTTTCACTTTTCTTTGTTTTTTTTAACTATTTGCGCTGCTGGAGAATTTTGTTTAATCGATCCTTTGGGTGATTCACTCAGTAGACGCTTTTTAGGTTTTTCTGTTCCTTCTCTAACTATTAGTTTGTCATATCGTATAATGGCAAACTTTCCTTCTGACCTTGCTTTCTTCAAATCTACCTGGAGTTGTTTTCTAACTTGTATGACTTTTGGTGGGAAATCCTCAGAGATAAAAATATTTGATCCCTTTAAGCATTTTGCCTGTGTGATTATGTTTATTTTCTTTCTAGAAGAAACAAGCCCCACGATGACAAGTCTATTTTTATTTTCAGTCGCCCGGCCTATTCGTCTTATAAAATCTATTTCATTATCCTCTATATTTACCTTAAGTTTAGTTCTAATTAAATGGAAAACCGTGTTCTCAAGGTCCATATTATTTCCTTGTCCTTCTTCTAGGCCGTTTATAATTAAATTTTTCTTCCTATTCTCACGTTCTAGAAAATCAATTCTTTTTTCTTGCTCTTTAATGGTGTTATTCAGTGACATCAAGGAGTCTTGAAAATTCTCAGTGGGTTGCTTTGAAAATTTGCTCAGCTCTTCTTTGATGTTTGCTTTCATTTCTTTTTTCATTTCTTCTTTAAAGTTATCCAGTATTTTTTTGAAGGAGTCTAAATCCATCTTAATTTTAGATATTATAAAAGTTTTTATGACTGACTGATTTCAATATACAGGCAATAAAATTCAGTTCTAAAGAAAATTATTCCGTTATCTATATTTGTAACGGGTGATTCAAAAAGAGTGCCGGTTTTTAAACGGCTGGTAAATTTTTGTTTATCGGTTGGCAACATTGTTAGACCTCATTTCTATTTCGGAGAACATTCCGATTGACGATTCAGTTGTAGTTTCTCTTGTTCGCAGTGTAGTACTCTCGCAGTCTGTGTCTAACCATGGAGAAGTTTACTATTGCACAACGAGTGTTAATCGTCAAAACATTTTACCAGAGTGGAGAGAGTTATGCGGCTACTGTCAGGCGACTTCGCGGTACTCTAGGACGTAATGAAGCACCGAATGAATCAACAGTTCGCAGGCTCATGAAAAAGTTTTTTGAGACGGGTTCAACTGTCGACCTTAAAAGTTCTGGACGTCGTCGTTCTGGCCGAACTGAGCAGAACGTTGCGTTGGTTCGTGACAGTGTGGCTGTTAGCCCAGCAAAATCAATACGTCGCCGTTCTCAACAATTGGGTTTACGATGTTCTTCTGTACGGAGAATTCTTCGGTACGATCTCCAATATCACCCGTATAAAATTCAGTTGACGAAACATTTGAAAGTGGCAGACCACCAGAAGAGACGACAGTTTGTTGACTGGGTATTAAGAAAACGGCAGGATGATGACACCTTCGCAAACAAAATCATTTTCAGTGATGAGGCGCACTTCCACTTAAACGGTTTTGTTAATAAACAGAACTGCCGTATGTGGGGTTTAGAAAACCCTCGCGTCACGCTGCAATGTCACGCTGCACGAGAAACAATGTTGTTGCTCCGTGAACGGTTCCAGGATCGCATCATTTCCGGTAATTCCGACCATCAATAGCCACCAAGGTCGTGTGACTTGACGCCTTGTGGCTTTCATCTTTGGGGTCATCTGAAGTCATTGGTGTATGCCAATAAACCCCGAAACATCAATGACTTGAAGGAGGAAATTCGACGGGTTATCGGGCAAATGGAAGTCGAAACTTGTCGTGCAGTAGTATCCAATTTCATGGACAGAGTTGATGCGTGCATGGGCAGTAGAGGAGGACACATGCATGGCATCATTTTTCATACATGAAATCGGAAGGTAAGATGAACTTGTTGATGTATTTATTTTCAATTTTTCAATAAAATAAATCTCTTAATTTGATATATCAAAACCGGCGCTCTTTTTGAATCACCCCATATATATCCAGTTTATTGATGTTCGACTAATATTGCTTATTGAGTAGATCGAGTAAACCCAGTTTTAATTATTATTTAGTTTATAATGATATTATGTTGTTGCGGTAAGATAAATTGTCGTAGATATTTTATATCCTCTATTTCTAAACGACTGATAAGCAACGACAGCCGGCCGGTCAATTAGTGACCTTTACCTTGAGTCTCCTTCCAAACTCTATTAATACTATTGTATGACAATATAAAGCTGGCATTAACTAGTATTTTAAATTATTTTACCTTAGTTTTTAACAAATATCTCACCCAAACCTCCATATAGTTTACAAGATTCTTGACGTATATTTTAAGAACGATCACTTATATAACATACTATTTTACAATTGACATAACTTTTAATTAAACCACTCAATCATAAAGTAAGCCACTAAATCATAAAGTATATAGTTAGAGTATATATATATATATATATATATATATATATATATATATATAAAGTATATCATAAAGTAAGCCACTAAATCATAAAGTTCCACTCAATCATAAAGTAAACCACTCAATTTACACAAAGAAGTACGATATCTAGGATTAAATTTTGATAAAAGGTTAACGTGGAACACCCATATAAAGATAAAACGGTTACTTTTAAATTCACGAGTCAAACAACTATATCGGCTACTTAATCGAAAATCACATGTTACTTTAAAAACAAAGGTCAAAATTTATAAAAGTCTTCTGATGCCATTGTGGACCTATGGCGTTCAGATATACGGAAGTGCCAGCTCGACAACATTAAAGAAAGTACAAGTATGTCAGTCCAAACTGCTTCGCATGATCACCAATGCTCCGTACTACGTGTCAAATTCAACACTTCATACTGACCTACAAATACCTTACGTTACCGAAACAGTGAAAAGGTTGTACGCGAGGTTTCATTCATAATTGAACGGCCACCGTAACCCGCTTGTAAGGGGAATTCTGATCAATCCTCGGCTCGCCAGACGACTAAAAAGAAGATGGAGCAGAGACCTGCTGAGATGACACCATTCCACTACTTTCCACCATTTCACCACTCTGTGCTACTGTTATCCCCATCATTTATCATCAAATTTCTTAGTTTTAATATTTGTTAAATTGTTATGTCTATTTGCTATGTTTGTTACTATTTGTATGTTTTTTATTTTTTGAACCCAAAATGAATGTCAATGGACATGTAATTTTATCCTACAATCACTGTGATTTATATTACTCTGTGCTGAAATTTGGTCGTTGTATTGTTATTGTACAGTTCCAAATAAATAAAATAATATAAAAAAAAACCACTCAACCGATACAGTAATCACGACCGTTGTTCATTCGATGTTAATCGTATCGCAGTCCGCGCGCAACTCCCTTTTGTACGATTAGTCAGATTAAATTTGAACGTTCTTTCATAACGACTTTAATAACATCCTTTCTTACAAATCTGATTTTTCAAGTTACTTAAAATTAGGTAAATAATGAGATGTTAAATACTCGGCACAATTAATTTGAGTTTTTAGATCATTAGGGTAGAAGTTAGTTCAAACATTTACAAGTTATCTGAAATAAACTGAAAAGTTATTTGGGTTACTTTTTTTGTTTTCTAACCGTATTTTCAGTAGAAAAGTCATTTGATGAGCAAAGCAGGTCTTCTAAAAAATTTTCAGTTCGCACCTTGCAAATGCGCCTTTAATATATTCACACTGCAAAGTCTAACCGTATAATAATCTACTGTCATATGTAGAAGGTCTAACAGTGTTTATTTCACCAGTACTTCTTATGTTGTTATAATGTTTTAGTCGAAAATTGCTTCATTCGTGAAGAAAACGGAACTATTATTTTAGCCGTGGAAGTAGCAGTTGAAATTTAAAAAATATTTCACAGTTTAACTGCCTCTTGTAGGCAATACTAAATATTCGCATCGCAAAAAAAATAATGACACAAGCAGCGAATAAACGCGGAGAAATGTCAAAAATATTGCCTAGAAATTTTTCATATCGTTAACCGTTTTTAGTGTGACTGATTGTCGTTAAAAGGGCACAATTTGTATTTTGCTCTTACTAGGTATTGTTCAAGTATATTCTAAATTTCAGTTTGGTAATGCCGGCGATTCTACTGACGATTAGTTGACAAAAAAACTTCAGAGACGTCTTAATTAGAATAAACTTTAATATACAATGAAAATATCACAATGTGTTACGTTCGTATGTGGTTTTTGCATGGTAGCCGACAAAATAATGTCTTAAATTTAAGCAAGCTTGTATGTGACAACGCAATCTATTCTTGTGCTTCCTTTTTATGACTTTTTTAATTTCATACTGATAAAAGCAGTATAAATATACTGCTGTTTCATACAATAAACCATAATCATTCCGTACTGGGAAGAACCTTAACAAGTTTTAAAATGTTTTTGGTAGGCGTTTTAATTCTGGAAAGTATAGCATTTCAGTAGACGTTAATTGTTTAATATTCGGCCGTATCGTTGTCTGGGCGGTGACAATGGGCGGATTGATGTAAAAATGTAAGTCGACGTCACGCGCAGGAACAGTACCGGACCAATCAGGAAGCTCGGTACTGACAAACGACGTAATACTGATTGAAACGTTTTTATTGGTTGATATCGGATGGCTATAATGAGCCCTCTGATTGGACAATATTAACTAATCAAAATGACGCCTAAGAAGACATCTGATTGGTTGGGTTTGAAGATTTTTCATTGGTTAAGAATACTAGTTTCTGATTGGTCCAATATTATATCTTTTATTGACGTCACACGGACGTCTCCGTCATCGTAGGCCGCCTCACTAGCAAGACCTAAATAATTATATTTTCAAGTGTAGATCAGTTCTATTAGATTTCAATTATATGTTTTCAGATATGTTATAGACACAAATGGTGCTGAAGAAAAAAACATTCGTTAACTAACGCTTTATAATGATTATTTCTTTGTTGATTTAGGATCCGATAATTAACTCAAAATATATAATTAAAATGTACACATTCTGCGCCACCAGTGTAAAATTCCAATTAACAATTCATTCATCCTTAAAAAACATTAGAAAATTAGTTGTGCATGGCTCTCTGTTTATTATTGCTTTAGTTAAAATTCAAACACAAAAATTATAATAACTCTCTGAAATAAGACCGTACGTATTGATAGACTACGCCTATGTTATTTAAGGAAGATGTTGGTTTGAACATTAAATTGAATAAATTATTATCAAATTATATTTTTTGTGAGATTAATAAGATTAAATTTTAACATTCCTTCATAACATTGATCAAATCCTTTATTTCAAATCCAATCTATCAAGTAACTTGTTGTTATTTAGGTCAACAGCCAAAAGGCGGGTTTGAACCTCCAAAGGTTTTACTAAGTAAAACGAGGAGTGAGGTTGTTTACAATTGTCTTCCTCACTGAGTGGAAAAGTATGCTTATCAGCAGGCCGGGCCCTCTAAAAAGCACATATTTTCCACTCTGTAAATGACACCTTTACTTCATTCACCACAGGGTCTGGCTGTACAATGAAATTCATTACTTTCAGAGAAAATAACTTTGATTAGTGCCTTTACACCTCTACCTCTTCTGTTCTTCAATGATCCAGTCATTTAATTGACTGACCATGTGATAAGAAACAGAACTATTTATTTTAGCCCTGCAACAAACAGATTGAGTGTAAATAATTTGACACCCCACCTGTCTGTTATGGGCAACAAGTAACTTAAAATTAGGTAAATAATGAGATGTTAAATACTTGGCACAATCAATTTCGGTTTTTAGATCATTAGGCTAGATGTTAGTTCAAACATTTACAGGTTATCTGAAATACAAACTAAATATTTAATTCGGTTATTTTTTTTATTGTTTATAACCGTATCACTCAGTAGAAGCGTGTTTTCATGAGCGTAGCAGGGCTTCTAAAAAAGGTTTCAGTTCGCACGTTTCAAACGGCGCCGTTAATATATTCACTACAAGGTCTAACTGCATAATTATCAACTGTCATTGTAACAATCTCTAAAAGTGTTTATTTCATTAGTACCTCTAACTTTCTTAATAATGTTTTAGTCGAAAATTTGCTTCTCTCGCTAAGAAAACAGAACGATTATTGTAGCCGTGGAAGTAGCAGTTAAAATTTAAAACATATTTCACAGTTTAACTGCCTCTTGTAGGCAATACTAAATTTTCGCATCGTAAAATAAAAATATGACACAAGCAGCGAATAAACGCGGAGAAATGTCAAAAATATCGCCCAGAAATTTTTCATATCGTTACCCGTTTTTAGTAAGACTGATTGTCATTAAAAGGGCACAGGTTCTTGTTTGCTCTTACTAGGTATTGTTTAAGTATATTCTAAATTTCAGTTTGGTAATTCCGCCGAATCTACTGACGATTAGTTGACAAAAAAACTTCAGAGACGTCCTTATTAGAATAAACTTCAATATATAATGAAAAAATCACAATGTGTTACGTTATTATAGTAGTGTTTGCATGGAAGCCGTCAAAATAATGTCTTAAATTTAAGCAAGCGTATATGTGACAACGCAAGCTATTGTTGTCCTTCCTTTCTATGACTTTTTTTATTTTATATTGTGAAAAGCAGTATAAATATACTGCTGTTTCATACAATAAACCATAATCATTCCGTACTCGGAGGAACCTTAACAAGTTTAAAAATGTTTTTGTTACGCGTTTTAATTCTAGAAAGTATTGCATTTCAGTAGACGTTAATTGTTTAATATTCGGCCGTATCGTTAACTGGGCGGTGACAATGGGCGGATTTATGTAAAAATGTAAGTCGACGTCACGCGCAGGAACAGTACCGGACCAATCAGAAAGCTCGATACTGACAAATGACGTAATACTGATTGAGACGTTTTCATTGGTTGATATCGGGTGACGTAGTGAACTATTATGAGCCCTCTGATTGGACAATATTAACCAATCAAAAGAAGAACCCTAAAAAAAGAAGAACCCTAACAAAATTTAACATGTTTTTGGTAGGTGTTTTAATTCTGGAACGTATTGCATTTCAGTAGACGTTATTCTCTATTATTCGGCCGTATCATTAACTGGGCGGTGGCAATGGGCGAATCTTATGTAAAAATGTAAGGCGACGTCACGCGCAGGAACAGTACCGGATCAATCAGGAAGCTCGACACTGACAAATGACTGAATGATACGACTTCATTGGTTCATATCGGATGACGTAGTGAACTATAAGGAGCTCTCTGATTGGACAATAATAACTAATCAAAATCACGCCTAAGAAGACATCTGATTGGTTAGTTTTGGAGATTTTTCAGTGGTTGAGAATACTACACTCTGATTGGTCCTATATTATAGCTGCCTTTGACGTCACACGCGCGTTGTCGTCATTGTAAGCCGCCTTAACCGCAAGACCTAAATAATAATTTTTTTCTACTGTACATCAAATCTATTACATTTTAGTTGTATATTTTCGGATATGTTAAAGACAAAAATAGTGCGAAAGAAATAAAATTTCGTTAAGTAACGCTCTCTAATGATTATTTCTTTGTTGATTTAGGAACTGATAGTTAACTCAAAACGTATAATAAAAATATACACGTTCTGCGCCAATAGTGTAAAACTCTAATCAGCAATTAATTCCTAGTTAAAATAACGTTAGAAAATTAGTTGTGCAGTGCTCTCTGTTTATTAGTACTATAGTAAAATTTCAAGCACAAAAATTACAATAATTCTTAGAAATAAAACCGTGCGTATTGATGTACTACGCCTATGTTATTTGAGGTAGATGTTGGTTTGAACATTCAATTTAATAAACTATTATCAGATTATATTTTTTGTGCGATTAATAATAATAATAATAGCCTTTCTTTATTAGTCTCCTTTAAAATTACATACTTTACATTGAGTAGATACATTACACATAAGATAATAACTATGTAATAATTAATTATATTAAAAAAAACAAATAAATTTATAAATTTTTAAACTTTAATGTTCAAATAAAATTATAATTTCTTTTTTATATATATATATATATATATATATATATATATATATAAGTATTTAGGAAACTAGGCCTATTTTTGGGCAAAGGCCTCTCCCAATGTTTTCCAACGGGATTTGTCTCTTGTTGTAATTTGCCAATGTGCACCGGCATGTTTTTTGACCAATTCGTCGTCCCACCTCAAACACTGTCTACCTCTACGCCTGATATTTTCAATCGGTTGCCATTCTGTAACTCGTTTTGTCCATCTGTCGTCATTTAGCTGTAACACATTTCCAGCCCAATTCCATTTCAGTCGCTTTGCCACTTCGACAACATTTTGAAGTTGTGTTCTCCTCCTTAGTTCTGTGTTTTTGATCTTGTCTCGGAAGGAAACCCCTAACATGCTCCGTTCCATGGCTCTTTGAGTGACTCTCAGTCTGTATACGTCCTTCTTTGACAAAGGCCATGTCTGTGCGCCGTAGGTCATGCAAGGAAGCACACAACAATTAAAAGCTAAGGTCTTTAATCTTTGAGACATATTGCTTTTAAATATAAACTTCATTGACCAGTATTTTCTCCAAGCCAAAGTCATTCTGCGGTTTACTTCCTTACTGCATCCATTCCTAAAAGAAATAGTCTCTCCCAGATAAATCGCCTCATTTACCCATATTAATTTTTTACCATTTAGGACAATATCCTCTCGCTTACTGTTAGTAAGAAGAATAGTTTTATCATTATTTATCTCAAGTCCCGCTAATAGGCTAGCCTGCTGTAGTTCTTCTAGCACACCGCTTAATTCCGTTGGTGATTTCGCAAATAATGTAATATCATCTGCAAATCTTACATTACCTATGTTTCTTCCATTCACTCTTATACCCTTTTCATCCCAATCCAAATTTTTGAAAACTGAATCCAATGTTACATTGAAAAGATCGGGTGAGAAAGGATCGCCCTGTTTGACACCTCGTCCAACTGGAAAAAAATCGCCCGGATTCTCTAGGACCACTAGAGCTTCGCCATTTTTGTACCAATGCCAAAATACTCTTAATATTCTTTCATCTATCCCTAGCTCTTGTAATCCCTTAAAAACAGATACCAGTTTCACAGAATCAAAAGCCTTCGCAAAGTCCACCAAAGCTATATAAATTTCTATATTATATTCTCTGCATTTTTCGATCAGCTGGTTCACTACCTGCAAATGATCCACAGTTGAAAACCCAGGGCGAAAACCCGCTTGTTCAATGTGTTGGTTGTACTCCACAATCGGTTTCATACGTCGTTGTATAATCTTAGCGAAAACTTTACTCAATGATGAAGAAAGAGTAATAGGACGGTAATTTTTAATATCCGTTACCTCTCCCTTTTTATGAAGCAGAATGATGTCCGATTTAAGCCATTGGCCTGGAACCTTGCCCTGCATCATTATTTGGTTAAATATGTGTGTTAAATTCTTTGAAATAAAGCACTCTGCCACTCTTAAGTATTCATTTATTATCTTGTCATTTCCTGGTGATTTTCCACTCTTGAGTTTATTTAGAACCGAACTGACTTCTTCCTCCAATATGTTAAGAAATGTCCTATGTTCGTCTTGGATTTCTGATGATTTTTTTTTTTTTTTTTTTTTTTAAAAACTTAGATGCCACAGCCAGGATATCTTTTCTGCTTCTTTTTACAATTCCGTTTTCATCCCTCAAACCTGACAACCATAATCTACCTTGAGATAAAGATTTCCTGGTTTTCTTTACAGATAGGTCCGGTTGCATTAGACTTTTCACCAATTCGTTATTGTAAGCATTAATGTCTTTTCTAATATTGTATTTACAAGCTTTACATATAATATTTAATTCTAATTTATCTTCAATAGTTTTATTGTCCTTTCTCCATAATATCGATCTTTTCCTGATTAGTTCTAGTGTAAGGTCACTCAGTTTATTATTTCGTCTAATTCCTCTATTCACCTTTCTTTTTGATTCTTTACTTGTGTTAATTATAGTGTTTTCTAACCAGTTGTAATTTTCTTGCATATCACAATTTCTTGGTATCCTTTGAACCACTGCATTCTTAATATTCCTCTGAAAGTTTTCTAAGTTAATATGCTGATGTTGATTATTATCTTTAAAAAAATGTCTCCTAGATCTATCTGTGGTTAGTATTTTGCCTCGTATTAGCCTATGGTCTGAATGGAATTGGAAATTTTTAACTACACTTACATCATGGAACATATTCTTGTTTTTTGATAGTATAAAATCTATCTCATTTTTATGCTTACCATTTGGCGACAACCATGTCCATTTACGGCCTGCTCTTTTTTTAAAGAAACTGTTCAGAATTTTTAGGTTACATTCTTAGCAAAATCTTGTCAATCTCCAACCTCTTGTATTTCTTTTGCCGTAGCCTAAAGCACCAATCGTATCTTGTTCTCCTACCTTCCTGAGACCTATTTGGGCATTTAAATCTCCCATTATTATTGTTTCTTCCCTGTAATTTGTTTTCTTCTCTTCTAATTCCTCTATTAATAAGTTATAGAATTGTTCGATTTCTTTTTCAGTAGAAGAGCTGGTCGGTGCATACACTTGAATAAACCGTAGTATCACTTGGTTTCGTCTAATACTGAGGGTAGAGATTCTATCTGATATAGGTTTGAATTCTAAAATATCATTTCTAAATTTATTATGGTGAACTAAAAAACCCGTTCCATTTTTACCGGATACTTCTCCGAAATAGAAAATATAAATTTGCTTTTCCTCTCAATTATTTTTTCACCTTGTCTTCTTATTTCCGATAATCCTAATATGTCAATATCACTATTGCTTAAAGCTTGTTCAAGTTTTACAATTTGTTCTTCAGACATTAAAGATCTTACATTTAAAGTGCTGAATGTACTATAATTTACTTTATAGTTTTTGTTTGATTGTGAAGTGGTGTGTATTGCTGAGTTATTTCTATTTCTAGTTGGGAGGTATTGGTCTCTTGCCCCCTTGCTGACCAAACGTTCTGGGGGTGTTGTTTTTGTAAATGAGTTGCTTTTTATATTATCACATTCTGTTTTCCCTATTTCACAATCGTATTTTTTAACATTTTTTGTCCTTATCTTGAGTCTAGTTTCCTCTAATTTTCATTCATTCCTGTCGTTAATTTTGTCTTCATCCTTATCTATAAGAAAACTTTCAATTGAGTTTTTCCTTTTATTTTCACTTTTCTTTGTTTTTTTTTAACTATTTGCGCTGCTGGAAAATTTTGTTTAATCGATCCTTTGGGTGATTCACTCAGTAGACGCTTTTTAGGTTTTTCTGTTCCTTCTCTAACTATTAGTTTGTCATATCGTATAATGGCAAACTTTCCTTCTGACCTTGCTTTCTTCAAATCTACCTGGAGTTGTTTTCTAACTTGTATGACTTTTGGTGGGAAATCCTCAGAGATAAAAATATTTGATCCCTTTAAGCATTTTGCCTGTGTGATTATGTTTATTTTCTTTCTAGAAGAAACAAGCCCCACGATGACAAGTCTATTTTTATTTTCAGTCGCCCGGCCTATTCGTCTTATAAAATCTATTTCATTATCCTCTATATTTACCTTAAGTTTAGTTCTAATTAAATGGAAAACCGTGTTCTCAAGGTCCATATTATTTCCTTGTCCTTCTTCTAGGCCGTTTATAATTAAATTTTTCTTCCTATTCTCACGTTCTAGAAAATCAATTCTTTTTTCTTGCTCTTTAAAGGTGTTATTCAGTGACATCAAGGAGTCTTGAAAATTCTCAGTGGGTTGCTTTGAAAATTTGCTCAGCTCTTCTTTGATGTTTGCTTTCATTTCTTTTTTCATTTCTTCTTTAAAGTTATCCAGTATTTTTTTGAAGGAGTCTAAATCCATCTTAATTTTAGATATTATAAAAGTTTTTATGACTGACTGATTTCAATATACAGGCAATAAAATTCAGTTCTAAAGAAAATTATTCCGTTATCTATATTTGTAACGGGTGATTCAAAAAGAGCGCCGGTTTTTAAACGGCTGGTAAATTTTTGTTTATCGGTTGGCAACATTGTTAGACCTCATTTCTATTTCGGAGAACATTCCGATTGACGATTCAGTTGTAGTTTCTCTTGTTCGCAGTGTAGTACTCTCGCAGTCTGTGTCTAACCATGGTGAAGTTTACTATTGCACAACGAGTGTTAATCGTCAAAACATTTTACCAGAGTGGAGAGAGTTATGCGGCTACTGTCAGGCGACTTCGCGGTACTCTAGGACGTAATGAAGCACCGAATGAATCAACAGTTCGCAGGCTCATGAAAAAGTTTTTTGAGACGGGTTCAACAGTCGACCTTAAAAGTTCTGGACGTCGTCGTTCTGGCCGAACTGAGCAGAACGTTGCGTTGGTTCGTGACAGTGTGGCTGTTAGCCCAGCAAAATCAATACGTCGCCGTTCTCAACAATTGGGTTTACGATGTTCTTCTGTACGGAGAATTCTTCGGTACGATCTCCAATATCACCCGTATAAAATTCAGTTGACGAAACATTTGAAAGTGGCAGACCACCAGAAGAGACGACAGTTTGTTGACTGGGTATTAAGAAAACGGCAGGATGATGACACCTTCGCAAACAAAATCATTTTCAGTGATGAGGCGCACTTCCACTTAAACGGTTTTGTTAATAAACAGAACTGCCGTATGTGGGGTTTAGAAAACCCTCGCGTCACGCTGCAATGTCACGCTGCACGAGAAACAATGTTGTTGCTCCGTGAACGGTTCCAGGATCGCATCATTTCCCGTAATTCCGACCATCAATAGCCACCAAGGTCGTGTGACTTGACGCCTTGTGGCTTTCATCTTTGGGGTCATCTGAAGTCAATGGTGTATGCCAATAAACCCCGAAACATCAATGACTTGAAGGAAGAAATTCGACGGGTTATCGGGCAAATGGAAGTCGAAACTTGTCGTGCAGTAGTATCCAATTTCATGGACAGAGTTGATGCGTGCATGGGCAGTAGAGGAGGACACATGCATGGCATCATTTTTCATACATGAAATCGGAAGGTAAGATGAACTTGTTGATGTATTTATTTTCAATTTTTCAATAAAATAAATCTCTTAATTTGATATATCAAAACCGGCGCTCTTTTTGAATCACCCCATATATATCCAGTTTATTGATGTTCGACTAATATTGCTTATTGAGTAGATCGAGTAAACCCAGTTTTAATTATTATTTAGTTTATAATGATATTATGTTGTTGCGGTAAGATAAATTGTCGTAGATATTTTATATCCTCTATTTCTAAAAGACTGATAAGCAACGACAGCCGGCCGGTCAATTAGTGACCTTTACCTTGAGTCTCCTTCCAAACACTATTAATACTATTGTATGACAATATAAAGCTGGCATTAAATAGTATTTTAAATTATTTTACCTTAGTTTTTAACAAATATCTCACCCAAACCTCCATATAGTTTACAAGATTCTTGACGTATATTTTAAGAACGATCACTTATATAACATACTATTTTACAATTGATATAACTTTTAATTAAACCACTCAATCATAAAGTAAGCCACTAAATCATAAAGTATATAGGTAAAGTATATATATATATATATATATATATATATATATATATATATATATATATATATATATATATATAAAGTATATCATAAAGTAAGCCACTAAATCATAAAGTTCCACTTAATCATAAAGTAAACCACTCAATTTACACAAAGAAGTACGATATCTAGGATTAAATTTTGATAAAAGGTTAACGTGGAACACCCATATAAAGATAAAACGATTACTTTTAAATTCACGAGTCAAACAACTATATCGGCTACTTAATCGAAAATCACATGTTTCTTTAAAAACAAAGGTCAAAATTTATAAAAGTCTTCTGATGCCATTGTGGACCTATGGCGTTCAGATATACGGAAGTGCCAGCTCGACAACATTAAAGAAAGTACAAGTATGTCAGTCCAAACTGCTTCGCATGATCACCAATGCTCCGTACTACGTGTCAAATTCAACACTTCATACTGACCTACAAATACCTTACGTTACCGAAACAGTGAAAAGGTTGTACCCGAGGTTTCATTCAAAATTGAACGGCCACCGTAAACCGCTTGTAAGGGGAATTCTGATCAATCCTCGGCTCGCCAGACGACTAAAAAGAAGATGGAGCAGAGACCTGCTGAGATGACACCATTCCACTACTTTCCACCATTTCACCACTCTGTGCTACTGTTATCCCCATCATTTATCATCAAATTTCTTAGTTTTAATATTTGTTAATTTGTTATGTCTATTTGCTATGTTTGTTACTATTTGTATGTTTTTTATTTTTTGAACCCAAAATGAATGTCAATGGACATGTTAAATACACGGCACAATTAATTTGAGTTTTTAGATCATTAGGGTAGAAGTTAGTTCAAACATTTACAAGTTATCTGAAATAAACTGAAAAGTTATTTGGGTTACTTTTTTTGTTTTCTAACCGTATGTTCAGTAGAAAAGTCATTTGATGAGCAAAGCAGGTCTTCTAAAAAAATTTCAGTTCGCACCTTGCAAATGCGCCTTTAATATATTCACACTGCAAGGTCTAACTGCATAATAATCTACTGTCATATGTAGAAGGTCTAACAGTGTTTATTTCACCAGTACTTCTTATGTTGTTATAATTTTTTAGTCGAAAATTGCTTCATTCGTGAAGAAAACAGAACTATTATTTTAGCCGTGGATGTAGCAGTTGAAATTTAAAAAATATTTCACAGTTTAACTGCCTCTTGTAGGCAATACTAAATTTTCGCATCGCAAAAAAAAATAATGACACAAGCAGCGAATAAACGCGGAGAAATGTCAAAAATATTGCCTAGAAATTTTTCATATCGTTAACCGTTTTTAGTGTGACTGATTGTCGTTAAAAGGGCACAATTTGTATTTTGCTCTTACTAGGTATTGTTCAAGTATATTCTAAATTTCAGTTTGGTATTACCGGCGATTCTACTGACGATTAGTTGACAAAAAAACTTCAGAGACGTCTTACTTAGAATAAACTTTAATATACAATGAAAAGATCACAATGTGTTACGTTCGTATGTGGTTTTTGCATGGTAGCCGACAAAATAATGTCTTAAATTTAAGCAAGCTTGTATGTGACAACGCAATCTATTCTTGTGCTTCCTTTTTATGACTTTTTTAATTTCATACTGTAAAAAGCAGTATAAATATACTGCTGTTTCATACAATAAACCATAATCATTCCGTACTGGGAAGAACCTTAACAAGTTTTAAAATGTTTTTGGTAGGCGTTTTAATTCTGGAAAGTATAGCATTTCAGTAGACGTTAATTGTTTAATATTCGGCCGTATCGTTGTCTGGGCGGTGACAATGGGCGGATTGATGTAAAAATGTAAGTCGACGTCACGCGCAGGAACAGTACCTGACCAATCAGGAAGCTCGGTTCTGACAAATGACGTAATACTGATTGAGACGTTTTCATTGGTTGATATCGGATGACGTAGTGAACTGTAATGAGCCCTCTGATTGGACAATATTAACCAATCAAAATGACGCCTAAGAAGACATCTGATTGGTTAGGTTTGAAGATTTTTCATAGGTTGAGAATACTAGTTTCTGATTGGTCCAATATTATATCTTTTATTAACGTCACACGGACGTCACCGTCATCGTAAGCCGCCTCACTCGCAAGACCTAAATAATTATATTTTCAACTGTAGATCAGTTCTATTAGATTTCAATTATAT
This sequence comes from Catonia carolina, assembly GCA_035578175.1. NCBI lineage: Eukaryota > Metazoa > Arthropoda > Insecta > Hemiptera > Achilidae > Catonia > Catonia carolina. Next base: position 51,872,683 of record JAQMRL010000006.1, on the reverse strand, counting down.
ATTTTCAGATATGTTATAGACACAAATAGTGCTGAATAAAAAAACATTCGTTAACTAACGCTTAATAATGATTATTTCTTTGTTGATTTAGGATCCGATAATTAACTCAAATATATAATTAAAATATACACGTTCTGTGCCACCAGTGTCAAATTCCAATTAACAATTCATTCCTCCTTAAAAAACATTAGTAAATTAGTTGTGCATGGCTCTCTGTTTATTATTGCTTTAGTTAAAATTCAAACACAAAAATTATAATAACTCTTTGAAATAAGACCGTACGTATTGATAGACTACGCCTATGTTATTTAAGGAAGATGTTGGTTTAAACATTAAATTTAATAAACTATTATCAAATTATATTTTTTGTGGGATTAATAAGATTAAATTTTAACATTCCTTCATAACATTGATCAAATCCTTTATTTCAAATCCAATCTATCAAGTAACTTGTTGTTGTTTAGTTCAACAGCCAAAAGGCGGGTTTGAACCTCCAAAGGTTTTACTAAGTAAAACGAGGAATGAGGTGATTTACAATTGACTTCCTCACTGAGTGGAAAAGCATGCTTATCATCATGCCAGGCCCTCTGAAAAGCACATATTTTCCACTCTGTAAATGACACCTTCACTTCATTCACCACAGGGACTGGCTGTACAATGAAATTCATTACTTTCAGAGAAAATAACTCTGATTAGTGCCTTTACACCTCTACCTCTTCAGTTCTTCAATGATCCAGTCATTTAATTGACTGACCATGTGATAAGAAACAGAACTTTTTATTTTAGCCCTGCAACAAACAGGTTGAGTGTAAATAATTTGACACTCCACCTGTCTGTTAATGGCAACAAGTAACTTAAAATTAGGTAAATAATGAGATGTTAAATACTTGGCACAATTAATTTCGGTTTTTAGATCATTAGGCTAGATGTTAGTTCAAACATTTACAGGTTATCTGAAATACAAACTAAATATTTAATTCGGTTTTTTTTTTTATTGTTTATAACCGTATCACTCAGTAGAAGCGTGTTTTCATGAGCGTAGCAGGGCTTCTAAAAAAGGTTTCAGTTCGCACGTTTCAATCGGCGCCGTTAATATATTCACTGCAAGGTCTAACTGCATAATCATCAACTGTCATTGTAACAATCTCTAAAAATGTTTATTTCATTAGTACCTCTTATTTTCTTAATAATGTTTTAGTCGAAAATTTGCTTTTCTCGCTAAGAAAACAGAACGATTATTGTAGCCGTGGAAGTAGCAGTTTAAATTTAAAAAATATTTCACAGTTTCACTGCCTCTTCTAGGCAATACTAATTTTTCGCAGCACAAAATAAAATAATGACACAAGCAGCGAATAAACGCGGAGAAATGTCAAAAATACTGCCCAGAAATTTTTCATGTCGTTACCCGTTTTTAGTAAGACAGATTGTCATTAAAAGGGCACAGGTTCTTGTTTGCTCTTACTAGGTATTGTTTAAGTATATTCTAAATTTCAGTTTGGTAATTCTGGCGAATCTACTGACGATTAGTTGACAAAAAAACTTCAGAGACGTCCTTATTAGAATAAACTTCAATATATAATGAAAAAATCACAATGTGTTACGTTATTATAGTAGTGTTTGCATGGTAGCCGACAAAATAATGTCTTAAATTTAAGCAAGCGTATATGTGACAACGCAAGCTATTGTTGTCCTTCCTTTCTATGACTTTTTTTATTTTATATTGTGAAAAGCAGTATAAATATACTGCTGTTTCATACAATAAACCATAATCATTCCGTACTCGGAGGAACCTTAACAAGTTTAAAAATGTTTTTGTTACGCGTTTTAATTCTAGAAAGTATTGCATTTCAGTAGACGTTAATTGTTTAATATTCGGCCGTATCGTTAACTGGGCGGTGACAATGGGCGGATTTATGTAAAAATAAAAGTCGACGTCACGCGCAGGAACAGTACCGGACCAATCAGAAAGCTCGATACTGACAAATGACGTAATACTGATTGAGACGTTTTCATTGGTTGATATGGGATGACGTAGTGAACTATTATGAGCCCTCTGATTGGACAATATTAACCAATCAAAATGTCGCCTCAGAAGACATCTGATTGGTTAGAAATGAAAATTTTTCATTGGTTGAAAATACCAGTTTCTGATTGGTCCAATATTATTGCAATACTAAATTATAAATACTAAATTTTCGCATCACAAAATAAAAAAATGACACAAGCAGCGAATAAACGCGGAGAAATGTCAAAAATTTTGCCCAGAAATTTTTTATATTGTTAACCGTGTTTAGTGTGACGGATTGTCTTCATAAGGGCACAATTTGAATTTTGCTCTTACTTGGTATTGATCAAGTATATTCTAAATTTCGGTTTTATAATGCCGGCGATTCTACTTACGATTTTTTGACGAAAAACTTCAGTGACGTCCTTGTTAGAATTTACAAACTTTAATATACTTTATATATTGTTTTAACTTTAATATACAGTGAAAAAAATCACATTTTGTTACGTTCGTATCGTAGTGTCTGCATGGTAGCCGACAAAATAATGTCTTAAATTTCAACAAGCTTGTATGTGACAACGCAATCTATTCTTTTGCTTCCTTTTTATGACTTTTTTATTTCATAAAGTGAAAAGCAGGAGTGAATATACTGTTGTTACATACAATAATACCATAATCTTTGCGTACTCAGAAGAACCCTAACAAAATTTAACATGTTTTTGGTAGGTGTTTTAATTCTGGAACGTATTGCATTTCAGTAGACGTTATTCTCTATTATTCGGCCGTATCATTAACTGGGCGGTGGCAATGGGCGGGTCTTATGTAAAAATGTAAGGCGACGTCACGCGCAGGAAAAGTACCGGTTCAATCAGGAAGCTCGACACTGACTAATGACGTAATACTGAATGAGACGACTTCATTGGTTCATATCGGATGACGTACTGAACTATAAGGAGCTCTCTGATTGGACAATAATAACTAATCAAAATCACGCCTAAGAAGACATCTGATTGGTTAGTTTTGGAGATTTTTCAGTGGTTGAGAATACTAGTTTCTGATTGGTCCTATATTATAGCTGCCTTTGACTTCACACGCGCGTTGTCGTCATTGTAGGCCGCCTTAACCGCAAGACCTAAATAATAATTTTTTTCTACTGTACATCAAATCTATTACATTTTAGTTGTATATTTTCGGATATGTTAAAGACACAAATAGTGCGAAAGAAATAAAATTTCGTTAAGTAACGCTCTCTAATGGTTATTTCTTTGTTGATTTAGGAACTGATAGTTAACTCAAAACGTATAATAAAAATATACACGTTCTGCGCCAATAGTGTAAAACTCTAATCAGCAATTAATTCCTAGTTAAAATAACGTTAGAAAATTAGTTGTGCATTGCTCTCTGTTTTTTATTGCTATAGTCAAAATTCAAGCGCAAAAATTTAAATAATTCTTAGAAATAAAACCGTGCGTATTGATGTACTACGCCTATGTTATTTAAGGAAGATGTTGTTTTGAACATTAAATTTAATAAACTATTATCAGATTATATTTTTTGTACGATTAGTAAGATTAAATTTGAACGTTCTTTCATAACGACTTTGATAACATCCTTTCTTACAAATCTGATTTTTAAAGTTACTTAAAATTAGGTAAATAATGAGATGTTAAATACTCGGCACAATTAATTTGAGTTTTTAGAACATTAGGGTAGAAGTTAGTTCAAATATTTACAAGTTATCTAAAATAAACTGAAAAGTTAATTTGGTTACTTTCCTTGTTTTGTAACCGTATGTTTCAGTAGAAAAGTCATTTGATGAGCAAAGCAGGTCTTCTAAAAAGTTTTCAGTTCGCACCTTGCAAATGCGCCGTTAATATATTCACACTGCAAGGTCTAACTGTATAATAATCTACTGTCATATGAACAAGGTCTAAAAGTGTTTATTTCACCAGTACTTCTTATGTTGTTATAATTTTTTAGTCGAAAATTGCTTCATTCGTGAAGAAAACAGAACTATTATTTTAGCCGTGGAAGTAGCAGTTGAAATTTAAAAAATATTTCACAGTTTAACTGCCTCTTGTAGGCAATACTAAATTTTCGCATCGCAAAAAAAAATAATGACACAAGCAGCGAATAAACGCGGAGAAATGTCAAAAATATTGCCTAGAAATTTTTCATATCGTTAACCGTTTTTAGTGTGACTGATTGTCGTTAAAAGGGCACAATTTGTATTTTGCTCTTACTAGGTATTGTTCAAGTATATTCTAAATTTCAGTTTGGTAATGCCGGCGATTCTACTGACGGTTAGTTGACAAAAAAACTTCAGAGACGTCCTTATTAGAATAAACTTTAATATACAATGAAAAGATCACAATGTGTTACGGTTGTATAGTAATTTTTGCATGGTAGCCGACAAAATAATGTCTTAAATTAAAGCAAGCTTGTATGTGACAACGCAATGTATTCTTGTGCATAGTTTTTATGACTTTTTTAATTTCATACTGTAAAAAGCAGTATAAATATACTGCTGTTTCATACAATAAACCATAATCATTCCGTACTCGGAAGAACCTTAACAAGTTTTAAAATGTTTTTGGTAGGCGTTTTAATTCTGGAAAGTATAGCATTTCAGTAGACGTTAATTGTTTAATATTCGGCCGTACCGTTAACTGGGCGGTGACAATGGGCGGATTGATGTAAAAATGTAAGTCGACGTCACGCGCAGGAACAGTACCGGACCAATCAGGAAGCTCGGTACTGACAAATGACGTAATACTGATTGAGACGTTTTCATTGGTTGATATCGGATGGCTATAATGAGCCCTCTGATTGGACAATATTAACCAATCAAAATGACGCCTAAGAAGACATCTGATTGGTTATGTTTGAAGATTTTTCATAGGTTGAGAATACTAGTTTCTGATTGGTCCAATATTATATCTTTTATTGACGTCACACGGACTACACCGTCATTGTGGGCCGCCTCACTCGCAAGACCTAAATAATTATATTTTCAACTGTAGGTCAAGTATAAGTATATTCTAAATTTCAGTTTGGTAATTCCGGCGAATCTACTAACGATTAGTTGACAAAAAAAACTTCAGAGACGTCCTTATTAGAATAAACTTTAATATACAATGAAAAAATCACAATGTGTTACGTTATAATCTATTTGAAATCAACGTGCGGGTGAAGGTCATGCCACTTCCTCACCACGCCTACCCCACCAGTCGTCTGAATGATGCAGCGCGGAGTATGTGTGTGCACTTGTGCCTACGCCTTCATCAGGTTACATTATTTCACTTCGTGAAGTACCGTACGCTTAAAACATCTGACGAGACCAACACATAAATGTGTTATTTAAATCAACTTAAACTTAACCTCATTCGAGAAGTTTAATTACAAACAAAAGGAAAACTGCAATAGAAAAAATCTAAATCCAGTTTTTCTTTTGTTTGTAATTAAAAAAACTTCTCAAATGAGTTTAATTTTCATAGACGTTATTTTATTATTTTTTAGAATAAAATTCTCTACAATTTGCATTAAAATGTTTCGTGTTTTTATTCGTAATTTAACAGAGTTATTTTACGCTAAACTTAAAAAGTATTTTCTAAGCCTTTTCTTTAATGTATTTACGTAGTTTTCATAAAAACTAAAAGCGATACAGTTCTGGGACTCATTTTTTTAAGTTTCCCAGATTAAATAAAAACCATAAGAAACCACTAAACATTTTCCTAAATTTACCTTTTCAAAATTTCAGTATTGCTTTATTCCACTCTTTGCCCAGGAATCAAGGCAAAATCTTTCGCCAGGCATAACTCGCCAACGAAGCATTTCCGGACGTATATTTAGACAAACATTTTGTTACATGTAATAACAATAGTATATACGTGATGTAATGTGTATTATATTATTGTTATAATTGTTATTCATATTGTTTTATGGTTATTATAGATATTATATGTACGCACTATTACAACGTAATATGGAATAATAGAAAAGTCACTGAAATAGAAACACGGTCATTATACTATGCGTCAGCAATGACTCTGTGATATTTTATGACTTTATGAAGCTTACATGTATTGTTTTAAGTAAACAAAAATGTTACAGCACCTTTGTCACCACACACAGGCCTATTTATTTGATTTTTAATACTCTTTCGACCAGTTCAGATTAAAGTTTTGTATCATACAGATGTGCAGTTTCTTTGGCGGGCTTGTGTAAGTTTAGTTAATTCAATTGTTTAAGCGTGAAAGTTGAGATGGCTGCAAACAGTCCTAATCTTCGCATCAATCCAAACAAAAAAATAATTTATAGGGTATATAATTATTTAAAAGAACTTGTGTGAAATTAATTCTTTGCGAACGGCGCTCAAGTTTACATAAAAGGTAATTAACAGTTTATTTCTCAGTCGTATACAAGTTTGTAACAATCCAGTTTCTGTATGCATGCTTTAAAACATAAAAGATAAATAATCATCTTTTTCGTTTAGGTAAAAAAGGTTGGCTATGTTTTTATTAAGGTGCAGTTTGTATAAAGAAATATTAGGATAGAACTATTCCAACGATCCGAAAGTTAAGCACAAAAATTAGGAAAATATATTGTGTAGAATAAAAGGGTTTCACATATCATAGTAGGCCTAATGTCTTATGTGTATCAGAGTAACCATTAAATTTCTTGTCGTTAACAGGCAAAACTTTAGTCCGTAAAGAGAAAAGAAGTAGTTTAATTCAGTAATGTAGAAGTAGTGTAAGGGGTATGAGGAGAAATCTTGCGGAAGGGATGGGGAAGAAGCGCGTGAACTTCACCCGCACGAAGAAATCAAATGGACTTTAGTATAGTAGTGTTTGCATGGTATCCGACAAAATAATGTCTTAAATTTAAGCAAGCTTATATGTGACAACGCAAGCTATTGTTGTCCTTCCTTTTTATGACTTTTTTTATTTCATATTGTGAAAAGCAGTATAAATATACTGCTGTTTCATACAATAAACCATAATCATTCCGTACTCGGAAGAACCTTAATAAGTTTAAAAATGTTTTTGTTACGCGTCTTAATTCTAGAAGGTATAACATTTCAGTAGACGTTAAAAGTTTAATATTCGGCCGTATCGTTAACTGGGCAGTGACAAGGGGCGGATTTATGTAAAAATCTAAGTCGACGTCACGCGCAGGAACAGTACCGGGCCAATCAGAAAGGTCGATACTGACAAATGACGTAATACTGATTGAGACGTTTTCATTGGTTGATATCGGATGACGTAGTGAACTATTATGAGCCCTCTGATTGGACAATATCAACCAATCAAAATGACGCCTAAGAAGACATCTGATTGGTTAGGTTTAAAGATTTTTCATTGGTTGAGAATACTAGTTTCTGATTGGTCCAATATTATATCTTTTATTGACGTCACACGGACTACACCGTCATTGTGGGCCGCCTCACTCGCAAGACCTAAATAATTATATTTTCAACTGTAGGTCAATTCTATTAGATTTCAATTATATATTTTCAGATATGTTAAAAACACAAATGGTGCTGAATAAAAAAACATTCGTTAACTAAAGCTTTATAATGATTTTTTCTTTGTTGATTTAGGATCCGATAATTAACTCAAAATCTATAATTAAAATATACACGTTCTGCGCCAACAGTGTAAAATTCACATTAACAATTCATGTCCCCTTAAAAATCATTAGAAATTAAGTTGTGCATGGCTCTCTGTTTATTATTGCTTTAGTTAAAAGTCAAACACACAAAAATTATAATAACTCTCTGAAATAAGACCGTACGTATTGATAGACTACGCCTCTATTATTTAAGGAAGATGTTGGTTTGAACATTAAATTTAATAAACTATTATCAAATTATATTTTTTGTACGATTAAGAAGATTAAATTTTTACATTCTTTTATAACATTGATAACATCCTTTCTTTCAAATCCAATCTATCAAGTAACTTGTTGTTGTTGTTTAGGTCAACAGCCAAAAAGCTGGTTTGAACCTCCAAAGGTTTTACTAAGGAAAACGAGGAGTGAGGTGGTTTACAATTGCCTTCCTCACTGAGTGGAAAAGTATGCTTATCAGCAGGCCGGGCCCTCTGAAAAGCACATATTTTCCACTCTGTAAATGACACCTTCACTTCATTCACCACAGGGTCTGGCTGTACAATGAAATTCATTACTTTTAGAGAAGATAACTCTGATTAGTGCCTTTACACCTCTACCTCTTCTGTTCTTCAATGATCCAGTCATTTAATTGACTGACATTGTGATAAGAAACAGAACTATTTATTTTAGCCCTGCAACAAACAGGTTGAGTGTAAATAATTTGACACTCCACCTGTCTGTTAATGGCAACAAGTAATTTAAAATTAGGTAAATAATGAGATGTTAAATACTTGGCACAATTAATTTCGGTTTTTAGATCATTAGGCTAGATGTTAGTTCAAACATTTACAGGTTATCTGAAATAAAAACTAAAAATTTAATTGGTTTATTTTTTTTATTGTTTATAACCGTATCACTGAGTAGAAGCGTGTTTTCATGAGGGTAGCAGGCCTTCTAAAAAAATTTTTAGCTCGCACGTTTCAAACGGCGCCGTTAATATATTCACTGCAAGGTTGTAACATCTGCTTTCAGATTGTTACGTTTTGTTTAGGTTTTGTTGGCGTTCGCTAGTTGTTTTGGTTGCTGATAACTCGAATCTACTGGCGACGTTAATTAACTCACCGTCCGGTGGTGCGTTCTACCGCTTTTTCTGCTAACTGCGTTCCGCCCTCTCATCGAGCTATTCCATTTGCATGACAAGACACTCTTGGTTGAATTTTCGTTGAGTTAAGATCGGTTACTATGTAGTAAATTTTATTACGTGTATTTTAATTTTATAACTTTTGAATAAAGTTAATTCTTCTTGCCCATTTAAACATGGTAAGTAATTTGTTTTTATTTTAGTATTCCGAAAGCTGGAAATTCATCACGAGTTGCATTAAATTATATTTTTGTATTAACGTATCTACTTTGCAATTGTACTTGCAATTTCTTGACTACTAGATTCGATTTTGATCTATGTAAAACTAAATTATGACTTATGATAAATTTATTGTAAATGATGTAAAGCCTTGTAATTGGTAAATTGTATTCTTTTTCGAATTGTAATAGCTTATTTTAATTGTCTAGTTTTTTTAACTTTATTATTGTCTATCTATTGCAACTCGTGTTAAGTTTCTATCTTTAAATTCATAACTTTGTTATATTTCGTTCATTTACATTGCATTCTTTATGCGTTAGTGCTTTTGCTTGTGATCGACGCTTATTTTACCTAATATTAACACTAGCTCGATCTTTTCTTCAGGGTTCAAATCCGGGAACGGGAATTGCCGTTCAATAATCTTACTATATCTATAATCAGTACATGGAGTTCGACTCCTGAGAATGACAAATTTTCACCTCGCCAGCATCCCGTAATTGATGTTCAATGTTTCCTGACAATTTCTTTCGTTGAGTTATTTGGAGTCCAATTTGGATGGGAATTTCATCTGGGATCTTCCTTTGATGGTTGCATACGTCAGTTGTGTTTCAAAATAAGTGTTAACTACAAAAGGGTATATGTTATTATTTTATCTATTATGAGGGGAGTTCATCCATCTACTTAAGGTGTTTTCAAAGTGATAACCGATGCCTTTTGGGGAAAAGATCACGCCAGAAATTAGGATCCATCTTGGTAACTTCTTGTCTTAGACAGGAAAATTAGTGAATTTCAAAGTGACCTGCTTGAAAGATTTTCCTGTTAATTCCTTTGCTAAACTAAGCAAATAGGAACATTGTTCTGTAAAATTTAATTTTTCCATTGTATAATATTTTTTAATAATAATTATTTTTTTTTACTCTTAATTAAAAGGGTTGAATTTGAATATGTGTATTTTTCTAAATTTAAAATTCTAAAGATAGAATTTAACATTTCATTTCATAATTTTTATTACTATTCTTGTTTTACACCTTATTGAAAAGGTTGATTATGAATTTAGTTTTTTTATTTTTAAAATTTCTAAAAGTAATAATTATAAAATATGTATATCGAAAAGTAAGCTGCTAGCATGCTAAACAAAAGAATAAGTTTAAATTCAAAATAATTTGGCCATATTTTTTGATGTTCAGTTATTCATTTAATGAATATATCTTTAATTTTTATTGTTTCACTTAAAAGTTATAAAATATACCTCAGGAAGTACTTTTTGGACCTGATATTGTATTAAACCTTCTAGCTATTTAAGGTTGGGTAACATTGTACAATTTTGCTGTTTACTATATATATATTTCTTGTTATAAAATTAAATTATTTTTTCAACTCACTTGTTCAGATTTATTTCATTTATGCAGCGAATTACCCGAGTGTTTGTTTTTTTGAGCTTCCTTAAATTTTTTTTAAATGTTTTGTTAACACCCTTGCCAACCTATCGCTTTGGTTTGCCGTATGTGTTGCCGGCCGCGATAAATGGTTGTTGGAAGGTCTAACTGCATAATCATCAACTGTCATTGTAAGAAGCTCTAAAAGTGTTTATTTCATTAGTACCTCTTATTTTCCTAATATGTTTTAGTCGAAAATTTGCTTCTCTCGCTAAAAAACAGAACGATTATTGTAGCCGTGGAAGTAGCAGTTAAAATTAAAAAAATATTTAACAGTTTAACTGCCTCTTGTAGGCAATACTAAATTTTCGCAGCACAAAATAAAATAACGACACAAGCAGCGAATAAACGCGGAGAAATGTCAAAAATATCGCCCAGAAATTTTTTATATTGTTAACCGTGTTTAGTGTGACTCATTGTCGTCAAAAGGGCACAATTTGTATTTTGCTCTTACTTGGTATTGATCAAGTATATTCTAAATTTCGGTTTTATAATGCCGGCGATTCTACTTACGATTTTTTGACAAAAAAATTCAGTGACGTCCTTGTTAGAATTTACAAACTTTAATATACTTTATATATTTTTTTAACTTTAATATACAGTGAAAAAATCACATTTTGTTACGTTCGTATCGTAGTGTCTGCATTGTAGCCGACAAAATAATGTCTTAAATTTCAACAAGCTTTTATGTGACAATGCAATCTATTCTTTTGCTTACTTTTTATGACTTTTTTATTTCATAGAGTGAAAAGCAGGAGTGAATATACTGTTGTTACATACAATAATACCATAATCATTGCGTACTCGGAAGAACCCTAACAAAATTTAACATGTTTTTGGTAGATGTTTTAATTCTGGAACGTATTGCATTTCAGTAGACGTTATTCTCTATTATTCGGCCGTATCATTAACTGGGCGGTGGCAATGGGCGGATCTTTTGTAAAAATGTAAGGCGACGTCACGCGCAGGAAAAGTATTATTTTAGTTCGCACGTTTCAAACGGCGCCGTTAATATATTCACTGCAAGGTCTAACTGCTTAATCATCAACTGTCATTGTAACAATCTCTAAAAGTGTTTATTTCATTAGTACCTCTTATTTTCTTAATAATGTTTTAGTCGAAAATTTGCTTCTCTCGCTAAGAAAACAGAACGATTATTGTAGCCGTGGAAGTAGCAGTTTAAATTTAAAAAATATTTCACAGTTTCACTGCCTCTTGTAGGCAATACTAATTTTTCGCATCGCAAAATAAAATAATGACACAAGCAGCGAATAAACGCGGATAATTGTCAAAAATATCGCCCAGAAATTTTTCATATCGTTACCCGTTTTTAGTAAGACTGATTGTCATTAAAAGGGCACAGGTTCTTGTTTGCTCTTACTAGGTATTGTTTAAGTATATTCTAAATTTCAGTTTGGTAATTCCGGCGAATCTACTGACGATTAGTTGACAAAAAAACTTCAGAGACGTCCTTATTAGAATAAACTTCAATATATAATGAAAAAATCACAATGTGTTACGTTATTATAGTAGTGTTTGCATGGTAGCCGACAAAATAATGTCTTAAATTTAAGCAAGCGTATATGTGACAACGCAAGCTATTGTTGTCCTTCCTTTCTATGACTTTTTTTATTTTATATTGTGAAAAGCAGTATAAATATACTGCTGTTTCATACAATAAACCATAATCATTCCGTACTCGGAGGAACCTTAACAAGTTTAAAAATGTTTTTGTTACGCGTTTTAATTCTAGAAAGTATTGCATTTCAGTAGACGTTAATTGTTTAATATTCGGCCGTATCGTTAACTGGGCGGTGACAATGGGCGGATTTATGTAAAAATGTAAGTCGACGTCACGCGCAGGAACAGTACCGGACCAATCAGAAAGCTCGATACTGACAAATGACGTAATACTGATTGAGACGTTTTCATTGGTTGATATGGGATGACGTAGTGAACTATTTTGAGCCCTCTGATTGGACAATATTAACCAATCAAAATGTCGCCTCAGAAGACATCTGATTGGTTAGAAATGAAAATTTTTCATTGGTTGAAAATACCAGTTTCTGATTGGTCCAATATTATTGCAATACTAAATTATAAATACTAAATTTTCGCATCACAAAATAAAAAAAATGACACAAGCAGCGAATAAACGCGGAGAAATGTCAACAATTTTGCCCAGAAATTTTTTATATTGTTAACCGTGTTTAGTGTGACTGATTGTCTTCATAAGGGCACAATTTGTATTTTGCTCTTACTTGGTATTGATCTAGTATATTCCAAATTTCGGATTTATAATGCCGGCGATTCTACTTACGATTTTTTGACGAAAAACTTCAGTGACGTCCTTGTTAGAATTTACAAACTTTAATATACTTTATATATTGTTTTAACTTTAATATACAGTGAAAAAAATCACATTTTGTTACGTTCGTATCGTAGTGTCTGCATGGTAGCCGACAAAATAATGTCTTAAATTTCAACAAGCTTGTATGTGACAACGCAATCTATTCTTTTGCTTCCTTTTTATGACTTTTTTATTTCATAGAGTGAAAAGCAGGAGTGAATATACTGTTGTTACATACAATAATACCATAATCATTGCGTACTCGGAAGAACCCTAACAAAATTTAACATGTTTTTGGTAGGTGTTTTAATTCTGGAACGTATTGCATTTCAGTAGACGTTATTCTCTATTATTCGGCCGTATCATTAACTGGGCGGTGGCAATGGGCGGGTCTTATGTAAAAATGTAAGGCGACGTCACGCGCAGGAAAAGTACCGGTTCAATCAGGAAGCTCGACACTGACTAATGACGTAATACTGAATGAGACGACTTCATTGGTTCATATCGGATGACGTAGTGAACTATAATGAGCTCTCTGATTGGACAATAATAACTAATCAAAATGACGCCTAAGAAGACATCTGATTGGTTAGTTTTGGAGATTTTTCATTGGTTGAGAATACTAGTTTCTGATTGGTTCTATATTATATCTGCCATTGACGTCACACGCGCGTTGTCGACATTGTAGGCCGCCTTAACCGCAAGACCTAAATAATAATTTTTTTCTACTGCACATCAAATCTATTACATTTTAGTAGTATATTTTCGGATATGTTAAAGACACAAATAGTGCGAAAGAAATAAAATTTCGTTAAGTAACGCTCTCTAATGATTATTTCTTTGTTGATTTAGGAACTGATAGTTAACTCAAAACGTATAATAAAAATATACACGTTCTTCGCCAATAGTGTAAAACTCTAATCAGCAATTAATTCCTAGTTAAAATAACGTTAGAAAATTAGTTGTGCATTGCTCTCTGTTTTTTATTGCTATAGTCAAAATTCAAGCGCAAAAATTTAAATAATTCTTAGAAATAAAACCATGCGTATTGATGTACTACGCCTATGTTATTTAAGGAAGATGTTGGTTTGAACATTAAATTTAATAAACTATTATCAGATTATATTTTTTGTACGATTAGTAAGATTAAATTTGAACGTTCTTTAATAACGACTTTGATAACATCCTTTCTTACAAATCTGATTTTTAAAGTTACTTAAAATTAGGTGAATAATGAGATGTTAAATACTCGGCACAATTAATATGAGTTTTTAGAACATGAGGGTAGAAGTTAGTTCAAATATTTACAAGTTATCTAAAATAAACTGAAAAGTTAATTTGGTTACATTCTTTGTTTTGTAACCGTATGTTTCAGTAGAAAAGTCATTTGATGAGAAAAGCAGGTCTTCTAAAAAGTTTTCAGTTCGCACCTTGCAAATGCGCCGTTAATATATTCACACTGCAAGGTCTAACTGTATAATAATCTACTGTCATATGAACAAGGTCTAAAAGTGTTTATTTCACCAGTACTTCTTATGTTGTTATAATTTTTTAGTCGAAAATTGCTTCATTCGTGAAGAAAACAGAACTATTATTTTAGCCGTGGAAGTAGCAGTTGAAATTAAAAAAATATTTCACAGTTTAACTGCCTCTTGTAGGCAATACTAAATTTTCGCATCGCAAAAAAAAATAATGACACAAGCAGCGAATAAACGCGGAGAAATGTCAAAAATATTGCCTAGAAATTTTTCATATCGTTAACCGTTTTTAGTGTGACTGATTGTCGTTAAAAGGGCACAATTTGTATTTTGCTCTTACTAGGTATTGTTCAAGTATATTCTAAATTTCAGTTTGGTAATGCCGGCGATTCTACTGACGGTTAGTTGACAAAAAAACTTCAGAGACGTCCTTATTAGAATAAACTTTAATATACAATGAAAAGATCACAATGTGTTACGGTTGTATAGTAATTTTTGCATGGTAGCCGACAAAATAATGTCTTAAATTAAAGCAAGCTTGTATGTGACAACGCAATGTATTCTTGTGCATAGTTTTTATGACTTTTTTAATTTCATACTGTAAAAAGCAGTATAAATATACTGCTGTTTCATACAATAAACCATAATCATTCCGTACTCGAAAGAACCTTAACAAGTTTTAAAATGTTTTTGGTAGGCGTTTTAATTCTGGAAAGTATAGCATTTCAGTAGACGTTAATTGTTTAATATTCGGCCGTATCGTTAACTGGGCGGTGACAATGGGTGGATTTATGTAAAAATGTAAGTCGACGTCACGCGCAGGAACAGTACCGGACCAATCAGGAAGCTCGATACTGACAAATGACGTAATACTGATTAAGACGTTTTCATTGGTCGATATCGGATGACGTAGTGAACTATAATGAGCCTTCTGATTGGACAATATTGACCAATCAAAGTGACGCCTAAGAAGACATCTGATTGGTTAGGTTTGGAGATTTTTCATTGGTTAAAAATACTACACTCTGATTGGTCCTATATTATGTCTGCCTTTGACGTCACACGCGCGTTGCCGTCATTGTAGGCCGCCTTACTTGCAAGACCTAAATAATTATTTTTTTTACTGTACATCAGTTCTATTATATTTTAGTAGTATATTTTGGCTACAACTTAATACATCAAACAAAACTTTTTGTTTTAAGCTCTAAATAAACCTAGAGGCCTAACCAATCCTTATTCATTTTATTTAAGATTTTTTTGTATTTCGCCACAAGCTTAGACTATAAATTAGGTAGGCCTAAATAAGATGATAATATTTCAGTCTAACAATAGGAACCTACAACCCTTTGTAACCTTTTATTTACACAAAAAATAACATCAAGTGACGGTAATTTATTGCTGGAGAAAATGGAAGCTGCTTCTAATTTTTTTAGGAACCAGTAATAGTTGGTCTATAATAATTTGGTTTCATATTTTTGACAAAATTTACACAAAAAAAGTAGAAGGCGCTGAAAGATAATAGGCCTACTTCACGAACGGGCCACGGATTTCTGTGGGAATTATCTTCGGCAACCATCAAGCATTTAGTCGTCTATCGTAGCCCTACTAGTAATTCCATTGCAGTTCCGTGAATCGACAGTTAATGCTTAATATTAATGTGATATTCATAGATTGTATGCTATTCAGTTAAGTTTTGGCTATATAAATTTTACTTATCCAAAAATAAGGCAAGCAATGCGACATTTTAAAATAATAACGATAGGTCTAATTAATGTTATAATATAAAAATAATAAATTAAAACTTACCTTTTATATAGCTGTTTGTATTCAACTCTGGGGCTTGTAATCCAATGGCTTTGAAATACATATCGCTTCGTTTCAACATGATGAGACAGGAAATTTAACCGCGCAGTACTGTGGAAGTGCAGCCACGTGCAGATCGAACAGATCATAACTGAACAGAACTGATGACAGCGACTCGACTTAAGATGTCTAAAACCGGCAACATCGCGTGAATGAGTCAAAAAACGATAATAGCGTAAAATGTGTATAAAGCTGTATAACAATTTGTATAATTTTTATAACAACTGAACATCTCTTTTTACATCTGATGCATAAAACAAACTGCATCTCAATGATGCAGTTTTCGAGGTAAAAAGTCACGGCTAAGATGTAGAAATCGAGCGTCGAAGAATGTATATATATATATATATATATATATATATATTATTTTATTAAACATTATTTTCCTTTGTTTGCACCACTACATATATGATTATGAACAGCCAAAACAAAATAAAATAAAATATAAAACTCACCTCAGAGTATTATATCATATTAAGATCTTTCGTCTCCCTCGGAGACATCATCAGGACTTTAAAAAACATAAACACAATAAAACATAAAACACAAACACAATAGTGGTCGTAGACCACGTCAATTGTTCAAAACAATAGCTATCCTAAAGCACCATTCCGCGCGCGGTTTATTCGGCCGAATGACAGTATAATCATTTTGTACCTAGTTTTATTCCTTATCTCGATTAAGTACAATTTGAAATAATTTATCATTATCAAATTCTGTCTGGCTGTTCATTAAATTTATCTTTTTATTTTTAAATTTATAAATATAATATTTCTCCAACTGCCATAATTTGTTACTATCAAAACATATTTCTAAAATTTCCAAATTATTTTCATGACTGCTTATTTTATGCCCTTTCGTCAGCAGATGTTCTGCCACATTAGAACTTTTACATTCCTTTTTTAAATAAGCAGCATAATGCTCAGAAAATCAGTATATGATATAATACTCTGAGGTGAGTTTTATATTTTATTTTATTTTGTTTTGGCTGTTCATAATCATATATGTAGTGGTGCAAACAAAGGAAAATAATGTTTAATAAAATAATATATATATATATATATATATATATATATATATATTACGATACGTAGAAGGCAACTGAAAAATCTAATTCAAAATATCTAGAGACGAATTAATTTTTATCACAGGGTCAGCCAATTATATGACTAAAGCACATAAAAACAGAAGAGGTGGAGGTATAAATGACACTAGTCAGAGTTATCTCATCTGAGATTCATGAATTTCATTTTACAATCAAACCCTGTTGATAATGAAATACAGGTGTCATTCGGAGAGTCGAAAGTACATGATTTTCCGAAGGACTGGCATTCTGATAAGTATAATTATAAATGCTGTGAGAAGACCATGTAAACTAACTCAACATATCTCACTCAGAAAAGATTTTAGAGGTTCAAACCACCTTGTCCGCTGCTTACCTAAAATACAACTTTCATTGCACAACAATTTCAACAGCCAGCATTTTAGTTTACTGACTAATTGGATTGAAAATAAGTAATTTTATTAGCCTACCTTGCTTAAGAGAACGCATGAATTGTTCGGTTTCGGAACGTTAAAAAGTCGCATCTGATAATGCTTATAAAATTGTAATATTCGAACAAGCCTACATAATGCCTACATAAACACTGATTACAGGCCTAAAACTCTATAAAATCACAGCTACCGGGATCGTAATTTTTCTGCTTATACTTTCGCTACGACAATTAAGCGAATGCTGTCGCCGAATTATTTTTATTTATCTCATCTGTACGAATCAGGTGTTAAAGATTATAGTTTTACACTGCCTGTGTAGAAGATATAAATACTGCTTATAAATTTCCCGTTAACTAACAGATCCTAAATCAACGAAAAATAGACTTGACAAGACGTTACTTGACAAATCATTTTTGACCTACGCTATTATTGTGTTTAATAGAAACAAAAATATATGTATCAAAATATAACTGGTATTCAACAAACGATCTATTAGGGTTGCGTGAGTAAGTCGGGCCAATTTGATTGTGATGCGCATGTGACGTCAACGGCTCAGGTAATAATTGCCCAATCAGAGTCTCGTATTTTCGGCCAATAAGAAAGCCCAGTTTTAACCAATCACAAGTCTTCTTTTGCGTCATTTTGATTGGTTAATATTGTCCAATCAGAGAGTTTATATTACTGTACAACGTCACACCGATGTCAACCAATGACAAAGTGTCTTGAGCGTTACGTCATTCGTTTGGATATGCTGCTTTCTGATTGGTCCGTACTGATTCTAGGCGTCACGTCGAGTGTGATTGTAATATGAAGTCCACACCCAATGACAACTTCTAGTTAACGGTAGGGCAGAACATATGAAGGTACCTTTTAATGAGATTTATAGTTTCTTGGTAAATATCACTTACGAAATATGAAGTACCCCATTGTAGAGATCTTTCGAGTTCTTAAGGAAATTAAAAATTGGTTTCTGTTGCTGCTAAATGTTAACACGGTTTTTTAAAAAATCACGAGTGTTCATTCGATACCGACACAAAGAAAAAAAACAAAAGAAGGTTATCTATTTTTCCTAGTTGTTCGATTTTTGTAACCTAATTTTTGGCCAGTAATGTATCATATTTTTAAGGGAATGACTTTATACAACTGTAAATAAATATTACGATACGTAGAAGGCAGTTGAAAAATCTAATTCAAAATTTTTTGAGACGAAACAAAGTCAATATCCTACCGGGTAAGAAAATATACCTTATTAATCCGTTTTATAACAAGAAAACTATTTTGCTCTACCAACGAGCATTAGTCGAAAAATAATAATCAACGGTTTGACTAAATGATAATATAATGGCCAATGTGATTTCGAGAAATGTTTTCTGGCTTTACTCTGATTTCATTAGTTCCTGTATTTTAAGGTGGATGAAATTTTTTGTGGCCATAATGAAAAGGTAGAGTGTTAAAAATTTTTGGAACGTAATTTGCTAGTTTCTGCACGAAATAAATGTATTCATTTTTATCACAGGGTCAGCCAATTATATGACTAAAGCACGTAAGAACAGAAGAGGTAGAGGTATAAATGACACTAGTCAGGGTAATATTATCTGAGATTCATGAATTTCATTTTACAATCAAACCGTTTTGATAATGAAATACAGGTGTCATTCGGAGAGTCGAAAGAACATGATTTTACGAAGGACCGGCATTCTTATAAGTATAATTATAAATGCTGTGAGAAGACCATGTAAACCAACTCAACTCATCTCACTCAGAAAAGAAAGCATTTGACAATCTGGACTGGAGTAAAATGTTTAAAACATTGAAAAGGCTAGGAATTAAATACAAAGAAAGGAAAGTTATCTACAGTCTGTATAAGAATCAAACGGCTGTTTTGAGAATCGAGGGGTACGAAAAAGAGGCTGCTGTAAGAAAAGGTGTACGACAAGGTTGTTCTTTGTCACCACTACTTTTTAACTTGTTTATAGAAGAGACTATAAATGAAGTGAAGGAGAAATTTGACGTAGGAATAAAAATTCAAGGAGAAACAATAAAAATGTTGAGATTCGCCGATGATATAGTAGTATTAGCCGAGGCAAAGAATGAACTAGAGGATGCCTTAAATGGAATGGATGAGATCTTGAGGAAGGATTACTTCATGAAAATTAATAAGAACAAAACGAAAGTGTTGTGCAGCAGCAAGAGTGGTTTAGGAGAGATGGGAAATTTAAAAGTAGGCAACGAAAACATACAGGAAGTTGGGGAATTCTGCTATCTAGGGAGTAAAATAACAAAGGATGGTAGAAGCACGAGTGATATCAAGAGTAGAATTGCTCAAGCTAGAAAAGCCTTTGAAATGAAAAACAGCTTACTGACTACAAACATTGATTTACAGATTAGGAAAAATTTCTTAAAACATTATGTTTGGAGTGTAGCATTATACGGAAGTGAAACGTGGGTGATAGGGGCTGTAGAACGGAAGAGGATAGAAGCTTTTGAAATGTGGTGTTATAGGAAAATGTTAAAGATTAGGTGGGTGGACAAAATAAGTAATTTAGAGGTTCTTAGGCGAGTGGATGAAAAAAGAAGTATATGGAAGCATCTTACCAAAAGAAGGGATAGGCTAGTGGGGCATATCCTAAGACATCCAGGTATTGGGCTATCAACAATGGAGGGTAACATTGAGGGAGTACATTGTATTTTTTTTATTTTTTTTTTTTTTTTTTTTTTTTTTTTTTTTTTTTTTTGGTTTAACGTCCGACTGTTCTGCAATTACTGCTAATGCAGACGGTGAAGGATGAAATGATTTTTTGTAACGTATGAAAAGATGCCGTGCCTGAATGGGATTCGAACCCAAGACCGCATGATGAGAGGCGAGCACGTTACCAACTGCGCCAATGCGGCCGGCATTGGCGCAGTACATTGTAGAGGGAGGCAAAGATTAGAATATATTAAGCAAATTACAAAAGATGTAGGGTGTTACAGGTATGTAGATATGAAACGACTTGCGCAAGATAGAACAGGTAGGAGAACTGCATCAAACCAGTCGAGAGACTGATGACAAAAAAAAAAAATTTCGAAAAAGGTTTTCTGGCTTTACTCTTATTTCATTAGTTCCTGTATTTTAAGATGGATGAAATTTATTGTGGCTTTAATGAAAAGGTAGAGTGTTAAACATTTTTTGCACGTAATTTGCTAGTTCCTGACCGTAAATATGTATTCATTGTTATCACAGAGTCAGCCAATTATATGACTAAACCACGTAAGAACAGAAGAGGTAGAGGTATATATGACAGTAGTCGGAGTTATCTCATCTGAGATTCATGAATTTCATTTTACAATCAAACCCTGTTGATAATGAAATACCGGTGTCATTCGGAGAGTCGAAAGTACATGATTTTCCGAAGGACTCGCATCCTGATAAGTATAATTATAAACGCTGTAAGAAGACCATGTAAACCAACTCAACTCATCTCACTCAGAAAAGATTTTAGAGGTTCAAACCACCTTGTCCGCTGCTTACCTAAAAAACAACTTTCATTGCACAACAATTTCAACAGCCTGCATTTTAGTTTACTGACAAATTGGATTGAAAATAAGTAATGTTATTAATCTACCTTGCTTAAGAGAACTCATGAATTGTTCGGTTTCGGAACGTTAAAAAGTCGCATCTGATAATGCTTATAAAATTGTAATATTCGAACAAGCTGCCTACATAAACACTGATTACAGGCCTAAAATTCTATAAAATCACAGCTATCGGGATCGTAATTTTTCTCCTTATACTTTCGCTACGACAATTAAGCGAATACAGTCGCCGAATTATTTTTTATTTATCTCATCTGTACGAATCAGGTGTTAAAGGTTATAGTTTTACACTGCCTGTGTAGAAGATATAAATACTGCTTATAAATTTCCCGTTAACTAACAGATCCTAAATCAACGAAAAATAGACTTGAGAAGACGTTACTTGACAAATCATTTTTGACCTACGCTTTTATTGTGTTTAATAGAAACAAAAATATACGTATCAAAATATAACTGGTATTCAACAAACGTTCTATTAGGGTTGCGTGAGTAAGTCGGGCCAATTTGATTGTGATGCGCATGTGACGTCAACGGCTCAGGTAATAATTGCCCAATCAGAGGCTCGTATTTTCGGCCAATAAGAAAGCCCAGTTTTAACCAATCACAAGTCTTCTTTTGCGTCATTTTGATTGGTTAATATTGTCCAATCAGAGAGTTTATATTACTGTACAACGTCACACCGATGTCAACCAATTACAAAGTGTCTTGAGCGTTACGTCATTCGTCAGGATATGCTGCTTTCTGATTGGTCCGTACTGATTCTGGGCGTCACTTTGAGTATGATTGTAATATAAAGTCCACACCCAATGACAACTTCCAGTTAACGGTAGGGCAGAACATATTATGAAGGTACCTTTCAATGAGTTATATAGTTTCTAGGTAAATATCACTTACCAAATATGTAGTAGGCCTAGTCTATATTTTCGGATTTGTGAAAGGCACAAATAGTGTGAAAGAAATAAAAATTCGTTGAGTAACGCTCTCTAATGATTATTTTCTTGTTGATTTAGGAACTGTTCGTTAACTCAAAACGTATAATAAAAATATACACGTTCTGCGCCAATAGTGTAAAACTCCAATCAGCAATTCATTCCTCCTTAAGAAACGTTAGAAAAATCGTTGAGCATTGCTCTCTGTTTATTATTGCTATAGTCAAAATTCAAGCACAAAAATTTTAATAATTCTTAGAAATAAAACCGTGCGTATTTATGTACTACGCTTATGTTATTTAAGGAAGATGTTGGTTTGAACATTAAATTTAATAAACTCTTATCAGATTATATTTTTTGTACGATAAGTAAGATTAAATTTGTACGTTCTTTCATAACGACTTTGATAACATCCTTTCTTACAAATCTGATTTTTTAAATTACTTAAAATTAGGTAAATAATGAGGTGTTAAATACTCGGCACAATTGATTTGAGTTTTTAGATCATTAGGGTAGAAGTTAGTTCAAACATTTACAAGTTATCTGAAATAAACTGAAAAGTTAATTGGGTTACATTTTTTGGTTTGTAACCGTATGTTTCAGTAGAAAAGTCATTTGATGAGCAAAGCAGGCCTTCTAAAAAATTTTCACTTCGCACCTTGCAAATGCGTCTTTAATATATTCACACTGCAAGGTCTAACGGTATAAAAATCTACTGTCATATGAAGAAGGTCTAAAAGTGTTTATTTCACCAGTACTTCTTATGTTGTTATAATGTTTTAGTCGAAAATTGCTTCATTCTTGAAGAAAACAGAAGTATTATTTTAGCCGTGGAAGTAGCAGTTGAAATTTAAAAATATTTAACAGTTTAATGTTTCATATAGGCAATACTAATTTTCGCATCATAAAATAAAATAATGAAAAGAACTGCGAATAAGCGCGGAGAAATGTCAAAAATATTGCCTAGAAATTTTTCACATCGTTAACCGTTTTTAGTGTGACTGATTGTCGTTAAAAGGGCACAATTTCTATTTTGCTCTTACTAGGTATTGTTCAAGTATATTGTAAATTTCAGTTTGGTAATGCCGGCGATTCTACTGACGATTACTTGACAAAAAAAAACTTTAGAGACGTCCTTATTTGAATAAACTTTAATATACAATGAAAAAATCACAATGTGTTACGTTCGTATAGTAGTGTTTGCATGGTAGCCGAGAAAATAATGTCTTAAATTTAAGCAAGCTTGTATGTGTAAACGCAATCTATTCTTGTGCTTCGTTTTTAAGAATTTTAATTTTTCATACTGTGAAAAGCAGTATAAATATACTGCTGTTTCATACAATTAACCATAATCATTCCGTACTCGGAGGAACCTTAACAAGTTTAAAAATGTTTTTGGTAGGCGTTTTAATTCTGGAAAGTATAGCATTTCAGTAGACGTTATTGTTTAATATTCGGCCGTATCGTTAACTGGGCGGTGACAATGGGTGGATTTATGTAAAAATGTAAGTCGACGTCACGCGCAGGAACAGTACCGGACCAATCAGGAAGCTCGATACTGACAAATGACGTAATACTGATTAAGACGTTTTCATTGGTCGATATCGGATGACGTAGTGAACTATAATGAGCCTTCTGATTGGACAATATTGACCAATCAAAGTGACGCCTAAGAAGACATCTGATTGGTTAGGTTTGGAGATTTTTCATTGGTTAAAAATACTACACTCTGATTGGTCCTATATTATATCTGCCTTTGACGTCACACGCGCGTTGCCGTCATTGTAGGCCGCCTTACTTGCAAGACCTAAATAATTATTTTTTTTACTGTACATCAGTTCTATTATATTTTAGTAGTATATTTTGACACTTATTGCTAAGGTCCGTTTCGGGATCTAGGTTATTAAATAATTCATACGCTAAAGTTTACAAATTACAAATATTTATTAGACTAAAAGATTACAAAATAAATGATTAAACTAATTATAATTAAATAACACAATAAATGATTTAATAATTCACTTAAACTTGATAATAAACAATAAATAACTTACAATCACTTTTATAGCTTAAACAGACATACAAAACATAGAAATTGAATTCACATTAACTTTACCCATTAACTTTATAATACACTCACAAAAGGCTTTACACAATAGACTCACAGACAGTGTTAGAATCGTCGACTGACACAATGTTCGGTACGCGCCTACCTACGTCCGTTGGACATTCGTCAAAGATCAAACGATTACTGACTGACCGCACTCGGGGGTCTCTTTTTATACCTACTCATTCATAAAGATTGTTCCAAAATAAAGCAGTGAAATCTACTCAAGTAAAAAAATAATAACTCTGTATTAATGAATGCTAGAAAAATCCTTTTGTTAACAAGTCAACTACTGTAAATAGAAAACGTAAACAACCTCATAAACAACTTCATAAAAATAGCTGTACACAATAGTATACCTGAAATTTTATAATAGGCGTACTACACGATAGTTTTTACAACTATTGTAAATAGACACACCTTTATGGTCGTCATTGTAAAATTGTCATTCACAATTGATATATTATTATTTCTTTATTACTCTCTCTTGTTGTAACTATTATTTCACACTCTATACTATTTCATGAATGGATTTCTGGAACATTCGTGATCCGTCTGGTCGATTCTGTTACAATATTTTCGGATATGTTAAAGACACAAATAGTGCGAAAGAACTCTCTAATGATTATTTCTTTGTTGATTTAGGAACTGATAGTTAACTCAAAACGTATAATAAAAATATACACGTTCTGCACCAATAGTGTAAAACTCCAATCAGCAATTCATTCCTCCTTAAAAAACGTTAGAAAAATCGTTGTGCATTGCTCTCTGTTTATTTTTGCTATAGTCAAAATTCAAGCAAAAAAATTATAATGATTCTTAGAAATAAAACCGTACGTATTGATGTACTACGCCTATGTTATTTAAGGAAGATGTTGGTTTGAACATTAAATTTAATAAACTCTTATCAGATTATATTTTTTGTACGATTAGTAAGATTAAATTTGTACGTTCTTTCATAACGACTTTGATAACATCCTTTCTTACAAATCTGATTTTTTAAATTACTTAAAATTAGGTAAATAATGAGGTGTTAAATACTCGGCACAATTGATTTGAGTTTTTAGATCATTAGGGTAGAAGTTAGTTCAAACATTTACAAGTTATCTGAAATAAACTGAAAAGTTAATTGGGTTACATTTTTTGGTTTGTAACCGTATGTTTCAGTAGAAAAGTCATTTGATGAGCAAAGCAGGCCTTCTAAAAAATTTTCACTTCGCACCTTGCAAATGCGTCTTTAATATATTCACACTGCAAGGTCTAACGGTATAAAAATCTACTGTCATATGAAGAAGGTCTAAAAGTGTTTATTTCACCAGTACTTCTTATGTTGTTATAATGGTTTAGTCGAAAATTGCTTCATTCTTGAAGAAAACAGAAGTATTATTTTAGCCGTGGAAGTAGCAGTTGAAATTTAAAAATATTTAACAGTTTAATGTTTCATATAGGCAATACTAATTTTCGCATCATAAAATAAAATAATGAAAAGAACTGCAAATAAGCGCGGAGAAATGTCAAAAATATTGCCTAGAAATTTTTCACATCGTTAACCGTTTTTAGTGTGACTGATTGTCGTTAAAAGGGCACAATTTCTATTTTGCTCTTACTAGGTATTGTTCAAGTATATTGTAAATTTCAGTTTGGTAATGCCGGCGATTCTACTGACGATTACTTGACAAAAAAAAACTTTAGAGACGTCCTTATTTGAATAAACTTTAATATACAATGAAAAAATCACAATGTGTTACGTTCGTATAGTAGTGTTTGCATGGTAGCCGAGAAAATAATGTCTTAAATTTAAGCAAGCTTGTATGTGTAAACGCAATCTATTCTTGTGCTTCGTTTTTAAGAATTTTAATTTTTCATACTGTGAAAAGCAGTATAAATATACTGCTGTTTCATACAATTAACCATAATCATTCCGTACTCGGAGGAACCTTAACAAGTTTAAAAATGTTTTTGGTAGGCGTTTTAATTCTGGAAAGTATAGCATTTCAGTAGACGTTATTGTTTAATATTCGGCCGTATCGTTAACTGGGCGGTGACATTGGGCGGATTTATGTAAAAATGTAAGTCGACGTCACGCGCAGGAACAGTACCGGACCAATCAGGAAGCTCGATACTGACAAATGACGTAATACTGATTGAGACGTTTTCATTGGTCGATATCGGATGACGTAGTGAACTATAATGAGCCTTCTGATTGGACAATATTAACCAATCAAAGGGACGCCTAAGAAGACATCTGATTGGTTAGGTTTGGAGATTTTTCATTGGTTAAAAATACTACACTCTGATTGGTCCTATATTATATCTGCCTTTGACGTCACACGCGCGTTGCCGTCATTGTAGGCCGCCTTACTTGCAAGACCTAAATAATTATTTTTTTTACTGTACATCAGTTCTATTATATTTTAGTAGTATATTTTGGCTACAACTTAATACATCAAACAAAACTTTTTGTTTTAAGCTCTAAATAAACCTAGAGGCCTAACCAATCCTTATTCATTTTATTTAAGATTTTTTTGTATTTCGCCACAAGCTTAGACTATAAATTAGGTAGGCCTAAATAAGATGATAATATTTCAGTCTAACAATAGGAACCTACAACCCTTTGTAACCTTTTATTTACACAAAAAATAACATCAAGTGACGGTAATTTATTGCTGGAGAAAATGGAAGCTGCTTCTAATTTTTTTAGGAACCAGTAATAGTTGGTCTATAATAATTTGGTTTCATATTTTTGACAAAATTTACACAAAAAAAGTAGAAGGCGCTGAAAGATAATAGGCCTACTTCACGAACGGGCCACGGATTTCTGTGGGAATTATCTTCGGCAACCATCAAGCATTTAGTCGTCTATCGTAGCCCTACTAGTAATTCCATTGCAGTTCCGTGAATCGACAGTTAATGCTTAATATTAATGTGATATTCATAGATTGTATGCTATTCAGTTAAGTTTTGGCTATATAAATTTTACTTATCCAAAAATAAGGCAAGCAATGCGACATTTTAAAATAATAATGATAGGTCTAATTAATGTTATAATATAAAAATAATAAATTAAAACTTACCTTTTATATAGCTGTTTGTATTCAACTCTGGGGCTTGTAATCCCATGGCTTTGAAATACATATCGCTTCGTTTCAACATGATGAGACAGGATGTTTAACCGCGCAGTACTGTGGAAGTGCAGCCACGTGCAGATCGAACAGATCATAACTGAACAGAACTGATGACAGCGACTCGACTTAAGATGTCTAAAACCGGCAACATCGCGTGAATGAGTCAAAAAACGATAATAGCGTAAAATGTGTATAAAGCTGTATAACAATTTGTATAATTTTTATAACAACTGAACATCTCTTTTTACATCTGATGCATAAAACAAACTGCATCTCAATGATGCAGTTTTCGAGGTAAAAAGTCACGGCTAAGATGTAGAAATCGAGCGTCGAAGAATGTATATATATATATATATATATATATATATATATATTATTTTATTAAACATTATTTTCCTTTGTTTGCACCACTACATATATGATTATGAACAGCCAAAACAAAATAAAATAAAATATAAAACTCACCTCAGAGTATTATATCATATTAAGATCTTTCGTCTCCCTCGGAGACATCATCAGGACTTTAAAAAACATAAACACAATAAAACATAAAACACAAACACAATAGTGGTCGTAGACCACGTCAATTGTTCAAAACAATAGCTATCCTAAAGCACCATTCCGCGCGCGGTTTATTCGGCCGAATGACAGTATAATCATTTTGTACCTAGTTTTATTCCTTATCTCGATTAAGTACAATTTGAAATAATTTATCATTATCAAATTCTGTCTGGCTGTTCATTAAATTTATCTTTTTATTTTTAAATTTATAAATATAATATTTCTCCAACTGCCATAATTTGTTACTATCAAAACATATTTCTAAAATTTCCAAATTATTTTCATGACTGCTTATTTTATGCCCTTTCGTCAGCAGATGTTCTGCCACATTAGAACTTTTACATTCCTTTTTTAAATAAGCAGCATAATGCTCAGAAAATCAGTATATGATATAATACTCTGAGGTGAGTTTTATATTTTATTTTATTTTGTTTTGGCTGTTCATAATCATATATGTAGTGGTGCAAACAAAGGAAAATAATGTTTAATAAAATAATATATATATATATATATATATATATATAAATATATTACGATACGTAGAAGGCAACTGAAAAATCTAATTCAAAATATCTTGAGACGAATTAATTTTTATCACAGGGTCAGCCAATTATATGACTAAAGCACATAAAAACAGAAGAGGTGGAGGTATAAATGACACTAGTCAGAGTTATCTCATCTGAGATTCATGAATTTCATTTTACAATCAAACCCTGTTGATAATGAAATACAGGTGTCATTCGGAGAGTCGAAAGTACATGATTTTCCGAAGGACTGGCATTCTGATAAGTATAATTATAAATGCTGTGAGAAGACCATGTAAACTAACTCAACATATCTCACTCAGAAAAGATTTTAGAGGTTCAAACCACCTTGTCCGCTGCTTACCTAAAATACAACTTTCATTGCACAACAATTTCAACAGCCAGCATTTTAGTTTACTGACAAATTGGATTGAAAATAAGTAATTTTATTAGCCTACCTTGCTTAAGAGAACGCATGAATTGTTCGGTTTCGGAACGTTAAAAAGTCGCATCTGATAATGCTTATAAAATTGTAATATTCGAACAAGCCTACATAATGCCTACATAATGCCTACATAAACACTGATTACAGGCCTAAAACTCTATAAAATCACAGCTACCGGGATCGTAATTTTTCTGCTTATACTTTCGCTACGACAATTAAGCGAATGCTGTCGCCGAATTATTTTTTATTTATCTCATCTGTACGAATCAGGTGTTAAAGATTATAGTTTTACACTGCCTGTGTAGAAGATATAAATACTGCTTATAAATTTCCCGTTAACTAACAGATCCTAAATCAACGAAAAATAGACTTGACAAGACGTTACTTGACAAATCATTTTTGACCTACGCTATTATTGTGTTTAATAGAAACAAAAATATATGTATCAAAATATAACTGGTATTCAACAAACGATCTATTAGGGTTGCGTGAGTAAGTCGGGCCAATTTGATTGTGATGCGCATGTGACGTCAACGGCTCAGGTAATAATTGCCCAATCAGAGTCTCGTATTTTCGGCCAATAACAAAGCCCAGTTTTAACCAATCACAAGTCTTCTTTTGCGTCATTTTGATTGGTTAATATTGTCCAATCAGAGAGTTTATATTACTGTACAACGTCACACCGATGTCAACCAATGACAAAGTGTCTTGAGCGTTACGTCATTCGTTTGGATATGCTGCTTTCTGATTGGTCCGTACTGATTCTAGGCGTCACGTCGAGTGTGATTGTAATATGAAGTCCACACCCAATGACAACTTCTAGTTAACGGTAGGGCAGAACATATGAAGGTACCTTTTAATGAGATTTATAGTTTCTTGGTAAATATCACTTACGAAATATGAAGTACCCCATTGTAGAGATCTTTCGAGTTCTTAAGGAAATTAAAAATTGGTTTCTGTTGCTGCTAAATGTTAACACGGTTTTTTAAAAAATCACGAGTGTTCATTCGATACCGACACAAAGAAAAAAAACAAAAGAAGGTTATCTATTTTTCCTAGTTGTTCGATTTTTGTAACCTAATTTTTGGCCAGTAATGTATCATATTTTTAAGGGAATGACTTTATACAACTGTAAATAAATATTACGATACGTAGAAGGCAGTTGAAAAATCTAATTCAAAATTTTTTGAGACGAAACAAAGTCAATATCCTACCGGGTAAGAAAATATACCTCATTAATCCGTTTTATAACAAGAAAACTATTTTGCTCTACCAACGAGCATTAGTCGAAAAATAATAATCAACGGTTTGACTAAATGATAATATAATGGCCAATGTGATTTCGAGAAATGTTTTCTGGCTTTACTCTGATTTCATTAGTTCCTGTATTTTAAGGTGGATGAAATTTTTTGTGGCCATAATGAAAAGGTAGAGTGTTAAAAATTTTTGGAACGTAATTTGCTAGTTTCTGCACGAAATAAATGTATTCATTTATATCACAGGGTCAGCCAATTATATGACTAAAGCACGTAAGAACAGAAGAGGTAGAGGTATAAATGACACTAGTCAGGGTAATATTATCTGAGATTCATGAATTTCATTTTACAATCAAACCGTTTTGATAATGAAATACAGGTGTCATTCGGAGAGTCGAAAGAACATGATTTTACGAAGGACCGGCATTCTTATAAGTATAATTATAAATGCTGTGAGAAGACCATGTAAACCAACTCAACTCATCTCACTCAGAAAAGAAAGCATTTGACAATCTGGACTGGAGTAAAATGTTTAAAACATTGAAAAGGCTAGGAATTAAATACAAAGAAAGGAAAGTTATCTACAGTCTGTATAAGAATCAAACGGCTGTTTTGAGAATCGAGGGGTACGAAAAAGAGGCTGCTGTAAGAAAAGGTGTACGACAAGGTTGTTCTTTGTCATCACTACTTTTTAACTTGTATATAGAAGAGACTATAAATGAAGTGAAGGAGAAATTTGACGTAGGAATAAAAATTCAAGGAGAAACAATAAAAATGTTGAGATTCGCCGATGATATAGTAGTATTAGCCGAGGCAAAGAATGAACTAGAGGATGCCTTAAATGGAATGGATGAGATCTTGAGGAAGGATTACTTCATGAAAATTAATAAGAACAAAACGAAAGTGTTGTGCAGCAGCAAGAGTGGTTTAGAAGAGATGGGAAATTTAAAAGTAGGCAACGAAAACATACAGGAAGTTGGGGAATTCTGCTATCTAGGGAGTAAAATAACAAAGGATGGTAGAAGCACGAGTGATATCAAGAGTAGAATTGCTCAAGCTAGAAAAGCCTTTGAAATGAAAAACAGCTTACTGACTACAAACATTGATTTACAGATTAGGAAAAATTTCTTAAAACATTATGTTTGGAGTGTAGCATTATACGGAAGTGAAACGTGGGTGATAGGGGCTGTAGAACGGAAGAGGATAGAAGCTTTTGAAATGTGGTGTTATAGGAAAATGTTAAAGATTAGGTGGGTGGACAAAATAAGTAATTTAGAGGTTCTTAGGCGAGTGGATGAAAAAAGAAGTATATGGAAGCATCTTACCAAAAGAAGGGATAGGCTAGTGGGGCATATCCTAAGACATCCAGGTATTGGGCTATCAATAATGGAGGGTAACATTGAGGGAGTACATTGTAGAGGGAGGCAAAGATTAGAATATATAAAGCAAATTACAAAAGATGTAGGGTGTTACAGGTATGTAGATATGAAACGACTTGCGCAAGATAGAACAGTTTGGAGAACTGCATCAAACCAGTCGAGAGACTGATGACAAAAAAAAAATTTCGAAAAAGGTTTTCTGGCTTTACTCTTATTTCATTAGTTCCTGTATTTTAAGATGGATGAAATTTATTGTGGCTTTAATGAAAAGGTAGAGTGTTAAACATTTTTTGCACGTAATTTGCTAGTTCCTGACCGTAAATATGTATTCATTGTTATCACAGAGTCAGCCAATTATATGACTAAACCACGTAAGAACAGAAGAGGTAGAGGTATATATGACAGTAGTCGGAGTTATCTCATCTGAGATTCATGAATTTCATTTTACAATCAAACCCTGTTGATAATGAAATACCGGTGTCATTCGGAGAGTCGAAAGTACATGATTTTCCGAAGGACTCGCATCCTGATAAGTATAATTATAAACGCTGTAAGAAGACCATGTAAACCAACTCAACTCATCTCACTCAGAAAAGATTTTAGAGGTTCAAACCACCTTGTCCGCTGCTTACCTAAAAAACAACTTTCATTGCACAACAATTTCAACAGCCTGCATTTTAGTTTACTGACAAATTGGATTGAAAATAAGTAATGTTATTAATCTACCTTGCTTAAGAGAACTCATGAATTGTTCGGTTTCGGAACGTTAAAAAGTCGCATCTGATAATGCTTATAAAATTGTAATATTCGAACAAGCTGCCTACATAAACACTGATTACAGGCCTAAAATTCTATAAAATCACAGCTATCGGGATCGTAATTTTTCTCCTTATACTTTCGCTACGACAATTAAGCGAATACAGTCGCCGAATTATTTTTTATTTATCTCATCTTTACGAATCAGGTGTTAAAGATTATAGTTTTACACTGCCTGTGTAGAAGATATAAATACTGCTTATAAATTTCCCGTTAACTAACAGATCCTAAATCAACGAAAAATAGACTTGAGAAGACGTTACTTGACAAATCATTTTTGACCTACGCTTTTATTGTGTTTAAGAGAAACAAAAATATACGTATCAAAATATAACTGGTATTCAACAAACGTTCTATTAGGGTTGCGTGAGTAAGTCGGGCCGATTTGATTGTGATGCGCATGTGACGTCAACGGCTCAGGTAAAAATTGCCCAATCAGAGTCTCGTATTTTCGGCCAATAAGAAAGCCCAGTTTTAACCAATCACAAGTCTTCTTTTGCGTCATTTTGATTGGTTAATATTGTCCAATCAGAGAGTTTATATTACTGTACAACGTCACACCGATGTCAACCAATGACAAAGTGTCTTGAGCGTTACGTCATTCGTCAGGATATGCTGCTTTCTGATTGGTCCGTACTGATTCTGGGCGTCACTTTGAGTATGATTGTAATATAAAGTCCACACCCAATGACAACTTCCAGTTAACGGTAGGGCAGAACATATTATGAAGGTACCTTTCAATGAGTTATATAGTTTCTAGGTAAATATCACTTACCAAATATGTAGTAGGCCTAGTCTATATTTTCGGATTTGTGAAAGGCACAAATAGTGTGAAAGAAATAAAAATTCGTTGAGTAACGCTCTCTAATGATTATTTTCTTGTTGATTTAGGAACTGTTCGTTAACTCAAAACGTATAATAAAAATATACACGTTCTGCGCCAATAGTGTAAAACTCCAATCAGCAATTCATTCCTCCTTAAGAAACGTTAGAAAAATCGTTGAGCATTGCTCTCTGTTTATTATTGCTATAGTCAAAATTCAAGCACAAAAATTTTAATAATTCTTAGAAATAAAACCGTGCGTATTTATGTACTACGCTTATGTTATTTAAGGAAGATGTTGGTTTGAACATTAAATTTAATAAACTCTTATCAGATTATATTTTTTGTACGATAAGTAAGATTAAATTTGTACGTTCTTTCATAACGACTTTGATAACATCCTTTCTTACAAATCTGATTTTTTAAATTACTTAAAATTAGGAAAATAATGAGGTGTTAAATACTCGGCACAATTGATTTGAGTTTTTAGATCATTAGGGTAGAAGTTAGTTCAAACATTTACAAGTTATCTGAAATAAACTGAAAAGTTAATTGGGTTACATTTTTTGGTTTGTAACCGTATGTTTCAGTAGAAAAGTCATTTGATGAGCAAAGCAGGCCTTCTAAAAAATTTTCACTTCGCACCTTGCAAATGCGTCTTTAATATATTCACACTGCAAGGTCTAACGGTATAAAAATCTACTGTCATATGAAGAAGGTCTAAAAGTGTTTATTTCACCAGTACTTCTTATGTTGTTATAATGTTTTAGTCGAAAATTGCTTCATTCTTGAAGAAAACAGAAGTATTATTTTAGCCGTGGAAGTAGCAGTTGAAATTTAAAAATATTTAACAGTTTAATGTTTCATATAGGCAATACTAATTTTCGCATCATAAAATAAAATAATGAAAAGAACTGCGAATAAGCGCGGAGAAATGTCAAAAATATTGCCTAGAAATTTTTCACATCGTTAACCGTTTTTAGTGTGACTGATTGTCCTTAAAAGGGCACAATTTCTATTTTGCTCTTACTAGGTATTGTTCAAGTATATTGTAAATTTCAGTTTGGTAATGCCGGCGATTCTACTGACGATTACTTGACAAAAAAAAACTTTAGAGACGTCCTTATTTGAATAAACTTTAATATACAATGAAAAAATCACAATGTGTTACGTTCGTATAGTAGTGTTTGCATGGTAGCCGAGAAAATAATGTCTTAAATTTAAGCAAGCTTGTATGTGTAAACGCAATCTATTCTTGTGCTTCGTTTTTAAGAATTTTAATTTTTCATACTGTGAAAAGCAGTATAAATATACTGCTGTTTCATACAATTAACCATAATCATTCCGTACTCGGAAGACCTTAACAAGTTTAAAAATGTTTTTGGTAGGCGTTTTAATTCTGGAAAGTATAGCATTTCAGTAGACGTTATTGTTTAATATTCGGCCGTATCGTTAACTGGGCGGTGACAATGGGTGGATTTATGTAAAAATGTAAGTCGACGTCACGCGCAGGAACAGTACCGGACCAATCAGGAAGCTCGATACTGACAAATGACGTAATACTGATTAAGACGTTTTCATTGGTCGATATCGGATGACGTAGTGAACTATAATGAGCCTTCTGATTGGACAATATTGACCAATCAAAGTGACGCCTAAGAAGACATCTGATTGGTTAGGTTTGGAGATTTTTCATTGGTTAAAAATACTACACTCTGATTGGTCCTATATTATATCTGCCTTTGACGTCACACGCGCGTTGCCGTCATTGTAGGCCGCCTTACTTGCAAGACCTAAATAATTATTTTTTTCTACTGTACATCAGTTCTATTATATTTTAGTAGCATATTTTCGGATATGTTAAAGACACAAATAGTGCGAAAGAAATAAAAATTCGTTAAGTAACGCTCTCTAATGATTATTTCTTTGTTGATTTAGGAACTGATAGTTAATTTAAAACGTATAATAAAAATATACACATTATGCGCCAATAGTGTAAAACTCCAATCAGCAATTCATTCCTCCTTAAAAAACGTTAGAGAAATCGTTGTGCATTGCTCTCTGTTTATTTTTGCTATAGTCAAAATTCAAGCACAAAAATTATAATAATTCTTAGAAATAAAACCGTGCGTATTTATGTACTACGCTTATGTTATTTAAGGAAGATGTTGGTTTGAACATTAAATTTAATAAACTCTTATCAGATTATATTTTTTGTACGATAAGTAAGATTAAATTTGTACGTTCTTTCATAACGACTTTGATAACATCCTTTCTTACAAATCTGATTTTTTAAATTACTTAAAATTAGGTAAATAATGAGATGTTAAATACTCGGCACAATTAATTTGAGTTTTTAGATCATTAGGGTAGAAGTTAGTTCAAACATTTACAAGTTATCTGAAATAAACTGAAAAGTTAATTGGGTTACATTTTTTGGTTTGTAACCGTATGTTTCAGTAGAAAAGTCATTTGATGAGCAAAGCAGGCCTTCTAAAAAATTTTCACTTCGCACCTTGCAAATGCGTCTTTAATATATTCACACTGCAAGGTCTAACTGTATAAAAATCTACTGTCATATGAAGAAGGTCTAAAAGTGTTTATTACACCAGTACTTCTTATGTTGTTATAATGTTTTAGTCGAAAATTGCTTCATTCTTGAAGAAAACAGAAGTATTATTTTAGCCGTGGAAGTAGCAGTTGAAATTTAAAAAAATATTTAACAGTTTAATGTTTCATATAGGCAATATTAATTTTCGCATTATAATATAAAATAATGAAAAGAACTGCGAATAAGTGCGGAGAAATTTCAAAAATATTGCCTAGAAATTTTTCATATCGTTAACCGTTTTTAGTGTGACTGATTGTCGTTAAAAGGGCACAATTTATATTTTGCTCTTACTAGGTATTGTTCAAGTATATTGTAAATTTCAGTTTGGTAATGCCGGCGATTCTACTGAAGATTACTTGACAAAAAAAACTTTAGAGACGTCCTTATTTGAATAAACTTTAATATACAATGAAAAAATCACAATGTGTTACGTTCGTATAGTAGTGTTTGCATGGTAGCCGAGAAAATAATGTCTTAAATTTAAGCAAGCTTGTATGTGTTAACGCAATCTATTCTTGTGCTTCCTTTTTGTGAATTTTAATTTTTTATACTGTGAAAACAGTATAAATATACTGCTGTTTCATACAAATAACGATATTCATTCCGTACTCGGAAGACCTTAACAAGTTTAAAAATGTTTTTGGTAGGCGTTTTAATTCTGGAAAGTATAGCATTTCAGTAGACGTTATTGTTTAATATTCGGCCGCATCGTTAACTGGGCGGTGACAATGGGCGGATATATGTAAAAATGTAAGTCGACGTCACGCGCAGGAACAGTACCGGACCAATCAGGAAGCTCGATACTGACAAATGACGTAATACTGATTGAGACGTTTTCATTGGTCGATATCGGATGACGTAGTGAACTATAATGAGCCTTCTGATTGGACAATATTAACCATTCAAAGTGACGCCTAAGAAGACATCTGATTGGTTAGGTTTGGAGATTTTTCATTGGTTAAAAATACTACACTCTGATTGGTCCTATATTATATCTGCCTTTGACGTCACACGCGCGTTGCCGTCATTGTAGGCCGCCTTACTTGCAAGACCTAAATAATTATTTTTTTCTACTGTACATCAGTTCTATTATATTTTAGTAGTATATTTTCGGATATGTTAAAGACACAAATAGTGCGAAAGAAATAAAAATTCGTTAAGTAACGCTCTTTAATGGATATTTCTTTGTTGATTTAGGAACTGATAGTTAACTCAAAACGTATAATAAAAATATACACATTCTGCGCCAATAGTGTAAAACTCCAATCAGCAATTCATTCTTCCTTAAAAAACGTTAGAAAAATCGTTGTGCATTGCTCTCTGTTTATTTTTGCTATAGTCAAAATTCAAGCAAAAAAATTATAATAATTCTTAGAAATAAAACCGTGCGTATTGATGTACTACGCCTATGTTATTTAAGGAAGATGTTGGTTTGAACATTAAATTTAATAAACTCTTATCAGATTATATTTTTTGTACGATTAGTAAGATTAAATTTGTACGTTCTTTCATAACGACTTTGATAACATCCTTTCTTACAAATCTGATTTTTTAAATTACTTAAAATTAGGTAAATAATGAGATGTTAAATACTCGGCACAATTAATTTGAGTTTTTAGATCATTAGGGTAGAAGTTAGTTCAAACATTTACAAGTTATCTGAAATAAACTGAAAAGTTAATTGGGTTACATTTTTTGGTTTGTAACCGTATGTTTCAGTAGAAAAGTCATTTGATGAGCAAAGCAGGCCTTCTAAAAAATTTTCACTTCGCACCTTGCAAATGCGTCTTTAATATATTCACACTGCAAGGTCTAACGGTATAAAAATCTACTGTCATATGAAGAAGGTCTAAAAGTGTTTATTTC
Source organism: Catonia carolina (assembly GCA_035578175.1). Taxonomy (NCBI): domain Eukaryota; kingdom Metazoa; phylum Arthropoda; class Insecta; order Hemiptera; family Achilidae; genus Catonia; species Catonia carolina. Next base: position 51,835,066 of record JAQMRL010000006.1, on the reverse strand, counting down.
ACCAGTACTTCTTATGTTGTTATAATGTTTTAGTCGAAAATTGCTTCATTCATGAAGAAAACAGAAGTATTATTTTAGCCGTGGAAGTAGCAGTTGAAATTTAAAAAATATTTAACAGTTTAATGTTTCATATAGGCAATATTAATTTTCGCATTATAATATAAAATAATGAAAAGAACTGCGAATAAGTGCGGAGAAATTTCAAAAATATTGCCTAGAAATTTTTCATATCGTTAACCGTTTTTAGTGTGACTGATTGTCGTTAAAAGGGCACAATTTATATTTTGCTCTTACTAGGTATTGTTCAAGTATATTGTAAATTTCAGTTTGGTAATGCCGGCGATTCTACTGACGATTACTTGACAAAAAAAACTTTAGAGACGTCCTTATTTGAATAAACGTTAATATACAATGAAAAAATCACAATGTGTTACGTTCGTATAGTAGTGTTTGCATGGTAGCCGAGAAAATAATGTCTTAAATTTAAGCAAGCTTGTGTGTGTAAACGCAATCTATTCTTGTGCTTCTTTTTTGTGAATTTTATTTTTTCATACTGTGAAAAGCAGTATAAATATACTGCTGTTTCATACAATTAACCATAATCATTCCGTACTCGGAAGACCTTAACGTTCGTATAGTAGTGTTTGCATGGTAGCCGAGAAAATAATGTCTTAAATTTAAGCAAGCTTGCATGTGTAAATGCAATCTATTCTTGTGCTTCCTTTTTCTGAATTTTCATTTTTCATACTGTGAAAAGCAGTATAAATATACTGCTGTTTCATACAATTAACCATAATCATCCCGTACTCGGAAGACCTTAACAAGTTTAAAAATGTTTTGGTAGGCGTTTTAATTCTGGAAAGTATAGCATTTCAGTAGACGTTATTGTTTAATATTCGGCCGTATCGTTAACTGGGCGGTGACATTGGGCGGATTTATGTAAAAATGTAAGTCGACGTCACGCGCAGGAACAGTACCGGACCAATCAGGAAGCTCGATACTGACAAATGACGTAATACTGATTGAGACGTTTTCATTGGTCGATATCGGATGTCGTAGTGAACTATAATGAGCCTTCTGATTGGACAATATTAACCAATCAAAGTGACGCCTAAGAAGACATCTGATTGGTTAGGTTTGGAGATTTTTCATTGGTTAAAAATACTACACTCTGATTGGTCCTATATTATATCTGCCTTTGACGTCACACGCGCGTTGCCGTCATTGTAGGCCGCCTTACTTGCAAGACCTAAATAATTATTTTTTTCTACTGTACATCAGTTCTATTATATTTTAGTAGTATATTTTCGGATATGTTAAAGACACAAATAGTGCGAAAGAAATAAAAATTCGTTAAGTAACGCTCTCTAATGATTATTTCTTTGTTGATTTAGGAACTGATAGTTAATTTAAAACGTATAATAAAAATATACACATTATGCGCCAATAGTGTAAAACTCCAATCAGCAATTCATTCCTCCTTAAAAAACGTTAGAAAAATCGTTGTGCATTGCTCTCTGTTTATTTTTGCTATAGTCAAAATTCAAGCACAAAAATTATAATAATTCTTAGAAATAAAACCGTGCGTATTTATGTACTACGCTTATGTTATTTAAGGAAGATGTTGGTTTGAACATTAAATTTAATAAACTCTTATCAGATTAAGCATTTCGCTTGAAATGCGCCCGGTAAGAGTTTTCGCAGCCTGCGCAAGCGAACTGCTTATTTAGCGCTAACAACTTTGATCGAATTTCACATTTATCTTTATTCTTTTAATTATTGATCAAAACATGTTTCCAATGCTTTAGTATAACATTGTTTCACTTTAAACGACATTTAGTCTTCATTTCAGTATTAAAAACAAACTGCAAACATTTATTTTCAATAATATTAATGCCGCGGGACCCGATTTAGCATGTTTTTTTATATCGGATCTCGGAAAATGTCCTCCTCCTCCGATTGACGTTAGGTGGCAGCACCGTATACATGTTACATGTTACGGTTCGGCTGCCCTGTCTTATATGCTATAATTTTGCTGTGAGTTGGCATGCTCGGCTAGCTCAGTCGTTAGAGCATTCGACTCTTAATCTCAGGGTCGTGGGTTCGAGCCCCACGTTGGGCGGTTAATTTTTTTCTTCATAAAATCCATTTTATACAAACAATTTATTTACAAAAAATGTAAAACTATAATAAATTATTATTATTTTTATTATTATTATTATTATTATAAATAATAAATTATTTTTTAACGTCATACTTATCTCGCGTATTATGATAGAACATAATTATCCTCACAAAATTACAATGAAATTGTAAACTGACCGGTAATAGTTTTGCAGAAACGGTCGCATCAATAGTCAATTTATTTTTAGAAATTATATAATATATTCAACAAAACGTTATGATATCCTCTCAAAATTACAATAAAATTGTAAACTGACCGGTAAGAGTTTTGCAGAAACTGCGTTGTACTAACAATTCAAAGGTGTAACAAAAGGTTAAGGATATCTGGAGTAGGTAAGACTTTGAAAATATGGCACAAACATCACAAAAACGTATAAATTAAAAATTTATATATAATTAAGTTTATATATAGATTTTTAATTTATACGTTTTTGTGATGTTTGTGCCATATTTTCAAAGTCTTACCTACTCCAGATATCCTTAACCTTTTGTTACACCTTTAAATTGTTAGTACAACGCAGTTTCTACAAAACTCTTACCGGTCAGTTTACAATTTTATTGTAATTTTGAGAGGATATCATAACGTTTTGTTGAATATATTATATAATTTCTAAAAATAAATTGACTATCGATGCGACCGTTTCTGCAAAACTCTTACCGGTCAGTTATATTTTTTGTACGATAAGTAAGATTAAATTTGTACGTTCTTTCATAACGACTTTGATAACATCCTTTCTTACAAATCTGATTTTTTAAATTACCTAAAATTAGGTAAATAATGAGATGTTAAATACTCGGCACAATTAATTTGAGTTTTTAGATCATTAGGGTAGAAGTTAGTTCAAACATTTACAAGTTATCTGAAATAAACTGAAAAGTTAATTGGGTTACATTTTTTGGTTTGTAACCGTATGTTTCAGTAGAAAAGTCATTTGATGAGCAAAGCAGGCCTTCTAAAAAATTTTCACTTCGCACCTTGCAAATGCGTCTTTAATATATTCACACTGCAAGGTCTAACGGTATAAAAATCTACTGTCATATGAAGAAGGTCTAAAAGTGTTTATTACACCAGTACTTCTTATGTTGTTATAATGTTTTAGTCGAAAATTGCTTCATTCTTGAAGAAAACAGAAGTATTATTTTAGCCGTGGAAGTAGCAGTTGAAATTTAAAAAATATTTAACAGTTTAATGTTTCATATGGGCAATATTAATTTTCGCATTATAATATAAAATAATGAAAAGAACTGCGAATAAGTGCGGAGAAATTTCAAAAATATTGCCTAGAAATTTTTCATATCGTTAACCGTTTTTAGTGTGACTGATTGTCGTTAAAAGGGCACAATTTCTATTTTGCTCTTACTAGGTATTGTTCAAGTATATTGTAAATTTCAGTTTGGTAATGCCGGCGATTCTACTGACGATTACTTGACAAAAAAAACTTTAGAGACGTCCTTATTTGAATAAACTTTAATATACAATGAAAAAATCACAATGTGTTACCTTCGTATAGTAGTGTTTGCATGGTAGCCGAGAAAATAATGTCTTAAATTTAAGCAAGCTTGTGTGTGTAAACGCAATCTATTCTTGTGCTTCCTTTTTGTGAATTTTAATTTTTTATACTGTGAAAACAGTATAAATATACTGCTGTTTCATACAAATAACGATATTCATTCCGTACTCGGTAGACCTTAACAAGTTTTAAAATGTTTTTGGTAGGCGTTTTAATTCTGGAAAGTATAGCATTTCAGTAGACGTTATTGTTTAATATTCGGCCGCATCGTTAACTGGGCGGTGACAATGGGCGGATATATGTAAAAATGTAAGTCGACGTCACGCGCAGGGACAGTACCGGACCAATCAGGAAGCTCGATACTGACAAATGACGTAATACTGATTGAGACGTTTTCATTGGTCGATATCGGATGACGTAGTGAACTATAATGAGCCTTCTGATTGGACAATATTAACTAATCAAAGTGACGCCTAAGAAGACATCTGATTGGTTAGGTTTGGAGATTTTTCATTGGTTAAAAATACTACACTCTGATTGGTCCTTTATTATATCTGCCTTTGACGTCACACGCGCGTTGCCGTCATTGTAGGCCGCCTTACTTGCAAGACCTAAATAATTATTTTTTTCTACTGTACATCAGTTCTATTATATTTTAGTAGTATATTTTGGCTACAACTTAATACATCAAACAAAACTTTTTGTTTTAAGCTCTAAATAAACCTAGAGGCCTAACCAATCCTTATTCATTTTATTTAAGATTTTTTTGTATTTCGCCACAAGCTTAGACTATAAATTAGGTAGGCCTAAATAAGATGATAATATTTCAGTCTAACAATAGGAACCTACAACCCTTTGTAACCTTTTATTTACACAAAAAATAACATCAAGTGACGGTAATTTATTGCTGGAGAAAATGGAAGCTGCTTCTAATTTTTTTAGGAACCAGTAATAGTTGGTCTATAATAATTTGGTTTCATATTTTTGACAAAATTTACACAAAAAAAGTAGAAGGCGCTGAAAGATAATAGGCCTACTTCACGAACGGGCCACGGATTTCTGTGGGAATTATCTTCGGCAACCATCAAGCATTTAGTCGCCTATCGTAGCCCTACTAGTAATTCCATTGCAGTTCCGTGAATCGACAGTTAATGCTTAATATTAATGTGATATTCATAGATTGTATGCTATTCAGTTAAGTTTTGGCTATATAAATTTTACTTATCCAAAAATAAGGCAAGCAATGCGACATTTTAAAATAATAATGATAGGTCTAATTAATGTTATAATATAAAAATAATAAATTAAAACTTACCTTTTATATAGCTGTTTGTATTCAACTCTGGGGCTTGTAATCCAATGGCTTTGAAATACATATCGCTTCGTTTCAACATGATGAGACAGGAAATTTAACCGCGCAGTACTGTGGAAGTGCAGCCACGTGCAGATCGAACAGATCATAACTGAACAGAACTGATGACAGCGACTTGACTTAAGATGTGTAAAACCGGCAACATCGCGTGAATGAGTCAAAAAACGATAATAGCGTAAAATGTGTATAAAGCTGTATAACAATTTGTATAATTTTTATAACAACTGAACATCTCTTTTTACATCTGATGCATAAAACAAACTGCATCTCAATGATGCAGTTTTCGAGGTAAAAAGTCACGGCTAAGATGTAGAAATCGAGCGTCGAAGAATGTATATATATATATATATATATATATATATATTATTTTATTAAACATTATTTTCCTTTGTTTGCACCACTACATATATGATTATGAACAGCCAAAACAAAATAAAATAAAATATAAAACTCACCTCAGAGTATTATATCATATTAAGATCTTTCGTCTCCCTCGGAGACATCATCAGGACTTTAAAAAACATAAACACAATAAAACATAAAACACAAACACAATAGTGGTCGTAGACCACGTCAATTGTTCAAAACAATAGCTATCCTAAAGCACCATTCCGCGCGCGGTTTATTCGGCCGAATGACAGTATAATCATTTTGTACCTAGTTTTATTCCTTATCTCGATTAAGTACAATTTGAAATAATTTATCATTATCAAATTCTGTCTGGCTGTTCATTAAATTTATCTTTTTATTTTTAAATTTATAAATATAATATTTCTCCAACTGCCATAATTTGTTACTATCAAAACATATTTCTAAAATTTCCAAATTATTTTCATGACTGCTTATTTTATGCCCTTTCGTCAGCAGATGTTCTGCCACATTAGAACTTTTACATTCCTTTTTTAAATAAGCAGCATAATGCTCAGAAAATCAGTATATGATATAATACTCTGAGGTGAGTTTTATATTTTATTTTATTTTGTTTTGGCTGTTCATAATCATATATGTAGTGGTGCAAACAAAGGAAAATAATGTTTAATAAAATAATATATATATATATATATATGTATATATATATATTACGATACGTAGAAGGCAACTGAAAAATCTAATTCAAAATATCTTGAGACGAATTAATTTTTATCACAGGGTCAGCCAATTATATGACTAAAGCACATAAAAACAGAAGAGGTGGAGGTATAAATGACACTAGTCAGAGTTATCTCATCTGAGATTCATGAATTTCATTTTACAATCAAACCCTGTTGATAATGAAATACAGGTGTCATTCGGAGAGTCGAAAGTACATGATTTTCCGAAGGACTGGCATTCTGATAAGTATAATTATAAATGCTGTGAGAAGACCATGTAAACTAACTCAACATATCTCACTCAGAAAAGATTTTAGAGGTTCAAACCACCTTGTCCGCTGCTTACCTAAAATACAACTTTCATTGCACAACAATTTCAACAGCCAGCATTTTAGTTTACTGACAAATTGGATTGAAAATAAGTAATTTTATTAGCCTACCTTGCTTAAGAGAACGCATGAATTGTTCGGTTTCGGAACGTTAAAAAGTCGCATCTGATAATGCTTATAAAATTGTAATATTCGAACAAGCCTACATAATGCCTACATAATGCCTACATAAACACTGATTACAGGCCTAAAACTCTATAAAATCACAGCTACCGGGATCGTAATTTTTCTGCTTATACTTTCGCTACGACAATTAAGCGAATGCTGTCGCCGAATTATTTTTTATTTATCTCATCTGTACGAATCAGGTGTTAAAGATTATAGTTTTACACTGCCTGTGTAGAAGATATAAATACTGCTTATAAATTTCCCGTTAACTAACAGATCCTAAATCAACGAAAAATAGACTTGAGAAGACGTTACTTGACAAATCATTTTTGACCTACGCTATTATTGTGTTTAATAGAAACAAAAATATATGTATCAAAATATAACTGGTATTCAACAAACGATCTATTAGGGTTGCGTGAGTAAGTCGGGCCAATTTGATTGTGATGCGCATGTGACGTCAACGGCTCAGGTAATAATTGCCCAATCAGAGTCTCGTATTTTCGGCCAATAAGAAAGCCCAGTTTTAACCAATCACAAGTCTTCTTTTGCGTCATTTTGATTGGTTAATATTGTCCAATCAGAGAGTTTATATTACTGTACAACGTCACACCGATGTCAACCAATGACAAAGTGTCTTGAGCGTTACGTCATTCGTTTGGATATGCTGCTTTCTGATTGGTCCGTACTGATTCTAGGCGTCACGTCGAGTGTGATTGTAATATGAAGTCCACACCCAATGACAACTTCTAGTTAACGGTAGGGCAGAACATATGAAGGTACCTTTTAATGAGATTTATAGTTTCTTGGTAAATATCACTTACGAAATATGAAGTACCCCATTGTAGAGATCTTTCGAGTTCTTAAGGAAATTAAAAATTGGTTTCTGTTGCTGCTAAATGTTAACACGGTTTTTTAAAAAGTCACGAGTGTTCATTCGATACCGACACAAAGAAAAAAAACAAAAGAAGGTTATCTATTTTTCCTAGTTGTTCGATTTTTGTAACCTAATTTTTGGCCAGTAATGTATCATATTTTTAAGGGAATGACTTTATACAACTGTAAATAAATATTACGATACGTAGAAGGCAGTTGAAAAATCTAATTCAAAATTTTTTGAGACGAAACAAAGTCAATATCCTACCGGGTAAGAAAATATACCTCATTAATCCGTTTTATAACAAGAAAACTATTTTGCTCTACCAACGAGCATTAGTCGAAAAATAATAATCAACGGTTTGACTAAATGATAATATAATGGCCAATGTGATTTCGAGAAATGTTTTCTGGCTTTACTCTGATTTCATTAGTTCCTGTATTTTAAGGTGGATGAAATTTTTTGTGGCCATAATGAAAAGGTAGAGTGTTAAAAATTTTTGGAACGTAATTTGCTAGTTTCTGCAGGAAATAAATGTATTCATTTTTATCACAGGGTCAGCCAATTATATGACTAAAGCACGTAAGAACAGAAGAGGTAGAGGTATAAATGACACTAGTCAGGGTAATATTATCTGAGATTCATGAATTTCATTTTACAATCAAACCGTTTTGATAATGAAATACAGGTGTCATTCGGAGAGTCGAAAGAACATGATTTTACGAAGGACCGGCATTCTTATAAGTATAATTATAAATGCTGTGAGAAGACCATGTAAACCAACTCAACTCATCTCACTCAGAAAAGAAAGCATTTGACAATCTGGACTGGAGTAAAATGTTTAAAACATTGAAAAGGCTAGGAATTAAATACAAAGAAAGGAAAGTTATCTACAGTCTGTATAAGAATCAAACGGCTGTTTTGAGAATCGAGGGGTACGAAAAAGAGGCTGCTGTAAGAAAAGGTGTACGACAAGGTTGTTCTTTGTCACCACTACTTTTTAACTTGTATATAGAAGAGACTATAAATGAAGTGAAGGAGAAATTTGACGTAGGAATAAAAATTCAAGGAGAAACAATAAAAATGTTGAGATTCGCCGATGATATAGTAGTATTAGCCGAGGCAAAGAATGAACTAGAGGATGCCTTAAATGGAATGGATGAGATCTTGAGGAAGGATTACTTCATGAAAATTAATAAGAACAAAACGAAAGTGTTGTGCAGCAGCAAGAGTGGTTTAGAAGAGATGGGAAATTTAAAAGTAGGCAACGAAAACATACAGGAAGTTGGGGAATTCTGCTATCTAGGGAGTAAAATAACAAAGGATGGTAGAAGCACGAGTGATATCAAGAGTAGAATTGCTCAAGCTAGAAAAGCCTTTGAAATGAAAAACAGCTTACTGACTACAAACATTGATTTACAGATTAGGAAAAATTTCTTAAAACATTATGTTTGGAGTGTAGCATTATACGGAAGTGAAACGTGGGTGATAGGGGCTGTAGAACGGAAGAGGATAGAAGCTTTTGAAATGTGGTGTTATAGGAAAATGTTAAAGATTAGGTGGGTGGACAAAATAAGTAATTTAGAGGTTCTTAGGCGAGTGGATGAAAAAAGAAGTATATGGAAGCATCTTACCAAAAGAAGGGATAGGCTAGTGGGGCATATCCTAAGACATCCAGGTATTGGGCTATCAATAATGGAGGGTAACATTGAGGGAGTACATTGTAGAGGGAGGCAAAGATTAGAATATATAAAGCAAATTACAAAAGATGTAGGGTGTTACAGGTATGTAGATATGAAACGACTTGCGCAAGATAGAACAGGTTGGAGAACTGCATCAAACCAGTCGAGAGACTGATGACAAAAAAAAAATTTCGAAAAAGGTTTTCTGGCTTTACTCTTATTTCATTAGTTCCTGTATTTTAAGATGGATGAAATTTATTGTGGCTTTAATGAAAAGGTAGAGTGTTAAACATTTTTTGCACGTAATTTGCTAGTTCCTGACCGTAAATATGTATTCATTGTTATCACAGAGTCAGCCAATTATATGACTAAACCACGTAAGAACAGAAGAGGTAGAGGTATATATGATAGTAGTCGGAGTTATCTCATCTGAGATTCATGAATTTCATTTTACAATCAAACCCTGTTGATAATGAAATACCGGTGTCATTCGGAGAGTCGAAAGTACATGATTTTCCGAAGGACTCGCATCCTGATAAGTATAATTATAAACGCTGTAAGAAGACCATGTAAACCAACTCAACTCATCTCACTCAGAAAAGATTTTAGAGGTTCAAACCACCTTGTCCGCTGCTTACCTAAAAAACAACTTTCATTGCACAACAATTTCAACAGCCTGCATTTTAGTTTACTGACAAATTGGATTGAAAATAAGTAATGTTATTAATCTACCTTGCTTAAGAGAACTCATGAATTGTTCGGTTTCGGAACGTTAAAAAGTCGCATCTGATAATGCTTATAAAATTGTAATATTCGAACAAGCTGCCTACATAAACACTGATTACAGGCCTAAAATTCTATAAAATCACAGCTATCGGGATCGTAATTTTTCTCCTTATACTTTCGCTACGACAATTAAGCGAATACAGTCGCCGAATTATTTTTTATTTATCTCATCTGTACGAATCAGGTGTTAAAGGTTATAGTTTTACACTGCCTGTGTAGAAGATATAAATACTGCTTATAAATTTCCCGTTAACTAACAGATCCTAAATCAACGAAAAATAGACTTGAGAAGACGTTACTTGACAAATCATTTTTGACCTACGCTTTTATTGTGTTTAAGAGAAACAAAAATATACGTATCAAAATATAACTGGTATTCAACAAACGTTCTATTAGGGTTGCGTGAGTAAGTCGGGCCAATTTGATTGTGATGCGCATGTGACGTCAACGGCTCAGGTAATAATTGCCCAATCAGAGTCTCGTATTTTCGGCCAATAAGAAAGCCCAGTTTTAACCAATCACAAGTCTTCTTTTGCGTCATTTTGATTGGTTAATATTGTCCAATCAGAGAGTTTATATTACTGTACAACGTCACACCGATGTCAACCAATTACAAAGTGTCTTGAGCGTTACGTCATTCGTCAGGATATGCTGCTTTCTGATTGGTCCGTACTGATTCTGGGCGTCACTTTGAGTATGATTGTAATATAAAGTCCACACCCAATGACAACTTCCAGTTAACGGTAGGGCAGAACATATTATGAAGGTACCTTTCAATGAGTTATATAGTTTCTAGGTAAATATCACTTACCAAATATGTAGTAGGCCTAGTCTATATTTTCGGATTTGTGAAAGGCACAAATAGTGTGAAAGAAATAAAAATTCGTTGAGTAACGCTCTCTAATGATTATTTTCTTGTTGATTTAGGAACTGTTCGTTAACTCAAAACGTATAATAAAAATATACACGTTCTGCGCCAATAGTGTAAAACTCCAATCAGCAATTCATTCCTCCTTAAGAAACGTTAGAAAAATCGTTGAGCATTGCTCTCTGTTTATTATTGCTATAGTCAAAATTCAAGCACAAAAATTTTAATAATTCTTAGAAATAAAACCGTGCGTATTTATGTACTACGCTTATGTTATTTAAGGAAGATGTTGGTTTGAACATTAAATTTAATAAACTCTTATCAGATTATATTTTTTGTACGATAAGTAAGATTAAATTTGTACGTTCTTTCATAACGACTTTGATAACATCCTTTCTTACAAATCTGATTTTTTAAATTACTTAAAATTAGGTAAATAATGAGATGTTAAATACTCGGCACAATTAATTTGAGTTTTTAGATCATTAGGGTAGAAGTTAGTTCAAACATTTACAAGTTATCTGAAATAAACTGAAAAGTTAATTGGGTTACATTTTTTGGTTTGTAACCGTATGTTTCAGTAGAAAAGTCATTTGATGAGCAAAGCAGGCCTTCTAAAAAATTTTCACTTCGCACCTTGCAAATGCGTCTTTAATATATTCACACTGCAAGGTCTAACGGTATAAAAATCTACTGTCATATGAAGAAGGTCTAAAAGTGTTTATTTCACCAGTACTTCTTATGTTGTTATAATGTTTTAGTCGAAAATTGCTTCATTCTTGAAGAAAACAGAAGTATTATTTTAGCCGTGGAAGTAGCAGTTGAAATTTAAAAAAATATTTAACAGTTTAATGTTTCATATAGGCAATATTAATTTTCGCATTATAATATAAAATAATGAAAAGAACTGCGAATAAGTGCGGAGAAATTTCAAAAATATTGCCTAGAAATTTTTCATATCGTTAACCGTTTTTAGTGTGACTGATTGTCGTTAAAAGGGCACAATTTCTATTTTGCTCTTACTAGGTATTGTTCAAGTATATTGTAAATTTCAGTTTGGTAATGCCGGCGATTCTACTGACGATTACTTGACAAAAAAAAACTTTAGAGACGTCCTTATTTGAATAAACTTTAATATACAATGAAAAAATCACAATGTGTTACGTTCGTATAGTAGTGTTTGCATGGTAGCCGAGAAAATAATGTCTTAAATTTAAGCAAGCTTGTATGTGTAAATGCAATCTATTCTGTGCTTCCTTTTTCTGAATTTTAATTTTTCATACTGTGAAAAGCAGTATAAATATACTGCTGTTTCATACAATTAACCATAATCATTCCGTACTCGGAAGACCTTAACAAGTTTAAAAATGTTTTGGTAGGCGTTTTAATTCTGGAAAGTATAGCATTTCAGTAGACGTTATTGTTTAATATTCGGCCGTATCGTTAACTGGGCGGTGACATTGGGCGGATTTATGTAAAAATGTAAGTCGACGTCACGCGCAGGAACAGTACCGGACCAATCAGGAAGCTCGATACTGACAAATGACGTAATACTGATTGAGACGTTTTCATTGGTCGATATCGGATGACGTAGTGAACTATAATGAGCCTTCTGATTGGACAATATTAACCAATCAAAGGGACGCCTAAGAAGACATCTGATTGGTTAGGTTTGGAGATTTTTCATTGGTTAAAAATACTACACTCTGATTGGTCCTATATTATATCTGCCTTTGACGTCACACGCGCGTTGCCGTCATTGTAGGCCGCCTTACTTGCAAGACCTAAATAATTATTTTTTTCTACTGTACATCAGTTCTATTATATTTTAGTAGTATATTTTCGGATATGTTAAAGACACAAATAGTGCGAAAGAAATAAAAATTCGTTAAATAACGCTCTCTAATGATTATTTCTTTGTTGATTTAATAACTGATAGTTAATTTAAAACGTATAATAAAAATATACACATTATGCGCCAATAGTGTAAAACTCCAATCAGCAATTCATTCCTCCTTAAAAAACGTTAGAAAAATCGTTGTGCATTGCTCTCTGTTTATTTTTGCTATAGTCAAAATTCAAGCACAAAAATTATAATAATTCTTAGAAATAAAACCGTGCGTATTTATGTACTACTCTTATGTTATTTAAGGAAGATGTTGGTTTGAACATTAAATTTAATAAACTCTTATCAGATTATATTTTTTGTACGATAAGTAAGATTAAATTTGTACGTTCTTTCATAACGACTTTGATAACATCCTTTCTTACAAATCTGATTTTTTAAATTACTTAATATTAGGTAAATAATGAGATGTTAAATACTCGGCACAATTAATTTGAGTTTTTAGATCATTAGGGTAGAAGTTAGTTCAAACATTTACAAGTTATCTGAAATAAACTGAAAAGTTAATTGGGTTACATTTTTTGGTTTGTAACCGTATGTTTCAGTAGAAAAGTCATTTGATGAGCAAAGCAGGCCTTCTGAAAAATTTTCACTTCGCACCTTGCAAATGCGTCTTTAATATATTCACACTGCAAGGTCTAACTGTATAAAAATCTACTGTCATATGAAGAAGGTCTAAAAGTGTTTATTACACCAGTACTTCTTATGATGTTATAATGTTTTAGTCGAAAATTGCTTCATTCTTGAAGAAAACAGAAGTATTATTTTAGCCGTGGAAGTAGCAGTTGAAATTTAAAAAATATTTAACAGTTTAATGTTTCATATAGGCAATATTAATTTTCGCATTATAATATAAAATAATGAAAAGAACTGCGAATAAGTGCGGAGAAATTTCAAAAATATTGCCTAGAAATTTTTCATATCGTTAACCGTTTTTAGTGTGACTGATTGTCGTTAAAAGGGCACAATTTATATTTTGCTCTTACTAGGTATTGTTCAAGTATATTGTAAATTTCAGTTTGGTAATGCCGGCGATTCTACTGACGATTACTTGACAAAAAAAACTTTAGAGACGTCCTTATTTGAATAAACTTTAATATACAATGAAAAAATCACAATGTGTTACGTTCGTATAGTAGTGTTGAATGGTAGCCGAGAAAATAATGTCTTAAATTTAAGCAAGCTTGTATGTGTAAACGCAATCTATTCTTGTGCTTCCTTTTTGTGAATTTTAATTTTTTATACTGTGAAAACAGTATAAATATACTGCTGTTTCATACAAATAACGATATTCATTAAGTACTCGGCAGACCTTAACAAGTTTTAAAATGTTTTTGGTAGGCGTTTTAATTCTGGAAAGTATAGCATTTCAGTAGACGTTATTGTTTAATATTCGGCCGTATCGTTAACTGGGCGGTGACAATGGGCGGATATATGTAAAAATGTAAGTCGACGTCACGCGCAGGAACAGTACCGGACCGATCAGGAAGCTCGATACTGACAAATGACGTAATACTGATTGAGACGTTTTCATTGGTCGATATCGGATGACGTAGTGAACTATAATGAGCCTTCTGATTGGACAATATTAACCAATCAAAGTGACGCCTAAGAAGACATCTGATTGGTTAGGTTTGGAGATTTTTCATTGGTTAAAAATACTACACTCTGATTGGTCCTATATTATATCTGCTTTTGACGTCACACGCGCGTTGCCGTCATTGTAGGCCGCCTTACTTGCAAGACCTAAATAATTATTTTTTTTACTGTACATCAGTTCTATTATATTTTAGTAGTATATTTTGGCTACAACTTAATACATCAAACAAAACTTTTTGTTTTAAGCTCTAAATAAACCTAGAGGCCTAACCAATCCTTATTCATTTTATTTTAGATTTTTTTGTATTTCGCCACAAGCTTAGACTATTAGTTGGTCTATAATAATTTGGTTTCATATTTTTGACAAAATTTACACAAAAAAAGTAGAAGGCGCTGAAAGATAATAGGCCTACTTCACGAACGGGCCACGGATTTCTGTGGGAATTATCTTCGGCAACCATCAAGCATTTAGTCGCCTATCGTAGCCCTACTAGTAATTCCATTGCAGTTCCGTGAATCGACAGTTAATGCTTAATATTAATGTGATATTCATAGATTGTATGCTATTCAGTTAAGTTTTGGCTATATAAATTTTACTTATCGAAAAATAAGGCAAGCAATGCGACATTTTAAAATAATAATGATAGGTCTAATTAATGTTATAATATAAAAATAATAAATTAAAACTTACCTTTTATATAGCTGTTTGTATTCAACTCTGGGGCTTGTAATCCCATGGCTTTGAAATACATATCGCTTCGTTTCAACATGATGAGACAGGAAATTTAACCGCGCAGTACTGTGGAAGTGCAGCCACGTGCAGATCGAACAGATCATAACTGAACAGAACTGATGACAGCGACTCGACTTAAGATGTGTAAAACCGGCAACATCGCGTGAATGAGTCAAAAAACGATAATAGCGTAAAATGTGTATAAAGCTGTATAACAATTTGTATAATTTTTATAACAACTGAACATCTCTTTTTACATCTGATGCATAAAACAAACTGCATCTCAATGATGCAATTTTCGAGGTAAAAAGTCACGGCTAAGATGTAGAAATCGAGCGTCGAAGAATGTATATATATATATATATATACATCCCGCTAACAATTCCGCGTCTTTTCAAAAAGCGTGCATTTCGCACATCGCTTATTTGAAGAGTATATTCAACTTTGATGAGAGTATATAGGGTATTTGTTACACTTACACCCTGAGTTTTGGTATTGGTTTGTCCTGATATTGAAAATTGAGCATTTTTGAATTTTATTCACTGTGCTATCAATTCAGACTCCTTTCGAATTACCGACAATTTCGCGTTCGTACAAATTACCGACAATTTCGCGTCCGGCATCGTTCCCGCTATTATGACTTATAGCCTGCAACAGTGTAAACGATGTTGCCATGTCGTACCGGCACGTGTACTGTAGCATTTGCCACTTCTACGTGTTGTAATGATTGTAGTTAGATATTCACATCTCACCCTAGTACTTCTCCACACAAGACCATCGTATGAAAACAATTCGTTCTCGGACGGAATCCAATCCAGTCATCAAAATAATTTATTATTTGTTGTTTATTATTTGACATGTATTTTAAATAGGTACTTATTTTAAATCAATGTAAAACCAGAATAATTAAAGAAAGTATATTTTTTATTTGTTAGAGTTAATTATTTAAAATATCCTAATTGTTACAAATACAGTCAAACCTCCTCATTCGAAATCCTCCCTAAATTGAATATAATTGTATGCTATCCCCTTCAAAAATCGTCCTTAATATGAATTAAATTACCTCCCTATTCGAAAATTTTCGAGAGTTTCGTGGTCATATATATTGTAACAATACATTTTTTTATACATTATTAATAAAATAATTACAAAATTTCCAATTTACACATTGTACACGATTTTTAATGAAGCATGCGTTAAATCACGACAATAAGGACACAGTAAGCGTAGTACAAAACTACAAAAAGCTTTATAAAAAACTGAAAATGCAGTTAACTTTTGAGTTAGAAGAAACCAAGCAGAAACACAAACAATTACACTTCTTACAAAACATTATTGTCACAAAACCTTACGACCAAATAAGGGCATAACAAGCGTAGTTCAAAGCTTCAATACGCATCAGGAAATATTGAAAATTCAGTTAATATTTAAGTCACAGGAAACCAGACGAAAGCAAAAAAAAAAATTTAGTTAGGCTAAATTAGTAATGCAGTCTTTCCTTCTTTGGTGTATGATTTTCGTACAAACAGGGTAAAAAATACCGTAGCTGTATTCATTCAGATTAAGCAATATTTTACTCGTTAAAATTTCTACAATTTTCGGTACCCAATTTATTTTTCATTTTCTGTAGGCTGACCTAACTTTTTGTTTGTAGGTATAGTTGTACTGTTTACGCGTATCCCGATTTTATTTTACTCTGTTTTTTATGTCGTTTTTTCAATAATTTTTCATATCGTTCTTATAAGTAGAATAATCTTTTGCTTTTGAGTACTAATAGAGCTTGTAATACCAAAACATGCCCTTAATTCTTAATCACAGTATTAAGTAAACCCTGTGGTGAATGAAGTAAAGGTATCATTTACAGAGGGGAAAACATGTGCTTTGCAAAGGGCCCTGCATGCTGATACGCGTACTTTTCCGTTCAGTGAGGAAGGCCACCTCACTTCTCGTTTTACTTAGTAAAACCTCTACAAGTTCAAACCAGCCTTTCGGCTGATGACCTAAACAACACAAGTAAAATAATATTTGTAAAAAACTTTCCTCAATCAAATTGGTGGTCTATTAATAATTTTGACTTTTGTAATTTAATATTTTATGGAATTACATGAATTTTATTAAAACGCAATTTTTAAGTACATTTTTTGTTTCAATGTTTTACCTCTGTAAATCGAAATCAGCCGGTTCCATCAGATTCGAATCAGGGAGGTTCGACTGTAATTACTATAATATGATCAATTAGTAGACAATGCAATTAAAATATTTACTTAGTTGACAAAATTATGTAATTGTAAAGCGACATAATTTGTTCAATATTCAAATGGAGTACCATTCACCCATTGTCTTTTCGGTGTTCAAATGATTTCATCATCATCTGTTAAGGATTAGGCTCAATGGCCTTTTCCAGTATTCATCTCTTTTTAGGTCTTCCCAAGCCTCGCTTCTCTCTAGGTTTATATTTGCATGTTTTAGTGACTGAATCAAAATGATTTTATAAATTATACAAAAGTACTTTGGCCAGTAAAATTTCTACAACATTTGAAATGCAGTCCGGCTTAGTCATAGTTTGTATTTTTATTCTTGTTCCTCAAGTAATGGTAATCTTTGATCTTCAACAAAGTATACATTACACTAATAATTCTCGTATCCAGCTGTTTTGTACACGTTGAAGGTTATCCTTTAACAGGCCATTTCCAAGATTATTTTTCGGCTAAACAACTTTCAGTCAGTCTTCCAAACCCTGATATTTTTCTCTGCGTTTTCTTTTAAATTATTTAGTGTTGTAAAAGCCATGGTGGCCACTTTTTGTTGATATTCTTTTGGTTTCTAGTACTTTATTTACATCGTCAACCAACCACCCAATCTAGGAATCAATATTACAAATAATGAAATAAATAAACCTTATTGTTACGTAAAATAATGTACATAATTTTTGACAAGTCAAAATGCTTGGGATAAGGAACTGGAAGGTTATACTATTGCACAGAAGACAAAAAGGAGACAGACAAGGCATTCATTTGGAGAGGCCAAGAAAAACTATGTGAAACCTTGACCAAGACAGCCAAACAATATGCTAGGACCAACTGATTAGAAACGAATTCTTAATAGTAAACAGTGTCCATATTCATAAGTTAACTTGATAGTTGATCATTAAAAATTTTAATCATTATATTTAACAAAAAACCAGATAAAAAGTAATTATATGACGGAATAATTTGAACATTATTTGATTTTTTAAACATACATTTGAATAAGTTTAAGTGTGACTAAATTAAAAACAAATCCATCAGAATTTGTAAACATGATAAATACTCAAAGGTATTGGTACGCTAAGTACCTTATTTTTAAGCGTTTTAGGGCGTAGCAGTAGGATTTGATTATATAGCAGATACGTTCCTTAATACACCTGTCCCAGGATAGTTTGCTACCTAATATTAATTCTAAAAATTATGTAACTTACCTGTTACAAAAGATTTTGATATATTGTCATTAATGGAGATATCCTTACTTTGGTTACTTATTTCCTTACGACCAGTGAAGCATTTGGCCACAGTTTTATCTGAGTTGAGAACTAGATTATTTATTGCATCCAGTCTATAACCTTACTTCAAGCTTCGTTAGTTTTAAACCTTGTTCATAGTTTTCATCTTCGAAAGATATTATCGTATCATCAGCAAATAATATATCATTGAAGGAGCCAAGAAATTCAGCGAGATCGTTAACAAAAATTAAAAATAGCAAGGGTCTTAAAATTCTAACTCGTTGAACTCCCCTTTTAACTTGTATAAAATTTTATGTATATTTTGTTTTAACTTTGCAATGATTGGATGGCAATTCGACCCTCTGATGTCCCTCTAATACCATACACCTCAATTTTTTAATGGGCAAATCATACGGGACACGGTCAAAAGCTTTACAAAAATCAAAAAATAAATAACAGGGGTTTGTTTTTGCTAATGATTAATTTCAGTAAGCTTCTTCAGTATCGGGAAATTACAGACTCTGTTGACCTACACTTTCAGGACTCGTGTTGGACATTTGCGAGTGTACTGAATTTACTTTAAAAAAATCGACTAATCTACTCTCTTATCAATTTATTATCTTTTGTAAAAATATTTTCGCCGTTTGGAAACATTTTCTCGATGTGGGTATCCTTTGAATTATCGATTTAAATTTACTCGCCCAAGTGACGAATAAAATGCATGTTTTGATTTTCAGAGGCAACTGCCTTTAATAAAATAATAGTACTGTAAGGGGTTGCACATAACAGGCAGGTGGAGTGTTAAATTATTTGCACTCGATTTGCTTGTTTCAGGACTAAAAAAAATTTAGTTTTGTTTTTATCACATGGTAAGCCAAACATATGACTGAAGTATTTAAGAACAGAAGAGGTACAAGTGTAAAAGATACTTGTCAGAGTTATATCTCCTCTGAGCGCAATGAATTTCATTATGCAGCCAGACCCTGTGGTGAATAACGTGAGGTGTGTCATTTGCAGGGTGGAAAATAGGTGCTTTTTAGACGGCCTGGCATATTGATAAGCTTTTCAACTCGGCGAGGAAGGCAATTGTAAACCACCCCACTCCTTGTTTTACTTAGCTAAACCTGTAGAAGTTCAAACCAGGACTGCAAAGTTGGCCCCATACAAAAATTTCAAAAATTAACTTGTAAAATTGATCGGTCTACGTTTCTACCGGATTATTCCGGAAAATTTTTTGTTTGTTCCGTCCAAATAAGTGAAAAAACGCCAGGAGGGGCTAACTTCACACTGGCCTCCCCCCGCTCAACTTTTTAAATTTTTTTTGGACTTCAGGGACAGACCTTCGTTTGTTTCGGATGGTCTCGCAAAATATTTTTTTAGTTCCTTTCAAGTAAGCGAGAAATCGAGAAGAACTGGGTGGTGCTACTGTCACTAATCCCCCTCGACTCAATATTTTAAAGTTTTTTACATAGATTGACAGCCCTTCGTTTGTTCCGGATCATTTCGCGAAAATTTCGTTTGTCCCGTTCAAATATGCTAGAAAATCAAAGAAAAATTTGGAGTGGCAAGTATAAGCCCATGCATTCAATACTTTTTGGTTTTTACTTTAAATGATAGCTCTCATTTGTTCTGGATTGTTCTGTAAATTGTTTTGTTTGGTCTGCCGAAATCAGCGAAAAAATCGAGAAAAACTTAGGAATGGTGGCAATACTCTAAGAAATTCTATTTAAACTTTATCGTTATCCCTATCGAGAGTCGTTCTGCTGTTTCGGAACGTTCCATAAATATTACGATTGTTAAGCTCATACTCGCGAGAAAATCGAGGTGAACTGGATGGTACAAACTTCACTTTAGGTCACCCACTCATTAATATTTAAACTTTTTTGTCTAAATCCATGGCCCTTGTTTTTTCCGGCTATTTAAAAAAAATGTCGTTTGTTCAGATGTTGTAAGAGAAAAAGGAAAAAACTGAATGGGTGTACTTTATTCTACCCTTAACATTTTTTTTCTGAAATCTGTAATCTCTGTCCAGAATTTTATAATGAAAGAAAATCGGTCCAGAATAAATATTAAAATATGCCTACTTGGTTCAGGTCTGTCTAGTAAAGTTTGCTATTTCCCGAATTTCTTAGTTTAATTTTTTATCGCATTGTTTTTAAGCAAAAAACAAGGCTAATAATAATCTACTCCTAGTCCATTTTTCATTTTTTATATTTTAGAAAAAGTTTTTTCTCTTTAATGTTTTATTTACTTACTGTAAAACTGCTAAACCTAGTAATTGGGGCGACATATTACATGATACGAAATAGCATTATGGAAGTGTACTTGAACCATTTTGCAGTGAGAGTGGGCAAACAGCAAAATGCGCATTCTTTTTACACATCGTAAGCGTAATCAGGAAATATTTGATTGACAATTGTCAGGTGGTGTAATGTTAAAAAAAGCGTGAAATAAAATGTTAAAAATTCTTAAACAAATTTTTGTTTTGTTTTATCCCTGATGCGTGTAGGTTGCAATTTGTTCGATTGAGAACAATAAGCAACCCCATGACCCAATGATATGTATGACGTTTAAATGAGCTGTAGTCTCGTACATACCCAGGCCGACCATTCCTGAGAGAGTATGGTTAATTGACCCCCAACCATCAAAGTACATTGGTAACCACTGTCTAGTATTCAAATTCGTATAAAAGAACCAATTATACTATATACTAGGATTTAAACTAGGAACCTCCATCTCCGAAAATCAGCTGTCAGAAAAGCTGTCGAAAAGTCAGCTAAACAGCTGACTTGCGGCGACGACTTTTCTTCTAGACTAGACCAACCCGTTGGTTACTAAACGAACGACGTAAACAAATTACTAAAGGATTTGTTCATGGATTCGTTGACAGTAGGTTTATGCCTAATTTGAAAAAAGAAACCAAAGCGGCGTGCGATGGACTCATGTATGGAAGGCGACAGCACGGCGGAGAACAACTCTTCAAAATTGCGTATAATATACGTTGTGTATACAATGCGTTTAGAAAGATATCCTGCCAGCCATAACAATAATTTAATCCTGACACTACTATGCGCAGCACCGGTTTCCTTCCAGGATAGTTTGTCAACCCAAAAAATCGTCTATCGGAAAAGAGAGTTTTTTAATTCTATCAAAAATATATAATTATTTTTAATTTAATTGTATTACTTATATCAAATAATTTGCCGAATAATATTTATTTGAATGTTTAGTAAATTAGATTGTGAGTTTTGAAAGAATTGTAATTCGATGATTAATAAAAATTTGTTTTTATTATTCTTTTAAACTTTTTTTCTTAACACAACACAATATTTATTTATAACTTGTTTTGTCTATTTTCTTAACCGGTGGACGCGAAATTGATAGCAGATGTGAAACTGACGTCCTTGTAAGAATATACATAATATACGTATATTTTTACATAGGGGCGTAGCGAGAGCACTCTGGTGAGAAACTCTCCAAGGTACGGTGTATAAAATAGTTTCAAAACACCGCCATTTCGCATCCGGTACCAAAATTTATTTATTTTTTTGTGTCTCTCTGAGTAACAATAAAATTCTCAAAAAATAAATATAGTTGCCCGAAACTATGTACTTTAGTTTAAAAAAATTACGTCCGAAAACCATGTCACAATAAATTTTTATTAAGTTTTTATTAAGGATTACAATTTGGCGTCCGTATACGGACGCCAAATTGCACTCGGACTCCAGATTGTTAGGAAATTGTCAATGTATGGACGCGAAAATGATAGTAGTACATATATATATATATATATATATATATATATATATATATATATATATATATATATATATATATATATATATAGTTATACTCGCATGCCAATTCTGTATATATTATTAACCTATATATATATATATATATATATATATGTTTTACATAGGTAAAAATAATGTACATTACAAATAAACAGCTACTTTTTTACTTGAAAAATTAACTTATAAATATATAAGTGG
Organism: Catonia carolina; assembly: GCA_035578175.1. NCBI lineage: Eukaryota > Metazoa > Arthropoda > Insecta > Hemiptera > Achilidae > Catonia > Catonia carolina. The sequence continues at coordinate 51,812,487 of JAQMRL010000006.1, read as the reverse complement.
GCCCACCCAGAAAAAAATTTCTGGGGCCGCCACTGGCAAAATCTCCTAACCAACTTCTCGAGCGTTTCTCCTGTTCTAAACAGTTTTGGGGGCGCGCGTTGTCACGCATAAGAACTACACCTATTGAGAGAGTGCTTTTACGTGTTTGCTTATTGCGGGTCTTACTTTCTGTTGGAGCAAGTTAAAATAAAATTCACTGTTCACAGTCCCGTTTTTCTTCTAGCCATACAAAATTGGGCCATGCGAGTCTTAGAAAACCGTCAAAATCACTTTGCCGGCTGGCATCTAAGTTTTGAACGTTTATTTTTGGTGGGCAAATCCAGATGTTTTCACTTAAGACTCGCCGTTTGAATTCCGGGTAGAAACGGTGAATCCACATTTCATCACAGGTTATTATAGGCCTACGATCTAGAAAATCATAATCTTCCACTTTAAACCGTTGTTCAGAACAAATGCGAATCCGCATGTCCTTATCCACTTGACTCAACTGTTTTGGAACCCATCTTGAACACTTTACGTAAGAATTCAGCCCTTTATGAATGACTGAATGCACGGTTCCAACAATAATATAGCACGAACTAAAAATTTGGGAAATTGTGACTCTCATATCTTCGCGAATAAGATCATTTATGCGATTTTTCAGCGCAGTAAATGAAACTTCAACTTGTCTTCCAGAGCGATGGATATCATTGACATTTTGTTTTGCCCGAACTAATGTCTTAACCACTTTTACAATTTACTGTAGTTTAAATACTTTTCACCATACTGTTTCAACATTTTTGAGTAAGTCTCCAGCGGTTTTACACCTTCAGACAGAGAAAATCTCATCACTACTGAACGTTGCTCTTCCAGCGTACATTTTTCAAGCGTAACTGAAATTTTGAAATGAACAAAAGTGATAATGTTTATTTATTTACAATTAAACAGCTGATCAACAGTTTTCAAAAGGTTGCAAACTTTGCCCTCAAAAAGTTTCATTGTCATTGAACGAACCGTTTTTCTCTACGTTAATTTATCCCCTTAATTATTGAACGTCCCAGGTATAATTAAGTGTTGTAGAATGATTTATATCTGCCCAGTATGACTTAAACACAGTTTCTACATGTCATTAATTATTCATGTAATTGTTACAGGAAGATGAATTTGAAAAACAAGGACTGAAGAGAAATAAAAAAGACACTTTCGTTCAAACATTCAGTACAGTAAATAAAAAGAAATTGTGCCAAACTTCTCCAATAAATACTACGGTAAGAAAATAAAAAAATAATACTTTTCTGTAATTATATTAGTAAAATTGTGTGTATCAATCTGTTAATCCCAAAGTCCGATCCGTCGGACGTCGAATAAAGTGCAATTTAAAACGTTGTTACGAAACACTTTGTATACTACATATAACACATTGTATACCATTTACCGCAAAACACTATTAGCTTTCATAAATTCAATAAAGTGCCAATTATCCTCGGGCTGTTTTATAATAATAACAATGATGATAATGTATTTATTTCTGTTCAATAATCGGTACAATATATAGCATATTTTCTGTAACTACACATATTCGTTTAAAATAACTTAAAAAAATTGTATACACGAATAAAATAAAAATAAACAAATCAATTTATTATGAACAAAAATACTACCTTACCTACAAAGAAAATATTGATTGAAGTTTTAAAGAATTGCTTTTGAGGAAAAGGTTTATAAACTTATATTTTACTGCTATACAAAAAATATAGTCCGCCACTTCAAAAACACAACTAGAAAAATATTTTGAATAACTAATGACAAATACATTATCAACAAAATTTCATCCTTTTTTGGTTTTACGTCTGACTTTTGCAATATTGCTACTAATGCAGAACGCATTAGCAGCAATATTTAAATTTTTGCAACCTTTGAAACAATATAAACAAACTAACGGGTGATTTATTACCCGTTACGGACGCAACGCTGATTATAAGAAGATAGAAGTAATACATCGGTAAATTTTCTGTCCCCCAATCGGTATGTTGAGAACAGTGTACTCAAGGCCAACTACCTAAGACAGTTAAAATGTTCCAGTCAAGCATTAGTGTGGTGACAGCAGTCGTTTCGTTATATTGTGTCAGCAATGGTTTTTCCCAAGGAAGAACGCGTGTTTATTGTTGAGACTTACATAGCGAGTAAATCTTACAAATGTGTGCAAGATGAGTTTTATTTGAAATTTCCCCGTTCTGCCGTTCCGAATAAATCGTCAATATTGCGTTTAATAAATAAATTCCGTAGAACTGGGAATGTACTCGATGAGAAACCACCTCGCCAGCCAACAAAGTTAACCGCGGAAGTTCTCGAAGATTTGAAAAATCGTTTGACTCAATCACCTAAAAAATCGCTTAGAAGATTATCATCACAAGCTGGGCTAACATTAACTACGTTTTCAGAGCTACAAAAAGTTACATTTGCATTTTTATCGTGTTGGTATAACTCATGAACTCATGAACACGCTGAATAAACACGCGTTCTACCTTGAAAAAAACCATTGCTGACACAATATAACGAAACGACTGCTGTCACAACACTAATGCTTGACTGGAATATTTTAATTGTCTTAAGTAGTTGGCCTTGAGTACACTATTGCCAACATACCGATTGGGGTACAGAAAATTTACCGGTATTACTTCTATATACCGGTATATCTTCTTATAATCAGGGTTGCGTCCTTAATAAAACACCCATTATAACAACGAACTATTGTAAAAAATTATGAATAAAAACAAATATTTCTATGATGTTTCAGTATACATTTCTTTGTCTCACTGACATAACTATAGTGAAATTATTTCTTCTGTTCGTAGAAAAAACTAAATACATAATTAAAGCGGAAAATTCAAGCTACAATAATCGATAAAAACTAAATTCGAAAATATTTCGATTATTTTCATTAAAAGAACTCCCCTTAAACCTGAGAGAATGTTTACTAAAATGGTTTGGCATGTAGCTTACTGCTTCACGGATGCGATGCTTGGACATTCAGGGAAACTAAGGACAAGAGCTTGAGTCTTCTGTAATGTGGATACGACACATCTAAATGTGAAGACACGTCAGGCTCTTGGAGAAATAAATATTTTAAAATTAAGGAATAAAATAATATTGAAAATAGTAAGAAAATATACATTTCAGTTTTGTTGATTGGGTTTCAGGATAGTTACGTGTTTGCAACTGAATGGGATTTATATGATACTTACAGAAAAACATCTTGTGATGGTGGTAAGTTCTAAGCTATCTTGTGATTTGTGTACAATTATACGAGATTTACAAGTTTGAAAAGTTAAGGTGAAGTCCGACTTTCCAAATAACTCAATGTCAACTTTTTGCCATACATCTCAACACATGTAAAAGATAGGGCTTCATTTTGTGTTTTGTTTTGTTAGATCTGTCGTTTTTTAGTTCCTTACGTGAGAATTTATTGATTAAATGACCCAGGTTTCTAAAAAGAATTCTGCTAGAAAGAAAAATCACAAAAAAATTGTTTCTCAAAATGTAATGGATATTGAGCACTTATCTCTAAGGTCCACTTCAAGATCTGGGTAAATTAAATAATATTAACACACAATAGTTTAAAAATTATAATTATTTATTATAAACTAAAATTTACAATTACAATTTAAGTGTCTTAAATCTACAAGGAAATCACTTATAATAAATAACTAACTAATCACAATAAATTGATAACTTAAACTTAAGAAATTATAAGATTATTTTTCACTTACTTAAAACTAAATCCTACTTACAAAGCTAACAACGATTAGGCCTATACGGTCTGCAATGCAGTCTACGCTGGATCTCCTTGCAGACGTACTCGTACTCAGTATAACTCGCTTACTCACTGACAAATCAAAACTCGCCGATAGCAGATCAAAGACTAAGACTCTAACTAAACTGGCTGCACTTATATAGGTACTTGAGCTGTGGAGATTTCGAGAAGGACAGAGATTTTCGATATATTAATAAAAATACAAAATCTTTTTGTCGGTTTCTGGATAAATCCTAACAAACTGTGAACACATTAGGACTGAATAAAAGGGGTTAAAAAAGGGCCAATTATCTAAATAGGTAGGCCTACCCGGCTCTTTCAGATAGCCGTGCAACAATAGGCCTACCTATATGTAACCATTTGTGCGTTCTATTTCTATTTCTTAGAAACCCTATTTACTATAGTCACTTGAGTCACGAGTTTGCCCTTGCTTTCAAAGAGGGGTAAAGGGGGAAAAGCATCAGTGCGCATGCGCGACTGCTTTAATTTCAGTACGGCAAACATACAACTTATACTATACCCAGACCATATACAGTATATCGGGGAACCTTTTGTAGGTTAACTGTACGAATATAACTGTTTGTTACCGTAAACACAAATGTCGGTTTCTCGAAAACGTGGTCGAACTATTCACAGTGCTGAACCCAATGTAATATTGTATACATATGTAACCCAATGTATACATATTGTATGAATATATATATTTATATGGTTCACCGTATTGTAGATAAGGTGGCCTGATACAAAAGGTAATATTTCAATTTCAGATTTGTCAGGATAATCCAAAAGTTACGTGAAACAATAGTACTGTAATTACATTGCAATTACCAAGTTTAAAAAAAAGAAGTAACTAAAGTCTAAATTTTTTTTCAAACAAAAGTCGTACTGTAGTAATTTGTGTAATAAATTTTATTTTTAAATCCATTAATATTCAAGGGTTGATTAACATGCAAGCCACGTTTATATGTTTCCAGAATCAGATGAAGAAATTTTGCATGGAGAGACACCCCAAATTTCAAATAAGAAAAGTAAAAAAATTGAAGTTAAAGGAAATGATCGGATTCCAGATGATTTCTGTTTGCCAGGTAATCTTTTAAGTTAAAAATACAAACAATGAACAACGATTGGCTTTAAAACTAGTTTTCTGTTATGGGAACAAGACTAACTTTTGCATCCGCCAAGCGCGTGGTTTCATTGCTAGTCTCAAAGAGGTTGCGTTAAAATAGAGTTTTCAAGCACCACTGAGTGAATAGAACTAATTACTGTTGGTTGTCGAGTGGTCGTTATGAAATTGTTTTTTACTTTCTCTTGCCTATATGAATATATAAAAAGGAAAGTATTGTTTTCATGTCGATTTTTCGAAATCGAGTTTTCACCGGATCTATACGTTTTCAGACCCCTTGAACCCAAAAACATGTTTTTAGCGATTGGTCTGTGTGTGTGTCTGTGTGTGTGTCTGTGTGTGTCTGTGTGTGAACAGAATATCTCAAGAACGGAACATCGTACGAACTTGAAACTTACGTTACGTACCACTACCGGACGCGACACGAACATTTTCATCAAAATCGGTCAACCGGAAGTAGTAGTTTATTCGTATAATTTTTCACTTTTTTGCGATTTTCTCAAAAACTAGTCCTACGATTTTTTTTAAAATCGCCTGGTTTACTACATTTTTTATGCTCTACAATATAGGGCAGGCGTCATGTTTGCTGAAATTCTGCGTGAGGCTGTTTTTACGTAAAAACATTTTCTTTTTAAGATTGCGGCTTTAATATGCATTTTAGCGCAAAACGTTATATAATAAAAGTTGTAGAGAATATAAAATTCTACAACTTTTATTTCAAACATTTTTTTGTATAACGCTTAGTTTAGCGGTAATTTGCGATTTTCTGTTTTTTTTCTCACGAAAACGTGAGAAAAATCGATTTTTTTAACATTTCGGTCTTAGTATGCATTTTACGACAAAAGTGTATATAATTAAATTTATAGAAAATTAAAAGATCTACAACTTTTGTTTAGAGCATTGTTCTCTACAGAGCCTAGTTTAGCGTGAAAGCGTGATTTTCCGTATTTTTAAGCCAAACTGAGTTAGATTGTCATTTTGCGTCATTCACTCATGATTAAAATAAGGTTATGTTTTTGAGGTTAGTTTTTGTTTATTTCTAATATTTTATTAATAAAGTTAGGTTTATTATTAATTATTTGCATTGGCAAGAGAAAGTTGTGTGAGTGTTTCACACCAGATTTTTTTATCATGGTATGGTGACCACGGATGGGCTACTGTATTTCGGATAGTAGGCCTACCAGAGAAAGATAGTGGGATCTTAATCTGCGTTCTTGTTAAGTTTCTAGTTAAATTGTAATGAATATGACAGAAAAGCTATTATGATATGCGCCGGCCGCATTGGCGCAGTTGGTAACGTGCTCGCCTCTCATCATGCGGTCTTGGGTTCGAATTCCATTCAGGCACGGCATCTTTTCATACGTTACAAAAAAATCATTTCACCCTTCACCGTCTGCATTAGCAGTAATTGCAGAACAGTCGAACGTTAAACCAAAAAAAAAAAAAAAAAAACAGTTTGAATTTATAGTTGAAGGATTGAGGGCTCGCTGTCGCTTGTATTGTAACCGCTGACCACACACTCGCCGCTAGTACGCACCGGAGACAGTCGGTCCGCCGCTTTTATGGAAGTGCACCGCCACGCTTTATTAACAGCATCGCCTATACGCGCACCCGGAAAACGGCACACAACCGGGAAGTTTCATGTGAAGAAATCGCTCCTTGGAAGAAGATAGCAGTGTAGTGGGTATACCTATCTCTTATTTCTGTCTTTCCCCTTTTAATCCCCACTCATCACGAGTACAATTCACGCTTGAAAAGGAGGTAAGAGGCTGCTTAATTTTGTATTTCTTTATATCGCATTCCGGGTACGTCAAACAAATAAAAAGTGCTCAAGACGCGCGGCAGAACCATAGAACTAACTATCTAATGGAATGCTGAGCCAGTGCAGTGCGAGCGAGCCGGCCTCTGTCAGTACTCCTTACCATTAGTCAGTGGTGCGTCAGCCCAGCTTCGTTTACACAAGGGCCGCCGACGTTTTGTTTTACGTTTATTTGCTTTTAATACCAATTCTTAATTTGTATTGTTGAAATTAATATTTACGACTAATTCAGCTATTAAACAGCTGAAACGTGGCGACGAATATACCACTAGACCAACCCGGTGGGTTAATATAAAATTATATAAACCTACTATTTTAATATTTCAATAAATAGCTTGCTTAAATATATTAATCTTACACAACAAATAAAAACGTGTTAAAAATTTAGAAGTAATTTAAATTTAGAATGTTAAACATAAAAAGGTAATAACTAATAATTACTATAATTTTTTTTAATATAAAAATTGAAGATTGTTGGTTGAGAATCGAAGGTAGTGTTATAGATTTTCAAAATAGTTGATCACATAAAATATTTTTCTAGTTATCAGAGTTGTTTCTATTGTTACTTGGCTGTGCAGATTAAATATCTGCAGCGGGCCTTATAGCCTTATGGCCTAATAGTACCAACATTTGTACAAATAGGAGAATTGGAGCTTGTAGCAGTTCCCACCGGGGCAGATGAAGAAAATTCACTTGAGATAGAAGTAAAACAAAACCAGGAAGCTGGCACATCATTATTGAATCCTGTATGTCCTGAAGAATTCTCGAATATGTACTTGGATTTCATAATCAATTTTTAGAATATTCTTTGACGATTCCTGGACAACATTTTTAATTTTATTTTATTTTTACTTTATCTATTCTTTATCATACTATTATCTACTACTTTATCTATTTTTATTCCAGTCTCCAGAAGTCTTAGTCTCCAGAAATTGTTCTAAAAGATCTTCCAACATTGATTAAAGTGGTCCGTTGTTAGGCCTCAAAAGCAAAAAAAAAAAAACAAAAAAAAACAAAAAAAAATAGTTAACACAAAAGAAGATAAAAATATCCACTCAAATAAAGGAAACGTTTAACTATTAACGCCAAGGTTGTGTTATGAAGAATGTGCATAACATACAGTATAACTCAGTAAAGTATTTAGCAAAAGTAAAACCGGAAAAACTTTCATAAACAAACGTTACGTCTTTTTAATATTAGTGTAGCTAATACGTCTACCTTTTGAAAAAAATTAAACTGAATTTTTTTAAATGTTTTGCAGAAACTGAAATCGACGAAGAAAAATCTTTAGAATGTAGTCGCAATGATGAAATAATAAAATTGTTTCGTATGCCCAGATTCAAACACGCCATGGTTATTGCAGAACGTTTGCTAGCTTCCAATGTTTATACTGCCCAACAAACATCATTTTCCGGGATTATCGTTGACGGTAAGTAGGCTTTATTAATGTAGCCTGTAGGATAAGTCTTGGTATCCGCAACCCTTTATTATTGATACAATGGTGAAAGGTGGATTTGAATGATTGAGATTCTCTCATAAAATAACCCTTCCATTTCTTTTTCGAACTTAAATAACGAGTCATTACCATGTTACTCACAAAAAAATGTGAAATGTTAAATACTAAATAATTTTTACTATCTCTTGCCCATATGAATATATAGGAAGGAAAGTATTGGTTTCATGTCGATTTTTCGAAATCGAGTTTTCACCGGATCTACACATTTCCAGACCCCCTGAACCAAAAAAACATGTTTTTAGCGATGGTCTGTGTGTGTGTGTGTGTGAACAGAATATCTCAAGAACGGAACATCGTACGAACTTGAAACTTAAGTTACATACCACTACCGGACCCGACACGAACATTTTCATCAAACTCGGTCAACCGGAAGTAGTAGTTTATTCATATAATTTTTCACTTTTTTGCGATTTTCTTAAAAACTGGTCCTACTGTTTTTCTAAAAATCGCCTGATTTACTAACTTTTTTATGCTCTACAAGATAGGGTAGGCGCCATGTTTGCTGAAATTCTTGGTGAGCTGTTTTCACGTAAAAAAAATTGTTTTTTAAGATTACGGCTTTGATGTGCATTTTAGCGCAAAAATTTATATAATAGGTAAAAGTTGTAGAAAATTTAAAATTCTACAACTTTTATTTCAAACATTCTTTGTATAACGCTTAGTTTAGCGATAATAGCGATTTTCTGTTTTTTCTCACGAAAACATGTGAAAAATCGATTTTTTTAAGATTTCGGCCTTAGTACGCATTTTACGGCAAAAGTGTATAAATCAAATTTATAGAAAAATAAAAGATCTACAACTTATTTAAAGCATTTTTCTCTACAGAGCTTAGTTTAGCGTGAAAGAGTGATTTTCCGTATTTTTAAGCCAAACTGAGATCGATTTTCATTTTGCGTCTTTCACGCATGATTAAAATGAAGTTAGGTTTATTTGAGGTTAGTTTTTTGTTTATTTCTAATGTTTTATTACTAATGTTAGGTTATATTGGCCATTATTTGCATTGGCAAGATAAAGTTGTGTGAGTGTTTCACACCAGATTTTTGGTATTAAATAAGTAAAACATTAAAGTTTACTAGCTGATCGGTGTGAATTAATTCACAAAATAATATTTTTTTCTTAACAACCAATTTCACAATTACATTTACACTTTTAGTCTTAATTCGCGATGTTTTGTACCAGTATTTATCTAATAAGGTAACCACCTAAATAAACATTTCCCGTCACTATAAAAAAAATTACGAAAGTCAACAAAAACTAAACTAAACGCCGCCATCAGATTAGTTCGATGGTGCTCATCGAATGTTAATTAAATTTGTATGCTATTAGAAAAATATCGTTATGGCTTTTAGAATACTGACACGATAAATTGAGCGATGACTGTGAGTGCAGTAAAATTGGTGAAGACGATTGTTTCCCCTCTACCTATACTCCCTTTTTAAAGTTTACCGGCCGCATTGGCGTAGTTGGTAACGTGCTCGCCTTTCATCATGCGGTCTTGGGTTCGAATCCCATTCAGGCACGGCATATTTTCATACGTTACTAAAAAATCATTCCATCCTTCACCGTCTGCATTAGCAGTAATTGCAGAACAGTCTGACGTTAAACCAAAAGAAAAAAAGGAGTTCCCTGAATAAATTTTGTAAAATAATTTCTAGGAGTCGTACATCTATTGCAATGAATAAAACAAATTAAACATTAAATAAAACAAATCTGCATTAGCAGTAATTGCAGAACAGTCTGACGTTAAACCAAAAGAAAAAAAGGAGTTCCCTGAATAAATTTTGTAAAATATTTCTAGGAAAAGGAGTCGTACATCTATTGCAATGAATAAAACAAGTAAAGACAAAAAAGTGAAAATATGTAACGCTGTGGATAACGGGGCATTTTATTGTCCATAAGATGATTATTAAAAGACGAGACCGACAAGCAAGTTTCCACAAATTATTTATTAATAATAACTTATTTACTGTATATTCTATTAAAATGGCTTTAATGTTGTTTCTCATTTGCTTTCATTAGATTTAAAAACACCAATAGGATTTCATTATATAATGAAATTATTATGGACATTTTCGTTAAAGAAAAATGATGATAGGACTGTTACTGCAATTTCTTGGAACACAGTAAATTTGGTAAGATATAAAATTCACTTTATTTAAAACACTTTATTTAAATTTCACTTTATTTGTAAGATGAATTTTAAAGCCTGTTGTTGTTTAGGTCAACAGCCGAAAGGCTGGTTTGAACCTGTAGAGGTTTTACTAAGTAAAACGAGAAGTGAGGTGGTTTACCATTGCCTTCCTCACTGAGTGGAAAAGTACGCTTATCAGCATGCCGGGCCCTCTGAAAAGCACATATTTTTCACTCTGTAAATGACACCTTCACTTCATTCACCACAGGGTCTGGCTGTATAATGAAATTCATTACTTTCAGAGGAGATAACTCTGAGTAGTGTCTTTTACACCTCTATCTCTTCTGTTCTTAAATGATTCAGTCATTTAATTGGCTGACCATGTGATAAGAAACAGAACTATTTACTTTAGCCCTGCAACGAACAAATTGAGTGTAAATAATTTGACACTCCACCTGTCTGTTATGGGCAGTTTAAAGCCTAATTGGCATAAATAATATGTTCAGTGAAAGAATCATATTTCCTGTTCAGGTTTCATAGGCCTATATTATTTTCTAAATCTTGTACCACTACAACTAGCAAACCCGCTTGCTTCACTTTCATAAATAATAATTATAATAAAACTTCATTTCCATATATTTTACAATAATAATGCACACACATTTTTTTCTAAAGCCATAAAGTATTTACAATTCACAATGTACGAGGTGGAGGAAATTGACCTACCGAACTTTGGCAAAAAGCCATGTCTTAGGGTAGGTGTTCTCTTCTTTTATTTCGCAGACTGTACAACTGAGATTCAAAACTAGGTTTAGGCTTAAAACCATGACAATCAAAAAAATTAAACTATTTCTAAAAACAATCTAAGAATTTAAAAAGTCGAATTAACTAAAATTTTATAGGGCGTTAAGAACACGCAAACAAAAACAATTAATAATAAATCTAAAAAAATACGAACAACAAACCTAATAAACTAATAAATTATCCTACATTCTTGCTTAATGTTGTTGGACCCTAAAGAGAGATGTCATGACAAAAAATATCGTAGAAAATCAATCACTACTACTTTTTAGGTATGCATTTTATATACTTTTTGTTGTAAAATTAAAATATTCGGCTCTAAAAATCATTACGTGATAGGCTGATTCTGAAAACATATTTTAATTCAGCGGAAAACCATTTCTGGGACAAAAAAAATCAAATTTCGTATGCCAGTGTCATTATTTCAAGGGTTAGTTCTAATGTGTTTTGTAGTGTTTCATGTATTCATATTTTATTTACATGTTATACGTACTGTACATTTTGTTGTCACTGATAACCTTAAAGCTAAGTGAAAGGCACATGAAAGCGATTGCAGTAGCGCGTGAGCGAGGTACACAGAATTCCATGAGATGTACACATTCAAACGCGCGATTTGGCCGACCGCGCGTTCTGACCGCGCGAGTTATGGCTGTTAAACACGACTACCGCGCGCTCTCCCGTATACATTGTGGTAATTTCCTTTGTACATCTCATCGCGCGTTTTGAAACTAGAAGTTGCTTTTTGTCAACCGTCTTTATTGCTCTATTCATTATTACAGATATAATCATCAAACAGGCACTGTGTGAAATACAAAATGGACACGGAAAGATTTGAAATAAAACGTTTCATAGATGAAATGGTGTGAAATAGACGAAATTACAAGTTTTCTTCAGCTCCAATTGCATGTCTTACATTGTTCATACTGGGCGAAATATCGTCCTCTATCAACTATAATAAAGCATCAAAGGTTTTGTGAACCTTCGGAAGTTATCAAAGAATTTGGAGTACAGTGTTACAAATAAACTATGCGTTAGTTTATCTCATAAAACTGGCTGCATCCAAAATTGTTTCTGTCCTTGCCTGCGACGTCGATATCAATTATTATCACAGAGCCACAAACACACTACCTCTTTGACTTCCATTTTTATTAAAATGACATGAACTTCCTAGCAATGAACAGCTGCGCTATGTATTGTTTTCTTTAACAAACGCGCATTTTACGCTTGAATGTGTTTGCAAACGCGCGGTTAACGCGGCGTTAGTCGCCTCATGTGTACAAGCCCTTAATGTTGATGTGATTGAAACAAAAAAAAATGTATATGTTTATTAACATTTCAATTAATAAAATAAAATATTCGATTAGTTTTTTCCAAATAATATTTTCTTTGATTTGAATGCGTTAAGCTTCGCAATGTTATCCACAAATATTTGTTCCAGAATATTATTGCTGCTGGATATGGTAAATATTTTTATGAAGACGAGATGGATGGATTAGTATGTTGTTGGAATGTGAAAAACCCCGACCAACCTGAAAAAATTTACCCTATAAATGATGTTGTAACTGCTTTAAGTTTTTCGGTAACAGAACCTAATCTTTTAGCTGTTGGTTGTTACAGAGGAGAAATTTTATTACTAAATATATCAACAAAAAATGGAGAGCGTATAGTCATCAATGGGTATGTTAATTTTTTTTTATATTTCAAATCTAGTGCAACTAGTTATTTAAAACTAATGAACAGTTTCTCTTTAGCTGTGTTATTCCCTTCCAACCATAATTATGCAGTCACCCAATGGCACTAGCACTTATTTTATGATTTCACTAACACAGTGTTATAGAAACAATTTTAGGCCTATACTTAAATTTAATTTAATACTTTTTACACCTAAACTACATTTTAGTGACTAAAAATAATATATGAGATATAAATGTAACTTAACTTATGATACATTAATGGCCAAAAATTAGGTTACAAAAATCGACCAACTAGGAAAAATAGATAACTCTCTTTTGTTTATTTTTCTTTGTGTCGGTATCGAATGAACACTCGTGATTTTTTAAAAACCGTGTTAACATTTAGCAGTAACAGAAACCAATTTTTAATTACCTTAAGAAATCGAAAGATCTCTACAATGGGGTACTTCATATTTCGTAAGTGATATTTACCTAGAAAATAAAAATCTCATTAAAAGGTACATTCATATGTTCTGCCCTACCGTTAACTAGAAGTTGACATTGGGTGTGGACTTTATATTACAATCACACTCGACGTGACGCCTAGAATCAGTACGGACCAATCAGAAAGCAGCATATCCAAACGAATGACGTAACGCTCAAGACACTTTGTCATTGGTTGACATCGGTGTGACGTTGTACAGTAATATAAACTCTCTGATTGTACAATATTAACCAATCAAAAAGACGCAAAAGAAGACATCTGATTGGTTAAAACTGGGCTTTCATATATGCCGAAAATACGAGACCCTGTTTGGGCAATTATTACCAGAGCCGTTGACGTCACATGAGCATCACACTCAACTTGGCCCGACTTACTCACGCAACCCTAATAGATCGTTTGTTGAATACCAGTTATATTTTGATACGTATATTTTTGTTTCTGTTAAACACAATAATAGCGGAGGTCAAAAATGATTTGTCAAGTAACGTCTTGTCTAAGTCTATTTTTCGTTGATTTAGGATCTGTTAGTTAACGGGAAATTTATAAGCAGTATTTATATCTTCTACACAGGCAGTATAAAACTATAACCTTTAAAACCTGATTCGTACAGATGAGATAAATAAAAAATAATTCGGCGACAGCATTCGCTTAATTGTCGTAGCGAAAATATAAGCAAAAAAATGACGATCCCGATAGCTGTGATTTTATAGAGTTTTAGGCCTGTAATCAGTATTTATGTAGGCAGCTTGTTCGAATATTAAAATTTTATAAGCATTATCAGATGCAACTTTTTAACGTTCCGAAACGGATTAATTCATGCGTTCTCTTAAGCAAGGTAGGCTAATAAAATTACTTATTTTCAATCCAATTTGTCAGTAAACTAAAATGCTGGCTGTTGAAATTGTTGTGCAATGAAAGTTGTTTTTTAGGTAAGCAGCGGACAAGGTGGTTTGAACCTCTAAAATCTTTTCTGAGTGAGATGAGTTGAGTTGGTTTACATGGTCTTCTCACAGCGTTTATAATTATACTTATCAGAATGCCAGTCCTTAGGAAAATCATGTACTTTCGACTCTTGGAATGACACCTGTATTTCATTATCAACAGGGTTTGATAGTAAAATGAAAGCCATGAATCTCAGATGAGATAACTCTGACTAGTGTCATTTATACCTCTACCTCTTCTGTTCTTACGTGGTTAAGTCATATAATTGGCTGACTCTGTGATAACAATGAATAGGCCTACATATTTACGGTCAGGAACTAGCAAATTACGTGTAAAAAATGTTTAACACTCTATATTTTTATTATGGCCACAATAAATTTCATCCATCTTAAAATACAAAAACTAATAAAATAAGAGTAAAGCCAGAAAACCTTTTTCGAAATTACATCGGCCATTATATCATCATTTTGTCAGACCGTTGATTATTATTTTTCGCCTTATGCTCGTTGGTAGAGCAAAATAGTTTTCTTGTTATAAAACGGATTAATGAGGTATATTTTCTTACCTGGTAGGATATTGACTTGGTTTCATCTCAAGATATTTTGAATTAGATTTTTCAGTTGCCTTCTACGTATCGTAATATTTATTTACAGTTGTATAAATTCATTCCCTTAAACATATGATACATTTCTGGCTAAAAATTAGGTTACAAAGATCTAACAACTAGGAAAAATAGCCAACTCTCTTTGGTTATATTTCTTTGTGTCGGTATCGAATGAACACTCGCGATTTTTAAAAAAAACGTGTTAACATTTAGCAGCAACAGAAACCAATTTTTAATTACCTTAAGAACTCGCAAGATCTCTACAATGGCGAAGACCTACTACTAAAATAAAATAGAACTGATGTACAGTAGAAAAAAATTATTATTTAGGTCTTGCGAGTGAGGCGGCCTAAAATGACGACAACGCGCGTGCGACGTCAAAGGCAGATATAATATAGGACCAATCAGAGTGTAGTATTTTTAACCAATGAAAAATCTCCAAACCTAACCAATCAGATGTCTTCTTAGGCGTCTTTTTGATTAGTTAATATTGTCCAATCAGAGGGCTCTTTATAGTTCACTACGTCATCCGATATCGACCAATGAAAACGTCTCAATCAGTATTACGTCATTTGCCAGTATCGAGCTTCCTCATTGGTCCGGTACAGTTCCTGCGCGTGACGTCGACTTACATTTTTACATAAATCCGCCCATTGTCACCGCCCAGTTAACGATACGACCGAATATTAAACAATAACGTCTACTGAAATGCTATACTTTCCAGAATTAAAACGCCTACCAAAAAAATTTTTAAACTTGTTAAGGTCTTCCGAGTACGGAATGATTATGGTTAATTGTATGAAACAGCAGTATATTTATACTGCTTTTCACAGTATAAAAAATTAAAATTCACAAAAAGGAAGCACAAGAATAGATTGCGTTTACACATACTAGCTTGCTTAAATTTAAGACATTATTTTCTCGGCTACCATGCAAACACTACTATACGAACGTAACACATTGTGATTTTTTCATTGTATATTAAAGTTTATTCTAATAAAGACGTCTCTGAAGTTTTTTTGTCAAGTAATCGTCAGTAGAATCGCCAGCATTACCAAACTGAAATTTAAAAGATACTTGAACACTACCTAGTAAGAGCAAAATACAAATTGTGCCCTTTTAACGACAATCAGTCACACTAAAAACGGTTAACGATATGAAAAATTTCTAGGCAATATTTTTGACATTTCTCCGCGCTTATTCGCAGTTCTTTTCATTATTTTATTTTATGATGGGAAAATTAGTATTGCCTATATGAAACATTAAACTGTTAAATATTTTTTAAATTTCAACTGCTACTTCCACGGCTAAAATAATACTTCTGTTTTCTTCAAGAATGAAGCAATTTTCGACTAAAACATTATAACAACATAAGAAGTACTGGTGAAATAAACACTTTTAGACCTTCTTCATATGACAGTAGATTTTTATACAGTTAGACCTTGCAGTGTGAATATATTAAAGACGCATTTGCAAGGTGCGAAGTGAAAATTTTTTAGAAGGCCTGCTTTGCTCATCAAATGACTTTTCTACTGAAACATACGGTTACAAACCAAAAAATGTAACCCAATTAACTTTTCAGTTTATTTCAGATAACTTGTAAATGTTTGAACTAACTTCTACCCTAATGATCTAAAAACTCAAATTAATTGTGCCGAGTATTTAACATCTCATTATTTACCTAATTTTAAGTAATTTAAAAAATCAGATTTGTAAGGAAGGATGTTATCAAAGTCGTTATGAAAGAACGTACAAATTTAATCTTACTAATCGTACAAAAAATATAATCTGATAAGAGTTTATGAAATTTAATGTTCAAACCAACATCTTCCTTAAATAACATAAGCGTAGTACATAAATACGCACGGTTTTATTTCTAAGAATTATTATAATTTTTGTGCTTGAATTTTGACTATAGCAAAAATAAACAGAGAGCAATGCACAACGATTTTTCTAACGTTTTTTAAGGAGGAATGAATTGCTGATTGGAGTTTTACACTATTGGCGCATAATGTGTATATTTTTATTATACGTTTTAAATTAACTATCAGTTCCTAAATCAACAAAGAAATAATCATTAGAGAGCGTTATTTAACGAATTTTTATTTCTTTCGCACTATTTGTGTCTTTAACATATCCGAAAATATACTACTAAAATATAATAGAACTGATGTACAGTAGAAAAAAATAATTATTTAGGTCTTGCAAGTAAGGCGGCCTACAATGACGGCAACGCGCGTGTGACGTCAAAGGCAGATATAATATAGGACCAATCAGAGTGTAGTATTTTTAACCAATGAAAAATCTCCAAACCTAACCAATCAGATGTCTTCTTAGGCGTCACTTTGATTGGTTAATATTGTCCAATCAGAAGACTCATTATAGTTCACTACGTCATCCGATATCGACCAATGAAAACGTCTCAATCAGTATTACGTCATTTGTCAGTATCGAGCTTCCTGATTGGTCCGGTACTGTTCCTGCGCGTGACGTCGACTTACATTTTTACATAAATCCGCCCAATGTCACCGCCCAGTTAACGATACGGCCGAATATTAAACAATAACGTCTACTGAAATGCTATACTTTCCAGAATTAAAACGCCTACCAAAACATTTTTAAACTTGTTAAGGTCTTCCGAGTACGGAATGATTATGGTTAATTGTATGAAACAGCAGTATATTTATACTGCTTTTCACAGTATGAAAAATTAAAATTCAGAAAAAGGAAGCACAAGAATAGATTGCATTTACACATACAAGCTTGCTTAAATTTAAGACATTATTTTCTCGGCTACCATGCAAACACTACTATACGAACGTTAAGGTCTTCCGAGTACGGAATGATTATGGTTAATTGTATGAAACAGCAGTATATTTATACTGCTTTTCACAGTATGAAAAAATAAAATTCACAAAAAAGAAGCACAAGAATAGATTGCGTTTACACACACAAGCTTGCTTAAATTTAAGACATTATTTTCTCGGCTACCATGCAAACACTACTATACGAACGTAACACATTGTGATTTTTTCATTGTATATTAAAGTTTATTCAAATAAGGACGTCTCTAAAGTTTTTTTTGTCAAGTAATGGTCAGTAGAATCGCCGGCATTACCAAACTGAAATTTACAATATACTTGAACAATACCTAGTAAGAGCAAAATATAAATTGTGCCCTTTTAACGACAATCAGTCACACTAAAAACGGTTAACGATATGAAAAATTTCTAGGCAATATTTTTGACATTTCTCCGCGCTTATTCGCAGTTCTTTTCATTATTTTATTTTATGATGGGAAAATTAGTATTGCCTATATGAAACATTAAACTGTTAAATATTTTTTAAATTTCAACTGCTACTTCCACGGCTAAAATAATACTTCTGTTTTCTTCAAGAATGAAGCAATTTTCGACTAAAACATTATAACAACATAAGAAGTACTGGTGAAATAAACACTTTTAGACCTTCTTCATATGACAGTAGATTTTTATACAGTTAGACCTTGCAGTGTGAATATATTAAAGACGCATTTGCAAGGTGCGAAGTGAAAATTTTTTAGAAGGCCTGCTTTGCTCATCAAATGACTTTTCTACTGAAACATACGGTTACAAACCAAAAAATGTAACCCAATTAACTTTTCAGTTTATTTCAGATAACTTGTAAATGTTTGAACTAACTTCTACCCTAATGATCTAAAAACTCAAATTAATTGTGCCGAGTATTTAACATCTCATTATTTACCTAATTTTAAGTAATTTAAAAAATCAGATTTGTAAGGAAGGATGTTATCAAAGTCGTTATGAAAGAACGTACAAATTTAATCTTACTAATCGTACAAAAAATATAATCTGATAAGAGTTTATGAAATTTAATGTTCAAACCAACATCTTCCTTAAATAACATAAGCGTAGTACATAAATACGCACGGTTTTATTTCTAAGAATTATTATAATTTTTGTGCTTGAATTTTGACTATAGCAAAAATAAACACAGAGCAATGCACAACGATTTTTCTAACGTTTTTTAAGGAGGAATGAATTGCTGATTGGAGTTTTACACTATTTGCGCAGAACGTGTATATTTTTATTATACGTTTTGAGTTAACTATCAGTTCCTAAATCAACAATAAAATATTCATTAAAGAGCGTTACTTAACGAATTTTTATTTCTTTCGCACTATTTGTGTCTTTAACATATCCGAAAATATAATACTAAAATATAATAGAACTGATGTACAGTAGAAAAAAATAATTATTTAGGTCTTGCAAGTAAGGCGGCCTACAATGACGGCAACGCGCGTGTGACGTCGAAAGCAGATATAATATAGGACCAATCAGAGTGTAGTATTTTTAACCAATGAAAAATCTCCAAACCTAACCAATGAGATGTCTTCTTAGGCGTCACTTTGATTGGTTAATATTGTCCAATCAGAAGGCTCATTATAGTTCACTACGTCATCCGATATCGACCAATGAAAACGTCTCAATCGTATTACGTCATTTGTCAGTATCGAGCTTCCTGATTGGTCCGGTACTTTTCCTGCGCGTGACGTTCACTTACATTTTTACATATATCCGCCCATTGTCACCGCCCAGTTAACGATACGGCCGAATATTAAACAATAACGTCTACTGAAATGCTAAACTTTCCAGAATTAAAACGCCTACCAAAAACATTTTCAAACTTGTTAAGGTCTTCCGAGTACGGAATGAATATCGTTATTTGTATGAAACAGCAGTATATTTATACTGTTTTCACAGTATAAAAAATTAAAATTCACAAAAAGGAAGCACAAGAATAGATTGCGTTTAGACATACAAGCTTGCTTAAATTTAAGACATTATTTTCTCGGCTACCATGCAAACACTACTATACGAACGTAACACATTGTGATTTTTTCATTGTATATTAAAGTTTATTCAAATAAGGACGTCTCTAAAGTTTTTTTTGTCAAGTAATCGTCAGTAGAATCGCCGGCATTACCAAACTGAAATTTACAATATACTTGAACAATACCTAGTAAGAGCAAAATATAAATTGTGCCCTTTTAACGACAATCAGTCACACTAAAAACGGTTAACGATATGAAAAATTTCTAGGCAATATTTTTGAAATTTCTCCGCACTTATTCGCAGTTCTTTTCATTATTTTATATTATAATGCGAAAATTAATATTGCCTATATGAAACATTAAACTGTTAAATATTTTTTAAATTTCAACTGCTACTTCCACGGCTAAAATAATACTTCTGTTTTCTTCAAGAATGAAGCAATTTTCGACTAAACCATTATAACAACATAAGAAGTACTGGTGAAATAAACACTTTTAGACCTTCTTCATATGACAGTAGATTTTTATACAGTTAGACCTTGCAGTGTGAATATATTAAAGACGCATTTGCAAGGTGCGAAGTGAAAATTTTTTAGAAGGCCTGCTTTGCTCATCAAATGACTTTTCTACTGAAACATACGATTACAAACCAAAAAATGTAACCCAATTAACTTTTCAGTTTATTTCAGATAACTTGTAAATGTTTGAACTAACTTCTACCCTAATGATCTAAAAACTCAAATTAATTGTGCCGAGTATTTAACATCTCATTATTTACCTAATTTTAGGTAATTTAAAAAATCAGATTTGTAAGAAAGGATGTTATCAAAGTCGTTATGAAAGAACGTACAAATTTAATCTTACTTATCGTACAAAAAATATAATCTGATAAGAGTTTATTAAATTTAATGTTCAAACCAACATCTTCCTTAAATAACATAGGCGTAGTACATCAATACGCACGGTTTTATTTCTAAGAATTATTATAATTTTTGTGCTTGAATTTTGACTATAGTAAAAATAAACAGAGAGCAATGCCCAACGATTTTTCTAACGTTTTTTAAGGAGGAATGAATTGCTGATTGGAGTTTTACACTATTGGCGCATAATGTGTATATTTTTATTATACGTTTTAAATTAACTATCAGTTCCTAAATCAACAAAGAAATAATCATTACAGAGCGTTACTTAACGAATTTTTATTTCTTTCGCACTATTTGTGTCTTTAACATATCCGAAAATATGCTACTAAAATATAATAGAACTGATGTACAGTAGAAAAAAATAATTATTTAGGTCTTGCAAGTAAGGCGGCCTACAATGACGGCAACGCGCGTGTGACGTCAAAGGCAGATATAATATAGGACCAATCAGAGTGTAGTATTTTTAACCAATGAAAAATCTCCAAACCTAACAAATCAGATGTCTTCTTAGGCGTCACTTTGATTGGTCAATATTGTCCAATCAGAAGGCTTATTATAGTTCACTACGTCATCCGATATCGACCAATGAAAACGTCTTAATCAGTATTACGTCATTTGTCAGTATCGAGCTTCCTGATTGGTCCGGTACTGTTCCTGCGCGTGACGTCGACTTACATTTTTACATAAATCCACCCATTGTCACCGCCCAGTTAACGATACGGCCGAATATTAAACAATAACGTCTACTGAAATGCTATACTTTCCAGAATTAAAACGCCTACCAAAAACATTTTTAAACTTGTTAAGGTCTTCCGAGTACGGAATGATTATGGTTAATTGTATGAAACAGCAGTATATTTATACTGCTTTTCACAGTATGAAAAATTAAAATTCAGAAAAAGGAAGCACAAGAATAGATTGCATTTACATATACAAGCTTGCTTAAATTTAAGACATTATTTTCTCGGCTACCATGCAAACACTACTATACGAACGTTAAGGTCTTCCGAGTACGGAATGATTATGGTTAATTGTATGAAACAGCAGTATATTTATACTGCTTTTCACAGTACGAAAAAATAAAATTCACAAAAAAGAAGCACAAGAATAGATTGCGTTTACACACACAAGCTTGCTTAAATTTAAGACATTATTTTCTCGGCTACCATGTAAACACTACTATACGAACGTAACACATTGTGATTTTTTCATTGTATATTAAAGTTTATTCAAATAAGGACGTCTCTAAAGTTTTTTTTGTCAAGTAATCGTCAGTAGAATCGCCGGCATTACCAAACTGAAATTTACAATATACTTGAACAATACCTAGTAAGAGCAAAATACAAATTGTGCCCTTTTAACGACAATCAGTCACACTAAAAACGGTTAACGATGTGAAAAATTTCTAGGCAATATTTTTGACATTTCTCCGCGCTTATTCGCAGTTCTTTTCATTATTTTATTTTATGATGCGGAAATTAGTATTGCCTATATGAAACATTAAACTGTTAAATATTTTTTAAATTTCAACTGCTACTTCCACGGCTAAAATAATACTTCTGTTTTCTTCAAGAATGAAGGAATTTTCGACTAAAACATTATAACAACATAAGAAGTACTGGTAAAATAAACACTTTTAGACCTTCTTCATATGACAGTAGATTTTTATACCGTTAGACCTTGCAGTGTGAATATATTAAAGACGCATTTGCAAGGTGCGAAGTGTAAATTTTTTAGAAGGCCTGCTTTGCTCATCAAATGACTTTTCTACTGAAACATACGGTTACAAACCAAAAAATGTAACCCAATTAACTTTTCAGTTTATTTCAGATAACTTGTAAATGTTTGAACTAACTTCTACCCTAATGATCTAAAAACTCAAATTAATTGTGCCGAGTATTTAACATCTCATTATTTACCTAATTTTAAGTAATTTAAAAAATCAGATTTGTAAGAAAGGATGTTATCAAAGTCGTTATGAAAGAACGTACAAATTTAATCTTACTAATCGTACAAAAAATATAATCTGATAAGAGTTTATTAAATTTAATGTTCAAACCAACATCTTCCTTAAATAACATAGGCGTAGTACATCAATACGTACGGTTTTGTTTCTAAGAATCATTATAATTTTTTTGCTTGAATTTTGACTATAGCAAAAATAAACAGAGAGCAATGCACAACGATTTTTCTAACGTTTTTTAAGGAGGAATGAATTGCTGATTGGAGTTTTACACTATTGGTGCAGAACGTGTATATTTTTATTATACGTTTTGGGTTAACTATCAGTTCCTAAATCAACAAAGAAATAATCATTAGAGAGTTCTTTCGCACTATTTGTGTCTTTAACATATCCGAAAATATTGTAACAGAATCGACCAGACGGATCACGAATGTTCCAGAAATCCATTCATGAAATTGTATAGAGTGTGAAATAATAGTTACAACAAGAGAGAGTAATAAAGAAATAATAATATATCAATTGTGAATGACAATTTTACAATGACGACCATAAAGGTGTGTCTATTCACAATAGTTGTAAAAACTATCGTGTAGTACGCCTATTATAAAATTTCAGGTATACTATTGTGTACAGCTATTTTTATGAAGTTGTTTATGAGGTTGTTTACGTTTTCTATTTACAGTAGTTGACTTGTTAACAAAAGGATTTTTCTAGCATTCATTAATACAGAGTTATTATTTTTTTACTTGAGTAGATTTCACTGCTTTATTCTGGAACAATCTTTATGAATGAGTAGGTATAAAAAGAGACCCCCGAGTGCGGTCAGTCAGTAATCGTTTGATCTTTGACGAATGTCCAACGGACGTAGGTAGGCGCGTACCGAACATTGTGTCAGTCGACGATTCTAACACTGTCTGTGAGTCTATTGTGTAAAGCCTTTTGTGAGTGTATTATAAAGTTAATGGGTAAAGTTAATGTGAATTCAATTTCTATGTTTTGTATGTCTGTTTAAGCTATAAATGTGATTGTAAGTTATTTATTGTTTATTATCAAGTTTAAGTGAATTATTAAATCATTTATTGTGTTATTTAATTATAATTAGTTTAATCATTTATTTTGTAATCTTTTAGTCTAATAAATATTTGTAATTTGTAAACTTCAGCGTATGAATTATTTAATAACCTAGATCCCGAAACGTACCTTAGCAATAAGTGTCAAAATATACTACTAAAATATAATAGAACTGATGTACAGTAAAAAAAATAATTATTTAGGTCTTGCAAGTAAGGCGGCCTACAATGACGGCAACGCGCGTGTGACGTCAAAGGCAGATATAATATAGGACCAATCAGAGTGTAGTATTTTTAACCAATGAAAAATCTCCAAACCTAACCAATCAGATGTCTTCTTAGGCGTCACTTTGATTGGTCAATATTGTCCAATCAGAAGGCTCATTATAGTTCACTACGTCATCCGATATCGACCAATGAAAACGTCTTAATCAGTATTACGTCTTTTGTCAGTATCGAGCTTCCTGATTGGTCCGGTACTGTTCCTGCGCGTGACGTCGACTTACATTTTTACATAAATCCACCCATTGTCACCGCCCAGTTAACGATACGGCCGAATATTAAACAATAACGTCTACTGAAATGCTATACTTTCCAGAATTAAAACGCCTACCAAAAACATTTTTAAACTTGTTAAGGTCTTCCGAGTACGGAATGATTATGGTTAATTGTATGAAACAGCAGTATATATTCATACTGCTTTTCACAGTATGAAAAATTAAAATTCTTAAAAAGGAAGCACAAGAATAGATTGCGTTTAGACATACAAGCTTGCTTAAATTTAAGACATTATTTTCTCGGCTACCATGCAAACACTACTATACGAACGTAACACATTGTGATTTTTTCATTGTATATTAAAGTTTATTCAAATAAGGACGTCTCTAAAGTTTTTTTTGTCAAGTAATCGTCAGTAGAATCGCCGGCATTACCAAACTGAAATTTACAATATACTTGAACAATACCTAGTAAGAGCAAAATAGAAATTGTGCCCTTTTAACGACAGTCAGTCACACTAAAAACGGTTAACGATGTGAAAAATTTCTAGGCAATATTTTTGACATTTCTCCGCGCTTATTCGCAGTTCTTTTCATTTTTTTATTTTATGATGCGAAAATTAGTATTGCCTATATGAAACATTAAACTGTTAAATATTTTTAAATTTCAACTGCTACTTCCACGGCTAAAATAATACTTCTGTTTTCTTCAAGAATGAAGCAATTTTCGACTAAACCATTATAACAACATAAGAAGTACTGGTGAAATAAACACTTTTAGACCTTCTTCATATGACAGTAGATTTTTATACCGTTAGACCTTGCAGTGTGAATATATTAAAGACGCATTTGCAAGGTGCGAAGTGAAAATTTTTTAGAAGGCCTGCTTTGCTCATCAAATGACTTTTCTACTGAAACATACGGTTACAAACCAAAAAATGTAACCCAATTAACTTTTCAGTTTATTTCAGATAACTTGTAAATGTTTGAACTAACTTCTACCCTAATGATCTAAAAACTCAAATTAATTGTGCCGAGTATTTAACATCTCATTATTTACCTAATTTTAAGTAATTTAATAAAGCAGATTTGTAAGAAAGGATGTTATCAAAGTCGTTATGAAAGAACGTACAAATTTAATCTTACTTATCGTACAAAAAATATAATCTGATAAGAGTTAATTAAATTTAATGTTCAAACCAACATCTTCCTTAAATAACATAAGCGTAGTACATCAATACGTACGGTTTTATTTCTAAGACTCATTATAATTTTTTTGCTTGAATTTTGACTATAGTAAAAATAAACAGAGAGCAATGCACAACGATTTTTCTAACGTTTTTTAAGGAGGAATGAATTGCTGATTGGAGTTTTACACAATTGGCGCAGAACGTGTATATTTTTATTATACGTTTTGAGTTAACTATCAGTTCCTAAATCAACAAAGAAATATCCATTAAAGAGCGTTACTTAACGAATTTTTATTTCTTTCGCACTATTTGTGTCTTTAACATATCCGAAAATATACTACTAAAATATAATAGAACTGATGTACAGTAGAAAAAAATAATTATTTAGGTCTTGCAAGTAAGGCGGCCTACAATGACGGCAACGCGCGTGTGACGTCAAAAGCAGATAAAATATAGGACCAATCAGAGTGTAGTATTTTTAACCAATGAAAAATCTCCAAACCTAACCAATCAGATGTCTTCTTAGGCGTCACTTTGATTGGTCAATATTGTCCAATCAGAAGGCCCATTATAGTTCACTACGTCATCCGATATCAACCAATGAAAACGTCTTAATCAGTATTACGTCATTTGTCAGTATCGAGCTTCCTGATTGGTCCGGTACTGTTCCTGCGCGTGACGTCGACTTACATTTTTACATAAATCCACCCATTGTCACCGCCCAGTTAACGATACGGCCGAATATTAAACAATAACGTCTACTGAAATGCTAAACTTTCCAGAATTAAAACGCCTACCAAAAACATTTTTAAACTTGTTAAGGTCTTCCGAGTACGGAATGATTATGGTTAATTGTATGAAACAGCAGTATATATTCATACTGCTTTTCACAGTATGAAAAATTAAAATTCTTAAAAAG
Source organism: Catonia carolina (assembly GCA_035578175.1). Lineage (NCBI taxonomy): Eukaryota > Metazoa > Arthropoda > Insecta > Hemiptera > Achilidae > Catonia > Catonia carolina. The sequence continues at coordinate 51,786,184 of JAQMRL010000006.1, read as the reverse complement.
GAAGCACAAGAATAGATTGCGTTTACACATACAAGCTTGCTTAAATTTAAGACATTATTTTCTCGGCTACCATGCAAACACTACTATACGAACGTAACACATTGTGATTTTTTCATTGTATATTAAAGTTTATTCAAATAAGGACGTCTCTAAAGTTTTTTTTTGTCAAGTAATCGTCAGTAGAATCGCCGGCATTACCAAACTGAAATTTACAATATACTTGAACAATACCTAGTAAGAGCAAAATATAAATTGTGCCCTTTTAACGACAATCAGTCACACTAAAAACGGTTAACGATATGAAAAATTTCTAGGCAATATTTTTGAAATTTCTCCGCACTTATTCGCAGTTCTTTTCATTATTTTATATTATAATGCGAAAATTAATATTGCCTATATGAAACATTAAACTGTTAAATATTTTTAAATTTCAACTGCTACTTCCACGGCTAAAATAATACTTCTGTTTTCTTCAAGAATGAAGCAATTTTCGACTAAAACATTATAACAACATAAGAAGTACTGGTGAAATAAACACTTTTAGACCTTCTTCATATGACAGTAGATTTTTATACCGTTAGACCTTGCAGTGTGAATATATTAAAGACGCATTTGCAAGGTGCGAAGTGAAAATTTTTTAGAAGGCCTGCTTTGCTCATCAAATGACTTTTCTACTGAAACATACGGTTACAAACCAAAAAATGTAACCCAATTAACTTTTCAGTTTATTTCAGATAACTTGTAAATGTTTGAACTAACTTCTACCCTAATGATCTAAAAACTCAAATCAATTGTGCCGAGTATTTAACACCTCATTATTTACCTAATTTTAAGTAATTTAAAAAATCAGATTTGTAAGAAAGGATGTTATCAAAGTCGTTATGAAAGAACGTACAAATTTAATCTTACTTATCGTACAAAAAATATAATCTGATAAGAGTTAATTAAATTTAATGTTCAAACCAACATCTTCCTTAAATAACATAAGCGTAGTACATAAATACGCACGGTTTTATTTCTAAGAATTATTAAAATTTTTGTGCTTGAATTTTGACTATAGCAATAATAAACAGAGAGCAATGCTCAACGATTTTTCTAACGTTTCTTAAGGAGGAATGAATTGCTGATTGGAGTTTTACACTATTGGCGCAGAACGTGTATATTTTTATTATACGTTTTGAGTTAACGAACAGTTCCTAAATCAACAAGAAAATAATCATTAGAGAGCGTTACTCAACGAATTTTTATTTCTTTCACACTATTTGTGCCTTTCACAAATCCGAAAATATAGACTAGGCCTACTACATATTTGGTAAGTGATATTTACCTAGAAACTATATAACTCATTGAAAGGTACCTTCATAATATGTTCTGCCCTACCGTTAACTGGAAGTTGTCATTGGGTGTGGACTTTATATTACAATCATACTCAAAGTGACGCCCAGAATCAGTACGGACCAATCACAAAGCAGCATATCCTGACGAATGACGTAACGCTCAAGACACTTTGTCATTGGTTGACATCGGTGTGACGTAGTACAGTAATAAAAAACTCTCTGATTGGACAATATTAACCAATCAAAATGACGCAAAAGAAGACTTGTGATTGGTTAAAACTGGGCTTTCTTATTGGCCGAAAATACGAGCCTCTGATTGGGCAATTATTACCTGAGCCGTTGACATCACATGTGCATCACAATCAAATTGGCCCGACTTACTCACGCAACCCTAATAGAACGTTTGTTGAATACCAGTTATATCGTATTTTGATACGTATATTTTTGTTTCTCTTAAACACAATAAAAGCGTAGGTCAAAAATGATTTGTCAAGTAACGTCTTCTCAAGTCTATTTTTCGTTGATTTAGGATCTGTTAGTTAACGGGAAATTTATAAGCAGTATTTATATCTTCTACACAGGCAGTGTAAAACTATAACCTTTAACACCTGATTCGTACAGATGAGATAAATAAAAAATAATTCGGCGACTGTATTCGCTTAATTGTCGTAGCGAAAGTATAAGGAGAAAAATTACGATCCCGATAGCTGTGATTTTATAGAATTTTAGGCCTGTAATCAGTGTTTATGTAGGCAGCTTGTTCGAATATTACAATTTTATAAGCATTATCAGATGCCACTTTTTAACGTTCCGAAACCGAACAATTCATGAGTTCTCTTAAGCAAGGTAGATTAATAACATTACTTATTTTCAATCCAATTTGTCAGTAAACTAAAATGCAGGCTGTTGAAATTGTTGTGCAATGAAAGTTGTTTTTTAGGTAAGCAGCGGACAAGGTGGTTTGAACCTCTAAAATCTTTTCTGAGTGAGATGAGTTGAGTTGGTTTACATGGTCTTCTTACAGCGTTTATAATTATACTTAGCAGGATGCGAGTCCTTCGGAAAATCATGTACTTTCGACTCTCCGAATGACACCGGTATTTCATTATCAACAGGGTTTGATTGTAAAATGAAATTCATGAATCTCAGATGAGATAACTCCGACTACTGTCATATATACCTCTACCTCTTCTGTTCTTACGTGGTTTAGTCATATAATTGGCTGACTCTGTGATAACAATGAATACATATTTACGGTCAGGAACTAGCAAATTACGTGCAAAAAATGTTTAACACTCTACCTTTTCATTAAAGCCACAATAAATTTCATCCATCTTAAAATACAGGAACTAATGAAATAAGAGTAAAGCCAGAAAACCTTTTTCGAAATTTTTTTTTTTGTCATCAGTCTCTCGACTGGTTTGATGCAGTTCTCCAACCTGTTCTATCTTGCGCAAGTCGTTTCATATCTACATACCTGTAACACCCTACATCTTTTGTAATTTGCTTTATATATTCTAATCTTTGCCTCCCTCTACAATGTACTCCCTCAATGTTACCCTCCATTATTGATAGCCCAATACCTGGATGTCTTAGGATATGCCCCACTAGCCTATCCCTTCTTTTGGTAAGATGCTTCCATATACTTCTTTTTTCATCCACTCGCCTAAGAACCTCTAAATTACTTATTTTGTCCACCCACCTAATCTTTAACATTTTCCTATAACACCACATTTCAAAAGCTTCTATCCTCTTCCGTTCTACAGCCCCTATCACCCACGTTTCACTTCCGTATAATGCTACACTCCAAACATAATGTTTTAAGAAATTTTTCCTAATCTGTAAATCAATGTTTGTAGTCAGTAAGCTGTTTTTCATTTCAAAGGCTTTTCTAGCTTGAGCAATTCTACTCTTGATATCACTCGTGCTTCTACCATCCTTTGTTATTTTACTCCCTAGATAGCAGAATTCCCCAACTTCCTGTATGTTTTCGTTGCCTACTTTTAAATTTCCCATCTCTTCTAAACCACTCTTGCTGCTGCACAACACTTTCGTTTTGTTCTTATTAATTTTCATGAAGTAATCCTTCCTCAAGATCTCATCCATTCCATTTAAGGCATCCTCTAGTTCATTCTTTGCCTCGGCTAATACTACTATATCATCGGCGAATCTCAACATTTTTATTGTTTCTCCTTGAATTTTTATTCCTACGTCAAATTTCTCCTTCACTTCATTTATAGTCTCTTCTATATACAAGTTAAAAAGTAGTGGTGACAAAGAACAACCTTGTCGTACACCTTTTCTTACAGCAGCCTCTTTTTCGTACCCCTCGATTCTCAAAACAGCCGTTTGATTCTTATACAGACTGTAGATAACTTTCCTTTCTTTGTATTTAATTCCTAGCCTTTTCAATGTTTTAAACATTTTACTCCAGTCCAGATTGTCAAATGCTTTCTTTTCTGAGTGAGATGAGTTGAGTTGGTTTACATGGTCTTCTCACAGCATTTATAATTATACTTATAAGAATGCCGGTCCTTCGTAAAATCATGTTCTTTCGACTCTCCGAATGACACCTGTATTTCATTATCAAAACGGTTTGATTGTAAAATGAAATTCATGAATCTCAGATAATATTACCCTGACTAGTGTCATTTATACCTCTACCTCTTCTGTTCTTACGTGCTTTAGTCATATAATTGGCTGACCCTGTGATAAAAATGAATACATTTATTTCCTGCAGAAACTAGCAAATTAAGTTCCAAAAATTTTTAACACTCTACCTTTTCATTATGGCCACAAAAAATTTCATCCACCTTAAAATACAGGAACTAATGAAATCAGAGTAAAGCCAGAAAACATTTCTCGAAATCACATTGGCCATTATATTATCATTTAGTCAAACCGTTGATTATTATTTTTCGACTAATGCTCGTTGGTAGAGCAAAATAGTTTTCTTGTTATAAAACGGATTAATGAGGTATATTTTCTTACCCGGTAGGATATTGACTTTGTTTCGTCTCAAAAAATTTTGAATTAGATTTTTCAACTGCCTTCTACGTATCGTAATATTTATTTACAGTTGTATAAAGTCATTCCCTTAAAAATATGATACATTACTGGCCAAAAATTAGGTTACAAAAATCGAACAACTAGGAAAAATAGATAACCTTCTTTTGTTTTTTTTCTTTGTGTCGGTATCGAATGAACACTCGTGATTTTTTAAAAAACCGTGTTAACATTTAGCAGCAACAGAAACCAATTTTTAATTTCCTTAAGAACTCGAAAGATCTCTACAATGGGGTACTTCATATTTCGTAAGTGATATTTACCAAGAAACTATAAATCTCATTAAAAGGTACCTTCATATGTTCTGCCCTACCGTTAACTAGAAGTTGTCATTGGGTGTGGACTTCATATTACAATCACACTCGACGTGACGCCTAGAATCAGTACGGACCAATCAGAAAGCAGCATATCCAAACGAATGACGTAACGCTCAAGACACTTTGTCATTGGTTGACATCGGTGTGACGTTGTACAGTAATATAAACTCTCTGATTGGACAATATTAACCAATCAAAATGACGCAAAAGAAGACTTGTGATTGGTTAAAACTGGGCTTTCTTATTGGCCGAAAATACGAGACTCTGATTGGGCAATTATTACCTGAGCCGTTGACGTCACATGCGCATCACAATCAAATTGGCCCGACTTACTCACGCAACCCTAATAGATCGTTTGTTGAATACCAGTTATATTTTGATACATATATTTTTGTTTCTATTAAACACAATAATAGCGTAGGTCAAAAATGATTTGTCAAGTAACGTCTTGTCAAGTCTATTTTTCGTTGATTTAGGATCTGTTAGTTAACGGGAAATTTATAAGCAGTATTTATATCTTCTACACAGGCAGTGTAAAACTATAATCTTTAACACCTGATTCGTACAGATGAGATAAATAAAAAATAATTCGGCGACAGCATTCGCTTAATTGTCGTAGCGAAAGTATAAGCAGAAAAATTACGATCCCGGTAGCTGTGATTTTATAGAGTTTTAGGCCTGTAATCAGTGTTTATGTAGGCATTATGTAGGCATTATGTAGGCTTGTTCGAATATTACAATTTTATAAGCATTATCAGATGCGACTTTTTAACGTTCCGAAACCGAACAATTCATGCGTTCTCTTAAGCAAGGTAGGCTAATAAAATTACTTATTTTCAATCCAATTAGTCAGTAAACTAAAATGCTGGCTGTTGAAATTGTTGTGCAATGAAAGTTGTATTTTAGGTAAGCAGCGGACAAGGTGGTTTGAACCTCTAAAATCTTTTCTGAGTGAGATATGTTGAGTTAGTTTACATGGTCTTCTCACAGCATTTATAATTATACTTATCAGAATGCCAGTCCTTCGGAAAATCATGTACTTTCGACTCTCCGAATGACACCTGTATTTCATTATCAACAGGGTTTGATTGTAAAATGAAATTCATGAATCTCAGATGAGATAACTCTGACTAGTGTCATTTATACCTCCACCTCTTCTGTTTTTATGTGCTTTAGTCATATAATTGGCTGACCCTGTGATAAAAATTAATTCGTCTCTAGATATTTTGAATTAGATTTTTCAGTTGCCTTCTACGTATCGTAATATATATATATATATATATATATATATATATATATTATTTTATTAAACATTATTTTCCTTTGTTTGCACCACTACATATATGATTATGAACAGCCAAAACAAAATAAAATAAAATATAAAACTCACCTCAGAGTATTATATCATATACTGATTTTCTGAGCATTATGCTGCTTATTTAAAAAAGGAATGTAAAAGTTCTAATGTGGCAGAACATCTGCTGACGAAAGGGCATAAAATAAGCAGTCATGAAAATAATTTGGAAATTTTAGAAATATGTTTTGATAGTAACAAATTATGGCAGTTGGAGAAATATTATATTTATAAATTTAAAAATAAAAAGATAAATTTAATGAACAGCCAGACAGAATTTGATAATGATAAATTATTTCAAATTGTACTTAATCGAGATAAGGAATAAAACTAGGTACAAAATGATTATACTGTCATTCGGCCGAATAAACCGCGCGCGGAATGGTGCTTTAGGATAGCTATTGTTTTGAACAATTGACGTGGTCTACGACCACTATTGTGTTTGTGTTTTATGTTTTATTGTGTTTATGTTTTTTAAAGTCCTGATGATGTCTCCGAGGGAGACGAAAGATCTTAATATGATATAATACTCTGAGGTGAGTTTTATATTTTATTTTATTTTGTTTTGGCTGTTCATAATCATATATGTAGTGGTGCAAACAAAGGAAAATAATGTTTAATAAAATAATATATATATATATATATATAATGGTAAGGTTGAAGACCACTGCAGTATCTATTGCGTGAATGAACATATTTTTATAATTCCCTTTTATTAGTTTGTAGCTAAGTCATAATTAGAGTATTTTAATTTCTCTTTTTACTTACTCTAAATTTTTCTGACTAATCAGTTGGAGAAAGTCATTGTGTCTAAAAAGTAAAAAATAAAAAAAATTAGACTCAATATTATGTATCAGATTGACCTGATATACGAAGACAAAGTTTCCGGGGTTCAAATCCCGTTTGATTTCAAATTTCTGAGAGTAAAATCCCTGAGGACCTTTATGTCGGGCGTCGGCTGAAACCCCCGGGGAAAAATGCCAAATTTAAGGTACCTCTTTCCGGAGGCTCAGGGGAGGCGCCCGAATATTTCGAAATTTTTAACGAAGTTTCGTAGCGCAAATGCCACTGCGACCATTTTTGTTCCCCTCCCGAAGTACGTTAATCCCATATCTTAAATATAAAGTTGCTCTTAACCCGCCGGTTCGCTGAAAAAACTCAAAAAACAAAATTTCGTCTTTTTCGGGGTTGCAGATTTTAGGTTTTTCTTTGTAACACCATGAAGACCGCTTAAATTGGCGAATGTTTATTAGGACCACTTTACACTCACTCCCGGCACTCACTCATTACGGGTGACTTTCCAAATTTTAGATCGGGGTCCTACAGGGTTGGGTACCCTTATTTAAAAAATATGAAATTTTTAAATTTTTAGAATACAAAAAAATTGATAACGGCATGTTGTTTGGCGTTAAAAACTGCATAAAAATTTGATGATCCGTACATTTTAAGTTGCACCCTCTTCCTTGCAGTAGGGTTTGTATTTTTTATCTCCTAAACGGTGCATCGTAGCGAAAAATTGAATAGAATCTCTTTTGTATCCTTTTTAATGTACTTCAAAACCATATAGCTATCATTGCCCTTAACTTGCCGGTTCGGTGAGAAAACTCAACCTTTCTTCTTCAAAACAAAAAAAATTACATATATTTATGCTTCTTATTTATTTTTTATTTTTTTGTCATCAGTCTCTCGACTCGTTTGATGCAGTTCTCCAAGCTGTTCTATGCTGCGCAAGTCGTTTCATATCTACTTACCTGTAACACTCTACATCTTTTGTAATTTACTTTAAATATTATAATCTTTGCTTCCCCCTACACTTTACTCCCTCAATATTACCCTCCATTATTGATAGCCCAATTCCTGGATGTCTTAAGATATGCCCCACTGGCCTATCTCTTCTTCTGGTTAGATGCTTCCATATACTTCTTTTTTCATCCACTCGCCTAAGAACCTCTAAATTACTTATTTTGTCCACCCACCTAATCTTTAACATTTTCCTATAACACCACATTTCAAAAGTTTCTAGCCTCTTCTTTTCTACAGCCCCTATCATCCACGTTTCACTCCCCGTACAATGCTACACTCCAAACATAATGTTTTAAGAAATTTTTCCTAATCTGTAAATCAATGTTTGTAGTCAGTAAGCTGTTTTTTATTTCAAAGGATTTCCAGCTTGAGCAATTCTACTTTTGATATCACTTGTGCTTCTACCATCCTTTGTTATTTTACTCTCTAGATAGCAGAATTCCCCAACTTCCTGTAAGTTTAAGTTGCCTACTTTTACATTTCCCATCTCTTCTAAACCATTCTTGTTGCTGCACAACACTTTCGTTTTGTTCTTATTAATTTTCATGAAGTAATCCTTTCTCATGATCTCATCCATTCCATTTAAGATATCCTCAAATTCTTTCTTTGTCTCGGCTAATACTATATTATTTATTTTGTAAAACCTAGAATTACCCGAAATAGTTATTTTACACTTACTCTTTTTGCTGCTTGATGTAATTGGATTCGTTGAACCTAAAACCAATGGTAACGGGTTTATAATTGATTACGTTGCATAACTGGAATCAGTATAATTTAGAAAACCTAACGAGCTCCATTTTTACTTTCTCTTGCCTATAATTATGAACATATAGGAAGTACAATATTGTTTTCATGTCGATTTTTCGAAATCAAATTTTCACCGGATCTACACGTTTTCAGACTCCCTGAACCCAAAAAACATGTTTTTAGCGATTGGTGTGTGTGTGTGAACAAAATATCTCAAGACCGGAACATCGTACGAACTTGAAACTTGAAACACAAGTTAGATACCACTAGAGGACCCGACACGAACATTTTCATCAAAATCGGTCTACCGGAAGTTGTAGTTTATTCGTGTCATGTTTCACTTTGCGATTTTCTCAAAAACGGCTCGTACAATCTTTTTAAAAATCGCCTCATTTACTATTTTTTATGCTTTACAAGATAGGGTAAACGCCATGTCTGCTGAAATCCTTGGGGAGGTTGTTCTCTCGTAGAAAAAAAGGTTTTTTTTTGTAAAATTGCAGCTTTAATATGCATTTTAGGGAAAGTGTATATATTAAAAGTTGTAGACAATTTGGAATTTTACAACTTTTATTTAAACATTTCTTTGTATAACGCCTAGTTTAGCGTTATTTTCTGCTTATTAATGATTTTCTGTTTTTTTTTTCATGAAATTCTGTAAAAAAATAGATTTTGTAAGATTTCGGCCGTAGTATTTATTTTAGGACAAAAATGCACATAATAAAATTTATAGGAAATTAAAAGATCTACAACTTTTATTTGAAGAATAAATCTGAGTCAAACTAAGGTTGGTTTTCATTTTGCATCATTCACTCATGATTAAAATTAGGTTATGTTTTTTGAAGTTAGTTTTTTATTTATTTCTAATGTAAGGTTATATTGGTCATTATTTGCATTGACAAGATAAAGTCGCGAGTGTTTGACACCAGATTTTTTATAATCGTGTGATTATTTGTACCGAACAGTATCGAACCGAACACATACCTGAATAGACCTAGAAATTATATTATTTGTAAAGGCTCCAAGACATTTCCGGTAACCCAGTATTGTAACTAGTGAGATGTGGTAGTAAAATTACCCCGTCCGATTCCTCATACGTCGCATTCATTCTAAACGTAGCCGAACTGTGGCTACTTTAAAAATAAGATAAAATTTGTGCACACTTTTTGTACTGAATGAGAAACATTACTGTTGTTATTTTCTTGTAAATTACCTACAAAAAAGATGATTAAAAGGAAGCAAAATGGAAAAGTGAACTTTAAACATAAATATGATTTTCTGTTTCAAGAGGGAAAGTGAATCAGTACTCAATCAGGCATACAAGTAATGGTAGAACAGTAATAATCTTACTAATGTAAGTAAAGGCCAAACCAATTAATTGCTGTGAGCGCCGGGCTACGCATGAGTATACTTAACTTCGACCCTGCATAACCTCTGACCTACTTGCGTATTTATCTATACATTTCTTTACACCCTTCGGACAGCTACGCCCAATCCGAAGGAATTTAAGCAGCCTAGTGGCTCCGAAGCGCTACCTACGAACCCACAACCCCTGAGAGGCCAACCCAAATGAGTGGGTGCGGTCACAGGGCGCCCCACTCCCCTCAGTACTCGTGTAAACATTGGACGAGTCACCGCCGAGCTCGTTACGCAGCTAATGCTTTGCACGTGGCTCTACCACACATGGATGTACTGCGCACAACCGTGTACTACGAATAGCACACGGAGGTGCTACAGCCAGCGCCTGTTACCTCAAAAGCAGGCAAGGATTGGGTAGCTAAACTGTAGTTCTATGGGCACGCTCTGTGTGGCTGGGGCGTGCCCCCACCCTCTGACCTACAGTTAGATGTACGGTCAGAGTGTTGTTGAAAATTGACAACACCCATTGTATTTTGTAGGCATGCTGTTCCATTGTTGATTACATACGCTGCGCTATTGCAGACGTACAAGACTATACTAATGCAGACGCACGTTTTGCCCAGCGCTTTCCTTACAAAAATCAGGCTAGTACATAATTGCACTTAATCATTTAGGTTATCTGAAAGTTCCTCTTGCTCCGCTGTTGAAAGGCTAAAAACAGTAGAGTTTTGCGTTAAAAAATATGAAGTCATAACATATGACATTATTGATATTCTTTCGGTTATCAGCCGAAAGGCTGATTTGAACCTGCAGAGGTTTTACTAAGTAAAACGAGGAGTGAGGTGGTTTACCTTTGCCTTCCTTACAGAGTGGAAAAGTACGCTTAAAAGCATGCCGGGCCCTCCGAAAAGCACATATTTTCCACTCTACAAAAGACACCTTCTCTTCATTCTCCACAGGGTCTGGCTGTATAATGAAATTCATTAAATTAAATTTTTAAAAATATTTAAATAAAATTTAAATTTTAAATATGTAGGTATCCATTAAATATTTTATACAAAAAACTTACCCATTATTAAGATTTAAATCTGCCATAACCGATTGATGTTCTCTGAAATTTAAGAGAATAATCAGTTAAATATATTAATTCAAACATACGGATTGGTTTAAAAGGTCGTTATTTTTGTTTAGTTCATGACCCGAAAGGCTGGTTTGAATCTCTAGAGGTTTTACTAACAAAAATGAGGAGTGAGGTGGTTTACCATCGCTAAGTAATCACTGAGTGGAAAAGTATACTTATCAGCATGCCATGTCCTCCGAAAAGCACCTACTTTCCATCCTGCAAATGACACCTTCTCTTCAGTCACCACAGGGCTAGCTGTATAATAAAATTCATTATTCTTAGAGAAGATAACTGTGACTAGTGTTTTTACACCTTCTGCTCTCAAATACTTCAGTCATATAATTGGCTGTTAGTATGTGATAAGAAACATAATTTTATTTTTAGTAGCCCTGGAACTAGCAGATCGGATGCAAATAATTTAACACTCTATCTGGGCACTTAAAATGTTACTAAATCATAAAAAATAGAATTTTCATAAAGAATAATTATCATAAAGAATAGAATTTTCTTACGTATGAACTACGCCACCAATAATTCTGAAAAAGATAATGCATACTGATCAGTATTTTGTTAAAAATATTATGACAATATCTAAGGGAATAGTGCTTGTTCCAGAATTCTCTAGGAAGATTGAGTTTTTAGAAGTGTTAAAGTAAATAATAATAGTTGATAAATCAGGTTATTTCCAAGATATGGTTAGGAATAGGATAGGATTATTGTTGTAACGGCTACCTGAGAAGGGTTGGTGTGTCTATTTCGATAATTAGCTTTTTTTTGTTATGGTTTTGTATTGATTCAACTTTAATGTATTTGTTTAACTTTTTTTTATTCACAGACTTATTTACTAAGTTACAAATTTTACATTGGTTTTTGAAACAATAAAATAAGTTAATTACTTATCTACACACAATGCAGTACATTTTATAATTAAACTAATTTTATAATACAATAATTAACTAAACTTATAACATTATTATAACACTAACTGGGGAAAAATGTGGTTAGGTACCTCATTGAAAATTGTGTTGAGGCACCATCAAGCTCGGAAAAAGAAAGAAAAGCCTAAAGCCAAGCAAAAAAAATTTCAACTTTTAATTTTAGTGTTAAATGTATAGATAAAACGAAAAACAAAAGATTTCTTTTTAAAGTATATATGGATAAGGACTGCATTACAAAACTGAAATACGACATTTAAATATAAAATAATGATATTATCCAAATATACTAATAAAACAAAAATTCTTTTGTTAAGAACCATCCAGAACCCGACAGAAAAACTGTATTTTTACTTTCTCTTGCCTATACGAATATTTAGGAAAGAAAGTATTGTTTTCATGTCGATTTTTCGAAATCGAGTTTTCACCGGATGTACACGTTTTCAGACTCCCTGAACCCAAAAAATACATGTTTTTAGCGATTGGTGTGTGTGTGTGTGTGAACAAAATATCTCAAGACCGGAACATCGTACGAACTTGAAACTTAAAACACAAGTTAGATACCACTAGAGGATCCGACACGAACATTTTCATCAAAATCGGTCTACCGGAAGTTGTAGTTTATTCGTGTCATGTTTCACTTTGCGATTTTCTCAAAAACGGCTCGTACAATCTTTTTAAAAATCGCCTCATTTACTATTTTTTATGCTTTACAAGATAGGGTAACCGCCATGTCTGCTGAAATTCTTGGGAAGGTTGTTCTCTCGTAGAAAAAAAGGTTTTTTTTGTAAAATTGCAGCTTTAATATGCATTTTAGAGGAAAGTTTATATATTAAAAGTTGTAGACAATTTGGAATTTTACAACTTTTATTTTAAACATTTCTTTGTATAACGCCTAGTTTAGCGTTATTTTCTGTTTATTAGTGATTTTCTGTTTTTTGTTTCATGAATTCTGTAAAAAAAAGATTTTGTAAGATTTCGGCCGTAGTATTTATTTTAGGATAAAAATGCACATAATAAAATTTATAGGAAATTAAAAGATCTACAACTTTTATTTGAAGAATAAATCTGAGTCAAACTAAGGTTGGTTTTCATTTTGCATCATTCACTCATGATTAAAATTAGGTTATGTTTTTTGAAGTTAGTTTTTTATTTATTTCTAATGTAAGGTTATATTGTTCATTATTTGTATTGACAAGATAAAGTCGTGAGTGTTTGACACCAGATTTTTTATAATCGTGTGAGTATTCGTACCGAACAGTATTGAACCGAACACATACCTGAATAGACCTAGAAATTATATTATTTGTAAAGGCTCCAAGACATTTCCGGTAACCCAGTATTGTTACTAGTGAGATGTAGTGGTAAAACGACGCACCTGCAGAAAAATTACCCCGTCCGATTCTTCATACGTCGCATTCATTCTAAACGTAGCCGAACTGTGGCTACTTTAAAAATAAGATGAAATTTGTGTACACTTTTTGTACTAAATGAGAAACATTATTATTGTTATTTTCTTGTAAATTAACTACAAAAAAGATGATTAAAAGGAAGCAAAATGGAAAAGTGAACTTTAAACATAAATATGATTTTCTGTTTCAAGAGGGAAAGTGAATCAGTACTCAGTATCAGGCATACAAGTAATGGTAGAACAGTAATAATCTTACTAACATAAGTAAAGGCCGAACCAATTGCTGTGAGCGCTGGGCTACGCATGAGCATACTTAACTTCGACCCAGCATACCCTCAACCCTTAACTGACCTACACTTAAATGTACAGTCAGAGTGTTGTTGAAAATTGACAACACTCATCGTATTTTGTAGGCATGTTGTTCCATTGTTGATTACATACGCTGCGCTATTGCAGACGTACAAGACTATACTAACGCAGACGCACGTTTTGCCTAACGCTCTTCTTACAAAAATCAATCAGGCTAGTACATAATTGTGTACTTACTCATTTAGGCTATCTGAAAGTTCCTCTTGTTCCTCTGCTGAAAGGCTAAAAACAGTAAAGTTTTACGTTAAAAAATATGAAGACATATGATATGATTGATATTCTTTCGGTTATCAGCCGAAAGGCTGATTTGAACCTGCAGACGTTTTACTAAGTAAAACGAGGAGTGAGGTGGTTTACCATTGCCTTCCTTACTGAGTGGAAAGTACGCTTAAAACCATGCCGAGCTCTCCGAAAAGCACATATTTTCCACTCTGCAAAAGACAACTACACTTCATTTACCACAGGGTCTGGCTGTATAATGAAATTCATTACTTTAAGAGGAGATGACTCTGATTAGTTTCTTTTACACCTTTACCTCTTCTGTTCTTAAATGATTCAGTTATTTAATTGGCTGACCATATAATAAGAAACAGAACTATTTAGTTTTTTAGCCCTGCAAGGAACAGATTGAGTGTACTTATTTGATATTTCAGCTGTCTGTTATGGGCAGGACATTATTGATACCACAATCTAAAAATTTCTTTCATGAGACGACCTGTCTCATGTCTGGTAGCAATTTTTAAAAAGTTTTACCTTTGTTTAATGGCAAAAACCATTAGTGATTTCTGTATCGAATCTTTGAGAGGAATCGAATGACACTAATTTAGTTTCCGAATCCCGACTTTGATTTCTTGACTTCCGGTAATTGGTCACTTCCGGTCGACAACAAAAATTTACACCCAACCCAGGACCACTAACTTTTTTTGCAGATTACGAATCTGAAAATCGTTTTTAGATATCTCTTGTAGTTTCTTTTTTTGACACTTTCAATAGAAATTTAGTATCTGTTATTATATTAATACAACAATTTCTAAAAGTGAAGTTTATGTTCCAAAACTTGATTTACTTGAAGGAGCGTGCAGTCATCACCACAGTCCTGCAGTTGGCAAAGACGATCTCTTGGCCAGAGGCGCTTCAAACGTCTGCGCTGAGCACCCGGTATCGCCCTAGTGTACATGTTTTGTATGAGAGGGTTGTCATGTAATTCAAATTTGTCATGCATCGTCTTGTATAGTTATTTCACGTCATCAATTACGTATAAAATTTATAAGTCTTTGTGCAACATTGAGTTTGTGGTGTAAAAGGGGCATTGCGTTATCGTTCGTAGAATCTTGTTCTGAATCGCTTCTATACGTTTCGTGTGTGATGGTTTAGCAGATCTCCAAAGTTGAACTCTATATGTCCAGATTGGTCTTAAGACTGTCTTGTAGATTGTTAATTTGTGAGACTTGTTTAATTTAAACGTCTATCGAGAAGCGTTTTAGTTGATAGAAGCGTGTTTTGAGTTTGTGGCGTGCGTGTATAACATGTGCGTTCCATGTAAGTTTTCTGTCCAAGTGTAAGACTAAATAGCGTGTTTGAGTAGTGTGAGGCAGCGGAATATTATTAATGTAAGGGTTGGGTAGTTTTGTCGTCTAAGAGTAAACGTCATTTGCTGCGATTTGTTTTCATTAATTTTAATTTTCCAAAGTTTAAGCCATGACTCTATCAGATGTAAATGGTTTTGTGTATTTCGAGTTGCAATTACAGGATCGGTATCAACCGCAAGTACTGCCATATCATCAGCAAACATAGCCTTAGTTGTGTTGTATGGATACAAGTTGGTATTTACTCGTGCTTACAGAATACAGCCTTGGTGCAAGTACGCTTCCTTGCGGTACCCCAGCATTGACTTCGTACATTTCAGAAAGTTCATCACCTTGTTTTACTCTAAAGTAACGTTCCATTAGAAAATATTTTATTAATAGGTACAGGCTATCTGGAAGAATTAGTTCCAATTTGTATAGGAGTCCATCACGCAGGACTCGATCAAAGGCTTGAGATACATCAGGAAACACGGCTGAACAATATTGACTGTTTTCAAGAGCCGAAGAGATTAGGCCTATATCAATATTTGTAGTTTCTGACAAACTTTTGTTGTTGGTGATTGTGATGCTGTGGACAACATCGAAGACAGCAACAACAAAAAATAACAACAGCAACGAGACTTAATAATAATAATAATAATAATAATAATAATAATGTGTCCTTTATTTACCAAACTTACATCGAATATAAGAAGTAACTGTACACAAAAATGGCTTAACCGGACAGTTATCTGCCAGGTTAGCGACCAATATATTTTTACATCACCCGCACAACTTACATTATGTCCATTCACAGATAGACAGTATTTTTGGTTTTTACTTTCTCTTGCCTGTATAAATATATATAGGAAGGAAAGTATTGTTTTTATGTCGATTTTTTGAAATTGAGTTTTACCGGATATACACGTTTTCAGAATCCCTGAATCCAAAAAACACATGTTTTTAGCGATTGGTCTGTGTGCGTGTGTGTGTGTGTGTGTGTGTGTGTGTGTGAACAAAATATCTTAAGAACGGAACATCGTACGAAGATGAAACTTGAAATTTAAGTTAGGCACGACTAGAGGATTCGATACAAACATTTACATTAAAATCGGTCAACCGGAAGTAGTACTTTATTCGTGTAATTTTTAACTTTTTTGCAATTTTCTCAAAAACGGCTACTGCGATTTTTTAAAAATTGTCTCATTTACTACACATTTTAGCTCTACATGACAGGGAAGGTGCCATGTCTGCTGAAATTCTTTGGAAAGGCTGTCCTCTCTAGAATTTTTTTTTAAGATTGCGGCCTTACTATGCATTTTAGGGCAAAATCGTATGTGATTGAAGTTGTAGAGTGTGTAAAACCTACAACTTTTATTCCAAACATTTCTTTGTATAACGCTAAGTTTAGTGGTAATTAGTGATTTTCTGGTTTTTTTTTCAAGAAAATTTGTAAAAGTTGGATTTTTTTAAAGATTTCGGCCTAAGTATTAATTTAATGACAAAAGTGTAAAAATTAAAAGATCTACTTTTTTATTTTAAGCATTTTTCTCTACACAGCATAGTTTAGCGGCAAAGAGTGATATTCCTTATTATTAAGCCAAACAAAGGTTGGTTTTCATTTTTCACTCATGATTAAATTAGGTTACGTTTTTTTTATTTATTTCTAATGTTTTATTACTAATGTAAGATTATATTGTTCATTATTCCCGTTGGCAAGAGAAAGAAAGTGTCTTACACCAGATTTTTTACAAAAAAATTGTCTTTCCAAATAGGTTTAAAAGTTTTTAAAAATATTTCATGTAGGTATTCATAAAGTATTTTATACAAAAAGCTTACCCATTATTAAGATTTAAACCTGCCATAAACGATTGATGTTCTCTGAAATTTAAGAGAATAATCAGTTAAATATATTAATTCAAACATACGGATTGGTTTAAAAGGTCGTTATTTTTATTTAGTTCATGAGCCGAAAGGCTGGCTGGTTTGAATCTCTACAGGTTTCTAACTAAAATAAGGAGTGAGGTGGTTTACCAGCGCCTTAATCACTGAGTGGAAAAGTATACTTATCAGCATGCCATGTCCTCCGAAAAGCACCTACTTTCCATCCTGCAAATGACACCTTCACTTCATTCACCACAGGGCTGGCTGTACATTATAATAAAACTCATTATTCTCACAGAAGATAACTATGACTAGCGTTGTTACACCTTCTGCTCTCAAATACTTCAGTCATATAATTGGCTGTCATGTGATAAGAAACATAATTTTATTTTTAGTAGCCCTGGAACTAGCAGATCGGATGCAAATAATTTAACACTCTATCTGGGCACTTAAAATGTTACTAAATCATAAAAAATAGAATTTTCATAAAGAATAGAATTTTCTTACGTATGAACTACGCCACCAATAATTCTGAAAAAGATAATGCATACTGATCAGTATTTTGTTAAAAATATTATGACAATATCTAAGGGAAAAGTGCTTGTTCCAGAATTCTCTAGGAAGATTGAGTTTTTAGGAGTGTTAAAGTAAATAATAATAGTTGATAAATCAGGTTATTTCCAAGATATGGTTAGGAATAGGATAGGATTATTGTTGTAACGGCTACCTGAGAAAGGTTGGTGTGTCTATTTCGATAATTAGCTTTTTTGTAATGGTTTTGTATTGATTCAACTTTAATGTATTTGTTTAACTTTTTTTTATTCACAGACTTAATTACTAATTTACAAATTTTACATTCGTTTTTGAAACAATAAAGTAAGTTAATTACTTATCTACACACAATGCAGTACATTTTATAATTAAACTAATTTTATTACACAATAATTAACTAAACTTAAAACATTATTATAATACTAACTGGGGAAAAATGTGGTTAGGTACCTCATTGACAATTATGTTGAGGCACCATCAAGCTCGGAAAAAGAAAGAA
This sequence comes from Catonia carolina, assembly GCA_035578175.1. NCBI lineage: Eukaryota > Metazoa > Arthropoda > Insecta > Hemiptera > Achilidae > Catonia > Catonia carolina. The sequence goes on along the minus strand of JAQMRL010000006.1, from coordinate 51,767,866 downwards.
AAGCCTAAAGCCAAGCAAAAAAAAATTTCAACTTTTAATTTTAGTGTTAAATGAATAGATAAAACGAAAAACAAAAGATTTCTTTTTAAAGTATATATGGATAAGGACTGCATTACAAAACTGAAATACGATATTTAAATATAAAATAATGATATTATCCAAATATACTAATAAAACAAAAATTCTTTTGTTAAGAACCATCCAGAACCCGGAAGAAAAACTGTATTTTTTTCTATGTTATTCTAGAATTTCGATTAAGTTAAGTGCAGGCGATTTAATTTGATCAGTCAGTCTTGAGTTGTCATTCAGTGAGTGAACTGTGTATCTCGTAACAGTTACTTTTATAGAAGGTCTAACGTTTACTGTAGACATTGCATAGGCCTAATTGGTTGTAAGTAGGATTTAGTTAAATTAAGTGAGAGATTTTTTTTTTCAACAGTATAGTTTTTCTTTTGCAATCAGTTAATAAATACAATAACTTTAAGCAAATATGAGAAAATCTGAGTAATGTCCTTAGAAATAAAAACACAAACGACACTCAGTAGTGTGTTTGAGAAAGACCAAACTGTGAAGAAACAAAAAATATATCTATACAAAATCAAACTTGATGAACCGTGAGTCAACATCCCGAAACACAAAGTGTTGAAGTTGGAGATGACAATGACGATGGTAAAGATGAAAAACGACGCCAATTATGAGGTGCTGGTGATTAGGAGTTGAAGTAGAAAAGATGAAAAAAAAATTTAAATGACTAACAAAATCGTAGAGGTAAGTCCAGTGGTTTAAAGCGTTTCAGTCTGTAAGTATCTTCGCTGTTGTCAAGGAGGCTAATGGATTCTGATGGTCTTCTAGTTTTTGTAAATGTTTTTCGCTATGTTGTTTAATTTCTTCTTTTATGAAGGGCAGGTTTAGGTCATTGTGTAGTATTTCATTTGTAACGTACCATGGGGGCTGCAGTGATTAGTCTCAGGCATTTTGATTGAAAGCGCTGCAGTATTTCTATATTTGATGCTGTAAATGTTGATGCTATATTTGATGCTGTAAATAAATTTGTTGCTGTAAAGCTGTACCCCATAGCTCTAACCCATACGTCCAAATTGGTTTGAGTATTACTTTGTATACGAGTACTTTATTTTCAAGGGAGACCTACTGCCTAAGAGCCAGAACCAGAGATAATCTAGTTACTGGTTAAGTTCATTTAATTAATTTATTATAATTAGTATGTTATCTGTTATAAGTATCTTAATTTTGTAGTAATTGTAATTTATTAGCAGATTTAGTAAGACTTCTTCTTCATAACGTGCCTGTCCGATTCGAACGTTGGCTACCATCATAGCTATCTTGGTCCTGTCCTCTGCAATGCGGAAAAGTTGGGCTGAGCTCTGTCCATACCAGTCTCACAGGTTAGCAAGCCAGGATATTCTTCTTCGGCCTGGCCGTCTTCCACCATCCAATCTACCCTGCAGGATGCGCTGCAACAGTTCATATCTACCGTGGTTCCTCATAATATGACCAAGGTATTCCAACTTGCGACACTTTACGATGTTTATAATTTATAAATTGTAATAAATAATTGTTTATAATTGTAACGATAATTTCAATTGTAATTTAGATGCACGTTAAAAAACTCGAAAATTTAATGATAACATTTGAGGTACAGTTTTCACTTACTTGATACTGTCAGGGACCGCTTTGGCTAAGGTAGCAATTGCAGATGCTGCTCTCTGTTGAGTTTTCTTTTCATTATCAATCCTTACCTGAAATCTAATCATATGTAACATTAAACTAAAAGTTTCATACAGTATATCTTAGTAAAAAAAAAATCTGGTGTGAAACAATCACACAACTTTCTCTCGCCAATGCTAATAATTAACAATAAATCTAACATTAGAAATAAACAAAAAACTAACCTCAATAAACATAACCTAATTTTAATCATGAGTGAAAGACGCAAAATGAAATCGTAGGACCAGCCAAACCTCAGTTTGGCTTAAAAATACGAAAAATCACTATTTCACGCTAAACTAGGCTCTGTAGAGAAAAATGCTTTAAAAATAAAAGTTGTAGGCCCTACATCTTTTAATTTCCTATAAATTTAATTATATATACAATTTTGTCTTAAAATGCATACTAAGGCCGAAATCTTTAAAATATCAATTTTTCACACGTTTTCGTGAGAAAAAAACAGAAAATCGCTAATTACCGCTAAATTAAGCGTTATACAAAAAATGTTGGAAATAAAAGTTGTAGGATTTTAAATTCTACAACTTTTATTATACGAATTTTTGCGCTAAAATGCATAATAAAGCCGCAATCTTAAAAAAACAATTTTTTTACGTGAAAACAGCCTCCCCAAGAATTTCAGCAAACATGGCGCCTACACTATCTTGAAGAGCATAAAAAATGTAGTAAACCAGGCAATTTTAAAAAAATCGTAGGACCAGTTTTTGAGAAAATCGCAAAGAAGTGAAAAATTACACGAATAAACTACTACTTCCGGTTGACCGATTTTGATGAAAATGTTCGTGTCGGGTCCGGTAGTAGTATGTAACTTAAGTTTCAAGTTTCAAGTTCGTACGATGTTCCGTTCTTGAGATATTCTGTTCACACACACACAGACCAATCGCTAAAAACATGTTTTTTGGGTTCAGGGGGTCTGAAAACGTGTAGATCCGGTAAAAACTCAATTTTTAAAATCGACATGAAAACAATACTTTCCTTCCTATATATTCATATAGGCAAGAGAAAGTAAAAATATGTTTTATTAAACAAAACCTACCGGATTGGTCCAGAAGTAAAGTCGCCACCGCGAGTCAGCTGTTTAACTACTGATTTTCGGAGACGATGGTTCTAGGTTCATATCCTAGTAAAGGTAGTTCCTTTTACATGGATAAATGAATACAAGACAGTGGTTACCAGTGTAATTTGATGGTTGGAGTTTAATTAACTAAAATCTCTCCAGAATCGGCTTGGGTCTGTACCAGATGTTCTACATCTTACTTACACGTCATATATGATTTTAATCTCATTGAGTGATGGGGTTGCTTAAAATGTTCATGTCGGGTCCTTTAGTAGTATCTAACTTAAGTTTCAAGTTTTAACTTCGTACAATGTTCCGTTCTTGAGATATTCTGTTCAAACACACACAGACCAAACGCTAAAAACATGTTTTTGGGGTTCAGGGGGTCTGAAAACTTGCAGATCTGGTGAAAACTCGATTTCGAAAAATCGGCATGAAAACAATACTTTCCTTCTTATATATTCATATAGGCAAGAGAAAGTAAAAAATAGTTGGTCTACGATTATAGATCGTTGATCTAATACTTAAAGTTGCTATCCGCAACCACTGAACGCTTTACCGGCGTCGGTTGAAAAGCATTGCTTGAAAATTGATTACTTTTAAAGCAATGACTTCCTCAAGGTTCCCAACTTGACCCTAAAAAAGTTGCAAGGTTATTAAATGAACCATTTTTCTCTACATTAATTTGTCTCGTTAGCTATTAAATTTCCCTCGTATCACGTAACAGAATTACAGATAAAATGTTGGCATACCAATTTCGTTTTCTGATCTAAATTTTATAGGTTTTTTGCGATAATCGGACCCCTCTAATTCGATGTCCATAATTCGAAAAGGCTAGGAACTAAATACAAAAAAGGAAAGTTATCTATGGTCTGTATAAAAATCAATTTTGAGAATTGAGGGGTACGAAAAAGAGGCTGTTGTAATAAAAGGTGTGCGACAAGGATTTTCATTGTCACCGATACTTTTTAACTTGTGTATAGAAGAGGTTATAAATGAAGTGAAGAAAAATTTTGACCCACGAATAAAAATTCAAGGAGAAACAATAAAATTGCTGAGATTCGCCGATGATATAGTAGTATTAGCCGAAACAAAGATAGAACTAGAGGATGTCTTAAATGGAATGGATGAGATCATGAGGATTTTTTTTTTGGTTTAACGTCCGACTTTTCTGCAATTACTGCTAATGCAGACGGTGAAGGATGAAATATTTTTTGTAACGTATGAAAATATGCCATGCCTGAATGGGAGTAGAGAAAGGATTACTTCATAAAAAATAATAAGAACAAAACGAAAGTGTTGTGCAGCAGCAAGATTGGTTTAAAAGAGATGGAAAATTTAAAAGTAGGCAACGAAACATACAGGAAGTTGGGGAATTCTACAATCTAGGGAGTAAAATAACGAAGGATGGTAGAGACACAAGTGATATCAAAAGTAGAATTGTTCAAGCTAGAAAAGCCTTTGAAATGAAAAACAGCTTACTGATTACAAACATTGATTTACAGATTAGAACAAAATTTCTTAAAACACTACGTTTGGAGTGTAGCATTATAGGGGAGTGAAACGTGAGAATGATAGGAGCTGTAGAAAAGAAGAGGATAGAAGCTTTTGAAATGTGGTTTTATAGGAAAATGTTAAAGATTAGGTGGGTGAACAAAATAAGTAATTTAGAGGTTCTTAGATGAGTGGATGAAAAAAGAAGTATATGGAAACATCTTACAGAAGAAGGGATAGGCTAGGGGGGCATATCTTAAGACATCCAGGAGGATAATGGAGGGTAATATTGAGGGAGCGAATTGTAGGGGTAGGCAAAGATTAGAATATTTAAAGTAAATTACAAAATATGTAGAACGTTGCAGGTATGTAGATATGAAACGACTTGCGGAAGATAGAACAGCTTGGAGAACTGCATCAAACTTGTCGAGAGACTGATGATAAAAAAATATATAGTAAAAAAGCGGGTACCTATTTAGATAATTGGCCTTTTTGTAAAACCTTCTATTGAATCCTAATTTGTTTACAGTTGTTAAGATTTATCCAGAAGCCGTCAGAAGGATTTTGTATTTTTATTGTTATGTCGAAATCTCGAAATCTCCATTAGCCCTCCTAAATGAGTATTCAAAGGTAACGGCATTCAGGGGGAAGGAGCCAGTGAGAAGCAAACTTGTTATAGATAATAATATTTTGGAACAGATCTCCCACTTTCAGTATCTAAATTGCAACATTACATACCAACAGGATAAAGATGCTTACAATAAGATGCACCGATTTCAGCAAATGTGCGGAACTATCCACCGCACTTTAAAAAATAGCACTAGCAAAAACACGAGGATGAGATTTTATAAAACATTAGTAGTGCTGACCCTACTCTATGGCAGTGAACCTTGGGTGCTATCAAAGCGAGAGGAGAGTAGATTGCAAGCATCTGAAATGAAATTTCTTCGACATACGTATGGGTCTAGTAGAGAAGATCGTTACAGGAATACCGAGATAAGGAAAGAGCTCAACATCTTCTTCATAAACGACGAGGTATCTCAGAACAGATGCAGTGGTTAGAGCACGTAAACAGAATGAGGGAGAATAGGATACCTAAGCAGACACTGGGCTATAAGCCGGAGGGCAGGGGAGAACGAGGACGCCCGAAAAAGAGATGGGCAGATTTGAGAGGTTCGGAATAGGCAGAGATGCCTAATCCTTGAAAGGCAGAAGAAGAAGAAGGAGGAGGAGGAGAAGGAGGAGGACGAAGAAGAAGAAGAAGAAGGAGGAGGAGGAGAAGAAGGAGAAGGAGAAGGAGGAGAAGGAGGAGAAGGAGGAGGAGGAGGAGAAGGAGGAGGACGAAGAAGAAGAAGAATGTTATGTCGAAATTCTCTGTCTTTCTTGAAATCTCCATTAGCCCTCCTATATAAGCGGCCAGTTTGTTTACGGTCAAGTCAGTTTACGTGTTTGTCTGTGAACCAGTGAGTGAATTGTACCAATACGTTAGAAAAGGTCAACGTAACTGTGTACTGTCTATTATAAAACTTTTAATTATTCTGTATCGTTTTTGTAAGTAGTATTTAGTAAATTGGTTAAATTATTTATTATTTTAGTTAACTGTAATTAGTTTATCATTTATTGAGTAATTTAATTGTAAATTACTTGTAGATTTTAGTCACTTATTAAATTGTAATTTTTAGTTGTAATAAATACTTGTAATTTTAAACTTTAGTGTGTTAATTATTTAAGTTAACCAGATCCCGAAACGGACATTAGAGATAAGTTTCACAATATAAAGCTACTATCATGAAATATACTTACACAAAGTCATCGAGACGACTCCTGGAAAAATACATTTATTATTGATCACTTTTTTAATTTATGGACAAAAATTTATGGTTGTCCATACGTAGTAAGGGAAGCTTACTTTTAACTACTTATTATTTTATTACTTTTTACTTTATTTCTTTACTAGTTTCATAGAAGCTTAAATTTATTTAATAAAATTACATAAAAATTACGCAGGAAATAATAATTGATAATGATAATATTTTAATTTATATACTTTTACGAACAAAATAATTTTAAGCTACTTTGAGTTTCTGCAATTTTCCGTTTAAGACAACAGTCTATATGAGTTAAATAATTATATTTAGCAATTAAAAGTCCTACAACAGACTCAGCTATAAATCAGTGAAAGCAGCATTTCTTTAAGCAGTGCTGTAAAATTTACTGAATCCTTCGGTTAAAATTTCTTTGGTTAAACCTACGTAACTTGCACCACCATCAACTTCGTCCGGTGGGCAAACCCTTAAATGTTAACTAAAAAATGGTTAATAAAAATTGTTGGGCGCCAGCTCTGTCATCAGAGCATGAGATATAAATAAAAAAATGACTACTGTTGATTTCTTTATTATAATAACCAAACAATACAATGCTCGGATATCTATAGATACCCGAGTTTGGAGCATTGTTTCTTCAAAACCGCTTGTTAAATTTTAACGTACTATACACCAAAATTTAACTAATTTCAATCTGCGTTGGTACATGTCAGTTACATATTTTTAGCGTTTTTTGATATTCCAATATCAGGATGAGAAGAAAAAATGAGCCGGTTATTTTGTTACTGCAACACATTGGATGCATTTAGAGGCATATAGGCCTAACTCAAAAACCGCTCAACCGATTTATTTGAGATTTCGCCGGAGTATAAACTTGTATGTTGTTATTTTATATACGAAATTTCAGATTTGCAGCATATTTATATTTTGAGTTATCTGTAAAATTCTGAACCCCTGTTAACTCCGTAACCGCTCATTAATTTGGCAATTTCAAAAATCTTTGTATTCAGTATAAAAAAATGAATACAAATTCATTAATGTTATGGAACAGCGATTGACCAGTTATTCGGTAGAATTTTTAAGATATTTAAATAATGGTAGTTACTAGTGGGGGGGTGGGGGTGGAAGAAGCTTAACTATGTTGCCGCGTTGTTACTCGGTAGGCCTACTACCTAACTTTATTAGCATACCTAGGACCTGTCCTTCCAGCGTACGCATAATAAACATGACAGTAATGTCAATACCCATTCATCATTTACTTACAAAGTCAACCACTACTAGTTGTATGTTACGTCGAAAGACGACTTTAGCAGGAAAAGAAACGAACACAAAGAACCGATACTGGGGGATGGGGGTGGAAGAAGCTTAAGCTTCTTCCACCCCCCGCAGTATCTATCATTATTTAAATATCAAAAAAATTCTACCGAATAACTGGTCAATCGCTGTTTCATAACATTAATGAATTTGTATTCATTTTTTATACTGAATACAATTGTTTTTTGAAATTTAATATGTTTAATGAAATTAATTACTTTCAGAGGAGACAACTCTGATTAAAGTCTTTTACACCTAAGTCTTTTACTCTTCTGTTCTTAAATGATTCAGTCATTTAATTTGCTAACCATATGATAAGAAACAGAACTATTTATTTTAGCCTTGCAACGAACAGATTAAATGTAAATATTTTGACACTCCACCTGTCTGTTATGAGCAGTGTATGTGAGAATAAAAACATGTTCCAAGAACAATAAGGATGAGTAACCTACATATCTGCCCAAAACAGGCAGGTGGAGTCTTACATTTATTGCACTTGATCTGCTAGTTCCAGGGCTAAAAATATAGTTCTGTTTCGTATCACATGGTCAGCGAATTATATGACTGAACTATTTAAGAACAGAGGAGGAAAAGACACTAGTCAGAGTTTTCTCCTCCTCTGAATTTCATTATACTTATACAGCCAGACCCTATGGTAAATGAAGTGAAGGTGTCATTTGCAGTGTAAAAAATAGATGATTTTCAGAGGGCCTGGCATGCTGATAAGCACTCTTTTGAACTCAGTGAGGAAGGCAATATTGTAAACCACCACACCCCTCGTTTTTACTTAATAAAACCTCTAGATGTTCAAACCAACCTTTCGGCTGTTGACCTTAACAACAACAATCTAATCACTCCACAAAATTGTTTGAACAAAAACCTACTTATGCAGGGAGAAAATTCATGAATAAATTACCGCAATTTTTAAAATGTTGTGATAGTTTGCATTCCTTTAAAAAAAAACTGAAAAATTATTTGATCGGTGAAACTTTTTATAGCGTACAAGAATTTCTTTCTTGATAGTAGTGATACATTGTGTGATTCTTATATGTGTTTCAGGTGTTATAACTGACATGTCCTATACTCCTCCTGGAGTCCCCTGGACGCAACAAAAAAAACCAACACAAAATACATGTTGAAAGCTTTAAATGGTAATTAAACTCATATCCGGTCGATGGTTTTATTTATTTAAACGTTGCCAAATTTACAAGCAACTGGGGTATTTTTTTGATAAAATATTACGAGGGTATAAAATCGTCGGAAAGTACTTTTTTTTTAAAATTCCTAATATGTGTACGTTGCAATCTGTTCAATTCTGAACAATAAGCAACCCCATGACCCAATGAGATGAGGATGATATGTATGACGTGTAAATGAGGTGTAGTCTTGTACAGACTCAGGCCGACCATTCCTGAGAGAGTATGGTTAATTGAACCCCAACCATCAAAGTACACCGGTAACCACTGTCTAGCATTCAAATCCGTATAAAAGTAACTACCTTTACTAGGATTTGAACCAGGAACCTTCGTCTCCGAAAATCAGCTGTTTAACAGCTGATTTTGGCGACGACGTTACCTGGAAAGTACTTAAAACCAAATCAACGTTTTAAAATTATTTTTATTCTTGCTGTAGAACGAGTCACTACATTTTAGTACTCTACAATGAAATCTAATGAGAAACGTGGTCTTGATTTACGCGGTTTTGAATTACATGCAGATTTTTTGGAACGATTTAACCACGTAAATTAAGAGATTCCTGAACTTCTTATATGTGACAGATGATTAATTTTTTATTTCTTCAAATTTACTTACGTGGTATAACTCCAGATTTTCATTCGCGAGTCATAATCATACAATTCATCGATGCTTCTGAAATTTAGAATGTTATAAAATTAACGTTAATTCATAAGATTGGTCATATCTGTTAGACGCCCGCACTCTGTTAGCGCGCCTAAAAAATTGCAAATTTTTTTTTCTTTATTCCTAATTGTGTACGTTGCAACCTGTTTAATTCAGAACAATAAGCAACCCCATGACCCAATGAGATGAGGATGATGTGTATGACGTGTAAATGAGGTGTAGTCTTGTACAGACCCAGGCCGACCATTCCTGAGAGAGTATGGTTAATTAAACCCCAACCATCAAAGTACACCGGTAACCACTGTCTTGTATTCAAATCCGTATAAATGTAACTACCTTTACTAGGATTTGAACCAGGAACCTTGGTCTCCGAAAATCAGCTGTTAAACAGCTGATTTTGGTGACGACTTTACCTCTAGACCAACCCGGTGGGTTAAAATTGCAAATGGAACATAATTATTATTTGAAAAATTATCAGTTATAGGACTCTGTTGAAAAGAGTGTATTGTAACACATAAAATACAGACAAACACACTCATACAACTAACCAATGAATTTCACTTTAGATAAACAATAATAAACTTTGTCAGTGAAATAAAGTGGAACTTCATCCGTGGAATTTAAGTGTTCATAATCATCCATCATGGACTAGGCTTCTAGAGGCTGTTTCGGTGTCCATCGTTTCCTCGGCGTTCCAACGCCTCTTCTTCCATCCTGCCTCAATTTCCAAACCTGCAGAGGAAGACGATCTGGAGACTTACGGTGTTCAGTACTACATCCGTTTAAATTCGTACTTTGCGTTTTCTGCTCGCGCGCTTTTCTGTTGGCGCTTTGATTCTCTTTGCAACCGATTCCTACGTCACAATCCTGTTTCCGCCTTCTTGTTCATTCCTGTACTTGCTTTTCTGTTCTCATCATGGCCACCTCGTTGTAACCAACGCCGTTGTTTCATTTGATATCATCCTAGCCGTTTCCCGCAAAATGACTGAGTAACTTTGTGTATACTAATGTTTGTGCTATGTGTGATCTAACTGTTGTGTATGCCGATATTTTCAAAGTGTTTTGTTCAAGAAATAAGCCGTTCTCCGCCAAGTCGATGCCACCACGTTGCAAGTGCCAATTGTACAACTTCGTATAATGTACAATCGCTGTTGTTTACGAACTGTTATCAATATAGTAAGTACTTTTTAATGTTATATACTTATTAGTTGTGTCATTTACCTGCCGTTTTCCTATATTAAATGTGTTTCCTACCTTCCTTCACCGTTGTACGCTTAAACTACTGCGTCGAAAATAGTTACGGGCTTAAGTGTCCAAAGAAGTACGTAGTTAATGAGTGAACTGAAATTTATTAATTACAATCCATTCACCGCTAAACATACAGAGCAGGTGATTTGTCCATCTTATTCTATACTGCTTGATTACATCGGCAAGTGGTTGGATATTACATTGCCTCCCAATGACCTCATTCCTTATGTGATCCTGCGGCGTATATCCCTGAAGGCTGCGTAAAAATCTCATTTCTGCAGCTTGAATGCGAGTCATCGTTTTTTGTTTTTATCCATACCTCACTTCCATAAGTCAGCAAAGGAATAGCCATCGTCTTATAGAGTTTTATCTCCGTTTCCTTTCTGGCTTTACCCTTCAAAACACGGTGGATAGTACCACAAATCATATTGAATTTAGCTATCTTATGAGATATACCACATTCTTGATTAAAGGACGCGTCACAACCAAGATATTTGAAGCTATTCACCTGCTCCATTATGACGTTGTTGATTACAGTTTATCAGCCGGCTACGACCCCGGTAGTCGTCATTCTTGAAGAGGATTGCGGAGGGGGAAATCATGAGATTCCTTGTATATCGGTTGGGGACGTCATTACTGCGATAGGTACGATGAAGCCCAGATCTGCTGCTGGAGTAGATGGTATACCAGCTTTCATTATTAAGGGAATCGCGTGTTTAATTGCTCCAGTTTTGGTTAGGCTGTTTAATTGGAGCTTAACGTGTGGGGAATTTCCTAACCTTTGAAAGAGAGCACTTGTAACACCAGTGCCGAAGAAAGGCGATCGTCACGACCTGAAGAATTATCGTCCCATTTCGGTACTTTGCGTCTTTTCAAGGCTTTTCGAGCGGATTACACATAGTCATCTTTATAGTAGGCTAAAAGATAACATTGTGCTTAATCAGCATGGGTTCATCAGAGGAAAATCAACTACTACGAATTTAATGCAAATGATGGATTTTGCGGCTCCTCTCGTCGAGATGGCAAACCAGGTTGACTGCGTATACTTTGACTTTAAAAAAGCTTTTGACACAGTGCCACACGATGTTTTAATGAAAAAATTAAGGGATATGAGTGTTGGCAGCAGTCTTCTTAAATGGTTGCAGTCTTATCTTCATGAGCGAAGTTTTGTAGTGAAGGTTGGAGGTAGAGTGTAGGTTGAACAACTGGCTACTTCAGGAGTTCCTCAGGGTTCGACTCTTGGTCCTTTGCTTTTTGTATGTTTTATCAACGACATTGTTTATGATATTAAATCTAATATTTATATGTACGCAGATGATTTGAAAGTTTGTGCCACATCTAAAAACGCAGCTGAGTGCAGAGTTCTTCAGAGAGATGTTAATTTAATACAGCTATGGTCACACTGCAAAACAGGCTCTCTTTAAACTTAACTAAAACTTTCGTTATGACTTATTCAAGAAAAACGAGCTATGTACACAAGTACACCCTTGGTCGTGATTTCAAATTTGAGAAGTCAGTACTCAGACTTTATAAGAGCCTTGTGCGTCCCGTCCTCGAATATTGTTCGACGGTGTGGAACTATAGAAGAGACGTCACAGAAAAGGAACTAGAGAGGGTGCAGAAAAGACTAATTCATAAGTTTGAATGTAGATCTGGGAGAAAATTTGATGGCTATGAGGATGCCCTCTCATTCTACGGGCTTCAGAGTCTGAGCGCGGCGTAGAGTGATGGAAGTTCTACAAATTTACTACATTCTGCATTCACGAGTTGATGTTCCGGATCTCAAAGATTTTTTAAGGGTGCCTTGCACAGCTTTAAGAAGTTTCAGGCTGTTTGCTGGAGCCACAAGAAGTAAAATAGCTCCAATCAATAGATGTATAGCTACAGCCAATGAAATGAATGGAGAGGTAGATCTGTTTCACAGAGATGGTAAAATTAAAGAAAAACTATACAGGATACTGTGAAGGAAGGCTGTAAATACTGCGTGATCTTTATGTTATTTTATGTATTTTTATGTATTTTTATGTTATTTATGTCTATGTGGTGTATGTTAAGCTCGGCGGCTGACTGTTTTCTAGTGAAGAAAGAATGATTACGTTAAGTTATAATGGTGCAGTATACTGAGGCGATATTCTATTGCTGTTCTACTGTACCACCTCGCATCCTTGTGACCAGCCATAGTAGTGGGTGGTGACGGCGGGGTGTAGGGAAGTTAGGGAGCCCCCAAAAAAACCAAAAAAAAAATTACTATTTTGGAACGTAAGGGCCATTTCCCCAGGAAATTTGCAGGAAATTTTCATATTCAAGTCTTTACTTACAAGTTGTAATTTGTGAATGGCTGATTTAAGTGATAAGTGTTAATATTTTTAAGTGGAACTTCATTAGTTACAAACACGATATGTATCATCAATGCATGTGAAGTACCGGGTGAGCATAAGGTCTTGCCCTGATTATAAAAATTTATTGCAGAATAACTGTTTGACATAATAATTTAAATTTGATGCTGTTACATAGGTTAGTGTTAATAGTTTTTTTAAGATTACTTACATTAGTAAACTTCAACGTGTGCCCCCTTGGTAGCTCGGAGAATGTCGAAGCGGTATTCCAGTTCCCGCCAGGTGTTTTGTAACATGTGTTCTGTCACAGTACCCACAGCAGCTTGTATCCTAGCCTTCAGTTCGTCAACGTCAGCAACTGGTGTGGCGAAGACTCTATCCTTGATATAGCCCCAGAAAAAAAAGTCAAGGGGAGTAATGTCTGGAGAGCGGGGTGGCCAGGGTGTTGGACCATCCCTTCCAATCCACCGATCCGGAAATGTTTCATCCAGGAAATTACGCACTATCAAAGCCCAGTGGGGCGGTGCCCCATCTTGTTGGAAAATTATCCATGGTTGATATTCTTCTAACTGTGGTGCAATGAACTGTTGCAAAACATCTAAGTAAATGTTAGCGTTAATGGTGTTTTCCGTGAAGAAAAACGGCCCGAAAACCTTATTATGCATGAGGCCGCACCGAACATTCACATTTTTGCTGTCTCGCTGTAACTGTACAGTAGCATGTGGATTCTCTGATCCCCATATACGGACATTATGCCTATTTACCATTCCACTGACATGAAAGGTGGATTTATCGGTAAAGCATATGCGATTTAAGTAATCGTTAGCGCCGTCAATCCTGTTGAGAATCTCAGTTGCGAATTCTGCACGTCTCAGCAAATCATTCGGTTGCAAGGCCTGCACGATTTGCGCTTTACAAGCATGCAACCTAAGCCTTTTATGAAGAATTTTTACCACACTTGCTTGCGGTATTTGAAGTTCACGTGATGCTTGACGAGTTGATTTAGACGGACTCCGTTGAAACGATTCCCGAACAAGATCAGCAGTTGCTTCACTCACACTAGGCCTGCCACTTCTAGGAAGATCTTCAACGCTGCCTGTTTCTTTAAACCTTTCATACCATCGCTTTATTGATTTAACATTAGGAGGGCTGCGTCCATAAAAATCCCGAAAATTACGCTGAACACTGATGGGCGATTTCGTTTCGTGAAACCAAAGCACACATTGTGCTTTCTCCTGCTTCAACGCCATTTCGCCAGCAACTAACGTGAACTAACAGACCATGTCATTGTTGAGGAGCACTAGCACCATCTATTGGTCACAAAATCTACTAACAATAACCTATGTAACAGCATCAAATTTAAATTATTATGTCAAACAGTTATTCTGCAATAAATTTTTATAATCAGGGCAAGACTTTATGCTCACCCGGTATATGAATAGCCCCTGTACCCTTGCAACCCGCAATAGTGTGTTGTATTGCATGTTGCATTTGGAGTATTTGTAGGCTCGTTAATAGAGTTCGGGGCATCTTACAGATATGACCCTACAAGATTTATTCAGTGTAATTACTAGCTTCTCATCTCTCATCCTACGTATAATATGCAAGGTTTTTGTAAATTTATTTCAGAGGAATGTTGTACAGTTTCTTTGTAAATCATACGATTTAGACATACAGATATCAGAGAAACTAGGTATCTAGATATCTAGAAACAACATTAGTAATAATACATTAGAAATAAACAAAAAACTTACCTCAAAAAGATAACCTTATTTTAATCATGAGTGAATGATGCAAAATGAAAATCAACCTTAGTTTGGCTTAATAATACAGAAAATCACTCTTTCACGCTCAACTAGGCTCTGTAGAGAAAAATTCTTAAAACAAAAGTCGCAGATCTTTTAATTTCCTATAAATTTTATTATACGTTTTTATCGTAAAACACAGACCAATCACTAAAACCATGTTTTTGGGTTCAGGGGGTCTGAAAACATGTATATCCGGTGAAAACTCTATTTCGAAAAATCGACATGAAAACAATATTTTCTTTCTATATTATTCATATAGGTAAGAGAAAGTAAAATAGAGGATTAGCAAAAACGAATTTGGTAGGTCGTTTATCGCACGAACTAAAAAATATATTATGAGAAGGTACAAATTTTGGTAAGAGAACTAATAATGGTTCTGCTACAATATACAGTTTCTCAAAGGTCAGAATCAACCAAACTTAATATAAATTTTTATCTATTCAGTTAAAATATATTATTCTTGTACAAACTCCGAATTCTTTTGTTACTCACATGAAAGCAGTTTTGTTGCCAATATCCTCGTTATTCCTTCTTTTTCTGTAATTTAAATAAATTTTGTAATCATTTGAATGGAATAAAAATCATGAAAGTTATCAAGTTTACACGAACCAAACATTTATCTAACATACAAATAAGTATTTTAATAAAGATAAGTAATAGAATATTGTAATTACTAGAACAAGATTGTAATTGTAATTACCAGAACAAGTGGAAAATATAAGACGTCACGTATCATTCGAAAAGACAAAGTTTATTACAAAATGAAATATCTGGTGTGAAACATACACGAATTTCTCCTGTGAATGTAAATAATGAAACACATATTACTTATGTTTAATCATTAATAAACAGTGTAAAATGAAAATATAACCTAATTTTAATCATGATTGAATGAGACAAATTGAAAATCAATCTCTGTAGAACTTAAAAATACGGAAAGTCACTAATTGAAGCTAAAGTAGGGTCTGTAGAAAAAAATCTTAAAATAAAAGTTGTAGGTTTTTAATAGTTTCTATAACTCCACTTAGCTTGTATAAATTATACTTTTGTTGTAAAATGCATAGGCTTCTAAGGCTACAATCTTAAAATATTTAATTTTTACCAATTTCAATGAGAAAATACGGAAAATCAATAGTTTACGCTAAACTAAGCACTGTAAAAATAAAATTTGTAGTTGTTTTAGTTTTATATAACTTTAATTTATAGTACAGCTACACTTATATCCTAAAATTCATATTAACGTCGAAATTTAAAAAAAAAACATACTTTTTACCAGGAGAGCACAGCCCCCTAAGAATTTAAGCAGACACAGCGCTAAATGTATCATGTAGAGCATAAAAAATGTAGGAATTAGGCGATTTAAAAGAAAATCGTAAAAAAGTAAAAAATCCGACGAATGTATTACTACTTCCGGTTGACCGATTTTGATGAAAATATTCATATCGGGTCCCCTAGTGATTCTTAATTTAGGTTCCAAGTTTCAACTTTGTGTGATACTCCGTTCTTGAGATATTTTACACACAAATAGGTAAAAACATGTTTTTTTTTTGGGTTCAGAAGGCCTGAAAACGTGTAGGTATTTCCAGTGAAAACTCGTTTTCGAAAATCGATATGAAAACAGTAGGTTATTTCCCGATATATTTATACAGGGTAAGACAAATTAAACAAAAAACAGCATACTGAAGTGCAATAATGAAAAAAGAAAGCATTTTCTTAAAAAAAATGGGGAAAACTTAAGCCTAAAATAAGAGCTCGAGCAAGAAAACCTAACGGGTAACTCACACATGATTAGTAGACAATAATTTGGGGGATTTTTACTTTTTTTTCTTAAAGGTCTGATTTTTAGATTTAAAAAAAATTAGTTCGTGGTAGTTTTCTACGTTTTCGTTGTGACAAGTTGATATATTTATCTTGGAAGATTTACCTGTTGTTTAAATTATTTTTTATTTTGTTTAGAAAAGTTAATAAAATATTTTTTTGATTTTTCTTATATTTTCAAGATATAGTGCTTTCAGCTTATAAAATTGACTGAATCGAAAAACGTTATGGTTGAAGAATCTTTTGGTATGATGTGAGTTTCGTTACTTTATCTTGACGAGCAGTTGACAAAACTCAAGTATCCTAAAGTACGTTTTTTCTTAGTTGAGTCCAAGCGTGTACAAGCCACCGGGCGAGTGGAATAAACAGAACAGTGTTAAACAAATTTTGGTTACACTACGTTCGCTCGTACCTTTCATGCCGTTGCATACTTTTACACGAAAAATTATTGAGTCTACTATTGAATTTAAACCCCATAGGTAGAATTAGTTTATGAAGAGTGGACCGACTAATGTTGGGTAAATCAGGACCATTAGTGACAACCGACAAAATCTTATTTAAAGTAAGTAACTCATTTCTAAAGGAAAATTGATGAATAATATCTTAAAACAGTTTTGTTGACATTATCAAATTTGTCTAAAGCAGGCGTTTTACGTTATTTTTTTAACTGAGGTTTTTAAAACATCACTCTTTTAAAATTCTTTTCGTACTCTGTGAACACCTGATCAAGATACACCGGTAAATTCAGCAGTAAGTGGTTCTATCTCTTTAATTTCTAGGTTACGCTTCGTAAAGGTTTCCGATATTTATGTTTATTATTACTTCCGGAAGAAGAACGTTCGTCCGCCATCATCAATACATCTGTTGTCGCACAATCACGTACACAACCACGCACTAACACCTAAAAACTAAGAAAAATACAAAAATTGATGCGAATAAATAAAATTTAACATCAAATCGCACACTAAATCATGAAGACATCACACCACGTATTCCAAAATGTGACTCACATACTACAAGATTTATTTTGTTTTAATTACACCAATCTATAAATAACTGATAAAGTCATGTGAAATGAAAATAATTTGTGTATAAAAATGACAAAACCATTATAATTTTATTATTAGGCCTATTACATTATACCACCGACGATTGAATTGACAAAATGTAATGAGTAGGTTTTTTTTTTAGATCACCTGTTAGCTTGCCGAGAGTTCACACAAGGCCACGTGCTTGTGTGTTGTGTATTTACAGGGACTAACACATAAGCAGTTTCTTTACATCAGGACTCAACTAACAAAAAATCAACTCAAACTAACAAAAATATCAACTGGAGAAGAATCATACTGGGTTAAGAAACATCCGAATATTTACGTTATAATTTTATCAAAGTTTTATACATTTTAACATTATTAAATTCAGCTTGTGTTCTAAAATTCGTAAAATATTTGTTGAACTTACCCTAGTTCAAGAGTCACTGAAACATCATCGTGTATTGGCTCCTTTATACCCCTATTAAAACAAGTGAAAGTAAAGCACATTAATGAGTTTACAAATCTACTTAGGTTTCTGATGAATACTCAAATCTACTCAAATTGATTTTTTTAAAATAAAGTTATTCCTTGATCTAAAAAGAGAGGTTACACTTAAACACAAATACAGGGTTATTCAAAATTATTATAAATTCGTATTTATTTAAGCGTAAATTCAAAATGAACAATGAATACACAATTAGAAAGAGGAAGTTTCAAAGTTTTTTTACACACTTATAAAATGTTCAATGTGTCTCCCTTGTGCTGCACGGCAAACATTTAAAAGAAAGCCAAACTCGCCCTACATACGTACGAGGAAGCGTATCTCCTGTTATTGAGTACACCGCAGCAGTGATACGGTTCCGCAGATAGGCTCCCTGAATTGGGCGGTGGTAGTTGCAGAAACGGCCACTAGAGTTCTTGCGCCAATGGGGTGCCAGCCGCCATTGCATTGAAACATGAAAGAGACTTGCCAAAGATAAATGTGTTCTGGCCTTATCTCGTACAAAGGTTTACCGGATAATTTTTTTTCGCGGAAAGAACTGTGACTGGAATGACATACCTGGACATGCTGGAACAATGGCTGTTCTAAGTTATGGAAGATTCACAGGACTTCATTTTCCAACAAGATGGAGCTCCGCCCCATTGCCACCTTGATGTTCGAGACTTTTGGAATCAGTCCCTTCTTCTACGCTGGACAGGACGCAGGGGAAATCAAGACCTGGCTCTACACTACTAGCCATCGAGATCTCCTGATCTCACCCCATGTGACTATTTCTTATGGGGTTATGTCAAGGAAGTTGTTTACGTCCCACCTCTACCAATAACTCTGGCCGATCTGCGAAACTGTATCACTGCTGCGGTGCACTCAGTAACAGGCGATACACTTTATAGCACTCTGTAACAGGCGATACTCTCGTATGTAGGGCGAGTTTGGCTTTTGTTTAGATATTTGCCGTGCAGCACAAGGGGGACATATTGAACATTTTATAAGTGTGTAAAAAAAACTTTGAAACTTCCTCTTTCTAACTGTGTATTCATTGTTCATTTTGAATCTATGCTTAAATAAATACGAATTTATATAATTGGGTCCATAATTTACAATAACCCTGTATTTTTACATGCGTTTTAGTTTTAAAACATTGCTGTAAAACGACGATTTCGACGTAATTGGCAACGCTCTTGGAACCCACAAGATAAAATCTCTTCAATAACACTACCAAGCTTAAAAACGAATGCTACAAAACTTTGCTAATGAATCAGTACAACAATACAACTCTTGTCTCATCACGACAACGCAGCAGTCTACTGTTTGTGGAAACAATATTGAAGAAAACGAAACCCCCGAAACAATTTATACATTTAAAACTGCTTGGGCTAAAAGTAATCATATATGGTACGTCATTTTCGCAAATAAATATTAAAAATTCACATTTAAAAAAATACAATAGCAAAATTTTGAGTTTATTCATAAAAACTTAAATAAAAAAAATCAATAATAAAATACAGTATTTTAAATATTTAATTAAAAGCTAACATTGCAGAAGTCTCTACATTTTCTCCCTTTAGCCGTTGCCTTCGATTATTTATAAGTAAGTTGTAGGTACTAAAATAATGGTCAGCATCTACACTGTTGACTGGTCTAAAAAGACTGGGAATACCTGCCTTTGCAAAGCTAGGGTCCAGCATTTTGTTGCTACTAAAATCTGTAGACATCAACAGGAGTTTCTTCGTTAACCACTTTATCTGACTGTCTACCTGAATTGACAATGCATTCTGTCAATTCAGGTAGACATTCCGACAGGATGTCACGTACACAAACTGGTAACATGGATAGTAGCGCCAAATCAATCAGTCTGTATAAAATCAGTCTGTACAAAATCAGTCTGTATACTGCCCGGCCGGTAGCTGTGCACATAGCCTCCTTTTTGAAAAACATCACGTAACGCAATGTACTCAGTTTGTATTTATGTACCACATTGTATGCATCTAAATATAGCCCAATTAATCATGCTGAATCACCATAGAATGATGAATTACAATTCAGTGTGGCGACAGCACTTCTTCTATAAAGTTAAGTAATTCCTCAGTTTATTAGTTTCAAGCTTTTCGTGCGTTAAATTTAATTTAAAAATTCGGTGATATTTAATTTGCAATAATCATGGACAATGTTAACAATGTGGTGACAGGATTTCGTGTATAAGGTAGGTTATTTTCTCAGTTTATAGTTAAATTTATTTATTATAAGTTTCAAGCTTTACGTGCGTAAAATTTATATTAAAATGGGTGATTTTGATAAATGTGTCGTAGTAGGTTGGTGTACAACTTTTGTTTAACAGAACATCGGCTTCTGACAGCCGCGTACTGCGCTAAAAAAAAAAATTGACTTTAAAGGTAGAAATTTAATAGCATTCTAATACATGTAAGGTAAGCAAAAATGTGGTAACCATTTATAAATTAATTAATAACACAAGAAACAAAAATTATTTAAGTAAACACATTCATTAAAATATTTTCCATATAAACGAAGCACAGCTTCGTATTATTAAAATTTCGTGTATATTAAAATAAACTTATAAAATGTTGCATGAAGCGAAATTATATACCGTAAAAACATGGATAGAAAACAGTAGTAGATATTTTCAAGTTGGTTAATAGCGCGGGAATACAGCAATGTCTCAATGTGCACACAGCTGTACGCCGTCCAGTTTTTATACGTCAAAACAGTCTGCGTATTGGAAAAATCGTGAAGGAGATGAAAATGACGCCAATTATGAGATGCCGATGATTAGGAGTTGAAGTAGAAAAGATAAAAAAAAGTTTTAAATGACTAACAAAATCGTAGAGGTAAGTCCAATGGTTTAAAGCGTTTCAGTCTGTGAGTATCTTCGCTGTTGTCAAGGAGGCTAATCGCTAATGGATTCTGATGGTCTTCTAGTTTTTGTAAATGTTTTTCACTATGTTGTTTAATTTCTTCTTTTATGAAGGGCAGGTTTAGGTCATTGTGTAGTATTTCATTTGTTACGTACCATGGGGCTCACGGACTTAGTATGATAGGGACGGAGCGTACGTATCTTAATACACGCAACGAAACTGTGTCCAACTCCGGCCACTTGGAGAAAAGAGAAGGTTGTATAAATTTAAAAATCGAGCTAGGGTCGCCTCCCACTCCTTACACTCTCGGTTACATGTATATGTTGTATATAAAGTGGGAATATATACCTGCTGCGCGCATCTTATTAAATATAGCTCAGTCTTTGCTTTGGAGTGGGAGTTGGGCCTAGCTCACTTTTCTCTGTTTCTCTTTTTTCCGTATCCCCTCTTTAGACACAGATTTTTGAATTTACCCTCCGTCCCTATCATACTAAGTCCGTGATGGGGCTGCAGTGATCAGTCTCAGGCATTTTGATTGAAAGCGCTGCAGTATTTCTATATTTGATGAACTAGCTGTACCCCATAGCTCTAACCCATACGTCCAAATTGGTTTGAGTATTACTTTGTATACGAGTACTTTATTTTCAAGGGAGAGTTGAGACCTACTGCCTAAGAGCCAGAATAATTGACGTAACTTCAGCCCAAGTTGCTTTCGTTTCGCCCATATATGACTTCTCCACGTGAGTCTTCGATCTAGATGTAAACCCAGATACAATTTATTAATTGTAAATTGTCATATTTAATTATTTTATTTTTAGTTAAGTTTAGATCTATTTGTTTAATAAAATTTTGTAATCAATTTAGTTTAAGTAGGTTGATTGTAAATTAACAGTAGTTGTAATCGTAATAATTTATTAATTTGTTATTACTATATAATTACTTGATATAAATTTAAAATGCAGTTTTACCATATATTTTTGAACAGGTTCCACAAGAACCTGTAACAAACGTTATAATATTTTAACGTTGTATAATTTAACAATTATATTTTAATTTTAACTTAATTAAAAATTATTTAAGGGGGTAGTCACCCAGAAAATGAAAATGAAAACTGCAGGCTATAATGTATAATTATATATGTTAAATGAAAGAGTAATTAACTAGTAATAATCTACCACTTGAACCAGGCCAAAAAAATAATTACAGCCCCTAATATAACGGTCGGGGAGGAAAAGCGGGCTTTTACGGGGAATCAAATATCTCAGGAACCAAGAAAGATATCAACATGATTCTTGTGCTAAAAAATGCAGAAAATTACTGTCTATTAATTTTTGTATGCTATTGTATGTATTTTTCTTATAAGAAATTAATTTAAGAGAAACCATATTTTCAGAAACATTTATTTTGTGTATTCACAAATTATTTTTTAACTAAATCCCTAAAAAAATGAAAAGTTTTTTTGTAATAATCATTCGACAGATAGTAGAGCAAGAAATTAGAAACATTTGAAAAAAAAATCATCCAAATACCTTCAATACAAACCAGAATATTTAATTCCCGAGAATGTACAATCATGCAAAAACACATTTCCAGAAAACTTAATTTAAAGTTTAAGGAATAATTTCTCTCGCCTTGCTAGTGAGTATAAAGGGTTAACCTTTATAGGTCTTTGGTAAGTATGCTTACCACTGGCAATACGGTCATTTTTTTAAAGAATACACTATGCAATTGAACCCTATTGGCATTTTATGGTTTTATAGATGTTTTCTGGTAAGTAGGCAGTCCACATTTTGTTATTAGTGCGCTGAGAACATTCGCTTCATGAATTACACGAATGTGGTAAGGATTCATACCAGCATACGCAACCGTGTTGTTTCGTTGTTACTTTTGTACAGTACTTAGAAAATTCAAGATTTTTCGGGAAAGGAAGCATTCATGCAATTATAAAGTTGAGATAAATTTTTCTACACATTTTTCTGTTATACAGGACTGCAAGTTGTTTTATTAAGCATTCTTACCACTAAACATTATGTGATTCCCATTTCAATAACAAGTAAGTATACTTACCAGGGCTTAACATAAAAAAATGAAAATCTTACTGTTCTGGCACTAGAAATACATTATTCAAGTCCTTATAAAACAAAATTTTATATTTTACAACATGTGTATTTCCCCCCCCTCCGTAGTACTGCCCTATAAAGGGTTAAACAAATGTTTTTATAAATTTTTGTCAACATACATGTAAACACTTATGATGTGATTCAGAAAATTTTAAACTTCAAATAAATGCAAAAACAATCAAAATTAAAAAGAAATAATCTTCTTGAGTTGACTACCACATTAAATGAAGCAAACGATCAAAATTAAGAATTTGTCGTACGTACGCTAGTAGTCCAGAAGGCTCTGAGTGATTAGCACTGTACTCCCCTGTCAGCCTATTCAAACAAACAACGTTAAAGACAGTTAATATCTTGGTATAGTATAAAATAAAGTTTCTAAAAAAAAAAAAAAATCTGGTGTGAAACACTCACACGACTTTCTCTTGCAATAATTAACAATATAATCGGGTAAAGTATAACCTACATATAACCTACAGTTGAGCCGTTGTTAGTTTGCTCCTAGTGTCAACAAACAAAAGCCACCTACTACAGGGTGCACGCTAGAGTCTACCACTTTACAGATGTCGTATTCCTATAAAGTTAACTATTTTTTAAATTATACCTACTTAAAGTACTAAAAACATCAGTCATGCTATGATGTAGGCCTAACAATTTCATTTAGAAAAATACTTTTAAAAGTATTTTCTATTTAAATACTTTTGAAAGTATTTTGTTGTTACTTTTTAATCAGCGTGTACACATTTCGATATAGTCTAATGCGCATGCTCAGTGACGTCATTATTTGTTTACATTAGGAGCAAACTAACAGAGGCTGGACTATAACATTAGTAATATAGCATTAGAAATAAACAAAAAAAAACTAACCTCCATAAACATAACCTAGGTAATTTTAATCATAAATGAAAGACGCAAAATGAAAATCAACCTCAGTTTGGCTTAAAAATACGGAAAATCACTCTTTCACGCTAAACTAGAAAGAAAAATGCTCTGAATAAAAGTTGTAGATCTTTTAATTTCCTATAAATTTTATCATATACTTTTTTGTCGTAAAATGCATTCTAAGGCTGAAATCTTATAAAATAATCGATTTTTTACAAGTTTTCTTGAGAAAATCGCTAATCACCGCTAAAATAAGCGTCATAAAAAAAAATTGTTTCAACTAAAAGTTGTAGGTTTTTAAATTTTCTACCACTTTTATTATACATTTTTGCGATAAAATGAATATTAAAGTCGCAATCTTAAAAAAAAACAATGTTTTTACGAAAAAACAGCCTCTCCAAGAATTTAAGCAGATGTGGCGCCTACCCTATCTTGTAAAGCATAAAAAATTTAGTAAATGAGGTGATTTAAAAGAAACCAGTTTTTGAGAAAATCGCAAAAAAGTGAAAAATGACACGAATAAACTACTACTTCCGGTTGATCGATTTTGATAAAAATGTTCGTGTCGGGTCCGGTAGTAGTATGTAACTTAAGTTTCAAGTTTCAAGTTCGTACGATGTTTCGTTTATGAGATATTCTGTTCTCTCTCTCTCTCTCTCTCTCTCACACACACACACACACCCACACACACAGACCAATCGATAAAAACATGTTTTTTGTGTTCAGGGGTCTGAAAACGTGTAGATCCGGTGAAAAATCGATTTCGAAAAATCGACATGGAAACAATAGTTTCCTTCCTATATGTTCGTATAGGCAAGAGAAAGTAAAAATACTCGAGTGATGGAATATTTACAAAGTACGTGAATTTTTTTCTAAATACATAGGTTTTGGTTGAAAAATATATTTTTTGTCATCAGTCTCTCGACTGGTTCGATGCAGTTCTCAGAGTTGTTATATTTTGCGCAAGTCGTTTCATATCTACATACCTGCAACACCCTACATCGTGTGTCATTTACTTTATATATTCTAACCTTTGCCTCCCCCAACAATTCCCTCCCTCAATATTACCCTCCATTATTGATAATGTCTCAAGATATGCCCCACTAGCCTATCCGTTCTTCTGGTAAGATACTTCATGTACTTCTTTTTTCATCCACTCATCTAAGAACCTCTAAATTACTTTTTGTCCACCCACCTAATCTTTAACATTTTCCTATAACACCACATTTCAAAAGCTTCTATCCACTTCCTTTCTACAGCCCCTAACACCCACGTTTCACTCCCGTATAATGCTTCACTCCAAACATACTGTTTTAAGAATTTTTTTCTAGTCTGTAAGTTAATATTTGTAGTTAGTAAGCTGTTTTTCATTTCATTGAAAAATATATGAGTTCTAATTAAACGTTGAGACAAATATTGTACGTTAGGAGTTGATGACAAGCTTATAGATGTAAGTACGTTAGTAGTAGTAATTAATATATTAATTTTTGGTAAGTGATGAATAGCATAGTTAAAATTTAACTAATCAGTTTTATCTTGACATTGTCCCCCTTTTGCATTACTCTCTTTTGGAGTCTCCTGGATGGGGTTATAAAAAACTTTTGGAGTCTCCTGGATGGGGTTATAAAAAAATATCAAATCCTTAATCATTGTAACTAGGATTGATTTTGAACTGTAATGGCAAGGGTTGAAAACATATTATGAAGTTGCACTGACTAGAAGGTAGGTTTATCAGAAAATTCGGTTGTTCTATGAACTTAAAACTGCAACCTGAGGTGGTATTTGTAGCAATTTTGTTTATAAAGATCCTCAATTGAGCTTCGAGTTACAATGTTAACAATTTTACAAAATGGACCTCCCTGTTGTAAAAATTCTTTTATCAGAAAAAAATATAACCTAAATAGTGAAGATAAAATTTAACCGACTGAAAAAATAAAGTTAAAGAAGTAATTTAATTGGAAGTTTGAGATAAATATTACATACGGAAATATATCATGTCGTGTTATACGAGAATAAACTGCTGGTATTAGCATCAAGGTAATTATAAGAAATACTCCAAAAGCAATTCTTCCGAGATGCATCATTCTAAAAAACTTCTGAAGATGATGTAACCTGAAATATTTCAAATGTACTTCTTAATTATTCAATATTTTACAGTTATACAGTTCAAATTTACTGACTGATATTTAAATAGGTCAAATCATGATGCATTTATTTTAAGTCGAGTAAAAATTTATTTTGTTACCCATGCGTTAGCCAACATTTGAAACGGATAGGCAACTGAAGAAAAACTATAAAGCCACACAGAGCGGTTTTTCAAGCTGAAGTACCGCTTGAAAACATGCCCGAAAAATATGGCACTATAGTATATCCCACAGAAACGTTATAGACAGCAGTGATAAACAGCAGTTATGCTGGTGATAACAGTTATAAACAGAGTTCGGGTTGAAAGTACGATGTTCCGTTTTTGACATATTTTTTTGACACACACACACAAACACACCAATAGCTAAAAACATGTTTTTTTTGGATCAGGGGGTCTGAAAACGTGTAGAACAGGTGAAAACTCGATTTCGAAACATCGACATGAAAACAATACTCTCCTTCGTATTCATATAGGCAAGAGAAAGTAAAAAAAAAAAAAATCTGGTGTGAAACACTCACACGACTTTTTATAGCCAATGCAAATAATGAACAATATAACCTAATATTAGTAATAAAACATTACAAATAAACAAAAAACTAACCTCAAAAAACATAACCTAATTTTAATCATGAGTGAAAGACGCAAAATGAAAATTAACCTCAGTTTGGCTTAAAAATACGGCAAATCACTCTTTCACGCTAAACTAGGCTCTGTAGAGAAAAATGCTTTAAACAAAGGTTGTCGATCTTTTAATTTTCTATAAATTTGATCATGTACACTTTTGTAAAATGCATGCTGAGGCTGAAATCTTAAAAAAAATCGATTTTTTTACACGTTTTCGTGAGAAAAAAACAGAAAATCGCTAATTACCGCTCAACTAAGCGTTATACAAAAAATTGTAGAATTTTAAATTCTCTACAAATTTTACCGCATGCATTTTTCGCTAAAATGCATATTAAAGCCGCAATCTTAAAAAAAACAATTTGTTAACATGAAAACAGCCTCTTCAAGAATTTCAGCAGACATGGCGCCTACCCTATCTTGTAGAGCATGAAAAATTTAGTAAACCAGGTGATTTTTAACAAAATCGTAAGACCCGTTTTTGAAAAAAATCGCAAAAAAGTGAAAAATTACACGAATAAACTACTACTTTCGGGTGCCCGATTTTGATGAAAATGTTCATGTCGGGTCCGTTAGTAGTATCTAACTTAAGTTTCAAGTTTTAAATTCGTACAATGTTCCGTTCTTGAGATATTCTGTTCAAACACACACAGACCAATCGCTAAAAACATGTTTTTTTGGGTTCAGGGGATCTGAAAACGTGTAGATCCGGTGAAAACTCGATTTCGAAAAATCAACATTAAAACAATACTTTCCTTCGTATTCATATAGGCAAGAGAAAGTAAAAATAAAAGAAATCACACACTAAACAAACCAGGATCATGTAAGAAATCAATAGATTCAAAGCGACCAGCGTTGTTACGTTAATCAGAAGATAAGAGAATTTGTTCACTAACTCTAAAATTTAATTGATGATGAACTGCGACAGGTGTTCCCTTTTTATACCTCCAGACTGTTTTCGTAAATGTGATTTTTTTCAATAAAAAACATGTTTACTTAAAAAAGTGACATGAAATAATTGTGTTATCAATCAGCACATAAAAGGCACATAAAAGGCAAACCACAACTTATAGTTCTCTATTCTTCATGCAATACGATATTTTATTCATTTTAAAATAAATTTTTATCCTGTATTCAGAACAATTACAAGGCACATTCGTAAAGCAAGGGCCGTTTCATCATAAAAAAATCTGGAGTGAAACACTCACACGATTTTCTCTTGCTAATGCAAATAATGACCAATGTAATCTAACATTAGTATTAAAACATTAGAAATAAACAAAAAACATAACCTTATTTTAATCATGAGTGAATGATGCAAAATTAAAATCAACCTCAGATTTGCTTAAAAATACGGAAAATCACTCTTTAACGCTAAACTAGGTTCTGTAGAGAAAAATGCTCTAAACAAAAGTTTAGTATTCCTTAAATATTTAGTTTAAAGCAAGAAAATATAATCTTATTTATTTATTTTTTTCATGCTCTGGTGATAGAACTGGCGCCCAATTTTTTATTATTTTTTTTAGTTTATATTTAAGTATTTTCCCACCGGTATAGTTGATGGTGGTGCCGTTGTTGGTGCTAGGTCAGGACTTGTAGGGTGGGTGATCAGAAAGTTCCCAAACCAAATCTTGAATCTTCTCTTTGTTTCGGGCAATGATATAAGGACGCTCGTTGTCATGGTGAACAGTTTCCCAGACCGTAGATTTTGGATCGCACTTCTTAGTACGGTAATCCAACAAGTCGAGGTTGGTTTTAATTTGCGTCATTCATTCATTCATGATTAAATTAAATGATTTAAATTAGGTCATATTTTCCACTTTACATTGTTAACTAATGATAAAACGTAAGTTACATTTTTAATTATTTATATTGGCTAGAAAAAGTCGTGTGTATGTTTCACAACCAGATTTTTCAGTGAAAATTTTTTTAGGCACACCTTGTACTCTTTCTGTACAGTGAACAAACTGAACTTTCACACGTCACAAACAGGAATGAAAGGTTATTTTTAGTCAACTCCTTAATGGGGAAACCCATTAAGGAGTATATTATATTATTCTACATAGGCATGATCAGTGTAATATTTATAATTAATTTTCTTTAATTACAATGTTCGATTGAAGTATTACCGAATAAATCTATTTAAAAAATCCCATTCTGGAGACAACGCGTCTCATGGCTGGTGGCAATTTTTAAAAAACTTACCTTTGACTTATGACAAAAACCATTAATGATTTCTGTATCTACTCTTCAAGTAGAATCGAATAACAATATTTTTGTTTCCAAAATCAGACTTTTATTTTTTGACATCTGCTTTTGGGCCACTTCCGGTCGAAACCGGAACTACAAACACATTGATTTCTGTATGTACTTTTTAAGAGGAATCGATAACAATACTATTTTTGTTTCCCAATTCCGGCTTTAAATTTTAACTTCCGGTTTTGGGCCACTTCCGATCTAAACCGGAACCTCAAACCCAATCTAGGCCCAATAACTTTTTGTGTTGATTACGAATCTTAAAATCGTTTGTCGCTATCTGTTGTAGTTTCTGACTTTGGTTATTTGACTTCTGTTTTAGGCCACGTTTGGTCTAAACCGGAACTTCGAACCCAACCCATGCCTACTAACGTTTTGTGTAGATTACGAATCTGAAAACCATTTGTTGCTATCTCTTGAAGTTTCTGACTTTGACTTTTTGACTCCTGGTATTTACCCACTTCCGGTTGAAACCGGAACTACATACATAATGATTTCTGTATCTACTCTTTAAGAGGAATCAAATAACACTATTTTTGTTTCCAAATTTCTACTTTGGTTTCTTGACTTCCGGTTTTAAGCCACGTCTGGTCTAAACCGGAACTTCAACTCCAATCCAGGCCCAATTTAACTTTTTGTGTAGATTACGAATCTGAAAATCGTTTGTTGCTATCTGTCGTAGTTTCTGACTTTGACTTCTTGACTTCCGGTTTTGGGTCACTTCCGGTCTAAACCGGAACTTCAAACCCAATCCAGGGTCAATAACTTTTTGTGTAGATTACGAATCTGAAAACCATTTGTTGCTATCTCTTGCAGTTTCTGACTTTGATTTTTTGACTTCTGGTTTTGGGCCACTTCCGACCAAAACCGTAACTTTTAACCCAATTTAGGGTCACTAAAATTTGGTAGAATACGAATCCGGAAACCGTTTGTTGCTGTCTCTTATAGTTTGTGACAACCGGGTGTAACGGACGGACGGACAAAACAAAATGATTGATGACAATTTTAAAAATTGATACCAATAACTTTTTTACTTCATATTATTTTAAACGTAACAATGCCGAAAAGAAAATTGAATCTTGTTCAATAACTGTTTCAGTTTTTAAAATCACATGCTACATCATCGGGGTTAATAAAATAAATAAAAAGTAAGAACAGTATCGTTTGTGTTTATGCATACTAAATCCTGAATATTAATTCACTGTTAATTTTTGAAGGTTTGACTGCGAATGTATGTTAGAATCTGCGACGTTGTAATTAATAACGATTGGCAGACCAACTACAGTATCAAATCATCGTTATTAGAGAAAAAATCAGGGTATGAAACACTTACACGACTTTCTCTTGCCAATGAAAATAATGAACAATTTAACTTAACATTAGTAATAAAATATTAGAAATAAACAAAAAACATAACCTAAAATTTTAATCATTAGTGAATTATGCAAAATGAAAATCAACGTTAGTGTTCGGCTTAATATAATAATCTACGAAAAAATCACTCCTTAACGCTAAACTATTTTTCTCTGTAGAGAAAAATGCTTGAAATAAAAATGTTTTTGATCTTTTAATTTCCAATAAATTATATTATATACACTTTTATCGTAAAATGCATACCAAGACTGATATCTTAAAAAATCAATTTTTTACAGATTTTCATGAAAAAAAAAGAAAATCACTAATTACCGCTAAACTAAGGATTATACAAAGAAATGTTTGAAATAAACGTTATAGGTTTTTAAATTTTCTACAACATTAATTAGCCTATAATTATACAGTTTCGCCTTAAAATGCATATTAACCCTTTATAGGTCTTTGGTAAGTATACTTACCACTGGCAATACCATATTTACCACTGGCGATTCTACTGAAGAATAAGCTATGCAGTTGAACCTTATTTGCATTGTTTGGTGTTTTAGATGTTCTCTAGTAAGTGGCTATCTACTTATTGAAATTAGCGCGCAGCGACCATTTTCTTCGTGAGTGCACGAATGTGGTAAGGATTCATACCAGCGTACGCACCTGTGTTGTTTTGTTGTTACTTTTGTACAGTGCTTAGAAAATTCTAGTTTTTCACGGGAAAGCACGCATTCATGCTAATATAAAGTTAAAGTAAGTTATTCTACACATTTTATTTGTTATGTAGTACTAAATGTTGTTTTGATAAGCATTCTTACCACTAAACATTATGTGATTACCATTACAAAAAACTTTCCTTGATAAGTATATTTACTAGGGCTTAACATCAAGACGAAGAAATATCTTACTTTTCTGGCCCTAGAAATACATTATTCAAGTCTCTGTACAGCAAAATTTAACGTTTCACGACATATATATTTTCTCCTGTAGTACTGCCCTGTAAAGGGTTAAGGCCGCAATCTTAAAATAACCATTTTTTTTAATGAGAGTACAGCCTCCCCAAGAATTCAGCAGACATGGAGCCTACCCTATCTTGTAGCGCATAAAACATGTAGTAAATGAGGCGATTTTTAAAAATATCGTAGGAGCCGTTTTTGAAAATTACAAAAAAGTGAAAAATTACACGAATAAACTACTACTTCCGGTTGACCGATTTTAATGAAAATGTTCGTGTCGGTTCCTTTAGTGGTACCAAACTTAAGTTTCAAATTCTAACTTCGTACAATGTTCCGTTTTGGGATATTTTGTTCACAAACACACAGACTAATCGTTAAAAACATGTTTTTTGGGTTCAGGGGGTCTGAAAACTTGTATATCCGGTGAAAACTCGATTTCGAAAAATCGACGTGAAACCAATACCTACTTTCCTTCCTATAGTACATTCATACAGGTAAGAGAACATGAAAATGTGGTGTAAAAGGCTGCGATAACTTTCTCTTGGCAATGTAAGTAATTATAATTATAACCTACATTTTAATCATTAGAGAAAACATGTAGAATAAGATTCCTAATTTTAATCATGAGTGAATGACGCAAAATAAACCACTGTAGAAATTAACATAGGAAAATCGCTAATTGACGCTAAACTAGGCTGTGTAAAAAACGTTTTTGAAATAAAAGTTGTAGGTGTTTTAATTTTTTTTAACTTTGATTACATAGACTTTTGATGTGAAATTAATATTAAGGCCTCAATCTTTAAAAAAAATCCCGTTTTTACCGTTTTTAATGAGAAAAACACAGGAAATCATTAATTGACGCTAAACTAAACATTATAAAATATCTGGTGTGAAACACTCACACGACTTTCTCTTGCCAATGCAAATAATGAAAAATATAACCTAGTACCTATTAGTAATAAAACATTAGAAATAAACAAAAAAACTAACCTCATAAAACAAAACCTAATTCTAATCATGAGTGAAAGACGCAAAATGAAAATAAACCTCAGTTAGGCTTAAAAATACGGAAAATCACTCTTTCAGGGTAAACTAGGGTCTGTGGAGAAAAATTCTTTAAAAAAAAGTTGTAGATCTTTTAATTTCCTACAACTTTAATTATATACGCTTTTATCCAAAATGCATATTAAGGCCGATATCTTAAAAAAAATTACCACGAAATCACAGCCCTCCGAAGAATTTCAGCAGACGTTGCTCTTACCCTATTTGTAAAGCACAAAAAATTTAGTAAAAAAGGCGATTTTTAAAAATATCGTAGCAGCTGTTTTTGAAAAAAATCGCAAAAAAGTGGATTTTTGGAATAAACTATTACACTCCTTTCGGGTGACTGATTTTGATGAAATATTCGTGACGGGTCCACTAAAAGTAGGCCTACCTAATTTAAGTTTCGAGTTTCAATTTTATGGTATATTCTGTTCTTTATTAAAAAATTTCTTAAAATACTATGTTTGGAGTGTAGCATTAAACGGGAGTGAAACGTGGGTGACAGGGGCTGTAGAAAAGAAGAAGATAGAAAATTTTGAAATGTGGTGTTATAGAAAAATGTTAAAAATTAGATGGGTGGTAAAAATAAGTAATTAAGAGGTTCTTAGACGAAAGGATGGAAAAAGAAGGGATAGGTTAGTGGGGCATATCTTAAGATATCCAGGTATTGGTCTATCAATAATGGAGGGTAATATTAAGGGAGTGAATTGTAGAGGGCAACAAAGGTTAGAATATATAAAGCAAATTACAAAAGATGTAGGGTGTTACAGGAATGTAGTTATGAAACGACTTGCGCAAGATAGAAAGCTTGGAAAACTGCATCAAACCAGTAGAGAATGATGATAAAAAAATTCTGTTCTTGAGACATTTCTGGTCTTGAAAACATGTAGTTCCGATGAAAACTCGATTTCAAAAAAACTGACATGAAAACAATACTTTCCTTCCCTAAATATTCATATAAGGCAAGAGAAAGTAAAATGTTATAAATTACAGTAGAATCTCGTCGCCGCGAGTCAGCTGTTTAACAGCTGATTTTCGGTTTCAAAGGTACTGTGGTTCGAATCCTTGTAAGGTTCTTGTAAGGTACTTTTATACGGATTTAAACACTAGACAGTGGTTACCGGTGTACGTTGATGGGTGGGATTCAATTAATCATACAACCTCAGGAATGGTCGGCCTGAGAAATCATTTGGGTGGATCCGTTTCGGGTACTCTGGATTTACCCGTTAGTTACACTCTCGATCAGACCAATTTTAATATTAAAACATTATTACGTGATATATGGTACACAAGTACACCCTTGGCCATGAGGAAATCATAAGAAAGACCAGCACCACGGACCTTGGTGTGTTGTTTGACTCCAAGCTATTATTCCATGAGCAAGTAGCTTCAATAGCTGCAAAAGTTCGAAGGAATTTAGGACTCATAGCTTGGATTAGTCGTGATTTCAAATTTGAGAAGTCAGTACTTAGACTTTATAAGAGCCTTGTGCGTCCTGTCCTCGAATATTGTTCGACGGTGTGAAACTATAGAAGAGACGTCACAGAAAAGGAACTAGAGAGGGTGCAGAAAAGATTAATTCATAAGTTGGAATGTAGATCTGGGAGAAAATTTGGTGGTTATGAGGATGCCCTCTCGTTCTACGGGCTTCAGAGTCTGAGCACGCGGCGTAGAGTGATGGAAGTTCTATACATTTGCAACATTCTGCATTCACGAGTTGATGTTCCGGATATCTCAAAGATTTTTCTGA
Organism: Catonia carolina; assembly: GCA_035578175.1. Taxonomy (NCBI): domain Eukaryota; kingdom Metazoa; phylum Arthropoda; class Insecta; order Hemiptera; family Achilidae; genus Catonia; species Catonia carolina. Next base: position 51,733,829 of record JAQMRL010000006.1, on the reverse strand, counting down.
GGGTGCCTTGCACAGCTTCAAGAAGTTTCAGGCTGTTTGCTGGAGCCACAAGAAGTAAAATAGCTCCAATCAATAGATGTATAGCTACAGCCAATGAAATAAATGGAGAGGTAGATCTGTTTCAGAGAGATGGTAAAATAAAAGAAAAACTATACAGCATACTGTGAAGGAAGGCTGTAAATACTGCGTGATCTTTATGTTATTTTATGTATTTTTATGTTATTTGTGTCCATGTGGTGTATGTTAAGCTCGGCGGCTGACTGTTTTCTAGTGAAGAAAGAATGACTATGTTAAGTTTATAATGGTGCAGTATACTAAGGCGAGATTCTACCTCTGTTCTACTGAACCATCTCGCATCCTTGTGACCAGCCATAGTAGTGGGTGGAGACGGCGGGGTGTAAGGGAGTTTGGGAGCCCCCAAAATAAAAAACAAAAAAAAACAATAAAATAACTTTATTTCACTCTAATTTTTGTACGTTACAATCCGTTCAATTTAGGGCAGTAAGCAACCCCATGACCTAATGAGATGAAGATGATACGTATGACGTGTCAATGAGATGTAGTCATGTACAAACTCGGGTCGAATATTCTTTAGAAAGTGTGGTTATTCGAATCCCAACCAACAGTTAATTCCGGTAACTGCTGTCTGTAATTTTCAAATCCATATAAACGTTAACTACAAATTGACATGCGACAAACTGTCGAATCGGCCTGACATTTAGCAGTGATTTAATGCTTGTAGATTATCAAAATGATAACTCAGTTTTCCATATTTTATTTGGTTTGATATGAATTTGAGATCGCAAAAATTTATTGTTGATAACTACCTATATAGTTGAATCTTAACTTTGTTAATTTTTTAACGAAATCCCTCATAGATTGAATAAACGTAAAAACATCTCCAACAAAAAGCATTAATTTATGCTCATACGTCTTGTACATAAATTATCTGATATGTTAAAAAACAAAGTCTTGTTACTTAATCTTGGTAGTTCTGTTTAGTGTAACTCGAACGTTTAATACATTTGATTGTAACTGACATAGATGTATATTTGACTGGTAACGATTTTAATTTGATTTATCTTCATCTTGTACATTTTTTCATCCACTGTGTTGGTCTAGAATAAAGCCTTCGCCGTGGAGTCAGCTGTTTAACATCTGATTTTCGGAGACAAATGTTCCTGGTTCAAATCCTGGTAAAGGTATAAACTTGTGTACGGATTTGAATAGAGAATGGTTACCGGTGTTTCTTTGATGAAATTAACCATACTCTCTCTGTAATGGTCGGCCTGAGTCTGTACAAGACTATACTTCATTTACACGTAATGCATATCATTGGGTCATGAAAATACTTATTGTTCTTAAATTGAACAGATTGTAACAAACACATTAGGGTTAAAAAGAAATTACGCCACACAATAAGAAAAACCATCATAACTCGCATGAACACTTCCAACAGTCACGTGACGGAATCCTGCATGGTGATTAGTTCTCTTTGAAGTAGGCCAATTTTGTTACCAAGCTCTTTTGGAGTGAGTCAGTTTTGTAACTAAGGTCAATTTTCACATGGCAATTTTACAATGATTTGACCATTTTTGACAGAAAGTAATCTCATATTTGAATTCCTTGAGCAATTAATATAAGAATCAATCAAATTCTCCATTTTGAAAAAATTGAGTTGGCCTTCTTTGAAACTAGGCATTTTATTTTCTCAGGAATGTTCGGCCTGAGTATGTACAAGGCTACACCTCATTTATACGTCATACATATCATCCTCATTTTATTGGGTCATGGAGTTGCTTATTGCTTTAAATTGAACAGATTGCACGTACACAAATTAAGAATAAAAATCTAGGCTACATTTTCCTTTCTGAACTTTAACTATCACATAAGATTCGCTCTTAATACTGGATTTTAGCCATTCTGAATCCTGTAATGTCTAAATCTCAAATAATGAACAATATAACTTATGATTAATCATGAGTAAACAATGCTATATGAAAAACATAACCTAATTTTATTCATAAGTGATTGATGCAAAATGAAAATCAACTTCATCATAAAATAACACAGAGAAATACGTTAGATAAAAACACTAAAATTATAGGCACAATAAAAAATGGAATATTTTGGGTACAAGATGAACGGTCAGAAATACAGATTAAAGATTAAAATTTGTTTTTTATTATTCCTAATTTGTGTACGTTGCAATCTGTTCAATTCAGAACAATAAGCAACCCCATGATCCAATGAGATGAGGATGATATGTATGACGTGTAAATGAGGTGTAGTCTTGTACAGACCCAGGCCGACCATTCCTGAGAGAGTATGGTTAGTTAAACCCCAAGCATCAAAGTACACCGGTAACCACTGTCTAGTATTCAAATCCATATAAAAGTAACTACCTTTACTAGGATTTGAACCAGTAACCTTCGTCTCCGAAAATCAGCTGTTAAACAGCTGATTTTGGCGACGACTTTACCTCTAGACCAACCCGGTGGGTTAAGATTAAAATAAAAATAAAAAGATAAACGTGGTTCGGGTCGAAGAAACACTAAAACACATGTGTTTTATTTACTGTGACTGGTATGATGTAGATGCGAGTGCGCTTGTTAATACCTGGTTGCCAATTACCCTTCTGCTACGGCGTGTTTTTCGTGTTAATGTTCAAATGTCAAAACACGCTCCCAAATAAACTCATTTACCTAAGGCCATTACCGATAGAAAATTGTGAAAAAATTACAGGCATTTTATGCAACACGTACGGTTATTTTAATTTTAAAAACATAAAAATCGGTTGCGTTTTCGTTTGCTACAGTGGGCGAAACACTTTCGCGTGTTAAAATTTTTAGGTTACTTTATATTTTTGGCTGTAACGTGCTAAAATTTAAGTTTATCATGAAATTGTACACAACATAATTTGTAAAAGACATCTTCGAGAATAAAACCATGTTTTACAATATAATTTAGAGTAACATTAGCCCTAATAAATTACAGTTTAAAATTTGCAACGCGAAAATTGGGACAAAAATTTGTGATATTCGAACAGTGTTGCATTGTCAAATTCCTGCCATTCCCCAGCCTCTTTTTCACAATACGTATGTGAATAGTATTGATATTGAACACGTATACAGTTACAAATCCACATACAAAATTATGTAGTAGTGGTAAAAGGATAGGGTTTGCAATAGGCCATGAACAGGTCGAGGGAGCTTTGACGAAGAAAGACAATGTTTCCTCTAAGAACTTCCGCATACCACGCCAACAGTTGAATGTAAAACGATAAGTTTTGATTTTATAGCATCTACACATTATTTTGATTTATTAGGTAGTTCTACAAACCTTATAGATGAAATATTCTATAAGTTATGTCCCAGAAGTTCGCAAAATAATAAAAATATTTTAAATTCGACAACTCAAGGATCTTTATTAAAACTTTTGTTTGTAAATATCTTAAAATTCTTAAAAATTATTAAAATTATTAAAATGTTTTTAAAATCTTAAAATGTTTTTTAAAAATCCTTGAAGCACTTATTTGAACCAATTTTCTAAAATAAGGTTCCTTTTATTTTTTCCAGATAATATTGTGTCCAAATTATTAAAAGTTTTTCCTGTTTTAAAAGATGTAAATTCACGTCTCTCTCTTTAAAAGATTTAAAACAGAATGAATCAACAATCCTTTCTTTTTTTTTTTAATAAAAAAAAGGAATGTTCTTTTTATTTCCTTTGAAATATTTTATGTTATTATTCTTTTTATCTTTCACACCTGAAGGTAGGAAATCATCTGTTATATGTTTATGTTATGTTATGTTTATGTTATGCTTGAATGTATTTAGTTTGTCGTGTGAATGAACGTATGTATAGATGTGTGTGTGCGTATAAGTGTCTTCTTATATTACAATCTTCCCCCCCCCTGGGGTAAATGCAAAAGCAAAAGGATAAGCGATGGGTGTGTAAACGGTAAAAAAGGAAAGGTGAGCAAATAGCAATTGTCGGCTTGAGGTGGTATTTTACTTTCATCCGGGGCTCCCTTTCACAACACATTCATACAGCATGCAAACATCAGATATAGTTTTTTATTACAATCATCTCAAGCTCGAGTGTCGCAACATACATCACCTAAAAATGATTATTTGTAGCGAGTTATGTAACCTTTTTAAGGTTAGAAATGTGTTCTTTAGTTATTTCCCCTCCAATAGTCTTACGCAGTAAGGCTGTAACTGGTGTGGAGAATCCTATGATATAAAATGGTTCCGACCATCGGTATGCCATTTTTGCACAAATATTTTTCCGTTTCGAACTGACGGGATGAGTTTTAAGTAAAACTTTATCTCCCACCGAAAACGGATTTGGATGGCGTGTAGCATTATACCTACGTACCATATTATGATGAGACTTAATTAGTTGTTTCCTAATGTTACACATCATGTTGCTGGAACGGATAGGATTCCTATGAAGGATATCTTGTATATTCCATGCTCTATCTAATGGTGTTTGAGCTGGGAAAGTATGTAATACATCAAATGGACATACACCATGGGCGGTATGTTGAGCCATATTAAAAGCTAATTGAAACCAAAAGAGAGATTTATCCCATGTTGTTTGTGTAGTTGCATGGTACGCGATAAGAATAGACCGAAGATTTCTGTTTAATCTTTCGGCGTGAGATGGTTGTGGGTGATAAGGAGAGAGAGTAGTTCGTTTAATGCCGAGATTAAAGCAAAAGTTTTTAAAAATTACTGAATTAAATGTTTTGGCGTTATCTGTGACGATTAGTCTCGGGATGGAGTAATTTTGAAAAATACGTTTCAATTCCTCTATAATGGATGACGTATTAGTGTTTTTTAATGGAGCTAACCATGTAAATTTTGAAAAACTGTATCACCACTAAAATATATTTGTACCCTTGGTGGGATTTTGGTAGGCTGCCTACTGTATCAATAAATAATGTATCAAATGGTGTTGTCGGAACTCTAGAACTGAGATTCCCCCATTTGTAATTCATTCCAGGTTTGCTGCGTTGACAAGTTGTACAAGCATTCACTTTTAAAGGAATTTCTTTATATACATCTTGCCAATAAAAATGCCGTGTTATTTTGTGTATAGTTTTAGCGACACCTAAATGTCCGCCTATTTCAGAATGATGGAAATATTTAAACACTAAATCTTTTAAAGAATTGGGGAGAACGATTTTGGATGGATTATTGTTTTTGTCTTTTAGACATAGTACTCCTTTGGATAAACAAAATTTATTATCCATTTGTTGTTTTTGTTTAAGGATCAAGGTATCCTGTTCTTGATGTTTTCGTATGTCTGTAAAAGATAGGGGAAACTGTGATAATAGAGCATTGATATAAGACATATTTTTTGCAATATTTTCATTATTTGAATCGTACATCCTCGATAACGCATCAGCAACATTATTATCAGAACCACGGATGTGATTAATTTTAAATTTAAAAACAGATAATCGGAGTAACCACCTAGCTAATCTACCTAACTGTTTAGGTCTGGAAAGAAGCCAGGCTAAAGCTTGATTATCGGTTTCTAAAAGGAATTCACGATGTGCCAGATAGGCCCTAAAATGATTTGTTGCAAAAACAACTGCAAGGCATTCGCGTTCATATGCAGAAAATTTCCTTTCTGCTTCTGTCAATGTCTTGGAAGCATATGCTATGGGTCGTCTAGACCCTTCTTGTTCTTGAAGCAATACAGCCCCTATACCTGTATCTGACGCATCTGTTTGTAAAATAAATTGTTTTGAAAAGTCGGGTATGGATAGTACCGGGGGATTAGTAATTGCTTGTTTAAGATCTTCAAACGCGGTTCTTTGTGAGTCTCCCCAGATAAACTGAGTATTTTTACGACGCAATTTATTTAGAGGTTCGATTCTATCAGCATAATTTTTAATAAATTTAGAAAAATAATTAATCATACCACAGTACCGATGTACTTGTTTCACTGACGTGGGTGCAGGGTACTCCAATATTTTTCGCGTCCTAGTCGAATCTATAGAGACTCCTTTGTATGACAATGTGTGGCCAAGAAATGGTATTTCATTCACTGCAAATGTCACCTTATCAGGGTTGACTGTAATGCCAGCTTTTCGTAGAATCGACAATACTATTTTAATGTGTTTCATGTGTTCTGGAAAACTTTTGGAATATATTAATATATCATTCATGTAATTAAATACAAATTTATATTTAACGTTTTTGAATATGGTATTCATAAGACGTGTTAGAACCTGTGCTCCAGTTGACAAACCGAAAGGTAATCTTTCGTACTCATATAATCCATCTGGGGTACAAAACGCTGTGATTTGGCGAGATTTTTCTGTCAGTGGTATTTGATGATACGCTTGTGCTAAATCTAATGTGCTAAACCATCGTGCATTTGTAAACCATTGAAAAGCGTGATTTATGTTGGGTAAGGGTTGTGCTTCTGAGTCAATTATTAAATTGACTGAGCGGTAGTCTACAACTAAACGACTCGCGCCATTAGATTTTGGAATTAAAAACGCTGGAGATGAATAAGGTGAAACACTCTCTCTAATTACCTTATCTTTTAATAATTTATCTATTTGCTGTTTCATTTGAAGTGTTTTTATTGGATTTAGAGGATAGGGCCTAGATTTTATAATTTCATTATTTTTAAGTTTAATATCATATGTCAATACATGGGTACAGCCTAATTTAGTAGTGAGTACATCTGGAAATTCGTTACATAAATTAGTAATTTTATTTTTAATATACTCAGATTGTTCTACATTATTAATCTGATCTGGGTATGCATTTGTTAAATAAAATTTTTGATTTTTTAACCATTCAAAATTTATTACAGACTTTGTCGCATTAAATATCGCACGTGTTTTTTGTAAAAAATGCATTCCAAGTATTATTTTGTGCTGTATTTTTGTTAATACCTTAAAATTTATTTTCCACGAAATTTTTTGTAAGTTAATTGTAACCCAGACCTGTTTATTGATTTCTAGAGGAAACTTATCAGCTGTAAGACAAATGGCGTTAAAATTTTCCTCCTTTATAACTGCCTTCTTATTTTTTAAAAGTTTATACATTTTTTTAATTAATAATGTTGTGTGTGGAACCGGAATCAATAAGGGCATTAACTACATCGTTTTTGATTTTTATTGTTAAGGCTTTCAAAGTATATTTACTGTTTAACTTTTGTTCCCCTATCTTTAAATGTTTATTTACATTATGTTTACAAATACGTACCATATGATTATGCTGTCCGTATTTGTATTCATTCAGTTTTTTTGGAACATGGTTATTTCCTTTTTGTAACCAAAGTTTACAATTCCTTTTAATGTGACCTAATTTATTACAATAAAAACACTTCAATGTTGTAGCTGCTGTTTGTGATCTGATGTTATTGACTGCTGTACCTTTTAATGTGTTTTGTTTACCTTGAATAGGTACTGTGTTATTTATTGTATTTAGGACACTTGTATTATTTGTTTGTGATAAACCAATATCATTAAGAGTTCTGGCATAAACTCTTTCATACACATAAGTATCTAACTTATTAAAATCTTGTAAATTATTGGGTTTACCAATTATACCTATGTGTGTGGCATATATTTCATTTAAACCCGTTAAAATTATATTAATTAACTCACCTTCTGTTAAATCAAGTCTCAATACATCATGATTCTCTAAAATTTCCTTCATGTATTCTGTTAGAGTTTCCGATTGTGACTGATTTCGATATAACAATTTTAATTTTAATATTTCTTTCATCTTTGGTGTAATTAGTTTATTTACTAAATTTTGATGAAACTGATCAAAATTATGATTTTGTAATGGAGTTTTCAAAAATTTGTTCCGTAAAACCAGTCATAAATGGAGTTAACAAAACCAGAGGTAAATTAACTGCATAACGTTTCTGTATTTGTTTGATAATTTTAATATTTCTTACTAATGTATCAATGTCGCGACCATCAGTAATAGTTAATTGTTTTAACTCTTGTTCAATTGGATTTGCAATTTTTGTCCAATTGAAATTTAATTCACGTTGGAAACATAATGGATTGTTATTACCTGCTGCATCCAGTATGCCAATGTCAGGGACTTCATTTCGAAGAACGGGGTTTAATATCTCTGGATAAGGTGCAAGGTTAATTTGATCACCATTTGGAATTTCTTCCCTTCGATCAGGCAAGAAATTATTCTGCACCCGTGCCCTTTCACAATTTAGATTTTGTTCACAATTAGGTCTAACTTCAAAATTATGACATTCATTTGCTTTCCAAACATCAAACCTTTCCTTTAAATTCTGAAAACCGACTACTTTATCCGGTTTGTTTGGCAATATAAATGTCAATATTTTGTTAAGCCTATCATCAAACATTTTAGTATTATATGTTTCTAATTCAGTTAAGTTTTCAATGTTTCTTAACCGTGCAAAATAATTTTGACAGTCCGTCAGTTGTTTTTCGAAATCAAATCTATGTAATGTGTTTAAGTCAATTTGCCGTCCGTTCTCTAAGAGTTTTTGTAGTCTTTGTCGTTTTTGTCTTATGTTTCCCGTTGTCGTGCTTCTCGGTATCCTAAGTTGGAAGTTAATGTTCGTTTCGTCTAATTTATGAGTTTCAAGGATCGGTCCGTCCATATCTATTTTGTTTCGTTTGTTTATTGTTATATTTATATACGTGAAACAGATGACTTACCAGTCAGAGTCTGTATACCTGATCAGATGTGAATATTTTCTTTTTTATAATTTAACTTTTTGTAAATTTTAGAAAAATGGTTGTATTATTTTTAACTTTTCTTCTTTTTGGCCTTCGATTCCTTTTGTCCAATTATTTTTGTTTGATTAAATTTTTCCGCTATCTTGTCCTTTTATTTGTTATTTAAATTTCCTTCCCAAAGTATTGTATTGTTAAATTTATTTCTTGAAATCTCTTATGTCGAATCCTGAATTTCATATCCTGGTCACGGCACCATTTTTTGTCCCAGAAGTTCGCAAAATAATAAAAATATTTTAAATTCGACAACTCAAGGATCTTTATTAAAACTTTTGTTTGTAAATATCTTAAAATTCTTAAAAATTATTAAAATGTTTTTAAAATCTTAAAATGTTTTTTAAAAATCCTTGAAGCACTTATTTGAACCAATTTTCTAAAATAAGGTTCCTTTTATTTTTTCCAGATAATATTGTGTCCAAATTATTAAAAGTTTTTCCTGTTTTAAAAGATGTAAATTCACGTCTCTCTCTTTAAAAGATTTAAAACAGAATGAATCAACAATCCTTTCTTTTTTTTTTTTTTAATAAAAAAAAAGGAATGTTCTTTTTATTTCCTTTGAAATATTTTATGTTATTATTCTTTTTATCTTTCACACCTGAAGGTAGGAAATCATCTGTTATATGTTTATGTTATGTTTATGTTATGCTTGAATGTATTTAGTTTGTCGTGTGAATGTACGTATGTATAGATGTGTGTGTGCGTATAAGTGTCTTCTTATATTACAGTTACACTGAAGATAGGACGACTTCAAAATTAACTTGGCAACTTACAACCATCGTTTCAGCCTTACTACCAGCTCATTTGGATTGTGTTTTATATGAAATTATAGAGCCATTCAAAGCGCGTAAATTGATGTATGAACCGAAAATGTCGCTTCATAAATACGTTTGCTGTAAGCTTTTAAACCTGGTAATTACCAGGGCAACTGAGATTGCCACCCGTAGCAGAAGGGTTAAGCGGATGATGTGATGGTTACAACAGTTCTGAAAGAGAACTCTTAGGTAAAAAAGAGAATTTGATCAAAATGGTTGCCAAATGCCTATGTATTTTTGTCAGTTACAATATAATGTAAAACCTTTCTCTTTAACCTACGGTGAAAAGAGCCGCCATTTTAAATTATTAAACACTTAGAAAATAAAAGGCCGGTGATTATGCCAAACTCTACCCTTTCCGTCTCCCCTAAAATCATAAACTAACCCCTACCTAAAATTGTACCATTTGTCCACGTTAAGTACGGTGCGTGCCTTCCCCTCCTCAAGACAATAAAACTCCCACATAACTGAAAAAGGCCACTGAAAAAGAAAAAAAAGAAAAGAGCCGCTCTTAAACCCACTTGTCCCTTAATATAAATTTTCATCCACGAGTAACTTCTTAAAATACATTACCTCCTTTGAAGTCCCAGTCCCAATCCCGCAAGAGCCAGAATCCTATTTCCTAATTTAAACTATAAAATTCCCCCTAAATTTCATGAGGTTGCAATTATTCGGTAAAATTGTTCCCCGAGCGACCAGGTGTTCCTTAACACGATGTCGCCATCATAGGGCTTCTCAGCCCTCTCAACCAGGATTCAGGATTCAGGATTCAAAACCTTTAAAGTTATAGGCAACTCAATCAATATTAAATAACATTAATGTATTAGTTTTTTGAACGTAGAAGATAATTTATGCACGTGATGTGTAAGCATAAATTTACAGTTCTTTGTGTTGTAGATAGAACCAACTGTTGCTTATGTTCAGCCTACTATGAGAAATATCGTTAAGAAATTAGTGAACTCTTTCAATAAAGAATATATTTCAAAACTGAAAATTAATGCTAATCAACCTCGAAAAACTGAGCTGTATTTCTCGACAATTTTCAAGCACTGGTCATTTTAAGGGGAAGTTTACCTTTTCATAATAAAATCTGGTATGAAACAATTATACGACTTTCTCATACCAATGTAAATAATGAAAATATAACCTACGTTTAATCATTAGTGAAAAATTTTAAATGAAAAACATAACCATGAGTGAATGACGCAAAATGAAAATCAACCTCTGCAGTACTTAAAAATACAGAAAATCACAATGAGGCTAAACTACCAGTAAGTGCTGTAGAAAAAACGTGAGAAATAAATTGTATGTTTTGTAATTTCCGAAAACTTTAGATATGTACATTTTTGCCCTATTATATGTGGGAGCATTTTAAGACCGCAATCTTAGAAAACTATTTTTTACCACAAAAGCACAGCCTCCCAAAAAATTTAGAAGAGGTGTTCCTCGTCCTATCTTTTAGAGCATTAAAAATGTAGTAAATTAGGCAATTTTGAATAAAATTATAGGAGCCGTTCTAGAGAAAATCGGAACAAGTAAAAATAATAAAGAAGATAACCTACAAATAGATCCTTCCATTTCGAAAACATGACACGTAGTATCCAAGAAGCAGAAGTTCGACAGAGATGATTCAAGTGAAAAACACTAGAATGCGCCTCTGTCCACTCACGAACGCAATGTCAAACCGAGAAAGAGCGCCAGTTATTTAAAACACAACCAACCAGTAACGTAATACAACAACAGACGTTACAGTCGGGGGTCACGTATCGAAAAATTGGAAAAATTATGATGTTTTTGTTTTTTGTTGCATAATGTTGCTTGAAATTTCCGCTAAAAAATGGTGTAAATATATTATGTTTCTCCGATAATTATAAATATTTTTAAATATTATTTTCATTAACCTCTACAGCTGGTGCAACTACTCACACCAAAACAAAAAAAATTTTACATTTATTTTATATATTTATTTTACCATTATTTTTGTTCTAATACTATTTTAATTTGAAATCTAAGGTTGGAAGTACCGTAGTAAGTTGTATTATCATAGCACATGTGTTATTTTGCCGTTTTATTACAGTTGTTTTAGTGTAAATATTTACTAACAAAAGTGTGTTACTAGGATCGTGTTTATTTATTAAAATGAGTGTTTTCGAAAATTTAAATTTAAATTTAAAACAATTTAAATTTGTAAAAAATTAAATTTTTTATTAAATTTTTAAATTATCACCAAAAGGTCTTTTCGAAAAAAAATTGTAAAAAATGTTTACATTATCAATTAGAACATTTTTTCCGTTCAAAATGTGCAGAAAAGAATGATCTAAAAGATTTAAAAAAAAATTAAGTTTCTACCTTATGTAGTTCCTGAGAAAAAGGTACAAACGTTAACATTGTGAAGTATAGGGATACGTGACCCCCTTAAGACTGCCCTAGCTCGGTCTAAACCGTAGGGTACTGGGCGCCGACCGTGTCGGACTGTCATCTGTCATGACCTTGATAAATCCTTTCGCGAGGAGTCGAAGACAGCACGGTCTGCACACGGTACCAGCACAGTCCTACATGAGTAAATTAGAAACGACTTGTCCTAAGAATTCAGATAGACTAGACCATTTTTCATTTAAAACAGTCACGACACGGTAGCAGCACGGTCTGCGCACAGTCCTACATGTGTAAATTGAGCTTTATTGAGCTATTACATCGACCTAATGCATTTGCATGAACCTAATGCGTTGGTCTAATGCATTGAACCAATTATTTTACCTTAAAATTTTCTGAAAGCCAGGAAAAAACACCGCAGAATTAGAGGAGACGCCATAATAAGCTTGCCGGTATAGCTGCGAACAGTTCGGATTCAGTCTGTAGACTTCGTGTCTCAGTACCGACTGCCTATTAAATCACAGGCGCTCAACGATGTAAAGTCCAGCCTCTCTTAGTTTGCTCCTAATGTAAACAAATAATAACGTCACTGAGCATGCGCATTGTATGAAAATGTGTACACGCTGATTAAAAAGTACCAACAAAATACTTTCAAAAGTATTTAAATACAAAATACTTTTAAAAGTATTTTTATAAATAAAATTGTTACGCCTACATCATATAATGACTGATGTTTTTAGTACTTTAAGTACGTATAATTTAAAAAATAGTTAACTTAATAGTAATACGACATCCATAAAGTCGCAGACTCTAGCGTGCACCCTGTAGTAGGTGGCTTTTGTTTGTTGACAGTAGGAGCAAACTTAGGACGGCTGAACTTTAAATTATCATCTATTAGCGACGTTAAAAACATTCAATTGTAAACATTGTAGCTATACTGTCTGTCTATAACTTGATGGCCTCCGGCAGAGAGGAGCAATATGCGGATTGTAAAACCATTTCACAAAACATAAATCTAATTTTTTAAAGTTACTAAAACTTGTCGGGTATGACATAAAACAAAGTTTTTTTTCAAAAATTATTATTTCGAACATCACATGCTTAATGAGATAAGACTAATGTATAATTTAGTAAAAGGTTTGTTTTTGAAGAAAACCCCGTATTTTTTTAAATACATCGTCATAGTTGTTCAACAACTATTTCACGAATTATCATAATATTTGGCAGGTTTGTTTTGTAATAATTATGGAAAATGATAATGCAATAAAATTTAACAGAAATAATTACTTTTTACGTTACGAATTAATTTCATAAATAGATTTTGTAAAATCGCGAAACATGACATATAAAATCCAGCATGCGAGGCACTTTTCGGTCTTTAGAGATAACTATACATATGCAGGAAATCAGATATGAAACGACTTGCGCAAGACAGAACAGCTTGGAGAACTGCATCAAACCAGTAGAGAACTGCATCAGAAAAAAATGCAGGAAACGAAATAAAAAGACAATTTTCAGTTAATTTTAAAATTTTATTGCATCACAGTTTTCATAATTATTACAGAACAAACCAGCCAAATATTTTGTTAATCCGTAAAATAGTTGTTTAACAATGACGACGTAGGCCTACTTGAAAAAAATACAGGTTTTTCTTCAAAAACAAAACTTTTACTAAATTATATACTATCTCATTAAGCGTTTGTTTTTCGAAATATTTTTTTTAGAACAAAAAACATGTGAATTACTTTGTTTTATAAAAGTACGTTATTTCCGAAAAGTTTCAGTTACTTGAGAAAAATTTGATGTATGTTTTCTGAAATGGTTTTACAATCCGCATTTGGTTCCCTCTGCCGGATGACATCAAGTTATAGACAGACAGTACATTACACAGTTTCTGAAAAACTGTGATAAAATACGTTTAGAAAACGTGCTCATAATAATGGCTCTCGATGTTAGTTCGTTTATTTTAATAATCTGTACATAAAAAATGACAGCTCTCGATTAGAAAACAAAACAATTCGTTTTGTAAAATGATTAATAACCTCTATTTAGTTATTTTATTCGGTTTACAATTTATAAAAAAAAGTATTGAAGTAAAATGTAGATTTGCTTAGAATCGAGATTGTATTCTTATAAAATATTAACTCTCAACACGTTGGCAAATTCATTTGTTCTGATTAGATTTAATGCTGTATGACGTTAGATAATACACAAAGACTTATTTGTTAGGTATTGTATTTAGTTTTATTAAAATTTATTCAAAAATTAGTTTTTACTGTAACAATGAGTAAAAATCTTAACGTTAATACATAAAATATTCTGCTTCATTATTATTTCCTTATCATACCAAATTCAAATTAATTTTTCAGTTCCATGCTTCATTTTGTTGTTTCAAATTGATAAAATGTAAAACCTCTTGAAATAATTTTTTACAGTTTAATTCACAGTAAATAAATTTAATATTTTTTAAAAAATTTGTTAATATGAGTTTTTAAAACAACTAAATTATTGTGATCTACCATCAGTTATTAAATTATTAACAAAATTATTTTGTTAATGTAGTCTTACAAAACTTTGACTCTATGTAATATGTAATACTATATCATCAAAATGTGGCAAAGGGAGAATCCTGCAAAAACAAAAATTGGAAGAGGAGGGAAAAGTATATTAGTAAACTGCTTATATTATTAGGATTCGCGGACGATTTGGCCCTGTTGGCTCTGATCATGACTGAAGTGCGTGCGCAAATTGCTAGCCTTGAAAATATATCCCAAAAAATATTTTCCAATGAAAATACTGAAATCATGGCTATCGGCCCACTGTCCATAATAAATTTAGAATTAATGGTAAAGAAATTAGATTTTATTTTATTTCCTTTATTACTCCTCCAAAAGAGCACAGCCCGTGCTTGGAGGAGGATCACTCTAAATACAAAAAAATACATTGCACAAAATAAAACTACAATATCAATAATAGCCCTGATAAAAAAAACAAAGAGTAAAAAACAGTTATTACCAATACTATATCACTTATTACATAAAAAAATAAGTCACACAAAAGAGAAAATGATCAAAATAACATTAAAAAACACGTTAGTATACTGAGCGGCGTACAGCTGTGCACATGGATCCCGTGCTATTAGGCCTAACCAACCTGAAAATATCTACTACTGTTTTCTATCATGTTTTTACGGTAAATAATTTCGCTTCATGCAACATTTTATAGATTTATTTTAATACATACAAAATTTTAATAATATGAAGTTGTGCTTCTTTTCCACGGAAAACTTTTTATGAATATTTTCACTTAATATAATTATTTGTTGTATTTTCATGTGTTATTGATTAATTTATAAATGGCTGCCACATTTTTGTTTACCTTATATGTATTAGAAAGCCATTAAATTTCTACCTCTTAAGTCAATAATTCTTTCTTTTTGCGCTGCGCGCAGTAACGAGGCTCTCTGAAGTAAAAAACTTTATTTTTATTTCATACATAATCACTTATTGTCATCTTCAATATACACTCCTTATCTATCCCTACAACGCTCCATGCGAATTTTTCATTGTTGGAAACAGTGCTGGAAGTCATCTTCTGTCAGCTCCTTCAGGACACGTGCCGCTTTCTCTTTTACAGCTTCCACAGACTCAAATGTTGTCCCTTTTAATGCAGATTTCACCTTAGGGAACAGGTAGAAGTCATATGGTGCAAGATCTGGTGAATAAGGTGGATGTTCTAACACTGAGATGCTGTACTTGGCTTGGAACCTCTTGTCAGATAACGTGGAATGAGCTGGTGCATTGTCTTGGTGAAGAACCCATGATTTGTCCTTCCACATTTTGGGGCGTTTTATCCTTACTCTTTGACGTAGTTTAGAAAGTACCTCAAGGTAGTAATATTAATTAATTGTTTGACCTTCAGGAACCCAGTGAAGGTTCTTCCCTTTTAGGAAATTATAAAGCATACAATTTATTTCACACGTTTTTTCTACATCGCTTAGTTTACCCTCATGAAGTGTTTTTCTGTTTATTTTTAAGTACTGCAGAGGTTGATTTTCATTTTGCGTCATTCACTCATGGTTATGTTTTTCATTTTACATTTTTCACTAATGATTAAACGTAGGTTATATTTTTCATTATTTACATTGGTATGTGAAAGTCGTATGTTTGTTTCACACCAGATTTTATTATGAAAAGGTAAACTTCTCATTAATAAGACCATTGCTTGAAAATTGTCGAGAAATACAGCTCAGTTTTTCGAGGTTGATTAGCATTAATTTTCAATTTTGAAATAAATTCTTTATTGAAAGCAGTTCACTAGTTTCTTAACGATATTTCTCATATCAGGCTGAACAAAAGCAACAGTAGGGCCTATCTACGTAACAAAGAACTGTAAATTTATGCTTACACATCTCGTGCGTAAATAACCACGTATTTAAAAACACACGTGAAATACATTTATGTTATTTAATATTGATTGCATTGCCTGTGACTTGAAAATTTTTAAATTTTATTGTAACTGGTACAAATATATATACTATTTGGACCCTTTTTGTTCAAATTCTCTCTTTTTACCTACTGTCGATTTTTTTATTGTAGATACCCGTGTTTGGAGCCTTGTTTCTTCAAAACGGCTTGTTCAATTTTTACGTACTATACACCAAAATTTAGCTAATTTCACTCTGCGTTGTTACATGGCAGTTTAAAAATTTTAGCTTGTTTTAATATTCCGATATCAGGTTAAGAAGAAAAAGAGCCGGTTTTTTTATTGCTGCGATACATTGGATGCATTTAGAGGCTTATAACTCAAAAACTGCACGACCGATTTATTTGAGATTTCGCTGGAATATAAACCTGTATGTTGTTATTTTACGTACGAAATTTCAGATTTGTAGCTCATTTATATTTTGAGTTATTAGTAAAATTCTGAACCCCTGTTAACTACGTAACCGCTCATTAAAAAACCATTTAAACCATTTAGGTAATTTTAAAAAACCATTCTATTCAGTATAAAAAAATGAATACAAATTCATTAATGTTATGGAACAGCGATTGACCAGTTATTCAGTAGAATTTTTAAGATATTTAAATAATGGTTGATGTTGCGGGGGTAGAAGAAGCTTAACCACGTTGCCACGTCTTTTAATCGGTTGTGTTTTTTTCTCTTCTTTTCTCTAGTAGGCCCACCGAGTTACAACGCGGCAACATGGTAAGTGTCTTCCACTCTTCGCAACATCAACCATTATATAAACATCTTAAAAATTATTCTACCGAATAACTGGTCAATCGCTAGTCCATAACATTAATGAATTTGTATTAATTTTCTTATACTGAATACAATGATATTTTAAATTGCCGAATTAATGAGCAGTTACGGAGTTAACAGGGGTTCAAAATTTTACTAATAACTCAAAATCTAAATACGCTACAAATCTGAAATTTTGTACGTAAAATAACAACATACAGGTTTATATTCCGGCGAAATCTCAAATAAATCGGTCGAGCGGTTTTTGAGTTATAAGCCTCTAAATGCATCCAATGTATTGCAGCAACAAAAAACCGGCTCTTTTTTTAACCTGATATCGAAATATTAAAAAAAGCTAAAAATATGAAACTGCCACGTAACAACGCAGATTGAAATTAGCTAAATATTCGTGTATAGTACGTTAAAATTGAACAGGCGGTTTTGAAGAAACAAGACTCCAAACTCGGGTATCTACAATAAAGAAATCGACAGTAAGTGTTCTCTTCCAGAACTGTGGTATACTGTGGACAATTTGAACTGGCGCAACTCTTGCTTGACGTGTACACACAGTTCCGCATAAAGTATATCCATAACCTATTCTTTCAACAAGGTTTACAAATTTTAAAGTACGAAAATGCCTACAACCTTATTTCAACGTTCAAACATACAAATAATTATTTCATTTTAAAATGTGTATTTAATTTGTTCCAGTAATTTAAATTAAAAATAACAAAAACTAAACTGCAAAAACTCACTAAACTATACACTACAGACGCACGCAACTAATTAAAAAAATTGGTCTAACTATATCATGAACAGGAAATCATATATATGAAAACAAATTAGTCCCATCATTCTGTCTGACAGATTATTAATAACAGTGAAAACAAAGCGTAGTGATTGTGCGTGAGTCACACATTACAGTAGCGATTGTGTACTTCTGTGACTGTACCGTCGTTGCATGGCGAGTGGCGAAGAGTGGAGTAGATAAACACTGAAGCTGCTTGTGCCAATTCGAATTGTCCAAGGTGTAATCATCACACATCATTTCTGCTTAATTGGCAATTAGTATAAACAGCGCACTCGCATCACAGTAATAAAACAAAGTAAAGTAAGTAAGTAATAAAGTAAGTAAAAGGTGTTTTAATGTTTCTTCAACCCGGACCACGTTTATCTTTTTATTTTTCCTTTAATCTTTATTTCTGGGCCGTTCATCTCGTACCCAAAATATTCCATTTTTCATTGTGCCTATAATTTTAGTGTTTTTTATCTAACGTATTTCTCTGTGTTATTTTATGATGAAGTTGATTTTCATTTTGCATCAATCACTTATGAATAAAATTAGGTTATGTTTTCATATAGCGTTTACTCATGATTAAACATAAGTTATATAGTCCATTATTTGAGATTTAGACATTACAGGATTGAGAATGGCTTAAAAACCAGTATTAAGATCGAATCTTATGTGATAGTTAAAGTTCAGAAAGGAAAATGTAGCCTAGATTTTAATTCTTAATTTGTGTACGTGAAATCTGTTCAATTTAAGGCAATAAGCAACTCCGTGACCCAATAAAATGAGGATGATATGTATGACGTATAAATGAGGTGTAGTTTTGTACATACTCAGGCGATCATTCCTGAGAAAGTAAAATGCCTAGTTTCAAAGAAGGCCAACTCAATTTTTTCAAAATGGAGAATTTGAATTCTTATATTAATTGCCCAAGGAATTCAAATATGAGATTACTTTCTGTCGAAAATGGTCAAATCATTGTGAAATTGCCATTTGAAAATTGACCTTAGTTACAAAACTGACTAACTCTAAAAGAGCGTGATAACAAAATGGCCTACTTCAAAGAGAACCAATCACCATGCTGGATTACGTTATGTGACTGTTGCAAGTGTTCATGGGAGTTGCTAATGACGTTATTTTTTATTGACAAAACAATTTGTCTTGAGGTATAAACAGGGGTTCATTCGGCTATAGACTACTGATTATTTTTCTCTGTTACCGACGTAAGTAAAATATTTTACTTATCCACAATTGCTTCTATCATTGGGATGCATTTTACATTTTTTCCATGTACTTTATAAATTGTCTTAATTATTTTGTATTTCAGAATAAACTTTTTAAATTCAGTAGTTAACGCATACAGT
This sequence comes from Catonia carolina, assembly GCA_035578175.1. NCBI lineage: Eukaryota > Metazoa > Arthropoda > Insecta > Hemiptera > Achilidae > Catonia > Catonia carolina. The sequence continues at coordinate 51,714,476 of JAQMRL010000006.1, read as the reverse complement.
GACATAGAATACAATGATTAATGTGACCAATATGCGATGAAAAGATTGGTCCGCTATTGCGTCCAATATAAAATATATCGTTTACACTAACATCGGTTAAAACCACATATCGGTTTCAGTGACAACTGTATGAATTTTCAACTATGCCGTTTATCTCACAACCGTATGATTTCAGGGTGTTACTCATTGTTTTGTCTAGTTTTAACGTGTTTCTTCTTGATAGCGTTAGTCTTATAACGCTAAAAAAGCTAATAAAACGCTAAAAATGGTACTAGCAATAGTACCTATTTCGTGTCGGGAGTTTGGTTACTATTAAGCCTATCTTTTTATTGCTTTCTCTTGCCTATACGAATACATAGGAAGGAAAGTATTGTTTTCATGTTGATTTTCGAAATAACGTTTTCACCGGATCTACACGTTTTCAGATCCCTGAACCCAAAAAACATTTTTTTAGCGATTGGTGTGTGTGTGTGTGTGTGTGTGTGTGTGTGTGTGTGTGTGTGTGTGTGAACAGAATATCTCAAGAACGGAACATCGTACAATCTTGAAACTTAAGTTAGATACTACTACCGGACCCGACACGAACATTTTCATCAAAATCGGTCTACCGGAAGTAGTAGTTTATTCGGGTAATTTTTCACTTTTTTGCGATTTTCTCAAAAACGACTCCTACGATTTTTTTATAAATCGCCTCATTTACTAAATTTTTATGCTCTACATGATAGGGTAGGCGCCATGTCCGCTAAAATTCTTGGAAACGCTGTTTTCTCGTAAAAAATTATTTTTTTGAGATTGCGCCTTTAATATGCATTTTGGCGCAAACATAATTAAATAAAAGTTGTAGGGAATTTTAAATCCTATGACTTTTATTTCAAACATATATATATTGTATACACAATTATTGTTCAAACATATTGTATAACGCTAAGTTTAGCGGTAATTAGGGATTTTCCAATTTTTCCATTAAAATCTGTAAAACAAATAGATTTTTTAAGATTTCAGTCCTAGTATGGATTTTACGACAAAAGTGTATAGTCAAATATATAGGAAATTAAACGATCTACAACTTTTATTTATAGAATTTTTCTCCACAGAGCCTAGTTTAGCGTGAAAGATTGATTTTCCGTATTTATAAGCTAAACTGAGGTTCATTTTCATTTTGTATCATTTACTCATGATTAAAACAAGGTTATGATTTTGAGGTTAGTTTTTTTTGTTTATTTCTAATGTTGATTACTAATATTAGATTATATTGGTCATTATTTGCACTGGCAAGAGAAAGTCGTGTGTGTTTCACACCAGATATTTTTTTGTCTTAAATACAGCACTGATCTACAGTTTTATTGTCCTGTTTACTCTAGTTTAGTTCATATCTCTTGTGTGAACCCGTCCGTTATTTTTGTATTTATACAAACGTCATCTTACAATGATGGAAAAAGCACACATTATTTGGTGTTTGGAAAAAGATGAAACGAACGGGAATATTGCAAGGGAGTTCAACGTTGGACACTCTATAATATCGACAATTTGGAAAAACGGGAAAAATTCAGAGTAGTTATGATGACGGTAAATAGAAATCGTGGCGACTTCGACAATCAAAAATCTGGTGGTTCAGTCCAAAAATAATTTCCCTATCTTTACGTAAATCCAAAATAGTTTTTTTTAAAATGGCCGGCATTTTAAAATGGAACATCAGACTTCTATTTTTAAATGTTCATATAGAGAAAATTCTGATCTTCAACTTACTTAAACGCCGTTCTTTAATGAAAAGCTAAGACGGAGTAACTGACGTTTAAAAACCACATTAAAGGAAAACCGGCTAAAATCTGAGTAGTACTCTTTATGCGTAAATTGCTGCATCTCCGACTAGTTTCAAGTTAAAATAATCTAAGTCAAACCAATCAACGCAGAAAAGAACAGGCTTTAATTTAGTGTAGTGTTCAAAAATATTCGCTATGTTTTTTTTTTGAGATAAAGCTCTTCAAACGAGTACGGAGAGGTGAAATGGCATGCCTCTAAGCACCTGCGATGTAGCATGCGACATCGCACGAGTGTGGACATAACTATTTACGAGGGTTATCCAGAAAATAACCTCTGTTTTGAAATAAAAAGTAAACGAGTGAAGATACAAAAACTTTATTATATACATATTAAAACTACAGTTTTTCTCTATTTTTCGATATAGTCGCCAAACAGATTTAAGCACTTGTCGTACCTTGGAACAGTGTTCGAAATACCCTCTGCATAAAAATCTGCCGCCTGTGAATGTAGCCAACCATTCACGGCGTTTTGAAGCTCTTCGTCATTGGCGAACCGCTGAGATGCAAGCCACCGCTTCATGTTCGGGAACAGGTGAAAGTCACTAGGAGCCAAGTCCGGGCTGTATGGGGGATGATCGAAAACGTCCCATTTAAACTTGGCCAAAAGTTCATTTGTTCTTCGAGCTTTATGAGGGCGAGAAAACAAATGAACTTTTGGCCAAGTTTAAATGGGACGTTTTCGATCATCTCCCAAACAGCCCGGACTTGGCTCCTAGTGACTTTCACCTGCTCCCGAACATGAAGCGGTGGCTTGCATCTCAGCGGTTCGCCAATGACGAAGAGCTTCAAAACGCCGTGAATGGTTGGCTACATTCACAGGCGGTAGATTTTTATGCAGAGGGTATTTCAAAGACTGTTCCAAGGTACGACAAGTGCTTGAATCTGTTTGGCGACTATGTCGAAAAATAGAGAAAAACTGTAGTTTATAATATGTATGTATATAATAAAGTTTTTGTATCTTCACTCGTTTACTTTTTATTTCAAAACGGAGGTTATTTTCTGGATAACCCTCGTACTAGTTGCGCTTTAAAAAATTGTACAGTTGTAAATAAAAATAAAGTTGAAGCTAAAAAAAAAAAACATTACTAAATTTCAATGAATTTATTGTTATCTTCTTCTAACTGTTTACAGAAACTGTAAACAACCATTAAATTATATATGTCAATTGCAATTGTTACACAGGAAAGAAACAGGAATGGAATAATTAGTATACTTGTTACAGGAACAAAATTAAAACCGTTATCAAAAATCAATTTTAACCACAGGTAAATCACAACACAGGATACAATATTAACAAAGATCGTAAATATAACATGACCAACAATCCAACTTTTTAATAAAATTGTTTCTTCCTTTGTAGCACCAACAACAAGACAAATTGATAAAATTGTTGTTCCCACACCGAATACAATAATCATCAATGTTGATATTGTCAAGTTATCATCAACCCTTGAACTTTCAAACTGACTAAATTTTCCTCCTATAACACAAAATTTAATTACTACCAAAAGGAGAATTCCGAGTAATACAAGAACGATACCACCAAATAAATCATTGTATCCAAGATGTAAACAACCTTTCTTTAAATCCATACATTTGTAATACGAATTTACACGAAATGCCATTGAAAATCACAAAAATGTATTTATTATCTGAAACAAAATTCCTTGATATTGAGTAAACTTGTATAGAAACTTATTCAAATTTCGGTATAAAACGTTTCTTTAATCCAAACTTTAGACTTATTTTTTCACAGCTGTAGTTATTTATTTATTCTTCTTTTTTTGTTTTTAATTGGTTTATATGGTCGCATCAACATTCTAAGTTTTTAGCGACCCCATTACATAAAAAACACTAATTACTTTTATGACTTTTAAATTATAAATTATTTTATATGAATAGCACTTTTATCTTTGCACTAAAATTGTCTTTGAATATTTATAAATTGTATAAAGTCCAGTGTCTTTGTGTACTGTGTGTGATTAACACAATCTTTGTAATTGTCCGGTAAGTGAAATTGTCTCCGTATAGTGTTCAGTTTATTCTTCTATGAATATTTATTCTTCTTATGTGTACACGATGAGCTTTCCTGACGACAACATCAGTATTAGGATGCGCTAACAGTACAGTAACGGGAGTCAAAAACTTATGAATCTTGAAGGGTCCAAACCAGCGAGTCATCAGCTTAGCAGATTGCTTGTTGATAGCGGAGCTTAAATTGTGTTTTTGGCACCAAACCAAATCTCCGATTTTAAAAACATTCTCCTTTCTTCCTTTATTATACTGCACAGCGTATTTCCTATGTGCTTTTATTAGATCATCCTTAGCACTCTTCCATACTTCCGCCACATCGCGCACATTGCGAGGCAAAAGATCACTAATCTTCCAGAGGTTGGACAGAGGACAAGAAGGCTGGATTTTAAAAATAACATTGAAAGGGGAATCCTTCAAGGAATCGTGCATAGAAGTATTAAAAGCAATTTGCAGCCACGTAAGAGATAGATCCCAAACAGTTTGAGAGTCGTGGTGAAAAGCAATCAAAGCCGCCTTAAGATTGCGATTGAAGCGTTCGGCGTTGGACGGTTGAGGATGGTAAGGCGACAGGGTAGCAAAACGAATACCTAACGAAAACAGGAAATTACGGAACTGATTGGACGTGAAGCAAGAAGCGTTGTCGGTAATAATAATAGCCGGGAAACCAAAATGCTGAAAAATATTGTCCTTAAGGGCTTTTATGGTACTAGACGTGGTAGCTTCACGTACCGGACACAACCAGGTGAACTTGGAAAAGGAGTCAACGACGACCAAGATGTAACGGTTGCCACTGCGGGTTCGGGGTAACGGACCAACATGGTCAATCTGTAGAACGTGAAAAGGACGGACGGGGACAGTGGAAGCGAGAAGACCTATTTTAGTATTTCTAGAGGGCTTGCTAGTGGCACACGTGGTACAAGACCGGATACGGTGTTCGATGTCACGAGACATAGAAGGCCAGAAAAAGAACTGGGAAATTTTGCGCCGGGTCTTAATGAAACCTAGATGTCCACCTAACAAAGAATCGTGATCTTAGGCAAACCCCATATCCACAAGATGAGCGGGAAGAACGACACGAGAATTAAAGGGGCCAAAAGGTTTAATACATAAAACACCTTTGGAAAGGAAATACTTATTAGAGGGGTTAACATCCTTTAAAGAAATAATTAAGGGCGCTAAAACAGGATCCTGATTTTGATGGTTGGACAAATCGGAATAGGCAAGGGGGAAATCGTTCAGGATGGGGAGGCATACAATATTGCTTTCTTCAGCAGGAACATCGCTCTGATCAAACATACGCGACAACGTATCCGCAATCACATTCTGTGTACCCTTAATATGAGTGACCTTAAATTTCATTGACATTATCTTGGCGATCCAACGCCCAAGTTTGCCTAAGGATCTTGGCCGAGCCAGCAACCAAGATAACGCCTGGTTATCAGTTTCTAATTCAAACTCGCGATGCTCTAAATATGGCCGAAACTTTTCTATCCCATAGACTACGGCCAAACACTCAAGCTCATAAGCCGAGGCTTTCCTCTCCTGACGGGTTAAGTTTCTAGAAGCATACGCTATGGGCTGTCGCGAACCATCAATCTCCTGCATCAGCACAGCTCCCAGCGCACATGAACTCGCATCGTTTTACAAAATAAATCCTTTGGTGAAGTCCGGCATACGTAAAACAGGCGGGCTACAAATAGCAGCCTTTAGCTTTTCAAAAGCCTCCTGAGTCTCGACGGTCGACTTGAAAACACTTTTCTTACCACGCAAGGCGTTCAAAGGAGCAGCAATCTCTGCAAACTTAGGAATAAACTTCCGGAAAAAATTTACCATCCCAACAAACCTAGACACAGCCTTAGCGTTTTTAGGTTGTGGAAAATTCTTGATGGCAACAGTACGTTCCGGGTTAACCTTGACACCTTCCGCAGAAACAATATGACCCAAGAAACCTATCTCACTAACGGCGAATTTAATTTTGCTAGGATTAACGGTCAGGCCAGCGCTAGACAACCTACAGAGAATCTCGCGCACGTGATCTACATGACTACTAAAATCTTCGGAAAAAATGAGAACATCATCAAGAAAATTAAAAACATATTTGAACTTGACATCATGAAACAATTTGTCTAAAAGACGGGACAAGACTTGGCCACCAGTGGCCAGACCAAAAGGAATACGAGTAAATTGGTAAAGCATCCACGGAGTACAAAAACTAGTGACATGCTTAGAAGATTGAGACAGGGGAATCTGATGGTAAGCTGAATTCAGATCCAAAACAGTGAAGTATTTGACCTTACCAAACCAATCGAAGCAGGAGTGGATATTCGGGTGCGGGACAGCTTCAACATCAACATGTTTGTTAAGCTTCCGATAGTCGATCACCATTCTGGGTTTCCTATCTTCCCTAGCAACAATAAACGTAGAACTGGCGTACGATGAACAACTGGGTTCGATAATACCCTGCTCGAGCAGTTTATCGACAATTCCCCGCAAAAGAAGCATCTTGGAAGGGGCGAGGACATAAGGGTGTGACTTAACAGGAGTGTGATCAGTAAGTTTGATGCCATACTCCAACAGATGCGTTAGACCCAAACGAGTCGTCAACACATGAGTAAAGGATTCGATCAACTCCACAGCCTGTTCACGTTGCTCATCATCCAAGTGCGGTATAAGGGTACGCCAATCAAATTTACCAGAATCTAAAGACTCTACATGGTGATCATTATTAACAGAATAAATATTACCGCAAAACAAAGGTAATTTATTCTTGGGCTCGAACTTGAAATGAAAGGAAGACGAGGGCAAGTCAAGAACAAGACCAGAATAGATAAAAAAAATCAGAACCTAAGATAAAAGGGCACGCGAGGTTGTCAGCAACTAACACTGGGAAATACCAAGAAAAACTATCCAATTTAATTTTGCACAGGGCTTCACAAATAATGTTTAATTTAGAGCTAGTAGCTGAAGAACATACTACATCAGATTGTTTAACACTTTTGACGTTACGAGAATTATTAATAGCATTAAAAACATTTAGACTCATAAAAGATCTCACAGGCCCAGAATCAAGTAACGCAGGGATCTCACATGACGAAAAACTAAGGTTCGCCCTAGGTCGACTCCTAACCGGGCACATACTAACAACACTACTACGATTCGGTTTCAGAACACCATTTACAGACTTAGGCCATTTTATCAGGTTTAAATAATTATTCCCAACACGAGAATTACAAACTTTGGCATCGCCAACACCACGGATAATTTGCGACCAAAATTAACACCATATTTATTAAATTTACTTTTAAACTTAGCGCATTCCCATATATAATGACCCTTGACATTACACAAGAAGCAAATGGCAGGAAATTTATTAATTGAGTTAGGCTGGAATATTTTAAAATGAGGAAGGCTAACTCCATCAACCTCATTTGAAACTAGTTTTTTGAATTAGATGAATTTTCAGGACGTCGTACAACACCCCCATTAGCAGCAGCCTTTTTAAAACAATTAGCCACCAAATGACCAGGCTTGTGACAAAAATGGCCCAAAGGAATATTCCTGTGACCGGCGCTAGGCACGCTGGCACTCACAGACAACCGCTGCCTTTGACTATCGTTGAACTTAGTGTTCATGACATGGACACAAATCTGATCTAACTCGACAAAATTGGTTGGCCTATGACACATCACAAGACAAGAACGAGTTTCCGGAGATAGACCGTCCAACACATTGCTTACAATATCAGCCTCACACAGGCCCAGCTGCAAAACAGCTGCCGCCTGTTTTATCTCAGAAACGTATCGATGTAAATCCTCACCATTTTGTTGACACCTGCGAAAAAGATTTCGCTGCAAATCAATCAATTGCCTCGCTGGTATGAAAGCTTTAATAGCTTCCTTCTGAAAAGCGGCGAAGTCCTGACTTTCAATGTGTTTAATCATATAGTCACGCAAAGGGCTAGTGACATAGGGCAATAACAAAGAGTTAATACAATTACGAACGTCCGGAAATGAATCATATAAACTAATAGCCGTTTTAAATAAGCCTAACAATTGGTCAACATCAAAACCATTACAAACAGATAATTTACTAAGTAATTTTTCAGCAGGATGTGGCAATTTGCAATATAAAGAAACCGGCTGTCTCATAATTGCAGGAGAGCCATCATTAATGACACTCGAATTAGTACAGGTTCCATCGGAACCACTTGGCAAAACATTAGGGACGCCAGCCTCAGCGGGTACCTCACTACTACCGGAAGGAATCCCGGGAACAGGATCCTTAACACACATTTTAGCTAGAGACTTTACAGTATTTTCGAGCTCGACCAGATTATTATTAAATTCTTTCAATTTGTCCGCATGTGCGGCGTCAGAGCCACACAAAGCGCTGAGAACAGCAATTCTACTAGCGACAGAATCTAACCTGCCTTTTATACCCTCATAATATCTAGAACTAATTGGGGCTTCTAAATTTTCGAGCTCCTGAACAAAAGCATGAAGCCTAAGTGCGGTCAGTTGCAATTCTTTTTCCAAAGAGTATAAGGAAAGGTTTTCCCCAGCGCACACGTATCCCTGAGCCAGAGCCTTGCGCAGTTTAACACGCAGCTCACCGACAGTACCGTCCACAAATAGACCACGACCACGCAATTCGAATAAAATATCGTCTTTGGTCAGATAGTCGACCTTTAATTGACTAGCAATAGCCATGGTTGAATATCTGACTCCAGTGGTCGTCAGCACAAAAATCCACAACAATCACCAAAATTTTATAGAGTACAATAATTGATTTGCAACAACTACACCATTTAGTACCATAAACTTAACAAAAATAAACCTTTAAACAATAAATTGATATGTCGATCATATACCACTGCACCACCGCAACAAACAAAGACACCAAATGCCTGTAAACAAGAACACTGATGTTATGGGCCCCACATGCCACCAAAACATCAACATTCGGACAACCAAAACCGCGAACCAAAGACTGCCAACACACGCACAGTGTTTTGCACAACTGTACCAACACAGTCAACAAACAACGGACGTTCTGCTACCAATTTGTAACCACTCCCAGCACGTCAGGCCAAGTGATACAAAAGGAAACGTAAGGTTGTAGTTGTTGCATGACAATAAAATTGCAAATAAAACATAATAAAATGACATAAACAGATTTAATAGGTATAGTTATTTAAAGAAAAGTTATTACAAAAATATCAGTAATTACATATGTAAAAAATTAGGTATTTTAAGAAAGACACTATTTAAACATATAAACCAGAATTAATATTACCAAAAGATTTACAGTTTCAAAGAATTTGTATTAAATTGGATCCAATTAAAAAAAAATATCGCTAACATTAGCTTACAACAAAATATTTATAGACCATATATGTAGACATTTTGTCTTTTCAAAAAAATTGAAATTTGTAGGCAAGTTAAATCAGTTTTCGATTCAGCACAATACTAACAGGTTGAACCATTTAAAAAAAGAGAAATTTGGCGAACTATCAAGTTAAAGAAACTAGTATAAAGATTTAAGATTTTCTACTACAAAATAATAATAAAAATAACAAAATACACTATTTTAAATGTAAATATTTTAAAAATTATAAGTACAAATTTGTTCATGTACATACACAAGAATAATTAATTTAATTTAATAAATTCATAAATTTTAAATAGATCAAATAAGAAAAGGTTTAGCCAAAGTTAAAAAAAACAAGAATATATTAAAAAAATAAGATGAAAATAAAATACGCAGGTCCGAATTCGTTGCAGAACTTGCAGCGAACTGTTTGTTGAAAGTTGTAGCAGAGATCTTTATTAGATTGTTTTAAAAAAAATTTATAAATTTTTACATACCAGGAATGTAATGCACAATTAAAGAAAATTTACTTAACGCTGGTTTATCTGATTTCCTTCTGGATTCGAGTAGATTTTGATAGCTGGTAAAATGAAATCATCAATCGAGACTTTGCACAGACTGGCGTATAGATGATGGAAAATTTAGCTACTTGTCCCGGTACCAAAGGAGCTGATTAATTCAAAGTGAAGATTTGAATTTGCATTTTTATCGGAGCTTTCATTTATAATAATAACCAACTGCAATCCATAACCGCAATCCATAACTGCAATCCATATTAGAAATATGGGTGAAGAAAAGAAATCACGACATTTAAATCACGGTGAAAACTTGAAAAGAATTACGAAAAACAAAAACATCCAATCATGGCCGGTGGTGAAAGTGAACAGAACGATCGACGAACCGATCAGCTGATCGAAAAGACGGAGCAAGTAGAGACACTAGTAATCATTTATGCTAGAACTAAACTACTACTCGTAGTACATTAAACCACCAATAGATAGAACCAGCGTACAGTCCAGTAGCAGACACAGAAATACAGTACAAAACCCAAAAAAAACAATGTAACATAGTTACACTACGCCGGGGCCCCGTGTTTGATTCCTGGTCAGGTTTGGCATTTTTTCATCACTCATTTTGATTATCATCATTATCCACCGTCTGCATTAACAGAAATTGCAGAACAGTCAGACGTAAAACCAAAAAATAAAAAAAAAACTTTACTGCCTGTTTCGGAAATCACCTTCCCCTCGGACGACCAAAACCCTTTCGACCATTTGGCTGATAATTCATTGCCAATCTACACAAACGGCTTCCCTTCATGCGTTTCAGATGAGTACTCCAGTTGATTCTGTACTCATTGATCTTCTTCTCCAGGCTAAATATTTGCAACTCTTATCTTTTTTTTGCGTCCAGGAGACTCCAAGAGGAGTATAGGACATGTCAGTTATAACACCTGAAATACATATATATGAATCACACAATGTATCACTACTATCAAGAAAGAAATTGTTGTACTCAATAAAAAGTTGCACCGATCAAATAATTTTTCAGAATTTTTTTAAAGGTATACAAATTATCACAACATTATAAAAATTGGGGTAATTTATTCATGAATTTTCTCCCTGCATATTACTCATGCTAGAATTACCCCATACTAAGATACCATACTGGATATGAGACAGAATGAGGCCATGATAATCTGCCATTAGTAATTTTTTATCATTTAATCTGGCAATTTGTTTTAATGCAAATACCCCAGATAAAATTTTACTAAATCTTATAGCGAGAGGGTAGGCTACAGTTTATACATTCTGCTGATGCATTGGCAATGTTGGCAGGAAGTGAAAAAGGGTTGAAGGATATGCTTGAGAGATTGGATAGAGATTTTGACATTCCTATATGGAATGAGAGTGATGTTAAAAAAACAAAATGCATGGTAATAAGTAGGGTACCACAGATGATGATGGTAAGCCTGAAAGGGAATAAAATAGAGCAGGTCAAGTCTTTTAGGTATCTTGGATCCCTGGTAATGGAAGATATGAGTTGTGCCAAAGAGGTGAAAGTGAGGTTCGCAATGGCCAAGGAGACAATTGCACGGAAAAGACGGATTTTGTGCAGTTTTGGAATTGCGAAAGAGATTGGTGAAATGCTTTGTTTGGAGTATGGCCACGTATGAAGTGGAGACATGGACTTTGAGGAGGGAGGATGAGAGGTAATTGGAGGGCCTGGAATTGTGAATTTGGAGAAGGATGGAGAAGATTAGCTGGATGGAAAGAGTTAGTAATGAGGAGGTGCTTCAGAAAGTAGGGGAGAAAAGGGGGCTGCTGGAGACTGTGGAAACACAGGTGGCTGGGTCATTGAGTAGGGAGTGTTTGATACAACGTTGGAGAAATATAACAGCCCTGTCTAACACTTTTGTTTGTTGTAATAAACTCAATTAAATTTTTACCAGTGTCAAGCCTCACAGACATACAATTAGATTACATAGTGTAATATACCAAAATACTGGTACAATTAAACATATCTATATTTTGGTCTGTCAAAACATAATACTGTAAACACAGCTGATCCAAGCAATGTGTTAAAAAAAAATATTATTTTAAAAGTAGTAAAGAAGTTTAAGCAAATTTGCGTTACTAGGTAACTCAAGTAACAAGAAAAGAAGCAACTATATAATTTTTCTGAAGTCGTGTTCGGGGTTCCAAGATGAGAGGACGGACACAAACTCATCATATTTAATCTTGTATAATTAATAGTTATATTAAAATATATAAACATGTAATAATATACAATATGCAGATAATAATATGATGATAAATTGTGTATAACTTATTTATAATGTTACAAACCGGCGATCTCTTGTGTGGATGATAATTCTACTACTCCACAAATTGGCAACCCTAATCGTGGGGATGAATTCACGAATTAACAAATAGATTAATTCACAAATATGTCTGAAGGTAATCACAGGAAATTGATAGATCTTCGCGTCGTAGATTTAAAGTTAGAACTCGAAAAACGTAATAAACAAAGTAAAGGTGTGAAAGCTGTACTAATGGAACGACTGCAAAAGGCTCTGCAGGAGGAAGGCCACGATTCTGATTCATACACATTTGAGACTGCTGTGCCCACAACAGAAGAGGAGATGACTGCGAATACAGGAGGAAGAGGAGCTGATGGGGTTAAAGGAAGTGACTTCTCAGAAGACGAAGGTGAAGATGGAGCTGACGAGGGCGAGGACGAGGTAGAATGGCCAATACAGAAGAAAGGTTTGGTGCAGAAATCAGGTGATATTAGCTTTAGTCAAGATATTGATACAGGAAGTGTTAGGGTAAAGTCAGACGATAACATGCAGCTTATTTTGAACCTGCTGCAAGAGCAAGCTAGGAAATCTGAAGAGCGAGATAGGAAATTTGATGAGCAAGCCAGGGAATTAAAAGATAATATGAGTAAACTCGTTAGGGATTTAAGTAATAGAATAGATGACTTGGAGCAAGGTATTGAGAAAAAGATGGATAAAAAATTGAATATTTTCCATATAAAAATTGTAGAACAGGATAAAAAATTAGGTAATTTAGAGTCTGAGATAAAGGGAGTAGAAAATAATTTGGTTTTAGAAGTTAATAAGTATGGACCCCGAAAAAATACAAGTAATAAAAAATTATAAACCCCCTAAAAATATGAAGGAATTACAATCGTTTTTAGGATGTGTCAATTTCTATAGAAAATTTCATAAAAATTACTCAGAACTAACTACTGAATTTAGTGATATTTTATCAAAGAAAAACAAATTTGAATGGAAAGAAAAACATGATAATGCTTTTAAAAAATTAAAAGAAGTGTTCTTAGATACCATAATTTTAAGACATCCAGATTTTAACAGAGAATTTTACCTTGGCTGTGATGCAAATAAATATAGTTTAGGTGCTGTTTTATATCAAATAAATAGCTCAAATCAACATGATGTCATTTATTTTGTGAGTCGAAAGTTAAATTCCCATGAACTTAGGTATTCGACTACTGAAAAGGAACTACTTTCAGTTGTGTTTGCTTGTATGAAATTAAGGGGTTACCTATTAGGTAATAAATTAACTGTTAGAACAGATCACCAAGCATTAATTTTCTTGTCAACCTGTAAAGTTAATAATGGTAGGATACTTCGATGGACATTATATTTACAGGAATACAATATAAATTGGGAGTTTGTAAAAGGAAAAGAAAATATAGTACCTGATTTCTTATCTAGGATAAATGAACAGGAATTTATAGACAATGAGAATATAGGATATAAAATGTTTCAGTTAAAGATTGAAAGTAAACCTTTAGGTAAATTATTTTATAAAATAAAGACAGAACAAGAAGAATGTGATTATTGCAATAGGATTATAAGAGGTTTGAGTTCTGGTAAAATTGAATTTATAAAAATTATGTTATATATAAAAACGTATTGTTTTATAGGAAGACGACTGAACAAAAATTTAAAATTGTCATACCACTAAGTAAAAGTTATGAATTAGTCAAAATATTTCATGAAGAATTAGGTCATACAGGAATATTTAAGACTATTGTTAATATTTCAGAAAACTGCAGTGTAAAGGGTCTGAGAAAGCTAGTAAAACGTGTAGTAAATAGGTGTGACTTGTGTCAACGTGTAAAAGTTCATACTCAGAATATGTCTGGGCCATATATAACAGAAGTGCCTAAGAAGAAGTTACAAAAGGTGTATTGTGATTTATTTGGCCCAATGCCAAAAACTTATTTAGGTTTAGAATATGTATTCATTTTAGTATGTGGATTTTCTAAATTTGTTAAATTATATACCATTAAAAAGGCAAATACAAGAACTTTATTAAATAAGATTAAAATTTTTATTAAGGAAGTAGGGAGACCTGAAATCATTGTCAGCGACCATGGAAAACAATTTACCAGTGCCAGTTGGCAAAATGGCTTAAAAAATTTAGAGATCAAATCAGGAATGGTATCAATATTTCACCCTCAGGAAAATATATCTGAAAGATACTTACAACAACTTGGGACACTACTCAGAATGTTTTTGACCGGGAAACGCCGGGGAACTATAACCTTAATACTACTATTAACCAAAGACCCGTAGAGGTGATGTTTGGAAAAAAGGTGGTGGATATGGCCTGTGAGAAAATAAAATTTCCTGAAAGAAAAATTAAAGGTACTGACCTTGATTTAAATTTAATAAACGAAGAGGTTATTAAAAGATTGAAAGAAATAGCTATAAAAAGAAAGGGTTGTAATAGAAATAAAATAAGTAAAATAAAATTTGATATAGGAGATCAGGTGTTAATTAGGAATTTTGAGCTGTCAACCAAAGGAAAGAAATACAGCAAAAAATGCACACATAGGTATAAGGGTCCCTTTGATGTTGTTAAAGTTTGTGAGAATAGAAATATTCTATTATTAAAAGGAAATAAAAATAATTTATTTTTTGTCAACAGAATAATTTGTAAAAAATATTTGAAATAGAATAAAACGTATAGAGTATGTCATTTAAAGAGACCAGATTTATATTATATATATATATATATACGGTATATGTAGACAAGGACTAATTGGTAGAATACCGAATAATTGTAAAAAAAAAAAAAATGGGTAGATATGGTAAAAATATAAAATAAGATAAGAGTATACAAAAATGTGAATCAATATTTTTTTTATTTTTTAACGGTCATATAAATAATATATTAAACATTTAAACGCTTATATGTAAAAAAAAAAAAAAAAAAAAAAAAAAAAAAAAAACTATATGGTGGTTATATATCATTTTTATATTGTTATTTATGTGTGTGATATAGATAATATTAATTTGTTCTACATTTAATTTTGTTAACTAAGTTATTTGCTTACGTAAAGTATTACATAAACAGTGTTGCTAGCGATTATTAAACAAAGGTGAACAATTATAGTGTGATTACTGAATCATTTAAAAAAAAAAAAATAAAAAATTTGTTTCAGATATTTGCTATGTTTTATTGTTTAATTTATCCTATATATGTTATTAATTTTTTTTTGTTTGTACACAAGTTTAACTATGTACATGTTGGTGTTCCTGAATCTTGTGAAGTTGTTCAGTGACAGTGGTCTATAACGTTTTGGCCTAAAATTCATTTAATTAAATTTATAAAAGCAAATTCAAAATTTAATTTATCATTATGATTAGGGGTTAAATTTCTTTTTGTTTTAAAAATTCTAATTGGGGGGATATTTGTAATATACCAAAATACTGGTACAATTAAACATATCTATATTTTGGTCTGTCAAAACATAATACTGTAAACACAGCTGATCCAAGCAATGTGTTAAAAAAAAATAAATATTATTTTAAAAGTAGTAAAGAAGTTTAAGCAAATTTGCGTTACTAGGTAACTCAAGTAACAAGAAAAGAAGCAACTAGGTATATAATTTTTCTGAAGTTGTGTTCGGGGTTCCAAGATGAGAGGACGGACACAAACTCATCATATTTAATCTTGTATAATTAATAGTTATATTAAAATATATAAACATGTAATAATATACAATATGCAGATAATAATATGATGATAAATTGTGTATAACTTATTTATAATGTTACAAACCGGCGATCTCTTGTGTGGATGATAATTCTACTACTCCACAATAGTTTGGTTTTTTTTATTATCATAACTGTAGAATTTTGGAAAGAAAACTGTCGTTGAAAACTGAGTAATTATTTAATGCCTGTATCCACCGACCGTCAATGCTAAAAATCTTAAGAAGATTTGGACTTTACCCGAAACTAGTTCTAAAGTTAAATTTAGAGGAGAACTCTCAGAAAGCTTCGATATAAAAACTGGACTAAAACAAGGTAACGGGCTTTCCCCCCTACTTTTTAACTGCACTCTCGAATATATCATGAGATAATGGTACAAACTAAATCCAAAAAATAAAATAGGCACCAAGAAAGATAACATCAAACTCAACTGCCATGGGTTCGCCAACAATCTAGCATTATTAGCAAACAACATCGCAGAGGTTAGGAACCAAGTTAAAATGCTAGAACAAATAGCAGGAAAAATTGGCCTCAAAATTTTCATTTGAAAAAACCAAAATATTGGCAACAGACCCGCTATGTATAAACAAAGTCCAAATTAATGACAAATATATAGAACTCGTAGAATCCTTTAAATACTTGGGAGAAATCATCAGTTACAAAAACAACAAAAAGGAAGCATGAGCGGAAAGAACCAAGAAACTAACAACATCACAACTAATCACCAAAAACACCAATAAAAAATGCCTATTAATCAAAACCAAAATAAAACATTACAAAACAGTCGTACAACCAGAGATAACATATGGGTGTGAAACTCTATTCAAATTAAACCAGAAAAACAGAATAGATAGAATCCAAACACTTGAAAGGAGGATCCTTAGAACCTGCATCGGAAAGAGACACCAAGTAGATGGAGAATGGAGATTACTACCAAATGAACAGGTCTACCAGGAGACCAAATCGGTACCTAATAGAAACGATGAGGAAAAGAGAATATCCTTCTTTGGACATATAATCAGAACACCCAAAGATAGAATTACAAACCAAATAATCAGAAAACACTACCAGAAAATAACAGAAGTAATATGGTTAAGAGAAATCAAGAAAGATATATGGAAGAATTAGGCATCACCTTTGAAGATCTAGAAAATGAAACCGAACAGCTGAAACTATTAAAAGATAAAAACATTAGATTCCAAGGAAAAATAGATAAAAGGGGAAGCAGGAAAGTGATCTTTTCAGAAGTAGAAAGGCAAAGAAGATCTGTCAGAATGAAAGAATTCTTCTTCTTTTTGTGCGCTATCCGTTTCGGATGTTGGCGACCAGCATGGTAATTCTCACTTTGCTGACAGCAATACGGAAAAGTTCAGCAGATGTCTTTCCGGTCCATTCCCTGAGATTGTACAGCCAGGATATTCGTCTTCTTCCTGGTCCTCTCCTTCCATCTATTTTCCCTTGCACAATGAGCTGTATCAAAGAGTATCTGGACTCATTCCACATGATGTGTCCCAAATACTGAAAGAATACTGGAGGAAAATCAAAGTAAAGAACTAAAAGAGAGTGCCCAGAAATTGACTCAAGTGATCCATTGCAGTCTCAAAAGATAAAAAAAAAGAAAAAAAGGTGCCTGCATAATGGATCTGATGCCCTATACATTCTTCCATTAGATGGGTGCCACTGATCATATCGATTGAGTTACAGTTAATTAGCGTATAACCTAAATTGAATTAAACAGCAAGGTTAACGTTGAGTTAGGTTCAGTTAATCAGCCTGACTTGAATTTGCCAGCAAGGTTAAGGTAGATTCTAAGATCATAGGATCTCACAGACTCGATGTTGTCGCAGTACCTGGAAAAAAATTGCACCGCATCTTCTTCACAAGCGGAAAGATTCCAAATTGACACTCGCCGTTCCATCTCACTATCGACTCATGAAAAAACAAGTTAATGTTCAGAAAATAATCAATGCGCTACACACAAGACTGCTAGTACTCCAATAATGCTATCGCACATAAATTAGTAAACAGGTTACTTTAATAGTATTTTTAATTTTATTTATAAAATTATGAACAAAATCGTCCGTCAGATTTCTAGTTGTATGATTAACACACAATTCAATTTTGCTAGGTCGTCTGCAAAAGCAAGACAGTTTATCTTTATACCAGGTCATTCTTTGATTCTCTAGCGGTCACAATACTATTATGTTGTTTAGATCATCAGCTGATAAACTGGTTTGAACCTCTAGAGGCTTTACTAAGTAAAACGAGGAGTGAGGTAGTTTACAATTCCCTTCCTCACTGAGTGAAAAATTATGCTTAGCAGCATGCCAGGCCCTCTGAAAAGCATCTACTTTCCACCCTGCAAATGACACCTTCACTTCATTCATCACAGGGTCTGGCTGTATAATGAAATTCATTACTCTCAGAGGAGATCACACTGACCAGTGTCTTTTATACCTCTACCTTTTCTGTTCTTTAATGCTTCAGTCATATAGTTGGCTGATCATGTGATAAGAAACAGAACTATTTTTGTAGCCCTGGAACTAGCAGATCAAGTGTAAATAATTTAACACTTCACCTACCTGTTATGGGCAGAATACTATTATATAAACAATTATTAATTAAGGTACAGAGTATATAATAAGTTCACCAAAAATTAGAATTCTTAAAAAATTTATTGTACATAAATTTTTACATCAAAATAGGAATTTTAATAATTTTTGTAGTGTATTTTAAATTGTCTTCTAAGGCATAACGAAATTCTTCATCTGAAACTGAAAATCGATTAAACATTAAATAATAATCTGTCAAGTTTTGAATTATAAATTAAAATTTGAAGAAGCAAGACAATAAGAAAACAGCATACCAAACTTAATTACATAAAACTACAGTAGGTCTTTGATTTATTGTGCTAAATATGGTCGAACACCGACGTTAGAACAAAGGGATGATAAATCCGAACCTTCAAAAAACGGGTAGGAGAATTTGTGTATTCATTTATGTACAGTAATCGTTTTTTGTCATCAGTTTCTCAACTGGTTTGATGCATTTCTCCAAGCTGTTCTATCTTGTGCAAGTCGTTTCATATCTGCATACCTGCAACACCCTCTTTTGTAATTTGCTTTAATATTCTAACCTTTGCCTCCCCCTACAATACACTCCCTCAGTATTACCCTCCATTATTGATAAAGCAATACCTAGATGTCTTAAGATATGCCCCACTAGCCTATCCCTTCTTCTGATAAGATGTTTCCATATACTTTTTCTTTCATCCACTCATTTAAGAACCTCTAAATTACTTATTGTCCACCTACCTAATCTTTAACATTTTTGTATAACACCACATTTCAAAAGCTTCTATCCTCTTCCTTTCTACAGCCCCTGCCACCCACGTTTTACTCCCATATATTGCTGCACTATAAATATAGTGTTTTAAGAAATGTTCCTATAATCTGTAAATCAATGTTTGTAATCCGTACTACTAAGTACAGCAATCCTATGTACTTCATTAGGACTCACAGTAGGACATTAATCATAATATAGACATGTTACTGAATAAAGACTGGAGTACTATTAATAACCCCTTGACCATTATTAATGAATTTAATTCATATTCTGTGGAATTACCAGGAACTTTTGTTTATTCTCAAACAAAAGAATTGACTTTGAACACTTTTATCTCCAATGGTAGTCTGTTTACGTTTAATTATTATGGTTTTATTCATAGTCATGGGAGAATCATTACAACTTGACCATAAGAAATGACCAAAGTGAATAACTATGTAAGAGCAAGTTCCCCGTTTTTATGCATTAACGTAGGAGTATAAATTATCCAATAAAAACTCACAAGAAAGAAAGTGATGTAAGAGGTGGGAGCTAAAGTTTTATTTTCTTAAATGAGTGACTTTAAATCCCAGCCATGGTACATGCGAGATCGATAAATCAATAAAAATGTGGGCCAGTAAGCTAAATCTATTGCTATTACAAAAAAACCTCACCATCCAGATATTAAAACTAAAAAAACCATTCAAAAAATTGCTCTTAACTGGATAAAATTAGTGTGATTGCCCAGTGTTAGCTAAAATAAGCAGTAAAATATATGTGTTTTGGATTGATTGTGGATGAAAATTTAAAATAGAAAAGTCACATTAATTACTTATATTATAAAAATTGTTAACCCATCGGGTTGGTCTAGAGGTAAAGTCGTTGCCAAAATCGGCTGTTTAACAGCTGATTTTCGGAGATGAAGGTTCCTGGTTCAAATCCTAGTAAAGGTAGTTACTTTTATACGGATTTGAATGCGAGACAGTGGTTACCGGTGTATTTTGATGGTTGGGTTTCAATTAACCATACTCTCTCAGGAATGGTCGACCTGAGTCAGTAGAAGACTACACCTCATTTACACGTCATTCACATCATCTTCATCTCATTGGGTCATGGGGGTTGCTTATTGTTCTCAATTGAACAGATTGCAACGTACACACATTAGGGATTACAAAAACAAAAAAATTGGGTGTAAAATACTCACATGGCTGGCTTTCTCTTGCCAATGTAAATAATAAAAAATATAACCTGTGTTTCATCGTTAGTAAACAATGTACAATTAATTAAAAACAAAATCTAATTATTTTTGCCTTCAGGCCAGCCCAGTCAGACAGCTGGTAGAAAGTCGCTATTATTTGTTAAGTAACACTAGTTGGGCAAGCGACTTTGTATGGTGTCCAGCTGACAGCCATTCGTAATCAAACTCCATTGGGGGTCCCTGTTTAAAAATTCATGCAGAATCATGTTAAAAAATACAGCGAAAAGCAGCGATCAAATTGGGTGGTTGTCAATAAAGTAAGTACAGTTTCCGATAACGAATAAAAGCTAAAAAAAAGATAAAATATTATTTCTATCATGAGTGAATTACGCAAAATTAAAATTGACCTCTGTAGGACTTAAAAAGTACGGAAAATCACTAATTGACTCTAACAACTAAAGTCTGTAGAAAAATAATTGAAACAAAAGTTTTAGATTTTTTTTATTTCCAATAAACCAATCCTCATAAATATGACCTATGGTACGAATGCAGTACCTTTTCAAAGCTCTACAAAAAGGACGATTAAATAGTAGGCCTTTTAAATTTCACATTATAATATTATGATAATGATTTACGTATATAAAGAAAAAATTATTAATAAAAATGTATTACCCCAGGTTGGAAAGTAATAGGTTCGTAAGTCACAAGATATTTCAGTGAATTTGGCAACTTAAAATCTGCTGTCAGTGGGCCAGACAAAGTAAACATTACTAAATGGTAAGGAGGAATTGGAGGCTGAAACAAACAATAAAAAAGTACAAAAGTTATTCTGGTAATGATTAATCACATGGTGAATTGCCATGTTCTTTGAAGTCTCTTAATGCTCTCATTTTCCTAAAAATGAGGTCTATATTAGGATAAAAATTTATTCTTATAGGAATGCATGTGTCTTAAAGAAATAGTTGGTAGTTGAAAGTCCATGTACAAGATTGTAACAGCTGTACTCTTTCTTTTGGGAGATGATAGGGGTAAGAAGAATAGATGTAACTACCTACGGGTAGGGTTGAGCAGGAAAGGAAAAGAAAGAGAGGAGACAGAAGTAAAGATCCATTTTCTCCTCCTTCTCCTCCTCCTCCTCCTTCTCCTCTCATTTTTCATCAGCCTATCATCATCCAGTTTTGGACAAGACCTCCTCTTTTTGTCTCATAATCCCATATTGCGCACTATTTCTGTCCAGTTAAATTCTGCCAATAGTTTTAAGTCATCTCTTCTCCATGTTTGAGGACGACCTCTACCTCTCTTTCTCAGCCAGGGCCTCCATCGATAAATTACTTTGTTCCATTGATCATGACATGACTTGACATGTCCTATACTCCCTTTGGAGTCTCCAGGATGCAAGTAGCAAAAAAAAAAAAAAAAAAAATTATCCTGAATGAGGCAAACAGCCTCATTAGATTCTATACTAACATGTGTATTCACTTCGAGACTATCTACCAGTAAACTTTTATCATCAGCAAACAATAAAACTCTACTCTTAGGTATGATTTTGGTAATCAATATATAACAGAAACAAAATGGGACCTAAAATTGAACCCTGTGAAACATCAGCTTTGATGTCAAGCTATTTAAACAAAATTTTTCTAAAAGTTTATCCCTAACAACTCTTGTTATTTCTACGCACTATACTTTACTTATAAGACTGAAACCATTTTAAGTTCTACATCCCTAACACCTAATGATTCCAAGATTTTCCAATCAGGGCTTTTGTGAAAGGTCATATTAAGTGTATGAGAGGACAGAAAGTAAACACTGATTGAAAATCGAACTTTGTAGTTTTGTTGTTTAGATCATCACTGAAAGTCTAGTTTGAACCTCTAGAGGCTTTACTAAGTAAAACTAGGAGTGAAGTGGTTTACCTCACCTTCCTCACTAAGTGGAAAAGTATGCCTATCAGCATGCCAGGCTCTCTAAAAAGCATCTACTTTCCACCCTGCAATGACACCTTTACTTCATTTACCACAGAGTCTGGCTGTATAATGATGAAATTCATTACTCTCAGAGGAGATAACTCTGAGTTATCTCCTCTTCTGTTCTTAAATGCTTCAGTCATATAATTGGCTGACCATGTGTTAAGAAATAACTACTTTATGTAGCTCTGGAACTAGCAGATTGAGTGCAAATAATTCAACACTCCATCTGCCTGTTATGGGTATTATTCACACCAAAATGACAAAATTACATTGTAATATAAATATATCTTACACTAGATGTAGCTCTGGCACTAAAGGATCCATTAGTAGACGGTTTGCCCTGGAAGTGGAAATAAATTCAAGAATCATGAAAAGTCAAAAGATATTTTCTTATCTTATTTATCTAAAAATTAATTTTTGAAATTATACTAATTTTAAAATATAAGAAAATTATACTTAATATCTTCAAAATTCATCAGCGATGAACAGATGCACAGATGAGATGTACATATCATTGTTATTAGTACAGTAAATTCAACCTTAAAATGATTATAACTTAGTTTACTACAGATTTGATTAGTAAAGAAATCGAAGACAAAGAACTATCAACTGTCATGAGCTATCATTGTCACTCCTATAAACTTCACTGTTTGTACATTTTCTAGGATTTTATTAAATTTTCTTGCAAAGAAAAGGAGAAGTAGTTGACTACAAATAAAACTTGCCACCAGATTTTTTTGTCTAGAAGTAACCCAGTGTTCTTAGGCACAAGAAACTGCCTAGGTTTGTTTCCTTGCGACTTTCTCAGTTACTATTAGATATTATTGCTGTTTTTTCATCCTAAACACCAAGCCTCTCTACCCATCCAATCATTCTTTCTTCAGGTCTCTACTGGTCTTCACCTCCAATATTACATTCATTGCTTTGCTGGGGATCTTCTTCTTCTCTCTCTTGTGGTTAACACTCCGTTCAGCAACCTAACTTCCTTCATCTGATGCTGGTGTCCATACTGCAGCAGTGTCTTTTTTTATTTCATTTAAAACACTATTTGACCTTAAGACAATATCCCAGATTGCTTCATTCCTCGTGCGGTGCAACCTTGAGATATATTAACTTCTCCAGAAGTCTGTCTGCATGGGTGCAATAATCCTTTTACTTCTTTCTGACAATTCCCTTATTTCCGTGTTGTACACCAGTATGTTTTGCTGTATGACTCTTCCAATCCTTTCCTTTGTTCCCATCAGAATTTCCTTGGACCACAAAATAGAATTTAGCATCTGCGTCACAATCCTTATCTGTGTTGATCTGCTTATTATCTCCCTTATTCTCAGCACCACACCAAGGTATTTGTACTCATTACAAACCTTTATCCTTTGTTCTCCTATTTGCAGATTTCATCCAACAATCCGCTACAGTAATCTTAATTAATTTAATTATGAAAATACAGTATTAAAAATTATCTTAACTCACATTCTGTAAAGAGCAGATATATGAAAAGACGAACTGAAATTCTTCCTTTAGTCCTGAAATCCCACTGGTATAAATTTCTCCGTAATCATAATCTAACGTCAAACCATGATCACCATATGGTACCTCATTTAATACATTTGTTGCCAAAACGCATCTGTAAAATAATAGCAATTATATAATAAAAATAACGATAATTTTTCCCAAAAATTATTTAATGTGAATATCCTTTATTACGTAATATAACGGGTGATTCAAAAAGAGCGCCGGTTTTTAAACGGCTGGTAAATTTTTGTTTATCGGTTGGCAACATTGTTAGACCTCATTTCTATTTCGAAGAACATTCCGATTGACGATTCAGTTGTAGTTTCTCTTGTTCGCAGTGTAGTACTCTCGCAGTCTGTGTCTAACCATGGCGAAGTTTACTATTGCACAACGAGTGTTAATCGTCAAAACATTTTACCAGAGTGGAGAGAGTTATGCGGCTACTGTCAGGCGACTTCGCGGTACTCTAGGACGTAATGAAGCACCGAATGAATCAACAGTTCGCAGGCTCATGAAAAAGGTTTTTGAGACGTGTTCAACAGTCGACCTTAAAAGTTCTGGACGTCGTCGTTCTGGCCGAACTGAGCAGAACGTTGCGTTGGTTCGTGACAGTGTGGCTGTTACCGATACCGTACGATGATTAGGGAGTTTTTGTGGCGTCATTTGGATGGAATGGACATTGACGAGTTGTGGTTTCAGCAGGATGGTGCCACCTGTCACGCTGCACGAGAAACAATGTTGTTGCTCCGTGAACGGTTCCAGGATCGCATCATTTCCCGTAATTCCGACCATCAATGGCCACCAAGGTCGTGTGACTTGACGCCTTGTGACTTTCATCTTTGGGGTCATCTGAAGTCATTGGTGTATGCCAATAAACCCCGAAACATCAATGACTTGAAGGAGGAAATTCGACGGGTTATCGGGCAAATGGAAGTCGAAACTTGTCGTGCAGTAATATCCAATTTCATGGACAGAGTTGATGCGTGCCAGCGCAGTAGAGGAGGACACATGCATGACATCATTTTTCATACATGAAATCGGAAGGTAAGATGAACTTGTTGATGTATTTATTTTCATTTTTTCAATAAAATAAATCTCTTAATTTGATATATCAAAACCGGCGCTCTTTTTGAATCACCCTATATTTAATGTAATATTACATTATATTTACCTTTCCTTTTTTATTTACCCATGAGAGGGAGATTAACCTATCCAACTGTGGTTGGATATGAATCCTGAGAAAGAATGTAGTGCATCTAGGTGGCAAAAGTTGGTTAGTAGATTAGTGTGGCAGTTGGGGAGGTAGATGACACAGCATCTCTTCGTCCAGTGGGGATGTCATCTCCTTCCCTTGTAGTAGTGCAATGATGGCTGCTTCGTCAGAACTCGGTGGACTGTATGCTCGATTGAGGGCCACTTTCAGTTCAGTGAGTAGAAGGATCATCTTCTCTCTTGCAGGATTGTTGATGGGCCTTCGGCGGAGTCCGGTAGTCGTGTGCCAATGGTTGTTGTCTGGTCGGAGCTGTAGAGGGAAATGACAACTGGGGTCAGAGGTGTCTCCCTTCTACACAAGAGTAAGGTTACTTCTGTTACTCTGCATTGCCAGTTTTTTTTTATTGGAATGTCTTTTTTTAGTTTAACGTCCGACTGTTCTGCAATTACTACTAATGCAGGCGGTGAAGAATGAAATGATTTTATTTTGTAACATATGAAAATATGCCATGCCTGAATGGGATTCGAACCCAAGACCACATGATGAGAGGCGAGCACATGATCTTGGCATGTCGGAAGGCAACACAGTACCTAATTAAAAGGTGCAACAGTGACACTAGGATAGATTAATATGGTGCCTCTTTTTTCAAATAGTAGGTTGTTCAGAATAAAAATATTAGGACATGAATTCACAGTTTTAAAGGTGTAATTATTTCCTTTAAGTACTGCCTACCAAAGCTATCCATTTCTGTAATGCAGATTTCACTTTTTGATGTTTCATATGATATTATAAGCTAGTAAATATATTTGTTTTTACAGTATAAATGAAATTTACTCTTCAAAAGTTTAAAAAACTTACACGCTTTTCAGTGGTACCACCTTCTTCAAAGCATATTATTAAAATTAGCAATTAAAATTCAGAACAGTGTTTCCATTCAGTCATTTAGATTAAAAGTTATTAAACTTAAATAAGCAACCAAAGGTAAGGTGATAATTTCATTTATACTGTAATTTATATTAATGTTTGGCAGAATGCATTTCAAAAATTTATTTATACTTGTTTTTATATTTTTTGAAACCAGGTAACAAAAATGTCTGAATAGCATTTTTGTAGCTCTGTATGAAGGAATCAAATGCTTGTTTCTTGTATTGAAGTTTTGGATTCATTTTGGAAAGTTCACTGCTCATCTGTACAATATTAGTTCCTGAATCTAAAGTTGAAGAATACCTAGAACTTGAAAATTCATGAACAATTGCTCAGAAGGATAGTGCCAGAGATTCTTTTGTTAAGGTAACCAAACCTTAGCCAAGAGGAACCAGTTCTAAGGCCGAATGCCTGTCCTCACCAACTGCTTCCACAAAGGATTTGCCGGAAGCATGACAGATAAAATGTCATGTAAAGAATTACTTGAATTTTTGTTTAGAAGACACCAACTGAGCAATGGTGATATCTCAAAGGTTACCACACAGCCATTAACAATTGTGTTTGCTACTTCCTGAGAGATCCCAGATGGTATGAGACATTCAGGTTGTAATAGGATTTGGTTTACTTTTCTTTCAATAAATGCTCTCATGAAAAATCCCCTTGAAGAACTGAGATTTAATCGGAAGTAAATGTGTAGATAGGCTTTAAAAGAGATGATCTGAGTAAGTGTTCTGATTGGTATCAATCGGAACAGCTATGTTTGCCTATACACAATAGAAGTAGATATTATATGTTTATTAATTATAATAATTTTTTTACTTACTCTAAATTATTATTTGAAATCAGTCCAAGGAAATTCTTGTACCTAAAATATAAAGAAACAGATTCTTCTGTATTTCATGTTTAACTACCTACATATTTAAATTATTAAAATGATTAATTAAATTTAAAAATGTTAAGCATTGAAATCCAGATGTTAGGGAGGGACTAAAATAATTACCTGTAGTACATCTTTACATGTTAGTAATCATGGGAGCTGCTCTGCATGGCAAAGAAGAATCAAGCAATCAAATTTCATAAATTTTTAATGTGAACCTCAAAGTATACTCCATATTTTTTTGTTTTTATTCTGTTTCATGTCTAGCTGTTTTGCTTGGTGTCAGACCTTATGGGGAATCAAGTCCGGTACCCCTGGTGTACAGGTTGCAGCTTGCAGAACATAAGTCCATAAGTCTGACATGTCCTATACTACTCCTGAAGTCTCCAGGGCGCAAAAAAAGGTGTGCTGATCGCTGTACCAATGGGCCAACCTTAGTATCTCATGTTGCAATTTTAAAACAAAATTTTAAGGTATACTTAGTCTAGTACCTATTGAATAACTGCTAAGTTAATTACTTTTTGTCTCAATTTAACATAGGTATTGAATTGTAGGAATCTTCTGGCTCCTATTTATTCCCAACTAGCAATTGACAATTTTGAGAATCTACACACATCATTCCACTGTTCAATCTGACCTCCGAAACAATACTTTGCTAACCATAACTTTCAGCTTCCATAACTTTCTTTACTGTTTCCCACATTACATAACCTTTCCTAGGAAAGTCTTATCGTAGAACATAAGTCCAGACACTGCACTTAGGGCAAAATATTAAAGTTTGTAATATTAATATATAAACTGGTAAATTATGTACTCAATTTCGTCTCCCAAAAAAAAAAAAAAATCATAACGTGAATAGAATAGAATATTCATAAGAAAAGGTGTACGACAAGGATGTTCATTATGTCCTCTACTTTTCAACTTGTGTAAATAGAAGATGATATAAATGAAGTGAAGGAAATATATGACACAGTAATAAAAATTCAAGGAGAAATAATGTAAATACTGAGAATCGCTGATGATATAGTAGTATATCATCTTCTTTTTTTTTCTTGCATCCAGGAGACTCCAAAGGGAGCACAGGACATGTCAAATAAAACTGATAAACTGAAAGTTTATCACCAATGATAAATTCATCACTTACCACCAGAAAACTGTCCTTGCCACCGCTCACTTCAGCAGGCCCGTCATGAACCCCATTGAATCAAACATCACACAAAATTTAAAAAAAATCAAACACAATGATAAATTCATCACTCACCAATAACTCCTTCCTGCCACTGCCTAACTCAGTAGGCTTGTCATGAACCCCTTTGTATCAAATAGTACACAATATTTGTTTAATTACAAGTTAAATACTTTTCAACCAAAAACTATTTAGAAAGGAATTCGTGCACACTATAAAATGTTTCATCAATCAAATTACTGTTTTAGCTTTTTTTTAAAATGACTTAAATTGTCACAACTTTTTAAACCTTGTGGCAATTTATTGATATATTTTCTACCTGTGTAAGTTGGTTTTTGTTCAAACAATTTAGTGTTGTGATTAGCAACATAATAATCGATTCTGTTTCTTGTGTAGTGGTTGTGAACATCTAAATTCTGTAAAAAGGTATTTTTCTTTACGTACATTATCACTTCAAAAATCTACATGATATAGTAGTGATGATGATATATGATGATGATCTACATGATGATATAGTAGTAAATAGTAGTAGCTGAGACAAAGAAAGAACTAAAGGATTTCTTAAATGGAATGGATGAGATTACGAGGAAGGATTACTCTTCATGAAAATTAATAAAAACAAAACGAAAGTGTTGTGCAGCAGCAAGAGTGGTTTAGAAGAGATAGGAAATTTAAAAGTAGGTAACAAAAACATACAGGAAGTTGGGGAATTCTGCTATCTAGGGAGTAAAATAACAAAGGATGGTAGAGGCACAAGTGATATCAAAGTAGAATTATTGCTCAAGCTAGAAAAGCCTTTGAAATGAAAAACGACTTACTGACGACAAACATTGACTTACAGATTAGGAAAAATTTCTTAAAACACTATGTTTGGAGTGTAGCATTATACAGGAGGGAAATGTGGGTGATAGGGGCTGTAGAAAGGAAGAGGATAGAAGCTTTTGAAATGTGGTGTTATATGAAAATGTTAAAAATTAGGTGGGTGGACAAAATAAATAATTTAGAGGTTCTTAGGCAAGTGGATGAAAAAAAGTATATGGAAGCATCTTACAAGAAGAAGGGCTAAGTTAGTGGGGCATATCTTAAGACATCCAGGTATTGGTCTACCAATCAGGGTAATAATATCAGGGTAATTATTGAGAGAGTGAATCGTAGAGGGAGGAATATATATAGCAAATTACAAGAGATGTGGGGTGTATGTAGATATGAAAAAACTTGCGCAAGATAGAACAGCTTGGATAACTGCATCAAACCAGTCGAGAGACTGATGACAAAAAAAATTCATACAGAAACTAAAATTTAAAAATTAGTTGTTCTCTACTTACTCAGTTTGTTGAGGGCAATAACGTTGTAACCTAAAATACCTGAAATATTAAACATTTAATTGATACTTACATGGATAAATTTTGGAGTGTTCAAAATAAAATTTAGAACTAACTTAAAATTGCTAATCGATACTACATTGAAAGAATCAATTGATTTTAACAGTTGAAATGTTACAGACTTGAATAAAACTTGAAACCTTCTGATGTTACAGTTCAGAGTAATCCAGCACTCTAAACTACTGCATTCAAGAACTGCAACATCAAGAAAGCAACCAGAAATAAAATATAAATTTTCAAACGATTTACTGTATATTTGATGAAACAATGTCTCTGTCCTTGAAAGAATGTACTATTTGATATAAATATCTCCTGCAAACATTGCTGGCCATAGCCTTTTTAGTTGCCCCTGGGAGTAAAGAGATACCACCTGGGGAACAAACATATTTACAAGTTTAAACTTGAAGACCCATCGGTTTGGTCTAAAGTTCAGCCGTTCTAAGTTTGCTCCTAATGTAAACAAATAATGACGTCACTGAGCATGCGCATTATATCTAAATGTGTACACACTGATTAAAAAGTAACAACTAAATAATTTCAAAAGTATTTAAATACAAAATACTTTTAAAAGTATTTTTCTAAATTAAATTGTTAGGCCTACATCATATCACGACTGACTTTTTTAGTACTTTAAGTACTTATAATTTAAAACACAGTTAACTTAATAGGAATACGACGTCCATAAAGTCACGGACTCTAGTGTGCACACTGTAGTAGCTGGTTTTGGTTTGTTGACAGTAGGAGCAAACTTAGAGCGGCTGAACTGTAGAGGTAAAGTCGTTGCTGCGATACAGCTGTTTAACAGATGATTTTCGGAGACAGATTCCTGGTTCAAATCCTAGTAAAGGTACAGTATTCAGATGAACTAATGTCCCCTAGCCGTGGGATTGAGAGAATGCATAACGCTCTCACTCGCACAAGCCATACGCGCCGTTCCAGTAACATTGTCTTTAATTTTACTCATTGTTTTGAGCAAGCGTTTATGCTACAGTAAACTAACAAGCAAGATAACGACTGTAGTATGTTTTCAGATTTGGATTATAACGGTAAAGACCTTTGAGCGGATGCGTACTATACGCGCGCCAGCTCATGATCTCTGTCGCCTGGGGAAGTGGGGCGGGTGGCGTAATAGAATGTGACTAATATTTTTGTCTTATCGTGCAGTACAAAAACATTTAGTCATCGTGTATATTATTATTATGTCTATGTATTTATTTATTATAGGCCTACGTATTATTGCTTTTCACAACGGATACACGTGTCACAATAAACAGTTGTACATTTTGTGCTAATGCGTCTCGGATGTGTTAATCATTATTCATGATGTTTGATCACTAAAGTGATTTTTATTTTGAAATTAAAGTGTGTTAACGAGCCAAAAGTTATTTGTTTTGTGTTAGGTAAATTTCAACGTGTATTTTTCATATCTTTTGTTTTATTTTAATATGTCTTCCCGGAAAAATAAAGCGGTAATTCATTCGGAAGTGCGACAAATTATTGCATCAGTTATAAAAAACTGTGATGAAGAATCGCGTAAAGGACCCGGAATTGGCTTAACCACTTGACTGAGGTAAAAAAATCATAATCATAATTTGCTACTAATTATTTAGGCCTATAAATTAATGTTATGAAATATATATTTTTTAATTTCCTTATTTTCTATGCTACGTGCATATTTTAATTCCTGAGGACTGCCTGACTCAAACTGTAAATAATTACTAAATATTAATAAATACAATGAAAGAAAAGTAAAAGAGTTACTATATTATAGAATAAATTGAAATAATAAAACAAAAGGTTACTTTATAATGACAAGAACATTTTGATAAATGTTTTTTTTATGAATAGTATAATCTTTCACTGCATGCCGTAACACATTCCTCACACGGATCACGAGCTGACGCTCTTATAGTAGTTATGCCACATGTCTCCCTCTCACTCGCTCGGCTATGGGACATTAGCTCGTTTGATGCCTATACTGCTTGACAATGATCGAAATAGGATTCCCTCCCTTCCCCACTTCTCCCATTCCCGTTCGCACTACGTGCCGGATCGAATACATGGGTACGCACAACACAAATGAGCAATTAATATAAATATCACTTACACTAGATTCTTGTTATCCATAACATTTTGTACAGATTATGTGACCACCAGCAGAAGAAAGTCATTCGTGTTTCCATTATTTTTGTTTACTATTAGTAGTCATAATATAACTCAGAAAGTTCTTAATTTATTATGTTGACTGTTAATGTAATTAATTGATACGATTTAATTATTAAATGGAGTAAGCGTTATTCTTTTTTTTAGGCTACTTGAGAGCAGCTAATATAAACTATGCTTTTACTTTAGTTGTACAGTGTTAGCGACCGTGCAATATTGGTTTTGTAGTCAGTGCAGTTTTATAACGTTTTGGGTTTGATTGGTTGTTCAATATTCAGATAAATTCGTTTCGATTAAACAAATGCAGTGTAAGTGTATATTTGTGATTTAAACAGGTACAGGTTAAATAAGTGCAAATAATAATAAATAATAAAGTAATAGTAAGTATGAATATAAATACTGCTGTAGTAATGAGCTGTACCAGTAGGCTGACTATCCGAGCTAATGTTTTTGGGACGGTGCGTAATGCGAGGTGGCGTGGATTAAATGCGGAAGCGAGGGAATTCTATTTCGAAACTTATCGGACAGTAGTTACTTTATATGGATTTGAATATTTGTCTGTGGTTACCGGTGTTCTTTGATGGTTGGAGTCCAATTCAGGAATGGTCGGCCTGAATCTGTACAAGATTACACCTCATTTACAAGTCATACCATACTAATCTCATTGGATCATGGGGTTGCTTATTGTTCTTAAATTGAACAGATTGCAATACACAGTTCAGGGATAAAAAAAAGAGAAGTGTTTTGTTGGCATATAGAAAACATTGGTTTCAAGAGACTGCTGTATGTACTACATTTAATTAAGTTAGACCAGCTTTTTACCAATTTCAACAGAATTTGCGTACATTTTGAAGTGGATTTCTTATAATAATAAAAAAAAAAAAAAAAAATCTGGTGTGAAACACTCACACGACTTTCTCTTGCCAATGCAAATAATTAACAATATGACCTAATGTTACTAATAAAACATTAGAAATAAACAAAAAACTAACCTTAAAAAACACAACCTTATTTTAATCATGAGTGAAAGACGCAAAATGAAAATCAACCTCAGTTTGGCTTAAAAATATGGATAATCACTCTTTCCCGGTAAGCTAGGCTCTGTAGAGAAAAATGCTCTAAACAAAAGTTGTAGTTCTTTTTATTTCCTATAAATTTAATTATATAGACTACACTTTTGTCGTAAAATGCATACTAAGGCCGAAATCTTAAAAAATCGATTTTTCACACTATTTCATGAGAAAGAAACAGATCGCTAATTACCGCTAAACTACGCGTTATACAAAAAAATGTTTGAAATAAAAGTTGTAGGATTTTAAATTATCTACAATTTTTTGCATAAATTTTTGCGCTAAAATGCATATTAAAGCCTCAATCTTAAAAAAAAACAATTTTTTCACGTGAAAACAGCCTCTCCAAGAATTTCAGCAGACATGGCGCCTACTGTATCTTGTAGAGTATAAAAAATTTAGTAATCAGGCGATTTTTTAAAAAATCGTAGGACCAGTTTTTGAGAAAATCATAAAAAAGTGAATAATGACACGAATAAACTACTACTTCCGGTTGACCGTTTCTGATGAAAATGTTCATGTCGGGTCCGGTAGCGGTATGTAACTTAAGTTTCAAGTTTCAAGTTCGTACAATGTTCCATTCTTGAGATATTCTGTTGACACACACACACACACATCCGATCTTCACCCGATCTTGTAGATCGGGCGAAAACTCAATTTCGAAAAATCGACATGAAAACAATACTTTCCTTCCTGTACAAATATTCATATAGGCAAGAGAAAGTAAAAATAACACTCTTTAATTTTATCTTCTTTAAAAGGCTGTAGATTAATTATTGTGTTTCTGGTTATAAACCAATAACAAAACTTTTGCAAAAACACTATTCTGCCACCTTTGATTGCCATTTTGGCCGATAGCACTTGAGTTGGTTTTTATTTTTGGGGAACACTACATATTCTTGTTCAGGAAAGCAAGATGAACATTTTGATATACAACAAGTAGTAAAGAGGAAGGATGCACGGTAATCTTATCCGACTCACTGACTAAAACAGTAGGGTCTTATCCGTTTTCTGTATGCCACGATCAAATCCGAATTCCCTGAAGGGTTGCACACTTGTACATTTCTTCCAATTCCTGCCTTACTGAATACTCTTAACCCTTTCAATCCCATATTTTTTAACTATACACAAACAAATATGTGTACATTGTTTCATACACTTTACTGACATTTAAGTGAAATAAAATCACTTTTAGACCTTCAACCTTTTTGATGGCATGACAAAAAAGTGTGACACATACGTCACATTGGGCTAGATGATAATCAAAGTTCCCAACAATATGAATAAGTAAAAATCATGTGCAGGCTTCCTAAACAATTTTCTCTTGTTTAGATTTGTAGCAAAGCATTATTTAAGACTTAAAAAAATGTTACAATTCAAAAATATTGGTAAAATGGACAAAATCACTATTTTACAGTCTAAAAAATATACTTGTATGTACATTCAACGTACTCGAAGAAATGCTACTTTATTTTAGTAAATGAACACGAATATTTAAAAATAAAATTAACTTTAAAAAGAAACTAATGGTTGCGTTAGTCGTATAGTGGTCAGCATCTTACACTGCAAAGCGGAGGTCTCAGGTTCGATTCCTGGCTAGGGTACATAAAATTATTACACTTCACATCCAGGCGCTCTTTATTCAAAAGTAGTCGCTAACAATTAAAGTTTTTATGTCTGTTATTTCACAGTATATAGTAGTACTTTGTTACACGTTCTGTTGTTTTATTTCATATTTTGATTGTTTTATTTTGCCATTACTGCATTACTATTAAGTTATATTTTTTAATTAAATTGTTTTGCTATTAACTAGGCTACATTATACTTTTACGTTATATTTTTTAATTATTTACATTGGGAAGAGAAAGACGTGAGAATGTTTCACACATACTTCTTTAGTTTGTCACATCTTCTGTAGTGAAGAGCGTTCACTGTTTCAACCAGTCACCGTGATTACGGTGACAGTGATTTTGCGTTCACCGTTACTTTTAATAGTTACTAGTGATTTAGTAATAACTGTGTATATACTTAGTATGTTTCAGTTATCATGAAATAATAATAATAATATTTTCAGTTGTTATTTCATGATAACAACTGAAGTTTTGATAAATTAAAAAAATGGGCTGCATATATAACTAAAATTAAAATTTAGCCTAAAACTGATTAACAAAAGGTATCCTAAATTAGTAATAAAAAGAAAATTTTGTGTAAAAAAGAGAAAGTACAAGAAACAATTTACAACTGAAAAAATTAACAGCGCACAATATAAATAAAATAGCTAGGTAGAACACGCCGTGCAATAAAAATAACCCTGTAATATAATTATGTTACCGCGATCAGAAATGTAAAGAAACTACCCTCGTTTTGTTTAGTCTAGTAGATGAAAAACATAACAAGGGGAAGAGACAGCGAGAGGGAGAGAGAAAGAGCGAGAGAGAGAAGAGTGCGTAAAAATTGAAGTAAAAGAGAATGGACGTGCTGGTTATCAAAGGTGAGCACTAAGCCCAGTGAACAGACCAACATATCTTACAATAGACTGTTATGTCGTTTTGTCTATTAACTGTGAACAGTGAATAAGTGAGTGAATTTCTTCACTAGTTTCTAAGGTAAAGCATTCGGTCTGTCTTAAAAGTGACAGTGAACAGTGAATGAGTAAGTGATTTTTGTAACAGTGACTGGAGAACGAGAGGTCTGTACTAGGTCTGTACTATATCTGTTGAAGTACGGTGAACATTCGCCGTGTCGTCCTGTCTTCCAGTGACAGAAGAGTAAGCGATCTTTGTAACAATGACTGGGGAACGGTTACTCGCCTATCTGAATAACTGTGGTCACCGTGAATTATAAGTAACCGTGACTCGTTCACAGTGACAGTTCTTTTGTCTCTTCTCTAATCTTCTGGGATTATGTAATAACCCCTTTTCCTGAAGGAACTCTGCAGCATCTTTCTCCGTCCGAATATTATTAAGTAACTCAACAAAATTCATGGCAGACTGTGTAAATATTGCTAGTCAGATTGGCGTGGTAAACGCAGGAGTGGGAGAATTGTGTAACCCTTCAGGGAATTCGGATTTGGTAGTGGCATAAAAAAAACGGAAAAGAACCAAAAAGTAAACTAGAGATGTTATGTTTTTAATGTAGAACTAAATTATACAAATGTTTGTCAAAAACTCTGAAAACTCATCTGATTTAGCAAAACGAACTATAAGAGTCCTGTATAATAGCCTACATATTTTTTAATTAAATGGAGAAGAAACTAAGTTTTGTAACTGTACACTTACTCATATGCATTACCCCTGTGTATGACCAATCCATATGGATCATTTGCTTGGGCTGCTCTAAGAAAAAATATAAATGATAAAAATATTAGTTTTTGTTCTTTAAAGTTTCTTATTTTAAACAGGTATCATAATCCATAATTAAAGATAATGTGCAAAGTAAATGTTTTACTTTATCGCTACAATGCCTTTCATTTACAGATCAATAAAAATTTGATGATTCAGAAATTTAATATTTCTGTTTACAATTCACTTGGTAATTTTAACAACATTCTAAATTGATTAAACATTTGATATTAATCATGCAAGAAAATTTTCTACATTTTATATATAATGTTCTAATTAGGTAGGTACAGTATTAAGGATTGTTTTGGATGTCTTTGGAGAATCAAATGTTTCCTTTCAAAACAAGCTGGAGCAGTTTATAAATTACCACCTTGAAGAATATGTCCTAAGTATACCAACTTTCTACACTTGGTGTCGACTCCACGTATGTGGATACATTATGCCGCTGTGTACCATTTTGGAAAGCCAAAACAGATCTAGACGAGACCATTGACACATGTCATCAGGCAAAAATGTATCATGTGTCATGCCAAATGTTATCACTCGAATGTTGGTCTCCTTCACAGAAAGCCAACAGGAACAAAGAACGTAAATCTGCCAAGTAACCTCACTTGGCTTCAGTTTTGATAAAGACTGCCTATGAGTTATTCGCTTATTTCTTTCGCATTTTTGGATTTTAAAATGGCCAAATGATAGCCCTAAAGTTATTATATTAATTAATTTATACTGAGATCGATGTTTTTTGTCCAAATAGAAAGAATATAAAGAGAAGAATAAAAGAATGGAAGCACTATTCTAAATCGTGATGATAGTTTTGAAGTAGAAAAAGTAGAAATAGAAAAAAATTAAGAATTTAGTGCGTCATTTATTGTGTACATTAACAAAAGGAAAGAGAAGACATAAAGTCCAGTGCAGGAACTGATAACGGTAACAAGAATAAGAGGTTTTGGTATGGTGTTTCTTATAGGTAGAAATTGACCAAGAGGTTAGTAAGTCCTCCTCGGTGAATGTTTTTATGAGACTAAACACTACATGTAAACCATAGTACAACTACTGGTTTTGCCAAATGGCATAGTGTGGAGAAGGCATTACATAGGTAAAAAGTTCCCTCACTGTACGAGCACTTTGCAGTACCACTTTATCTGTTCTTCTGTAAAGCCACATCTGAAATATTTTAATAACTATATTATAGAAATTACATATTAGTTTCCTAATATTTTTAACAACTATTATTTTATTACAGTTCTCGACCCACTGGGTTGGTCTAGAGGTAAAGTCGTCGCCAAAATCAGCTGTTTAACAGCTGATTTTCGGAGACAAAGGTTCCTGGTTCAAATCCTAGTCACTTTTATAAGGAGTTGAATACTAGACAGTGGTTACTGGTGTACTTTGATGGTTGGGGTTCAATTAACCATATTTTCTCAGGAATGGTCGGCCTGGGTCTGTACAAGACTATACCTCATTTACATGTCATGCACATCATTCTCATCTCATTGGGTCATGAGGTTGCTTATTGTTCTGAATTGAACAGATTGCAACGTACACACATTAAGGATTTAAAAAAAAATTACTGTTCTCATGTATGTTTAGTAACAATTTGTAGATTTCCAGAGTTCTAAAACTGTTAAACACGAAGCATTCATATTTGTTAACATATACAAAATTATTTTGATTCATTTTTAATAACTTAATAAAACCTATTTTATTATTATTATTATTATTAGTCGAAAAACTCCCAAAGTGGAAGACGCTAAGTAAAGATGATTCAGTTTCGGGGTTTCTTGTTGTTCTTTTTATTTGCCCACCAGTTTTTCATTCCCTGCGAGAATTTAGCCTTTCTTTCTTCACTCCATTTTACTCCAGTTCTCGGAGCTTTTGTCTCTGGTTTAACTTCCCATTTCTCAACCTTCCTCCTAAAATTGTTTCTTGTGTCCAAGTCTTCTTTCACAATATTAGCCATCTCCAAGTCTTTTTTAACATTTCGGATCCATTCTCCTCCATCAATGAGGGATGCTACGTATTTTACTATTTTTTTTGTTAGTCTGTGATCGGGAAGCCTCATTATATGGCCATAGAATTTAAGGCGTCTTTTCCTCATGTCTGTCTCTACATTAGAATATTCTTCAACTCTAGACGTTTTCTGTAATCTATATCCATTTTCGGTCCATCTTGGTCCCAGAATCCTCCTGATTATCCTTCTTTCTTCTTCTTCTTATTATTATTATTTTATTATTATTGTATTTCATTAACTAAATAAACAGTTTATGGTCAATAGAGTTGGAACTATATTGTTTTCCATACCTTAGTTTATTTGTGTGGATTATATTCATTAATATTATTGATTGCTTTACTTACCAAGAGGAATTCATTATTTCTTTACTTACGTAAGATAATTCAACCTAAAATGTAAGAATAAAAATATTATGTGCATTATTGATTTAATAATAAAATTTGTATCAACATTCTTTAAGTGTTTTAGATTTACAAGACTGTCTATATGTAATTGGAATTTTGTTTTATTTACAAAAGTTGTTTTACGATAATTCAAATTGAGTTTATAATTAATTTGTACGCCCGTAACGGACAGATGGAGTGTTAAATTAATTGTACTCGATTTGTTGGTTCCAGGGTTACCAAAAAATAGTTCTGTTTCTTATCACATAGTCAGCCAATTATATGACTGAACTGTCTAAGAACAAAAGAGGTAGAGGCGTAAAAGACACTAGTCAGAGTTATCTCCTCTGAGAGTAATAAATTTCATTATACAGCCATACCCTGTGGTAAATGAAGTGAAGGTATCATTTGCAGGGTGGAAAGTAGGTTCTTTTTGGAGGGTCTGGCATGCTGATAAGTATACTCTTCCAATTCTGAGGAAAGCCATAGTAAACCACCTCACGCCTTGTTTTTACTTAGAGAAACCTCTAGAGAGGTTCAAACCAGCCTTTTGGCAGTTGACCAACAGCACACAATTACTTTGCATAGTTTTAGTACTTAAACAGTTTGTGATAAATATAGAAATGGTTATAGATACTGAAGTCACGAGTTTGCCTTTTGCGTATGTATGGGCTGAGGAAGGGAAATGATATATTTACAGTGCTGCCAACCTCAACAGTGAGACACTACTCGTACATTTCACTACTGTGAAGTTTTTAGATACATTTTGTAAGCTGTGGTTTATTCCGGGAAAATGTTTTCTTCATAAATCTTATAAGAAATAAATATCACCTGTAATATTGCATATAGCTTAATTAAATGACTAGAAATGTTTGATTTACTGTATTACGAATGAATCGCCTTCTTTACTATTGCTGTCACCGGCGTTTTCATAATTAGTCTCTCTAGTATCTACCTAATCATTTTCTTTTTTTTACCAGATGTCAACAAAACTGTTAAAGAATAGCTTCTTCACGTCCTTAATTTCCTTCTTTATTTTTCGAATTGTGGAAAGAGAAACATTACAGTAGTTAGCTGCTCGCTCACGGCTTTTGTTAAGAGGCACGGATAGGCATTTTTGTTTAGCTTCAACTTCACAACATTTTATTACATTGCGGTCAGCACTGTGAATAATTTGACCACGTTTTCGATAAACGGACATTTGTTTTTACGGTAACAAACAGTTATATTCGTACAGTTAACCTACAAAAGGTTCCTTCAAAAGGATATACTTTATATGCTCCGGGTATAGTACAAGTTTTCATGTTTGTCGTACTGAAATTAAAGCAGTCGTGCATGCGCACTGGTGCTTTTCCCCCTTTACCCCTTGTTACAAACAAGGGCAAACTCGTGACTCAAGTGACTATAATATGAAAGGTTTTTTATTTTTGTATGAGTTGTTTCATTTTATTGTAAGAATTGTACATTGTATGGGGTGGAGTGTTTTAATATGCCTATATATAAATTTTGCCCATAACAGGTAGGTGGTGTGTTAAATTATTTGCACTCAATGTGCTAAAAAATAGTTCTGTTTCTTATCATGTGGTCAGCCAATTACATGATTGAACAATTTAAGAACAGAAGAGGTAGAGGTGTAAAAGACACTAGTCAAAATTATATCTCCTCTGAGAGTAATGAATTTCATCTTTATACAGCCAGACCATGTGGTGAATGAAGTGAAGGTATCATTTGCAGGGTGGAAAGTGGATGCTTTTCAGAGGGCCTAGCATCCTGATAAGCATACTTTTCCACTCAGTGTCAAAGGCAAGGTGTACCACTTCACTCCACATTTTACTTAGTAAAGCCTCTAGAGGTTGAAACCAGCCATTCGGCTGATGACCTAAACAACAATATGTAACTTATGCATATGCTAAAAGGCGAAGTTAAATCTTGATAAATTAGAAAATTCCTTTAAGACTAGAAGTTCTGTTTTTAATCATTGTGTACTTTTCATTCTCTCATCCTCTCATGCTGCACAAACATGGTGTTTTACAAAAGGCTTTGCAATGTCGCATCTAACTATTGAGCCATGGAGGCAGTCAACATGTGGTTTTGTCTGAAATAAAGTTAATCTAGATGGAGGCAGGTGACTCATTTTTATAGATAACAACTACAGGCTGTTCATATAAAGTGAGATGGGTAGTAGCAGTAATATTATAGCAGTAATAGTTCTTATTCCTATGGAATGGTGGGGGCAGTTTCACAAGCCATAAGAAACCATTTGCACGTAAGACACTGCTTTATATTTACTTACGTGTACTGGGCTACTCCTAATTCTGCCTCTTCTTGTTGTGAAAGTCTATAAACATAAACCAACACAATTTAATTTTCAACTATAGAATATAAAAATTTAAATTTATTAAAATTTTGTACTGCATACCAATATTTTCAAAATTATTTTGTTAGCCATGCTTCATCAGGTATATTTTAATTTTTTTATTTTGTCTTCAACTAATTTAAACGCATTTTTAAAAAAGTTTTACGTCAACATATATAATTTCCTGCCCATAACAGGCTGGTGGAGTGTTAAATTATTTGCACTCAATCTGCTAGTTCCAGGGATATAAAAAATAGTTCTGTTTCTTATCACGTGGTCAGCCAATTATAAGACTGAACTATTTAAAAACAGAAAAGATAGAGGTGTAAAAGACACTAGTCAGAGTTATCTCCTCTGAAAGTAATGAATTTCATTATACAGCCACACCCTGTGGTGAGTGAAGTGAAGGTATCATTTGCAGGGTGCGAAGAAGATACTTTTTGAAGGGCCTGGCATGCTGATAAGCATAGGCTACTTTTTTACTCAGTGAGGAAGGCAATTGTAAACCACCTCACTCCTTATTTTACTAAGTAAAACCTCTAGAGGTTCAAACCAGCCTTTTGGCTATTGACCTGAACAACAACATATAATTTTCGCTGTGAACTTACAAAAAGGTTTTTTTCAACAATTTTATTTCTTAACACACAAAAGATTCACTCAATGGAACACATAATCCACTTTTTGAAAAAATTTAATCCAAGAACAAGTATTATTGGTGCAAGTTTTGATTTAATTACTACTGATGACGCCAAAGGAGAAAATAATGATTGTATCACCTTGTGTTACGGTGAGATTAATAGCAATCTTTCGATAGTGACATCATAGCAACAATAGTAATGCGTAGACAAGTACATTGGAACGCCCATATATCTTTCTTTAATGGATAAATATTTCACAAATTTAATTAAGGTTAATTTAATTTAAGTAGGTTCTCGATTTACCAGGCTAACGTCTGTTCGGACACCGACGTTAAAATACGAGCCTTCAAAAAAGGGGTGCAGGAATTTGTTTATTTATGTATGTACAGTGACCCTACAGTATGTACTATATTAGAACTTAACAATAATTAATTATTAAACATTAAATATATTTTATTAATCATTATTCATATTATAAACATGTTACTGAATAAATATGAAAATATTATCAATAACCTATTATCCATTGCTAATTAATTTAACGCATATTTTTTGAAATTACCAGGGACTTTTGATAATTCAAAAAAAAATTCAATTTAATTTAAACATTTTTTTATCCATAGTCTCCAGAGAATAATTTGACCAAAAGAAATAACCGAAGTGAATAATTATTATAGTATAAGAGCAAGTGTTGTCATATTTATTGATTAATGTAGGAGTATGAATTTCCCAATCAAAACTCACAAAAAAAAGAAAGTGATGTAAAGGGTTGGAGCGAAATTTTACTTTTCTCATCTGAGTTCAATCCCAGCCACGGTAAATGTGAGATCGGTAAATCAAGGACCTACTGTGAGCAATTATTTGTAAAAATTACTTACGGTCTATTTAACATCAATCCTCTCATAAACGATTCATGTTCTCTGAAATTTAAAATAATAAAGATTAGAGTAAGTAATACTTAAAAAATTACATCAATGCAATTACTAGTAGTTAAATCATGTGAATTAATAAATTTTCATTACTTACGTGTTAACGACACCATTCACAATTCTGTAAAATAAGAATAAAATAAATCATTACCCACAGGAACCGATAAAAATATTTATTTTATAAATAAATTGATATCATTTTTTTGTAAAACATTAAATAATTATGATTTTATGTAGGGCTACAATACTATAGGCTTACTTTTTCGCTCTAATACAACGGTAATCGGCAATTTTGCGTTCGCCTACTAAATATGGTTTATTCAGAATCCCAACGGCGATTGTTTATTGTTTATAGAATATGAAGAGCCTAAAGATGATTTGCAGAAAGGGGTTTATCATTGGAGTAAAATATTTCAAGAGTATAACTTTGATATATCCGCTGCAAAGACAAAATTGATGGTTTTCTGGAGGATAAATCCCGTACAAACAAAAATAGTTATCTGATAAAGCAGGTAGGCCTGTAGCACTTTAAATACCAAGGATGTAATTTAACGTACGCTAGAAACGTAGCAAGAAACATTCAAAAAGTTAGAAGAGCATCAAAATCCTTTCGCAATTAACGTCCTCAACAACTGCCAAAATACTCACAGACTGATGTTTTCAAACATTGGTCTAACCTTTACTCGCATCATTTCTTCTACTCAATGTTCCCATTTTTCTTAATTGTTTTGTAAACATAGTTTTTTACATATTGTGTCACTAAGAAAAGTTTGTTACGTAAGTAAAATGTTAGTAAAACGTTTTGTTTATTAGTGAGTTTTTGACTTACTTGATGCTATGAGGAACTGCTTTCACTAATGTAGCAATTGCTGGTGCAGCCATCATTTGAAATTGA
Organism: Catonia carolina; assembly: GCA_035578175.1. NCBI lineage: Eukaryota > Metazoa > Arthropoda > Insecta > Hemiptera > Achilidae > Catonia > Catonia carolina. The sequence goes on along the minus strand of JAQMRL010000006.1, from coordinate 51,671,342 downwards.
TTATCTCTGTTGATTATTACTTGAAATCTAAAAAAGTATAAAAATGTAATAAAAAACAGAATTCATTAATAGTAGTCTCTATTATTTATCTCTGTCTAGTACATATATATCTTTATAGAACTATTACAAATGCTAAGGGAAGGATGTTTTAAGAAAATTTAAAGCAAACTTGTTACATAAAAGAAGAGGTTATAGACTACTTAAAAGAATTGATCGATCAAGACATTAAGGCAGAAGTGGAAAATAGAATACACTGGACAAACATGGTGCCTCAAGGCAGAAAACCTCAAGATGAGATTGATTACTTTCCAATAGACAGTAGGCCTACTACAGGTTACTATGAATATCTACTACAAAAAAATTTAAAAATAAATATACCCTTCTACATAATATTAATAAAAATAATATAATACTTATAAAATCTAATTATTATTATAATTATTTAAAAATAAGAATTTATTATGCCCAACATGTAATAGACTCCATTAATGCTGGGCATAAAAAATTCTTATTTTGGGGGTTTATGAGCCTTTCCTGGAAAACTTGTGAGTGATAATTAGATTTTATGTAATATCTGTTATTTTTATTAATTAATTACAATAATTAATAATAATAATATAATCCAAGCAACTGAACAATACTCTAACCAGTGCTAGAGTATTATTCACCTGACATAGAGTATTGTTGACCTGACATATCAAGCGTATGTCAGGTCGGTGTTAGACCATTGTTCAGTTGTTTGAAACTATGACAGAGGATACACCGACCAGCGTATTGAAGCTGTGCAGAGGAGGTTGCTGTATCACTTGCACCATCGTGGTCTGTGTGAGGCGGGTTTTTTTTCTTTTGTTTATTGTCCGACTGTTCTGCAATTATTGGTAATGCAGACGGTGAAGGATGGAATGATTTTTTTGTAACATATGAAAATATGCCGTGCCTGAATGGGATTCGAACCCAAGATCGCATGATGAGAGGCGAGCACGTTACTAACTACACCAATGTGGCCAGCTGAGAGGTAGGTGATTGGTATGAAGAGGAGTGTACCCAAGTGGGTATAATGAAATTGGATTAGAGGCGGAATAGAGCAGATGCCTTGTTTTTATTTAAGGCAATGAATGGAGCTATTGATGCCAATATTGCGCATGTAGTATGCAGGGTGCCATACGTGAACTCCAGAGTGTATCGGATCTTAGACTATAAGGTGAAGACTCGGATATCTCCCCTGGCGAGATGTGTTTGAATTGTGAATGTTGTTGATGGTTGTGGGGTTGATATATTCAATAGGAATATATCAACATTTAAGAGGGAAATTGTTTTATGTTGGATGGGTTGATCCAGTTGGGACAGCCATATGTCAAGTTGGTAGGTGAACTGAGTAGCCTCCTGTATTAATAATAGTTTTTCTTTAATATGTCTGTTAGCTTGGTTGTTTTTCTTGTCGGCAGTGTTTTTAGTCTTTTTCCTTGTTATCTTTTCACGCTGTAGGTGTGGTATCATTGCCTAACCCTGCACGAATTTATAAATTTGCTTATAGGCTTATAGGCATAGGTAGTGAGAGTTTTTCTTTTGATGTCCCCTAGATCTACGTCCCGATAGGTAAGTGCAGCGTTTTCAAGGAATTCTATCTGTTGCTGCCCAAGGACCAGTTCTTCAATTCAAGCAGGTCTTTCCAGGTTCCCTGTTAGTTCCTTTCATGGAGGTTGGAATGGCTGTAAGGAGTGAGTGAGGCCATAAAAAAATACGTAGTAATATTAATAATAATTAATTTTATTTTTAATCAATTTTTATTTGATTCAATTTTCTTTCAGTAAACTAACTGTTATCAATTAACTGGCTTAAATTTTTATTTATAATTAGAACTTATAATAAGAACTAAACTTCATGAAAATTAATAAGAACAAAAGCGAAAGTGTTGTGCAGCAGCAAGAGTGGTTTAGAAGAGATGGGAAATTTAAAAGTAGACAACGAAAACATAGGAAGTTGGGGAATTCTGCTATCTAGGGAGTAAAATAACAAAGGATGGTAAAAGCACAAGTGATATCAAGAGTAGAATTGCTCAAGCTAGAAAAGCCTTTGAAATGAAAAAAAAGCTTACTGACTACAAACATTGATTTACAGATTAGGAAAAATTTCTTAAAACATTATGTTTGGAGTGTAGCATTATACGGAAGTGAAACGTGGGTGATAGGGGCTGTAGAAAAGAAGAGGATAGAAGCTTTTGAAATGTGGTGTTATAGGAAAATGTTAAAGATTAGGTGGGTGGACAAAATAAGTAATTTAGAGGTTCTTAGGCGAGTGGATTAAAAAATAAGTATATGGAAGCATCTTACCAAAAGAAGGGATAGGCTAGTGGGGCATATCCTAAGACATCCAGGTATTGGGCTATTAATAATGGAGGGTAATATTGAGGGAGTAAATTGTAGAGGGAGGCAAAGATTAGAATATATAAAGCAAATTACAAAAGATGTAGGGTGTTACAGGTATGTAGATATGAAACGACTTGCGCAAGATAGAACAGGGTGGAGAACTGCATCAAACCAGTCGAGAGACTGATGACAAAAAAAAAAAAATAAGAACTAACTGATGCCAATTAACTGTTAATTAGTATCAGTTAGTTCTCTGAAAGAAAATTAAATCAAGGGTGTAACACTGCGGTTAAATAAATAATTGCTACGTCAACAAGTACTTAAAATGTACTAAAAAAAGGTATGAAACAAAAGTTTTTAAAACATACATACACCGAATTCTGGAGCCTAGTCCTGAAAAACAAAATTTTCAATTCATTAGTAATTATCTATTTGAATAGTAAAGGCATAAAGTTAGCTAGAATAATGTCCAAAATTTTTAGAATAATATGCAATACCAGCTTTTAAATGTTATGGTAATCAGTATGAATGAACTGTTTTTTACTTTCTCTTGCCTATATGAATATATAGGAAGGAAAGTATTGTTTTCATGTCGATTTTTCGAAACCGAGTTTTCTCCGGATCTATACGTTTTCAAACCCCCTGAACCCAAAAAACATGTTTTTAGCGATTGGTCTGTGTGTGTGTGTCTGTGTGTCTGTGTGTCTGTGTGTGTGTGTGTGTATACAAAATATCTCAAGAACGAAACATTGTACGAACTTGAAACTTGAAACTTAAGTTACATACCACTACCGGACCCGACACGAACATTTTCATCAAAATCGGTCAAACGGAAGTAGTAGTTTATTCGTATAATTTTTCACTTTTTTGCGATTTTCTCAAAAGCTGGTCCTACGATTTTTTTTTAAATCGCCTGGTTTACTCAATTTTTTATTCTCTACAAGGTAGAGTAGTCGCAATGTTTGCTGAAATTCTTGGTGAGGGTGTTTTTACGTAAAAAAAGTGTTTTTTTAAGATTACGGCTTTAATATGTTTTATAGCGCAAAAATTTATATAATAAAAAATGTAGAAAATTTAAAATTCTACAACTTTAATTTCAAACATTTTTTTGTATAAGGCTTAGTTTAGCGGTAATTAGCGATTTTCTGTTTTTTCTCACGAAAACGTGTGAAAAGTTGATTTTTTTAAGATTTCGGCATTTTATGACAAAAGTGTATATAATCAAATTTATATAAAATTAGAAGATCTACAACTTTTATTTAGAGCATTTTTTCTTCAGATCCTAGTTTAGCGTGAAAGAGTGATTTTCCGTATTTTAAAGCCAAACTGAGGTTGATTTTCATTTTGAGTGTTTCACTCATGATTAAAATAAGGTTATGTTTTTGAGGTTAGTTTTTTATTTATTTCTAATGTTGTATTACTAATGTTAGGTTGTATTGGTCATTATTTGCATAGGCAAGAGAAAGTTGTGTGAGTGTTTCACACCAGATTTTTAATATTATATTACGGAAACCATTCTTGCATTAGTTCTTTATCATAGCTTGAATTACTTTTTTAAATAATTATTTTATGGCTTGAAATAAAGTTGTGTTTTTGGCTGAATGGTTGCTAACAATACACAGTTTATTAGTACAGTATAGTAAGTTTTGATAATGAAAGCATTTGTAAAACGCAGAGGACAGGCTGGATTTATTTCTGTCTGTCAACAGGATCAGTTCTTTTTGAACAAACTATACTTTGTTTATCCACTAATTTTTATCACTATGAACTAGTACAGCTACCATCAATCAGCATTTAACTGGTGTATGTGTAAACTACTGCTTAAAATAAAAAAAATCTGGTGTGAAACACTCCCATGACTTTCTCTTGGCAATGTAAATAAAGAAAACTTATGTTTAATCATGAAAAAATAGTGTAAAATGAAAAAAAGAATACCGTAATTCGGGGTTACTTAAGCCACCAGGGTAACAAAAGCCATTTCGTAAGGTAAATTTTGAATGCTTATATTGGCAACCCTGTTTGATTTTGGAGTTGATTTTGGTGCTACCATTTGTGTAATTTAACAAAGTTTTCACTAGTCTCCATTGAATTCACTTGACATTTAAAGGTAAGTTAACACAAATATTTACATTTAGGCTATAGCTTAACTTGATTAAAATTTTATAACCTCCATAACTTTACTGGTCACAGTGTTATTTTCAGCTGTAGTACAGTGTAATAATTATGTAACATAACCTCAAACAACACTTCTACACATATGTACCATTTCATAGAATATAATGTCATTTTTATTCTTTTTCTTTCAATATTTTCATCAGCTGTGCTGTATGGGGTAACAAAAGCCAGTTATTTTTAGTGGCTTTTGTTACCCCGTACTAAACTATTATGCTTTACAAAATACCAAAGAGATGTAATTACCACATTTTCTTTTATTTTAGGAGCAGTATGCCTAGAAAGTATCAAAGGCCTGTTGGTGCTCGACAATACAAAAATTATTCAGATGATACTCTGAAAAAACTGTGTTAAAAACTGTGAAACACTCACACGATTTTCTCTTACCAATGCAAATAATTAAAAATATAACCTTAAATTAGTAATAAAACATTAGAAATAAACAATAAAACTAACCTCAATAAACATAACCTAATTTCAATCATGAGTGAATGATGGAAAATGAAAATCAACCTTTGTACAAACTGAGTCTGTACAAGACTAAACCTCCTTTACACGTCATGTATATCAACCCCATCTCATTGAATAATGGGATTGCTTATGTTTAAATTGAACAGATTGCAACATACACACATTAGAGTTAAACACAAAATAATTCTTCAGTTGTACTAATCTGATTATGATAAACAATAAATATACATCATAAATAATACTGTATTTGCAGAATTGTGAGAAAATAAATTTAAGCTCATAATAAAAAAATGTTGCCAAGATTATTCACTAAAGCAAACTTTGGAGTTTTGACTTTACTTATTGTCTGGGCCAAGTCTAGAAATTTGAACGGGGTTTTCAGCTATCAGATCAAAATATAAAAATTTGATTTTTTTTTTGTCTTTATTAGTCAAATTCACAACTGTAAATAAAACAAGTGAATGAGGTGATTATGAAATGAGATAAAACACACTTTAAGACTTAGAGATCACCACTCAACAATGGACCCCAACAATTGACTTTTAAACATTTTTTTAATGTGAATCTACTTACGTATAATTTTTAAAATCTCCATTCTGGTTGATATTAAACAGTCGAGCAACACTCCTGTAACACGGACATAATAAAATTACAGAAGTATTATGAAAAATATTATGGAACAAAAATGATTTAATAACACAGATTTCTATCTTTAATTATATTCTGTTCTTGTTTATTCATCCAAAACCAATTGTTTTATCCTGTTACAAACACATTGTGAAAGTTCCATGAAAATTTATAAAATATTTTAAACAAATTTAAGTAGTCACTATTAGAAAATTTATTCAGTATTACTACATAGGTGCTTTATTATTGTCAAAGTACAAAATTTGTTCGTATATTTGCAAAAGTCTTCACTGATTCTCTCGTATGATATGCCAAATCCATCATAGAGTAAAATGGAAAGTGGTTTTAAAATTCAGAAAAAGGTGTTAGGTGTATAATGGGAGTCAACCTCTTAATATCATGGAGATTATTTAAGGAGCTTTTTATTTTAGTTTATTTATTTGAAGTCGCATCAACAGCTTGGTCATTTGTGACTACAGTGGGTCATGGAACGTTGGATTGTGACCTGTCACATTTTCCAAACCCTAGCCGAGAATCAAACCCGCGACCTCCGCATGGTAGGCCAGTGCATTACCACTATGCTATGAAGGCGACCTTTAAGGAGCTTTACTTGTTTACAATTCCTTCTATGTACAACTTTGAAATAATAATGTATGCAAAACAAAATAACTTTTTACAGAATTTAAATGTCCACAAGATACAAAATTGATTACAAATCACAATACTAAATTGTCTGAACAAAAACCTTCTTACGTTCTTACGCAGGTAGAAAATACATCAATGAATTACGACAAGCTTTAAAAAGCCATGGTAATTATTTTAAAAACTAAATTAAAAATAAATTAAACTAAAGCTTTAAGCTTTAAAAACTAAATTATTTACAGTTTCTTTACTAGCAACTTAGGGATAAAAAAAAGGTGACAACAGTAAAGCATTAGGCCAACTCATTATTTCTACACCTTCCCAAAAAGTTACAGTTCTGAAAATTAGCACTATATTTTGTAAAATATACCTAGAGAAAAAAAGGCATTTTAATTATGACCCCTTAATTCCTTTTACGAAAGGCTTAAGGGAACCGGCCGGGATAGAAGGCTAGTGCCCTATCCATATATTCATGTTGTATGGCCTCTGTTTGTAGCCATGTGACCGCTCATCAGCATGATGACCATCTCATAATGAACAGAACTGGAAATGCCCATCCCACCCTGGCAGATGGTGGCTTGGGTCACTCAGTCTGCCAAACAACAAGCTGAAAGCAACAGTAAACTACAGCTTTTTCTGTCTTACTAGAATTACCATGGGAAAACTCCCTCTTGTATGATTCTGGTTAGACTTACTTAGTATATGCAGGTCTTCAAGAGACTGTATCAAACCAGTCGAGAGAATGATGACAAAAAAGGTATTGAACAGAAAAACTAAATTATTTACAGTTCATTACTTGTAACTTAGGGATAAAAAAAGTGACAACCGTAACGCATTAGGCCAACTCATTATTTCTATACCTTCCCAAAAAAGTTACAGTTCTGAAAATTAGCACTGTATTTTGTAAAATATACGTAGAGAACAAAAGGCATTTTAACCACTCAGGGTTAAAATGGGTGTAATTACCCAAATGGCTTCAATATGCCATTCATAGGTTGCACAACATTAATGCAGAGTTTGGTATGAGAATATCGGCGCAAAAATAAAAAATTATGGCATTCAAGGGAAGATGGCTGGTTCACCCAAAAACTATACTTGACAACCTAACTATAGAACAAGTTCGAGATTTTAAATATTTAGGATGCAAGATTTCCTATGACAAAGATGATGACATGAGTGAAAAACTGGCAAAATTCAACGCTGTTTGCAGTTCTATTCGCAGGACAATTGGAAAGAAAATGAGACAGGTCACTCAAATGAAATTTTATAGAGCAATGTTTGTACCGCTCATAAAATATGGGAGTGAAACATGGGTGTTATTACAGAGGAATGAATCTCGTATCCAGGCTGCTGAAATGAGATTTTTGCGGGGAGTCAAAGGTTGTACCTGGTTAGATAGAATACATAATGAAGTTACATGCAGCGAGTTAAATGTTCACTCGCTCTGTGAAACATTAAGAAGATATAAGAGAAACTGGTCCAACCATTTACTTCGCATGCCAGCACATGGACTTCCTCTGCGAGCGAGCATGGCAATATAAGCCTAGAGGGAAACGAGGCTTGGGAAGACCTAAAAAGAGATGGATGCTGGAACAGGCCATTGAGCCTAATCCTTGTCAGATGATGATGATTACCCAAAAGAGTTTTTGGGTAACAACACTCTAACACAAAAATTTTCATTTACCAACTGTTCAACACTTCATTGTTAACCTCCACAAAAATTTTACAACAAACTACAAATGGACATTCCAACAACGGCTAAAAAGACGTTGCATTAGAGATCTTCTAAATAAAACGAAATGAATACATAGAACATGTCGCTAAAAAATCAATGAGGTAATGTCTGGAGGAGGTTCTATTTGGAGCTCACCCTCCCTTAAGCCTGTCATGCCAACAGTTAATTCTTATTCACTTTCAAATTTGCTGGTTGTGATATAATGGTCATATTGCAAAATAATAATAATTATTAAATTAAAAAACAAAAAAAATACTCACATTAACTGTGTTTTATCACCGAGATATTCTGCATTCCTTCTTTTCCTGTTATTTTTATAAACATTTTTTAATTTTATAAAAGTAAGAAAATTAGGTTAATTTAATTTCTAAGTAGTGATAAATAAAATGAATAATTAATTTAATTTATTCTTAATTTTGCAGCATTTATGAATTACACTCAAATACTTGTAGATCATCTAAGATTAATAAAGCACTAATATTAATTAAGTTTCTTGGATACCAATTATTCACTTTTTCACTGCAGATGGATATTTAAAGTTAGGAAAATGTAAAAGAACGTAGAAGAAAAGGTGAAATAAGATACTAGGTAGTTACGAGGATCTGAGAAGGATTGTGAGAGCTTCTTGTATATGAAGGCTTATGTATAATTGGAGATATTAAGGAGATAAATATAAGAAAAGAGATATACTAGATAAGTACAACAGTGACAAGGTAAATTAAGAAAAATCATGAGTTGCCAGTGCGGGTGTACCCAGGATTTGAACTAAGAATCACTTCTCATGTTAGGTGGTAGTGGGGACAGGTAGTGGTAATAAAAATGTAACTTTTTACAAAAGAAACTAAAAATTTTGGAAAAACTTTTGTTATTAGTGAATTTAAAATTAATTTTTTATTTAGTAAATTTTATCGGGTTTGTTTAGTGGTAAAGTTGTCACCATGGGTCAGTTGCTATACAGAGACAAAGGGTCCATGGTTCAAATCCTAGTAAAGTTACTTATTTTTGTATTAATTTGAAAAATATACAGTCGTTATCAATGTACTTTGATGGTTGGGGTTCAATTAACTATACTTTCTCTGGGATGGTTGACCTGAGTCTGTACAAGACTGCACCTCATTTATGTGTCATACATATCATCCTCACGGGTCATGAGGTTGCTTATTGTTCTAAATTGAACAGATTGCAACATACATAGGGTTAAAAAAATTAGTAAATAATACTCCTATACCCCAAGTTTCTTGGTTTTATTTTTTAAATTTTTTTTAGCTTCTTTGAAAATATTCATTCACGAATGCTTATTCCAGTAAGAAAGTTGCAAAAAATTAATAGAAAGAATTACAATAAAGTTTACTTTACGAGACAGATGAGAAATAAGGTAATTCAAGACAAAACAAGGGACAAACTGATGTCAAGCAATGAATCACCGGTTACGGATGATGATGATGGTTGAACTTGTGGTGCAGATGGGGGCACAGAATAACCTGATGGAGACCTTGTAAAATCAGGAGAGGTCTTGGAAGAATATAGATGAGGTGGGCAGATAATGTTTGAGGTTTTTTTTGTTTAACGTCCAACTGTTTTGCAGCTGCTGCTAATGCAGATGGTGAGAAGGATGATATATGAAGATGAGTGATGAAAAAATACCAGATCTGACTGGGAATAAAACCCGGGACCGCGGCGTAGAAACTAGTTGCGCTAACCACTACACCAATGGGACGGTCAGAGGGAGGTTGACTGGTGCAGGGTGGATGAGAACACCTCACAACAGTGAAACATGGATGAAAATAGAAGAGACCAATATCCAGAAATGGGTGGAGACGATGAAGAAGGGATATCTGTCCCTTGTCTCTTACTAGGTACATTCATTATAATTAAAATTATATGTAGAACTCATGTTGGAATAATAAATCAAATTTTCTTGAAAACGTTTAGCCATGTCTACATTTTATTTTTAATATAATTCTTAGAAATTCTTTGCACAAAGGGATATTTAAATTAATAAATTAAATAATTTGTAAAAGATTGGTAAATCACACGAATCCAGAGATACAAACATTGTCACACCCACAACTACCACAAAATCCATAAAGGAGATTAAAAAGATGCTGGATTTGAGATCTTATATAAAACAGCAATGAGGGTTTACCAATGGGTGAGTACCTCAATCAAGATGAAAACATCTAATTATACACATACATCATACATTCTGCAGATTGTATAAATAAACAGTTGTAGTTTTTAATAAATAGAGTAAAACAACATTCTTTGTAAAATAACAAATTACTTTTTTTACTTTTGGTAAAACTGTAAGCAAATGAATACTGTATTAAGTTTCTGTATCAACTGAAAAAAAAAATAAAACAGTTCAAAAACATTTATAGATTATAGTTTTACCAAAAATTAATGAGTCAATATTTAAATTTTTTAATAAACTTATGTTAACATAGATAGTGTGACTTAAATGTCGCACAGAATTGTTCAGCACAGCTTCCAGCACTATCTTAGCTTCAGCTTTGTCAGCCCAGCTTTCAGCACTGATCTTATCTAGAACAACAAATTGAGCGTTTCAACGCTCCCTGGTATGTTAGGAACGACGGCCTGCTCTGGGACTTTGGAGTGGATTCCATAAACGAAGTGATTCGGAAATTTGCCAGGAGTCATGAAGACAGACTTCTTCATCATGTGAATGCCGAAGCTATACAGCTACTCGACAACACAGATCTGAATAGACTTTCTCGTGTGAAACCATTTGAACTGGTGTAATGAACCGTATAAAGTTATTAATTTGTTAGTCAATAGTTACTTGTATATATTTTGAAGTGTTTTGTTAAATATCAATGATTAGTAAATTTTATAAATGGTGTATCAGAATATCGAACATAAACTAAGAACTATTAGTTCGTAAATTCTTAGATTAAGTACTTAGATCAATTAAGTTAGAACAAAATTGTTAGTTAGTCTTAGACTAATCACAATTAATTTCAAAAAAAAAATTGAGCATAAAAAAAGTACTTCATAAAGTTCATTTTGTTGCAAAAGTTAGTTATTTGTACATTTGATCTTGTAAAGCTTTGTCGTAATTTCATAAATCTATAAATTAACTGTTACTAGATCTGTCAAATGTTTATGATCTGTTCTGTAAATCAATTCAATGCTATAAAAACGTTTTTTTGTGATTTCACATAAACTAGAATGAAGAGAAAAAAAAATTTTGATATACATACCCTGGTTCAAGAATACTTCTTATACTTTTGTCACTATAGTCCCCTACTAGCCTGTAAAAAAAAAATCTGGTGTGAAACACTCACACAACTTTCTCTTGCCAATGCAAATAATGAACAATATAACATAATAATAATACAATGCATTCATCACGCATTTTGCAAGTGATTTTTTACTTATCGCAATTTTTATGAAAAATGGCTTCTGAGAAAATTGGAATAACCCTGAAAAATGGAGGTTAAGAAACAATTTTTTAGGTGTAACAGAAAAACCCATAGAAAATTTGTTTTCTAAGAAAATTGATGTAAACATTATAGTCAATGGAAAATAAATAAAAGAAATTGAATTTTGACTTTTATTAACATCACCTCTTTTTTTGCCCATAACAGACAAAGTGTTAAATTTTTGCATTTAGTCTGTTAGTTCCAGGGCTATTAAAAAATAGTTCTGTTTCTTATCATATGATCGGCCTATTAAATGACTGAATCATTTAAGAAAAGAAGAGGGAGAGTGTAACAGACACTAGTCAGAGTTATCTCCTTTGAAACTAATAAATTTCGTTAACAACCAGATCCTGTGGTGAATGAAATGAAGGTGTCATTTGAAGGGTGGAAAATATGTGCTTTTCAGAGGGCTTGTCGTTGTGATAAGCATACTTTTCAACTCAGTAAGGAAGGCAATGGTTAACCACCTCACTCCTCATTTTACTGACTAAAACCTTTAGAGATTCAAACCAGCCTTTCGGCTGATGACCTAAACAACATCTTTTTATGTACCTTTTTCAAGTTCTTAGGTCAGGCCCAACCCAAATTCTTTCCACCTCTCTCTATTGTTGAACTATCTCCTTTGTTCATTGCTCTATTGGCATCATATAGTGACAATATCTAAAGTGAATATGGGTTCAAGAATGTTCAAAGAAAACCGAGAGATTACAAAGGTTAATGCATATAAAAAGAGTATTAAATAGCATTTTCCAAGAAGTAGTTAAATATTATGTGTTATATAAATGGTCTTTTATAGTAAAGGTAGGCCTGCCTTTTGTTGTCACTCGGGATTGTGAGAGCCAGGTACCTATTTAGGTAATTGGTTTTTTTATAACACCTTCTATTCATTCAAAAATAAATCTTTGTAATGCATCCTGCAGTTTGAAATTATTTTTCTATTTCATATAATGAATTAATATAATAATTTCACCAACCTTCTTTTTAAACTGCGTCACCTTTATTTTATCGAATTAAAATAAAGGTGATGCAGTTTAAAAAGAAGGTTGGTGAAATGATTATATGAAATAGAAATACCTTCTATTCATTCATCCTAATTTGTTTACAGTTGTTAAGATTTATCCAGAAGCCGTCGGAAGGAATTTGTATTTTATTATATCGCAAATCTCTGTCTTTGCTTGAACTCTCCATTAGCCCACCTCTAAAAGTGCTGGGTTGTTTATAGTCAGCCAGTTAGTTTACATTTGTTTGTTACTGAGTGAGCATATTCGACAGTGCATAAAGGTAGTACAGTACATTAGAATAGGCCAAAGATACTGCGAATAATTGGCTATTGTTTAACTTTTATTTATTCTGTCATTTCTGTAAGTAGTATTAAGTAAATTAGCTAAGTTATTTGTATTGTAGTATTAGTTAATTATAGCCTAATTAGTTTGTTATTTATTAGGTAGTTTCATTGTAATATACTTGTAGATTGTAGTCAATTACTTAATCGTAATTCTTTGTTGTAATAAATACTTGTAATTTTAAACTTTAGTGTGCGTTATTTAATTTACCCAGATGCCGAAACGAACCTTAGAGACAAATTTCACAGTATTTTTCCCCCAAACCATTTATAACTAAACCCATCCACATTAATCTTGATCTTTATCTCCCATCCATCAAGTACAGCATCCTTTTAGGTTTACTCTCCTACTCCATCCTACTGACATGACCAGACCATTGTAGCTCTGTCCTTTTCAGGCTGTCAATCTCCAATTGATCCCTAATTACACAATATCTTACTCTATCTCTTCGTGTCCTTCCTAGTATACTTTTATTAATAACAATTCTTATTTTTTATTAATATTTCTTACTTACGGAAATATTGATCCTTGCGTCACATGGGAATAAATCGTTGGTAGTATGGCTAAAAAGTTTATAAACAATATAATACCAAAATAGATTACTCTAGAGGATGCCATTTCAATGATTCTTTGAAACTAATTTGATTCTATTCTGAAAATATTGGTTGAGTTCCTCAAAACGAATGATAGCAACCACAATGAACGTGTTAATAAATTATAAGATGATTATAACAAAGAAAAAGTTATTCAATTGATTTTAAATGAATTAAAATACTGTAAAAAATGAATAAAAATAAATACAGCTTGACACAAAAGTATATAGCACATTTTTATAATTTTTAAATGTTTATCTACACTAATTTTATAAAAATGTTAGTCTAGTTAGTTTATTTGTGTGTTTGTACGTATGAAGTAATCTCAAAAACTACCTAACCAATTTTAAAAGTTATTTCACTGTTCAAAAGTTTACAGCTTCCAGAGTAACATAGTATGAGGTGAAGTGTATTGAACAAGGATAATGGATTGTGATGAATGAAATGTTTTGAATAGGAATTCTCGGAAATCAAAACTAGTAGAAATGTTTGTTTTTATTTTTATTCCTTCTACCATGTTCCAGTGTTTGGTTCTCGATTGTCTGAGAAACTATTAGACTGTATAAAAACAGTTAGCATCTTTCTAGTCAGATAGTATTTTGGACTGTTAATGGAATTAAGTCATTACGGGACAGGTTCTGAATTACTTGTATTTATTCATAATAATAGTTTAGAGCATGTAGAAACAGTGAAGTTCCTGGGCGTATCTCTAGATAGATCTTTGTCTTGGGACTTCTATACCAATCAAGTTTGTAGTAAAATATCATCCGGGGTATTTGCACTAAAACAAATTGCCAGATTAAATGATAAAAAATTACTAATGGCAGCTTATCATGGCCTCATTCTGTCTCATATCCATTATGGTATCTTAGTATGGGTAATTCTAGCATGGGTAATATGAATAGGGTTTTTAAAATTCAAAAGAAAGCTATTAAGTATATGGTGGGAGCTAACCAGCTAACCTCATGCAGGCCACTATTTATGGAGCTTAAATTGCTTACAGTCCCCTCTCTTTACATTTTTGAGGTGATTATGTATGTTAGGAAAAATAATTTTATGCAAAATTTCAATGTTCACAATCATAACACAAGTAACAGAAATGATTATTATGTGGCTAATCACTCCTCAAAATTGTTTGAACAAAAACCTACTTATGCAGGGAGAAAATTCATGAATAAATTACCCCAATTTTTAAAATGTTGTGATAATTTGCATTCCTTTAAAAAAAATCTGAAAAGTACTTGATCGGTGAAACTTTTTATAGCGTACAAGAATTTCTTTCTAGATAGTAGCGATACATTGTGTGATTCTTATATTTATTTCAGGTGTTATATCTGACGACATGTCCTATACTCCTCCTGGAGTCTCCAGGGCGCAAAAAAAAAAGAAGAAAAACTTTAATAGTGCATACAGATGGTACCTAATGGTTCTGAACAGGTAAATAATTGTTTTGATCGTTAATTGATAGTATCTTATATTTATAGTCGAGTTTACTTTAATTGAAGTAATTTATTGTAATTTTGTTAGTAGTATAAGCCTAAATCGTTAATTGTAATTATTAACCGTGTCAATATAACAATTTGTTATAACGTTGTTTATTGTTTATTACACCCAGATCACAAAAGGACTTTAGCTTGAGTGTTAAAATAAGTTAAACGGCATTACGTAATTTTAAAATTTTGGAAAAAAAATTGTGTTTGGTAAAATAGTGGTTTTTTTTAGTTTAGGGTAAAATAAGTTATTTTATTTACTTCTTCTATTGTATACAATCTATTATGCAGGCATCACAGCTCAGTTGGTAGCCTTGGAGAGAAAAAAATTCCCAATGGTAGAGACTGGAAGTAGATGGATTTGTGAATGAAACCAGTTGCCAGTTCAGTAACTCAAAAGGTAACAGACGTACCAGTGGACTATTCAGTGCAGCACCTTCCAGTGGATTTTTTCTTTAACTGGAAAGCTTTAGAACAGCCTTAGAAAGATCCAAGAAAACAGTGGAATTTGAGATAGTCATATTTTCTTCGGCCTTCCAAAATCTATGCTTCCAATCAGTTAGTACCTTTTTGCTTAACCAGGTAAGTGGCTTTCTGGCATTCTATTTAAATATCAACCATTAGGCATAGTTATAATTTTATTTTTTCATTAAGCGGAAAAATTCCTAACTCTTGCCTTATATCTTTATATCTGTTCCTGTCTAGTCTTTTACAACCCTTGATAGGCCATATTTTTTTAAAATTAACATTATTTGCAATCAGTTTTTTAAAAATGAACTATAAACACATCTTTTGAATTTACAAATCACAAGTTGAGGCCTCATTACCCTGAGTACCTCTCATTATATCAATTACTCATGTGTTAAAAGAGAAAATTACTATGTACAAAGATATTTACATTTTACAATATGGAATACTTTTCGCTATAATTTTTGTACATTTAAACTCTTTCAGACAAGTCTAAAACACGGTAACGTTTCAGGCGCCTAACTTCTTCTGCAGTGTTTAGAAGATTTATGGCTAATTCATTTTTGTGACTTTCAAGTCTTGCCTGATATTTTTTATTAAAACGCCTGACTTTGTCCATTACATCAGAAATATTGCAGTAATGTTGTATTTCTGCATTCCTTGCAAACCATGGCGCCCTTGTTATAGCCCAAAGAACCTTATTCTAAAACCTTTGAATTACCTCTATGTTACTTCTGCTGGTAGTTCCCCAAAGTTGAATGCCATACAACCAAACTGGTTTAAGTAACATTTTGTGAAGCAGCAACTTATTTTCAAGAGAGACTGAAGAGTTCCCGCCAATAAGCCAGTACATCCTGTTGTATTTTATATTTAATTCATTCCTCTTCATTCTCACATGGGTTTTCCAAGTTAACCGCCTGTCAAGATGCATACTCACAACTTCACTTTGTGGTAAACCAACACCTCTAAGTTTTACTGGTGGACTAGTATTTCTCTGCATTGTAAATGTAACATGCTGCGATTTTGCAGTATTGATCTTCATTCTCCATTTTTAAAGCCATGGTTGGATTTGATCTTAACATTCCTGAAGTTTGTTTGAAGTAACTATAGGATCTTCTCTTTTAGTAAGCAATGCCTTATCGCCTGCGAATGCAGCTTGAACTACTCCTTCAGTTGTTTGTAAGTCTGCTTCATACAATAAGTACAAATACGGGCCTAGAACTGAACGCTGAGGATAGACCATATAAACCCTGATAGACCATATAAATTTCATTTCTCCAGTTTGGATGTTTCTCTCCTCCAGTCTCCTTATCACCCATGCTTCAATACTGTATGTCAAGGCTGGAATTGCATCGTCTTATAAAACTTTAACATTGTTAGGGGTCTTGTCTTTTGCCTCAGTGTCCTATGAATCGTCCCACATAACTGATTACATTTGGTTAGTAAATTTTTCACGTCTTAGTCATCTTCGCACGAGACAGTAGTTCCAAGGTATTTATAGGAGCTCAGTTGCTCTACTATGTTCATAAATTTATTATTTTGGATCTTATTGGGGTCTTTCCTCAGGATACCATAACTTTTGTCTTTTACCAAAAGTAATTTTTCCTAAATCTAATTTTTCTTGTATTTTTTATTCAGAATTATGAATGTGCTCTATAGTTTTTGATACAATCTGTATTAAGACAGTTTTTTTAGCTAACACAAAGTAAACTTACGTAAAAACGAATAATATTAAATTTAATTGTGAAGGAACAACTGAGTAAACTATTTTACTATTATTTTTATTGAAATCTGTTCCAAAGTATAACAAAGGTTGATATTACAAACCAAAAATACTAGTTATAAACAATACGAATTGTTTGTATTGTATTTTCGTAAATCTATTGAATGATGTGGAAAAGTATTGTGGTAGGTAAAAAAGATTCTCAGATTTAAATCAATTGTTTTTCACATTTCATAACTCCTTGAAATGCAAAAAAATTGTTGCAGGAAGTCTACCTGTTATTCATCACCAATCAAAAATACTAATCCAATTATTTTGTTTTTTTTCAACTGCCTTCCAAGAGGTTTTAGGAATTAGTCATGAGTACCCAAAATTATAGCTATTTTCTTAAAAAAAAATTTTAAAAACACCCAATATTCATGATGTGTTCTTTTTCTTATCACATGGTCAGCCAATTATACAACTGAAGCATTTAAGAACAGAAGAGGTAGAGGTGTGAAAGACACTAGTCAGAGTTATCTCCTCTGAGAGTAATGAATTTCATTATACAGCCAGACCCTGTAGTTACAGCCACCTCACTCCTCATTTTACTTAGTAAAGTCTCTAGAGGTTCAAACCAGCCTTTCGGCTGATGACCTAAACAACACTAAAAATAAAAATAAAATTTTCTGATGCTGGAACACACTAGATGGGTTATTAAAAAAATAAATAAATAAATAAATCAAAAATACTTTGTATTTTATTTTTTCTTTAAACAACAAAACAGTTTATTATAATAAAGATACAAAAATTTGATTATATAGAAGATGAGTAATTTCAGTAAAATCTTGCTTATCTAAGGTTCTATGTTAATTGGGTTAAGGTTTCAATCGGCAAAATCCATTTGCTAAAGATTAAATGATCTATTCATATTATAATAAAAACCTTAATGTGACCGACCGATACATTTTACCTTCCTTGAAGATTGGATAAAGAAAATTTTTGATTAAATCAAGATTTTAATTTAACAAAATATATGTTAAGTGAACTGGTGGCAACATGGTGGTAAACAAAAAAAAAAGTAGCAGATAGGGGGAGTCTACCTTCGAAAAATATTATTTTCTTAGTAAAATTGGGTGAGTAAATTATTCTAAACAAAATTAATAACATGCTAATAAAGGTCCCAAAAAACCTTAAAAAAGCAAGTTAGATAAACTAAGCATTAGAACATGTAAAAAATAATTTCACTTTGATCAATTAATTTTTGATGCAGAATCTGAAAAATATTTTACTTGTATGTTGATCAAAAGTTTGGTAATTTTATTTTGATAGAAATTTGAATACAAATGGAATATCTCTATCATAAAAGATGCTTTAGATAATGTGACTTTTTCTTCAATTTGACACAAATTTCATGTCAATTGGTCGAAGTACACTAAAGTTACAATTTCTTAAATAAAGGTATAGCTTTTAAACCCCCACCTTGATTATTAGGAACGAAGGTCAAATCTTTATTTAGATTTTAATATAAAGAATAATTGCTTTTCGAGTACCATTAAATTTTTCACTAAATTGCACCAAGAAGAAATTTGAAGGTAGATTTCTTCCTTAAAATTCTTAAGAGCATATATAATTTATAAAAGAATACCTTAATGTGATTTAGTTCTGCAACTACATGTTAAAAAGATAGACAACAAGCAAGTTCTGCTGTTATTACTATAATGCAAGGGTTGTCCAGAAAGTAACAGGCATTGTTGCCTAGCGCAAGAAATAGGGAGGGGAAGAACAGCGTTTCTTATATCAGTGTGCACAGTGGTACAGTGCACTTCCAGCTGCGTATGGGGAAAATCATACTGCAGTAGATCTGCTACTTACAACTTTAAAAGCATGTGTACCCCAATAGAAAATTCCACCAAATATGAAGTGTGTTACCATATGACTGTGAAGTCAACGGTGTGGGGACGTGCTACTTCTCCCAGCAAGGCAAACAAAGCATGTTAAACTTTGTCAGCAAGGAAGATCATGGCTATGGTGTTATGGGATACTAAGAGCATCGTCCTTGTTGATTTTATGGAGTGTGATTTGACTATCACTTCTGAAGTCTACTGTGAAACTTTGAAAAGACTAAGAAGAGCAATCCAAATCATTGTTTTCAACCATCCCCCATACAGCCCGAACTTAGTTCCTACTGACTTTCATTTGTGTACAGACACGAAAAAGTGGCTTGCATCCCAGCGCTTCCCCAATGATGAGCTTCAAATGCTGTGACAAGTTGGTTCTCAGGTGGTAGATTCTTATGCAGAAGGTATTTAAAAAATATGCCCATAACAGGCAGGTGGAGTGTTATTGCACTCGATCTGTTGGTTCCAGGGCTACAAAAAATAGTTCTGTTTCTTATCACATAGGCAGCCAATTATATGACTGAACTATTTAAGATCAGAAGAGGTAGAGGTGTAAAAGACACTAGTCAGAGTTTTTTCCTCTGAGAGTAATGAATTTCACTATACAATCAGACCCTGTGGAGACTGAAGTGAATGTGTCATTTGCAGGGTGGAAAGTGGGTACTTTTTCGAGGGCCTGGCATGCTGATAAGCATACTCTTTTAACTCAGTGTGGAAGGCAATGATAAACCATCTCACTCATTGTTTTTACTTAGTAAAACCTCTAGAGGCTCAAACCAGCCTTTCGGCTATTGACCTAAACAACAATTTCAAAAATGGTGAAATGGTATGACAAGGGCTTGCATTTGTTTGGAAACTAGGTGGAAGTAAATAAAATGTGTAGTTTTAAGTTGTGTTTAGTAAAATCGTAGTATCTAAACTACTTGAATTTTTATTTCAAAACGGCGGTTACTTTCTGAATGGCCCTTGTATAATAGGTTTGTTTCCTAACTGATACTGTATTTTCATACAATATAAAGAACACATAAAATACACTAAGGCAGAATGTAGTCAAAAAACGGTAACAAAATCCACAATATTAATAACTATATAAAATACAGTTTACACAGAAACCAAGTGTATTACATTATAATAAATATATAATAACTACAAGATACAAAAGCAATAAGGAATTCAATTCCAGAATAACTGTTAGATTTTTATTTCTACAATTTTTTGATTTAAAATTATAGTAATATTTTAAATGAAAGTAAAATTGAATCATAATTGATGACAAAGTTATCAAAGAGACTGCCGAGTTGACCAATGATTAAAAAGATATATCAGAGATAATTAACCTAGAAGTCAAAAGTACTCATACAAACACTATATTATAATGATAAAAATGATAATACATGAAGTACTTTGTACATACTGTAGACCCTTGATTATCCGGACTAATAGGGACACATGATCAGATGGATAATTGAGGGGTTCATACAATCCATGAATTTTTTTTAACACAATGGAAGTCTGTCTTCCACCACTTATCAGTTCATGTTTCTGCTGAATATATCTACATACAGATTTAAGTGGAAAGCAATTTCTTTTATGTCCAACAGTTTTGAAATTATTACCAAAGCAGTCAAGGGTTAAAGATGAAAATAAATGATGAAAAATGCCAGACCTGACCAAGAATGAGTCCCGAGATGCTGGTGTAGAAGCTAGTTGCGCTAACCACTACACCAAGAGCAGAGAGTATAAATGCAGGTGACAGAAATAAGTTTAAAAATAAGATTAGAAATGATGGGTTGGTTTAGTGGAAAAATTGTCGCCATGAATCCAGCTGTTTAACAGTTCATTTTCAAAGACGAAGGTTCCTGGTTCAAATCCTAGTAAATATAGTTCCAGTACTTTCAAATAGATTTGAATACTAGACAGTGTACTTTAATGGTTAGGGCTGAAATAACCTTACTCTCTCAGGAATTGTCTTTACAAGACTACACCTCATTTACCTGTCATATTATAGCGAACAAATTTTAACCGCCTGCCGCATTGGCGTAGCTGGTAAAGTGCTCGCTTCTCATCATGCGGTCATGGGTTTGAATCCCGCTCAGGCATGGCATATTTTCATACGTTAGAAAAAAATTTATCATTTATCCTTCATTATACACAGTAAATTACAACCCAACATCGTCGCTAATGACCATTATAGTTGATGTGACGTTAAATAAATATAAAAAAAAATTAACCAATTTACATTTTGCATTTCAATTTAAACAACAGCTATAAACTTAAACTGTCAAATAAATATGTTTAATATTATTTAATTTCTATTTACAATATATCTAGGATACAAATAATGATGATTTTAACAGGAGACTGCAAAAATAATTTTTTCTTATTTCATATCATTTTAAAATAGCAAATATCCTGATAGCAAAATTTTAAACAATTTTATTTATAAAAGTTACAAAAGGATACAAAAGACGTTCAACTTGATAATATCAAAAGTTCTTTACCATTTTTCAATTTTTAATAAATAACAAAAATTTTTGATCATAACTTGATGGACATGATACATTTATTTTGACAGGTTTTTATGTTAATTTTAAAAACTTTTTGTACTTTCTTAATTGAACATTTACAATAAAGTTAAAAAATAGAAAATACGAGATATATGAAAATAAACCAAATTAAACTTAAAAGAACTCACATTTTCTAAATTTATCAAAACATAAAGTTTACTGATCTTATAATAGATCTTCTATATAACTTATCAGACATCTCACTGGTGGAACACTCACACAACACTTCTGGGATATATCAACACAAATTTCGCATTTTCATTTGTGATGAGCATTCACGTCTCAACACACATCATACTCATCTCACTGGGGTTGCTAATTGTTCTTAAATTGAACAGACTACAACGTACACACATTAGGATTTAAAAGATAGAAATGAAAGAATACTAAAGCAAGATAAGAGATTGAATGTGAAATTATGTAATTAGGAAACAGTTGGGGATGGACAACCTTATAAATAGGGTTAGACAGACAAAGCTATGATGGATTGCTCATGCCAGTAGAATGGAGGCTTCCTAAAACGATAATGTTACTTGGAGATGGAGGGGAAAAAACTAATGGACAGACCAAGAGAGCAATGAGGAGAGATGGAAAGGGTTTATGTTGAGTATGACCTGAGGAAACTGTAAATAAGGATAAAAAGAATACTGATGATATATGTCTGCCCAATATAATTTTCTTTATTTTCCCATGAGGTGGCGATTCGGATAACCTGAGGTTTAATTAAACCGAGGTTTGATAATCAAGGGATTACTGTATTGCTTTTATGAATTATACTGATCTTTACATGAATGATAATATAAATAAATAAAGCTTAATGCATAATATAAAACCAACAAACAAAAATTTTAAAATGATATACTAAAAAAATATATACAGTTCAGTCATTCTTAGTTTGCTCCTACTGTCAACAAACAAAAGCCACCTACTACAGGGTGCACGCTAGAGTCTGCGACTTTACGGATGTCGTATTCCTATTAAGTTAACTATTTTTTAAATTATAAGTACTTGAAGTACTAAAAACATCAGTCATGATATGATGTAGGCCTAACAATTTCATTTAGAAAAATACTTTTAAAAGTATTTTGTATTTAAATACTTTCGAAAGTATTTTGTTGTTACTTTTTAATCAGCGTGTACACATTTTGATATAATGCGCATGCTTAGTGATGTCATTATTTGTTTACATTAGGAGCAAACTAAGAGAGGCTGGACTTTATATAAAGTACGTTAGAGGTAGTACACTTCCGTAAGTGAGCCTAAGAACAAATAGAGGAGGGGATACGCACAGTAGTCATATTGCAGCTAACAATCTATCAAATAAGACAAGAACAGCTGTTTGAATTTTATTTTGTTGTACTTTTATTTTAATCATTAATATTAAAATTCATTTAAGAAAAAGATTTTAAAGAAATAAAAATTCAAAAATTACTTTTGTGATTTAACTTTTACCTATTGTTTATCGTAAATCATAATAAGTATAAAAAAAGAAAGAAAAAATTAAATAGGCAAAGTAGAATATGAGAAGCGCGCAATCCTGCACTTTCCAACTCATCTTGTGACAACTATAGACTTCTTTTGAACTACTCATTTACTTGGCGCAAAATTGTAATGAAAGTGTACTTCCACATAGTTATAAAATAAGATAAAAATAATAAAAACAACATTTTAGAAAGTATACTGTAGTATAAATTAAACAGGAAAAGGAATGTCTCCATGAAATTGTAAGAAGCAGCGATACCGCGGTGTGCTTGCCTCCCTGTCAGAAAATGACACCAGCTCAGATGTCATGTGTTCTTCTAGAAAACATGTTGGCCCATAAATCAATGTTATTTGATTAAACATCGATCTTTAATCCCACTAGAGTTCTTGTTCGATTCTCATAATTGTAATCTTATTTTCAATGAAAATTCTGTAATTGTTCAAACTTATGTAATTTATCTTTAATTTCTAATAAATTTAGCATATACCTAATTGTAATTCTCATAATTGTAATCTTATTTTCAATGAAAATTCTGTAATTGTTCAAACTTATGTAATTTATCTTTAATTTCTAATAAATTTAGCATATACCTACAAACATGTTCAGGTTTTCTTTTTAAACTTGTCAGACACAAACTAATAAAATTATATTCATTAACACGTTCAATGCAGATATTCGTATACAAAAATTTAATTATTTTTGCCATACTTAATATTAACTACAATTAATTTGCGTAATTGAGTAATTGTAACGCAAGTAACTTAATAAAATAAATAAATTTTTATAATATAATTACTATAACTAGAAAACATAGAAAAACCGTGCAAATGCTTTAAGTTTTCTTACTTAATTATAAGAATGAAGATGAAATAATATAATTAATACACGTAGCCTAATAATCAATGATATATATAAATATTTTATTTAAAACTACTAATTTATAAGTAACAAATAAAATTGCACGGAAATCTTCAAATTAAGTTGTAAATATATGAGTTTTTAAAAATCTGTTAAAAAGAAAAGCCATGACATCTGTTCAAGAACTGATCGCACACTGAAATAGAATGAACTTTTTTTAGGGCTGCACGTAAATAAAAATACTATTTGCCCTGACTGAAAGTAGAAAGAAGACATAATAGAACATATAGACTGGCAGCATTTTTGCGTTCGCCAGTCACGTGGTAGTGTTCGATAAACCGCATAAATGCGTCTGCCACACTGAACGTGTTAAATGTTATCTCATTAAAAAAATGTGATTATTTTTTCTACTGAACAAATTTAATAACAAAGGTTTTGCCATTTCTTAGAATAATAAATGAACATTTTCACGTATAAATAATCTAGAATTGAAATTGAAATATATATTTGTAACCACCAGAATACGGTAACAAAAAACACTTACCATTTTCTGGTGGCTAGAAATATACTATATTTCAATTTTAAATAATACGGCTGTTTATAATCCTACATAGGATGTTTGATAAAATAAATAATCTAATATAAATATTTATTTGAGACTAGATCTCAAGTAAAATATCTTTATAAATATCACAACAGACTTAAAGTTATCTTAAATGGGTTATTAAATGTTTTTTGAGACAAATAGTTGTATTGAATTGTTTGTTACACAAATGACAATGGTACGGTTTAATAACTTGATGTTCTAATTTGTGTTTTCTTAATGTCTCTTCATTTAAACATTTTTCACCGCAAATATCACAGTAATGAAAATTGTTACTAATATGAATTTTAAAATGATCTTCTAAATCTTTTTCGCTAATAAATTCTGAAAAACACTCACCACAACGGAATGGTTTAATACGGTCTTTCAAAGTCGAGCAAATATTTGAACCGTGAAGATGATTTTTAAATTCAAGTTGAGTGCGAAACTTTTCTCGACATTTCGAACAACGATACATTCTCAAATTAGTCACTGTCGCACGACACGAAAAACTATGTTTCGTCAATTGATTTTGAAAGAAAAATTTTTGACAACATTTTTTACATTGGAAATTTTTACGTGTCTCACAATGGTGAGTGAACAAATGACTGTCTAATTGTTTCTTCCATGGAAATTTTCTCTGGCATTTAGGACAACTATAAGTTTTAAAACCATGTCGTAATATATGTTTAATTAAATTATCCTTCTTGACGAATCTGATCTCACATTTTTCACATTCAAACGTTTCAATTATTTTTTTCTCTTTTTTACGTTTATTTGTTACAGTAGTTCCACGATTGAAACTTGCATCTTCTTCCTCAACATCAATGATCTCCACTACGTCATCATCATCATCATCCATATTTTTACCCCCAATGGTGGTTCCATCTACAAACACAGCATCCTCAGTTGAAGTACTTGCATTCTAAAAAAAAAACAAAAAAAAACTCAGGAACACAAATTAATATTGTGACAATATCGAAGAGAATGTGGTTCAAGAAATTTCTAGTACTTAATTCATAGAATGTTAAAGAGTAAATAATAGAGTGCAAAAGTAACAATAGGGCTAGTTATAAAAGATATTTAAAAAGGACCGCGCTATTGTGTATAATAAGATAGGGTCTTTGTTGTATAACTATTTATGAAAGGGTCGGTTGATTACCTGTAACACCTTTTATTCTATTTACAATAGATCTATTTACTTGTTTACAATAGTTAAGACTTTTCCAGTAAAAAGGGTTTTTGTACTTTATTATTTGTATCAACTGCCCATAACAGACAGGTGGAGTGTCAAATTATTTACACTCTATCTGTTAGTTGCAGGGCTAAAATAAATAGTTCTGTTTCTTATCACATGGTCAGCCAATTAAATGACTGAATCATTTAAGAACAGAAGAGGTAGAGGTGTAAAAGACACTAATCAGAGTTATCTCCTCTGAAAGTAATGAATTTCATTATACAGCCAGACCCTGTGGTGAATGAAGTGAAGGTGTCATTTACAGAGTGGAAGATATGTGCTTTCCAGAGGGCCCGGCATGCTGATAAGCGTACTTTTCCACTCAGTGAGGAAGGCAATGGTAAACCACCTCACTCCTCGTTTTAATTAGTAAAACCTCTACAGGTTCAAACCAGCCTTTTGGCTGATGACCTAAACAACAACAACATTTGTATCAAATCTCTGTTTTGCTAGAATTATCTTTTTGATCCGCCCATATAAATAGAGCCTCGAGTGCAGTCAGTAGTTAGTATCTGTTTGATCTTTGACAGGTGTTTATTGAGTGGCTACAGGTGCGTAGTACAGGTTACGTATCCGAGCACTGTAGTGGTTAACTAATGTTATATTATCTTGTGTATGTGGATTTTATTCAGTTTTTGTGTATGTGCTTTGTGTATAATTATTTGTAAGTTGTACTAAGTAAATTATTTAAGTTATTTATTGTAATACTCCATTATAATTAGTTTGTTGTTGTTTAGGTCAACAGCCGAAAGGCTGGTTTGAACCTCTAGAGGTTTTACTAAGTAAAAACAAGGAGTAAGGTGGTTTACCATTGCCTTCCTCACTGAGTTGAAAGAGTATGCTTATCAGCATGCCAGGCCCTCCGAAAAGCACTCACTTTCCACCCTGCAAATGACACCTTCACTTCATTCACCACAGGGTCTGGCTGTCTAGTGAAATTCATTACTTTCAGAGGAAATAACTCTGATTAGTGTCTTTTACACCTCTACCTCTTCTGTTCTTAAATGATTCAGTCATTTAATTGACTGACCATAAGATAAGAAACAGAACTATTTATTTTAGCCCTGCAACGAACAGATTGAGTGTAAATAATTTGACACTCCACCTGTCTGTTATGGGCAGATAATTAGTTTATTATTTATTTTGTAAACCTTTTAGTTGTAATAAACATTTGTAATTGTAAACTTTAGAGTATTAATTATTTAATTACCTAGATCCCGAAACGGACCTTAGCGATAAGTGTCACAATATTATATAAAAGTCAATGATTTTAAAAAACCAAGTAGATTTCCTGCATAGAATCTTTTATATTTAATACTTTGAGTCTTGAGCCCGAGCATAGCCCGACTGGTGTAAATGGTCCGGGTGACCGAAGCCCAAGGATAGCCCGTGTCTTAGATAAAATTCTTTTACTAACGTCTGCTGGGCTACACTCGTTGTTTAGGATTATTAGAACAGTACTTTGGTTTGTTTTGAACGACTCACTTCAATTATACCGCATACTGTGGAAATAGTATGCATACTTTTTCGAAAATTAGATATTGAGGTATTCTTAGATTTAGGTGATCCATAAGTCAGCAAATTAGTGATGAGTCAATGAAGGCTTTCACATTTCTATATATAGAAAAAATAATGCTATTTACAAATTTAATCTCAGTCTGGCCACCTCCGTAGCGTAGCGGTAGCACACTAGCCTAAAACACAGAGGTCATGAGTTCAATTCCACGCTAGGGTCTGAAAATTTCACAAGTTAAAACCCACCATAGTTTCTAATAACCAAGCTGTTGAAGTGACTTTCAATAAACTAACAAAAAATTGTCTATGTATTTATAATATATGTCGTCAATCAAGTTTGAGACACTTTAAATAATTTTAAACAGACACCATTTTGAATAAGTTTGTTCCAGCTCAAGGTTTTTATTGTGACAATTTCTTGCTATTTCAAATATTTGAACTGACTTCATCCAATAGAAGGATCCTAGGAGGCAGGGAAGTTGTTGCCTTACACCAAAAAGTTATTTTTACGTCTGACATCCGAGGAATCGTGTTGGGCTCAACCCGAGGAATTTTGAAGAGGGATAAAGAGTATGATGATGTTTAGGACATTAATGATGTTAAATGAAAATAAGTGATGAGAAAAAGAACATGCTTCACCAGTTTAGTTTAACATCAATAGTGTAAGAAAAAAAACAATGTAAAGAATTGAAACTAAAAAAATTATACTAACCTTATAAACCTTTGATGTTGAAACCTGCGGTTTTGGTGTACTCACAATCTCATTACGTTCATAAACAATGACTTCTGACGTAATATCAGAACTAACATTTTTATCTGAAGCCTGTCAAAAATAATAGAAATACATATTACAATATTTATATTCATACAGGACAATAGAAAGTAATTATACTAAATATAAATAAAACTTAAAATGTTTCATCATCTGTGATAATTGTTTCCAAAAATGTTTCTTTTTTTTATAAAAATTTTAAACCACCAAGGCAAATCCTATATTTTTCAGTCTTTTGTATTTCAACAGAATTTTCACCACCCACCTCGAACAAAATTAGTTAACGTCAAAATGATGAAAGGCTGAATAATTGCACTACAAACCCTAAAGTAACCTATAACTTACCTCATCATCAAGGTTTAAAACAACATCGTCTGTATCATGGCCAAAATCCACAATCTCACTGCCTGAATCCAAATTTTCATGGCTAGAATTCACATTCTTATCACTGGAATCCACATTCTCAAGGCAGTCTTCTTGAGATTCCATTTCATTATTCTAAACATGAAGAAATATATATACATTAAAACCGTTATTCAGTAAAAATAAATCTTTATAATGCATCCTGCAGTTTGAAATATTTCTATTTCATATAATGAATTATTATATTAATTCGTTATTCAGTAACTCCACAATATCTATTTTTTTAAATTACCTAACTGTGACACTAAATTTTTAAATTATTTCAACATTACAACTATAGAATTTAGCCACCTCTGACATGAACAACTACTGGTTTACTTCAATCTTCTTAAATTCAAAATTCCGACCTGAAATTACTTTTCAGATCAGTTAGCAAACAAAAGAATGGCATAGTAAACTTTGATAAGTTTCTCGAGATTTTGAGCAGTAAAGTTGAATAAAGTTTTGTTAGCGTTCTGAATTTGTTAATTTGTTATTTCATAATGATAAATCATTACCAATAAGGGTATTGAGGGGACCATGACACTGGAAGGAGAGACATTGAGGCTGGTGAAAATTTTTAAATATCTAGGGAGCGAGATTTCAGAAAACGGAAAGATAGATGGAGAGATAACAAAGGGGTTTCAAAAAGGAGGAAATATATACCAAGCGGTAAAACACTAATTATGGGACAAAAAGATACCAGAAAGGGCCAAATTAATAATACATTGTATTATGCATTAGTAGTCCTGTATAGAGCGGAAACTAGGGGATGAATGAGAGGAATTGGAGTAGGTTACGGGCAGGGGTGATGAAGTTCTTAAGAGCAATAAAGGTTAGGACAAGCAGAGATAGAATAAAGAATACTGAGATTAGAGCAGAGCTAAATGTGGAATGTATGAGGGAGAGGGTGGAGAAAATGAGGATAAGATGGGATGGCCGTGTAAAGACAATTGGGGAGGAAAGGTTGCCTAGAAGGATGGAAGAAGAGGGGAAGGAACTAGATCAAGAGGATGACCAAAAAAGAGATGGAAGGATGAAGTTAAGAGGAGAGGGAGGGATGGGGATACAACTGGAAACAAATAGAGGAGGAGAAATGGTGGACAGACAGAAGAAGATGGAGAGCTTGATGAACACCCAGACCCGGTGATAGCTGGAATGGGCACTGGATACATACGTGTATAATGATAAATCAAACTTCTGTGATGTTTAATTTAAGTTTCATCATCAGTGACAACCCTATTTAAAAAATATTTCCTTCTTTCTCAAAATAATAATTCAAAAACTCTACGACCATTCCTATGCATTCAGTTTTTTGAACAACAATCGGTGTTTTTGCCACCCATCTTGAACAAAATAAGGTTAGGTCACAGTGGTGCGAGGCTGTATGAACCTTGAAGTAATGTACAACTTACCTTTTCAAGATTTAAAACAACTTTGTTTGTAGCATGGCCAGAATCTACATTCTCATGTCCAGCATCCAAATTATCTTGGCAAGAATCTACATTCTCATGTTCAGAATTTAGATTCTCATATCCAGATTCCACATTCTCAACGCATTCTTCTTGAAATTCCATTTCAATATCCTAAACATATAGATTGCACATAAATTATAACTGCTATTACAGACTCCACAATGTTTTATTTAAAAAAGTAACTAACCGTGATACTAGATCAGTAAAGTATTTCAACATTAAGACTGATTTTTAAAAGTAATTCATTGACATTTTTACCGTCTAAAAACCCCAACATTTTTAACATTAAGTATAAATTTTATTGGAAAATTTATCTACAATGTTAATTTCTTTGTTGCCAATTTGAATATTACTATCAGCAACATTTTCTAAACTTGTATTTTATCAACCCAACCTGAGGGAATTCAGAAATATCTAGTTTCAATTACAAAGGGAAGAAAATAAAAGTTCAGATTAATTTTGTATTCAAACTTACTTGTCCAAATAACACAATGGATTGTAATAATAATAATAATAAGAATAAGAAGAAGAAAATCAACATATGAAGAATACAATCAAACGCTTTTAACAAAATTTGTTTTTTTTAACCAGGGTTTTCACTACAAAGTTTTGCTAATGTAGTTTTTCTGGCACAATCTGTTTGCTGAATAGAAAAATGTACACGTAAATAAGATTCTTTTTTTTTAGTTTAAAGTCGCATCAACAGCTTGATTATTAACTGCTGTGGATTATCTAACTTAAACGGTGGGTTTTGACTAGTAATAATTTCCAGACCCTAGCCACGGGAATTGAACCCAGGACTTCCATATAAACAAAGTTTTTATATAACATACCTCTTTAATATCTGTACCAATTTTTTTTTCTGAATAGTAAGAATCCAAGTAGTCTTCAAATTCTTCAACATCAATATCCTGTAAATGAAGAAAACCAATAAAGTATTAAGATAAAGATATTTTTCAAAATTTAGAAATGTATTTTTTCAAAGTCTGAAGTCTGAAACTGTAACTGCACTAGAATCACGATAGTCTGGACACTTTTTAATCTGATAAACTGGTGAAATTATCCTCATAATAATACATCCATAAGGAGATGAACTATAAGCAGAACCACACTACAGTAAACTCTTGATTATCCGTGGCAATGACAGGCATGGTATTACAGATAATCCGTCAATACTAAAGGAAAGCATAATGAAAAGGTTTATCCATAAAATAAACACCCGTACTATTTTTCAATTTTCGGGTTGGAATGTCTCATGTTTCTGTAGATGTGCAGGATGGTTTGTGAGTTCAGAACAGGCTTATGCCTAATCCTTGATAGTAGGAAGAAGAAGAAGACTATTTTTCAAAGCTGATGAGCTCTGAACGTACGCATTGCCCCCTACCCAATTCATAGCTAGCCAATGTCTTGCCAGCAACATTGCCAATACTTGCTCTCGTAGCTCTTGTTTTATATTTTGTGAGCCATTTTTTTGGTCTTTCAATAACAAATATAACCTATGAACATACAACTAGCTGATTATATTATAAAGTATCGCATGTTAACGTGCTCTATAATCGATGTGTTCAGTATGAGATACAAGACTTGAGTAAACTACTGCGACATCATGTTTATCAACTGATACATTCGTACAATCTGACAACGCTGGCAAACAATCTGATTGGTCTAAAAGCATAGAACAACAGCAGAGCTCATCAACTGTAAAAAGTATTACAGGTTCATTTATATTAGGATTTTATTCTAACATACAATAAAACATTATAGATGATGACTGAACTAAAATTAGTACACATTAAAACATGAAAACTGAATGAGTAAAATTTAATCAAAACTATTCGCAATACTGATCCAATACAAAAAAATTAAAAAAGTGTAAAAATAAAAAATTGAAACTAAAATTATATTTTGTTATATTTATAACTTTCATGATACAATGAAACACAAGTTAACCTCGTGTTCATAACCGTATCTGTAATTTTTACATCTATTATGATACAACAACGCCAATCGATCATTCGAAACCACTCAAAATAATCGAGTGCACTTAGACACATTCACTTTTTGTTCATAGTTTTATATTATAAAAAAAAAAACGAAGAAAACACACAAGGAGTATAAATGTATACCATACTACAATTTATTCACCTTGAAAGTCAAATCTCGTGAACTGGTTGTACCAAATCGAGTTCAACTTCTTCCATAGCAATTGATACATGATTCATTTGTACCCGTTCCTTTCTTTGTTTTATGTCTGTTTTGCAGTTTTTACTAATGCAAACGGTGGAGAATGATGAGTTATGAAAAAATGCCAGACCTGATCGGGAATTGAACCCAGAACCCTGACGTAAAAACCAGTTGTGCTAACCACTACACCAATGGACCGGCCATATTCGTATTAAAACGAGTGGTCGGACTCCTGTATATGATCAAGGTTCATCAAATTAGTTATTTAATACAAAAATTTACAACATTTTTCAAATAAAAAAGTATTTTTGTACTCCCAAAGCCAAAATTACCCGACTGTATCAATATTTAATATTTTCTTATCATATAGCATTTTTGCCAGTTGAAACTACAGAATCTGAACTGTTAATTTTCTTTTTCTTTTATTACCTCTTTAATATTCAAATCCACTTCTGTTTGAAGGCAGGAATCCTTCTCTCCATTTTTATCAAAATCTTGATCCTCTGTATCAATTTTCTAGAAATTAAAGAAACATTTACAGTTATATGATTGTTAAAAATCTATAAAATATTTAAAACAAACTGTTCTTTTTCGTAAAGACATGATTATTCAAACAGTAATTAGGACTAAGAAACGTGGTTACCAATACTACTTTTATTACTCTTGGTCTATATAAGTATAAATGTATAGGGATGGAAAGTATTGAGTTATGTTGATTTTTTTAAATCAAATTTTCACCGGAAATACATTTTTCAGGTCTTCTGAGCCCAAAAACATGTTTTTAGCAATGGCCTTTGTCTGAGTGTGAACAAAATATCTCAAGAACAGAACATCAATAAAGTTGAAACTTAGAACTTAAGTTAAGATATTACTAGGGGCCTGATATGAACATTTTCATCCAAATCAGTCAACCGGATGTAGTAGTCTATTCGTGCAATTTTTCACTAAAAGAGGTTTTCTCAAAAACAGCACCTACAATTTTTTAAATCCTTATTTACTACATTTTTTAAGCTCTACAAGATAGGGTAAGCACAATGTCTGCCGAAATTTGTGTAGGGGCTGTGCTCTTGTGGTAAAAATGGTTTTTTTAAGATTATGGCTTAATATGCATTTTAGGACAGAACATATACTTAAAAGTTGTAGAAAATTTTAAAAACCAACAACTTTTAACAGAATTTTTTCTATAGACCTTAGTTTAGCATCAATTAGTGATTTTCCATATGTTTATTTTGTTATTGTCAATATGTTTATATGTGATTTTCCATAAGTCCTACAGAGGTTGGTTTTAGTTTTGTTATTCATTCATGATTAAAAACATAGGTTATAGTGTTCATTATTTATATTGGCAAGAGAAACTCATGCAAGTGTTTCAGATCTGAGATAATGGTTACGGATTCAGTGTTAAAGTAAATGTTTGCTTTCAGTTATTTCAGTTGTACCCTGACCTGAAATATTGGTAGCAAGGTAAACAAATTTGAGGGAATACTTGGAACTATACACCATAATCTGAACGAGAATTGGTTTATGGAAGTGAAATCTGGACTGTAGGTTCAAAAATGCAGGCAGCAGAAAAGAGCATCAGCATCAGCCGCAGTGATTAGGTGTATGGTGGGAGCTAATCAGCTAACCTCATGCAGGCCACTATTTAAGGAGCTTAAATTGCTTACAGTTCCCTCTCTCTACATTTTTGAGGCGATTATGTATGTTAGGCTAAATAATTTTACGCAGAGTTTCAATGTTCACAATCATAACACGAGAAACAGAAAATGATTATTATGTGGGCTAATCAATCGACAGAATTGTTTGAACAAAAACCTACTTATGCAGAAAGAAAATTCATGAATAAATTACGCCAATTTTTAAAATGTTGTGATAATTTGCATTCCTTTAAAAAGAATCTGAAAAATTACTTGATCGGTGAAACTTTTTATAGCATACAAGA
Organism: Catonia carolina; assembly: GCA_035578175.1. Lineage (NCBI taxonomy): Eukaryota > Metazoa > Arthropoda > Insecta > Hemiptera > Achilidae > Catonia > Catonia carolina. The sequence continues at coordinate 51,637,368 of JAQMRL010000006.1, read as the reverse complement.
ATTTCTTTCTTGATAGTAGTGATACATTGTGTGATTCTTATATAACGTATGTATTTCAGGTGTTATAACTGACATGTCCTATACTCCTCATGGAGTCTCCAGGGCGCAAAAAAAACTTTGAAATAATACAAAATATTCAAGCAGAACACTGCAGCCCAACCACTAAACACTAAAATCAGTGAGTACAAGGAGATGGAGGGATCATGTTCATGGGTAGACCTTGGAGGAGATAATCAGAGTCTATTTTCTGATCAGTATGGACCGGGACAGATATATTTGCCTATACAAGGTGAAAAAAGATGACTAATGTGTTTTTAGGAATAATAATAATTAGCTTATATTACCTCTTTAACATTCAAATCGACTTCTGTTTGAAGGTTGGAATCCTTGTTTAGATTATCATCAAAATCTTGACATTCTGCTTCAATTTCCTAGAATTGAAGCAAAATATTTTACTTTATTTGGTGACTAAAGCCTTCCTCCTATGTCTTAACGATTATTTGTAAGGATTTACAATGTCTACATTTTTGTGCTACATTGGAATATAATGTGATGGTTTGGAGCCCTTACTTTTTGGGTGACAGTGGCATGCGACAAAGACGGTACCAGCAATTCGAGTTTTTTTATATGAAAATAGACTACGCTCCTAGAATCTTCCTACCCTGGGATACCATCGCTCATAAAGGGATCTGAACGAAACATACAAAAGATTAATGGTATCTACTCAACTTCAGTTTCTCTAATTTATCAGGGAATAGACAGTAGGATTCGAGGCCCACTCAGCTGTTTTACTGAAAGACTCTTTAGCGCAATTAAGAAACAAAATCTCTTCTTGCTGTGTGTGGTCAATTTTTCGAACAGGTATCCTGATGGTGCTGCCAGTGCACCCACAATAAGTAACTAGTAAGTTAAAGTGTCTTCAAGAAGCATTTAGACGAATCATTAGAGAATGTAATTGGTGTCAGTTACAGTATATCATAACTTTATGTATAAGTTTATTATTTTAACTCATTTCGTAAGGTGGACTTCTCTTTGATAATTCACAATTTTTTTAAAGATATAGTATTGTTCACTCTTTTTCAGGTTAACAAGCCTTTTCTTTAACCTTTGTTAAATAATTATAATAATATACGAGGTGTGGCTATTAAATAACGAGTGAGATTGTAAAAAATGTATTTTCATTTCATACACAATCACTTATTGTCACCTTCAATATACACTCCTTCTCTATCCCGACAACACTCCATGTGAATTTTCCATTGTTGGAAACAGTGCTAGAAGTCATCTTCTGTCAGCTCATTCAGGATACGTGCCGCTTTCTCTTTTACAGCATCCACAGACTCAAATCTTGTCGCTTTTAATGCAGATTTCACCTTAAGGAACAGGTAGAAGTCACATGGTACAAGATCTGGTGAATAAGGTGGATGTTCTAACACTGAGATGCTGTACTTGGATAGGAACTTCTTGACAGATAACGCGGAATGAGCTGGCATATTGTTTTGGTGGAGAACCCAACATTTGTCCTTCTACATTTCGGGGCGTTTTTTCCTTACTCTTTGATGTAGTTTAGAAAGTACCTCAAGGTAGTAATATTGATTAATTGTTTGACCTTCAGGAACTCAGTGAAGGTACACAATCCCATCGATATAAAAAAAAAAAAAACAATCATCATAGCTTTAAATTTTGACTTGCTTATTCAAGCTTTTTTGGCTCTCGGTGAAGTTCGGCTCTTCCAGTGGATGGATTGGCGCTTCGTTTCCGAATCAAAAGTAAAAAACCATGTTTCATCATATGTTATTATTATCTAACTGTTCCCTAGGGTGAAATCTGCATTAAAAGGGACAAGATTTGAGTCTGTGGAAGCTGTAAAAGAGAAAGCGGCACGTGTCCTGAAGGAGCTGACAGAAGATGACTTCCAGCACTGTTTCCAACAATGGAAACAACTTAATGGAGCATTTTAGGGATAGAAAAGAAGTGTATATTGAAGGTGACATTAAGTGATTGTGTATAAAATTAAAATTAAATTTTTTACGTCAGTCTCATTATTTTATAGCCACACCTCGTATGAATAATATAAAAGTTTAATCAATAAATTGTTTTGAAAACATTTTAAACAAACTAAATTTTTAAATGATATATAATAATTATTTTTAATTCTAATGTGTGTACGTTGCAATCCGTTCAATTTAAGAAAAATAAGTAACCCCACAACCCCATAAGATGAGGATGATGTGTATGACGTTTTAATGACATGTAGTCATGTACAGACTCAGGCTGATTCATGACAATGATTTTACCACTAGATCAACCAGTTGGATTAACATAATAAATTAAGAGTAAGAAACTTCATTATCAATACTATTTTAATAATCAGTGTATTGTCAGCAATTTCAATTTGCTTATGTTACCTTCTTAAAATCCATTTCGACTTCCGCTGGTAAAAAGATGAAATCCTCACTTTCATTTTCAGAATCGGTTACAATTTCCTAGAATTGAAAAAGAAACATATACCAATCAGATAACTATTAAATCTACAAAATTTTTTTCAAATATTTTAACACTTTCGGGCCAGGAACTTTGAACATGGATTAACACCCAGATCTTGGACGTTTTTAGCTAATTTTACAGATACATTACAACGATCTGAATAGTCTTACCTTGAATATATTTTATCCATATTGTAGATCAAAGTTTCTTCTTTCTAGTGATGTATTACATTTGTATATTGTACACTGTTTATAACTGAATAAATTTTTACAAAGCAAGCCCTATTTGGTGAAAAAAAAATCCGCCATGTAAAAAAGAAAATATTTTTTATTGGAAACACAATATTTTTTTACTGGTTTTAGACAATAATTATAATGCACTTGATTGAAATGTTTCTAAGGTAGAATCCTTACTTATTTTGTGAAATATTGGCTTTGGTATGAAATGTCTTGAAGCACTCTAGAAAACACAGGGCCACATAACAAGTCTGTAAGTAATTCCAAGTCTGTAAATGTTTTACGCAACATGGTTTCGAAATATAAACAAAGAAATACGTCAACACAATTATTACACAACACATTATCTACATAAAGCATAAAGATCAGTATTTTTAATTGGATTACATTACCTCCTTAAAATCCATTTCAAGTTCTGCTGTTTCAAGGCTGGAATCCTTACTTTCCTAAAATTAAAGAAACACAAACCAATCAGAAAATTGTTAAATTTACAAATTTGTTTTGTAAACATTTAAAAAAAACTTTTCTACATGACAATATAATATTATTCAAATAAGTAAATAAAGAGTAAGGAACTTTAACCCTTTCAGGGCCAAAACAATATTTCAAAGTTTGATCTTAAGTGCCATTTAATTTGAATAAGGGTGTAAAAATAGTGCCAGCCCTTATTTCGAAAACTTGCAGGGGTAAGCCGGCCATTGCCGACTTAAATTTCAATGTTACAGAAAAATAAAATTTCCTAATAAAAATTCATTTTTATTGAGTTCATAAAAAAAACCGTTCCAACACTGAAAATATTAAAAATATTTTTTTTAGTTAATTTAAAGTCACATCGACAGCTTGGTCATTAGCAACTACTGTGGGTTTTGGTATTTTAAAGGTGGTTTTAATGTGTTAAAATATCCATACCCTAGTCGGGAATCAAATTGCTTTCGCTTTGTAGACTAGCACCCTAGTCACTACGCCATGGAGGCGGTTTCAAAATACATTATTCCATTAACTTTTTTTTAACAAAAATTATTTCGTAAATGTTTGGTTATCCACATGTTGGAACTTTATGCATTACTTACGGATGTCCGGTTTATTGGACACTGGAACTTCACGTAAAAGATGTCAACATCCTGTTTTCCAGATGTTGGTACTGAAAGGGTTAATATCAATACTGTTTTTTTTTATTTTTAACTATTTCAGTACTGGGCTTGTTTATCAACAAGCATCAGACTAAAATTGAGTTTCTTTTAGCATTTCATCGTGCATAGGCTTAATTTAATATTAATTTTACTCTACTGACGCACTGTTTTTCTACAAGGTATGTCCAGAAAGTACGTTCCATTATTCTCTGTTACCCCGGCATCACTGCCGTTGTTGTAAATAGTTCATTTTAAAGTCAAAAGATTTCAGCACATGCTAGTAACAAAATTATAACATTGAGTAAGCTCAGGGATAGTATTTTATCGGTAACATATGAAAACATGTTTACATGATGTAAGGGTATTCCCTACACTCAGTTGCAAACAAATATACTTGTAATAATCAGTATTAAAAAGGTTAATCAACATATTTTCAGTAATTTTAACTAACATACACTACCTCCTTAAAATCCATTTCGACTTCTCCTGTAAGAAGGCTGGAATCCTTCTTTTTATAATTGTCATCTTCTTGGTACTCAGTTTTTATTTCCTGGAATTGAAGAAACATTTACCAATACTGTTAAATTCCGCAAGAAGGCACCCATTCTTGTATTATATGAATGGTCATCCATGGATTTATAAGCGGGTACACGGTATGGCAACCCCAGAGAGTAGCGTATGCGTGTGTATGAGAGAGTTCTAGTTGGCAACAGTCAACCGTGTGACGTGTCTACAAAATATTGCGAGTTGTTTACTTTTGTCCAGAAGCAAGACTAAGTTTCTTTTAAAAAACAATGTCTTATAAATTATTTTTATTGAAAAATAATTATTATAGAAAAAATATTTATTATTATAGAAAAAGAAGGATAAGAAGGAATCGTATTTATCCCATTTTATGAAAATTGTATAATTTACGGAGAATTTCATAATTTGTACAATGAATTGCGATCGAATGAACATAGTGTCACCGCCACCCCTTCTAATTAATCATTTACTGTGTTGCCGGCTTCTCCCGGTCTTTGACGGCATAGCGACAAAGCTTTTGGCTCCACACCGCAAAGGCCTTTGTCATCAAGGCCAAGTCAGTCGCCGCTCTCTACAACAGCGCTCTTGGCAGCTATATAAAGAGTGCTGCACTGAGCCGGCCGATTCAATTCCAATCAAGACACCAAGAGCTTCACTTCGATCCAGGCAACGACAAGACGTCCACCACGGTACACGGCTGCCGGACTCCAGCGAGGACTAATCGACGACCCCGCAAGAGAGAAGATGATGCTTCCGCTCGCTGTCCCGTCATCGTAGGCCGTCGACCGGACCGTCATCGCCCGCTGACGCAAGCGATGCCCACAACGGTCCTTCGACCGAGCCTTACGCCCACCGGACGAAGCAGCTATCGATGCACTACTGGGAGGGAAGATGACGTCTCCGCTGGACGACGACATGCCATGTCGCCCAGCTCCTCGACCGCCACAACGACTATGACCGACTCCTCTCCAAGACGACCACCGCTTAAACGGCCCTTTTCAGGGCCACCAAATTAATGAGGTTGCCACTTAACGTCGCCATCCGGTGACAATAGTTTTCACCATTATTACAGAATAAGGATTGATACTTTTGAATATACTTTAAATGGAATTGAGGATAAAATCATCCCACAATTTCTTTATTAGACCTATATCTCTCTTGCTGTATTCCTTACAAGATATATCCAACAGTGGTTTATGTTTGTGCACTTCACTAATTCACTTGTCATTGTACATAACTAAATTATACAACAGGTAAACCGCAATTTCAGAAGTGATCTATCCACCGATATATGTTTTGTTCAAAATTAATTGTTTTGTCTAACTCGCTCCTCACGCAAACACGTTCATACTCGCACGTTTGATAAAATGTGATTCATAACCACTGCCATTACTGTTAATGTATTTAAAAAAAACCCATCGTAAACACACACAAGCTACTCTCTTCTACACGCTTCATTCGTAACTGCAGCCTAAGAGCAAATCGTACTACAAAACAACACACATGTTGCACTTGCTCTACAAACAATAATTATACTACATCACAAACACCAGACTTCTTTCAACACACGCACACAACACATACACCATACTATCTTACACATTCATAATGCTAACTAGGCCCATAACAGGTAGGTGGAGTGGTAAATTAATTGCACTCAATTTGCTAATTCCAGGGGTAAAAAAAATAGTTCTGTTTCTTATCACATGGTCAGCCAATTATATGACTATTTAACATAAGAGGTAGAGGTGTAAAAGACATTAGTGTCAACTCCTCTGAAAGTAATGAATTTCACTATACAGTGAGACCCTGTGGTGAATGAAATGAAGGTGTCATTTGCAGGGTGGGAAGTAGGTGCTTTTCAGAGCATCTGGAACTCTTTTAACTCAGTGAGGAAGGCATAGGTAAACCCAATCTTTTCTCATTTTACGTACTAAAACCTCTAGATGTTCAAATTACCCTTTCAGCTGTTGACTTAAACAACAACTGTGAAATCTACTAAATTGTTTTGAAAATATTTTAATCAATATCAATTTTCTTGTGTTACCTCCTTAAAATCCATTTCGATTTCTCCAGTCAGAAGGCTGGATTCTTTATTTTTATTTTCATCGAAATCCTGGTATTCAATTTTAGTTTCCTATAAATGAAAAAAAAATTCATATAAACTAATTAATAATATAACAAAATATTTAAATTGTAAGTATAATAATAAGTAAGTATTGTAAATAGGCCAGCCCGTGGTGTAGTGGTCAGCGCAACTGGCTACTATGACGGGGTCCCGGGTTCGATTCCCGGTCAGGTCTGGCATTTTTTTCATCTGTAAATCACCACATATCATTACCTACACACAAGCCCAAGGCTTATGTAGGCATCATCACTCAATAAAAACATTTTAAAAAAATAATGGAAAACATTAATTTTAATAGCATTTATAATAAAATGGAAAATTCAATGGCTAAGATTTAATATATACAAGTAAGACCAACAGAACATTTACGATTTGATTCAGTGAACAAATGAGTGCATATAAAAACAAAAATATGGACATTTCAAACGTAGCTGAACATTTAATTTCAAATAAACATACAATAATTAACGGAGATAATATGGAAATTTTGGAAGTATGTAATAATTTAAAAAAATGGGTCAGTAGGAAAAATCCTATATTTTTATAAATAAAAATTTAAATATAAATTAATAAACCACCAGATAAAATTATAAATTATGAACTCTATAAGTTGGTCAACCTGATCACATAGTTCTCTATTCTACGCAATAATATAATTTTTGATATTATCATGACAAGCTAACGAGAGTTGATACATTTATACACGGATTATTTTTTTCAACCTATGATAGGTTATAAATAAAACTAATAAGAATAATAAAATAAATTTATTATCAAAAGTTACATACTTCCTTGGTCACTTTTCAATTGTTGTTGTTTAGGTCATCAGCCGAAAGGCTGGTTTGAACCTGTAGAGGTTTTACTAAGTAATATGAGGAGTGAGGTGGTTTACCATTGCCTTCCTCACTGAATGAAAAAATATGCTTATCAGCATGCCGAGCCCTCTGAAAAGCACATATTTTCCACTCTGCAAATGACACCTTCACTTCATTTACCACAGGGTCTGGCTGTATAATGAAATTCGTTACTTTCAAAGGAGATAACTCTGATTAGTGTCTTTTACACCTCTACCTCTTCTGTTCTTAAATGATTCAGTCGTTTATTTTGGTTGACCATGTGATAAGAAACAGAACTATTTATTTTAGCCCTGCAACAAACAGATTGAGAGTAAATAATTTGACACTCCACCTGTCTGTTATGGGCAGAATATAAATTTTCAATATAAATCACTAATTAATTTGAAGCATTTATTATACCGGTATATAAACTTTCCAATACCCTCTTCATAAAACGTTGCTGCACTGACTTGAAATGGGTTTTTATAGAATTGCCCTGAAAACATTTTAACCCTTACAACTCTCAGGTCAGCATCAAACATTAAATCTACTATAGTCATTTGCATGTTCAGTTGACACAATGGATCTTACAGGGGGATCGACACTACTATTAGCGCAACTAAAAACATTAATTAAAGGCATCTGGATGCATATATAAATACATTTTTTAAACCTCTATAAAACATGTATATTTTAAGGTAGAACTACAATTCAAGTTTTGCTTAACAGAAAAAAATTATATATTATGTACAAAGTTTAATGAATTGTAAAATATTAAAAAAAAAACTGTAAAAATATTTTCTTCTTTTAGGGGCGATTTTACTGCAGACCTACTAATTCCTTCTCCACATTACCTCGCCAAACTTTCTAAACACTGCGTGATAAATTGTAAACAAATGACGCAATCGGTCATTACAAAATATAAAAAAACTTTCCCAGTACAGATATCGAAAAAAATATTTCACATTTGGAATCCATATATGAAGTTGATTATAAACTTATAGCGTTAATTATTAATTAAGTCATACAGACTACTCAACATTATAAAGGTTTGTTATCGTTGGGGTGCGGAGGAGGGGAATATTTTTGGTCATGATGGCATTGATTGATCTACAAAGCCGATGTTTGTGTACGTGTTAGTAGCAGTCAGAGCCCCATAAGAAATACACTCTCCTATGCTGCTCCATTGTGTCAACTGAGCGTGCAAACGACTATAGCAGCTCATTTCGACGAATTATAGCCTACTATTGATATCGTGATCTATAGAGATATTGGACTGTTCTGAATTAGTATTTCTCTTTGGAATGACAAAATAAAGCCACATTTTGTAACAATATTAGGGAGGGAATTGTAATGAAAGAGTTTATTCCCAAATGAAGATGTCTGTTATCATTTTGAATTAGCAGTATGCTATCATTATATTCTGCCCATAACAGACAGGTGGAGTGTCAAATTATTTACACTCAATCTGTTCGTTACAGGGCTAAAATAAATAGTTCTGTTTCTTATCACATGGTCAGTCAATTAAATGACTGAATCATTTAAGAACAGAAGAGGTAGAGGTGTAAAAGACACTAATCAGAGTTATCTTCTCTGAAAGTAATGAATTTCATTGTACAGCCAGACCCTGTGGTGAATGAAGTGAAGGTGTCATTTACAGAGTGGAAAATATGTGCTTTTCAGAGGGCCCGGCATGCTGATAAGAGTACTTTTCCACTCAGTGAGGAAGGCAATGGTAAACCACCTCACTCCTCGTTTTACTTAGTAAAACCTCTACAGGTTCAAACCAGCCTTTCGGCTGTTGACCTAAACAACAACAACAACATCATTATTTATTCGTGCACTTACCATTCATTGATTAATTTGACCATCTATTCATTTATATATTATTACCAAGATTGTTTTTTTTTATTTTTAACCAATGTATTTTTGAAAATTTTAATTTACATTACCTCCTTAAAATCCATATCGACTTTTGCCGGTAGAAGGTTGGAAGCCGCATGTTTGATTTCATATAAATGTTTATATTCAGTCTTGATTTTCTAGAAATGAAGAAATTTACCAATTAAATAATAGTTAACTCTTCAAAATTGTTTTGAAAACATCTTAAAAAACTTGTTTTATTATTTATATTATGTGATATTAGTTATTAACTCAAATGTATCCATGCACTGAGTAATACAGCCAAAAAATGCAAGTCCTTGGTCCACATTAATGTAAAAAGATTAGAGATCCAATGTGTTAATAATTACTGTGGTAATTTGACAACATTTTGAATAAATCTTGTAAATAAAATCAAAGTTTCACTATTTCAGAAATAAATTTAGAATGCTGTTCCTAAAATAGTCAGAATTAGTGAATTTTACTGAAATAAGATTTTTTTTCATTTAATGTGCATCGATTGCTTGATCAATAGTGACTTCAATGGGTTACAGAACACTAAAAGTATATTTAGTAATTTAAAAATTTCTAAGATCTGGACAGGAATCAAACCTAGAACCTTGTATTTTACAGTTCATTATAATCTACTGTCTTAAAGTGCAGTGGCACAGTGCAATATCTTTTATTTTAATTTACCTCTTCAGAAAAAGTTTAGGAAAAAAGACGTTTCTGAAGAAAAGTCTTCTATTTGGCAGCCTAGCTGTAGGATCAGGAAGGAAAGATAGCTTTGTAAGGTTTTGAGTAAGAAATGAGAGATTAACTAAACGATTGAAACACGAAAGACTGATAGGAAAGAAATAATACAAGCTGAGAGTCTGCCATGATCTAATTAAATATTTAAAACAATTAATCAAGGATGTGGACACAAGTTGTTCAATCTAACTAGTATGTTGGATCGAAAAGACTTACTCAACATGGGAAGAAACACATCAAACTAAACAAATCACTGATGAAAAATAATTACCTCTTTAAATTTCCAATAGTCTTTGTACATTTGAAAGCAAAAGTCCTTATTTTCATCTTCACCACCGTCTTGAGACTCAGTTTTAATTTTCTGCAAATGAAGAAAACATACATCAATAAAATCACAGTTATTTCTACAAAATCTTTTGAAAATATTTTAAACAAATTCATTTTTGAAGTACACATGATCATTCAAACTTCTAATAAATAAAGAGGAAAAAGTAATATTGTTAATATTGAATTTTTTTCTAATCAATTAAGTTTTATCAAAACCAATACAATAATTAACCCTTTATTGCTTACTCTTTATTTACTTGTATTTTTATTTTAATGAATTTTTCCTAACCTTCACATTCTGTTTTTTATTTTTTTATCTTTAAATATTGACCAATTCCCATCTTTTAACCCTACTGTATGTAATTGTCAACCTTATGAAAATGTAAAATAGTGTTATTAAACATTAAAATATTTCATAAACTACAATAAAACAAACAATATCTACAAAGATGACACAAGCAAAACACTGACAATAACTGTACGACAATAGAAATAATATGTCCTAAATTAATACAGTATTCTTTCATTTCACACTAAAATGGTAAAATATGCTAAATGAAAATAAACTGGCACCAACATGTAAATAAAAACATAAACTCATTGGTTAGTTCAGCTGAGAAGCAAAATGATGTTTGAAAACTCGATGCTTTTTGACACGAGCCAACACATTTAGATACAAAACAGAGATACGAGGTGTGGCTATTAAATAACTGACGTAAAAAATTTTATTTTTATTTTATACATAATCACTTATTGTCACCTTCAATATACACTCCTTCTCTATCTCTACAACGCTCCATGCGAATTTTCCATTGTTGGAAACAGTGCTGGAAGTCATCTTCTGTCAGTTCCCTTAGGACATGTGCTGCTTTCTCTTTTACAGCTTCCACAGACTCAAATCTGGTCCCTTTTAATGCAGATTTCACCTTAGGGAACAGGTAGAAGGTAATAACATGTGATGAAACAGGTTTTTTACTTATGATTCACAAACGAAGCGCCAATCCATGCACTGGAAGAGCCAAACTTCATCGAGAGCCAAAAAAGCTTGAATGAGCAAGTCAAAATTTAAAGCAATGCTGATTGTTTTTTTTTGATATCCATGGGATTGTGTACCTTCACTGGGTTCCTGAAGGTCAAACAATTTATTAATATTACTACCTCGAGGTATTTCTAAACTAAATCAAAGAGTAAGGAAAAAACGCTCCGAAATGTGGAAGGACAAATCATGGGTTCTCCACCAAGACAATGCGCCAGGTCATTCCGCGTTTTCTGTCAAGAGGTTCCTAGCCAAGAACAGCATCTCAGTATTAGAACATCCACCTTATTCACCAGATCTTGCACCATGTGACTTCTACCTGTTCCCTAACGTGAAATCTGTATTAAAAGGAACAAGATTTGAGTCTGTGGAAGCTGTAAAAGAGAAAGCAGCACATGTCTTAAAGGAGCTGACAGAAGATGATTTCCAGCACTGTTTCCAACAAAGGAAAATTCGCATGGAGGGATTCGTTGTAGGGATAGAGAAGGAGTGTATATTGAAGGGACAATAAGTGATTATGTATAAAATTAAAATTAAATTTTTTACGTCAGTTTTGTTATTTAATAGTCACACCTTGTATAACAATACAGCTATATATGAACCACTCCTAAGATTCCTTGGTTTTGAAAATAATTAACTGTTTTTAAATCTGGATTTTTCTTATCAGGACAACTCTTTGTCCCAGTTGGTAAACAATGTCTATTTGCCCATCCAGGTAAATAAATCTTTATTTAGTCTAATGTTAAATGTAGTATAAAAAAATCCCTTTTGAGACAATGCGTCTCATGGCTGGTGGCAATTTTAAAAAAGGCTTACCTTTTACCTATGGCAAAAACCATTAGTGATTTCTGTATCTACTCTTAAAGAGGAATCAAATGACACTATTTTTGTTTCCAAATTTTGACGACTTTGATTTCTTGACTTCTGGTTTTGGAACACTTCTGGTCAACACCGGAACTTCAAACCCAATCCAGGTCCACTAACTGTTTGTTTAGATTACGAATCTCGAAACAGTTTGTTACTAACTCTTGTAGTTTCTGACATCTCGGTATGACAGACAAATCGACGGATAAGGAAAATGATAGATGACAATTTTAAAAATTGCCACCCATAAACGCATAATAACGACAACAGAATCTAATTTTCTAATAAAAAATATGAAATTCTAATAAGATACTAAAAAGGTCACTTACTTCTAATCCAAACTCGTGAAATGTTTGTACATCACTTAACATTACTCTTAATTCTTTGCTTGGTTTCTGTACAATATCACAAGACTTCAAAATGGTAGGCACAGAATCATCCTTTGATTGCTGATTCTGTGGAAGAGCATGAGAGTTAAGAATGGTAGGCACAGTTGAATCCTTCAATTGTTGTTTCTGAGAAACAGAAGACTTATAAATGGTAGGGACAGCATCATCTTTCAATCGTGTTTTACAAGTACCTGGTCTTCTTTGAAAATCATCCTCTGTAAAATGCTCACTACACAGACGACTAGATTTAGTGTGAGTCCAATTATCTTGATTACATGCTGCAATCCATTTTTTCATAAGATCTGGACGATCACATGGAAACCTGAAACCAAATTACTGCTGTGATTCTATATTCTTAATTTAATATTGATCTTTTATTAAATTATGTCCAAGTTATATCTTTAATTCATTAATAAATTTTAACAAAGCGTTATCTCCACATGTAAATGTGAAAACCCTCACTGACTACCGGATTTACTCCATGGCTAATTAATTCGCTTAACTTATTGATAATGGAGAGCTGAAATTCAGCACATTTATTCCTTAGACATGAATTAAAGTAAGAAATATAAAGTTTAAATTTTACTACTGGTGTGTAAGGGCTAAATACCCTAAAGTAATGAATATTTTGTTCAGGCCATTTGTGTAGTGGTCAACACAACCGACTTCCATGTCAAGGGTCCTGAGTTGGATTCCTGCTGAGGTCTGTCATTTTTTTCTTTCTCTTGCCTATATGAATATATGGAAGAAAACTATTGTTTTCATGTCGAATTTAAGAAATGAAGTTTTCACCAGATCTACACGTTTTCAGACCCCCTGAACCCAAAAATCATGTTTTTAGCGATTGGTGTGTGTGTGTGTGTGTGTGTGTGTGTGTGAACAGAATATCTTAAGAATGGAACATTGTGCAAACTAGAAACTTGAAAATTAATTTAAATACTACTACTGGACCCGACACAAACATTTTCATCAAAATCGGTCAACCGAAAGTAGTAGTTTATTCATGTAATTTTTCACTTTTTTGCAATTTTTTTCAAAAATGGCTCCTACGAGTTTTTTTAAAATCGCCTCAATTACTAAATTTTTTATGTTTTACAAGATAGGATTTCAAACATTGATTTTTATAATGCTTAATTTAGCGGTAATTAGCGATTTTCTGTTTTTTCTCACAAAAACGTGTAAAAAAATCAATTTTTTTAAAAATTTCAGCCTTATACGACAAAAGTGTATATGCAATCAAGATTATAGGAAATTGATAAATCTACAACTTTTATTTAGAGCATTTTTCTCTACAGAGCCTAGTTTAGCATAGAAGAAAGATTTTCTGTATTTTTAAGTTAAACTTGGTTGATTATCATTTTAATTTTAAATTAGGTTATGTTTATTGAGGTTAGTTTTTTTTTGTTTATTTCTAATGCTTTATTATTAATGTTAGGTTATATTGTTCATTATTTGCTTTGGCAAGAGAAAGTTGTGTGAGTGTTTTACACCACATTTTTTAGCTTAACATAACCTCTTATCATTACCTGTACACATGCTAAAGCTTATAAGGCATTATCCAATAAAAACAATTATACCTTCTCACAAAAAGCTACAGTTTTGAAAACAATACAATGGAAAAGTAACGCATTTGAATTTCAATGACATGCATTAATAGGATGAAAATACAATACATTGGATACTTTTTACTTTTTTTTTGGTTTAACATCTGACTATTTTCCAATTACTGCTAATGCAGACTATGAAGGATGAAATTATTTTTTGTCACGCATGAAAATATGCCGTGCCTGAATGGGATTCGAACCCAAGACCGCATGATGAGAGGCAAGCACGTTACCAACTACGTTATACATTGGATACAATTTATAGGCTTACTATTTTTATACTACCAAAAAGTGAAGTTTTAAAACTCAGCATGTTTAGCAGATGGACACAAACACTGCGGTAAATGCAGTATGATTGCAAGCCTCAAGGTCATACATGAATTGCAAGACCTTCTCACTCCTTAACCAGGATTATTGCCATTCCTCTGTCTCTGTTGTAATAGTGTGTTTAGAAAGACAACAGTACACCTGGCAATACCGCAGCAAGATTGGTAGTAATGACCTTGAAGCTTGCTTTTATAGTTCTTACCACGGTATGTAGTTTGTAATCAGCTTACTGACTACAAACATTAATTTACAGATTAGGAAAAAATTCTTAAAACATTAAGTTTGGAGTGTAGCATTATATGGGAGTAAAACGTGGGTGATAGGGGCTGTAGAAAATAAGAGGATAGAAGCTTTTGAAATGTGGTGTTATAGGAAAATGTTAGAGATTAGGTGGGTGGACAAAACAAGTAATTTAGAGGTTCTTAGGCGAGTGGATGAAAAAAGAAGTATATGGAAGCATCTTACCAATAGGCTAGTGGGGCATATCTTAAGACATCCAGGTACTGGGCTATCAATAATGCAGGGTAATATTGAGAGAGTAAATTGTAGGGGGAGGCAAAGATTAGAATATGTAAAGCAAATTAAAAAAGATGTAGGGTGTTACAGGTATGTAGATATGAAACAACTTGCACAAGATAGAACAGCTTGGAGAACTGCATCAAACCAGTCGAGAGACTGATGACAAAAAAAAACCACAGTATATTTATTCTGAGTCAATGAGTAAGTGAGATATGCAAACAGCATGAATTAAGGGTGAGCTGCTTGCCCTTCAAAGACTTAATGCTAACGTCTAGTAAAATACGGATGAAACAAAACCCTTTCATGAGATGACATGTCTCATGGCTGGTGGCAATTTTTAAATAAGTTTACCTTTGACTTTTGGCAAAAAACATTAGTGAATTCTTTATCTACTCTTTAAGAGGAATTGAATGACAATATTTTTGTTTCCAAATTCTAATTTTGATTTCTTGACTTCTGGTTTTGGGCCACTCCTGTAGAAACCGGAACTTCGAACCCAAGATTTCTGTATCTACACTTTAACAGGAATCGAATGACACTATTTTTGTTTAAGAGGTCCAACTACAATTTTTTGACTTCTGGTTTCGGGCCACTTTCGGTTGAAAGCGGAACTTTAAACCCAATTTAGGCCCACTAACTTTTTGAATAGATTATGCCTGAAAACCGTTTGTAGTTTCTGACATCTGGGTGTGGCAGACAGACAAACGGATGAACTAAAGTAAATTATAGATAACAATTTTAAAAATTGCCACCAAAAAAGTAATTAATGACTACATCTTTTTTGGTTCCCATAACTACATATGGTGCTGAGTGCTGGCAAATAAGTTCTTGATATAAACAGAAGTTAAAGGTCTTAAAAATGGACTGGTTATGACAGTCATGCAGGGTCATATAAGGAATCAAGACATAAAGAAACATACTGGTTCTCTAGGTGGACAGATAAGACACAGTTGGTATGTTATGGATAAGTTCAATAAATAGAAGCAGAAAGAATGACCCCAAAAAGTATTCCTTTACTGTATAGAACACACATGAATAAGGTCGTCCTTGAGAAACTTGGATACAGGGCGTTCAGGACGTTATGGTGGTGAGGAATCTAAGAGAATATGACTAGGAAGACAGAAGACAATGAGCTGTAGGATGTCGGAAGTGAAAAAATTAGATACCATTGAGGGTAAAACAATTGGCCAAATATTTAGCACACCTACCAAAATTTGTCGAATGAACTCTCAGTAAATATTGAATTATATACGTAATCATACTGTTTCTACTGAAATTGTTTGTTCATTACCTTAATATTTCTTCATATATGTAAACTTATTACGGACCACAAACCCACAAAACCTGATTTGTTCTATTTTAACCTGCATACACACAAATCAGACCTAACCTATGCTAACCTTTTCTTCATGTAAACTGTTGCTATATCGCCTTAATGGAAACCTGTCTGTTGAACCAATCAAAGTAAGCATGAAATGATCTTCTTTGACACTTCATTGTGTAAACCAATGAGGCAACGATATTGCTTTTTCAAGTTTTTTTTGGACCTTTGAGTTATTTCTCTCCAAACAAAACATGTTTATCCTTTCTTGACCATCAAGATTTACAAGTCCCGTTTTGTAACACTGCATTTATCTCTGCAGTAGTAGGTTAAATTGCCTAGTTGACCATTGGGACTTCTAAATCCCACCTTATATGATTTTTCTGTAAATAGTTAATGCACCAAGAACGCACCATACCATGTCACCTATGTGTTGAATGAAGCCATCACATGTGATGCACGGGCGTCTAACCGAGCGTTTTTATTTTTGTACTTGAGAGATTTTATTATTGTGTGGTTTAAAAGTAGTAAAATTAACTAAAAACATACTAGTTTTAAGAAAAATTAAAAAATTCCAGATTTTTTGAATTCAAAACAACAGGCATTATCATTTATCATACAGCGATAAATGTTTAGAATTTATTCTGTAGTATGAAAAGCTAAAAAAAGTTAACCTTCAATATGACAGTAAAATTTACTTACAGGCTAAATCATCAAACATAAAACTTTCAGTAAAAGACGGTTTTAATTTGAAAGAAAATACAGTCGTCAATGCTATTTATACAATGTTAGCAAGTTTGGATAGCCTTTAAGAAATTTTATAACCTATGATTAGTATAATTTTGGTAATCTACACTCTAAAAAATGAATGACATTAAGGGGCCTATTTTAATTTTTTAGATCAGGAAAAGGGTTACTAAAAATGGCTTTCTTTGAAAACAGAAATCAGCTTTTTTAAATGTGCCTTTCTAAAAAAAATTCAAACTAGGCCCATGTTATTAAGTTGCATTGGGGCATTGAAAATACCTACCATTTTATTGCAGCCTAGAATTCAGGATATTAGAACAGTGTTAAAAGACACTGCTGTTTGGAGTATGTGCATAAGAAGTTAGGTGAAGTTTGAACAATGAACTGAATTATAAATCAATGAATTGAATGAAGTGTAAAACCCACTAAATTGTGTTCCTTAAACCACTGCAACAGTTTATCACCTCATCATCATTATCGCAGATCAGAAAATAAAACAAAATGAACTCTGACAGTTTATCACAGAAAAAATATTACATTTTTCACTGTTATTTACTTGCAGGTTGACAGTGTGTAACCTAAAGTAAATTAGGTAAAATTTTTATAAATAAGTAAAAACTAACTTCTATACACTCACCGATGAAAACTTATGTTATCTTTGCCAGACCACTGACGATTATTGCACCCAAAAGCAACACAAATTGCCATATTCTTCGGACTAACACTACATAACCTATACCGTACGTAGAACTACGTTCCTATAAGTACAAAGAACGTCTATCGCGCCAATTTCACTGATAGTACCAAATTCTGTTTACTTTTAAGTTACTCTGTTAACACACAATCGACTCAAATGTTAATTTATATACACACGTATTTTTGTTCTAAACTGAAAGACGTCTTACATTAATCGTTCGACAATCCACAAAGACGAGAATATAGTACGCTTTTCTGACACCGTGGAGACGTAATTTAAACGATTCGCAACAGAATAGTGGCACTGCCTTGTAGGCACGGGCAGGTTAGCGTACGATGTCTCGCATCCATTATCTCGCAACCAGTATGCTAGTCAATAGTAAGTTAGTACTAATAACCAAATTTTTCTACGATATATTTTTATTTATACATTATTCTCAGAAATATTAACAAGTCTCATCTGTTGTCAATCCAATTTTAAACGTTCTTTTATTATGGACTTCAAATGGTTTTTGTATAAATCCTTTTGTCGTCAGAAACTGACTTCTTTTAGTTTCCCAGTTTTTTTAACATCTGAGATTATTTACAATCAGTTTAAAAACTGAAATTATAAGTAAATAATATGTCATGTTCACATGACGAAGACAATACCCAATGATATTGCTTCCAAAAGAAAAGAAAATTATTTACAATGTTTTAAAACGTTTGGCCTAAATCTAGATCTAGATAAAAGAAAAATGAAGTAGAATGCGTAGAAGATTATGTTGAAAGAGATTAATATGAATTTCAATTGTTTACCATGTAAGTTAGTTGGTAAATCTAAACGGAAGGTCAAGCAATTTTATTCTTTTTAGTCGTGTTATGTCTTCGCTATTATCAAGTAAATTAAGCGCCAAAGAATTTGGGTGATCTGCTAATTTTACTTCGTGTTTTGAACGTCGCTGCGTAATTTCTTCTTTCACGGTTTTGACTTGTAATTCTTTATGCAGCGCATCATTTGTCACATACCATGGAGCATTTGTTATAGTCCATAAAACATTTGACTGGAATCGTTGGATGATAGCTATATTCGATTTCGGATCCGATCCCCAAAGCGGTAACCCATAAGTCCACAGCAGTTTCAATATGGTTGTGTACAACAGGAGTTTGCTCTCTCAGATGTGAACGTTTGTTCATCATCCAATACAAATCTCTCAGTTTCAATCCTAGTTTTTTGCGTGTGTTCCAAATAAGTTTGGACCAAGTATAAGTTCATTAAGAACTTAAGACCGGTCTAAGTTCATTCACATCATTTGACTGAGGAACTGGTCTGTCATTTATTCGTATCAATGGACATTTTTGTTTTTCCTCAAATTAAATGTAATATGACTCGATTTGTCATCATTTATCTTAATTTTTCATTTCTTACACCAGTTCTCAACTATACTCAGATGGTCTGGCAGTATTTTAGTAGCCCCAAAGGTAGAGTCATCTGTTGCTAATACAGCTGTATCATCAGCAAAAGTGGTGATGGTTGTGTTATTACTCTCTGGTAGATCAGAAGTATATACAGTATACAGAAATGGGCTTAGGATACTACTTTGGGGAAAACCAGAATTAATTTGATGAAGAGAAGTGTACACATTTTGAATTTTCATTGGAAATACCGTACCTCTTTGGTAAAAATGATTTTAAGATAATGAAGTAATGTTGGCGAAGTTAAATTTTTATCTTGTATAAATAGTCCAACGTGCCAGACCTAGTCAAATGCGTTTATTCCCAGTTTAACCGGAATAATTTTTATTTTTCTGCTTAAACCAACTTGAATTTGAACAGGAACATTCAGTGTCTATTTATGAATGGTTGTCAGCTCTCCACCCCAGTCGATCGAACAATCGATGTTACTCAACAATTCAAAACGACTCTCTTCCGCTGACACACTGAGTTGGCCCGGAGGCCAATACCATTTAGTTTCAATTCAAGTTGGCTGACTTTGCACAAAACATTAAGTACAGAGTTTGTATAAAAAATAATGGACTAAGTTCGGGGAAAATTTATTCAAGATATCGCTATAAATCATTAAATTGTTCAAAATGGCGTCAACATTCTTCTGCCAACTAATTTTTTATGCTTGGAAGACGCTTTGGAAATTAGTGAAGAGGGGAGTGCCAAAGAAAGAGTAAACACGCCTTAAGTCGCTGACCACGAAGCAGGTGAGAATTGCCATGATGCAGTTTCCAACAGGCGGCAAAGCCTGGCCTCACTCGGTTGATCCTTCCCTTCAATATTTTTCAGCACTTCCACGTGGAAAGTATCAGCGACGGTCTGTCCCTCGAGTACAAATTTGTGGTGGACTACATCTTTAGCGTCGAAGGTATCAATGGTCCATTTGGCCTTCGACCTGCTCATTCGATCATTTTTTTAACAAGAGGAAGCACAGACGATTTGTCTGGGGGTCATACTCATGAACCAACACTTCGTCGCCGCTGATCACATAGCCAAAAACTCAGGGTCTGTTAGAAAGCGTTGCAAAAGTTCTTTACAAACAAGCTTGAGGTTTTGCCTTTGGTCATCTGTCAAAAACTTTTGGAACGAGCTTAGCAAAGGGTTTTCTCCTGAGTGAGTTCTCTGTAATGATAGTGTGCAGTTATTGTATCAATTCCTACTTGGTCTGCTATCATTGAAATACTGAACCACTGGTGTGAGTTCAAAAAATTGCGCACACGTTGAACATTGTTTTCTTTTCTGCCTGTGGACGAGCGTCTTTGTATTTGCAAAGCGCCTGAAGTTTTTTTTTTAAATTCAAATTGTTATGCATATCAGGCCAATTCTGACAGTAAAGGATGATAGATGAGAATGAACAATGAAAAAATGTTAGACCACGCCGAGAATTGATACCAGGACCACGTTATAGAAGCCACTCGCTAGAAATAAAAAAGGAATACACCAAGCTCATGAAATGAAACCTGCTTCACTACATTAACTAAGTTGTACGATTTTCAAACCATTAATAACATTTGAAGTATTTTGGATATTTCACACCATGCATAATGTCACAAGAGCAAGTCTGTTTTTATGTTAGTATCATGAAATAAAACGGATTAAATCACCCCACAGTTATTAAAAACTACACAGAATCTATAAAACAAAACCCCTACACATTAAATTTTACTGTATAGGTTTTTTGTTTAACTGTTTCGCAATTACTGCTAATGCAGACTATGAGAAAGGTGCTTATAGTATACTCAAAGGAAGGGAGACTGATGAAAAAATATCACCCGATGGGGAATCAAACTCAGGGCCCCGACTTAGGTAGTTATGCTTACTAAGCTCAAGCATAAGTAAAACCTTATTGAAGTACCAAAACCAAGTAATTTCAACGAACGTTAAACGTTCTCAAAAACAGATGGTTACTTTTTCCGTCAACGTTGATCAGATATTAGATGGCTAAGCAAAGCGGAGATATTTTATTAATTTTATTCCAAGATATCTAGGGACAAATATTAGCACAGATTAAAAGCGGATATAATCAAGAAAAATATTAGTCTGTAGGTAACCAATAAATAAATTATATACTAGTGAATTTGTTTATTATTGTCATATCTATAAGACCAAAGATAATAGCTGGGGGTGCCGTATTAAAATGTGTATACGTTTTAAATAAAAATACGTGATAATGCAGACGATAAGTATGAGAGATGAAAAAATTACAGACTTGACCGGGGATATAACCAGGGACCCCTAGCGTAGAAGTCAATTGCGTTAACTACTGCACTTCACGTCCGATATGATGATCGACGTATTTTCTGGCATGGATAGTGCGCACGCACTACAAAACCCATCAGACTTGCCTAGCGTAAGCTGCATCTGTTGTCAATGTTCCACTTCCAATGCGAATGAATTTAATGGAGGGGGAAGCACATCTGTAAACAGAAAAACATCTCGAACAGATGAGAACTTGTTTGTGATAAGGTTGCACAGTGCAGGTTATCGTGTTGCATCATGAGTTTTTTTCTTTAGTAGTGCCTATATCTTAATTTGTTAGTTCTTATGAAAAATTAGTATTAAACACATTAATTACTTTGTACTTTTTTAAACTCGAATTCTGTTGAAGATGAAAATGGTATATGGTAAGCAAACATCTGAATTTTCTTGAATTAGTTGCAGGTTGGGATAAAATGAACATGTTAATATCAGGACTGTGTAGACTTGTTTTTGTCTCTTTTCTGTCTTTGCTTGCATTTCTGCTGTAGTAACATTGTAAACTTTATGAAAACTACTTATTTTAGAGTGACTATAATTTTATTCTAATGGAATGTTCATCTTCATGTACTTTCTTACATCAGTAAAAATGATAGCTTGTCTATTTTATAAGTAAATGTATTTTTATTTTATGCTAAGGCTTTGGTCTTACAATTTATGTTTATTATTGTGAGTATATTAATTTTATTTGCAGTTTATTTCTTTTGTAACATCTCAGATATATTAAAAATCAACTGTGTTTTAAAATACAAAGAAATGTTTTAAAGACATTTGATGGTAGTTACTTTTCAGATAGTTTCCTTAAGGGGGTAGTCAACTCAAGAAGATGATTTTTTTTAAATTACAATTTTTTTCACTTATTTGAAGTTTCTAAATCATAGCATGTGTTTACTTTGTCTGTACGTTGACAAAAAGTAATAAGAACGTCTGTTTAATATAAAGCTCACTAGCAAGGCGAGTGAAATTATTCCTTTAACTTTTAAGTTTTCCGGAAATGTGTTTTTGCATGATTATAAATCTTGGGAATTAAATATTTTGGTTTGTATTGGAGATATTTGGATGAATTGTTGTTTCAAATGTTCATAATCTTGTGCTCTATTATCTGTCGAATGGTTATTACAAAAAACTTTATAGGGACTTTGTTATAAAATAATTTGTGAGTACATAAAATAAATGTTTTTGAAAATATGGTTTTTCTTCAATTAATTTCTTGTAAGAAAATATAAATACAAGAGCATACAACAAATAATAGACAGCAATTTTCTGTATTTTTTAGTATAAGAATGATGTTGATGTCTGTCTTGGTTCCTGAGATATTCGATTCCTCGTAGAAACCCGCTTTTCTACCCCCAACCTTGTATTAGGGGCTGTAATTAATGTTTTTTTTGGTCTGGTCAAGTGGTAGATCATTACTAGTAAATTACTCTTTCATTAAAACTATATAATGATAAATTATAGCCAGTAGTTTCGATTTTCATTTTCTGGGTTGACTACCTCCTTAAGTAAGTATATAATTAAATAATTTCTAAAGGTACTTATCGATTATCTAGCTGCAACTCAGAAACTCTGTGCAATCCCTAAGTAGTAATTTATTTGTGTGCTAACTATTTATGTAGTATTTATTATCAATTTAAAAATTTTTTTCTTTGTTTATTTAACGTCGCATCAACTACTGTGGTTATTAGCGACAACGTTGGGTTATAACTGTGAAGGATGATATGATTTTTTGTAACGTATGAAAGTATGCCGTACCTGAGTGGGATTTGAACCCAAGACCGCATGATGAGAGGCAAGCACGTTACCAACTACTCCAATGCGACCCACATTGACGTAGTTGAAATAATATTGAAAATAAATATTTTCAATATTTATTATTATATTTTTATACTTATTGTCAAAACTGATAACTTTTGAATGCTGTACATGCTTGCTGCTTTTATTGCATTTGCTGTCTCCTGTTTAATAAATTTGGTTTGTGGTTCTGTGTTATTTTAATTTACAAATTGAAAAGTTGGAATTTACCAAAACAGCATCTAAGTTGCAATGGTCATGAAATGATGACCAAAGTTAAGGCCACTTCACCGATAAGTACCATTTTTAAATTATACTTCTTCAATGTCATCATCATATTTTAGCTCTACAGCTCATGGTGATCTTGACTTACTCGAATTATATCTGCTAATTCTTAGAGCCCTCCATTTTCTCATACCCATAAAAATCAAATTATTTGTGTCATAATCCATCCACTTTTTCCTAGGACAGCAGCTTTTCTTTCTTCTCTTGTGCAGTATTTTCTTTTGTGTCACCTTAACTATCCTTGTTCGCTCTATTAAACTTACTCTAACCATCTGAATCTTTGGGTCTCTATAAATTGGACTATGTCTCTGTCCTTCCTTGAAAGTATCCAGTTTTTAATTTCTTTTTTATACTTCCCAACCCAGTTAGAAAGGGAAGGGTCCCTTTCCGAACCAAAGATCCTCCTAAAAATTCTTCGTAATTAATAAGCTCAGCCATTACATCTTCCCTGGGCCCTTTCCCGTCCTTCTGTTTGTCCTCTACCATATCTTGATCTGTTTGCTCATTCTGTTTCATTTGTTGATTTTTCTCGTGAAAGTCATTCAATAATACATTTATATAGGTCTACTGAAATAATCTACCGAACTTCCCATTACTTGCTCAGGTTCTTCTACAGTAAATTTCTGCTAATCTGGCATGTTCGGTGATTGTACGGTGCCGGATTACCGAGCACCATAAGAAAATAGTGGAAAACCGGTTTCAGACACACAATAAAGATAATGTGTGGCCTCCCTTGAATCGGTTTAAGTGTGTGTCCTCCAGAGTTTAGTGTCAATTACTGATTTTTTTGTATTTTTAAGTTGAACAGAGGTTAATTTCCATTTTGCGTCATTCACTCATGATTTTAATTTTGCATTATTTACTTATGATTAAATATAGGTTAAATTTTTCATTATTTTCATTGGCAAGAGAAAGTCATGTGAGTTTTCACATCAGATTTTTTAATTGGGTGAGAGTCATCCGTTGTGTATTTGGTGTTTTTTTTTTAATAATAGGCATATAATTCTAAAAATTACATGGGACAATGTTTAACAATATTTTCTAGAGTGTTATGCATATACCGTCTGCAGCTGCCTTGGTAGCATAGTGGTAGTGCGCTAGCCTACAACGTGGAGGTC
Source organism: Catonia carolina (assembly GCA_035578175.1). Classification (NCBI taxonomy): domain Eukaryota; kingdom Metazoa; phylum Arthropoda; class Insecta; order Hemiptera; family Achilidae; genus Catonia; species Catonia carolina. The sequence continues at coordinate 51,612,627 of JAQMRL010000006.1, read as the reverse complement.
CCGGGTTCGATTTCCGGCTAGGGTCTGGAAATTATTTCACGTCAAAACCCACTGATACAGTTGGTTACCCACCATAGTCGCTCATAATGACCAAGCTGTTGATGCGACTGTAAATAAACTAAAAAAATTCCATCTGAAAAAATGATTTCAAAGTTTTTTTTTTTTAATAGGGTACAGTTAAAAAAAATACATATAAAATTAGTGATTTAGTTTTTTTTAACTGTCTTCAAAATAACAAATTTTGAAGTCAACTTATATAGCATGAAAATTTAAGTTTACTTGAGAAAAAAAATATTTTAATAGGTATGTTGGTCTTAAATATTTTTTTTAAAAGTCTTAAGGGGCTCGTACCCCTTCACATTTTGCACTCATCCTCTATGGTCTCGGACTTGTGCTCGCTAATTGATATTTATGTACGAATTTTTCCTTTTTTGCATGTAAAAAGCACAACTTTTTTATTGTTGTTAAGGTCATCAGCCAAAAAGCTGGTTTGAACCTGTAGAGATTTTACTAAGTAAAATGAGGAGTGAGATGGGGTACCTTTGCCTTCCTCACTGAATGGAAAAATATGCTTATCAGCATGCCGGGCCCTCTGAAAAGCACATATTTTCCACTCTGCAAATGACACCTTCACTTCATTCACCACAGGGTCCAGCTGTATAATGAAATTCATTACTTTCAGAGGAGATAACTCTGATTAGTGTCTTTTACACCTCTACCTCTTCTGTTCTTAAATGATTCAGTCATTTCATTGGCTGACCATGTGATAAGAAACAGAACTATTTATTTCAGCCCTGCAACGAACAGATTAAGAGTAATTAATTTGACTCTCTATCTGTCTGTTATGGGCAGAACTTTTTTTATTAGCGGAAATAAATAAAAATCATGGGTTACAGTTACAAAAGATTTTAGTGTAGGGCAACAGGATTAGAACGGATTGTTTGCAAAATATTTTGTACTATAAAATTTGTAGGGAACTCGGTAAAATATTTTGTTTCTACATGAAACAAAATTTCATGTAGAATTAAAATGAATAAATAATACAATAGAATGTAATCTTATAAAATGTAATTTAATTTATCTTATCAATCTGTCGACGGCCAGTAGGCCAAGCTTTTATTGAATTTTTCATTTGGTATTTTTACTTTGTCTTTCCTTGTATGAATTTATGGGGAAGGAAAGTATTGCTTTATGGAGATTTTTCGAAATTGAGTTTTCGCCGGGTATACACATTTTAATGCCCCCAGAACCCAATAAACATGTTTTTAGCAATTGGCCTGTGTGTATATGTGTGTGTATATGTGTGTGTGTAAACAAAATATCTCAGACAAAATATTGTATGAAGTTACAACTTAAGTTAGATACAATAAGGAGACCCGACTTGAACATTTCCATCAAAATCGAGCACTAGAAGTAGTAGTTTATTCGTGTAATTTTTTACTCTTTTGTGATTTCCTCAAAAATGGTTCCTACCATTTTTTTTTTAAAAATTCGCCTTATTTACTACATTTTTTTATTCTCTACAAGATAGGATAAATGCCATGTCTACTAAAATTCTTGGGGAGGCTGTACTCTTTTAGAAAAAACTATTTAAAAAAAACTATATATTTTGCAGCCTTAATATGTATTTTAGAGCAAAAGTGTTTGAAATCAAAGCTGTAGAACATTTAATTAACCTTTATTTTTAACATTTTCTTGTACAACGCTTAGTTTAGCAGCAATTAAAGTTTTTTCTATTTTTTTTTCCAACAAAATCGGTAAAAAAGGGAATTTTAAGATCACGGCCTTAGAATTCTATGCATTTTATGACAGAAGTCAAAGTTATAGAAATTTAAAAAACGTAAATTTTTTTAAGGATTTTTCTCTACAGAGCCTAGTTTAGTGGCAATTTGTGATTTTCTGTATTTTTAAGTTCTACAGAGGTTGATTTTTATTTTTCATAATTCACTCAATTGCTGCTAAACTAAGCCTTGTACAAAAAAATATGTGAAATAAAAGTTGTAGGTTTTTAAATGTTCTACAACTTTGATTTCATACACTTCTGACCTAGCATGCATATTAAGGCCGCAATCTTAAAAAACATGTTTTTCTATGAGAGCACAGCCTCCCCAAAAATTTCAGTGGACACGAGGCTTATCCTATCTTGTAGAGCATACAGAATGTATTAAATGAAGCCATTTAAAAAAAACATAGAAGCTATTTTTGAGTAAATCACAAAAAAGTGAAAAATCACACAAATAAACGACTACTTCTGGTTGACCGATTTTGATGAAACTGTGTCTGGTCCTTTAAGAAGATACCTAACTTAAGTTCTAAGTTTCAATGTCATACGATATTCCATTCTTGAGATATTTTGTTCACACACACATACACAGACCAATCGCTACAACCATGTTTTTTTTTTTTGGGTTCAGGGGGGCTGAAAAACGTGTATATCTGGTGAAAATTTGATTTTGAAAAATCGACTTGAAAACAGTACCTACTTTCCTTCCTCATATATTTATATAGGGCAAGGGAAATTTAAAATAAGCTGAAATGTTTAAAGAATTTAAATATTCAATTTGTAGTTCTTTATATTTCTTTGTTTATTCACACAAAATATATAAAAAATTGTGACATCTTTATTGGATAAGCTCTTAGCTGCCTTTGTGCCACAAATTACCACAATTTATATCCCCCTTCCCCTAAAATGTGTGATATCTTTTATTCATGACCCTTAGAATAACACCAATTTTTGTGTTTATCCCTTACTTATTTTACTTTGGCGGGATCCTGCAGCTGCTGCCACATCCCACACATCAATCTCCATCTTGATCTGTTTCACGAGTCCTCCTCCTCCACCCCTCTCTGCTGCATAACCTCTCTCACCTCTTCTTCCCAATTTGGTATGGTCAACCTCTCTTCCTCCAAGTAGCTGGCTGGTTGTTAAAGATCCTTTTCGGCCACCTTACTTCTTCCATTTTTCGTACATGACCATACCAAACCAATTGTCTTTTCTCTATCCTTTCCACAATAATTGTGGAAAATTTTCTGAAAATAGGAGATTTTGCAGATAATATAAAAAACATTCCAGAAACTAACCTTTCAATGGTAACATAGTTACTTTTACAATACGTACACATTAACTTGAGAAAAACAAAAAAATTAGTTCCTGAAAAATTTACAATATGTGATATGGTACTTTTTGGAAACAAGCTCCTCAATTGTATGTCGCACCTCCGATCTATCCCTTACTTCTTCATTTCTCACGTGTTCCAGCCGAAAGATTCTACAAACTCTTTTCAAATAATCCATTTCCACTGTATTCAGCCGATTCTTGTTCTTCCTTCTAATTTGCCAACCTTCTGCCCATAAGTCATTATTGGGTTCACTACTGCTTGGCAGATTATTTTCTTTATTTTAATTTTAATGTTTGAAGACCACAGAACTGAATTTAGTCTGTTCGTAGCAGCCCTGGACTGGATGTCTCTTTTACACATGTCTTCCTCTATAAAGAGGTTTCCGAGGTACTTAAAACCGTCACACATCTTTATCACTCCGCAATCCATTGGATATCCGTCGCTCTTTCTTATACTGCAAGGTACTTTATCTTCTTTATATCATCTGTAGTCCCCATTTGTTATACTCCTGTTATAACTTTCTGACCAGAAAGTGTGTTAATTCTGGACTACACAAAAAAATGTTGTTAAAATGAAATCATGATTCGTGTTCTGCTTCACAGCAGGTCTCTACATTCAGTCCTCCATCGCTCCCTATTTCGTGCTAACCTCTTCACCTCCTCGTTCCTTCTTCCCTGTTTCACATCATCAAGCACCTTGTACCTTTTGCGCCCTCTTGCCTTCCTTCCGTTAACTGGTCCCTTCAGTTCATCTGCAATCAGACACTCTTTTCTCAACCAGTGATCCAGCCAACTGTTTCCTCCGTTTCACCATCTCCAGCAGCCCCCCCCTCTTTGAAGCACCTCTTCATTACCAACTCTTTCTATCCAGCTAATCTTTTCCATCCTCCTCCGCAAAATAAAATAAGTAACAAAATTATTTGATATTAAAATTTAACACAAAAATGAGATCAGGGCTACATATCACTAGGGCAAATGATTAAGTCTGTTTTTTTGGAGTCTCTCTGCCGACTTATTCCTGTTGTATCACTAGACTAAGTCTCCTCTAAATATATAAATAAAGATTTATTTTTCATTTTCAGGTTATGGTTTTATTCACGTAATTCAAAATGTTGAACACTTATTTCAAGAATTACTAAGAACAATAATAATTATTAGAATTGTAGAAGCACAAAAATGATTAACAATTTTTAAAAGTATTTCTGAAATCGATGTGAATTTATTGCGTTTATAATCCAATATTAATTTAAAAACGTCTTTTAAGTAAAATATATTCCACTTATTACAATAATGGAAAAAGTATTACGTCAAAAAGACCCTGATTTATCAAAAATTTTAAATCGTTATAAAAACTGTGCCTTAAAAAGGGTCAATGCCAAAGAGATCAATGATTTCTTTGTTAGTTTAAATTACGATGTTGACCAATTGTTGGTATTTTATGGTGAATCCGTGAATTCTGTGAAAAGAGAGGGTACGTTTGATAATGGTGACTTTATTGTTGTCTCTCGAGAAGTTAAAAGTTTAGAAAATGGTCAAGCGGACATAGGAGTTATAAACAGCATTATACCCAGAACCTATCCAGGTTCTCTATTGTACGCAAATTCACGTCTTATTGACAACAATCCAGATCTTCTAATTTTACCAAGAAATCCATTGAAATACTCCGTGGATTTACCGGGAATGTCAGATGATGGAAATTTTATCGCCATTCCAACTTATCCTGAATACAGCTGTGAATTGAATAAAGTAATCAACGATTGGTTTGATAGATATTCTAATTCTTTCGATATAATTGCAAAAATTTCCTCCCAGGAGAGTTTAGTTTACAGCCCAGACCAGTTAAAGGTTCAATTTGGAGCTGATTTCGGGATGTTTAAAGATTCATTCAACTTTGATTTTAACGCCATTGCAAGTAGGTCCCAACTGACCATGTTATATAAATTCAAACAAATTTTTTATACAGTCAGCGCAGAATTTCCGACCGAACCATCTGAGTTGTTTGATTATCAGGTTTCAAAAGAAGATCTTGTCGGTAAAAATGTGAACGAATCTAATCCTCCAGTTTTTGTTGATAGTGTCGCGTATGGTCGAATAATTTTTTTAAAATTGGAGACTACTTCTACTAGTTTTGAAGCTGAAATAATCCTTAAATTCGGCAAAGAGGAAGAATACCACAAGCTAGAAAATTTAAATTATGTAATTTACGTTATGGGAGGTGGTGCAGAAAATCACATTGATTTGATCAAGGTTAATAATATAACGGAAGCGAAAAACATTATAGCTAAGTATGCCGAATTCAGTAGAACCAATCCGGGTCTTTCAATATCCTACTCAACTGAATTTGTCAAGGATCGAGCCAAGGTATTAGTTCACGGGTCAACCAAGTACGTGGAAACTCAAAGAACAGTATATGGTGGTGGGTCTATCACTCTGAGTCACTATGGAATCTACATAGCAAAATTTTATCTCTATTGGACCGAGGTCAGTTATGATAAAAATGGGGATGAGGTTTTAACAAAACAAAGCTGGTATAAAAATGGTTGGGGGCTTACTTGCGGATTTAGTGAACCAATAAATTTTAAAGGAAATGTAAAAGATATTGATATTGAGATCTGGGAATGCACAGGATTGGCTTGGGAGTGGTGGAGGAAGATTGTAGATCTAAAAGATGTCCCATTGATAAAGCATCGAGAGATAAAAGTTAAAGGATGGACTTTGGGTCCAACGTTTTATATTGATCCTCCGATTTAATTCGAATACAATGATTTAAAATACTGGTTTATAAGTTTTGTTCATTTAAAAAAAATTGAATTAAAATAATTAACTTATATATTTCTATTAAGATAAAAATTTATAATAATGTTTTTAATTTTTAAAGAGTATTATTAATTACATCCAATTTAATAACCCGCTTATAAATTGTGAGAAATATAATATATTTTGTTCATGTTTTAATAATAAAGTAAAAATGTATTATATTTGCATAGAATTATTAATTAAACTCCTTACACAATTAATTAATTAATTGTAAAAAATTATTCTGTTAATGTCGTATAATATTTTTTTTTTGTTTTTTTTATTCCTAATTTGTGTGTGTTGCAATCTGTTCAATTCAGAACAATAAGCAACCCCATGACCCAATGAGATGTGGAAGATGTGTATGACGTGTAAATGAGGTGTAGTCTTGTACAGACCCAGGCCGACCATTCCTGAGAGAGTATGGTTAATTAAACCCCAACCATCAAAGTACACCGGTAACCACTGTCTAGTATTCAAATCCGTATAAAAGTAACTACCTTTACTAGGATTTGAACCAGGAACCTTCGTCTCCAAAAATCAGCTGTTAAAAAGCTGATTTTGGCGACGACTTTACCTCTAGACCAACCCGGTGGGTTGTATAATATATCTTTTATTTTCTATCGATAACATTTTAATAATTCATTACATAATATGTGTAATTTTGAAAAATGTATTCATATTTTCTAAATTTACATTTACCAGAAAAGTTAACTTATTTTCGTAGATAAATATTATTTATGATATTTATTCTATATATTAGAGTTGTTGTCGCCCGAGTCAGCTGTTTTTCACTGATTTTCAGCTGGGTTTACGGCTGATGTTCAGAAACGAAGGTTCCTTGTTCAAATCTTAAAGGTTTTACAGCACGTTTATGTATGGATTTGAATACTAGGCAGTAGTTATACTGTTCGCCAATTACAGCGGCATGTAGGGAGGGTAGCGAGACAGAGAGAGAATGTGTTGCATCCGCCGTTCTCCTCTAATCATTTCAATCGGTGCACGGTGTTCAAGCACAATAGTGACAATACGCGGTACGGTAGGGCACTCTGCCGGCCAGTTTCGTTTACTACACTCTTAACAAGCTCATTTTTCATAAAAAAATTCTGAAAAAAAATACTTTCGCTTCCTAATGAATCTTATTTTATTACGCTGTAAATGTTATTATTATACTCTGATATTTAGATCAGATACGCTCGTAATACGTTTAAATCTCATCGCATTTTTTGCGTATCACGTAGGCTTAGCATAATAATATACCTAATTTATTTTCCAGGATGACATAATATGCGTTTCATTATTTTGTTATAAAATATAAAATTTTATCTGTAATTTGATATAATTATGTATAGGGCAGAAAGAGAAATAATAAACGAGCTTGAAAAATCACTTTTTGAAGGGAAGTCAAAGATAGATCATCATGTTCTGGTGTCTCCTTCCTGTTGGTATCCCAAGAAGCTGAATCATTTTTTGTAGTTGTGAATTTTATAACAAACATACGTCAATTTTTAGAAATAAACTACTCACGCACAATATCTCTTGTATGAAATTTTAAAAAGAACCGTATAGTAAATAAATAACAGAATGAGGGTATGACGTACCTCTCTTTCGGGCCTGTCAAAACTTATGGTAGGTATATCATTTAGAAAAAACTTATTGCCTATTACCCCAAAATGAATCGCAGACATTTTCCCCGATATTTTGTGCGCGCGTATTTAATTTCGACGGCGTGCGGCTTTCGACAACGACATGAATGTCAAAACGATTACCGCACAAACACAACACGAGTAGCGAGTACTACTTTAGAGGCAGCCTGTATCAGGCTACGACGCTGTGGTGGGGGAGCTACTTACTGCGCATCTGTGGCCCGCATGCCACCGTAGTTGATTATATTTATACCAGTTTACTTTGATGGTCGGAGTTCAATAACCATACTCTCTCAGGAATAGTCATCCTGGATCTGTACAAGACTACAACTCATTTACACGTCATACACATAATCCTCATGGAGTTGGTTATTGTTCTGAAATGAACAGATTGTAACATACTCACATTAGGAATAAAAAGAAAATATAAAGAATTTGAAAATTTAAGTAATTAAAAAAAATACTTTTGTCCTGCCTCTCTGTTATTGAAAAAATTTAAAAGCTACTAATTTAAATATGTGAAAAAAGTTGTTGGAAATAATTAAAAACTTGTAAATTTTTTATTTTTTTCCTAATTGTTATCAAAATTTGTTGTTGTTTTGATCATCAGCCGAAAGGCTGGTTTGAACCTATAGAAGCTTTACTAAGTGAAACGAGGAGTGAGGTTGGCTTTTCTCACCAAGTGTAAAAGTATGCTTATCAGCATGCCAGGCTCTCTGAAAAGCATCTACTTTCCACCCTAAAAATGATACCTTCACTTCATTCACCACAGAGTCTGGTTGTATATTGGAATTCATTACTCTCAGTGGAGGTATCTCTTGTTTAGTGTCTTTTATACCTCAACTTCTTCTGTTCTTAAATGCTTCAGTCATGTAATTGGCTGACTATGTGATAAGAAACAGAACTATTTTTTGTAGCCTTTGGAACTAGTCTGTTATGTTAAACTTTCTTCAAATTTAAATATTAAATTCTTTTTATAAATTGTACATTTTTGATGTGTATATACATTTTGTATGAATTATCCTTGAGTATCATTTTCAGTTACAAAAAATTGATGTTTCCTTGAAAATCAGTTTGTCGTTTGTATTTGATCGACTCTGGCAGGTTATTCAACATTTTTAACAAATGCAACAAATATCCTTGCAAGCGAATTTTGCATTAACAGAAGATTTAATCAAATGCAAATTTGTTGAATGAGAGACTTATATTATTACAATAGTTTATCAGGTGATGAGCAGCAACAAAATTAGAACAATTTTCCACAGATAATTCATTTTCTAAAAAATGTATTTTATTAGCAAATTTTTATTTTTGAAGACGGACTGCTAGATGACAGATTGCAAGAGAAAAAATTTCCGTGAGGAATTTTAACCTTCCACAAAATTGTTTTGCTAGAAAAATATTTACACATGTTGACGTTTAAGAGAAGATAATTTTAACAGATAAGATCCAGAATTTTCCGTAATTTAGATTTTCCAGTAGGATATTTTACAATATTTTTTAAGGAAATATTGTATGTATAAGGACGTTAAATAATTTGACAGTAATTTATGATTTACCATCAGTGATAGAAGATAATGTTGTTTTATTTCTTTAGCTACAGTTTCTTTAGGTTAATAACCTTTCTAAGAAGGTAGATGTATTTATAATATGTATTCAACAGTAACCTCTATTGTTATTTCAAGGTGATACAATAGTTTAGTAATTTGTTATAAAGAATGGAATTTTGTTCACATATCTTGATTTTATATAGTATAAAATCAAGATAAATGTAAATAAATAAATAAACAACAACTTCCATTCATACTATAGTCCGATTCACGAAAGAAAATACTGCCTGCTTGAAAGAAAACACTGTCTTTAAACAGCTATCTTTTGAACCATTGCATGTAAAAACAATTACGATACATCTAATTAAAGCTTGTTTTATTTTTTTCACAGGATATACATTAACATTTTCTGAAATTTATAGTGTATTAAATATAACGAGTTATGCATAAAAAGTACCCTGTTTTTAACCATTTTTCCAGTATAGCCAACTTCAAAGTACTATTACTTTGTTCACGCATACTTTAAATTGTATAGGGCTTTAAAGGATTATATGTTACTATAATTAATTATATAATTAATATAATAATTATATTAATAATTAATATAATAATAATAATTATTATAATAATAATTATAATAATAATAATTAATATAATAATTATTATATAATAATTAATATAATAATTATTATAATTAATACTGCCCATAACAGACAGGTGAAGTATCAAATTATTTACACTGAATCTGTTTGTTGCAGGGCTAAAATAAATAGTTCTGTTTCTTATCACATGGTCAGCCAATTAAATGACTGAATCATTTAAGAACAGAAGAGGTAGAGGTGTAAAAGACACTAATCAGAGTTATCTCCTCTGAAAGTAATGAATTTCATTATACAGCCAGACCCTGTGGTGAATGAAGTGAAGGTGTCATTTGCAGATTGGAAAATATGTGCTTTTCAGAGGGCCCAGCATGCTGATAAGCGTACTTTTCCACTCAGTGAGGAAGGCATGGTAAACCACCTCACTCCTCATTTTACTTAGTAAAACCTCTGCAGGTTCAAACCAGTTTTTTGGCTGATGACCTAAACAACAACATGTTAATATAATCATGTAACCAGCAATAAAACAAGCTTTAATTTGATGTACCGTAATTGTTTTTACATACAACGGTTCAAAAGATATTGCTGTTTAAAGACAGGTGTTTTTGTTTATGATTCAGACTATAGTGTGAATGGAATTGTTTATTTTATCAGATATCATGGCTAAATTAAAATATGGTACAGTATAAATTAACTTTTGTATGATAGGCTCATTCAATGGGCTACTAGAAAATATTAAAAAATTATATCCCTGCCTCCATAGCGTAGTGACTAGCGCTAGTATGTTGACTAACGTACAAAATGAAAGCTGGGTTCAATTTCCAGCTAGGGTCTAGAAATTTTAACACATTAAAACCCGTCACAGTACCGAAACTCATAGTAGTTGCTAATGACCAGGCTGTCGATGTGACTTTAAATGAACTAAATGTTTTGAACAGACTTCTCTGTATTAATTTTCATTTTCCTCTTGAATAACCACTCTTTTAGTAGGTACAAATGATTTTGTACATCTCGGGAAGATTGTGCTGCAGATTCTAATTTGGCAAGTATCACAGTTTCATCAGCATATGTGGTAATTACTGTCTGTTCAGACTCTGGAATGTTAAATGTAAACACATTGTATTACTCAGAGGACAATATCGACTCCTACAGGACACCGACTTTTATGGGTATCAGCTCTGAACAAACCTCTCCCATTCTGACTAAAAAAACTATCCTCCAAAACCAATTTTAATAACAGGTTATATGAGTCCGTTAAAAATTAAAGCGTTACTTTAAAATTGGTTATACACTTTTTCATACTGTTTTGTGTATTTAGACCAACATCCGAAAGACTGGTCTGAACGCTTAGAGATTTCACTAAGTGAAAAGAGGATTAAGATGGTTTAAAATTTACTTTTTCCCAGAGCTGGAAAGTATAATTCCTGATCAGTATACTAAGCCTCCTGAAAAACTTTTTCTTTCCACCCTAAAAATGATATCACAGGTTGTGGCTGTATATTGAATTTCATTAATTTTTAAATGAGAAAAAACTGTGATTAGTGTCTTTTATAACTCTACATTTTTTGTTCTTAAATAATTAAGACATTAATAAACTTTGGCTGCCTGAGTTAATTAGTGATTTACTCAGCGATAATCAATCTACGCTAGACAAGACTCTAAAGTTCCTCCGGTCAGTTAAACTCTAAGATGTCTCGGGGCTTATTTATTAACCATGATAGTAGTGTTTAAGTTTATTTTTATTTTGTTTTTTTAAGCTCTTTTTTATAGTATCGCTGCTACTTGTGCTTCATGCAACACCCCTTTACAGTCGTGAGTGGAGTGAACTATTAGATTTATTCTAGGTGTGATATCAGCTCTAAATTTATATTTTCATGTTTGTGTAATTTTTTGTGACCATCTTTAAAGCTTTTGTTTATTCTTTGTTTCTGTGATTTTACTGCTTGTTTTATGTGTAAAATTTATTTTCTTGCATGTGGTACTAGTTTGTAAGATTTTTATGTTATAAGAAAACTACGGTCTGCGCTTAGGCCCTCTACACTCTTGTGCAGAGTAACAGGTGATGATAACTGTCCTGGTTTTTCACATATAAGAAAGTTACTCATTATTAATGAAGAAATAGAACTGTTTTATTTACTCTTGATATTAGCGGGCGAGTGAAATTAATTCAACATTCCATCTGTCTGTAACGACAGTTTTACGTCCAACTGATGTTAATAAAATTTTAATTATAACATAAATTAAACTATAAGAAAATGACGATTGAATTTCTCTTCTTCCAACCAAGGATTAGGCCGCAGCCTGTTTGAACTCACAAACTGTATCATCTATCTCCATCTTCTCCTTGGTCTACCGACATCCCTTTACCTTCTTGAGCATATCAGTGTGCCTGCTCAGGTATCCTGTGATCTGACATCCTTACCATGTGCTGTCTCCAACTTTGGTGATAATCCTTTATCTTTTTGTTCAAGTTTCACAATGATTGAATTTCTTTGGACGTATTTTATAGTCCAAATGAATCAATCAAGATTAAACAAACAAATTTTTAATAAATTCGGGAACTAAAAGGGTCAGGGTGGCTGGGTATGTTAAATAGATGAAGATGGAACTCAAGAAGTTTAACATTACAGAAAAAGACGGCTTAGATCGAGAAGAATACAGAAGGAAAATTTTTGGACTGAAGGTTCTTGAGGATGAAGGGAGGAATATCAACAGAGGAGAATCGACTGATAAAAGGAGGCCCGAACAGCCAGAGATGATGAAGAACTTCTAGAGGAGAAAGAAGAAGGCTGCATGATGTGATATTTGCGTGGTCTGCGAAGGCCTGTCCACAGTGAAAAAGAAAATTAAACTATAATTATTTTATCAAATCATAAACTTTTATATAAAATGAATCTAATAATCTAGCTTTATAGGATTTTTTTCAGTGATGATTCTTTGTTATTAAAAAATTATTTCCATTGTCTGTAAGATTTTTATTGATGTTCAAATTTTATTTATTTTTTAGAGTTTTTAAAATTTCTTCAGAAACAATCTATAAGAAATATATTCAGTAATGTTGATATTGTAAGAAGATCAAGTAATTTGAAAAGATTGAATATTAAATCTGAAGAAATTGATTGCTCATCTAAAGTACAAGTAAAATCTTTTGATGATATTCCTGGACCAAAGTCATTACCAGTAATTGGTACATTATGGCAGTATTTACCATTTATTGGTGAGTTGTTAATTTATTTCTTTTACTTGTTTAGGTCATCAGCCGAAAGGCTTATTTGAATTTCTAGAGGCTTTATTAAGTAAAATGAGGAGTGAGGTGGTTTACCATTGCCTTCCTCACTAAGTATGCTTATCAGCATGCCCAACCCTCCGAAAAGCATCTATTTTTCACCCTGCAAATGACACCTTCATTTCATTTACCACAGGGTCTGGCTGTATAATTATGAAATTCATTACTCTCGGAATAGATAACCCTGACCTTAGTGTCTTTTACACCTCTACCTCTTCTGTTCTTAAATGATTCAGTCGTATAATTGGCTGAACATGTGATAAGAAACAGAATTATTTTTTGTAGCCCTGGAAGTAGGAGATAGAGTGGAAATAATTAAACACTCCACCTGCCTGTTATGGGAATCTTTTACTTAGCTAAAGCTATTTTTCAAATTTTATTTCTTATTCCTGTGCTCTATTTAAGCCATCAAACTTCCTAAATAATGGAATTGCTTTGCTTCCTCAATTTTTCATGTTTAGTTTCATATTCATTTGTCATTAAGATTATGATTTTGTTTACAAATTATTGTTACTGAGAGAATGATGAATAGTGAAGTAATACTAGGAAATTGAGGCAAAAGATAACTCAATGTGAATATTTTTAATGATACGATGCTTGTTATAAGAAAAAATCTGGTGTGAAACACTCACACAACTTTCTCTTGCCAGTGCAAATAATTAACAATAAACCTAACATTAGTAATAAAACATAAGAAATAAACAAAAAACTAACCTCAATAAACATAACCTAATTTTAATCATGAGTGAAAGACGCAAAATGAAAATCAACCTCAGTTTGGCTTGGAAATATGGAAAATCACTCTTTCACGCTAAACTAGGCTCTGTAGAGAAAAATGCTTTAAATATAATTTGTAAATCTTTTTATTTCCTATAAAATTAATTATATACACTTTTGTCATAAAATGAATACTAAGGCCGAAATCTTAAAAAAATAGATTTTTCACAAGTTTTCGTGAGAAAAAACAGAAAATCGCTAATTACTGCTAAACTAAGCGTTATAAAAAAAACTTTTTGAGATAAAAGTTGTAGAATTTTAAATTTTCTACAACTTTTATTATATAAGTTTTTGCGCTAAAATTTATAATGAAGCCGTAATCTTAAAAAAACTATTTCTTTACGTAAAAACAGCCTCACCGAGAATTTCAGCAAACATGGCGCCTACCCTATCTTGTAGAGAATAAAAAATTGAGTAAACCAGGCGATTTTTAAAAAAATCGTAGGACCAGTTTTTGAGAAAATCGCAAAAAAGTGAAAAATTGTACGAATAAACTGCTACTTTCGGTTGACCGATTTTGATGAAAATGTTCGTGTCGGGTCCGGTAGTGGTGTGTAACTTAAGTTTCAAGTTCATACGATGTTCCGTTCTTGAGATATTCTGTTCACACACACACACAGACACACACACACACATACAGACCAATCGCTAAAAACATGATTTTTGGGTTCAGGGGGTCTGAAAACGTATAGATCCGGTGAAAACTCGATTTCGAAAAATCGACATGAAAACAATACTTTCCTTCCTATATATTCATATAGGCAAGATAAAGTAAAAATAAAATACCAAGGAACCTCAATTTATGACGATTAATAAAGTATATGAAATTCATTAATTACGTAGACATGAAAGTAATGTTTACTGAATGGAACTTATGGTTGTAAAACAAAGGTGAAGCTTTTTCAGTATGGAAGAATTAATGTTTAATTTTTTCATTTATTCAGATTGGCAATGATTTTTTTTTTTATTGAATTATGAATAAATTTACCTGTAACAGGAAAGTAGAGGGTTAAATTATTTTACTTAATCTACTATTTCCAGGGCTACAAAAAATAGTTGTGTTTCGTATCACAAGGTCAGCCAACAATATGATTGAAACATTTAAGTACAGAAGAGGTAGGGGTGTAAAAGGCACTAGTCAGAGTTATCTCCTCTGGAATGAATCTATACTAATATTATAAAGACAAAGCATATTTTTTGTGCAGGCTAATTTCCAAAACTACTGAACGGATTTCAATGAAAATTTGACAGCATATTTGTTTTATATTCACAACAACATTTTTTTTTAAATTTTCAAAAATGATAACCCTAAGGGCGCTAATGAAGATTTTCATAAATGTGTGTGTTTGTGTGTACATGTGAGTATGTATTGCTGTTGAAGTAGATGAAGGGGTTCTATGATGGCAAAAGACGTACGCGGGTAATATTATCAAAACGTTGTTTTCTGTGTGTGTTGTGTACTATTGTTGAAGTACAGTACATGTACAAAGACTAACGAGAGATGTATGCAGGGGAATTTTTCAAATCTTTGTGTGTGTGTGCGCATGTGTGTTTTTGTGAACGTTGGAGTATACAGTCGACTAGCAGCTACACAATATCTGTTACATATTTATTTAAAGAAAATTTATTACACATGATTCGCGTGTGAAGCCGCACAGGAAATACTAGTTTCAATATGCAGCCAGACCCTGTGGTGAATGAATTGCAGTCCATGATGCGTGACAGACACGGTAAACACGACTTCACTCTTCTGCATCTGGAAGCTGACTGAAAAGTCAAAACTTGTTCAAACTTGAAACTCAAAGAATCGGCTATTGGATTTATTACTTCAAATGGATGTAGCATCAGCAGTTTGTTTGTAATAAAATTTTTTAATCACATCTTGTATACATTAAAGAATTCTTCATTATTTCAGGTGAATATCGATTGGATAATTTACCCAGAAATGGATTATTAAAAATGAAGAAATATGGTCCTTTAGTTCGAGAAGATATTTTGCCAGGTGTCCCAATAATATGGGTCTATACTCCAGAAGACATTGAAACAGTTTATCGTTGTGAAGGACGTTATCCAGAACGGAGAAGTCATCTTGCTCTTATGAAATATAGATTGGATCGTCAACATACGTATAATACAGGAGGTCTTCTTCCAACGTAATTTTATTTTAGTTGTTTTACTCGTTGGAACTTGTAAAAATTACGAGTTGTGTTGTTTAGATTTACAGTTAATAGACTGGTTTTAACCTTCAGAGTTTTCCCTTAGTAAGATTAGGAGTGAGATTAGAGGGAGATGATGTATGTTTGCCTTCCTCTTATGGTTGAAAACTGTGACTGTTTACCAGTACACCAAACTTTGTATAAAGGAGTTACTTCCCAATTGAAGAATGACACTTTTACTTTTTCACCAGCTGACTTTTCACCAGGATCTGACTGTCTGATGAAATTCATCATTCAGTCTACTTTGTTAACTTTGCTTAGTGTCACTTACCTCTTCCGTTCTTCTGTATTTCAGCCATAATTGACTGGATTACATAAGAAAAAATTGAACTATTTTTACAGCCCTAGAACTAACAGGTCAAGTATAATTTTGGTTTGGAAAAAATACTGATTTGATTTTGTGAAAGATTAATTTTTAAAGGTTAATTAAGGATTAAGATTAATTGGTTGTTAAATATTAAGGTTTCTTGGTTCAAATCCTAATATAAATTTTTCTGTATATTGTTTTGAATTATATAATAAAACCCATCAAATATACAATAGATGATCTGATTAAAAATATATCCCTACAAAAAAGATGTTTGTTATTGTCTGAAAAGCTGGTTTGAACATCTAGAGGTTTTAATAATTAAAATGAGGAGTGAAGTGGTTTATATTTGCCTTCCTCATTGAGTTGAAAAGTATGCTTATCAGCATTCCAGGCCCTGTGGAAAAGTACATATTTCCACCTTGTAAATGACACCTTCACTTCATTCATCTTAGAGTTGGCTGTATAATGAAATTCTTTACTTTCAGTGGAGATAACTTTGACTAGTGTCTATTTTACCTCTACCTCTTCTGTTCTTAAATACTTCAGTCATTTAATTGGCTGACCATGTGATAAGAAACAGAACTATTTTTTTGTAGCCTTGGAACTAACATATGAAGTGCAAATAATTTAACACTCCACCTGTCTGTTATGGGCTAAATATTTTATGTAAACCAATTATTAATGTATAAAAATATTTAAATTGTTAACGTTATAACAAAGTTATGGATAAATTTAGTTTTAGTGGCATGTATAAAATTAAATACAATGACTTATTTATACTTTTGGCGTTTTTATTTCATTCTTTGATTCTAGTAACGGACCAGAATGGTGGCGTCTACGAAGTTATTTTCAACGTTATCTTAGTCGTATTCAAGATGTCAGAACGTTTTTACCCGCTTCTGATTTGGTAATCAGCGAATTTATATCAAAACGTATTTCTCCAGACGTAAAAGTTGAAGATTTTTTGCCTGAATTGTCTAGGCTGTTTTTAGAATGTAAATATTATTATTATATCATACAATTAAGTTTTTTTATTAATATTGAAGTGTTTACACTGAGTGGACTGTTTTACAGCGTGTTTGTTTAATCAGGCACTTGCATCTTACGTCTAGTTCCTCTAGTGTGAAAAATTAGGATAATTAAACTATTTTGTGATTGTTATTTTTTAATAAAAGATGCCTAAATTTCTTAAATAAGGCAACGTTGATATTGTACTACTTTTACGCTGGTCCGTAGTTTATATTTTGCCCACTGTTGGCGCTGTGATGAGGTTACTGCTGCCGATAGATAGCTCAGCGGTCACACCTCTCGCAGTACAACATACATGTGCCGAGTGGCAACATGTATCTACGCACTGGCAAATGCGATAATTGAGAAGGTGAACAGTCAGTATCGATCCACTCATATGAGATGGTTGATATGGAGAAGATTTAGCACTCTACATTGAGTATTTCTTGCTCTGCACGATCACCTACATCTCCCTTCCCTGCCCCTCGCTTCACTGGCGACTGCTCCTCTTCGGAGGCAGCGGTAAAAGGTGCTCGCTGTGTCGGCGACTGCTCCTATTCGATTAGGCTGCGGTACAGACAACCCCGCTTCGCTTCACCGGCAACTGCTCCGCTTCAGAGGCAGCGGTGAAAGGTGTTCACTGCTTCGGCGACTGCTCCTAATCGTTTAGGCAGCGGTAAAGACGGCCTCCCCCTTAGCTTGCCAGCGGCTGCTCCTTTTTGAGGTAGCGGCGAAGGCTTCCCCAAGCATCTGGTTTTACTTTTGTACTACGCCGCCGGATGCCTGGCCGGTCCTATGAGCTCTACAGACTGCGCCGGTGACGACAACTTATTAATCTAATCTGGGAGTAAAAATATTGAGTGGAAATATATCATTGTTAAAAAAAATCCCTTTCATGAGACAACGAGCCTCATGGCTGGTGGCAATTTTTAAAAAGGCTTACCTTTGGCTTATGCCTAAAACCATTAGTGATTCTGTATCTAATCTTTCAGAGGAATCTGATAACTCAATTTTTGTTTCCAAATTTCAACTTTAATTTATTGACTTTTGGTTTTGGGCCTTTTCCGGTTGAAACCAAAACTTCAAACCCAATATAGGGTCTCTAACTTTTTGTGTAGATTATGAATCTGAAAACTGAAAACTGTTGGTTGCAATATCTTGTAGTTTCTGACTTCTGGGTGTGACAGACAGATGGACGAATAAAACAAAATGATAGATGACATTTAAAAATTTTCACCAATAACCCACTGGGTTGGTCTAGTGGTAAAGTCGTCTCTGTGAGTCAGCTGATGTATGGAGGCAAAGGTTCGGTTGTTCAAATCCTAGTAAAACTTGTTATTTTTATAAGTATTTAACTACTAGACAGTGGTTACCAGTGTACTTTAATGGTTCGGGTACAATTAACTATACTCTCTCAGGAATAGTCATCCAGTATCTGTCTGTGCAAGACTACACTTTGTATAGTACACATCATACATTTCATCCTCATTTCATGGGGTCATTTATTGTTCTTAAATTGAACAGATTGCAAAACATACACACATTAGGGAACAAAAAAACAATTATTTACAAAGATTTGATAGTAGATATCTTTTGAAGTTGATGATCACATGAATTGTTGAGGTTTTTTGTATCTGTTACTGCTTTGAATTTGAAGCAGTTTAACATGATAACATGTCTGGTTTCCTCCAGATCCAAAAGCAAACGTTGGATTTTTTATCTAATTATCCAGTACCTAATCAACTGAGCCAACAAAGTAAAAATTGGTAATCATTATATTGTGTTGATTTTTTCGTCATCTGTTTCAGTGACATGTACTGCTGCTTTTAATAAAAGATTTAATTCGTTTGATACAAGCGAAATGCAACTTGACTCAAAAACTACAAAATTAATAGATGCTACTTGGACTATTAATGGTTGCATTTTGGGAACTGATAATGGTTTACAGTTGTGGAAGATATTTCCTAAATTATCACCTCTTTATCGAAAATTAGAGAGAGCTCATCAGTATTTGGAAAAGTAAGTCTTTTCATCATTTATTATTTAATTCTATAATTTATGCATTTGATTAAAAATTTATGTTGTAACTTTGTTAAAATTGATTAAATATAATTTTTAAATGCCTTACGTCAGGTAATATTTACTTATCTTGTTGTCACTATATAAGAAATATTTTCTTTATCAAAATTACTTTACTAAATCTTAACTTACCGGTTTGGTCTTGTGGTAAAGTCATCGCCACGACTCAGCTGTTAAACTGCTGATTTTCGGAGATGAAGTTTCCATGCTTCAAATCCTGGTAAAGGTAGTTACTTCTATACAGATTTAAATAATAAGCAGTTTTTTTTTGTTTTACATCTGGCTGTTTTGCAATTACAGTATAATCCCGGTTAACCAGATAATGTGGGCTGACTCCAATTCGGATAAGCATAATCCGGTAAGGCGGAATTATGCCAAAAAAGTTTAAAAAGTTGAGTGGGAGGGGGCAGCATGAAGTTAGCCCCTCCCACAGTTTTTCTTGATTTTCTTACTTATTTGAGCAGAAAAAACTAACATTTTTACAGAACAAAGGTTGACCAATAGATTCTAACAGTTTTTTTAAAAATTTTTGTGCGGGGGCCGACTTCACAGACGTTACTGTAATTGCTTTACGTATTAATATCTTCGTTTCAGAAACTCAATTAGAAACTGGTTTTGTAACTTATCACTATGTAAAAATACTTCAAATAAGGAAATAAATAACTAATATTGTACATTAACATTTGCGTGAACAATATTTATTTACTATACTTTACATTGGGGGAAAATGAAATTGATCCGTTTTTTTCTTATTTTTTTTTAACATACATGTATGTAGTACAATTAAAAATCTGATTCGAGTAACCCAGATTCCAGTTAAATGTGATCTGGTTAACCGGGGTTTGACTACTGCTAATGCAGATAAAGAGAAGGGTGATAGATGAAGATAGATGAACCCGGGACTCCAGCGTAGAAGCCAGTTGTGCTAACCTCTATGTGAACGGGCCGGCCAAATAATAGGCAGTGGTTACCAGTGTACTTGATATCAGTGATTTACTTAGTCTATTTTTTTAATGAGTGATCGTGCTAAATAAGCCTTAGCTTGTGCACAAGTAATGGTAAAAGGGTGAAATATAGATGAAAAAATCTGGTGTGAAACACTCACATAACTTTCTCTTGCCAATGCAAATAATTTACAATAAACCTAACATTATTAATAAAATATTAGAAATAAACAAAAAACTAACCTCAAAAACATAACCTTATTTTAATCATGAGTGAATGACGCAAAATGAAAATCGAACTCAGTTTGGCTTAAAAAAACGGAAAATCACACTTTCACGCTAAACTAGGCTCTGTAGAGAAAAATTCTGTAAATAAAAGTTCTAGATCGCTTAATTTTCTATAAATTTTATTATATACACTTTTGTCGTAAAATGCGTACTGAAGCCGAAATATTAAAAAAATCAATTTTTCACACGTTTTCGTGAGAAAAAACAGAAAATCGCTAATTACCGCTAAACTAAGCGTTATACAAAAAAATGTTTGAAATAAAAGTTACAAGATTTTAAATTCTCTACATTTTTTAATACATAAATTTTTGCGCTAAAATACATAATAAAGCAGTAATCTTTAAAAAAACAAGGTTTTTACGTGAAAACACCCTTACCAAGAATTTCAGCCAAGATGGCGCCTACCCTGTCTTGTAGAGCATAAAAAATTTAGTAAACCAGGCGATTTTTAAAAAAATCGTAGGACCACTTTTTGAGAAAATCGCAAAACAGTGAAAAATTATGCGAATAAACTACTACTTCCGGTTGACCGATTTTGATGAAAATGTTCGTGTCGAGTACGGTAGTGGTATGTAACTTAAGTTTCAAGTTCGTACGATGTTCCGTTCTTGAGATATTTTGTATACACACACACACACAGACCAATCGCTAAAAACACGTTTTTTGGGTTCAGGGGGTCTGAAAACGTGTAGATCCAGTGAAAACTCAATTTCTTAAAATCGACATGAAAACAATACTTTCCTTCCTGTATATTCATATAGGCAAGAGAAAGTAAAAAATGCCAAACATGACCGGGAATCAAACCCATGACCATTTGCACTGGTGACCACTGTACCAATGGGCCAACCAAATTTATTTATTGTATTAAAACATTACTTTTACTTATCTATAAAATATTGTCGCCGACTGCCTCACTAATATCGGTGCCTACAGACGTTGCGGGGTGCGCTTCCAACGCACAGCAAGCAGTACCCCCTCCAACATGAAGTGGGCCCACTGGAGGGGTATTAAAACAGCTTCACTGAACCATGAGAGCCACTCACTATCCAGCCCCTGACCTGGAAAGAACACCAGAAGAAGAACAGCCCAGCTGAGACTGGACGCAGCCATCCCTGGTTGAACGTCACATTCCCGCACAATTGGCCCCAGTTGGCGACAATATCTAGTAGAGGTAGTACAGTTCCGAAATAACTCTGCTACTAGTACATGAGTGATGAGTACTTAGTGATTCTACTGATTTTGCTTTTGTATTTTTAGAGTTGCTATTGAAGAAGTTATGTCAAAATATGAACAGTACAATAATAAAGAAATAAACGAAGATTATAAACCATGTTCTTTAATTGATTATTATTTACTTAAAAGTTCTAAAGATGAAGTTGATATAAAAGATATTACTGGCATGGCTGTTGATCTACTTTTGGCTGGAATTGATACGGTGAGTCACTCATTAATTAGTAAAATTAGTAAATCAAAGAATTAGCTCCTTGAAAACTGAGTAATATTTAATTTCTTGTGCAGTTGAATCTTGAACAAATATCTTTTTCTTTTTTTTTTTTAGTTTTGAGCCAGTTAGTAATAGAACATTACATAGAGACCTTAACATTTGTTAACGCCACTTCATACTGACAAAATAGATCCGTAAATCCCGCCTTGTTAATATTTCAAATTTGCTTGGTGCTTCCTATGACATAACCGATCACGTCATTTTCTCCCTCTACTTCCTTGCATATCCGCCTTCCTCATGGCTCATTGTTGGTTCAGCATTCATAATGAATGGGTGCGCGCTTTTCCGTTGCGTGTAAAGCATGGCGTTGGGACGCTACCACGCTACCAGCTTTACAATCTCGTTTCGTTCTTACATTCGTTTCGCTCGCTATGAACTCAAGTCGTTTGTTTCTGT
This sequence comes from Catonia carolina, assembly GCA_035578175.1. Taxonomy (NCBI): domain Eukaryota; kingdom Metazoa; phylum Arthropoda; class Insecta; order Hemiptera; family Achilidae; genus Catonia; species Catonia carolina. Next base: position 51,590,110 of record JAQMRL010000006.1, on the reverse strand, counting down.
TTAATTTGTGTGAATTATTATATTCTGTTGCTCATGTCGATTTATTGTGAACTTTTCGCTTGTTATTTGCTTCATGTGGTGTCGGCTTGTTCTATCAAACACGTGCTGTCTACAATTGTGAACCTTCAATATTTGATTAAAGGTAAGTGTGCATTTGTTCTTTATGTAGTGTTGACCAATAATGTGTGTTCCCATGTAATGTCATGTCCTTTAACTTTCGTTTCCTACCTATTTTGTCAGTTTTGCTTAACCGCCTGTTTAACCATTTCGTTCAATCACTCAGTCGTTTAGTTGTGGCTGGCAACTACCAAATGCAACCAGCCTGGTCCTCCTGTTTAAATTGTTTAATCGTCTATTTATTAACGTTAGAAAATTATTCTTTTCGTTTATTCTTTATTGTGTTTTTCAAAATCGTATCTGCTCTAACATTTTGGTCCTCGCGGGCTGTGGATGTGTATCAGTAATTGTGGTTACAGTCAATTATATATTATTTTTAAATTCGTTATTACACATTGTGTAATTGTCTTTGTTCATGGTGTTACATGCGTGTTAAGGCTTGCCTGTTTCGTATTGCGTTGTTGGCTATACCGTGTATAGGGAACAACCCCGCCTACATTCGTGACGTCACAAGCCGCTCTTGGTATCGCCGCTTCCATCTGTACAAAAATTGTCAATCGTCGCCATTTTTTTCTTCGTCTTCAATCAAGCCACAGCGTTGTACTGCGCAGAATCGCTCCGCCCTCGCTCTCTTGACTTGTCAATCCAGTTTCAATTGCAAACTGGACCTTCACCGTTCATTTCGCCGTCATTAACATTCAATGCTGCATCGGCACACTAACCTAATTTCAATCATCTGTTATTTTGTTTACGTTTTTCAACCTGTGTTTGTTTGTTAATTTATTCATTTATTTCTTTCATCATGGACGACTATAAGGCCTTACTTAAAAAACGTGAGGTTATTAATAATCATTTAGTTCGTTTTGACAATTTTCTCAAATCTAACGCTGAAATCACTCAAGTTAAGTTACGTTTAGATAAATTTTCTGATATTTGGTCCGAATTTGAACAGATTCAAACTAAAATTGAATTATTACAACCTGACAACAATTTTGAAATCGAACGTGCTACCTTTGAGAATAAATACTTTCAATTGATCGATTCGGCTCAACAATTAATTCAATCATTAGATAAAACTGTGATTATTACAAACCAAGTCAAAACCAATAGTCCATTGGTTCAGCTACCTCACATTCGCCTCCCTTCCTACGATGGGGATATCACTAAATTTCTAAATTTCATAAGTCTGTTTAACGATTTGATTCATAATAATAATGAATTATCTCATGTACAAAAGCTGCATTATTTACGGTGTTCTTTAACTAACGAACCCCTTCGATTAATTGAACATTTACCTCTGTCAGCTGATAATTATATATTAGCTTATAATCTAATCCTCGATCGTTACTCTAACGCAAGACGAATCGCAAATGTGCATTTAACTCAAGTTTTCAATTTCATCAAATCGGAAACGCCCAACTATCAGTCATTAAAACATTTCTTAAACGTTCACGAGTCTGCTATTGGTGCTTTGCGGATATTAGACATTAACCTTCTTGAATATCTGTTGTTCGAGATTGCTTATTCTAACTTGGATCCCGTTACAAAACAAGCCTTTGAAGATCAAAATTCTACTTCAAGCGTTCCTTCTTACGAAGCTTTAATCTCTTTTGTTACATCTAAAATGCATTCTTGCGAGCTACTTAATTCTTCTCAATCTATCGGTAACGCTAGTTCTTCGCATACAAGTAAATCTGACTTCGATCAACCGGACTCTTCAAATCCGGCTTCCGCTAATCTCCGTTTTGTACAAAATAATCGGAATTCAACCTCGCCGTCTGCTAACTCTGACAATGTACCTTCATTTTTGTTAAATCAAACTCGCTTAAATGTCTTTCGTGCGAATCTAACTTTCACTCGATTCAAAACTGCAGTGAATTTCTTTCACAAACTGTTGATAATCGCTACAAAATTATTTCTCGGCTTAAACTGTGTTTCGCCTGTTTCGGCAAGCACGATCGTCGTAACTGCCACTCGACTAAACATTGTCGTATCTGTCAGTCAAAATCTCATAATACGCTGTTACATTTTGACCGTAACGCTCAACAATCGAATTCGTCCACCTCTTCCGTTGTTAACCCGCATAAGTCGCAAACCGCTAATTCGCTTCAACTCATCGAACACCCAGTCAACAGTTCACAATCTACCGGGTGTCTGCTTGCTAATTCTTCGCCGTCGATTCATGCTACTACTCTCGCAACTCCGCCAATTAATTCCTGCGCTACCTGCTCTGCTAATAAGCTGGTAATTACTAAAAATTCGTCTTCGACAGTCATCGCTGAAAAACCTACCGATTATACGCTTTCTTGTCGCCTTGATGGCCAAACCGCGCTGTTAGGTACCGCTATAGTTCATGCTGTCAATTTTTCCGGTAAAATTGTTCCACTTCGCGCTGTGATTGATAATGGTTCTCAGTCCAGCATTCTAACCTATAGCGCCGCTCGTTCTCTTCAACTCGACATAGCTCCTACTACTAAGCGCTTACAAGGTATTTCATCTCAAGTTACCTCCGTTAAAGGTACTACTAACCTTACAATTCTGTCGCCGCAAAATTCTAATTTTCGCTTACCGCTTCAGGCAACTGTTATTCAAAAAATATCAGACCGACTTCCCGCTTCTCGAATTCATAAATCCGTTGGTGAACAGTTTCCTAACCATCTGCTAGCCGACTTTCGTTTTCGCAGCCCCAATCCAGTAGATCTACTGCTTGGCGCTGACTGCTTTTCAGAAATATTAGATTTTAGTAAAACGCCTCTAATAAAAGGCGCTCCTTCCGCTTTGTCAACTGTATTTGGTTACGTGGTGTTCGGCAAATTACCCGACATCCAACCACCTAATTCTTTAACAAATAACGATTCGTTTTTAACAACTGCTCTCTCGAATGATACTAAATTCTCGTCGCTTGATGCTGCTGTTCATGCCTCATCTCCTATTGTTGAAAACCGACCGTCAAACACAAATTCGATTTCGCCTCCAATTCTCGCCGTCAATCATCAAACTATCGTCCCTGCTATTTCAAAAATTGAACTCCATGTTACTGTAAACCCCGAGATCAATAAATCTGTCGTTTCTGCTGTTCATCCGTCTAATTGCTTCTTTCTTTCGCCCGCATCCGACAACAATTCGGATCGCGCTACTGTTTCAACTAATCACGTTTCTTCTGCTTCAAATCGATTCGCCGCTCCGTCCGAGATCATCGCTGTTGATTCTCGTCTCGCTTCGTCTACCGACTACGCCAGTATCTCGACCGATCTTGCTGTTGTTACTTCGTCAAATCGTCGCTTCAAGTCTACGCTGAAGGCTTCCACCGAGTTGTCTCCAATCAATTCTTCGCCAAACCGCTTCGAGTCTTCTTGCATCGCAGATACTTCACCGATAAAACCTGCTACTTTCGTCTTAGTCGATTCTACGGCTGACCAACCGCCTTCGGATAATAACTTCTCTTCGTCTCCCGCACACTCTGTTGATAAACCGCTGCAAATTGCTTCGCTACTGGGCAATCGGCCCTCCTTAGTCGCTTCATGCTCTGCTAACGCTCTTCGCGCGCCTTATGCCCCTCATGGCGGGCGGCGCTCCAATCGTCGTAAACAATATTCACAACCGGTGAATAATTGTAATTTCAATTCTCGTCTTTCGTTCAACGTTTGGTGTAACCTTCGTAAATCTCGCACGTCGACTCAACCGCAATCACGGATTCACTCTCAACAAGTTAGTGAAGTTCGCCGTACCGCAATTCAAATTTCTCGATGCAATTGTTCGCCTACTCGCTAGTTCGTTTCGCAACCCGCTTACCAGTTAGCTCCGCCTTTGGGCAACTAACTTTTCTCCGTTGTTTCACTTCGTTTCCCGCTTAATTTCATTTCATTCGTTTCTCGTCTTCTCCGTTTTGTTTCTTCGTCTCTTCTTCTTCGTCGCTTCTGGTTGTCAACCCTCGTTGGCAATCACATCAAGATCGTTCCGTTGCTCGTTGGCTTCCGCGCAAGCCGTGGAAGATGCTCCGTACGTCGATGGCCGGGCAAACTCGCGCGTTTGTCACGCCACATCAAGATGTGTCCGTTCCTCGTCTCATTCGCTTCTTCGTCTTCAATCGTCTTCGATGCTTCCCTCGTCGTTCTCTTGCTACGTTTTCCGCTCCCTGTTGCTTCAGGGCGGGCGGCTTCGTTCTTCGTCTTCTTCCTGCGTTTTCCGCTCCCTGGTTGTTCAGGGCGGGCGGCCTCGTTCTTCGCTCAGTTCTCTGTAAATCGCTTACTTCGATTTAGGCGGGCGGTATGTTAACGCCACTTCATACTGACAAAATAGATCCGTAAATCCCGCCTTGTTAATATTTCAAATTTGCTTGGTGCTTCCTATGACATAACCGATCACGTCATTTTCTCCCTCTACTTCCTTGCATATCCGCCTTCCTCATGGCTCATTGTTGGTTCAGCATTCATAATGAATGGGTGCGCGCTTTTCCGTTGCGTGTAAAGCATGGCGTTGGGACGCTACCACGCTACCAGCTTTACAATCTCGTTTCGTTCTTACATTCGTTTCGCTCGCTATGAACTCAAGTCGTTTGTTTCTGTTTAATTTGTGTGAATTATTATATTCTGTTGCTCATGTCGATTTATTGTGAACTTTTCGCTTGTTATTTGCTTCATGTGGTGTCGGCTTGTTCTATCAAACACGTGCTGTCTACAATTGTGAACCTTCAATATTTGATTAAAGGTAAGTGTGCATTTGTTCTTTATGTAGTGTTGACCAATAATGTGTGTTCCCATGTAATGTCATGTCCTTTAACTTTCGTTTCCTACCTATTTTGTCAGTTTTGCTTAACCGCCTGTTTAACCATTTCGTTCAATCACTCAGTCGTTTAGTTGTGGCTGGCAACTACCAAATGCAACTAGCCTGGTCCTCCTGTTTAAATTGTTTAATCGTCTGTTTATTAACGTTAGAAAATTATTCTTTTCGTTTATTCTTTATTGTGTTTTTCAAAATCGTATCTGCTCTAACAACATTGAAACGGTAGACGAAACAATAAAGAAACTATACAGACGTTTTCATAGCAAACTACACTATCACACAAATCCACAAATTCAGTCATTGTTCGCTCCTCATCTTCTACATAACCCACCTAGAAGACTGAAAAGGCTATGGAATAGAGACCTTTTGTGAATCGTCCTGAGGGGTTGCCGCTGGGCGACTACCTCACACAAGTGACATCAAGACATTTATATAAAACTATTGACATTATAACTGCTGGTTGTGTTAACTTCTTACACAGTTGTAGTTTATTTTCTTAAATAAAGTCAAAAAAAAAGTTTTGAGCCATATAAGATGAATATGAATTAAAGCAGTTTCTTCATACTGTGGTGCATTTTAATAATTGTAGTTACACAAGTTTGGGCTGATAGTTAGGCCTGGAAGATACACCACTGTTTTTCTCTACTGTGGATTTTTTGCCGTTGTCACTTACTGAAATCCAGAAAAATGTAGCGGTTACACACTGGGCGGTAAAATCTTCATTAGTGTCTAAAAGCCACACATCAAGTAAAGTGAGCTGTAATGTTGTATAAAGAACAACTTCTTGCTTTACTGTTATTCCATCGTTGATTAACGGGGAGATAAAAAAATAGATTGATTTAGATTCATCCAATTAATCAAATAAGAGAGGATGTTGGAGCTTTCTAATCATTGTTTCATGATTGAGAAACAGTGAAGAAAATTATTTTAAATTTTTTTAGAATGTCGATCTTGTCATTATTTGATGAACTGCACGCATGGCTGAAGGATAATGAAATTATCTCAAAGTATATGCCTTTCTTGAACAAAGTGAATTAATACTTCATTGTTAACCATAACCTCGTCAGCCATGCTGACATACACACCAAAATAAAAACACAAAACAATTACCACCACTACACCAACAGACAAAGGGTTTTCAAATGAATTAATCTCACTTGGCACAAAACACAAATGTGGTTAGCTACAGAAATAATGACCTGTGTGCATTTAGTCACGTATGCTACTGTTTCAGCGGAGACTGTGGAAAATTCATCGATTGTAGTGGCAGCGGGCGATTGCACAGCTACCATTGTTGTTTAGGTCATCAGCTGAAAGGCTGTTTTGAACCCCTGGAGGCTTACTAAGTAAAACGAGGAGTAAGGTGGTTTACCTATGCCTTCCTCACTGACAAAAAGTATGCTTATCAGCATGCCCTCCAAAAAGCATCTACTTTGCACCCTACAAATGACATCTTCATTTCATTCACCACAAGGTCTAGGTGTATAATGAAATTCATTACTCTCAGAGGCGATAACTGTGACTAGTGTTATTTACACCTCTACTTCTTCTGTTCTTAAATGCTTTAGTTGTATAATTGGCTGATCATGTGATAAGAAACAGAACTATTTTTTGTAGCCCTAGAGCTAGCAGATGAAGTGTAAATAATTTAACACTCCACCTGCCTGTTATGAGCATCACAGCTACCGTCAGCGGTAAATAAACCGATCGTTTAGTTTTCCACCCAATGTGTAAGCTTTAATACCATTCTACACGCCACTATTGGTACGGCGGTGACGGTAAATAATCCGTAGCAGAGAAAAACATCATGTGTGTTCCAGGCCTGGAAAATTTCCATTGAAAGGAATGGAAAAAGAAATTGAACACTATCTACGTACCTTGCAGTTTACAGGTTACAGGTGAACAGTGTAAAGTTTATAGAACCAAGTTCATTTTATTGGTTTTGCTTGAATAATAATGAAGAAAATAATTTACCTATTGACATTTTTTTGGTTTATTAATTTAAATATTTATGTTTTTCTAATACATCTTATTTGTATATACTTTCTTTAGATGACATACACAACTTGTTTTGTATTATATCATATTGCAAGAAATATCGAAGCACAAGAATTATTGTATAAAGAAGCTTGTTCATTATTACCATCAAATGATAGCCCAGTTACAAACGAAGCACTTAGTCATGCTAGTTATACTAAAGCTGTTATTAAAGAGACATTTAGGTTAAATCCTATTGCAGTTGGTGTTGGGCGTATTTTACATAAAGATGCGATATTATCTGGATATCGTGTTCCAAGTGGAGTAAGTATTACAAAGTCCATTTACAATAATATTTATGTACTTATAATAAAAAATATGGTGTGAAACACTCACACAACTTTCTTTTGCCAATGTAAATAATGAAATTTATACATATCCTATGTTTAATTCATGAGTTAATGATGCAAAATGAAAATTAACCTTTGTTCGACTTAAAATTACGGAAAATCAGTAATTGCCTCTAAACTAGGCTCTGTAGAGAAAAATGCTTAAAATAAAAGTTGTAGATTTTTTAATTTCCTATAATTTTGGTTGTATACACTTATCTCATAAAATGCACACTAAAGCCACAATCTTAAAAATCCCATTTTTTACCAATTTTGATGAAATAGAACAACAGAAAATCAGTAATTGCTGTTAAACTATGTGTTGTACAGAAAAATGTTTTAAATAAAAGTTGTAAATTCTTTTGTTTCTTATAACTTTAATTATAAAAATTTTTGTTGTAAAATTGATATTATTTATTTAATTACATTAGATTGTTTACAACAGGCCAAAGTGACCCAATAATAGAAACAATATGACTATAGCCGGCCGCAATTGGTAACGTGCTCGCCTCTCATCATGCGATCCTGGGTTCGAATTCCACTCAGGCACGGCATATTTTCGTACGTTACTAAAAATCATTTCATCCTCCATTGTACAATATTTACACCTCAACATCGTTGTTAATGACCGTTGTAGTTGATGTGACGTTAAATAAATAAATTAAAAAAAAATACTATATATAAAATAAACAGTAACTTATTACAAACTAAATCACAATTGCTAATATAAATTAATGTACTATACCTTAAACTTATACAGAGATAAAAAAAAGTACCTAACTTAATTGGGTAGAGAGAGCGTCAAAACAAAGCTTCAGTTTGCAAATAAAGAATGGTTCTGGAAGACAAACATACATAAAACATAGGTATATAAAAAACAAAAATATAAAAAAAATCCATACCAATACATAAAAAATACTAAATAACCAAAAATATCGGGTAAATAAACTAAATTAAACAATTAAATAATTTCTAAAGCCCTGGAGCTTGTTAGCCTGAACAAGGCTCGACTATGATGAAACGGATATTAAGGCCGCAAACTTAAAAAATCCATTTTTTTACAGAATTTAATGAACAAAAACAAAACAGAAAATCACTAATAGCTGCTAAACTAAGCGTTATACAAAAAAATGTTTTAAACAAAAGTTATAGATTTTTAAATGGTCTACAACTTTGATTATACACTTTTACCCTAGAATGCCTATTAAAGCCGCAATCTTAAAAAATATATTTCTTTGCAATTATTTCAGAGCTACAAAATCAAGTACCATTATGAACAGAAATGGTGGGAGGAACATGCCCTGGATGTGGGAGAATCAAGGAGTAAACAAAGATGGATATTCTGACCCCATGAACTGAAAATTGTTCATCATTATTGTTTTATTATTTCTAAATTGGAAATTAGAGGAAAAAAGATTCTTGTGGCTGCCTCTGTAGCGTAGTGGTTAGCGTATTGGTCTGCTACGCAGAGGTCCCGTCTTGATTCCCAGCTAGTGTCTGGAAATTTACACTTGTCAAATCCCACAGTTATTGTTACATACTCCAATGTAGTCCTGAATGACGAAGCAATTGATGCGAATTTAAATAAATTAAAAAAAAAAGATTCTTGTTTTATACAGCAACAGATTTTCTTTACAAAATTATTTACGTAATTTTTTTATTGGTTTTTAGACAGTAGTTGTTACTCAAAATCAAGTTACCTGTCGCCTACCTGAATATTTTCCAAATCCGGAATTATTTTGGCCAGAAAGGTGGTTAAAATCATCGTCAAGTCAATCTAATCCTTTCCTTGTGTTGCCATTTGGTCATGGTCCAAGAACTTGTATTGCTCGTCGTTTAGCTGAACAGAATCTTCAAATTCTTCTGTTACATGTAAGTTTTTTATGTATTTTTCAAAAATATATACACCATTTTTATTGTAACTCACCGGATTGGTCTAGAGATAAGGTCGTCGCCAAAAACAGCTGATTTTTGGAGACGAAGGTTCCTGGTTCAAATCCTAGTAAAGGTAGTTACTTTTATACGGATTTGAATACTAGACAGTGGTTACCGGTGTACTTTGATGGTTGGGGTTCAATTAACCATACTCTCTCAGGAATGGTCGACCTGAGTCTGTACAAGACTACATCTCATTTACACGTCATACACATCATCCTCATCTCATTGGATCATGGGGTTGCTTATTGTTATGAATTGAACAGATTGCAACGCACACAAATTAGGGATTACAAAAAAAAATATTTATTGGTACCCAATCTCAGTGTCAAATGGTGTAATGCTTAATTGGATCTGCAAACTGTCAATCTCCCATAGATTGCTTCTTTACAAGCAAGTGTTATTACCGCTACGAATATTATGACTTACAGATTTCTGTTTTTGTTTTTTTTGTTAATTGCGTCCAGGAGACTCCTTAGGAAGTATAGGACAGGTCATGAACTTATAAACTTATAAGTTAATACAAAACACCTGAATAAATACGTATTATTTTTATCACACATTGAACTACTTTTATACTATTAACCACGAAATTACGAGCTTTCTAGTAAACCAAGCAGTTGTGTACGCCTGCCCATCCTGCCTTATAGTGTTACCACTCCACCCGCCCTGCCTGTGGCATTAGAATTGCTTCAATCAGTCAGTTCAATGCAAGTGTGACATACACTACATTTCTTAACGTTTCTGGGCTATTATTTTAAAAGTTATTTTCGGTTTAAAAATTTGTGTATTTTATAGGTCTGCTGTTTAATTGTTTAATACAGTCTTTCGTTAAAAAAATTTTTAAATTTTATTTGTTATTTCCAGTGATTAAATGTATTTTTAGTTGTAAATATGAATGAATTCAGTGATTTTGGTGAACAACCTGGTAAATCAACTCTGAATAGCGACCGTCGTTATCGAAAGAAAGACCTTAGAAAACAAAGTAAATAAATAATCACTAATGTTTAACAAGTTTTTCAAAATTTGGCTAACAATCCTGAAGTCGTTTGCACGTTCAGTTGACACAACGGAGCAGTGAAGGACAGTGTATTTCTTATGGGGCTCTGACTGCTTCTAGCACATACACAAACATCAGCTTTGTAGATCAATGACATCAAATAGCAAGGTTACTCTACTTCGTATGCGGATTCAAAGTATGAAATATTTTTTTTGATATCTGTACTGGGAAAGATATCTTAGATTTTTAATAACCGAATGCATCATTTGTTTACATATATCACGCAGTGTTTAGAAAGTCTGGCAAGGGAATGTGGTGACGGCATTAGTAGGTCCGCAGTAAATAGATAAGATATTCAATTTTTAATCCCCCTAATAGAAGAAATGTTTTTACAGTTTTTTGAATTTTTACAATTCATTAAACATTCTACATAATACACCATTTTTTTCTGTTAAGCAAAACTTGATTTGTAGTTCTACCCACGTTTACTATACTAGATGGTAGCAGTCACATGCACAGCTGCTGTGAGATATAAGATGACGTAGTCTGGTCCCCAACAACTCGGCCGGTGCGTAGGGACGGTAGGATTTTTGCATTGTTTTTATAAATATAGCGTTTTAGGTATGTTTACATGGGAATCAATTTTAATTTTAATAATTCTTCGTTTGCGGCCTGAATTTTTTCTCTAAATAACTTGTTTGTTTTTTTAATTTGACGTTTTCACATTTTAAGAGAACAGTTTTCTCTGACTGCACAACGTTAAAATTTGGTGGTTCTTCATTCAAACAAGGCCTACTTTTCTCTACGGCTATCCCTTCATTTTGTTAACTGCCTGTGTTGTAATTGGATGATGAGTTTAAAATATCATAAACTTCCTTACAATCATATCGTTTCTCTGCTCGATTTTTACGTTCACTACAATTCGGGTTTCCCTGATGTAGAATGGCACTACAAATCAGCAAATTTAAATGTGGGACTGAATTCGTCTTTAAAACTCGTTTTAATGGAAGATGTAGCAACTCGGACTTTAAATCGCGTACATAATTCAATTCGTCGAAATGTACTGAACACACGTGACCACTATCAGCAGAAAATGAATCGGCCCGCTTGCAAGCATTTATCCACTTCAATCTAGTTTCAATGGCCTTTGGAAATCAGTAAAACTTATAATGCCCAACTCCTTTTGGTGTCTATCGTGATTAAAACACCCAGCAATCACACAACACACCATTATCAAAGACTAGTAAAGTATTACAGACTGTATTAAGACTAGTAAACATCACAGACCGACATGGTACGTATCATGCGTCGGCTGTCACTGGTGACCAGTGACGTCAGAGGGCGAGGCTTGTCACTGCGCATACTGTTGATGATCCCTACTATCTACTAAAGTAACCATGGTACTACCTTAAAAAATACGTGTTCTACAGAGGTTTAAAAAATGTATTTATATATGCATGCAGATGCTTTAAGTATTTTATGTATTTATGTATTTTATAGATGAATTGATGTTTTAAGTTGTACTAATAGCAGTGACGATTCCCATAAAATACATTGCGTCAACTGAACATGCTAACAACTATAGAACAAAATTAATTTCTAATTTTTATGATAATAAGATAATCATAAAAGATAAAAAGTTTGTTCTCAATCTGCCAAATACGGTAACACTGCATTACTGTCTAACTATATCCATACTTGCAATTTCATGGTTACTAGAATATACGCTTACTTACTACTACCGTGCGTTCGGAAAGTCGCTGTGCACTGGAATTGTGACTATGGATTTATGAAAATATGTATAAAGAAATGACTAAGCATTTTGGAAAAAAATTTATTCAATACCTTAATTACATTGTTAAACCGTGATTACATTGTTTATAGAAGGTGTTCGAAATGACCTCCATTGGCATCAATACAGCATTGCACTCGTTTCATTTTGTTTGCAAACACCTTTCGCAACTGTATAAAACGTTATGCAACGTGTTTGGTGAACGAATAATTTCAAAGAATTTGTGGCCTGCAAGATCTCCTGATCTGACTCCCCCCGATTTCTTTTTATGGGGTGCGGCGAAACAAACTGTGTATCGGAACAGACCACACACGATTGACGAACTTAAAGCCGCAATAACGGCATACATTCAAGGAATCACTGTTCTTCAGTTGCGAAAGGTGTTTGCAAACAAAATGAAACGAGTGCAATGCTGTATTGATGCCAATGGAGGTCATTTCGAACACCTTCTATAAACAATGTAATCACGGTTTAACAATGTAATTAAGGTATTGAATAAATTTTTTTCCAAAATGCTTAGTCATTTCTTTATACATATTTTCATAAATCCATAGTCACAATTCCAGTGCACAGCGACTTTCCGAACGCACGGTATAATAAGTGTCGTCTTCTGATATTTTACACAATAGTACACAGTTTTCTTAACATTCGCTTCAATGCTTTGGGTATTTATTTATTTTGAGTTATTTCTTTTTCTTATTTTTTTTTCTTTTGAGACCGCAGTGGATCATATGAGTCAGTTTCTGGGCACTCTCTTCTGGTTCTTTTCTTTGATTTTCCTCCCGTATTCTTTCATTCTGGCAGATCTTCTTTGCCTTTCTGCTTCCGAAAAGATCACGTTCCTGCTTCCTGTTTTATGTACCTTTCCTTGGTATCTAATATTTTTATCTTTTAATAGTTTCAGCTGTTCAGTTTTATGTTCTAGATCTTCGAAGGTGATGCCTAATTCTTCCATATCTTTCTTGATTTCTCTTAACCACATTACGTTTGTCTTTTTCTGGTAGAGTTTTCTGACTATTTGGTTTGTGATTCTATCTTTGGGTGTTCTGATTATATGTCCAAAGAAGGATATTCTCTTTTTCCTCATCATATCTATTACCGATTCGGTCTCCTGGTAGACCTGTCATTTGGTAGTAATGTCCATTCTCCATCTACTTGGTGTCTCTTTCTGATGCAGGTCCTAAGGATTCTCCTTTCAGGTTTTTGGATTTTATCTATTCTGTTTTCCTGGTTTAATTTGAATAGATTTTCACACCCATGTGTTATCTTTGGTTGTACGACCGTTTTGTAGTGTTTTATTTTGGTTTTGCTTGATAGGCATTTTTTATTGTAGGTGTCTATGGTGGTTAGTTGTGAAGTTGTTAGTTTCTTGGTTCTTTCCTCTCATGCTTCCTTTTTGTTGTTGTTGTTGTAAGTTATGATTTCTCCCAAGTATTTAAAGGAATCTATGAGTTCTATATATTGATAGTTAATTTGGACCTTGTCTATACATAGCGGATCTGTTGCCATTATTTTGGTTTTTTCAAATGAAATTTTGAGGCCGATTTTTCCTGCTATTTTTTCGTATTTTTATATAACATTATTTAGAAAGAAATTCTTGTACTATAAAAAATTTCACCAATCTAGTATTTTTTTAGATTTTTTTAAAGGAAGTCAAATTGTCACATTTTAAAAATCAGGGTAAATTTTATTGATATATTTTCTCCCCACATTAGTAAGTTTCTGTTCAAATGATTTTGTTTTGTTTTTAGCCACGTAGTAATTTCAACTACTATTGTAGATTTTTAATTTTTTTTGAATATTATTCAGAGGGGCTCGGAAAAATACTCAACCTAAAAAGGGGGTTGCGGTGTCTGAAAGGTTGAGAACCACTGTGTTAAAAGATTTAAGGTATTTCAGGTTTTATTTTTATTTTTACTAAAACTTATTGTGCATTGTTTCTTTAAACATGTCAGATTTTAACCTGAAAATTTTATATTATTTTATTTTAGATTGTGAGAAATTTTAAAGTATCTTGGCTGGGTGGTGAATTGAATGTCAAATCTTTATTGATCAATATACCTGATAAACCAATCACTCTTAAGTTTTCATTGAGATGAATTAGGGTTTCATCATTACCTTATCAATGATTTGCAGGTTTTAAACACCTACAGGAAATATTAATTACCAACTTAAAAATGGTAAGTTTTAATACGATTGTTTTTGTTTTCAAATGTTAACAAATTTTCATATCTGTACGTTGTATTTAGAATTTTGAGTGCATTGTTTGTGAATGTGTTTTGCAATTTGTATAATAACATTTTTCTTGTTTTGTTTGCTTTTTGTAGAATTTTTATTATTTTTAAAATAAATTTATGGTTTTATTTTAATTCAGGTATGTATTTGTATTTTCCTACCAATTCCTTTACCTCTGTCATTATTGTAGTGCTGTGGTTGTGTTGTAGTCTCCTGAAATATAATCTTTGTTGTCAGATTTTATTTTCACTTGATAATGTTTCTCTTGTACACCTTACAAAATTTAATGTAAATTTCTGTAATACTGACAAAAATGTGCATTTTTAAATAATAAAGTTATAGATCACACTAGTGTCAAAGTTTATCATAGGAGATTTTATTTTTATATTTAGATTATTTTTAGATAGAGATTATATTTATAATATAAAATAAAAAAGAAATAAAAATACAACTGTCAAAATCTTGTGCTAGTGATGAGGCCATTATGATTTAGTAAAATATTTTTTATGCAAAATTTTTGAGTATGATGATAATGTTTAATTTTTTTTAACTATTTTAACTATTTTAACTATTTTTTTTAGTTTAACAGGACAAGTGACAAGGGAGCAAATATTTATTTGTTGCATTATACTAGGAATTGTAAGCATAAATCACTTTTTAAGATTGTAGGGTAGAAAGGACAAAGAAAAAATATTTAAAAAGAGGTGTGTTCAGTGTAAACATTGTTCTTGTTGTTTCTATACCTTTTTAATTTAAACTTTCAAAAAGGTTAAAACAATAATTGAGAGGCTGCTTTGGTAGTAGTGGTTAGTACACTAGCCTACAATGCTGAGGTCCCAGGTTCGATTCCCAGCTAGGGTCTAGAAATTTTCTCAAGTCACTGTTCTCAATACATAAACACCATAGTCACTAATAATAACCAAGAAGATGATACGACTAAATAAACTAAAATAAAATTAAGAATTTTTAATGTTTCACGGTGAATTAGACATATTGTAAATTCTTAGAAAACATGAGTCCTACTGATTTTTCATTATTTTTCTTAGAGCTGCTGTTGTTTAGGTCATCAGCTAAAAGCTGGTTTGAACCTCTAGTGGCTTTACTAAGTAAATGAAAAGTGAGGTGGTTTACAATTGCCTTCCTCACTAAATGGAATAGTATGTTTATCAGCATGCTAGGCCCTCTGAAAAGCATCTACTTTCCACCCAGCAAATAATACCTTCACTTCTTTCGCCACAGGGGCTGGCTGTATAATGAATATCATTACTTTCAGAGGAGATAACTCTGACTATACTATTTTTCAAAGTTGATGAGCTCTGAACGTACATATTGCCCCTTACCCTCTTTATAGCTAGCCAATGACTTAACAGCAACCTTGCCAATAGTTGTGCTCTTGTAGCTGTGTTATATATTTCGTCAGCCATTTTTTTTTTTTTTGGTCTTTCAGTAACAATATTACAACCATACAATATATTATATACAACATTACACATTATATACAACATACAATATTACATTACAACAATATTACGGGCCCATAACAGACAGGTGGAGTGTCAAATTATTTACACTCAATCTGTTCGTTGCCGGGCAAAAATAAATAGTTCTGTTTCTTATCACATGGTCAGCCAATTAAATGACTGAATCGTTTAAGAACAGAAGAAGTAGAGGTGTAAAAGACACTAGTCAGAGTTATCTCCTCTGAAAGTAATGAATTTCACTATACAGCCAGACCCTGTGGTGAATGAAGTGAAGGTGTCATTTGCAGAGTGGAAAATATGTGCTTTTCAGAGGGCCTGGAATGCTGATAAGCGTACTTTTCCACTCAGTGAGGAAGGTAATGGTAAACCACCTCACTCCTCGTTTTACTTAGTAAAACCTCTACAGGTTCAAACCAGCCTTTCGGCTGATGACCTAAACAACAAAGTTCTGAACGTACATATTGCCTCTTACCCTCTTTGTTGTTGTTTAGGTCATCAGCCAAAAGGCTGGTTTGAACCTGTAGAGGTTTGACTAAGTAAAACGAGGAGTGAGGTGGTTTACCGTTGCCTTCCTCACTGAGTGGAAAAGTACGCTTATCAGCATGCCGGGCCCTCTGAAAAGCACATATTTTCCACTCTGCAAACGACACCTTCACTTCATTCACCACAGGGTCTGGCTGTATAATGAAATTCATTACTTTCAGAGGAGATAACTCTGATTAGTGTCTTTTGCACCTCTACCTCTTCTGTTCTTAAATGATTCAGTCATTTAATTGGCTGACCATGTGATAAGAAACAGAACTATTTATTTTAGCCCTGCAACGAACAGATTGAGTGTAAATAATTTGACACTCCACCTGTCCGTCATGGGCAGTTACCCTCTTTATAGCTAGCCAATGACTTAACAGCAACCTTGCCAATAGCTGTGCTCTTGTAGCTGTGTTATATATTTTGTCAGCCATTTTTTTTTTTTTTGGTCTTTCAGTAACAATTACAACCTATGAACATACAACCAGCTGATTATATTATAAAGTATTGCATATTTACGCACTCTATAATCAATGCGTTCAGTACAAGTTGCTGCAAGACACGAATGAACTACTGCAGCTTTTATACGCTTGTGCGGGTAATGTTTGTTATACTGATAAATTCGTACAATCTGACAACGCTGGGAAACGTTCTGATTGGTTTAAACACGTGGAACAGCAGAGCTCATCAACCGTGAAAAGCATTGTAGTGTCTTTTACACCTCTACCTCGTGTGTTTTTAAGGGGGTAGTCAACTCAAGAAGATGATTTTTTTTTAATTTTAAGTGTTTATTGCATTTGTTTGAAGTTTAAAATTTTCTGAATCACAACTTATTTTGTTTACTTTGTAAGTTGACAAAAAGTTGTAAAACCTGTTTAAAATAAAGCTCACTAGCAAGGTGAGTGAAATTTTTTCCTTCAATTTTGAAGTTTTCCGGAAATGTGGTTTTTGCATAATCGTACATTCTTGGGAATTAAATATTTCGGTTTGTATTGGAGATATTTGGATGATGTTTTTTTTCAAATGTTCATAATTTCTTGCTCTATTATCTGTGGAATGATTATTACAAAAACCTTAATAGGGATTTAGTTAAAAAAATAATTTGTGAATACATAAAATAAATGTTTTTGAAAATATGGTTTTTCTTCAATAAAATTCTTCTAAGAAAAAATACGTACAAGCGCATACAACAGGTAATAGACAGCAATTTATTGTATTTTGTACCATAAGAATCCCGTGGCTGTTGTTGGATCTGCTATCGGGGGCCGCCCCTGGCGATGGGGTACGCTCACCTCCTAGGAGGGGAGTACTGGGGAAATAAAATACCCAGGGTGGACAAAAACCAACCAGGAAATCCTACAGCGTCTGTCTTGCATCAAGCGGCTTGTAGGTCAGCGTCTGTCATCAGAGGTGCGGCTGAATATCCAGGAGAAGGGCACTCTTTTGTCCTGGGGTTGAGGAATTGGCCCCAAAGGCGGATAAACCAGCTTATTTGGTAAACGGCATAAGAATGTAGATGGCAACGGGCAACCGCTACATTAAAGATCCCATGGGATTGCCCTAGTAAAATCATGAATGGCAGGCATCAGGACAAAATTATCCGGAGTTTCAAGTCTCCCAATCGGTTCTCCGGGGGGGACAGTTTTGATGAATGCTTCTAAAATAAAAACTCTTCGAAGTAAATTAAGAATAGGCACCTGGAATGTGAGGAGCATGCTTGAACTTGGTAAGGCCCACAATATTGTCCAGGAAATGAACAGGTTAAATATACAAATAATGGGTATCAGTGAGTGTAGATGGAAGGATAGTGGACAGAGAGACCTACATGATAGTACCATTTATTATTCGGGTAGCAATGAAAATTCAAATTTGAATGGTGTAGCGGTGATAATTGATAAATCCATCAAGAATGCAGTGAAAAATTTTCTTCCTTTGTCGGACAGAGTAATGCTTCTTCAGTTCCATTTGGACATTGGCACACTGAATCTGATTCAGGTCTATGCTCCAACAGCAGACGGGGGGGAGGAACTGATAGAGAGATTCTATGAAGATGTCAACACTGTGATGAATATGTTCAAACATCAAGATGTTACTATAGTCATGGGTGACTTTAATGCAAAGATAGGACAAGGTCAAAGTAACCAATGGATTGGTCGTTTTGGATTGGGTGAAAGGAATGAGAGAGGAGACCGTCTCCTTCAGTTCTGCCAAGAAAACAGCATGGTCATCACCAATACTCTGTTCGAGCTACCGAAAAGACGACTTTATACTTGGAAATCGCCTCAAGACTCCAATGTGAGAATCATTCGCAATCAGATTGATTATATCATGATCAACCAGAGGTATAGAAATGCTGTAAAAAGTGCTAAAACATACCCAGGTGCTGACATTAGCTCAGATCACAATCTACTAGTGGCAGAAATGAAAGTAAGACTGAAGAGAGCAAAGCCAGTGAAAATACATACTCAGTTGGATACCAAAAAGCTCAAGAATGCTACAGTAAGAGAAAACGTTTCTTGTGAGATCAATGAAAAGCTGGAGTTCATGTGTAATCAAGTCTGTGGAGTTGATGAGCCTGAATTGATATGGAAGGAGTTCAAGACAGCGCTACTGCAACCGTGTAGGAAGTATCTCAAGTGCCAGAGAACAAATAAAGGTAAACATTGGATGACAGAGGAAATTCTAGATCTGATGGAGGAACGCCGTAAATTCAGAACTAGTAACAGGCAAACATATAAGGAAATCAATAACCAGATCCGATACAAATGTAGAAGGGCAAAGGAAGCATGGTTGAGGGAGAAATGTGAGGAAATGGAAAGGTTACAAGTCCTAAACGACTCTCATAACATGCACAAGAAAATAAGGGAATTTACTGGCAAGCAAAGTAACAGAAGCTGTTTCATGACTGATGATAATGGGAGAATAATTCTTGATACAGGGGAACAGTTGAAGCTGTGGGAAGATTACATCCAGGAGCTTTTTGATGACGAAAGGAAAGTTCTTTGTTGCAATAGTAATGACAACTCTGGTCCAGACATATTGACAAGTGAGGTAGAATTTGCCATTAAAAACATTAAAAGTGGGAAAGCTGTAGGCCCAGACGAACTCCCTGGAGATATTCTCAAACTCATTGACGAAGATTATGTGAGAATACTTACTCACTTATATAATCAGATATATAAGACTGGTGTGATCCCTGCTGAATGGCTGAAGTCAATATTTATAACGCTTCCAAAGAAAGCGAATGCTAAGAAGTGTCAAGATTACCGAACCATAAGCCTCATGAGCCATACACTGAAGACATTTCTCAAAATAATACACAGGAGAATACACAGAAAACTGGAAGAAAACCTGTCAGATACTCAATTCGGCTTCAGAAATGGCTTAGGCACACGAGAAGCTCTGTTTGCTTTCAATATTCTTTCTCAGCGTTGCCTGGATGTAAATCAGCCAATATTTGCCTGTTTTATTGACTACCATAAGGCTTTTGATAAGGTGCAACATACAAAATTATTTGATATTTTAAAAGAAGTTCAAATAGATGCACGCGATTTTCGTCTGATAAGTAATCTATATTTCCACCAAAAGGCCACAGTACGGGTGCAGTCAGAGTACAGTAAAGAGCTAAATATCAAGCGTGGGGTACGTCAGGGATGTGTGCTTTCACCGCTCCTGTTCAATATCTATTCCGAGAGAGTGATAAGCAAAGCGCTAGAAGAGGAGACAGGAGGAATAAAAATAAATGGCATATCCATCAACAATCTGAGGTATGCAGATGATACTGTCCTTCTGGCAGAAAACATGGAAGATCTCCAGAGAATGCTCAGCCATGTCATTGCTGAGAGTGAATTGAGTGGTTTGAGTCTTAATACGAGAAAGACCAAGTACATGGTAATTACCAAAGACACACCACCTCCTGTGGGGGATCTTCTGGCGGGAAGTGATGTGCTAGAGCGAGTGGATGCATACACGTACCTTGGAGCTCGAGTGTGTTGCAGTGGTGATCACTGTGCTGAAATAAAAATTAGAATTGAGAAAGCACGCGCTACTTTTATCAGAATGAAGAAGGTACTAACATCACGAGATATAAATCTCGAATTACGAATGCGTCTCCTTAAATGTTTCGTGTTCCCTGTCCTGTTGTACGGTGTGGAAGCTTGGACTCTCAATAGATTCAGTGAGAAGAAACTACAGGCTTTTGAGCTGTGGACCTACCGTAGAATGTTGAGGATCTCATATACTGAGCATGTCACGAATGAAGAGGTCCTCAGTAGAATGGGAAAGCAGCTGGAACTCATGGTGGAAGTTAAGGCACGAAAATTAAGGTACCTTGGTCATGTTATGAGGGGACCAAAGTATCAAATATTGCATCTCATCATTCAAGGCAAAATATTAGGAAAAAGATCGGTGGGCAGGAGAAGGATATCCTGGCTGTGTAATTTGAGAAGGTGGTTCAGGTGTTCCTCAAACGAACTTTTTAAAGCAGCGGTCAACAAAATTCGTATCGCCATTATGATAGCCGACCTCCGTCATGGAGATGGCACGTGAAGAAGAAGACCATAAGAATCATGTTGATATCTTTCTTGGTTCTTGAGATATTTGATTTCCTGTAAAAGCCCGCTTTTCCAACCTCACCCTTATATTAGGGGCTGTAATAAATTTTTTGGCTTGGTTCAAATGGTAGATCGTTACTGGTAAATTACTCTTTCATTTAAAAAAAATAATGATAAATTATAGCCAGAAGTTTTGATTTTCATTTTCTGGGTTGACTACCCCCTTAAATGCTTTAGTCTAATTAGTATAATTGGCTGACCATGTGATAAGAAACAGAACTATTTATTGTAGCCCTGGAAATAACACATCGAATGCAAATAATTTAACATTCCGCCTTTCTGTTATGCAGGCATCTTCTTAGAATGCTAAATCTAAAAATACATTTAATGTTTTACTATAGTAATGTACCTTGGTAAATTTTAGGGTTGTAATTTGAAT
Organism: Catonia carolina; assembly: GCA_035578175.1. Classification (NCBI taxonomy): domain Eukaryota; kingdom Metazoa; phylum Arthropoda; class Insecta; order Hemiptera; family Achilidae; genus Catonia; species Catonia carolina. Next base: position 51,568,882 of record JAQMRL010000006.1, on the reverse strand, counting down.
TCAAAATGACCTTTGGTAGAGAATCTCCTTAAGACACAAAATTTCATAAAAATTTATTCGTTCATTTAGACTATTATTTAGTCTTTCTGCCCATAACAGACAGGTGGAGTGTCAAATTATTTACACTCAATCTGTTCGTTGCAGGGCTAAAATAAATAGTTCTGTTTCTTATCACATGGTCAGTCAATTAAATGACTGAATCATTTAAGAACAGAAGAGGTAGAGGTGTAAAAGACACTAATCAGAGTTATCTTCTCTGAAAGTTATGAATTTCATTGTACAGCCAGACCCTGTGGTGAATGAAGTGAAGGTGTCATTTACAGAGTGGAAAATATGTGTTTTTCAGAGGGCCCAGCATGCTGATAAGCGTACTTTTCCACTCAGTGAGGAAGGCGATGGTAAACCACATCACTCCTCGTTTTACTTAGTAAAACCTCTAGAGGTTCAAACCAGCCTTTTGGCTGTTGACCTAAACAACAATTTAGTCTTTGGAAATATGAACAGTATGTTAAGATATTTTTTCTTAAAAATTATAGAAATGTTTCTAGTGATGGTTAATATGTTTCTCAACATAAAACCTCAAACACCAGACATGACATCCATGTCAGATGTAAAATAAATAAAAAGCTACTGTATATTAATATGTTTGTTCAAATTTTAAAATCAATCAAAGTAATGGATTTGTGTAATCTATCACAAGAATTTCATATACATATATATATAACTCAAAGAACTGGTACATAAATGTAAAATCTAGACACTTGTCTTTAATACACTACCATAATCTAAACATAGACTAGACTGAATGCTCGCTAAGTTATTTTGTAGATGTTATAGTTAGTTGGTTTTGTTCTATTATTTTCTTTGCTTGCTTTCTTAGTTAGTTCTGCTTTTTTAATACTACTACTACTATTATTATTAATAGACGCAAAATTTTAAATCTTCTATACTTTAACAAATTTACTCTGGCTCAATGAGTCAAACGTTCAAGTATTCATAAAATTTTAGTTCATTGTACATTAATTTCATATACATCATATTATATAAAATTGTATATAAATATAATGTATGTTTAGTTTTTTTGTTTTAATTACAAGTTCTATTTTATAGTAAAGTTGCCAAATTTTGTCACAGTTTTAACTAAACGTTAAAGCTGAAGTTCGTTGTATATTACTACACATTGTATAATACAATAGAGTCTTATAATATCATACATTTTATATTTATCAGAACTTTTACTTAACTTTTTTACACGTTACTTAATTTTAACAAAATTTTTTTAGTTACTTAAGAATTGATTTTAAATATTTAAATTATTATAATGGAGAGACCATCGTTTTGGAAGGTTCCTAAATATTTAAAGGATTATCAAGTTTCAGAACCTACACTACCACCTGTAAGTATTTATTTTATTCAAATTTATTTAAAAATGTATTTTGTAGATTGTGTCTATTTTTGTTATGTAATATTTATTTTAACTTAAAAAATTTATTGGATCTGTCAAATGTATTAAAATGGTTTATAAATATACAGGATTCTTATATATTATTCTTTCTTAAAAATTATGTTTTTTTAAATGTATCTATATTTAAAAGGATAACAAAACTTTTGTCGAGTTTGATCTCAGCTCGAACTGGATTGATTTCGGATATCCATTTTTTGTAAATTTGTGTTCTCGACATGCTGTCATCCATCGTTATTTTTATCAAGTTCCCGATTAATGTATAAAATTAACGGTGTTTTTTTTATAACCTGATTCTTTCAATATTTAAAATGCATTGCTTAATCAATTTGTGACCTCCATGAAGACTAAATGGTACAATATTAGGAATTTTCTTTGTTTCGGATAAATTTATACTGATTTGGAAAATCTCAAAATTGTCACATTACCGCTAATCCTCTTGGAGATTTGTAGTTTTTAATGAAGATGTCCCTTCCAAGTCCATATTTTGAATTCTTAAAATAAAAAAATGACGAAAAAATTTTGAATTGCTTATTTGAGAGGTACTTTGTATTACTTTGACAACCTCAATTTCAAAATCTATGCCAAAAATTAATTAAGTGGCTTTCACTTTTTGTTTTTCCTGTTAAGTTTGTCTAATTCATTATTATTTTAAATTACAGTTCAAACCTTAATGTTATTTGTACAATTTTTTGTCAATTGTTTTTGTGAAAATTGATATTGGCATTCATTTTTTATAATTTATCTTGTAATATATGTTATCCAATTTTTGGTTACTGTCCCTTATTATAAAAATAATTGTAAAAATTGCTTCGATAATTACAATAATCTTACCTACCCCTTTGATAATTACACCCCTAGATGTATTACAACTTCTCTAAAGCTAACCTAAGAGGAAGGATACAATTATATTATGTCTTCAGATTATTTTATTAATAAATATCGCTTTAAAAATATAACCCATCTTTGTTACACGTGAAAAATTTAGTGCACTATTTATTTTGTGTATTGTTTGTTGTAATCTAGTCGCTAACAACTATATTTTTTGAATTATCTTAATTATTTAAATAATATTTTGTCTGGTATATAAACATTCACACAGATCTTTAATAGAATTATTTCAATGTTGTGTTCACTACCAAGCCGTTAGAAAGCGAGTAATATTGCAAATTACTGGCAAATTCTCTCAAAAATTATGTCTTAATCTATAGATTTTAATCGGTTTTTAACAGAATAGAATTTGGCAATTATTCTTATTTTACTTTATAAAATTTAAATTACCACATAAGGAATTATATAAAGACTACTGAAACGCCAATATGATACAATGACAAAAACACTATTAAAATGTAGTACCGTCTGCTTTAGCAGCAATTACAAAACAGACATACAACCAAAAAAAAGAAAAAACACTATAGTTGATTTCTCGTTTAGAATACAGTACGGGAAGGCCATAAGCAATGTATTTCATATGGGAGTTTGAGCGCTACTACACTAAGTAAAAATATCGACTCTGCGCCAACAGCACGTTCTCGTTTACAAACTCCTATTATTATGTAATAACGTAATACGAAAATTTCTGTGACTTTTTTTTTGAACTCGTTTATTATTTCTGTTTTCTTCCAGCATATGACTTATCGTATATCAAATTACAGATGAAATTCTATAGTTTGTAACAAAATAATAAAACACGTATGTCGTCGTTGAAAGAAAAAAGTTGTATGATGTAAAACGCAAAAAATGTAATGAGATTTAAACGTTCAACTTTGTACGAGTGTACCTTATCTAAATATCAGAGTATAATAATAGCATTTATAGTGTAATAAAATACAATTCATTAGGAAGCGAAAGTAATTTTTTCAGAATTTTTTGATTGAAAATGAGCTTGTTAGAGCGTGGTAAGCGAAACTCTAAATATTTTTGCCTGTGACCTTCGGATGGTGTCGGCAGAGGGGGTTATTGTATTGGCTGTGCCTAATGTTTTCTGTACGCCTGATAACACAACGGGGTCTCATAAGAGCTGTACTGCATTCTGAACGTGAAATAGAGTATAGTTGTAACAATTGAATTCAAAATTTTTATACGACACAATTTTAATTTTTTTGAGAACTGTCACTGGGTGTTATCCTATTCTAAGCTAATAATCCATTTTTAATTACACGTTTTTTATAATTTTTGCTGGTTGTCTTTGCATAGTTACAAAATTTAATGAAATAATGTAGTTTAGGTCATCGGCCGGTCATTGGCTGGTTTGTACCTCTAGAGCAGTAGTTCTCAACCATTTTTTGGTCATGCCACAGTATCCTACGTAGAGATATCCTGCGGCACACCAACATACGAATTAAAAAAAATAGTACCCTGTAACTGCAATGTAAGCAGTTAATACCCTGTTATATTTTTCAACCACCTACTTGTGTGAGCTGAGCTTTTCGACTCAAAAAAACATAAAAAAACAATAAGCGCCAGAGACTTCTCAGTTTAACAGGAAATGCTTTGTGTTTGTCTTCAATTCCACCATGAATTGAATTTTTATGTAAGAAGTGACTTGCTCAAGTTTCTCATAATTTTAATTTTTTGTTGAAAGGCATAAGCCAATAAATCCCCTATAAAATAAGTTAAGTTTTTGAATTTTATTCTCTTGTTTATTAAAAATAAATATTGAGTGAAGTTGTTTTAATTTTTTTATCACAAAGTCTCGGAAGTTTCACGCCACACCCTTTGAGAATCTCTGTTTTAGAGGTTTTACTAAGTAAAACGAGGGTGAGGTAGTTTACCATTGCCTTCCTCACTGAGTTTAAAAGTATGCTTTTCTGTATTCCATGCCTTCTGTAAAGCACATATTTTTCACCTTACAAATGACACCTTCACTTCATTCACCACAGGGTCTTGATGTTAAAAGAAATTCATTACTCTCAGAGGAGATAACTGTGATTAGTGTCTTTTACACCTCTACCTCTTCTGCTCTTAAATGCGTCAGTAATATAATTGGGTGAACATGTGATAAGAAACGGAACTATTTTTTGTAGCCCTGGAACTAACAGATTGAGTGTAAATAATTTAACACTCCACCTTTCTGTTATAGGCAATAATTTGTTTTATACATGTTTAACATTAAAATTCTAGAAACCCATTCATGAATATAAATGTAGAAATCTCTTTTATGATGCGTCTTATGGCTGGTGGCAATTTTTAAAAAGGCTTACCTTTTGACATATGGCAAAAACCATTAGTGTTTTCTGTATCTACTTTTTTAAGAGGAATCGAATAAAACTGTTTTTGTTTACAAATTCTTACTTTGATTTCTTGACTTCCGGTTTTGGGCCACTTCCGGCCGAAAGTAGAACTTGAAACCCAATTTAGGCCCACTAACTTTTTGCGTAGATTCTGAATTCGATAACCATTTGTTGCTATCCTTGTAGTTTCTGACATCTGGTGGTGATGGACAGACAAAGGAAGATTGTAAATGACATAAATATACAGTTAATCATTTCTTGTGATTAAATCATTGAAAAACACTGAGTTGGTCTAGTGGTAAAGTCGTCGCGGCAAGTCAGCTGATTTTTGGAGACGGTTCCATGGTTCAAATCCTAATGTAGGTAGTTACTTTTAAACAAATTTAATACAAAACAGTTGTTACCAGTGTACTTTGATGGTTGGGGTTCAATTAACCATGATGCTCTCTAAAAAATGGTCAGCCTGAATCTGGACAAGACTACACCTTATTTGCACGTCATACATATCATCCTCATCTCATTGAGTCATGGGGTTGCTTATTGTTCTTGAATTGAACAGATTGCAGTATATATACATTAGGAATTTAAAAAGAATCACTATAATAAGCAAATGAATATTGAGTGCGATTATAATATGGTTTTGTTTGTGATAAATGTAGTTGGAGGCAGGCGACTCATTTGTTTCGATAAGGTACATTAAAAGTTAGGGTAATAAACAAAAGGGATAGTAGCAGTATTAGTCATATGGAATGACGGAGGCAATCTGTCATGCCATATGAATATGAAATGACACCATAAGTACTATTACACAACATATACTAAACATGTAGTTAATAGAGTATAAAATTACTTAACACTCGTATGATGAATCTTTGAAGTTATTATTTCAAAGAATTTGTTTAAGTATAATTGGCCTTCGGGCCAGCCCAGTCAGTCAGCTAGTAGAAAGTCGCTATTATTTGTTAAGTAACACCGTTTGGGCAAGCAACTTTGTATGGTGACGAGCCGACAGCCATCCATGAACAAACTCTACTGGGGGTTCCTGTTCAAACTCATGTCTAATCTATGTCAAAAAAATAACGATCTAATTGGGTAGTTGTCAACAATGTACAGTTCCCGATAACAAATAAAAGCTGAAAAAAAGTATAATTCTTTGGATGGTATTTCAAGAATATGTAAAACTAACATGCTTTTAAACAAAGAGTATATTTCACAATAAAGCTGGTCTATCCGAGTTGAGCTTTTGCTGTAGTCTTAAAAACATCATCATTATGCAAAGCACCTTACTTAACATTATTCTGTTTTCTTTATCACATCATTTTCACAAAGGGCAAACTACTGTACTGCTCCTTATCTGGCCATCTCTTTTATAGCAGAACTACATTCTGAAGCACCATTCGTTGATGTATGAGGTGTGGCTATTAAATAACGAGACTGATGTAAAAAATTTAATTTTAATTTTATACATAATCACTTATTGTCACCTTCAATATACACTCCTTCTCTATCCCTACAACACTCCATGCAAATTTTCCATTGTTGGAAACAGTGCTGGAAGTCATCTTCTGTCAGCTCCTTCAGGACACGTGCCGCTTTCTCTTTTACAGCTTTCACAGACTCAAATCTTGTCCCTTTTAATGCAGATTTCATCTTAGGGAACAGGTAGAAAATAATAACATGTGATGAAACATAGTTTTTTACTTATGATCCGGAAACGAAGCGCTAATCCATGATCTGGAAGAGCCGAACTTCACCGAGAGCCAAAAAAGCTCGAATGAGCAAGTCAAAATTTAAAGCAATGATGATTGTTTTTTTTTTATATTCATGGGATTGTGTACCTTCACTGGGTTCCTGAAGGTTAAACAATTAATCAATATTACTACCTTGAGGTACTTTCTGTCAAAGAGTAAGAAAAAAACGCCCCGAAATGTGGAAGGACAAATCATAATTCTCCACCAAGACCAGCTCATTCCGCGTTATCTGTCAAGAGGTTCCTAGCCAAGTACAGCAGCTCAGTGTTAGAACATCCACCTTATTCACCAGATCTTGCACAATGTGACTTCTACCTGTTCCCTAAGGTGAAATCGGCATTAAAAGGGACAAGATTTGAGTCTGTGGAAGCTGTAAAAGAGAAAGCGGCACGTGTCCTGAAGGAGCTGACAGAAGATGGCTTCCAGCACTGTTTCCAACAATGGGAAATTCGAATGGAGCATTGTAGGGATAGAGAAGGAGTGTATATTGAAGGTGACAATAAGTAATTATGTATAAAATAAAAATAAAATTTTTTACAATGTCAGTGTCGTTATTTAATAGCCACACCTTATAGTTTCCAGATGATAATTTGATAAAGGAAGACTGATGGGTTGAGAAAGGAGGATTTTCTTTAAAAAAAGGAGGTCTTACATAATTTATTTTATTAAATTTTTTTTATTAATTCCTAATATGTGTACGTTGCAATCTGTTCAATTCAGAACAATAAGCAACCCCATAACCCAATGAGATGAGGATGATATGTATGACGTGTAAATGAGGTGTAGTCTTGTACAGACTCAGGCCGACCATTCCTGAGAGAGTATGGTTAATTGAACCCCAACCATCAAAGTACATCGGTAACCACTGTCTAGCATTCAAATCCGTATAAAAGTAACTACCTTTACTAGGATTTGAACCAGGAACCTTCGTCTCCGAAAATCAGCTGTTAAACAGCTGATTTTGCCGATGACTTTACCTCTAGACCAACCCGGTGAGTTATTTTATTAAATGATGTTTATTTAATTGTTTACTTTGTTTTAATCATCATATTAAGTGATGAGTGTTTTCTTCTTATACAAATTGTGAGTTCCTCGAAGTGCTCTGGCCATCTTTCCTTGTCTGTTGTTAGCTTTCTTTTCTCTGGTCTTTGGTTGTATTATTTTCCTGAGGTACTTGAAGCAATCAAATTTCCCGATTGGGTTGCTAGTATCTAATACAGAAGTTATTTATATATAATTTTTGTAATTTTTTGCAATTGTACTATTTCTTGAAAGCATTTTTACACACCTGTATAAAAGTACGTTATGTTATGGCCAGAACTCTTTGTTTTAATTATAAACATTGTAATCTCTTTGTATAAGATGACTAATCATTGTACGTTGTAAATAGGTATGTAATGTACAGTACTTACGGACATGCGCGCGCACATTAATTCAGTCATTAATTAAATTACAATACCTTACAGTCAGTGCCAATTTATAATCAACCTTACGAAACTGCTGTATTTTTGTTTTGGCTACAAATTTATCAATTAGATTAATAGGGCAATTTAGTTGTGTAGGAAGTACTTTATTCATTTCGGTAATTTTATTAATATATAAATAATAATAATTATTATTATACTTGTAAAAATTTTTTTAATACATAATAATAATTATTATTATTACAAATACGCCAGAGGTCCCGGTATCGATTCCCGGTCAGGTTTGGCACTTTTTATTCGCTCATTTTCACCTACCATACGTCATTGTCTGCATTAGTAGTAATTTGCAAAACAAAAAAAACACCATTATGAAAACGGTAAAGTTGAAAGCGGGAAAGAACAGCAGAATATCCTGCAATGGACGATTGTGTTCTGAAGTTTTGTTTAATAGATGCATTAACTTGCAGTACAGTATTTTAGTAATACAACATACTGGACGTACCGCATATCTAATACTATAATTTATACATAAATATATGTAGCCCTACATGTACTCTACTGGTTTATTAATGAAATAAATCGGGTTTTCTGTGAAATTGACGGTCTACTTTTTCATTATTAGTACATAGTGTAACAGAAGTTCAAATTTTGTAATTTTTTAACTTTACAATACTGTTCCGTATGACGTTGGTTATTTCGAATTTTGGATAATTCGAACTTTTTCCATACCATCCAAGTTCGAATTAACCAAGTTGAACTTTAAATTTTTTATAATTAATTCTAAAAAAGGGGTTTCTATATTCAGGGGAAAAATATATTTACGTACTCATAAGAATGGATTCAAATAAAAATTTTGCCCGTAACAGACAGGTGGAGCGTTAAATTATTTGCACTCAATCTGTTAGTTCCAGGGCTACAGAATATAGTTCTGTTTCTTATCATATGGTCAGCCAATTAAATGACTGAAGCATTTAAAAACATACAAGAGGTAGAGGTGTAAAAGACACTAATCAGAGTTATATCCTCTGGAAGTCATAAATTTCATTATACAGTCAGATCCTGTGGTGATGAAGTGAAGGTGTCATTTGCAGGATTGAAAGTGTGTGCTCTTCAGGGGGCCTGGCATGCTGACAAGCACACTATTTCATGCAGTGAGGAAGGGTGGTAAACCACTTCATTCCTTGTTTTACTTAGTAAAACCTCTAGAGGTTCAAACCAGCCTTTCGACAGAGGATCTAATAATCGCGAAATACTGTACCAGTTCGTACTGTCAGCTAAGGGAACGTAATACAACTGTACAGACGTTAACTAGGGGATGAAATCGGGAGCTTATGGTTTGAAGTTTTACGCAACTCTAGTACTGTATTTTTTTTAAACTTCTGTAGGAATAGTGATGTATTAAACTTGATCGATATACAGTAATCGCTTATTTTAAGCTGGTGTTACGTTCCAGCGAAAGTCCGCGTAAATTAGACATTACTTAAAAATACGATTTTTATGGTTAGGTTCTAACGAAAAAGTAATCCATTATAATGATACATATTCTATATTATCTATCTCGATTACATTAAAAAAATATAATCAGTACAATAATTTTTTTGATTCCCTAATGTATGTACGTTGCAATCTGTTCAAATCAGAACAATAAGCAACCCCATTATCCAATGAGATGAGAATGATGTGTATGACGTGTAAATGAGGTGTAGTCTTGTACAGACTCAGACCGACCATTCCTGAGAGTGTATGGTTCATTGAAATCAAAGTACACCGGTAACCACTGTCTAGTAATCAAATCCATATAAAAGTAACTACCTTTAATAGGATATGAATCAGGAACCTTCGTCTCCGAAAATCATCTGTTAAACAGCTGACTAGCGGCGACGACGTTACCCCTAGACCAACCCGATGGGTCAAAAAATAACTCAATAATTTAAAACAAAAAAAATCATTATACAGTACTGAATTTTAAAACATCATAAAAATAGTGCAGAACGTTAATTTCTCACAAAAACCTTTTTATAGCTGTTTATTTTTCGTTGTGCAAAATTCGCCTAAAATTCGTTATACGGTGCTAAAGTAGCTTACATATTTACTCTTTTAAATTTCTGACTTTGCTCGCTATTTGGATTTTCGCTATTGCCTCAGAAATTTTAAATACTGTGTTTAATGATTTTAATGAAAATTTCTTCAATAAAACAGGATCCCTTCTTCACATTCATTTCGTCGTAATTTTAAATCTTCTATTAATTTTAAAAGTTCTCATTATCATTGAGTTGAACATCATTTAGCACTAGCATTTTGTTTTCTATCCTATCTGCTTCAGATGATTAAGTCATTGGTCCTTCTCCGGACAACTGTCCTATTGCTGCCATTTCTTCACAGTGACTAAAAGTATTTTTTGGTAATACCTAACATTAAAGAAGCCGATCATCTTTTGCTCTAGTACCGAATATGTACTGATACCGTGTATAAGTAAATTTTCTCCGTGTATAATAAATACTCGTGACGCTTTTAATTGATCGCGTGTTTTAAAAACCGCGTAAAAAAATTCGTGTGATTACTGTATTGGATACTACTGTATTTTATAAATCGTCAGGTACATCATAAACCGTCGTATCTGAAAATCATGTTTTCTAGGAGAGCCGTTTGAAGTTTTGCGTGAAGTTCTCGATCCTACATCTCAGCAATTCTTTACAATAAAACCGTAATTATTGCTTTAAATAATCAACAAAAGACTGCATTTCTTTTATTTTTATATGATTTTAATGTAAGGTATTGATTTTGTTCAATAATGTATAATTGTCGAGTTACGACAGTACGTGATTTACGGAAACATATTATGTAATATAAACAAATGACGTATCTCTACAGATAAAAGTATCCTGATCGAAAATGATTACTAACAAATACATGATGATTACTGTATTTTTTATAAATTCTCCATTCATTTAGACAATGCTATACAAATGCGATGACATTTATATTTTGTGCATGGAAGTATGGATATCGTGATATACCCATATTTTTTTCTTTTTTTGTTTTTTTGTTTTTTTTTGTTACTTGCATCCTGGAGACTCCAAATGGAGTATAGGACATGTCAAGATAAAATTGATGAACTGAAAGTTTATCACCAATGTGATAAATTTATCACTTACCACCAAAATTTGTTTTTGCTACTGTTTACTTCAGTAGGCTTGTCATGAACCCTATTGAATTAAATATCACACACAATAAATAATAAAAATAAATCAAACACAATGATAAATTCATCACTTACCAATAATTTCCCCCTACCACTGCTTAACTCAGCAGGCTTGTCATGAACCCCTTTGTATCAAATAGTACACAATATTTGATTAATTAAAGTTAAATACCAAAACTATTTAGAAAGGAATTCGTGCACACTGTAAAATGTTTCATCAATCAAATATTGTTTTAGCTTTTTTTTAAAATGACTTAAATTGTCACAACTTTTTAAACCTTGAGGCAATTTATTGATGTATTTTCTACCTGCATAAGTTGGTTTTTGTTCAAACAGTTTAGTGTTGTGATTAGCAACATAATAATCGATTCTGTTTCTTGTGTAGTGGTTGTGAACATCTAAATTCTGTATAAAGGTATTTTTCTTTACGTACATTATCGCTTCAAAAATGTACAAAGAAGAAACCGTGAGCAATTGCAGCTCTTTAAATAGTGATCTGCATGAGGTAAGGTGGTTGACTCCCATCATACACCTAATAGCTTTTTTCTGTATTTTAAAAACTCTTTCCACGTTACCCTGTGATGAATTACCCCATACTAATATGGCATACCTGATATGAGATAAAATTAAACCATGATAAGCTGCTATAAGCAATTTTTTATCATTTAATCTGGCAATTTGTTTTAATGCAAATACCCCAGATTATATTTTACTACAAATTTGATCGGTGTAATAATCCCACGATAGGGTCCTATCTAGTGACACTCCTAGAAACTTCACAGTTTGCACATGATCTAGGATATTATTTTGTATCAAGACATCCACTTCTCTGTTTTCCCTTACATTGTGTTTGTTTTTGAACTGTAAGAACTGACACTTTTTCCTATATCCTAATATCCTGACAATTGCTACCTAACCCTATCAAGAAGATACCTATATAAATGCCAATTTTATTACAGTAAAACCTCACTAATTCGGACTAATTGGGGGGGAAGTGAAGTCCGAATTATCGCGAATATTTGTTTACATCTAAAAATTGAATAATTTAGGCAATTAAAATTAAAAAATAAACTTTACTTGTCTGAAATATCGATGCTTAATGAATTTACAGTACAGTATATTGAAAAACAACAAAGTTAAAAGTAAAAATATTGTTAAATAATAAATGTCCGGTGTAAAATGATATTTAATTAAAATACTGTACTTACGTACCGATTATTTGGCGTTTGTTGAAGTAGAGGGTTGACAAATATCCTCAGGGATCATTTGAGGTTGCTTAGAAAAAAAACTTGTTATTTTTTTCTGTGATTCTTTGCTACACTGTTTTCTTATAACTTGTTGGCGCATCTCTCTTAGGACAAGATAATAGTCATTGAATTCCGGATTGAAATCTGCAAATTCAATAAGTTCGTCTATGTGGCTTCTCACTTCACTAGCTTAAATTGTGGAACGTTTTCTTCACTGAGTAACCAATAATATATTACAGGATGAAATAATTTTTATTAGACAGTTAAAAGCTATTATTTTTTGAAGTAGCACTTAATTAATTTTTAACTAAAAAACTTCTAAAAAAATTAAAAAAGCTGCTCTTCTTGGAGTAGTCCAAAATATCGCGAATTCCGAATTAGTGAAGTCCGAATTAGTGAGGTTTTACTGTCTTTAGTTTTATTTAATTATGTAGGCGTACTTATTCGAATACGTTACATACAGTTTCGGTTTCATTAGGTAAGCGACCACATCACTAACTGACGAATCTACAGATACGTCAGATTTAGGAATCACAACTGTTTGTGAGTTACGCAGAAACTTTATTGCTCGAATCTTTGTTAATAACATAGATATTGATAAGTCAGTTCGTGATGGTGTAGTGTACACTCAGGCACATTCATAGGCGACCTAAATCAAATTTCGAAGTTTTTTAGGTACATCACGTTGTGATGCAGACGACGAAATTACTCATAATCTAAAGACGTGATAATTTTTAGACATCATTTTGCCAATATTTTTTAATTTTTTGCAGTTGTTTCACTTTTTGTATTTAATAGAAATAATTAAATTAGTGCATAAACATTTATTAAATAAGACTAGATTTAAAAAGAAAAAAGAGTGAATTTGAGAGTGAGAGAGAGAAATGAATTGGCATTGGCAATGAGGGGCAGTGTGGCAGGAATGCGCGATAATTATAGAACCAGCACAGGCTCTCGATTGGGCTTATAGTTACTGTCTGTGTTCAACTATTATTCATTTGAGAAACATTGTTACAGTACACTGTCGAATCATATGTATAATAAGGATACGAGATATCTTTTTAGTTTCAGAAACTAAATTAAGGTTGTAAAGTTCGGAAATAATATTGATGCCCATTACTAAGCCGTTTTAGTAATGTGTCACTTGGAAGAAAATTTGAACTTGAAAATATTTTATTATTTCATAAAACTGGGTTTTATTTGCTGCTAGCACTTCATTCATTTCCCTTTCGGGAAATCAACTTACATCATCTTCTTATTCTTCTCACAATCACTCCTTAAAAATATTTCGTTATTTCATAAAACATTGGGTTTTATTTGTTACTTGCACTTGATTCATTTCCCTTTCGGGGAATTAACATATTCTTCTCACAATCAAGGATTAGGTTCCGACTCACAACAGCGACAAAACTATTGAATTATTGCCATCTCTTCCGTGGCCTCCCAACATCTCTCCTCCCAACCGATCTGTATTGCAAAACATTAATGAAGATTCTTCCCTCAGGGCTTCTCTCTACGTGCTCACTGCATCGATTTCGATATTCGCAATCTTTCCATTCAGGTTGTAAACATCCTGTTCCGTCCTTATGTCCTCATTTCTCAGTTGTTCCCTACTATCGCAACCCTTTGTTCTGTGCAGGAATCGCATCTCTGCCGCCTGTACGATACTTTCTTGTGGTCTGATACTAATCCGCGACTCTTTTCCATAGAGTAGGACTGGAACAGTCATCTTTTAAAATTTGATCTAAGTTTCTTCTCCTGTTTCCTACGTACACACATTACGGATTTAAAAAGTGTTCTAAAACTTGAAAATGCAACAGTTTATTAGGTACTGGAGTTAGAAAATTTTGAAAGGTTTGACCTCAGATAATATTGTGTTATAATAAGTAGTTCTACTTGATTTTGCATTTTTTTTGTAAGTTTGACCTTAGAAATTTAAAAGATAGTTTTTAATAATTTTATGTAAATTTCAAGCGCGCTTTTTATTCTCATGATGAATTTAATATTTTCTTATTGTTGTTTAGGTCAACAGCCGAAAGGCTGGTTTGAACCTCTAGAGATTTTACTAAGTAAAAATGAGGAGTGAGGTAGTTTACGATTGCCTTTCTCACTGAGTGGAAAAGTATGCTTATCAGCATGCCAGGCCCTCCAAAAAGCACCCACTTTCCAGTCTGCAAATGACACCTTCACTTCATTCACTACAGGGTCTGGCTGTATAGTGAAATTCATTACTCTCAGAGGAGAAAACTCTGACTAGTGTCTTTTACACCTCTACCTCTTCTGTTATTAAATAGTTCAGTCATCTAATTGGCTGACTAAGTGGTAAAAAACAGAATTTTTTTTGTAGCCCTGGAACCAACAGATCGAGTGCAATTAATTTAACACTCCACCTGCCCGTTATGGGCAGATTTTCTTTTTTTAATTTTCTTTTCAATTTTCTTGTAATTAAATTAATTCTTGATGATTTATTAGAATTTATGTCAATTTAGTTTTTCAGAATCCTACGCTCAATAAATTAGGTTTTATACTTTATTTAAATACTATGAACCGCTTGGTTATTTGCGACTAATTTTGGTTTCAACGTGTAGAAATTTTCGAGACCTTAGCAGGGAATTTGAACCGGGTCCTTCCGCTTTGCACGCTGACCTCTGAACCGCTGAGGCAGGTAATAATTATGTTTTTATTAAGGTCATTTTTGTAATACAATATAATAAAATTACCTTAGGTATGTAATCATTTTTATACTTGATTACTGTTTATTCTAGCTACTAACTACAGAAAAAATAAAGAACTTTTGAATTTTTTTTAATTATTTATTTTTTAGCAGTTCATTAAGTGTCTTTGTTTTCTTTTAATTTTCATCAGAGATATATATGTTGCATTCGTAGAGCATCTGCTACTTTTTTATAATTGGCATAAAGGTCTTCATTACACATTATTTAAATGACGACGAAGGTAATTTTGTGTTGTGCAACTCATTGATTTATTCATCCTGTGGCTGTTTCAAGTTTACAATTTTATAATTAAGTTAGCGAGATCAATGAAACACATGCCCCGTCTCGAAAACGTTTATCAATAGATATAAATTATTTACATTGAACCTGTTCATATTAGTTTTGTTTGGAAATTAAATTGTTTTTTTTTTGGAAATTTTAATTATAATAATTGTTCACGATAATTTCTTATCGTATCTGTTAATTTACCTTTATCTTCTTTATCCTTAATTTAAGTATTTTCATTATGAGAAAAGTAGCCTAGAAATAATAAATTCTCATTTGTAGTGATCACCTTTGTTTGGACAACATTCTTTTCATATTCAACTTCGCCTTAAATGCGTTAATATATACTACCCGCAATACTTTGATGTATCAGAAGTTTATCAATCAGGTGTGCAGGAGCAAAGGTTTTTTGTGTGAATCGTGTAGGTACTAATAAATCTGTTGCAAATTTTTGATGAAATAATTTTAATTTAATATATTTATTAATTCGTTTTAAAATAAAAGAATTTTTGTATAAAAAAACCATCTGGATAGACGGTTTACAGGTATAACGAGCAGTGTTGTTGTTTAGGTTAACAACCGAAAGGTTGGTTTGAACCTCCAGAGGTTTTACTAAGTAAAAACAAGAAGTGATGTGGTTTACTATTGCCTTCCTCACTGAGTTGAAAGAGAATTCTTATCAGCATGCCAAGCCTTTTCTAAAAAGCAACCACTTTCCACCCTGCAATTGACACCTTCACTTCATTCACCACAGGGTCTGGCTGTATAGTGAAATTCATTACGCTTAGAGGAGATAACTCTGACTAGTGTCTTTTACACCTCTACCTCTTCTGTTCTTAAACAGTTCAGTCATATAATTGGCTGACTATGTGATAAGAAACAGAACTATTTTTTTGTAGCCCCTGGAACCAACAGATCGAGTGCAATTAATTTAACACTCCATCTGCCCGTTATGGGCATAAAAAAGGAGCAGTACCATAGTATAAAGTCGATCCCGGTTTTTCATTCTAAATTCTTAAGATTTGCTTCTGGCGCTTTCTGTATGTAAGCAATAAAACCCTCCGCAATGATTTTTAAATTCCATAAGTAAAATAACTAGCCGTATCATTGTACAATAAATTTTACTATCGACTAAAAACTAATAACCAGATTATTATAACTACAGTATTTCTTGGAAACCCTATTTACCTATCACTCTTATTATTTACGTTAACTTTTTAAAAATCTGGTCGTCCTCGAAAATTCTTGAATGCACATTCCATTTAGACATTGTCACAGTATCTATGAGGCAGGAATGGTAAGTAATGGATGAAGTAAAGGGTTAGAAAGAGTTGTTATAATACATAAGTGTATAGTAAATTAATTTCCGATCAAAACTAAAAAAAAAACTGGCTTATAATATCTTTATACGAGGGGGAACCCAAAAGAAACCGGAATTATTTTTCAAAAGCTATTTATTTTCAATTTTTTTTACAAAACAACCTTATCCTCTTCAAAATACTCTCCTTTACAACTAATACATTTATCCCGCCGTTGCTTCCACTGTTCGAAACTTTTTTTGTAGTAATCTTTAGAAATGGCTGACAGCTTCTCCCTTGTTTTTTTTTCTTGACCGCTTCAATGTTGTCAAATCGGTGTCCTTTAATATCCCTTTTCATGTGTGGAAATAAGAAAAAGTCGCAAGGAGCCAGGTCAGGCGAGTAAAGTGCGTGGGGCAGCGGAACCATGACATTTTTAGTCAAAAATCTTTCACCGAGATGGCTATGTGTGCAGGTGCAATTGTCGTGGTGGAAGAACCAGTCTCCTGTCTGCCACAAATCGGATCTTTTTTGACGAACTCTGTTGCGCAATCTTCGTAAAACTTCCAAATTGTCGACGGTCTAAGAGCAAACTTTCTCTAATTTTTTAAACATTTTCGTCGATTCGGGCAGTTGATGGACGTTCAGAAGGAGGTTTGTCATCAATCGACATGTCGCCATTTTTAAACCGAGAAAACCACTCGTATATACTTGAGATTTTCCCATAGCGTCAACTTTGTAAGCTGTTTTCAACATTAAAACAGTTTCAGCAGCACTTTTACCGGGTAGAAAACAAAATTTCACAGCTACACGTTGTTCACTTATCTTGCCATCATAAAAAAAAAACGAAACAAAAACAAAACAGTGCTAGCAAAAAAATCACTGCAGATGAATATTGAACTCGCGACGAGTTGCAATCACTGCACTGAACTCGCAACGAGTTGTGGTATCCACCTCTGTGCGGCAGAAATGCATACTACACAAACACCGCCCACGTCAATGCTATTCTGGTTACTTTAGGGTACCTCGTACCCAAAAAAAAGTAAAAAAAATCTGGTGTGAAACACTCACACAACTTTCTCTTGCCAGTGCAAATAATTAACAATAAACCTAACATTAGTAATAAAACATAAGAAATAAACAAAAAACTAACCTCAACAAACATAACCTAATTTTAATCATGAGCGAAAGACGCAAAATGAAAATCAACCTCAGTTTGGCTTTAAAATACGGAAAATCACTCTTTCTCTCTAAACTAGGCTCTGTAGAGAAAAATGCTTTAAATAAAAGTTGTAGATCTTTTAATTTTCTATAAATTTAATTATATACACTTTTGTTGTAAAATGCATACTAAGGCCGAAATGTTAAAAAAATCGATTTTTCTCACGTTTTCGTGAGAAAAAAACAGAAAATCGCAAATTACCGCTAAACTAAGCGTTATACAAAAAAATGTTTGAAACAGAAGTTGTAGGTTTTTAAATTCTCTACAACTTTTATTATATAAGTTTTTGCGCTAAAATTTATATTAAAGCCGTAATCTTAAAAAAACAACGTTTTTACGTGAAAACAGCCTCACCGAGAATTTCAGCAAACATGGCGCCTACCCTATCTTGTAGAGAATAAAAAATTGAGTAAAATAGGCGATTTTAAAAAAAATCGTAGGACCAGTTTTTGAGAAAATCGCAAAAAACTGAAAAATTATACGAATAAACTACTACTTCCGGTTGACCGATTTTGATGAAAATGTTCGTGTCGCGTCCGGTAGTGGTATGTAACTTAAGTTTCAAGTTTCAAGTTCGTACGATGTTCCGTTCTTGAGATATTCTGTTCACACACAGACACACACACAGACCAATCGCTAAAAACATGTTTTTTGGGTTCAGGGGGTCTGAAAACGTATAGATCCGGTGAAAACTCGATTTCGAAAAATCGACATGAAAACAATACTTTCCTTCCTATATATTCATATAGGCAAGAGAAAGTAAAAAAGTAACCCTTGGGTTACTTTTTCACCTCCTCGTATTATCTCTGTAGTATTGTCATTGTTCTTGAAGTTTTCTCAGTTATCCGGAATTTTTGATGATTCGGAGATCTTTTGACCTCATTTGAATTGTAATTGTTTGTCAAGCTATAATAAAATTAATCTCTACAAAGTATGACTGGGTTTTTAAATACCTAAAGATCTAAGACATTTACAAATATATTAACATTTATTATTAAGATCTAGTGTGAAATTAATATAATATTACATATTTAAATTTTAAAAAATGTCATAAATTTAATTTATGGTAAATTATGTCACTATGTTATTGTACGAAATTTAATTTCTTATACTAGTACAATTAGTAAACAATGTATATTATGAAATATTTTTGGCAAGTGTTGTAGTATTTTTTAAATTTAAATGTGCCAAATTACTCGTGTTTGGCATAACTTAAGTTTAATTAAGTTTTATTTTATTTTTCATAGTTTTTATTAACCAAAATCATGTACTTTTTTTATTATGTTGAAAAATTACTAACAAAATTTATTATTATATTAGATCGTTATTTTCAGTTTATATAATTTATTGGATAAAATTTAAACCGGAAAATTATTAGTTTGTGAATTTTAAACGTTTGTCGTCGTGTTCGTTAATTTTTTTATTTCCGGTAGTTTGTCACGTAAGTAAAAGTTAACTAGATCAAATTAATTTAGAGATTGAGAAAATAATTAAAGAAAAATTGGCAGAAAAAATTTATTAGATTTTTTTACCGACATACATGACTTTACTTCAAAAATTCAAGTCTGGATTTCTAATGTTAATTATGGATGTTAAAGTTTATGTATCAGACTTTTCTATGTCGCTTAAACCAATGAGACTTTCTGAAGGCGAGACCGTACTTTGTATCCCACCAATGTTAAATTTGCTATTTTTAGGTACTTTTTCGTAGGATTGATAGAAGGTAGGGAAATGAAACATAACTCACTTATAGTTGTCGGGTTTCTCTAGTTATTGCCATTTTTGCAATTAATTTTGTTGAACCGTAAAATTAAAAATCTGGTGTGAAACACTCACACAACTTTCTCTTGCCAATGCAAATAATTAACAATATAACCTAACATTAGAAATAAACAAAAAAACTTACCTTATTTTAATCATTAGACAAGACAAAATGAAGACAATGTTTAGACCTTTTAAAAAATATCAACTTTGATTAATTTTAAGCTGTATTTTAGCTTAAATACAGAAATACATATCTTTGTAACCGTTTTCCATTTAAGTATTGTAAATTTTATCAACTTTTTGTACTGTTGTGTTTGGAGTAATGGTAACGTTCTGGTCTGGAGCCATAAATATAGGTGGATCGAATCCATCTGCAGTAAAGATTTTTTATTCAAAATATATTGGAAATATTATAAAATTAATATTTTTTCAAAAATATTCCAATTTGTTTTATCGTCTAAAATTATTGCAACAATCAGCTGTCTCTGAAAATTGAATTTTGCTGAATTAAATATTTAGTCCAAATAAATAATATAAAGAAAAAAAAAATATTTAGTAATTAAAATAATACTGAATTTGCTTCCAAAAAAAAAAATTAGGTAAATAATTTTAGATGATGAAACAAATTGTCAAAATAAAATATAAATAAATAATTAATTTTTTAAAATATTTCCAATATTTTTTTAACAAAAAAATTTTACCGCTTATGGATTCGACTCACTTAACTAGACATCTCCGGACCAGAACGTTACCATTACTCCAAACACAACAATGCGAAAAGTAAATAAAATTTACAATACTTAAATGGAAAACGGTTACAAAGATATGTATTTCTTTATTTCAGCTAAAATACAGCTTAAAGTTAATCAAAGTTAATCCTTCCCGTCATCTCGG
Organism: Catonia carolina; assembly: GCA_035578175.1. Classification (NCBI taxonomy): domain Eukaryota; kingdom Metazoa; phylum Arthropoda; class Insecta; order Hemiptera; family Achilidae; genus Catonia; species Catonia carolina. The sequence goes on along the minus strand of JAQMRL010000006.1, from coordinate 51,548,386 downwards.
GTTTCCCCCACGGAATTCCAGATACCATTGTACACGAACATGTTTTGACCCCTTCGCTGCGAATCCTTACTAAGCTTTTCAGCAGCATGCCTGCCAAAGTTGTGCCGTTTATCCAGCGTGATCCCCAAGTACATTATTCAGATGAACTAATGTCCCCTAGCCGTGGGAGTGAGAGAATGCATAACGCTCTCACTCACACAAGCCATACGCGCCGTTCCAATAACATTACCTTTAATTTTGCTCATTGTTGTGAGCAAGCGTTTATGCATGCAGTAAACTATCAAGCAAGATAACGACTGTAGTATGTTTTCAGATCTGGATTATAACGGTAAAGACCTTTGAGCGCATGCGTAGTTATGCCACATATCTCCCTCTCACTCGCTCGGCTATGGGACATTAGTTCGTCTGATACCTATACCTCACACTAGTGGCCCAGACCAATGGATGGCCGTTGACGTGGAGTGGCTCAGGTTGCTTTACTCTCGCAGTGACATTGATGGCCTCTCATTTCCGAGGGTTGAGAGAAAGTTTCCAGGTATTACACCAGTGTAATACAAGGAGGAGTTGTTGGTGAAGACTGCCACGGTATATGTTGAAATCAACATTTATAATATCTCTTAAATGGCTTCTGTTAAACCGACATCCCGTCCGGATAAAATTATTTTTAAATCGGAATGTATTATTTCAAAAATATTTCATTATAAATAACTCTCAGCTGGTAGGAAAAAAACAAGAAGCAGTAATTAATCACAGATGACTACTGTTCCATATTTTTTAAGCTACAGCATAAATTTAAAATAAAGCATTGTAAATATAAGTTAAGATACTGATTCTCGGATTCTTTTACAAAAAATAAAAATAAAATTTGAAAACATACATACATTTTTATGGTTGTATAACAAAACCGACTGACGGACGCTTAACGCTATAACTGACGGATACATAAAAGGAATTGTGGTGAATTTAGTTCATTTGTAAAAATACTTGTGTTTGAGAATATGAGAAACAAAATCCTACTAAAGTTTGAGTTTTGTTATCTACTTTTGTACACTGGCACTATGTAATAATTATTTGAACTATATTCTACACTGCTTAACTATTAAAAGTTTCTTTACCCACCCGGTTGTTTGAATATTCAATAATATTTTATTGAACTATATTTATCTTTTTTATCCAACCTACGGGAACCTAATGAGAATTAAAACAAGACTTTTAATCATGTACATTAACTACAAAATCGAAGTTACGATTATTACAAGCTTTAAATTGCAAGTTTTCTCAAATTTCTTTTCTTTTTTTTTTTTGCTTTACGTCTGACTGTTTTGCAATTTCTGCTAATGCAGATGGTGAGAAGGATGATACATGAAGGTGACTGATAAAAAGTGCCAGACCTGACCGGGAATCGAACCAGGGACCCCGGCGTAGAAGCCAGTTAAGCTAACCTCTACGCTAACGGGCCAGCCAAAAAACGTTATTTCAAGAACGCAATCTGCAATATTTCAAAAATTGAATAGCATTCAAAGTTGAATTTTGAAACTTAAATTAGGTACCACTATGGGATCAGACACGAACATTTTCATCAAAATCGGTCAACTGGAAGTAGTAGTTTATTCGTGCGATTTTCTCAAAAACGGTTACTACGATTTTTTTTAAAAATTGCCTCATTTACTATATTTTTATGCCCAGCAAGATAGAATAAGAAATGTCTGGTAAAATTCTTTGGGAAGGCTGTCGTAGAAAAAATGTTTTTTTTTTATAAGATTTTGGCCTTAATATGCATTCTAAGACAAAAATGTGTATAATTTTATTGTAGAACAATAGCAAAACTTTCAATCTTTATTTTTAACATTGTTTTGCAACGCTTAGTTTAGCGGCAATTAGTGTTTTTTCTGTTTTTTTCCATCAAAATATGTAAAAAATGGGATTTTTTAAGATTGCGGCATTAATATGCATTTTACGAGAAAAATGTACGTAATCAAATTTATAGGAAATTAAAAACCTACAACTTTTATTTAAGCATTTTTTTCTACAGAGCCTAGTTTAGAGGCAATTACTGATTTTTAAGTTCTACAGAAGCCGCCTCTGTAGCGTAGTGGTTAGCACTTTGGCCTGCCACATTAAGGTACCGGGTTCGATTCCCGGCCAGGACCTGGAAATTTTCGCGTGTCAATTTCCATAGTTAATGTTACATAATCCACCGTAGTCGCTAATGACCAAGTTTTTAATGCGACTTTAAATAAATAAAATATTTTTAAAAAATTTCTAGAGAGGTTAATTTTCATTTTTTGTCATTCACTCATGATTAAAAAATTAGGGTTATGTTTTTCATTTTACATTTTCTTTTAATCCCTAATGTGTGTACGTTGCAATGTGTTTAATTTAGAACAATAAGCAAAATCAGCTGTTTAACAGCTGATTTTCGGAGATAAGGTTCCTTGGTTCAAATCCTAGGTATTGTGCGGTCCCAAGCTCCGTGTAGTTGCGGGATGAAGGGTACGGGTGAGGTATATTGAATGAGTGACGCATGCTGGGAGAACGATTGTTGTATTACTCTGATACAAAACATTCGTTTTCAAACTTCCCGAATTTAACATATTTGTTTGTAACGGGTGATTCAAAAAGAGCGCCGGTTTTTAAACGGCTGGTAAATTTTTGTTTATCGGTTGGCAACATTGTTAGACCTCATTTATACTTCGTAGAACATTCCGATTGACGATTCAGTTGTAGTTTCTCTTGTTCGCAGTGTAGTACTCTCGCAGTCTGTTTCTAACCATGGAGAAGTTTACTATTGCACAACGAGTGTTAATCGTCAAAACATTTTACCAGAGTGGAGAGAGTTATGCGGCTACTGTCAGGCGACTTCGCGGTACCCTAGGACGTAATGAAGCACCGAATGAATCAACAGTTCGCAGGCTCATGAAAAAGTTTTTTGAGACGGGTTCAACAGTCGACCTTAAAAGTTCTGGACGTCGTCGTTCTGGCCGAACTGAGCAGAACGTTGCGTTGGTTCGTGACAGTGTGGCTGTTAGCCCAGCAAAATCAATACGTCGCCGTTCTCAACAATTGGGTTTACGATGTTCTTCTGTACGGAGAATTCTTCGGTACGATCTCCAATATCACCCGTATAAAATTCAGTTTCTGCACGAGAAACAATGTTGTTGCTCCGTGAACGGTTCCAGGATCGCATCATTTCTCGTAATTCCGACCATCAATGGCCACCAAGGTCGTGTGACTTGACGCCTTGTGACTTTCATATTTGGGGTCATCTGAAGTCATTGGTGTATGCCAATAAACCCCGAAACATCAATGACTTGATGGAGGAAATTCGACGTGTTATCGGGCAAATGGAAGTCGAAACTTGTCGTGCAGTAGTATCCAATTTCATGGACAGAGTTGATGCGTGCCAGCGCAGTAGAGGAGGACACATGCATGACATCATTTTTCATACATGAAATCGGAAGGTAAGATGAACTTGTTGATGTATTTATTTTCAGTTTTTCAATAAAATAAATCTCTTAATTTGATATATCAAAACCGGCGCTCTTTTTGAATCACCTTATATTTATTAAATTTATTTATTTAGATATTTTGATATAAATTGGTAGGTTAAATATTATGAATCCGACCATGTTGATGACCCGGTAGGTATTTGTTAAATTAATGCGCCGGATGATAAGAATATTTTTTTAGTCTAGTTATTGCACGCTACTACTACAAATGCAACAGCTGTGAAACATTACAACACTCATTCATTCTCCCACTACTATAACAATGCACTGCATTCCTTCCAACTACACAGAGCTGGGACTCGAGAAATAGTTACTTTTATACCGATTTCAATACTAGACAGTGGTTACCGGTGTACTTTGATGGATGGGGATCAATTTATCATACTCTCTCAGGAGTTATCGGCCTGAGTCTGTACAAATCTACTCCTAATTTACATGTGATACACATCTTCCTCATCTCATTGGGTTGCTCATTGTTCATAAATTGAACAGATTGCATCGTATTCACATTAGGGTTTATATTTTACATTGTTTAGTCATGATTAAACATAGGTTATACAGTTGAATCTCCATAACTCGAATCATGTAGGGAATATGGCACTAATTCAAGTTAAAGAAAATTCGAAATAGCCTACAGAGCAACAAAACTACAGAATTTTTATCAATTCCTATAGAATTTTGATGAATTTTAAAGATACCTAATGTTAAACTTTTTTTAGCTTCTATTTGTTATCAGGAACTGTACATTATTAACAACTACCCAATTTGATCGCTGCTTTTCGTTGTATCATTTTGACGTGGATTTGACATGAGTTTGAACTGGGACCCCCAGTAGAATTTGTACATGGATGGCTGTCAGCCGTTCACCATACAAAGCCGCTTTCCCAACTGTGTTGTTTAGGTCATCAGCCAAAAGGCTGGTTTGAACCTCTAGAGGTTTTACTAAGTAAAACGAAGAGTGAGGTGGTTTACCATTGCCTTCCTCACTGAGTGAAAAAATACGCTTAACAGCATGCCGGGCCCTCTGAAAAGCACATATTTTACACTCTGCAAATGACACCTTCACTTCATTCACCACAGGGTCTGGCTGTATAATCAAATTCATTACTTTCAGAGGAGACAACTCTGATTAGTATCTTTTGCACCTCTACCTCTTCTGTTCTTAAATGATTCAGTCATTTAATTGGCTGACCATGTGATAAGAAACAGAACTATTTATTTTAGCCCTGCAACGAACAAATTGAGTGTAAATAAATTGACACTCCACCTATCTGTTATGGGCATTTTCCCAACTAGTGTTACTTAACAAATAATAGCGACTTTCTATCAGCTGACTGACTGGGAGGCCTTTTAAGCATTTAAACATTTAAAAAATAATTCTGTTTTAATGGCATTAAACAAATCTTCTGCGCTGTAACTTTTGATTTGGAGAAGTAATATTGGTTGCATGTAATTTTAGCAGTCTTCGTCGGAAACTGAGGTACTTTCATCACAAATAACCTTTTGAACGATTCCATGACAACTGTAAATTTTCCCAGTTTTCTACTGCTGACTGTAAATTTGGTATGACCATGTTACATCGTAATTGATCTGATTTTTCTCAGAGAATTATACCTGATATGGGAACGTTTTCCCCCATACTTCTTGCAGCCAATTTATTACACCTTCTTTTATTCTTTTTTTTTGGTTTAACGTCCGACTGTACTGCAATTACTGCTAATGCAGGTGGTGAAGGATGAAAGGATTTTTTTTGTAACGTATGAAAATATGCCGTGCTTGAATGGGATTCAAACCCAAGACCGCATGATGAGAGGCGAGCACGGTACCAACTACGCCAATGCGGCCGGCGTACTTTCATCACAAATAACCTTTTGAACGATTCCATGACGACTGTAAATTTTCCCAGTTTTCTACTGCTGACTTTAAATTTGGTATGACCATGTTATAACGTAATTGATCTGATTTTTCTCAGAGAATTATACCTGATATGGGAACGTTTTCCCCCATACTTCTTGCAGCCAATTTATTACACCTTCTTTTATTCTTTATTTATTTATTTTATTTTTTATTTTTTGGTTTAACGTCCGACTGTACTGTAATTACTGCTAATACAGACGGTGGAGGATGAAATGATTTTTTTGTAACGTATGAAAATATGCCGTACCTGAATGGGATCCCAAGAACCCAAGACCGCATGATGAGAGGCGAGCACGTTACTAACTACGCCAATGCAGCCGGCGAGCTTTTATTCTAGGTTACGAAAACATTTTCGTACACATTTGCGTTAAGAACATAAAACAATTCTTCTTCTTCTGTCTTTCAAGGATTAGGCATCTCTGCCTGTTCCGAACCTCTCAAATCTGCCCATCCTTTATCGGGCGTCCTCGTTCTCTCCTGCCCTCCGGCTTATAGCCCAGTGTTTGCTTAAGTATCCTATCCTCCCTCATTTTGTTTACAGGCTCTAACCACTGCATTCTGTTATGAGATACCTTTTCGTTTATACAGGAGATGTTGAGTTCTTTCCTCATCTCGAAATTCATGTATCGATCTTCTCTTCTATACCCATACGTATTATAAAGAAATTTCATTTCAGATGCTTGCAATCTACTCTCCTCTCGCTTTGATAGCACCCAAGTTTCACTGCCATAGAGTAGGGTCGGCACTTATAATGTTTTATAAATTTCACTCTCGTGTTTTTGCTGGTGCTATTTTTTTAAAGTAGGTGGATAGTTCCGCATATTTTCTGGAATCTGTGCATCTTATTACTGTGCAACCTAAATACTGAAAGTGGGATAGGCTATCTGTTCCAAAATATTATTATCTACAAACAATTTTCCTTCTGACTGGCTCCTTCCTCTTGAATGCCATTACCTTTGTCTAAATAAAAAAATTGTATTTTTATAAAATCCAAAACAAGAAGTTCGAGTTACTAATATTCGAGTTATGGATGCTAATTTTAATATAAATTAACGAGTAAATCCTAGGGAAAACAAATTTAATTCGAGTTATGGAAGTTTAACTGTATTTTTAATTAGCTACATTGGAAAGAGAAATTCATTTGAGTGTTTCTCACCAGATTTTTATTTATTTTTTAATACGAGGCGTGTTCAGAAAGTAAGTACCGTTTAAAAAAAACAAGTATAACAATTTTTTTCAACACAATTTTATTTCTACGTGAAAGCCCAAACCTTAAACTATTTTCCGACATAGTTTCCACCGATGTTCAAACACTTGTCGTAGCAGGTGATCAATTTGTCTATACCCTCTTCGTAGAAGGTTCCCGCCAACGAATGCAGCCATGACTCCACGGCAGTTTTCACTTCATCGTCGGTTTCAAAGCGTTGGCCGCCTGGCTCGCGCTTCATGTTCAGGAACAAGTGGTAGTCAGACGGTGCCAAGTCCGGGCTGTAGGGCGGGTGATCGAACTACTCCCAACGAAATTGTCGAACCAATGTTTGAGTGTCACCAGCGGTATGGGGCCGAGCATTGTCATGAAGCAACACAATTCCGTTACTGAGCATTCCTCTCCGTTTGTTTTGAATTGCCCGCCTTAGTTTTCTTAAGGTTTCGCAATACCTCGCCGCATTAATGGTTTCCCCTCTTGGGAGAAAATCAATCAGCAAAACACCTTCCCGATCCCAAAAGACAGTGCACATGACTTTTTTTGTGCAGACATTGTCGTCTTGAATTTTTGTTTCTTCGGGGATTGCGTGTGTCGCCACTCCATAGACTGCTGTTTAGATTCCGGTGTGACATGACGGACCCAATTTTTATCACCTGTCACAATTTTGTTTAAAAAATCCTCACCATCATCACTGTACCGTGTGAGAAAAGTCAAAGCACTTCCGAGTCTCTTGCTTTTGTTCATGTCAGTGGCGGGAACCTTCTACGAAGAGGGTATAGACAAATTGATCACCCGCTACAAGTGTTTGAACATTGGTGGAAACTATGTCGAAAAATAGTTTAAGGTTTGGGCTTTCGTGTAGAAATAAAATTGTGTTGGAAAAAAATTGTTTTACTTGTTTTTTTTAAACGCTTTTATTTAACTTACTCTTGGAAGCATCAAATCTTGCAACTTAAAATTTTAATACTTCTACCGTATCAATATGAATCAAACTTTGCACACTTGTTTATCTTCGATGACAATACGCTGTGGAGGTGTTTGTAAAAAAAAATTTTTAAATTTAAAAAAAAATTTAAAAAACGCTTTTATTTAACAATTACTTAAAACAATTAACTAAAAAGAAAAAAAGAAAAAAATTTACAAAAAAATCACAGAAAAAAATATTACAAAAATATCAAAAAAAAAAAATTAAAAAAAAATTTTTTAAGAAACGCTATTATTTAACAATTAATCAAAAAAAATGAACTAAAAAGAAAAAAGGAAAAAATTTACAAAAAAAATTACAAAAAATCAAAAAAAAAATAAAAAAATAAAAATTTTTAAGAAACGCTATTATTTAACAATTAATCAAAAAAATGAACTAAAAAGAAAAAAATAAAAAAATTTACAAAAAAAAAATCACAGACATTACAGTTAAAAATAAAAGCGTGGCGCATTAATATATATAATATTTTACAACGAATATTTTACAATAAATATTATATATATTAATGCGCCACGCTTTTATTTTTAACTGTAATGTCTGTGATTTTTTTTTTGTAAATTGTTTTATTTTTTTATTTTTAGTTCATTTTTTTTGATTAATTGTTAAATAATAGCGTTTCTTAAAAATTTTTTTTGTTGATTTTTTTGTAATATTTTTTGTAAAATTTTTTATATTTTCTTTTTAGTTCATTTTTTTATTAATTGTTAAATAATAGCGTTTCTTAAAAAAAAAATTTTTAATTTTTTTTTGATTTTTTTTGTAATTTTTTTGTAAATTTTTTTTTTGTAAATTTTTTTCTTTTTTTCTTTTTAGTTAATTGTTTTAAGTAATTGTTAATTTTTAAAACGGTACTTACTTTCTGAACACGCCTCGTATAAGCTCATAATATACCAATATACATATAGGCCTATAATACAAATACGAGGGATATGTTTGTCAGTGATAATAGTTGTTGATGGGAGAAGAGTGAATTGCAAGTACTATGTAAGAGGGGGGAGAGAGAGAGAATTGAAATGTTGAAGTGTTGCCAACTGTTAGAATCGTAACGCGTATTTTACCGTAGCAAGGACTAAGTTAGCCGGCTAGGGATTTGGTTGGGTTCTGGCCTAACCTACTAACTAAATGATACGCGCGTGTTCGTTCTTCTATTATCAATTAATATTAGTGTGTATTTTATTGTCATTTTATTACAATTTTATTATTTATTCATAATATTTATTACAGTTTTTTTATAAATATAAATAAATAATTCGTTTTCTTTTAAAAAAATGTGTTTTTTGAATTTTTTAAATTATTTTATTGTATTTAATTTGTGATAATTATTATCATTGCAATGTTTATAATCTCTGTTTTAATAAATATCGAAATATCATTTATCGATTCATTGTAATATCGATTGATTTATTTTTACCCGCGTTTTTATCGATTATTGTTTCATTTATCAGTTCGTGTACAATTCTTACGAGTGTTTTGTGAAATTATTAGCATTTTTTGATATTTTATTTATTTTCAAATATATATTTTGTTCACGTGTGTATTTATATATTATAAATCAAGTGCTGTGATTGTTGTATCTGGATTTTTTGGTATAAAATTTATTACGTAATCAAGCTAATATTTTGGTGTTGGTTCAAAAATATGATATTCTTTAATATTCTGGAAATTGTTTAACTGTTTTATTCTTATATTTATTATGTTTTTATTGTTTTATTATTCATATATTTCATGTAGTATTTTTTGGTTTAATTTTGGGTTTACTATTCGTAGATCTTGTCTGCCATCAGCTCAGATTACATTCCCTAATATCTCTACGTATTATCAATATGAAAAAAACAACATTGTCTGTAATTAATTAATTAATTTTATATGTAAAAAAGTATTGTTTATTTATTGAATATTAACTTGTCTTTATTACTTTTTCACGTTAATCATATAACAACGTTAAAATTTTTAAACAGGGTTTACCTTTAAGAAAAAAAATGTGTTTTTGAAAAACGTTTTTGGTATTTCTGAAGAGTTAATTAGTTTTAACAATATGGCACATTTATTTTATTGATATAATTTGTTTTGTGTCTATAAATAAATCATTGGAATCGAAAGTAATGTTATACAAAAATCAATAATATATCTTGTAAAAGATTTTACCTTTTCAACTTTGATTTGCATTTAAAAAACGATTTTTGACCTACTCAACCGATTTACATTTTGTGTATTTTATATTTTTTTGTAGATTACTCAGAATTTTGTTCTTTAGATCTCCTTGTATGCGAAACGTAATAATGTTTTCAAAATTTTTGAAAATAAGTATTTTATTTTTTCGTTGATCAAAAAAGTTCCACGAGATAAATTTTTTTATAAAATTATTTTAATAAAAAAATAATACTTTTATCATATGGTGCTCTAAAATTGAAATGTTCCTTAAACTTGATATCAATTTTAAGTAAATTGGCTAAAATACACCCAAGTTATTATTTATGAAACCAGTGGATGCTTTTCTTAACTTGATTTTAGGGCATGAGGGTTAAATTTTAAAATAATTTTTCTCTGGATCCAATAAAAAGAATAATCTCTTTTTAGACATGAAAAGGATTCCAATAATTTTGCAACACAAAAAAAATCAAAATCGACTCCCCCAATCATAGGATTCATAATAAAATTCAAAAAATTTATCAATGAATAATAAATTATTATAATTATTCTGTAAATATATTTACATGACAACATAACCTTATTTTATGTATTTAATTTCACAACTGTGAATGTAATTCGAAAGGATTTCTAGTTCTAGTTTTCATGTGTAGTTTCTTATCAGAATAATTTTCTTTAGTCGAGAAAGTTTTTCATCTAAATAATATTTTCCTTTAAAATTTTTAAATTCAATGATATACTCTTAATACTTTTTTAATTTTACAATTTAATTAAATACTTTTAACCTTTTAAATACAAATTAAAAATATTTTTTATTTTATCCGAATTAATCAATTTTAAATGTGAATTTTGATATTTTCAAAATTTTATTAGTTATTTGATTGATTTTATTGGTAAACTCACGCGGTTTGATTTTGATTTTTTCAAGATTCAATAAACTACGGTTGCCTTAAAAGGCAGTAATTCGTATACACCGAATATTTGGGTTCTTCTTGTACAAAGTACTTACTTGTATGTACAATGATAATCTTACCAATGAAATTATTTGTAAACTTTTGTTTATTATTGTATCTCTTTAAATAAATTAGATTTATAGAAATATTTCTTTTCGTGTAAACACTATACTAACAAATACCAATTCTATTTTATTGGACAGAACCAACAGTCTACATCTTATTTTTGTCCTGTCTTCTCTGTTTGATTTAAATCTTGATCGCTTTGTCTGGATTCTTTAGTATACATCAAGATATTTTTAAGACTGACTATTAATTCAAAATTTTAATAAAACTTATGTAACTTAAATAAAAGCCGGAAATGTTAAAGTAATAAAAATACAAGAATAATTTCCCGGGATTTTTTTAAATGACCTTTCAAATTTTTAGCCACTATTTTAAAACATCTCACTAATATAGCTATTAAATTATAAAAATATATGTTTAAATTTATTTTAATTAATTCCATTTAACTTAAAATTTTCTTTTAAGAACTAATCTGTGTATTTACTTAGGAAACTTATATATATAATGTTATTTTATTAAAAACAAGTTACAAAAAATAGTTTCGAAATAAAAATATCTTTAGGTCATATAAAATGTTATTTAAAAAGTTTGCCAACTATCTTTAGTAACTAACTAAGTTTAGTTTAGTTTAAAAGATTGTTGTAATAATAGTTATGGTAACTCAGCTATCCTGTGTCCAAATTACTTTAAACTAACCAATCCAATAGTATTTGAATAGTATGTATAAATTTATTAGGAATGATCTTGTTGAATTATGAATTGATTTTATTATTTGAAGGTAATTTAAATAAAAAATTGTTACCTTTAAAATATTTTAATATATGTACGTTATATTGTACATAAAACTCTATTTTATTTAAGATTCTCGGTTTTATTCCAAAGATATATGACTGTGTAAAGTTACTCCGTCGACTATTTGACAGCTAAATTCAAAATTTATCATTTTAAATAATTATACATCATTGAAAAACGTACCAATTTCATTTGTATTTAAATTCGAAGTTTATGTAATAAAGGAATTATTTAAGAATCTGTTTAATTTTATCATTGTCATAAAACTTAGTCTACTACTTTTGTATTATTAAAACTCTATAAAATGATCCTCGAAGGGGTTGCATTGAAATTTGGTATGCAAACGTCACTGACTGAATAAATATTAGGAATACTATTAGTATTGTAACACATAAGCCTAGATTCGTTCAGGATTAGGTTATGATAAATAATAAACAGACTTACTTTAAACTTATAACAATTAATTATCAGTTTTAGACTACTAACAAATACGATTAGATTACTTCAAATTAAATTAATTACAAAACTTAAGCTTAAGTTAAATTTGACTATAATTAAGACGCTGTCATTCAACAATTAAAACAATTGATTTTCCAGTCCACAACCACTTGCTAATCATTACCACTTGCTAATACCTGTATACATACGCACTATTAACGTAATTCAGAATCGGTCCCGTAACGAGATTATTTCGAAAGGCCCGACAACACTTTCCATTTACAATTCAAGTATTAACTAAATCCACTACAAAGGCGCTAACTGTTTTTATACCTGCGTTCTGATAGTTTCCCAAATAATCGAGACCCTTCTAACAATTTCTCCATTTTTCCAAAACGTAGTAGAAAGAATCAAGATAAACAAAAATGTTTCTAATATTTTCGATTTCCGAGAATTCCTATTCAAAACAGTTCATTCATCGTAATCCAATATCTTTGTTCAATACATATTACTTCATATCATACACAATGTTTTCTTAACTATCTCTAGAATATCATTGTACAATATTACAGTATTACAGAATTAGAATACAAAATGTGTTTGGACGTATATCTCTTTGGAAAGGTTTTCCCCTTATTATCCGTTAGGGGCAATTGACCGTAATTAACATGAAATATTTTTTCCATGTATCACTTATAGAATACGCATGCCAAATTTCAAAACTGTAGCTCTAGGAGAATAATTAAATAATAATAAATAAATAAATAATTAAATAATAATCTATACTAATATTATAAAGACTGCGTGTTTTTTGTGCAGGCTAATTTCCAAAACTACTGAACGGATTTTCATGAAATTTTGACAGCATATTCGTATTTATATTCACAGCAACAATTTCTTTTTATATTTTCAAAAATGATAACCCACCGGCCCTAATGAAGATTTTCATAAATATTTATGTGTGTGTGTGTGTGTGCATGTGAGTACGTATTGCTGCTGAAGTAGATGAAGGTGTTTGATGTTGGTGAGAGACGCGGGAGTACGCGGAGGAATTATCCAAACGTGGTTTTTTGAGTGTGTGTGTGTGTGAGTGTGCGCGCGCGCGCGCGTGCGTACTACTGTTGAACAGTACAATAGTTGACATTATAATAATTTGCACATACGTATGAAAAGTAGCGAGAAAACGTATAAAGGTTAGCGCAACTGGCTTCTACGCCGGGGTCCCGGGTTCGATTCCCAGTCAGGTATCACTTTTTTTTATCACTCATTTTCATATATCATCATTCTCGACCGTCTGAATTAGCAGAAATTGTAAAATAGTCGGACATAAATAAAAAAGCGAGAGACGTACGTGGGACAATTTATCAAAACGATATGTGTGAGTGTGTGTGTGTGTGTGTGTGTGTACACGTTGAAGTAAACAGCGATCTAGCAGCTACACAGTTTCTGTTACATATTTATTTTTAAAAAATTGATTGCTCATGTTTCGCGTGCGAAGCCGCGCGGGGCATACTAGTATAGTATAACAATAAATAAATAAATCTGTTATGAAGTAAAGGTTTAGTTATGAAATGAAATTTTGAGGTAAATCTGTTTTCCAATAACTATTAATATTAAACTTCCTAACATCTTATGTTTAAATTTTTTAATTTTTTCTTTAAATCTCTTCTGTTGCCAAATTACAACTTCTGCTTTTTCTATCTCTCCCCCCCTAGTTTTTCTTCATGACCTGTACATTATCAAATTTTCCTTAGTTTTTCATTACTTATCCCTCTCGACTCCATCTTTTCACTTTTTATTGTTCATTTACTTCCCTCTTCATTTATAGACAGAATTTAGTGTATATTTTTCTTAAGTTCCTTAAACCCCTGTCAAATAAATTATTAAAAAAAAACATGATAAAATACAGATTTTAAGTTACCTGAAATCCAGATACAACAACTTGGCTTATTTTTCGGTCCGGGAATAGAAATTCTAAGGATTTTGTTGTTTATTATTTTAATTTTTTTAATAATTCAAAAAAATTATTTATAGGCAAAGGTTGTAATATAATTTAAAATTATTGAAATTGAATATGAGCGAAGGCCTTAAATCGAGAAGTTTTACCGTTGAATTGCGTAGAGACAATGTGAAAAGGCCGTGGGGACTTCGAATAACGGGAGGTTGTGAAACTGGAGCTCCAATCATTGTCACAAGGGTATGTTTTTTAAAAATGAATTTAATAAATTTAGTATTAAGTAATCCTTAATCCTTATAGAATGTATCCTTAAAAGTTATCAAAATCAACGTTTAACAATGTAATAAATTGTACCATCAAAGTACACCGGTAACCACTGTCTAGCATTATATGGATTTGAATGCTAGACAATGGTTACCGGTGTACTTTGATGGTTCGGATTCAATTAACCATACTCTCTCAGGAATGGTCGGCCTGAGTCTGTACAAGACTACACCTCATTTACACGTCATACACATCATTTTCATCTCATTTGGGTCATGGGGTGGCTTATTGTTCAGTATTGAACAGATTACAACGTACACATATTAGGAATTTAAAAAAAACAATGTAATAAATTAGGATAGATTTCCAGGTGATCTTTAAAAATTGCAAGAAATTTGTTTATCTTTCTTTTGCTTTATGACCTTTTAACTGTACGAACGATTTGATTGCAACAGTTTGCAGTTTCATTAAAAACCATTCGTAGAAGCCTTACGTAAGAGTACCTTTAGTTTATTATTTAGCGGATAATTTTTTTGGTTTCTGAGTGCAGAAATGGCAGATTACTATAAGATGTTTGAAAGTCTTGCCCTAAACAAGCAGGCGGCGTGTTAAATTAGTATTTGCACTTGATCTGCAAATGACCAAGATTTGATCTGCACAGCCTCACCAAGAATTTCAGCAAACATGGCCCTTACCATATGTTGTAGACCATAATAAATGTACTAAATGAGGCAATTTTTAAAAATATTGTAGGAGCTGTTTTTGAAAAAAATGTAAAAAAGTGAAAAATCATACGAATAAACTACTACTTCCGGTTGACCGATTTTGATGAAAATATTCGTGTTTATTCCTCTTATAGCATCTAACTTAAGTTCCAAGTTTCAACTTCTTAGGATGTTCCGTTCTTGAGATATTTTGTTTACACACACTGACCAATAGCTAAAAACATATATTTTTGGGTTCAGGGGCCTGAAAACGTGTAGGCTATATCCGGTGAAAGCACGATTACGAAAAATCGACATGAAACAATACTTTTCTTTCCTATATTTTCATATAGGGAATATTTATTTGGGAATATAGACAATATTGAAAATCCATTTTTTTCAGATTTTGATGAAAAAATACAAAAATCACTAATTGTCTTTAAACTAAGCGTTGTACAAAAAACTTTGAAGTAAAAGTTGTAGATTTTTAAATGTTCTACAACTTTAATTATAATACACTTTTGCTCTAGAAGCATATTAAGGCTGCCAAGGCCCATGAATTTCAGCAGACACTATCTTGTAGAGTATAAAAAATTTAGTAAATGATACGATTTAAAAAAAAATCGTAGGAGCTATTTTTGAGAAGTTAAAAAATACACGAATCAACTACTACTTCCGGTTGACCGATTTTGATGAAAATGTTCATGTCGAGTCCTCTACTGGTACCTAACATAAGTTCTAAGTTTCAACTTCGTACAATATTGTTCTCGAGATATTTTGTAAACACATACACAGACCAGTCGCTAAAAACATATTTTTTGGGTTCACTGGGTCTGAAAACGTGTATATCCGATGAAAACTCGATTTCGAAAAATGAAACAATATTTTTCTTCCTGTATATTCATACACGGAAAGAGAAAGTAACAAATGAAGCAAACGTATGAAAATATTTTTGAGTGAAAAAATTACGAGCATAAAACTAGTATTTATGAACGACACAATGAAGTAGAGGATATTCGTTTGGTTAAAATTAGGTGAAGTGAAAACCTAAAAACGATTAAAGTAAAAAAGACTGGAATCTACTCGTATAAACTTCCGAAGTTGGATTAACGCCAGAAGATATTGCATGGAGTTGTACTAAATATTTAACTATTGTAAGATACCAGTAATAAATGAGAAGTATATTATTAACTTTGTTATGTATGTTACTTCTTTTCTATGTGGTGTACTATTAGATAACACCTTGGAAAACGGAAAGTTGAAAAATTGATTAAACAAAATTCATTACGAGGACACGGGAGTCCTATACTTCACCATACGTACTTAGGAACAATTTCTCAGGTTGTACCTACTGATTAGAACATTTTGCATTTTTTACAACAATATTAACATTTTGAATATAACAGTTTTGTACTAATATTTTGATTTTAAACAAATATAAAAAATTCAATTCGGCCCACTTTTCAGACCTATGAAATTTTGAAACATTTAGATATAATATAGCTGTAAAATATTTTAGAAAACATGTTTTACACATGTTATTCATAGAAATTATGCATCCTTATGAAGGTTAACTACCCTGATTTTAATCAAAATTGCTTGAGTGGTTGCTGAGAAAAGGTTCCTTTTATGCTAAAAAAATGAATTTTTCGGAAATTTCAAAAACTGAAAAATTTAACTTACTGCATTCCAGTTTCATAGGCTTTAAGATTGTCTTAGCAAACTTCCCTCATAGAGAGTTGAAGAAAGCGGTTGAAGAGGCTGTTCTTGAAAATAGCATACATTGTGACAACGGAAGCAGAATATACAGGTTTCTTTTAAAATCTGTTATCGCCCCTTTTTTAGTGTCAGTTAAATTATTGATAAAGGCAAGGTCCTAGATATGACCATACTCACAAAATTCTGTGACTGTCTTGATAATTATAGGGCATTATAGGGAAGTTCTAAACAATTCAAAACAAAAATCATCACGTCCTAACCAAAGTTACAACAAAAAATTCGACTTAATGTCACAAACACAGTAGAAAAGTCTATTTGCAGCACAAATTAAAAAATAAAATATTAACAATAGAACGTTACGTCGTACAATAATAGAAAAATATCTAATCACAAGATTTTTAAATATTATAAAATTAAAAAAAAAACAAAAAATTCAAAAATTAAATTTTTGGACTCCCAACTCCCCTTAAGGGGTCCCAGTCCTCTTATCTTTTTCCATGCTAACATAAGAAACTTTTCTCAGCCTGTGTAGGAGATAATTGGCTGAATTTGTTTACACAGATTTATTGGCACTTGATACGCATATTACTAACACGGGGGTTTCTCAAATTAATTAACTAAATTTTCAAAAATTAACCTATTTATAACTATAAAATCTGTTAGAGCTATATTTTTGTTAAATTGCTATGTCTAAATGTGTATTCCTATGCCATGAATGTACCCTGAAAATCTCAAGTCAACTTCTCTAACTATTTTTGAGAAAATTTTCCTTTTGTATAAAAAAACGAAATTTGAAAAAATCAGCTGTAAAACAAAAGAGAAAGTAAAAAAGTAAAGAGAAAGTATACAGAATGGAAAACACCAAACTAACAAAGCAGATTTTCAACTTGTTTAGCAATCACAAGAACAAGATAACATGGTTTTAAGAAATAGACATTGTAAACAACGCAATAGACTCAGAAACCATAAAGGATAGTGCAACATTTAGAGAAATAATACAGAATTTGGAGTTTCAGGAGAGGAAGAAACCCACTTGCGAAAGAGGGATAAAGTGGACACAAGAGGACAAAAAGCATCACTCAAGAAAGTTGAAAGAGGCATGGGCTAGGAAGTTGATTAAGCCCTCTGAAATAGGCTATTTGAAAAAAAAGAGAAAGTAAAACAAACAACAATTATTTATTTATAGCTAATCTTCCTTTTCAAAAATAACCCACCAAGTTGGTCTGGAGGTAAATTTGTCATTGCGAGTAACCTGTTTAATAGCTGATTTTCGGAGACGAAGGTTCCTGGTTCAAATCCTATTAAAGGTAGTTACTTTTACACGGATTTAAATAACAGACAAAGGTTACCAGTGTACTTTGATGGTTGACGTTCAATTAACTGTACTCTCTCAGGAATGGTCGGCCTGAGTCTGTAAAAGACTACATCTCATTTACACCCCGTACATTTATCATCCTGAACTCATTAGGTCATGGAGTTCTTTAGTGTACTTAATATGCAATTTACGGCAAAAGTGTAATCGAAGTAGTTGTGTAAACATTTAATGGTCACGGATTCAATTCTCGATTAGCAGTTAATAATTTTTGCATCCTTCAATGTACTGACTTAGTACCAAACTTCTTTACTTATGATATTAGGTATCGATCATGGTTACTATACTAGACGGTAGCGGTCATGCGCAGCAGCTGTGAGATATAAGATGACGTAGTCTGGTCCCCAACAACTCGGCCGGTGCGTAGTGACGATTGGATATTTGCATTGTTTTTACAAACATAGCTGTTTAGGTTTGTTTACATGGGAAATCGATTTTAACTTTAAAAATCTGGTGTGAAACACTCACACAACTTTCTCTTGCCAATGCAAATAATTAACAATAAACCTAACATTAGTATTAAAACATTAGAAATGAACAAAAACTAACCTCAAAAACATAACCTTATTTTAATCATGAGTGAATGACGCAAAATGACAATCGAACTCAGTTTGGCTTAAAAATACGGAAAATCACGCTTTCACGCTAAACTAGGCTCTGTAGAGAAAAATGCTCTAAACAACAGTTGTAGATCTTTTAATTTTCTATAACTTTTATCATATACACTTTTGTCGTAAAATGCATACTAAGACCGAAATGTTAAAAAAATCGATTTTTCTCACGTTTTCGTGAGAAAAAAACAGAAAATCGCAAATTACCGCTAAACTAAGCGTTATACAAAAAAATGTTTGAAACAGAAGTTGTAGGTTTTTAAATTCTCTACAACTTTTATTATATAAGTTTTTGCGCTAAAATTTATATTAAAGCCGTAATCTTAAAAAAACAACGTTTTTACGTGAAAACAGCCTCACCGAGAATTTCAGCAAACATGGCGCCTACCCTATCTTGTAGAGAATAAAAAATTGAGTAAAATAGGCGATTTTAAAAAAAATCGTAGGACCAGTTTTTGAGAAAATCGCAAAAAACTGAAAAATTATACGAATAAACTACTACTTCCGGTTGACCGATTTTGATGAAAATGTTCGTGTCGCGTCCGGTAGTGGTATGTAACTTAAGTTTCAAGTTTCAAGTTCGTACGATGTTCCGTTCTTGAGATATTCTGTTCACACACACACACACACACACACACACACACACACACACACACACACACACAGAGACCAATCGCTAAAAACATGTTTTTTGGGTTCAGGGGGTCTGAAAACGTATAGATCCGGTGAAAACTCGATTTCGAAAAATCGACATGAAAACAATACTTTCCTTCCTATATATTCATATAGGCAAGAGAAAGTAAAAATTCTTCGTTTTCGGCCTGAAGTTTCTTTATATTCGGCGTTTTCACGTTTTAAGATAATGTTTCCTCTGACTGCGCAACATTCAAATTTGGTGATTCTTCATTAAAACTAGGCCTACCTTCCTGCACGGCTATTCCTTCATTTTGTGAACTGCCTGTGTTGTAATTGGATGATCAGTTTAAAATATCGTAAACTTCCTTACAAACATATCGTTTCTGTGCTCGATTTTTACGTTCACTACAAGTCAGGTTTACCGGATGTAGAACGGTATTACAAATCGGCAAATTTAAATGTGGGACTGAATTCGTCTTAAAGACACGTTTTAATGGAAGATGTAGCAACTCGGACTTTAAATCTCGTACATAATTCAATTCGTCGAAATGTACTGAACACGCGACCACTATCAGCAGAAAATGAATCGGCCCGCTTGCAAGCCTTTATCCACTTCAATCTAACTTCAATGGCCTTTGGAAAACGGTGAAACTATAATACCCAACTCCTTTTGGTGTCTATCTTGATGAGAACAACCGAAATCGCACAACATACCATTATTAAAAAGTAGTCCAATATTACAGACCGCATTAAGACTAGTAAACATCACAGACCGACACCGTACGCATCGTGCGTCGGCTGTCGCTGGACCAGTGACGTCAGAGGGCGGG
The DNA here is from genome assembly GCA_035578175.1 of Catonia carolina. NCBI lineage: Eukaryota > Metazoa > Arthropoda > Insecta > Hemiptera > Achilidae > Catonia > Catonia carolina. Next base: position 51,528,278 of record JAQMRL010000006.1, on the reverse strand, counting down.
GCTTGTCACCGCGAATATTGTTGATGAACCCTACCGTCTAGTAAAGTAACCGTGGTATTGATGGAAAATTAAATAAATGTTATTTTTGGTGTCTAAGCAAACCTCTCACATCAAAACGTACGACGTATTACAGTTCTGGTTCGTCGTACAGTTCAGTGTACGCCAAAATAGTTGACGGTTTTTATAGCATAATTTTATAAGCAATTGTTGTTGTTACATACGTGACATTGCATTAATCTATCTACTAGTTTGAATCAATTTGATATTCAGTTTAATTGAATTATACACATTGTTCGTTTCTCTCTGTTATTCTACCTGTAAAGGTGATACACTTGTTGCGTTGTTAAAGACATTCAAACAAGTATTGTACACATAAATATTCTTATCCACTTGTGTAAGTTATAATAATCTACGAAAACTTTAAACAATACTCAAGAAACCATATTTGGAAACTTAAAGTTTCAACAGAAAAAAAGTAATAAAAAAGAAAAAAATTGAAGCTTGAATAAAATTTTTAATTCCCCACTACTCTACACAACATGCACATGAGCGTCGATTACCCGAACGTCAGTTATCCGAACCTCCATCGATGAAAAAAATATATTCATACAGAGACCTTTTCTGTCCTAGAATCTGCAATGCTATGATACAAACAAAAACAGCCTAAATTTAGCGTGGCTGAAGAATTGTTACTAAAAAGAATGAGAAATGTTGCTGCTACAAAAAAGAAGTTCAGTGTTAGTTTAAAAGAAAATTAAATTTTTTTAAAATTACTTTATAGTAGCCTATGTATAAGTGCGTTAAAAATATTTCGTTAAAGATTTCACCGTAGTTTATTTCGTTATTAATAGTAATAGAATGCATATTAAGTACACTAAACAACTCCATGTTGATGAGTTGAGGATGATAAATGTATGACGTGTAGTCTTTTACAGACTCAAGTCGACCATTTTTAAGAGAGTACAGTTAATTGAACTTCAACCATTAAAGTACACCGGTAACCACTGTCTGTTATTTTAATCCGTATAAAAGTAACTACCTTTACTAGGATTTGAACCAGGAACCTTCGTCTCCGAAAAGCAGCTATTAAACAGGTTACTCGCGGTGATAACTTTACCTCTAGACCAACCCGGTGGGTTATTATTTAATAGAAAGGTTAGCTGTAAATGAATAAGTATTGTTTGTTTTACTTTCTCTTTTTTCAAATAGTTCATTTCAGAGGGCATGCTTAATCAATTTCCAAGCCCATGCCTCTTTTTTTTTGAGTGGTACTCAAGAAAAATAAAAGTAATATAGAATATATAAAATATAAAAGTAAAATAGAATAAATATAGGTGGTTTTTGTCCTCTTGGGTCCACTTTCTCCCTCTTCCGTAAGTGAGTTTTTTCCTCTCCTGAAACTCCAAATTCTGAATTATTTCTCTAAATCTTGCCCTATCTTTTATTGTTTCTGAGTTTATTGAGTTGTTTACTAGGTCATTGTCTATTTCTTTAAACCATGTTAACTTGTTCTTGTAATAGTTAACCAGGTTGAAAATCTACTTTGTTAGTCTGATGTTTTCCATTCTGTATACTTTCTCTTTACTTTCTTTACTTTCTCTTTTATTTTACAGCTGATTTTTTTTCTTACGAGTTGTTACCGTCCTTCGTTTTCCGAAAATTCAGTTTTTCATACAAAGGGAACATTTTCTCAAAAATGGTTTGAGATATTGAATTGAGATTTTCTGCTTAAGAGCCTGAGAAATTGACTAACTTTGTCCAAGTTGTTTTCATTTCGTCCATAAATGACTTTTCCACGTGAGTCTTTGATAATTGTACTTCAACCAAGTTGATGACCAAGCTGATGACCCACATATTTAACTTCCACCTTCTGCGGGATTACTGTACCGTTCAAGTTGGCCATTCGTTGTATAATTCTTTTTATGATTGCTGTGTTTACTTTTAGTACAAAAATTCTAATAGTTCAGCTTTTTACTCGGTGATTTAAGCTAGAATCTACTAATATTATGTACAGGGAGGTGGAGGGTTGTTTGCTGATGTCGGATCAAGTGGCCAGGCGGCGGGTTTTTGGTTGGTAAGGCGGTTGCGGCCTCCTTGGGGCTGGACAAGGATGCTTCAATTGAGTCCAACACTACTTCCCCATCGTGAGGAAGTGAACATGAGTTTTTCTCGCCGCCTCGGATAAAAAAAATATTATGTAGTCACACTAAAGAATTGTTACAATGATGATACTATAGTATGCTCGGTTCAATGAAAAATGCAGACTGTACTGTTTCTAATACATCCATCTTTTTCTATCAATATATTGGAAGAGTATTCTTGCCCTCAATCGAGAGTAAACACCGCATTTGGTCGCCTAGTACGTAATAAACTTCTTGTAATTCATCAAGTCATTAAAGGATATTTTCGGAATACTAACTTTTAAACGTCTGATATCTAATTTTGATTTAAGTGTTAATATTAAAAAGTTATTGAGAAAATAAAAAGCTTGGGGGAAGAAGTACCCTTCCTTATTTTATTTTTATCTCACAGAATAATTGGAGGATAAAGGAAAGTATATAATAAACTATTTACGTGTCATTCCGAGTTGTTTATTTCAGCTTCTATTATTGTTAGAAGTAAAATGTGTTTTATTACTCAATTGAAGGTTAGAAATTAGGTACACATCCTTAACGTTTTCGACAATTGTGTATGTTGATTGTTCCACATGTTCTACGATTTGTAAATAACTTTTTTTTAGTTGTATTTTGTTAACTATTTTTAGTAGTGTTGTTCAGAAGTACTTTTTATTTAGTTCTGTACTCAAGTTCTTTTAAATTATTGTGGAGATCAGTAGGTTAATGACAACGTACCGAAGTTCATAAGCCCCGGTTAAGTTTTTGGAGAAGATAAAAATCAGTTAGCTGTTTATCAGCTGATGTACGGAGACGAAGATTTCATGGTTCAAATCCCAGTAAAGGTAGCTACTTTTATACGAATTTGAATACTAGACAGTGGTTACCGGTGTGCTTTGATGATTGGAGTTCAATTAACCATATTCTCTCAGGAATGGTCGGCCTGAGTTTGTATAAGACTACACGCCATACCTATAAGAAGGTTAGAACATATACATATTTTTTAATGATTTGTAAAATTATAAATTAGGTCTACATCCTAAACGTTTTTGACAATCGTGTATGTTGATTGTTCCACATAAATTTAAATGTTGTATATCTGTTTTAGTTGTATTTTGTTAATTAAGTTTAGTATTTTTGTTCAGAAATTTTATTTAGTTTTGAACGTAAGTTTAGCTGATGAGTGAGTGAGTGAGTCTGTCATTAAGGACTTTCCCATTTATACAGATAGGAGTTATTAAAATATAAAAAATATGTACAGATTTTCCCCAAAAATTAAGAATATAGTTTGCCAATTTTAGAATGTAAACGATGATTCATCTTCATCTAATTGGGTCATGGGGTAAAAAAAATTTTATTCACCAAAAAAGTAGTTTTCCAATTCCTTTTTCATGTTGATATCGATTTAATTAAGTAGCTTTAATTAAATTTTAATATTTAAAATCTACTTAATATCTATTTAAATTAATATCAATATACTTAGGCAGGTTGCCCAATTTTATTTCCTTGATCTCATCGCACTGAATTTACTCAAAATGTCAATTTTATCTGATTTGTTAGTGTGAAACAGACGGGTGAATAAGTCAGTGATGTTGACGGGGATTTCATGTCAGATAAACATGCGTTTTGGCATTAAGAAGGTGTATTTCAGCACAAATAAACATCTTAATTTCTGCACGTTTATTTATTTATTTAAGTAAACAATTATTTGGCTTTAACATAATTTGTTAAATTTTAAATTTAGTTTACACTTTTATGCCAAATGAGGAATTCGAAAGGAAGGCTTTTTAGAATTAGTTTATTTCTTTTTAAAAATTTAATCGTATGATGTTTGGTAAATCTTTATCAAAATTTATTTTACCAAAAGAATCTTGAACACCAAAAGAAAAGGGTGAACGCCCTTTTCAACCCCTTTGCGGTGGAATATCGAAATCGTTTATGTTTAACTTTTCTATTTACTCCAAAGGAAATATTTCCTCAAAATTTTAGCTTTCCAGCTATTGTGGAAGTAGGAGAATTAGTGATGAGCGAGTGAGTGAGTGAGTGAATCAGTCAGTCAGTCAGTCAGTGAGGAATAATTTTAGGGGTACATTTTGGAAATGGTTAAGGTGTATTTTTTGTATTTGTATTGTAATATAAATAACATCACCGAAATTCATTCATCTAACTCGTTTGGCACTTAGTAAACAACATAGGCTTATGTACTAGTTTAAGGGCTGAACACTATTTTCATCCTCTTAGGGGTACATATTGGAAATTATGAATGGGTAATTTTTGTAGTTTAACTTTACGTAACATTTCCACCGAGTTTCAGCCATCTTACTTATTCGGAACTGAGTGAACGGAAAATATGAGTTTAAGGGGAGAACATCCTTTGCAACCCCTTAGTAATGGAGTGTCGAAATCGTTTATGTTTTACTTTTTTATTTACTCTAAAGGTGCGGTTTCGTTTGTGCGATCGTCGCATGCGATAACGGCACGCAGTAATCGCATACGACCACTGAGTATAGAATAAACAGAGAAGCCTTTCCATAAGCGGCAGACTGGCGGTTGTGTGCACTGACCCCCCAACTCCTTGGTTACCTACCTCGCCTAGCCCAGCCACCTGCCATCACACGGCTGTTTCTGTTTCGTTTGTTGTTCTGCCTTATCTCAGATTTCTTTGGTTTTGCTTCTGTTAGTTTTCAGTGTAACTGAGAGAATAAGTTAAATAATATAGAAAGCCAGATGAACAAAATTATACAAAATATGAAATCACTGGTATTTATGTTTATTAAAAAGTACTAAATGAATGTACATTGATTGATTCGTTACTGTAAGAAGTAAAAATCAAAAACCAAAATTGGCTGTCGACTATTATTATAAATAATACATTAAAAAAATAAATGAAAAAAATAATAATTCAGTGGTAATTAATAGATTTTCAATGTTTGTTCTGTTTCACTTTATTTTTTGTTTTAGGTTACTTTATTTTTTGTTTTAGGTAAATCTTTTTTCGAAATTTTTGTTTTTGGTTTGAGTCTTTTAAATTACAACCAAATCTTACGAAAGACGAAAAGTTAGATAATCTGCCATCGCAAGTGATTGAGGCAACTTTGATGTTTACGTCAGATAGAAGTTGCAAGCATTGAAACGTCAGAGAATAAATTTGTTCACCGGTGATTCCTTTAATAAAAATGTACCCCAGAGGTATTTTCCATAACTTATTGACACATACGAGATGAATGACAAACACTTCATTGGCTATTGGAGCTCCGTCGTCAGTATTTCCGCGTCCCAGATCCATGTAGCCATACAATTTTTTTCCATCCCAATCTACATGCTGCCGAATGGCCATTGCATCGAACATTAAACTGCACACCAAACCATGTTCATTTTGACACTTTTCTTTTAGTACTCGGAAAACTTCTGAGCTAAACCCTGGTTCGGCATTAATTGAAGAATACCACTTAGCTATTGTTCGGACATGAGGATGGCAAGTCTGAAAAGTGTGTCAAAGTTATACGCTTTAGGAGACAAAAAATGCAAAGTCGTGGCGAATTAAGAAGGCGGTCATGGTACAGTTTTTTCAGTTTGGGGTTGGTGTATTTTTCTGTATAAGAACGATGTTTTTGAAATATTGCTCAATAGATCACCGTGCTCCAACTGAATAAGATTTTTTTTTAAATTCTCTTATGATATCTTTTAAATTAGCCACTTTTAACTTTAGTCTCTTTTGTTTTAATGTCATATTTCTTAATCGTTTTCTTGTTTCAGTTAGTTTCCATTGGGTTTTCTTAAGTTTTTCGGTAGTTATTTCGAAATCAGTTTTTTGTATTTTTTTCCGATATTGGGGGCGAAATTGGTGAGATAGCACGCTTTAAAACTCTCCTTACATTTGAAGTTGATGTTGACGGCCGTAAATGTGGTGGAAATGCTGCAAATATCAATAGAACTGCATCTTTTTTTTTAAATATCTTCGAAAAAGAAAAGAGTTATCATAATCATCTTCTTTGAAATGGTCACGACAAATACGACTGTGATTAGATAGTTTCCAGTTGTCTCTCCTGATTGCTTAAATCCATTTTTCTTTGAGTTCTGGATTGTTAGGAAAACGGTGGAAAGAAATTTTCATTCCCTCTACAGCTTCTGTTTTCTTTTTTCGGTTATTGCATCCGTACGCCAAACACATACCAATTTTAAAGCTGGATAAGTGTCCACACACAACAATTTACACACAAAAATCCACGCACAATAATTCACACACAATAACTAAAGTGAATAAACAAAACGCACTATATAATATTAAACAATAACTGAAAAAATTAAAAGAAACGCACAGATTATAGGTTAGTTACCGCTTCACGGGAAGGGAAATGATTGAAGTGGCAGGTGATATGGGTAACCAAAGAGTGGGGGTAAGTAGACACACTTCGTTTCTCCTCTAGGCCGCTCTATTACTTCTATACTCTGTGCATACGACTGACGCGTAGATTGGGTAGTTTCGTTTGTGCAGTGGAACGTGCGATCCAACTGTGACAGTTGTACTTTATATGTTCTAAAACAGCAAGAAGTAGAGGAGTATATTGTAAAAATTATGTTAGAAGGCCGCCAGAGGAAAAGAACTGATTAGATGTACTGTATATGAGGAGACATGAAGAAGGATACCTATCCAACTTAATTACTAAATACAGTAAACTCCCGGTTATCCGAAACGTCAAAAAATACTCAGTATTTTAAATGTAATTTTTCTACAAATAACTGTAATAAAAACAATAAATAATAAATACTGTAAATTGTATTTTTGAACCAAAATAATATTTAAGCAAACTGAGGTAAATTATAGCACGTAAAGTATGTCTACATGACATCAGCACTGCAGACAGGATTTTTACCGGTAACATGAGTATTTTCCTTAAAGCGATAGCCTACTACTAGGCCTACTGTTTATTTTGGCTACATCATCTTTGCTGCGAACAGTCAATTAGTACTGTATTGTGGTTGAATGGGTACAGTAGTGTCTCGGCCTTAATGTAGTTTTCATTTCGTTTTGTAGCTAATTAGCGTTACGTACCGGTAGTGGAAGTGAAATAATATTTAATAATGTCGTGTTAACGTAAATCCGTGGTCATAACCATCGAAGTGACGCCCACTGATGTACTTTTAGTTAAACGTCGGCGGAACATTTCGGTAAGAAAACGAATAGAAAAAAAACCAAAAAAAAAAATCTGACTTTTCAAAAAAATAATTAAACTGTAGGGAAAATATTTGACAATTAAATCGTACGAATAAAAGTTTTTAGGGCACAGTAATATTTTTTTAATAATAAAACACCTTTTTCCTTGTAATTTAAAAACCCCTGCTTATCCGAAATTGGCTCGCCCCAATTATTTCAGATAACCGGGAGTTTATTGCATCTATTAGACGATGAAAGGAAGTTTGAAGGATCAAATAGTTGTAGTTTTTTTGCAAGTAACTCAGTGAGTTTTGCATCATCGTCTTTGGAAAAACTCATTTTAAACTTCCAGACGCATGCGACAACTGCAGGTGACTGGTTCCAAAGCAGTCGATGCAGCCGACGCGTGCGACCTCTTGCGTCGGACGCATAATCGGTACCACTTCTTAAGAAATCCATTTGATGAGTAATGGCAGTGACGCATTCAGCGACTGCAGGCCGTAATCGCATGCGACGATCGCACAAACGAAATCGCGCCTTAAAGAAAATATTTTCTCCAAAGTTCAGATTTCTATTGTGGAAGTAGAAGAATTTTAGTGATGAGTGAGGAATTCAAAATTTTAAAGTGAGTGGTTACCTAATTTATTATTTTAAAATTTACAGATTGTAAAATTTGCAGTCTGAGTGCAGTCACTCAGTGAGGACTTTCCCATTTATATAGATGGGGGAAAATACAATATGTACAGATTTTCCTTAAAATTAAGAATAGAGTTTGTAGATTTTAGAATGTAAACAAGTTTAAAGTCTTAATGACATTAATATTGCAATTTATCTAATTTTAATTTCGTTCGATTTAAAGTGTAATTGGTACAATAACAATTTGGTTAGTAATAATAGTTACCATAAATTTTAATAAATGATCTATAAAGGAATTTAAATTCTACTAATTTAAAAACACCTGTTTTTATTGCATTACATGTTTATAAACAAAAACTAGAATGTTGCCAAATAAATACTGTCAAATATAATCAAGTATAAAAATTTGTTCTTTTGGTGTTTAGTTTGAAACTAATGACTATAGAGTTTTAGTATACTCAAACGGTTCGTTGGATTCATCCTAGTGAAATCGGCATAGCAATTGGCGAGGTTGAAGCTACCAACTTGGAATTTATTCATCCAGAGATGATAGTAATGTACTTGGAGATTGGATGGAAGTACCGGTTCACAGGCGGCTCTGTTTAATAACCAATCTATCTTTGTATATACCAAATTCATTTTAAGAACCAACTGCGAAGTAAACAATCAGTGAATGATGTCACAGCTCCAGAACCGTACGCACCAAAAGTATTATGTGATTTTCATAGTAGGCGTATGCGAAACGACTCGTGCTTAATACTCTTATTTTTTTTTTGTCATCAGTCTCTCGACTGGTTTGATGCAGTTCTCCAACTTGTTCTATCTTGCGCAAGTCGTTTCATATCTACATACCTGTAACACCCTACATCTTTTGTAATTTACTTTATATATTCTAATCTTTGCCTCCCTCTACAATTTACTCCCTCAATGTTACCCTCCATTATTGATAGCCCAATACCTGGATGTCTTAGGATATGCCCCACTAGCCTATCCCTTCTTTTGGTAAGATGCTTCCATATACTTCTTTTTTCATCCACTCGCCTAAGAACCTCTAAATTACTTATTTTGTCCACCCACCTAATCTTTAACATTTTCCTATAACACCACATTTCAAAAGCTTCTATCCTCTTCCGTTCTACAGCCCCTATCACCCACGTTTCACTTCCGTATAATGCTACACTCCAAACATAATGTTTTAAGAAATTTTTCCTAATATGTAAATCAATGTTTGTAGTCAGTAAGCTGTTTTTCATTTCAAAGGCTTTTCTAGCTTGAGCAATTCTACTCTTGATATCACTCGTGCTTCTACCATCCTTTGTTATTTTACTCCCTAGATAGCGGAATTCCCCAACTTCCTGTATGTTTTCGTTGCCTACTTTTAAATTTCCCGTCTCTTCTAAACCACTCTTGCTGCTGCACAACACTTTCGTTTTGTTCTTATTAATTTTCATGAAGTAATCCTTCCTCAAGATCTCATCCATTCCATTTAAGGCATCCTCTAGTTCATTCTTTGCCTCGGCTAATACTACTATATCATCGGCGAATCTCAACATTTTTATTGTTTCTCCTTGAATTTTTATTCCTACGTCAAATTTCTCCTTCACTTCATTTATAGCCTCTTCTATATACAAGTTAAAAAGTAGTGGTGACAAAGAACAACCTTGTCGTACACCTTTTCTTACAGCAGCCTCTTTTTCGTACCCCTCGATTCTCAAAACAGCCGTTTGATTCTTATACAGACTGTAGATAACTTTCCTTTCTTTGTATTTAATTCCTAGCCTTTTCAAAGTTTTAAACATTTTACTCCAGTCCAGATTGTCAAATGCTTTCTCTAAATCTACAAATGCCATAAAAGTAGTTTTATTTTTCTGTATCCTTTTCTCAATAATCAGTCTCAGAGCCAATATTGCATCTCGAGTTCCCATTCTCCTTCTAAATCCAAATTGGTCATCGTCCAATACTTCTTCTACTCGGTGTTCTATTCTCCTGTATATAATTCTTGTCAGTATCTTAGATGCATGGCATGTTAGGCTGATGGTTCTGTAATGTTCACACTTCTCCGCTCCTGACTTTTTTGGTATTGGAATCATAATATTTTTTTTAAAGTCCGATGGTACCTCTCCACTCTCATACATTCTGCACACAAGTTTGTATAATTTGTTTTGAGCAACTTTGCCACATCGTAATAATAATTCCGATGGTATGTTATCTATTCCTGGTGTCTTATTCATATTCATATCCTTAAGTGCCCGATCGAATTCTTCTCGTAGTATAGGGTCCCCTTTTTGATCTTCTTCAACATCAGTTTCTTGTTCTATCGCATCATATTCTAATTCTTTTCCCATGTAGAGTTGATTTATGTATTCCTTCCATCTTTCAGCTCTCTCTTGGCCATTTAACAATGGTTTACCACCTGCGCTTTGTAAATTAACAGCTTTCATCTTTCGTTCTCCAAAGTTTTCCCTTATTTTTCTATAAGCTGCGTCCACTTTACCAACTGCCATTTTACTTTCAATGTCCGTACATTTCGCTCTGATCCACTCTTCCTTCGCTTTCTTACACCTTTTGTTTATGGTATTTCTCTTACTATTACTATTATTTTATTTCTATTACTATTACTCTTATTTCTATTACTGTTATTTCTATTACTCTTATGTGCAGTTAATTCTTTAGCTTAACAACTAATTCCTCAAGGAACGCATGTCCATGAGTGACTTGAGTGCCCCAATTGGAGCGTAAATTAAATTTTAAAAAAATTATTATTGTTTACTAATTTTAAAACTCACTTTATTCTCAAAGATTTACCTTTTTGGTGTTTGTAAATAGAGGACTCGGGTGCATTAGCCATCACTATAAATTAATATCAACTTTTTCAGCAAAAATAAAAATAAACACACTTTTGTTCATACAGTCGAATAAAGTAATAACTACAATAAAATTACACCGTACATGAAACTAAAAGCACCATTCGAACTAGACGCACAATTAAACCGAACCGAACAGGTTAAAATAACAAAACTAACTAAATTGAAAACTCATTTAGGATCATAAAATTAAAAATGACACATACATGAAGAATTTGTAATATAAACATTGAATAAGCCTATAAACAATACGGAGTAGTATGCAACTGAATTCTAAACAAAATTAAGTGATAAGGGAAAGATTTTATTGACGTTAGGGAATGCGGTTATTCGTTATTATTGTTTAGCAGTTTATAAAAGTGTTGGTGTTCACCCGGTGACTAAATTGTGACGAATGCTAGGCTGTTACATGTATTTGTGTGGTATATTTACACGTACTACCACAGATGCAGTTTGTTGATTCGACAGTTGGTTCTTACCGTGAACTCACTATAGTCGATTTCACGTTCAGAATGCAGTACGGGAAGTTCATAAGCAATGTATTTCATATGGGAGTTTGAGCGCTACTACACTAACTAAAAATATCGACTCCGCGCCACATAACCTTCTCATTTACTAACTCCTATTTATTTATATCCTCATTTTAAAGATCAGGTATAGTCACTTGAGTCACGAGTTTCCCCTTGTTTGCAACGAGGGGTAAAGGGGGAAAAGCATCAGTGCGCATGCGCGACTGCTTTAATTTCAGTACGACAAACATAACTCGTATACTATACCCAGAGCATATATACAGTAAATCGCGGAACCTTTTTTAGGTTAACTGTACGAATATAACTGTTTGTTACCGTAAACACAAATGTCGGTTTCTCGTAAACGTGGTCAAACTATTCACAGTGCTGAACGAAATGTAACAAAATATTATAAAGTTGAAGCTAAACAAAAATGCGTAAACGCGCCTCTTAACAAAAGCCGTGAGCGAGCGGCTAACTACTGTGATGTTTCTCTTTCCACAATTCAAAAATAAAGAAGGAAATTAAGGACATGAAGAAGCTATTCTTCAACAGTTTTGTTGACACTTGGTATAAAAAGGAAACGGTTTGGTAGATACTTGAGAGACTGATAATGAAAACGCCGATGACAGTAATAGTAAAGAAGGCGATTCATTGGTAATTACATTAAATCAAACATTTTTAGTCATATAATTAAGCTATAGGCAATATTACAGGTTCATTTATTTCTTATTAGATTTATGAAGAAAACATATTCTCGGAATAAACCACAGCTTACAAAATGTATCTAGAAACTGCATGGTAGTGAAATGTACGAGTAGTGTCTCACTGTTGAGGTTGGCAGCACTGGAAATATTTCACTTCCCTTCTCACAGCCCATCCGTACGCAAAAGGCAATCTCGTGACTTAAGTATTTATACAGACAAGTATTACAGTAATGGAATATTTACCAATTTTATTGGTTTTTTAATTATTTCAGAGTAAAAAATAGTTATTGTTTAAACTGATGTCAATAGTTGTTGTTGTTTAGGTCAACAGCCGAAAGGCTGGTTTGAACCTCTAAAGGTTTTACTAAGTAAAACGAGGAGTGAGGTGGTTTACTATTGCCTTCCTCACTGAATGGAAAAGTATGCTTATCAGCATGCCGGGCCCTCTGAAAAGCACATATTTTCCACTCTGTAAATGACACCTTCACTTCATTCACCACAGGGTCTGGCTGTACAATGAAATTCATTACTTTCAGAGGAGATAACTCTGATTAGTGTCTTTTACACCTCTACCTCTTCTGTTCTTAAATGATTCAGTCATTTAATTGGCTGACCATATGATAAGAAACAGAACTATTTATTTTAGCCCTGCAACTAACAGATTGAGTGTAAATAATTTGACACTCCACCTGTCTGTTATGGGCAGGTCAATAGTTATTGGGATGAAAATATACTGTTCTCCAAATAAAAGTGACATATTCATTTCAATTGTCGGTATTTCTGTAAGGGACATAATAAATATCTTTTTATGTGACTATAACGACAAGAATGTCGTATAATTACGACAAAACTACACGCCTACAGCAAAAAGAGGTTATAAAACTACACATCACAATAAGTGATGTATTGTTTTATAGGAATTTTTTTTTTTTATAGAGTAGTTACTTTTATACGGATTTGAACGCTAGACAGTGGTTACCGGTGTACTTTGATGTTAGAGTTGAATTAAGCATACTCTCTCAGGAATCGTCGGCCTGGGTCTGTACAAGACTACATCTTATTTTCACGTCATATATCGTTCTCAACTCATTGGGTCATGGGGTTGCTTATTGTTTTGATTGAATAGATTGCAACGTACACACATTAGGGATTAAAAAAATAAAAATTCACTGGTGATTAAAGTAAAATTATTGCCGGCCGCATTGACGTAGTTGGTAACGTGCTCGCCTCTTATCATGCGGTCTTGGGTTCAAATCTCATTCAGGCACGGCATATTTTCATACGTTACAAAAATCATTTCATCCTTCACCGTCTGCATTAGGCATTAGCAGTAATTGCAGAACATCCGGACGTTAAACAAAAAAAGAAAAGATTAAAAAATGGGTTATATTATTCATTATCTACATTGGAAAGAAAGAGCCGTGTGAATATTTCACACCAGATTTTTTTTACTTTGTTTACGATGTTTTTTTTATTAATTTTTATCACTTAACTTGAAATATTACATTATATTTATGAAACATTTTACGTTGTTTTGCTGTTTCTAATTTCTATATTAGACCGGGCGAACTGCCGAGTTGTACACTGAGACGATAAAATACGGGTTACGCTATTATGATACAGGCCTATTTAAATACCCATACATCGTTCGATACGTTTTCACACGGACGATTATCTTTATATACACACTCACACCAACACACTAACATATTTCATTCTCTTTTCTCCTTCTAACTTCTGCTTACGTTTGTCCGTCATTTTAAATGCATTATTTACAGAAACCAATCATATGATTTCGTTTCAGTTTCGCAATAAATGCTTTTAAAAAAAACACCAGTCGTTCTGTTTACAGTTCGATAACCCCATACGTTTTGTTAGTTCTGTTGTTAATCGAATGCATATTCTGGTTTCCTTATAAAATTTTCTAGTAAATTACTTCTTGTATTTTATGGTTTTTTATTTTCTTTCGCTTTATAAGAATTTATAGGGTAGGAAAGTATTGTTTTCATGTCGATTTTTCGAAATTGATATTTTACCGAATATACGAATACACGTTTTCAGTCGCCCTGAACCAAAAAACAACATGTTTTTAGCGATTGGTGTCTGTTTACACACATTAATCGCTAATGTGTGTGTGTGTGTGTGTGTGTGTGTGTGTGTGCGCGCGCACACGCGCGTGCGTGTGTGAACAATACTCTTATATCTCAAGATGGAAGATAGTAGGTAGTTGAAACATGGAACAAGTTAAATACCACTACTAGACTCGCCGCGAAAATTTTCATAAAAATTGGTCAACCGGAAGCAATTTATTTCTTAATTACAATTGACCCACCGGGTTGGTCTAGAGGTAAAGTCGTCGCCGCGAGTCAGCTGTTTAACAGCTGATTTTTGGATACGAAGTTTCCTGGTTCAAATCTTAGTAAAGGTAGTTACTTTTATACGGATTTGATTACTAGACAGTGGGTACCGGTGTACTTTGATGGTTGGGGTTCAATTTACCATTTTCTCTCGGGAATAGTCGGCCTGGGTCTCTACAAGACTACACCTCGTTTACAGGTCATACACATCATCTTCATCTCATTGGGTCATGGGGTTGCTTATTGTTCTGAAATGAACAGATAGCAACGAATAGATGGGAGCTCACTTGATTGCTAGCGTAAGGAATTTGGGTGGAGGAGGATTGTTTGTACGATTCTCCTCCTCCTCCTATAACCTAGTAGTAATAATAATACTGTGACACTTATCGCTAAGGTCCGTTTCAGGATCTAGGTAATTAAATAATTAATACACTAAAGTTTACAATTACAAGTATTTATTACAACTAAAAGATTTACAAAATAAATAATAAACTAATTATAATGAAGTAATACAATAAATAACTTAATAATTTACTTAGCACTACTTTACAAACAATTATATAGAATGCACATACACAAACAACTGAATATAATGCACATACACAATAAGATAAATAACAATAGTGACCACTACAATGCCCGGAGGGTAGACCTCTTCTAACGTCCCGATAGCATATTCGTAATAAACACTCGTCAAAGATTAAACGAATACTAACTGACCGCACTTGGGCTCCCTTTATATAGGTAGATGAAAGAGGTTTCTCGAAAGACACAGAGATTCGATCAATAATCTTTTTTATTGCTTCTGGAAAAATCATAACTAATGTAAACAAGCCATAATTGGATAAAAGGTGTTACAGGTAACCAACCGACTTTCACAAATAGTTGTACAACAAAGATCCTACTTTATTATATCCTTTTATAACTAACTCTATTGTTACTTTATCACTCTATTATTTGCTATTTAACATCTTATGAATAGAAACCAATCCAGAAGCCTTTCGAACCATTTCCTTTTCGATATTGCCACAATACCATTAGTACGCGCTCTTCTAAAAATATTACTCACAAACCATTTCGAATAACTACTGTAGTACCAGGCCCCCTTGTACTGCATTCCGCACTAGCAAACAAGTCAGCTCCCAACTGTACACACAAAAGGAATAAAAATTTTTAAAAAATACAATAATTATTTCGCCATTTTCCTGAGCCCCACATCCGTTATATTCGCTGTGTATTCGCTCCAGTTAAAAACCCGCGTCTTCTAACTCATCTGTCTTGTATCCCCTCCAACAGTCGGAAATTATTGCGTTACATGATTCAGTTAAATTTAAACTATTCCAGTAACCTGAGGTTTCTGAGCAACCTTAGGTAGTGATTGGTTTAATAAATAAGTAACTGAGGATCTGCCCATAACAAGCAGGTGGAGTGTTAAATTATTTGTACTCGATCTGTTAGTTCCAAGGCTACAAAAAATAGTTCTGTTTCTTAACGCATGTTCAGCCTATTATATGACTGAAGCATTTCAGAACAGAAGAGGCGTAAAAGGGATAAGTCAGAGTTACCACCTCTGAAAGTAATGAATTTTATTATACAGCCAGACCCTGTGGAAAATGAAGTGAAGGTGTAATTTGCAGGGTGGAAAGTAGGTGCTTTTCGGAGGGCCTGGCATGTTGATAAGTATACTTTTCTATTCAGTGAGGAAGGCAATTGTAAACCCATCACTCCTCGTTTTACTTTGTAAAGTCTCTAGAGGTTCAAACCAGCCTTTCGGCTGATGAGGATGGTTGTTAATGCAGTACCGTTGACTTATTAAAGTGAAAACTTCTTTTGGCGCACCTTTCTAAACAGTGAACCTTTCTTTTGCGGTCTTTCTAAACAGTGAACGAAACTGAACCGTCACGCTCGGGTCGGTGACACTGAACGGGTATACTCGGTTCCAGTCGACATAAGCCAGCGAGTTCACTGTCTGAGCTGTCTCTCACCAGTCGTCACGAGCCACGTTTACTGTCTAACAAGGAGTGCATTGTTTTAAGAATTACGGTTAACTATTTTAAAATAAAATAATAATAACACCTTGTTTCTGATTCACCGAACTAACAACACACACACACACACAAACACTCACAATGATTTTATTATTTCTAAAGTATTCAGTTATTTCGAAAGATATTTTTAAACTAGTTTTTGCAGTAATTTTTTTCAGTGGTTCGATCTGATGTGTTGCTAGTTTTTTATTCCCTGCAAGAACGGTTAATTCGTCTTCGAAAGCTAAGCAG
The DNA here is from genome assembly GCA_035578175.1 of Catonia carolina. Taxonomy (NCBI): domain Eukaryota; kingdom Metazoa; phylum Arthropoda; class Insecta; order Hemiptera; family Achilidae; genus Catonia; species Catonia carolina. The sequence continues at coordinate 51,511,657 of JAQMRL010000006.1, read as the reverse complement.
TCGATTGTGATATTGTTTTTTTTTACTTTCTCTTGCCTTGTATGAATATACAGGAAAGGAAAGTATTGTTTTAATGTCGATCTTTTCTAAATCGAGTGAATCGCTTGAATTGAAAATTGTACGAGTAGAATTTTTAAAAATTTACAACTTTTATTTCAAGCGGATTTTTGTATAACGCTTAGTTTAGCGGCAATTAATGATTTTCTGTATTTTTTTGTCAAAATCGATAAAATTCGGGGTTTTTAAGATTGCGGCCTAAGTATGGCATTTTACAACAAAAGTGTTTATAATTATATTAAAAATAAAAATCTTCAACAACTTTTATTTCAAGTATTTTCTTGTACAGTTCTTAGTGTCAATAATTTTTCATATTTTTAGAGGTTGATTTTAATTTTTAATCATTTACTCATGATTAAAGTTAGGTTGTTTTTCATTTTACATTGTTTACTAATGATCTAACAAAAGTTATGATTTTCATTACTATATATACGAGTATATTGGCAATATAAAGTTGAGTGAGTGTTTAATACCAGATTTTTTTGTTCCAATCGCTTTGTGGTTGTTAACTTTTCTTCGTTCTTTGATTTTTTTCTCTATTACGCAATTGAAAAGTGTAGGAATCTTCATCTAGGAATCGATCTCCATTTTTTCAATAAATTTATCTTTTGATTTGTTTCTTGTCACTGTGATTTCAATTGTCTCTGACTTTTTTGTCTACTTTTAACTGGAAAGAGATTTTTTGTCTGTTGAATTATGTTTTTTTTAATCGATGAACTTTCTTCCTTTGATTTATGTATTAGTTTGTTTTAATACAATTTATATTAATGTCAATATTAATCTCTACTTCTTTAATTTAATTTACTGGTCATTTTAAACTTAAGTAACCCTAAAGTTCATTGTTTTATGTTGAATGTAATTTAATTCAAGTGACTTGGTGACTTACTCACTTACTTAGCAGTAGGTACTTACAATAACTTACTTAGTCACTAAGTGAATCTGTCTCTATTTCCACACACGCATGTGTCATTCGTTTATTTCTGATTCAGTGTTGGACGCTTTAAGAACGACACAAATCATTTATTATTTGTAGAAACTATGACTGAATTGTTGTAGTTATTTGTTTTAAAACGAGTAGCTTTCTATTAATGTACTTTAGTTTTAAGGAGTAATTATTGTTGATTATACAGAGTGATTTTTTTTAGTCCTTTTACCAAATTGTTAATGTCTGGTAAATTTTTTCTAAGAAAGAGAAATTTGGTTTTGTGACACAAAGTTGGTAGCCCTACTCTACCGGTATAGATACGGTAGTATGAGTTGATTCTTCTTGAGCTGTGTAAAATTGTGTGCCGTTTTCGGTCGTGTTACGAACAGAATGTCTTTTACCCTAGAACAATCGCTTGTTTAAATCTGGAGGCTGAAGTTCTTGGATTAATCGTACGCGATACGGATACAATTTAAATTTTTAGCAACTTTCTGAACACTCAAATATGACAAACCAACTTGCGAGGAAAGTTTTCGTAAATTTTTCCGTGGAGAATTGAGCAATCTTGTTTTCACATTCTCTAAAACGTCATCTGTCAAGAGAGTTGGTCGACCACTACGTTTTCTGTAGCAAACACTACCTCTCTCTCGAAATCGGTTTGCTAGCCTCGAAATTGACATTTTTTTCTGGTGGAGGAACACCAAAAAAATTAATTTGAAATGATTCTTTTACACTCGCGTACGATTTCGTAGCAAAATATTGTTCTAGAATGAAAACCTGCTGTTCTAGGGTAAAACACAACCGGAAACGGCACAAAATTTTACACAGGTCAACGAAAATTAATTCAAACTGCCGTATCTATACCGGTTGAGTAGGGCTACCAACTTCGTGTCACAAAACAAAATTTCCCTTTCTTAGAAAAAATATTACCAGACAACAATTGGGTGTAACAGGACTAAAAATCACTCTTTAGTTCTCTGTATTATTGTTTGTTATCTCTCGCGGTGTTTAGGTCTTCTGCTGAAAGGCTGGTTTGAATATCTAAATGATTTACTTATTAAAACGAGAGGTAAGGAGGTTTACCATTGCTTTCCTCACTGAGTGAAAAGGTATGCTTATCAGCATATAACCCTCTGAAAATCATCTATTTTCCATCCTGCAAATGACACCTTCACTTCATTCACCACAAGGTTTGGCTGTATAATGATGAAGTCATAACTTTCAGAGGAGATAACTCTGACTAGTGCCTTTTACACCTCTTCCTCTTGTTTTCTTAAATGCTTCAGTCATATAATTAGATCCTCATATATATGTCATGTAAAAAATGATATTCTAAGAATAGTGACAATAATAAAAAAATTCGTAATTTTGTAAACTAAAGAAGGTTAAGAGAACAACTACGATTACATTTTAACTAGGAAATTACTTACTTCTGAATAAATTTATGTATCGCAATATTTTATTCATTTCTGTGGGAGTGATTGATTTTTAAGTTTGTTTCCTGTTTTATGTTTTTCTTTAAAGTTCTTCTTTCAAGTGACAATACACTAATAATTAGTTAGTGTTATGTCGGGCGATTTTTGGATTTCTTCCAATACGTATTACAATGCCAGACTATTGTATTGCCAACTGCAACAAATAAATACCAATACAGTTTTTGTTTTGTTTTCTCTTCATTTTTTTTAACTAATTAAAGTTTTAACTTCTCTTACATTTTTTGTATTTAAGGAACTTGTTTTATGTTACATTCACTTCTTTTGAACGAAATTGGAGAAGTTGATCAGTTTTAATGTCAAGTCGTAGTTCATTTGACTGGTTAGCTTTAGATCCAGGATTTTTTTAATCCCTAATTTGTGTACGCTGTAATCTGTTCAATTCAGAACAATAAGTAACCCCGTAACCCAATAAGATGAAGATGATATGTATGACATGTACAGACCCAGGCCGACCATTCCTAAGAAATTATAGTTAATTGGACCCCAACCATCAAAGTACACCGGTAACCACTGTCTAGTATTCAAATCCGTACAAAAGTAACGGCCTTTAGTAGGATTTGAACCAGGAACCTTCGTCTTCGAAAATTAATTGTTAAACAGCTGACTCGCAGCGTCGACTTTACCTCTAGACCAACCTGGTGGATTTATCCAATAAATAGTAATAGTAAAAGACCGCCTCCGTAGCGTAGTGGTTAGCGTGTTCGCCTGCCACGCGGAGGTCCCGGGTTCGATTCCCGGCCAGGGTCTGGAAATTTTCACGTGTCAAATCCCACAGTTAATGTTTCAAAACCCACCGTAGTCGCTAATAACCAAGCAGTTGATGCGACTTTAAATTAAAAAAAAATATATAAAATAATTGTAAAAACTTTTGTTGAGAGTATTTAAACTTGTTTTTTAAATTCATGTATTTAACGTCGCATCAACTACATCGGTCATTAGCGACGACGGTGGGGTGTAACTATATTCACAGGAGGATGAAATGATTTTTTGTAACGTATGAAAATATGTCGTGCCTGAGTGGGATTCGAACCCAGGACCGCATGATGAGAGGCGAGCACGTTACCAACTGCGCCAATGCGACCTGCGGTATTTAAACTTGCTTTATTTAATTCATAACTTAGATATAAGTGTGATGTGATTATGAAAGACACTCTTCTTTCCTCCTGGTTCAAGCATCACTGAATTTTAACTAATATTTCAAAATATAATTTAATTTTTTCCCTCGTATAGAGAAAATTTTAACGTGAAGTGACTTTAGACGTTTCTGGAAGCTCTTTTTGCAGCTTACATTATCACCATTTTCTCACTAGACTTTTCTTCTTTCTTCTGTCCAACAGGTGTTCTGTTCTTGTTCTTTATGGAAGACCTTAGAGTCCGTTATTAATTGTCTGAATTTGGTTCGGTTAATTAAGTTTTCTCAGTTTATTCCGGTTTTCTCATTATCCTTTCTGACTTCTTTAAACCTCTTATCCGACACCTTAGGTCTATTGTTTAGTGTCTTAAATTTTATTTTGTCAACCGGTTGTTATCTTTTCTATTCAGGTGTCCGTAAAATTTTAGTCTTCTTTTTCTGATCTTTTCCATTAATCGTTCATTTTCCTTGTACAGTTCTTTTCGACCTCGTAACCTATATTGGTCGTCTACAGTCTTCGGGCCCGTTGTGGAGGATTTTTCTGTCAAATTTCTCTGTTTCTCTTAGACCAACCTTCCTGATCATTCTAAGGCACTCACTCGTGTACAAACACTCTGGTGTTATTACAGTATTATAATGTCTAATCTTGGCTTGTCTTGAAAGTAATTTCTTCTTACACAAGTGGTGAGTTCCTCGAAATGCACCGGCCATCTTTCCTCGTCTGTTTTTGTTCGCTTCATTTCGCTGTTCTGAATTGTATTATCTCCCCGAGGTACTTGAAGCTATCAACTTCCCCAATTTTTCAGTATTGTGTCTTCAGGTGACGTGGGGCTGTTTTGATGTTCGATATATTTTTACTTTCTCTTGCCTATATGCATATATAGGAACGAAAGTATTGTTTTCATGTCGATTTTTCGAAATCGAGTTTTTACCGGGTCTACACGTTTTCAGACCCCCTGAACCCAAAAAACATGTTTTTAGCGATTGGTCTGTGTGTGTGTGTGAACAGAATATCTTAAAAACGGAATATCGTACGAACTTGAAACTTAAGTTAGATGCCACTAGAGGACCCGACACGAACATTTTCATCAAAATCGGTCAACCAGAAGTAGTATTTATTCGTGTCATTTTTCACTTTTTTGCGACCTCAAAAACGGGTCCTACGATTTTTTTACATCGCCTCATTTACTAAAATTTGTATGCTCTCATCATGCGGTCCTGGGTTCGAATCCCACTCAGGCACGGCATATTTTCATACGTTACAAAAAAAAAAATCATTTCATCCTCATCACACACAGTTACACCCCAACGTCGTCGCTAATGACCTTGATGTTGATGCGACGTTAAATAATAATAATAATAAAAAAAAAAAAAAAAAAGTTGTAGAACATTTTTAAAACTTTTATCTGAAACATTTTTTTGTATAACGCTGAGTTTAGCAGTAATTAACGATTTTCTGTTTTGTTCTCACGAAAACGTGTAAAAAATCGACTTTTTTAAGATTTCAGCCTTAGTATGCATTTTACGACAAAAGTATATAAAATCAAATTTATAAGAAATCAAACGATCTACTACTTTTATTTAGAAAATTTTTCTCTACAGAGCCTAGTTTAGTGTGAAAGAGTGATTTTCCGTTTTTTAAGCCAATCTGAGGTTGATTTTCATTTTGCGTCTTTCACTTATGATTGAAATTAGTTATATTTATTGAGGTTAGTTTTTTGTTAATTTCTAATGTTTTATTACTTAGATTATATTGTTTATTATTTGCATTGGCAAGAGAAAGTCGTGTGAGTGTTTCACACCAGATTTTTAGTTTTCTCGAAGGAAATCTCTAGTCCTGCTTTTTCTGTTTGTTCTTTTAACACGTAATGTGTTGTATTGCTGTTTCTGTGTTCCTAGAAACGATTGCTAGGTCGTCTGAAAAAGTAAGACTGTTTATTTTTATGCCGTTTATTTTTTGTGTACTTGATTAAAATATAATTTTGTACAATACCGTAAATAAAATTTTAAATAAAGACACGAGATTCGTCGAAAAAACTCGAGCACCGTCGTCACTGATTTGTACAGATAAAATCAGACAGATCAGATCCCAAATTATTAAGAAAAGTTTAAGAATCCTAAAACCAAACCAAGAAGGATTTTTAGATTTGATTCAAGTGGACCAATGAGGCCACAAGAGCAAAAAATAAATAAATAAAATTTTAATTTTAATACTTAAATCCTTCATTGTTTTAAACATGTGGCGACAGTCAACTTTCACAAATTCCGTAAACCTAAATTTTATGATATTCCGTAAACTTTTATAATTTTCGGAAAGTAGGTTATACAATTTAGGAGCCAGGTAACAGAAATATCTTTGAAGTATCGTTTTTGTAGCTCTGTAGAAGGAAAAATCCTTTAATAAACCCTTTTTAATTGAAGTAAACTTGACAGAATAATTTTATTGTACCTATCTTATGTTCTGTCTTAAAATTAGTACAGTAATTAAATGTTGGGTTGAATTTAAGTATCCACAATTGTAATAGTAAAAAATTAAGGGAACTTAAATTACAACAGTCCATGTAATAAAAAATAATTTGGGTATGAAATATAAACTAATTTAATTGATTTTACAAGTAACATAAGGTATTTCTGGCATAAAATTTACAACGCAACACAATTTAAAAATCTGTGCCACTAAAGAGTACGTTTACATACATGTAAACATGCGATGTGTATCACTTTATAAAATTGCAGGTTTGCCAACTTAGGCGTGAATTAAATATCGATGAGATCATGGGAGTAGAGAAATTACTTAGACCAGGCGGAACATACTTGCTTCACTCTTTTAGTAATATATTAAAAATTTGGCAACTTTTTGTAGGGTATCCTTGAGACAACCTAAATTCCTCTTTTTCTAATATTTGTTGTTTTTTTAAATTTTATGACTGTTTAATTTAATAAAATAAACGAAAATTTCGGATTTTTACTTCCCTGTATAATATTTTTTCTACTACAAATTTTTTTTTATTCGGTTTGAAATTTGTTTTTACTAGACTGCGTCATATTTGGTTGATACATTTTGAAATCAACCTTTTATTCTAAATCATATTAATTTTTTCCTTTTTTTGTTATTTTACATTATTTTGACCTACGGAAAAATCTCTTTTTATTTATTGTTTCAAAAATGTTAAGTTACTTTAACTCTTTCAGTGCTGAAACAATATTTAAAATTTTGATCTAAAGCCATTTAATGTGAATAAAGGTGTACGAAAAATGCCAGTCCTTATTTCGAAAAATTTCAGGCATAAGCCTGCCATTGCCAACCAAAATTTTAAGGTCACAGAAAAAGAAAATTTCTTGTTAAAAATTAATTTTTATTGTGTTCCTAAAAAAAGAAATCGTTCTAACCCTAAAAATATTCAATATAGGCCTAGTTTTTTTTAGTTTATTTTTAAAGTCGCATCGACAGCTTGGTCATTAACAACTACTGAAGGTTTTGGTACCTTAACGGTAATTTTAACGTGTTAAAATTTCCAGACCCTAGCCGGGAATCGAACCCGGGACCTTTCGCTTTGTAGGCTAGCGCGCTAGTATTTCGGAGGTGGTTTCAAAACACATTATTCCATTAATTGTTTTTGTAAATATTAGGTTATCCAGACGTTGGCACTTTATGCTTAACTTACGGGCGTCCGGTAAATCGGATGTTGTCACTACGTAACTATATCGACGTCCTGTTTTCCGGACGTCGGTACTGAAAGGGTTAAATAAGATAAATTAAATTTTACTGTTAGTGCCAAATAGCAAGACAATATTGTTTGCATGTGAGATTTGTACAAGGGTAGTAAAGTTAGTTTTTGATTCCTTTACTAACTTTTTTAGCTGTTTTTAATTTCGTTTACCCTATTTAATATATAGGGAAGGAAAGTATTGTCTTCATGTCGATTTTTCGAAATCGTGTCGTCACCAGATATATACATTTTCAGACCCCCTCCCTGAACCCAAATCATCCTTTCGGGAACATAGAATAATTTTCCTATATTGAAAGAAAGTTAAGTGTAATGTTTATGCTGTGTTTTTGTTATTTAGTTCATCAGCCGAAAGGCTGGTTTGACCTCTAGAGGCTTTACTAAGTAAAACGAGGAGTGAGATGTTTTACAATTGCCTTCCTTACTGAGTGGAAAAGTATGCTTATTAGCATTTCAGGCTCTCTGAAAAGCATCTACTTTTCACCCTGCAAATGACACCTTTACTTCATTCACCAAAGGGTCTGGCTGTATAATAAAATTCGTTACTCTCAGTGGAGATAACTGTGACTAGTATCTTTTACACCTTTACCTCTTCTGTTCTTAAATGCTTCAGTCATAGTAATTGGTTGACAGTGTGATAAGAAACATAACTATTAATTGTAGCCGTGACACTAGCAGATCGAGTGCTAATAATTTAATACTCCATTTGCTTGTCATGGGCATATATACTGTGTTATCTTAAATAATTTTTCTAAATTTTTGAATTTTTTTACAGGCCCAAGTAAATACTCCGTGCGATGGTTTATTAAGACCTGGTGATAAAATTCGTAAAATTGCTGATTACGACGCAAGAGATATTAGGCATCAGGATGCACAAAACCTTTTTCACAATGCTGGAAATTCAATTAAACTTGTCGTTCAAAGGTATGTACCTCATTTTTGTTCATCATGTAATATATATATTAATTTCTGGCTAATTGTTTTTCGTAGTGTTGGACTGGAAACGTAATATACGTTCCTTACTCCTGACTTTACCGGTTGTCGGCTTTGGATAAAATGGAGATAACTGCCAATTAATCAGTGCAAATTTTAGCAGTTGCTTTTATTATAATCTAAATTCTCTTACTAGATTCACACACAGAACTACAAACTTACACGTATACTCGGTTCACCGTAAGAAAGGTATCTCAAGTAAACAAATAATGACGTCACTGAGCATGCGCATTATTTAAATATGTGTACACGCTGATTAAAAAGTAATAACAAAATACTTTCAAAATTATTATTATTATTTTTTTTTATTCCTAATTTGTGTACGTTGCAATCTGTTAAATTTAGAACAATAAGCAACCCCATGACCCAATGAGATGAGGATGATGTGTATGACGTGTAAATGAGGTGTAGTCTTGTACACACCCAGGCCGACCATTCCTGAGAGAGTATGGTTAATTAAACCCCAACCATCAAAGTACACCGGTAATCACTGTCTAGTATTCAAATCCGTATAAAAGTAACTACCTTTACTAGAATTTGAACCAGGAACCTTCGTCTCCGAAAATCAGCTGTTAAACAGCTGATTTTGGCGACGACTGTACCTCTAGACCAACCCGGTGGGTTAAAATTATTTAAGTATAAAATTAATAATAATAATAAGTATAAAATATTCAAGTATAACATTTTTATTTTTTTTAATAATTCCTAATATATTATGTACGTTACAATCTGTTAAATGCATAACAATAAGCAACCCCATGACCCAATGAGATGAGGATGTTATGTATGACGTGTAAATGATGTGTAGTCTTGTACAGACTCAGGCTGACCAATCCTGAGAGAGTATAAATGTTTTTAAAAGTATTTTTATAAATGAATTTTTTATAAATAAAAATTTTAAAAAACGTGGTCACAAATAAATAATAAATAAAATAAATATGGTTACAAATTATACGTATTACCTCTGATCTGTATGACGAAACAAGAGTACTTTAAAAGTAAACATTTTTATTTTAATTAGTCATCTAATATTAGTTTAGTCACTCGTTATTTCACAATTGAATTTAACGATGACTTATCCAAACCCATAAATCTCTCTCTCCACATTTTTGACAAAGAACATGTCGTCGTTATATTATACTACCAGTTCGCTTTTGACATCGTATTGTCTCGCACCGTTCTTACGTACATTATAATTTATTTTCAATTAGGAATTTTGTGTTGTATTTTTTTGGTTTTTTCATTTCTATTTATCGTTTAATTCTGCATATGGTTAAAAGCTGCCCATAACAAACAGGTGGACAGTCAAATTATTTACTCTCAATCTGTTCGTTGCAGGGCTAAAATAAATAGTTCTGTTTCTTATCACATGGTCAGCCAATTAAATGTCTGAATCATTTAAGAACAGAAGAGGTAGAGGTGTAAAAGACACTAATCAGAGTTATCTCCTCTGAAAGTAATGGATTTCATTATACAGCCAGACCAAATATCACCATTGAATGAAGTGAAGGTGTCATTTGCAGAGTGGAAAATACGTGCTTTTCAGAGGGCCCGGCATGCTGATAAGCGTACTTTTCTATTCAGTGAGGAAGGCAATGGTAAACCACCTCACTCCTCGTTTTACTTAGTAAAACCTCTACAGGTTCAAACCAGCTTTTCGGCTGATGACCTAAACAACAACATGGTTAAAAGCACGTATCAGTTATCATTGTGATGTTTTCGTTAAAAAAGTTGCATTTTTTCTGAGTCACCGCTTTATCAGCTGATTCAGTAATTGCTGTTTGTTTACTCGAGATATCTTTCTTACGATGAACCGAGTATAGCAGCTGTCGTTAACACTCTTACGGTAGTAGCATTTACTATTATTACTAAATAGAAAATTAAGTGATAAGAATTTTACTTCATCGTTTTGTTTCTCTCCTTTACTTCTCATTTAATTATAAACTATCGATTATAGGTTTAGCCCTTTCTTACCCAGTGAGGCATAGAAGTCACATTGGAGTGAAATAACAGACATAAAAACTTTAATTGTTAGCGACTACTTTTTATTAAAGAGCGCTGGATGTGGTGTAATAATTTTCTGTACCCTAGCCAGGAATCGAACCTGAGACCTCCGCTTTGCAGTGTAAGATGCTGACCACTACGCCACGGACGCGACCATTAGTTTCTTTTTACTTTCTCTTGCCTATATGAATATATAGGAAGGAAAGTATTGTTTTCATGTCGATTTTTCGAAATCGAGTTTTCACCGGATCTATACGTTTTCAGACCCCCTGAATCCAAAAAACATGTTTTTAGCGATTGGTCTGTGTGTGTGTCTGTGTGTCTGTGTGTGTGTGTGTCTGTGTGTGTGTGTGTGTGTGAACAGAATATCTCAAGAACGGAACATCGTACGAACTTGAAACTTGAAACTTAAGTTACATACCACTACCGGACGCGACACGAACATTTTCATCAAAATCGGTCAACCGGAAGTAGTAGTTTATTCGTATAATTTTTCAGTTTTTTGCGATTTTCTCAAAAACTGGTCCTACGATTTTTTTTAAAATCGCCTATTTTACTCAATTTTCTATTCTCTACAAGATAGGGTAGGCGCCATGTTTGCTGAAATTCTCGGTGAGGCTGTTTTCACGTAAAAACGTTGTTTTTTTAAGATTACGGCTTTAATATAAATTTCAGCGCAAAAACTTATATAATAAAAGTTGTAGAGAATTTAAAAACCTACAACTTCTGTTTCAAACATTTTTTTGTATAACGCTTAGTTTAGCGGTAATTTGCGATTTTCTGTTTTTTTTCTCACGAAAACGTGAGAAAAATCGATTTTTTTTAACATTTCGGTCTTAGTATGCATTTTACGACAAAAGTGTATATAATAAAAGTTATAGAAAATTAAAAGATCTACAACTTTTGTTTAGAGCATTTTTCTCTACAGAGCCTAGTTTAGCGTAAAAGTGTGATTTTCCGTATTTTTAAGCCAAACTGAGTTCGATTGTCATTTTGCGTCATTCACTCATGATTTAAATAAGGTTATGTTTTTGAGGTTAGTTTTTGTTTATTTCTAATATTTTATTAATAATGTTAGGTTTATTATTAATTATTTTCATTGGCAAGAGAAAGTTGTGTGAGTGTTTCACACCAGATTTTTAAAGTTAGTTTTAGTCTTAAATATTCGTGTTCATTTACTAAAATTCTTCGAGAATGTTGAATGTACGTACAAGTATATTTTTTAGGCTGTAAATACTGATTTTGTCCATTTTACCAATATTTTTGAATTGTAACCTTTTTTAAGTCTTAAATAATTTTTGGCTACAAATCTAAGCAAGAGAATTTTGTTTAGGAAGCCTGCACATAATTTTTACTTTCTCTTGCCTATATGAATATATAGGAAGGAAAGTATTGTTTTCATGTCGATTTTTCGAAATCGAGTTTTCACCGGATCTATACGTTTTCAGACCCCCTGAACCCAAAAAACATGTTTTTAGCGATTGGTCTGTGTGTGTGTCTGTGTGTGTGTGTGTGTGTGTGTGTGTGTGTGTGTCTGTGTGTGTGTGTGTGTGTGTGTCTGTGTGTGAACAGAATATCTCAAGAACGGAACATCGTACGAACTTGAAACTTGAAACTTAAGTTACATACCACTACCGGACGCGACACGAACATTTTCATCAAAATCGGTCAACCGGAAGTAGTAGTAACTTAGTTTATTCGTATAATTTTTCAGTTTTTTGCGATTTTCTCAAAAACTGGTCCTACGATTTTTTTTAAAATCGCCTATTTTACTCAATTTTTGATTCTCTACAAGATAGGGTAGGCGCCATGTTTGCTGAAATTCTCGGTGAGGCTGTTTTCACGTAAAAACGTTGTTTTTTTAAGATTACGGCTTTAATATAAATTTTAGCGCAAAAACTTATATAATAAAAGTTGTAGAGAATTTAAAAACCTACAACTTCTGTTTCAAACATTTTTTTGTATGACGCTTAGTTTAGCAGTAATTAGCGATTTTCTGATTTTTTCTCACGAAAACGTGTGAAAAATCGATTTTTTAAAGATTTTGGCCTTAGTATGCATTTTACGACAAAAGTGTATATAACCAAATTTATAAAAAATTAAAAGATCTACAACTTTTATTAAGAGCATTTTTCTCTAAAGAGCCTAGTTTAGAGAGAAAGAGTGATTTTCCGTATTTTTAAACCAAACTGAGTTCGAATTTCATTTTGCGTGTTTCACTCATGATTGAAATATGGTTATATTTTTGAGATTAGTTGTTTGTTTATTTCTAATGTTTTATTACTAATGTTAGGTTTATTGTTAATTATTTATATTGGCAAGAGAAAGTTGTGTGAGTGTTTCACACCAGATTTTTACTTATTCATGTTGTTGGAACTTTGATACCATCAAGACCAATGTGACATATGTGTCACACTTTTTTGTCACGCCATCAAAAAAAGGCTAAAGGTCTAAAAGTGATTTTATTTCACTTAAATGTCACTAAAGTGTATGAAACAATGTAGTCTACACATATTTGTTTGTGTAAAGTTAAAAAATTTGGGATTGAAAGGGTTCATTGCTTTTTCTAACTGTAACTGATTAACGGTGCGAGTTTTTTTTATTTGACAAAATTCACAATCAGTTATGTTTAACTTTTAGTAATAATAGTTATGATAAAAAAATAATAACACTGACATGAGTATGGAAGTGTTCAGCGACCCTTCTCTACAAATTACACACATAAACAGTATTGATAACAGTAGTTATGAAAATGAAAGAAAATATAAAATTATTTACAGAGAAACATAAACAAATATTAAATGATATTAGAAAACAAAACAGAAACTAACAAAAAAATTAATTAATAATTACGTATTATCATTTGTTAACATTTTAGTTGTGTTATAATAAGTTTTAATTTTTATTTACATTTATATTCTGTCTGTTTTTTTTGTATTTATTTTTATTTATAATTTTATACTAACGTGTTTTTTAATGTTATTTGATCATTTTCTTTTTTGTGTAGCTTATTTTTCTATGTAGTAAGTGATGTAGTATTGGTATTAACTGTTTTTTCTTTTTCTTTTTTTATCAGTGCTATTGTTGTATTATTTTGTGCTATGTATTTTTGTAATTAAGAGTAATCCTCCTCCAAGCACGGGGTTTGCTGTTTTGGAGAAGTAATAAAAGAAATAAATTAAAAAAATTTACCACAGGGTCTGGTTTATAAAACCAGACCCTGGTTTATAAAACCAGACCCTGGTTTATAAAACCAGACCCTGTGGTAAATTTTTTTGTAAATTTTTTTTCTGAAAGTAATGAAGTCTGTTCTTAAATGATTCAGTCATTTAATTGACTGATCATATTGTCACCGGATGGCGACATTAAGTGGCTAACCTTATTAGTTTGGTGGCCCTGAAAAGGGGCGTTTAAGCGGTAGTCGTCTGTCGTAGTCGTCGTGGCGGTCGAGGAGCTGGGCGACACGGCGTGTCGTCGTCCAGCGGAGACGTCATCTTCTTCCCTCGCAGCAGTGCGTCGATGGCTGCTTCGTCGGGTCCGGTGGGAGTAAGGCTCGGTCGAGGGACCGCTGTGGGCATCGCTCGCGTCAGCGGGCGTGCAGCGCTCTTTATATAGCTGCCGGGAGCGCTGTGGTAGAGAGCGACTACTGGCTTGGCCTTGATGACAAAGCCCTCTGTCGGTGGGGAGCCGAAAGGTTTGTCGCTATGCCGTCAAAGGGCCTACCGCGCCGACAAAGGCCGGAAGCAGTATTGAAGGCCGGCAGCACAGTAAATGATTTATTAGAAGGGATGGCGGTGACAATATGGTAAGAAACAGAACTATTTTTGTAGCCTTGGAACTAGTAGATCGAGTGCAAATGATTTAACACTCCACCTTTCTATATGGGTAGACAAAAAAAAAAATCAGTAAAATATTTTAAAGTCATTTTTATTTCCTGCCCGATTGGTATGATTGTGTATAATCGTCTATGGCATAGCCAGGGTTGCCAACTTGCTTTCAACAGGTAATTAACTGTCACATACTCGTGAAATGTCATTGTTAATTATCCGTCTTGAAATAGATATTATATAAATGACACTGCTTAATTAGTTTCACTTATTTAAACTCTTATTAATTAATGTGTTTGAAAAGAACATTGATGACATTTTTCACGTTTTATTTTAAATCGTAATGTACCGTATGTGATCCGTGTGAAAATATCTGATTTTACTCAAAACTACCGACAGTATGTCCTTACTTGAAAAAAAATATATATATATATATATATATATTTGGTTTAACGTCCGACTGTTCTGCAATTACTGCTAATGCAGACGGTGAAGGATGAAATGATTTTTTGTAACGTATGAAAATATGCCGTCCGTGAATGGGATTCAATCCCAAGACCGCATGTTGAGAGGCGAGCACGTTACCAACTATGTTACTTGAAAAAATAACCTAACTTTACTTTTTACGTAGAGCTACACGACACATCCCTTTTATTTTATTTTGTACTTTCTCTTGCTTCTATATGAAAGTATTGTTTTCATGTCGTTTTTTCAACATCGAGTTTTCACCGGAAATACGTTTTCAGGCCCCTGAACCCCAAAAACATGTTTTTAGTGATTGGTGTGTGAAGAAAATATCTCAAAACGGAATAGCGTACGATCTTGAAACTTAAAACTTAAATTTGGTACCACAAGGGGACCGTATTCGATTATTTTCATTAAAATTTATCAACCGAAAGTTTATCGTGCAATTTTTAACTTTTTGCAAATATCTCAAAAACGCCTACTGCGATTTTTTAAAATCACCTCACACTATACTTTTTATGCTCTTCAAGATTGGGTTAGTGCCGTGATGCTGAACTTCTTCGGGGAGCTGTGCTCTCAAGTTAAAAAATTGTTTTTTAAGATGCGGTCTTAATATGAATTTTTGGGCAAAAACATATATTATAATTAAAGTTGTAAAAAATTTGAAATCCCTTCTTCTTCTGCCCTTCAAGGTTAGGTATTTGTATTCCTACCTGTTCCGAACCTCTGACATCTGCCCATCTCTTCCTCGGGCGTCATCAGTCTCTCCTCCCCCCTTCAGTTTGTAATCCAGCGCCTGTTTAGGTACTTATTCTCGCTCATCCTGTCCACATGCTCTATCCACTGTAATTTATTTTCCAGTGCCCTATCATTTATGGCGAAGATGTTAAGCTCTTTCCTTATCTCTTTATTCCTATAAGGTCTTCTCTACTACATCCATATGTTTGCCGTAAAATTTTCAGATGCCTGCAGTCTGCTCGTATCTGTCTTTGCTAGCACCCAGGTTTCGCTACCATAAATTAGAGGGTTGGTACTGCTATTGTTTTATAAAATATCAACCTCGTATCCCTACTGGTGATGTTTTTTTAAGAATCTGTGGATAGTCTCGCATACAGGCTATGTTGGAATCGGTGCATCTTATTGAAGGCATCTTTACCTTCCTGATTTGTTACGTTGCAACCCAGATACTAAAATTGGGATACCTGTTCCAGAATATTGTTCTCTATAACAAATTTTGGTCCTGACTGGATCCTTTCCTTTCAACGCCATTACCCTCGTCTTCTGTGTTGAATTTAAAATCTACAACTTTTAACTTTCTCTTGCCAGTATGAATGTATAGGAAGGAAAGTACGTTTTCAATTCGATTTTTCGAAGAAGTTTTCATCGGATCTACACGTTTTCAGACCCCTGAACCCAAAAAACATGTTTTTAGCGATTGGTGCGCGCGTGTGCGTGTGTGAACGGAATATCTCAAGAACGGAACATCGTACGAACTTAAAACGTAAGTTAGATACTACTACCGGACCCGATACGATTCATCAAAATCTGTCCACCAAAAGTGGTTGCCATTTTTAATTTTTTTTGCGATTTGAAACGGCATGTACAATTTTTTTTAAATCGCCTAATTTACTAAATTTTTATGCTGTAGAAGACAGGGTAGGCGTCATGACTGCTGAAATTCTTGGAGAGGCTGTTTTCTCGTAAAAAATGTTATTTTTTTAAGATTGTGGCTTTAATATGCATTTTAGCGCAAAAATGTACCTATATAATCAAAGTTGTAGACAATTAAAATCCTACAACCTTTATTTCAAACATTTTTTTTGTATAACGCTTAGTTTAGCGGTAATTAGCTATTTTCTAATAGCTAATTTTTCCAAGAAAATGTGTAAAAATTCGATTTTTTTTAAAGATTTCAGCCTTAGTTTTCATTTTACGACAAAACTGTATGTAAACAAATTTATTTAGAATATTTTTCTCTACAGAGCCTAGTTTAGCGTGAAAGAGTGATTTTCCGTATTTTTAAGTCAAACTTAATTAATTAGAGGTTAATTTTCATTTTGCTTCTTTCACTCATGATTTAAATTAGGTTATGTTTATTGAGGTTCGTTTTTTGTTTGTTTCTAATGTTTTATTATTAATGTTACCCACCGGGTTGGTATAGAGGTAAAGTCGTCGCCAAAATCAGCTGTTTAACAGCAGATTTTTGGAGACGAAGGTTCCTGGTTCAAATCCTAGTAAAGGCAGTTACTTTTATACGGATTTGAACACTAGACAGTGGTTACCGGTGTACTTTGATAATTGGGGTTCAATTAAACATACTTTCTCAGGAGTGGTCGATCTGGGTCTGTACAAGACTACACCTCATTTACACGTCATACACATCATTCTCATCTCATTGGGTCATGGGGTTGCTAATTGTTCTGAATTGAACAGATTGCAACGTACTGGTCATTTGTTTTAGCTAGAAGCTCTCCCTCCAACGCTCTGTGTCGCTGAGCTGTTCTGTTTAGTGGTGGGGGAAGCACCTCTTAGTTGTAACAGAGTAGTATACAGTTAAAAAGAGAGGGAATGATGATTAAGTGAGAAGGAGACAACACTTGGCCCGTTGAAACTATCCCTACTCTACCTACTTGCCCACCCCTTACAAGCTTCTTCCAAAAAGAAATGTACTATACACATATTAGGAATTTTAAAAAACAAAATTATTATTGTTAGGTTATATTGTTAATTATTTGCATTGGCAAGAGAAAGTTTTGTGAGTGTTTCACACCAGATATTTTTAGTGTTTCATAAATCTTTTTCTTTTTTCAGAGATACACCAGTCGGCGCAATTAGCGGGTCGTCGAGCAGGGCTAGTAGTGTCGGCCCTTCCGGAACAAAATCCCCCCTCGATTCACCGTATGTTATGGCTAAACTAAACACAGCACTTTTAGAAACATCACACAGCCGCAGTTCAAGTGTCATATCACCTCACCGTCAAGAAATCGAGGAAGAAATACATGCTGTAGTTGATCAGGTAAACACCAGCTTGCTAATTATTTTTTTAAAGTTAATTGAATTACCGTATTGTTCCGAATACAAGCCGCAGTTTTTTCCTAAAAATCGGTTCCATAATTTTACCTGCGGCTTGCATTCGCGCTTTAATAATATTAATGGTTTCTTATTAAACGTAAGTATGTAGCCTATGAAGAGAGAGACAAATGCACTCATTATACGCACATTTCTTACGTAGTACGTGTACAGTAATTTTGATCAGTTTGGTATTACAGTATGAAGTTTGGTAGCAGTTTTCTTGTACTTAATTTTGTTTTTATATCCGATCATTTGTTTTTTGTAGTTTTTTGCATTTTATATATCACCATGAGTGATGTTGTATAGGTTAAAGAGTACTTCGTCTATAAAAATACCCAAAATTCAGTGCAGGACTTACGATACTAATTTCAAATTATTCGTAATTAACTACGCGGAAAAGACATCCACCAAAGAAGCCGGAAGAAAATACCTATAGTGTAAATGATTCTTGTGTTCGGCATTGAACAAAAAATAACAAAAATTTCTAAATGCTAATTAAGTGGTAAGTGTATTTGTTTGTACGGTAATTTTTACTTTCTCTTGCCTATATGAATATATAGGAAGGAAAGTATTGTTTTCATGTCGATTTTTCGAAATCGAGTTTTCACCGGATCTATACGTTTTCAGACCCCCTGAACCCAAAAAACATGTTTTTAGCGATTGGTCTGTGTGTGTGTGTGTGTGTGTGTGTGTGTGTCTGTCTGTCTGTGTGTGTGTCTGTGTGTGAACAGAATATCTCAAGAACGGAACGTCGTACGAACTTGAAACTTGAAACTTAAGTTACATACCACTACCGGACGCGACACGAACATTTTCATCAAAATCGGTCAACCGGAAGTAGTAGTTTATTCGTATAATTTTTCAGTTTTTTGCGATTTTCTCAGAAACTGGTCCTACGATTTTTTTTAAAATCGCCTATTTTACTCAATTTTTGATTCTCTACAAGATAGGGTAGGCGCCATGTTTGCTGAAATTCTCGGTGAGGCTGTTTTCACGTAAAAACGTTGTTTTTTTAAGATTACGGCTTTAATATAAATTTTAGCGCAAAAACTTATATAATAAAAGTTGTAGAGAATTTAAAAACCTACAACTTCTGTTTCAAACATTTTCTTGTATAACGCTTAGTTTAGCGGTAATTTGCGATTTTCTGTTTTTTTTCTCACGAAAACGTGAGAAAAATCGATTTTTTTAACATTTCGGTCTTAGTATGCATTTTACGACAAAAGTGTATATAATAAAAGTTATAGAAAATTAAAAGATCTACAACTTTTGTTTAGAGCATTTTTCTCTACAGAGCCTAGTTTAGCGTGAAAGCGTGATTTTCCGTATTTTTAAGCCAAACTGAGTTCGATTGTCATTTTGCGTCATTCACTCATGATTAAAATAAGGTTATGTTTTTGGGGTTAGTTTTTGTTCATTTCTAATGTTTTAATACTAATGTTAGGTTTATTGTTAATTATTTGCATTGGCAAGAGAAAGTTGTGTGAGTGTTTCACACCAGATTTTTTCTTACAAAATATAATACTTTCAAAAACATACAAGTACTGTTAATACAAGTACTTGAAATTTGTTTTCCTAGTTTTGATCTTACTTTTTTCCGAAGCGGCTTGAATTCGGGTGCGGCTTGTTTTCGGAATAATACGGTATTTAATAATAACTTAAATTACTCAAGGATTAATTTAATTTTTTGCCTAGTCTGATCTTACTTTAAATGCTAAAAGTACTTTCTCTTGCCTATATGAATCGTTGTACCAGTTAGCCAAAAGCATTTTCTGAGGTACGCCGGGCTCTTGATAAATTGAAACAGTCGAATACAGTCACGACACGGTAGGAGCACGGTCCGCGCACAGTACCATATGTGTAAATTGAAACGGCCGAACACAGTCGCGACACGGTAGCAGCACGGTCTGCGCACAGTCCTACATGTGTAAATTGAGCTTTAATGTCCCATAGCCGAGTGAGTGAGAGAGAGATATGTGGCATAACTACGCATGCGCCCAAAGGTCTTTACCGTTATAATCCAAATCTGAAAACATACGACAGTCGTTATCTTGCTTGTTAGTTTACTGCGTGCATAAACGCTTGCTCACAAGAATGAGTAAAATTATACAAGGTTATTGGAATGGGGCGATTATGGTAAAATAATTCAGTACATGATTGTAGAGCTAAAATTAAGAAAAAAGTTCATATAAATATATGTCCAAAAACCCTTTATTTGTGAGTTACAGCTAGCGAAAAATTTCGCCCCGATTTCAGTTCCCCTGGTGAAATACAGTAATACGGAATTTTTGGGGGTCTACTTTTTGCGACAAATATTGTGAATTTATATGGAAAGTTACCTAAAGTTTTTGAGAAAAATGATGAAATATGCAAAAAATGTTATTAGTAAAATACAGTCTTCTACGTTTGCTGCCCAATAACTTTGTTAAATGACCAATAAACAAATTATTTTTCCCAATGAAAATTGTAGAGAATTTAATTCTGAAAGCAATTATGTAAGCAATGATAACTAAAATGTAAATGGAAATTTAATGAAATGGACTCTTATGTAGTAAAACTACACAGAAATTTGTCTTTTGGTATGATTTTAATGTCATTTAGATATGTTTATTTCGTATAAAAATAAAACTTTTCATTCAAAAATATGTTTTTTTTAATAATTTATTCATTCCCTTCTCATAAAGCGGCAAATTATTGCTGTGTGGTGTACTGCATAAGAGTCCATTTTATTAAACTTTTATTTACATTTAGTTTACATTGCTTTCAGAATTAAATTTTCAACAACTTTTATTGGGAAAAATAATTTTTTTTATTGGTCATTTAACAAAGTTATTGGGCATCAAACGTAGAAGACTGTGTTTTTCTAATATCATTTTTTGCATATTTCATCCTTTTTCTCAAAAACTACCAACACTAGAGCTTTCAGTTTGATTTTATTGGTTTTTTATGTGATTTTTCATATAAATCCACCACATTTGTCGTAAAAAGTAGCCCCTAAAAAATTCAATATCACTGTATTTCACCAGGGAAACTGAAATCGGGGCGAAATTTTTCGCTAGCTTTAACTCGTTAATGAAGCGTTTGCAGACATAAGTTTATATCAACATTTTTCTTATTTTTAGCACTACAGTCATGTACAAAATTATTTTACGATAATTTATAATCATCCGCTGACTCACAGCGACGACTTTACCTCTAGACCAAATCTGTGGGTTTATCGCAAAATAAAACTATAAAATTCTCAATGTAATTTCATAATTGATTGTATTTTGTGCTAATTAATTTGAAAGGGCCAGCTCGTAAAATGTTAAATAATGAATGTAAATTAGAATTCAATTATAATTTTTAAGATTTATCACTAATGTTACGCCAACATAGCGATTAAAATAAAGTAAAATTTAAATTATTGTATTTTTCATCGATTTTTACATGATTTGCATTGTAGGAATTCAAAAATAAATTAAGATATAAACTGAACTGGGTTATACTTAAGACTTTAAGTGAGAAAGCAATGATTTAAGACCAGTACATAGAACTCAATGTCAGTTCCGAACAGTCTATGACTTTTACAAACTAATTAACTTAACCAGATGCAGTCTAGTAATAGCTGTAATGTAAACAAACTAATTCGGCTTCTTTTCTAAGTTAATTTTGACAGTAATAGAGCCGTATTTTACATGGAATCCTGGACATGCTGTACTCGTTTTAATCTTTTTCTGATTCCTTGAATCCATTAGTAAGAATAAATAAATTAAAATACATGGCCCTGGTGTTAAAATAATTCCATAATTTGTTCGGACGATTTTAGAAGTTTCTAATCCCTAAAGCCGGCAATCGTCGATTTTGAGACGTTGTTACCGCTTCTTGAACCGGTCGCGTCGCAAAATCGGATTTGCTTCATAGCATTGCAATGTTGTCGTTTTAGTTTTAATTCATCTACAGACAGCGTTGCTATTTTATACAATAGTTTAGTAACGTATGTTATAAAGTAAATTTTTACGTATAATACAAAAGTTTTAGTTGCATATTCTGCCTGTGTTCCTCTGTAGAAACCACGCTATCCTACACCTGAATTTGGTTATTTCTTGGTTTACATAATGTGTTTTTATATTTATATTTTCTTCAGTTTTGAACATAGAATCGCTTTTTTGTTTTACAGTAGAGTACCGATTTTCCGTGGATCGTTTAACCGGGGTTTGGATTAACCGTTCGATCACTAGAAATTTTTTTTTTTTGTTTAACGTCCGACTGTTTTGCAAATTGCTACTAATGCAGACAGTGAAGGATGAAATGAATTTTTTGTAACGTATGAAAAAATGCCATGCTCGAGTGGGATTCGAACCCAAGACCGCGTGATGAGAGGCGAGCACGTTACCAGCTCCTAAAATCAGCAGCAAAGAAGCTTTAACCGGTGCCGAAACATTACTAACTTTCATGGAAAATCAGGATGACACAGATTACGTGGACATTTTACATATTCGTGGTTATTATAAGAAAAATAAAAGAAAAAATATTGCGGCATAAAATGAAACAAAGTAAAATAACAGATTTTTTGTGATTTTTTTTTTGTTACGTAGTTTAAGGTAAGATTTATATAAATTTATGTAGTAAATATTTTTATTTCAATACAATTTGTTTATTTATTTCCGATATCCGATAGTATTAACATGTATTAATCAGTAGAATAAAACATACGCGTAACTGGTGATTTTGTTTATGACGTAAGTGGTCTCGACCGAATTGGGTTGTATTATCCGTGTTTTCCGGTTATCCGGTATAGTTATTCCCCCAATTACCACGGATAATCGGTATTATACTGTATTTTGAAATAAACATTATAAGTACAGTATTCAGATGAACTAAAGCCCCCTAGCCGTGGGAGTGAGAGAATGCATAACGCTCTCACTCGCACAAGCTATAAAATATATAGTCTTAAGTATTTTTAATATAGAATCACCCTTCATATATAGAGAGAGTTTCATTTACGTTGGCAAAAAAAAGTTGTGTGAGTGATTTGAAATCCTGGAGTTCATTTTGAACCGCTCTACACTTTTATAAACTGTTAAAAAATTTAAGTATTCTGTTTAGTTGGTTTTTACACAAATTTATTAATCAATGGCTTCATAGTGTTGGGATTAGAGATTAATCATAGTGGTTACAGTAAATAATACCCATGATTTCTTGGCTGTGAAATACATGCACGTAAAAAATCACCTTTTAGTAATTTTACATTCCACTGCAAATTCAGACAACGTCACAACAGTTCATGTACGTATATAAACTGTATGATAAATATACTAACACATATATTGCTAAGAGAGAGTACTGAATAATTTTAAATACACACGTAATAAAAATTATTATATTACCTACTTTAAAGATCAAGCAAATGCAATGATCATGAATTTTCAAGACAGATTTAAATTTGTTTGTAATAACTTTTGCAGTCACCCACTCTAAATGCTTAAATTTATTTGTAAAACTTTATGAATAATTATTTTGGAAAATTATGCTGTAAGTTACATCTTACAAAACGAGGTAATCGTTATTGGATGTTAACTACTTGGAACAAAATAAACTGTAAAGAACTAGGTTAAGTTTTATAACAGTTAGTAAATTTAAGTTTTATAATATATGTTAATGAAAACATGATTTAGCTGACAATTTGACTTGGTTATTAGCTTATATTTTAAAATAATAATTAAACAGACATGTTTGGACGTATGTTGTTCTGTTATGTCTATCTCAAATTGTGTTCTGTGTTCATATAGATGTTTATTTTTGTTTTTATGATTTGTGTACAGATTATTTGTTCGTTTCATCTAACTAATTTTAACGTTTCAAAGGCTGGATTTTTCTTTTGAATTTTCTTTTTTGTTATTACTGGAATGATTAGTAAAGCTCTGGAATATTTTTCGTACATAAATAAACCATATCCACCGTTTATGTGCAATTTCATTTCATGAACATTGTTAATGGTGTTTTGGTAGAACTCTTACATCAATAAATACATCGTAAAAACTTGTTTAGGTCAACAGCCAAAAGGCTGATTTGAACCTCTAGAGGTTTTACTAAGTAAATCGAGGAGTAAGGTAGTTTACTATTGTCTTCCTCACTGAGTTGAAAGAGTATGCTTATCAGCATTCCAGGCCCTGCGAAAAGCACCTACTTTCCACCCTGCATATGACACCTTCACTTCATTCACCACAGGGTTTGGCTGTATCGTGAAATTCATTACTCTCAGAGGAGATAACTCTAACTAGTGTCTTTTACAACTCTACCTCTTCTGTTCTTAAATAGTTCAGTCATAATTGGCTAACTATATGATAAGAAACAGAACTATTTTTTGTAGCCCTGGAACCAATAGATCGAGTGCAATTAATTAAACACTCCACCTGCCTGTTATGGGCAACGTAAAAACGTAATAAAGAATCAAATTCTGCTGATTCCAGGCTACAAAAAATAGTTCTGTTTCTTATCACATAGTTAGCCAATTATATTTACAGCCAATTACAGACTGAACTATTTAAGAACAGAAGAGGTAGAGGTGTAAAAGACACTAATCAGAGTTATCTCCTCTGAGAGTAATTCACCTGTGGTGAATGAAGTGAAGGTGTCATATCCAGGATGGAAAGAACATGCTTTTCGGAGGGCCTGGCATCCTGATAAGCATATTCTTTCAACTCAGTGAGGAAGGCCATAGTAACCACCTCACTTCTTGTTTTTACTTAGTAAAACCTCTAGAGGTTCAAACCAGCCTTTCAGCTGTTAACCTAAACAATAACTAGTATCAAATTATAATAATTTATTAAGAATTGATAATAAATACCATATAAAGAAAATAATTAATTATTAACATAAACTATAAATACAGACATGATCAGATGAACTGAATCGTTTTTGGTATACATGTGGGACGATAGCGTGGTCACTGGGTAATAGAGTTTGGAAAGATATCCAGTTGTAGTTTTACAAGACTCTAGCTGTTCCAGTCAATACTGGAACAGCAGAATACTGTACATCAATCTTTATGGTAGTGAGTCCTGGGTACTTGGGGAAAAGAATGAACATCAGATCCAGGTGGCAGAAATGTGGTTCTTGAGAAGAATTCAGGGTTGTAGTTTGATGTATCACATTAAGAATGAGGAAATTCGAGCCCATTTAAATGTTTCCCCTCTATTAGAAACCATTGACAAAATTACAGAGAGAATATTTTATAAGCATGAGAGAACATACATGGGGAAAATGGGCATTAAGCTACATGCTGGATGAAGGGATGTAGATAGTCCATGAAAAAGATGGACAAAGATATTGGAACAGGTCGGAAGCCCTAACCTATGACAGGAAAAAGAAGAATAAAGCAAATAAGTAGAATAAATAAATAAAGCAAATAAAGAATAAGTAGTTAACATACTAATGAATTACTAAATTCAGTGATTAGATACATTTCTGAGTTGCGGCTGGATAACCGATAAGTACCTAAAATTATTTTTAAATAACAAGAAACAGTATTTAAAAAAAAATTATCTTAGGTTATCCAGTAATTTCGTTAAGAGAATTTATTTTGATATCCTTTTTGATGTTAAATTAGTAACATATTTAAAGAAATAACAGTTATGCGTTCATAATGGACTAAAATTTAAATGAGGCGTTTGCTAATTTGTATAAAATTAGATTAACTGCAGTTTCATTTTTGAAATACCAGTTAATAAGTCTGTATGCTACAATTATAATCTTGTGCTTGATTGAAAATAAAAATAAACTTTTAATTTGAACTTAAATAAAAATGCAATCATAAATTTTCGTAATTTTGATAGTTTAGTTTAAAAATAAAATAAAATTGTCATCGTTGTCATTTGGGTTTAGTCATTGTTCTGTTTTGACTCCTTCTTTTCTTACGGAATCTTTCTCTCCTGTATTATTTAGATGGTCTAAATGTTTGGATTGTGGATGTCCTCTTCTTTCTTTTTCCTTTAAGTTGGGACTACAGCTGCCGCCGTATCCCACACCACAATCTTTACCTTGGTCTGTTCCACCAGTCCTCTTCTCCAGCCCTCTTTGCTGCATAACCTCTCTTACCCCTTTTTTACAAGTTCCACAGGATCTACCTCTCTTCCTTCGATGCCTGGCTGGTAGTTCAAGATCCTTTTCGTCCATATTTCCTCTTCCATTCGATGTACTTGACCATACCAAAACAATTGTTTTTTTTTCTATCTTTCCTACAGTTGTATCACGTACCTCTGCTTAAGCCTTTACTTCTTCATTTCTCACATGTTCCAGCTGAGAGATTCTACAACCTCTTCTCAAAAAATCCATCCCCACCGCATTCAGCCTATTCTTGTTCCTCCTACTGATTTGTCAACATTCCACCCCACTCACTTGGAGTCAAATACTCCATCCACCATGTCTTGGCAAATTATCTTTTTCGTTTTAATTTTAATTTTTGATGACCACAGTACTGGATGTCCTCTGTTCTTTCTAAATTATCTACCCGCTTTATTTAATTGTACAATAAAATTGTTCATGGGTAGAGAAAACATCATGTTGTTTCCTGGTATTTGCATTTGGCATCCTGTTCACCATCAAAATATCCGTAAAATTTAACAATAACAGCACATCTGCAGCTTCAATCATCACTTTTGATAACCAGATTTGATCACGGTATTTCCATACTTGCACACAACCAAATTTATTAAATTTCAGCTGATTTGTTCTTCAAACTTGTAGTTGTCACATAAACTGCATTATTCTTGTTAATTTTCTTTTCTGTATATCCTTAAGTATTTTTAACAAATTAAGAGTTAACAATTATCTTTTTCTCTTTCTCCTTGATCTTCCTTTTCCCTTATCCCCAGACTCCTTAATTGAGATATGGATCATAACCACTTATTTGTGTCCTCTCCTCCTTTTCTCCCCACCAGTCATCCATATTCGTGAACCGTAGTTTGAATCTCCTCCTTTACATTATCTGTTAACATTTCCAGGGTCTATCATATTTTCTTTTTCCTCCTAATTTAATATTTAACATTTCAGATGCTGGTTTTTGTTTTCTCATTCATTTCACATGCTCTAGCCACCTCAACTGTAGTTTCACTATTCATTTTTCCTCGTTCTCACTGTTTTTGCTCATGTTTTGAAGAAACTTATCTTACTACAATCTTGTTTTTTAACTTATGACTCACCTTATATACTATGACAGAGTAGGTTTGATGTATGTCTGCAAAATATCTCCTTGCACTTAAGAAACATTTTTTTTTCCCCATAATATTACTCACATTTTATAAAAAAATATTAGCTTGTTAGTCAGCGCAACTGACCACTCTTGGTCGAAATTGTGGTGATTTAAATTTGTTTAAAAATCACTTGATTGATGATAAATTTTACATTGTATACTAATTCCTTTCTAAAAATAGTTTTTGATTAATAAATATACTTCTAATTAAACTTTGAGGCAAATTGTGTATTATTTGATACAAATGGTTGGATGACGTGCTTATTGAAGTCTTCTTCTTCTTCTTCTGCCTTTCAAGGATTAGGCATCTCTTCCTGTTCCGAACCTCTCAAATCTGCCCATCTCTTTCTCAGGTATCCTCGTTCTCTCCTGCCCTCCGGCTTATAGCCCAGTGTCTGCTTAGGTATACTTTCCTCCCTCATTCTGTTCACATTCTCTAATCTCTGCATTCTGTTCTGATACCTTGTTGTTTATACAGATGATGTTCAGTTCTCTCCTTATCTCGGTATTTCTGTAACGATCTTCTCTGCTACACCCATATGTATGTCGTAGAAATTTCATTTCAGATACTTGCAATGTACTCTCCTCTCGCTTTGATAGCACCCAAGTTTCACTGCCATAGAGTAGGGTTGGCATTACTATTGTTTTATAAAATCTCACCCTCAGGTTTTTGCTGGTGCTATTTATTTAGGTGTGATGGATAGTTCCGCTTATTTACTGAAATCGGTGCATCTTATTGTAAGCATCTTTATCCTGTTGGTATGTAATGTTGCAACCTAGATACTGAAAGTGGGATATCTGTTCCAAAATATTATTATCTGTAACAATTTTGCTTCTAACTGGCTCATTCCTCCTGAATGCCATTACCTTTGCTTTCTTCATCGAAAGTGTCAACTTATATTCTTTGCAGAATTTGTTCAGCATGAAGAGTGCTCTCTACAGGTCATCCTCATTTTTCTGCAGCACTATCAGGTCATTGGCAAATAATAGGCAGTTTACAACCCTATCTTCTATGAGTAATTAAGTAGGGGTAATAAATGAATTGATAAGACGTAATGAATTTAACAAACCTGTAGTGTTCAAATTTAGGCTTATCAGTTTTGTCTTGACATGTCCTATACTCCCTTCTGGAGTCTCCAGGATGCAGTAATAAAAAAATAAAATAAAAAAATCCCTTTCATGAGACGCATCTCATGGCTGGTGGCAATTTTTAAAAAGGCTAACCTTTTACTAATAGCAAAACCATTGGTGATTTCTGTATCTAATCTTTAAGAGGAATTGAATGACACTGTTTTTGTTTCCAAATTCCGACTTTGATTTCTTGACTTCCCGTTTTGGGCCATTTCTATTCAAAACCAGAACTTCAAACACAACGATTTCTGTATCTAGTCTTTCAGAGGAATCAAATGACTCTATTTTTGTTTCCGAATTCCAACTTTGATTTCTGAACTTCCATTTTTGGGCCACTTCCGATCGAAACCAGAACTTCAAACACAATTTGGGCCCACTAACTTTTTGTGTAGATTATGGTTTTGAAAACCGTTCGTTGCTATCGTTTGTAGCTTCTGACATCTGGCTATGCATGACATATGGACAAGGGAACATGATTGATTTTTTTTTTTAAACGTCCGACTGTTCTGCAATTACTGCTAATGCAGACAGTGAAGGATGAAATGATTTTTGTAACGTATGCCAATGGGATTCAAACCCAAGACCACATGATGAGAGGTGAACGTGTTACCAACTATGCCAATGCAGCGGCAAAAAAATGATTGATGACAATTTTGAAAAATGCCACCAATAAAAAAATACTTTTGTATTATCTAAGCTTCATATTTACAGTTATGTCTTTTTTGTTGTAAATGTTTTTAGTCTGGTTGAATTGATTGGTTTAATAATAAAAAAACAAATTTATAACACAGATTGTATTAGTATAGCAATATAATATAATTTTTGAAAATTTTATTACTTTTTCAAACAATGCATAATAATCTTTAACATAACATAAATAACTATAACAGTAATTATGAAATTTACGCCAACTCAAAAAGAAAATAAAAGATTATAACGAAACTCTAATAAAGACATTACATACAATTTTAACTGCTTTTATAATGAAGCCAAAACTTAGTTCACCATGACAGATTGGTCACATGATTTTTATTTATTTCGTTTTATTATTATTTTTATGTTATTTTTAAGTCCGTACGTACAATACTCGGGTACACATGACAATAGGTGTGGCTTTAAGCCAGTAAATTTCTAGCCAATATTGCATAAAGGTTTCTGTTTTGGTTATATGGACTTACTTAAGTTAACAACTTGACGTAAAGACTAAGTGCAGAATATATTAACAAAATTGCATCATTTGTATGTGTTTATGTGAATAGAAAATACACTGAGATTTTGATTTTGTTTTGATATGGTTAATATATAATTGTCAAATTGAAAAAGTTACGCTTAAAGGTTACATGCAACCATTATTTATATTCCCATTAATAATTTACGAAGATAAATTTAGATTAGTTACATTTGTTATCTGTAATTTGTATATTTATACTAGAAAAGTATTCTATTCAGAAAATAAAATAATTATTGTACAATTAGTATACTTGATTCTTCTTGTACCTAGTTAATTTCAATTCATTTTAAACCAAATGACGTTCTGCTTGTTTGTATTGTAACATTTATTCCCGGGGTTTTTTCAGGATCTGGTAAATTTCTAAATAACAATAATATTTATTTACAAATTAATTGTTCTTGTTTAGGTCATCAGCCAAAAGGCTGGTTTGAACCTGTAAAGGGTTTTACTAAGTAAATCGAGGAGTGAGATGGTTTACAATTGCCTTCTTCACTGAATGGAAAAGTACGCTATCAGCATGCCGGGCCCTCTGAAAAGCACATATTTTCCACTCTGCAAATGACACCTTCACTTTATTCACCACAGGGTCTGGCTGTATAATGAAATTCATTACTTTCAGACCTCACTGAGTGGAAAAGTATGCTTATCAGCATGCTGGGCCCTCTGAAAAGCACATTTTTCCGCTCTATAAATGATACCTTCACTTCATTCACCACAGGGTCTGGCTGTATAATGAAATTCATTACTTTCAGAGGAGACAACTCTGATTAGTGTCTTTTGCACCTTTATCTCTTCTGTTCTTAAATGATTCAGTCATTTAATTGGCTGACCATGTGATAAGAAACAGAACTATTTATTTTAGCCCTGCAATGACAGATTGAGAGTAAATAATTTGACTCTCCACCTGTCTGTTATGGGCAGATATTTACACTAGAAAAGTATTCTATTCAGAAAATAAAATAATTATTGTACAATTAGTATACTTGATTCTTCTTGTACCTAGTTAATTTCAATTCATTTTAAACCAAATGACGTTCTGCTTGTTTGTATTGTAACATTTATTCCGGAGTTTTTTCAGGATCTGGTAAATTTCTAAATAATAATAATAATAATAATAATAATAATATTTATTTACAAATTAATTGTTGTTGTTTAGGTCATCAGCCAAAAGGCTGGTTTGAACCTGTAGAGGTTTTACTAAGTAAATCGAGGAGTGAGGTGTTTTAACATTGCCTTCCTCCCCGAGTGGAAAAGTACGCTTATCAGCATGCCGGGCCCTATGAACAGCTCATTTTCCATAAAAGAACAATTTTCTCAAAAACTATTTGACTTAAAAGGTTAAAATTTTTTGAGCATGTTCCCCAGTATAATTTTGACATATGGTACTAGAATCATTGCACTATTATTACTAAGTTTGATATAAAATAAAAAGTTCTACAAAAAAATTACATTGTTTTTGCATTTTTCAAAAAAAGTTTCTCAAAATGGTATCGCTTGCTCAATAATAATAATTCTAGTACCAGAGCTTAAAAAGTTTCATAGAAAAG
Organism: Catonia carolina; assembly: GCA_035578175.1. NCBI lineage: Eukaryota > Metazoa > Arthropoda > Insecta > Hemiptera > Achilidae > Catonia > Catonia carolina. The sequence continues at coordinate 51,480,817 of JAQMRL010000006.1, read as the reverse complement.
GCACAAAAGAAATTAAAGCCTTACCTCGAACGGTTTTTCAGAAACGTGTACCTAAAAACAGTCAATTTAACATGGGTTAGGTAGGAGCTATAGTGCTCCCCTTAAATAAGTAACATTCTTAACTGAATGTGTGAAGTGCGCCAATTTAAAATTATATAGAGCAATTTCAAACAAAAATGTTGTGACAGTTACTCAATATACTTTGGTATATTGCTAATAAATACGTATAAAAAGATTTAAAAATCAATTCAGTTAAATGAGAAATTAAAAAATTCAGTGATCGATACCAAAGATGCCTTGAAATACATTCGAATCATTTATCAGTAAACTTACTAGACAATAGTGTAAATAATTTTGTGAGATTGAAAAGATTTAACATTTTAGACCTTGTACATAGATTTAGTGGCTGAGGTGATGTAATTAAGCTATGTGCCACAAGTAATTTGTTAAAATACATGAGAGAGTATTTGTGTGTTTGCATGAGTGTGCGTGCGCACACGTGATTATGAATGTTCTTGTCAGTTAGGTTAACCCTTTCAGTACCAACGTCCAGAAAAGAGGACGTCGATATATTTTACGTAGTTGTAACATCCGGTTTACCATACGTCCTGTAGTTTTTTTGGAACATTTCCAAAAATACTTTTGAACAAAAATTAACAAATTAATGTATTTTGAAACCGCCTCCGTGGCGTAGTGACTAGAACGCTAGGCTAAAAAGCGAAAAGTCCCAGATTCGATTCCTGGCTAGGGTCTGGAAATTTTAACACTTAAAACCACCGTTAAAGTACCAAAACCCACAATAGTTGCTAATGACCAAGGTGACAATGTGTCTTTAAATAAACTTAAAAATCTATTTTGAATATTTTTAGTGTTATTTCTTTTTTTTATGAACACAATAAAAATTAATATTTAACAGGAAATTTTACTAACGTTGAAATTTTGGTCAGCAATGTCAGGCTAAGCCTGCAAGTTTTCGAAATAAGGGCTGGCACTTTTTGTACACCCTTATTCAAATTAAATGGCACTTTAGACCAAACTTTTAAATATTGTTTCGGCACTGAAACGGTTAAATATCTGTGTTAACATTATTAATATTGGTTAATAATACTTCACATTTTAAGTTTGTAGCTACATTAGTAATCACTGGATAATTGATATAAATAAATTTTCTTTTTCTGTTCATCTACATTACTTATTGTACATAATAGAATAGATTGTAATTTAGCACAATTTCCAAATAAAAAAAATGTTTGAAGTACGTATCCCCGACTAAAAGAAACATTGTACTGTAAATAGCCTCTAGTATATTATTGTTAATATTTTAACCGCTAGAGCGTAGTACTAAAACTTACGCCATGATTATTGTTTACACCGCTAGATAGCAGCACTAGTACTATATTAGCGGTTTATTCACACAAACTAGTAAAAGTTTTGGCAAAGCTGTAATTAAAAAAATAATAATAAAAATCAGTGTTACCATTTGCTATTATTTATATTTTCCTGTTCACTTTGTAAGTAATATCATTCTAAAATTTTTGGAAAAATAAAATATTTTTTTCAAATTCTTTTTCTGGTTTTGCCATACATAAGTTAAAATCATGTGGGCAATGAGGTGTCAGGAGAATGTAAATGTAAAAAAAATAACTACACTAAGAAAAATTATTTGTATAATGACAGCCAGTAGGTACAAATACATTTTTACTTTCTCTTGCCGATACGAATATAATATATGCGTATTGGCAAGAATTGACATGAAAAAATTGACATGAAAACAATACTTTCCTTTCTATATTATAGGAAGGAAAGTATTGTTTTCATGTTTTCATGTCAATTTTTCGAAATCGAGTTTTCACCAGATCTACACGTTTTCAGACCCCCAGAATCCAAAAAACATGTTTTTAGCAATTGGTCTGTATGTGTATGCGAACAGAATATCTCAAGAAAGGAACATCGTACAAAATTAAAATTTGAAACTGAACTTATATACATTAAGTTAGACACCACTACCGGACCCAACACGAACATTTTCATCAAAATCGGTCAACCGGAAGTAGTAGTTTATTCTTGTCATTTTTCACATTTTTGCGATTTTCTCATAAATGAGTTCTACGAGTTTTTTTTTAAATTCGCCTGGTTAACTAAATTTTTTATGCTCTACAAGATAGGGTAGGCGCCATGTTTGCTGAAATTCTTGGTGAGGCTGTTTTCACGTATAAAAATTGTTTTTTAAGATTACGACTAATATGCATTTTAGCGTAAAAATTTATAAAATAAAAGTTGTAGAGAATTTAAAATCCTACAACTTATATTCCAAACATTTTTTTTTGTATAACGCTTAGTTTAGCGGTAATTAGCAATTTTCTGTTTTTTCTCTCGAAAACGTGTGAAAAATCGATTTTTTTTTAGATTTCGGCCTGAGTATGCATTTTACGATAAAAGTTTATATAATCAAATTTATAGAAAATTAAAAGATCTACAACTTTTATTTAGAGCATTTTTCTCTATAGAGCCTAGTGTGAAAGAATGATTTTTCGTATTTTTAAGCCAAACAGGTTGATTTTCATTTTGCGTATTTTACTCATGATTAAAATTAAGTTATGTTTATTGAAGTTAGTTTTTTGTTTATTTCTGATGTTTTATTACTAATGTTAGATTTATTGTTAATTATTTGCATTGGCAAGAGAAAGTTGTGTGAGTGTTTCACACCAGATTGTTTTATTTGCATTAATGCCTTTTATGAATAAAGTCGTGTTCAAAAGTTTATAAATACATTTCTCGTAATTTTCAAAAATGTTATGATCCTTGGATTTTAATAATTCCTCAAAATATTGTTAGCTGAGTAATTTTACTAGTTCATAAAAAAAAAAACATTGGTTAACTGAACCAATAAATAATATTGCACAACGCTCTAAACCTGCCCTTTATAAAAAAGAAATTAAAAAACGTAGCAAAAAAAAACATTTAAAAAGTTAGAAGAACGTAAAAATCCTTTCTCAATAAAATTAACCTCCTTGACTACATCGTTAGTATGCATTTTATGGCAAAAGTGTACTAATCATCAAAGTTATAGGATATTAAAAAACCTACAACTTTTATGTTAAGAATTTTTTCTACATAGCCAAGTTTAGCGTCAATTAGTGATTTTCTGTATTTTGAAGTCCTACAGAAGTTGATTTTCTTTTAGCGTCATTCACTCATGATTAAAATTAGGTTATGTTGTTCATTTTTATATTTACCATTATATGCATTGGCAAGAGAAAGTGGTGTGAGAGTTCCACACCAGATTATTTTTCAGTTAGATCAGTTATATTCTGTCTTTGTTATGCATCGTTTCAAATCTTTTGTGGGTTGTAAATAACTAAAACTCTAATGCTCCATAGATTTGTTTGTCATTTTGTGTACCAACTCCATCACCATGAAAGATGGCATAATATTATTAAAGCTAATAGTACTTTCACACAAACGCAATGATTGAAATCTGTAAAAAATATTGTTTTTATAAGCATTCTCACTAATCATTTGAAATGTATATTATATTTTTCCATAAAAAATTTTTTTATGTAAAGTCATATCCGTACGTAGATGATTAAGTAAATCATTAATAGGTTTATTAAGTGAATTGGGGTTTGGTACAGGATAAAATTGTGTTAAAATTTTTTGTTCACTAGCTAGGAATCCAACCTGGAACGTTTTGTGTCATTACCTGATTGTTTTGCCAAGGTGTAAAACTGATGGTGTAAAACCAAGGGTATGAAACCAAAAGATTATCAAAGTGTAAACTAATGTTGAGTTTTTTATAACGGACAGTTGTTGTTTAGGTCAACAGCCGAAAGGCTGGTTTGAACATCTAAAGGTTTTACTTCGTAAAAGCAAGGAGTGAGGTGGTTTACTATTGCCTGGCATGCTTATCAGCATGCCAGGCCCTCCAAAAAGCACCCACTTTCCACTCTGAAAATGACACCTTCACTTCATTCACCACAGGGTGTGGCTGTATAATGAAATTCATTACTTTCAGAGGAGATAACTCTGACTAGTGTCTTTTACACCTCTACTTCTTCTGTTCTCAAATAGTTCAGTCATATAATTGGCTAACCATGTGATAAAAAACAGAACTATTTTTTGTAGCTGTGGAACCAACAGATTGCAATTAATTTAACACTCCACCTGCCCGTTATGGTCAATAACAGACAGGTGGAGTGTTAAATTATTATTTCCACTGTTCTGTTTGTTCCAGGGCTACAAAAGATAGTTCTGTTTCTTATCACATGGTCAGCCAATTATTATTTAGGAACAGAAGAAGTAAAGGTATAAGACTCTAGTCAGAGTTATCTCCTCCAAAAGTAATGAATTTCATTATATAGCCAGGCCCTGTGGTGAATGAAGTAAAGGTGTCATTTGCAGGGTGGAAAGTTGATGCTTTTCAGAGGGTCTGACATGCTGATAAGCATACTTTTTCACTCAGTGAGGAAGGCAAAGCAAACTACCTCACTCTTAGTTTTACTTAATAATGCCTCTGAAGATTCAAACCAGCCTTTTGGCTGATGACCTTAACAAAAACATCCGGTCCTTTATCAAGACCTATTTTTCTTGAAGGTTTTTATTTATTTATTTATTTATTTGAAGGTTTTATTTATTTATTTTGTTAGTTTATGGAACTAGGCGATGGGTTTTTAACAGGAATTGTTATTGTGTGGCTAACCACAACACTGAATTATATGAACAAAAATCTACTTATTCAGGGTGAAAATACATCAATTACCCAATTTCTAAAATGTGCTAAAATTTAAATGGTACATTCCTTTTAAACAAAATTTGAAAAATTGACATGATTTGAGAAACTTTTTAAATAAATTTCTTTTTAAATAATTATATATAAATTTATAAAAATAAAGAAGAAAAATAAATAAACACCCAAAGCATTGAAGAGAATGCTAAGAAAACTGTGTACTATTCTGTAAATATTAGAAGGTGACAGACTTATTGTAATGGGTATTTTATTAAGGACGCAACCATGATTATAAGGAGATAGAAGTAATACATCGATAAATTTTCTGTCCCCCAATCAGTATGATGGCAACAGTGTACTCAAGGCCAACTACCTAAGACAGTTAAAATGTTCTAGTCAAGCATTAGTGTGGTGACAGCAGTCGTTTCGTTGTATTGTGTCAGCAACAGTTTTTTCCAAGGAAAAGATTGTGGCTTTTAACATAGGGTTGTGTTCTTAATAAAACACCCGTTTAATAATAATTTAGATTAATTAATAATTTGTAAAGTACAGAAAATAAAAGTATGCCATAGATTGTGGCTTTTAACATAGGGTTGCAACCCTATATTAAAAACCACAATCTTTTCCTTGGAAAAAACCATTGCTGACACAATATAATGAAACGACTGCTGTCACCACACTAATGCTTGACTGGAACATTTTTACTGTCTTAGGTAGTTGGCCTTGAGTACACTGTTGCCAACATACCGATTGGGGACGGAAAATTAACCAATGTATTACTTCTATCTTCTTATAATCAGGGTTGCGTCCTTAATAAAACACCCATTAGTAGTAAGTTTGAGGTAGTAGATAAATGTGTGATTGAAATAATGTATATTTATTCAGGTGTTATGTATTAACTTATAACTTTTTGACATGTCCTATGCTTCCATGGGTGTCTCCTGGACGTAATTTTAAAAAAGTTTTAATGATTTCCAACCCTAACTAATGAAACTGGGATCTTACGCTCTGTAAGATAGCATGCTTACAAATACACCGTGGAGGCAGTCATTAAGATTTTATTAACAAAGAATGTTGATGTTTATATTTTTTTATAATAATAAAAACTTTATCTTAACTATAACTGTCTGATATAATATGTTACAACTGCGGTAATGTAAAATTTATAGGAAAATAAATTTAGGAGTAGGGATATTTTGGTTTAGAGTGGGTGGTATTTTTTCCCTCTTGTATAATTTTTTTCAAACAGTGTTATCTATTCTGGGCAAGGCACAAAAATAGATTCACTGGACATTGTGAAATGTTAAGAACACAACAAAGACAAGAAAGGTTAGAGTGAGATACAAAATAAGTTTAAATGCAAATTGACAAAGATGAAGCGATAAAGTTACAGCTCTCTCTATTTGAACTTTATAAACCTACCTAGTACCCGAGTCACCCAATATGTAAACAAATAAATATATCGCATATGATTTATTGAAACATTGCAAGGTCTTTTCAAAATTATAAAGTTATTTTTACTTTTACTATCTCATTATTTGAACCGTATTGAATTCTGGTTTCTGTTTTATGTTCTTTTTATTATGTAAACATATTCAGATGTATCTTACAAACTACTTTCTGGTATTTTAGTTCATAATACAGAATATTAGCTATTGTATCTCAGTTTGAAATTTATTTTTATTTCATTTTTTGAGTGAACCAGTCATCTCATATAACTTTTACATCGTGTGAAGAACGTCACTTGTAACTTACTTTAAACTACAACCCAATACCTCAGTCTGAAGAGGTGAAGTATCTCGGGATTAGCAAATGATTTGGCACAAGAAACAACTTGGTCTAAAATTCAGAAAAATGTACTTGCTTGTTGGAAGAACATCACCGATGCTGTTAGACATTATACAATTTTTGTTCAATGTTGTTTTTTAATTCCTAATTCGTGTACGTTGTAATCTGTTCAATTCAGAACAATAAGCAACTCCATGACCGAATGAGATGAGGATGATAATATGACATGTAAATGAGGTGTAGTCTTGCACAGACCCAGGCCGACCATTCTTGAGAGAGTATGGTTAATTGAACCCCAACCATCAAAGTACACAGGTAACCACTGTCTAGTATTCAAATTCGAATAAAAGTAACTACCTTTACTAGGATTTGAACCAGGAACCTTCGTCTCCGAAAATCAGCTGTTAAACAGCTGATTTTGTTCAATATAAAGTTGAAGACATTGTCATTATATGGCTCGTTTAACAGTCCAATGTTCTGTTTTTTTTTGTTTTTTTTTTGTAATGGTAGATAAATGATTAAGTTCTATAAAGTTATGGCAGCTCCAGTTATTCTGTACGGTAGTTAGGCATGGACAACAACAAAAACTTAAGAGCAGAGAATCCAGATGGCAGAAATGAGATTTCTGTGAAGGACTATGGGGTGTACATGCTTGGACAGAAAAAGGAATGAGGAAATAAGGTTAGAATTGGGTATTTACAACTTAAATGAAAATATAAAGGATTATCACCAAAAGTGGAGATAGCACATGTTGGTAGACCTAGGAAAAGATGGAGATAGATGATATAGTACATGAGAATATAATACCGCAATAGTAGTAAATTAACACAGAAGCACAAAATTTACCTACCCTTGAACATTGAAAAATTTAGTTTCATAGATTGATATTCTCACGACAAGGTTAATACAGCTGGCCTATTGGTGTAGGTTACTGCAACTGGTTCTATGCCGGGGTCCTAGGTTTGAGTCCAGTCAGACCTGGCATTTTTTCATCATTCATCTTCATCTATCATCCTTCTCACCATCTTCATTAGCAATAATTGCAAAATAGTCTTAACGTAAAACCAAAAAATAAATAAATAAAAAAGTAAGGTTAATCCAAATAATTTTAGGTTTTTTAATTTATAATGAAGGAAATTAAATTAATTTAGGAATAATCCTAATAACCTTCCTAACTTAATTAGGGGTTTAAATTAGGAATTAAATTATTGTAATGGTTTTTTTAAGGTAATTGGAAAACAATATGGCAGTCAACTTTGAGGACTAGGTCATCAATCATTAAAATTATCCTCAATCATTAAAATTAATGACAGATTCCAGTCTAAAATATTCCGAAACATAATGAACGCTCCCAGGCATGTGATAATATTATAATTTGTTAGGATTGTACAATTTCAATAATTCTAGAAGAAATAAGAAGGTTTATTCATCAAAAGTAAAATTTGAAGAACTTTTAACTGCTTAATATAAATTGTCATGTAGTCACTAAAATGAAAAAATCAGACAATTCGTGGTTAGCACAACTGGCTTCTACACCGAGGTCCCGGGTTTGATTCCCAGTTAGGTCTGGCATTTTTTCATCACTCATTTTCATAGATCATCATTCTCCACCGTCTGCATTAGCAGAAATTACAAAACAGTCAGACGTAAATCCAAAAAAAAACAAATTAGAATTTGAGATTGTATTTTCTTAAAACTATATTTTTGTTATACAGGGTGATTCATGAAGTTCTCCCCCCACTTCTACAGCACATTGTACTAGTAAAAATAATGAAAAAATGTTATATAAACATAGGTCCGAAAACGCTTCGTTAGCGAGTTACAGCTAGCGAAAGTTTCGCCTGGATTTCAGTTCACCAGGTGAAATGAGGTCTTCCTGGAATTGTGGTAAGGTAGATTAAGGGGCAAATTCAATCATTTCTTATGGTTTTTGATCTGATAAATTGAATAAAACAGGTCCCAGATCTGTAAGTTAAATAGTTTTTAAGAAAACCAGTGTCAAATGCAAAAAATGGAGTGAAAAACTTATTTTTTCATCTTTGGGCAAGGATAACTGTGTTATTTCACCAAGAAACAGTTAAAATTTTTCAATAAAACATGTAGAAAATTTTATTCTGAACAAACCGGTGTAAATTAAGTACACAGAAAGCGAATAGATGTTTGATTAAATGAGTTTTTATTCATAAGAGTACAAAGTAAAATTAACCGGAAAAACTAAAATGAAAAAATGTGTTTTTTTCACTCCATTTTTTTGCATTTGACACTGGTTTTCTCAAAAACTATTCGCTTTCTGTGTACTTTATTTACACCGGTTTGTTCAGAATAAAATTTTCTACATTTTTTATTGAAAATTTTTAACTGTTTCTTGGTGAAATAACAAAGTTATTCTTGCCCAAAGATGAAAAAATGTGATTTTCACTCCATTTTTTGCATTTGACACTGGTTTTCTCAAAAACTATTTAACTTACAGTTCTGGGACCTGTTTTATTCAATTTATCAGATCAAAAACCATAAGAAATGATTGAATTCGCCCCTTAATCTACCTTACCACAATTCCAGGAAGACCTCATTTCACCTGGTGAACTGAAATCCAGGCGAAACTTTCGCTAGCTGTAACTCGCTAACGAAGCGTTTTCGGACCTATGTTTATATAACATTTTTTCATTATTTTTACTAGTACAATGTGCTGTAGAAGTGGGGGGAGAACTTCATGAATCACCCTGTATAGCTCCTTCTATCCACTAAGCTCTACAATCCACTTTGTCAAATCCCGAAAAGATGACTTGATATTATATAAACTCAAGCCCTCTACCCCCTCAGCTGATCAACCAGAAAAACCCATATCACAAGGTTCAACCAACCCAGAAATGCCGGCCGCGTTGGCGATGTTGGTAACGTGCTTGCCTCTCATCACGCGGTCTTGGGTTCGAATCCCACTCGGGCATGGCATTTTTTCATACGTTACAAAAATTAATTTCATCCTTCACCGTCTGCATTAGCAGCAATTTGCAAAACAGTCGGACGTTAAACCAAAAAAAAAACCCAGAAATCTAACAAATGAAGGACAATCCTGATTAGCCTAAAATTTGTAGGCAAATGTGTGACGTCAGAGCAAAGGCAGATGGCAAAACACTTGCTGCCCTAATAGAATATAACCCTCAGTGGATCGTTAGCTACATTTACAACATATTGTCCAATTACTTAAATCTTAACCTTCCGGAGTTGTGTTGGTTTAGGAACACTGTTGATTGCATTCTGCATGACACTTGCTCTCAAACTAAATATCACTGCATTTTTAATTTTTAAAAAACTTTTTTAAGATCGTGGCCGTAATATGCATTTGAGGGTTAAAGTAATTATAATCAAAGTTGTAGAAAATTAAAAACCCTACAAATTTCATTTCAAACTTTTTTCTACAAAGCTTAGTTTAGCAACAATTAATGATTTTATGTATTTTACTCATCAAATTCGGTAAAAAAACGGTATTTTTTTAATATTACGGTCTTAGTATCTGTTTTACGATAAAAGTATTTTATAATGAAAGATATAAGAAATTAAAAACTTACAACTTTTATTTAAAGCATTTTTGTACAGAACTTAGTTTAATGTCAATTAGTGATTTCCCGTATTTTTAAGATCTACTAGAGATTGATTTTTATTTGTCATGAGAGTGTTTCACTCCAGATTTTTTTGTTGTTAAAACTCTTTGTATCTTACAATGATACTTACATATTCCATTGAGTTGCTATTGAAAGTGTAGTGTGATATAAACACATTGATTTTATAAAAAATAAATTTGTTTAAAGATTTTTAAATTGAAATGTAAGTAAATTCATTTATTTTTTAAAAGACTAATTTATTTACTGTAGAGGTAGGATGAAAATTTAAATTATGTTTCACATTTATAAAATAGAGTGAGCTGCCAGTTGATGTTGGGGTGTTTTGGTGGGGAGAGAGGTGCCACACTGGGAAAGTCAAAATAAAGGGAATTGTGGGTCAAACAATTCTTAGAATAGAACATCCAATACCCCCACCACAATAACTTGTTCTTATTTTATCATTTTTAATCATTCTTTACTCACTCACATAAATTTAGCTTTATAAAATAATTTTGTTACTTTTATCAAAATTTTTGCATCTCTATTTGAAGTCATGAAATTTTTTAAATGGTTTTATACATTTTTAATTTTTATAATTTTGTTGTTTAGGTCATCAACCGAAAGGCTGGTTTGAACCTTAAAAACTTTACTAAGTAAAACGATGAGTCAGGTAGTTTACCGTTGCCTTCTTCACTGAGTAGAAAATTAGCCTATGCTGAACACCGTGCCAGGCCCTCTAAAAATTATCTATTTTCCTCTCTACAAATGACACATTCATTTCATTCACCACAGGGTCTGGCTGTATAATGAAATTCATTACTCTCAGAGGAGATAACTCTGATTAGTGTCTTTTACACCTCTACCTCTTCTGTTCTTAAAATGCTTCAGTCATATAATTGGTTACCTATGTGATAAGAAACAGAACTATTTTTTATAGCCCTGTAACTAGTAGATTGATTCCAAATTCCAACATTCCACCTGCCAGTTATGGCCCAGGCCAGTTATTTATTATATTGTTACATAATTTTATATTGGTAATTAATTTTATTCTAGTTTTCTGTTTGTTGATAAGCTAAATTTTTAAAACTAAGTGCTATTTTAACATTCAATGTTATTACAATAAAGAAAATCGGTAAATTTTACACTCACTAAATTTAAAACCATTCGTTTTATTGTCATCAGTCTCTTGACTGGTTTGATTCAGTTCTCCAAGCTGTTCTATCTCGCGAAAGTCGTTTCATATCTACATATCTGCAACACCCTTCATCTTTTATAAGTTGCTTTAAATATTCTAACCTTTGCTTCCCCCTACTATTCACTCCCTTATTATTACCCTCCATTATTGATACACCAATACCAATTTTAGAACCAATATGAAATTCATTAAACAATGTTATTTTGGTTTCGGTTTCAGATTAGAAGGAAATTTTAGAAAATTATTTTACAATCATATTTTTTAAAATTTTTACCAATAAAAAAATTATTGCAATATATGTGCGGGTTTTTGTGAATAGGCCGGTAGCCATGCATTTATCAAAGTAACCTTTTTTCTTTTTTTTTTGTCATTAGTCTTTCGATTGGTTTGATGCAGTTCTCCAAGCTGTTCTATCTTGTGCAAGTCGTTTCATATCTATATACCTGTAACACCCTACATCTTTTGTAATTTGCTTTACATATTCTAATCTTTGCCTCCCCCCTACAATTTACTCCTTCAATTTTATTACCTTCCATTATTGATATCCCAATACCTGTATGTCTTAAGATATGCCCCACTAGCCTCTATCCCTTCTTCTGGTAAGATGCTTCCATATACTTCTTTATCATCCACTCGCCTAAGAACCTCTAAATTACTTATTTTGTCCACCCACCTGATCTTTAACATTTTTCTATGACACCACATTTCAAAAGCTTCTATCCTCTTCTTTTCTACAGCCCCTATCACCCACGTTTCACTCCCGTATAATGCTACATTCCAAACATAGTGTTTTAAGAAATTTTTCCTAATCTGTAAATCAATGTTTGTAGTGAGTAAGCTGTTTTTTATTTCAAAGGTTTTTCTAGCTTGAGTAATTCTACTTTTGATATCACTTGTGCTTCTACTTCTTTTCTTCTTTACCAGGCTTGTTATTTTCTCATTTAGCCTGCAGTCATCTCTTCTTCATATGGTTTGATCTGATGGCTCTTTCTTCTTCCAAGATTTTTACTGGTTTTAATTAACATGTGGGTTCAAGCTTTAAGTTTAAAATATTTTTTTTTAAATTCATTCCAGTCTTGGTAATTCTTTTTTGTATTCCCATTTTTCTGTTCTCCTCCTTCTGTTTTTTTAGGATCTTTACTATACTTTTGACATTGTCTATCTGGTAACAGATTTGTTTATTGTTTATATGATTTTCCTTTGTTCATCCTAACCATATCGGTAATATTTTGCTCTTCTCTTGACTATGGTTTCTTCTATAAACTTTTAAGTTTTTGTATAATTCCTAATTTGATCTTTTTTTAAAGGTAACTCTTCCATTATCCTTTAAAAAGAGCCACAGACCTTTCTGAGGTTGTTCCTTTCGATTTTTTTCAGTTACCATTTCTCCTCTCTTGTAGTGCACTGATTCTGTTCTGTACAATATGATTGCCTTTAAGACTGTTTGTTAATGTTTAAGTTTTGTATTTATTGTTATGTTCTTTTTGTCTTAAAATTCTTTGTGAGATTGTGTTCTTAGTTTGTTCAGGCTGTCATTCGTTGTTAACTTTGGATAAGGTTTGATTCTGAAGAATTGCTTCTAGGTATTTTTCACAAATAAAAGAGTAGTAGCCTAAATGGTTAGCTTTGATAATTATCAATTTGTTTTTGGTTTTACTTTAACTGTTCTACAAATTAATGACATTGTAAATGGTAAAGGGTGACATAATTGAAACAATGAATAAAAGAATAGCAAACCTGATCAGGAATCAAAATTGGGACCTCTGTATCTAGAATCCATTTACGCCTATCACTTTGATGAACAAATGGTTCTTGAAAAAACATAACATTTGTTGACATGTTAATAAAAAATAAGATTATTATTTTTTAATTCCGATAGTAATTTTTCGCTGTAGTGAAATTAGTACAGCTGTTTAACTACAAAGCTAACTGACAGTAGAACTAAACAAGTCATGACAACATTGACTCGAAAAATGACAAGCATGCAAAATCTTTATATTTTGTTATTATATGCATATAACCTAAATCGACAGCGTGTAATTGTAAGGTTAAAGAAACCCAATTAATAGGCATTGCTAATTTTTTCTTTCTCTTGCCTATATGAATACATAGGAAGGAAAGTATTGTTTTCATATCGATTTTTCGAAATCGAGTTTTCACCGGATCTATATGTTTTCAGACCCCCTGAACCCAAAAAACATGTTTTTAGCGATTGGTCTGTGTGTGTGTGTGTGTGTGTGTGTGTGTGTGTGTGTGCGCGCGCGCGCGCGCGCGCGTGTGTGTGTATGCGTGCGTGCGTGCGTGTGTATATGTGTGTGTGTGTGTGTGTGTGTGCGTGCGTGTGTGTGTGTGTGTGTGTGTGTGTGTGTGTGTGTGTGTGTGTGTGTGTGTGTGTGTGTGTACAAAATATCTCAAGAACGGAACATCGTACAAACTTGAAACTTGAAAATTAAGTTTCATACCACTACCGGACCGGACACGAACATTTTCATCAAAATCGGTCAACCGGAAGTAGCAGTTTATTCGTGTAATTTTTCACTTTTTTGCGATTTTCTCAAAAACTGGTACTACGATTTTTTTTTAAATCGCCTTATTTACTTAATTTTTTATGCTCTACAAGATAGGGTAGGCGCCATGTTTGCTGAAATTCTTGGTGAGGCTGTTTTCACGTAAAAACTTTGTTTTTTAAGATTACGGCTTTAATATGCATTTTAGCGCAAAACTTTATATAATAAAAAATGTAGAGAATTTAAAATCCTACAACTTTTATTTCAAACATTTTTTTGTATAAAGCTTCGTTTAGCGGTAATTAGCAATTTTCTGTTTTTTTTACTCACGGAAACGTGTGAAAAATCGATTTTTTTTAAGATTTCGGCCTTAGTATGCATTTTACGATAAAAGTGTATATAATCAAATTTATAGGAAATTAAAAGATCTACATCTTTTGTTTATAGCATTTTTCTCTACAGAGCCTAGTTTAGCGTGAAAGAGTGATTTCAGGTATTTTTAAGCCAAACAGGTAGTTTCTTTTTGCGTTTTTCACTCATGATTAAAATAAGGTAATGTTTTTTTGAGGTTAGTTTTTTGTTTATTTCTAATGTTTTATTACGATGTTAGGTTTATGGGTAATTATTTGCATTGGCAAGAGAAAGTTGTGTGAGTGTTTCACATCAGATTTTTGGTGTTAATAACACCAAACATTTTACTTATTGTTCACTTTATTACTTATTATTTACTTATTATTAGTTTATTTATTATTTACTTATTATTAGTTTTACTTATTATTTATAGTTTACATATTAATAGTTTATGAATACTATATAAATATTGTGTGATGGATGTCAAGTACAGTCGGATCCCCGTATCCACTGATTTAGTATCCGTGGTTTACAATTATGTAATTATTACTTGTTGAGAGTTTTTGGAAAAAATGTATGGTAAAAACAGCTTCTTGGGTTGTTTATTAAAATCAAACATAGAACCGTTTCAATTAACGCTGCATATCTTAATTTAAAAGCACCAAGATCTCGCTTTCTTTTTTGTTCACGAATTGACCTGCTATGGATCACGTTACCAAGTTGTTCCTCTGGCCTACTGCATTTGCCAGCTTCCCTTGCGTTTGGCCCATAACGCCTGCATTCTCGCGCTTTGTTGGTGTCTCCTCTCCTCTGACCATTCGCAGCCATTGCCCCGGCGCATCCTCCTGCTCTTGATCGCCCCAGATTCCCTTATCACTGCTCTATAGTGCTCTCTGTCCTGTGTGTCCCGCGGTGTTAATCCTATCTGTTCCAGATCCAGTTTAGTTTCTTTGGCCCATGTGTAGTTCCTCTTTCCCCGGTTTACAAAGTCGACCTGTTTGACCAATCTATTGTTACTCATCCTGCTGAGATGCCCAAAGAATGCCAGTCTGCGCTTCCTCATCCGTGAGACGATGCTCTCTGAGAATTTATACACGTCTTGGTTGTGCTGCAGTCTCCATCTCGCTTTTATTTACTTTCAACTATTTTTTTTCATAAATAATAATACTTACATTGAAATGAGGTAGATAACAACGAATACGAGGTCTGTTCAAAAAATAACCGAATTTTTTGAATTACGCGCAAACAGGGATACTTAGCGACGTGCGGTTGGCAGCACACTACTCTACGACTTTCTTTATTAAACTTATGTTTTTGAATTGTTGATATCTCATTTACTTTCCGTTGTGTTGTGTTTTATGTACGACGCGTTTAAGTGCTAGTGACGATTTTTGTAATGTGAAATTTTTGTCAACCCGTTGTGAACACTGCACTTTAGTCTCAATTCCGTAGCCGTAAACCCAGTTTTCGTCTCCTGTTATGATCCTTTACCTGAATGTTGCATCATCATTGGTTTGTTCAAGAAGTTGCCGACAAACTACCACACGATATTCTTTTTGCTGTTCGGTCATCAAACGGGGAACAAACTTTGCTACAACTCACAAAGCAAGTTCAATTTTTCAGTTAAAATTTCATGGTACGATCCAATTGAAATGCCAACCTCTTCTGAAAGTTCTCTGACAGTCAATCGGCGATTTACACCCACCAGATTATGGATTTTCCTAACGAGGGTGCCATCAGTTGAAGTCAAAGGCGTTCCAGGTCGAGGTTCATCTTCAATTGACTGGCGACCACTTTCAAATTGAGAAAACTATTTACAACAATGCGTACAACTCAGAGAATCATCTCCTTAAGCTTGTTTCAAAAGTTGAAATGTTTCTGTGAAAGTTTTCCCCTGCTTCACGCAAAATTTCACGTTGCACCTTTGCTCCCGAATTTTGCACATTACAAAAATCGTCACTAGCACTTAAACACGTCGTACTAAAAACAGAACACCACGAAAATTAAATGAGATATCAACAATCCAAGAAAATGTGTTCACAAAAGGAATGACGTAGAACAGTGTGCCAACAACCGCACGTCGCTAAATATCTGCATTAGCGCGTAATTCATAAAGTTCGGTTATTTTTTTGAACAGACCTCGTAGTTAAAGAATATCACACCTGACAGGGATCGATCTTGGTACCCCAACCGACCGTCCACGGTACCGAGGAAACCGTTCGAAGAACGGGTACTTTAGTTAGTTCTCTTACGTAAGTACATCGCTGAAACCACATACTGCACGTAGTACTTTCTTGGAACAAATAAAATGGTAGCATACGGCGTTCGGTAGTTTTCGCGGTTTCATGTAAACGTAGTATGTCTTGGAACGAATTACCCGCTGATACGGGTGGTTAACAGTATTACATCTCTTTATTCAAAACTACGAGGGAAGTACAATAATAATTTAAAAAACTAATTGAAAAATGAATTGTAAAGAAAAACCTATTTACTCGATGAAAAAGAAACGTAAACTATTTGTTAACACCGATTCCAGCAACAGTTAAACACTTATCCTACCCTTCTGTGAGCTTTATGTCTCCTACAGCGTAAAAATCTTGATCTTGCAGATTGAAACATTCATGTACCGCTTTCTTGACCGTCTCGTTTTTGTCAAACTTCTTCTCACGTAAAAAGTATTTGAGAGGGCCGAACAAATTAAAATCGAACGAGGAGAGGTATGAACTCGAAGGAGAATGTGGTAAAACCGCCCAACACAACTTTTTGAACGTTTCTTTCGTTCTCTGAGCGGGCGTGCGTTGTCGTGCCAGATAATTACACTTTCTAAGACCTGTAAAAGACACTAGTTTTTTACACCTCTACTTCTTCTGTTCTTAAATCTTCAACCATATAATTGGCTGACCATGTGATAAGAAACAGAACTATTTTTGTAGCCCTGGAACTAGCAGGTCGAGTGTAAATAATTTAACACTCCACCTGTCTGTTATGGGAAAAGTAATTGATTATTTAAACAAAAATATTTTGCATTGTTATTCTCATGAAAATTAGATCTTCCTATTTACCGTAGGTCTTTAGCTGCTCCAATTATGGAAAAATAAAAATCGTCACTATTACTAAAAAATCTTTTAACTGCAGTTACTCTTTATACGTGAAATAAATAAGTATAGGCTACATCTTCAAGTTCTACAAAGATTTCTTGAGACATTTAACCTTTTCAGTGCCGAAACAATATTTAAAAGTTTGCCATTTAATTTGAATAAGGGTGTACAAAACTGCCAGCTTATTTCGAAAACTTCCAGGAGTAAGCCTGCCATTGCCGAACAAAATTTCAACGTTACAGAAAAATAAAATTTCCTGTTAAAAATTAATTTTTACTGTTTTCATAAAAGAAGAAATCGTTTTAAAACTAAAAATATTCGAAATAGTTTTTTTAGTTTATTTAAAGTCACATCGACAGCTTGGTCATTAGCAACTCTTGTGAGTTTTGGTACCTTAACGGTGGTTTTAACTTGTTAAAATTTCCAGACCCTGGCCGGTAATCGAACCCGGGACATTTCACTTTGTAGGCTAGCGTGCTAGTCGTACGCCACGGAGGCGGTTTCAAAATACATTATTCCATTAATTTTTGTTTAAAAGTTTTTTTTTGAAAATGTTCGGTTATCCGGACGTTGGCACTTAATGCATAACTTACGGATGTCCGGTAAACCGGATATAATCACTACATAAAATATATCGACGTCCTGTTTTCCGGACGTTGCTACGGAAAGGGTTAAAACGAAAATTAGGCTATCTATGATGATGATCAGGATTATAGATCAAGATTGAGTTTAGACCTTGGCCTACAACTAAAATTATTTTAATTTTTAGTAACTTAATATCAATTTTTTGTCATGGTCGAGATAATTAAGTAAGTTTCTTTTTTTATTGGCAAACGTTGTTTTTTTGGAATTTAAATTAATAACTCTGTCTTTTCAAGTAACAATGATAAGTGAACACAATAATAAAGTACAGTGGAGTCCCGGTTATCCTACACAAACGGGACCGGAGGATAGTCGGATAACCGAAATGTTGGATAATACGGAATTTAAAGAAATGTGTTGTTGTTTAGGTCATCAGCTGAAAAGCTGGTTTGAACCTGTAGAGGTTTTACTAAGTAAAACGAGGGATGATGTGGTTTACAATTGCCTTCCTCACTGAATGGAAAAATACACTTATCAGCATGGCGGGCCCTCTGAAAAGCACATATTTTCCACTCTGCAAATGACACCTTCACTTCATTCACCACAGGGTCTGGCCGTATAACGAAATTCATTACTTTCAGAGGAGATAACTCTGATTAGTGTCTTTTACACCTCTACCTCTTCTGTTCTTAAATGATTCAGTCATTTAATTGGCTGACCATGTGATAAGAAACAGAACTATTTATTTCAGCCCCGCAACGAACAGATTGAGAGTAAATAATTTGACTGTCCGCCTGTCTGTAATGGGCAGACAAAGAAATGTAAAGAAACAAAATCGTTATTGTATTTTAAAAACTAGTTTAATTAAACAAATATAACTGAAGCATTTAACAACTAAAGAGGTAGGGCTGTAAAAGGCATTAGTAAGAGTTATCTCCTCTGAGAGTAATGAATTTCATTATACAGCTAGACTGTGGTAAATGAAGTGAAAGTGTCATTTACGGGATGGAAACTAGGTGCTTTTCGGAGGGCCTGGCATGCTGATAAACATACTTTTCCACTCAGTGAGGAAGTTTATTGTAAACCACTTCACTCCTCGTTTTACTTATTAAAGCCTATAAAGGTTCAAACCAGCCTTTCGGCTGATGGCCTAAATAACAATACGTGATTATAAAATTTTCTTTAATAACTACAATGTCCTAACGAGCCCCTTTGATATTGCAACCACTCTTGAGTGTAAAATTAAGCCCGCGCGAAGCGCGGGCTTAATTTTTTTAGTACAGTGGATTCCCGGTTATCCGACATAAACGGGACCGGAGGATAGTCGGATAACCGAAATGTCGGATAATACGGAATTGAAAGAAATGTAAAGGAACACAATCGTTATTGTATTTTTTAAACTAGTTTAATTAATTAAATGATGGAACTTTAGACAAATTATCAACTACCTAACATACCACTATGTCCACTCATGACATAGTTATTGCCTGCTAGTTGCATAGTTATTGCTGCGTAGTTATTGGTTTTATTTAATAAAATAAAAAATTAACTTTTCTTTACAACATTGAAGTATGTAGCCTATTATAGGCTACATACTTCTATGTTGTAAAAAAAAGTTAAAGTTGTAAAGAAAAACATAGAAGTATGTAGCCTATTATAGGCTACATACATCTATGTTGTAAAGAAAAGTTAATTTTTGAAAAAATCCCGAATAGACGTTTGTCTGCCTGAAGTTGCCATTTTCTTCGCGGAAATATCCAGCCAGCGTTGCAACACCATTATGTCAGACGGAGTGGATTCTGGTTGCCGTTCAACGTATGCTAAAGCTGACTGAACAATCGTCACTCCATTAGAATGGTTTAAGACTGTCGCTTCGTCATTTAGTTGATTTTCATTATCACATTCTTCAGCCTCTTCAACATCGGTACCATTTACCATTGTAATTATTTGTCATCATCAGTCAACTCATATTGTTCGTCGTTGTCCATCCATTCTTGAATATCATTATTGTCAGCGTTTTCACAACCGGGAATCTTTTGAATTAGGTCAATTAGATTGTTTTGTTTATGCGTGTTTTCTTGGTTTTCTTCGTCATCTGATTGTAAAATTTTCCACGATCTCTGCAACGTATCAGGAGAAATATTGTTCTAGCAGTCACCGATCCAGAACATAACATCTTTTATATTGATTTTCCGCAACGCTTCAGTGAAATTATTTCCTTCGTCTAACTGACTGACGGTCAGCCACGTCGGATAATCTGGATGTCGGATGACCGAAGGTCGGATAACCGGGACTCTACTGTATTTGTATAATTAAAATAAAAACTTTTCAAGGAAATTATTAACATATATTTTTATACATTTTACTTTTTAAAAACAAAATATTTTTTGAAATAGATTTTGATTTTTAAATTCAGTCAGTAGGTCAATCTTAAAATTTATTGCTGACCTAACCAATCAAATTTCAAGGGTAACATTTTAATAAAATTTAAATTTTTGATAGAAAATATTTTTAACATAAAATAAAAGTCGAAATAACTATTATTCTGGCATATCTTAACATTGAAGTTTATTAGTATATTTTGTTGGTATTGTTATTTATTTATTTTTAATTTAGAAGAAAAAAATCAGATGTTACAAGGGAATGGGGTTGATTTATTTATTTTTCATTTGTTTATTTGTTGTGATAAACTATTAGTTGTTTGACTTTGATGGGTGGGGGTGTTTTTCCAATATTTCTCTGTTTTAATGTGTAGGAGGGAGAGAGTTAAATATTGGTGTTTAAATATGTGTGGACGTCAAGACGTTCTTAGAAAGTTTTAGACGACGCTTGGTTGCCGAACAGTGCAGTTATCATATCAGTTCATTCAAGTCTGTACAGGAATACTTAATTCATTCTTATTACATAAAGAGTTTTGTTTATATTTTTATTTTATATTTTTTTATTTAAATTTTTTATTTAAAAACAAAGCTTCAAGATGATGGCTACATCGTTTCCACATTTCCAAAAATATTATAGTGATGATTCCGAGAAGGCATTACTTTGGGTATGATTTTTGTTTTTGGTTTTTAAATTTACTTTCATTATTTATAAATTATTTCACGGTGTTATTATATTTTAAATTTATAATTAATTGTAAAATAGGTGTGTTTTTTTTTAAAAAAACTTCAAGGTTTTACACAGATAAATATTTTATCTCTTTATTTAATTAATCCAAAATTTTCGTTTCCACATTTCCAAAATTGTGTATAGTGATAATTCCGAGAAGGAATTACTTTGGGTATGATTTTATTTATTTATTTTTATTTTTATTTTCTTTATTTTTATATTATTTTACGGTGTTACTGTAGTTTTAAATTATAAATAAATTGTAAAACAGGTGTTTTTTTTTGTTTTTATTGGAAAAAGCTTCAAATTTCACACGGTTAAAATCTTTAATTTATCAAAAATTTACTGATATAGTTCCTTTTAACTTTTATTTATTACTTGGAATTTTGTGTAATTGACCAAATTTTTGCCGGTTTATCATTGCGTGAATTTAAAAAAAACTTTAAAATTGCAAAAACTTTCTATTTAATATTATTTACAATAATCATGTATCTTTAAATGTAGTTCCTTAAATTTAAAAATAATTTAATTTATGCCTTTGCAAGGCACAATTTAAAAAAATTACTTTTGAGTTTAGGTTGGTGTATAAATTAATTAGTGATTTTTTTTATAGTGTTAATCTATAATAGACTAGGCCTACGTATATTTATTTTAATTTTAGATATAATTAGTGATTTTAACATCTAGATTTTTTTACTTTTTTCTATCTAAATTTTCACCTGTGCAGCTCTGCGCAACCAGTAAATATTTTACAATTTATTGTGTAGATATTTAACACATTTGAGGAAGATACTAGCATAAAGTTAGCAAAACCCTCGCGTTCTAATATCATTTTGATTGGTTCCTGAAGGCTTTGGTTGTGTGTATTAATGTAACGAGACTGGAAGTTAAATAAAAAATATATCGGTATGTAAATGACGGTGTTTAAAATTTACTAGATTAGATTATCTTAATTTATACTTATTGTGAAAAATAAATCAGATGAACGGAAAATCCAAATCTCTAAATCTCTGCTCCCCATTCTGCGTATTGGGGTTATCTGGTACATTTTTGATAGTTTAGATCACGGATTTGTGGGTTGTTATTTTTTTGTAATTTTGGTTTAAATTACTTGTATGCTTGGAGGATTGTTTCACTTAAAAAGAGATGTTAAGATTTCTGTGAAGTAAATAATTTAAAATGTATGAAGATGGATAAGTGTCCTCAGCTTTTTTGGTAGGAAACTTTTTAGCTTAGTTAAAACCGAAGGTTAGCTGAGCCCAGAAACTCCATTGAGTTATATTTTTGCTATTATTTACCCCGAAACGAGTTTTTTTTTAGTTTTTCATACCAATTTCTTGAAAACTATTTAAGATACGTATTTTAAAGTAATTTAGATCACATAGTCTATTTTCTCCCTCTATAAGGTTCAATAAATAGATTCTTCTTGTTTTTTGTAGTGAAAAAATTGTCAAAATTTTACGGACAATTTTTAGTAATTAAACCCTAATTTAGTTAGAATTTAAACAAAATTGTGATTGAAAACGAGAAACAAATGATCTGTCTTAGGAAAATTCTGATAAATTATTTTTTTTTTATTTAAACCTCTGTTCTAAACAGCTGCAGAGCAAATGGTACCTAAAATTCGCCAATTTGACGTGTATAGGTTATAAACGTTCTTTCTACCTTAACAAGTTTATGGTTAGGCCGCCTCCGTAGCGTAGTGGTAGCGCGCTGGCCTACCACGCGGAGGTCCCGGGTTTGATTCCCGGCTAGGGTCTGGAAATTATAAGAAGTCACAACCCAAATTTCCATAACCTACTGCAGTCACTAATGACCAAGCTGTTGGTGCGACTTAAAATAAAATTTTGAAAAATATTTTAAAAAAGAAAGTTTATGGTTAGCTATCGGTTTGGTCGCCCGACCGGTTAAACTTAACTTTTGGTAGCGAGTTTTTACCGAATACTATTGGTGTCATTATGTGGTTTTTACTTTATTTTCACCTATATGAGTAAAGGGAAGGAAAGTATTGTTTACATGTCGATTTTGAAATCGAGTTTTCTCCGGAAATACACGTTTTTCAGTCTCCTGGAGCCCAACATTTTTTACCGTTTGGTATGGTGTATGAAGAAAATATCTCAAGAACGGAATAGCGTATGTTTGAAACACTTGTATGTAATTGAAGGGTTGTTTATTCGTTCAATGTTTTACTTTTTTGCAGTTTTCTCATAAATAGCTCCTAGGATTTTCTTTTAAAATCGTTTCATTTACTACATTTTTTATGCTCTACAAGTTAGGGTAAGCGCAATGTCTGCTGAAATTCTTGAAGGGCTGTGCTCTCGAGATAAAAGCTTGTGATTTTTTTTTAAATTGTGGCGTTAGTATGCATTTTACGACAAAAGTGTAATTATAGAAAATAATGAAAAACCTACAACTTTTATTTCAACCAATTTTTTTTACAGAGCCTAGTTTAGTCTCTAGTTCAGAGCACAAATTAGTGATTTTCAGTATTTTTAAGTCATAGAGAATTGATTTTCATTTAGTGTCATTCACTCATGATTAAAATTAGGTTAATTTTATTTTATATTGTTTACTAATCATGATACATAGGTCATGTTTCATTATTTGCATTGGCAAGAGAAAAGTCGGGTGAGTGTTTCAAACGAATTTTTTTATAGTAATTTCGTTATCAGTTTGTAGTCTTATCATTCATTTACCGAGCTTCGGTTACTTTTATACGTATTTAACAAGAACATTGGGACTATGTGTTTCTCATTGAAAAAACTTAGTTGAGCTACAATTTAGTATTTTAGTTTTGTATCTCCTAAAATCAGTTTCGTTGTGTGTGCTTTTCTAATGATATTTATTCGGAAGTCATAGTGCGGTTGCACTTATACAGGAAGAAATTTATAACTATTCGGAAAAATTCAATTGCTAACCTGAATTGGGATAGTTAGTAACGTCTAGACTGATAATCCATAGGAAATGGGTTTGATTCCCGGCTAATAACTTGAAATCGAAGCTCTTATAACATGAAAAATAGGCTCATAACAGTTTATTAACATATTTGGAGTAATTATTTTGGAAAAATTAGCTGGGAATCGAATTCGGAACTTTCGGTTTTATAGTCTATTACAATACCAACTGAGTTTCTAGTGTGTTCGTGATATGATATAGTAATGTAATGCATGAAAATAATTTTATTAACGAAATATCTTTAATTTAAAAAATGAAGTTATAAAAATGGCTGCGAGCAATTACCAACGGAAATCAAAAAGAACGGAAAACATAAAAATAAATCTTTCCAAGAAAAACAGTTGAAAATGTTTATATTATTTTTATAGTTTTAATTTTAGAAAAGATCACATCAGCAAGAAGTTTTCTTAAGTGAAAATATACGAATATATTACAAAGTAACTTACATTACTGTGTTTTAACTTCTCTGATTCATGGTTTGACATTTCGCGGTATTTTTATTTCATTACTTTTTATCTTTTTTAAAAAAGTTCAACATTTAATTTTGGAATTTTAAACATAGATCTTAATCTTAATTCTAGTTAGTGTTGTAACAGTAAGTTAAATAATGTACAGTATAAAAATGCGGGTTTTAAATCGGTTGGACGTTTTTAATCTCTTTTCTTTTTCTTGTTCAATGTATATATATATAACATCCAACCGTATCTTGACGTCAACAAACACAGTTTTTTTTGTTTTATTTCAAAGCATCCATTCTGTCTTGCTGCCCATTTGTTTTTAACTTACATTAACTCATTCAAGTTATTTATAAATGTATTTAATATCCAAAATTTTGCTTGGTTAGTTTCATTCTTGTTCATGTTACACCTGTTCAACCCTTTTTAATAAAGAATGACGTAACGGTTTGTTAGTTAAGTCACAGATCCTTTGATCGATTCTCATTTTTAAATGAAGATTGAATAATTATAAAATATTATGTACATTTATATTACATATTTTTACTTTTTGTTGCCTATATGAAGATATAGGAAGGAAAGTATTGTTTTCATGTCGATTTTTCATAATCGGGTTTTAACTGAAAATAAACGTTTTCAGGTCCCATGAACCCCAAAAACATGTTTTTAGCGATTGGTCTATTGTGTATGTAAACAAAATATCTAAACAACGGAATATAGTACAAAGTTGAAACTTGAAATTTAAATTTAAATACCACTAGAGAACCCGACACGAACATTTTCATCAAAATCATTCAATCGAAAATAGTAGTTTATTCGTGCAATTTTTCTTTTTTTTAATTACCTAAATCAAAAACGGCTCTTACATTTTTTTTAAATCGTTTTTATACTAATTTTTAATGCTCTACAAGATAGGACAAGGGCCATGTCTACTGAAATTCTCGGAGGCCTCTCATGGTAATTTTTTTTTTAGATTGCGACTTTAATAAGCATTTAAGGGCAAAAGTGTATACAGTATAATTAAAGTTGTAGGAAATTAAAAATTTACAACTTTTATTTCAAACATTTCTTTCTGTATCGTTTAGTTTAGTGGTTATTACTGATTTTCTCTATTTTTCTCATAAAATCTGTAAAAATGGGAATTTTTAAATTGCGGCCTTAGTAGCCTATGCATTTTACGACAAAAGTTTGTATAATCGAAGTTATAGGAATAAAAAAATCTAAAACGTTTATTTCAAGTCTTTTTTCTAATTAGCCTACTTTAACATCAATTAGAGATTTTCCGTAAATTTAGTTCAAAAGGTTGATTTTCATTTAGCATCATTCACTCTTGATATAAATTAGATTATGTTTTTAATTTCTCACTCACGTCATACTCTTTGTCAAACGAAATCCTTCATCCTAAATGCATGACGAGATGATGATTTGAGTAAGAAACTGCAAAATTCAGCGCTTAAGGTTAACCGGAAGAGAGAAAATTGAAAATTTTACATTTCTGGTTTTTTGCTCATTATTAAAATTCATAGTTTTCTGCATTCAATGATATAATTTGTTGGGGGTTTTGCAGTTTTTACCCAAATATATATATATATATATATATGTTGAACCATAACCTTATTTTACATGAACATTTGTATAAACATCTCTATTTTTTGAATGACACAAGATAAATTCATAATTTTTTTTATTTAGTACGATATTTTTTGTTTTAAAACATTTAAGTCAGCATGAGACAGATGAATGTAACATTAGAGGAATTTCCAGATTATGATCCTTGAGTGTATTAGAGGTAACTATTTTACAGTACTTATAATGTGTTCTCTTTTATTTTTTTATTTTTTCTTGTAAAATAGCAATTTTTGACTCATAAGGAAAATTTTTTCAGCTAACTGTGAATTAATTTTATTTAAACTTCTGCTCAATCTTTTATACCATAATATTTGTGTACTGAGTTAATTTTACAGTAAAATAATTTATTAGTTATCTATTTTCTACCTAAATAGGCAAAAAATTATGATTTTCAAAGGATGTAATTTCAAAAAAAAATTTCTTATTTTCCTAACAAAATAAATTAAGACGTTACTAACTCAGTGGGTGTAGAATAGCCTGTAAAGTAACCACGAAAAAATTGGACTGGATAACTCCAATAGTTTTCGAGAAAATGATCCTTACATTAACATTATGGAGATAGACATTCCGGGTACCCTTAATGCAGTTCTATTCGTAGGACAATAGGAAAGAAAACGAGAAAGGTCACCCAAATGAAATTTTATAGAGCAGTGGCTGTACCACTCATAAAATATGGGAGTGAAACATGGGTGTCATTACAAAAGAATGAATCTCGTATCCAGGCTGCTGAAATGAGATTTTTGCGGGGAGTCAAAGGTTGTACCCGGTTAGATAGAGCACGTAACGAAGCTATACGCGCCGAGTTAAATGTTCAGTCACTGTGTGAAACATTAAGAATGTGCAAAAGAAAGTGGGTCAACCTTTACTTTGCATACCAGCACACACTTCCTCGACGAGCATGAAAATATAAATCGAGGGAAGCGAGACTTGAAAAGACCTAAAAGGAGATGGATGCCGGAACAGTCCATTAAACCTAATCCTCGACAGATGATGATGGTTTTAATTTTATATTGTTTACTCATGATTAAACATAGGTTATATTTTTAATTATTAACATTGGTAAAAGAAAGTCGTATGAGTGTTTCACATAAGATGTTTTTCATTAATAAATACTTTAGGTAAGCTATATTTAAAATAAAATCACTATTGAAAATTTAATGTTCATAGAGTGAAATTGTTTTCTGTAGGTTTTTTCAAGTGAATAGAAATTTTTATATTATTTTTAAGTAGTTGTTTACAAGTAACAGCTCATACAATACCAACGCCTACCATCTGTTTTCTTTAAAGTAAAATACATTTATATAACACATGTAAGAAATGCGTAAATAAAAAGTATTAATAATATTTTCCAGATTTAAAGTTTTTAATAAATAAAGAACGACACCGACCTTTAGGTTACTGACGAAAATTGATTTAACGTTATTTTCGGTTATGCGTATTTTTAAACGTGATGATTATTTGACCTTGTGCAACAGTTGGCTCGAAGATATACCATTTGTAACGGCGTCTGTTGTTTATTTGTGTGTACGTGGAATCATTAAGAAACTTTTGAGAAAAAACCTTCCGATCCGCATTCATAACAATCTTGTCTTGCTGGATATATATACTACGTTCATTAGATACAGTCTTTCATAATTTTATCTTTTGGTAAACATTGAATATGACTTGGTTATATGCTAAAATAAGGTCATTTTTTATTTTTTAATAACAAAGTTACTGTACCGGATCAACATATAAAAATTAATACTTTCCCGTCTCCGTAGCGTAGTGGTAGCGCGCTAGCCTACCACGCGGAGGTCCCGGGTTCGATTCCCGGCCAGGGTCTAGAAATTTTCACAAGGTAAAACCCACCGTTGTCGCTAATGACCGAGCTGTTGATTCAACTTTAAATAAAGTAAAATAAAAAAAATTAATACTTTCTCGAAAAAAAGGATATATATAATAACTTATATATAAATACTGGGTATCCCACGGAATTTAAACCATAAGGAAATATCATTGATTTTCATTAGTTTGTTAATATTTTCTTCCCACTAATAAATAAATTAAGGCTTCTTATAGCCAGGAATCATTAGAAAATGTTTAGACCTTTTTAAAAATATCAATTTTGATAAATTTAAACTGTATTTTGGCTTAAATACAAAAATACATAAATTTGTTACCATTTTCCATTTAAGTATTGTAAATTTTATCTTATTTTTGCATTGTTATGTTTGGTGTAATGGTACCGTTCTGGTCCGGAAATGTAAAGACAGGTGGGTCGAATCCATCAGCGTTAAAAAATTTTTATTGTTCAAAATAAATTATTTATTTTTTAATTTTTTTTTTTGTAATTCCTAATTTGTGTACGTTGCAATCTGTTCAATTCAGAACAATAAGCAACCCCATGACCCAATGAGATGAGGATGATATGTATGAAAGTGTAAATGAGGTTGAAAAGTCTTTTTGGGGAAGCTATTTTCTCATAGTAAAAATGGAATATTTTTTAAGATTGCAGCCGTAATATGAATTTTAGAGCAAAAGTTCATATAATAAAGTTATAGATAATTTAAAAACCTACTAACTTGTATCTTGTACAGACTCAGGCCGACTATTCCTGAGAGTGTATGGTTAATTGAACCCCAACCATCAAAGTACACCGGTAACCACTGTCTAGCATTCAAATCCGTATAAAAGTAACTACCTTTACTAGGATTTGAACCAGGAACCTTCGTCTCTGAAAATCAGCTGTTAAACAGCTGATTTTGGCGACGACTTTACCTCTAGACCAACCCGGTGGGTTATTTTAATTTTGACAATGTTTTATTATCAACAATCTAGGTTGTTGAAATTATTGCAACAATCAGCTGTCTCTGAAAATGAAATGTTGCTTAAAGAAATATTTAGGTATTTAAAATAGGTAGTACTGAATTTGCTTCCAAATAAAACAAATTTTTAAGTAAATAATTTCAGATAATAAAAACAAATTGTCAAAATTGAATAATAAATAAATATATTTTTTTAATATTTCCAATATTTTTTGAACAATAAAAATTTTTTACCGCTGATGGATTCGACCCACTTATCTTTACATCACCGGACCAGAACGTTACCATTACTCCAAACAACAATGCAAAAACATAACAATGCGAAAATATGATAAATTTACAATACTTAAAAATGTAAAATGGTTACAAATTTAAGTATTTCTGTATTTAAGCTAAAATAGTTTAAATTGTTAAAAAAATGATATTTTTTAAAAGGTCTAAACATTTTCTAATGGTTCCCGACTATAACAAGTCTTCATTTATTTTTTTCGTGGGAAGAAAATATTTATAAACTAATGAAAATCAATGATATTTTCCTGCGGTTAAAATTCCGTGGGACAACCGGTATATATACACCGTGCTTCCCAACAAATTTGACGTATAGAAAAATTAACATTGGACAATGTACTGTCAACATTAATTTTACCTTAAGAGTGTAATCTTACTTTATTTATTACTCCAGTCGTTTGGAAACGGTGAATCGAGTTTGCACCGGATCTACACGTTTTCAGACCCCCTAACCCAAAACACATGTTTTTAGCGATTGATCTGTGTGTGTGTGTGTGTGTGTGTGTGTGTGTGTGTGTACGCGCGCACCCATGTGTGTATGTTTGTGTATGAAATGAATATCTCAAGAACGGAATATTGTACAAAATTGAAACTTGGAACTTAAGTTAGCTACCACTAGAGAATCGGATGCGAACATTTTCATCAAAATCGGTCAACCGGAATTGGTAGTTTATTCGTGTAATTTTTCACTTTTTTACGATTTCCACAAAAATGGCTCCTTCACTTATTTTTTAAATCACCTCATTTACTAGACTTTTATGCTCTACAAGATAGGGTAAGCGCCAATCTACTGAAATTCTTGGGGAAGCTATTTTCTCATAGTAAAAATGGAATATTTTTTAAGATTGCAGCCGTAATATGAATTTTAGAGCAAAAGTTCATATAATAAAGTTATAGAAAATTTAAAAACCTACTAACTTTTATTTCAAACATTCTTTTGAAAAACAATTCATTTTGCGGAAATTACTGATTTTCTGTTTTTGTTTTCATAAAAATCTGTAAAACGTAGTAATTTTAAGATTGCGGCCCCGAATGCATTTTACGATAAAAAAGTATACTATAATTTAAGTTGTAGGAAATAAAAACATCTACAACTTTTACTTAAAGCATTTATCTCTGCAGAGCCTAGTTTAGAGGCAATTACTGATTTTTCGTATTATTTGTAAGTTCTGCGGAGGTTAATTTCATTTTGTGTCATTCGCTCATGATTAGAATTAGGTTATGTTTTTCATTTTACATTTTTTGCTAGTTTGAAAGTGTAAATTTATACTCTCTTGGTATTCGCGGGATCGAAAAACTGATTGCATTGTTGTTATGATTAAACAAACATAAGGTATATTATTCATTATTTACACTGGCAAAAGAAAGTCGTGTGAGTGTTTCACACCAGATTCTTAATCTTTGAAAACTGTGAAAAAGATATTGTAGAACTGAAATTAATTGTTTAAAGAGGATAGTATGTCAACTGTACTGCATAAGGATAATTGTTAAGTACAGAAAGTTTTGTTTACTGAATTTATTTTTGTTGAATTTAATTCATTACATTAATAGTCTACTATTTAAATTACTGTCACTTAAACTGAAAATACATAGTTTAAATTGTATTTTTAACTACTATGTTTAATTTGGATTTGTTCCATTTTTTGTAATTGGTTTACTTATTCGTATTCAAAATAAAACTTTTAAAGAATTTGAATAAATAATTAATTGGAATGATTTTCAATTTACAGATTTGTCGAGTGATATTTCAAGGTTACTGATTATAAAATTAACAATTTTATCGTTTTATAATAATATATAAAAGTTGAAAAGTCTTTTACCTAAGTGTTATATTTTATGCCCGTTTCCGTCAAATTCTCATGAAAATACGTAATGAATATTAATGGATGTTTTAATGAATAGAATACCGTAGAATCTTCAAACCGAATACTATAAAAATTAACTTCAAGATTTCAGGAATACTTTTAACATATTAAATATAGTCGTTCATAAGAATGAACAAAGAATAAAACCGTTCTATATTTTTTTTTGTACACAGCCTCATTATAATCTGTTCATTTACTTTGAAAACCCACCGGGTTGGTCTAGAGGTAAAGTCGTCGCCAAAATCAGCTGTTTAACAGCTGATTTTCGGAGACGAAGGTTCCTGGTTCAAATCCTAGTAAAGGTAGTCCTAGTAAAGGTAGTAATCCTAGTAAAGGTACTTTTATACGGATTTGAATGCTAGACAGTGGCTACCGGTGTACTTTGATGGTTGGGGTTCAATTAACCATACTCTCTTAGGAATGGTCGACCTGAGTCTGTACAAGACTACACCTCATTTACACGTCATCCTCATCTCATTGGGTCATGGGGTTACTTATTGTACTGAATTGAACAGATTGCAACGTACACACATTAAGAATCACCAAAAAAAAAATTTACTTTGAAGAATAAATAATTAGTCTGGCAGAAAGTTGAAAAACTGAAGATCACGGGTTCGATTCCCGGCTAGGGTCTGGAAATTTTCACGAGTTAAAACCCACCGTAGTCGTTAATAACCGAGCTGTTGATGCGACTTAAAATAAATAAATAAATTTAAAAAAAATAATATATTTTTTTTAATGATAATTAAAGTTAATAAATTAAATGAATAAATAAAATACAGAAGAATATTACGGTAAATTTTGATTAAAATATTGATAAGGTAAGTCCAAAAAATGAAATCTCATCAACCTTTAAATCAAAAATGATGTAAAGTTCTTTTGATTATGTTAAATTATACTTTATGTAGCTACTTACGCCTACCAGTATTAGGGTATGCAATAGTGCATATACATTCACGTAAAGGTTTTTATGGCGGATATGTTTGTTTAGAACGTAGACTATATTATAATATTGTTAATAAGACCAAGGTAACCGTATTATTGTCAAATAATAGTAAACGTCAATTAACCGAACTGTTTTTTGTCGTTTGAATCATGATCCGTACCAGTTAACACGGATAACTGGTGATTTTTCGGTCGCGTTTAGGAATTATTTTATTGTGCTTTTTATGGGCATTATTATTTTTAGGTATCGTATTGGGCCAATTTTAGACCACGTGAGGTGATTTTAGATGTTTTTGGGAGCTCTTTTTGCAGCCCAAATTCTAAGCATTCGTTCACTGTAGGCTTTTCTTCTCTCTTCTGTCCGTCCACCCAGTATTCTGTTTTTGCTCTTCATGGAAGTCATGGGAACTATTCGAGCATACCAAATTATAGAAAAATGTAATCGTTTAATACATTTACACAAATTTTTTGTTTTATCCTCGAATTCAGTCAACTATATATCAACTTTGGTTTTTATATTTCTTATCTGTGTTTTGTTGTTTACATTGAATACTCGCTCAATTTTTCACATGTTTTTCTCGTCCTACATGGCTATTCAGCTCCTTTTGGGTCCTTTACTCTTTCTCAAAAACCCTTACATAATTCTATTTTACCTTTTAGTAATTTCTCTCTGAATAAAATAATTGTTCTAGTTTTGAAATTTCTGATCTTATCAGATAACTGATTTGTGAGTCTTTTGTAACACATTATATTTAGATATTCATAAAACTTCAGTCATATTGTAATATTTTTTTTAAATATTTTAGGGCCAGCAAACTATTCAATCTGCTGGTAAAAATTTCTTTGAGTTCTTAAAAATACCACCAATTGTACAAGAAACTTAGTATTCTGACCAGCGGACTAAGATACCACTGAATTTTTCTCTTCAAATCAGTTCTGGAAAGAAAAAAATCCAGTAAGAAGCTTTACTGAACAAATTGTAAGGTTGTTTAAAAATAAAACATTTCATAATAAAATAATAAAAACTAAAAGAAATTTTATTCACGTAAAAATAATAAATTTACGGTAAAACACATAATATTGTATTTCATATTAGTAGGAAGTTGTGTCAATAAAAAAATGGGTTTTCAACAGTTTTGTTGACACAAATTCAACGTAATAAATACAGAAATATTGAAAAAATTCCGCTAATAAATCTTAATGTTATTAAGATCACACATTTTTTTGTTTTGATTATTTTAAAAATTTCACACATTTCACACATTTATATAATTATATTATATTATATTAAATATTTCACACATTTTTTTGTTTTGATTATTTTAAAAATTAAAAATAGTATCTTTGAAAATTCAAACATAATCACACTTTTATTTTTGTACCATAAAATTAATTTAAAGTTTGAGATTTTATTAATGGAACTTTTTCAGTTATAAAAACCTATACAGTGAAAGATGAATAATATTTTCTTTCACTCCAGCAATTTTTAATGACAAATCGAAACAAATGTATAATAAAATTCAATCAACGTCTAAAAATGTTTGTTATTTGACATATTTTTGGCACGCATTTGGTTGATGTCTGTTTATGAGATGTACCGTATGTTTAAGATGAAGGTTTTACTATGTAAATGTACGTTTAACATAAAATTTATTTAATGACTTCATTTGGTATAACTTTTCTATGTCTGCCCATCTGTCTCACCAAGATGTCAGAAACTACAAGAGATAGCAACAAATGGTTTTCAGATTTGTAATTTACACCAAAAGTTAGTGGGCTTAAATTGGGTTTAAAGTTCCGGTTTTGACTGGAAGTCAAGAAATTAAAGTCAGAAACTACAAGAGATAAGGAATAAACAGTTTTCGGATTTGTAATCTACACAAAAATTTAGTAGGCCTGGATTGGGTTTGAAGTCCTGGTTTTGACCAAAAGTGGGCCAAAACAGGAAGTCAAGAAATCAATGTCGAAATTTCTAAACAAAATAGTGTCATTTGATTCCTCTTAAAGAGTAGATACAGAAATTATTGGGTTTGAGAAGTTCTGGTTTCGACCAGAAGTGACCCAAAACTGGAAGTCAAGAAATCAAAGTCGGAATTCAGAAACAAAAATATTGTGATTCGATTCCTCTTAAAGAGTAGATATAGAAATCACTAATGGTTTTTGCCGTAAGCCTAAGTTTTTAAAACCCTCTTTAAAAACTGCCATCAGCTGTGAGACGCGTCGTCTCATGAAAGGGATTTATATACGAAGTGTGGCTTTTAAATAATATGACTGACAATTTAAAAAATGTTATCTTTATTTTACACATAATCACTTATTGTCACTTCAATATACACTCCTTCTCTATCCCTACTATGCTCCATGTGAATTTTCCATTGTTGGAAACAGTGCTGGAAGTCATCTTCTGTCAGATCCTTCAGAACACATGCCGCTTTCTCTTTTACAGCTTCCACAGACTCAAATCTTGTCCCTTTTTATGCAGATTTCACCTTAGGGAACAGGTAGAAGTCACATGGTGCAAGATCTGGTGAATAAGGTGGATGTTCTAACACTGAGATGCTGTACTTGTCTAGGAACCTCTTGACAGATAATGTGGAATGAGCTGGTGCATTGTCTTGGTGGAAACCCATGATTTGTCCTTCCACATTTCAGGGTGTTTTTCCTTACTCTTTGACATAGCTTAGAAAGTACTTCAAGGTAGTAATATTGATTAATTGTTTGACCTTCAGGAACCCAGTGAAGGTACACAATCCCATGGATATGAAAAAAACAATCATCATTGCTTTAAATTTTGACTTGCTCATTCGAGCTTTTTTGGCTCTCCGTGAAGTTCGGTTCTTCCAGTGCATGGATTGGCGCTTCGTTTCTGGATCATAAGTAAAAAACCACGTTTCATCACATGTTATTATTGTTTCCAAAAAATTTGGGTCATTTTTAATCGCGTACAAAGTATCAGTACAAACATTTTTGCGAGCTTCATTTCAAACATTTTTGAGTGGCATGTGTCCTGAAGGAGCTAACAGAAGATGACTTCCAGCACTGTTTCCAACAATGGAAAATTTGTATGCAGCGTTGTAGGCATAGAGAATGAATGTATATTGAAGGTGACAATAAGTGGTGATGTATAAAATTAAAATTAAATTTTTTATAACGTCAGTCTCGTTATTTAATAGCCCCACCTCATATAATTAAATTATGTATACTCTGATGTAATACATAACAATATGATGGAACACCTTTTGTTATGTTTATTGAAAACAATTTTTAAATTTAACAATAAAAAAATTCAAAGAGAAGTAAAATTTATTTGGTTTATTTTAAAATTTTAATAGCATAATGTTTAATTGCTTTTGGCTTGAAGGTGACATTACGTTTTATTTTTGAGCAGTTCAAAGTAAATCTCAAACACATTTATAGGACAACAAAACAGATGTTTCATTTTATAATTCTTATACAAAATTTATTCTGAATGTTTATATTTACGGTAAAGATTTTTAATTCTTGTTTAGAATGAAATTTTACCGGAAATTTAAAATGATGATGTAATTTAAATGTTCAAATATAACGTCATATCATTTTTACAGTTTTAGTTAATGTGTAAATTGTGTCATGCTTAAATACTTTCAGAATTGTAAGCGAACTAAAATAGATTATGTTCGTATTTTATAGTATTTTCAAATCAACTGAATACATTCTAAATTCATTAATTTCCTTCTATTTTAAATTCATAATTAGATACAAAAATTAAATGTTTTTCAATATTTTTTTTAATATGTGTGTAATATTCATATGACAATCTCATACAGTATAAAAACTAAATGTATCTGTTTGAAATATTTTCTCATTTTAATCTTACACAAAAGTGGTGTATTTTTTTAGACTTCCAATTTATTCTTGTAGATAAGAGATGTTGTTAAGGTCATCAGTTGAGAGGCTGGTTTGAACCTGTAGAAGTTTTACTAAGTAAAACGAGGCGTGAGGTGGTTTACTATAACCTTCCTTAATGAGTGGAAAAGTATGCTTATCAGCATGCTAGGCACTCTGAAAAGTATCTACTTTCCACCCTGCAAATGAAAATTTCACTTAATTTACCACAGGGTCTGGCTGTATAATGAAATGTATTACTCTTAAAGGAGATAACTCCGACAAGTGTCGTTTACACCTCTACCTCTTCTGTTCTTAAGGGGAGCAGACTGATTTCAATAAAAAATATTGATTTTTCAATTTTACAATACATTGATAGATCGTTTTCCCCTATTTAAATTGATATAATTATGTAACACGACATTCGTTGCTTTTTCTGTTGAGAAAAATATGTTTTTGCGTTGATGGGGTAACGTAGTGTTTATTTCAATATTTTTCATGTTTTTCATTCTTGCAAATTGAGATTAATATAATCATGTTACTGCTCTAACATTACGGAGATCGCGTTCACATAAAAACAATAATTTCTAGAACGCATAGGAATCAGCTGTAAAGCAAGATAAATATTGGTGTGTTTTTGTTTGGAAGTTAATTCCAATTGGCAATAGGTGTTTCTGTTACGGTATTATGCTTTTACTATAACCGCATTCTTCGCATATTGTATTTTTTGACTTTAGGTACACTTATTTCAGGAACCATCCCACCTAGGAGTGTGAAATTTTGCACGCTACATTTTAGCACTAAGGTGTGTATTTACTCCAGAGGTATTTCAAAAATGTTGAAGTTTTTATTTTTTGGGTGTCTTTTTCTTAAAAAAACATGTTGACTACATTGAAAATTTTTTGAGAATAAAAGTCTTTTTAGATTGGATAAAGATAAATGAAAAAGCTCTGGTGAAAATTTGTAAAAAGGTACTGTAATTAGGTATGCCAAAGCTCAGCTGTGTAGCTTTAACGGTTCCTACACAAAATCTACTTAAGTTAGTATTGCAGGTATAGAGATAATGAAAATGGTCTGCTCCCCTTAAATGCTTCAGTTATATAATTGATAAGAATGTGATAAGAAATAGAACTATTTTTGTAGCCCTGGAACTAGCAGATTGAGAGCAAGTAATTTAACACTCCACCGGCCTATTAAGGGCTAAGATAAGAGGAAACAAAATTTATTTTTAAAATTATTTACTTAAAAGAATTATTTAAATTATGGATTTGGATGGAAAAGAGAAAATTTTGGAGATAAATATGGTACAAGGAACCTGCCACTGGGCAGTTAACATCATGATGAGGATGACTTAGAAAATATAAAGTATTTTGAACATTGACTACTAGCTCATAAGAGATAGAAAAGGGGTAACTACCCTAAAGAAATAAATATTAATGCAATAACTTTTCAGAAAGTTGTAATTCTGAAATCAGCATTTATATTTTTAAAGTAATCCTGAGAATGAAACCAGGAAAAGCAATTAACCAATAATATGTCCCTCTAATTTTAGCAATTATCCTGTGTAAAGCATTGATGCAGGAGCTAGTACATAATAATATAAAATTTATTTAAATCCCTGTGTGCAAAGTGTGTCATTTTTAAATCTGTTCAATTTAAGAACAATAAGCATCCCATATGCCCATTACAGACAGGTGTAGTGTCAAATTTACACTCAATCTGTTTGTTGCAGGGCTAAAATAAATCGTTCTGTTTCTTATCACATGGTCATCCAATTAAATGACTAAATAATTTAAGAACAGAAGAGATAAAGGTGTAAAAGACACAAATCAGAGTTATCTCCTCTGAAAGTAATGAATTTCATTATACAGCCAGACCCTGTGGTGAATGAAGTGAAGGTGTTATTTGCAGAACGGAAATATATGCTTTTCAGAGGGCCCGGCATGCTGATAAGCATACTTTACCACTCAGTGAGGAAGGCAATGGTAAACCATCTCACTCCTTGTTTTACTTAGTAAAATATCTACAGGTTCAAACCAGCCTTTCGGCTGATGACCTAAACAACAACAAGCATCCCATGACCCAATGAGATGAGGATGGTATGTATAACGTGTAAATAAGATATAGTCTTTTACAGACTCAGGCCGACCATTCCTGAGAGTTAATTGAACCACACTTATCAAAGTATACTGGTAACTGCTGTCTAGTATTCAAATCCTTTTAACCGTAACTATGTTTATTAGAATTTGAACCAGGAACATTGTCTATGACATCAGCATTAATCAGCTGAATTGTGTTGACGACTTTACTGCAGACCAACACATTAGGTTAATATTAAAATAGTAATCAAAATGTTATCAATGAAAGATCCTTAAAATTTTATGTATTCGTACGTATTTACATTCTAATGTGGAATGAGACATCGTTAAACATATGTACTTTAATTTTTTTAGGTTATTTAAAGTCACCACAACTGCTTGGTTATTAGTGACAATAGTGAGTTATGTAATAATGGGTTTTAACTTGTAAAAATGTCCGCACCCTAGCTGGTAATTGAACCTGAGAACTCTGCATTGTAGGCTAGCGTAGCTCTATGCTATGGTGACCACAACATTTTATTTATTTGTTAATTTATATTAATTTCAACTGCTTAAGTCATTGGATACAGAATAAAATATTTTGTTGTTTAGGTCATCAGCCGAAAGGCTGGTTTGAACTTGTAGAGGTTTTACTAAGAAAAGTGAGGAGTGAGATGGTTTACCTTCCTCACTGAGTGGAAAAGTATGCTTATCAACGTGCCGGGCCATCTGAAAAGCAGAAATTTTCCACTTTGCAAATGACACCATCACTTCATTCACCACAGGGTCTGGCTGTATAATGATAAAATTCATTACTTTCAGAAGAGGTAACCCTGATTAGTGTCTTTTACACCCCTACCTCTTCTGTTCTTAAATGATTCAGTCATTTAATTGGATGACCATGTGATAAGAAACAGAACTATTTATTTTAGCCCTGCAACAAACAGATTGACTGTAAATAATTTGACACTCCACCTGTCTGTAATGGGCAGAAAATATTTTACATTATTTTATAAACTTTGCAAAAAGTTTTTTAATTTTAGCTAGGAGTCAAAACCACGATTTTTGGGTTGGGGTCTAGTATGGTTGATCTCTGAGTCATTGAAGTGGCTTTTTTAACTTTATAATGTTTCTGCGAATTTAATAATATAGAACATTGGTTTAGAAAACTGAAAAAGCTAATGTGTTGGCCACATTAGATGTTTAAATCAAGCCAACTTGTGGGTGGTGGTCGGTTCTTAATACCTGAATATATTCTAGTTTAACCCTATGACATTTAATTTATGAGTTTGGTTGGGTTCAAACTTTTTAACATTTCGTTCAATTAATCAACTACCGTCTTCTTCAATGAATAAAAACCTTCGTGCGTTGTTTCACAAGGAAATGGATTTTCCCAATCATTATTTATTTTCATTTTAAAACAAATTTTCATTATTTCTAATTTAAATTTGGCACAAACTACAAAATTTAAGCAAAACCAATATCACTCGACTTGCTACTGCTACTTGCTTTTAAAAAGTACTGTTCCATACTTTATTTTTTTATTAGTTTTGGCACAGATATTTCAAGAGAGAATATAAGTATCTATGAAGGCGGTTAAAATTTAAAAACATATTTTTACTTTACAGCGCACATTTTGTGCCAATTTTTTTAAAAGTTTTTGTTTTAAATTGTTTAATTTTTATACGGGTTTTGTTTCATACTTTTTTAAATCAATAAAAATGCATTGTTCAGGAAGGTTTAAAAAATATGAATTATAAATTATGAACAAATTAATAACTTTGTTTTGTATACAGAATGATTCAAAATTAAACGTTAATCTTTGGGTAGCTGATTCTATAGGTAAAAATAAGAAAATGTTCATATAAACATTTTTTTACGCGTTACAACTGGTGAAAGAATTCGCTTGAAATTCACTTACCCTGTTGAAATGAGGCCATACTGAAATTTTTAACCTCATACTGGGTGACTTATTGAAAAATTTAATAAAAACACTATTTTGTGTTGCAATGATTACATTTATCAGGTTCTTGTTTCGACATGAAGTGACTATGTGTCAGTTTAGTGTGACCTATTCACAGTTGTGTAAGTGTCACTGGGTCAGTCCATATTACATGTAGATTAGTTGTAAAATAATTCAATGTTCATTCCAAATCAATCTGTTTTTTTTTTAACATCTTCTGTAGTGAAAAGATTTATTTATTTTTTCTTTTCTTTGTTTATTTAACGTCACATCAACTTCAGTGGTCATTAGCAACGACGTTGGGTTGTAACTGTGAATGATGAAATGATTGTTTGTAACGTATGAAAATGCCATGCCTGAGTGGGATTCGAACCCAAAACCGCATGATGAGAGGCGAGCACGTTACCAACTACGCCAATGCAGCCAGTTGTATTTATTTTGTTGCTGTATATAGTAGCATGTCTGGTTCTTTGGTTGTCTTTCTTATTCCATTTAATTCCTAAAAGGATCATCTGTATTTGTATAATCTAAACAAAAAAATCTGCTGTGAAACACTCACACAACTTTCTCTTGCCAATGCAAATAATTAACAATAAACCTAACATTAGTAATAAAATATTAGAAATAAACAAAAAACTAACCTCAATAAACATAGCCTAATTTTAATCATATATGAAAGACGCAAAATGAAAATCAACCTCAGTTTGGCTTTAAAATACGGAAAATCGATCTTTCACGCTAAACTAGGCTATGTACAAAAAAATGCTCTAAATAATAGTTGTAGATCTTTTAACTTTCTATAAATTTTATTATATACACTTTTGTCGTAAAATGCATACTAAGGCCGCAATCTTAAAAAAATCGATTTTTCACACGTTTTCGTGAGAAAAAAACAGAAAATTGCTAATTACCGCTAAACTAAGCGTTATGCAAAAAAATGTTTGAAATAAAAGTTGTAGGATTTTTAATTCTCTACAACTTTAATTATATACATTTTTGCGCTAAAATGCATATTAACGTCGCAACCTTAAAAAAACAATTTCTTTACGTGAAAAACGCCTCACCAAGAATTTCAGCAAACATGGCGCCTACCCTATCTTGTAGAGCACAAAAAATTTAGTAAACCAGGCGATTTTTAAAAAAAATCGTAGGACTAGTTTTTGAGAAAATCGCAAAAAATTTAAAAATTACACGAATAAACTACTACTTCCGGTTGACCGATTTTGATGAAAGTGTTCGTGTCGGGTCCGGTATGTAACTTAAGTTTCAAGTTCGTACAATGTTCCGTTCTTGAGATATTTTATATATATATATATATATATATATATATATATATATATATATATATATAGAGAGAGAGAGAGAGAGAGAGAGAGAGAGACCAATCGCTAAAAACATGTTTTTTGGGTTTAGGGGGTCTGAAAACGCGTAGATCCGGTGAAAACTCGATTTTGAAAAATCGACATGTTAACAATACTTTCCTTTTTATATATTTATATAGGGAAGAGAAAGTAAAAAGTATTGATGCAATAGGGATATGCATTCCAGAAACTATGATTTGTGGTCTTTCTTTTATTCATTCATTCTTTCTGAATCTTTCTCGGTAAAAAAAAATATATAAAGCATTGAAATTTGATATGAATTAGGTTCGTTAAAGCACAGTTTGTAAGGAGAGGGTATGAAGACGGCATAAAAACCTTGAACTTAGTGTTCGCTCTAATACTGTGGTAAAATATTGGCATGTTGCCTAAAAAAATTCAATTTAATTTGTTCTACCATCCAAGAAATCTATTGAAAGAAATTAGAGTGTAATGTACCTGTTTTTCTTAGGGTTAATACTAGAATGATTTAATGAATTGCTTTATTTTTGAATAGATTTAGTATGAATTAGAGGTTTATAAAATATTTTGAAATCAATTAATAGTCACATGAATCTCAAAAGGATATTTAACGAATGACAAAAGGGGAAATTTTAAAAATGTAACTTCTTCTTTGCCCTTTAGCCCTACAGCCTGATGTTAGCTGTACCTTTAATACTTTTTATCCCTTGCAATCCCCATTTATTCTCCCACCACATACTCTGAAGATCCTCAGTTATGCTATAAAGCAGGGGTTTTCAAACTGTGGGACGTGACCCCCAAGGGGGGCGCAAAGGATAAATAGGGGGGGAGGCGCGAGAAAGTTAGAAAAATAAAAAACCTAGGAGGCCAATTAATTGGTCCTCCTCGACCAATCCATCTGCCCGAAAACTTATTTGCAAGTGCTCTCTAACATTTTGTGAATAATGTGCCGGTGCGCCATCATGATGAAATATCATTTGATGTCTTCTTTCAAGTGGTACATCTTCAAGTAGAACTGCCAGTTGATTCTCTAAAAAGTCTTTATACACAAGGCGGTTTTCAAAAATAATTGGACCAATTAACTGGTCCCCAATTATACCACACCATACATTTATAGAAAATCGAATTTGAAAGTTTGATTCTGCAACTGCTTTTGGATTTTCAGTTGACTACCGGTGTCTATTCTTCAAATTTAGAATTCCGTATCTTATAAACAACGATTCGTCCGTGATAAAATACAATTTACATTATTTCGATTTTTTAACACCCATCGACAAAATTGTAATCTTAATGCCCTGTCACCTGGATGAAGATTTTGAACTTTTTGTAAATGATATGGATAAAATTGTTTTCTTTCAATGTTCTCCAGAGTGTACTACGAGATATGATTAATCTATTTTAAAGTCGGCGAGTGCTAAGTTGAGGACTGCGCTGTATCATGTCAATGATATTATCTTGTTCGCGTGCAAGCTGTATTACAGGACATTCACGCGAAAAAGAAACGGTAGGAAAAGATTTATTTTTTCGTAAGTTATTGAAAAACGATGAAAATGTTTCGTGAGTAGGTGTTCTTCTATTCGGAAATCGTCTTTCATATTCACGTTTAGCTGCCCGACTATTTCCATTGGCAAAACCATATACGAAAACAATATCTGCGTACTCTTCATTTGAAAATGGGAATGACATCTTATCGTTAAAAAACACAAATGAAGTACAAATAATACAATTATACACATACACTGCACAAACCAAAGATGACAGACTAGTTACTGCGACAACTCTATTGTCGGATGGCTGTACAATAACTAGGATTCAATTGTTTTTGCAGCAGTGTTACCAACTCTCGATTTTCAATTATCTAAA
This sequence comes from Catonia carolina, assembly GCA_035578175.1. Classification (NCBI taxonomy): domain Eukaryota; kingdom Metazoa; phylum Arthropoda; class Insecta; order Hemiptera; family Achilidae; genus Catonia; species Catonia carolina. The sequence continues at coordinate 51,437,811 of JAQMRL010000006.1, read as the reverse complement.
ATCAATTCAATTGACGCTGTATTTTTAAAATCTTGTTTCTCAACCTACAATGTTTTATAATGTAAATTTTTGTAATTTTTTATTTGACTAAATATTATATTCGCAAATAAACCGCAAATAAATTTTCTGTCTTAGTTTTCGTATGTATTGATTTAATTAAACATAAATTTTTTAAACGTTGTGTTTGTTTATTATTGGCCTATTTTACATCATTCTCTTCAGAATTAAAATCTCTACAAGTTTTGCTAAATAAGTTTACACATTTATTAGCCATTTAACACAGTTATTGTTCTTCAAACCTAAAAAAAACTTATTTTTATGGACAGATTTGTCCGTTTTTTATTGGATATTACAAAAACTAATGGAGATATGGTTCTGGAACTTATTTTATTCAATTTTTCGGGTTGAAATACATAAGAAATCATCAAATCTACTCATAAAATTGGGTTCCTAGACCACTAGGATGACTTTATTTAGGCGTATGTTCTGAACCCAGGGCAAAATCTTTCGCTAGCCGTAACTCGCTAACGAAGAGTTTCCGGACCCCTGTTTATATAAACTTTTTTCATTACTTTGATGAGAGGAAACCACCTTAAAAGTTTGTTGGGTTACTAGTGAGACACTCTGTATAACAAAAATAACATAGAATACTTAAAATAAGAAGTAGCGTCGAAAATTTAAAAAAATTAACGAATGTATTGAATACTGTACAATAAACAAAATTAAATAAATAACGGAAAATATTTACATGAGTAATAAAAATCTGAACAACGCATAATGAAGTATAATTACAAAAGTGAAATGTTAAGTATTATGACCCACCGGGTTGGTCTAGAGAGGTAAATTTGTCGCCAAAATCAGCTGTTTAACAGCTGATTTTCGGAGACTATGGTTCCTGGTTCAAATCCTAGTAAAGGTAGTTACTTTTATACGGATTTGAATGCTAGACAGTGGTTACAGGTGTACTTTGATGGTTAGCGTTCAATTAACCATACTTTCTCAGGAATTGTCGGCCTGAGTCTGTACAAGACTATACCTCATTTACACGTCATACATATCATCCTCATCTCATTGGGTCATGGGGTTGCTTATTGTTCTGAATTGAACAGATTGCAATGTACACATACTAGGAATTAAAAAAAAAAATATGAAATCTGTAAAACAAGAGAAAGTTAAAAGTTAAATAATAATCTAAAGCTGAATATCATATGAAAATAAAACGATAACAGAATTTGTTTGTAGTAGTAATTATTCTTCTTTATAATAATTTTTTTTTTTTTTTAACTCCTAATACTGTATGTGTACGTTGCAATCTGTTCAATTCAGAACAATAAGCAACCCCGTGACCCAATGAGATGAGGATGATGTGTATGAGGTGTAGTCTTGTACAGACCCAGGTCGACCACTCCTGAGAGAATATGGTTAATTGAACCCCAACCATCAACGTACACCGGCAACCACTGTTTTGTATTCAAATCCGTATAAAAGTAACTACCTTTACTAGGATTTGAACCAGGAACCATCGTCTTCGAAAATCAGCTGTTAAACAGCTCTTTATAATAATAATCTTTTTTACATACATACAACAGTACCTACACTTCAGATGTTATAATTTTTTTACATTATGTCATAAACTGTAACTTATTTTCAATTTAATATCATCGATAATTAAATTTTTCTTCAAAACTTTACAATACAATGTAAACATTGAGTAAGGTTTGCTAGTTTACTCTAATTTAAAGAGAATAATATAAATAATTTATCTGACAACCTTAAAAATAGTAAATGTTTGTTTATTGACATCAAATGCAATCAATATTAAAATAAATCTGTGTTATGTTAAAAACCCCACCAATATAAGTACATGACGGTTAAATAGATACTGTCAGTGGTTTGTGTATTTGTGAAATTTTAAATGTTTTAAATTTAAAATGTACTTGTGTAGTTTTAAAATGTTGCACTGTATTTACATTTATCTAAACTATTTGTTTATGTCTCTTGATCTGTAAAAATAGAGCAAGGTTATTTTGTTACTTTACATTCTTATTGAAGTTTTGTAGTGTCGATATAGTTACTTGAGTCATGAGTTTGCCTTTGTTTGCAACGAGGGGTAAAGGGGGATAAAAATCAGTGTGCGTGACTGATATAATTTTAATATAACAAACACAACTTATATTGTCATAGCAACACATTGTCATAGCAACGAATCTGCATAAGTTATTAAATTAAGTGTCAATTTTAACATAATGTTGATTTAAAGAATTTAAATTTAAAATTTAAAGAAAATATTAAAATTTTCGTTTCTACAAAATCTGTTAAAGTTTTTGCTTTTTTTTGCCAATATCATAAATACAAAAATATATCAATCAAGTTCATAAAATCTTGGATCTCCTGATAGAAGATGTTATTTTCTTTGTACTTGGTAATCTTCGCCTATATTGAAACAGGTTTCACGTTGACTTGTTTCAAATGCTCAGGACCAGTAGATTCAGATTGTGGTAGAATTCCATTGTATGAGGAAGTTGAGACATGCGAAGTCAAACCGAATAATACAATGTTAGAAACAAATGGAATTTCCATTACATCATTGACCAACGAGAGCAGATCTTTTTGGCAGAAGATGAATATGGAAGTTAAAGACAGGGTCAAATTCAATTGTGTAAAATTTATATGTACACATGATAAAACTGGTGCAGAAAAAGTCTTTCGCAGATGTGTAGAAGTTCATCCAGAAAGGGACACTTGCAAATTTATAAGGGATGGATCAATGGGTACTAGTTGTACTCAAGATGTGTGCCATCTATGTGAAGAAAACAATTGTAATCGTTCAAGGAATTTAAGTAGTAACACGCTAATTATTGTAATTGCATTAATTGAAATTTTCTTTATTACCAACCAATAACTTGTTGCGTTTGTGAATATTTATTGTATAGTCTGTCTACGCTAAGAGTACTCCGACGTAGGCAACCAGCAATACAAGTGAGCATGCGCATTAATTAAAAATACCCACAGCATGATCAAAAAAAAAATTCCATACAACACTAATAATTATTCGCTCTAAGCTTAATTTAATATAATAAAAACACGTTCATTTCATTTGTTGAAATTAAATGAAATGCGGTCTTGGGTTCGAATCCCATTCAGGCACGGCATTTTTTCATACATTACAAAAATCATTTCATCATTCACAGTCTGCATTAGCAGTAATTGCAGAACAGTCTGACGTTAAACAAAAAAAAAAAAAACATTTGTTGAAAAATGTTTCATAAATCGAGCATTAGTTTACCTATAATAACTAAAATTTTACTATTGTTATTTTTCGTTACATTTTTTACTATTATTACATTATTATTTATGATTAGTAGGTTTTTATTATAGACTCAGTTTTATTCTATTTTTGGTCACAAGTAATGTAAGACTAATGCGATTGAATTATAACAAGAGAGTAACCAATTCCAGTGATTCGTTATCATTTCAGATTGTTTATTTCATATCATTAAAAAATAATTAATGTCTGTGACTAGTTTAATACAACTGTTTGTACTTGCCCGTGTTTAACTCATTTTTAGTTGCATAAGTTATCTTTTGGAGTTGTATTGGTTCGTTTCAATTTTTTTCGTTGACTGAAGTTGAAAAGTTTCGTAAGCTGTGTTATGTTAACATGTGTGATAGTGATTGTGTTGAGTTTTTGAAACATAAAATCGATTAACATTAAAAAGTAGAAAACAATTGTTTTATAAATGTAACGGTTAAAATAATTAATTAAGGAGTCTCTTTATGACACTACAATAATTACAAGTAATCAGAACGGTATAATTGAAAACGCTTAAAGGATAATGTTTATTTTAGCTGGATGTAGATATTTTTATGATGGAAAGTAGTGCAAGATAATTGTTAGGCGGAGAGGTGGATACGTGTCAACTAGTGTAAAACTTTCGTTTACAACCTATAGGCACTTGCCTCGCGCGGAGTACTCTTACAGTAGATGGGCTATAATGTATAAAATAAAAATATTGCTTGAGTCCCAGCTCCATGTAGTTGGAAGGAATGCAGTGTGTTGTTATAGTAGTGGGAAAATGAATGAGTTAGTAGTGTTTCACAGCTGATGCATTTGTAGTGGTAGCGTGTACTAACTAGACTAAAAAAAATATTCTTATCATCCGGCACATTAATTTGACAAATACCTACCGGGTTAATAACTTTATCGGATTTATAATATTTAACTTACCAATTCATATCAAAATATGTAAATAAATAAATCTAATAAATACAAACAAATATGTTAAAATACGGAAAGGTTGAAAACGAATGTTTTGTGTCAGAGTATTACAACAATCGTTCTCCCAGCATGCGTCACTCATTCATTATACTTCACCCTGCAACTACACGGAGCTTGGAACCACACAATACCTAAACCTATACCGATAGCATAGATATTGCGAAACCTTTTGTAGGTTTACTATACGAATATAACTCTTTGTTACCATAAACAAAATGTTAGTCTCTCAAAAACATGGGCAGACTATTCACAGTGCTGAACGAAATCTAATACGCAGTGTAATAAAATTCTGTGAAGATGAAGCTTTACAAAAATGCCTTTTCCTGACTCATAACAAAAGCCATGAGTGAGTGGCTAACTATTGTGATATTTCTCTTTCCACAATTTGAAAAATAAAGAAAGAAATTAAAGACTTGAAGAAGCTATTCTTCAACAGTTTTGACACCTGGTAAAAAAAGGAAGCAGTTAGGTAGATACTAGTGAGGCTGATAGTGAACGTGACAGTGATAGTAAAGAAGGCGATTCATTCGTAAAAAAATTTGTTCCAATGGAATAAGGTAATTACAATAAATCAAACATTTCTAGTCATGTAATTAAGCTGTAGACAATATTACACGTCACATTTATTTCTTATAAGGTTTCTGAAGAAAACATTTTCTCGAAATAAACCACAGCTCACAAAATGTATGTAGAACAACGTGTGAACAACCATGGGGAACGAACAATTAGCTGCTATTTTAGATAAAAGCGCTAGTATTCACTACCACGTTGACATCTCGCAACATCAGTGGTAACTTTGAACATCTTTGATTTTACTAGCGCTAATAGTGAAGAAAAAAACATTTGATTGACTAGTGCTAGTAAATTAGCTCGGAGTAAAAGTTTGGAAACGTTGCTAGACTAGTGCTAGTAGGGGAGAAAAGGTCATGTGATTGACTAGCACTAGTAAATTTCACAGGGGGTTTGGGGTTAAAAATGTTAGTTAAATATTTTAACCCTGGCTACAAGTTTAAATGTTGGGCTTTCAATTCAGCCAATGTACTTTAATATTTGGCTAATATTATTATTTATTTGACATTAGCAGCCAAGTATGTAAATAACTACGCCACTGTAATATTAAAATAATTTACAACATAGTAAAAGGCTAATAACCTTTTTCTTTTACACTTTAATTAAAATTCACATATTCATCTTCTGCAAAAAAATTAGAAGAATTTAAATTCTAGTTTATGGGAAATTATACTCAAAATTATTTTAAAAAATTGAAATAAACCCTTGAGTTCAATAAAAAGTTTTATTATTTGTCTTAAATTTAAATATTTATGAGATAATTACTTTTGTTGTCCACTACAGATCTTTTTTCTAATATACTTTTTTTAAATCACTAATGTGTGTACATTGCAATCTTTTCCATTTAAGGACAATAAGCAGTCCCATGACCCAATGAGATGACGATGATGTTTGTGCAAGGGCGGATCCAGAGAGAGGGCATTGAGGGCAATCGCCCCCCCCCCTCAAGATTGGTTTTTTTACAAAAAATGCAATATTGTAGATTTTTTAGAACTACAGTACAATAGGTTGATATTTTAATTGATAAAAACAAATGCAAATAAACAACAAAAGGCTACAACTAGGTTATTATTCGTAGATGGGATAAAGATAAGAATTTTTGCCTATAATTTTTATTTTGGTATCAGCTGTACTATCGCTCAATCTTACTGTTAGTGCGTCACTAGTACAAAGTGCACTGGCTCTTAGCTTTCCTAAAATTGAGTTTTCAGATTCAAATTTTCAAAATTTTTCCGGGGGGCAGAACACCTGGCCCCCTCATGGTTGGAGGGTATGGAATACCCCTAAACCCTTCGGATTGCCCCTTCCTACAATTGTTCTTGGATCCACCCTTGTGTGTATGATGTGTAAGTGAGATTTAGCCTTGTACAGACTTAACGCCAATTATTCCTGAGAGATTATTGTTAATTGATCCAAAACCATCAAAATACAGTGGTAACAACTGTCTAGTATTCATATCTAGAATAAGAATGTATTCATACATTTCCCTTGTAGTATTATATAAACAGTTCCAAGGGAGGTAGAGGGTTGTTTGCTGATGTCGGATCAAGTGGCCAGGTGGCGGGTTTTTGGTTGGTAGGCGGTTGTGGCCTTCTTGGGGCTGGATGAGGACGCCTCAATTGAGTCCAACACTACTTCCCTCATCGTGAGGGAGTGAACATGATTTTTCTTGCTGCCTCGGAAAAAGAAATATTCATATCTGTAAAAAAGTTGTACAATTACCTTAACTATGACATGAACCATAGATCTTCCAAAAATCAGCTGTTAAACAGCCGATGTACGGTGACAACTTTACCACTGGACCAATGGGTTTCCTGTATACATACTAGAAATATTTGTGAATTTTTCAACATGACTTATTTTATAATAAAAAAATTTCAGTTTCAACTTCATCATACAGAGAAAAATTTAAATAGACTGCATAAAGATTACACTAAAATCTAGGGTTAAAAACCATGGAAGTAACTTTTTTTAGTTTTTGTATGTTCTTTTGAACTGGTTTACCAATAGGAGGTTCAACTTTAAAATTATATAAGTGTTATTTTTGTATAATTTATTTAAATTTGACTTCAATAGTTTCGGTTATTAGCAACTATACTCTGTGAAATGGACAGGTTATAATAGGTACAGACTTATTAAACTTTCAGGATCCTGATTGGGTATCAAATCCAGGACAATGCACTTTGTTGGCTTGCATGCTAACCACTACACCACTGATAAAACCGCTTCAAATATTTTATAAATTAAATAAATTTTTACAAAACTTTTAATTAATAATATCTTTAAAAAATATTAAATTTAAATTTCCTGTATACATCCAAAAGATTTTAATTTAATTTTTAAAAACTAAAGATGTAAGTTCCACTGGTGTGAAGACATGTGCCATAACTCAGGCTTTCAATAATTCTTACATTTGACACATTCTTTATGAGTATTGGCACAGTTTGAACATTAAAATTGTTTTAAACATTATTAACAAGTTCTACTCTTGTGTGTTCTATTTATAAATAATATTTTTGAATATTGCACTAACTTCAAATATTATTTATTATGCACCTAATAAAAGAACTGTGTCATGTAAACAAAATTTATTGGTTTTGTTTAATGTGTAATAAAAAACTATAATTTTTCACTTAATTAGAGAAAGTATAATAGTTATCAAAATTAAATGTTTTTCTAAAAATTTTGAGGATTTTTATATGTTGTGTTACATGAAATTTGGTTCAAATAAAAATACTTTCTGGCTGCCTTCATGACCTAATTTTTAGCATGCTACGCTGCAATGGAAGTACCTAACCCTATCATACCAAATCCCGACTAGGGTCTGAAAATTATTACATGTTCAAATACACCAGAGGAAAACACATCAATAAATCACTCCAATTTTTAAAATGTGATAATTAGTATTCCTTTAAAAAAATCTGGAAAATTACTTTATAGTCAAAACCTTTTATAGGTTTTTTTTTAATTACTAATATGTATACGTTGCAATCTGTTCAATTCTGAACAATAAGCAACCCCATTACCCAATGAGATGAAGATGATATGTATGACGTGTAAATGAGGTGTAGTCTTGTACAGACTCAGGTCGACTATTCCTGAGAGAGTAAGGTTAATTGAACCCCAACCATCAAAGTACACCGGTATACACTGTCTAGCATTCAAATCCATATAAAAGTAACTACCTTTACTAGGATTTGAACCAGAAACCTTCATCTCCAAAAATCAGCTGTTAAACAGCTGATTTTGGTGACGACTTTACCTCTAGGGTCCTTTCATAGTGTACACGATTTTTTTTTTTCTAAACAGTAGTAGCAGATCAATGTATGATTGAAATTATGTATTTCAGGTGTTATAACTTCTTGACCTGCCCATAATAGACAGGTGGAGTGTCAAAATATTTACACTCAATCTGTTTGTTGCAGGACTAAAATAAATAGTTCTGTTTCTTATCACACGACCAGCCAATGAAATGACTGAATCATTTAAGAACAGAAGAGGTAGAGGTGTTTTCACGAAAAGTTTTCACGACTCAATTCCATTTTTTGACTGACACAATCTTTTTAAATGGCTACAAACGACACAAACAATGCTTTGTTTACAATATATCTGGTGTAGATTATTGTTAAAAATGTCAAACTTTCAAATAAAAACATCAGCTGATACCCAACAACAATCAGTGCTGCCAAGGCTCAAAATATAAATAGTGACCCTCGTATAACAATAAATGCAACATATAGTTATATCTCTTAGAACTGACACATGAAATAATTACAACTCAGTGGTGTAATTAACAAATTAAATTGCAGTTGGTGTTTCCTAAATGTTCTAAAAATTAAACCAGATTATTTGTATACCAGATTTCCAAATCTCAAATACATTTTACAGATTATTGCTAAGTAATTTAGAGGTTCTTAGATATGTGGATAAAAGAAGAAATTTATGGAAGCTTCTTACCAAAAGAAGGGATAGACTAGTGGAACATATCTTAAGACATCCAGGTATTGCTCTATCAATAATGGAGAGTAATATTGAGAGAGTAAATTGTAGGGGGAGGCAAAGGTTAGAATATTAAAGCAAATTACAAAAAGTGTAGGGTGTTGCAGGTATGTAGATAAGAAACGACTTGCGCAAGATAGTTTGAACTTCATCAAAGAACTGCATCAAGAACAGTTTGGAGAACTGTAACAAACCAGTTGAGAGACTGATGACAAAAAAAGAAGATTATTGCTATTAAATTTATTATAATTTAATAATTGGCCATTTCTGTAGTGCAGTAGTAGTGTGCTAGCCTACAATGTGGAGATCCCGAATTTGATTCCTGGTTAGGATCTGAAAATTTTCACAAGTTAAAACCCTAGTTACATAACACACCATGAAACTAATAACCAAGCTGCTAATATGACTAAATTTTTAAAAAATTTAAAAATTTTCACCAAAAATTTAAAAATTTCGAGTTTTTCCACCAAAATTTGTCAATAAAACCATTTAGAATGATACATACATTAATAGAAGCTTTATGAAGGAGTTCATGTAGTTTTTTATGGTTCCATTTTTCATATATAATATATAAACCTACATTTTTTTATTTTTCCCTTTTATAAAATGTTTAGATACTTGTATTATTGTTTGGATTCATAATCACATATTTCTAATTTCTTAATAACTTTAGTGACCTATAAATATCTGAATAATTGGAGATCTTATATAATTAAATTGAAATTTTTAAAGTGTCTGTCATATGCTACAAGATTATGATGTTATGTTGTGTACAATATTTTAGATTACATTAATTTAAATGCGAAGATATGTTTATTAGCCTAACGTTATCGGATTTGGCGCCAAAAAATGTAGGTTATATTTATTTTTAGAAAACCTAACCCAATATTGAGTTTAATAATGTTATTTTTAAAATTCTCTGCGTTAGTTTTATGTTTGCTGACGTTTGAAATTATTATGAAATATACCATTCAATTGTTTTTCTTCGTCTTAAAAATCTAGTCTCAATTTATTTTGGTTAATGTTCATTTTAAGTTAAGATAATGTTGAAATATTCAACGTGCAGCAATTTGTTTTGATTAATGTGTCTTCTGAAAGTATTCACATATTTTTATGTTGCAACTTCATGGTCATTTTACTGAAATTTATTTATAATTCCTATGGAACAAGATCATTTATCGTTTGTACCCATACTTTCTAAATTCACTTATCTAATTCCAAAAGTCTTCAAAAAAAATTCAAAAAAAAATTTTTTTTCTTAATTTTTTCATTTATTTATATTTCGTTCGTTAAATTTAATTTAATATGGAGTTAATTTAGTTTAATATGGATTTGAATACTAGACAGTGGTTCCTGGTGTACTTTCATGGTTCTGATTCAATTAACCATACTCTCTCAGTAATGGTTGGTCAGAGCCTGTACAAGACTGCACCTCATTTACATGTTATATCCTTATCTCATTGGCTCAAGGGTTGCATGCTGTTCTGAATTGAACAGATTGTAATGTACACACATTAGGAATAAAAAAAAAACTAAAATAGATTTACTTGATACCATAGCTCAGCTGGTAGAAATTTTCTAATTATTGTTAAGTAACACCAATTGGGTGAGAAACATTGTATGGTTTTCAGCTGACCGCAGCAAATGAACAAACTCCATTGCAGACCTGTTAAAATTCATGTATGTTTGAGTCTATAATTCCAAATACAGTCTATGGCAAAAGGACCTATCATATTCGGTGGTTGTTAATCGTCTGAATTCCCAGTAAGAAAGAAAATTTTAAAAAAAAGTTTTTTTGTCATCAGTCTCTCAACTGGTTTGATGCAGTTCTCCAACCTGTTCTATCTTGCGCAAGTCGTTTCATATCTACATACCTGTAACACCCTACATCTTTTGTAATTTGCTTTATATATTCTAATCTTTGCATCCCTCTACAATTTACTCCCTCAATATTACTCTCCATTAATAATAGTCCAATACCTGGATGTCTTAGTATATGCCCCACTAGCCTATCCCTTCTTTTGGTTAGATGCTTCCATATACTTCTTTTTTCATCCACTCGCCTTAGAACCTCTAAATTACTTATTTTGTCCACCCACCTAATCTTTAACATTTTCCTATAACACCACATTTCAAAAGCTTCTATCCTCTTCTTTTCTACAACCCCTATCACCCACGTTTCACTTCCGTATAATATCAGTATAATATCAGTAAAATTGCTCAACCCAGAAAAGCCTTTGAAATGAAAAACAGCTTACTGACTATAAACATTGATTTACAGATTAGGAAAAATTTCTTAAAACATTATGTTTGGAGTGTAGCATTATACGGAAGTGAAATGTGGGTGATAGGGTCTATAAAGGTGATAGGGGATAGTGAAAAGATGTAGGGTGTTACAGGTATGTAGATATGAAACGACTTGCGCAAGATAGAACAGCTTGGAGAACTGCATCAAACCAGTCGAGAGGCTGATGACAATAAAAAAAAAAAATTATAGATTAAATGGTTTTGTTAATTTTTTTTGTATTCCTAATGTGTGTACGTTGCAATCTGTTCAATTTAGAACAATAAGCAACCCCCATGACCTAATGAGATGAGGATGATATGTATGACGTGTAAATGAGGTGTAGTCTTGTACAGACTCAGGCTGACCATTCCTGAGAAAGTATGTTTAATTGAAACCCAACCATCAAAGTACACCTATAACCACTGTCTAGTATTCAAATCCGTATAAAAGTAACTACCTTTTCTAGGATTTTTTTTTTTTTTTTTTTTTTTTTTTTTGGTTTAACGTCCGACTGTTCTGCAATTACTGCTAATGTAGACGGTATGATGATGAAATGATTTTTTGTAACGTATGAAAAAATGCCGTGCCTGAATGGGATTCGAACCCAAGACCGCATGATGAGAGGCGAGCACGTTACCAACTTCGTCAATGCGGCCGGCAATTTCTAGGATTTGAACCAGGAACCTTCGTCTACAAAAATCAGCTGTTAAACAGCTGACTAGCGGCGACGACATTACCCTTAGACCAACCCGGTGGGTTTTTGTTAAAATTAAACAAGAATTTGTTTATAAATGAACATAAAAATTCATTCGTAACGGAAATATAATGATATATTTCATGGTTTACAAAAATAAAATATTGAATACTTGGCAAAATAGTTTAAAAAAATTAAAGTAAAAGTAGATAATTAAAGAAATATGCATTGAGATGGAAACTGAAACAGAATAATTTTGTGGCTAATAATACAAACAGTTACAGTGAAAGAATGAAGCTAGGAAGGAGGGGTTGTTGTTTAGTAACAGGAGGAAGACATTGAAAATTAAATTTGGCAAACGTTACAGGTTAAAACACTATTACAGGTGTTATTTGACTTTTTATTATTACTGCTACAGTGTAGTTGACTTTGACTGAGTTACCTTGATTTTTATTACACTTATACTACTCCACTATTTTAAATAAAGACTAATGGTATAGAATAACCTTGAATACATTGCCTTTTTCTTCAACTTTTATTTCTTTAATACCTTTTATTCAATCCACCCTTCTTCCTACAATTTTTTTATCGTTTCCTGTTTCCTATTACTTTTTTTCAACCTTTTTCTTTCCCTAAATTTTTTATATCTAATTTTTCAAGGTTTTTCCGGTATTTAATCTTTCCAAAGAAATTTAGAAAAGGTTCTTTACTTTTTTATCCATAATATACATTTTGTATCCTACTAAATTTTGAATTATATTGTTTTTCAAATAAGATTCTGAAATTTCCTTGATTTTTTTTTATTGAAAAAATACTAACATTATAACCTGAAAATACTCATGTAATTATTTGTGTATTATTTACATAGGTCTATTTTACCATCAAAATTTACACACATTTTATGTTTTATATATTTTACATTTTATCAAACATCCTATGTAGGATTATAAATAGCCGTATTATTTAAAATTAAAATATATATTTCTAACCACCAGAATACGGCAACAGAAAACACTTACCAATGTTTATAGTGCTTTCGTGTATCTTGTACACATCTTCAGTAAATTAAAATTCTTTAAAAAAATTTTTCACATCAAAATTTAAAACTTCCTACTTCTACCATGGTAGATAAGGAATCCTTATCTACCTTGGTAGGAGTGCGAAGTTTTAAATTTTGATGTGAAAATTTTTTGTAAAGAATTTTAATTTACTGAAGATGTGTACAAGATACACGAAAGTGCTATAAACATTGGTAAGTGTTTTTTGTTACCGTATTCTGGTGGTTAGAAATATATATTTCAATACATATACATACATTTTTTTTTGCTTTTATGACCTCATAGGATCACTTTAGTTCAATTTCTGGGCTAGTCCATTCTGTAATCGGTTCGTTTTATTCGCGAAGCGTGTTAGTTGTTTTATTCTTGCTTCTTTCCTTTTTGCCCACATCTTTTTTAAGCGTTCCAACCTTTGGTGCCTGTCCTTGTAGCATAGTACTTTGCCTGCTGTGTTAACCTGACATGCATAGGTCCTAGGTTCGATTCTTCTAATAACTAAGCAGTTGATGCAACTTTAAATAAATAAAATATTTTTTAAATTATTTAATATTAATATTAAAAGAAAAAAATGTTATCAAGTAAGACAAAATAAATTAACATAAAACATTTTAAAAGCATTATAAACTAACTGAAAAATTTGTAAATTGATAATTTTAAAAACGAATAATATACATTTAAAAAAAAATTATGCTTATATAAATTAAAATTGTAATGTTTCCATATGAAGGGTGCAGAAGAAAACCAAATAAGTCACAAAACAGGAATTTTGCGGGAGGGAAAAAACAAAGTTTAAAACGATCTGAGAGAATAAGAAATTTAGAAATTAGAAGGCCAGCGCCTATGTCGCTGGCATTGGACTCAGTTGGTTATTCCCCTGATCCAAATGGACTGAGTTGGTTTTTCCCCTGTGCTGCAATATTTCAAATGGCTATAACTTGTGATTAAATTAGTATTTCCCCTGTAGCGTTCAGCACGTGAAAATATTTACCAAAGAGTATCAAATGGCATATTAATCTAAGTTTCGAATTTTTTGGACTAAGTTGCTTTTTCCCCTGTACCCTTCATATCTTACATTAAAAACAGGGTTGAAATGTCAAAAAATTCTATAAAAATTTGTCTAATCTTTAGGAATCAACCAATTTTTATTCATTAGAATAATAATTAACCCACCAGGTTGTTTACTGATAAAGTCGTCGCCATGAGAACTTGTCTGAGAATCAGCTGTTAAACAGCTGATGTTTGTTGTGGTTCAAATCCTAGTAAAGGTAGTTAATATGAATTTGAATACTAGACAGTGGTTACCGGTGTACTTTGATGGTTGGGGTTCAATTAACTATACTCTCTCAGAAATGGTCAGTTTGAGTCTGTACAAGACTCATTGGTTCATAGGGTTGCTTATTGTTCTTGATAGAATTAATAAATTCCACCATACACAATTAGAGTTCAAAAAAATATTTTAAGTATGATAATACTCTACAATAATACGATAATACTCTATAATAGAAGAGTTTTTTTTGTATTCAAATAAAGAAAGAAAACTTTACAAATTTAGAACTTGTAGGAATGCTCAAATCGAATGAATGAAGCAATGAGTCAATACAATCATCCCTTTAAGATGGTAGTTTATTCACCGCCAACTATGACAAGATTACATCACTTTACCAACACACACACACACACACACACACACACTCTCACACAACGTGATTGGTAACAATCTATGATATTCTTTTACATTTCATTAGCAGATACAGTTACTTTACTAATATATATTTAGGACAACGATGTTATATAGTTGGAAAACTTTCAAATATATTTTTATGTTTTGAAAAAATAAAGAAATAGTTTAAACTATATTTATTACAAAAGATTAAATATAATGTTTTACCAACGTCATATAATGCGTAAAACAGATGACAAAAGTTGTTAATAAAAATAGGGTAAATTTTTTTGGGTCACAGATCATGTATTTTTTACTTGTATACATTTTAATGCTCTAATTCATGTATTTTATGTATTTATCAATCAATCCTGAGTTAAATGTTTGTTTTTATGACGTTCTTAGAGTAATTTTAGTACACATTATTGTTTTTAGGTTAATAAATTAAAGGGATGTTTGAAACTCTAGAAGACTTAGTTAGTAAAATGAGAAGGTAGTTTTCCATTACCTTCCTCACTGGTTTAAAAATATATTAATGATTTATTTTTGTGTATCGTGCCCAATGAAACGATTCGATGTAACACCCAGTCTGTTTTTTTTAATAAATTCATTACCTTCAGAGGAAATAAATATGATTAAAAATGTCACTTACGCCTATAAATATTTTGTTCTTAAATTCTTCTGTTATTTAATTGATTGATTATAAGAGAAGAAACAGAACCATTTTTATAAACATGGAACTAGGAGATCAAGTAAAATTAATGTAATACTCCAACTACCTGTGACAGGGATTTGACTAGGTTAAGTAAAACCTTGTTGATCCGGATCTTCGGATTTACTGGATCAGATTTGTAGACTTTTTCTTTGAATTTAACCCTTTATAGGTCTGTGGTCTGCCCATAACAGACAGGTGGAGTGTCAAATTATTTACACTCAATCTGTTTGTTGCAGGGCTAAAATAAATAGTTCTGTTTCTTATCACATGGTCAGCCAATTGAATGACTGAATCATTTAAGAGCGGAAGAGGTAGAGGTGTAAAAGGCACTAATCAGAGTTATCTTCTCTGAAAGTAATGAATTTCATTATACAGCCAGACCCTGTGGTGAATGAAGTGAAGGTGTCATTTGCAGAGTGGAAAATATGTGCTTTTCAGAGGGCCCGGCATGCTGATAAGCGTACTTTTCCACTCAGTGAGGAAGGCAATGGTAAACCACCTCACTCCTCGTTTTACTTAGTAAAACCTCTACAGGTTCAAACCAGCCTTTTGGCTGATGACCTAAACAACAACAACAGGTCTGTGGTAGGTATACTTACCACTGGCAATAAGGTCGATTTTTTTAAGAATAAGCCATGCAATTGAACCCTATTGGCATTTTATGGTTTTATAGATGTTCTCTGGTAAGTAGGCTATCCACATATCGAAATTAGTGCGCAGTGACCATTTGCTTTGTGAGTTACACGAATGTGGTAAGGATTTATACCAGCGTACGCTACCATGTTCTTTTACTTTCTCTTGCCTATAGTCTATGAATATATAAGGAAGAGTATTGTTTACATGTCGATTTTTCGAAATCGAGTTTTCACCGGATCTACACGTTTTCAGACCCCCTGAACCCAAAAAACATGTTTTTAGCGATTGGTCTGTGTTTGTGTGTGTGCGCGCGTGTGTGTGTGTGTATATACAAAATATCTCAAGAACGGAACATCGTACGAACTTGAAACTTGAAAATTAAGTTACATACCACTGCCGGACCCGACACGAACATTTTCATTAAAATCGGTCAACCGGAAGTAGTAGTTTATTCGTATAATTTTTAACTTTTTTGCGATTTTCTCAAAAACTGGTCCTACGATTTTTTTTAAAATCACCTGGTTTATTTACTTTTTTATTCTCTACAAGATAGGGTAGGCGCCATGTTTGCTGAAATTCTCGGTAAGGCTGTTTTCACGTAAAAACATTGTTTTTTCAAGATCGCGGCTTTATTATGCATTTTACCGCAAAAGTGTATATAATAAAAGTTATAGAGAATTTAAAAACCTACAACTTTTATTTCAAACATTTTTTTGTATAACGCTTAGTTTAGCGGTAATTAGCGATTTTCTGTTTTTTTCTCACGAAAACGTGAGAAAAATCGATTTTTTTAACATTTCGGCCTTAGTATGCATTTTATGACAAAAGTGTATATAATGGAATTGATAGAAAATTAAAAGATCTACAACTTTTATTAAAAGCATTTTTCGCTACAGAGCCAAGTTTAGCGTGAAAGAGTGATTTTCCGTAATTTTAAGCCAAACAGTTCAATTTTCATTGTTTTTGAGGTTAGGTTTTTGTTTATTTCTATTGTTTTATTGCTAAAATTAGGTTATATTGTTAATCATTTGCATTGGCAAGAGAAAGTTGTGTGAGTGTTTCACACCAGATTTTTGTTTTTACTTTTGTACAGTAGGCTACTAAGAAAATTTCAGTTTTTTTTTACGGGAAAGCAAGCATTCATGCTAATATAAACTTATGATACGTTATTCTACACATTTTTCTGTTATATAGGGCTACAAGTTGTTTTAATAAGCATTCTTACCACTAATTGTTATGTGATTCCCATTTCAATAAACATTCCTTAGTAAGTATACTAACCAAGGCTTGACATAAAAAAAGAAGTATCTTACTGTTCTGGCACCAGAAATACGTTATCAAGTCCATATAAAACAAAATTTAACATTTTACAACATGTATATTTTTCCCTGTAGTACTGCCCTATAAAGGGTTAATGTTCACATAGATAATAATATTTAACTACGACTGCAAGAATGTAACTATAAGTATGCTAAACTTTTGTGTTTTATTTTGGTTAAATATATAGTTCCTCCGTAGATTGTATTATAAATTATAGTAATAAAATGCTGTTTATCGAGTTTATAAGAAAGCTTTACTTGAATCTCATTCCAGCTGAACTATTAATTATAAAGCGTTTGCCATAACCATGCTTCATTCAAACACCACATATGTTTGAAACAGAAGACAGTGGATCTATTCTTTGTTAAGATATGATATGAAAAGTTATTTTTATACTTTTTAATGTATTTTAAACGATTATTTGTAATTTTATAACAAAACAAATAGTTTTTTATCTTAATAAACGGTGACCCACGGGTTGGTCTAGAGGTAAAGTTGTCGCTGCGAGTCAGCTGTTTAACAGCTGATTTTCGGAGACGAAGGTTCCTGGTTCAAATCCTAGTTAAGGTATTTTTATATGGATTTGAATACTAGAGAGTTGTTACCAGTGTACTTTGATGGTTGGGGTTCAATTAATCATACTCTCTCAGGAATGGTCGGCCTGGGTCTGTACAAGACTACACCTCATTCACACGTCATACACATCATCCTTATTTCATTGGGTCCATGGGGTTGCTTATTGTTCTGAACTGAACAGATTGCAACGTACACACATTAGAAAAAAAAAATTTGTTTAAATAAATAAACGGTAAGTCTACTTTTTTAAGAATTTGTTTTGCGTATTACCGATATTACTAGGATTATCTGGATTTTCGATTTTCCGGATTGCCTTTGGTTCCAGTTAGTCCGAATAAACAAGGTTGTACTGCAACTTTAAACATATCTGGAAGATCTTTTGTTACCCATAATGTCAACATATTTTCAATGTAGGTCTTATTATTTGTTTCAATCAACAATGTTCAGCTTTCCTCTTCATGGAAACCCTTAAAATCATTGTGTTGTTTCGATCATCAGCCAAAAGGCTGGTTTGAACCTGTAGAGGTTTTACTAAGTAAAACGAGGAGTGAGATGGTTTACCGTTGTCTTCCTCACTGAGTGGAAAAATATGCTTAGCAGCATGCCGGGCCCTCTGAAAAGCACATATTTTCCTCTCTGCAAATGATACCTTCACTTCATTCACCACAGGGTCTGGTTGTAAAATGAAATTCATTACTTTCAGGGGAGATAACTTTGATTAGTGTCTTTTACACCTCTACCTCTTCTGTTCTTAAATGATTCAGTCATTTAATTGGCTGACTATGTGATAAGAAACAGAACTATTTATTTTAGCACTGCAACGAACAGATTGAGTGTAAACAATTTGACACTACAACTTTCTGTTATGGGCAGTTAAAATCATTATCCTGTATTTAGTTTTATTCAGTATGTTTTTCAGTTTTTTTAACGTCCATTTCAACTTTGTTAAACTTGTTATCAAGTACCGTAAACTTATTTTAGTGTCCAAAAAATGTATGTCGATCATTTGTCATACTTTATAAGCAACTATAAATTAAATTTATGTTATGATTTATTTTGTGAAAGTGATTTTTTATATATATTTATTTATTATTGTTTCAGCCATATCGTACAACTCCATTAGTATTACCTGGCGCAAAAGTAAAAAAAGATGCTGCACCAACAGAATCTTACCTTCGACACCACCCAAATCCAGCTATGAGGGCACCACCCCCAAACACATTATACCCACATGATGTCGTTATGAAACAAAAGGTATGTATCTTAAGTCATCAAGATTTAACCATATTTTTATTATATTTATTTGTATCGTTTAATAATTCAGTAGATATAGTTTTAGTATTTAGATCAACAAGAATAGTATTGCATTGACAAAATAACAACAATATATTTTTGTAATGTTTATTTAGTTAGATAGATAAATAAACTTTGAAAAAAATAGCACCAGCAAAAACACTAGGGTGAGATTTTATAAAACGTTAGCAGTGCCGACCCTATGGCAGTGAAACTTGGATGCTATCAAAGCAAGAGGAGAGTAGATTGCAAGCATCTGAAATGAAATACCTTCAACGTATGGCTGTAGTAGAGAAGATCGTTACATCTACTTTCCACCTAAAAATGACAGTTTCACTTCATTCGTCACAGGGTTTGGCTGTACAATGATTTTCATTACTCTCAGAGGAAATAGTTCTGACTAATGTCTTTGACACCTCTACCTCTTCTGTTCGTAAATGCTTCAGTCATATAATTGGCTGACCATGTGATAAGAAACAGAATTATTTTTTGTAGCCCTAGAACTAACAGATCGATTGCAAATAATTTAACACTCAATCTCCCTGTTATGAATGTTTATTTAAATTTTATTAATTAATTTAGTATTTAATCTTACATACTTATATAAGGTGAACAGGGGGTGGGCTCAAGATTTAAGTCTGTAAAAGGGATGAGGAAGATAACCCATTATGATGATCCATCCTCTTCCACTGTTACACATGATACGTCAAATTACAGGATACTGAATTGGAAAGATTCGCTAATACAAAGAATTTCAAAAGTATACTGGCAAGGCATTCATTTAAAATTACTGTGAGAAATTATGGTAGGTAAATGAAAATTATTCTGTAGTCAGAATTAAACAGGAACAGGAGCATTTTGGTAAGCTGGTTGTGAGCAGCATTGCCACATTGTGCTTACCCTCGCATGATCTGAACTGAACTGAATTGACACATACACCTTGGACAATTCGAATTGGCACAAGCAGCTCTGGTGTTTATCTACTCCACTCTTCGCCCCTCGCCATGCAATGACTGTAGTCACATAAGTATACAATCATTACTGTAATGTGCGACTCACGCACAGTCATTACGCTTTGTTTTCACTGTTGTTATTAATAATCTGTCAGACATTGTGATGTGACTAATTTGTTTTCATATATGATTTTCTGTTCATTATATGAGGGTTATCCAGAAAATAACCTCCGTTTTGAAATAAAAAGTAAACGAGTGAAGATCAAAAACTTTATTATATACATATTAAAACTACAGTTTTTCTCTATTTTTCGACATAGTCACCAAACAGATTCAAGCACTTGTCGTACCTTGAAACAGTCTTTGAAATACCCTCTGCATAAAAATCTGCCGCCTGTGAATGTAGCCAACCATTCATGGTGTTTTGAAGCTCTTTGTCATTGGTGAACCACTGAGATGCAAGCCACCGCTTCATGTTCGGGAACAGGTGAAAGTCACTAGGAGCCAAGTCCGGGATGTATGGGGGATGATCGAAAACGTCCCATTTAAACTTGGCCAAAAGTTCATTTGCTTTCTCACCCTCATACAGCTCGAAGAAATGAACTTTTGGCCAAGTTTAAATGGGACGTTTTCGATCATCCCCCATACAGCCCGGACTTGGCTCCTAGTGACTTTCACCTGTTCCCAAACATGAAGCGGTGGCTTGCATCTCAGTGGTTCGCCAATGACAAAGAGCTTCAAAACGCCGTGAATGGTTGGCTACATTTACAGGTGGCAGATTTTTATGCAGAGGGTATTTCAAAGACTCTTCCAAGGTACGACAAGTGCTTGAATCTGTTTGGCAACTATGTCGAAAAATAGAGAAAAACTGTAGTTTTAATATGTATATAATAAAGTTTTTGTATCTTCACTCGTTTACTTTTTATTTCAAAACGGAGGTTATTTTCTGGATAACCCACGTAATATATTCAGACCAATTTGTTTAATTAGTTGTGTGCGTCTGTAGAGTATAGTTTAGTGAGTTTTTGCAGTTTAATTCTCGTAATTTATAATTTAATTTTTTACTGGGACAAATTAAATAAATATTTTAAAATGAAATAATTATTTGTATGTACATTGAAATAAGATTGTAGGCATTTGCGAACATTAAAATTTATAGACCTTGTTGAAAGAATAGGTTATGGATATACTTTATGCGGAACTGTGTGTACACATAGAGTAAGAGTTGTGCCAGTTCTAATTGTCCACATAATACCATAGTTTTCAAGTTGTTAGATTCTCATCTTATAAAAGCGCTATTTAATAAACACCGATCAATTAAATTTAGTAAACAATAAAATTAATAAACAATGAGTAGTCCATAATTACAGTGAAGTAACTTTCAGATTTTATAGGGCCTTTCCAAAAATTTGCGACACTGTCCTGTTGCCTTAGCAACCACTTGGCCACTGGAAACTAGGAAAATTAAAATATACTGATTTTATATCATCGAATTAGCAACTAGGTAGGGATTTTAAAAAAAACTATTGGTCCCTGTGTGCAATTGTTATAAAGTAAATCTTCTAATATGTTTCACATTAATAAAGATATTTCGGTAGGTACC
The DNA here is from genome assembly GCA_035578175.1 of Catonia carolina. Classification (NCBI taxonomy): domain Eukaryota; kingdom Metazoa; phylum Arthropoda; class Insecta; order Hemiptera; family Achilidae; genus Catonia; species Catonia carolina. The sequence goes on along the minus strand of JAQMRL010000006.1, from coordinate 51,416,168 downwards.
TACTTGAGTTTTACCACAAAACTGAAATTATAGTTAAGTTTTTAATTTGTACACATTTCTGTTCTTGTTGATCTAAATATACTGCTTTTAATGTTTAGTTTAGTTGTTTTCTGTTCTTTCATTTATTCACATAATTTCATACACATGTATAATACAAGATGTATAAAACTGTAAACATGTTTTTTTTCTTTTGTGTGTACTGTAACACACACTGACACTTAATATTGTGATGTACTTACATTTTTATTTAACTTAGTATGTAATACATTAAGGTCATAGAAACAAAATAAATTTTTGGTTGTATTTACCTGTTAACATATGATTTGATTTAAGTCATGGGTTTTTCAAGTTGTTATTGTTGTGTATTCTGAGTTTTGTTTTTGTTTACATGTAGAGTTAAAAGAATAAAATAATACTACTTCTATTTCTTATTTGATATGTAATTTATTTCCAAAATTACAATGGCGACGAGGAAAAAAGATATTGAACAGTATATGAAGAAAAGGAAGTTACTAGAACTACGCTTGAACAAACTAAAAGATGAATTACCTAAATGTGAAAACTCTCATGAAATATGTACAGTCTACACGGACAAACTATCAACCATATGGAGTGAAATTGAAGATACACAGTCAAATATTGAACTTTGTACTAATTCAATAGAAAATGAACTTGAAGTCAGATGGCATTTGGAAGGAATATATGAAGAGATATGGATATTTCTAGAAGCAGAAAAGAAAAAGTACAATACATCCACTGCAATGGCTGCTTCTGTATTATCTCAAAATGGACCGAATATTTCTTTTCAGCCATATACACAGGAGGAAAGTTTTCAAAACTTCACCCGGCGTTTTGAAAACTACATCCAAATACGGGGAAACGTAAGTCCTAAAGTTAAAGTGGAATTATTCCTACAAGCAATCACCCCACAAATACATGAACAACTTTATGATATTTGCATACCAGATGACCCACATAATAAAACATACGAGGAGTTAACTCACTTATTAATGGCTCAGATAGAACCAAAACCCAGTATTTGGGCCCGCCAGCACAAATTTACGACACGTACTCAACTACATAATGAATCTGTACAAGATTACGCAAATGTTTTAAGAAAACTCAGTGTGGATTGCCAGTTTACTTGTACAAAATGCCATGAATCAGTATCTGAAATTCTACTTCGCATGCAGTTGGTCAGGGGACTAAAAGACTCTGATATACGTCTTCAGCTGCTTCAAGATAAACAATTACAATCGTTTAAAGATGTAGTCGAAAGGGCAGCTACATTGGAACTAGCAAAAAGTGAGAGTAGGATAATACAAACACAGGATAATCAAGATGACGTTCACCAAGTGTCTAGCAGGAACAGACAGCCCAATAATGATAATAAGTCAGGCAAATCCAACGTGGATACACAACGATCTGCAAAACAATCTCGTTTTGAGGGACTAAGAAACAAATGCTATAGATGTGGTGATGATTCACATAGAGCAAATCAATGTAAGTTCAAAAATACTGAATGTAACTTTTGCAGACGTTTTGGTCACTTATCACGAGTATGTTTGAGAAAGCCGAACAAAGAGGTAAAACAATCAGAGGAAACTGTCGAAGGTGTAGAAGATAACACTCATGAAATTTACCAGTTTCATTCAAAATCGAATGACAAGTTTATGATTGAAGTGAAATTGGAAGGGAAACTCATGTCAATGGAGTTAGACACGGGTGCAGCTCTAAGTATTGTATCTTACGACACGTTCAAACTTTTAAATTCAACGAAAAGGATTTTCAAAACAAATGTTCAACTACGGACATATACTGGTGAAATAATCAATCCAAAAGGAGTGGTGTTTGTTGAAGTTCAGTACAAAGACCAAAGTTTTGTCGGAAAACTGTATATAGTAAACAAATGTGTAGACTCTATATTTGGAAGAGATTGGATAAGAGAGATCCAGGTTGATGCAGCTGACATACATATAATAACCTCAAGTGATGAAAAGAAAAATATCCCAGAACTGGATAAATTGATGATTCGTTATGAATACATTTTCAAAGAAGGAATTGGAAAAATACCAAATGAAAAGGGTAATTTCAAATTAAATGACAAGACCCAGCCAGTGTACATGAAACCGAGACACATGCCATATGCATTACAGGAAAAAGTAGAGAAGGAACTTGAACGTTTAGAGACATTGGGTATAATCACCCGAATCGAATCGTCAGATTGGGGCACACCAATAGTACCAGTCGTCAAACCAAATGGTTCAGTTAGAATTTGTGCTGATTACAAGGTGACCCTGAACAAAGTGATCAAGGACGAACATTACCCCATACCCAGAATTGAGGATATAATGGCAAAAATGCACGGTGGCAAGATATTTTGTACTCTTGATATTAGAAATGCATATTTACACTTGGAGATGGATGAGGACAGTGCTGTTATGCAAACAATTAGTACCCATAAAGGGTTATTTAAGGTGAACAGATTAATGTTTGGAGTGAAAGTTGCACCTTTGGTGTGGCAACGATTCATGGACAAAACATTAAACAATTTAGAAGGTGTACAATGTTTCTTCGACGACATAATTGTACAAGGTTCTAACAGCGAGCAGCTTTTTTGTCGACTGGAGCAAGTATTTGAACGGCTTAAGATAAATGATTTGAGGCTAAACAGAGAAAAATGCAAGTTCTTCCAGTCCAAAATTGAATATTTAGGTCACATGATCGACAGTGAAGGGCTGCACAAGTCAGATAATAAGATACAGAGTATTTTGAAATGTAAAAGACCAGAAAATATATCTGAACTCCGAACCTTTCTAGGCCTAGCAAATTATTACAATAAATTTATAAAGGATTTGGCAACACTATTACATCCCTTGAACCAGCTACTACAAAAAGGAAACAAGTTCAACTGGAGTCTATCTTGTGAAAGGAATTTTCAGAAAATTAAGGATATTATCAGTAGTGACGACGTTTTGGTACACTTTGATCCAAACTTACCTCTGATCTTAGCAACGGACGCATCACCAGTAGGCTTGGGAGCCGTTTTATCTCACCGCCACAGCGACAGAACAGATAGACCAATCGCCTGACACTTAATATTGTGATGTACTTATATTTTTATTTAATTTAGTATGTAATACATTAAGGTCATAGAAACAAAATAAATTTTTGGTTGTATTTACCAAAAAAAAACTTTATTTAGTTTGAAGGTCATTAACATGAAAATTAAATAACATATATTTTTATTAAAATTACTAATTTAAGATTAATAAGTCAATTTTTATAATAATTAGTAATACAGGTGATGAATTTAGAAATTCCTGAGAAAAGTACTAATTTTATTTTGAGATCCATTGATTCAGCTTATAATTCTTTTTAACCTTTCAAAATTTATTTAACAGGTTTTTAATCCCTAATGTGTGTATGTTGCAATCTGTTCAATTTAAGAACAATAAGCAATCCAATGAGATGAGGATGATGTCTATGACGTGTAAATGTCTTGTACAGATTCAGGTTGACCATTCCTGAGAGAGTATAGTTAATGAAACCCCCACCATCAAAATACACTGGTAACCACTGTCCAGTATTCAAATCCGAATAAAAGTAACGATCTTTACTAGGATTTGAATCAGGAACATTTGTCTCCGAAAATCAGCTGTTAAACAGGTGATTCGTGGTAACGACTACCTCTAGATAAAGTCGGTTGGTTAATAATAGAGATTGTATGCCATTTTAGTTTTGTTTCTATCCCCATGTCTGTAGAGTAATTATTATTTACTTATTCCCATGGTAACATAAACTTTGTCTGGCTCAGATTACATGGTAGCACCAGCGATAATGTTAGTAGTACATGAAACTTCACTAGTGTACACTTAGAATGCTTTTCACTGTTGATGAACTCTACTGTTCCATCCGTTTAGACCAATCAGAACATTTGCCAGCACATTGTCAGATTGTACGAATGTTTTTTTTTGTCATCAGTCTCTCGACTGGTTTAATGCAGTTCTCCAAGCTATTCTATCTTGCACAAGTCGTTTCATATCTATATACCTGCAACACCCTCTTTTTTAATTTGCTTTATATATTCTAACCTTTGCCTCCCTCTACAATTCATTCCCTCAATATTACCCTCCCATTATTGATAAACCAATACCTGAATGTCTTAAGATATGCCCCACTAATGTATCCCTTCTTCTAGTAAGATGTTCCCATATACTTCTTTTTTCATCCAGTTGTTTAAGAACCTCTAAATTACTTATTTTCTCCCATCATTCACATAATTCTCTACTAACCAAAAATATAAATATTTTATTTCATTAATAATATTATATGTTACTGATATTATTAGTATAAATCATCTATATAATATAAATTGTTGCATTACACTACTAATGTATAATAAAATTTACTAAATATTTTTTTTTAATTTGCTTACTGTCGTTGTGTAGTTATCAGTAATTTATTATAATTATATATATCTAGGTGGCGGATTCAGTTCTCCAGAGAGTGGTTGGTGAAGATCCAGCTGGAAAGCAGGTCTATATTGTGTTAAAAACCCCATCAAACCCTTGCATTTTGACTTTTGACTTTATAATATTTTCTTACCTTTTAAAAATTGTATTTTCAGACCTTTTTTACATGTATTTTTTTAAAGATAACCAAAATTACTTTTACTAAATTTGTTTTTATTGATTGTGGTAAATTTAAATATTTATTGCATTTAAATTTAAAGAATGGTTTGTTAAATAATAAAATATTTTATTGATAATTTTTATTTTAACAAAAATAAATTTATGCCGAATTCCTGCATGTTTTAATTAAATTTTTTTTGTACATGCTTCTAAATTGAAGTATAATGTTTTGTTGTTTTATCAAGAGGTAATTTGTATTTTTAAATTTTATTAATTTACAAAAGAATTACAAAACACGTAAATACACGATATAAAGTACAAAACCACTTCTTAAAGTTTCTAGAACCACTTGGCTAGAAACTTAAAATTTGGTATGTCGGTTCCATTTAGGTTTTAGATACTCATTAAGAAACAATTTTGAGAAGTTTAACTTCCAACAGAAGAAAATAGAAAACTAAGGAAACCAATTTTTTGAAAATTACAGCTTTACATCCAGGCCAAAAATGTCCACAACAAGAGTTAAAGAAAGTTAGAAATGTAGGACTTTTATGTTTATTGTTGACTCATCTGATTCTTAGTTTAGTGGCAATGTATGATTATCTGAAAAAGGCGCTCTAAAATCAGGGTTTCTCTGGAATGAGAAAATTAAAGAGAACAAACAATTCACAATAAAAATGCTTTCAGTTGAATTTCCACAAGTTTCGAGAATTGTTTTGCATGAGATTGTAGCCGACTGCTTGGATTATCACAAGATCGGTTCCAAAAATTCTCACATATGTGCACAAAACAAAGCAACTTGACAGTGCTCTGATATTTCTTAAAACCGCGTTCTCATAAGTCAAGTTTAGTTGACTGATTTTAGTTGATCAACAAAAGTTGAATGCGACTTGAATCAGTTTTAAATCATATATTTCAACTGAAATCGATCAAACCATTTCAGAGTTGCAATGGTTTTGAAGGTAGCAGTGCGCGAAGTGGTGCATACTATAACAGTTATGTTACAAAAAGAACTGCAAACAATTCTATCAAGTAACAATCATCGAAAGCGTCCTTTTTGGGTGAGACAGTGGATCTTGAGAAGAAATAAATTGGGAGCTTCAGAGACATTGCTAATGGAACTAGCATTACAGGATAGTGAAGAATATAAAAATCATTTGAGAAAATCATTTGATAATTTCTGAAAATCATTTAAAAAATACGAAACGAAAGAACACTTGTACTTGATATGAGTTGAAAGCAAACAGACAGGCCAGTTGGGCGATCCAGAAGGTTCACACGTGTCAATATCTGATTTTACTCGAAGACCCATTACGTGAACGATAACAAACTTTTTTTGACCAACTTTATTGAAACAAAAGTTTCTCGCTAGATTTTTCATTCAACTTTGTTAATCAACTAAAATCGGTCAACCAGTGCACTTGACTACCATTGACCCCACACGGTCTAACCACCAATTGTTCCTGCACGTGAACTTGGTGGTAAGCGTTTTCATGTGTTTATGACGCAAAAATCACTTTAAAGTTATGGCTGTTAAGTTCACTGGCGGGATATTTGTTTGAGAAAGGTTTAGTGTAGCTGGTCACTCGCTACAACAAATGCCTGAACAATGTTGAAAATTATGTATAAAAGTAGTTTAACCCTTTCAGTACTGAACAATATTTAAAAGTTTGATCTAAAGTGCCATTTAATTTGAATAAGGGTGTACAAAAAGTGCCAGCCCTTTTTCGAAAACTTGCTGGCATAAGCCTGCCATTTCTAACCAAAATTTCAACGTAACAGAAAAATAAAATTTAATTTTTATTGTGTTCATAAAAAAAAGAAATCATTTTAACTTTAAAAATATTCAAAATAGTTTTTTTTTAGTTTATATAAAGTTGCATCGACAGCTTGGTCATTACTGTGGATTTTGGTACCTGAACGGTGGTTTTAATGTTTTAAAATTTCCAGACCCTAGCCGGGAATCGAACCCGGGACCTTTCGCTTTGTAGGCTAGCGCGCTAGTCACTACACCATGAAGGCAGTTACAAAATACATTATTCCATTAATTTTTGTTTCAAAGGTTTTTTGAAAATGTATGGTTATCCAGACATTGGCACTTTATCCATAACTTACGGACCTCCGGTAAACCGGATGTTATCACTACGTAAAATATATCAACATCCTGTTTTCCGGACGTTGGTTCTGAACGGGTTAATGTATGATCTTTCATACAAAAATAAAATTAACTTGAAAAAATATTTTAGTATTTTTTTTTTCAAAACTGTACTTAATTTCCGGTCTTGTATAAATAACAGCAGCAAATTGAATTTCTCTCCATGCATAACATTTTCAAAAAAATCAAAATTAGTGAAAATCATTAACGACTTATGTAGTTCTTGTAAAAAATCTATTTGAAAATTCATACATTTTCTTTTATTATTTATCTTGTTTAGTAATTACACAAACTATTAGTGAAGTATTGTAATAAATAACATTTTTTATTTTTTATAATTAAACAATGTTGACATGAGTATAATGAATGATTGCATTCAGTATAGAATACTGTACCTATGCAAAAAAGATTCAGTCTTGTTTTGTTTCTGGGTGTTGAAAAAGTTGGCACAAACCAAACATTATGCCGTGGCTTAGTTCCAGCACTAATTTTCCCTGTACAAGAATTACTACATACTTCTTTAACTTATATAACAAACAAACTTTATATCTATTTATATATTTTCATACATAAACACTTATATCACTTAAATATCATATTACAGATTTTTTATATTTGAATTTCTAATCTATTTTAATTAAATTAATCGGTTTTAATTTTAATTTTGTTGAGTTATTTTTATTACTAATTGGACAATTAGTTTACTAATATAATTTATTAAGTGGGTTACAAAATTAAGTTTCTAATAATCATATTTAAGTTCTCATCTGTCAGAAGTAGCTTATTACTAATATTATTATTATTATTTTGCTTCTGAAATTTAAATTTATCAAGTATCTGATTATTGTTGAATACAAAAATAATTACAGTATTTGAAATTACAAGACCATAGTGTATTTTTTACTTCTCATCATATTATCATAAGTTATGTTGTTTACTCATTATCGTTAACTCTGCTTTTTTTGCTGAAATTTATCAACTCGAACTTAATTTGCAATGTTCTTGAAAATTTATTAAAATAAAAACGTGATTTTGTTTATACGGCTTTTCAAAATGCTTAAAATGTTGTTTCTATGTCAGATCTACCAAATAAACCATTGGCTTCAAACTTTTATGTCATAATTAGTATCATCTAATAGAACTTTACATGAAAGGATTTTTTAAATAGCTTTTAATAGAGAAAAAATGTTTTCGTCACCGATGTGGAGTCACCCAAAGTATCAACGAATTAGTTATAATCGAGGTTTAAAATGATTAATTAAAAAATTCTCCCATTATTGGTTGTATTTTAGTAGACTACTATAAAAAATTCAAGTCAGTAACTTCAGTAATTCCTGACATAACTGGTCTTTTATCTAACAAAAACCCATATTTTGAGAAAAATGCAATAAAAGAAGAAACATTACAAATTTCATATATTGAAGCTAAAAAAAAATGGATTCTTTTCTTCACACATGTATAGAGTAGAATCCAATCCTTCTATATTAACATTTTATTCTTGTAATTAACAGTGTTGCCACAAGAGTAGGAAACAAAATTTTCCTTCATTTTACAAAAAAATAATTGATAAAGTCTTAAAAATAAAAAATTATACATGGTTGCCTCCGTAGTGTAGTGGCACTGCATTAGATGACAACATAGAGGTTCCGGGTTCGATTCCCAGCTAGAGTCTGGAAATTTTCATAAGTTAATACCCGCTGTAGTCATAATGAAATATTACAATGGGTTCACAGCCCGTATGAAATGGCACCATCTATACAATAAAGAAAATTGAAAGGGAAATTTTCTGAAGCAAAGTGAATTTTAATTATTGGCATCACTGAGCTATCATTCAATCAGATTATAAAGACAAATTAACTAATGACTGAAATTATTATCATTAGAAATTTTCACAATTTAAAACCCACCGTAGTCGCTAATAACTAAGTTGTTAATGCGACTTTAAATAAATTTAATAAGAGTGAAAATGAAGCCTGGGTGACAGACACATTATCTCCATGAATACTAGTTCCAAAATTACTTAATATTCCAAAGCAATTATCTTTTAGAATCAATAGTTTCTTAAAAAAACTGTTCTATTATTGCTGTATTAATCATTAAAAAAGTCCTGCAGAAATATCTGTAGATTCTGTTTTTACTTTGATTTTTTTAAATATTCTTTAACTTGATGAATTTAGGACAATTTAACTACTTTTAAAAATCTGTAATCGTTATATTTAATTAGGTAGTACAGTTGCTTGTCAGTTATTTAGGTTAGTAGGAAATTGCAGAGTTAAATAACTGGTTAAACATTTATTTCAATTACAAATATATATATATTTAGTAAGATTTAAAACAGAAGGGAAATTGTAAATAAACTACTAGGTTAATTTAATTCTAATAATATTTTTTATAACATAACTTTCTATTTCTTTTGAGGTTAGGTAATGAAGTTAGTGATTGGTTTTTTACAACCAGATGCCCTTTATTGATGCCAAAATTCTACCATATGCCTACATGATACAGAAATTTATAATTTGGTTACTTGGCTGTTCATTGCAGCTTTTAAACTAAAATTATGCGTTATAACAGATGTGTAATGCAGAATAAAGTTTATTAGATATTGTGAATACAATTAGAGAAATACAGCACTGCAGTTTCATCATAAATGTTACATTCTTGTTGCATATTGATAATAATGTTGGTAGCTTTAATAATTTTTCATAATCTTGAAAATTCAACATTAATACAGGTAAAAAATCATATTACTTACAATGAGTGTAAATAATTATGATTAGTATACGACAAATCTAATCAAAGGCAGATGACTTATTCATATAGATAAACTGTAATTAAAGTCAAGCCAATAAACTGACTGTGCATTGATGGCAAGATAAGTAGTAGCAGTAAACATGTAAAAGGAGCTACGCCCACTTTTACATGGTCAGTTTAGTTTTCATATCAGTTTCCGTTTCAGTTCAGTTTACAAAAATACCCTTCTATTCTTTTCAGTTCAGTTCTAATTTCAGTAATGGACAACAATCTACTTATTGCAATTGGGCGTTAACAAACCATAGGAGAAAGATATCAAATTGGAGTAAAAGATGGTTACAAAAAAGAATCCCCGTCTCATTTATGCTAGCACCATTTTTTTCGTAGCTGATGGATCATATTCTTCAGTTCAGTTTACAAAAATACCCTTGTACTCTTTTCAGTTCAGTTCTAATTTCAGTAATGGACAACAATCTACTTACTGCAATTGGCCGTTAACAAACCATAGGAGAAAGAGATCAAATTGGAGTAAAAGGTGGTTACAAAAAAGAATCCCCGTCTCATTTTTGTTAGCACCATTTTTTTCGTAGCTGATGGATCATATTCTTTATACCTAATTAACAATTTCTTATACGCATCTACTCGTTTGAATGTATTATAGTAACTTGAGTCTTCTTATTCCACTGATACTGAAAACTGTAATAAAATTCAATGAAATGAATCACATATTCGTTATTTTACCCTGAACTGAGAACTGTACTGATAATGGGCAACTGATAAGTGGCTGGAAGGTTTTTCTATCTTTTAGTTTCAGTTTTGATGTTTCTACATCAGTTTTAACTGACATTTCATCTGAAACGAAAACTGATAAGAGAACTTAACTAACTGTGTAAAAAGGGGCTTACAGTGGAATACTGTGGGGGGGGGGAAGGTTAGCAACCTATATGAAATGCCACCATTTATAATATAACGAAAATTGAAGAGGGAGATTTTCTGAAGTAAAGGAATTTTAATCTGTGGTATCACTAAACTGTCATTCTATCAGATTATTATTTTATCTTCAAAGGACCATGAGGATACAAATAGAAGGGTTTCTAGCAAAAACGTGCTACGTCCAAAATTCATCTTTTTCAGAAAACGGAAAAACGTTCCTTAGAAAAATCCATTCAAGATATAATCTTGATATTTTTTAAATAAATATTTTAAGCCACTTTGAATTGAGTTCTTGAATGTATGATCTCTAAATAATATTGATTCAAGCAAAATAAATAAAATAATTTGGACATATCACGTTTTTGTATGAAAATAAGTAACTCAGTATTTCAAAAACATTGTATTTTATTTATGTTATTAACAAAATAGGAACATGCAATAAGTAATAATATAAAAAGAAGTAATAATATAAGTTTCAATGTTTATACACAAAGTCATTTCTTGATTAGTCGTCACAACCACTGCTGTTATCGTCGTCTGAAATGTCAACAGCATTATTTTCATTTGCACCGACTGGAACTACGCCACACAACTCTTCATAAAATTTACAGTTGCTTCGTTTTGTTAAATAAGGCATTAGTGATATCAAATCGTTTTTCTTTCCTCCAGCAATTTCAGGAGGGTCATTTTCATACAAAAGTGTGAGGCTCAGCTCTGTGGGCAAGTTTTTTTTTGACACTATAATGCTGTCTCGCCAAGGTCCATTGTAGGTGTCACGCATTCTAGCATATCTGTAACTATTATTTATTTCAATCATCCTACACATTTTCAATTTAATAGGCGGTTTAGGATTCTTGTTGAAAATAGGATCTATGGCAGCTTTTATATCAAAAATATCTGTTGCACTGATGTTACACAAAGTAAACGGAGATGGGTATTTTCTTGCATTTAGTATGACTTCATCCCAGTCTGCAGGAATTTCAGCATTATCCAACCTATTCTTTTCCTTACTAATGAGAGCAAAATCTTGATCATTTGGCAGGTAACTATGGCCACGCACAGGGAAGAGATGTGTAACTTTATCAAATAACTTCAGACAGTGGACAATGACATACAGAAAATGAAGCATAACATAGTTTTTGTTTTGCCCCGGACAACTATCACTTATTATAACAAGATTCTGGGGTACTTCTTCATTATTATTAACTACTTCCTTTAGATATTTAAACAATATTGATGTTACATCGTTAGCTCCTTTTTTTGCGATACCTTCATGGTATGTGTAGATTGTCACTTCATCTGTGCCCAAGTTATGTACACCAAAAACATTATACCACAACTGCCTACTGTAAAAAATTTTATTGGTCTTCAGATGGGGAAGAGGAAGGTTCTGCATATAGTCAAAAGAAATGCATAATATTTCACCTCGTTTTGCTTGTTCCTTATACAGCCTTTTCTTTTCACGAAATGCTTCAGCTTTTTTTAAATGAAGTTTTTTCTGGTTATTTAAAGTTTGTTTTATGTCAGCAGAGAGGGCAGGATCATCTAATTTTTGATTAAAAGAGTCACACTCTGAGCATGTGTCGGATCGTGGACAAGCAAACCCAATATTATATTCATTAAAAATATTCCAGTACAACTTGTAAGGAATATTAATGAAATGCTCGTTTAAAAAGAACTGGTACATTTTTGAAACGTTCAAAGTTTCAGGCAGGTGCCTTTTGTTTGGATTATCTCTAAGAGAGTAGTGAGAAGCCCTTGCCTTAAAAGATTCAATGTGTGTCCTTATAAGATTACAAATTACGTCAGGAAATTTTTGTGGCCGGTTAGAGTGCTTTCCACGTCTATCTTTTGGGGATTTCCCAGTGAAAACTAAACTGTTTTGAATACGACCAACACGACGTTTAGTAATGCCATGCAGGCTCAGAAAAGCTTGGTAACACACAATTTCTTCTCTATGATTTACACGCACTTTATAGGAAAATGATGCTACATGGTCTTTGATACCTTCATTAGTCCTGGATCGACGTCTCTGAACACTGCAAAAACTTATTAAGCCAGCTAAATGTGAATCCTGGTCATTTTTATCATCCATAGCACAAAAGTTTTCCAGTAACATTTTTCTTTCTTCTTCGCCAATTTTTTGAAAACAATGTAGCCGCTTACACCTGCAACAAAGGGAAACAAAATGAAAATATAAGTGAACTGCAGTAAAGCAATGGGGTTTGATTAACATGGTTAATGTTGATTAAAATAGGTAAATAAATAGCTTGTAGAATCACATACTATAATGAGCTACACCCATCAACTAAATAGGTACTTTGTTATGTAAACTGTATTTCTCAGTTATTTTAGTGTTTTGCTCCGCTGACAATAAGGAAAATTCTGGTGTGTAATGTCTCCATAAGTTTTTAGTGGTACCTAACCTTAGCTTAGTGATGTTCCTTTGAAAGTTAGTTTTCTCATTAGTAAAATAGCCTACTACATTCCTGATACAATCTGAAGTTTCAATTGTAGTAATTTGTTTTAATTGCAAAAAATAAATTTGTATGCGTTTTATAGATGAACAACATACTATTCTGAACACCACAAAGAATCAAGTGTGTGAACTAATGTGTATTAACCTATAAAGTGACTCAAGAATAAAATAAAATAACATGAGTCACAAGTTAACTAAATATCAATAGGCTACAGTAAAACTACCAAACTATTTTATGTATGTATTTTATTATATTATTCTACTAACTTGCAATCTATTCCAGTAGTTCTTTCTGCTACAAACTTGCCCACATGGTTTATATGTTTTTCTCCTTTTACTTTGGCCTTTTAATCACATTTTGTCGCCTCTCGCGCTTCTGTTTCTTCCTTGGAGTTTGATGTTCATTTTCTTCTTCATTATTCATTTTATTTATTTAAAATAAAAAAATAAAATACAATAAAAAAAACTCTGTACTAAAACCAACACTTCTAGAGACAGTATAATAACCTATAAATTTTGTTAAGTGTGGATCAGCTGATCCTAAAAGTTTTCAATCAAAAATGTGATTAGTCCTGGACTATTCACGTTCTTGCCTGAAAGGTGATGGACTAGTTACGTTTTTGCAGAATGCCACTATTTTTAAAATGCTACATTTCTGGACATATTGCGTTATTGCGAGAAATACGTTGTGTGCACATGTATAAATAGTGCTTTAATGAAATGGCGCCAAAATCTCAAAATATGAATTTTTGGACATATCACGTTTTTGCTAGAAACCCTTCTTATATATATACAGTTTATTTATAGCGATAAAATAAATATTTTATTTTATTTATTGTAATAATCAATCTATTTGTAACATTTAATGGTGTATTTATATTTCTAATAATATACTTTAATTAATATTCAAGGTTAGGTTAATATATTTATGTTAGGTTAATAAAAACAAAATTGTTAGTAGTTTATTATTTACTATAACAAAGTATGTTAATATTATAATTTTACTGTCACACAGGTTGTTCATAAGCAATTCAACTCACCCATTGGCCTTTATTCTGATCAGAACATTAAAGATACCATTCATTCACAAACTGGAATCACACCGTAAGTATTATTGTTAATAGTTAGTGTCATAATTACATTTACGTTTCATGCTAATTAAACAAAATCATTACATTTTTAATGAATTAGTAAAATTAGCAAAGTTCAAAGATTATACGAATTTGTTTGACACATTAGTTTAAAATATTATATTATATAATAAAATAAATTCTTCAATAATAATAAATGTTAAATAGCAATAATAAAATGTCTTCAATAATAATAATAATAATAATAATAATAAAATAAATGCTTCTGGTTTTACCATCGGTAAGACATTATATGGAGCAGAAACCCTTAAATCATTATGTCGAAAGGTGGTACCAATAAAATAATGAGCATAGAAACGAAACAGTTTGGAATATCCTAAGACCTAAGAAGGAAGAAGACAATTGAAGGGCTTATTGGATGAAGGTGTTATATAACAAAAACATAGTTTTGAGAAAAATACTATCAAAATTCTAAGGATAAATCTTTATAATGCATCCTGCAGTTTAAAATTAATTCTATTTTATATAATAAATTTCACTAACCTTCTTTTTAAACTGCGTCAACTTTTATCTTTACTTACACGTGTTTCGGTGATCCACCATCATCAGAGTAAATAACATAATTGAAACTAAAAAAATTCTTTTTATTTATTTAAAATCTATAGAAGATTATATATCTTCAGTCATTTGTATAAAATTTTTATACATACAAATACAGTTTTATACAAATGACTGAAAATGCATCATCTTCTAAAGATTTTAAATAAATAAAAAAATTTTTTTTAGTTTCAATTATGTTATTTACTCTGATGATGGTGGATCCACCAAAACACATGTAAGTAAAGATAAAAGTTGACACAGTTTAAAAAGAAGGTTAGTGAAATTTATTATATAAAATAAAATTCTAAGGATCCATCATTTTGTGAATCGTCTGACTTTCATTTTGGCACTTTAATAATATTGTCCGATCATGGAAATTTATATTATTGAATTTAAAATTTTTAACTTCTTAAGTTTTTTTATAACTTTCTTATGATTGTAATGCCTTCATCCATTAAAAATTTATATTGTGCACTATCTCCTCTGAGATAGGATGAACAGTATTTACTGTAAATAACACAAAACCAAATTTCTTAAAAGGGAATTAAAAACCAAAAACATTACTTCACACTTTTACTGATAAGATAAGTATCTATTCCTATACTTAATGGTTTTATTTTAAAACAAAAATTTCTTGCATTTTGAAGGAAAAAGTGCCAACTAATCATAACATCTTCATTTACTAAAAAGCATAAATTAAGCAGTACATAGCATATAAATCCACTAGAGTTTTCTTAGAATGTAGAGACAGAATATTCTGTGTAATTTATATAACTAAATGTACACATAGTTTTATCAGTCACAAAAACTCAATTTTTGAAAATTATTATATAGCATTTTTATCCACTTAGCTCTTCAATTATAATAGATCCCTACTACAGTCCGCTAATGTCCACGAATGCAATGCGTGTAGGGTTATTTTACTCTCTTCATTTTTCAACAATTTTTTTGTGGGTGAAAACTCCATTGATACATTATCTAAAATGTTACAAACATAAATTTTATAATGTTGCTAACATAAAATAGTTGCTAACAAATTATCAGTTATGAAAACATACATTTAAAAATTATTTTTATTTTATCAAACATCTTATGTAGGATTATAAACAGCCGTATTATTTATAATTAAAATATATATTTCTAACCACCAAAATACGGTAACAGAAAACACTTACCAATGTTTGTAGCGCTTTTGTGTATCTTGTACAGATTTTCAGTAAATTAAAATTCTTTAAAAAAAATTTTTCACATCAAAATTTAAAACTTCCTACTCCTACCATCAGGTGGTAGTTTTAAATTTTGATGTGAAAAATTTTTTAAAGAATTATAATTTACTGAAGATGTGTACAAGATACATGAAAGCGCTATAAACATTGGTAAGTGTTTTCTGTTACCGTATTCTGGTGGTTAGAAATATATATTTCACATTTAAAAATATATACATCAGCCCGGGCTAAATAGCTTATGAATTAATAATATTTTTTTAATTCTGACATTTAAATTATTTGTCAAAGAATTTTTTTTGTTTAAATGATTAATTACTATTTTAAATTATAATTGTTTCCACCTTGATATAGATATTCTTCGTCACCAACATATGGCCGATTAACACCTACTAGAGTAAGGCAAGTAAATTTTTTATAAAATTTAAAAAAATTATAATTTTTTAAAATTTTTATTAAAAGTGAATTTATTAATAAATTGGTGTAGTACTGCTTGTATACTTTTGGCTAATTTATTTTATTCCTTTACCGATATTTACCTCTATCAATTTCTGTTTAATAAAATTTACCTTTCATAAAAATGTACAATAATTTAAAATGTAAATTATTTGTATATAATAATATTTTATTAATCAAATAATAATTACCAGTACTTGTAAAAAAAGTTACCTTAAATAATGTGTTTTTTCTCTCTTTAATTTAATTATTTTAAGATTATATTCACTCCAACCTTATATTAAATTTTGTTATATTAGTTTTTTTATTAGTAATTATTTATTTCAATATTTCTGTCAACAAAAACAAATAGAAAATCATCTAAATTTTAAGCACATTTCACAAAATATTATCTTGTTTTACATTCTGTAAGTCTTCTGATACAAATTTATGAAATTTAGAACTGAAATGTTTTTTCCAAATTTTATCTAATTCAAAGTCCAGAGAATCCAACCAAGGTATCTTATTTTAACTAATTATGTTCATAATGACAAATTATGTAGAATCAATGAAATTTTGCTTGAGAAAATATAATATTTTAAATTTTCCAAATGTTTTATATTTAAAGTCAAATAAATCTTCAGATTAATTTCATTAGTACTTTTATTAATATCAGTTTTCTCATTGATTGATTAATCTTTCAGAAGATTATCCAGTGCTTCCTAAATTTCTTATCATCATTTGATAAACTCCTGTATAATATTTATTAAAAAAACCTCATACCTACTCAAGTCTTAGCATATACCAGTTTTACTTTGTTCAATGAGTTCAAATAATAATGAGGATATATCATTTTCTGACGTTAAACATTTATTAATAATTCTAATTTTTAATAATATGAATTTATAGGTTAGGATGCACGTATGCATTTTATACATTAACAAAAATGATCATTACTTTTGTTCACTACCATAAAATAAACACTCAAAAACATAATGTAATTTAAAATTTATTTGTATTCACATACATTTAATATATTATTATTTATGTGTATTAAGTAACGTAATAATTAAACAAATGTAATTCTGCATGCAACATTTAATGCATTTGTACATTATGCATGCTAGATGTTGCATTATGTTAATAAATAATTGTATGAAATGTATTATCGTAAACTTTGATATTTATTAAATGTATTTTCAAATGAAATAAACTTGATATTAGTACTGTCAGTTTATTATGTAATAAAACTAAATGACGACATAAATATTTCTTTTAATCTTTTATTATAAATGTAGGCTATTATTTTTTTTGTGAGATTTTTATATTGTTATGTAAATTTATTTCCTAGTCTACTGTATAATTTATTTTTTATTTTTCATCTATTTCATTTTTTTAAATATTTTATTAGTATTTATTTTGTAGTCTTGTTATTAACATTAGAAGCCTCGCATAGTTTTCTGTTTAATTTAGAGCTTATTTATGTATTACACAGTATTTTCATTGTTATAAATCAATGCTTGGGTTGTTTAAATTTGTTTTGGATGTCAGTATCGTCTCTTAACAAAGTATATGTTAATAGCTAAAGCGTATCAGAACGTTGGTAGGATATATGTAGGGAACCAATGCATTGAAAGAGTCCATGCTTACAAGTACCTAGGCACAACTGTTAATGAAAACAATCACAGCTCTCAGGAAATTCGCATCAGAATAGAACAGGCCAGAAAAACATTTATAAAGATGAAGAAACTGTTCTGCTGCCGAGATTTGAGCCTTGAATTAAAAACACGTCTCCTAAGATGCTATGTCCTATCCGTACTGTACTATGGGATGGAGGCTTGGACAATGAAGAAGATTGATGAAAAGAGACTGGATGCATTTGAAATGTGGCTGTACCGGCGAATTCTGAGGATTTCATGGGTGGAAAAGATGACGAATGTGGAGGTGTTGAGACGTATGCATAGAGAAAGAGAAGTACTATTAACAGTGAAGAAAAGAAAATTATTGTATATGGGACATGTCATAAGGGGAGAAAAATATAAAATATTACAAGTGATTGTCCAGGGGAAAATCCAAGGAAAGAGATCCTTGGGAAGAAGACGAAAATCCTGGCTGAAAAACCTAAGAGATTGGTATGGTTGCAGCAACAACGAATTGTTTAGGGCTGTGACATCAAAGATAAAAATCGCTCTGATGATTGTCAACCTTCGAAGCAGAGATGGCACCTGAAGAAGAAGAAGATCGTCTCTTCTCTAGAAGTTTTCTATCTTTTTTTCTTTTTGGTTTTAGAAAGTTTGTTAGTCTTCTATTCGGATACAATTTTTTCAAATTTTAAAGAAGGGAAAGACGGATTTTAATAAACACTATACTTTTGTATTGAATAAATATAATAGGCTCATGATAAACCAGTCTGATTTTCAATATTAAAAATTAATGTACCATGCTATAAGCGTAGGTTGATTGAGCGATACAATAGAAAGAAAGTAATTGATCTCTCATGCTTCCCTTTCTATTTTTCAGCTAGTCTGTAAGGGCTAATGCAATTGACTTCTATGTCAGGGATCCTGGGTTCAATTCTACGGGGTTCAACTACACTATTTTGACCATAATGTTATAAGAGCAATCATATAAAAAATTGAACTATCCACTGTTTTTACAAATGTTTGAATACAAAATTCTAAGGACTGGGTAAAAGATTCAAGTTATCCTAATTTTCAAATTATAGAAGTTTAAATTATCCAAGGTTAACTGTATTAGAAGCTAATATCGAAAATTGTCATGAAGAATTAGAAAAACTGAAAACTTGTTTTACCAGGCTGTTCGAATAGTACAAAACCACTGACTCCAATGTGTTCACTGATATTAACCCAGCATTTTATCAGTGTTGTAATAAAAAAATGTGTAGTCTTAGATTTATAGTCTTCAATGTATATATTATACTACATTGATGATTATTCCTGGCAAAATTAAACAAAATGGCTTCATGTAATTTAGATTAGTTCATTGGTGGCAATTTTAAAAATTGTCATCTATCATTTTCCTTTGTCCGCCCGTCACACCCAGGTGTCAGAAACTACAGGAGATAGCAACAAATGCTTTTTGGATTCATAATCTACACAAAAAGTTAGTGGGACTGGATTGGGTATGACGTTCCGGTTTCTACCAGACATGGCCCAAAACCGAAAGTCAAGAAATCAAAGTCAGAAACCAGTAGAGATAGCAACAAATGGTTTTTGGATTTGTAATCTACACAAAAAATTACTGGGCCTGGATTGGGTTTGAAGTTCCTATTTTGACGGGAAGTAGCCCAAAACCGGAAGTCAAGAAATTAAAGTCAAAATTTGGAAACAAAAATAGTGTCATTCGATTCCTGTTAAAGAGTAGATATTATAGAACTCACAAATGGTTTTTTCCATATATTTCAAAGGTAAGCCTTTTTAAAAATTGCCACCAGCCATGAGACTATTCGTCTCATGAAAAGGATTTTTTAGATTAGTTCATTTTTTTAATTAATAGTACGTAGCTTAAATATGTTAACGAATTCATACTGCACACTAATTTTAGAATTTTTATTGATTTGTCCTTCCTTAAAAACAAAACCCCATCCTCTAATTCTGTACCTCGAAATTAATTAATTAAAATTTTATTTATAAATAACCTATCTAATTATCCTTTCAATGATTTTAATTTTATTAATTATCCTTTAATACAAAATAAACATAATTGGATTGTTCAAATAATTATTATTAACCATTTTATTCTAATGGTCTTTTTGAAATCATGAATTATCATCTTGAATTCATTTCACCTCACCATTTTTCATTACTTTATTTAAATCACCTTTTCATTTAAAATCATCCTCTCTTAAAGTGATTCCCATTTCCTGAATAACAGCAATTTCAAGAAGACGGTTGTGTATGATCCGGCTAAATCAGAAACATATAAGGCGTTACAAGAAGCTGAATTGGGCGATCAGATTCAAGAAGTTACCGTTCCTGTACAGACAAAAGTATTCTCACCAACAAAGGCTGCAACTCCAAAGGTAATTTCATCGCTTTTATTGTTTGTTATGAAATTTTAAAAAATTATGTTCAAAACATATTATTCACAGGTAAATTCTAAAGGTTTAAATGTATTGAATCTACAAATATTGTATTTTATTGAGGATCCTTACAAACTATTAAGTTCAATAAATTGCGCATGTGTTTTTACCAATTAGCCATTTTTCTACAAGACACGAAGGGCTTTTTTAGAAAAATTGTTCACTTCATTTACCATTATAGATTAATACAGTGGTTTTCAATTTTTTTTTAAATTGTGCCATCTTGCAAATCATTGAGGTATTGTATTCTCTTTGAATTAAGAAACAAAACCTCATCTTTTTTTAAGTTTTTTTTTTAATTACTGGAAAATTCTTTATTCGGCACTATTTGAGAATCACCAATAAATTTAGTTCCTTAAAATTCATTGGTGGCAATTTTTAAAATTGTCATCTATAATTTTCCTATGTCCATCCATCACACCCAGATGTTGGAAACTACAAGAGAAAGCAGCAAATGGTTTTCGTATTTGTAATCTACACAAAAAGTTAGTGGTCCTAAATTGAGTTTGAAATTTTAGTTTCGACCGAAAATGGCCCAAAACTGAAAGTCAAGAAATCAAAGTCAGAAACTACAAGAGATAGCTACAAAAAAAATTTGGATTCGTAATCTACACAAAAAGTTAGTGGGCCTGAATTGGGTTTGAAGTTGAATTGGGTTCGACCGGAAGTGGGCCAAAACCGAAGTCAAGAAACAAAGTTGGAATTTGGAAACAAAAGATAGTGTCATTTGATTCGTCTTAAAGAGTAGATACAGAAATTATCTCATTTGAAGTTCCGTTTTTGACCAGAAGTGGCCCAAAATTAAAGTCGGAATTTGGAAACAAAAATAATGTCATTCAATTCTTCTAAAAGCGTAGATACAAAAAATCTAATGGTTTTTTACAATAGGTCAAAGGTAAGCTTTTTTAAAAATTGCCACCAGCCATGAGACATGTGTCGTCTCATAAAAGCAAATTCTCTTTCTTCTTCTTTTTAAACATTTGCATGTACTGCCACTGTTTTTATATTATTTAAACAGCTATCTGGTATGGCTTTACTTCACTTAGCTAGATGGTAGAACTATAATGAACGTATTTCATATTTATCATGACCTCATACACAAATGAACAATTGACTTGCATAAAATACCAGGACATGTGAGTAATAACAGATTAGTAAACAAAAAAATATATTATATAAACAAATTCTGTTTTAATTGGTTGTGAAAATGAAGTACAGTTGTCTACAAGAACCTTTCCCTTAATATTATCAGTATAAATTCCGACACAACAAATTTGCAGTACAGTTTTTGTCACGAATTTAGTTAATTCAATAAAAAATGAATAAAAACACAAATTAATTTTACAGATACGCTTACCACCTCCAAAAACAGATGTTAAAAAACATCAAGTTCCTTCTGTACCTGTGAGTAAATATATTTTAAAAATAAAATGCCCTATGCATTGATATTCAAGAACTGTGCATCTTGGTCCCAAAATTGAATGAGTAGTTCTTTGAAGATATTTTTTTGAGATAGATGATCAAAAGTATTGTATATAATTCATGTTTGTAAATATTAAAGAAGTGTTCAATGTTTTGTTTATGTAAATATGTCTTCTGGAATGTGTATATACGTAACAGAAATTTAAAAAAATCTATCATATCATTATCTGTATTCATTAAGTATAGTACCTATAGTGATTTGTTCCAGATTCTCTTTTATTTTATTTTATATTTAGGCCCTTATTGAAGCAAATCTAGTCAAGGATGGGAAGACTGTTTCTAGGAACTTTTCTTCTTTGCCCAATACTTTTTCAATCTTTTAGATCTCTGATCCTCGGTTATGTCATACTTTCTTTGTGTTAGATTGTTGATTTTTAATTTTCTTGTTTTTAAAAGTAGTTTTTTCCTTCCTGTTCAAAATCCATTCTTCCGTAGCCAATTATTCTTAACTTTATTTCTCTGTTGGTAAATTAGCAGTTACTTGGTCAGTATTTCTTCAGGGAGCCTTACAAGATGACTATAAAAGGCTACTATTATTTTCCTCATATTGTTTAGTAAACCTTGTATCATTTCATTAGAAAGATGTCTGTGTTTCCCATCCACTAGACTACATATTTTTTGTTAATGATCGTTCTTAGAATTCTTCTTTCTGCTCTGTTTACAAATTCTCTTTAGTATTAAAAATTAATATTATTTTTATTTAAATGTCCTTTTAAGTAAATAAAAAAATTAAGTTTGCTAAATTTTGACTGAACCTAGTACATTCTTGTTGTTTTGACAAAAACTTATATTAAATTTTGGAGTCTCCTGAATGGAATCACAAAAAAAATAGATTGCCAACTCAAAAGGTCTGCACAGAAGCAAGCAGTAGTGGATGGGCTGAAGAAAAAATCTCCAAAAATGTTTAGAAATACTTAGCAAGTTCAAAAATGATCCTAAACATACAAAAAGTTAAATTATTTCTTGGTTTTGTACTTTTAAAGTTTTAAGTTAAAATCCACCTTACCTTACAGACTTTACATATAAGAAATACAAATTATATGAAATTTTCTTACATGAAAATATAGCAATTTATTTAGTGTACATATTTTTCTTTCATTTTGTTTATATTTTTAGTGCATGTGAATGTGTGTGTATTCATTGAAACACATTTATGACTGTTTTTTTGCATTGTACGTTAATCATTTTCCATATTTTCAGAAGCAAGTACCCCATGCACCCCACCCTGTGCCTGGCCCCTATACACATGTGAGTGGTTTTTTCTGTTTTGTAAATATTGTATTGTTCCTCATATCATTAAATTTTTTGTATGACTATGCATTAAGTTTTTATTAGTAAGTAGCAAAGCTTGAAAAAAAAAACAAGAATTATGATCTTGGTAAATCATCCATGTAATTTATGAGAATGTTATTGCGAAAAGAATAATAATTAAAAAATAATTAACGATTCATTTTCAGTATGTTTTTTTATTTCATTAAACATATTTAACCCATCGAGTTGATCTAGTGGTAAGTCGTCATCTTTACCTAGAGGCCAACTCAGTGGGTTAACATTGATATGTAGCTCAAAATATCATATATTTCTAGGAGATTGATGAATTTTTCATGCGCTGATTCACGTAATTAACTCCTATTCTTCTTCTTCTTCTTTTTCTTCTTCTTCTTCTCCTTCTCCTTCTTCTTCTGCTTCTTCTTCTTCTTCTTCTTCTTCTTCTTCTTCTTCTTCTTCTTCTTCTTCTCCTTCTCTTTCTTCTTATTCTTCTTCTTTTTCTTCTTCTTCTTCTCCTTCTCCTTCTTCTTCTTCTTCTTCTTCTTCTTCTTCTCCTCCTTCTTCTTCTTCTCCTTCTTCTTCTTCTTCTTCTTCTTCTTCTTCTTCTTATTCTTCGTCTTCTTCTTCTTCTTCTTTTTCTTCTTCTTCTCCTTCTTCTTCTTCTTCTTCTTCTCCTCCTTCTTCTTATTCTTCTTCTTCTTCTTCTTCTTCTTCTTCTTCTTCTTCTTCTTCTTCTGCCTTTCAAGGATTAGGTATCTCTGCCTGTTCCGAACCTCTCAAATCTTCCCATCTTTTTCTCGGGCGTCCTCGTTCTCTCCTGCCCTCCAGGTTATAACCCAGTGTCTGCTTAGGTATCCTATCCTCCCTCATTCTCTTTACATGCTCTAACCACTGCATTCTGTTCTGAGATACCTTGTCGTTTATAGAGAAGATGTTGAGTTCTTTCTTTACCTCGGTATTCCTGTAACGATCTTCTCTACAACACCCATATGTATGTCAAAGAAATTTCATTTCAGATACTTGCAATGTACTCTCCTCTCGCTTTGATAGCACCCAAGTTTTATTGCCATAGAGTAGGGTCGGCACTGCTATTGTTTTAAAAAATCTCACCCTTGTGTTTTTGCTGGTGCTATTTTTTAAGGTGCGGTGGATAGTTTCGCATATTTGCTGAAATCGGTGTATCTTATTGTAAGCATCTTGATCCTGTTGGTAACCTAGATACTGAAAGTGGGATATCTGCTCCAAAATGTTATTATCTATAACAATTTTGCTTCTGACTGGCTCCTTCCCCTTGAACCCCATTACCTTTGTCTTCTTCATCGAAACTGTCAACTTATATAAGTTGATAATATAACTCCTATTATTATTAAACAAAATTGGTGCCCTAGTAAACACCTAACTTCTTTGTTAATAAAAAAAAAAAGTATTTTTAAATGTATTAGGTTATTGTTAAAAATCGGAATGTAGAAGGCCATTTTTTGCAACCTCCAATATGCCATGCCCAGCCTGTTGGTGTAGTGGTTAACTGGCTTCTACGCCAGGGTCCTGGGTTTGATTCCTGATCAGGTCTGTCTTTTTTCATCACTCATCTTCATCTATTATCCTTCTCACTGACTGCGTTAGCAGTAGTTGCAAAACAGTTCGACGTAAAATTAAAAAATTTAAAAAAATCTGATAGGCCATAAATAAAAGACGAGTGAATATAGAAAAAATATTTTATTACTGAAAGTTACGTATAATTATAGCTACTTTTCGATAATCATCTTGACAATGGAGGCATTTGCCGTACGTGTGAACATTTTTCGAATACTCTCTTCATGAAATGTTACTACCAAAGAAATTAAATGAATTTAAATGAGGCTTGACGGTGTCTTGAAGCTTCTCATTGTGTTTCTTGTTAATTTCATGCAGCCAGGGACCACGATTAATGCAGCTGTTTATTGTGACACCTTATGAAGTTCGCAGAGAGCCATTCAAAATAAAAGAAGAGGCATGCTGACTTGTGGAATTGTTACGATCCATGACAATGCCCATCTTCACAGTGCTGTTGCAACCCAACAACTCCTTGAGCAATTACAATGAGATAATTTTTTTTTATCACCCTAACCTACACTGAGTGATATGTATGTTTTCCCTGAGCTGAAGAAGTGAGTAGGAGGGCAGTGCTTTCAAACTAATTTGAAACTTCAAGACAACATCAAAACTCATTTAAATTCATTGACGGCAAGATTTTATGAAGAGGGTATTGGAAACCTTGTCCACAGGTACAACAAATGCCTCAATCATCAAGTTGATTACGTCAAAAAGTAGCCATAAGATTACGTACAGTTCCAAGGGAGGTGGAGGGTTGTTTGCTGATGTCGGATCAAGTGGCCAGGTGGCAGGTTTTTGGTTGGTAAGGCGGTTGCGGCCTCCTTGGGGCAGGACGAGGATGCCTCAATTGAGTCCAATACTACTTCCCCCATTGTGAGGGAGTGAACATGTATTTTTCTCGCCGCCTTGGATAAAAAATACTTTTAGTAATAAAACATTTTTTCTATATTGACTTGACTTTTAATGTATGGGCCACTGGAGGTTGAAAAAAACAGCCCTCGTGATTTTTATCTGTTGATTTTTTCGGTGGTTTGTTTTTTCCTTGCCTTAAGTATATCATAGCCTATCTGTTAGCAAGATTAGCAAAACAGCTAATTAGTATTAGGAAAACAGGTGAAAATGCTGACCAACTTTGATTGGTGAATTTTGTAGAAGTCTTCAAGAAAAATTTTTTTTTATTTATTATTTAAAGTCACATCTACAGCTTGGTCATTAGCGACTACAGTGGGTTATGGAACGTTGGGTTGTAACTTGTTATAATTTCCAGACCCTAGCCAGGAATAGAACCTGGGACCTGCACGTGGTTGGCCAGCTTGCTACCACTACGCTACGGAGGTGACAAGAAAAATATTGAAATAATAGACTTTAATAGAACATTTATTTTATAATATTGTATTAAATTAGTACTATTAAAAAGGGTCAAAGAACTGAAAACAAATTTCCTTTCATTCATGTTTTAGTTTCATGTTATAAGAGTGGAATGCTAGATTAATCCTCTTTTGTATAGTACCTGCTTATGAATAGTCATGTCATTGTTAACTCATACTTGTATATAGTTGCTCAATATTTCACTAAATGATTTTTTTAAGGTTATGTAAAATTGCATCAGCAACTTGGTTATTAGTGACTACTGTGGGTTATGAAATAGTTTGTTTTGATTTGGTTATAACTTTCAAACAGCTAGGAAATTAACCCAGGACCTTCCTCTTTGTAGGCTATGGTGCTAACTACTATGCCACAAAGGTGGAAGTGATATTTATTTTACATTATTATTCTTCTTACAATATTCCATCAATAAAAATTGGCTACAACTCTGGTAAGTCACTCATGAACCACCCTGAACACACAGGTAGGCATTTATTAACATGAAAATAGGAATACTGTGGACCTGGAAGTAGTATATGCTTATGGTTAAAGCATTACAAATAAAAATAAAAAGATAAAATTTTAGCCGCCTCGATAGCACAGTGGTATGCTAGACTAAAAAGCAGAAGGTGTGTTCCCAACTAGGATATTTTAAGAAATAAAATCCACAGTATTTTTTACCGACCAGACAATTTAGGAAACTTTCAGTAACTATAAAATATACCTAAATTGTATTCAAAAGTATGTTTCTTTGAAACTGACATAGTTTAACATAAAATACTTCCAAAAAATTTGCACAAAACTTTATTAACTAATTGAAAGACATAATACAAAATTACATCATCATTACGAAGACTAACTGCTGAATCTTTCCTCGTAGTACCTATTTATCATATAACTATATCCTTGGTTACCTCAGTCACGCGGTCTTGGGTTCGAATCCCACTCGGGCATGGCATTTTTTCATACGTTACAAAAAATTCATTCCATCCTTCACCGTCTGCATTAGCAGCAATTTGCAAAACAGTCAGACGTTAAACAAAAAAAAAAAAAACAAAAAAAAAATTAGTTACCTCAGAGTCAATTATCAACTATTAGTGAATTAAAATGCACTTGATTTGTTGCCTCCAATGCTATAAAAAAAATAGTTCTGTTTCTTCTCTTACACTCAGTAGAAGTGTGCATTTTATTGAAAGTAATGGATTTTATTATATAGCCAGATCATATAATTTACAATATTGTTAAACATAAAAGTCTTCAGGAAGTTTGACAAAATGATAAGTAGTTAATTTTATTATAAAACTTCTGTAATTTTTACTTACATTTTATAGCTGCTATATTTTATTTTATTTTATTTTATGATTTCATTTTCCTTAATTTACATGTTTTGGTGGATCCACTATCATCAAATAAATAAAATAATTTTATCCAACTGACTGAAGAAAATTTAAGTGATAAAGAAAAGATTTTAACTAAATTACTGTAGCTTTAATTTTTATAATTTTTACACTTTGATAATATATAAAAAATGTAAGTTAAGAATATAAAATCTTAGGAAAAAAATAATAACAACGGGTATAAAACTTTAGTGAAAAATTACAGTAATTTTACAAAAAAATTAATTATAATCTGCAGGATGCATGATAAAGATCTATCTTGTTAAAATATATACTACTCATTCTACTTCTGAAAAATGTATAGTTCCAAATTAACCTATTGACCTTGACTGATCTAAAACAACTAAATTATGTTGTTGTTTAAGTCAACAAGAGAATAATATTTAAGAACTTAAACTTATTTTATAGAGGCTTTATTGGCTTACGCCTTACAACAAAAGTTTAGTTAGTTATTAATAAGAAACTTGAGCTGGTCACTTCTTACATAATATGTAGTTTTCATGGTGGAATTGAAGACAAACACACACACACACACTTCCTGTTCAACTGAGAGAATTCTCTCGCACTTCTTGTTTTTTTATATTTATTTGGGTTGAAAAACCTGGTCGCACAAGTATTTCTTGAGTCCCAGCTCCGTGTAGTTGGAAGGAATGCAGTGCGTTGTTATAGTAGCGGGAGAATGAATGAGTTAGTAGTGTTTTTTTTTCTTTTTTTTATTAACGTCAACCGTTTTGCAATTACTGCTAATGCAGACGGTGAAGGATGAAATGATTTTTGTAATGTATGAAAATATGCTGTGCCTGAATGGGATTCAAACCCAAGATCGCATGATGAGAGGCAAGCACGTTACCAACTACGCCAATGTGGCCGGCTAGTAGTGTTTCACAGCTGATGCATTTGTAGTGGTAGCATGTACTAACTAGACTAAAAAAATATTCTTATCATCCGGCCCATTAATTTAACAAATACCTACCGGGTTATTATTTTGGTCGGATTCATAATATTTAACTTACCAATTTCTATCAAAATATGTAAATAAATAAATAAATGTAATAAATACAAACAAATATGTTAAATACGGAAAGTTTGAAAACGAATGTTTTGTATCAGAGTAATACAACAATCGTTCTCCCAGCATGCGTCACTCATTCATTATAACTCACCCGTACCCTTCACCCTGCAACTACACGGAGCCTGGGACCGCACAATAGCTGGTTGAAAAATGTAACAGGGTATTAACTGCTTCGATTGCTATTAGTACTTTTTCTTTCTAACTCGTACGTTAGTGTGCCGCAGGAACTCTACATAGGATGTTGCGCCGTGACCAAAAAAAGGTTGAGAACTACTGCTCTAAGTAAAATGAGGCGTTAGGTGGTTTACCATTGCCTTCCTCACTGAGTGAAAACGTATTCTTATCAGCATGCCAGGTCCTCTGAAAAACATCTACTTTTCACCCTGCAAATTACACCTTCAATTCATTCACCATAGGGTCTGGCTATAATAAAATTTATTATTCTCAGAGTAGATAACTCTGGTTACTGTCTTTTACATCTCTACCTCTTCTGTTCGTAAATGCTTCAGTTATATAATTGTCTGACCATGTAATAAGAAACAGAACTATTTTTGTCGCCCTGGAACTAGCAGATCAAGTGCAAATAATTTAATACTCCACCTGCCTGTTATGGGCATTACATTATAAACAAATTAATATAGTTTATTTTATTTTTTTTTTGTTTACAGCTGAATTCTCTAGGCGTTTCCAACGAAGAAATTCAACAAAGCAACAGTTTTAAACGCCTTATGTTTATGGTTATGAATGATAATTAAATTGTATAAGCCATTTTATTATATGTAATCAATCATAATCATTAATTATTATTTTGAATTAATTATAATTATTCATTGGAAGAAAATGAAATGAGTTAAATAACAGGACTGAAATTTATTAAAGAAAATTTTAAAAATTTGAAATAAAAATACTAAATTATTTATTGAAATTTATTTGATTTAAATATGAGTAAATGCGAATCTATTGACTATCTTTATTAATATTTATTTTCTTTCTTGTACTTATTTATTTATCTATCATCTATATATTTATATAATTTATTGTGTTCATTATAGAATCTTTATTATTAATAATATAATATAAATAATTTATTCTGTTGTTCGTTTTAAGTAATTTGTATAAAATATTTATTTATTTATTTATTTGTATATAATAAATATTTATTATAAAGAAATATAATGTATTTTCAACAATTGTTACAAAAATAAATATTTGTTTTGCCGCAATCCTTGTTGTATATACTTTTGTTATTTGAATCTTACATTTCCAAAACATTGTAAGTGTAATAAACAAAATTGTACTGGAGAAAGAATAAATACATTTGTGTTATAACATTTTCACTTGCACATATCTTTCTCGAGTTCAAATTATTGTCACTAGGATCAATAGTAGGAAGACAATCTACTGTGTCATTGTTAATAATTCTACGAACTAAAGAACTGCAGATGAGATTTAGGCAATGACAGCCAAAGTCGGGTGAGTGGTTACCCCTTCGCTTTGTCACACTTCAGAAATAAGTTGGAGTTCCCTTAAGGTTGACTTGAAACTTGCACTAAAATCTTCACTTCGGTTTGCTGTTTAATTCTTCAACGAACAGTCACATAAAATGTGACTGTTTAAGAAGAATCTAAAACCTATAGTAAAGTGAACTGCAGTACAGCAACAACACAATGAGGCAACACAGAATACGGTTGACAAAAGTCAATTGGTTCTGTGCTGTGTTTGAAGTCACTATGCTCCGCCTTCATCTGCAGTCTTTATCTCGTCAAGGTGTACAATGGGTGTTTGTAATAAAACCCGAAATGACACTTATACCATTTCTGAAATGCACGATTCATATATTAACACAATTCTTTATACCGTAAGTTTGTTTTTTGATATATTAAAGGTTGTTAATGTAGTGTAATAATAGTAAAACAAACAATTTGTTAGAAGCTAGAGTTGTTAAGAGTAAACTTACAAAGATTTTATCCAAAAACCTTTAAGTCAAAACTGGTCTCCCACAAGGTTCAATTTTAGTTCCCACGGTGTTTTTGTTATTACAGAAACAGGTTACCATAAATAGGTAATTGGTGAGGAAAGCAAAAATTCCATAATTAAATTAAACTGCTTTGGATTTGCAGATGATTGAGCACTTCTAGAGGTGATCAGGTGTTTTGACACATTTGCTATTTCTTCTTGATTGTATCAACTGACTCAAAAAGTTTCCTTTTAGACATTGATTTAACTTTTGGGAAGATCCAGGTTTTATTGTAAATGATTACTTTATGAAACAAGTTAGGATCTGCTTCAAGTTGCTCCAAAATGTCAACACGACATGCCGTGCGACATTCTTAATGCTGTCATATGAGAATCCTTGAGACCATCTTGGCAAAACCTTTTGTCATGTTAAGATACTCACCCAAAATTTTACATGCAATGTCCTTATCAGTAGTTACAGATTCAGCTGTCATTCTAACAGTGAGTCAGCAGTTTATTATTATAGGCTTAAATTTTTTCCACAGTTTCTTCAATTGTTGTTGTTGCTTAGGTCATCAGCCGGAAGGCTGGTTTGAACCTCTAGAAGCTTTACAGTAAAACTAAGAGTGGGGTGGTTTGCCATCGCCTTCCTCACTGAGTGGAAAAGAATGCTTATCAGCATGCCAGGCCCTTTGAAAAGCATCTACTTTCCACCCTGCAAATCACACCTTTCTTTCATTTACCACAGGGTCTGGCTGTATAATGATGAAATTCATTACTCTCAGAGAAGATAATGGTGACTAGTATCTTTTACACCTCTACCTATTCTGTTCTTAAATGCTTCAGTCACATAATTGGCTGACCATATAAGAAACAGAACTATTTTGGTAACCATGAAACTAGCATATCAAGTGCAAATAATCCAACATTCCACCTGTCAGTTATGGGAATTTTCTTCAATTCTTGAAACATATCATCCAGGACATTTATCATCGTCAAAATATTTACGCCTCTTGCTAAATCTTTTGTGCTATTCAAACACACATGCATGGGACAGGCAGCCAAATGTTCTGCAGGCATTTTGTTCAATTTAACTAAAAATTTTTAACGACAAAGTTGTTTTACTTTTAAACTTAGCATTTTCCAGCTTGCTACAAAAAGAAATGAACCGATCAAAATGGTGATTCACAATCAATTGAACGTAACTCACTGTTATTGCTTATTATGCATGTCAAGACATGTTCAATGACACCCCATGCATTCATAACCAATTCTGGTTACTTTGTTTTTGTGGTGAAATCACAGTCACGTTATTTAATAGACACACCTCATACATCATGAAAACCCTGATAGTCTTTCATTTTGTAGTTTACAACCCTGTTTGTAATAAACACAGGAGACTAGCCAAAATTATTGTCTTCTGCTACAAACATTTTACAACCGATTTTGATGTTGTACTAGTGTATGGTAGTTTTTCTCCTACCAAAGATTTTGTACCTTACCAACAAACGTCTATTTCTGAGGCTTTTTTAAGTTTGCCAGTGAATAAACGGCCTCCAACCAAGTTATGAACCCTGTGTGATGTACGCCCAGCAATGGGCTGCCACTTCTGAGTATCTGGATGTGTTCTGGGTTTCATTGGAAGAACCTCCTAGGTTCTTCCACCCTCATCACCATTGGAAAATTTTCCTTCTCTGTTGTTAAAACCATGACCATTTTTTGTAAAAGGTAATGGAAGGAAGGGAAAATGATGGTGTTGGTAGGATGAAAGGTAAAGGATATAATATTTCCTTTTGTATCAGAAAATGAGAGGAATTAAGAACTCACATGGGCATGGTCACTATATCCCTGAAGCAAGTCTATCCCTCATCAGGATTGTGAAGGAGTACCTAACAGCTATCGTAAGGATAACTTTGTAAGTCCGATGATACACTGAAAAGGAGAAGAGAGAAATGTTGGCAGACCTAAGAAGAGATGGGTGAAAATACAGTAAGTAAAATTATATTTTGAATTTGAATCAATCCTTTGACAAAGGAAAATTCAATCTTCACTATAATTATTCTAGAAACTTAATGTTATTACCTGAAGAAGCGGTGTGCACCTTGAAAGTGCTTGTAACAAGTTGAAGAAAAGAAAGTAGTAAAAAAATTGTAATTATTAAAAGGTTTTTATGTAAATAAAAAAACATTACAGTAATATGGGTTCTGCTGCTACGATGCTAACTAATAAAATATAAATACGAAAAAATATAAAAAATATAAATATAAATACCTTGTTTGAAAAAAGAAGAAGAATACAAATGTACTATTTGTCTGTGGAAAGAAGAGAGTTGGCGGAAATGTGCAAAACAAGGTGTACACTCCCTACCATTTAAAATTTTTTATTCGATTCATGAAATTAATTATAAAAATTCACTTATATAATAAGAAAATAGAGGTGTACATTTTTTGTCCAGTGAAATTTTGAGGTACACAGAACCATTAAAAATTTATTTGAAGTTTTTCTGAAAATTCCATTTTTCTGAAATTTTTGTTTTTGACAACCACTGGTTTCGCTTATACATAAATCTAATCTCAATGTAATACGAAATAATCACAATAAAGTAAAAGCAGCATAGAAAGTTTCTAATAAGTCAGACAAGCGCTGTTACAAATACCCATGAATATCATAGAAGTGAATATGGTTGGCAAGTAAAAACTAAATAGTAAGAAATGGAAGGAAACAATACATTTTCCCCTTTAGTTAGAAGGACATTTTAACACTTATATCTCATCTTTGGAATAGGTGTAAAAAATTATGTGTGAGCGTACGGCTGAAAGAAAGACTAACATGATCAACAGTCTGTACTGGACGGCTAGGCGCCACCAGTGAAGATTGCACGTTATATCAACATTTATGTTTGTCTGCTTCTGGAACAATAATAGGCTACTTCAGTGCTTTATAATAAAGATTATCATATATAATTAATGCGATTTTACTCTCGCCACTGGGATGGCACACACTAAGCATTTTCTGTAACTAAAATTAGGTATAGGTAGGGTCCAAGCTCCGTGTAGTTGCGGGGTGAAGGGTACGGGTGAGGTTTAATGAATGAGTGATGCATGCTGGGAATACGATTGTTGTATTACTCTAATACAAAACATTCGTTTTCAAACTTTCCGTATTTAAAATATTTGTTTGTATTTATTACATTTATTTATTTACATATTTTGATATAAATTAGGAAGTTAAATATTATGAATCCGACCAAGTTAATAACTCGGTAGGTATTTGTTAAATTAATGCGCTGGATGATAAGAATATTTTTTTTAGTCTAGTTAGTACACACTTCCACTACACATGCATCAGCTGTGAGATACTAATACTGTTCACCCGTTCTTAGTTTGCTCCTACTGACAACAAACAAAAGCCACCTACTACAGGGTGCACGCTAGAGTCTGCGAATTTACGGATGTCTTATTCCTATTAAGTTGACTATTTTTTAAATTATAAGTACTTAAAGTACTAAATACATCAGTCATGATATGATGTAGGCCTAACAATTTCATTTAGAAAAATACTGTTAAAAGTATTTTGTATTTAAATACTTTTGAAAGTATTTTGTTGTTACTTTTTAATCAGCGTGTACACATTTTGATATAATGCGCATGCTCAGTTACGTCATTATTTGTTTACATTAGGAGCAAACTAAGAGAGGCTGGACTGTAACTCATTCATTCTCCCACTACTATAACAACGCATTGCATTCCTTCCAACACATGGAGCTGGGACTCAAGCTGTACATACCAGACAATAGCAGAAGAGAACCATTGTTTAAAATAGTTCCAAAGATAGGTGAAATTAACTATAGAATAAAATATAAATTGATTTTAATTTAAACTGAGTATTTCACTGGATATTTTTTTCTAAATTTGCGGGATCGATTTAACAGACTTTTAAATGTACCGGCCAGAAATTGCCATTAATATCGTTTGTGCCAACCTATGACGCTTGTTGTCCGGTGGATAAACAATATTATCTGATATTATATATTTTTATTTTTTTAAATAATTAACAATTGTATGATTTATAAGTCACAAATGTTTAGGCTGTATTTCTGCTAATTAATGTCGTGTGTGTTAGTAATTTGAATATTTGTGAAAGGTAGATCAGGGTCTTCGGTTGTTATCGAGGTAACCTTAGAATATAAAAGTTATGTATACGCAGTATAATATTTTATATTTCGTTTTGTTTAATTGAGAATGCTGACTCCGTTTTAAATTATTTCCGCTGCAGAATACCGTTTTTATTTTAAATAATTTAAAAAAATTAATATGTAGGGAAATTTTGCAGCTTAAAATTCCCGTTACAAACGTGACGTCACGACCTGTTTTCAAAATGGTTGTAGAGCTTAGCCGATTACGTTTGTGTTATTCGTAGTTAGTTTAAAATTGTATTTATCGAAGTTAGAATTTTAACGTCCTTTACTAAAATGAATAATTCTACTGCTCTTTTTGCGTGCTCTAAGTGTTTTAAAAGATATCCTTTTGAAGAATTATCTTCTGGACAACAACTGTGCAAGGTAGACAATATGTCTTGTGTATTTATAAATGATGCTATCTTTGACAATTCAAACTTGAGGTTTCCTTTAATTCTTGTTATAAGTTAAATTGTAAATAAACCGGATTAATATGATTGTTAAATTATTTCATCTGTTCTAACAATTTTTATCGTTTTTATGCCCTACTTTACTTTACAGCTAACAAAAATTAGTATTCCTCAAAATATAGGTTAAGAGGACTTCGTTACACGCAGTTATTAAGATTCTGTAAACTGTAAATTGTCTTAATTTCACTAATTTTTACAGATAAGTTAGATATGTTAATTTTGTAAGTACGTGTTACGAACTTTTACCAAAATTCATTTTGGCGGTTGGTTAATAACCTAGAAATTGGGGAAATATTAGAACCACACATTTCTAAAAAAAATTCACAAGTTTTTGACCATTACGTGGATTGCTTTATTCAATAACTTTTATTAAAATACGTACTTTTTGGGCCCCTAATGCAGAAAGCTTTTTGTGTAAGAACCCAGAAATAAAATGTACCATGTAGTTTTTTGTAGAACTTTGTCTAAAGAGCAGACACATTAAATTTATCTTATTATTTCGTTACAATTTAAGAAAAGCTGGTTCTTTTTATTGTTTGTTCAAAATTAATTTAACAATATTTTAAATGTCTACTAATATTTTTAAATAAAATTTGGAATGTATTGGGTTAATCCATGTCAAGTGGTCTAGAAATAATTCACATGGTTACTTGACCAATTTTTAAATACGAGGGTAGGCTGATAAGTAATGCACACATGCTTGTAGAAGACGAACAAAAAGAAATAGCAAGATGGGGTAAATAACAAATTAAAGTACAAATCTTAACCTACCAAATTATCTATTTATTTTTCAATATAGTCACCGTTAAGCATTACACATTTCTCCCAACGTTTAACAAGTTTTTTCATTCCGTCACTGAAAAATTCTTCCGACTTTCCTCGAACCCAGGACGCAATAGCTGCCTTCACCTCATTGTCCGAGCTGTAATGATTACCCTTAAGGTCTCTCTTCAGTAGAGGAAAAAAATAAAAATCGCAAGGCGCAAGGTCGGGAGAATACGGAGGGTGTAAAATTGGTTGAAACTTCAGGTTTCTCAGAGCCTCTCCAGTTGCACGCGAAGTGTGTGGACGAGCATTGTCGTGTTGCAAAATTATTGGCGCCAGGTTGCCTCTAACACGACAAACTCGACGTCGGAGGTGTTTCAGAGTCTGTATATACTGAGCAGAATTTACCGTTGCCCCTCGTTCCAGATAATCAGTCACATAAACTCGGCGAGCATCCCAAAACACAGTCAAAAGAATTTTTTTTGCGGACGGTTGTGTTTTGAACTTTTTCACAACAGGAGAATGTGGATGACGATATTCAGCGCTCTGCCTTTTTTCTTCGGGATCGTAATGATGAACCCATGACTCGTCCCCCGTCACAATATTCAAAAGAAAGTCGTCTCCTTCGTCACGGTAGCGCTTCAAAAGCGCGTTGTTTAATTCTCGTTGACATAGCACCAGAACACGACGCCATACTTCCACTACTCAAAACAAACTGAATGAAAGCAACGCCTTCAAACTGCGCAGGCTTGTAGAGGAGAAATAGTACTTCCACATGCCACCAGGCGCGCTACTGAAGTTTATTTAGTTGTCTTCTACAAGCATGTGTGCATTACTTATCAGCCTACCCTCGTATTTTTATTATTCTCTGCATCAACTGCAATCTACTATACAAAAGTGCACTTAATTTATTTTGCATTTTATGGTGGCCATATTTGTTTAACAGATCGGTTATTTTCACTAATTGCAGAGCTCGACAAAAAGGCCCGTATCTCTACTTTCGTTTGTTCTAAAACATTGAATCGAATACCAATCTCTTCAGAAAAGAATGCACTGAAATAAACGTCTAATGTGTGTTATTTACTTATGACCTACCTGTAAGGCCTGTTAATTACCCAAAGTTTATAAAACTGAAATGTTAAGAGGTCGTTTTCTATTATTTATTTGTACAGGAAGGCAAGCAGATAATGATTTGTAATTTTTTAAAGGAAAATATATACATGAGTACTTTAAGTGGACAAAGTTTAAGCTTTGAGACTTAAGTTGTTATTTTGTAAAATTTCTCTACAACACAAATTAAAAAAAAAAATACAAAGTTCAGCACCCCTTATATATCTTTGTTGGATAAGCGAGTAAAAATCTTTAACTTGGCTCAATTTAAGCCTCTAATTAGTAAAAGTTTAGAGTTGTAGATTTGAGAGATAAGAAAAATATTACCTTTTGAGAATATGATGGATAGTCCATAGCTTTCACTAGCTACACAGCCACTCTGACCTTAAACTAAACAAAAGATTATTTATTTGCATCAATTTTCACCATGAGTATATATACTAATAGGTATTAGATTAGAGATGTAAAATTATTTTTGTCACAGTATTTAATGTGAAATTCCTGCAGCTGAATCACAGTATTCCTGTATCATCGTGAGCAGTTATGTCCGTGCAGAATTTTATCTCAGTGCAGATGTTCCATTGTTTTATCTGTGAGTGGTGACTGAGAGCTCAGATTAGAGTATCTTAAGCTTCTGTATAGTAGCAGGTGTTTTCTAGTTCTATTTATTTTCATACGTTGTTTAGGTCATCAGCCGAAAGGCTGGTTTGAACCTCTAGAGCAGTGTTTCTCAAACTTTTTTTCTCGCAGCACACTACAAAAAAAAATGGCCAATAGCCGCGGCACACCTATTACTTTATGCCATTGATTAAACTTAAGTACTTGATATAAATGTACTTATATCATACTTATACATATTTACTTATAGTCATTGGCTAGGCATTATTTTGTTGGACCGTTTAAATTTAATTTAATTTATTTTCCTTGAGTTCCGCAGCTCACTTGGCCGGCCTCGCGGCACACAGTTTGGGAACCTCTGCTCTAGAGGTTTACTAAGTGCAGTATTATAACGTAGTTAAACTTAAAAGTAGCATTATTAAACGAAAGGGTTATTGATAACGTTATAAATTTTAACAGTCTTATGTTATAACAGTCAGACAAGTGTTATTCGTACATCAGTTTATTAAACGGCTTTGAATCATGGTTAAATAAGCCCATCATTATAATGATTTTCCTGGTTGATGAGCTCTGCTGTTCCACGCGTTTAGACCAATCAGAACGTTTGCCAGCGTTGTCAGATTTTACGAATCTTATCAGCTTGACGAACATTATGCACGCATGCGTAAAAGAACTCGTGCCTTCGGTCTCGTACTGAACATATTGATTATAGAGCGCGTTAACATGCATTACTTTATAATATAATCAGCTGGTGTATGTTCATAGAATATAATTGTTATTGAAATGCCAAAAAAATGGCTGTCGATATATCATATAACAGAGCTACAAGAGCAAATATTGGCATGTCATTGGCTAGCTATGAAGTTGGTAAAGGGCAATGCGTATGTTCAGAGCTTATCAGCTTTGAAAAATAGGAACCTATTTCGTTATTTCACATCATCAAAAGATTGTGTAAATGTACCTTTACGTGTTCGACCAGCAATCGCCTGTTTCTTTTATTTTCGCTTGTTTTCATTTTTATTTTATTTATGGTTGTTTTTTCTTTTATTCTTTTACAAGTTTCGTAAATTATTTACAAGCTTTATTTTACAAATTAAAAAACGATTAAG
Organism: Catonia carolina; assembly: GCA_035578175.1. Taxonomy (NCBI): domain Eukaryota; kingdom Metazoa; phylum Arthropoda; class Insecta; order Hemiptera; family Achilidae; genus Catonia; species Catonia carolina. Next base: position 51,377,385 of record JAQMRL010000006.1, on the reverse strand, counting down.
ATCAAACAATGTTACACAACATTTAAATTCAAAAATAACACAAATTTATTAAAAATTACATCTTAGCACCATTTAATTGATGCGTATTCTTTACACTAACTGTAAATGAAGATAATGGTTGTTCAATAATCCAACTTCATATTAACGAGAAATGTGTCGCTTCTTAGAGGTTTGTTAATTCTGCAGATTGCTTTATTACACACCCAATAATCCTGGCCAGTGGTGTTCAGTATCATATCATGTCCATTTAAACTAATGCGCGGTTTATGCAGTATTCTTTTCTCTTGAAGGAAACGTATAGTTCTTTGCTTAGTAGAAATAATAAGAGCCTATTCCAAAAGATTCATTATATATTGAACAGAACACATGCGAAGCAAACTAGCAACTATTGTGTATTAATAAACATGCAAAAAAATATCTACAATTAATTATAGTGAGTAGGAGTAATCAGTAATAATAGTGAAGATGCGTTTACATGAGACGACTTTAAGGTTACAAATGACGTGTTGTGAAATTACAGAATTGGTCCAAAAATAGTATAGTACACAGTCTTTGTAGAACTGTATTTTGTGTGTATTTTATTGTCCATATTTATTATTTTACTTCTGTAGACTTCAGCCGATAGGCTTCCACTAAAGATTTTCAAGTATCGGCCGGTAGGCAAAAGAGATATAGGCAGGCCACGGAAAAGGTGGCAATGATTATTACCATAAGGATAAAAAAAAACAAATGTTATAGGATTGAATTGGATTTATCATTGATAGAATATTAGTCAAACTGAATTACATATTTAATATTGAGGGAACTGTTTTCTAAATTATTAATATAAGCTGAATGTGAGTCGGAACAGGCCATGGCCTAATCCCTGTTTGAAAGAAGAAGAAGAAGACTTCTGTAGTTATATGTATATTTTATTACGGTCTTATTTAATTTCTAAATAATTGATGTTTTATCACAAATTTAACCCTTTCAGTACCAACATCCGGAAAACAAGATGTCGATATCTTTTACATAGTTATAACATCCAGTTTTCCGGACATCCGTAAGTTATGCATAAAGTGCCAACGTCCGGATAACCGAAAATTTTCAAAAAACTTTTGAATAAAATAATGTAGCTATATTGAAACCGGCTCCATGGCGTATTGACTAGAATGCTAGCCTACAAAGGGAAAAGTCCCAGGTTCGATTCCCGGCTAGGGTCTGGAAATTTTAACATGTTAAAACCACCGTTAAGGTACTTGGGTACCATGACCTACAGTAGTCGCTAATGACCAAGCTGTCGATGCGACTTTAAATAAACTAAAAAAAACTATTTTGAATATTTTTAGTGTAAGAACGATTTCTGTTTTTTTATGAGCACAATAAAAATTAATTTATAACAGGACATTTTATTTTTCTGTAACGTTGAAATTTTGGTCGGCAATTGCAGGCTTACGCCTGCAAGTTTCTGAAATAAGGGCACTTTAGATCAAACTTTTATATATTGTTTCGGCACTGAAAGGGTTAAGTAAGTGAAATAATTTTGTGTTAATACCTATATAGAAAGTATTCCATAAACAGCCATTTATTTATTGTTAGGATGACTCATTTCTTGTATGGTTGTATTTTAAAAGAGTAGTTAAAACAATAAAATAATGAATCATTTCTATTAAACATGTTGTTGTTGTTTAGGTCATCAGCCAAAAGGCTGGTTTGAACCTGTAGAGGTTTTACTAAGTAAACCGAGGAGTGAGGTGGTTTACCCTGCCTTCCTCACTGAGTGGAAAAGTACGCTTATCAGCATGCCGGGCCCTCTGAAAAGCACATATTTTCCACTCTGCAAACGACACCTTCACTTCATTCACCACAGGGTCTGGCTGTATAATGAAATTCATTACTTTCAGAGGAGATAACTCTGTTTAGTGTCTTTTGCACCTCTACCTCTTCTGTTCTTAAATGATTCAGTCATTTAATTGGCTGACCATGTGATAAGAAACAGAACTATTTATTTTAGCCCTGCAATGAACAGATTGAGTGTAAATAATTTGACACTCCACCTGTCCGTCATGGGCAGCTATTAAACATAAGGACTCATAAATTATGTAACACGCCGTGTTAACAGCGTATGTTATGAAGTTAACTGTACTCATAAACCAATATTGAAATCATTAGGCCTACATACATAGTGTGATATGTATACATATTTATTATTTATTTATTTATTAGTAGGTTTACATAGTACATATTTACTTTACACTTTATATTGTAGTGACAACTTTGGAATTTTTAGTCTCATCAAAACAAACTAAACATGTTTTTCTTAACAACAGTAGTAAAAGCAAACGACTATACCCTGACTAACTAGAGACTGTAGATGATATCTAACCAATAACATCCAAGGTCGGGTGTTAAATTACCACTTTGCTAAGTCACACCACTCTTGACTTTTTGTTAGTCTGTCATCTGCCATGGGACAATAATGTGACAAACCAGGATACGATTACCAAAAGTCAATTTGCTCTGTGATGTGTTGAAGGTCACTATGCTCCGCCTTCATCTGCTGTCTCTAGTTCGTTAAGCGATAGGGAAAATTGACTCTCTGCAAAATATCTGAAATCCCCACTTAGCCAAACGCTAGTTCTCATTCAGGCTTCAAGTGAAATCTCACAAAGTCTATCTGTGTTTTCACTTATTCTTAAATGGATTATTGGCTTGCCTTCCTGTATCAAAAAAATCCTGAAAACGGAGTTTTTACATTTCAGTTTTATAAACTTTAAGTAAGTTAATATGTTGGTTTTTTATGTATATATAAAAAAAACTTTTTGTATTTACCTTTTACTGCTTCTTGTACTTTGTTTTTTGCAAGTACTTTTGTTAGTTTATAATACTTTCGAGATTGTTGGAAATCTTATGAGCTAGCAATTCAGCTTTAATTACGTGGGTTGTTCATTATATTATTCTTTGATTGTGATTATTTTACAGGAATGCAGAGGTACTTATCCAGTAGTAAAATGTACATACTGCAGGTCGGAGTTCCAGCAGATGAAGTAAGTACAATAATGTGTTTTTTTTAAATTCTTTTATGTTGTTGTTTAGGTTGTCAGCTGAAAGGGTGGTTTGAATCTTGACTTTATTAAGTATAACGAGGAGTAGGGTGGTGTATTATTGTCTTCCTCACTGAGTGGAAAAGTATGCTTATCAACATTCCAGGCCTTTTGAAAAGTATCTACTTTCCACCCTGCAAATGACATCTTCAATTCATTCACCACAGGGTCTGGCTGTAAAATGATAAAATTCATTACTCTCAGAGGAGATAACTGTGACCAGAGTCTTTTACACCTCTACCTCTTCTGTTCTTAAACATTTTTTGTAAAGTGCTTAGTTTAATCTTTAAAAAAAAACAATTTTTTCTATGAGAGCACAGCCTCCCCAAGAATTTCAGTTAGCATGGTGCTTATCCGATCATATAGCGCATAAAAAATATAGTAATGAGGCAATTTAAAATGAAAATTCCAATAAAGTGAAAAATTACTCGAATAATCTGCTACTTCTGGTTGACCGACTTTGATAAAAAAATTCGTGTTGGATCCGCTTGTGGTACGCTCAACTTAAGTTTCAACTTTGGACTGTATTCTGTTCACACACTGATCAATAGCCAATAAATTTTGTTTTTTGTCAAGGGGCATGAAACATGTATATCTAGTGAAAAATTGATGGGAAAACAATAGTCTTTCTGTATATATTCATGAAGTGCAAGAGAAAGTAAACAATTTAAGAGAATGGTACATTTGTTCCTTGTTAAATCTGTTCAGAGCAATTTCCAAGTTTGAAATTCTCATTATGGGAGCCAACTTCCATTAAGAGTACGAACTCCTAGAAACTGATTGCCTTGAGAGCATCTTAGATTGTAATTCTTATTTTTATAGGGTTTGGAAGTGTAACTAAAATTTTATAATTATGATTGCTTTATTTGATTTTTAATTTCTTTCATGAGTTGTATGGGAAGGCAAATATTGGAATATTTAAAGCAAATTACAAAAGATGTAGGGTGTTGCCGATATGTAGATATGAAACTACCTGCACTAGATAGAACAGCTTGGAGAACTGCATCAAACTAGTCGAGAGACTTATGACAAAAAATATTTATTTCTGAGAATTCTTTGGTGCTTTTTTCAGTAACTAGCATACCCCCACGCAGCTTCGCACGAGAAACGAGTATAATCAATTTTTTTTAAAAATAAAATGTAACAAATTGTGTAGCTGCTAGATGACTGTATACCCCAATGTACATACATGCATGCCCACACACACACAACAATGTTTTGATAATTTCCCCGTGTACGTCTCTTGCCTTCATCAAACCCCTTTATCTACTTCAACAGCAATACGTACACACACACACACACATACAAATTTATGAAAATCTTCATTAGGGCCCTGTTAGAACTTTAAACTCGCGGGCTTCCCTCGCATTCGACTAGTGCCGCCGCTTACTTGCAGCTGACCGGTATCTACACGAACCAGGCTTTCCGATAAGAAGAGTTGTCTTTTGGAACGCGTACGGAACGTACACAGTCTACTAGTTACCTCGCTCCATGCCAGTACAGGTAACTAGAATAATAATTAGGATTTACAGTCCATTTAAATTTATGTTCGTAACCTGGCTTTATGGACATAGTTTTTTGATCATCCGCGGCCGGATTCGAAACCAGTCTATTAAAAAGTTTTTAGTCGTCCGCGATCGGGTTCGAAACCAGTGTTTCGGTTATCCACGTCCGGATTCGAATTCAGTGTATTGCGTATCAGTGTATACCGTCAATGACTAGTATTGTATTTTTTTAGTAGTGTTCGTTTGGGAAGCCCGAATACGCGAGCCGTATTTTTTCGTATATGGAAACAAAGTTATTCACAATAAAAAGGAAAGGTATTTTTATACTTAAATACATGTACGTAAGTAATGTTTAATTATAAAATGTGTTTATAGACTTAAATACGTCGTCAACTTAAAAACTTTTTATTATTTTATAAACAAGTTTATAAGTCATTTTCTTGGGTTCAAATAATTATTTTTCTTTTTTTATATTATGTAAAAGCATTCATGTAATATAAAGAAATTATTTTGGATATTATATGGTCATCAATATTAATATCATATATCATATCAATGTCACTAATCTATGGTCTAGGTTGTACAAGGAAGTTTGTGTACGCATCGGTACATTTTCATAAACCGGTTTTTTCAAGCCAGATTGTAAAACATTTACAATAATACCCTTATCAACGATTTCTTATCTCAACAAATTATTAATCGCAACGATATTATCAAAACGATTTACTTTCAACGATTCTGCAAATTCATTTAATTTATTAAAATAGATAATTTTAATAAATACGATTAATTTAAAATTTATTCTGATACATTTATAGTACAATATAAAATGTTGTTTATTACCGAATATTGAATATCTAGTTATTAGATTACAAGTTATTACTACAGTTTTCAATCAATTTATTTTTATTTTTGAAACTACGTTTATTACATTTAAACCATATTATTTCAAATTAAAATACGAAATTTATTTAAAAATAAAATTTATTTACTATCAAGAAAATTAAAAATTTATTTTAATTTCAATCGCCTTCAAAAATGGCTGAAAAATTAGAAGCCGCCTTAAAAGGGGCAATTTCACGCCGGGAAAAACTTTTCCGCCGAATCCAAAGCTTACATGATTTAATAGCGCAACTTTCGGATCCAATTGGACGAGTTCAAAGTAAGATTTGAAAATTTAAAGGAAACCTTTAACCAATTTGAATCCACACAAGAAGAGATTTACTCTCTTTCCGTTAAGATAAATAAAGATTTGAGTTCAGACCCGACAGTCACTTCAACTACGGCATTTGAAGAATTGTATTTCAAAACAATTGCTGCTTATAAAAAATATTGCAGTCCAGTTGAGATTTCTGTAACCGAGACCACATCAGAACAAAAACTTGTTCGTCCCCGTTTACCGGAAATTAACCTTCCTAGATTCGATGGGACTTTAACTAAGTGGATTCCATTTTATGATAGTTTTGTCTCTCTCATTCATAATAATAGTGGGCTTACAGCAATTGAAAAATTTCATTATCTGTTATCTTGTTTATCTGGTCCTGCATTAGCAATAGCTCATTCCTTGCAAATTACCGATGCCAATTATGATATAGTGTGGAGATCACTTAAGAGCAAATACCATAATAAGCGAGTGTTGGGAAACGGCTTACTCGATGCGGTTTTCAACTATCAACCAAGAATTACAGAATCAGCTGCATCGTTATCTCATTTTTTATCAAATTTTTGTGAACAAGTTACTGCATTAAAAGCAGTTGGTATACCAGATTTAGCAGATTTCATAATCTTATTTGTTGCCTTACGAAACTTGCCGCATCAAACCCGAAAACAATTCGAGATGCACCATAGTAGTGTTGACATTCCGACCTTTGAGTTATTAGCGGAATTCCTTCAAAATCAGTCTCGAATTCTAGAAATTTCGGAACCATCAATTTGGACGGGAAAATCGTCGAATAATAAGTCTGTCAAATCGGCAGCATTGTCACCTGACAACAAATTTACTAGTAGCAACACGATCAGACCTCGTCCTTATAATCCAGTCTCGACTCATACGTCAGCCGTAGTTAAACAACAAACACAGAAAATTCTTTGTCCGGTGTGCAGTCAGCCTCATACCGTTTTCAAATGCCCAAATTTTCTTCGCCTAGGTTTGCCTCAACGCAAAGAGCAAGTTACAAAATTGAAGCTTTGTTTTAATTGTTTGAAAAGTTCGCATCAGATCGCTGCGTGCCCATCAAAAACAAATTGTTTAAAATGCGGTGGAAGGCATCATTCATTTTTACACTTTGAAACCACTGTACCAGAATCTATACTACCTGTAATCAATACTCCCGATCAGCCGAATAATTCAACTTCAGTCATTCAGAATAATACTTTAGCATCTTCTATTAGAGCCAATGACTTGACTTCGTGTCACTCTAATGAGAATACGGACAAAGCAAAACATTCAATTTCAGTTGTCCTCGGCACAGCAATTATCAGCATAAGGGACGCAAATAATACTTTTCAATATGTACGCGCACTTATTGATTCCGCAGCGCAAACCTCTTTCATTACATCATCGTGCGCCTTGCGCTTAGGCCTACCGCATAAAACGTGCAATATTTCTGTCGCTGGTTTAAGCCAGAACAAAATTTCTGATGCAAAAGGAATAGTTACGTGCCTTTTCAAACCAAGGGACTCTGATCAACCTCAGTTCAATACTGAAGCTATTATATTGCCGAAGATAACGTTAGACATGCCCTCTACAAGGATTCCAGAATCAGCCTGCAATCATTTTAAACATCTGTTCTTGGCAGATCCCAACTTTGATAAACCTGCTGAAATAGATTTCCTGATTGCTGGAGATATATTTCCTTATGTTTACGATGGCCAGACTATAATTACGCCAACTGGTCTTTCAGCAATGCATAGTGTCTTCGGCTGGGTAGTAACAGGAAAGATACAGGCTCTCAAACCTCCAACTACTTTGATTTCAACTTGTTTGACTTCATCCAATAGCTCGTTAGATAACTCGTTGAAAATGTTCTGGGAAACAGAAGAAATTCCACGCCAAATTCCTCCAAACCCAGAAGATACTCTTAGTGAAGAAATGTATTTAGCTCATCATTATCGAGAACCAAGTGGACGCTTTGTAGTTCCAATGCTTTTAAAGCCGTCTGTGCAAGAGTTTGGAGAGTCATATGAACTAGCACAATCAAGATTAAGATCAACTCAACGCCGTTTGGCTCGTCAGCCTGATCTTAAAATTGCATACCAAGAATTCTTAAACCAGTACGAATCTCTTGGTCATATGGAAAAGGTGCCACAAAGCCTTTCTCCAAATGGAAAGTTTTTCATTCCACATCACTGCGTGATCCGTGAAGCTAGCACGTCGACAAAACTCCGAGTAGTTTTTGACGCTTCTTTCAAGACCACTTCTGGAAAGTCGTTAAATGATGTGGTTTTCACTGGACCTAAGCTACAGCGAGACATCACGGAAATTATTACTCGATTCAGACTTCATCCTTTCGTTTTAACAGCGGACATAATTAAGTTGTACAGGATGATTCAAATCCTTCCAGAAGAAAGAAAATATCAACATATTCTCTGGCGCGAATCTCAAGAACAATCGATACAAGAATTTGAGCTCCAAACGCTAACATATGGTGTAGCATCAAGCCCGTTCCTAGCGTTGCGGGTATTGAAACAGTTATCTCAAGATGAACAGCATGTCTACCCTCAAGCTGCTGCTGTGCTACAAGAAGATGTATTCATGGATGATATTCTAACTGGCGCAGAAACATTGGAAGAAACCTTAAAACTACGTGACCAGCTCATAAATCTTTTAGCCCGGGGAGGATTCGAATTACATAAATGGTCTAGTAACAACCCTACTTTGCTACAAGATATTCCAAAACAATTCATAGAATCATCAGTGCCTCTAGACTTGGAGAGTCAGCATGTAATGAAAATATTGGGGCTACAATGGACACCTTCATCAGATACTTTCTCTTACAAAATAGAGCTAACCACTGCAACACCTACTAAACGATCTATTCTTTCTCAGATTGCGCGCATTTTTGACCCTCTGGGATGGCTAACCCTGTTATTATGCGAGGAAAGTGCCTACTCCAGCAACTTTGGCTGTCAGGCCTAGACTGGGATGATCCTGTTTCATCATCTTTAGAAAAGGAGTGGCGGAAGATAGCAAGTAGACTAGAATTACTTTCAGAAATAAAAATCAACCGATTTGTCCTCACTGAAGAGCACGTCAGTTATTCTATCGCCGGATTTTCGGACGCTTCAGAAAAGGGTTATGGTGCAGTCATCTATCTATTAGTGCAAGACTCACGTTTTACCGTTAAATCATCATTAGTAATTGCAAAATCTAAGGTTGCTCCATTAAAATCAGTGTCTATACCTCGGCTAGAACTTTGTGGAGCTCTACTTCTGTCTCGACTTTTCAATTTTACGCATAAGATATTATCAAGCAAACTTAATTTCAAAGAAATTTATTTGTTTACTGACTCCAAAACTGTATTGTCCTGGTTGAAAACTTCACCACATCTACTCAAAACATTCGTAGCTAATAGAGTTTGTGAAATACTTGATGTCTCATCGCCAAAATCATGGAACCATGTGTCATCTGAAGACAATCCTGCTGACCATGCTTCACGTGGGATTTATCCAGAAGATTTAGTTTGCAACTCGTTATGGTGGTCAGGACCAGCATGGCTGACTACTCCAGTAGAACAATGGCCTTCACAAAACATCGATCTGAACACCTTAGACAGCCTTGAAGAATGTAAACCATCTGCTATGGTTATAAGCGCAAGGAGTGAAGAGTTGGGACCATTAATTACAAATTTACTCCACAAGGTTTCATCCTTTTCCCGGCTTATTAGGATAACAGCCTGGTGTTTCCGCTTTATCAGCATCCTTCAGACCTGCAAGCGAGTGAACTCCAGCCTTACAGCTGAAGAATGGCACAAGGCTTTAAATTTTTGGATTAAGGAAATTCAGCATCAATATTTTAAACCAGATATAGAAGCCCTTCAAGCGAGCAAGAATGTTTCAGCATACCTTCAGAGGCCCAGCCCCTTCATTGACCTGTTGGGTTTCGTTAGGGTGGGGGGTAGGTTACGCCATGCTGACCTGCCTGCTCAACCTAAACATCCAATAGTCTTCCTGAAAGAAAAGTCTCCAGTTCTTCATTGGCGGCTTGTACGAATTGAAGACATCCATCCTGGGAAAGACAATCGAGTGAGAGTGGTGACAGTACGAACTACCCAAGGTAGTTTCCGTCAACCGGTAGTCAATATCGCTCCACTACCTACAGCCTAGACCATTCTTTTGCCATTAAGAAGAAATTTTGTTTTATTTAGTCTTTTTTGTGTACATAGTTTTCCTTTCCTCAAAGGTTTTTGTTTTATTTTTATATATGTATTTAGTGTGTGAACTGAAAACCCCTTGCAGTTGTTTTGGTGGGGGGTTTATGTTAGAACTTTAAACTCGCGGGCTTCCCTCGCATTCGACTAGTGCCGCCGCTTACTTGCAGCTGACCGGTATCTACACGAACCAGGCTTTCCGATAAGAAGAGTTGTCTTTTGGAACGCGTACGGAACGTACACAGTCTACTAGTTACCTCGCTCCATGCCAGTACAGGTAACTAGAATAATAATTAGGATTTACAGTCCATTTAAATTTATGTTCGTAACCTGGCTTTATGGACATAGTTTTTTGGTCCTCCGGGCCGGAAAAAAACTATGTCCATAAAGCCAGGTTACGAACATAAATTTAAATGGACTGTAAATCCTAATTATTATTCTAGTTACCTGTACTGGCATGGAGCGAGGTAACTAGTAGACTGTGTACGTTCCGTACGCGTTCCAAAAGACAACTCTTCTTATCGGAAAGCCTGGTTCGTGTAGATACCGGTCAGCTGCAAGTAAGCGGCGGCACTAGTCGAATGCGAGGGAAGCCCGCGAGTTTAAAGTTCTAACAGGCCCTGAGGCTTAACGTATTTGAAAATTTTAAAATAGAATGCTGTTCTGAATATAAATACAAATATGCTGTCAAAATTTCATGAAAATCCGGAAAGTAGTTTTGGAAATTAGCTGGCACAAAAAAACACGCTTTGTCTTTATAATATTAGTGTAGGGTACAGCGAGTTGTAAATACCGAGATACAGCACACTCAAGTATTACTATATCGGGTACTTTAACCCGTGGCTAATTTCATCGCATTAGCCCCCGTGAAGCGGCCAAGGTAATGGATCAGGAACACAAATTACAATGGATATCGGCAACAAATGACATAATTAATACATCAGTAGCACTGAAATGTACTTACTTGACTTATAACAGTTCATAGATGGCAGCAATTAATGATCAGGCATATCAACTATAGCGTGACAACGTGGTTCTACCTTCATTGCGGAAAACGGCTGGTTTAACTGGTTAATGTACTTAAAAACATCGGCACACACAAGAAACACAATCAATGACATTATAACATATTAATATGTCATCTTGAGGTAAACGGCTTGATGGAAACGGATAAGAATAACGACGCTGCTTACAGCTTGGCAGCCATGATCAGAGAGAACAAAGACGAGATGAACAGGATGGATGCAGGATTATGTCGTAGGAGGAAACAGGTTGGGAAATAAGAGTGCCAATCTAGAGAGCGCAGAAAATTCAAAATTTAAACGGTAGCAATACTGAACAATTAGTATAGATAAATGCTAGTGATGTACCTGATAATGAATCTAAATGTAATCTGCTTATTGTTTATGAACTGTTTGAATTCGATAGAAAGAAAGATTTTAAGGGCTGTCCTTAAAAGCAACCGGTGAAAGAAAAAAGACTGGTATTAAAAGACTCCTTAGACGTGAGTTGTAAAAGAGCTTTTAGAAATGTTTAAAGTTATTTAACGTAGCCTAAAATGACACCAAATGTCATAAAAATAAATATATGTGTAACATCGATGCAATAATTTATGTAATGTTTCTTTTATTTTTCAGTAAAGTTAACACGAGTACAATTTGTAATAAATGTGAACATAATGTAAAATTATATGGGAAACCATCTGCTTGTGAATATTGTAATATTATCGCTGCGTTTATCGGTAATAAGTGCCAACGGTGTACCAATTCTGAAAAGAAATATGGTCCTCCTGTCACGTGTGAACAGTGTAAACAAAAGTGTGCTTTCGATAGAAAGGATGATGACAAAAAGGTATGTATTCAAATTTTATATATGTAATATATTTAAATTAATTGAAATAAGCGGATTAAATTCAACGGATATGATCATCATTATTGTAAAATGTTTCAGATGGGATTGAAGATAAAGCCTGATATTTTCATAATAATGCTTTTTAAAATTTATTTGAAGTACAGTCAATTCCAAATAATTGGGGCACATCGGGACCGAAGCATTTTGGCCCTAATTAACGAATTTGTAAACTGCGGCATATACTATACTGTATTTTATTTAAATTATCACATACATAAATTTTACTTGCAAGTTCTATCCATATACGCATGAAACAAATAAAAGGGTATCAGAACAATGATTAACGTTTTTAGCAAAACCTTTTGCCTTGGTTTTAAGCAGTGGACTATTGACACTAACACCTTGCAGTGTTATAATGGCGAACCATTCATTCAACGCTTCTCAACGAGTGGATCCTTCCTTCACGTTTTCTTTTCTGATATGTTCCATGATATTTTTATGCCCAATCTTGGCGTATTTTCTTTTCTCGGAGCACGATACAAGCTGTACTAATTTTCGGTACACGGTTTAATTCCGATAGTTTACGTTGGCTTTAGTTAGGTGGATACGTTTTTATTTTGTTGAGAAGCTTTTTTCGTTCACACAGTCTTATCGTTATGCGGCATTTAACTCACAAAGACGTTGATAGTAGGTACTGTGCTGTAAGCCTTCTCATAAAAATATCAACAAAATGTGTGAAACAAATAAGAATTAAAAAATAAATAAAAAAGTATGCCTGCAGATAACAAAACAACCATACTCGAAAAATATTGTATTACAGTACACTCATGAAATCACAAAAGCTGATGAGAATTGTGGAATTACAAACGTTTTATGTATGTATGACAAGTGACGACTATTCATAAGTTACAAGGAGGCTATACAGCTTGTAAGGTTGGGCAAAACTAGTGGATATGACTCACTGAAATCTGTGCAATGATGATTATGTAGCCTACACATTGTACTGTAAATAACATCTCTGTTATGACTGATGTGTGATTACTGTTGTTTATCTGTCAAAATGTTTACTTTACTACATCTATCCTTCCCATTATCTTATCTTGCCGCTTAGAACTACGAGTTGTTCATCACTGGCTTGTAATGGTTTTAATACAACATACTGTTTGAATCTGAGCTTTGTGCAGCTGCGTGATGAAGGGGACAGACGAAGTACCAGACTGCTGCTACGTCATAACGCTGTACTAATCATCTCTTTGCTCTTTGCTAGGCAGTAGGCTGCCTAGTGTTGTGATATATGGGGGTGTTGTTTTCACTGTTCGCTGTAGATGACGACACCGAATATACGTAGTTTGGATAGTACCCGCGACTACTACAAACAAAGTACTAGTAAAATGTTGTTACCACTAACGCAATCTTTCACAGTAGTAGTGACGTAATGCATGCCTCTCAGCTGCTGCACAAAGCTTAGGAACAGGCATTATATTGTACATACATCAGATTGGCCCCAATAAGCGGCATTATGGACTGAATAAACGGAGTACTTATCAATGTAACATCCTATTCTGTTTTTTTTTTTTCATTAAAGAACTGTCCCAAAAAACCCGTCAGCCCCAATTAACCAGTGGACCAATTATCCGGAATCGACTAAATAAAAAATGTATGCAAGATTGTTTCAAAAAATTTTGTAAATATAAATACAGTTTAACTTCAATAGTTCATCAACTTCATAATTTATCACATTCAATTCTCAAAAAAATTTTATATTAAAGATGTACGTTCATGTATTAATTAACATATTTAAATATGCGCTTTTATACATAAAACGTTGGTACTGATTAATGTATTACGCATTTAAAAATTTTGTTTGTGAATTTCATATACTAATTTATTTTATTCAAAAATAAACCTTCATCGTGCAGCTTGAAATCAATTGTTATTTTATATAATATAAATTGTATTAACCGTTTCAGATGCCTTGATCTTTACTGTCTACTTACACGTGTTTCAGTAGATCCACTCATCATTAGAGTACATAAATATCATGTTATTGTTTAGGTCATAAGCTGGAAGGCTGGTTTGAACCTCTATAGCTTAATGAACTAGAGACTGCAGATAAAGGCAGAGCATAGTTACCTATAGTCTGTCTACTGTAAGAGTACTCCGTGCGAGGCAAGGGCCTACAGGTTGTAAACGAAAGTTTTACACTAGTTAGCGCATATCTACCTCTCCGCCTGAGAAAATTATCCTGCACTATGTTCCATCATTAAAATATCTACATCCAGCTAAAATTAACATTATCCTTTAAGTGTTTTCAATTATATCATTCAGATTACTTGTAATTATTGTAGTTTCATAAAGCGACTCCTTAATTAATTATTTTAACAATTACATTTAACTAAACAATTTTTGTCTACTTTTTAATGTTTACCGCTTTTATGTTTCATAAACTCAACACATTCACTATCATGCATGTTAACAAAACACAGCTTACAAAACTTTTCTTAGTCAACGAAGAAAATCGAAACGAACCGGTACAATACCAAAAGATAACTGATGAAACTAAAAATGAGTTACTCAAGGGAAAGTGCAAACAGTTTTGTGTTAAACTAGTCACAGACATTAATTTTAGTGATACGAAATAAACGATAAACAACGAATCACTGGAATTTTTCTCTCCTGTTATACTAATTCAAGCACATTAGTCATATATTACTTGTGACCAAAAATAAAACTGAGTCTACAAAAAAACCTACAAATCATAAATAATAATGTAATGATAGTAAATAATGTAACAAAAAATAACAACGTAAGAGTAACAATAGTAAAAGTTTTATTTGTTAATAATAAACTAATGTTCGATTTATAAAAAAAATTCGAATAAATGAATTGAACATGTTTTAATTATATTAAGCTTAGAGTGAATAATTAGTTTTGTATGGAAATTTTTTTTTGATCATGCTGTGCGTATTTTTAATTAATACGCATGCTCACTTATATTGCTGGTTGCCTACGTTGGAGTACTCTTAGCGTAGACAGACTATAGATCGTAGCACAGAGCGAATATTGACTTCCGTTAATTGTATCCTGCGTTGTCACGTTGTGGGACCACAGACTACAGACTACCACAGACCACAGACTAACTAAAAGTCAGCTGGAGTTCGGTCTAACAGAGTGTGACTTAGCGAAGGGTAACCTCACGTCCAACCTTCGCTTTTTTTTTTAACGTTCAATTGTTTGGCAATTACTGCTAATGCAGACGGTGAAGGATGAAATGATTTTTTTTGTAACATATGAAAGTATGCCTGCCTGAATGGGATTCGAACCCATTCAGGCATTTAGCTTTTCTGCTATTATTAGTTGTTTGTTCATTCGGGTATAGAGGTTTTACTTAGTAAAATGAGGAGTGAGGTGGTTTACCTTTGCCTACTTGACTGAAATGTAAATATGCTTATTAGCATGCCAGGCCCTCTGAAAAGTACATATTTTCCACCCTGCAAATAACAACACTTTCACTTCATTCACCACAGGGCCTGGCTGTATGATGAAATTCATTACTTTCAGAGGAGATAACTCTTGATTAGTGTCTTTTATACCTCTATCTCTTCTGTTCTTAAATGATTCAGTCCTTTAATTGGACGACCATGAGATAAGAAACAGAACTATTTTTTTAGCTCTGGAATTTACAGATTGAGTGCAAGTAATTTAACACTCGATCTCCTAGTTTCTGGGGTACAAAAGGTAGTTCTGTTTCTTATCACATAGTCAAGCAATTATATGATTGAAGCATTTAAGAACATACAAGGTAGAGGAGTAAAAGACACTAATCAGAGTTATCTCCTCTGATAGTAATGAATTTCATCATTATACATTCAGACCCTGTGGTGAGTGAAGTGAAAATGTCATTTGCAGGGTGGTAAGTAGATGCTTCTAAGAGGGTCGGACATGCTGATTGGCATACTTTTCTTCTACGCAGTGAGGGAGGCAATAGTAAACCACCTTGCTCCTCGTTTTCCTTAGCCTAGCCTCTAGAAGTTCAAACCAGTCTTTTGGCTGTTGACCAAAACAACAAACAATAAAATTTATATTAGTAGAATTAATTATTGTATAGCTTTAGAAATTAATTACGCCATATTTTTGTTTTTTTTTTAAGGATGATACTGATGACAGTTTTGAAGATAATTTTTTCCTTGATGGCAATATCCTTATTAGCCTTCCTGAACCATCCTTAAATTCCTTGAATCGTTTAACGTCGTCATTGAGTTATTGTTTTGGTACTTACGTGTGTACAAATTTGTTTTATGTGTATCCTAAATTTATGTTTTGTGTATATGTAGATGGTTTTGTTAGTTTTAGAATTATATGGCTTTTTTAACACTTAAGTTTCATTTGGGTTGTTGGTCAGTGTTTTTTTATAATACTGATCCGTAATTGTAGTCTAATCTGCAATAAAAACGGTAACGTAATGTTGGAGAAGTAATATGAAACTTGAGTAGAACCTTCTTTTTCTAGGTTGGTTTTATGTGACATCCCGCTTCCTTTTGGTGTGTTTATAGTTTTATTATTATATTCTGAATAGAATATAAAGGAAGGGGTATCCAAAAGAAACCGGATTTATTTTTTGAAAGGGTTGTATTACAAAAGAATCTTATCCACTTCATAGTACTCTCCATTAATTGGTGATCCCATTATTCAAAAGGTTTTTATACTCCTATCAGTAATGGTCGGCAGCTCCTCTTTCATTTTGTTCTTGATCTCATCGATGTTGTCAGATCTGAGTTCTTTTATACCCCTCTTCATGTGTAGAAATTAAAAAAAATCACACCGATCTAGGGCAGGTGAGTAAGTTCATGGGGCAACCGATTTTTGCTAAAAACTGGCTGACAAAGATGGCTGTGTGCAGGTGCGTCATCACGATGAAAAATCAGTCCCCTGTCTCCCACATATCGGGTCTTTTTTGACTACTGTTGCGCAATCTTCTTAAAACCTCCAATAAAAGCTTAACTAGTACTTGGTTTTTGAGCACAAGTTCACAAATTTTCTCAACATTTTTATCTGTCTGAGCAGTTGATAAGACATCCAGAACAAGGTTTGCCATTGGAATTATTTTTAAACCGAGAAAACCACTCCGATTCTTGACTTTTCCCTATAGTGTCATCTTTGTGAGCTGTTTTCTAAATCAAAACTGTTTCAGCAGTATTTTTTCTGAACAGGAAGCAAAATTTCACTTCCCCGCATTGTTGACTTAACCTCAAAGTGAGAGAAAAAAATCACTTCTGGTAAACACAACACGCCAGGTCGTCGACGACACAGGCAACAAACTGTCTGGTTTTGAACTAACAACGAGTTGCTTTATTCCGGTTTCTTTTGGATACCTTCCCATTTGTGAGTTTATCACTGTGAATAATTTAAAATCGGTTCTTATTATCTCTGTAACGTGGTGATGGAATTATGCCAAGACCTGCAGTATAAGAGCAAATGACCATACCGGGCTTGTACAGATGTTACAGTCAGACCCTATTACAGCCGATAACATTCTTTACCTTGATTGTCAGTACTGTATTTACATTACTGAATACTGCTGTAAAAATTTGAAGCTTAATAATTTTGTAGAATACAATAATTTATGTAATGAACTGACAGTAACTAAAAACAAATTTGAACTAGAAAAAAATACTTTAATGCGTGTTGTTTTTTTTGAAAAAGTCTGATCATTGTTTAGTTGTTGAAAATTTACTTTTCTGAATATCACTTTTAATTGAAGCAATCTGTGACAATTCTTTTTTAATTTAAATTTTTCTTCACCTCTGCCTGTATTTTCACTGTATCTACTTACTTTACTTACTTTACAACCAGGGCGTTCAGGCTTCTGCAGCCCCTCCTCACCGCGACCTAAAAGATCTTTTGTGATTGCCCCTATTCCTTATTTATGCAAGACCCACACTTTCAATAAAGCGCAGGATCTGCCTAGGATCTAGTGCACTTACCTGAGAAGGTGTTAACACGTCCTTACCCATCAGCGCTCTTCTTTTGCAGCCAACCACTTTGCAACTGCATAAAATATGCTCAGCCTTCTCCTCTGCCTCATGACAGAATCTACACAGGCTCTCTTCAGCAACTCCTATCTTGGATAAATGATACCCAAGATTACAATGACCAGTCATCAGGCCCACTACCCTCCTCAAGTCCTGTCTTCCTAGTCTATTGTATATCCCAGCCTTTCTGCTGGAATAGGCAATGAATTTCTTTGCCTGTTCACAGCCTGGCACCTTCTCCCAATAGGAGGTTTTAGCCTCCTCTTCCCAGGCCCTAACTATACCTCTATAATAGCCTTCACCAATTCCACAGAATGGCTCTGGGCCTATGAAGTGAGAGGCTGCACCTTTCTTTGCTAAGGCATCCGCTCTCTCATTTCCAGGCACTCCCTGGTGCCCCGGCACCCAACGCAGCGTCACCACGTTACGCTTGGCCACGGCATTCAAAACTCTCCGACAATCATAGGCCAATCGCGACTCAAAAGTACAAGAACTCAAAGCCTTGATGGCCGCCTGACTATCGGACAAAATATAAATGTGCGACCCACTGAGGCGCCTCTCAATACGCCTCCGCACAGACCTTAATGGCCAATATTTCAGCTTGGAAGATGTTTTCACTGTATCTAATACATTAAGTATTTCTTGAGTGGTCGATACATTATTGGGTTTTAAATCTTTGTCATTGGTATATTATTGTGAATACATTTTTTAATAATTTCTTTGCAATTGTAACAACACTAGAACATTATTCAATAAAGAGTTAATGATTACTAAAACTATGGTAGCGGCTTAAGAATGATGTTATGACGAATAAAAAAAAAAAAATGCAGTAGGTGGTGTGTGTAAACATTTTGAATTGTGAATTTTCAAAATGTTTACAATTTCCAATTTATTACAAAGAAGACTATTGTAAATGCTATATTATCAATGGCACAGAAGATTATCTGTTTGCTACTGATCCTAGTGACAATAATTTAAACTTAAGAAACATATGTGTGAGTCAAAAAATTGTAACGCAAATGTTTATATTTTTTCTACTATAACATTTTTGTTTTTGGTAATTAATGACATTTTGAAATTGCACGATTCATTTTATATTCTTGTTTTATGTGTACAGACATTACTCTGTACAAGAAAATTGAATAATCAGTAATAAAATATTACTCTGCTGTTAAAATGGGGTTTTAAAACAAATTTTTTTTACTAGTGCCTGTTCATAGATCATATTTTTGTAAAACACGGTACTGAATTTTTAAAAATTGAAAATAGGGGAACATGTCAGTGCCTGCGATTTATTCGAATCCGGGGTGTAAAAGAGCACGTTATAATTGAGTGTCGCTGTATAAAATGTGTCTGCCCTAAAAATTTTCTTTTACTCTTTCATATCCTCGAACAACCACTAGGTGCGATTAAAATATTGTTAAATACTACATTAATTTCATACAAAAACACTTTTAGAGTTTATATTAACACATATTCCTTATTAATTGAACATTTAAATATTTTGTTTTTATTTATTATTTTATCAAACATCCTATGTAGATTATAAACAGCCGCATTATTTAAAATTTAAATATATATTTCTAACCACCAGAATACAGTAACAGAAAACACTTACCAATCTTTATAGCGCTTTCATGTAACTTGTACACATCTTCAGTAAATTAAAATTCTTTAAAATCTTTTTCACATGAAAATTTAAAATTTCCTACTCCTACCATGGTAGATAAGGAATAGTCGATTCTTTTATCTAAAACAGTCTTGCCAACTTAATCAGTTGATTGTCATATTCAATCTGTGTGTTCATTAATTTTTCCCTGTTATTGTAATTATAAATATAATATTTTTCCAAAATTTCAATTTCATTTTGTCTGTTATTCATTTCTTATATTTTTAGATTATTTTTTGTACTTGACATAGTATGTTTATTTTTGATCATGTGTTCAGTTACATTGGAGAATTTTCAGTTTCCTTTTGTATAGTTTGAATAGTGTTCTGCAAACCGTTTTTTAAAAGACCTGGTGGTTTTACCTACATATATTTCATTACATTCATTAAATATTTTGATGTATTACAGAACTGTTAATAGTATAGTATGCTACAGACAAATGTTTTTATATGGCTTAAAACTTTGTTATTCAATTTTCATTATCAGAAATTTTATTTAAGTTGATTTTTTTTTCTTAAATTCACAGGTGGATGGGAAGTTATTATGTTGGCTGTGTACGTTATCATTTAAAAGAGCATTAGCGAAAACAAAACAATCGGATGCTGATAGAAGAGCTCACATGAAAATGGTTGCTCAAAAATCAAACAAGAACAAAGAACCCAAGTTTGTGCTTTATTGTTTTAATATTAAGGGTAGTAGTAATCCCTATCTAACTCAATTCTAACATTTGTACCTTTTTCTCGAAAACTATTTAAGATAGAACCTTGCGGTTTTTTTAAAATTAAAATTCAGGATGTTTTTTACAGCTTGTATGTGTGTGGTTTATTTATAGTATCTTGTTTTTAAAATTTTCTCTTAAAAATGTTCAAAATAAAACCCTTTTTTATTCAATAAATTGTATCTTAAAATATTTTTTTCTCTTCAAATTTTTTGAATATTGAAAATCTACACACACACAAAAAAACTGATTGTGCTGAACTGCTGTAAAAAATTTCACCCCAGTATCTTTAATAGTTTTTGAGAAAATGTGCATGAAGTTAAAAAATATAAACAACGAGTAACGCATTTGAAAACTGACACACAACAAAACTTGATATCCATCAAAGTTGACAAACCTACCTACCGAGTGTAGAAGTTTTGATGTTGGCGATGCCTTGGGGATTTCCAACTGATCGCTCATAGAAATTTTTTGTGGCAGGATACTTCTAGAAACATTAAAAAGTGTGTGTGTAAATTTTGGAAATTTGTAAAAGCGGCTCTTTTAAATGTATGTGTAGTGTATATGTACGGCCTTTTTTTTTTAACGGCTCTTTATAATTTGATATGTGTCAGTGGCCTTTTTTTTTTACGGCTCTTTTAATTTGTTATTTTGTACGGCCTTGTTTTATTATTTTTAAATTTTGATTTGTTTTTTGTGAGGGAGTAAATTTCGTGAGGGGTGAGCTACATACAAGAAGAAGAATTCAGTGGGGATACATGTAATTAAACGTAGCCGTGGAACGGCAGGTTTCGCAGAACCGCTGGCGGATGTGGTGTAGCATAGATGGAATTAATGCTGGGGTATTGAGAAACAACACCTCCGTCGTGCAGCTTCCTTGAGGTGTTGCGGATGTAGTCCTCGATTGTAGGGAGAGGAAGAAGCTCCTGAACAATAGAGTTGGGGATTTTATAGTGGTACCCAGAGATAGATCGTAGGACCCTATTCTGGAATCTTTGAAAACGGACTTTGTTAGATGGGGATAGTAAAGGCCACCAAACAGGTGAGCCGTACAGTAGAGTTGATCGAATGATGGCCGTGTAAATAAGGAGCTTGAGAGACTTGTTCAGGGAAGTGGAACGTAGGAGAGCACCCAGGGTGAAGAAGAGGATTCTGCTCATGCGTATCTTGTCTGAGACAAACTTGTTGAACGTGAGGCGCCTATCCAGTGTCACCCCCAAGTATTGCACATGAGTGGCCCACCGTAGTTGATGTCCGGAAATCTCCAGCTGGTCGGGCATCCTCTGCCTTCTAGTGAAGCAGATGGCCTCGCACTTCGTGGGGTTCAGGGATAACTTCCACCTGTCGCACCACTCCACAAGGAGTCGAATCTGGCACTGAAGCTTATTCGCATTGAATTTGAGACTGGGGCTAGACCTATAGAATATTATGTCGTCGGCATAGACACCAGCGCGGATGCCGGGCTCCAGTGGGAAATCATTGGCATAGATAAGGTAGAGGACCGGCCCAAGAACCGATCCTTGGGGAACTCCTGCAGAGACGGGCCTAATACTAGAAGAAGCGGCATTACGGAGCCCAGGGGAGGACGGAGAGACAAAAAATTGTCTGCCGATCAGATATGAGTGCATGAGACGCACTAACGGGGGAGGAAAAATAAGAGAAAGTTTATACAGGAGACCCAGGTGCCACACTTGATCGAATGCCGCTCGAAAGTCGAGAAGCACTGCCGTTGTATCGCGCCTGGTGTTCCAAGAATCCAAGATGTCGGTGACAACACGAAGGAGCTGAAGAGTGGTCGAGTGCCCCCGCCGAAAGCCAAACTGCTCCGGACGGAGGACCGGGTCTATAGCTGTTCGAAGCCGCGATAGCAGGAGTCGTTCAAACAGTTTTGAGAATAGTGGCAGAAGAGAAATTGGGCGATAATTGGCCGGATCAGATGGAGATTTAAAAGGCTTCAGAATAACTATGACTCTGGAAGTTTTCCAGTACGAAGGGAAATGTTGCAGAGAAAGCACTGCATTGAAGATCTGGAGGAGGTGTGCTTTAATCCTCGGAGGAGAATTAAGTAACACCTTCCCAGTGATATCATCCGGGCCAGGGGCTTTCTTTGGATTGAGGCAGCGTATCACATCGGACAGATCATCTTCAGTGAACGGTGCCAGATGAAGGGGTGTCGGGTCGGAAAGAGTAGTGTTGACCATTTTGCCAACAATTCGTTCGTGCGCTGGGTTTGAAGGAGTGGCGTTCAGTGTGAAGTGGGACTCGAAGTGCGAGGCGAACCTTTCAGCAATCTCACCCGCCGAAAAAACCAGTCCTCCAGGTGAATTCAGCGGGTGGTGGGACCGCTGCTTTCCCAAAAGGCGTCGTGTAGCGCTCCAAGGAGCACCAGAATCTTGTACGGTGGTCAGGTATTCCTCCCATCCTCGACGGCTATGTTCATTCACAAGGAACCGGCACCTAGCCACAGCTCTGTTAAACAGAGTGCGATGGCGCGGGTCCCGAGTGAGTTGCCACAGCCGACGGCATCGTCGCCGATCCGCTATTGCGGCTCGTACTTCAGGAGGGAGGGCGGAGCGTGTGGCTGGAGGGAAGGTGCGAGTTGAGGCTCGGAGGCTACGCTGAATAGTCGTCGAGAGAGAGGCTGCATGGAAATCCAGTTGGGCAGTAGAGACTATTGTTGGCGGTTGAGGGGGTAGGGCACGATCTAGATCGGAATGAAAATCTTTCCAGGAGGTCCTGGTGATAGAAGGGGGACGACGACGTCGGAGAGTCGGAGGAAGAAATGAAAAAAGGACAGGAAGGTGATCCGAATCTAGATCATTGATAACGAGCGTGTCCGGGAGGAGAGGCAGTGAAACAGAAATTCCAAAGTCTAGGACATTGGAGGGTCGATTAGAAACTGGGGAAATCCGGGTTGGAGAGTCAGGAACGTGTAAGGCAAAAGGTAGATCAGATTGATCGAGAAACCTTAGGAGCGTAGTACCGGCCCTAGCAGTACTACGACATCCCAAATCACGATGCTTCGAATTCCAGTCACCGCCAACAAACAAAGGATGTTGAAGGGCGAACAAAGACGCAAGAGCAGTGGGGTGATAGTCATCACTAGAAGGAGGCCTATATAATGAGACAAAAGTAATCGGAACTGAGTTAATAGGAACAATAACCGCGAGAGACTCAAGGAGTGGTATCGGAGGATACTGCAGTAGATGATGCGTATGGCGTCGATGGACCAGTATAGCGACACCGCCACTAGCGATAGCCGCTATACGGTCAGACCTGTAAACGATGTACGGGGCAATCCTGAAAGTTACTGTGGGAACAAGATGAGTCTCTTGTAAGAGTACTACATCCACGTCATGATCCTCTAGGAAGCGTCGAAGATCGTTTTTCCGCCGGGCGATGCCTGCGCAATTCCACGTAACTACCGTGAACGGCATTACACCAGAAGTGCGGGAAGGCTTGAGATCACAGTGGCGATTACATCCTGTATAGAAGTGGCGCTGGACAATTTCTGCAACGTCGAAATCGCCCAAGTAATAAATTTGGTCGACGTTAGCAGATCGACTAGAGGGTTGGCACTAGGTGCTGAAGCGATCGGTTTTGAGGCCGGTGTCGGAAGAGGGGGGAACTCAGAAGCGCTGCTGAAGTTAAACACTGGTTTTGATGGTGCCAGTAGAAAGGGCTGTGCCTGAGGGACAGGGTTATGCTTGATGGGAGCACGCGGGGTTGGTTTTTTTGTTACGTATATGGTTTTCTTATACGACGTTTTCTGAATTTGGGGCGTGCGTGCCGCTTCTGAGTCCGGGGACGCTACGGGCTCGGACGTCGTTTTACCTTGTGCAGCCGAAGCCGATGGAGTTGGCTGGGGGGCCTGATGTTTCTCCCTGCGCACAGCTAAAAGCTTCTTGTGCGCAGGGCACCCCCTATAATTCGCAGGGTGGGCACCTCTGCAGTTACAGCAGACAGGGCTTTCGTCCTGCTGCTTATTGCAGACTTTCGCGTCATGTTCCCCGCCGCATTTGACACAGCGAGGAGCATGTGCACAGTTAACTGAAGCGTGGCCGTAACGCTGACAGTTGTAACACTGTGGCAACCCAGGTCTTGGTTTAAAGGGGGCCACAGTGACGGCCACGTGAAAAAGATTGTCAATTTTATAAATGTCTGACACATTGCTGGTCTTTTGTAGCTTTACCAGAAAGACGTTTAAATTGTGCCCACCCCTGCCTTTTATGGGCTGCACATGGTTAACCTTATATCCCGCCGCCTCAAGGGCACCCTTTATGTCGGCGGGGTCATGGGAATAGTGAAGGCCCTTGATAGCGACCTTCACTTCGTCTGGTTCGGCGGAGTGGTACGTGTGAAAATACACGCCGTTCGCGATGAATAACTTGCGAACGGCGTGAAAATCCTCCGCCGACTTTGCAAATAACATATAGGTTGACCCCTTAGAGGTCACTGAAATCTTATTACTGACCGCCTTGCCGACTAGGCGGGACAGCTGGGCCCAATTGCCAGGGGCCTTAAATACCAACGGCGGGATACGTGATTTACCAGCATTTGACGCAGGCGTAGGTGGAGGAGCCTGGTCCATTACATCAGCAGAGGTAACTGCCTCTGGAGCAGATTTCTCTTCATTGACGGTCTGCGACGCTTTGTAGTCGTCGGAAGAGTCTTCCAGAATGACGGGAAGACCCTCCTTCCGACGCTTCCGTTTGGGGAAGCTTTCTTCCATCGAACACAAATAAATAGTTTATATATAATAAATATGAATAAAATAAATGTTAATTAAATACCAAACGCACACAAACAGTCACACAATAACACAACAACACAATATGTGAACAACAATCAACAAATAAAAACGGTTGCTAGGCAACGCCTAGCAAACTTTTAGAAACGGAGCACACCTTGACTACACAAGCGTCAGATGCGCACTAGTTGACAAAACAACAGGTTAGTTATAATAAATGTATGAAAAATCAAGTCTGCCACTGCCATCTTGTTAGAGAAAAGAATGTTTTTTACTACAAAAATTAAAATGATAGAAAATAACAGCTCTAGAATGCACAAAAAAAAATCATGGTAAAGACGGAGACAATTTTGACAGACATGAAAATTTTATAAAAATAGGCCAACTCCAGCCGGACATGAAGTTTTAAAAAAATTAATAAAAATATTTCTAGTTGTTATAGAAACATAATTTAGGTAGCATTGGAAAGAGGGAATTTAAAACTATAATTTTAGATGATAACCTGAAAATTGATTTTTTTTAAGATTTTTTTTGATTACTACTCCCCTTAAGTAGAAAATTAATTATATACGAGGGCTATTCAGAAAGTAGATTACATTTTGGAATAAAAAAATAACAAATTACAGAAAAAAAAATTTATTATGTACATCTGAAAGAGCAACTTAAACACTACTTTTCTACATAGTCACCATACAAATTGAGGCACTTGTCGTAGCGGTGAACAAGTTTTGAAATGCCTTCATCGTAAAATTCAGCCGCCTGAGATGTCAGCCAGTTAGTCACGCCCGCCTGCAGTTCCACGTCGTCATCAAAACGTTGTGTTGCAAGCCAGTTCTTCATCTTTGGAAACAAGTGGAAGTCGCTGGGTGCAAGGTCGGGACTATAAGCCGGATGAGGAAAAATCTCCCATTTGAATCCATTAAGGACACCTTGAGTGCGATTTGCCGTATGAGGTCTGGCATTGTCATGCAAAAACAAAATTTTGTTCGTCAGCTTTCCCCGACGTTTGTTTTGAATCGCTCTTCTTAAGTTTTGCAACGTTTGACAATACCTCTCAGAGTTGATTGTTGTACCACGCTCCAAAAAATCGATAAGAATAACACCTTTCCTATCCCAAAAAACAGTCGCCATAATCTTCCTTGCAGACAATGTTTGGAGACATTTTCTTGGTTTTTTAGGGGAATGTGTGTGTCCCCACTCCATAGACTGTAATTTTGTCTCGCAGGTAACATGTTTTACCCACGTCTCGTCTCCCGTTACGATTCGGTCAAGAAATGACTCACCAGCTTTGTCGTAACCATCAAGAAATGTTAATGATGCAGCCATGCGCTGATCCTTGTGGTCTTCTGTAAGGAGTTTTGGCACCCATCTTGCACAGAATTTGTGGTAGCCTAGCTTTTGTGTAACAATCTCGTACAGCAAAGTTCTTGAAAATTGTGGGAAACAAAGGGAAAGCTCCGTTATTGTGAAACGGCGGTTTTCACGCACCTTTTCATTGACTTTCTCAGTCAGTTCATCAGTCACAATGCTCGGTCGACCACTCTTCTCTTCGTCATGGACATTAGTTCGGCCATTCTTAAAGCGAATGCACCACTGACGAACTCCACCTTCAGTGATAATGTCATTTCCATA
Source organism: Catonia carolina (assembly GCA_035578175.1). NCBI lineage: Eukaryota > Metazoa > Arthropoda > Insecta > Hemiptera > Achilidae > Catonia > Catonia carolina. The sequence continues at coordinate 51,350,776 of JAQMRL010000006.1, read as the reverse complement.
CACTGCACACAGTTTCCGGTAAATTTCTATTGGTTTATGGTTGCTTGCCAACAAAAACCTTATCACAGATCGTACTTCACAACTCGCGGGATTTGCGATTGCAGCACACATTTCAAAAGCTTATAAAAACGGAACGAGCAGCGCGATCACCCTCTCACTAGCACGGCTGGATAGCCACTGAACGGCAGAACGCCCACATACCAAAATGTCCGCGATTGCCCCGCCCCTTGCGGCAACAGACGAAAACGTAATCTACTTTCTGAATAGCCCTCGTATGTAATCCCTTTGTATAGTATGAGTATAAATATTTACAATGTTTACTAGATCATTGAAAATTATGTAAAATGAAACACCTGCCTCGTCATTTTAATATGAGCTCTTATTTCCAATTTTTGTCCATAACGGGCAGGTAGAGTGTTAAAATAATTGCACTCGATCTGTTGGGTTCCAGGGCTACAAAAAATAGTTCTGTTTCTTATCACATATTCAGCCAATTATATAACTGAACTATTTAAGAGCAGAAGAGGTGTAAAAGACGCTAGTCAGAGTTATCTCCTCTGAGAAATGTATTTAATCTTCCATGGGCCGTTTTAGTTTTGGGAATAAAAAGAGTCGCAGGGGGTCAAGTCCGGTGAGTATGGAGGATCAGGCATCATAATGATGTTGAGTTTTGCCAAAAATTTACAAACAAGCGGTGAAGTGCGCACTGGCGCAGTATCGTGATGAAGTAAGAATTCTTGATATGCGAGTGCCGTCACGTATTCAACGGGTTAAATGGTATTCTGTTAGTGAAGGGTAATCTGAATAAGCTGTTGGCAGCGGACGTAGCCTGAGCTTTGTGGTGGGTTATCGTCTAGCAGGACTGACAGTTTACCTACAAAATACAACAATGTTGTTGATAATTGGCGATTTTGGTCACTAGAAAATAAGCCATAAAGTCCCTTGTACGCAGTGGTGGAAGAGGACATTGATTTCAACGGCACTGCATGAAAAGACTTGGCAGAACGTATAAAATGCGTATGGGAATTGTAACCTCAACAATAAAATAAATAGTTCTGTTTCTTATCACATGGTCAGCCAATTAAATGACTGAATCATTTAAGAACAGAAGAGGTAGAGGTGTAAAAGACACTAATCAGAGTTTTCTCATCTGAAAGTAATGGATTTCATTATACAGCCAGACCCTGTGGTGAATGAAGTGAAAGTGTCATTTGCAGAGTGGAAAATATATGCTTTTCAGAGGGCCCAGCATGCTGATAAGTGTACTTTTCCACTCAGTGAGGAAGGCAATGGTAAACCACTTCACTCCTCGATTTACTTAGTAAAACCTCTACAGGTTCAAACCAGCCTTTCGGCTGATGACCTAAACAACAACAACCTCAACAATATTCTTCTCTGTAATGAAAGTTTTTTTTCTTTTAGGTCAACAGCCGAAAGGCTGGTTTGAACCTCTAGAGGTTTTACTAAGTAAAACGAGGAGTAAGGTGGTTTACCAGTGCCTTCCTCACTGAGTGGAAAAGTACGCTTATCAGCATGCCGGGCCCTCTGAAAAGCACATATTTTCCACTCTGTAAATGACAACTTCACTTCATTCACCACAGGGTCTGGCTGTACAATGAAATTCATTACTTTCAGAGAAGATAACCCTGATTAGTGTCTTTTACACCTCTACCTCTTCTGTTCTTAAATGATTCAGTCATTTAATTGACTGACCATGTGATAAGAAACAGAACTATTTATTTTAGCCCTGCAACGAACAGATTGAGTGTAAATAATTTGACACTCCACCTGTCTGTTATGGGCAGGTAATGAAAGTATAAATTTATATTATGATTTCAATTGTTAACGCTTTCATTTTTGCTCTTTAATAGGATGAGAAGTCACAATAAAAGGCCTCAGCGAGTTGATGTAACGAAACTAGGTGCTACCGGTAATGATAACAATACACAGGATAGTCATGCTGGTGGTGGTGGTGGTGGTGGTGGCCCTGGCGGTCAACCACCTCTTAAATTACCTCGTACTGGTAACCATCGTGCGCATCCAGGTGATGTGCTCGACCCTAATTCCTCGGATCATGTGGTAGCAATGACGCAGCTTAAAGAACAGATGGCTTCATTACAAAAACAGTTAGTTCAAAAGGATGGAATCATATTATCGAAAGATAAAATGGTAAGATTTATTAATAATATTGGATTTATATATTTTTACTTTCTCTTGCCTATATGAATCTATAGGAAGGAAAGTATTGTTTTCATGTCGATTTTTCGAAATCGAGTTTTCACCGGATCTATACGTTTTCAGACCCCCTGAACCCAAAAAACATGTTTTTAGCGATTGGTCTGTGTGTGAACAGAATATCTCAAGAACGGAACATCGTACGAACTTGAAACTTGAAACTTAAGTTACATACCACTACCGGACGCGACACGAACATTTTCATCAAAATCGGTCAACCGGAAGTAGTAGTTTATTCGTATAATTTTTCAGTTTTTTGCGATTTTCTCAAAAACTGGTCCTACGATTTTTTTTAAAATCGCCTATTTTACTCAATTTTTTATTCTCTACAAGATAGGGTAGGCGCCATGTTTGCTGAAATTCTCGGTGAGGCTGTTTTCACGTAAAAACGTTGTTTTTTTAAGATTACGGCTTTAATATAAATTTTAGCGCAAAAACTTATATAATAAAAGTTGTAGAGAATTTAAAAACCTACAACTTCTGTTTCAAACATTTTTTTGTATGACGCTTAGTTTAGCAGTAATTAGCGATTTTCTGATTTTTTCTCACGAAAACGTGTGAAAAATCTATTTTTTTAAGATTTTGGCCTTAGTATGCATTTTACGACAAAAGTGTATATAATTAAATTTATAGGAAATTTAAAGATCTACAACTTTTATTTTACGTATTTTTCTCTACAGAGCCTAGTTTAGCGTGAAATAGTGATTTTCCGTATTTTTAAGCCAGACTGAGGTTGATTTTCATTTTGAGTGTTTCACTCATGATTAAAATAAGGTTATGTTTATTGAGGTTAGTTTTTTATTTATTTCTAATATTTTATTACTAATGTTAAATTATATTGCAAATTATTTGCATTGGCAAGAGAAAGTTGTGTGAGTGTTTCACACCAGATTTTTTCATATGTCTCTCGATTGGTTTGATGCAGTTCTTCAAACTCTTCTACCTTGCGCAAGTCATTTCATATCTACTTACCTGTAACACCCTACATCTTTTATAATTTGCTTTATATATTCTAACCTTTGCCTCCCCCTACAATTCACTCCGTCAATATTACCCTCTATTATTGAAAGACCAATACCTGGATGTCTTAAGATATACCTCACTAACTTATCCCTTCTTCTGGTAAGATGCTTTCATATACTTCTTTTTTCATCCACTCGCCTAAGAACCTCTAAATTACTTACATTGTCCACCCACCTAATTTTTAATATTTTCCTATTACACAACATTTCAAAAGCTTCTATCCTCTTCCTTTCTACAGCTCCTATCACCCACATTTCACTCATGTATAATGCTATACTCCAAACATAATGTTTTAAGAAATTTTTCCTGGTCTGTAAGTCAATGTTTGTAGTCAGTAAGCTGTTTTTTATTTCAAAGGCTTTTCTAGCTTGAGCTCTACTTTTGATATCACTTGTACTTCTACCATTATTTGTTATTTTATTCTCTTGATATCAGAATTCCTCAACTTCCTGTATGTTTTCGTTGCCTACTTTTAAATTTCCCATCTCTTATAAACCGCTCTTGCTGCTGCTTAACACTTTTGTTTTGTTCTTATTAATATTGGATATTAATGTTAGTGACATTATGACAAAAAATTCTTGTTGGGAAAAGAAAGTTTGACCTTGTATATCTTCTTTCATTCTTTCATTTTATCATTAGATTGGCGGCAGCTTTTTTGGGTTTTTGGCAGCTACAGTATTATTTTATCATTGTTATTTCAATACTTGTAAATACTTTTTTTTAACTTTGTATATTGAAGTGACAGCTTGTTATTACTATATTGATCTTGTTTTAGAATTAATTATGAATAATATTTTGATACATATATCAAATAATCCACTATTTAAATTGTATGTGCGTATTATTTTGTTTTTGTTTATTAAACAAATCTTGTTTTATAATACAAATAGCAACCCCATGCTCAATATATTCCACTTAGTCATGGGGCAAGTGAATAATTTTTAACTTTGTCTTGCCTGTATGAATATATAAGAAGGAAAGTGTTGTTTTCATATCGAGTTTTCACCGGATCTACATGTTTTCAGAACCCCTGAACCAAAAAAATATTGTTTTCAGCAGTCTGTGTGTGTGTGTGTGTGTGAACAGAATATCTCAAGAACGGAACATCGTATGAACTTGAAACTTAAGTTAATTACCACTAGAGGACCCGACAAAAACATTTTCATCAAAATCGGTCAACCGGAAGTAGTATTTTATTCGTGTCATTTTTCACTTTTTTGCGATTTTCTCAAAAACGGCTCCGATTTTTTTTTAAATCACCTCATTTACTAATTTTTTTTAGCTTTACAAGATAGGATAGGTGTCATGTCTCTTGTAATTCTTGGGAGTCTTGGGATTTGTAAAAAATTCTTTTAAGATTTCAACTTTAATATGCATTTTAGCACAAAAATGTATATAATAAAAGTTGTAGAGAATTTGAAATCCTACAACTTTTATCTCAAACATTTTTTTGTATAACGCTTAGTTTAGCGGTAATTAGCAATTTTCTGTTTTTTCTCAAGAAAATGTGTAAAAATTGATTTTTTTTTACGATTTCAGCCTTATGCATTTCACGACAAAAGTGTATATAATTAAATTTATAGGAAATTAAAAGATCTACTACTTTTATATTAAGCTTTTTTCCTACCGAGCCTAGTTTAGCATGAAAGAGTGATTTTCCGTATTTTTAAGCCAAACTGAGGTTGATTTTCATTTTGCGTCTTTCACTCATGATTAAAATTAGGTTATGTTTATTGAGGCTAGTTTTTTGTTAATTTCTAATGTTTTATTACTAATGTTAGATAATATTGTTCATTATTTGCATTGGCAAGAGAAAGTCGTGTGAGTGTTTTGCACCAAATTTTTTTGAATTGGTTGCAATTTCTAAAATTGTAATCTATCATTGTGTTTTATCAGTCTGTTCGTCACACCCAGATGTCAGAAACTACTAGAGATAACAGGAAACGGTTTTCGGATTTCTAATCTACCCAAAAAGTTAGTAGGCCTAAATTGAGTTTATAAGTTCCAGTTTTGGCCGGAAGTGGTCCTTAACCGGAAGTCAAGAAATCAAAATCGGAATTCGGAAACAATAATAGTGTCATTTGATTCCTCTTAAAGAATAGATATAGAAATCATTGGGTTTGAAGTTTCGGTTTCAACCGGAAGTAATCCAAAACGGAAGTCAAGAAATCAGAGTTGGAATTTGGAAACAAAAATAGTGTCATTCAATTCCTCTTAAAGAGTAGTCGTTCTGTCAGGTTCTGGATCTCTCTACTTGTTAAGTCCGTTGTGAACTGAATTTGCAAATTAAATAACTCTCTTAATAATTTATTTAAGGCGGTATTAACTCACTAGGAGGACCAGAGCATTTTTAGGGTGGTCGTCGCTTATGACCAAAGTGTTAAATATTGATTTGAGAGCGGTAATTATACGGAAAAGCTGGGATGGAACAAATTGCGGAATAAAACACAGACGAAGGATAAAATTAGGATCACTGAACGACTTCAACTTACAGAGATGTATTATTGAATGGTCACTTACCAGAAAATAGCGATACATGAGCACTTGTATTTGAGATTGCCTGTAGATACATGGATTGCAGAATCGGCGCTGAATAACGCAGAAGAATTACTAGTTAGCACGAACATTTAACAAAATATATAGTATAACAGTTTAAAAATACATAACACACAGCAGCACACAACAATACCCTTATGCACCTCACAATACGGTCATTGGAGGGCAAACTAAAGCAACCATCCAACCTCGTGTACGCCAAATCGAACAGTGTGTGAAACAAAGGAAGAAAGGCGCAGGAAACAGGAACGAGAGTGGGGGAAGGATGCAGTGATGATGTAAGGAGACGCAATACGGTAGACAAGAATTTTTTTTTTATTCCTAATTTGTGTACGTTGCAATCTGTTCAATTTAGAACAATAAGCAACCCCATGACCCAATGAGATGAGGATGATTTGTATGACGTGTAAATGAGGTGTAGTCTTGTACAGACCCAGGCCGACCATTCCTGAGAGAGTATGGTTAATTAAACCCCAACCATCAAAGTACACCGGTAACCACTGTTTAGTATTCAAATCCGTTTAAAAGTAACTACCTTAACTAGGATTAGAACCAGGAACCTTCATCTCCGAAAATCAGCTGTTAAATAGCTGATTTTGGCGACAAATTTACCACTAGACCAACCTGGTGGGTTAACTAGAATGACAAGGCGAAATTAATAGTCAGGGCGTGTACTTTCAAATGACTGAATGCTTATACAAGAGTGAATTAACCGGGGTGTAGTTTACTTAACACTACTTGTGAATAACTAAAACTAAAGATCAACACATTAGAAGGTTACATAAAATGTCATACCATTATAAAAGAGCTAATTATTTTAATAGATTAATCCAATCTTTCAGGTAACTGTAACAACAATAAGCCTATATTATTCTTAACCATTTCTTGAAAAAAAACCTAATTCATCTACTATTATCATTATTTACATTCACATTTCTAAAAACTCATTCCTGCTGGAGAATTCTGGAACAAAAACTCTTTTCTCTTAGATGTTATCACAACAGGTTGTTTTGTAGCAATAAGTCTTCGAGCAGAGTGGGTGAATTTGCTAGTAATTTAAATTTAATTAATGTAAGTTAGCTTAGAAAATTCAATAAATTTCATGATTGTACTTAAATTTAATATTAATGTTCATAGTATTATTTTTAGTGATATATTTATAGCTTTGTTATTTTATGACTTATGAAATTTAACCTGTAATAAAATTATGTTTTTTTTATTATTTAGATTACAGAATTGAAGGCGAAACATTTTACACTTGAACAGGAATTAAGAACAAGGATGAATAAAGAACAAACAGAATTTGAGAAAAAGGTATCTTATTCCTTGTCGTTTGATTTAATTATATTTATGAACAGGTTTCTATTGTATTGTTAAACGTTTGTATAAAAATTAAATTGATACATACAGAAAGGAAATCTATGATTTATACTAGTTGTAACTTGTAATAATTATAGAGTTCCAGTTCTTCATAAGCCAATTTAAAATGGTACCATCAATACATCTATTGCATTACTTATTACTTTCTCTTGCCTATATGAATATATAGGAATGAAAGTATTGTTTTCATGTCGATTTTTCACCGGATCTACATGTTTTCAGACTCCCTAAATCCAAAAAACATGTTTTTAGCGATTGGTCTTTGTGTTTGTGTGAACTGAATATCTCAAGAATGGAACATCAAACAAACTTGAAACATTAAGTAAGACACCACTACTGGACCCAACACGAACATTTTCATCAAAATCGGTCTATCAGAAGTAGTAGTTTTCGTGTTTTCACTTTTTGCGATTTTCTCAAAAACGGCTCCTACGATTTTTTTTTAAACTGACTCATTTACTACATTTTTATGCTCTACAAGACAGGGTAGGTGCCATGTCTGCTGAAATTCTTGGGGAGGCTGTTTTTGCGTAAACAAATTGTTTTTTTAAGATTGCGACTTTATTATGCATTTTAGCGCAAAAATGTATTCAAAGTTGTAGAGAATTTTAATTCCTACAACTTTTATTTCAAACATTTTTTTGTATAATGCTTAGTTTAGCGGTAATTAGCGATTTTATGTTTTTTTCTCACTAAACGTGTAAAATATTGATTTTTTTTAAGATTTCAGCCTTAGCATGTGTTTTTCGACAAAAGTGTATATAATCAAATTTATAGGAAATGAAAACATCTACAACTTTTATTTAAAGCATTTTTCTCTACAGAGCCTAGTTAAGCGTGAAAGAGTGATTTTCCATATTTTTAAGCCAAACAGGTTGATATTCATTTTAAAAATAAAATTAGGTTGTTTTAATTGACTTCAGTTTTTTAAACGCTTTTATTTAACTTACTCTTGGATCCATCAAATCTTGCAACTTAAAATTTTAATACTTCTACCGTATCAATATGAATCAAACTTTGCACACTTGTTTATCTTCGATGACAATACGCTATGGAGGTGTTTGTAAAAAAAAATTTTTAAATTTAAAAAAAAAATTTTTTTTAATTTAAAAAACGCTTTTATTTAACAATTACTTAAAAAAATTAACTAAAAATAAAAAAATTTACAAAAAAAATCACAGAAAAAAAATTACAAAAAAATCAAAAAAAAAATGTTTTAAGAAACGCTATTATTTAACAATTAATCAAAAAGAAATGAACTAAAAAGAAAAAAAGAAAAAAATTTACAAAAAAAAAAATCACACATTACAGTTAAAAATAAAAGCGTGGCGCATTAATATATATAATATTTATTGTAAAATATTCGTTGTAAAATATTATATATATTAATGCGCCACGCTTTTATTTTTAACTGTAATGTCTGTGATTTTTTTTTTGTAAATCTTTTTCTTTTTTTTCTTTTTAGTTCATTTCTTTTTGATTAATTGTTAAATAATAGCGTTTCTTAAAAACTTTTTTTTTTAATTTTTTTTTTTGATTTTTTTTGTTTATTTCTAATGTTTTATTATCAATGTTAGGTTATATTGTTCAGTATTTGCATTGGCAAGAGAAAGTTGTATGAGTGATTCACTCTGATTAAACATAGGTTTTATATACGAAGGGTGTTTTTTAAGTAAGGGCCATTTATTTTTAATAAATAAACACAAGATAATATATAAAAAATAATTTTATTTTCAGATTCTACATATTTTTCTTTATTTTTCTACCTATAGTAACCAAGTTTGTTCAAGCACTTCTTATACCTTACAACTAAAAACCCTCGTTGTAAAACATTGCCGCCTGCTCCCTAAACCAAAAATTCCCGGCCGTTTTTACTTCTTAAAGTGAAGGTTTTCTGAGACAATTTTATAAATCACTGACCAAGATCATTGTAGAAATTTAACAGAAAGTGTCGTTATTGTGAATCGTCTGTCTTCACAAATTTTTGATTCAACTGCAGTCACCAAATCTTCAGTAATTAGAGAAGGTCGGCTTGATCGGACTTTGTCGTGAACATTGTCTCAGCCATCTTTAACCCGACAAGAACGGAGACTTTTAACGATCACACGGACTGTCATTTCATGCCTAATAAAAACTTTTTCATTTCATTTAGTTTCATTCCTAAAAATTTCAAAAAGTTACCATTTATTTATAAAGAATCTGTTATTAGAACAACTTTTAAACTAAATTTTTCCGTTTTCATTTACGACCAGAATAAAAATTGAAAATTAAGAAAAATATTTTCTTTTAGTAATATCAATTTACGTACAAAAAAGTATCACAAAATCAGTAAAAAATACAAAAACATATGTTTAGCTATATATACGTAAATAAAGCAATTCATTGCAAAAATAACAACGTTTAGATATTGCAAATTGATAGACGCATTCAAAAGATATCACACTTTTTGTTCAACAAAGTTAACGTGCTGGATGAAAAAAATGGGGAAAAAATCGCCTCAAAATAATGTGGTGTCTTTTCAATATTTATTAACTCCTCTTCTATGAAAGTTCTATCTCTTTTCTGCATGTTGTTTTGTGTATTATCCTTTTCTAAACAGGATAGCATGAATCAAAATATGTTTTCGTTTATTTCGACGCTAATTGTAAGGTTTAACCAAGGGATAGATGAGACAGGTAGTGTTAACCTTCTTTGTTCGATTTTAGGGTCATAAAATTTGTCGCCGGCACTTCTAATTTATTGATTTTGATTGTTACATTTAAAGCTAAATGATGATGTCATTCCCAAACAAATACGTTTTTTTGTTGAAAAGTTATGGATAAAAACGTTCAAATTTTAGTACTGGCTGTTCCAAACAAATATCTTTATTTCGTGTAACACCACGTCGTTAATTTTCATCGTACAAATATGCAAGATACATCAAATGAAAGAAAAAAAGTCTCTATCTAATAAAACTAAACTCGTTAGAAAATAATGAATAGTTCCGGAGATAATTGAGTTTAAAGAAAGATGATGACGAATGAGTGATATTGGGCATTTCAGTGTTTAAGGGTTAAACTCCCATACCCATTTTCGCTTTTTTCCTTTACACATCACATTAGAACCATAAACCTCTCATATCTGGCAATGAATGTCCACAGCCGACATGTTTCTTGCTGTTAAAAAATGTACCGCCGATCAGACTTCACAAGCGGTGGGCAATTCAATTGTCTTAAACATTTTAAACGCACAGTATAAAACATACAGGTTAGCTACAGAGCTCGTAATGGTGTCAGTTTGTTTGCAAGGAATGTCGGGAAGTGGCGCTAGCGCTCATTGTGGCACGCACATGAACTACAAGAACAGGCAACGAAACAGCCCGTACTTAAAAAACACCCCTCGTATATATATGTTTCCTTATTTACATTAACAAGAGAAAGTTGTGTGAGTGTTTCACACCAGATTTAATATTTTAGTGTATTTGATTGATTGTTTTCTGTTTCATCCAGGTTGAAATGATGAGTAGTAAAATAAAACAATTACAAAAAGAAGTAGCAACGTTATCAAAATCAAATAAGAAAAATCTTGCAAGTAGTGCGGCTAGTGGAGGAGGGAGTGGCAGTGGAACAGATAGCCCTTCTATAACCTAACCTTAATTACGTACTTAGTGTGTTCTCATTTCATTTGTTTATTATAATTGTTTTCTTTCGTTCTGTTCCATTTTTAAAATGTGACAATATTATCGATTGACATTTTTTATAATTTAATTTAATTGTTTAAATTTTAATATCAGTACCGTCACATCAGTTTATTTATTAATAATTTAAATATATAACTGATTAGAATATATTATAGGTAAATAAAATGAAACATTATGAGTCTTTTAGACATGATTTAACTTATTTTTAGTAATTTATTTATTTTATTTTTGGGTTAATTTATTATCTGTGGTGTATGTTTTTTTTTATTTTACAGTAAAGTTTAATTATAATTAACCGTAAAACTTGTGTGAATCAAAATGATTGACTATGATATTTTTTTATTTAAAGGAAACCAGGTCAAATAAGGTGTTCAATGGTACACATTTTAACTTTGAATTATTTTTGTCTCCTTCTGCGTTTCAAGGATTAGGTATCCCTGCGTGTTCCAAACCTCTGAAAGCTGCCTATCTGTTCCTCGGGTGTCCTCGGTCTCTCTTTCCCACTGGTTTGTAATCCATCAACTGTTGCTGGATCTACTTTTGGGGGCCTCCCCTGGCGATGGAAACACTCACCTACTTTGTGGGAGGGTACTGAGGAAATAAAATACTCAGGGAAGATAAAAACCAGTGAAGATTCTCAATGGCTCCAAAGGCAGGGTTGGGAGATATTTCATATGTCAGAGGGGGCGGAAGAGCTGAGAGCGACATCTCAAACAAACTGTCCTTCAGGTTCATATGCAGTGAAGTGACAATCCCGCGTAATCTGCACAGCGTGTTCATATTACAGCCAGAGGGTTTTCTTAACTACTGAACTACTGGCAAACCTCACAAAATCTCGGATGATGGATTATTTTTGTTAATTATTAATTTATTACTAGGAATTACGCATTATTGATCACATTATCACAACTTGGTATTAGTTCTGAATGGTAAACTGATGCAAAGTATCTTTATTTAATCAATTTTTTTTAAGTTTATTTATTTAAAGTCGCATCAACAGCTTGTTCATTAGGGAGTACAGTGGTTGTGACTTGTTATAATTTCCAGACCCTAGTTGGGAGTCGAACCCGGGACTTTTGCATGGTAGGCCAGCGCGTTGCCACTACGCTATGGAGGCAGCCTGTTTCTAATAATTTATTTAAAGAAAATAACCATTTAAAACATTTCAAGTTATTTATCTTTTACAATACAGATTATTTAAAGAAATAGAAATGAAACTGAACTAGGGTTTTAAGAATGCTTATTAGCATACACTCACACACAGATATAAATATATTAATGCCTGGAATCTAGGTCACTACAGTAAGCTGTAAAACCTATAACCTATATGAATTTTAAATTGTGAAATAATGAGTAATTTACAGTTTCATCAACAAATATAAATTAAAGAGTTTATACAATTTCATTATTTTGTACAATAATGGTTTTGAATACTTTATTTTTAATAAAACATTTTAATTAAAACTTTCAAATTCCAGTCACATTTTTGAACTAAGAATACATATTTATACACACATTTTTTGTGGTGAGACAATTAATCGTAGAAATACTTGAGATATTTGCTTTAGACTATAAGCGAAAGAAACGCGAGCTGTTGGTTGTGGGTGCCACTTAATGACAACATCCCTGTTCATTCTGCATTGCTCATTCATGTTAATTGCACAATAAACATCATGACTGTCATTCCTCAGCCACCGTATTTAACAGATGTATCCCTCACAAAGTTTTTCCTATTTTCAAAACTAAAAAGACTTTTGAAAGTGCAGAGATTTTAACCAAATTTATGTCATGAAAGAAAAATCCCAAGGGGGAACTGAACGATATTACACAAGATGAATTCACAGCATCATTCCAGCTGTGAGAAAAATTTATAGCTTTCCAAAGGGAGTATTTTGAAGGAGACAATGTCCATTAACTTGGGTTTGAATAATTTTTTTTTTAAATTAGTCTTTGAACTTTTTGATCACTTCTTGTACATTTCCACTTATCTATCATTTTCAATAATCCAGTAAAAACTGTTCCTTGGATCACTGTGAGTATACTGTAATTTAAATTTAGTTGTTAAGGTCATCAGCCTGTGAACCTTTAGAGCTTTACTTGGTAAAACTAGTAGTGAGGTGGTTTAACATTGTCTTCCTCACTGAGTGGGAAAGTATGCTTATCAGCATTCCAGGCCCTCCAAAAAGCATTTACTTTCCACCCTGTAAATGACACCTTCACTTCGTTCACCACATCTGGCTGTATATTGAAATTCATTACTCTCAGAGGAGATAACGCTTAACACCTCTAACTCTTCTGCTCTTAAATGCTTTAGTCTTATAATTGGGTAACCATGTGATAAGAAACAACTATTTTTTGTAGCCCTGGTTTTATTAGATCAAATGCAAATAATTTAACATTCTACCTACCCGTTATGGGCAGAATTTAAATTATTTTCATGTTTAAAAAGTAAATCCCTTTTAATATTAATTTATTCTAAGAAAATATTAAACTTTACTGTGAATACTTTTATAATTTAATTGTAGATTTATTGTTCCTTATTTATAATTGTATTTTTTTAATTTTTTCTTGTGATTTGAAGTAAACATTGTTTTTTATAAACTATAACTGTTCATATTAACATTAAAAATTATTTCTTTAAGAGATTTTAAATTTCAGTTGTGTTTTAAATGGAAACATAAAATATACCTAATGATTACGTTCAATATTTTAATTTATTTAATTATGTTAGTCATTAATAATATTACATACATTAAGACGGCGTAGTTAGTTGATAAATTACGCCTCAGTTTTTATTTCAGTAATCCGTTTGGAATTTAAAACTCAAATGTTATGTTTTATACATAGATATGTTGTAACATGTTAATAATTTTTTTTGTAGTTTTTTTCAGGTACAAAATTTTTATAAAATTTTACTCATGATAGATTTTTATTTATTGTAAAAATAATATATTACAAATTATGAGACAGTATTACTGAAAGAATTTATTTTTGTAATTGAATCATTTGTAAAATATTTAAATAATTTTTATATTTGCTAAATGAAAAGTACTCTTGTATGTTAACAAACAGTATTGTTGTTTATTGAGTTGTAGTTAATTTTCCAATTACATAATAACCCAGATTTTCATTTTCTTAACAGCAAGTAATTTACTTGTACATGGTGTATACAACTTCCATTATTGTCTCCCACTCTCCATTTGATAATCTCACTGTTTTCAGGGCTTTGTGATTATTGTGATAAAGATGTAACTCTGCCATGTAGTTAAAGGTCTTCCTTCTTTTCCTCTCTTACTTTTATAATTTAATCTATAAGGATTAATTATTTGTAATTTTCCACATTGTACTGAAAAATCAATGTTATTTTTACATTGTTTATACTTTGTAATCAATATGTATGTTTTTCTTTATTCAAATAACATGTTGTATGCCGATTGTAAGTTATTAAAAAAGCAGTTATGCTTGTATCATCAAAAATCTGTTTAAAAAAAATCTAAATCTAAAAATTCAGACACTAAAAAACTGTAGTTCTCACAAACTCTATGGCACAAAATGTTTACAAACATTTTCAGAGAAAGGAGTAAGTAAAGAAGAAGAAAAATTAAGATAAGTTCGTAAACCAGAGTATGAAAATGGAATGTATAAATAAAGAGAATCAGACAAAATTTTTAAAGATTGTGAAAAAATATTATAAGGAAAAGATGATATAAATTTTATGGACGTAGTACCTCTTAGCTTAGAGAATACAGACCAAATCCTTGTTAACCCTTTAAATGCCAGGGTCCGATTTTTTGGATGTGAGGGTCTTCTGAAAAGTGCCAGACCCAGTCACATCGGATTTCAGTAAACTTTTGCGTATAAATGGCTATAAATTCTGTATACACCAGTAGATTGCGTTGAATTTAGGCTTTATTATTAATGTAAATATGAACTTTCATTTTATGCCAATAGATTTCGCTATCATTTAGTTACATCTATTTTACAAAGAGTTTATAGTTTGTGTACGTTTTGTGAACACACGCGTCAAATGGCAGCTTCGTCCTTTTTATACATAATTATAGTATTTTAATTAATGTCGTGTTATACATCAATCTAATCAGAACAAAATTGTCTATAAAATGAAATAACTCGCGATAGTTAAAATATTTTTAGTTTAAAACCTACTGGATGAAGAATATTACATGAACATCAAATTCGGGTAAACGAATAAGGATATTTTAGTAAATAAAAATAAATTATCAATTAATAAATTTTTTAAAGTTTGCTATTAATAGAGTAAGGTTTTCTGCTAATTTAGGTAAAAGAATTAAGCTAATATCCGTATTAGTTTTGATAAAATTAATTTTTACACCAGTAAAAACATGGCATTTTTCACCAGTTCTCCACTACAAGGCGTGGCAAGGTTTCTAGATGCATAGTGGTTCTAGTGCAATATAGAATGGTAAAGGGTTACACAGTAACCAGTTTGTTTTCAAAAGCTGTAATGTAATCATTGTGCACTATAGTAATTTGGAAAAACATTAGTCAGTCGTTTATTATATAGTTTTTGGTTACTATGAATTTTCTACATTTCAGCAGTAGTTATAAATTTCTAAGTATAAAAATTCGTTTTGTGAGATGATGTGTCTCATGGCTGGTAGCAATTTTTAAAAAGGCTTACCTTTGAATTTTGGCAAAAACCTATTATAAGTGATTTCTGTATCAACTCTTCAAGAGGAATTGAATGCCATTAATTTTGTTTCCAAATTCTGACTGATTTGTCGACTTTTGGTCGAAACCGGAACTTCAAACCCAATCCAGGCCTACTAACTTTTTGTATAGATTACAAATCCAAAAACTTGTGTGGCTAACTCTTGGAGTTTTTGATTTTGATTTCTTTACTTCCGGTCGAAACCAGAACTTGAAACACAATGATTTACTCCTAAGAAAATCAAATTCCATTAATTTTCTTTCCAAATTCCAGCTTTGATTTCTTGACGTTCGGTTTTGGGCCACTTCCAATCGAAATCAAAACTTCAAACCCAATCCCGGCCTAACTTTTTGTGTAGATTACGAATCTGAAAACTGTTTATTGCTATCTCTTGTGGTTTCTGACTTGATTTCTTGACTTTCAGTTGAAACCGGAACTTCAAACCCAGTTTAGGCTCTCTAACTTTTTGTGTAGATTACAGATTACAAATCTGAAAACTGTTTGTTGTTATCTCTTGTAGTTTCTGACGTTGGTATGATGGACGAACCAAAGAAAATTATAGATGACAATTTAAAAATTCCCACCAATAACCTATTAACCTTAAGTTTCAGTACTGTCTTTTATTTGTGTTCTAGTTATTAATCTACTCATTAATTATGAACAAATGATATGTAACTAGAATAGTAATATTGTGAATTGAACATTTTAGCAACAGATTGTCAGGCAACTTCGATGTCCTCTGTTTCAGTTTACTTCTTCGTAGCACTAATTTTTGCGTATTCTATTACTCATTTGCCACATTTAATCATACACACAATTTTTATATCTAGTTTACATAAATAACCACAGTACTGTTTGTAAACAATTTTATTTCAATTATTTTGTTGTAGTTTAATAAAATGATTAATTTATAATTTTGTTACAGTCTAGGATAGATTGAAGTAAGATTGTGATTGAATATAGTTTATACATTCTTGTTACAGGTGCACATACATTCTTAATATATGTGAAGTAATTTTGTTTTGATTTAAGTATTGTATAACTGATGTTAAACATTTATGAACGGTTTGGGAAGGTGGCATGCTATTGTAATTTTGATGCTTGTGTTTATATATCTTGGAATAAAGTATGTAAAATTTGAATATTATTTGTACAAAAATTGTATGTTTTGTATATTAGAAAAAAATTAATTAGTGATTTATTAATGATTTCAAGATAATTATTTATTTTTAGTGCCAAGCTTTGATCTTCCAACACTGTTATAAAAGTATGATAATTTTATTTGGAAATTAGTCACAGCTCAATGATCTTTACTTAGACAGTTAATATATTGTAAAACAGTTTGTTAATCCTTACGGCACGAACTGCTTTTCGTAAAACAAAAGGATTGCAAAAACAAAACGCGCTCTCAAAAAAACTGTTTTATTTAATGTCATTACTGATAAAAAATTTTGAAAAAATACTGCTGATTCATATCATACGTACGTCCCTTTTAAGTATAATAACATGTAAATCGCTTCATAATTATTTGCATTAGGGGCGCGAAAAGTTTTGTGTTTACTGTAGATTTTTTACTATAACAGGCTTAAATTTCAGTTCAGCAAAAAAATTTATAACACATGTTGTGTAGAAAAGAGTTTACTGAATAAATGTATATTTTTTTATTTAAATTTCTGTAAATATTTGACAAAGTTACAAAATGTTCAAAATGAACTGAAATGATGATGATGAAATGTTCATTTTGGAAGGTGAAGGGATGGTATTTTACATTCTTTACGGTGACGTAACAGAGCCATTATTACATCTCGGTTACAGTTGTAAGCAACTGTAATGTAGGAAATTATTTTCTCTACATTGACATTTTTTGAACAATTCTGTTCGTGTGATAAGATGGAAGCTGTTACAATTTCCTTGCAACTTTGCAAAGTGTTGAATTTTTGACTGGGTGATGATATACCCCCTCCTGAACAGTAAAATGAACTCGTCTAACACCACCAAGGGCGAATTCTGTAACAGAATCGTCATACCTTCAACACAAACTGAAGATCATGCATGTACGTTGACTTACACACGAGCTGGACAAACTTTCATTCACAACAAACAATCAGTGCTACCTACACACTATAGAGGGAATAAAAACTTTCCCTTTTTTTAATATTCTATTTCTGTAAACACTGTTAGATGCGTCAAAGAATTCCCTACTAGAAAAGTACTATATTTACCAGTTTCCGACTTATACTGATCTAGCTGTAGAATGTTTTTTCGCCTCCCCCACCATCAATTGTGCACTGCCTAAAATTAGATCAACAGTTTGAACTAGGTTAATATATATTTACAAAATTTTAATAATACGAAGTTGTGCTTCGTATTTATGAAAAATTTTGTAATGAATATGCTCACTTAATATAATTATTTATTTTATTTCCTTGTGTTATTAATTAATTTAAAAATGGTTGCCACATTTTTGCTTATCTTAAATGTATTCTTCTTCTTGTAGTTGCATTCTTCTAACGAAGATTAGCAATCATCATGGCTATCTGCACCTTGGAGACGGCCGCTCTAAATAGTTCTTGTACTACTCCCATACCACTCTCTGAGGTTCTTGATCCAAGAAGTCTTCCTACGGCCGGGTTGTCTCCTTCCCTCGATTTTTCCTTGCATCACCAGTTGGAGGATTCTATACTTTTCATTCCTCATCACATGAGCAAAGTATTGTAATTTGCGGACCTTAATCTTGTGTAAGATCTCCGTCTGTTTACCAATTCTTTCCAACACTTCCGTATTTCTTACTCTTTCTCTCCATGAGATCCGCAATATCCGTCTAAATACCCATAATTCGAAGGCTTCCAGCTTGTTACGCAGGACCTTTGTCAACGTCCATCCCTCCAAACCATAAAGGAGAACAGAGAACACATAACACTGCGCCATTCGAACTCTAATTTTAAGGTTGATGTTACGGTTGCTCAGCACTGGTCTCATTCTACAGAATGCGCTACGAGCGGTCTCTATCCTCACCCTTATCTTCTGAGACAAATCCCATTTATCATTCATCCAACACCCCAGATATTTATATTGCAATACCCTTTCTATAGTCGCATTGTTAAGCTTAATTTGTATGTTGTTTATCAGCGGCGCTTTCGAAATTACCATATATTTGGTCTTTGAAACGTTCATACTCAGACCCATATCCTTACTGGCGGTGTAAGGATTGTGTGCCACAATTGCCACACTGAACCATAATTCATCACCCAATGGTGATTCAGCATGATGATTAATTTTTTTTTTTTAATTGAATGATGATGCCTACATAAGCCTTGGGCTTGTGTGTACGTAATGATATGTGGTGATTTACAAATGAAAAAAATGCCAGACCTGACCGGAAATCAAACCCGGGAAATTGGGCTATATTTAGACTGCTTATCATTTGTATACTACAATGTTGTACATAAACACAAACTGTGTAGTCTACACGGCGTTGTGTGATGTTTTTCTAAAAGGTAATAACTGTCGCCATCCTATCGTTCTATCTGTTTCACGTGCTATGTGCACAGCTATCAGCCAGGCAGTATATACAGGGTGATTCATGAAGATATGCAGAAACTTTGGGAGCCCATTGTACATGTAAAAATAATGAAAAAAGTTTATATAAACATGGGTCCGGAAATGCTTCGTTTCCGAGTTACGGCTAGCGAAAGTTTCGCCTGGATTTCAGCTCACCAGCTGAAATGAGGTCTTCCTGGAATTCTGGTAAGGTAGATTAAAAGGCGAATTCAATCATTTCTTATGGTTTTTGATCTGATAAATTGAATAAAACAGGTCCCAGAACTGTAAGTTAAATAGTTTTTAAGAAAACCAGTGTCAAATGTAAAAAATGGAGTGAAAAACACATTTTTTCATCTTTGGGCAAGAATAACTTTGTTATTTCACCAAGAAACAGTTAAAATTTTTGAATAAAACATGTAGAAAATTTTATTCTGAACAAACCGGTGTAAATTAAGTACACAGAAAGCGAATAGATGTTTGATTAAATGAGTTGTTATTCATAAGAGTACAAAGTAAAACTAAGATGAAAAAATGTGTTTTTTTCACTCCATTTTTTGCATTTGACACTGGTTTTCTCAAAAACTATTCGCTTTCTGCGTACTTAATTTACACCGGTTTGTTCAGAATAAAATTTTCTACATGTTTTATTCAAAAATTTTAACTGTTTCTTGGTGAAATAACAAAGTTATTCTTGCCCAAAGATGAAAATGTTTTATTCAATTTATCAGATCAAAAACCATAAGAAATGATTGAATTCGCCTCTTAATCTACCTTACCAGAATTCCAGGAAGACCTCATTTCAGCTGGTGAGCTGAAATCCAGGCGAAACTATCGCTAGCCGTAACTCGGAAACGAAGCATTTCCGGACCCATGTTTAAATAAACTTTTTTCATTATTTTTACATGTACAATGGGCTCCCAAAGTTTCTGCATATCTTCGTGAATCACCCTGTATATATACTGTGCTTCACACTGAAAGTGTTAACCAAAATATAGGGGGCAAACCCGATTTCAGATACGTGAAATTCCGGATACCTTGCAAAGACATACTTTTGTTTAAAAACAGTTAAAGTGATTATACTGTATTATGATTGTTTATTAGTACTATAAACAAAAATACAGTTATTTCATGAGAATAAAATTTAATACTGTACAGTGATTAATATTTTTACTGTATCTAATTTAAATTATTATAGTCTGAAGTTTTCAATGAAGCACCGGTTGAGAGTACATTGAATACAGAGAGCCGTCTTTGGTATTGTTCAGGTCATCAGCTGAAAGGCTGGTTTGAACTTCTAGAGGCTTCACTAAGTAAAACGAAGTGTGATGTGGTTTACTATTGATTGCCTTCCTTACTGAATGGAAACGTATGCTTTTCAGCATGCCCAGGTCCTCTGAGAAGTATCTGCTTTCCACCCTGTAAATGAAACCTTTACTTCATTCAGGGTTTGACTGTACAGTAGAATCTCAGTATTCCGGCCTGTTTGGGGCCGAGAGGGTGCCAGAAGTGTTGGAATTTTGGAACTATAAATTATAAATTTTAACAAAAATTGAATATATATTGATTTCTATGTGATTTTAAATTAAATTAACTAATTAAAAAAGGTTTCCTGAGTACTTCTGTAGTCATTGTACTAAACATAATTATCGGCTATTGACATCGCCTAGTGCGGTGTGGGGGTGCTCGTGTTCTGAGAATTACGTTTCGTTGTCAATTCAGCATGAAGTATAGAGTATGACCCAGTTCTGGGTTTTGGATAAAAGGCCAAAAATTATTCCATTTAACAATAATTAAGGTCTGCTTATTCATTTCTTTAATCAAATCCTAAACAACATGTTATATTAAATCCGCCATAATTAGGTCGAGTTGATTTCCCTAATTCAATTTAAATCTTTTACCAAAATCTGTCCTGGGTGAGATTTCATACTTTTAAACCTAATATTTTAAGAGCTGGATTACTGCACAGCCAGACTACCGAGATTCTACAGTATAATGAAATTCATTACTCTTAGTGTAGAAAACTCTTGACTAGTATCTTTTACACCTCTTCCTTATCTGTTCTTAATTTTTTCAGTCATATAATTGGCTGACCATGTGATAAGAAACAGAACTATTTTTTGTAACCTTGGAACTAACAGATTGATTCCAAATAATTAAACACTCCATCTGCTTTTTATGGACAACCTTCTTTGGTTTACAATAGATTTCATCACAATAGACAAATGACAGTTCAATATACACATTAGTACTAAACGAATTCCTAGAATAATAAAACCTTATAATCGTAATTTATTTAATTTTACACTGCTCTGTACTTTAATCTATTGACTGATTATGACGAGTCAGACTTCCCACCATTTAAAAACTTAATGGTGACTTTGCCGAGCTGGACTCGCCTCTCCCATCCCTTGACTGTCTTTGACGATAACTGCTCGCTGTGTATTTTTAATGTAATTTCGGTTATTTTTAATAGTTGTGAGAGGATCTGGTAGGTCTCTGTAGCTTTTCAGTACTGACGTATAGGTATTCAGTCCATATGATTTCTGTTATTGAAGTAGAAACTTAACTGTATCATGTGCATTTCATTGTTTAAAAAATCAGCTCCAGATTTAATATTGTAAACCGTGCAGACAAAATAATTGAAGCATTATAATTATTTAGTGATGACGAAGATTTTGAAATTTAAATTTGAATAAAATCGTCAGATACAAAGGGATAATATTTTAAAACTATTTTTCTGTAATTTTAAGTGTTATTTTTACATAGAAATGAAAAATAAGAAAATAGTCATTTAGAACAAAATACATTATCAAAAATTGGTCAATCAATGGGTTAACTTACGCTAAGTATTTAAGTGCTGTACTGTACATACTGGGTGTCCCACGAAGAAACCAACACACTTTATATGCGTGTTCCTCTTATCAAAATAATAAAAAAAGTTCATTTGAACTTAGGTCCAGAAATGCTTCATTAGCGTGTTACGGCTAGCGAAAGATTTTGCCTTGGGTTTAGAACCTACACCTAAATAAAGCCATCTTGGAAGTCTAGGGACTGAATTTAATGAGTAAATTTGATGGTTCATTATGAATTTTGATCCGATATATTGAGTAAAATTGGTTTTAGAACTGTTTCTTCAATGGTTTTTATGACTTTCAAAGTAAAATTGAAAAATCTATCATCTGAAAACAGTTTATTTTAGCTTTGGTGTGGAATTACTTCATTAGGGTTTCCTCGTGGGACACTCTGTATGTACAATATTGAGATTAAATTATCACCTAATTAAAAATAAAGTTTTTCAGATCTGTTTTGGTTGAGCAAGGTTCAGATAAGCAAGGTTTTACTTTAGTTGAAATTAAATTAGATAATTAATAAACACACATTGTTGACAGATTGCACCACATAGATGATTAAAAAATTTGGTTCTGTTTAAAACAATTGTACCTAGTATATTATTTATTTATTTTCAAATTTAATTATAACCCATATTATTGTTATAAAATTTACATTTTAAGCTTGTTCAACCACTTATTTATTGTAAAAGATTTTTTATAAATTTAAATCCTTAATATTACTAAGGGTTTAGTACAATATTGGTACAAAATTTAAAATAAATTTTATCTAGAAGTGAAGTAGTTATGGTACAAATTATTAATTAATACATCTAATTAGTTATACTTTTATATTTACTGTAAATTATTTACTGAATTTATTCATTATTTGGTTTTTTATCACGAAATTTTTTATATAAGGGAAATACTAAGTTTTTACAAATAGTGTTGATTTTTTTAGTTATGAAGATATTTGGTTAAAAGATTAAACAAAGAAATTTAGGTTTAAGAAAAATCATGGGATAAGTTGAAAGGTATTAAAATTGTGAGATTTTAGATTTTTATCTTCAAATTTTAAAAAAATTACATTTTAGTCAAAAATTTATTGTTATTATATTTGGCTTATCTGCAGCACTAGGACATTTACCTCAACCCAAAACACTATTCATTTCTATTAAACACTTCTGATAGCGCGATTGTGCGGTGCGATGGATTTGCCCCTGAGCGGAGACAAAAACACAATAGGAAAGATCATGCGGGACTGCCCTCCAGAGCAGTGGACTGTATGCGTGGCCTGTTTGTGTCTTGTGGAATTTTATTTGGTTGGCGTATCCAGAATGCACTGTAAAGAAAATACAAAACGATGCAGCCTCTTACCTCCTTTTGCAGCGTGAATAGTAAAGCCCAAGCTAATTGCTGTGAGCGCTGGGCTACGCATGCACATAGCCTACTTGACTTGGACCCTGCATACCCCTCCAACCTACAGTTAAGATGTACAGTCAGTTTATTGTTGAAAATTGACAACACCCATTGTATTTAGTAGGCATGATGTTCCATTGTTGATTACATACACTGCCCTATTGCAATACATACAAGACTATACTAATGCAGACACACGTTTTGCCCAGCAATCTCCTTAACGAAAATCAGGCTATACTTGTGATTGTGGGGGTAAAAGGGGAAAGACCGGATAAAGGGATAGGTATCCCCATTACACTGCTGTCTTCTTCCAAGGAGTGATTTCTTCATTGGAACCTTGGTTGTATGGGGTTTTACGGGTGTGTAAAAATGATGCAAATAAAGCGAACGGACCTATTGTGTACGGCATGTACTGGCGGGTAAGAGTGTGGTCACCAGGTGGATGCCTTTTCTCTGCCAGCGCAAGCAGGTTGGCATGACAATTGAGATGTCAGTAGCAACTATGCTAGTTCTCCTCACCCATCCCTAAATAGTGAAGAGATCCCAGCGGATCGACCAACTTCCTTACCGCACCTGTATTTTCTATCTACATGTGTTTTGCTTGTTTTGTGTGTGTATATTTTATATTTTTTTAATCTCGGGAGTCTCACGGATACTTATTTGTGTATTATTTTTTCTCGGGTTTTTGCAACTTCACCTAGTTTTGGAGGCATGAGCCGTCACTGACTCACATTATTAAAAATGTCCATAGATCCTTTCAGATATCATGAATCCATCATCACTTACTACATAAATATGTTAATGCATACACACTATCATGAAAAGCTTACATACTGTAACTAGTGTGTGTTTGGTGGTTTTTGTATTATCAGTTATTTATATTGTGCCATTTATTACGTTCAAGGATCTTCAAAAATATACAACCATAACATAAATATTAAAGAGGAGGTTGTTTAGTTTCAAATTGTACTCTGGTGATAGTGGATCCACTGAAACATGTAAGTTAAGGAAAAAGAAATCATAGAAAAACTGTAGCAGTATAAACGGTTAATGAAAATTTAAAGTATTTTTACATTAGGATTAAATTGTAGGCTGAAAGATTGATTCGTAAATAAAAAAGTAAATGTCAGTAAAGAGTCATTCGTTGGTAACGTGCTTGTCTCTCATCACGCGGTCTTGGGTTCAAATCCCACTCGGGCATGGCATTTTTTCATACGTTACAAAAAAAAATTCATTTCATCCTTCATTGTCTGCATTAGCAGCAATTTGCAAAACAGTCGGAAGTTAAACAAAAATAAAAGAAAAAAAAAGAGTCATTCAAAAAGAGCGCCGGTTTTGGTATATTAAATTATGAACTTTATTATTTCAAAAAGATAAACATGCTCGTCTCAATGCATATGACCTCCTCTACTGTCCTGGCATGTGAGAACTCTGTCCATGAAATTCGCTATGACTGCCCAACAAGTTTCCACTTGGATAATGCTGACAACTCATCAAATTTCCTCTTTTAAGTCACGGTTGTTTTGGGGGATATTGACTTATGCCAATGATTTTAGAGCACCTCAAAGATAAAAATCATAAGGAATTAAGTCACGTCCCCTTGGTTACCATTGATGGCCAGCATTATGTGAAATGAACCGATCCTGGAACCATTTACGGGCATCTGAATTGTTTTGCGGGAAACGTGCCAGGTGACACCATCCTCCTGAAACCTACTCCTGATTCTACTTAAATGAAGCCACAAAAACTATCTTATCATCGCACGGTATCGGATTCCATTACCTGTCACAGCTTGTCCTGCCTCATCTTAAAGAAAATATGGGCCAATGATGCCACATGCTCAAAAGCCACACCAAACTGTCACTCATTGTGGATACATATACTGCTCCATGACTTAGATAGATACTGAGGCAGAAATCAGAATGTTTATGGAAACAGCTACAAAAAAATGTATAAAACAATGTGGCCAACCGACAAACAAAAATTTCCCACTTAATTTAAAACCCGGCGCTCTTTTTGAATGACTCACGTATTAAAAAATATGAAATATGAATGACAGTGTAAAAATGTAGACCTATTCTTTATTTACGATGACATCATGGTCAGACTGTTACTGATGCGATTCTTTTACATAGAGCAATCATAATAAGCACTAGCCACCGTATTTAAATAAATAAATAAATTCAGGTTAAGAAGAACAGTAAATATAATTACGTATAACTAAAAACATTAGTGACGTGGAATTTACCACTTTTAATTTTTAATCTAGTTACGGTATTTATATTTTAACTCGGGTGATTTCTATAAATAGATAGATATTAAGGAATTTTAAACCATAATTTACTTTATAAACGATTATTTTATTTATTTTATCAATAGAAAATTATTTGTTTAAGTTCGATTGCAATTACAGTGCATTATAAATAAGTTAATTAATTAAGTTATTGTAATTAACTTTGGATTACTTGAAAAGTTTTTATACTTGTATTGATAAGGTAGATTTAATTGAATAAAACTTCTGATATGGAAATAAAAATAATATTATTTTATTAGTTTTGTTTTATTATTTACCACAATCAATTTATTTTCATTTTTCCTTGCCCTATTTTAATATTAAGGACAAGATTACATCCATGAGACTCGAGAAGGGACTATAGGATCTGTCAAGATAAAATTGATATTATTTTTTGTCACCAGTCTCTTGACTGGTTTGATGCAGTTCTCCAAGCTGTTCTATCTTGCACAAGTCGTTTCATATCTACATACCTGTAACACCCTACATCTTTTGTAATTGATATACCTAAATTATGCCCAAAACGGGCAGGTGGAGTGTTATTTTAATTGCACTCTATATGTTTGGTCCAGGGCTAAAAAAAAATAGTTCTGTTTCTTATCACATAGTTAGCCACTTATATGACTAAACTATTTAAGAACAGAAGAGGTAGAGGTGTAAAAGACACTAGTCAGAGTTATCTCCTCTGAGAGTAATGAATTTCACTATGCAGCCAGACCCTGTGGTGAATGAAGTGAAGGTGTCATTTGCAGGGTGGAAAGTGAGTGCTTTTCGGAGGGCCTGGCATGCTGATAAGCATACTCTTTCAACTCAGTGAGGAAGGCAATGGTAAACCACCTTACTCCTCGTTTTTACTTAGTAAAACCTCTAGAGGTTCAAGCCAGCCTTTCGGCTGTTGACCTAAACAACAACAACATACCTAAATTGAAAAAATATCTGCATACCTGTAACACGCTACATCTTTTGTAATTGATATACCTAAATTTTAAAACGACAGTTGAGCCCCTGTATCTGTGGGTAATTCATTCCAAGAATGTATCATACAGTAACTTATATGGTTTCTGCAGTGTATCAGGTCTAATACGAGAATGGATTACAGTGTACATGTACTATTGCCCAAATGTATTATTTATTATGAAGTGCATCATCATCATCTGTCAAAGATTAGGCTCAATGGCCTGTTCTGGCCATCTCTTTTTAGTTCATCCCAAGCCTCGCTTCCCTCCAGGTTTAAAATTCCATGTTCGTAGAGGAAGTCTGTGTATTGGCATGCGAAGTAAAGGGTTGGACCAGTTTCTCTGACATATTCTTAACTTTCACATGGTGAATGAATATTTAACTCGTCGCATATAGCTTCGTTATGTACTGGATCTAACCAGGTACAACCTTTGATAATTATTACGAACCTAATATATTTATATATTACGGTTTTATAGTGAGACACATGTTTGGGATACACTATAACAGTTTTGTAGATACTATTTAAGTGAAATAAAATACTCACTTTTATTATTGAGTCTATATACTGTGGGAAAAATTGGTAAAATGTGCTGGTTTGATAGAAAATTCATGAGACTATCTCAAAAGTAAGCATCATTCAAATTTTGCAGAATTTCGTAGGTTGTCCCCAGTGAAAAAACATCATAATCTTGGCTTAAAACTGATGTCCTGTTTTCTGCGAAGGTGTGATTGATTGTGAAAAGGAATTTAAACAAGTTTTAAGTCTAGTTACAAAGGCTTTATAAAACAGTAATATAAGAGCAGGAACTTATAAATTATGTTTGATATTGCGTTTTATACTGTATGGCTATGTGTTTGGCAATATAATTGTCATTTGTTTTTTGTTAAAACTTGTTAAGTGATGTATTATAATAAATACTGACTTCTACGTTCGCATTTTGAGTTTTGAACGGATTATAATTTGAAATGAAAGATCTGTAAAAGTCATCAAGATAAATCTGACCATGCGAAAAATCAGAATTATAAGATAAACACGAAGGAACTGTCAAGCAAAATTGTAAAGATTTAATCAAAACTATAAGCTGTTAAAATCGAACTGCTTAATATCTGCACGATAACCTTTCTTTCGCCTGTGTAATTTGTAAATATTATTAACTTTTAGTACACAATGACGCACATAAACGGTATGACAAGGTTTCTATTATGATTGTTTCTGGAAGCAGTTTTACTGAACCGGATAATTTGTACGATCACCAGCTTGTACTACATTGTGATGTGTTACTTTGTAATTCATTTACAATTGAGCTAACAAGATAAACGTAATTTAACAACTAAGTATAGATATTAAAATACCTATATATCTAAATACTGTCAACCAAAATACAAAAACAAACATTCAACAATAAGGTTTAGTTGTAAAATTTAATTCAAACGAACTGGATTGCTCATACATAACTGAAAAGGTAAATACCAAAACGTTCATGAAGATAATAAAGCGTTTTAAATAGTGTAATGATCAGAGTAATAATAGTGAGTAATCACCAACAAAATTCGTGGGTTTATTTATTTACAATTTTCAATGAATAACTGTTTAACGGACTCATAAAGTAGTAGCTTACGTAAACTTCATAATAAATAAAGCAAAATTTTGAATTTTTAGGAATACATTTATTAATTTAATTTATAATAACCCGACAAGTTCGCAAACAAGAAATAAATGCCAACTAGAATAATGTAGGTCAAGTTCTAATCACATTTATTTACAAATTTCAAGGGCAAAAGATTAGTTTTGAATGACTATATTAAAATGTAGTAATTTTTGCCTCCCCCTTCATGCGCTGCGGTGTCCGAGTGGTTAAGGAGTTGGACTCGAAATCCAATGGGCTTTGCCCGCACAGGTTCGAATCCTGTCCGCAGCGATTGTTTTTTTACTTGTAAAAAATCATTTTAGTAGTATTTATTAAATTAATATTTGTTAAATTATAGAAAAATTTTGACGATTTAAAGGTATAAACCTTGAATTATTAAAATTTATTTTTCGCTGTGTGTTCAGTACGTAAACGGTGTTTTAAAAAAAGCAAATAGTCACGTGAAACCAAGTGCTGTCAATGTGACTTGCAGTTCACTTAAATATTCTTATTTTTCTCTGATATGCTTCATAATCTAATTAAATTTATGGTAAAATAATGAACACCTTTGAAAACTTTGATACAAACTTGGATTTAACTTGATTCTTAGTCACTTAATCACCGTGGTACCTACCACAAATTTTAAAAATATTATTTTCGTAAGGTCTTTTTTTTCTTTTTTTTTATTTATTTAACGTCGCATCAACTACAAGGTCATTAGCGACGACGTTGGGGTGTAACTGTGTGTAATGAGGATGAAATAATTTTTTGTTTTTTTTTTTTTTTTTTTTGTCATCAGTCTCTCGACTGGTTTGATGCAGTTCTCCAACCTGTTCTATCTTGCGCAAGTCGTTTCATATCTACATACCTGTAACACCCTACATCTTTTGTAATTTGCTTTATATATTCTAATCTTTGCCTCCCTCTACAATTTACTCCCTCAATGTTACCCTCCATTATTGATAGCCCAATACCTGGATGTCTTAGGATATGCCCCACTAGCCTATCCCTTCTTTTGGTAAGATGCTTCCATATACTTCTTTTTTCATCCACTCGCCTAAGAACCTCTAAATTACTTATTTTGTCCACCCACCTAATCTTTAACATTTTCCTATAACACCACATTTCAAAAGCTTCTATCCTCTTCCGTTCTACAGCCCCTATCACCCACGTTTCACTTCCGTATAATGCTACACTCCAAACATAATGTTTTAAGAAATTTTTCCTAATCTGTAAATCAATGTTTGTAGTCAGTAAGCTGTTTTTCATTTCAAAGGCTTTTCTAGCTTGAGCAATTCTACTCTTGATATCACTCGTGCTTCTACCATCCTTTGTTATTTTACTCCCTAGATAGCAGAATTCCCCAACTTCCTGTATGTTTTCGTTGCCTACTTTTAAATTTCCCATCTCTTCTAAACCACTCTTGCTGCTGCACAACACTTTCGTTTTGTTCTTATTAATTTTCATGAAGTAATCCTTCCTCAAGATCTCATCCATTCCATTTAAGGCATCCTCTAGTTCATTCTTTGCCTCGGCTAATACTACTATATCATCGGCGAATCTCAACATTTTTATTGTTTCTCCTTGAATTTTTATTCCTACGTCAAATTTCTCCTTCACTTCATTTATAGCCTCTTCTATATACAAGTTAAAAAGTAGTGGTGACAAAGAACAACCTTGTCGTACACCTTTTCTTACAGCAGCCTCTTTTTCGTACCCCTCGATTCTCAAAACAGCCGTTTGATTCTTATACAGACTGTAGATAACTTTCCTTTCTTTGTATTTAATTCCTAGCCTTTTCAAAGTTTTAAACATTTTACTCCAGTCCAGATTGTCAAATGCTTTCTCTAAATCTACAAATGCCATAAAAGTAGTTTTATTTTTCTGTATCCTTTTCTCAATAATCAGTCTCAGAGCCAATATTGCATCTCGAGTTCCCATTCTCCTTCTAAATCCAAATTGGTCATCGTCCAATACTTCTTCTACTCGGTGTTCTATTCTCCTGTATATAATTCTTGTCAGTATCTTAGATGCATGGCATGTTAGGCTGATGGTTCTGTAATGTTCACACTTCTCCGCTCCTGACTTTTTTGGTATTGGAATCATAATATTTTTTTTAAAGTCCGATGGTACCTCTCCACTCTCATACATTCTGCACACAAGTTTGTATAATTTGTTTTGAGCAACTTTGCCACATCGTAATAATAATTCCGATGGTATGTTATCTATTCCTGGTGTCTTATTCATATTCATATCCTTAAGTGCCCGATCGAATTCTTCTCGTAGTATAGGGTCCCCTTTTTGATCTTCTTCAACATCAGTTTCTTGTTCTATCGCATCATATTCTAATTCTTTTCCCATGTAGAGTTGATTTACGTATTCCTTCCATCTTTCAGCTCTCTCTTGGCCATTCAACAATGGTTTACCACCTGCGCTTTGTAAATTAACAGCTTTCATCTTTCGTTCTCCAAAGTTTTCCCTTATTTTTCTATAAGCTGCGTCCACTTTACCAACTGCCATTTTACTTTCAATGTCCGTACATTTCGCTCTGATCCACTCTTCCTTCGCTTTCTTACACCTTTTGTTTATGGTATTTCTCAAGTAGCAATATTGCCTTTTACCTCTCTCGTCCTTTGCGTTTTTATATTTTCTTCGCTCATCCATCAGTTCTAAAATATCATTAGTAATCCACGGTTTCCTACCTCTTCTTTTAGTATGTCCTAACCATTCTTCCGCTGCTTTCACTACCACCTCCTTGAAGTTTATCCACTCCTCCTCTACATTTCCTGTGTCATTACCTCTTTCTTCTATCCCTTTTTGAATACTCTCCTGGAAACCTACCTGGTTGTCTTGTTCTCTTAGTTTGTCTACATCCCACCTAGCATTTCCCTGTCCCTTCTTCAGTTTTTTAAGTTTAAGCCTGCTATCCATTACTACTAAGTTATGATCACTCCCTATGTCTGCACCTGGATAGGCTTTACAGTTCATAATCTGGTTTCTGAATCTTTGTCTAACCATTATGTAATCTATTTGGTATCTTCCCTTGTCACCTGGCATCATCCAAGTGTATAACCTCCTTTTGTGATTCTTAAAAAGTGTTTTTTGTAACTTTGATTCTTAAAAATTTTTTGTAACGTATGAAAATATGCCATGCCTCAGTGGGATTCGAACCCAGGACTGCATGATGAGAGGCGAGCACGTTACCCACTGCGCCAATGCGGCCGGCGTAAGGTCTTATTGAAATAGTTTTACAGCGATTCCTTTCTTGTTTAATTACAATGAATCTGTTATCAAAACAATTTTTTTTAGAGCTAACTAAATAGGTAAGTAAAACTTTTTAAGCAAAATACGTAAGTAAATTATTGAAATTTTAACGGAGACTTCTGTTAATTAAAAACTATTATTTTGGATAACTGGAAACACAATCGAAGTAGGAATACGACGTTCGTATCCGAAATCTTGTCAGAAATTTTAACAAATTGTATTTACCCAATTGTACAAGAGCGTTACGAAATCAACATTGTGACAAACAAGTACTGCGCTCTGTCTGTCGCTACTTGAACTATCTTCTATTCCAACTCGTCATCAAACCATTCGCAAGAAATGTAAAGAATGTCCGTATGCTGTTACCTTTCTGTTGTGTTCTTTCTATCCCACCACCTGTTGTGTTTCTCGACCCCGGCTTCAACTTGCTGTTCTTTGGTTAGTTGAGTGAACGGTTTAACGTGGTTACTTGCTAGCAGTTAGGAAAGTGTGTATTTACTTTGTTTTATACCAGTTCGTTTGTGTTAAATAACAAATCATTTTAAAATTGTGCGAGTCTTGTGTTGTTTTTATTTTATAATTATTTTTATTTATATCTATTCTTAATTAATATTTGTGAACAGTGTTTCTTTGTCTTGGTATGAGAATTCGGTGAGTTTCTTACATTTTATATTATCTTTTGCAACAACATTTTTCTAAGTGATAACGTTTAACATTTTGACAGGTATTTTTAATTTAACACAGATTTTTTTTGATATATTTGACCAGTACGATGTCAAAATAAGTTAATTTTTTTGAAGTATATTATTTACAATTTATTTTATCAGCTTATTGCCTTTAGTTATTACCTGTACATAAAGGTTAACTGGAAGTTTTATTTTCGTGACCTTTAAAAGATTTTAAAATTATTTGATTTCTAAAATCTAATGTTCAGTGTAAATCAACTACGTTAGAAATATATTAAACTTTACTTGCTTTTCTTCTACGTAACTTTCCGAAAAGCTTTTTTAAGATAATTGGCTCATGTTTTGAGACCCTTGCTTTTAGAGGCATAACTGCATATGATTTATAAAGTTGACGCGAATTTTTCTTCATTTTTGAGACGTATTTGATTGATTTGCTGTAATTGATACTGTTGTGCAACGGGCCTAAAGATATTAAGTGAGAGTTTAATCTCTTTAGTACCTGTCATTTTGAGATAATTTTTTAGTGAATCCCGGTTTGTATTGTTTTGTTCAAAAATTCGTTCAAGAGTTGAAAGAATGTGTGTGTGGCTTGTACGCATGCCTGTTTTCAATTTACTCGTGTATTCTCATTTCATGATAATTTGTTAAAACTTTTTAATCCTAATGTTATTAAAATGTTGCGTTTAAATTTTAACAGTTTTTATAAAATTTAGCGGGTGAACGATTGATTAAATTTTATTCTTTTAGAATGAACTGGTAGACACGAATAGATTGCTGATTATATGTTACACATGGATTTAATTGGCTAAGTTAATTCCTAGGGTTCCACAAGTTCCTAAACGTCGGAGTATGCTTTCGTAAATTTGATGTGATTTTCTGTGTACTGACCGGGAATTTTTACTTTCTCTTGACCTATATGAATAAAATAGAGTAGGAAAGTATTATTTTCATGTCTATTTTTCCATAACGAGTTTTCACCGTATATACACGTTTTCAAACCCCCTGTAACCAAAAATTATGTTTTTAGCAATTGGTCTGTGTGTGAACAAAATATCTTAAAAACTAAACATTTCAAGTTGAAACTTGAAACTTAAGTTACGTACCACTAGAGGACCCGACACGAACATTTTCATCAAAATCTGTCAACCAGAAGTAGTAGTTTATTCGTCTAATTTTTCACCTTTTTGCGATTTTCTCAAAAACGGCTCCTACGATTTTTTTTAAAAATCACCTTATTTACTACATTTTTTATGCTCTACAAGATAGGGTAGGCGCCGTGTCTGCTGAAATTCTTGGGAAGGCTGTTCTCTCGTAGAAAAAAAACTGTTTATTTTTAGATTTCAGCCTTAATATGCAAAGCAAAAAATTACATTTTCACTTTTTTGCGATTTTCTCAAAAATGGCTCCTACAATTTTTTTTAAAATTACCTCATTCACTACATTTTTTATGCTCTACAAAAAAGGCTAGGCGCCTTGTCTGCTAAAATTCT
This sequence comes from Catonia carolina, assembly GCA_035578175.1. Taxonomy (NCBI): domain Eukaryota; kingdom Metazoa; phylum Arthropoda; class Insecta; order Hemiptera; family Achilidae; genus Catonia; species Catonia carolina. The sequence goes on along the minus strand of JAQMRL010000006.1, from coordinate 51,317,102 downwards.
TGGTGAGGCTGAGCTCTCGTAGAAAAATGTTTTTTTTTAATTGCGGGCTTAATATACATTTTAGGGCAAAAGTGTATAAAATGAAAGTTGTAGAAAATTTAAAAACCTACAACTTTTATTTCAAACATTTCTTTGTATAACGTTTTGTTTAGCGGTAATTATAAATTTTGTTTTATTTTATGAAAATCTTTATGAAACAATGGTTTATCAAGATTTCGGCCTTACTTTGCATTTAACGACAATAATTATCAAACATATAAAAAATTAAAAGATCTACGACTTGTATTTTAAGCAATTTTTCTATAGAGCCTAGTTTAGCGGGAGAGAGTGATTTTCCATATTTGTAAGCCAAACTAAGGTTGGTTTTCATTTGCATCATTCCCTCATGATTAAAATAACGTTATGTTTTTTTTGAGGTTAGTTTTTTTGTTGATTTCTAATGTTAGGTTATATTGTTAATTTTGTCTGTGCAAGAGAAAGTTGTGTGAGTGTTTCACACCAGATTTTTTTAAGCTAAGCTTTGCCCTCCCCCCCCAAATATTCATTGCGTTCCTAGATTTTCTCCCCCCAAATATTCATTGCGTTCCTCACTTTGAGAACCTATGAGCAAAAGGATTTGATCTATTTGTGGATCAACGTAAAACAAAATTGACAAGAAATTAGGAAAAAATAGTATTTTCATTGCTAACTTTATCGTATTGTCATCAATCTATAATTTTGTTTTTTCACACAATTTTTTCTCCATGTGTCTTTCAGAGTAATAACGTACAAAGTTCTCAAAGCATACTTCGATGCTTTGAGAACTACGCCGAAACTTCGTGAGATTTTAAAGACATTTTAAGCGTAAATTACGTACTGTAGAAGTAACTAATTCAGGCGATCATTCGATGAATACATAATAAGAAAGAAATTTATCAGGGAAGAATTTCATAATATGCATGATTAATGCACATTGTGTAGATAATTTGAAGTTTCAACTACGTACAATATTCTGTTTATGAGTTATTTTGTTCATACACACACACACACACACACACACACACACACACACACACACACACACACACACACACACACACACACACACGCGCACACACACACACACACACACACACACACACACACACACACACTCTCTCTCTCTCTCTCTCTCTCTCTCTCTCTCTCTCTCTCTCTCTGTCTGTCTGTCTGTCTGTCTGTCTGCCTGCCTGCCTATGTATGTGTGTGCGCGCGCGCGTGCTTGAGAGAGGGGGTCAAATAGCTAATACACGTTTTTTGGGTTTAGGGGTGTTGAAAAAGTGTATATCTGATGAAAACTCGATTTCGAAAAATCGACATGAAAACAATACTTTCCTTCCTATATATTCATATAGGCAAGAGAAAGTAAAAATCATCTTGGTAAACTCTTAAATTTATTTTATACTGGTTTTTGAACCATTCTGTTAATATTTTATTGGAATAATTTTATTCCTTCTAACAACTTGCATTTGTAATGTAGTCCGATTCCGATTAATAAATAAAACTCTCAGTGTATATTACGAAACGGGTATTTCTGTGGATAAACTGTATGTATTGCTCAATGAATACGCAGTGCGGTTACATTTTGAAATTGAAGAAAGTGTAGGCCGACCTACATACGCATTGATGTAATTTCTTCTTCATTACGATAAAATGTATTTGAATAATTCGAAACAAAAAACACAAAGTAACTTGAAAATCTTGTTGTTTAGGTCAACAGCCGAAAGGCTGTTCACCTAAACACCTCACTGAGTGGAAAAGTACGCTTATCAGCATGCCGAGCCCTCTGAAAAGCACATATTTTCCACTCTGTAAATGACAACTTCACTTCATTCACCACAGGGTCTGGCTGTACAATGAAATTCATTACTTTCAGAGAAGATAACTCTGATTAGTGTCTTTTACACCTCTACCTCTTCTGTTCTTAAATGATTCAGTCATCTAATTGACTGACCATGTGATAAGAAACTGAACTATTTATTTTAGCCCTGCAACGAACAGATTGAGTGTAAATAATTTGACACTCTACCTGTCTGTTATGGGCAGTTGAAAATCTTATCCGATCGATTACGAACTTTTTCTTATTATTTATACCCAGTACACCCACCGGGTTGGTCTAGAGATAAAGTCGTCGCCAAAATCAGCTGTTTAACAGCTGATTTTCGGAGACGAAGGTTCCTGGTTCAAATCCTAGTAAAGGTAGTTACTTTTATACGGATTTGAATGCTAGACAGTGGTTACCGGTGTACTTTGATGGTTGGGGTTTAATTAACCATACTCTCTCAGGAATGGTCGACCTGAGTCTGTACAAGATCATTTACACGTCATACACATCATCCTTATCTCATTGGGTCATGGGGTTGCTTATTGTTCTGAATTGAACAGATTGCAACGTACACAAATTAGGGATTACAAAAAAAAATTATACCCAGTACCAAATGGAAACGTGAAGTTTTCATTTTAATATTTATGTACTGTTCGTACGTTAGTCTATTTAAAGTCCAATAAACGTTGGATCGGAGTGGGCCCGTGTATGATATATGCCAATTACAGAATAGACCTAATTGCTTTCCCAAAACTTCGTTTTAAAAGAATGTATTTTTGTTAAAAGTTTGTACAAATCGAGTTACAGATGTGTACGTTACTAAAATAAAATTTAATCTATTTTTGGCCATTTTTCCACTTGATTCACACTCACACACACACGTCTTGTTTTGTCATGAGTCTCTTGACTGGTTTTGTGCAGTTCTTCAAACTGTTCTATCTTGCGCAAGTCATTTCATATCTACATACCTGTAACACCCTACATCTTTTGTAATTTGCTTTAAATATTGTAACCTTTGCCTCCCACTTCAATTCACTCCTTCAATATCACCCTCCATTATTGTTGTACCAATACCTTAATGTCTTAAGATATGTCCCACTAGCCAAAATAGATGTTTCCATATATGTACTTCTTTTTTCATCCACTCATCTAAGAACCTCTAAATTACTTATTTTGTCCACCCACCTAATCTTTTAAATTTTACTGTAACACCTCATTTCAAAAGCTTCTATCCTCTTTTTTTCTACAGCCTCTATCACCCACGTTCCACTCCCGTATAAATGCTGCATTCAAACATAGTGTTTTAAGAAATTTTTCCTAATCTGTAAATCATTGTTTTTAGCCAGTAAGCTGTTTTTCATTTCAAAGGCTTTTTAGCTTGAGCAATCCTACTTTTGATATCACTTGTGCTTCTACCATCCTTTGTCATTTTACTAACTACATAGCAGAATTCCCCAACACAAACACGTCATAAAGCACTAAAAATTTGTGTAAGTTACACTAAGTTGCAATCTGTTCAATTTAGAACAATAATCAACCCCATGACCCAATGTGATTAGTATGCTATTATGTTATGACATGTAAATAAGGTGTAGCCTTGTACAGATTCAGGCTGATCATTTCGGAAAGAGAATGGTTAATTGAACCCCAACCATCAAAATAACCACCGTCTAGTATTCAAATCTGTAAAAGTACCTTTACTAGGATTTTAACCACGAAACCTTCTTTCGTCTCCGTATGAAACTATTATACGAGTATATTATATTTTGACAGAATAAAAAAAATCGTAAATCATATTATTAAATAATTTTTTTTTTAAATAAAATTTTATCAAACTTTTTTTATCAGTTTTATAAAAATTAAATCTAATCTTTTTATTGTTTACATTTTGTACGTGCGCTATATTATCGATAAAAAATTGTTTGTGTGCAAATAATTTTGTATAATTTTCTTATCTAGTTTAGCACTAATGGATGTCTTAAATTGAACCCTTAATAATCCGAATTTTTCGTAACACGAACAGCCGTGGATTTTATTAGTTCGTGTTATCCAGGGCCTCATGTACTTCTAAATTCAGTTTTGCGTTTTCAGAACAAAGATTTAATGAAGATCTACTTTGAAAATGTATAGCTGACCCTGTTTTTCGGAGCTATACGAGGTGTGGCTATTAAATAACGAGACTGACGTAGAAAATTTTGGTTTTATTTTATTCATAATCACTTATTGTCACCTTCAATATACGCTCCTTCTCTATCCCTACAATGCTCCTTGCGAATTTTCCATTGTTGGAAACAGTGCTGGATGTTATCTTCTGTCAGCTCCTTCAGGACAAGTGCCGCTGTCTCTTTTACAGCTTCCACAGACTCAAATCTTCTCCCTTTTAATGTATTTCACCTTAGGGAACCGGTAGAAGATAATGATATGTGATGAAACATGGTTTTTTACTTATGATCCGGAAACGAAGCGCCAATCCATGCACTAGAAGAGCCGAACTTCACCGAGAGCCAGAAAAGTTCGAATGAGCAAGTCAAAATTTGAAGCAATGATGATTGTTTTTTTGATATCCATGGGATTGTGTACCTTCACTGGATTCCTGAAGGTCAAACAATTAATCAATATTACTACCTTGAGGTTTTTTCTAAACTACGTCAAAGAGTAAGGAAAAAACGCCCCAAATGTGGAAGGACAAATCATGGGTTCTCCTCCAAGACAATGCGCCAGCTCATTCCGTTTTATCTGTCATGAGGTTCCTAGAAAGTACAGCATCTCAGTGTAAGAACATCCACCTTTTTCACCATATCTTGGACCATGTGACTTCTACCTGTTCCGTAAGGTGAAATCTGCCTTAAAAGAAACAAGATTTGAGTCTGTGGGAGCTGTAAAAGAGAAAGCGGCACGTGTCCTGAAGGAGCTGACAGAAGATGACTTCCAGCCCTGTTTCCAACAATGGAAAATTCGCATGTAGCGTTGTAGGGATAGAGAAGGAGTGTATATTGAAGGTGACTCTAAGTGATTATGTATAAAATGAAAATAAAATTTTTTACGTCAGTCTCGTTATTTAATAGCAACACCTCGTACTTGCATGCGTTTAACGAATGTCGGAGAATGTACATAGTACGTAACAGTGTTCCTATACTAAAATATTTAACGGTATTTATTTTGATAACATCTTATAAATTATTATCATATACTTCATCTAATATTACAAGTTATTTGTGTATTTAACTTTCTCTTATAGAACAACCCTGTCTTATAACTTTTAGATTAATCCCAAATTAAATTGGTTTACAAAATGGAACTACTCTATATATATATAATATAGTGCTCCCCGGTTATTACGCGGTACAAGGGGGACATCGCGAGACCCGCGGTATAGCCGGAGATACTATTTTTCGATATATTTTTATTTAATTTTTTTTTGTTTATTTTTAATTAAGGTCCGACTGTTCTGCAATTACTGCTAATGCATACTGTATTTTTTGATAATTATGTAGTATGTACTGTATTTAGGTTAATATTTTGAAATACAGTATTTTAGTATTTTTACTTTCTCTTGCCTTTATGGATATATTAGAAGGAAAGTATTGTTTTCATGTCGATTTTTCGAATAGAGTTTTCACCGGATCTACACGTTTTCAGTCTGCGTGAACCCAAAAAAACATGTTTTTAGCGATTGGTCTGAGTGTGTTGTGTGTGTGTGTGTGTGTGTAGAGATATTGACACGAACATTTTCATGAAAATCGGTCAACCGGAAGTAGTAGTTTATTCCTGTCATTTTTCACTTTTTGCGATTTTTTCAAAAACGGCTTCTACAATTTTTTTAAAAATCGCCTCATTTACTACTTTTTGTATGCTCTATAAGATAGGGTAGGGGCCATGTCTGCTGAAATTCTTGGGATAAAATAAAATATATAGACTAATAATAGTTGTAGACAATTTAAAAATCGACTTTATTTCAAAAATTTTTTTTATAACCCTTAGTTTAAAGGTAATTAGTGATTTTTTGTTATGAAAATTCGTAAAAAAAATCGATTTTTTTAAAGATTTCGGCCGTAGTATCCATTTTACGACAAAAATGTTTATAATCAAATTTATAGGAAATTAAAAGATCTACAACTTTTAGTTCAAACATTTTTCTCTATAGAGCTTAGTTTAGCGTTTTTCGTGATTATTATTTATTATTAGTGATTTTTCGTATTGCCAAAGTAAGGTTGGTTTTCATTTTGCGTCATTTACTCAGGATTAAAGTAAGGTTATGTTTATTTAGGTTAGTTTTTTGTTTATTTCTAATGTTTAATTACTAATATTAGGTTATATTGTTTATTATTGGTATTGGCAAGAGAAAGTCGTGTGTGTTTCGCACTGGATTTTTCGATAATTGTGTAGTATGTAGCTACTGTATTTCGAAAAAATTAACCTTAAACATAAGCACTGTTTAAATACTGGCTATTACGTAATAAATAACGCAAAGGATATTTTCGTTTATTTAAGAAAATTAAAAAAAAAATCTGGTGTGAAACACTCACACAACTTTCTCTTGCCAATGCAAATGATTAATAATATACCTAACATTATTAATAAAATATTAGAAATAAACAAAAACTAACCTCAAAAACATAACCTTATTTTAATCACGAGTGAATGACGCAAAATGACAATCGAACTCAGTTTGGCTTAAAAATACGGGAAATCACGCTTTCACGCTAAACTAGGCTCTGTAGAGAAAAATGCTCTAAACAAAAGTTGTAGATCTTTTAATTTTCTATAACTTTTATTATATATACTTTTGTCGTAAAATGCATACTAAGACCGAAATGTTAAAAAAATCGATTTTTCTCACGTTTTCGTGAGAAAAAAACAGAAAATCGCAAATTACCGCTAAACTAAGCGTTATACAAAAAAATGTTTGAAACAGAAGTTGTAGGTTTTTAAATTCTCTACAACTTTTATTATATAAGTTTTTGCGCTGAAATTTATATTAAAGCCGTAATCTTAAAAAAACAACGTTTTTACGTGAAAACAGCCTTACCGAGAATTTCAGCAAACATGGCGCCTACCCTATCTTGTAGAGAATAAAAAATTGAGTAAAATAGGCGATTTTAAAAAAAATCGTAGGACCAGTTTTTGAGAAAATCGCAAAAAACTGAAAAATTATACGAATAAACTACTACTTCCGGTTGACCGATTTTGATGAAAATGTTCGTGTCGCGTCCGGTAGTGGTATGTAACTTAAGTTTCAAGTTTCAAGTTCGTACGATGTTCCGTTCTTGAGATATTCTGTTCACACACACACACACACAGACACACAGACACACACACAGACCAATCGCTAAAAACATGTTTTTTGGGTTCAGGGGGTCTGAAAACGTATAGATCCGGTGAAAACTCGATTTCGAAAAATCGACATGAAAACAATACTTTCCTTCCTATATATTCATATAGGCAAGAGAAAGTAAAAATTCGATAATTTACTTACAATGCATGCTGTGGATTACAGCTTTACTGAACGGGATTTAATTGATAAAACACTTATGGCCGCCTCCGTAGCGTAGTGGTTAGCCCATTGGCCTGTCATGCGAAGGTCTCGGGTTCGATTCCCGGCCAGGGTCTGGAAATTTGCACGTGTCAAATCTCACAGTTAATGTTACATAGTACACCGTAGTCGCTAATGACCAAGCAGTTGATGCGAATTTATAAAATTAAATTAAAAATAATACTTATGTACTACATACTACAAATACATTAAATTTACCTATAATCAAATACATATTACTTTCTCTTGCCTATATGAATATATAGGAAGGAAAGTATTGTTTTCATGTCGATTTTTCGAAATCGAGTTTTCACCGGATCTATACGTTTTCAGACTCCCTGAACCCAAAAAACATGTTTTTAGCGATTGGTCTGTGTGTGTGTGTCTGTGTGTGTGTGTGTCTGTGTGTGAACAGAATATCTCAAGAACGGAACATCGTACGAACTTGAAACTTGAAACTTAAGTTACATACCACTACCGGACGCGACACGAACATTTTCATCAAAATCGGTCAACCGGAAGTAGTAGTTTATTCGTATAATTTTTCAGTTTTTTGCGATTTTCTCAAAAACTGGTCCTACGATTTTTTTTAAAATCGCCTCATTTACTCAATTTTTTTATTCTCTACAAGATAGGGTAGGCGCCATGTTTGCTGAAATTCTCGGTGAGGCTGTTTTCACGTAAAAACGTTGTTTTTTTAAGATTACGGCTTTAATATAAATTTCAGCGCAAAAACTTATATAATAAAAGTTGTAGAGAATTTAAAAACCTACAACTTTTGTTTCAAACATTTTTTTGTATAACGCTTAGTTTAGCGGTAATTTGCGATTTTCTGTTTTTTTTCTCACGAAAACGTGAGAAAAATCGATTTTTTTAACATTTCGGTCTTAGTATACATTTTACGACAAAAGTGTATATAATAAAAGTTATAGAAAATTAAAAGATCTACAACTTTTGTTTAGAGCATTTTTCTCTACAGAGCCTAGTTTAGCGTGAAAGCGTGATTTTCCGTATTTTTAAGCCAAACTGAGTTCGAATGTCATTTTGCGTCATTCACTCGTGATTAAAATAAAGTTATGTTTTTGAGGTTAGTTTTTGTTTATTTCTAATATTTTATTAATAATGTTAGGTTTATTATTAATCATTTGCATTGGCAAGAGAAAGTTGTGTGAGTGTTTCACACCAGATTTTTATTATGTTGTAATGTCATTTTTGGTTTTTTAAAATAAACAGTCGGGGGACATATCCAACTGCGTTATATCCAAATCCGCGGTAAAACCAGTGTACATTATTTTGTAAGTGTTCAGACCATGTTAGTTTTTTTGTGTTTTGATTTTTGTTAGTAATGTAAAACGAAAGGAAATCTTAACAAACAATTAAAAAAGAAAAATTTAAATTAACAAATAGTAATTTTATTTCCTTTATTTTGAAATCACCGGAATCTAAAATCCGTTTGTTTGTTTATAATAGCTTGACTTTCCTTTTAAATTGAAAAGAAATCTGTTTTTTAATTGATGGAATTACAGTATTGTGAAAGAAACAATAATTTTTTTCTATTTCAGTTGTAATTTTTTTTAGCTTTTATTATTGTTATCGGGAACTTTACATAATTGACAACCTCCCAACTTGATCGCTGATTTTTGCTGTTTGAAGAGGATTAGGCGTGAATTTGAACAGGGACTCCCAATAGTTTGTACATGAATGGCTGTCAGATGGTCACCGTACAAAATCGCTTGCCCAACCGGTGTTACTTAACAAATAATGGTAACTTTCTACCACCTGACTAACTGGGCTAGGCTGATGGCTTGTTTTTATTTTATAGTTGCCACACATACTCCATCTTGTTAAACCCTATTCTTACTTCGGTGTACTCACCTTAGAATATAATAGTATTATCTTATTTTATCGCACATTTATTTATTACGTTACGAAAAACAAATTTACAGTTATTTTACATTTTCATCTGTCACCCTTCATCTTCTGCATTAGCATTAACGTGAAAAATAGATGAACCTAAAACAAAAAAACGTTTTAATGTTTCTGTTAGTATTCTCTCATTCTCTCGTTAATTTTTGCTTTTTCTTCTAAGAATACCTGTCGGATTCTTTTCTATTTCTCTTCAGATAGATACTTCATTTAAGTAATTTGTGTTAAGTAGTTTTCTGTGTTCCTTTATCTTTGTTTTTCATTCCAATCTTCTGAAAATCGTTCTTAACTTCTTTCACCCAAGGAACTTGTGTCTACTTTCTTCAAACCATATTTTACTTTTCTTTTATATGTGTTTTACAGTATAGTACTTAATCTTCGTACAGTGAAAAAAAGTTTTTTTGTCATCAGTCTCATGACTGGTTTGATGCAGTTCTCCAAGGTTTCTATCTTGCGCAAGTCGTTTTATATCTACTTACTTGCAACACTCTACATAAATATTTTGTAATTTATTTTAAATATTCTAACATTTGCCTCTCCCTACAATTCACTCCATTAATATTACCCTCCATTATTGATAGAGCAATACCTAGGATGTCTTAAGAGGAGACTGTACCTTGTATCTGGCCAATGTTAAATTTGCTATTTTTAAGTACATTTTTCATAGAATTGGTAAAATATAGGGAAATGAAATTTTACACACTTATAGTTGTCTGATTTCTGTAGCTACTGACATTTTTTAAATTTAATTTGTTTGACCATTAAATTAAAAACAAAATAACGAATAACACAGAATTTTTACAAATTATTTTCTATGTTTTTTCCATATTACTAATTTTTTGAGCATCTGAAGAAGTCATAAAAATGTCGGTATATGTCCATGTACAAGACGAATAAATGGTAAAAACTTCAGCCTGGTAGGTTTAACGGCTTCCGAGTAAAATGTACCTAAATGTTAAAATCTGGTGTGAAACACTCACACAACTTTCTCTTGCCAATGCAAATGATTAATAATAAACCTAACATTATTAATAAAATATTAGAAATAAACAAAAACTAACCTCAAAAACATAACCTTATTTTAATCACGAGTGAATGACGCAAAATGACAATCGAACTCAGTTTGGCTTAAAAATACGGGAAATCACGCTTTCACGCTAAACTAGGCTCTGTAGAGAAAAATGCTCTATACAAAAGTTGTAGATCTTTTAATTTTCTATAACTTTTATTATATATACTTTTGTCGTAAAATGCATACTAAGACCGAAATGTTAAAAAAATCGATTTTTCTCACGTTTTCGTGAGAAAAAAACAGAAAATCGCAAATTACCGCTAAACTAAGCGTTATACAAAAAAATGTTTGAAACAGAAGTTGTAGGTTTTTAAATTCTCTACAACTTTTATTATATAAGTTTTTGCGCTGAAATTTATATTAAAGCCGTAATCTTAAAAAAACAACGTTTTTACGTGAAAACAGCCTCACCGAGAATTTCAGCAAACATGGCGCCTACCCTATCTTGTAGAGAATAAAAAATTGAGTAAAATAGGCGATTTTAAAAAAAATCGTAGGACCAGTTTTTGAGAAAATCGCAAAAAACTGAAAAATTATACGAATAAACTACTACTTCCGGTTGACCGATTTTGATGAAAATGTTCGTGTCGCGTCCGGTAGTGGTATGTAACTTAAGTTTCAAGTTTCAAGTTCGTACGATGTTCCGTTCTTGAGATATTCTGTTCACACACACACACACAGACACACACACAGACCAATCGCTAAAAACATGTTTTTTGGGTTCAGGGGGTCTGAAAACGTATAGATCCGGTGAAAACTCGATTTCGAAAAATCGACATGAAAACAATACTTTCCTTCCTATATATTCATATAGGCAAGAGAAAGTAAAAAATTTAAATTTAACCAACAACTAAAGAATGTTAAAAACAGTAATGCAGATATTTTTAACCCACTGGGTTGGTCTAGAGGTAAAGTCGTCGCCAAAATCAGCTGTTAAACAGCTGATTTTCGGAGACGAAGGTTCCTGGTTCAAATCCTAGTAAAGGTAGTTACGTTTATACGGATTTGAATACTAGACAGTGATTGCCGGTGTACTTTGATGGTTGGGGTTCAATTAACCATACTCTCTCAGGAGTGGTCGATCTGGGTCTGTACAAGACAAGACTGCACATCATCTCATTGGGTCATGGGGTTGCTTATTGTTCTGAATTGAACAGATTGCAACGTACACACATATTAAGAATTAAAAAAAAAGATATTTTTAAAAACTAAAATTCCCTTTGCAATACCTTTGTTCTTTAAAACGATCAGTTTAAATTATGAAAAATATTGATTGTTGGTTACGCGGTAATTTTTCTGTGTAAACCTGCTAAAAATTTATTTTTTTCATTAAAATAGGTAATTTTTTTGACATCATATAAGGTTTTTCTGTAAGATCCTAGATCTGTACTATTGAAAAACATAAAAAAAATGAAAATCAAAATTTTCAGTCAAAACCATCATTTACTCTCACCTTAAGGTATGCTCCACTAGCCTATTCTTTTTTCTGGTAAAATGTTTCCATAATACGTCTTCGTTCATCAACTCGTCTAAGAACCTTCAAAGGAACACGGGAGTCCTATAGTTCACCATACTTACTTGAACATTTTATCAGCTTGTACTGCTTAGAACATAATGAATTTGTTTACTGTATTATGCTTTTATAAATATACATTTTGAATGTAATAATTTTATAATATATTTTTTTTTATATAATAGATTTTTAACAAAGATAAAAAATTAAATTCGGTTCACCTTTCAGACTAAAATTTTGAAACATTTATAGCTTTAAAATATATCAGAAATCATTTTTTACACAAGTTATTCATATAAACATGCATCCTTATAAAGGTTAACTACCCTAAAGTTTTCAAATTGGTTGAGTGAGTGGTTGCTGAGAAAATGTTCCTTTTGTGTCAAAAAATGAATTTTTCGGAAATAACAAATAACTGATAAATTTAAATTAGTGCATCCCAGCCTATAGCCATTAAAATTGTGTTAGCAAACTTGCTTCATGCAGTATGAAGCAACCTGTTGAAGAAATTTTGCTTGAAAATAGCTAGATTCTGACAACGGTAATAGAAATTTATCTGCGGGTTTCAACTGAACCTAGCAAAAAATGGGTCATCAGCGATTAGTATTGATACCGGAAAGATCCTAGATGTGGCCATTTTTTACTTTACTTTACAACACCAGGGCGTTCAGGCTTCTGCAGCCCCTCCTCACCGCGACCTAAAAGATCTTTTGTGATCATAATCATAATCATTAGATGTGGCCATACTCACAAAATTCTGTGTCCGTCTCATTCAAAACAAAAATCATCACGTTAGCTTAGATCTAACCGAAATTACAGCAAAAAAAAAAAAACGATTTAATGTCACAATCACAGAAGAAAAGTCTATTTGGAGCAAACATTTAAAAAAATATTAATAATAAAAAGATGCGCTGTAGAACAACAGTAAGTATATCAAATTAATCACAAGATTTTGAAATATCATAAAATGTAAAAAAATCCAAAAATGAAAATTTTGGACTCCCGACTTCCCTTAAATTACTTATTTGGTTCACCCAAATAATTTTTAACATCACGTTTAAAAAGCTTCTATCCTCTTACTTTCTTCAGCCCTTATCATGCACGTTTAATTACACACTCAAAAAATAGTGTTTTAAGAATTTTTTCCTAATCTGTACCTAAATCAATCTTTGTAGTCAGTAAGCTGTTTTTCATTTCAAAGGCCCTTCTAGCTTGAGCAATCCTGGATTTAATACCATATGTGCCTTCTACCATCCTTTGTTATTTTACTCCCTAGATAGTAGAATTCCCAAAAAATTATACTATTTAAAGATTTATAACAGTTTGAATTTTTTCAGGAATTAAAAATTTGTTGTGGAAATTATAAAATCAATCACATTTTATTTAAGTTTCCAGCGGTGTTATTACTAGAGTAATTTAATAAAAACGCTGTTATTTTGTAATTACGTTATTGCTTACTGTTTTGTTATGGTAAAGAATTTGCTTAACCAATAGTAACGCTATTAACTAATGTAACAAAAAAATTAAAACGGATATTATTATGCCTAAACTATTGCTGCAATTCTAACTTTATGTAAATAATTTAACAATATACGTAATCAAAATCAGTGAGCCTTATTCTTGAATAAATTATGATTGTTGTACCGGAAATTATGACCGTTGTTAAGTGAGGGTAAATGCTAAAAATACCGAACAAAGCTGATGATACAATACACTGCGTTCCAGAGTTTTACTGTTCAGTAGCTTTCCGTTAAACCGAACTAATGGGACCGGTACGGATAACCAAATATTCCGATGATCAAGAAAACACAGTTTAAGTAACATGTCCCCTATAATTAATTACTGTACTATTTATTCTGAACTAAAAACTGTATACTGAAAGAAACCGTATATTCAATTTATGTATTTTGTATTTTTGTTGTATTTGTTTTAATCCCTAATGTGTGTACGTTTCAATCTTTTTAATTTAAACGTAATAAGCAACTCCACTGCCCATAACAGACAGGTGGAGTGTTAAATTATTTACACTCAATCTGTTCGTTGCAGGGCTAAAATAAATAGTTCTGTTTCATATCACATGGTCAGCCAATTATATGACTGAATCATTTAAGAACAGAAGAGGTAGAGGGTTAAAAGACACTAATTAGAGTTATCTCCACCGAAAGTAATGAATTTCATTATACAACCAGACCCTGTGGTGAATGAAGTGAAGGTGTCATTTGCAGAGTGGAAAATATGTGCTTTTCATAGGGCCCGGCATGCTGATAAGCGTACCTTACCATTCAGTGAGGAAGGCAATGTTAAACCACCTCACTCCTCGTTTTACTCAGTAAAACCTCTATAGGTTCAAACCAGCCTTTCGGCTGATGACCTAAACAACAACAATAAGCAACTCCATGATCCAATGAGATGAGAATGATGATGTGTATGACGTCTAAATGAGGTGTAGTCTTGTATAGACTCAGGCTGATCATTCCTGAGAGAGTATGGTTAATTGAATCCCAACCATTAAAGTACAGCGGTAACCAATTTCTAGTATTCAAATCCGTGTAAAAGTAGTTACTTTTAGCTTACTAGCAGATCGCTTACTAAGCTCACTAGCTTAGTTAGTTACTACTTAGCTTAGTTAGTTAGTTAGTTAGCTTACTAACAGAGCGAGTGCAAATAATCTAACACTCCACCTACCTTTACTAGGATTTGAACCAGGAAATAACGTATAATGAAAATATTTATTATAAAAAGACTACAACTACAAAACAAAAATAAGTGGGAAAAAATAAATTTTAAGATCCAAATATCTGATGAAACTTGGCTGGAAAAACGTGTTAATTTTTTTTACAATTTTTTAAAAAATCGGTCAACCAGAAGTAACAGTTTATTCGTAAGATTTTTAATTTTTTTGCTATTTCCTCAAAGACGGCTTCTACGACTTTTTTTTTAAATCACCTCATTTACTACATGCGGTCTCCTTAAATTATTGGGGGCTGTGCTTTCTCGTGATAATAGTTTTTTAAGATTGTGGCATTAATTTGAATTTCACGGAAAAATTTATGAATTTAAAGTTGTTGTTTACGTCATCACCCGAAAGGCTGGTTTGAACCTCTACAGGCTTTACTAAGTAAAACTAGGAGTAAGATGGTTTACCATAGCCTTCATCACTGAATGGAAAATATGCTTATCAGCATACCAGGTCTACTAAAAAGAAACTACTTTCCACCCTGCAAATGACAACTTCACTTCATTCACCACAGGGTCTAGCTGTATAATGATGAAATTTATTATTCTCAGAGGAGATAACTCTGACTAGTATCTTTTACACCTGTATCTCTTTTGTTTTAAAATGCTTCAGTCATATAATTGACTGACCATGTGATAAGAAACAGAACTATTTTTTGTAGCTCTGGAACTAGCAAATCAAGTGCAAATAATTTAACATTCCACCTGCCTGTAATGGGCAACTAGAATACTGTAACAAATCTAATATAATCGTTTAATTATTATAAATCATTATTGTAAACCTATTGTACATTATTTTAATCCTTTATTATTTAATGGGGTCGCTAAAAACAAAAAAAAAATTGATGTCATAATAAAAATAATTGTAAAAATCTGGTGTGAAACACTCACACAACTTTCTCTTGCCAATGCAAATAATTCATAATAAACCTAACATTATTAATAAAATATTAGAAATAAACAAAAACTAACCTCAAAAACATAACCTTATTTTAATCATGAGTGAATGATGCAAAATGAAAATCAACCTCAGTTTGGCTTAGAAATACGGAAAATCACGCTTTCACGCTAAACTAGGCTCTGTAGAGAAAAATGCTCTAAACAAAAGTTGTAGATCTTTTAATTTTCTATAAATTAAATTATATACACTTTTGTCGTAAAATGCATACTAAGGCCGAAATCTTTAAAAAATCAATTTTTCACACGTTTTCGTGAGAAAAAAAAACAGAAAATCGCAAATTACCGCTAAACTAAGCGTTATACAAAAAAATGTTTGAAATAAAAGTTGTAGGTTTTTAAATTCTCTACAACTTTTATTATATAAGTTTTTGCGCTAAAATTTATATTAAAGCCGTAATCTTAAAAAAACAACGTTTTTACGTGAAAACAGCCTCACCGAGAATTTCAGCAAACATGGCGCCTACCCTATCTTGTAGAGAATAAAAAATTGAGTAAAATAGGCGATTTTAAAAAAAATCGTAGGACCAGTTTTTGAGAAAATCGCAAAAAACTGAAAAATTATACGAATAAACTACTACTTCCGGTTGACCGATTTTGATGAAAATGTTCGTGTCGCGTCCGGTAGTGGTATGTAACTTAAGTTTCAAGTTTCAAGTTCGTACGATGTTATGTTCTTGAGATATTCTGTTCACACACACACACACAGACACACACACACACACACACAGACCAATCGCTAAAAACATGTTTTTTGGGTTCAGGGGGTCTGAAAACGTATAGATCCGGTGAAAACTCGATTTCGAAAAATCGACATGAAAACAATACTTTCCTTCCTATATATTCATATAGGCAAGAGAAAGTAAAAATTGATGTCACAATAAAAATAATTGTAAACATATGTTTGTGTTCATTTCATCAGACTAAAGTACAAAAATGTTATTTTTACATTACTTCAACGGTAAATGAACGTGTTTTTGAATTACCAAACAACAAATGTTCAACCTTTCTATAATTATTCACTTGGTATACTTATGTTTTTTCAACGGTTATTAAAATTATTTCCATTATACCGTAGAAGGACTATTTAGCCTAAATTTTATTCAGCAAATTAAAGGTTTTTTTTCAACCTTGACGTAAATGAATAAGTATTTGCTCATAACCTATCGTTCACCGACCTTTACAATTTCAATATTGAAAGAAATATTTTTATCATTCTTTCTCTTGTCCTTCTTCCTGAAGTTCATATTAGTTGCTTATTGAAAAAATACTTACAGATTTACATACAATATTTGTAAATAATATTAATTTTTTGGCCTTAACAGGCAGGTGGAATGTTAGTTTATTTGCACTTGACCCGCTAGTTCCAGGACTATAAAAAATAGTTTTATGTCTTATCACATGGTCAGCCAATTATATGACTGAAACATTTAAGAACAGAAGAGGTAGAGGTGTAAAAGACACTAATCAGAGTTATCTTCTCTGAAAGTAATAATTTTCATTATACAGCCAGACCCTGTCGTAAATGAAGTGAAGGTGTCAAGTGCAGGGTGGAAAGTAGATGCTTTTCACTGATAAGCATACTTTTCCACTCAGTGAGCAAGGCAATGGTAAACTACCTCACACCTTGTTTTATTTAGTATAGCCTCTAGAGGTAGGCTGGTGACCTGAGCAATAAAAAAAAACAATCTAGATAAAAATTTTGACAAGTTGTTTCCGTACAATTATTTTTTTCCTCGTAACCTGTACTGTCTGTCCATTATCTTCGTAGAATATTTCTCTGACTAAACTAATTCATGATGTAAATATTTTTCTAAAGATTTCCACACACTACTGTAAATTTGTAAAACACACTAATCAGAGTTATCTTCTCCGAAAGTAATGAATTTTATTATACAGTCAAATCCTGTGGTGAATGAACTGAAGATGTCATTTGCAGGGGGGAAAGTAGATGGTGTTCAGAGGGCCTGGCGTGCTGATAAGCACACTTTTAAACTCAGTGAGGAAGGTAATTGTAAACCATCTCACTCGTCGTTTGATTTAGTAAAGTCTCAGAGGTTCAAACCAGCCTTTCTGCTGATGATCTAAACAACAATACAATATTAATTTATTTCCCAAGAATTCTTTACGTATGAATAACCACGCCGTTTTTGAGAAAATTGCAAAAAGTGCAAAATGACACGAATAAACTACTGCTTCCGGTTGATTGATTTTGATGAAAACGTTCGTGTCGGGTCCCCTAGTAGTACCTAACAGAACTTTAGTTTCTAGTTTTAAGTAACTTCGTATGATGTTCCGTTCTTGAGACATTTTGTTTACACACACACGCGCGCGCGCGCGCGCACACACACACACACACACACACACACCAATCGGTAAAAACATGTTTTTTGCGTTCAGGGGGTCTGAAAACGTGTAGGTCCGGTGAAAACTGGGTTTCAAAAAATTGACATGAAAACAATACTTTCCTCCTATATATTCATATAGGCAAGAGAAAGTAAAAATATGGATGTTAGTTCACAAATAAAAGGTGTTATTTCCTTTGTGTTCAAATTTTCAGACTAGTCGGAAAGTAGATCAGTGTACAAACTCTAGAGAATCGACAACCAGGGATCGGACCCAGTACTTTCGGCTAAAATTCCTTTTTACCCTTATATTATGTAGGATGTTCCACGTAGAGGTTGCTATTTTTGAATTAATATGCCGGACGTATCGCACACTCTACAGACTGGAAACTTTACAGTTATAATAAATCGGTATGTAAAAATGTACCCTCGAGTTTCATTTGCTTATGATTAATCAAAACTAAACTGGCGGAAAGTAATTTAATTTGCATAACCATTTCAAATTGGTGATTCGTTACAATGTTACTTATTAAGTAATAAAATGAAAGAAATATGAAAGTGATAAATTATTAATGAACACAATTTGTTTCATTAACCTTTATTCGAACTGATGTCCATCAATTGCTATGCACTGATAGCATCTCAAAAATGAGTCATAAGCGTTTTTGAAAAATTACCGAGTTATCAACCGCAGTCCCTCTTCAATCAGCCTCATTAATTCATCGTCTGTTGCAATGTTGTGAGAATAAACTTTTTCTTCCAAAAAGCCCCACAGGAAAAATCACTAACAGACAAGTCTGACGATCTTGAAGGCCAGTCCATGAGGCCGCTACCACGACCGATGGTTAGGAAGATTTTGGTTTAAAACCGCTTTGGCCACATTATCTTAATGTGGAGGAGTTTCATCATGCTGGGAAAAAACGTCGTGCATCTCCGCCTGCGAAAGATGAGGAACTATATTATGATTAGTTGAAATTGGTGCGTGTCTGTCTCCAGTCATTGTCTGATGAGATATGTCTTACGATAAAACACCATCTTTTCTATCTAAATCCTATTGTAAATATAAGTGGTTTTATCCACAAGATTATTGTTCATTTTTGATATAATTTTATTATTCCGCCAGTTTGTTTTGATTAATCATAAGTAAATGAAACTTGAGGGTACTTTTTTGCATATCTATTTATTATAACTGTAAAGTTTACAGTCTGTAGAGTGTGCGATACTTCCGGCATATTAATTTTAAAATAGCAACCTCTTCGTGGGACACCCGATATATTTTGAAATACAGTTCTATAATTTATTTAGTAATCGATAATTGGTTTCTTCGTCAACTCATAAATAACATTACATAATTTATTAAATTGCCTAGTCGTAAATTCAAATAGAAATTTACTATTATAAAAATTAGGCCTGTCATTGTGTTGATTATTATTTTAGTAATCCTTTCATGAAATCTAGGTTAGTCTTATGTATTGTTATTTTATTATATGATACGTAGGCCTGTTACATAAATATGTAGTCCTTAAAATAATTCGTCAGTTAATCTCTCCTTGTAAAATGGTATAAATATTTTATTCAGGTGCAGTCTTCACTCTTGACTTACGGGATTATGTTGGTTCGTATTGCTGTTTGAGTACCCTGGTCATAGTTCAGAAACTAATTTTTACTTTCTCTTGCCTATATGAATATATAGGGAGGAAAGTATTTTCATGTCGATTTTTCGAAATCGAGTTTTCACGGGATCTACACGTTTTCAGACCCCCTGAACCCAAATAACATGTTTTTAGCGATTGGTGTGTGTGTGTGTGTGTGTGTGTGTGTGTGTGTGTGTGTGTGTGTGTGTGTGTGTGTGTGTGTGTGTGAACAGAATATCTCAAGAACGGAATATCGTACGAACTTCAAACTTCAAACTTAAGTTACATACCCTTACCGGACCCGACACGAACATTTTCATCAAAATCGGTCAACCGGAAGTAGTAGTTTATTCGTATAATTTTTCACTTTTTTGCGATTTTCTCAAAAACTGGTCCTACGATTTTTTTTTAAATCGCCTGGTTCACTCAATTTTTAATTCTCTACAAGATAGGGTAGGCGCCATGTTTGCTAAAATTCTCGGTGAGGCGTTTTTCACGTAAAAAAGTAGTTTTTTTAAGATTACGACTTTAATATGCATTTTACCGCAAAAATTTATATAATAAAAGTTGTAGATAATTTAAAATTCTACAACTTTTATTTTCAACATTTTTTTGTATAACACATAGTTTAGCAGTAATTAGCGATTTTCTGTTTTTTTTTCTCACGGAAATGTGTGAAAAATCGATTTTCTTAAGATTTCGGCCTTAGAATGGATTTTACGACAAAAGTCTATGCAATAAAATTTATAGAAAATTAAAAGATCTACAACTTTTATTTTGAGCATTTTTCTCTACTGAGTGAAAGAGTGTGAAAGAGTGATTTTCCGTATTTTTAAGCCAAACTGAGGTTGATTTTCATTTTGCGTCTTTCATACATGATTAAAATTAGGTTATGTTTATTGAGGTTAGTTTTTTGTTTATTTCTAATGTTTTATTACTATTGTTAGGTTTATTGTTAATTTTTTGCATTGGCAAGAGAAAGTCGTGTGAGTGTTTCACACCAAATTTTTAAAGTAATAAGTATAGTTGGGAGTGACTTTTTTGCTAGTGCGGGACGAAGGGCAAGAGGGACTGGCGACAGTGAAACGTGATGTCATAGCAACGGTTGCTTTAAATCCACATGGCAACGTGTGCACTGTACATTCTGAAAATATTTACTTTTCATATTTGTCAGTTGTTACTGTGTGACCAAGAAAGAATTAGAGGATAGCGTAAATGGAATGGATGAGATCTTGAGAAAGGATTACTTCATGAAAATTAATAAGAATAAATCGAAAGTTTTGTGGAGTACAATAACAACATATAAGTTTATATTCCGGCGAAATCTCAAATAAATCGGACGAGTGGTGTTTGAGTTATAAGCCTTTAAATGCATCCAATGTGTTTCAGCTACAAAAAACCGCCTTTTTTTCTTCTCAACTTGATATCACAGTATTAAAAAAAAAAACGCTAAAAATACGAAACTGACATGTAACAACGCGGATTGAACTCAGCCAAATTTTGGTGTATAGTACGTTAAAATTGAACAAGCGTTTTTCAAGAAACATGGCTCCAAATTCAGGTATCTATGTTAAAGAAATCGACAGTAGTCAATAAATGTACTATTCGCAAACTCTTGACGGATTGAGAGATTTTGAACAATATTACTATCGTTATAAGCAGGCCTACTTATAAACTGCCATTAGTGACCTCGAAATGAAGCCTTTTATGATAAGAAAATTATTCAAGACTCTTTAAGTCGTGAGAAAACTATTATTATTACTACTGCCACTATTAATGGTAGACTATACGTTATAGTTAAATTTCAAAGAGAGAAAGTTTTAAAAAAAGTTGTAAAAGGCAATACAATGACTATTTAACATCGTTTTTATCTAAACCGAATAAGAGAGTTGATTTCTAATTCATATTTACTGTTTTCTGTTATTATTCTGTAAAATATTTAACAGTATTGTAACATTCCTGTTTGTAATTAAATTTTTTATAGAACACGTTATCTCATAGTACTGGCAAATATTGTTTTTTAAACAGTATTTATTTATTTAAAAAAAATAAAGAAATGGCGTAGTTGGTAACTCGCTCGCTTCTCATCATGCCGTCGTGGGTTCGAATCCCACTCAGGCACGGCATATTTTCATACGGTACAAAAAAAAAATCATTTCGTTCTCCATTGTACACAGTTACACCCCAACGTCGTCACTAATGACTTGCAGTTGATGGGACGTTAAATAAATAAATAAATAAATAAAAATATTTGAAGTTGTTTACTTCTTTGCGCTAGATGTAACTCAATAATTAATTACTTCATAAAATTCTAGAGTAAGAAATTGTGAAGTTTGTGAAAACTTTTCGACACCCGGTTTCAAATAATATTTTAGCATCTAAGCCTAGGTTCGTTTAAGATCGACGTTTAATAAGTAATAAACACACGTATAAGAACTTATTACAAATTATCTATTGATAAATTTTTTTTTGTCTTCAGTCTCTCGACTGGTTTGATGCAGTTCTCCAAGCTGTTCTATCTTGCGCAAGTCGTTTCATATCTACATACCTGTAACACCCTACATCTTTTGTAATTTGCTTTATAATATATTCTAACCTTTACCTCCCCCTACAATTCATTCCCTCAATATTACCGTCCATTATTGATAGACCAACACCTGGATGTTTTAAGATATGGCCTACTACCCTATCCCTTCTTCTGGTAAGATGCTTCCATGTACTTCTTTTTTCATTCACTCGCCTAAGAACGTCTAAATTACTTATTTTGTCCACCCACCTAATCTTTAAAGTTTTCCTGTAACACCACATTTCAAAAGCTTGTATCCTCTTCCTTTCTACAGCACCTATCACCCACGTTTCACTCCCGTGTAATGCTGCACTTTAAACATTATGTTTTAAGAGGTTTTTCCAAATCTGTAAGTCAATGTTTGTAGACAGTAAGCTGCTTTTCATTTCAAAGGCTTTTCTAGCTTGAGCAATTCTACTTTTGATATCACTTGTGCTTCTACCATCCTTTGTTATTTTACTCCCTAGATAGCAGAATTCCCCAACGTCCTGTGTCTTTTCGTTGCCTACTTTTAAATTTCCCATTTTTTCTAAACCACTCTTGCTGCAGCACAACACGTTAGTTTTGTTCTTATTCATTTTCATGAAGTAATCCTTTCTCATGATCTCATCCATTCCATTTAAGATATCCTCTAGTACTTTCATTTTCTCGGCTAATACTAGTATATTATCAGCGAATCTCAGCATTTTTATTGTTTCTCTTAGAATTTTTATTCCTGCGTCACTTTTCCTTCACTTTATTTTATATTTTCCTTCACTTCATTTTATAGCCTCTTCTACGTACAAGGGAAAAAGTAGTGGTGACAATAACATCCTTGTATAGATTGCGAATTCGAAAAGCGTTTGTTGATATCTCTTGTAATTTCTGACTTTAGTTTTTTCACTTCCGGTTTTGGGCCATTTCTGGTCGAAACGGGAAATTCAAACCCGATGATATCTGTATCTACTCTTTAAGAGGAATCAAATAACTTTATTTTTGTTTCCAAATTCCTACGTTGATTTTTTTGACTTGCGGTTTTTGGCCACTTCCAGTCGAAACCCAATCCAGGCACACTAACTTTTTGTGTAGATTACGAATCTGAACACCGTTTTTTGCTATCTCTTGTAGTCTCTGACATCTGGGTGTGACGGACAAAACAAAATGATAGATGACAATTGTAAAAATTGCCATTAATTAAAGATTTGAAGATTGTTTACTTCTTCGCGCTGTAGATATTAACTCAATAATTAATTACTTTAGAATTCTAGTGTAAGAAATTATTAAGTTTGTGAAAAGTTGTCTATACCCGGGTTTCAAATAATATAGTAACACCTAAGGCTAGGTTCGTTCTGAATTGCAGCCGACATGCTGCAAAAAATTGCTTTCAAAAATATCGTTTTTTTTACTTTCTCTTGCCTATATGAATATATAGGAAGGAAAGTATTGTTTTCATGTCGATTTTTCGAAATCGAGTTTTCACCGGATCTATACGTTTTCAGACCCCCTGAACCCAAAAAACATGTTTTTAGCGATTGGTCTGTGTGTGTGTCTGTGTGTGAACAGAATATCTCAAGAACGGAACATCGTACGAACTTGAAACTTGAAACTTAAGTTACATACCACTACCGGACGCGACACGAACATTTTCATCAAAATCGGTCAACCGGAAGTAGTAGTTTATTCGTATAATTTTTCAGTTTTTTGCGATTTTCTCAAAAACTGGTCCTACGATTTTTTTTAAAATCGCCTATTTTACTCAATTTTTTATTCTGTACAAGATAGGGTAGGCGCCATGTTTGCTGAAATTCTCGGTGAGGCTGTTTTCACGTAAAAACGTTGTTTGTTTAAGATTACGGCTTTAATATAAATTTTAGCGCAAAAACTTATATAATAAAAGTTGTAGAGGATTTAAAAACCTACAACTTTTATTTCAAACATTTTTTTGTATAACGCTTAGTTTAGCGGTAATTTGCGATTTTCTGTTTTTTTTCTCACGAAAACGTGAGAAAAATCGATTTTTTTAACATTTCGGTCTTAGTATGCATTTTACGACAAAAGTGTATATAATTAAATTTATAGAAAATTAAAAGATCTACAACTTTTGTTTAGAGCATTTTTCTCTACAGAGCCTAGTTTAGCGTGAAAGCGTGATTTTCCGTATTTTTAAGCCAAACTGAGTTCGATTGTCATTTTGCGTCATTCACTCATGATGAAAATAAGGTTATGTTTTTGAGGTTAGTTTTTGTTCATTTCTAATGTTTTAATACTAATGTTAGGTTTATTGTTAATTATTTGCATTGGCAAGAGAAAGTTGTGTGAGTGTTTCACACCAGATTTTTATTTTTAGTTATCGGGAACTGTAAATTATTGACAACTACCCAATATGATCGCTGCGTTTCACTGTATTTTTGAAGTGGATTAGGCATGAGTTTGAACAGGGATCCCCAGTAGAGTTTATTAATAGATGGCTGTCAGCTGGTCACCATACAAAGTCGCTTGCCCAACCGGTGTTACTTATCAAATAATAGCGACTTTCTACCAGCTGACTGGCTGGGCTGGCCCGGAGGTCAAAAATATCTTAATTTATTTTTTGTATTATATAAAATTGGCTTTAAACGGGAAAAAAATAGCTAATAAAATGAAAGTTAATTTAAAATAAATTTATTCCAGTTCACATCTATTTCGTTTTCTAGAAATAAGATATAAAATGTATTTTCTATGCTGTATTGTGGTTGAACATATAATAAAGTTAGTTATTAATATTTTTATTCTATCTAAAATAAAAAAAGCATTAAAAATACATAATGTATTATATTTTTCAATTAATATTTTAATTAAATTGTATGAGGAATATTAATATTTGCAAACATCTAGTCAAGACATGGTGTTATCTTTGCTTTATAAATTAACATGCAATGTTCAATGGTTCATTTACCTTTAAAACTAATGTATTGGAGAACAAATAATAGGTACAAGAAACAAGAATAATAAAAACTGAGTGCTTGTTTACCAGAAATAGGAGGGGAGGAGTGAGAAAGAGGAGAAAAAGAGGGAGTGGGAAGACGTAATGTTTTAATAATAACTTTTATTAACAATGTTACATCCCATGATTATTAATGAACTGTGAATTTTTTTTTTTATTAGCGGAACTATTAACGTATGGTTTGGAATGCAGATTTATGTTAATTCGTTTTCATCTCGAAAATATTTGTTAAATACAGTATATTCTTGATTTACTGTGCTAAACTCTAGTCCAGCGGTTCCCAACCCGTGGTACGCGTACCCCTTGGGGGTACGCGACGAACCGGTTAGGGTACGCCGAAAATAAAGGGCAATGGCGGACGTTGTTTTTCTGAGTAACTTGGTGGGTTATTGTACTGACAAGCTTCATGCAAGCCCAGATCTAAGGCTTTATTTGTCTACATTTGAACCTGATTTCAAACAATTAAGTGCAACAAAACAGCCTCAAGGGTCACACTAAAAAAGAGTTCCGAAGACGTTTCCTGGACTAATAATTTAGTTTCAATACATCACAATTTTCAAGTTTAAAAGCA
Source organism: Catonia carolina (assembly GCA_035578175.1). Taxonomy (NCBI): domain Eukaryota; kingdom Metazoa; phylum Arthropoda; class Insecta; order Hemiptera; family Achilidae; genus Catonia; species Catonia carolina. Next base: position 51,291,444 of record JAQMRL010000006.1, on the reverse strand, counting down.
TTTTGTATTCGATGTGAGTTTTTTTCAAAGTTTAAAATTAATCTGTCTTGTCTTAGATTAGAAATACTATAATTATTATAACTCTGTCATTAGTAATTTGATGTAAAATTAAGACCATACAAGAAATGTTCAGTTTTCAATAAAATATCTATTTTAAATGCTTGTGTTAACTTTCATTTTCCTTAGTTTAAATTTATCTTAATTCGAACACATAATAAAACGTACAAGTGTAAGTTATATTTTGCAGTATTTAAAAACTAACCAACGTATACTCACAGAAAAATACCATTATGATTATAAAAAAATAAATTTACATTATGCAAAATATTTGGAAATAAATAAAAAACATATGAAAATATGCAAATTGATTAGAGATTAGCTATAGTGATTAAATAGTCCCTACTTAGTGAAGTATTGTAGTTACTGTGATGTTACATTTTTGGGGGTACAATTTTAGTTAAAGATTCACCAAGGGGTACGGGAGAAAAAAAGGTTGGGAACCGCTGCTCTAGTCGGATACTGACGTTAAATCCAAACTTGTAAAAATGTTGTGGGGAAATTTGTGTATTCGTGATCTTATGTTACTTCATTGGTGTCCGGACAGAGTTGGCAGAGAGGCGCAAAACTGGGTGTATGCTACCATTTCAAAAAACATTTTTTTAAAATTCATAAAATTTATTGTAAACGCACTTATATACATAATAGAAAAAATGGAGGCGTATAAATTTTGTCCAGCGAAATTTTCAGGTAGGCTACATGTAACCGTTAAAAATTTATTTCAAGTTTTTCTGGAAATTCCATTTTTCTGAAGTTTCTGATATATTTTCGTTTACACCGTGTATTTTGTAAGCGTGCCTATTAAATGTCAAGAAGGATAATGTAATGAATAAAGAAGAATTTTATTCACACGTTTGAGCAGGACGGGACGTTTTCTTTCAAAAAATTTAAAAATGTAAAATTTTTTCAAAGAAAACGTTATTTTACTTGAAATAAAACAGGTACGCTTACAAAATACACGACGGTGTAAACGAAATATAGTCTATCAAAAACTTCAGAAAAATGGAATTTTCAGAAAAACTTGAAATAAATTTTTATCAGTTTTCATGTAGCCTACGTGAAAATTTCACTGACCAAAAATTGTACACCTCCATTTTTTCAATTATGTAAGTGCATTTACAATAATTTTTACGTATTAGAAAAAAAATGTTTTTTTTTTTAATGATAGTGTACACCCAGTTTTGCGCCTCTTCGCCAACTTTCGTCTTTCCACAAACAAATAGTAATAAATATCTACAGTTGAGCCGTTCTTAGTTTGCTCCTACTGTCAACAAACAAAAGCCACCTACTACAGGGTGCACGCTAGAGTCTCCGAATTTACGGATGTTGTATTCCTATTAAGTTAACTATTTTTTAAATTGTAAGTACTTAAAGTACTAAAAACATCAGTCATGATATGATGTAGGCCTAAAAATTTCATTTAAAAAATACTTTTAAAAGTATTTTGTATATAAATACTTTTGAAAGTACGAGTATTTTGTTGTTACTTTATAATCAGCGTGTAAACATTTTGATATAATGCGCATGCTTAGTGACGTCATTATTTTTTTACATTAGGAGGAAACTAAGAGAGGCTGGACTGTACCTTCGACATAAATGGAAGATTCATTTGGACTTTTGTGGCCACCTTAGCTTAAACTGATTCCCATCACACTTTCTCCAGGCTTTGGACTAGCAAAATAATGCAATTATTTTAACCTGTTTAAAATCAATGTTAACGACTTTGCCTTTTGCTTATTTTTATCAATTTATATTTTATTTACAAAAGCTAAACCAGGTTCTGAATGTACGAGATAGCCTTGAGACAAAAATTTATGTCGCTGCTTTCCTCATATTTCTTTAGGGTCTATTCTGGAGTCCGGCTTCAGGTATGCCTTCTTCCTCCTCTTCCTTCCAGGGCTACAAAAATAGTTGTATTTCTTATCACATGATCAGCCTATCAAATGACTGAAACATTTAAGAACAGAAGAGGTAGAGGTGTAAAAGAAACTAATCAGAGTTATCTTCTCTGATAGTAATGTATTTTTAATACAGCGAGACCCTGTGGTGAATGAAGTGAAGGTATCATTTGCAAGGTAGAATATTTGTGTTTTTCAAAGGACCTGGTATGCTGATAAGCATACTTTTCAACTCAATGAGGAAGGCAATGATAAACCACCTCACTCCACGTTTTACTTCGTAAAACCTCTGAGAGATTCAAACCATCATTTCGGCTGATGACTTAAACAACAGCATTATAAAATTATATATGCAAATGTACAAAATATAATAATAGGCTAATGTTAGTAAAAAACTGACAAAACTAGGCTACGAATAAAACAATAAAAACACAATTAAAATAAAACAATTGTTTAATATTATATATTATGAAATCATACTCGTGTAAATAAACATATAAACTGTAATAAATAGATAAAAATAGTAATTAAATAATTTAAAAATTAGTCTTGAGTTACTTTCACCATTGTTTTAGTTAAAAATTAAAACGAAATAAACAGTAATTTTAGGCTAAATTTATTTGTGTTTAGGTATTAAGTGAAGAAGTAGTCTCCTTATATAGGATTATTTAATACATTGTATCGAGTAACTGGTGTGAGAAAATCACAAGAAACAAGGATTATTGCTTCACTGTTATAGAATGTACTGTAATATGAAGGCTTAAGTACTAAGTATGGCGTTATTACGTACAACACTTTTAAAATAAATACGGAGTACTGCAATGGACGTAATATGATAATTCTGTGAATTTTTAACTTAAATTTATATTCCCGTCATCTCAAAATCCTTTTTCTAAGTCTTTTGCTCTTCTTTCTAATGGATTCGTGCTAAAATAATGTTGTCAACTGGTAAATCCTTAAATATTTTAAGTCTTATATTTTATCATATAAAACTGTGTTTGGGTTCTCTGCTATGATTGAATATCTTTATTCCGAAGCCTGTGTAATCTGGATCAACCTTTGTCCGTTCATAGGAATCTCATGTCTTCCACTTGCAGTCTACTTTTATCTCTTGAACTGTAGTTTATATTTCTTTAGGGTTCCATAAGTACCCTGTTATGCCCATTACGGGTAGGTGGAGTGTTATATTAATTGCACTCCATTTGCAGGTACCTGGGTTACAAAAAATAGTTCTGTTTCTTATCACGTAGTCAGCCAATTATATGACTGAACTATTTAATAACAGAAGAGGTAGAGGTGTAAAAGATACTAGTCAGTGTTATTTCCTCTGAAAGTAATGAATTACACTATATAGTCATAAAGTCATGAGACTACGTGTCTCATGGCTGGTGGCAATTTTTAAAAAACCTTCCCTATGACTTATGGAAAAAACCATTAGTGATTTATGTAACTACTCTTTAAGAGGAATCGAAAGACACTATTTTTGTTTCCAAATTCTAACTTTTCTTGACTTCCGGTTTTGGGCAACTTCCAGTCGTAACCGGAACTTGTAACCCATTGATTTCTGTATCTACTCTTTAAGAGGAATCAAATGACAAAATTTTTTTCCCAAATTCCGACTTTGATTTCTTGACTTCCGGTCGAAACCGGAACTTATAATCCAATCCAGACCCAATATTTTGTTGTGGAGATTACAAATCTGAAAACCGTTCCTTGCTATCTCTTGTAGTTTCTGACTAATTTCTTTACTTCCGGTTTTGGGCAACACCCGGTCGAAACAGGAACTTCAAAGCCAATTTAGGCCCAATAACTTTTGTGCAGATTACGAATCCGAAAACTGTTTGTTTCTATCTTTTGTAGTTTCTGAAATCCGTGTGTGACGGACTGACAACAAAGGAAAATGATAGATGACAATTTAAAAATTTCCATCAATAGTACTTTTGTTGAGTAAAAAATATTTGAAAATTAAAAAAACTACTGTTAATACAGGTTTTACATTATTTTCTTTACTTCAGAAATCTACCTTTGAGACAATTAGGCCTCCTAACCGGTGAACTAAAACAGTCGGAAATGTTTAAAATAAAACACTTTGCTAAGTAGTAATTTTTAAGGGCGTAACCAGAACAACTCCTCCTTACTCTAATTCTATTATACTTAACTTAAACTTTATTTAAATAACTTCCCTACAATTTATTTAAACACCTTCTTTTAATCAAATTGCGTGTTTTATTTTTGTTCGTGTTATTGTTATTGTGTTTTATTTTATTTATTAAAGTAAAACTTATAATTGTTGTGTAACACCTTTGTTTACATGGAGTTGTGGGAAAAATATGTTTATATATGTTTTCTTTTGCTTTCTCTCTCTGTATTTATAATGGAGTGAGAAATTTATACTGCGGTGAAGCAACGTTTTCGATACCCGGATTTCAGTTGATCATTTTTTCTCCTCCCCATAACAGGCAGGTTGTTGTTTAGGTCATCAGCCAAAAAGCTGGCTTGAACCTGTAGAGGTTTTACTAAGTAAAACGAGGAGTGAGGTGGTTTACCTTTGCCTTCCTCACTGAATAGAAAAGTACGCTTACAGCATGCCGGGCCCTCTAAAAAGACCGTATTTTCCAGTCTGCAAATGACACCTTTACTTCATTCACCACAGGGTCTGGCTGTATAATGAAATCCATTACTTTCAGAGGAGATAACTCTGATTAGTGTCTTTTGCACCTCTACCTCTTCTGTTCTTAAATGATTCAGTCATTTAATTGGCTGACCATGTGATAAGAAACAGAACTATTTATTTTAGCCCAGCAACGAACAGATTGAGAGTAAATAATTTGACACTCCACCTGTCTGTTATGGGCAGACAGGTAAGGTGTCAAATTATTTACACTCAATCTGTTCGTTGTCCGGTTTTAATGAAAATATTCGTGTCGAGTCCTAACTTAAGTGCCAAGTTTGAACTTCGTCCGACGTTCTGTTCTTGAGATATTTCGTTCACCCCCACACACACGCGCGCGCGCGCGCGCACACACACACACACACACACACACACACACACACACCAATCGCTAATTGGGTTCGGGGGGTCTGAAACCTGTTAATCCGGTGAAAAATCGACGTGTAAACAATACTTTCCTTCCTAATTTCTTTTCTTTTTCTTTTTTTTTCTTAATTCATGTAGGCAAGAGAAAGTAAAAATTATCGACAAATCCCGTGCTGTTTTCCGTAATATTTATTTCATATTAAACTTATTTGGTCTTATTTTAATAATAAATTATCTATAAAGTCGCCTTTACATTGTTTTAATTCAGGCTACCGTTGAATTAAGTAGGTTAAAAATTTGATTACCTTAGTGAGAGAAAGGAAGTAAATCAAATAAAAATTATAAACAACTGGGCCTACCTAAGGAAGGTAGGCTAGTGGCATACCAAAGTGTCTTTATGTAGTAATAACATATTGTAATAGTAATTATAATATCGCTGTTCTAGTTGACATTTTTATGTCAATTGTCAAACGGTTAATGTAAATTATTGTATTATTATAGTTCGTGTCACGAATTATGATGCTTGATTATTTTAAAGTTTAATACTTGTAAAAAACTGTATGAATTGTTAGAATGTATGTCCTCACAGCGAGAAGTCCGTTACGTTTAAAGAACTGTATTTTAGAAACTACTGAACTAAACAGTTTGAAAGGTATACCAAATAAATAAGCTTGAAAAAAAATGTTTACCTTTAAGAAAATGTTTACCTTTACCTCCGCATTGGCGAAGTTGGTAACGTGCTCGCCTCTCATCATGCGGTCTTGGGTTCGAATCCCATTCAGGCACGGCATTTTTTCATACGTTACAAAAATCATTTCATCATTCACCGTCTGCATTAGCAGGAATTGCAGAACAGTCAGACGTTAAACAAAAAAAAAAACAAAAAAATTTAAGAAAACCTTTCATAATTTTTTTCTATTATTTATTTTGAATTATTTATGTACTTTTTTTGGAATCTATCTAGTAAAGTAGTTTAAAGTATAATCTTTCATGAAAAATGAAATTGTCTTGAAAAAATTTAGTATTTTTTCAAAACGGTACTTACTTTCCGAATACGCCTCGTACAATCACCTTATGTTTGTTATCGTTTTCATAATTTTTAATTAAGTTCAGCAGTGATAAATAAAAAATAAATGTAATACTTACTAAAGATTAAAATATGTTGAGAAAGTGTACCACTTATTCGAAAAGTAAATTTATCTGTTGACTAATAACAAAATCATTAGACATGAAAATTATGACAAAAGTCATTAGTCAACTTAACCCACTGCTTTGGTCAGAAACTCTCAGTCTAAGGACTAAAAGAATGATGAACGATGCCATCCTTAGAAGTGTTCTGATGTATGGCGCAGAAGCATGGGAGTTAACAAAAAGAAATAAAGATAGACTGAATGCAGTGGAAATGGACTTCCTGAGACGCAGCTGCAGGGTATCTAGGATAGGGCACATCAGAAATGAAGAAATAAGAAGAAGAATGAATCAACAGGAGTCAGTTGTTGAAGCAATAGAAAGTCGCCAACTGTTATGGTATGGACATGTAAAAAGAATGTCAGAAGCTAGATGGCCCAAGTTCATAATGGAATGGACACCTCAAGAAAGGAGAAAAAGGGGGCGCCCTCCTAGAAAATGGGAGCAAGACATTCAAAACGCCATGAATTTGAGGCAACTGGCTCCTGAAGATACACTGGATAGGGGCAAATGGAGGTTGAGATGCGAGAAACGGCCTGATGATGCTGTAAGAGACCTCGCTTAAGAAGAAGAAGAAATTTATCTGTATATGCTATATACGAAATTACAGCTTAACAAAGTAATCAGTATAAAATATTAAAAATTGAAAAAACTGAATGTTTACACCCCACGATTACCATTTAAATCACGCGTAACTCGCTACATTTATTAGTTATAATTAGTAGATTAATGTTGTAATGTTGATAATGCTATCATTTTAGTCTAATGAAATTATTTAGCATAAACTTTTTTTTGAAATAGTGTGTGAGATTCGAACTCACATCCTCTCAGAATATCAAAAGTAAAATATTACTTGACTACTTTACACGCCCGGCCAATGTTCAAACAACAATGAACGCGAAATTTTTTTCTTATGTAAGTACCGCGCTATATCGAAATTGAATAACATGTTTGCGTTTATTTATTAATAGTAATTGCTATTGTTATTATTGTTATCTCTTGTAGACTCATTTTTATTCTGTTTCCTAATGACTGGAGTAATAAAAGTAAGATTACACTCTTGTAATAAGATTAACGTTGACAGTACATTGTCTAATGTTAATTTCCCTATACGTCAGATTTGTTGGGAAGCACATATAAATTTTTTTCGTAAAAAGCATACTAAGGCCGCAATCTTAAAAAATCCCATTTTATACAATTTTGATGAAGATAAACAAAAAATTACTAATTGCTGCTAAACTAAGCTTAAGTTTAAGCTTAACTAAGCTGAAGTTACGCCAATTGTCTGGCTCTTAGGCAGTAGGTCTCAACTCTCCCTTGAAAATAAAGTACTCGTATACAAAGTAATACTAAAACCAGTTTGGACGTATGGGTTAGAGGAATGGGGTACAACTAGTTCATCAAATATAGAAATACTGCAGCGCTTTCAATCAAAATGCCTGAGACTAATCACTGCAGCCCTATGGTACGTAACCAATGAAATACTACACAATGACCTAAACCTGCCCTTCATAAAAGAAGAAATTAAACAACATAGCGAAAAACATTTACAAAAACTAGAAGACCATCAGAATCCATTAGCGATTAACCTCCTTGACAACAGCGAAGATACTCACAGACTGAAACGTTTTAAACCATTAGACTTATCTCTACGATTTTGTTTGCCATTTAAATGTTTTTCTTTTCCATTTCAACTCCTAATCATCATCATCATCTCATAATCGGCGTCGTTTTCATCTCTATCATCTTCATCTCCAACTTCAACAACTTGGTGTTTCGGGATGTTGATTCACGGTTCATCAAGTTTGATTTTGTATATACATATTTTTTTCTTCACAGTTTGGTCTTTTTCAAACACACTACTGAGTGTGGTTTGTGTTTTAATCCAAGGGTATTACTCAGATTTTCTCATATTTGCTTAAAGTTATCGTATTTATTAACTCATTGCAAAAGAAATACTACACTGTTACAAAAAACTAAGCTTTGTAAAAAGAAATGTTGGATTAACTATACTCTCTCAGGAATGGTCGGCCTGGGTCTGTACAGGACTTCACCTCATTTACACGTTATATATGCCATTCTCATATTATTGGATAATGGGGTTGCTTATTGTTCTAAATTGAACAGATTGTTAAGTACATTAAGAAACTAGAAGTTATTAGGCATTAAAAAAAGGATTTCATTGTTTACATTGGTAAGAAAAAGTCTGGTGAGTGTTTCACACCAGATTTTTACTCTAAATTTTTGGACAGTTAAAGTAATTTTTAATACTATCAGTTCCACTATTATTATTCTTGTTATATAAATATAATATATTTTTAATTAAATATAATTACCTACTTTTTAAAAATCTGATATAATTAGTTGACTGATACTTTTATGTTTACCGCATTCTTCTCATGAAAACTAGTTTTTTGTTATTATTAAAAACGAGCTTTGGTAATGTAAAGAAGGTCTTTGAACTACGGTATTTTACTTTAAAAGTTTGGGAATTATGCTTATTAGCAAATTCACTGTTCATTAACAGAGAACATTGCCTTTAAAATTTTTTAAATTTCCTTATCTTTTTGTTTCGGTTTAAATTTATTGTGGCTTTTGAAGTCTTGTCAGATTCCTTACATTTCGTATCTTAACTACTGTAAAATCAACGTAAATTGCTGAATTTTTTTTGTATTTTAAAATAATATTTAAAATTTGAATTTTTTAAGCATGAATTAAAATTTTTCTTTTATATTTTGTGACTGAAACAAAAGATTATTGTACGATAAGTTTGTTTATATTTTAACGAATCAGGAATTTCTCTTTAACAACATAGATATTTAGAGTTGAATTTCAAAAATTCCTAACGGATAATATAATCTTAATATCAACTAGCAAAGTATTTAAAAAATTTTGTCAATTACATTTTTTTAGTCGGTTTAATGTAAAAATTACTGAAGGTAAAAGTATTTTAGGGACAAGGTTAAACAAATTAGAACATCACGTTACGGCCCTGATAAATTTTCTTACAAAGTTTTACAAATTTTTTTTAATTATAGGATTTTCGTAATGCTGAAAATTACAACAAAAATTCATAATGAATGAATTTTGAATTCCTCTTCCCCTGTATAAATATTCAGGGTAGGAATTTATACAAGCAGATGGAGTGTTAAATGAGTTTTTATTAATTTTTTTGTTGAATGACGGTGCCTACGTAAGCCTTATATATTTTTCCAATGTCTGACTGTTTTGCAATTGCTGGTAATGCAGACGGTGAGAAGGATGATACATGAAGATGAGTGATGAAAAAATACCAGACCTGACCAGGAATCGAACCCGGGACCTCGGCAAGCCTTGATTTGTCTGCGTAGGTACTGATATAAGGTGATTTACTGATGAAAAAATGCCAGAAATGATCGGGAATCGAACCCGATCTATTAATTTTATACGAGATTTGCACTCGATCTGCTAATTTCAGAGCTACAAAAAATAGTTATGTTTCTTATCACGTGGTCAGCTAATTATATGACTGAAGTATTTAAGAACAGAAGAGTTAGAGGTGTAAAAGTGCACTAAACAGAGTTATCTCCTCTGAAAGTAATACATTTCATTATACAGTCAGACCTTGTGGTGAATGAAGTAAAGATGTCATTTCCTGGGTGGAAAGTAGATGCTTTTTAGAGGGCCTGGCATGCTGATAAGCATACTTTTCCACTCAGTGATGAAGGGATGATAAACCTGTCTTTCGATACTGATGGCCTAAACAACAACGATTGCCCAAAACAGGCTGGTGGAGTGTTAAATTATACACACGATCTGCTAGTTCCAGGGCTACAAAAAAGTTCTGTTTCTTATTACAAGGTCAGCCAATTATATGACTGAAGCATTTAAGAACAGATGAGTTAGAGTTGTAAAATTCACTAAACAGAGGTATGTCCTCTGAGCGAAATTAATTTCATTGTACAGTCAGACCGTGTAGTGAATGAAGTGAAGGTGTCATAGTGAGTGGAAAGTAGATGCTTTTCCGAGGGCCCGGCATGCTGATAAGTATATTTTTCCACTCTGCGAGTAAAGCAATTATAAACCACTTCACTCCTCGATTTACTTATTAAAGCCTCTAGAGGTTTGAACCAGTCTTTCGGTTAATGACCTAAACTACAAAATCTATTTATGTACGTATATAAACTGTTGTTGTTTAGGTCAACAGCCGAAAGGCTGGTTTGAACCTCTAGAGGTTTTACTAAGTAAAAACGAGGAGTAAGGTGGTTTACCATTGCCTTCCTCACTGAGTTGAAAGAGTATGCTTATCAGCATGCCAGGCCCTCCGAAAAGCACCCACTTTCCACCCTGCAAATGACACCTTCACTTCATTCACCACAGGGTCTGGCTGCATAGTGAAATTCATTACTCTCAGAGGAGATAACTCTGACTAGTGTCTTCTACACCTCTATCTCTTCTGTTCTTAAATAGTTTAGTCATACTCGTATAAGTGGCTGACTATGTGATAAGAAACAGAACTATTTTTTTTTAGCCCTGGACCAAACAGATAGAGTGCAATTAAAATAACACTCCACCTAATAACGCGTATATAAACGTTATATAACAGGTATATAAACTACGTATAACAAATGTCTAATACTACAGGGTGATTTTTTAGTCCTGTTACCCAATTGTTAATGTCTGGTAATATTTTTCTAAAAAAAATAAATTTTGTTTTGTGACACTAAGTTGGTAGCCCTACTCAACCAGTATGGATATGGCAGTGTGAGTTGATTCTCCTTGAGCTGTGTAAAATTTTGTGCATTTCCGGTCGTGCTACGAACAGAATGTCTTTTATCCTAAAACAATCTCTTGTTTAAATCTGGAGGCTGAAGCTCTAGAACTAATCGTATGTGATACGGATACAATTTCAATTTTTTAGCAGCTTTCTGAGCACTCGAACATGACAAATCAACATGCGAGGAAAGTTTTTGTAAACTTTTCCATGGAGAATTGAGCAATCTTGTTTTCACATTCTCTTAACGTCATCTGTCAAGAGAGTTGGTCGACCACTACGTTTTCTGCTGCAAACAATACCTGCCTCTAAAAATCAGTTAGTTAGCCTAGAAATTGACTAAAATAGAGTGGAGGAACACCAAAAAATTTAATTTGAAATGATTCTTTTACACTCGCATACGATTTTGTAGCAAAATATTGTTCAAGAATGAAAACCCGTTGTTCTAGGGTAAAAGACATTCTGTTCGTAACACAACTGGAAACAGCACAAAATTTTACGCAACTCAAGGAGAATCAACTCAAACTGTCGTATCTATACCGGTTGAGTAGGGCTACCAACTTTGTATCGCAAAACAAAATATCCCTTTCTTAGAAAAAAATTACCAGACATTAACAATTGGGTACAGGACTAAAAAATCACCCTGTATAATGTTTTTGATACGGCCTGTAGTAAATACAATATTGTTTTGTTTATGGTAAAATATTAGTATGTATTCTGGAATGTCGTATAATGGACCACCTACCTCCGTTTCTGTTGAATAATCAAGATGTACCGCTTAAATAATGTAGATACTGCAGTGCATTATTTACTTACAGTGTTGACCTAATACTGTCTAACAATTTTTCATTCTCTTTTACTAAAATGGAAATTTTGTTTTACTTTTCTATTTTTCTCATATTCGTTTCGGTTCCAACCGAAGACGACTTTTGAATTTTAAATTATTTGAATGTGATATTAGTATTAGTATTCTCGAATCGATTAAAATTTTTGTTATATATTTAACTAACCCACCGGATTGGTCTAATGGTAATATTTTTATAGTTTATTTAAAGTCGTATTAATAGCTTGATCATTTGTAACTACTTTGGATTTTTACATGTTAAACTTTCCAGATCCTAGGATCTACCTGGGATCTATACACTTGTGGGTAATCACTAACCCACTGGGACGGCTTTAATAATTTTTGTTTTTCATTTAAGATAACCCGTTTATAAAATGTTTCTCCATAGTAACACAAGTAACATTTTCTCAGCCTGTGGTAGAGATAATTGGCTGATTTTTTTTACACAGATTTGTTGGACTGTGATACACATTTTAACATGAGGGTTTGTTAAACTAACTTTTAGTTCATTAAAAAAAAAAATGTTTTTTTGGCAATGTCATTAATTTCCAAATATTAACCTATTTGTGACTATAAAATCTGTTTGAGCTAGTGTTTTATTAAACTATAGGGTGATTCAAAAAGAGCGCCGGTTTTGATATATCAAATTAAGAGATTTATTTTATTGAAAAACTGAAAATAAATACATCAACAAGTTCATCTTACCTTCCGATTTTATGTATGAAAAATGATGTCATGCGTGTGTCCTCCTCTACTGCGCTGGCACGCATCAACTCTGTCCATGAAATTGGATATTACTGCACGACAAGTTTCGACTATGTGGGACAAGTTTCCGTATGTGGGGTTTTCTAAACCCCACATACGGCAGTTCTGTTTATTAACAAAACCGTTTAAGTGGAAGTGCGCCTCATCACTGAAAATGATTTTGTTTGCGAAGGTGTCATCATCCTGCCGTTTTCTCAATACCCAGTCAACAAACTGTCGTCTCTTCTGGTGGTCTGCCACTTTCAAATGTTGCGTCAACTGAATTTTATACGGGTGATATTGGAGATCGTACCGAAGAATTCTCGTACAGAAGAACATCTTAAACCCAATTGTTGAGAACGGCGACGTATTGATTTTGCTGGGCTAACAGCCACACTGTCACGAACCAACGCAACGTTCTGCTCAGTTCGGCCAGAACGACGACGTCCAGAACTTTTAAGGTCGACTGTTGAACCCGTCTCAAAAAACTTTTTCATGAGCCTGCGAACTGTTGATTCATTCGGTGCTTCATACGTCCTAGAGTACCGCGAAGTCGCCTGACAGTAGCCGCATAACTCTCTCCACTCTGGTAAAATGTTTTGACGATTAACACTCGTTGCGCAATAGTAAACTTCTCCATGGTTAGACAGAGACTGCGAGAGTATTACACTGCGAACAAGAGAAACTACAACTGAATCGTCAATCGGAATGTTCTCCGAAATAGAAATGAGGTCAAACAATGTTGCCAACCGATAAACAAAAATTTACCAGCCGTTTAAAAACCGGCGCTCTTTTTGAATCACCCTATACTATGTCAAGATGTGTATTTATTCCTTTGCTATTAATGTACCCTGAAAATCTCAAGTCAATATCTCAAACCGTTTTTGAGAAAATGTTCCTTTTGTATGAAAAAAACTTAATTTTCGGGAAACGAATAAATGAAAGAAACAAACAACAATTTCACTCTTGAGAAAAAATCAGCTGTAAAATAAATAAGAAATCAAGACAAATAATAGGACTACCAACAATATTTATAAAATGTTACCTTTCTATTAAAAAACAAAACAAATTTCTAAACAAAAATGATCAAAAGTTATCAAACTTAAATTTTAGTTAGGTCTTTGAAAAACAGTAATGGTGTTTATTTTAAAAAATCAATAAAAAATATAAAACCTTATCAAAAGGTCACTTATTGTGCATCAGCTTATTCGAAAAATCGAAGTAGAATGAAATGAACAAAAAATAAATGGTGAATTTTTTTTTATTGAGAACCGGGTTCCCTTAACACTGCTGAAAATTCTTTTTAAAAGTTTGATGTAAAGTGCCATTTAATTTGAATAAGGGTGTACAAAAAGTGCCATTATATACAAAAAGCCCTTATTTCGAAAACTTGCAGGCGTAATCCTGTTATTGCCGACCAAAATTTCAACGTTACAGAAAAATAAAATTTTCCGTTAAAAATTAATTTTAATTGGTTTTATAAAAAAACCGTTTTAACACTAAAAATATTCAAAATAGGTTTTTTTAGTTTTATAAAGTCGCATCGACAGCTTGGTCATTAGCAACTACTGTGGGTTTTCTTACTTTAACGGTGGTTTTAACGTGTTAAAAATTTTAGACTAGCCTGGAATCGAACCTAGGACCTTTCGCTTTGTAGGCTAGCGCGCTATTCACTACGCCACGGAGGCGGTTTCAAAATATATTATTCCATTAATTTTTGTTTAAAATTTTTTTGAAAATGTTCGGTTATTCGGACGTAGTTACTTTATTCATAACTTACGGACGTCCAGTAAACCGGATGTTTAACTAAAAAAATATCGACGTCCTGTTTTTTGGACGTTGGTACTGAAAGGGTTAAGTTTTAATATATTATAATTTATGTACAATATATTTTTCAAAAATATGTTTATTTTATAATTCAATTATATATATTCAGTTGGTTTTGTACTAAATGTAATTTTGAGTAAATTGATTTAATAGCATTGAAAGGGTATTGTAAATTAATCTTTTGTTCTGAAATACAATATTAGTACCTTATTAGGTAGTAAAAAGAAAGTTATTTTTTATAATTGTTAGTATTATACACTAATAGTGTTTCCGAATAAGGAGTAGGGGTGTTGCCCTTGTTCCATTTAAAGTACATTACAAGTACGTATCTAGGTACACACGTTTACACTTTTTTCAATACATGTTACACTCTTGTAGTTAAGTTATAAATACATCTATTATTTAACTATTGCAGAATCAGGAATTTAATAATATTAATTAATTGTATTAATTACATGGAAAAAAATATAATTTCAACATTTCCGTAAAAAAAAAATATCTGGTGTGAAACACTCACACAACTTTCTCTTGCCAATATAAATAATTAACAATAAACCTAATATTAGTAATAAAACATTAGACATAAACAAAAAAACTAACCTTAATAAACATAACCTAATTTTAATCATGAGTGAAAGACGCAAAATGAAAATCAACCTCAGTTTGGCTTCAAAATACAGAAAATCACTCTTTCACGCTAAACTAGGCTCTGTAGAGAAAAATGTTTTAAATAAAAGTTGCAGATCTTTTAATTTTCTATAAATTTGATTATATACACTTTTATTATAAAATGCATACTAAGGCCGAAATCTTAAAAAAATCAATTTTTCACACATTTTCGTGAGAAAAAAAACAGAAAATCGCAAATTACCGCTAAACTAAGCGTTATACAAAAAATTGTTGGAAATAAAAGTTGTAGAATTTTCAATTCTCTACAACTTTTATAATATAAAGTTTTGCGCTAAAATGCATATTAAAGCTGTAATCTTAAAAAAACAACGTTTTTACGTGAAAACAGCCTCACCCAGAATTTCAGCAAACATGACGCCTACCCTATCTTGTAGAGAATAAAAAATTGAGTAAACCAGGCGATTTTGAAAAAAATCGTAGGACCGGTTTTTGAGAAAATCGCAAAAAAGTGAAAAATTACACGAATAAACTACGACTTCCGGTTGACCGATTTTGATGAAAATGTTCGTGTCGAGTCCGGTAGTGGTATGTAACTTAAGTTTCAAGTTTCAAGTTCGTACGATGTTCCGTTCTTGAGATATTCTGTTCACACACACGCACACACACACACACACACACACACACACACACACACACACACACAGACACCAATCGCTAAAAACATGTTTTTTGGGTTCAGGGGGTCTGAAAACGTATAGATCCGGTGAAAACTCGATTTCGAAAAATCGACATGAAAACAATACTTTCCTTCCTATATATTTATATAGGCAAGAGAAAGTAATAAAAGATAATGAATGTCTTTTTTTTGTATCCGAGGCGGCAAGAAAAACTCATGTTCACTCCCTCACGATGGCGGGGGGGAAGTAGTGTTGGACTCAATTGAGGCGTCCTCGTCCAGCCCCAAGGAGACCGCAACAGCCTACCAACCCAAAACCCGCCGCCTGGCCACTTGATCCGACATCAGCAAAAAACCCTCCACCTCCCTCGGTACTGTTTACATAATACAGGGTGATTGTAAATGAAATAGACAGTTTCGATAGCTTACAGAAAATTTATTTTTGAAAAGTTAAGGTAATTACTTACATGATTATAAGAAGAATTCATTAAGTTTTTATTGAAAATATTTACAGATGTTGAGTGTGCGCACCATTTGTAACACGACAGATATCAACACAGTAGTCGAATTCTTCCCACACACGATTAAGCATATCAAGATATAAAGTGGCAAGAGCATTTGCGATACGTTGTTTTAGATCATCGATATCTACAAGAAGCGGTGGTGCAAAAACTTAGTCTTTTACATAACCCCATAAGAAAAAGTCGCAGGGCGTTAAGTCTGGACTTCGAGGTGGCCACAGCGTAAACACAATGTTTTCGTCACTTGCAGGGCCGATCCATGGTCTAGGAAGACGTTCATCAAGATAATTTGACCTGTAAGTGCCAGTGATGCGGAGCTCCATCTTGTACAAAAATGAAGTTATCTTCCTGGAGTTGAGACACTAACCATTCGTTTAACATGTCCAGATAAATTACTCCGGTTACTGACACTTCGTGAAAGAAGCGGCATTTGAGTAGCGGCCATTTGCTAGACTGGTCGTTGTAACAACAGCCAACAACAAAATGCTAACAACAGTTGTACCAACATAAACTTTAAAAAATTCCCTACAAACTTATGTCATTTACTATATTCAAATACACCAGTTTGATGTTTAAGAAGCTGTAGAAAGTGTCTATTTCATTTATAATCACCCTGTATAATGCTACAAGAAAAATGTCGGGTTAAAAAATTTTCACTCTATCAGTGGGGCGCGTGGAAGGGAACCGTAGCCTAATTACCCTCTCGCTGTCACTGACCAACACTCAAATGAATGTTATTTATTGGTAAACATCAAAATGCAATTATTTAGGTTGTGACATAGGATTTGAACAAGATTTGGATATAGAGAAGGAAGTTTGAAAATTCCAAGCAATGTGCGGAAATATTAGCAGAACCTTAGGAAGGAAAACAAGGAAAGAAATTTAATACAAAATTTTTCAAGGTGATGGCTGGCCCAGTCCTACTCTATGGAAGTGAATAGTGGATTAGTACCAGACCACAGGAGAGTAGAGTACAGGCGGCAGATATGCGATTCCTGCGAAGAACAAAAAGGTGCAATCGTAGGGACCAACTAAGAAATGAGGACATAAGAACGGAACTGGATGTTTACAACCTGAATGGGAAGATTAGAGAATATCTTATCTTTTACGAGTCTTAAAAGGTACAATGAGATAGAATTACTTAGCAGATTTGAACAAATTAGCTTAATATTTACAAATTTATGTATATATTTTTATTTCTTTCTCTTGCCTTGTATGAATATATAGGAAAGGAGAGTATTGTTTTGATATCAGATTTTTCAAAATTGAGTTTTCACTGGATATACATGTTTTCCAGGCCTCCTGAACCCAAAAAACATGTTTTTAGCGATTGGTCTGTGTTAGAACTAAAAAAACTCAACAACGGAACATCGTACGAAGTTGAAACTTGAAACTTAAGTTACGTACTACTAGAGGACCCGACACGAACATTTTCATTAAAATCGGTCAACCGGAAGTATTATTTTATTCGTGTAATGTTTTACTTTTTTACGATTATTTTAAAAATCGCCTTATTTACTACATTTTTTATGCTCACAAGATACGGTAGGTGCCATGTCTGCTGAAATTCTTGGGGAGGCTATGCTCTCGTAGACAATTTTTTTAAGATTTCGGCCTTAATATGCATTTTATGGCAAAAAAGTATAATCAAAGTTGTAGAAAATCTAAAAATCTACAACTTTTATTTAAAACATTTTTTTGTATAACACTTAGTTAAGCGGTAATTAGCGATTTTCTGTTTTTTTTTTCATGAAAACCTGTAAAAAATGAATTTTTTAAGATTTCGGCTTTAGTATGCATTTAACGATACAAGCGTACATACTCAAATTTATAGAAAATTAAAAGATCTATAATTTTTTTATTAAGAAATTTTCTCTGTAGAGCCCCTAATTTAAGTCAAAGAGTGATTTTCCGTATTATTAAACCAAACTAAGGTTGGTTTTCATTTTGCATCATTCACTCATGATTAAAATAAGGTTGTGTGTTTGAGGTTTGTTTTTTTCCTAATGTTTTTTACTAATGTTAGGTTATTATGGTTCTTTATTTGCATTGGCAAGAGAATGTCGTGTGTGTGTTTCATACGAGATTTTTCTGAAAAAGAACAGATTATAATTTTGTTGATTTTGATAAAAAAAATTAGTTAAATGCAGATTTAGTTACAGTTGTCATTTTAACAATTAAGACATTTCTAAGAATGTCAGTGTTATTGAAATATACCTGTGGAAGTTGAAGAAGAAAGGTGAACTTTTTGAAAGCAAGTCCAGTTTCTGAAATTCCGCGGAAGAGTTAACATAGGAATTCCTATATAAACTGATCGATGAACACAACTGATATCTGAGGATATCCTAAGAAAAAGAAACCAGTTCCAAACTATCAACTTATTGAAAGTTTACTCTCACTTCAATCAATTAGTACTAAAATATATTGTACTCCCTCTCTCTCATCTGTCTCTTTCTAACTCATTCTTCACCCACTCTTTCTGGTCAGCTAATCAGTATTATTTCCCTTTCGTTTTTTTATATCTACTATGCATCTGGTTTATTTATTAATCCTTAATCTATCCTGGATTATCCTTTCACTTTTGAACCGATCAAAATGATCACTTCGTATTTGGATTTATGAAGAAAGTATGATTCTATTTGTAAATAGGCATACTTGCTTCAGGGTGTTTAATACAAACTGAAAGTCACCAGTAATACGGTTGTTTTGTTGCAACTGAACTTCGTTACAGAAGTAGCCTACTGCTTTTAGAAGTTATCTACTGTAAATTTATTACCCTTAGAGAAAATAACTCTTATCAGATCGGTTTCATAATAATTATATACGCCCGAGTTTGAACCCTTGCACCTCCAAAACGATGAGTAACATAGTTTACATTAAAATTTAGGTCTTTTGTTCTGCGTTTACCTACATTTCAGCCGTCCTTAGTTTGCTCCTACTGTCAACAAACCAAAGCCAGCTACTACAGGGTGCACGCTAGGGTCCACCACTTTATGGATGTCGTTTTCCTATAAAGTTGTAGAAAATTTAAAATCCTACAACTTTTATTTTTAACATTTTTTCGTATAACGCTTTGTTTAGCGGTAATTAGCGATTTTCGGTTTTTTTCTCACGAAAATGTGTAAAACATCAATTTTTTAACGATTTCAGCCTTATTGTGCATTTTACGACAAAAAAGTATAATAAAATTTATAGGAAATTAAAAGATATATAAGCCTACAACTTTTATTTAAAGCATTTTTCTCTACGAGCCTAGTTTAGCGTGAAAGAGTGATTTCCCGTATTTTAAAGCCAAACTGAGGTTGATTTTCATTTTGCGTCTTTCACTTATGATTAAAATTAGGTTATGTTTATTAAGGTTAGTTTTTTTGTTTATTTCTAATGTTTTATTACTAATGTTAGGTTTATTGTTAATTATTTGCATTGGCAAGAGAGAGTTGTGTGAGTGTTTCACACCAGATTTTTGTACCTCTAGAACTAGCAGATCGAGTGCAAGTAATTTAACACTCCACCTGCCTGTTTGGGCAAAGAAATAGTTAAGAACATATTTTCTTTAAGTCAGCAGTTTTAAAACTCATTTAAGTTGTCAGCAAAAAAATAAAGAATTCCATTTTTGAAATTCAGCACGCGTTACTCTGTGTGTATTTTTATTAGAACATTAACCTGTACTTAGAATTGCAATTATTTAATGTACTGGTTTAACTATTTTAATCTTTTTATTTAATGACTGCATTCCTTTTACTGTAAAATTAAACTGTAACATTTAGACCTGATAATGCATTGCGTAATTTATTGTAGTTATATTAAATTACCCAGAATTCATTACAATGTGTTTTTTTCTTTTGTTTTAATTAACCAACTAGTCATATATGGAAAATCTATGTTTAAGTGTTTCATTTAAAAGGCAACTGACATAAAATTAATTGCAACCTAAGGAATTCTTACCAAATTCAGATTCAATAGAATGTGTTTCTTTGTTTTCCTTTTCTGTTTATTAAAGAAAATACTTATTAGATAAAATGTTCATTGTCAGAAGTATTTTAGGTACTATTATTGTGGCATTTACATCATCATAGAAGCACAAGTGTTATCAAAAGTAAAATTGCTCTAGCTAGAAAATCCTTTGAAATGAAAAGCAGCTTACTGAATACAAACATTGATTTACAGAAGAGGAAAAATTTCTTAAAACATTATGTTTGGAGTGTAGCTTTATACGGGAGTAAAACGTGGGTGATAGGAGCTGTAGAAAAGAAGAGGATAGAAATGTGGTGTTATAGGAAAATGTTAAAGATTAGGTGGGTGGACAAAATAAGTAATTTAGAGGTTCTTAGGCGAGTGGATGAAAGAAGAAGTATATGGAAGCATCTTACCAGAAGAAGAGATAGGCTAATGGGGCATATCTTAAGACATCCAAATATTGGTCTATCAATAATGAAGGGTAATACTGAGGGAGTGAATTGTAGGGGGAGGCAAAGGTTAGAATATATAAAGCAAATTACAAAAGATATAGTGTGTTACATGTATGTAGATATGAAACGACTTGCGCAAGATAGAAAGCTTGGAGAACTGCATCAAACCAGTCTGGAGACTGATGATAAAAAAATTTTATATTAAACAATACGGATTAAACCTCCTGGACCGTTCCAGCTTCAAACTTAGTGGTATTCTATGTACATGGTTTTAGTCACTAATTTAGCGACTTTAATGTGTGTACCAGTTATATGACTGAAACATTTAAGAACAGAAGAGGCAGAGGTGTTAAATACACTAGTCAGAGTTATCTCCTCTGACAGTAATAAATTTTATTATACAGCCAGTCCCTGTGGTAAATTGCAATTACTGTGGTAAATTCATTTACAGGATGGAAAGTAGATGCTTTTCAGAGGGCCTGGCATGCTGATAAGTATAACTTTTCACTCAGTCTTCTTCTTCTTCTTCTTCTTCTTCTTCTTCTTCTTCTTCTTCTTCTTCTTCTTCTTCTTACTATCAAGGATTAGGCATAAGCCTGTTCCGAACTCCCAAACCATCCTGCACGTCTACAGAAACACGAGACATTCCAACCCGTACATCTCGACTACTGCCATCTTCTTCGAGGTCTTCCCACCTCCCTTCTTCCAACTGGAACATATTCCGTCACTTTTAGAGGTATTCTCTCCTCTGGCATCCATTCCAAATGTTGCCTCTATTGATTCCAGTACTCCTCCACTTTTTCATTCAAGCTAAATACACCCAACTCGGATCTAATTTCTTCGTTATATATTAGATCCAGCCTCGAGCAGCCCTTCACCCTTCTTAAAAACGAAAGAGGAAGGAAATGAGGAGGAAAAAAGGAAGAGGAAGGAAATTTCCACTCAGTGAGGAAGGAAATGGTAAACCACCCTCACTCCTCGTTTCGTAGTAGAACTTCTAGAGGTTCAAACCAGCCTTTCAGCTGATGATGTCATCAGCTGAAAGGCTTATGATGTTGATTATGTCATCAGATTTTTTTTGTTTAACCAAAAAAAAGCTGATTACATAAACAACAACATGTTCATTTTCTAACTTAGTGCAATTATTTTTCGTACACCTAAATAAGCTTTTGCAAAAAATTATATTTTAACTTGCCTTTATCTTTATTTGGTTTTGTGAATAATAAAACGAGAGACGAATAGGTTGTTCCCCCACGTTTAAAACTAATGTATATTCTTCTTTTCTTTGTAATGCCCTTAAAAGATCACAGATCTCTTTCGTGAGGTTTGTAGCTGCGTCCGATGTTATAATCAATCTATTTTATCTAGATTTTGCTTTTCCAGTACATGTATATGCTCTTGTAACAACATTCTCGATATGGTTATTTGCAACAGCAGACCTGAGTTGACTAGTCTTCTAACCTCAGAAACTAGTATTTTGTCTTTTGTAGTACTTATATATATTGAATTATTTCTAACTGTAATAACGGTTTTAGAATGTTTTAATCGCTAATCCAATGCAGCTGGCAAAGTAAATTAAATCCTTTTGATCTGATTGTACCAAGGTTACGAAATAGTTCTGTTTTTTACTTTCTCTTGCCTATATGAATATATAGGAAAAAGCGTATTGTTTTCATGTCGATTTTTCGAAATTGAGTTTATTCCGGATCTCCACGTTTTCAGACCCCCTGAACCCAAAAAACATGTTTTTAGCGATTAGTGTGTGTGTGTGTGTGCGCGCGCGCGCGCGCGCGCGCGCGTGTGAACAGAATATGTCAAGAACGGAACATCGTACGAACTTGAAACTTAAGTTAGACACCACTAGAGGACCCGACACGAACATTTTCATCAAAACCGGTCAACCGGACGTAGTAGTTTATTCGTATAATTTTTCACATTTTTTCCGATTTTCTCAAAAACGGCTCCTACGGTTTTTTTAAATCACCTCATTTACTAAATGTTTTATGCTTTACAAGATAGGGTAGGCGCCATGTCTGCTGAAATTTTTGGGGAGTTGTTTTCGCGTAAAAAAATTGTTTTTTTAAGATAGCGACTTGAATATGAATTTTAGCGCAAAAATTTGTATAATAAAAGTTGTAGAGAATTTAAAATCCTAAAACTTTTATTTCAAACATTTTTTTATAACGCTTATTTTAGCGGTAATTAGCGATTTTCTGATTTTTCTCCCGAAAACTTGTAAAAACATTGATTTTTTTTAAGATTTTAGCCTTAGTATGCATTTTACGACAAAAGTGTAAATCATAAAATTTATAGGAGATTAAGGGATCTACAAGTTTTAATTAGAACATTTTTCTCTACAGAGTCTAGTATAGCGTGAAATAGTGATTTTCCGTATTCTTAAGCCAAACTGAGGTTGATTTTCATTTTGCGTCTTTCAGTCATGACTCATGATTAAAATAAGGTTATATTTTTTAAGGTTAGTTTTTTGTTTATTTCTAATGTTTTATTGCTAATGTTAGATTACAGTTCAGCCGTTGTTAGTTTGCTCCTACTGTCAACAAACAAAAGCCACCTACTACAGGGTGCACGCTAGAGTATACGAATTTACGGATGTCGTATTCCTATTAAGTTAACTATTTTTTAAATTATAAGTACTTTAACTAAAAACATCAGTCATGTTATGATACAGGCCTAACAATTTCATTTATAAAAAAAATTTAAAAGAATTTGTATTTTAATACTTTTGAAAGTATATTGTTATTACTTTTTTAATCAGCGTGTACTCATTTTGATTTAATGCGCTTGCTCAGTGACGTTATTATTTGTTTACATTAGGAGTAAACTAAGAGAGGCTGGACTTTATATTGTTAATTATTTGTATTGGCAAGAGAAAGTCGTGTGAGTGTTTCACACCAGATGTTTTTTTTTCTTTATATTATTCGTACGGATAATTGAAAAAATTTGTCAGAAATTTATAAGTTTCGTTCATTTTCTGATTATCCGAATAATTCGGATCATCGGCTCTCTACGGCATAGGGTGAAAAAGTAGGTGGCAGGCCATCTTTTTCGTCGTTGCCCAAAACAACTGTATATGAAGAAAATTCAATTAAAAAACTTTCTGATCTACAACTGATTTATTATATTGAAATTGTCATGAAACTGATTTATCTAAATCAAACCTCGTGTGTAACTTGTTAATAAGAGTTTTTAAGATATAAAAGCGAATAATTTTTATTACTTTTCCTTAGTGTTATAAAATAACCTTGGCATGAAAATTAACTGTTATTAGAAAACCACTAACTGTAATAATAATAGAAAATAAGACAACTTATTAATTACTTAAGTAAAAAAAAATCAGTCTTTTCTATGCTGTATTACGGTAGCTTAATAAAATGAATAAATTTACAATTAAGAAACTCGGTAATGTTCTAAACTAATAATATTCTAATTAATATTAGTAAGTATATTAGTAAGTAATATAAGTAACAAAACTGGAAGGATCATGTGGAGCGCATGGAGGATGGAAGAATTCCCAGGGCAGTCATCTCCTATCAGCCAGTAGGAAAGAGAAGTGTGGGCAGGCCTCGTAAGAGATGGAATTGATTAATAAGGGAGTTTGCAGTCGGAACAGGCAATGTGCCTAATCCATGAAGGAAGACGACGACGACGACGAAGTATATTTATCTATCTTCAACTAAAACGCAGTATTGTTGATAGTCTATTTTATGTAATATTAAGATTGCATTGTCACGTTAAAGTCTTGGATTTGAATACTGGTATGGATTCAGAAAAAAATCACTATTTTCAAAGATTAAAACGGATACAGTTTTAAGCAATAAATTTTTAACAAATTTGTGAACGGAGTGGAAGTAAAATGTGTAACTTAAATTTTTTACCGAACTTTGACAGATTTCTCAAAAAACTATGTCTGTATATTGTATTTAATTCACAGTTGAAGATCATCCTCTGTCTCCTGCACAACCCACACGTCATCCGTAAACAAAAGTGCATTCAAATAACTAACTGTCATTTAACTTAATAGCAGGACTAACACTGAGTTTCCACATTTAAAAAATATTATCAATAAAAAAAATTAAATAATGTAGGTGATAGACTACACCCTTGTCGTACACCTTGGTTAATTATTAATTTTTCTTGGCGTTTTGTCCCCGTATTTGTAGCTATCCTTATATTGGCATCTTCTTCTTAAAGTGCCCTCTCCGACCGGAGTTTGGCAATCATTATGGCTATTCGGTTTTTGGACACCGCAGCTCTCAACAGCTGAGGTACAACGAAGATTCTTCTTTGATCCACCGGGTTGGTCTAGAGGTAGAGTCGTCGCCAAAATCAGCTGTTTAACAACTGATTTTTGGAGACTAAGGTTCCTGGTTCAAATCCTAGTAAAGGTAGTTACTTTTATACGGATTTGAATGCTAGACAATGGTTACCGGTGTACTTTGATGGTTGAAGTTCAATTAACCATACTTTCTCAGGAATGGTCGGCCTGAGTCTGTTCAAGACTACACCTCATTTACACGTCTTACATAATCATCCTCATCTCATTGGGTCATTGGGTTGCTTATTTTTCTGAATTGAACAGATTGCAACGTACATACATTAGGGATTTAAAAAAAATAAAATAAAATAAAAGATTCTTCAAGCAAAAAATTTATTCTTCTTCCCACATCTCTCTATATTGGCATAGAGACTTTTAACTGCACACCAAGTGAGAGGGTATCCCAATTCTGTCATAATGTCCTTAATTTTTAATGAGGTTGATTTTGTTTAAAATTATAAAATAATAGTTATAATGTCCTAATTAGTTTTAAGCAATATAAAAATTTCCATAAATCCTAAAGACGTTCAATATTGACCACGATTTTTACTTCCTCTTGCCTATATGAATATATAGGAGCAAAAGTATTTTTTTCATGTCAATTTTTCAAAATTGAGTTTTCACCGGATGTACACGTTTTCGACCCCCTGAACCCAAACAACATGTTTTTAGCGATGTGTGTGTGTGTACAGAATATCTCAAGAACGGAACATGATATGAACTTGAAACTTAAATTAGATACGTACCACTAGACGACTCGACACGAACATTTTCATAAAAATCGGTCAACTGGAAGTAGTAGTTTATTCTTGTCATTTTTCACTTTTTGCGATTTTCTCAAAAACGGCTTCTACGATTTTTTTAAAAATCGCCACGTTTACTTAATTTTTAATGCTTTACAAGATAGAGTAGGGGTCATGTCTGCTGAAATTTTTGGTGAGGCTTTCTCGTAAAAAAATTGTTATTTTAAGATTGCGACTTTAATATGCATTTTAGTGCAAAAATGTAGCAATATAATAAAAGTTGTAGACAATTTAAAAAACTTCAACTTTTATCTCAAACATTGTTTTTGTTTAAACGCTTAGTTAAGCGGTAATTAGCGATTTTCTATTTTTTTCTCACGAAAACGTGTAAAAAATCGATTTTTTTTGAAGATTTCACCCTTATTATGCATTTTACGTCAAAAAGTATAATCAAATTTATAGGACATTAAAAAATCTACAACTTTTATTTAAAGCATTTTCTCTACAGAGCCTAGTTTAGCGTGAAAGAGTGATTTTCCGTATTTTTAAGCCAAACTGAGGTTTGTAATTTTTCATTTAGCGTCTCTCATTCATGATTAAAATAAGGTTATGTTTATTGAGGTTAGTTTTTTGTTAAGTTCTAACGTTTTATTACTAATGTTAGGTTATATTATTCATTATTTGCATTGGCAAGAGAAAGTCGTGTGAGTGTTTCCACCAGATTTTTTTTTTTTTTTTTTAATTGTAAAATGATAGTTATTATGTCCTAATTAGTTTTAAGCAATATAAAAATTTCCATAAATCCTAAAGACGTTCATTATTGATCACGATTTTTTGTTTTGTACCTAACATGCGATGAACTAGATTGTGATCTATTAGTAAATCACTCTTAACAATTTATAAGTCACGTCTGATGAACAGCGCTGCGTTGGTTTGTTTCGTAAT
The DNA here is from genome assembly GCA_035578175.1 of Catonia carolina. Lineage (NCBI taxonomy): Eukaryota > Metazoa > Arthropoda > Insecta > Hemiptera > Achilidae > Catonia > Catonia carolina. The sequence continues at coordinate 51,264,836 of JAQMRL010000006.1, read as the reverse complement.
ATACTTTTACACCTAGGTACGTTTATGAATAAAATTATTGTATAGGCTACGGATTAGAAATCAAAAGTAATAAACGTTCAGATCTCTATCTACTTTCAACGTGCTTCTTCTCCAAATAAAATCTATTATCGTTTGATAACGAGGAGTGGAATTTCTATTTGACAAATTACCATCAACTAGTCAAGAACGTTTACAATCTCTATTGAGGTTATTGATCTGTAATCCCAATGTTCTTTTTGTATTTGTACCTGAATCAATGGCTGCCCATAATAGACAGGTGGAGAGTCAAATTATTTACTCTCAATCTGTTCATTGCTGGGCTAAAATAAATAGTTCTGTTTCTTATCACATGGTCAGCCAATTAAATGATTGAATCATTTAAGAACAGAAGAGGTAAAGGTATAAAAGACACTAATCAGAGTTATCTCCTCTGAAAGTAATGGATTTCATTATACAGCCAGACCCTGTGGTGAATGAAGTGAAGGTGTCATTTACAGAGTGGAAAATATGTGCTTTTTAGAGGGCCCGGCATGCTGATAAGCGTACTTTTCTATTCAGTGAGGAAGGCAATTGTAAACCACCTCACTCCTCATTTTACTTTGTAAAACCTCTACAGGTTCAAACCAGCTTTTCGGCTGATTACCTAAACAACAACACCTGAATCAAAACTTATTGATCATTGTGATCTTTAGTTTGTATAGGTCAACAGTTTCGGCTGTTGACCTAAACCACAACAATGTGATTTAGTCAGCCCTTTTTCTAATCAATTTTTTTTTTGTAAAATTAACTGTGTGCTCAAAAAATATCTGGCAGATTGACTCCCATGAGCACTTATACGTCTCACACCAAATCGTACTTTTCTATTCAGTGAGGAAGGCAAGGGTAAACCACCTCACTCCTGTTTTTACTTAGTAAAACCTCTACAGGTTCAAACCAGCTTTTCGGCTGATGACCTAAACAACAACCGTCTCTCACTTAATAGTGTTTTTAATATAAATTGTGAGACGGATTGGATGCTCGTTTGCATTGAATCATATACTGTGCTGTTAGAAATGAGTTGAAAAAACATTTCCTCAGTCAACATTACCCAATCATTGTTTGTGATTTATTTGATCTGATCGAGTCAAAAATGAGTCGGTGCAACTTGACCGCTTATTATTAGCTACTATTACATAATATTGACTCTTATTATTGTTTATTATTGCATTATGAATCATGTTTTAAAAATATTATATAATGAAAAAATAATTTTATCCTTTAATTTTTTATGGTTTTGATATCACAATATTTTTTTACATTGTAAAAGTTGACTCTGGTACCCAGTTATGTAGATAACTGGTACTCAAGTTTACCACTCGCCGAACAACTGCTTGATGGAGAGACGCATCATCGATATTTATGTTGTTTTATTGAAAAATAGCCCAAAGTAAATTATTTATAAAATACATAATATTTTATAGAAATACAAGTAAAATTTCAGTGAGACACATCAGTCTTTCACAGTAAATTTGATTTTTTTACTCTTAAGTACCTGATCAATCTCTCACCTAAAAAAACAGCGCGAAAAAGAATTTAAGCCTTACAATACTCTAGACTTGAAAGAAAATTAATTTAAAAAAAATAAAGGAATCATGTAATAGGTGTGGGTTTTTTAAGCAAAATTGCAATAATTGCCTTGGGAGTCAACCTGTTAATGAGTTCATTTGTACTAAGTTGTGAAATTTATTCATCTTTCCTAAATTCTAAACAGGATATTACAAAATGTGGTATGAAACATTTACGCTACTTTCTCTTGACAATGTAAATAATGAGAAAAAATCAACTTTCTGCTCAAAAATATCCGACGTGATTAATAAATTAATTTCTATAAAGTTGTGAGATTTATACATCTTTCCTAAATTCTTAACAGGATATTATAAAATTTGGTGTGAAAAATTTACACGACTTTCTCTCGACAATATAAATATTGAAAAAAAATCAACGGTCTTTGCTCAAAAAATATCTGACGTGATTAAAGAATTAATTTCTTTGAAGTTGTGAAATTCATAGCCTACATCTTTCCTAAATTCTCAACAGGATTTTACAAAATTTTGTTTGAAACGTTCACATGACTTTCTCTTGACAATGTAAATAATGAATTAAAAAAATCAAGTGTCTGCTTAAAAAATATCTGACGTGATTAATGAATTAATTTCTGTGAAGTTGTGAAATTCATACATCATTCCTAAATTCTCAACAGGATATTAAAAAATCTGGTGTGAAACACTCAACAAGACTTTCTCTTGACAATGTATATTATAAAAAATATAACCTATATTTAGTCATGAATAAACAGTGCTATTGTTCTTTAGGTCATCAGCCAAAAGGCTGGTTTGAACCTCTAGAGGCTTTACTAAGCAAAATGAGGAGTGAGGTGATTTACCTTTGGCTTCCTCACTGACTAGAAAAGTGTGCTAATCAGCATGCATGACCCTCTGAAAACCATCTACTTTCCTTTTTGTATAATGAAGTTCATTACTCTCAGAGGAGATAACTCTAACTAGTGTCTTTTACACCTCTACTTCTTCTGTTTTTAAACGATTCAGTCATATAATTCACTGACCATGTGATAAGAAACAGAACTATTTTTTGTAGTCCTGGAAATAATAGATCGAGTGCAAATAATTAATACTTTATCTACCTGCTATAAGCAAATTGTAATGGCTTTAATATTCGTAATAAGTGTCCAAGTGAAGAGTTAGACGGGTGGTCGCCACTTCTCTTCCAGAGCGAGCGGGTTGTCATGACAACGGAGATATCAGCGGCAAATATAATATATGCCTAGCTCTCCCCACCCGTTCCCGAATAGTGAAGAGATTGGAGCGGGTCGACCAGCCTACTGCACCTCCATGTTCTATGTACGTGTACGTTAGGTTTTTTGTATTTGCGGTATCACACAGTTGCTTTATATGTGCGTGTTTTACGTACTGTGTGATACACTGTATGTAAAAACACACACATATACACATAATTACATGTTTATTTTACATATTTTTTATTAACAAGAGACTCGCAGATAGTTACTTATTAGTAGTGTACTATTTTTTCTCGGTTTTTTGCTACTCTTTACCTATTTTTAAAGGCACAATCCGCCACGTTTTTAACCGAACTCCTAACTAATTAATTCACCCCCGGGTCTGGCTGTATAATGAAATTCATTTCTCTCGGAAGATATAATCTTCTTCTGTTCTTAAGGTGAGACTGTATGATGGTTTTACTGAAAATTTCGATTTTTGGTTTTATATTTTTCAATAGTTCAGACCTAGATCTACCAGAAAACCATTAAATTACGTTAAAAAAATATTTTAATGAAAAAATTACTAAGTTTTTTGCAGGTTTACCCAGAGAAATTATCATTTACCAAGAACGAATATTTTTCATAATTATAATAATAATATAATGTAATAATAATAATAATTTTATACTGAGCGTTTTGAAGCAAAGAGAATTTCAGTTTTTTAAAATATCTGCGTTTTTTTAAATATTCTCAGCTGTTGGTATAGATTTCTAACTAACTGTTGATGGGAAATTTACTTGTTTGTGTCTTTTTGTTTTTGCTGTTTCTCGTAAATTTAGATTTTAAAATTTAGGTACATTTTTCTCAGAAACCATTAAACCTAGAAGGCTGAAATTTTTACCAGCTATTCATCTTGTACATGCGCACATACCCACACTTTTATGACTTCCTCAGATGCTCCAAAAATTAGCAATATACAAAAATCGTAGAAAAAATTTGTAAAAGTTTTATGTTATTCATTATTTTGTTTTAAATGTCAGTATTTTGTTTGAAAAAATTGTCAGTAGCTAGAGAAACTCGACAACGATTAAGTGAGTAAAGTTTCATTTTCGTATCTTTTACCAATCCTATGAAAAATGTACCTGAAAATAGAAAATTTAACACTGGCGGGATTCAAGGTACAGTTTCCCTTTAAATTAGTTAGTCATATAAATAGCTGACTATGTGATGCAACAGAACTATTTTTTTGTAGCCCTGGAACCAGCAAATCGAATGCAAATAATTTAATTTTCTACCAAATAAACAAAACACCTCACTCCTCGTTTTACTTAGTAAACCCTCTAGTCTAGAGGTTCCAGCCTTTCAGCTGATGACCTAAACAACAAAAAATATCTATTCTGACTTTATATCTATTTATAGATAAATAAAATTTTTATTATTTTTTTAACGTTCATTAATAAACTAGTTAAATTTCTACCTGATTTAAGAAACTGGTTTAGATTAGTTCTACTGAAATTGTTATATTTTATAACATAAAATATTAAATATTTTACGTCAACTTCTAGGCTTTAAAATATGATACCGGTTTATAGTCTCGATTTATCTAGACATTTTTATGATGTAGCTCTAAAAATTACATTATTAATAATTTTTTTTGTGTTTTACTTAGATGGTTATGATTTCAGGTGACCTTTTGTATATGATTGACACATGTTTGTGTCCCCATTTACCTCCGGTCACTATCCGGAACTGCGTTTAATTTTTTGTTTAAATAAATGAAAAATTTCACTAATAGAAAAATCTAACATAACCCAGTATGGATTTAAATAACTGCTCGTGAACATTGTCTAATACCTCGGTATGAAACTCAATGCTGAAGTTAATTTCTTTCCGAAAATATTTTCTGTTGACATTAGCTTTGTTTTTTCAAAGGAAATCTGGAGTATTGTCTCCCAAAATTTCTTTCAATTGATTGATTAAGTTTCTGAAACAGGAAATAACTCAATATTATCCTCAAAAGTCAAAAATCTGACTGTGCGGAGCGTTCTAAATATTCTATTAGATTTAATTACTTTACTACTATATTTAATTTATGTTTTTTTCTAATAAATTTTCTGTTTTTTTCCAGAATCTGAAATTAAATTGGGCTATAGGAGAGTGGTATTTGTAATTGGTTTTTAAGTGATATGCGTCTAAACGGTGCACGACATGACGGAGGACTTCTATCATCATCCACTGTCAGTGAAACTGGTAAGTGTATTTGTTTATTTTGTTCCGTATATTCACAAATTTTAGTAGAATGCTGTACTTTTGCAGCAGCACTTACATACAGTTAGGCACAGATCTGGGAATGTAAGATGCGTAGCTTATTGATCCTGACTCCCTATAATGCGTCTTGTGTTTCTAAAAACTTTATACTTATTTTTGGCTTTCCATCACTGGAACTTATACGATTATTTTTTAAATTTATGCAAATATTGGGTTCTTTTGTTGTTTGAATAAGTTTGTTGATCCTATGAATCCATTCATTAATTTTGAAATAATGATCCTTAAAAATATTTGAATATTGTTATCATAAATCATTTTGTTATGGAAAATATAATTGTATTAGAAAACTAAAGAAATTATATTTTATTATTCTGGTTATCTATTCGTCAAAAATGCGCTTAAAAGAAGTGTCAAACAAAAATTTTCGGATACAAAAGTTGTAGCATTTTTAATTATCTCGAAATTTCTGTAAGTGCTTTTTTCCACAAAAACACTTTTCATTCTTACACTCAAGTTGAATATCACATATTTTTGTTAGGTTATGAGAAGATTTCGAAGGAAGTTAAAAAAATTGGCATTTCAAATATCAGTAAACAATCGCTAATTGCTCTTTATAATTATACAGTTATGAGAAATTCGGATAACCAGTTACATTTTAACAACAGTGTAGTTTTAAAAATCCCTTTCATGAGATGACGCGTCCCATGGCTAGTGGAAAATTTTAAAAAAGCTTACCTTACACTTTGGCAAAAACCATCAGTGATTTTTGTGTGTATTGTTTAAAAAGAATCGAATGACACTATTTTTGTTTCCAAATTAAAGTAGTTTCCGAAGTAAACAACTTATTATATCTGAATAGAATATTTACAAAAAGAGCCAATTATCTAAATGGATATCCGACTCTTTCAGGTAGCCGCACAACAAATGGCTGACCTATACTATACGTAACCATTTGTGCATTATATTTCTATTTCTTAAAACTCTATTTATTATTTACTATTAAACTATTGTTATTTAGATTAACACCTTTAAAATCTCGGCCCTTCTCGAGAATTCTCGAACACTTTCTTTTTAGATATTGTCACAATATTTTATGTAACATTATACTATGAATTACAACAATAAAAATAAATTAAACCCTGAAATTAAAACAATTTAAAAAAATTGTAGAGGGGAATGTAAAAAAAATCTAAAATATCTATTTTAAAAAAGGTTACTTCATAATTTGAAACAACTGTACATGCATGTTTAACACTAAAATATAGCTTGATTAAAGATTGGTTGTTTATTTAAAATGAAACAGTTACCGATTATGAGATAAAAGTAAAGAAACTGTTTGCCAGTGATGATGAAAATATTCAGATGCTAAGCACTTTTGCAATATCATCCTTTTCGTTAAATAGATTTCATAAAATTTTATGTATAACAACAACAGGTGCTCAAAAAATACATTATTGAACCCGAGAGATTTGGATAAATTTTCCATTGCAGTTATTGAATATTAAAAAGTAAACTTTTTCAATTTTCTACTTTTTATACAGGTTGTATGTAGTTTTTCATTTCAGACTGAAAAATTGTTCAGATTTATGAGTGTCATTAAAGGTCTATTCCTATATAAGCAAGTTTCGTACAAATGTCGCGGCAATATATAACTTTTATTAACCCTTTTAATGTTAGGAATGAAAATGGTAAAAAGTTTTTCTTATGCTTGAAAATTTCTTTCACAAATTAAATGAATTTTTATTACATTTGTGTTCAAGACACAAATGAGGTTTTTATTTTATTCACTGTTGGAAAACTTAAGAAAAAGGCATTTTCTTTATGATTTGTTTGGTTTTTCTTTAAGATTTGTTACATGAGTTTTAAAAAATGAAATGGAACGTTACCCTGTTTTATTATAACTATAAATATTTGGTATTTGGTGTGAGTTTTCCGTTACTGTAACTTCGTTATTTAATTTTTCCATAAATATTATAAAGTATTTTTATATTCAACTGTATGATTTTGGCAAACTTACTTAATTTTTTTGCCAAATATCTGGAAAATCATAACTAAAGTTGGTAGTTTTAGAAAACTATTTATTAATTAATTTTATTGTTGGAGGTTATTTGATTAAAATTAAATCAAATTTTTAATAATAACTACGAAGGTATATTTTGTTCTGCCGATCATACTTCATAATTTACCCTAAATGTAGCAGTTAATTATTGTATTTTTGAACGTTGTAAATCCAAGTCCATCGATTGTACTGCTTTTATTCTTCTTGGAAGCGTTTATATTCCATAAATTACATTTACTCATAGATGCATTCAGAGTGTTAATTCCTTAAACCACTTATCAGATTTTTCAGTATACTTGTTAGTAACTTGTAAGTTTATTTCTGTAAATTAAATTATTTATCATCAATTCTTCATTAATATTCAATAAATTTCAGTCTTAATTTTTACTTTCTCTTGCTCTATATGAATATATATAGGAAAGGAAATGCCCAAAACGGGCAGGTGGAGTGTTATTTTAATTGCACTCTATCTGGTCCAGGGCTAAAAAAAAATAGTTCTGTTTCTTATCACATAGTCAGCCACTTATATGACTGAACTATTTAAGAACAGAAGAGGTAGAGGTGTAAAAGACACTAGTCAGAGTTATCTCCTCTGAGAGTAATGAATTTCACTATGCAGCCAGACCCTGTGGTGAATGAAGTGAAGGTGTCATTTGCAGGGTGGAAAGTGGGTGCTTTTCGGAGGGCCTGGCATGCTGATAAGCATACTCTTTCAACTCAGTGAGGAAGGCAATGGTAAACCACCTTACTCCTCATTTTTACTTTGTAAAACCTCTAGAGGTTCAAACCAGCCTTTCGGCTGTTGACCTAAAAAAAAAATAGGAAAGGAAAGTATTGTTATCATGTCGATTTTTCTCGGGGAATACACGTTTTTAGGCCACCTGAATCCAAAAACTATGCTTAATATTGTCATTGTGTGTCTGCGCACGCGCGGGCGTACGCGTGTGAGAGATTGTGGGGGAGGAAAGGGTGAATAAGGAAGGGATGGAAAGGAGAGAGGGGAGAAGGAAGGAGAGAGAGAGAACGAGTGCATGCCAGCAAAATATCTCAAGAGAGCCGGCTTGGTGTAGGTCGGAGATAAATGTCCTGGTTTAGGAACATCAGGGCTTCTGTTTTGTTTGGTAACAAAATAGAGAAAAGTACGCCGTTTTGATAGCTAACGTTAGGAACATCTGACATGGCTCATAGAGAAAAAGAGGGGAAATAGAATTTCCTGAGCTTGACTTGCCTAAAGGATTCATTTCTATATACAGGTCGTGTGTAATCAAAAGCTCTCTCGCCGGAGGGCTTAAAGTAATTCTTCTACGCCTGCTGTTGTTCTTTTTCAATGGTTTTCTATTTTCAGTTGTGTTATGTCAAGGTACTTATTTGTACTGAATCTAGGGTAATATGATAATCTAGGGTATATATGATTACAAACATTAAAGTAGGTCAAAAATTAAGTTTAGGGTTAAATTTTTTCTGCATTTCCCAAGTGCAAGAAAGTTTTTGAACTTCATCTCCATTAGCCTAGTAAACAAGATTACCTTTCTGAACACGAGAACGTTCAATTTACATTACTTTATAATCTTTACTGAAAAATCTGGTGTGAAACACACACGACTTTCTCTTTTCAATGCGAATAATGAACAATATAACCTAACATTAGTAATAAAACATTAGAAATAAACAAAGAAATTACTAAATGTTAGAAATAAAAGTTGTAGATTTTTAAATTGTCTACAACTTTTATTATATACACACTTTTGCCCTAAAATGCATATTTAGGCTGCAGTCTTAAAAACCCGTTCTTTTTTTACGAGAGAACAGCCTCCCCAAGAATTTCAGCAGACATGGCGCTTACCCTATCTTGTTGAGTATAAAAAATATTGTAATCGAGGGGATTTTTAAAAAAATCGTAGGAACCGTTTTTGAGAAAATCGCAAAAAAGTGAAAAATGACACGAATAAACTACTATTTTCGGTTGACCGATTTTGTTGAAAATGTTCGTTTCGGGTTCTCTAATGGTACCTAACTTAAGTTTCAACATCGTATGGTGTTCCATTCTTGATATATTTTGTTCACACACACACACACACGCGCACGCACACACGCACACACGCACAGACCAATCGCTAAAAACATGTTTTTTGGGTTCAGGAGGTGTGAAAACCGTGTAGATCTGGTGAAAACTCAATTTTGAAAAATCGACATGAAAACAATACTTTCCTTCTTATGTATTCATACAGGCAAGAAAACTTGTTTATCAATATTATTATTATTTTACTATCAAAGCAATGTAATTGTTTGATATTTATTATTAAAAATTTCTGATATATAATGAATAAATTTCTTTAGATTTGTCTCTCTTAACAATTTTAAATTCCGTGAAGTAATAATGTAATTCTATTACAGAATATTATTTAATATTTTGACGGTGCTGTAAATTAAGATAATGTGATTATTCAAGGTTACCACACGTACTGTATGTAATATTAAATATAATGTTTGCCATATCTAAAGGAAATTCTGTCCTTTTTAAGGACCGACTGAAGTATTTATATTTAGGCCTTTAAATTATTATTATTATTACAATAATAAACTGAATGATTAATAATCATTGATAGTATTGTTGAACTAACCTAAAGTACATCGAAAAGTCGTAAGATGTATTTCGCCTTCCGGTTAACCCTTTATAGGGCAGTACTACGGGGGAAAATATTAAATTTTGTTTTATAGGGACTTGAATAATGTATTTCTAGTGCCAGAACAGTAAGATATTTATTTTTTTATGTTAAGCCGTGGTACGTATACTTACCAAGGAAAGTTTATTAAAATGGGAATCACATAATGTTTAGTGGTAAGAATGCTTATTAAAATAACATGTAGTCCTATATAACAGAAATATGCAGATATAGAATAAGTTATCTCGACTTTATCTCGTATTAGCATGAATGCTTGCTTTCCCGTAAAAAACTGCATTTTTTTAAGCACTGTATTAAAGTAAGAACAAGAGAACAATAAATGAATCCTTACCACATTCGTGTGACTCACGAAGCAAATGGTCGTTGCGCACTAATTTCAAAATGTGGATAGCCTACTTACCAGAGAACATCGTTAAAACAAAATGCCAATAGGGTTTAACTGCATAGGTTATTCTTTAAAAAATCGACCTTATTGTCAGTGGTGAATACGAGTATACTTACCAAAGACCTACAAAGGGTTAAATAATAAAATCTATGATATATGTGTAACAATAACTTATAAATTATCATTTCCATTTGTTAACTTTATTATACTTTGACACTTATCTCTAAGGTCCGTTTTGGGATCTGGGTAAATTAAATAATTAACACACTAAAGATAAAGATTAGAAAAATTTATTACAACTAAGAATTACAATTAAATAAAGTAACTAAAATCTACAAGTATATTTCAATTAAATTATTTAATAAATACCAAACTAATTATAATTAACTAATACAATAAATTTACTTAATATTAATTACAAAACATTAAACGATACACAGTATCGTTGACCTTTTGTAACGTAACCGTTAAGCACTACGCTATTCGCTTATTCAAATACAGGCAAATCGAGACAAAAACTAGACCATAAACAAACCGGTGCTTATACAGGGTGATTCACTAAGATTTGCAGAAACTTTGGGAGCTCATTGTACATGTAAAAATAATGAAAATAGTTTATATAAAACGGGTCCGGAAATGCTTCGTTACCGAGTTACGGCTAGCGAAAGATTTCGCCCGGATGTCAGCTCACCAGGTGAAATGAGGTCTTCCTGAAATTCTTGTAAGATAGATTAAGGGGCTACTAAAATAGGTCCCAGAACTATAAGTTACATAGTTTTTGAGAAAACCAGTGTCAAATGCAAAAAGTGGAGTGAAAAAAACACATTCTTTCATCTGTAGGTAACAATAACTTTGTTTTTTCTCCAAGAAACAGATAAAAATTTTAAATAAAACTTGTAGAAAATTTTATTCTGAACAAAATGGTGTAAATAAAGTACACAGAAAGCGTAAAGTACACAAAAACCATAAGAAACGATTGAAATCGCCCCTTAACCTACCTCTTTCAAGAATTTCAGGAAGACCTCATTTCACCTGGTGAGGTGAAATCCGGGCGAAATCTTTCGCTAGTGGTAACTCGGTAACGAAGCATTTCCGGACCCATGTTTGTATAAAAAATGTAAAAATTTACATGTACAATGAGCTCCTAAAGTTTCTGCATATCTTCGTGAATCACCTGTATAGGTGGGCTAATAGAGAATTCGAGAAAAGACAGAGATTTTCGATATAATAATAAAGTACAAAAACCTTTTAACCGCTTTTGGATTCTTAAATTTCGTGCTGTCTGTTTAGTAGTAAATTATTTACTGGTTCTGAGTATAGCAGAATGAAATAAAATGAAAACAGAAAATTTCCTAATATATTGTAAACTTGTTAATTGGATGGATTTATTCAAAGTCAAATAAACTGTGTTTATTAAACAAGCTTGTTTAATAAATAAAGGTGTTTATTAAAGGTAATTAAAGAAGTTAACTGTTCCTTATTACAGATTAGTCTACTTTATCTATGACGTCACGCTATTTCCGTATTGATTTTGAATTTAGTTCGTGTTAAATTTCTAATAAACTTTGCTGCTGAGGTTTTAATAGGGGTTGTGTTAATGGGGTATGCTAACTTGACCTTGCTCTTGGTTAGACCATTTCTTATCGACAATTTAATATTGCTAATAAACACTTTGGGTTCCTTCCTTTATAAACCTGCACGATTTTTTGTTTTGTTTACCTGTTGTAGTACTATATTTTTTCAGTTTGTTTAAAAATAATTTTAGTTAATATCAGCAACCATGTTTTATTAAATTGGCTATTTAAATCATTTAATCTGTTCGTTGCAGGGCTAAAATAAATAGTTTTGTTTCGTATCACATGGTCAGCCAATAAAATGACTGAATCATTTAAGAACAGAAAAGGTAGAGGTGTAAAAGACACTAATCAGAGTTATATCCTCTGAAAGTAATGAATTTCATTATACAGTCAGACCCTATGGTGAATGAAGTGAAGGTGTCATTTGGAGAGTGGAAGGTATGTTTTTCAGAGGGCCTGGCATGCTGATAAGCGTACTTTTCCACTCAGTGAAGAAGGCATGGGAAACCACCTCACTCCTCGTTTTACTTAGTAAAACCTCTACAGGTGTAAACCAGCCGTTCGGCTGATGATCTAAACAACACATGTTTTAAATATATTAATTTTAAGCTGTGTTGTTTAGGTCATCTACCAAAAGACTGGTTTGAACCTTTAGGGGCTTTACTAAGTGAAACGAGGAGTGAGGTGGTTTACCATACCTTCCTCATTGAGTAGTAAAGTATGCTTATCAGCATGCTCCTGCGAAAAACATATTCTTTCCACCCTGCAAATGACACCTTCACTTCATTCACCACAAGGTCTGGCTGTATAATGATGAAATTCATTACTCTCAGAGGAGATAACTCGGACTCGGTCTTTTACACTTCTCTACCTCTTTTGTTCTCAAGGAGAGTCGAAAGATCCTAATACCTGCAATGTTGAATTTGGTATATTTGATTATCTACTTTGAAGTTCAGGTTGCAGCAGACAGGAATTTACAGTTTTTTATTTGCAAGTGGAGACTTTTCTTTACAATTTGATGGAAGGATTTTTATTTTTTCATTACTTGTTTTTGTTCGATATTTCCAATTTTTTTTTAATTTTTCAAATGGGTTTGATGGACATTTTGGAGAATAATTCTAAAAGTCAAAAACAATTTAAAAGCTGTTCCATCGCTTTGTAGAGTTATACGAAAAGTACATGTCTGCAAAGTTTCATCTCTGTATCTCTTACCAAAGCCTCAAAAAGGTACATTGAATCTGAAAATAACCCATTTTCGTTAAATTGACCTCAAAATAGGCGCTAATGGTGTTTGTTAAATGGTTTTAACAGTGCTTGCACTCACACTAGGTGATAGTTCCAAATTTTCACTAATTACTTTTTTTGTCATCAGTCTCTCGACTGGTTTGATGCAGTTCTCCAAGCTGTTCTATCTTGCGCAAGTCGTTTCATATCTACATACCGATAACACCCTACATCTTTTGTAATTTGCTTTACATATTCTAATCTTTGCCTCCTCCTACAATTTACTCCCTTAATATTACCCTCCATTAATGATAGCCCAATTCCTGGATGTCTCAAGATATGCCCCACTAGCCTATCCCTTCTTCTGGTAAGATGCTTCTATGTACTTCTTTTTTCATCCACTCGCCTAAGAACCTCTAAATTACTTATTTTGTCGACTTACCTAATCTTTAACATTTTCCTGTAACACCACATTTCAAAAGCTTCTATCCTCTTCCTTTCTACTACCCCTGTCACCCACGTATCACTCCCGTATAATGCTACGCTCAAAACATAATGTTTTAAGAAATTTTTCCTAATCTGTAAATCAATGTTTGTAGTCAGTAAGCTGTTTTTTATTTCAAAGACTTTTCTGGCTTGAGCAATTCTACTTTTGATATCACTAGTGCTTCTACCATTCTTTGTTATTTTACTCCCTAGATAGAAGAATTCCCCAACTTCCTGGATGTTTCGTTCCCTACTTTTACATTTCCCATCTCTTCTAAACCACTCTTGCTGCTGCACAACACTTTCGTTTTGTTCTTATTAATTTTCATGAAGTAATCCTTTCTCATGATCTCATCCATTCAATTTTAGATATCCTCTAGTTCTTTCTTTGTCTCGGCTAATACTACTATATCATCGGCGAATCTCAGCATTTTTATTGTTTCTCCTTGAATTTTTATTCCTGCATCAAATTTTTCCTTCACTTCATTTATAGCCTCATCTACGAGGGGGTACCCAAAAGTATCCGGAATAGCTCTGCTGTGGGCGGAGCTTGTGCAGTACAAATTCCCGCCACTAGGCTGCTTGTAGCGCTACTCATTGCCAGTTCAATGCCATTTTGTTCGTTGATCTAGCTTGTTCTGTTCTCGTACAGTGATTGTTCTCGCTAGTGCTGTTTTGTGCTCGTGTCGTTTTTCATGATGGCAAGTTTTAATGAACAACGTGCGGCTGTGAAATTTTGCTTCTTGCTCGGTAAAAACGCCGCGGAAACAGTTGTAATGTTGAACACAGCTTACAAAGACGACGCTATTGGAAAAACCCAAGTGTACGAGTGGTTTTTGCGCTTTAAAAATGGCGACATGTCGATTGAGAACAAACCTCGTTCTGGACGACCGTCGACTTCCCGAACAGACGAAAATGTTGTGAAAGTGAAAGAAATTGTACGAACAGACCGACGACAGACCATTGACCAAATATCACAGGTTAGTGGGTTATCTTGGAGCTCAGTCCAACGCATTTTAACAGAAGACTTGACAATGAAAAGAGTCGCTGCCAAGTTTGTGCCTCGGGTTCTGACAGACACTCAAAAGGAACGTCGAATTGAAACGTGTAGTGATTTGAAACAACAGCTTGAAACTGATCCAGATTTCATGTCAAAGATCATTACGGGTGACGAGTCTTGGTGCTATGGATACGACCCAGAAACCAAACAACAATCCAGTCAATGGAAGACTTCATTATCACCCCGACCAAAAAAAAGTCGTCAAGTCAGATCGAACATCAAAACAATGCTGATTTGTTTTTTTGATGTGAGGGGAATTGTCCATTCAGAGTTCGTTCCACCAGGCCAGACGGTAAATCAAGCTTTTTATCTTGAAGTGTTAAGAAGACTACGAAACCGCATTCGTCGTAAAAGACCTAATTTGTGGCAGACAGGGGACTGGTTTTTCCACCACGACAACGCGCCTGCACACACGGCAATCTCGGTTACCCAGTTTTTGGCGAAAAACGGCATGGTTTTGCTACCACACGCACCGTACTCACCCGATCTGGCTCCGTGTGATTTTTTCTTGTTCCCACGCATGAAAAGGGGCATGAAAGGTCTCCGATTTAACAACGTTGATGATGTCAAGAAAAAAACGACGGATGAGCTGGCAGCCATCACTGAAGAGGAGTACAAAAAATGTTTTGAACAGTGGAAGCACCGGTGGGACAAATGTATTAGTTGTAATGGAGAGTATTTTGAAGGGGATAAGGTTCTTTTGTAAAAAAATTAAAAATAAATAGTTTTAAAAAATAATTCCGATTTCTTTTGGGAACCCCCTCGTATATACAAGTTAAATAGTAGTGGTGACAATGAACGACCTTGTCGTACACCTTTTCTTACAGCAGCCTCTTTTTCGTACCCCTCAATTTTCAAAACAGCCTTTTGATTCTTAATTACTTTCATTTTTTTAAATTTTTAACCTTGGTTAAACAAAATTTATGTACTAAAACTTTTCTTGTACAAGAAATGCTAGAAAAGAAAGTTACGAAAATATCAGTGTCCCATGTAGGTTTCAGCCGATAAAATTACATGAAAAAAATTATTACGCAATTTCTATCTATCAGATTTTTATAAATTATACAATCATCATTTTGAAGTGAAAATTCTGGGTAATATAATTTTTTCCCGTAAAAGTAATTTTTTTCCAAAATGCCCTTTCTGGCTTCAATGGATTGAAACCCTTTGGTTTTTCACGGAATATTTTTTGTTAGTAAATTAAATTAAAAAAAAAATCTTGTTGAGTTAATATGAATGTATTAACTTAAATGGACCATTTTTTCCTTTACTTTGGGCTTGGTCGTAATTTTACTAAATTGTGAATGACTGACCGAGAGGGGTACAATATATAAATTTTTAATTTTTTTGCGATTTTCTCGAAAGTGGTTCTTACGATTTTTTCTAAAATCGCCTTATTTACTACATTTTTTATGCTTTACAAGATAAGGTTAGCGCCATGTCTGCTGAAATTTCTTGGGGCTATGCTCTCGTGGTAAAAATTTGCTTTTTTTAAGATTGCGGCCTTTATAATTTATTTTAGGCCAAAAGTGTACAATTGAAATTGTAGGGAATTAAAAAAAATCTACAATTTTTATTTTTATTGTTATTTTCTACGAGTCTTAGGTTAGCGTCAATTAGTGAGTTTGTGTATTTTTCTCATCAAAATCGGTAAAAATTGGATTTTTTTTAAGATTGCAGTCTTAATATTTATTTTACGGCAAAAGTTTATATAAAAAGTTATAGGAAACAAAAACCATCTACAACTTTTATTTCAAATGTTTTTTCTACAGAGCCTTGTTTAATGTCAGTTAGCGATTTTCCGTATTTTGAAGTCCAACAGACTTAATTTGAAATTAAAATAGTAACTTCTGTAAGTCACTTTTTATAAGGTAGTTAAATAAAAATTACAAAAAGTAGGTAACTGCTGAAGTAGGTACGTAACTGATGGACGTCTACAAAAAAGGAATCACGCTTCTTGATCACCATTTGGTCAGCGTACACCACACAGACACACACATACATGTGCGTCAGTTGGTACATTTCTATGTGTGTGTGTGTGTGCTTGTACCCCTTCTTATTTTACCATCTTCTTTAAACATCTGCTTCGTTTCCTTTGGTTCTTTAGAAAAGTTTATATTCTTTGAAAGGATGTAATTTAGCCTACTACTAGACAGATATAAGACAACTGGCTGACTTCCTGCATGTCTAAACGCTACAATTATTGGTTTTATGTAGCCAAAATTATAGCGGGTAATTTAAATCAATCCTTCTGTATAAAACTATATTATCATTTAACTGGATATTTTAAAACACTTATTCATGATATCGTATATAAACTTGAAAATAAAATTACTAAATTGCTGATTACATTTATTTATGCCCATAACAGGTAGATGAAGTGTTAAATTATTTGCACTCAATCTGTTAGTTCCAGGCCTAAAAAAAATAGTTCTGTTTCTTATCACATGGTCAGCCAATTGTATGACTGAAGTATTTAAGAACAGAAGAGGTACAGGTGTAAAAGTCACTAGAGTTATTTCCTCTGAGAGTTATGAATTTCATTATACAGCCAGACCCTGTGGTGACTACAGTGAAGGTGTCAAGTACAGAGTGGAAAGTAGATTTCAGAGGGCCTGGCGTGCTGATAAGCATACTTTTCCACTCAGTGAGGAATAAAAGTTGTAGGATTTTTAAATTTCCTACAACAATAATTACATATAAATAAATAAATAAAACACTACAAAACAGTCATACAACCACAAGTTACATATGGCAGCGAAACATTAGCAAAAGTTACCAAGACAAAAGCAATAGACAATGTCCTAAAACTCGATAGACGAATCCTAAGAACCTGCATAGGATAGAAAAACAATGTAATGGGCAATAGAGAATTCTAACAAACGATCAAGTTTATAAAGAAAACGAACCCATAACAGATGCAATAAGGAAGAAAAGGATTTCTTTTCTTGGAAATCTTATTAGAACACCTCAAGAAAGAATTTTAAACACGATGATTAGAAAACTCTTTTCAATGGTAACATCAGGAGCATGGATGCGAAATGTCAAAGAAGACATGATCGAACACGGATTAACTTCCGATGATTTAGAAAACAAAACAGAAAAATTAAAAATCTTAAGAAATAAGGAAAGTAGATTTGAAACAAAATCAGCTGAAAAAACGAACCCAAGCAGGAAGAAACCAGTCGTTTCAGAGGAAGTTCGGCAAGCAAGATCAGCCCGAATGAAGGCATACTGGCAGAGCATCAAGTTAAAGAATACGAAAAGGAAGACGCTTTCCCAATTTGACTAAAGTGATTCATTGTGGTCATTAAAGACAAAAAAAAAAACAATAAATAAATATGCCATTCCTCTAAAATGCATATTAAAGCCACATTCTTAAGAAAACAATTTTTTTACCGCAGGAGTACAGCCTCCCCAAGAATTTGAGCAGACATGGGGCATACCGTATCTCTTAGAGCATAAAAATGTAGTAAATGAGGTGATTTTTTTTAAATTGTTGGAGCCATTTTTGAGAAAATCGCAAAAAAGTGAAATATGGCACGAATAGAGTAATAATACTTCTGGTTAACAGATTTTGATGAAAATGTTCGTGTCCAGTCTTTCAGTGGTACCTAACTTAAGTTCTAAGTTTCTGATTCATACAATATTTCGTTCTTGAGGTATTTTGTTCACGCACGCACATACATAAACAATACTTTCCTTCCCTATATATTCAAATAAGGGAAGAGAAAGTAAAAATCAGTGATCAATTTAAAATAAAAATTTTTAAGATTAGGATTCAAAATATTTGTATGTAAATTTTGTTACTGAGAAAAATCTCAATGAGGAATACTTGTAATTTTTGTAGATTTTATGTTGTGTATATATAATTTTTAAAGCAATATTCTTTAGTAAAACATGAAAGGATTCTGTAATACTGCCACGTAATAGAAAAATGAAAGTTATTACAATACTATTACATCGTAATTTTGTACATGAACGCATTATGACCTTGAAGAAAAACTAACGTTGTCATCATCCGTGTACCACAACAAAGTTAGTTCGCTTGTGTACAAAACTATGTTGAATTATTATTCCATAATGGAAACGACACGGTCGTTATGTCCGGTCGTTTCTTACTGTATATATATATATACTCACAGTAGCTTCATTTAAGTACAAGAAATACTGTATTGTACAATACTAATTTATATTACCACCCACAATGCATTTCAGTAATTTATTTAATATGTACCTACGTGTCACGGATTCATCAGAAGGTATCAACAAAAAAAAGTAAAAAAAAAAAAATATTACTTTTTGTGGTTTACTAATGCGTTTTTAATTTATTCGATTTAAAAGATTTTTCAAAATTGTCTAGACTGATGAAGTTCTGTGGTTTTCTTAAGTTGTTTATTTTATAAAAATTGTCTAAGGCTGCTGTTTCTGTAAAGCAGTTAAGTATTAGATTACTGTGAAATGGAAAGTACAAGGTCCTCGGGTTCAGTTACTGATTTGTTTTTTTAACCCTAATTTGTATACGTTTCAATCTGTTCATTTTCGAACAATAAGAAACCCCATGTCCCTATGAAATAAGGAAAATATTGGGGTCTTTTCCGTTTTCTGTATGCCACTATCAAATCCGAATTGCCGGAAGGGTTCCCCACTTGTTCATTATTTACATTATATTTTACATTAAATTATTATTACATTACGATTTCATTATATTTTTAATTATTTCCATTGGGAAGAGAAAGTCGTGTGAGTGTTTCACACAGACCTTTTTAGTTGTCACATCTTCTTGGATTATGCAATAGGCTAACCTACTTTCCTGAAGGAAATCTGGAGCATCTTACTCCGTCCGAATATTATTAAGTCTTCCTCTTTTTCTTCTTCTTCTTACTATCAAGGATTAGGCATAAGCCTGTTCCGAACTCACAAACCATCGTGTACGTCTACACAAACATGAGACACTCCAGCCCGTACATCTCGACTACTCCCATCTTCTTCGAGGTCTTCCCACCTCCCTTCTTCCAACTGGAACATATTCCGTCACTTTTAAAGGTATTCTTTCCTCTGGCATCCGTTCCAAATGTTGCCTCCATTGATTCCGGTACTCTCCACTTTTTCATTCAAGCTAAATACACCCAAATCAGATCTAATTTCTTCGTTATGTATTAGATCCAGTCTCAAGCAGCTCTTCACCCTTCTTAAAAACCTCATTTCAGCTGCTTGGATCCTACTTTCTTGGCGTTTTGTGGTAGCCCATGATTTACTTCCATAAAGAAGGACTAGGGCTCTTATTACCTTGTAGAACTTCACTAGTGTCTCTGTTCCAGCTCTTTTACCCAGTGTCCTGTTAATGGTACCACAAATAGCTTGACATTTTTTTATTTTATTTTCGACATCCAAGTCCCTATCAAAACTCACATCGAAGCCCAGATAGTTATAGTGAGACACTTGATCTAATACTACATTGTCTAAAACAATCTCGAACGAGTGGGATACTTCCCTCTGAATACCATAACCTTTGATTTAGCAACCGAAACTATTTTTTTTATTTTTAACTTTACAAAGTGTTTGATTTGTGGCATGAGGCATTTCTCTAAAATGAGCAACCAAAATTACTTTATGTAATTGAAAACCAATAAATTTAATCAAATCATTGTACAAATCTGATGCTCTAATTGTTTCGATGTATACATACGTACTACTGACCACAAAATTGTTATTTTTCCGTATATTATACTAAAAAAATAGCTTTCACTTAACCACAAAAGGTAAGCTAATCGAAATAATTTAAGCTTACTTCCAATTAAAGAAAAATAATATAGTGAATTTTTTTTGATTGTTTATATTTTATAGTTTAGTAGAGAATATTAGTGGATAATTACTGTTATTATGTAGTCACCAAAATTACAATCTGATCTAACATTCAAAAACAAGAAAAAAAAGTTAATACAGTTCTAGTAAATTAAAAAACCTACAATTTTTCCTTTTTGACCACATAGGATCACTTTAGTCATTTTGGATGGTTCTTCTTCAATATTTTCTTCTTGCAGTTCCAAAACTTTTTCATATTTTCAGATCTTATTTTCTTTAGTCCATGTGAACAAACCCCAATTGTGCGTTTGATGTTTTGGTGTTTTCTTGTCGATTTTTAGATGTCGAGTTTTCACCGGATATACACATTTTCAGCCCCCTGAACTCAAAAAACATGTTTTTAGCGATTGGTCTGTGTATATGTGTGAACAAAATATCTCAAGAACGGAACTCGTACGAAGTTGAAACTTGAAACTTAAGTTAGGCACCACTAGAGGACCCGACATGAAAATTTTCATCAAAATCGGTCAACACGAAGTAGTAGTTTATTCGTGTCATTTTGCACTTTTTACGTTCTCAAAAATCGCCTTATTTACTACACTGTTTATGCTCTACATAATAGAGTAGGAGCCATATCTGCTGAAATTCTTGGGGAGGCTGTGCTCTGGTAGAAAAAATGATATAATTTAAGTTTGCGTTCTTAATATGCATTTTTAAGGCAAAAGTATATAATCAAAGTTGTAGAAAATTTTAAAACCTGCAACTTTTGTTTCAAACATTTATTTGTATAACGCTTACTTTAGCGGTAATTAGCGATTTTGTGGTTTTTTCATGGAATTCTGTAAAAGATCGATTTTTTAAAGATTTCGACCTTAGTTTGCATTTTACGACAAAAGTGTGTATAATCAAATTTATAGGAAATTAAAAGATCTACAACTTCTATTTCCAGCATTTTTTACTACAGAGCCTTGTTTGGCGTCAAAGAGTAATTTTCCGTATTATTAAGTCAAACTAAGGTTTGTTTTAATTTTGGATCTTTCACTCATGATTAAAATAAGGTTAAATTTTTTATTACTAATTTTAGGTTATATTGTTAATTATTTGCATTGGGAAGAGAAAGTTTTGTGAGTGTTTCTCACCAGATTTTTACATTACAAAACAGTTAAATAATAATTTATTGGCTAACTGTACTTAAAGGCGTTTCAGTGTTATTGAACATCTCCCTTGTGTGGCCTCTTTTTCATTTATTTATAATGAAAGAAAATCTGTTAGTAAAATTACATTTTATTCAATTTAAATGGAGAACAGTAAAAGTTTCTTTAGTTTTGTATTCTTCGATCTTCATTACCAACTTCCTATCGGTGTACTAAAATAATAAGTGAAAAAGAGAAAGTATTAAAGCCGTCAATTGTTATTTCCGAAGTGCTACTTAACTATTAACAATTACAGTAGCATTGTAGTTACTAAACTACATGCTTTAGTTTTAATGTACTTTATTATATTACTGTGAATGTATTGAATATCTAAGGTAGATTCAGGTTATTGTTTCATACTATCTCGTGTCACATTCTTGAAATTATTTGAGGAGAAATTATCAGGAAAAAATCTTGTGTAAAACACTCACCCGACTTTCTTTTGCCAATAATAAATAATAATGAAAAATATTACCTTTGTTTAATCATGAGTAAACAATGTAATATAAAAAACA
The DNA here is from genome assembly GCA_035578175.1 of Catonia carolina. NCBI lineage: Eukaryota > Metazoa > Arthropoda > Insecta > Hemiptera > Achilidae > Catonia > Catonia carolina. The sequence goes on along the minus strand of JAQMRL010000006.1, from coordinate 51,242,804 downwards.
TAAATTTTAATCATGAGTAAATGACGTTAAACAAAGTTGAAATAAAAGTTATAGGTTTTTTAATTTTCTATAACTTTGATTATATAGGGTGTCTCACGAGTAACCCGACAAACTTTTAAGGTAGTTTCCTCTCATCAAAATAATGAAAAAAGTTTATATAAACATGGGTCCGGAAACGCTTCGTTAGCGAGTTACGGCCGTTTTTCATTGTCCGTTTTTCATTGGATATTACAAAAACTACTGAAGATATCGTTCTGGAACTTATTTTATTCAATTTTTCGGGTCGAAATCATCAAATCTAGTCATAAAATTGGGTTTCTAGACCTCTAGGATGACTTTATTTAGGCGTATGTTCTGAACCCAGGGCGAAATCTTTTGCTAGCCGTAACTCGCTAACGAAGCGTTTCCGGACCCATGTTTATGTAAACTTTTTTCATTATTTTGATGAGAGGAAACCACCTTAGAAGTTTGTCGGGTTACTCGTGAGACACCCTGTATATACTTTGGTCGTAAAATTCATATTAAGACCGCAATCTTAAGAAACCCATTTTGTTACGTAGAGAGTATAGCCAGCCTCCCCAAGAATTTCTACAGGCTTGTCGTTTACCCTATTTTTAGAGAATAAATAGTTTAGTAAATAAGGCGATTTAAAAAATATCTCAGTAGCCGTTTTTCAAAAAATCGCAAAAAGTCCAAATTTTTTTTTTTTTTTTTTTTGAGTGATGATGCCTACATAAGCCTTGGGCTTGTTCGTAGGTAATGATATGTGGTGATTTAAAGATGAAAAAAATGCCAGACCTGACCGGGAATCGAACCCGGGACCCCGGCATAGTAGCCAGTTGCGCTGACCACTACACCACGGGCCGGCCAAATGCACGAATTTGCACGATATTGCACGAATAACCTAATTACTACTTTCGGTTAACCGATTTTGATGAAAGTTTTAGGTACCCTTAATAACTATTTATATGAATTTATAGGCAAGGAAAGTATTGTTTACATGGCGATTTTTCGAAATCTAGTTTTAACTGAAAATAGATTTTTCAGACTTCTAAATACCAAGAAACAATGTTTTTAACGATGGGTGTGTGAAGAAAATATTTTTTTTTGAGAGGAATATCGTACGAAGTTAAAAATTGGAACTTAAGTTAGGTACTACTACGAGGGAAAGAACAATAATTTTATCGAAATCAATACAAAAATTTTAATCAAAATCGGTCAACTGGAAGTAGAACACTAGTTTATTCATGCGATTTTTCACTTTATCGATTTTCTCGAAAACGGCTTTTATGATTTTTTTTGAAAATAGCTTAATTTTTACATTTTTTATGCTCTACGAGATAGAGGAAGCGGCATGTATGCTGAAATTCATGGGGGGGGGCTGCGCTCTAGTGGTAAAAAATTGATATTTTTTTCTAAGATTGAAGTCTTAATGTACATTTCAGGGAAAAAGCGTATATAATTAAAGTTGCAGGAAATTAAAAAAACTTACAACTTTTATTTCTAACATTTGCTTTTGCAACGCTTAGTTTAGCGTCAATTAACGCACTATTCGCCCATTAAAATTGGTAAAAAATGATTGGATGATTTTTAAGATTACGACCTCACTATACATTTTGCTACAAAAATTTATAAAATCAATGTTATAAAAAAATTATAGAACCTGCAACTTTAACTTTATTTCAAGGATTTTTTCTTCAAAATCTAGTTTGGTTTCAATTAGTGATTTAGCCTACCGACTTTTAAGTCCCACATAGATTTTTATTTACGTCATTCACTCATAATTAAAATTAGGTTGTTGTTGTTGTTGTTGTTGTTGTTTAGGTCATTAGCCAAAAGGCTGGTTTGAACCTGTAGAGGTTTTATTAAGTAAATCGAAGAGTGAGGTGGTTTACCATTGCCTTCCTCACTGAGTGGAAAAGTACGCTTATCAGCATGCCAGGCCCTCTGAAAAGCATATATTTTCCACTCTGCAAATGACAACTTCACTTCATTCACCACAGGGTCTGGCTGTATAATGAAATCCATTACTTTCAGACGAGATAACTCTGATTAGTGTCTTTTACACCTCTACCTCTTCTGTTCTTGAATGATTCAGTCATTTAATTGGCTGACCATGTGATAAGAAACAGAACTATTTATTTTAGCCCTGCAACTAACAGATTGAGTGTAAATAATTTGACACTCCACCTGTCTGTTGTGGGCAAAAAAAAAGTAGGTTATGTTATACATTATTGTTTACATTGTCAAGAGAAAGTCGTTTGAGTGTTTCACGCCGGATTTTTTCGATCATTCTGTATATTATGTTTTATAGACATTTGTATAAATTACATTCTTTTATTTTAACTACCTACGTTTGAAAAATGTACATAACCTTTCAAATTTACTCACCCATTCATTTTTAACTTTTTGTAATACTATATCACCGTATTTTATTACTATTATTATAGTTTAATTAATATGTAAAGTACAAATTTATTGTAATGAATTTTATTAGCGGCAGGATGTATTATTTGTAATTACACACCAACGTAAAACTCATTGCAGTTCTTTTCGAAACAATAATTTAAATAAATAGTAATAATGTTGTGTAACATTTTTATGAATGAAGTTGTTTTGTTAAAAGATCCCATTGATTAATCAGTCTGTATTTATCGGTGGGTTAAAGATCTCGTAAAATAATCCAATACATTTTTCTTTGGAATTTATTTTTTTATAACAGTGTATTTCTTTTACAATCAGTTTATAAATACAAAAACTTTAAGCAAATACGAGTAATCTTTTGAATTAAAACAGTTTTTTTAATTCTCTTTTTTTAATTTAGAAAATTTAAATATTAAAATTGTAAATTTGGTCGCCTCTTTGGTCTAGTGGTTAGCATGCTGCGCTGCAAAGTGGAGGTCTCGGGTTCGATTCCCGGCCAGGATCTGGAAAATTATTACAAGTTCAAACTCACCAACGTAGTCGTTAATAACCAAGATTTTGATGCGACTTAAAATAAACTTAATAAAATTGTAAATTATTTTAAATTTTAAATATTAGCTAAAGGACAACAATAGACGAGGAAAGATAACCCGTGCAATTTGAGGAACTCACCACTTGTATAAGAAGAATCCACTCTCAAGACCAACAAAGATTAGATTTTTTTTTTATCCAAGGCGGCGAGAAAAACTCATGTTCACTCCCTCACGATGGGGGAAGTAGTGTTGGACTCAATTGAGGCGTCCTCGTCCAGCCCCAAGGAGACCGCAACCGCCTTACCAACCAAAAACCCGCCGCCTGGCCACTTGATCCGACATCAGCAAACAATCCTCCACCTCCCTCGGAACTCTTTATATAATACTATAAGGGAAATGTCAGGTTAAAAAAAATGTTCATACTGTCAGCGGGCTGTGGAAGGGAACCGTAGCCTAATTCCCCTCTCGCTGTCACTGACCAACACTCACTCTCTCAAAATCGTCACCAGCTCAGGAAATTATTGTGCCTACCTTACCTACTGATCGGGACAGGATTGATTCACTGTGGGAGAGGGCGATCCCACTGATCTCCATATGACTCCTCCCTCCGCAGTCTCCCGACCACCCTCTCCGCAAACTGAGCGACCAACTTTCAGCTCTCCTCATCCTGCAGCATCGCTGCCCCTACTCTCTCTGGGATCCACTATGCAACGCCTATCTTCTCAGATGTTCCATTCTGTCGAGGCCAAAATAGGGACATCTTTCAAATATATACAAAATGGACTCCTCCTCTTCACTATCGAACAGTCGACATTACAATACTGTGATAAAACCAATGTGTCTGTACACGAGTGGTGCCTTAGAATGACCGAAAGGCTGGTTTAAGAGAAGCTTAAAAATTTTCGAGAAAGATCCTCCGTAAGATAATGGGCCCGAATATAGTAGATGGACAATATAGGTTTCAAGGTCGGGAAGGGGTGTACAAGGAAAATGAAAACGATTAAAAAACGAAAACTAAAGTTTTACGGACACCTGTTGAGATGGAATGATAACCGGTTAACAAAACAAATTTTTAAGACACTAAATAATATATTTAAGGTTTCGAATAAATGGTTTAAAGAAGTCAGAATTAATTAACCGAACCAAATATAGACAACTAATTATGGACTTTAAGGGTTTCCACAAGAGCAAAAACAAAATACCGGGTGGACAGAAGAAAGAAGAAAACCCTACAGTGAACGAATTCTGAGATTGTTGGCTTTAAAAAGAACTTCCAGAAACGTCTAAAGTCACCTAATGTGGTTTAAAATTGGCCCTATACAAGAAAAAACCGAGACGGTAAGAGGAGAATTGTATTTATCAAATAATATTTTGCATTAATGATTCCTTGGAATGTATGCAATCATTCTATAATAGCGTATTTTTGTATGCGAAAAATTTGAAGGTGCTCGGTTGAGTTACCCCACTGCTTAACCCTATAGCTGAGTACAGAGTGAATTAAACCGAAATAAGTAAAAATCCTTTTCATGAGACGACGCGTTTCATGGTTGGTGGCTATTTTTAAAAAGGCTTACCTTTGACTTATTACAAAAACCATTATGGATCTAATGTATCTACTCTTTAAGAGGAATCGAATGACATTATTTTTGTTTCCAAATTCGACTTTGATTACTTAACTTCCGGTTTTGGGCCCCTTTCGGTTGAAACCGAAACTTTAAACCCAATCCAGGCCCACTTACTTTATGTGTAGATTGCGAAAACCGTTTCTTGTTATCTCAGGTAGTTTCTGAATTTGATTTTTGACTTGTGGTTTTGGGCCATTTCCGGTCGAAACCGGAACTTCAAACCCAACAATAATTTCTGATTTCTGAATCTACTCTTTAAGAGGAATTGATTAACACTATTTTTATTTCCAAATTCCGACTTTTGATTCCTTGACTTCCAGTTTTGGGACACTTCCGGTTAAAACCGGAACTTCAAACCCAAACTTCAAATCCAATCCTGGTACTACCTTTTGTGTAAATTACGAATCCGAAAACTGTTGCAAACTGTGATGTTGAAAACTGTTATTTCTTGTAGTTGCTTACTTTATTTTCGGTTTTGTGCCACGTCCGGTCAAAATCCGGAATTTAAAACCCAATCAAAAGGTAGGCTTACTACCTTTTTGTGTAGATTACGATTCGGAAAACCGTTTGTTGGTATCTCTTGTAGTTTCTGACTTTGATTTCTTGAACGGTTTTGGGCCACTTCGGATCAATACCCAATTTAAGTCCACTAACGTTTTGTGTAGATTACGATTCGGGAAACCGTTTGTTGCTATCTCTTGTTGTTTCTGACATCTGGGTGTGACGGACGGATAAAACAAAAGGGTATATGACAATTTTAAAAACTGCCACCAATTATTAATATTATGAACTTGTGTTTTTAGTTCTATTTGTGCATACCTCCGATTATTTACTATACATCAGTAGTAATTGAAAAAGCGTGTCAACGCCCTGTTAACTAATGATATTTCCCTAACTTTCATCTACTGTAAACACTTCCGAGTAATCACAATTTAATTGAAGAAATTTACCTGACTTGTATCAACAACGAATCTAATCTTAATTAGAACGCTGCAAGAAGCCCTACTTGAAATATTAAAGATAATATCATAGATTTTATTGATAATATGGTAAGAAATGTTTTATAAAATTTTACTGTACATATTTTTTTATCTAATCGGTAATTTACTTACAATTTCCGAGTTTTAAGTTTTCTTTAATTCGACATTCTCTTTTTTAATTAAGTAAAAGTATTTTTTATCTATACCTGTGTATATTAAAATTGTTCTGTACCAATTATTATTTTTGTAGGAAAACATGGAATTTATTTAGGTAGGCCTAATATTGTTTTGATTTATAGATGTTCTCTACATTATGTAATCTATAGGAAATGCTACAGTTCAACAAGTTTGTTTTTTTAATTTTAGGTATATTCTGAAGTATTTTTTTTAATTATTTTAAAAATTTATTCGATTACATGGAATATATTTTGTGTATACAGGGTCATCAGAAAAGAATGTGGGGCTTTGAACATGGATTAAATCAAAACAGAAATACTTACAGTTAATGTTCATTTATCGAATTTGTAGTCTCAAAAGTTTTCTTACATAATTAATAAATTTCAATATGTGCACCATTGGTCGCCGGAAAATGTCCAATCGGTACTCAGTTTCCGACCAAACGATTAACGTTTGGTAACTTAACTGTTGCTATCCAACGGTTAAGTTGGACAGCAATAAAACAATAATTCAAGTAATAAAACGATAATTAAAATAAAATTATTATCAAGTATTTCTTTCTTTTCGCTGTCGATTCATACCGATATCAACAATGTTTCTTTTTTCAGTTCTCTGTCGTATAGAAAAGTGCGTAATTTATTATAAATATTTTGTGTAGTTTATATCATAAATATGATAAAATGTGAAAATTTTTAACGTTTGCATTTTATTCTTATTAAACATAAAAACATTGAAAGCACTTCACATATGCCTGCTAAGTAGAAATAACATTTTTATGCCTATACAATAAGAAAAGTCAAGGTCATCTTGGTAAGTACTGCCGTAATGTACGAAATGACATCACGTTTATCTTTAGTACTTAATTGATGGATTTTTAATAATGCTTGTATGTTATAATGTAAAACGAATAATTGAATTATTCCCCATTTTAAATTTGCAAATACCAATTAAATTTATTAAATTGAAATCAAATAAACTGATTAATCAACGTTACCAGAAATTTTTATTTAATTTATTAATTGAAAACTGAAAGCAGTAAACTTTCTTTAAAAACGAGTCATTGATTTAAAATGTTGATGTAAGGTTGTTTTGTTTCTAGAACAAGGTGTGCTAAGTTTATCCGTTTTTATCGTTGACATCATTTAATTTATTTTCTATTACGTCATTTTGCTTTAGGGGTTTAATCCTCATAAATAAAATTAAAAAAAAAAAGAAATAGCTAGTCCACGTTTTGATAAGTTTTTAATCTGTTTATTTGGTTTGTGTCCATCAGTTTTAATTTTTATCTGAAATAATAATATAAAACAATAAGAAAATTATTTACCTTTGTAACTTTTATTGTTTTTTATTTTATTTTTTTATTTCTTTAAAGTCGCATCGACAGCTTGGTCGTTAGTGATTACTGCGGTTTGGTACTGAAACGGTGGGTTTTAACGTGTTAAAATTTCCAGACGCTAGCCGGAAATTGATCCCAGGACTTTCAGATTGTAAGACAATTTGTTGAAAGTGTGCATGAATTGACGTTTTATTATTTTAACTAAAGATGGATACGTGATATTTGAAAAGATCTATTACTTTTTGTAACCAGGTAAGTCATCTAAAGTGTATTTGGTGTTTTTTTTTATAGTATAACATATAGTTGTTTAGATCTTCAGTCGAAAAGAGGCTTTACTAAAGGCTTTACTAAGTAACACGATGAGTGACGTGGTTTACCCTTTGCCTTCCTCACTGAGTGAACAGCTTACCAGCATGCCAGGCCCTCTGAAAAACGTCTGCTGTCTGTCTGTAACTTGATGGCCTCCCGCAGAGGGGAGCAATATTCGGATTGTTAAACCATTTCAGAAAACTATCAATTTTTTTTTTAAGTAACTGAAACTTGTCGGAAATGACGTATTTTTATAAAACAAAGTATTTCGCATGTTTTTTGTTCTATAAAATTATTTCGAAAAATTCACGCTTAATAAGATAATGTATAATTTAGAAAAAGTTTTGTTTTTGAAGAAAAACCCGTATTTTTTCAAATACATCGTCATTGTTTATCAACTATTTCACGGATTAACATAAAATTTGGCAGGTTAGTTCTGTAATAATTATGAAAAACATTGATGCAATAAAATTTAACGGAAAATCAATACTTTTTAAGTTAAAGGTATTTTCACAAGTAAATTCTCTAACATTGCGAAACACGACATAAAAAAGTTAGCATGCGAGAAACTTTTCTGTCTTTATAGATAACTTTATACTGTAAGCGAATGAAAATATGATGCCTTCACTTCATTCACTACAGGGTCTTGCTGTATAATGAAATTCATTACTTTGACAGGAGATAACTGTGGTTTGTGTCTTTTACACCTCTACCTCTTATCTTCTTAAATGCTTGTCATATAATTGGCTGACCATGTGATAAGAAATAGAAATATTTTATAGTCCCAGAACTAGCAGGTCGATTGCAAAAATAATTTTAATACTCCACCTGGCTGAAAGTCAACCTCTGTAAAACTTAAAAATACGGAAAATCAGTAATTGGCTCTAAACTAGGCTATGTAGTGGAAAATGCTTAAAAATAAAGTTGAAGGTTTTTTAATTTCCTATAACTTGATTGTATACACTTTTTTCAAAAAATGCATACTAAGGCCTCAGTTTTTAAAACCCTCAATTTTTTTACCGATTTTGGTGAATAAAAAACAGAAAATCCGTTAATGCCTTTGAACTAAGCGTTAAGCTATACAAAAAAAAAATTTAATTAAAGTTGTAAATTTTTAAATGTTCTACAACTTTAATTATATAAACTTTTGCTCTAAAACGCATATTTTTTGCAGTTTTTTTCTGCGAGAGAACAGCCTTCCAAAGAATTCCAGGAGATATGGTGCATACCCTATCTTGTAGAGAATAAAACAGTTGAGTAAATGAAGCAATTTTTTTTAAAAACATTTTTAAGAGCCGTGTTTGAGAAAATTGCAAAATAGTGAAAAATCGCACGAATAATCTACTACTTTCGGTGGACCGATTTTGATGAAAATGTTCGAGTCGTGTCTCGTAGTGGTACTTTAATGTAGTTCTATGTTTCAACTTCGTACGCTATGCCGTTCTTGAGATATTTTGTTCACACACAGACCAATCGCTAAAAACGTGTTTTTCGGGTTCAGGGGGCCCTGAAAACGTGTATATCCGGTGAATAGTAGATTTTGAAAAATCGACATAAAAACAATACTTTCCTCCCTTTTATATTGTGTGATTTAACTATTTAGTTTTTTAAATTTTATTTAACTTGTGTTGTTTAGGTCATCAGCCGAAAGGCTGGTTTGAACCTGTAAAGGTTTTACCAAGTAAAACGAAGAGTGAGGTGGTTTACCATTGTCTTCCTCACTGAATGGAAAAGTACGCTTATCAGCATGCCGGACCCTCTGAAAAGCACATAATTGTCCACTCTACGGATGACACCTTCACTTCATTCACCACAGGGTCTGGCTGTACAATGAAATTTATTACGCTCAGAGGAGATAACTCTGATTAGTGTCTTTTGCGCCTCTGCCTCTTTTGTTCTTAAATGATTCAGTCATTGAATTGGCTGACCATGTGATAAGAAACAGAACTATTTATTTTAACCCTGCAACTAACAGATTGAATGTAAATAATTTGACACTCCACCTGTCAGGTATGGGCATTATTTAACTTATAGAACTATTTTATTTAATGCACCCTTTGACGCTATCAACAATCCACGCGCGGGCGAAATCGTAAGTTGTAGATAATTTCCAATATTTTTTATTCTATTTCGTATTTATTTTATTTTTGTAGGTTATCATTATAGGATTATGTAACGCAATAAAAAGTATGCTATTGTTATACGGTTCGGTGGGTGGACAGAAATTGCTTTACAGCGTTGTGCCTCTTTGCCTCCGTGCGGCTGGTTGCTTTTTCTTCTTATTCCTTTATAACTCCATCTGTTATTATGTCATCAAATATTGTTATCTTTGTTTCCTGTTTTTTTCTTTTTGTTGAACAACAGCGGATCTGCGAATTTAATTTTTTTTATTACTTTTAAAATATTTGTAAGTGTCTCTTGAGTTGCGTAGTTAGTTACTCAATTTTTTTTTTATTCCTGATGTGTACGCTGCAATCTGTTCAATTTAGAACAATAAGCAACCCCATGACCCAATGAGATAAGGATGATGTGTATGACGTGTAAATGAGGTGTAGTCTTGTACAGACCCAGGCCGACCATTCCTGAGAGAGTATGGTTAATTAAACCCCAACCATCAAAGTACACCGGTAACCACTGTCTAGTATTCAAATCCGTATAAAAGTAACTACCTTTACTAGGATTTGAACCTGGAACCTTCGTCTCCGAAAATCAGCTGTTACACAGCGATTTTGGCGACGACTTTACCTCTAGACCAACCTGGTGGGTTCAATAAAGTTATATTCTTAAAGTTGTTTGTTCGATAAAATAACCGTCGTTTTTTAAGTAATATTGATTTTCATATTGAATTAGTGACAAATAGTGGACTATTACCAAAAAAAATTATTACAAGTCAAATAGATTTATACTTGTAATGTATTGTATTGTTGTTAATACTTGTAGGTCATCAGCCGAAAGGCTGGTTTGAATCTTTTTAGGCTTCACTGAGTAAAACGAGGAGTGAGGTAGTTTACCTTTGGCTTCCTCACTGAGTGGAAAAGTATGCTTATCAGCATGCCAGGCTCCCTGAAAACCATCTACTTTCCACTCTGCAAGTGATAACTTCACTTCTTTCACCACAGGCTGTAAATGAATTTCATTACTTTGTGTCTTTTATACCTTTACCTCTTCTTTCCTAAATGCTTAAGTCATATAATTGGCTGATCATATGACAAGAAACAGAACTATTTTTTGTAGCCCTGGAACTAGCAGATCGAGTGCAAATAATTTTAACACTCCACCTGCCTGTTATGGACATTACATAGGGTTACTAGGTGAAAATGGTCAACTGCCTTGAAGGCGGAAGAGGGGGGATTCTTAACGGCAGAAAGGGTGGAAGAACCTAGGAGACACCTCGAATAAAAGTCCTACAGGCTTAAAGGCAGTAAAGTAGCTCCCCTACTATGAAGCTCAACCTGCGCAGCGCTCGTAACGCGTCCAAGGGATTTGTTAATTACTGACAGAAATCAAAATAGCTTCAAATTCTGAAAAACATCAACTTATCACAAAAATGTTCGCATAGGTAATCCTGTTTTATGAACTCCTTGCATTATGGCCCTGTTTTGAATTAAGTATAAATAGATCTACAATGTAATACCATAATTTATATTCCGTAAAATTTTAACGGCTTTTTTGTTTGCGGTATTTATTTATAATTAAGTTTATATTATTAACGTGAGAAAAATTTAACCTAACATCCAGTATATAAGACCTACATGTTATATATAAATGGTATAATTATAGACATGACAGGATAATGAATTTTTTCAGTGTTTTTTCGTTTTCTTTAATTTTTCTGTCAAGATTTATTACAAAACAAATTAAAAACGTATATTCACATAATATTTTATTATTAAATGGTCCGTTTTTTTCAGCGGATTATCACACGTTATTGTATTCATGTAGGTTTGTATGAAGGTGTTTAAAACAAGGTCATAGTTCAAAATTTTTCTTAAAAATTTAGAAATTTATTAAAATTTGTTTTTGGAAATTTTGATGTCTAATTAAAGAATCAATCAATGTTCTGATGAAAACTCTCAATGAAAAAATCAATCAATGAAAACGTAGTGGTCATCAATGAAATCATCAAATCAATGAAAACTCTCCTGACAGATAAAAATTTTAGAGAATGTGAAAACAAAATGGCTCAATTCTCCACGGAAAAGTTTACAAAAACTTTCCTCGCAAGTTGGTTTGTCATATTCGAGTGTTCAGAAAGCTGCTAAAAAATTTAAATTGTATCCGTATCGCGTACTATTAGTCCAAAACCTTCAGCCTCCAGATCTAAACAAGTGATTGTTCTAAGGTAAAATACATTCTGTTCGTAACACGACCGGAAACGGCACAAAATTTTACACACCTCTAGGAGAATTAACTTACACTGCCGTATGTATACCGGTTGAGTGTGTCTACCAATTTTCGTGTCAAAAAAATCCCCTTTCTGAGAAAAAATTACCAGACATTAACAATTGCTTGTGTTTAGGTTATCAGCCGAAAGGCTGGTTTGAACCTGTAGAGGTTTTACTAAGTAAATCGAGGAGTGAGATGGTTTACAATTGCCTTCCTCACTGAGTGGAAAAGTACGCTTATCAGCATGCCGGGCCCTCTGAAAAGCACATATTTTCCACTCTGCAAATGACACCTTCACTTTATCACCACAGGGTCTGGCTTTATAATGAAATTCATTACTTTCAGAGGAGATAACTCTGATTAGTGTCTTTTAAACCTCTACCTCTTCTGTTCTTAAATGATTCAGTCATTGAATTGGCTGACCATGTGATAAGAAACAGAACTATTTATTTTAGCCCTGTCCGTTATGGGCCGAACGCTTAACAGAACTAAAATTTCACTTTGCATAAGACGGAAATAAAATTTATTATTCTTTTTCAAAAAAGAGATAAATACGAATACGTTCTTAGAAAGTATGTTCTGGATAACAAAAAGTTTCCTGAAGATTCAATAAATCTTTACTGAAACGTAGATAAAAGTGAGTTTCGATTCAGAGCCGGAATAAAATATCAAAGGAAAAGTTAAAAATAAATCCTAAAGAAGAAAGGTAAACGGAAATGAAGTCCTGCAACATAAACCTGACCCTATCAGACATCTTTCCCGTCCGTGTAGTAACACCGCTATACTCTTGTATTACTTTCTCTTCATATCATTTAACATTTTAAATGTAATTACATATGGATACAGTAGTAGTATACTACGTTTATCTGTATTTAAGTGTTTAATACATAATTTAATTGGTAGCTGTCAAAATAATTATAACTGTCATTTATTTTAATGTAGGAAAAGATTAATTACTGCAATTTTAATATTTAATCGTTTAAATGTATTATTGTAATATTCTATATAATAATTATTATTAGTTATATATTAATAATATTTGACCGTAACAGGCTGATGAGTGTTAAATTATTTGCACTCGATCTGTTAGGTCCAGGGTTACAAAAAATTATTATGTTTTTATCAAAATGGTTAGACAATTACCGTATTGCATCGAATTTAAGACGCACCCCAAAATATAGGGTGATTCAAAAAGAGCGCCGGTTTTGATATATCAAATTAAGAGATTTATTTTATTGAAAAACTGAAAATAAATACATCAACAAGTTCATCTTACCTTCCGATTTCATGTATGAAAAATGATGGCATGCATGTGTCCTCCTCTACTGCGCTGGCACGCATCAACTCTGTCCATGGAATTGGATATTACTGCACGACAAGTTTCGACTTCCATTTGCCCGATAACCCGTCGAATTTCCTCCTTCAAGTCATTGATGTTTCGGAGTTTATTGGCATACACCAATGACTTCAGATGACCCCAGAGATGAAAGTCACAAGGCGTCAAGTCACACGACCTTGTTGGCCATTGATGGTCGGAATTACGAGAAATGATGTGATCCTGGAACCGTTCACGGAGCAACAACATTGTTTCTCGTGCAGCAACTGAATTTTATACGGGTGATATTGGAGATCGTACGGAAGAATTCTCCGTACAGAAGAACATCGTAAACCCAATTGTTGAGAACGGCGACGTATTGATTTTGCTGGGCTAACAGCCACACTGTCACGAACCAACGCAACGTTCTGCTCAGTTCGGCCAGAACGACGACGTCCAGAACTTTTAAGGTCGACTGTTGAACCCGTCTCAAAAAACTTTTTCATGAGCCTGCGAACTGTTGATTCATTCGGTGCTTCATTACGTCCTAGAGTACCGCGAAGTCGCCTGACAGTAGCCGCATAACTCTCTCCACTCTGGTAAAATGTTTTGACGATTAACACTCGTTGTGCAATAGTAAACTTCTCCATGGTTAGACACAGACTGCGAGAGTACTACACTGCGAACAAGAGAAACTACAACTGAATCGTCAATCGGAATGTTCTCCGAAATAGAAATGAGGTCTAACAATGTTGCCAACCGATAAACAAAAATTTACCAGCCGTTTAAAAACCGGCGCGCTTTTTGAATCACCCGTTATAATCATATTTTGTGGGAAAAAATAAAGGAAGATAAAATTAACGTATACACAAAAAGTAGGTATTAAAAAAAATTTAATTGCTTGATAAAAGTGTTGAGTTGAACATCTTAAAATAAATGACAGTAATTGCAGTTAGTTTATAAACTTAATTAATTAATATATTTTAAAACTTTGATGATCCTGTTGCAAGTTCAAATAAAAGTCATAATTAGGTTATTAAAAATACAAAATATGGGAATGGGTTGAACAAGGATTCGGTACAAACATGGATGTATTGTTTGAACTTGGCCACTGAGACATTAGTAAACCCTTACCACCACACACAAAGACACAACATTATAACTGCTTTTTTTCTTACATTTCAACTGAAAGTCAAAACTTGGTCCGGGTGTCTGTGAGTTGTTAGTGTAGTAGTCAGGGTTTCGTAAACCTAAGCAGCCTAATTGCTTCATTTATAACAGGTATAAATCCCTGTATTGAAATACAGCGAATTTAAGACGCACCCTAATTTTGCGAACGAAGATATTACAAAAAAGGTGCGTCTTAAATTCGATGCTATATGGTATATGACTGAAGTATTTAAGAACAGAAGAGCTGGAGTTGTAAAAGACACTAGTCACGAGTTATCTCCTCTGAGAGTAATGGATTTTATTATACAAACAGACCCTGTGGTGAATGAAGTAAAGGTGTCTTTGTAGGGTGGAAAGTAGATGCTTTTCAGTGGGCCTGGCATGCTGATAAGCATACTTTTCTATTCAGTGAGGAAGGCATGGTAAACCATACTCACTTCTCGTTTTACTTAGTAAAACCTCTAGAGGTTCAAACCAGTCTTTCAGTCTTTCGTGGTAAACCATACTCATTTCTCGTTTTACTTAGTAAAACCTCTAGAGGTTCAAACCAGTCTTTCAGCTGATGACCTAAACAACAACTAATTATTATTGTTATTAAGGCAGGTTTACTAATGTTAGGTTATATTGTTCATTATTTGCATTGGCAAGAGAAATTTGTGTGAGTGTTTCACACCAGATTGTTTTTAACATATAAAGCCAATATTAATCACTATCAAGTAACTTGCGTATATCAATTGTAACCTAATAACATAAAATATAAACAAAAACCAAATGTATGGACTTATAAGGTTATATAATGGTTTTAAACGGCGGGTGTAAGCCTGTAACATATGTTTAACCCATAACTTAATAAGCTTGGTCAATGCGGATGTCCTTAACCTTCCATAATCTAGTGGCGGACTTGCATTTAGGTCACGGTTATAATAAATACACGGACATTATGTTTTTATTTTATTATATAAATTTGTACTTGTGTAAAGGTAATTTCATTATTATATATTTATTTTTCGTAAAAAATATTTATCAAATTTTTTCTTTGATAATTTGTAATTTTTGTATCATGCAGATGTATAATTTTTAATTTTTTTCGTTTCGGTTTCTTAAAATTAGCATCGAATTTTCCCATAACAGACAGGTCGAGTGTCAAATTATTTATTTTTTATTTATTTTTATTTAGTTAAACCTGCTCATAATAGACAGGTGGAGTGTCAAATCATTTACACTCAATCTGTTCATTGCAGGGCTAAAATAAATAGTTCTGTTTCTTATCACATGGTCAGCCAATTAAATGACTGAATCATTTAAGAACAGAAGAGGTAGAGGTGTAAAAGATACTAATCAGAGTTATCTCCTCTGAAAGTAATGAATTTCATTATACAGCCAGACCCTGTGGTGAATGAAATGAAGGTGTCATTTGCAGAGTGGAAAATATGTACTTTTCAGAGGGCCCGGCATTCTGATAAGCGTAATTTTCCACTCAGTGAGGAAGGAAATGGTAAACCACCTCACTCCTTGTTTTACTTAGTAAAACCTCTACTGGTTCAAACCAGCCTTTCGGCTGATGACCTAAACAACAACAATTAGTTAAATATACATAACGCTTTAATACTGAACTAAAGTACGTTGTACAAGTATACAATATTTTAAACTGAATATAAGACTAATACGCAAAAACTCTTCTTCAGAAAGAGTTCTGTCCGCGCATAGGAGTATACAGAGCAAAAATTAATTTAAATACTTCAAACTACTATAAAAATTACTAAGTTAAATAGGTTCCAAGGATTATTTTAAACAGAATTTAAAAAAGTAACAAAATAAATGATAAATTCAAATACACTTACATAAAATATCAATAATATATTTTAATAACAATAGAAATTTAAAAAACTACACAATATTTACACTCCATCTGTTCGTTGCAGGGCTAAAATAAATAGTTCTGTTTCTTATCACATGGTCAGCCAATTAAATGACTGAATCATATATAACATCGTACGAAGTTGAAACTTGTATAAGTTAGATACCACTAGAAGACCCGACACGAACATTCTCATCAAAATCGGTCCACCGGAAGTAGTAGTTTATTGGTGTAATTTTTCACTTTTTTGAGATTTTCTCCAAAACGGCTCCTAGGATTTTTTTAAAAATTGCCTCATTTACTACATTTTTTATCCTCTACAAGATAGAGCAGGCGCTATGTCTGCTGAAATTCTTGGTGAGGCTGTTTTCTCGTTAAAAAATTGTTTATTTAAGATTGCGACTTTAATATGGATTTTAGCGCAAAAATATCTTTAGTAAAAGTTGTAGCGAATTAAAAATCCTACATCTTTTTTATGTCAAAAATTTTTTATATAATGCTTAGATTAGCGGTAATTAGCGATTTTCTACTTTTTTCTGACGAAAGCGTGTAAAAAAATGGTTTTTTTTAGATTTCAGCCTTAGCATACATGCATTTTACGACAAAAGTGTATATAATCAAATTTATAGGAAATTAAAATATCTACAACTTTTATTTAAAGCATTTTTCTTAACAGAGCCTAGTTATCGTGAAAGGTGATTTTCCGTATTTTTAAGCCTAACTGAGTTATATTTTCATTTTGCGTCTTCACTCATAATTAAAATTAGGTTATATTTATTGAGGTTAATTTTTTGTTTATTTTTTATGTTTTATTACTAATGTTAGATTATATTGTTTATTATTTTGATTGGCAAGAGAAAGTTTGTGTGAGTCTTTCACACCAGGTTTTTTATGAGATGATTTTCGTTTTTATGAAATGAAACAGGCATGACTATAACAATTTGAATTAGTAAAATCCACGTGTGTATGTTACTATATTCGTGGAGATGTGTATGGTAAGAAAAATATGAATTTCTAAGCTTTTATTGATTTTTGTTAGAATTTGATTAAGTACCAAAATAATTTTGGAAAGGGCGACCATTTCCTCTTGTAGAGCAATGTTATTGTGTTTTGCGTTGCTAAGGGGGAGAGACTTTTTATCATAAAATACATTAGCTTTGCCTGTACATTTTTCTAAAATGTTTTCGTACACTTTATGTAGGACACTAAAGATTTTCTTGTTTCTTAACGGAATTTCCTGAAATAAACCATGATAATTTTGAAACTTAACAAAAAGGTTTTAAAGTTGTAAATACAGTATTTATTGGTATTATTGTAACATCTAAGACTAGGTTCGTTCGGGATTTTGGTTTAGGAAGTAATAAACAGACTAACTTTAAACTTATAACTTAACCCTTTATAAGTCTTTGGTAAGTATACTTACCTCTGGTAATAATGTCGATTTTATTTAAGAATAAGGTGTGCGGTTGAACCTTATTGGTATTTAATGGTGTTATAGATGTTTTCTGGTAAAAAGGCTATCCACATTTTGAAATTAGCGCGCAGCGACCATTTTCTTTGTGAGTGCACGAATGTGGTAAGGTCTCATACTAGCGTACGCTACCGCTTTGTTTTGTTGTCACTTTTTTTACAGTGCTTAAAAAATTCTAGTTATTTACGGGAAGGTTCCTGGTTCAAATCCTAGTATAGGTAGTTACTTTTATATGGATTTGAATGACAGTGCTAGACAGTGGCTACCGGTGTACTTTGATGGTTGGGGTTCAATTAACCATACTCTCTCAGGAATGGTCGACCTGAGTCTGCACAATACTACACCTTATTTACACGTCATACACATCATCCTCATCTCATTGGGTCATGGGTTTGCTTATTGTTCTGAATTGAACAGATTGCAATGTACACACATTAGGGATTAAAAAATAAAATAAATTTACGGTAAAGCAAGCATTCATGCAAATGTAAAGTTAAGATAAGTTATTCTACACATTTTTTTGTTGTATAGTATTACAAATTGTTTTAATAAGCATTCTTACCACTAAACATTATGTGATTTCTATTTCAAAAAAGTTCCTTGGTAAGTACACTTACCAGGGCTTAACATCAAAACAAAGTAATAAGTTATCATACTGTTCTGGCCCTAGAAATAAATTGTTAAGTCCTGTACAGCAAAGTTTAACTTTTCACAATGTATATTTCTTTCCCCCCGTAATACTGCACTGTAAAGAGTTAAAATGGTGAAAAAACAATTTTCACCGAAAATACACGTTTTCAGGCCCCCTGAATACAAAAGAAAATATGTTTTAGTAATTTGTCTGTTTGTCTATACACTGAACGGAATATCTTATAAAGTTTAAACCGGGAACTTATGTTAGGTACCACTAGGAGACCCGGATTAAAACATTTTTATCAAAATCGGTCAATCGAAAGTAGTAGTTTATTCGTGTAATTTTTCATTTTTATGCGATTTTCTTAAAAACAGTTACTACGATTTTTGTTAAAAATTTACTAAATTTTTTATGCTATACAAGATAGGTTAAGCGCTATGTCTGCTGATTTTTTTGGGGGCTGTGCTCTCGTGGTAAAAAATTTGTTTTTTTAAGATTGTGACGTATACATTTCAGGGATAATTATATATAATCAAAGTTGTAGGAAATTAAGAAAACCTACAACTTTTATTTTATACAATTTTTTCTACAGTCCTTAGTTTAGCGTCAATTAGTGATTTCCTGTGATTTTGCTCAACAAAATTGGTAAAAAATTGTCTTTTTATATTATTGCGGCCTTGGTATGCATTTGAAGACAAAATTATATTGAACCAAAAATTATAGGAAATTAAAAAACTACAAAACTACTACTTTTTTTTTTTTGACTTTATTAGGAAAATTCACAAGTGTATATAATAACAACGAGTGAATGAGGTGATTAAGAAATGGAATAAATTGCGCTTTAAGACTTAGAGGAGATCACCACTCAACAGTGGGCTCCAGCTGGAAATGTCCTGTGGATGGATTAGATAATAGTGTATACTATCGGAAATTGCTTATTACAAAATGATGTCCCTACTCCATCGTCGGTGTAGACGTCTGCGGGGATTCCCGGGAAGGTATGGTAGGTATAGGTTGCGTACAAGTTCGTTGCTATGATGTGATAATTTCATACGGAATCTTGTGTAAATTTTACGAAATAAGTCGTTCACGTACGGAATATTGAGGTCATTGTGCAAACAGTCATTGGTAACGTAAAAGGGAGCATTTGTAATTTGTCGTAAGAGTTTTGACTGAAATCGCTGGATTTTTGAAATTACGGATGCCTTAGCAGTTCCATAGATTTGGCAGGCATACATCCAAACAGGCCGGAGATAAGCTTTGTAAATAAGAAGTTTAAGATGCAGTGGTAATTTAGAGCGTTTAGAAAGTAAAAAGTAAAACCGTTTTCGTCTGTCGTCTAACGTTCTCCGTTTAATATCTACATGAGTGTTCCACGTGAGCCGTCTATCCATGTATAAACCGAGATAGCGTACTTTTTGAGACTGAGGAAGAGGACGGCCGTTTAAGACAATCGTAGGGCAGTCCTGCCGTCGTAAGGTAAAAGTAGTCTGTACTATTTTAAGAATTTTTTCTTCAGGGTTTAGCGTCAATTAGTGATTTTCATATTTTAAAGTTGCACAGAGCGATTTTAAACCTAAACCAACCGATCCATGAATGAGCTCAATCAACTCCCAGACCAACCAAGTATTTTTTAAATCTACATTTTATTTTAACATCATTCACTTATTATACTTTTTATTTATTTATTTATTTCCATTACCTATATTAATTTTACAATATGTACAATTTCTTATCTATCTGGACAGAAATTACTTTCCTGAATAAGGCAAAGCCCGGCTCAGGAAAGGACAGTGATGAAATAAATACAATAATAAGTTAGTATTTATAAATTTGCAATACCTTATGAATTAATTGACATATCTAATTACAATACTCTTGTGTTGTTGTTTAGGTCAACAGCCGAAAGGCTGGCTTGAACCTCTAGAGGTTTTACTAAGTAAAAACGAGGAGTAAGGTGGTTTACCATTGCCTTCCTCACTGAGTTGAAAGAGTATGCTTATCAGCATGCCAGGCCCTCCGAAAAGCACTCAATTTCCACCCTGCAAATGACACCTTCACTTCATTCACCACAGGGTCTGGCTGCATAGTGAAATTCATTACTCTCAGAGGAGATAACTCTGACTAGTGTCTTTTACACCTCTACCTCTTCTGTTCTTAAATAGTTTAGTCATATAAGTGGCTAACTATGTGATAAGAAACAGAACTATTTTTTTTAGCCTGGACCAAACAGATAGAGTGCAATTAAAATAACACTCCACCTGCCCGTTTTGGGCATAATAGTCTTGATTACTCTATATTACACGATTTTTTTTTTTTTTTTAATTATAAAGTAAATTACTACATTAGTTTTTAGCTAACTACAAATGAACAAGGCTAACCTAAACCAACCGATCCATGAATGAGCTCAATCAACTCCCAGACCAACCAAATATTTTTTAAATCTATATTTAATGACACCAATCGATTTAGTAAAAAATAATTTCCGTGAATCAGAAGGCAAACAGTTAAAAACCTTTGGTGTGATATAATCAAACACTCTTTGATCTCCTGATATATATCGTTTCACTTTCATGCCCAATCCAGCCTCAACTCTTCTTGTACTGTAATTATGCTCTAAAAGAGCAATATTTTTTTCTTTATACTTATATGTGTAAAGAAGTACTATTTTCCTATAAATATTATTTGTATTAAGAACACCAAAATGTTGAAAAAGGCTGGGTCGGAGCCTTCCTAAAAATTATCCTTAAAATCTTTTTTGTATCTTAAAGGTTCCAAAGCCGTACAAAATGCACCACCCCAAGCTATAACTTCATATTGTAATATTTACTAAAACAGGGCAAAGTAATCTGTTCGTAAGGTGGTTACATCTAAGTTATTTTTTTCATTTTACATTATTGTTTTCTAATGATTAACATAGGTTTATTATATACATTGGCAAGAGAAAATCGTGTGAGTGTGTTACACATTATTTTTTTTTTTTTTTTTTTTTTTTTTTTTTTTGTAACGTTTCTTGAAGTAGGAAGATATAATTAACTAGGTGTACTTTATTTAATGAAAAACAAAATGTGTAATTTTTTTAATCAGAAGTATTTCATAGGAATCTTGTTTGGTATGGTTATCTAATTTTAACCATTAACTGTTTAACTATTAAAAAATAGATATATTTAATCGGTTTACCAAATTATAATACAATTAGTCTTCGATTAAATACCTGTGTGGGCTTAACTAAATATAGAAGAATGTAATTATTTAAATGGATTATAGTATCGTACGTTTTTGCATTATTTTATGCAGATTTTTTTGCACGAGTAATTTTCGCCTACATTCATAACAAATATCTACATAATTAGTATAGTTCATTCAATATAAATTGTCTGAGCAAGGTCACTCTTCCCTTACTTCTGTTTATTGTTTTGTTTATTATGCTTAATAAATAATTCAGTTTTTATCACTTAGTCAATCAATGAAATGACTGAATCATTTAAGATTAGAAGAGGAAGAGGTATAAAAGACATTAGTCAGAATTATCTTTTTTGAAAGTAATGAATTTCATTATTCAGCCAAACCCTGTGGTGAATGAAGTGAAGGTATCATTTGCAGGGTGAAAATATGTGCGTTTTGGAGGGCCTGGCTTGCTGATTAGCATACTTTTCAAATTAGTGAGGAAGGCAATTGTGAACCACCTCACTCCTCGTTTTACATGGTAAAATCTCTGGAGGTTCAAACCAGCCTTTCGACTGATGACCTGAAGTACAACATTCCTAATGTGGGTACGTTGCAGTCTGTTCAATTCAGAACAATAAGCAACCCCGCGACCCAATGAGGTGAGAATGATGTGTATCACGTGTAAATGAGGTGTAGTCTTGTACAGACCGAGGCCCGCCATTCTTGAGAGTGTTTGGTTAATTGTACCCCGACCATCAAAGTACACCGGTAACCACTGTCCAGTATTTTAGATTTTTAGATTTTCAAAATCTAAAAATGTTGTTGTGTAGGTCATCAGCCAAAAGGCTGGTTTGAACCTGTAGAGGTTTTACTAAGTAAAACGAGGAGCGAGGTGGTTTACCGTTGCCTTCCTCACTCATTGGAAAAGTACGCTTATCAGCATACCGGGCTTTCTGAAAAGCACAAATTTTCCACTCTGCAAACGATACCTTCACTTCATTCACCACAGGGTCTGGCTGCTTAATGAAATTCATTACTTTTAGGGGAGAGAACTCTGATTAGCGTCTTTTACACCTCTACCTCTTATGTTCTTAAATGATTCAGTCATTAAATTGGCTCACCATGTGTAAGGAACAGAACTATTTATTTTAGCCCTGCAACGAACAGATTGAGTGTAAATAATTTGACTCTCAATCTGTCTGTAATGGACAGATCTAAAAATGACGTCCGAAAAATTGATAAATGAAAGTAGATTTACAAATAGTTGATTATTAGGTATGTACTGGAAAAAATAATGATTTGAACTTTATAACTTCCCAATCCATCTTTTTCTTCTGAGTTCATCCTACAACTATCCTAAAATGATATTCCTTGTAAGTTTAAGCATGGTTACTTGCGTCATAACTACAATAGCCTTGTCCTTGCAATTAATTTCGCAAATACTTTAGTTTATTTGCATACATCATTTGGTTTTCTTCCTACTTAACATTGTATACGTGTAATACCATTCCTCTATTTATTCTACGCTTGTTTGTAATGTAATAATAGTGTTCAATTTTCTTAATAGTTAAAGTTTGTTTATATATACATATAGTTTGTTATTATTCCACCCAAGTTTAGTGTAGTTTTTTTTGTTGGATCAAACAATTTGTAGTTAGCATTGTAATAACGTTACTTATAACTCCCACACTTTCCCGCCAATTAATTATTTTTAGTCGTGTACTTAAAATCCTTTTTTATCTTTATAATAATAAAAGTTTTAATACATTTCATTAAATTGTATACAGCGTTAAAAATATTGTGGAACTTGAGATAAACCATATATTTCATGTGATATTAACTTTTTTATTTACTAAAAAAAAGAACAGTTTATCAGTTATTCTAAACAATTCAATAGAAATATAGAGCTTTACAAATTAGTGTACATAATATAAAAGATTTTTTTGGCCGGTCCGTGGTATAAATCAACTGGCTTCTACGCTGGGGTTCAGAGTTCGATTCCCGGTCAGGTCTGCCATTTTTTTTTCACCAAACATTTTTATTTATGACTTTCTGATCGTCTGCATTAACAGTAATTGTAAAACAGTTACAAAAAACCCTAAAAAAATACAATTCTATCATATAAATTGCCAGCCGCATTGGCGTAGTTGGTAACGTGCTCGCTTCTCACCATGCGGTTTTGGGTTCGAATCGCATTCAAGCACGGCATATTTCATACGTTACAAAAATTATTCATCCTTCACCCTCTGCATTAGCAGTAATTGCAGAACAGTCGGACGTTAAACAAAAAAAATATCATAAAACTACCTGACTATAAGAATATAGAGTCCTGTTATTAAATGCCAATGTTATAAAATAATATCAATGTTTCAAATCTCATTTTTTCATATTTAACCCTTTCTAACCCAGTGTGACGTAGAAATAACACTACCGTGAAATAACAGACATCAAAATTTTAGTTATTAGCGACTACTTTGGATTAAAGAACGCGGGGCGTGAAGTGTAATAATTTTCTGTACCTTAGCCAGGAATCGAACTTGAGACTTCCGCTTTTCAGTGTAGCATGCTGACCATTGCGCTACGGAGGCGACCATTAATTAGTTTCTTTTAACAATTAATTTTAATTTTAAATATTTGTGTTCATTTACTAAAATAAAGTAGCATTTCTATGAATATGTCGTATATACGTACAAGTATATTTTTTAGACTGTTTGTAAAATAGTGATTTTGTTCATTTTATCAGTATTTTTTAACTGTAAAATATTTTTTATCTTAAATGGTGACTTTAAAATTAAAATCATATTTAGTTTTTTTGCTACAAATCTAAGTAAGAGAATATATTTTGTTTAGGAAGCCTGAACATAATTTTACATATTCATATTGTTGGATGAAACAATGTTCAGATTTTTTTGTGTATAATTAAAAAGATTGGGATTGAAAGGGTTAACGTAAAAGTGGATTAATTCAAAAGTAATTTTTTTTTAATTAGTATAACCATTTTTACTTTCTCTTGCCTATATGAATATATAGGAAGGAAAGTATTGTTTTCATGTCGATTTTTCGAAATCGAGTTTTCACCGGATCTATACGTTTTCAGACCCCCTGAACCCAAAAAACATGTTTTTAGCGATTGGTCTGTCTGTGTGTGTGTGTGTGTGTGTGTGTGTGTCTGTGTGTCAGTGTGTCTGTGTGTGAACAGAATATCTCAAGAACGGAACGTCGTACGAACTTGAAACTTGAAACTTAAGTTACATACCACTACCGGACGCGACACGAACATTTTCATCAAAATCGGTCAACCGGAAGTAGTAGTTTATTCGTATAATTTTTCAGTTTTTTGCGATTTTCTCAAAAACTGGTCCTACGATTTTTTTTAAAATCGCCTATTTTACTCAATTTTTTATTCTCTACAAGATAGGGTAGGCGCCATGTCTGCTGAAATTCTCGGTGAGGCTGTTATCACGTAAAAACGTTGTTTTTTTAAGATTACGGCTTTAATATAAATTTTAGCGCAAAAACTTATATAATAAAAGTTGTAGAGAATTTAAAAACCTACAACTTTTATTTCAAACATTTTTTTGTATAACGCTTAGTTTAGCGGTAATTTGCAATTTTCTGTTTTTTTCTCACGAAAACGTGAGAAAAATCGATTTTTTTAACATTTCGGTCTTAGTATGCATTTTCGACAAAAGTGTATATAATAAAAGTTATAGAAAATTAAAAGATCTACAACTTTTGTTTAGAGCATGTTTCTCTACAGAGCCTAGTTTAGCGTGAAAGTGTGATTTTCCGTTTTTTTTAAGCCAAATTGAGTTCGATTTTCATTTTGCGTCTTCCACTCATGATTAAAATAAGGTTATGTTTTTGAGGTTAGTTTTTGTTCATTTCTAATGTTTTAATACTAATGTTAGGTTTATTGTTAATTATTTGCATTGGCAAGAGAAAGTTGTGTGAGTGTTTCACACCAGATTTTTTTTTAATTAGTATAACCATTTTTTTAATTAGTCCGCTATGAGATAATTTATTTAACTAATATTATCAATATATATTACTTATCAGATCCATTAAATGAATTAAAATCATGCAAAATTTTTGAATGTCATACTTCTAACGGAAAATTACAGGTGTATGTGTGTGTGTGGGTGTGTTGTGTACCACCTCGCTTTGAATGAAGAGCAAGCTTACATACAAAGTGCATTAACAAAATAAGTAGACTACATGTATGTAATAATATGACAGCGATTCTTGTGTCGGTATCATTGTGAAATTTAAAATACATTACGTGCATTAACTTTCATAGTAGCTTCAATTTATAAGTTTTCTTTTACTTTAATTTAATTAATTATTTTATTTTAATATAATAATTAAATTGATTTAATAGCGTCTCGATTTTAAAAGATAAACATTTTCTTATTTCTATTCCTTTTAGGTTTTAAATAAATTTAAAAAAGTAAAATTCTATTCTTAGAGCGTATATCTTTGCTCTGGTACTTTTGAATCACAGGGGTTTAGTTAATTAGTTGTTAATTAGTTTATCAGCCGAAATGCTGTTGTGATAAGAAACAAAACTATTTTGTAGCTCTCGAAATAGCAGATCGTTAAATAATTATAACACTCACCTGCCTGTTATGAGCAAAATTAATTAATATAACATTAAAAGTAAATTGGAAACTATTCTGCCCTGTGCCAGACATTTTGTTCTGTAGCACTTACCGGAAGATTGTTGTAGATACCAAGAGGTATCGGATTAATACGGGCTTCCCCTATTTTTTACTTTCTCTTGCCTATATGAATATATAGGAAGGAAAGTATTGTTTTCATGTCGATTTTTCGAAATCGAGTTTTCACCGGATCTATACGTTTTCAGACCCCCTGAACCCAAAAAACATGTTTTTAGCAATTGGTCTGTGTGTGTGTGTGTGTGTGTGTGTGTGTATGTGTATGTGAACAGAATATCTCAAGAACGGAACATCGTACGAACTTGAAACTTGAAACTTAAGTTACATACCACTACCGGACCCGACACGAACATTTTCATCAAAATCGGTCAACCAGAAGTAGTAGTTTATTCGTATAATTTTTCAGTTTTTTGCGATTTTCTCAAAAACTAGTCCTACGATTTTTTTTAAAATCAACTGGTTTACTACATTTTTTAAGCTCTACAATATAGGGTAGGCGCCATGTTTGCTGAAATTCTGCTTGAGGCTGTTTTTACGTAAAAACATTTTCTTTTTAAGATTGCGGCTTTAATATGCATTTTAGCGCAAAACGTTATATAATAAAAGTTGTAGAGAATGTAAAATTCTACAACTTTTATTTCAAACATTTTTTTGTATAACGCTTAGTTTAGCGGTAATTTGCGATTTTCTGTTTTTTTTCTCACGAAAACGTGAAAAAAATCGATTTTTTTAACATTTCGGTCTTAGTATGCATTTTACGACAAAAGTGTATATAATTAAATTTATAGAAAATTAAAAGATCTACAACTTTTGTTTAGAGCATTTGTCTCTACAGAGCCTAGTTTAGCGTGAAAGCGTGATTTTCCGTATTTTTAAGCCAAACTGAGTTCGATTGTCATTTTGCGTCATTCACTCATGATTAAAATAAGGTTATGTTTTTGAGGTTAGTTTTTGTTTATTTCTAATATTTTATTAATAATGTTAGGTTTATTATTAATTATTTGCATTGGCAAGAGAAAGTTGTGTGAGTGTTTCACACCAGATTTTTTTCTAATAGTGTGAAGATATTTCTTTAGTTTATCAACGTGTTAACTACTCATTGTGTAATAATATAGTATATGATTTCTGATTTTTTTAATTATTTTTTCTGAACACAAATGTGTTTTCATATTCCTTAAATAAAATTGTAGTAATTTTTAATCGTTCTTCAGTTTAAACATCAAAAATGTTTACTTTCTCTAGACGTATATAAATATATAGGGAAGGAAAGTATTGTTTTCATGTCGATTTTCGAAATCGAGTTTTTCCTTGAAAAACTTGAATTTGTACACACACACGCGCGCGCGCGCGCGCGCGATAGATAGGTAACACACTAGATAGGTAAGCGCTATGTCTGCTAAAATTCTTGGGGGACCTGGGGTCTCAAGATTTTTTTTTTTAAAGATTGTTCCCTTAGGATGCATTCTACAGAAACACGTATATTATAATAAAAGTTGTAGAGCAATGAAAAACCTACAAATTTTATTTCGAACAATTTTTTTGCAACACTTAGTTTAGCGTCAATTAGTAATTTTCTGTATTTTTTTTTATCAAATCGGTAAAAAATGGATGTTTTAATATTGCGGCCTTATTATGCATTATACGACAAACACGTAGTCTACATATATCGGAAATTAAAAAAAATCTACAAACTTTTATGTCAAGCATTTTCTTCTACAGAGCTTAGTTTAGCGACAATTAATGATTTTCAGTAATTTTAAGTTGTAATTTTAGTTTTTATTTTGCGTCATTCACTCATGATTAAAATAAGGTTATGTTTTTCGTTTTACATTGTTTACTCATTTACTCAACCATAGGTTGTTTCATTACTTACATTGGTAAGAGAAAGTCGTGTGAGTGTTTCACACCAGATTTTTTTTTTTTTTTGTGAAAATATAGGGCTGCTATACTCTTTTAATTGTTACTGGATTACAATCACTACAACATGTCAGTTGTTTATAAGTTAGAAAGTTTGCGTGCAGAACTTTACAAAATGTGTTCCTGTCAATTAAATGTACTTTTAAGTACAATAATTTGAACTTATTTCACAATACTTAATTACAATAATTTTAACCATCACTAAATTGCATCCTTCCATAGTCTTTTCTAATCTTTTTTGAACTTAATTAACTTATTCTTAAAAAAAATAATAATTACGACATCTTGTATTTGAAATTTAAACGGATAGGAGTTTCATCTTGGTAACGGATGCTTAAAATAAACAAGGAGAAAGTTGTTTGTAATTAAATTATATCTAATAATAATTATAATTAAATTATTTGATAATTTGTTACCTGTTTTACTATAAGTTTAAAAATGCTGTAAATCAAGTATTCTTAATCAGGTAATCGTAATCTCGTTTATGAAAAATAGATGTTATGAAATTAATCTAGTTTTATCTATGTCTAGGATTAGTTCCTATAATTTATCAAAAAATAAGTAATAAAGTAATTATAAGGTAATTGATATGCCCAGAATAGGAAGGTGGAGTGTTAAATTATTTGCACTCGATCTGCTAGTTCCAGGGCTACAAAAAATAGTTCTGTTTCGTATCACATGGTCAGCCAATTATATGACTGAAGCATTTAAGAACAAAAGAGGTAGAGGTGTAAAAGACACTAGTCACAGTTATCTCCTTTGAGAGTACTGAATTTCATTAGGGAGAATGAAATGAAGGTGTCATTTGCAGGGTGGAAAGTTGATGCTTTTTCAGAGGGTTTGGCATGCTGATAAGCATACTTTTCTACTCAGTAAGGAAGGCAACGGTAAACCACCTCAATCCTCGTTTTACTTACTAAAATTTCTGGAGATTTAAACCAGCCTTTCGACTAATGACCTAAACAACAACTATAATATTTATAAGCGAAATAAATATCAAGAATATACACACGTTCGTCTTTGGAAATGGCACAATAGAGACGAATGGATATTGGAATAGCATTGATACACAAGAACGACATTTCAATTATTACAAGCAGTTAAACGTGCAATACAGAATTGGCAACTGATATATAAGGAAACATTAAATTTACCTATGCGTTACTTCTACCTTCTTATTGTTACAGTTACGTCCTTTTTGAAACACCTTTATTATCTATTTTTCAAATTCTGTTCGAATTTTGTTACTTTCTCTTACCCTATATGAATATGTAGGGAAGGAAAATATTGTTTTCATGTCGATTATTCGAAATCGAGTTTTCACCGGGTATAAACTTTTTCAGTCCTCCGAACCCAAAAAAAGTTTTTTAGCGATTGGTCTGTGTGTAGGCCTATAAACAAAATATCTCAAGAACGGAATTACATAAAAAGCGCACGAAGTTGAAACTTGGAACTAAGTTAGATGCCATAAGAGTATCCGGCAAGAACATTTTCATTAAAATAGGTCAACCGGAAGTAGTAGTTTATTAGTGCGATTTTTCATGATTTTATTATGATTTTCTCAAAAACGACTTCATTTTTAAATCGGCTCATTTTCTTAATTTTTTATGCTCTACAAGATAGGGTAAGGGCCATGTTTGCTGACATTCTTGGGGAGGCTGTGCTCTTTTAGGACAAAATTGTTTTTTTTAAGATTGCGGCCTTAATTTGCATTCTAGGGCAAAAGTGAGTATAATTAAGTATTTTAAAAACATACAACTTTTATTTTAAACATGTTTCGTTCTACGCTTAATTAATGGTTTGCTGTTCCTTTTTCATCAAAATCGGTAAAAAATGGGATTTTTTAAGATTGCGGCCTTAGTATGCATTTTACGACAAACGTGTAAATAATCTAAGTTATAGGAAATTAAAAAACCTACAACTTTTATTATAAGCATTTTTCTCTATAGAGCTTAGTTTAGAGGCACTTACTGTTTTTCAATACGTTTATGTATAACAGGGATTGATTTTCATTTTGAAAAAAAAACAAAAAATATTTTAAATAATATAATAAAATCAATTCAAAATCCAAAGAAACAATATACAAAGTACCAATGTTTTGAAAGATTCTTAAAATTTAAGATGCCTGAAAAAAAATTATATTATTTTGATGGAATAACAAATGTGAAAATCATTCTTACTATAAAGCTTAGTTTCACTCATGATTAAAATGGGTTATGGTTTTCATTTTATATTTGTTTACTAATAACTAAAATATTCATATTTTTGTTTACATTGGGAAGAGAAAGTCGTGTAAGTGTTTCACACCAGATTTTTTATCTACTTTTCAGAGTCTTTTTATTTATTGTTTTCAGATCTTTTTGTAGAAGTTGGGTATCTGTGATTTCATTGTATTTTTATACAATCATGTAAAATAGTCACTTATAACCTAAAAGTGTTAAATTTCTTGAACGTGCATTATTTGTAAATGTTGATATTTTTAAAAATAAATTAGTAAAAAAATTGCTTAGTTGTCAATATTATAACAATTTTGATAACGTATTTTTAATCTTTTTTATTTTATTTTTTCTGTTTTTATCGGAAACTGTATTTTATTTTTAAACTTCTATTAAATTTTATTCTTTGCTGTTTAATCAAAATTTAATACTGAAATATTTTCTGCTTTTTAATTTTAATATTTTGTACTTTCCTCTTGTAATCTTATTTAGATTAAACAATGCAATATTAACTTTACTTTTAAAGGGTTGTTTTATTTTTATTACGTCATAAATTCTGAACGTTTATGAGTTTATTTTACGTCAAAACCAGATGAAATGTTCGTAATAAAGTTGATGGAGTTTTTCTTACAGAATAAAATATGTCGTTGTGGTTTGTCCTAAAATAATTAAGTTTTAAGTTTATTTTCCCTTGTTAATTAATTTTTTGTTACGTTTCTTTTTATATTGATTATATGTTCAGTTTCTCTTTTTTGCGTTTATAGCCGAGTCTCGTTTATCCGAACTAGTGTGACCAATGTGTTTTAGGCCAAACTAAGGTTGGTTTTCATTTTGCATCATTCACTCGATTAAAATTAGGTCATGTTTTTTGAGGTTAGATTTTTGTTTATTTCTAATTTTTTTTCCTAGTTTGTGTAGCCTACGTTGCAATCCGTTCAATTTAGAACAATAAGCACAACTTTATGACCCAATGAGATGAGGATGATGTGTATGACGTGTAAATGAGGTATAGTCTTGTACAGACCCAGGCTGAACATTCCTGAGAGAGTATGGTTAATTAAAACCCAACCATCAAAGTACACCGGTAACCACTGTCTAGTATTCAAATCCGTATAAAAGTAACTACCTAAACTAGGGTTTGAACCGGGAACCTTCGTCTCCGAAAATCAGCTGTTAAACAGCTGATTTTGGCGACGACTTTACCTCTAGACCAACCCGGTGGGTTTATTTCTAATGTTAGGTTATATTTTTCATTATTTGCATTGGCAAGAGAAAGTCGCGTGAGTGTTTCACACTAGGTTTTTTTCAGAATGTTTTTCCTTTTCTGATTTATCATGAGGAACTTAATATTAAGCCTACATTTCATTATAATTCTGTTAGAAGTAGAAGTTATTTCTAATGAAATTATTATGAAAAACTTTATTCGTTTGTGGTTAAATTATTTCATTCTGTTCTTTATAAATTACTTTTACAAAAATATATTATTCTTCGTTCCGCTTCATTGAGCGTTGTGTCCGTTTAGCCATTTTTGTTAATAAAATCAATTTTTATATTCTTTTTAATAACCGTACTTCTTCTGTTAATCTTTTTCTTTGGTCGATTTATTAATAAGTGATGATTATACGGTAGTTAAACTGTTTTCTTAGCGATAATAAAACCGTAAGTAAGTCATGCTTCAGACAATTTTAATGAATCAGTTCAATTGTTTTTCCTTTACATCTGCTGTCTAAAGGATTATTTAAACGCCAAGCGATTTAAACTTTTAACTTAATTTTTTATTTTATTTTTTTAGTGCTTGTTTAGCCACAGTTGACCAATTTAGTTAATTTGGAAGCTTTAAGTCTCTTTTTGGCGTGATATTCTCTCATGTTCTGAGCACGCTTCTGTTTGGCTGCTTCTGAAAATTCCCTCTTCTTATTCTCTCTTTTCTGTGTCGTAAGCCGATGGTTGTGGTCCTTGATGACCTGTTTGTATTTGGGTGATTTTTATTTTGGGTCACTTCCGGTCGAACTGGGAACTTCAAACTCGTTTTAGGCTCACTACCTTTTTGTAACGAAAACATACGGGAAGTTGGGGAACTCTGCTATCTAGGGAGTAAAATAACAAAGGATGGTAGAAGCACAACTGATATCAAGAGTAGAATTGTTCAAGCTAGAAAAGCCTTTGAAATGAAAAACAACTTACTGACTACAAACATTGATTTACAGATAAGGAAAAATTTCTTAAAAGATTATATTTGGAGTGTAGCATTATACGGGAGTGAAACGTGGGTGATAGGGGCTGTAGAAAAGAAGAGGATAGAAGCTTTTGAAATTTGGTGTTAGAGGAAAATGTTAAAGATTAGGTGGGTGGACAAAATAAGTAATTTAGAGGTTCTTAGGCGAGTGAATGAAAAAAGAAGTATATGGAAGCATCTTACCAGAAGAAGTAATAGGCTTGTGGGGCATATCTTAAAACATCCAGGTATTGGGCTATTAATAATGGAGGGTAATATTGAGGGAGTAAATTGTAGAGGGAGGCAAAGATTAGAATATGTAAAGCAAATTACAAAAGATGTAGGGTGTTACAGATATGAAACGACTTGCGCAAGATAGAACAGCTTGGAAAACTGTATCAAACCAGTCGAGGGACTGATTACAAAAAAAACCTTTTTGTGTAGATTACGAATCCGAAAATCGTTTGTTGCTATCTCTTGTAGTTTCTGACATCTGAGTGTGACGGACGGGCGGACAAAACAAAATGATAGACGACAAATTTTAAAAATTGTCACTAATTGTAGAAAATTCTACTTTGCTGTAATATAACATAAATTTATGATCAACTTTCGTTAGGTAATATTAAAGATAACATACGTATTGTATGACTGAATAAGACTATTACGCAAATTATTAATCTGTTCATTACATAATTGAACATAAGTCTTTGCGAGGATTTTATGGGACACTTATATTACTTAGTTATATTGCATTACATCGGAAATAGGGTTCTATTTTTTTATGTTATGTAATTTCTTTATTATAGTATTCATATGTTTTACATTTAACTGGTATTTATCTATTATTTACTTTTATATTTCTTATGTTTACTTTTCTTTGTATTTATCTTTCTTAATGTAGTTTCAAAATAGTAAAAAATATGATTGTAAACTACATTTTTTTGTAAAATATGTTTTTATCTTTGAAGTGTTCTATGATTAAATGAGTACACGAGGTTGCTGGTATGTTAGCTTAAAGTTTAAAAAATAATTTCTTTTAATACACTGTATAAAATTACCTGTATTATCTGTATAAAATTTTGCGCAGGAATTGTAAGCAAAAATAGTTTAAACAAATGGAAATAACATGCCAGAAGATCACCTAGTGGTATATCTACTTTACAAAATAATAAATTTTTCACACAATAGGAAAAGAAGAGCGAAATTTTACGGACATCTCAACAGAATGGATGACAGTAGGCTAATTAAACGATTATTTAACTATTTCAGCAGATTAATCTGCTGAAATTTTTGGGGGGCTGTGCTCTAGTGTTAAAAAATGTGTTTATTAATATTGCAGCCTTAGGGATTAATTTGCATTTTAGGACAAAAGCGTATAGCCTACATTTAACGTTGTAGGAAATTAAAAAACCTATAGCTTTTATTTTTAACTTTTGTTTCTACAACGCTTAGTTTATCGTCTGCCCATAACAGACAGGTGGAGTGTCAAATTATTTACACTCAATCTGCTCGTTGGAGGGCTAAAATAAATAGTTCTGTTTCTTATCACATGGTCAGCCAATTAAATAAATGACTGAATCATTTAAGAACAGAAGAGGTAGAGGTGTAAAAGACACTAATCAGAGTTATCTCCTCTGAAAGTAATGAATTTCATTGTACAGCCAGACCCTGTGGTGAATGAAGTGAAGGTGTCATTTACAGAGTGGGAAATATGTGCTTTTCAGAGGGCCCGGCATGCTGAGAAGCATACTTTTCCATTCAGTGAGGAAGGCAATGGTAAACCACCTCACTCCTCGTTTTACTTAGTAAAACCTCTAGAGGTTCAAACCAGCCTTTCGGCTGTTGACCTAAACAACAACAACAGTTTATCGTCAATTAGTGATTTTCTGTATTTTTCTTATTAAAATCGGTAAAAAATGTGATTCTTTTGAAATTGTAGCTTTAGTATGCATTTTCCGACAAAAGTATATATTATAATCAAAGCTGTTCGAAATTAAAAAATCTACAACTTTGTTTCAAGCATTTTTTACAGAGCCTAGTTTAGCGTCAATTTCCGTACTTTTTACTTTCTCTTGCCTGTATGAATATATGTAGGAAGGAAAGTATTGTTTTCATGTCGATTTTTCGAAATCGAGTTTTCACCGGATCTACACGTTTTCAGACGCCCTGAATCCGAAAAACATGTTTTCAGCGATTGGTGTGTGTGTGTGTGTGTGTGTGTGCGCGCGCGCGCGCGCGTGTGAACAGAATATCTCATAAACGGAACATCGTACGAACTTGAAACTTAAAACTTAAGTTACATACCACTACCGGACCCGACACGAACATTTTCATCAAATCGGCCAACCGGAAGTAGTAGTTTATTCGTGTAATTTTTCACTTTTTTGCGATTTTCTCAAAAATTGGTCCTACGATTTTTTTTAAAAATCGCCTGGTTTACTGAATTTTTTTATGCTCTACATGATAGTGTAGGCGCCATGTTAGTTGAAATTCTTGGAGAGGCTGTTTTCACGTAAAAAAATTGTTTATTTTAAGATTGCGGCTTAAATATGCATTTTACCGCAAAAATTTATATAAAAAAATTGTAGAGAATTTAAAATTCTACAACTTTTATTTGCAACATTTTTTTGTATAACACGTAGTTTAGCAGTAATTAGCGATTTTCTGTTTTTTTCTCACGGAAATGTGTGAAAAATCGATTTTCTTAAGATTTCGACCTTAGTATGCTTTTAACGAAAAAAGTGTATATCATCAATTTTATAGGAAATTAAAAGATCTACAACTTTTATTAAAAGCATTTTTTTTACAGTGCCTAGTTTAGCGTGAAAGAGCGATTTTCCGTATTTTTAAGCCAATCTGAGGTC
This sequence comes from Catonia carolina, assembly GCA_035578175.1. Classification (NCBI taxonomy): domain Eukaryota; kingdom Metazoa; phylum Arthropoda; class Insecta; order Hemiptera; family Achilidae; genus Catonia; species Catonia carolina. Next base: position 51,207,527 of record JAQMRL010000006.1, on the reverse strand, counting down.
GACTTTCAGTTTGCTTCTTTCACTCATGATTAAAATTAGGTTATGTTTATTGAGGTTAGTTTTTTTGTTTATTTCTAATGTTTTATTACTAATGTTAGGTTATATTATTAATTATTTGCGTTGGTAAGAGAAAGTTGTGTGAGTGTTTCACACCAGATTTTTTTTATATAGGTTGTTTTCAAGTTTACTTTTTTTACTAATGATTATACCGGGTGTCCCACGAAGAGGTTGCTATTTCTGAATTAATATGCCGGACGTATCGCACTCTCTACAGACTGGAAACTTTACAGTTATAATAAATAGATATATAAAAAAGTACCCTCGAGTTTCATTTGCTTATGATTAATCAAACTAAAATGGCGAAAAGTAATTTTATGTGCATAACCATTTCAAATTGGTGATTGTTTTACAATGTTACTTAAGTAATAAAATGAAAGAAATATGAAAGTGATAAATTATTAATGAACACAATTTGTTTCATTAACCTTTATTTGAACTGTTGTCCATCAATAGGTATCGCTGATAGCAACGAAACAAAAATGAGTCATAAGCGTTTTTGAAAAATTGCCGAGGTATCAGCAGCAGTTCCTCTTCAATCAGCCTCATTAATTCATCGTCTGTTGCTATGGTGTGAGATTAAAATTTTTCCTTCAAAAAGCCCCACAGGAAAAAATCACAAACAGACAAGTCTGGCAATCTTGGAGGCCAGTCCATGAGGCCGCTGCCACGACCTATCCAATGGTTAGGAAGATTTTGGTTTAAAACCGCTTCGGCCACATTAGCATAATGTGGAGGTGCTCCATCATGCTGGAAAAAACGTCCTGCATCTCCGCCTCAGAAAGATAAGGAACTATGTGATTAGTTAAAATTGATGCGCATTTGCCTTAAGTCATTGTCTGATGGGATATGTCATGCGATTAAACACCATCCTTGGTGACAGCACCCACACTGTTACACCTTTTGATTTAATCCACAAGATTATTGTTAATTTTTGATATTATTTTCTTATTCCGTCACTTTTTTTTATTTATTTATTTTTTTTTTTTTGATTAATCATAAGCAAATGAAACTTGAGGGTACTTTTTTACATATCTGTTTATTATAACTGTAAAGTTTCCAGTCTGTAGAGTGTGCCATACGTCCGGTATATAAATTAAAAAATAGCAACCTCTTCGTGGGACATCCAGTATAGGTCATATTTTCATTATTTAGATTGGGAAGGGAAAGACGTGTGAGTATTTCACACCAGATTTTTTTAACTATATTGTATTAAGCAAATGTGATATTTTATTTTAATGTACTTTTTCTCTCTGTTGCAGGTAAATATCTATGAAATGTTATCTTCAAAACAGAAATAAACATAAAATCGAGTTGTAGTGTAAGTTAATACTAAAAGCATTTATTTGTTTTCACAAATACAAATATTTTAATACAGATGTTTCGTCAGTGTTCAACCCGCGGTCCTCTTATGTATTTTGTTTGCACTTTGTTTAAACTGTTATTCGTCAGCCGAAAAGATGGTTTGAACCTCTAGAGGTTTTACTGCGTAAAACTGGAAAGGGGTTTACCATTGCCTTCCTCACTTAGTGGAAAATTATGCTTATCAGCATGCCAGACTCTCCGAAAAGCACATTTTCCATCCTGCAAATGACACACTCACTTCATTCATCACAGAGTCTGGCTGTATAATGAAATTCATTACTTTCAGAGGAGATTACTCTGATAAGTGTCTTTTTCACCTCTACTGCTTCTGTTCTTTAATGATTCAGTCTTATAGTTGGTTGGACCATGTGATAAGAAATAGAACTATTTTTGTAGCCCTGGAACTAGCAGATCGAGTGCAAATAATTTGACATTCCACCTGTCTGTTATGAGCAGATTGTTTAAATTACAAGGCAGAAAACAAAATATCTCCCAGATTTATAAACAAATTGAAGGCTTCCGCAAAAAACTTGATGTAATCCAAATTACTTTGAAGGCAAATAATACAGCCCATTTCCCATCTTGTCAGCAGTTGAAAGTAGAAGAAAATGGCATAAATTTTAGTATGTTTCATGAAATAATAATTTTATCAAAAAAGAGTTCCAGGACAGATTACAGGATTTTGACTCCGTAAAACCAATTCACTATTCAACAACCCCATGGAGATTGAAGTGAGTTAGGGGCCCTGGAAATGGAAATTTGTGATCTTTAGGAAGACCCATTCAACTTGACTAAAAACTGTGATGTCCCTGAAAATTTCTGGAAAACTCATTTCTAAAGAAAATTTCCCCAAATTGGTTAAATTCTCTTTGAAAATTTTTATCGCTGTTTGGATGTATATAAGTGTGTGAAAGTGCTTTACTGAAATCGAGCCTGAGATTTTATCTTACTAAACTTACAGTGGTCATTGATAAACTTGTATCGGAAAAGCAGTTCCAATCATCACATTGATTTCTCGACTGTAAAATAAAGTACAGTAGAGCCCCGATTATCCGCGAGCGGATTATCCGCTAGTGCCACGAAAAAGTTTTTTTAATTACGGACCTTGAAGACCCGAGCGGGCGAGTGTATCGATCCCTTCTGTTACTTTCTCAACAAGTTGGCAGAAAAACTCATGTTAAGGAAAGTACAATCTAGAATAAAAAAAGGTGTTTCCAAAGCAAGAAGCAAAAACGAGTGACTGATTTTTTTAAAAAGGCGTAACTGAACACTTTTTGTTAACTGTACATGTATATTGTTTTTTGTTTACTGTTCTTTATTTTAGTGATTTAGATGTAGAGCAAAGGTTTCTGCTGTGCTGTACATATTTTAAAAGTTTTACATATCATGTTTTTTGTACAATAAAACATAGTTTTTATGTTGAAATATTTTTTTCGTGTTTTCACCTCATTTTTAGTCTTTTTTCGGGTTATCCGCGATTTTCGCTATCCGCGGTGCCCTTGCCACCCAATTCCGCGGATAATCGGGGCTCTACTGTAATTGGCCCCTTTATTAAACTAGTGAATCATACGTAATTCGTTTTCTCTCTTTAATGTCCTTCATTTTCAATTAACTAAAGGTTGAACCACGCTGTTTTAAGTCATTTGATGAACCATTTTGGAATTTTCATGAGTTGAGTTGGTTAAAATAAAATCAATATGTACATGAACGGATTTTTTATACTTTTAAGACCTCATTGGACCACTTAAGTTCGTAGCCTGGTAAGCTCATTTTCTGCTTTTAATCTTCTTGTTATGCCCATAACAGGGAGGTGGAGTGTTAATTAATTACACTCGATCTCTTGGTTTCAGGGCTACAAAAAATAGTTCTGTTTCTTATCACATAGTCAGCCAATTATATGAATAAACTATTTAACAACAGAAGAGGTAGATGTGTAAAAGACACTAGTCAGAGTTATCTCCTCTGAAAGTAATGAATTTCATTATACAGCCAGACCCTGTGGTGAATGAAGTGAAGGTGTCATTTGCTGGGTGCAAAGTTAATACTTTTTAGAGGACCTGACATGCTGATAGCATAGGCTACTTTTCCACTCAGTGAGGAAGGTAAGGTAAACCACCTCACTCCTCGTTTTTACCTCTAGAGGTTCAAACCAGCTTATTGGCTGTTGACCTAAACAACAACAACCAATCTTTTGTTGCACTTTTGCGGTTCTTTCGCTTCTCTCTTGTTTCGGCAATATTTCTTCAAGGCTTCTGATCTTCTGAGCCTTTCTGATTCGGAAAATATTGCTTTTATTGCTACCGTTGCTTTCTGTTGGAGTCTGGTTATTGGGTTCTTGATTTTGTGATAGTTTTCTGATTTAGTTTTAAGTTATTCATTGTGATATTAAGTTCTGTCATGTCCTTCTTGATCTTGATCCATTTTGGTGTATGTACTTTGTTTCAGAAAAACTCTATCAGTCTTCTTAAGTCTTCTTACTAATCTTGTGTCGTCAACTCTGTTCAAGTTGCCCAGGAACGATATTCTCTTTTTCCTTATCGTAGCTGTTAATGGTTCGATCATCTTGTTCAGTTCACTGTTAGGGATTGTTTTCCACCTGCCATCCTTGATGGTGTTTTTGTTGATACACTTTCTCACTATTCTTTTGTGACTTTCTTTATCTTGTCTTTATCGCCAGTTCTAATTGGCCCGAATAATGTCTAACTTCCGTAAAGAATTTCTGGTAATACCAATGTCTGATAGTGTTTCAATTCGGTGTTTATTAACATGAATTTTTGTTGATATTTTGTGTTAATTTCGATGATCTGATGAGTTTGTCTGTACGTTCTTTCCAGTTACATTTTTCTTTGATGTTGTGTGTGATGTTTTCATGTAGGTATTTAAAATTGCTAACGAGTTCTAGGTTATTGTTATTGATTTTTCCTTTGTTAATGCACAGTGGATCACGGACCATGATCTTGGTATTTTCTTAGGATATCCTTAGTCGGATTTTCTTAGCAGTATTTTCCAGGCTTACCATCTGGTGTCTTGAACGCATTTATTATAATGAAGTTTATCATAAAATATCAATTTAATTACATGGTATTTCTGAATACGGATACGAAAATAAAACACCACCTGTCATAGAAAATTAAAATATTGACGTATACGTTAAAACGAGTCTTAATTTCCAAATATCCTTGACTTTATTTTTTTTATATTTGTCTACAATTTTTATTGATAACTGGTAAAACAAATTGAACATGTTTTTTTTTAAATTATAGGTTTAATATTTCTTAAACAACAAACAAAATTATGTATAACTCATCTAAATTGTACACATTGCATGTTTTTTTATTTGTTTGTTTTCTCGTAAAATTATCAAATCTGTTAGTTTTATCTAGATGAAAATTCTATATAAATTTCCTTTTCGTAAATATTTTAAAAGAAAACGTTTAATTATTTGACGTTTCAAGGATTTTAATGTTTAAAATTTACATGTAAGTAAATACACATCCTCTGTACATGAAATAGAATATTAGGAAATCTGTATGCAAAGTTTGTTATTTCTAAAATTTTATTCAATCCAGAACATGAAATTATTGCGTGTTTTTCTTTTCAGCTTTCAATAAAGTAGGTTAAAAATATTGTCTTTCAAATTATAATAATATCGTACCCTGATTAGTTTTAGACAAAATATTTTTACGTTACGTGTCCCAGTCAGTCTTTTGTTTCGTTTTTTTTCTTTTGAAATTAGATTGAATTACTTTTACAGTTTGACATGACTAGGCCTATATCATTGTGTCATTTTGTTAAGTTTACGAAACATGGTGAATTATGTTATAGAATTTATATTATAGGCTTTTATATATTTTAATCCTTAATGTGTGTACGTTACAATCTGTTAAATTTAAACATAATAAGCAATCCCTCTGCCCATAACAGACAGGTGGAGTGTCAAATTTTTTACACCCAATCTGTTAGTTGCAGGGCTAAAATAAATAGTTCTGTTTCTTATCGCATGGTCAGCCAATTAAATGACTGAATCATTTAAGAACAGAAGAGGTAGAGGTGTAAAAGACACTAATCAGAGTTACCTCCTCTGAAAGTAATGAATTTCATTATACAGCCAGACCCTGCGATGAATGAAGTGAAGGTGTCATTTGCAGAGTGGAAAATTTTTGCTTTTCAGAGGGCCCGGCATGCTGATAAGCGTACTTTTCCACTCAGTGAGGAAGGCAATGGTAAACCACCTCACTCCTCGTTTTACTTAGTAAAGCCTCTAGAGGTTCAAACCAGCTTTTCGGCTGATGACCTAAACAACAACAAGCAATCCCATGACCAAATGAGATGAGGATGATGTAAATGAGGTATATTCAGTACTGACTCAGACCGACTATTCCTCAGAGAGTTTGGTTAATTGAATCTTAACCATCGAAGTACACCGGTAACCATTATCTAGCATTCAAATCCGTATGGAAGTAACTATAATACTTTTATTAGGATTTGAAATACAGAACCTTAATCTCCGAAAATCAGCTGTTTAACAGGTGATTTTTGGAGATTCAGCAACTCCTGAAATAGGTAACAACAAAACATTTTACCATTTTGTACAGTAGTAGGCTCTATAAATAACGCTACTTTATTACAGAATTTTTTGTAGTGTTGTTTAACCCTTTCAGTGCCGAAACAATATTTAAAAGTTTGATGTCAAGTGCCATTTAATTTGAGTTTTAAGGGTTCATTTTTAAGGGTGTAAAAAAAAGTGCCAGCCCTTATTTCGAAAACTTGCTGGCGTAAGCCTGCCATTGCCAACCAAATTTCAACGTTACAGAAAAATAAAATTTCCAGTTAAAAATTAATATTTATTGTGTTCATAAAAAAAAGAAATCGTTCTAACACTAAAAATATTCAAAATAGTTTTTTTTAGTTTATTTAAAGTCGCGTCGACAGCTTGGTCATTACCAACTACTGTGGGTTTTGGTACCTTTACGGTGGTTTTAACGTGTTTAAATTTCCAGACCCTAGCCGGGAATCGAACGCGGAACCTTTCGCTTTGTATGGTAGCGCGCTAGTCACTACGCCACAGAGGCGGTTTCAAAACACATTACTCCATTAATTTTTATTTAAAAGTTTTTTTGGAAATATTCGGTTATCCGGACGTTGACACTATGCATAACTTACGGACGTCCGGTAAACCGGATGTTATCACTACGTAACGTTCGTACTGAAAGGGTAAACATATAAATTTATTAAATCAGCTATAAGATAAAATTGTTGTGTTATTATGCTTTCCCATTTTATGACATCTAACAACTACTTACAAACTGAAATATTTGTTGTTTTTTCTTTCCCCATATTATATTTGAAACAAAAAATAAAATAAAAAGTATCAAATGGTGTAAAATTCTGTTATTTAATCAATTTATGAAATAATGTGATTACATCCGATTCGTGAGAGTTCCATATGTTTCATAAATTGCTGTATTGGGAAACGATTTTCAATTTAAATCTCTCTTCAAGTGGGAATAAATCAGACGACGCTATTCTGTGATTTTACTCTTCCCATCTGGAACCTATAATCTATCTATTTTCTCTTTTCTTTTTTGATTACTTTTATTTATTTTCATTGATTTCTTATTTTTGTAGGTTTTTTTATGACTTGTGTTTTTTTTATTAGTTCTGTATGAATTTCGTTCGTAAATATTTGTTTACAACATTTGTAGAATTATTACAAAAGATTTGAAGCTTATTTTTAAATTTTTAGGATTTCTGCCATTATTTTATTAGACTCTATTAAAAACTAATATAGGTTTTTTGTTGTAAATTTTACATAACAGCTTTAGAAATTTTACTTGTTTTTTGGTTTTTAGGTTTCACCTTTATTTAATAAGTTTTTCTTTTGGTATTTTTATTCTTCATTTAAAAATTATACAAGATAGTTTTATCATTCAAAAGTTTAACAAGTTTATTTGAGTAAACAATGTTTTACTTTCTCTTGCCTATATGAATATATAGGAAAGTAAGTATTATTTTCATGTCGAGTTTTCACCGGATCTACACGATTTCAGACACCCTGAACCCAAAAACATGCGTGTGCGTAAACAGAATATCTCAAGAACGAAAATCGTACGAACTTGAAACTTGAAACTTAAGTTAGATATTACTAGAGGACCCGACACGAACATTTTCATCAAAATCGGTTAACCGGAAGTAGTAGTTTATTCGTGTCATTTTTCACGTTTTTGCAATTTTCTCAGAAACGGCCTTCCGATTTTTTTAAAAACTCGACTCATATACTACATTTTTATATGCTCTACAAGATAGGGTAGGCGCCATGGCCGCTGAAATTCTTGGGAAGGCTGTTGTAAAAAAATTGTTTTTTTAAGATTGCGGCTTTAATATGCATTTTAGCGCAAAAATGTATGAATAAAAGTTGTAGAGAATTTAAAATCCACAACTTTTATTTCAAAAATTATTTGTGGTGAAAGAAGTGAAGGTGTCATTTGCATGGTGGAAAGTGACTTTTCGGAGGGTCTGGCATGCTGATAAGCGTACTCTTTTAACTCAGTGAAGAAGACAAAAGTAAACCACCTCACTCCTCGTTTTTACGTAGTAAAATCTGTAGAGGTTCAAAGCAGCTTTTTTCGGCTGTTGACCTAAACAAGAATAACAGGAACAAAATGTTGGGTACAAATTTTAAATCTTTAAAAATAATATTTTTTCTTTTTTCCTTTGTTTTTATTTAACGTAGCATCAACTAATTGTGGTCATTAGCGACGACGTTGGGTTGTAACTATGAATGATGAAATTATTTTTTGTAACGTATAAAAATGCCGTGCCTGAGTGGGATTCGAACCCAGGACCGCATGATGAGAGGCGAGCAGGTTACCAACTACGCCAATGCGGCCTTATATTTTTATAAGTTATAACAGTGTCAAGTAAATTTATAGCAAAGTAAAATAAATTATTTTTTTTTAATCCCAATTGTGTGTAAGTTGTAATTATTTAGTTTAAGAACAATAAGCAACCCCATTGCTAAATAAGCAACTTTTTAAATTTTAAGTAAAATACGAGTTTATTAAGATGCGGCCTTAGTGTGCATTTTACAACTGAATTTTAGTAGAAAATTAAAATACGTACAATTTTTTTATAAGATTTTTCTACAAAGCCTAGTTTATCGGCAATTAGTGATTTTCCGTATTTTTAAGTTCTACAGAGGTTAATTTTCATATTATTTTTCACTCGTGTTTAAAATTAGGTTACGTTTTTTATTTTACATTGTGTACTCATGATTGAACTTAGGTTATATTGGTTATTATTTATATTGGCAAGAGAAAGTCGGTGAGTGTTTCGCACCCGATTTTTCTCTATTCGTGCCGTAAATTACAATATTGTTTATTAATATTCTAAGTTCACAAAGTACATTAAAGTTTATTCTATTTCCTGGTGTGGTTCTACAAAGTTGTGCTTTGCAATATGGCATTTTGCTATTTGATATTGTTAAAAGTTTTGATATACTACCGTTTCATAGTCTAAACTTTAGCCTCTCGGAATTTAATATATATGTTACAGTTTTGTTTTATTAATTGACTTTGAAAACTTTATAGTAATATCAATAAGCAAAGTTAGTTTACGTTAAATAAACTATTCATAATATTAAGTTCCATGATAACATATTTTTTGTAAGCATGACATACATGCTTATGGAAACATGTATTGTATTCTTAACATTCAAGGACGTACTTTCTGGAGGGTTGGGTTTTAAATATTTCCGTAATGTAGGTTGAGTTTCTCTTTAGTTATTCTACGCTTTGTGTTCACGTTACATTACATAGCTTTCGGTTTTCTGCTTTACAGGTACGTATCCAGAATCCTTTTTCAGAGGGGCAAAATAAAATATTGTATACAAAAACGCGCGCGCACGCGCACACACACACACACACACACACACACACACACACACACACATTTTTCCTCGTTTAGGGTTACTTTTAAACCACGTGAGGTAATTTTAGATGTTTCTGGAAGCTCTTTTTGCAGCCCCATTCTCAGCATTTGCTCACTGTTGGCTTTTCTCCTTTCTTTTGTCCACCCTCTGTTCTGTTTTTACTCTTCATTTAAGCCCTTAAAGTCTGTAAGTAGTTGTTTGAATTTGTTATGATTCATTAGTTTTCTCGGTTTTTTCCGGTTTTCTCAATATGCTTTCTGACTTCTTTAATCCATTTATCCGACACCTTAGGTCTATTGTTAAGTGTCTTAAAAATTTGTTTTGTCAATATGTCATTCATTCTATACAGGTGTTCGTGAAATTTCCCTAAGGTTAAGTTAAATTTCCCTAAGGTTAGTTCCCTAAGGTGAAATCTGCATTAAAAGGGACAAGATTTGAGTCTGTGGAAGCTGTACAAGAGAAAACGGCACGTGTCCTGAAGGAGCTGACAGAAGATGACTTCCAGCACTGTTTCCAACTATGGAAAATTCGCATGGAGCGTTGTAGGGATAGAGAAGGAGTGTATATTGAGGTTGACAATAAGTGATTATGTATAAAATAAAATAAAATTTTTTACAACGTCAGTCTTGTTATTTAATAGCCACACTTCGTATTCATATAGGCAAGTGAATTTCATTGTACAGCCAGACCCTGTGGTGAATGAAGTGAAGGTGTCATTTACAGAGTGGAAGATATATGCTTTTCAGAGGGGCCGGCCTGCTGGTAAGCGTACTTTTCCACTCAGTGAGGAAGGCAGGGGTAAACCACCTCACTCCTCGTTTTACTTAGTAAAACCTCTAGAGGTTCAAACCAGCCTTTCGGTTGTTAACCTAAACAACAACAATATAGGCAAGTGAAAGTAAAAACAATTAATAATAATTAATTAAAATTTCTTCTTTGATATAGCAAATTTAGCTAATATTTTATAAAAACAATTCATTTTTATATTGCAGTTATGAATACTTATCAGAAGAAAGGCAAAGATCTTTAAGAGATGGATAAAATATCACTCTCAAAACTATAAAACAGGTCGTTTCGTATAAAAAGAATACGGAGAAGCATATTGTTCATAAAATGTTGATAAATTATGCATACTGTAATGCTAGACTTCACTTTTGTAGTTTTACTACATTTCAGACCCGACACTACTGTCCCTGTTTTTGTTACTATTGTTATACTATGGCGCAGTGTTCGTAACAGACTTATGTATTGCAATTTATTATTCAGTAAAAGCGTTCTACTTTTTCATAGTGCGTCTAACTGGGCTTAACATCTTTTCTTGATATATTTTATAAAAATTGTTCAAACATATATGATATTTTTACTTTCTCTTGCCTATATGAATATGTTGTTTAGGTCATCAGCCAAAAGGCTGGTTTGAACCTGTAGAGGTTTTACTAAGTAAAACGAGGAGTGAGGTGGTTTACCATTGCCTATCTCACTGGGTGGAAAAGTATGCTTATCAGCATGCCCTCTGAAAAGCACATATTTTCCACTCTGCAAATGACACCATCACTTCATTCACCACAGGGTCTGGCTGTATAATAAAATTCATTACTTTCACAGGAGATAACTCTGATTAGTGTCTTTTACACCTCTATTTCTTCTGTTCTTAAATAATTCAGTCATTTAATTGGCTGACCATGTGATAAGAAACAGAACTATTTATTGATTGAGTGAGTGTAAATAATTTGACACTCTACCTGTCTGTTATGGGCACTATATGAATATATAGGAAGGAAAGTATTGTTTTCATGTCGATTTTTCGAAATCGAGTTTTCAACGGATCTACTAGTTTTCAGACCCCCTGAACCCAAAAAAAAATGTTTTTAGCGATTGGTCTGTATGTATGTGTGTATACAGAATATCTCAAGAACGGAACCATCGTACGAACTTGAAATTTAAGTTACATACTACTACCGAACCCGACAAGAACATTTTCATCAAAATCGGTCAACCGGAAGTAGTGGTTTTTTCGTGTAATTTTTCACGTTTTTGCGATTTTCTCAAAAACGGCTCCTACGATCTCTTTAAAAATTACCTCATTTACTACATTTTTAATGCTCTACAAGAAAGGGTAGGCGGCATGTCTGCTGAAATTCTTGGAAAGACTGTTTTCTCGTAAAACAATTGTTTTTTTAAGATTGCAACTTTAATATGCATTTTAGCGCAAAAATGTATATAATAAAAGTTGTAGAGAATTTAAAATCCTATAACTTTTATTTCAAACATTTTTTGTATAACTCTTAGTTTAGCGTTAATTAAGAAATTTTTTTTTTTTTTTTTTACGAAAATGTGTAAAAAAATAGATTTTTTTAAAAGATTTCAGCCTAAGCATGCCTTTTACGACAAAAGTGTACGGTATATAATTAAATTTATAGAAAATTAAGAGAACCACAACTTTTATTTAGAGCATTTTTCTCTTTAGAGCCTAATTTAGCGTGAAAGAGTAATTTTCCATATTTTGAAGCCAAACTGGGGTTGATTTTCATTTTGCGTCTTTTACTCATGAATAAAATTTGGTTGTGTTTATTGAGGTTAGTTTTTTGTTTATTTCTAATGTTACTAATGTTAGGTTAAATTTTTAATTATTTGCATTGGTAAGAGAAAGTTGTGTGAGTCTATCACACCAGACTTTTATTCTTCCTTATGCCTTTTATTCTCTATGTTTCCAAAAACTTCCTCAACCGTTAAACTTGGAGTACAGAAATAGATACGTTCTTGAAACGTTTAAAATAGAAACAAAGTTTTACTCTAATATTGTTTTATTTTCATCTATTTGTTAGTGGGTATTTTAATTTATTTAAATATATTCTGGATTTATGCCAGTATATTTTATGATCGCTATGTTGAATGAGTTAATGAAATTAAAATATGACAAATTTATATTTTATTGTGTTCTTATTGTAAGAAAAAAATCTGGTGTGAAACACTCACACAACTTTCTCTTGCCAATGCAAATAATTAACAATAAACCTAACATTAGTATTAAAACATTAGAAATGAACAAAAACTAACCTCAAAAACATAACCTTATTTTAATCATGAGTGAATGACGCAAAATGACAATCGAACTCAGTTTGGCTTAAAAATACGGAAAATCACGCTTTCACGCTAAACTAGGCTCTGTAGAGAAAAATGCTTTAAATAAAAGTTGTAGATCTTTTAATTTTCTATAAATTAAATTATATACACTTTTGTCGTAAAATGCATACTAAGACCGAAATGTTAAAAAAATCGATTTTTCTCACGTTTTCGTGAGAAAAAAAACAGAAAATCGCTAATTACCGCTAAACTAAGCGTTATACAAAAAAATGTTTGAAACAGAAGTTGTAGGTTTTTAAATTCTCTACAACTTTTATTATATAAGTTTTTGCGCTAAAATTTATATTAAAGCCGTAATCTTAAAAAAACAACGTTTTTACGTGAAAACAGCCTCACCGAGAATTTCAGCAAACATGGCGCCTACCCTATCTTGTAGAGAATAAAAAATTGAGTAAAATAGGCGATTTTAAAAAAAATCGTAGGACCAGTTTTTGAGAAAATCGCAAAAAACTGAAAAATTATACGAATAAACTACTACTTCCGGTTGACCGATTTTGATGAAAATGTTTGTGTCGCGTCCGGTAGTGGTATGTAACTTAAGTTTCAAGTTTCAAGTTCGTACGACGTTCCGTTCTTGAGATATTCTGTTCACACACAGACACACACACACAGACACACACACACACACAGACCAATCGCTAAAAACATGTTTTTTGGGTTCAGGGGGTCTGAAAACGTATAGATCCGGTGAAAACTCGATTTCGAAAAATCGACATGAAAACAATACTTTCCTTCCTATATATTCATATAGGCAAGAGAAAGTAAAAATATGTCAAAGTTAGTGTATCAGTTATGTTACGTTTCACCGGATAAAGTTTAGTGTTTCTTTTCTCTCTATTTCTACATAAAAATTAACGGTTTTATTTCTAGTAAAATTCATATTCTATTGGTTGGAATATACAGGTGTCCCATAAGTAATTTGACATATTTCGGAGGTGTATTCCGCTCATCAAAAATTCTGGTGTGAAACACTCAGTTGTCTTTCTCTTGCCAATGCAAATAATGAACAATATAACCTAACATTAGTAATAAAACATTAAAAATAAACAAAAAACTAACCTCAATAAACATAACCTAATTTTAATCATAGTGAAAGACGCAAATTAAAAATCAATCTGTTTGGCTTAAAAATACGGAAAATCACTCTTTCACGCTAAACTAGGCTCTGTAGAGGAAAATGCTGTAAACAAAAGTTGTAGATCTTTTAATTTCCTATAGCCTAAATTTGATTATATACACTTTTGTCGTAAAATGCATACTAAGGCTGAAATCTTAAAAGTCAATTTTTTTACACGTTTTCGTGAGAGAAAAAATCGCTAATTACCGCTAAATTAAGCGTTATACAAAAACAAAAGTGTTTGATATAAAAGTTTTAGCATTTTAAATTCTTAACAACTTTTATTGTGTAAATTTTTGCGCTAAAATGCATATTACAGTCGCATTCATAAATTTTTTTTTTGAGAAAGCAGCCTTCCCAAGAATTTCAGTAGACATGGCGCCTACCCTAGCTTGTAGAGCATACAAAATGTGGTAAATGAGGTGATTTTTCAAAAAAATCGTAATAGCCGTTCATGAGAAAATCGCGAAAATGTGAAAAATTACACGAATAAACTACTACTTCTGGTTGACCGATTTTGATGAAAATGTTCGTGTCGGGTCCTCTAGTGGTAGAGTGGTAGTGGTAGAGTTTTCCTATCCAAACATGTATGAATGTGTTGATTAGGTCAACAGTTGAAAGGATGGTTTGAACCTTTAGAGGTTTCACTAAGTAAAACGAGGAGTGAGGTGGTTTACCCTTGCTATCCTCACTGAGTACAAAAGTAGCCTATGCTTATCAGCATACCAGGCTCTCAGAAAAGCATCTACTCTGCACCCTGTAAATGACACGTTCATTTCATTCACCACAGGGTCTGGCTTGTAGAATGGCAATCTATTCTACATACCATCGTAGATCAAAGACAAGAATAAGAGTTAATTGTTGGATTTTAAAAGAAATATTTTAAATAATAATAAATCATTAAACATCAAGATAAATCATTTTCATTTTACTATCTTAATATTCCGTAGCAGGAATTCAATATATGAAACCAAAATTTTATAAAAATATTTAATGATAATAAAAATTCCAGAAGCCAGATGTTTCAAGTGAAGCCATTCAGAAAAACAAATGAATAGATAATTTTAATTAAATGAATTTTTATAAAATAGAATAAGATAACATCAAAACATGGATGAATTAAGAAACTAAATTAAATATAATAACGTTTTTAAAACCAACAAATAAAATTTTGAAAAAGAATCTATTAAAACTATAAACAGATTGTAACAATGGTCCGGCCTCCCCATTCGATCAAGATCAATGGTACGTGGCACACACAAAGCAGAGACTACCAGAAATTCAATTCGTAATTATTAAAAATTGTCATATTTAAATTTTCTTGAGCTCAGTAGGCAGATATTAAATCAATCTAATATATTTTATAATTATCATAACTTAATTAAATATTTATAATTATAATAAGTGTCATCAATAAAATCAAATTAAAATCAAGATCAATAATATTCATTTTTGTAAAGTCAAGTTTGTCAATTTTATCTTTAAGTAATTTCAAATTCGATCATTAAATATTGTTTAATAACTAATCAAAAAAAAAAAAAACACTAATACTAAAAAAAAACTAATCAAAAATTTATTCTGTGTTTCATTTCATTCATTCATTCATTCATTTATCAATTAATTCATTAACAATACAATTAGTTTTAATTGAAATACAACATTACAGGCTGAACAATGAAATTCATTACTTTCAGGAGAGATAACTCTGACTAGTGTCTTTTACATCTCTACCTCTTACTACTTTCTCTTGCCTATATGAATATATAGGAAGGAAAGTATTGTTTTCATGTCGATTTTTCGAAATCGAGTATTTTTAGCGATTGGTCTGTGTGTGTGTGTGTGTGTGTGTGTGTGTGTGTGTGTGTGTGTGAACAGAATATCTCAAGAACAAAACATCTTACGAACTTGAAACGTGAAACTTAAGTTACATACCACTACCGGACCCGACACGAACATTTTCATCAAAATCGGTCAACCGGAAGTAGTAGTTTATTCGTATAATTTTTCACTTTTTTGCGATTTTCTCAAAAACTGGTCCTACAATTTTTTTAAAAATCGCCTGGTTTACTCAATTTTTTATTTTCTACAAGATAGGGTAGGCGCCATGTTTGCTGAAATTCTCGGTGAGGCTGTTTTCACGTAAAAACATAGTTTTTTTTAGATTACGGCTGTAATATCAATTTTAGCGCAAAAATTTATGTTATAAAAGTTGTAGAGAATTAAAAATTTTACAACTTTTATTACAAACATGTTTGTGTATAACGCTTAGTTTAGCGGTAATTAGCGATTTTCTGTTTTTTTCTCACGAAAACGTGTGAAAAATCAATTTTTTTTAAGATTTCGGCCTTAGTATGCATTTTACGATAAAAGTGTACATAATAAAATTTATAGGAAATTAAAATTTCTACAACTTTTATTTATAGCATTTTTTTGTACAGAGCCTAGTTTAGCGTGAAAGAGTGATTTTCCGTATTTTGAAGCCAAACTGAGGTCGATTTTCATTTTGGGTCTTTCACTCATGATTAAAATAAGGTTATGTTTTTTGAGGTTTGTTTTTTGTTTATTTCTAATGTTTTATTACTAATGTTAGGTTATATTGTTAAAATTATTTGCACTGGCAAGAGAAAGTTGTGTGAGTGTTTCACACCAGATTTTTTTCTTAAATGTTTGAGACATATAATTGGCTGACCACGTGATAAGAAACAAAATTTTTTTTGGAACTAGCAGATCGAGTGCAAATGTGAAAAATGTGTTCGAGTGAAGTATAAATGTATAAAAAATATTAAAAATGTCATCAAATCCTTTTAAGAATACGTGATTATGCATTATATTCGCTTTATTGACTCTTAAGGAATGGGTGATAAGATGACGGAGAATAACCGGTTGTCCTGAATTTGCGTATATAATTCTGTAAAAAATAATGTTCAACAATAGCTTCTATTAATTATTTTATTACTCTCTAATTTAATTACAACTTTTCCCTTCGAAGTCTAACCTTTCACTTTTAATTTGTTGTACCAATTATAATTAATTTTTCGCTAATTGTTATTCTGTTTTCCTCAATCTGTTTAATATTTATTATGTTCAAGATGATTAATTGTGCCTATTTACGCGTAAGAATATCCTCAGATAGTTTTTGTCGTAAAGATTCTAGAAAAAAATGGTGTAAAACATTCACACGATTTTCTCTTGCCAATGCAAATATGAACAATATACCTAACATTAGTAATAAAACATTAGAATTAAACAAAAATCTAACCTCAAAAAACGTAACCTTATTTTAATCATGAGTGAAAGACGCAAAATGAAAATCAACCTTAGTTGGGCGTAATAACACGGAAAATCACTCTTTCACGCTAAAGTAGGCTCTGTAGAGAAAAATGCTTAAATAAAAGTTGTACTTACATCTTTTAATTTCCTATAAATTTGATTATGCACTTATGTCGTGAAATGCCGAAATCTTTAAAAATCAATTTTTTTTACAGATTTTCGTGAAAAAAATCACTAATTACCGCTAAACTAAGCGGTACCTATACAAAGAAATGTTTGGGATAAAAGTTGTAGATTTTAAAATTTTCTAAAACTTTATATAGGCTAAATTTTTGCGCTTAAATGCATATTAAGGCCGCAATCCTAAAAAAAAATTTTTTTCTACGAGAGCATATCCTCTCCAAGAATTTTAGCAGACATGGCGTCTACCCTATCTTGTAGAACATAAGAATTGTCGTAAATGAGGCGATCTTAAAAAAAATAGTAGGACCCGTTTTTGAGAAACTCGCAATACTTCCGGTAGACCTATTTTGATAAAATTGTTCGTGTCAGGTCCTCAAGTGGTTTCTAACTTTAGTTTCAATTTTGTACGATGTTCCGTCCTTGAGATATTTTGTTCACACAGACCAATCGGTAAAAACATGTTTTTTTTGGGTTCAGGGGATCTGAAAACGTGTACATCCGGTGAAAACTCAATTTCGACAAATCGACATGATAACAATACTTTCCTTCCTATATATTCATATAGACAAGAGAAAGTAAAATGCCAAATGGATGAGTTGAAATCAATATAATTGCTAATAAATTTGCGTTAGAAGGAGTATTTATTTCAGTTGAGTACGCAATTTACTGAAATAGATTCTAAATTGGAATCCGGAGGGAGGGCTTGTAAAATGCCCCGTGTTCAACAAGTAATTGTACAGCTACAATTATTGTAAAATACAACCGTAGTTACTAACAATGTAATTAGTTTTCACTGTTTTAAACAGTGTTGTACTAATTGCAAATATACCAACTTGTAAGTTTAAGAAGTTAAAGAATATTTTCATTTGAATTTTTTTAGTTAATATTTCTACCATTTTGTGTATAAGATATCCAAGTGTATTACAATAGTCTAATTTCATGTTGAAATCAGCCTGAAGTAATTTATCTAATGGTTATTTCAAAAAGTACGTATCCGTTTTAAAAAGTAGGTGGTAGGAAAAGTATGCTTATCAGCATGCCAGGCCCTCTGAAAAGTATCTACTTTCCAACCTGCCAAATGACACCTTCACTTCATTCACCACATGGTCTGGTCGTATAATTCAATCCATTACTCTCGGAGGAGCTAACTGTGACCAGTGTCTTTTACACCTATACCTCTTCTGTTCTTAAATGTTTTAGTCTTATAATTGGCTGACCATATGATAAGAAACAGAACTTTTTTGTAGCCCTGGAACTAGGAGATCGAATGCAAATAATTTAACACTCCACCTTCCTGTTATTACGGGCAGGTGTTATAATTATTGATTTTTATAATTAAGACTGTGTTGAATCTGAAATTTTTAAATTAAATATGCATTTTAGCGCAAAAATGTATAGGCTACTATAATTAAAGTTGTAGAAAATTTAAAATCCTACAACTTTTATTTCAAACATTTTTTTGTATAACGCTTAGTTTAGCAGTAATTAGCGATTTTCTGTTTTTTCTCACAAAATCGTGTAAAAAAATCGATTTTTTTTTCAAAGATTCAGCCTTATTATGCATTTGACGACAAGAAAGTGTAATAAAAGTTATAGGAAATTAAAACATCGACTACTTTTATTTAGAGCATTTTTCTCTACAGAGCCTAGTTTAGCATGAAAGAGCGATTTTCCGTATTTTTAAGCCAAATTGAGGTTGTTTTTCATTTTGCGTCTTTCACTCATGATTAAAATTAGGTTTTGTTTAGTGAGGTTAGTTTTTTTATTTATTTCTAATGTTTTATTACTAATGTTAGGTTATATTGATAATTATTTACATTGGCAAGAGAAAGTCGTGCGAGTGTTTCACACCAGGTATTTTTTAAATACCCGTTGGTAAGATTTTACTGTTGAAGAAGATAAATTGTGAAAATTATTAGTTAAAACTTTACCCGGGAATGCACGCTTTGCCTCTTTATTGCCGTTCAGCTCTTAATAGTAAACCTATTCCTGTTAAATAGCTTTATTCACCGTCTGCTTAAGACAGGTGGTTGAACAAAAATCCATTGTTTCCTTTTTACTATATTATTTGTTCACCGTTTGGTCATAAAGGTTTTACCGACCGGAACTTTTTGTTACGTTAGCTGTCTGGGTCTGGATAATTCTGGTCTGTTTATAACTGTGGTGGATTTTTAGATTTTGCAGTCCTTTAGTACAATCGTCTGGAGATTTCCTTCGCTATTCAGAACTTCTGCCCATAACAGACAGGTGGAGTGTCAAATTATTTACACTTAATCTGTTAGTTGCAGGGCTAAAATAAATAGTTTCTATCTATTAATAATAGTTTCTATTAATAGTTTCTTATCACATGGTCAGTCAATTAAATGACTGAATCATTTAAGAACAGAAGAGGTAGAGGTGTAAAAGACACTAATCAGAGTTATCTTCTCTGAAAGTAATGAATTTCATTGTACAGCCAGACCCTGTGGTGAATGAAGTGAAGGTGTCATTTACAGAGTGGAAAATATGTGCTCTTCAGAGGGCCCGGCATGCTGATAAGCGTACTTTTTCACTCAGTGAGGAAGGCAATGGTAAACCACCTTACTCCTCGTTTTACTTAGTAAAACCTCTAGAGGTTCAAACCAGCCTTTCGGCTGTTGACCTAAACAACAACAATCAGAACTTAAGATAAAATGTTTTATCATGTTGTATAAATTTTTAAAACAGATTTTTAATCGTGAACCTTGTAATAGGTTTAAATTCTTTAACCAAAATTACAGGCAGGTGGATTGTTAAATTTTTTTATTACCACCAATTTTTTTTTCTTTTCTTATTGGTTTCTAAACTTATATTCTTGTGGATTCTTGTTAACCAGTCATCTTGTCAAGTTGCTTTTTATTATTCATTTAGTTGCATGTAATTATTTGCACTCGATCTGCTAGTTCCAGAACTGTAAAAATAGTTCTGTTTCTTATTACATTGGTAGTAACTTTTTTAAACTTTTTTGTAGGTCAAATTCACATCAAGACCTTATGGCGAATGAAGTGAAGGTGTAATTTGCAAGATGGAAAGTAGATGCTTTTCAGAGGGCCTGGTGTAGTGATAAGCATACTTTTCCACTCAGTGAGGAAGACAATTGTAAACAACCACGCTCCTGGTTTTACTTAGTAAATTCAAATTATTTAAAAAAAACTCCATTAACAAAGTTACCAAGTTTTATAAAGCTTTCTTAATGTACTACAAATATATTTTTAACAATAGGTTGTAAAAAGTAAAAATTACATCGAGGATTTTATATGGAGACCCTAAAATTTGGACAAAAGCATTTTTCTCAGTATTACACCCTGAAGATGTAAATTTGAGCTGAACTATACGAAATCTAACATTCATTTTACTAATGTGTAATTAATTATGCGATAATTTACGATTTTCTGAAAAATTCTATTAGTTTATTTTATAGATAAGTTCAACACAGTTGGATACATTAACAAAATTACTCTTCGAATAAAATATTTTTTAAGAAAATAAACAGTTAAAAACACAATAAATTTTTTCGACTTTCAAAAAATTTCAGATTTAATACAGGCTTAATAATTATAATAATTAATATTGTAACAACGGTTCTTATAAACAGGCAGGTGGAGTGTTAAATTGTTTTTACTCGATCTACTAGTTCTAGGGCTACAAGAAATAGTTCTGTTTCTTATCACATGGTCAGCCTATTATATAAACGAAGCATTTAAGAACAGAAGAGGTAGAGGTGTAAAATACATTAGTCAGAGTTATCTCTGAGAGTAATGAATTTCATTATACAGCCAGACCCTGTGGTGAATAAAGTGAAGGTTTCATTTGCAGGGTGAAAAGTAGATGCTCTTTAGAGGGCTTGGCATGCTGATAAGCACACTTTTCCATTCAGTGAGGAAGGCAATCGTAAACCTCCTTAATGCTTCTTTTACTTAGTAAAACCTCTAGAGGTTCAGCCAGCTTTTCGGCTGATGACATAAATAACACATATTCATTAAAATGGTTTACCTAAAATATTTCTTATAAACGTTCCACATTATTAACGTTGAGATAATCATGCCCTGGAAATGTTAAAAGTAGGTAATTAATTTTTTACAGCGAGGGTACAAGTTAGGTATTCTCATACCTGTAGGTATGAACCGGGAGGGAGCAACTCCCTGGCGCGCCTGGAATATCTATTCATAAAATATAGGAAAATTATGTTAATTTTTAACAATTTTGATTTGTTACATTACAAATGTATTTTTCCTTACATACAATCTATCATGCTCTTAAATAAATGTCAACTGTTTTTATGTTTTTTTTGTATTTATAATAATTTGAAACGAATTTATGAAACTTTGGGATTTAACTTATTCAAAAGAAAACGGTAATTTTTGTACTGTTTGGGAATTATATTTTTAGGATTGGTAACACTGTCGTATATTGATCTCTCCCAGACCACGCGCTGCTGCCGGTCCGTTTGCATACAGTTCTGATAAACTCTTAGTCAATTATTTTGTTTTTTATTTATTTATTTTCGTAATCAATTGAACTTCACAAATTTTCAAGGCCTGAAACTTTAAAACAACAAATCATTACTTTTTAAAGTTTGTCTAAAAGTTTTGCTCAATATTTTACACGAATTAAGTGTTAGTGTTGTTACTTTTAAAGTGTTATCGGTCCGTTTTTGAATTTGTAAACAAAGTGTGAAATTTTAATATTAGGTTATTTAATGTGTTTTTTGTTTCATATCAGTTATATATTTTTTATTTGTGTTTAATAAGGTATTTATATATATTTTTTTATAAGTATTAAGTTCATTTATAATATTCTGCTTTCTTATAGTTTTTTATATTTTTAATTTTTTGTCAAATGACAGTGATTAATTGTCACAAAAAATATGTCATAAAATATAAAAATAATTAATTTATCGAACGTAATAACAAGTT
Organism: Catonia carolina; assembly: GCA_035578175.1. Lineage (NCBI taxonomy): Eukaryota > Metazoa > Arthropoda > Insecta > Hemiptera > Achilidae > Catonia > Catonia carolina. The sequence continues at coordinate 51,185,527 of JAQMRL010000006.1, read as the reverse complement.
TTTTATTTGATGATCTTTTAAACATTTTGCTAATTAAAACATAAATAACTAATTTTATAACTGTTTTTTACGTAAACTTTTTTATTAATTTTTTTTAGGAAAATAATTTCCTTGTCGTCTTATTTGGTGATATAGAAAACCACGTAATATATTTTATATTTCGTGCACAAATAAGAAGTTTCTGATATTTTTTTTTAATGTATGTACTCGATATTGTGTAGATGTAGAATATAACAATCTATGTTAAGTTTTTTGATTAAAAAAAATTACAAAATTATGACAATTATACGTTAGGTAGTGATTATATGTTAAAATTAAGATAGTTTTCAGAAGAAAAATAACCAGAAACACATAAAATTATTATTAACTTTACTAACTTTCACGCGCGTCAATCTTATTCTATTCTTAGTATTTGAAACGTTCTTGATATTGTGTCAGTTGATAATAATCTTAAACTCTATCCAAACAAAAACAATTTTTTTTAAATTTATTTAAGGTCGCATTGATTACTAGGTCATCAGCCAAAAGGCTGGTTTGAACCTGTAGAGGTTTTACTAAGTAAATCGAGGAGTGAGGTGGTTTACAATTGCCTTCCTCACTGACTGGAAAAGTACGCTTATCAGCATGCCGGGCCCTCTGAAAAGCACATATTTTCCACTCTGCGAATGACACCTTCACTTTATTCACCACAGGGTCTGGCTGTATAATGAAATTCATTACTTTCAGAGGAGATAACTCTGATTAGTGTCTTTTACACCTCTACCTCTTCTGTTCTTAAATGAATCAGTCATTTAATTGGCTGACCATGTGATAAGAAACTGAACTATTTATTTTAGCCCTGCAACGAACAGAGTGAGTATAAATAATTTGACACTCCACCTGTCCGTTATGGGCAGACTAGGTCATTAGCAACCATATTACATAAATACAAAGTTACAAAGAAAATACAAATATAACATTTAGATATACAAGAAAATTTAAACAACATGTATGAAAAGTAAATAAAAAATAGAATGATACAATGAAATCGATGATAGGTATTTTTTTTTTATAATTTTTTTGTTTAGGTCTTCAGCCGAAAGGCTGGTTTGAATTTTTAGAGGCTTACTAAGTAAAACGAGGAGTTAGGTGTTTTACCATTGCCTTCCTCACTGAGTTGAAAAGTATGCTTATCACCATGCCAGGCCCTCCGAAAAACATCTACTTTCCACCGTGTAAATGACACCTTCAATTCATTCACCACAATCGGGCTGTATAATGAAATTCATTACTCTCAGAGGAGATAACTCTGATCATTGTCTTTTACACCTCTACTTCTTCCGTTCTTAAATCTTCAGTCATATAATTAACTGACCATGTGATAAAAAACAGAACTATTTTTTGTACCCCTGGAACTACCAGATCGAATGCAAATTATTTAACTAAACATTACCTGCCTGTTTAGGCAGTTTTTATAATTAATAAAATAATTAATAATTTTTATAATTAAGCTTGTATTAAATTTTAATTATTTTGATAGTCAAAAAATGTAATGTGTTCTAAACTACTTCTTTCTCTTGAAGAAGAGTTTTTGTTCATGTAGTCAACTACGTTGAAATCTTCTCTAAAATAAATCGATTGAATTTTCACAAAATCGTAAATTAACACTTTAATTAATTATATATTAGTAAACAAATATTAGATTTCATATAATTTAACTCAAAATTAGATCTTTAGGCTGTAATCTTGAGGAACATTCTTTCGTCAAAATATTAGGGTCTCCGTATAAATTGCTCTATGTAATTTCTTTTCATGCGACTATTTTTGACAATAATTTTGTAATAAATGGAGAAAACTTTATAAAACTTGGTAACTATGTTAATAGTTTTTTTTTAGATAATTTGATCTAAAAGAAGTTTATGTGCATGTTTATTTATTCATTCAGTTTCGCTGAAACTTTTATTTTATTTCAGTAGCTTTTTTTCATGTCCATGTACTTATTGAATTTTATACCTTTCATGGACTCTTCTAAGTTACGGTTCTTCGGGCGTCCTTTCCTGTATTGTCCAGCCTCTTACGATCGAAAATATCCATTTTGTCTTTTAATGTGCCCGATAAATTTTACTTTTCTTCTATTCAAGCTTGTTAAAAGTTAGTTTTGCAATAAATTTCTTGTAATAATCCATTATTATTGTTCTCTGCTCAGCTGATATTTTGCTTTCGTCTCTACAGCCTAATGCTTTTCTTTCCCAGGTCACATATTTAATTTTTCTACATTATACTAAAAATTTCCATATTAACGTTTTCATGAATTATTTTCCAATCTCGACGTTTATATGATCGTATACCTGTATTAGTTTTTTTCTATAAAATCCCATTCAGGCACGGCATATTTTCATACGTTACAAAAAATCATTTCATCCTCCATTGTACAATAGTTACACCCCAACGTCGTCGCTAATGACCGTTGTAGTTGATGCAACGTTAAATAATTAAATAAATAAAAATCAAATCAAATCATTTCATCCTTCACCGTCTGCATTAGCAATAATTGCAGAAGAGTCGGACGTTAAACCCCCCCCCCAAATAGAGGATTTAATTATGGCGCTGAATTTATTTGTTTACATTAATCCTAATCTAAATCTAATAATTATATTTCCAGCAAAGGAAAGACAACACTTAAGAAATTACAAACAACTCTTTAAAGCTGTTTAAAAAACCTTGGTTTCCTAATTTCAGCTAAATATTTTATTTATTTTTTGCTTTATTATGAGTTTATAAAAAATACAGATATTGGCATTCTTTATAAACCAGTTTTTTGGTTTCAGAGGGTCATGAAATGTGAAAATCAGATGAAATCTGGGTATTAGGTTTATTCCATTGTAATCAATTTTCAAACAATACTGTAGTACTTAAATAGAAGGCGAGGATGTAAACAGCTACAGTTTAGCAGCTCATTTTTGTGTCACTTATTTGTAATTCGGTTTTTCATAAACTCAAAACCATAAATTTACTAAAAATTTAAAATTACAGATACATTTTTATTATTTGAATGTTGGGTGGGTACCTCTAACCTATAAGGGATGTTGTAAATCACAATACCTATTTCAAATTGAATTTTATGTGTGAATACAATTCACTTGTATTCTATTTACATTATTCATAAAGGAAATGCTACGTACATTATTGTTTTAAAATGTTCTACATTCTGAAACGTTCAATCTCCCTTCTTCGCGTTGTAACGGGTGCTTGAAAAGCTCGAAATGCTTTAATAATTTTTCAGGAAATATTTTTGGTAATATAAGCTAAATTTTTACTTTATCTTTTGCTTGAACCCATATAGCCGTTCGGTGTTTCTCTTCTCAGTTTCCTTTCTTGATATCCGTGCCTTCTATAAAGATAGTTAGATCTTTTAAACCGATAACTTCCTTGAGCGGTTTTATTTGTCTTGTACCTAGATTGTAAAGAAACTTTCTTTAGGGCCGTATTTCTACTTTTATTCCTTGAATATACCTGTGTCTTACGAGTACAACCTGATCTCTATTGTATTTATTATGGTGTTCCTCTCCTAATCAGCCCATAACAGACAGGTGGAGTGTCAAATTATTTACACTCAATCTGTTAGTTGCAGGGCTAAAATAAATAGTTCTGTTTCTTATCACATGGTCAGCCAATTAAATGACTGAATCATTTAAGAACAGAAGAAGTAGAGGTGTAAAAGACACTAATCAGAGTTATCTCGTCTGAAAGTAATGGATATCATTATACAGCCAGACCCTGTGGTGAATGAAGTGAAAGTGTCATTTGCAGAGTGAAAAATATATGCTTTTCAGAGGGCCTGGTATGCTGATAAGTGTACTTTTCCACTCAGTGAGGAAGGCAATGGTAAACTACCTCACTCCTCCTCAATTTACTTAGTAAAACCTCTACGGGTTCAAACCAGCCTTTTGGCTGATGACCTGAACAATAACCTTTCTTAAGATCTAGTTCTTTGCCTAACATTTTCGTTTCTCAAGATCGTACCCAAAATCTGAACTGGGAGATTATTAATAGCAAGGTGTAACACTACAGCATTTTATTACTACCAAAGACTCAAAATTTCAAAAAATGATGTTATAAATCAAATTATTATTATTATTAATCGTTTATATTATGTCACTGATACCAGATTCGATTCCCGATAAGATCTGGCCTTGTCATAACTCATTGTTATTGTTTAGGTCATCAGTCGAAAGGCTGATTTGAATCTCTAGAAGCTTTACTAAGTAAAACGAGGAGTGACAAGGTTTACCATTTCCTTCCTCAATGATTGGAAACCTATGTTAATCAGCATGCCGGGCCCTCTGAAAACATCTTCTTTCCACCCTGCAAATGACATCTTTACTTCATTCATCACAGGCTGTGTAACGAAATTCATTACTCTCAGAGGAGATAAATGTGATTAGTGTCTTTTACACCTTTTCCTCTTTTGTTCTTAAATGCTTCAGTCATACAATTGGCTGACCATATAATAAGAAAAAGAACTATATTTTGTAGCCCTGAAACTAGCATATACAAAGAATAATTTAAGACTCCATTTGCCTGGTAAGAGCAAACATGAAATATATTTTAACTAATCTTCAAGTACACACTTTAACTCAACGGTTACAAAAATATTGAAGTATTATATACTTTTGGGATGCCTTATATATAATAGGATTTACAATTTAAATCTTTTTTTTTGCCCTTTCTAGGTTATGTTTTATGTAAAACTATATATGTAACTAGGAAATGAAAATACATTATATACTATTGTCTTTTTTAATACATTGATCTAGTTTCTTTTGTAGTTCCATCTAATTCTATGACAGATTTTTTTTTGTTAAAATTTAGAAAACAAAGGAATATAGTTCTATTAATATTAATTATTATCAGTCTTTATTATCTTTTTATGTGTTGGAAATTATAATAGTCTAAATGTAAAGTTTTTTAGATAAAATTTTATCTGTTTTATGTCACGGAATTGTATTTCGTTTCTCTAATGTATGTGTAATCTATACCGGTGTTACATAAAAATGTAAATTTATTATTTTGGCGTTTTTTTTTTTTGTAGTAGGCTGAGAAAGTAATCTTAAGTTTCATAGGTGCTGAAGCCGAAAAAGTAACGGTTAAGACAGAGTTTGCTTCTTTAATCAAAATACGGTGTTTGTTATATTAATTTATTAGATCTTTGTGTAAAATTTCGGTGTAAAATAAAGTTTCAATTTTAATATCAGAGTAAAATATATCTTTACGTTCATGTTCAAAGGTAAATTAAATTTAAAAGTTTTACGCAATGACTCTTCATCATGAAAATCATTATTCAGTCAAATTCAACATAATAATAACAATGATAATTTTAACAGAATCTTTTCACGTTGTCATGGGTTGTTCAGAACAAATTTTATACATGTCTGCACCTGTTTCTTTAATTGAATTTTTTTAAAAAACCTTTAAAAAGTATAAAAAAAAAATCTGGGTGAAACACTCACACGACTTTCTCTTGCCAATGCAAATAATGAACAATCTATATATTTAAAACGCAAAATCACTTCCAAAGTATTTTAATGGGAATTCTTTAAACTCTTAAATACAGAGTTCTACCGAACGGATTTTTATAATTTTTACATGGTTTTAAAGAGTATTCTTTCCTGATTCGGTAAAAAGTTCTAAACTTGAAATTCATGCTAAATTCGAGCTTCATTTTATGAAATGAAAAAGAACAAAATATATTGTTTACAACGTTTAGCTCTGTAATACCGTACAGCGGGTCTCCCACGTAATGAACACTAATGAATATATGAACACAATACAATATCATAAGGAAAGTCATGGTTAATTTCATTGAAATTCAATGGTAAGTGTTTCATATAAGGCCTTTGATAATAAAATATTTATGAAAATTTGTGTTGTTGTTTAGGTCAACAGCCGAAAGGCTGGTTGGAACCTATAGAGGTTTAACTAAGTAAAAACGAGGAGTGAGGTGGTTTACTATTGCCGTCTCCCTTATCTGCATCTTATTGTGCGAATTTATTCGCACGGGTCCACTAGTATTTAACCTAATATTAGTAATAAAACATTAGAAATAACCAAAAAACTAACCTCCAAAAACATAACCTTATTTTAATCATATCTACGGTTAATACGGTAAATCACTCTTTCACGCTAAACTAGGCTCTGTAGAGAAAAATGCTTAAATAAAAGTTGTAGATCTTTGAATTTCCTATAAATTTGATTATTCACTTATGTCGTAAAATGCATACTAAGGCTGAATTCTTAAAAAATCAACTTTTTACACGTTTTCGTGAGAAAAAAACAGAAAATCGCTAATTACCGCTTAACTAAGCGTTATACAAAAACATTTGAAATAACGTTGTAGGATTTTAAATTCTCTACAACTTTTATTGTATACATTTTTGCGCTAAAATGCATATTTAAGTCGCAATCTTAAAAAACAATTTTTTTACGAGAAAACAACCTTTCCAAGAATTTCAGCATACATGGCGCCTACTCTATCTTGTAGAGCGTAAAAGAATTAGTAGTAAACTGGAAGTTGTAGTTTATCGTTTCATTTGTCACTTTTTGCGAATTTCTCAAAAACAGCTCCTACGATTTTTTAAAAATCGCCTCATTTACTAAATTTTTTATGCTTTACAAGATAGTGTAGGCGCCATGTTTGCTGAAATTCCTTTAAAAACCTACAGATTTTATTTGAAAAATAATTTTGTACAACGCTTAGTTTAGCAGCAATTAGTGATTTTGTGTTTTTTTATATCTTATAATTTTAAATTTTTTTATAGCTGAGAACACCCTTGATCAAGTCATCTTTCAAACAAAAGAAAACTGAATCAAAATCGGTTCATCCGTTTAGGAGCTACGATGCCACAGACAGAAACCCAGATACTACATAGGTTACTTTAAGCATCCCTCTTTTTCCTTCGGGGTTGAAAATAAGCAACCGTCAAGATAGTATTGTGTTTGTTTTTTTAGGCTGTTTACGTTTACGCAAACGGAAGAATATTTGTTAAATGAAACAATTCAAAAAAATTAGCTCGTTATACACTATGCATCCATATTCTATAATTTTTTAACCTCTAAAATGTGGTACTAGAAAATAGTATATTCTTGAAATTTGTTTTAATTAATATAGTAAAATTCCCACTCAATTACAGTTACTGCGATGAATCTATTAATTTAATTTGTTTTTTAATTTATTTATTTATTGGTTTTTTTAATAATATAATAGGTATCAATTAAATTATTAATAATCTATAGACTGTAGTTATTTAATTAATTTAAATAATTAACTTCCATTTATTTTTGGTAATTTCAATGTTACTATTGTATATCATTTTGACCTTTTAACTCTTCTTTTAAAGTTTTAGCCTTCGGAATGATTGAATTTTATTCAGATAATATTGGCTTATTTTTTTACTGTATAATATTAGTTTTTTTTAATTAGTAGGCTTATGTTATGGAGAATTATCAGTGACGTAGAAGTATCAATAAAATTCGATTAAGTTTTATAGCTTCTGTTACGCATTTACTGAATTAGTTATTCATTTAAAAATGTTTGTTTATGTTAAGTTACTGTCGATATTGTCTTTGAATTTCTTTCCTAAGATACTTTCGTCTAAGATAATCCAATTTTACATGTAAACTCATGTAAACTATCAGTTTGTTAAATATTTTAGGTGTAGTAACAGTAGTTAATTATAAGCCTTTTTAGGTGTCCAAAAGGCTCATATTTCCCGGAACAGTCTTGAATTTAGGTTTATTTTTACTCAATTCATTTAGTAACTTTAACTATTTACTTATAATAACATTTTTCTGAGTTAAAATATTCTAATACCTAGAGAATCGATTTCAGAAGACCTAAATAATAAACAATCGGTACAAAATAAAATATGAAATAAAAATACTGTATAAAAATTAACGTATGGTACTTTCAAAATGAAGTCTTTCATATTGGATGTGAAAATCGGGCACTATAAAATAGTGATGTTACTGGAAGAATTATATGTGACAGAAACATTGAATATACTAATATAAAATGTAAAATTAAAATGAAAAATTTCTTAACACTATGTTTAGAGTGTAGCATTATACGGGAGTGAAACGTGGATGATAGGGGCTGTAGAAAGGAAGAGGATAGAAGCTTTTGAAATGTGGTGTTAAAGGAAAATGTTAAAGATTAGGTCGGTGGACAAAATAAGTAATTTAGAGGTTCTTAAGACGAGTGGATGAAAAAGAAGTATATGAAAGCATCTTACCAGAAGAAGGGATAGGCTAGTGGGGCATGTCTTGAGACGTCCAGGTATTGGTCTATCAATAATGGAGGGTAATATTAAGGGAGTGAATTGTAGGGGGAGACAAAGGTTAAAATATATAAAACAAATTACAAAATATGTAGAATGTTACAGGTATGTAGATATGAAACGACTTGCCCAAGATAGACAACTTGGAGAACTGCATCAAACCAGTCATGAGACTGATAACAAAAAAGTGTTTCTGGAATTATTAGATCAGGGGATTTCGACTCAATTTTCTTCGTAGGCAGCGGCGAGTTAAGTTTCGTCTTAACATTTTACTGTATTAAAGGATTGATGTTAATGTTCTGTTAAACTTTGAAATTTTATTTTAGCAGCTTCTGTTTCAAAAGGGATTTTTAAGTCCGAATGCTGTATTGAATTTGTTATGTAATGTGGGGCGTTCGTTATCATGGGAAGTTTTTTTAACTGATGTCCTTGAAATTTTTAAATGTGATATTTTGTTGTTCCAAAAATTTCTTATATTAACTTTTAATCTTGAAATTAAGTCGAAAATTCGTTGAAAGATTAGTCTAGTTCCACTTAATTTTTTTATTGGTTTTTCTGGTTAGACTTGTTAGTGATAATTATTGTTTTATTAAAGAAACACGTGCGTTCAATTACGGATATTATGCACCAAGTTTATCGTCAAATTTCATGTAATTTGTATTATACTGTATTATCATTTCGTCAAAATTTATACTTAATCTACTAATTAATTATACTTAATGTGGGTAATTGTGTTCTTTAATTACAGTTAATTAAAGCAATACAACCTTAATTATTGTGAAATACAACTTGTTTTTTTAGTAATTAACTAAAATTTTAGTAATAAATTAATAAAGATAATATTTTAAATTGTATTATTTGTTTACGGGTTTATCGTTCGTAAATTAATAAGTATTTTTTAAATCTTTAGGTTTGTAACTTTAATGAAATTAGTTTTAATTTGATTGATACCTTGCCGCTTCATTAGCGCTGTAATTTAGTTATTTATTTCTCTATAAGGTCCCGTGTTCGATTCCCAATTAGCAAGTGGAATGTTATTTTTGATATTGTAGCGGCTGTTCTACAGCACTAAGTCATTTTCCGCAACTCGTACTTTCCATAGCTTTTATTACACCATCTGTCCATTCCTTTCAGGGTCGCCCTCGCTTCCTTCGTCTACCCATAACCAAATCTGTAGCAATCTGTTCTTTTCCATTCTTCTTTGATGACCGTGCCTGATGAATTATTTTTCTTCAATTTTCTTAAAAATCTCCTTATTCGTAACACTATTTATCACAGTCAACTGATAACTTTTTTTCCAGTAACTCATTTCCATTACTTTTATTCTGATTTTAAATTTTGGTTGCAGAGTCAAAACCTCTGAGCCGTAAGTGGAAAAGATTTTAACAAAAGAACTGTATTATCTTAACATGTCAATATCTGTTAATACTGTTCTATAACTTTATTAATTTATTGATAAATATCAAACTGTTTGTACGATTTAGAATATATTTTCTAAAAATATATTTTTTTTAAAATATATTTTCTAAAAATATATTTTTTTTTAAATATATTTTCTTAAATGTTGTTAAACCCACCGGGTCGGTCTAGTTGTAAAGTAATCGCTGCGTGTCAGCTATTTGACAGCTGAATTTTGGAGTCTGTGGTTCCTGATTCAAATCCTAGTAAAGCTAGTTACTTATGTATGGATTTGATTACTAGACAGTGGTTACCGATGTACTTTGATAGTTGGGGTTCAATTAACTATACTTTCTCAAGAATGGTCGGCCTGAGTCTGTTCAAAATTACACCTCATTTACACGTCATACATATATCATCCTCTTTATTTATATTGTTCATTATTTGCATTGGGAAGAGAAAGTGGTGTGAGTGTTTCACACCAGATTTTTTATACTTCTACTTATCATCGTCATCTCATAATCGGCATCATTATCATCTCCATCATGGTTATCATCATCTTCAGCTTGAACTGCTTCATGTTTTAATAAAATGTTAATGCATTGCTCAAAGTCAAGTTTAGTTTTTTTTATTCGGAGTTTAGTCTTTTTTTTGAAACACAGTACTGAATGTGTTTAATATTTTCATTCAATTTTTGTCATCAGTCTCTCGACTGGTTTGATGTAGTTCTCCAAGCTGTTATATCTTGCCCCAGTCGTTTCATATCTACATACCTGTTACACCTTATATCTTTTGTAATTTGTTTTAATCCCCCTATAATTTACTAATCCCCCTATAGTTTACTCCCTCAATATTACCTGAATGTCTTAAAATAATTTTTCATTCTAACAACGTTATTATTCGGACTTTTATTATATTTTCTTAAAGTTTATTGCAAAAGAATTACACGTTGTTTAAAAAAATACCAAAATTATACATTACTTTTTGTCTCAATACTGTTATATAACTTTTTTATTTTACATGTTTACTTTTTTTTGGCTTTACGTCTGACTGTTCTGCAATTTCTTCTAATGCAGACGGTGGATAATGATGGTAATAAAAATGAGCGATGAAAAAATGCCAGACCTGACCGGGAATCGAACCCGGGACCCCGGCGTAGAAGCCAGTTGCGCTAACCACTACGCCAACGGTACTTCAATAAGTGTATCTCCCTTATATCTGTATTTACTCAATTTTTTTTTATTCCTAAGTTGTGTACGTTGCAATCTGTTCAATTCAGAACAATAAGCAACCCCATGACCCAATGAGGTGAGGGTGATATGTATGACGTGTAAATGAGGTATAGTCTTGTACAGACTCAGGCCGACCATTCGTTAGAAAGTATGGTTAATTGAACCCAACCATCAAAGTACACCGGTAACCACTATCTAGCATTCAAATCCGTATAAAAGTAACTACCTTTACTAGGATTTGAACCAGGAACCTTCGTCTCCGAAAATCAGCTGTTAGACAGCTGATTTTGGCGACGACTTTACCTCTACACCAACCCGGTGGGTATTTACTCAATAGCCACAATTTTCACGAGTTTTTCTTAGAAATTAATTAATTCTTAAAACAAAATTTATTTAAAAAAATTCTTGAAAGAATTGGAAAAATTTTCAGCCATTAAAAAATATATTAACACAATTTTTTTATTTGAAATTTTTGGTTTTATTTGAAATTTATTAAAAGAAACATTTATGTAGCTTACACGTGTATGTATGTTTATGTGTAAATTGTAAGATTGTCTTAACTATGAGATTGTAATGATTATAACAAGATTGATGATGAGCTTACTTGTTGTTTAGGTCATCAGCCGAAAGGCTGGTTTGAACCTGTAGAGGTTTTACTAAGTAAAACGAGAAGTGAGGTGGTTTACCATTGCCTTCCTCACTGAATGGAAAAGTACACTTATCAGCATGCCAAGCCCTCTGAAAAGCACATATTTTCCACTCTGCAAATGACACCTTCACTTCATTCACCACAGGGTCTGGCTGTATAATGAAATTCATTACTTTCAGAGGAGATACCTCTGATTAGTGTCTTTTACACCTCTACCTCTTCTGTTCTTAAATGATTCAGTCATTTGATTGGCTGACCATGTGACAAGAAACAGAACTATTTATTTTAGCCCTGCAACTAACAGATTGAGTGTAAATAATTTGACACTCCACCTGTCTGTTATGGGCAGAAGCTTACTTATTGTTAGTAAATACAGTAAGTTATATTGTATTTTTGTAAAAATATGTAAGATATGGAAATAAAATTTCTAATTCTAACTTTCTAAAAGATTGAGCCTTGAATCTGTTTTTTGAAATTTTTTTTGAAATTTCTTTAATGTTTGTCGATAATTTTTAGAAGAAATTCCATAAATTTTAAAAAACGAATCAATAAAATTTTAGCAGTTTCTCGTTTCTCGTGGTCCACAGATGGCCGAAACGAAAAGAAGAAAAAAAAAGAAAAAAATTTTAGCAGTTGTAATTGTATGTTGAAATTCCACATTACATGTGGTATTGTTAATCCAATAATTTAATAGTAATATCATTAATTATAGAAAATTAGGACAAATTAATTTTTAATTATCTTTGGACTATATTTAATTATCATGCAGGCTATATTTATATTCTGGGTCATTGACTTTTTAGTTATTTCATTAATTTTATCATGTTCTTACTACTTTGAAGTGTATTTTTTTAAAAAACATTAAGTAAAAAAATTGTTTGGTTAGGAATTCCATTAACCTAATTTATAACAGTTTTTTTATTGTTATGGTTTGCAAAAAACTTATGTATCGTCTGTTTTTCTTTATTTATTTAAAAATCGCTTTAACCGCTTTGTCATCAACGTTCATAGTGAATGAAAAACATTTGGTATGAGATACGTTGTAAAAAAATTTCCTGACCCTACCCGAGGCTCAAATTTTTAATATTTCATTATGTTTCAACTGACTTCCACGTCATTTGCTCCAGGTTCGATTTCCGATCAGGTCTAGCATTTTTCATCGCGAATTTTCATCTATCGTCGTCTGCGTTAGTAGTAATTGCAAAATAGTTGGATGTAAATGAAAACAAAATTTTTTTTTGTTGTCTAGCACTCTATTGCTTCTCCACATATGCAACCATCTTAGAAAAATAGGTTCAGTCACCTATAATTTCTGATTACAAAAATACATGCGTTTTCCAGTAGTCCTTGGGTAATTCTCTAGGTTTTATGTTTGAAAAATTTAAATTTTAACGTTTGAAGTTTGATAATTTGATGGTTTGAAATGTTTAGGTTTACGATTGATATTTGAAGTTTGACGTTTGCTTTTTAAAGATTAAGAGTTTCAAGTTTCTAGGTTTGTTGTTGAGGGTTAAAGGTTTGACATTTCAAAGTTTGACGGTTGGAGATTTAGATTTTATGTGATTGACTTTTAGATTTTTCAAGAATAAAACTTTGAAGATTCATAGTTTACAGTTTGTACCTTTGCGAGTTTGAGGTTTGATGTTAAGGTTACAAAGTTTGAAGATTGGTGGTAGTGTTTATTTCTAAAAATTAATTTCGGGATTTTTTTCTGTTTTTCTACAAACCGATCTATCGACTGTTTTTTTTTCTGAATCACACACGATATCAAGTACGCCTACTTTGTCGCAATATTGGCTTGTCACTCTAGATTCAGAACAAGCTCTTCGGGCCAGCCCAGTCAGTCAGCTGGTTGAAAGTTGCTATTAATTTTTTAGTAGCTTTGGCAGCAGTCAACAGAGTCATCATAGCCAAAATGGTTGCCAACATCCGGAACAGATAGGAACCACAAGAAGAAGAAGAAGTTTTCAACTGCGTACATGACAAATTAAAGCTGGAAAAAATAATACTTTAATTTGTGTATAATAGACCGTAGCTCAGAATCGATCCCGGGACCGTGATTGTAGCTGTATAATATGCTACCATCTGAACCACAAAGTTAATAACTTTTCATCGCCGCTTTCAATTCTATAGTAATTTTTGTTTGTATTTGTTATCTTGAATGAATTTCGTTAGGTATTGATAACGTATTTTTCTGGTTCTCGTGCCAGGAGTTAAAATAAGTTAAGGAATAACAGTCAAACGTGTAGTTTATTTTAAGTAAGGTCTAAATTATTGCATCGAATTATATTATTTTAATAAATAATATTAATAGTAGTAAAATTTTTTGTATTATATTTTGCACCACGCGACAACACCGTTTCGTGCCTGTCAGGAGAAAATCTACGATAGGGTTGTGCAAGAGACGTCTTTCGTTTTAGTAAATAATCCCTTTCTCTTTTTTTAGTTAAGGGTGGATGTATTTCTCGGTGCACTTATTAAGCTTTTAAAAAAAACGTATAGGATCAGGTAATGTTTTTTATCTTGAATTAGAACTATGTACTAAAAAATTGCGGAATTTTTATGATGTTAAGGAGTATAATATTGTGAAAGCTATCCCTGGAATTTGTTAGTGACGTAAACGATGATGTTTATGAATGCATTACTATCTCTATCTTATTAATTTTTTAATAACTGCTTGATCAGTAGTTTTTAACTTCAGAAAGATGTCTTCGTAATTTAATGGGTTTATTAGGGTCCAATATGTTTAGGTTTTAATGTAAATTTTACTAATCTTCTCCTTCTCCTCCTCCTCCTTCTCCTTCTTTTGCTGCTGCTGCTCCTCCTCCTCCTCTTTCTTTTGCTGCTGCTTCTCCTCCTCTCCTCCTCATCTTCTTCTTCTTCACGAGTTAGGCAGTTCTACCTGTTCCGGCACCCATCTTTTCTTCGGCCTGCTAATATTTCTACTTCCCATGGTTTGTATCTTCTCGCTACACTAGGCAAGCCTCCTCCTCCTTCTGCTGCTGCTTCTTCTTCCTGTCCTCCTCCTCCTCCTCCTCCTCTTCTTCTTTTTCTTCGCGGGTTAGGTAGTTCTACCTGTTCCGGCACCCATATTTTCTTCGGCCTGCCAATATTTCTACTTCCCACTGGTTTGTATCTTCACGCTACACTAGGCAAGCGGCTTTTTGGCATTCTATGTAAATGTTCGACCCATTGGGCACGATCCAATTTTATTTTCTCGCTCAGTGAAAAAATTCCATATTCTTGCCTAATATTTTCATTTCTGATCCTGTCAAGTCTTATACAACCTTTCAAAGATCTTAAGAATTTCATTTCTGCAGTTTGGATGTTTCTTTCCTTCCTGCTCCTCATCACCCATTCTTCACTGCGGTGTTTTTACTAATAACTGTAATAATTTATTTATTTTTATGATTATTTCACAACGTACAGATATGAATTTCTTTTATTAACATAAACTAAAATACGTACAAATTAAATTAATTCCAAAAATTCATCCAAGGATCTAATCAAAGCAAATTCAACCGTATTTTAATTTGTGTAAACACGATGATGGATTAATCTCAGTTCCCCAACTCTGATATTTACTTATGATTTTAATCTTTCCCGCTTAATTGAAAAAAGTTTTTCAATTAATTCTTTTGAATGAATTTTGTTCAGTTAACATTTTTATTATACGTAATGATGGATGATTATAATTGTTGCGCGATTAATTTTTTTTAGAAGTTATTAATTAAAATATCGCGTAGTGATAATCTCAAATAAAGTAATTTAATTTTATATGGTGTTGGGTAACATTAAAAATGGAAATACAGATATATAAGCCTAAAGTTATGCAAATCGTCATGGGAGAGAACACATGTGTGTACGTAAATGTGTTGTAGACATTTGAATAATATTTTTCCAAGCACTGTGTCATAATGTTGCATGAATTTTTTTTTTTACAAACAACGTATCTTATTTCTGTTATTTTTCACATATTTTATTTATTTTTTTCTGTATTGTGAAATATTCTTTTAGAATATAAAATCGTGATAAAGCGTAATTCTATTAGATTATTCATTATAGAAAGTATTTTATGTTTATAAAAACGGTTCAATTAACTAACTGTAGATGTAATAGACATACTGAAAATTTACACTATTAGTGATCTGATCATAAATTTGTACTCGTAATTTGCAGTGTTTTGATTTTATATTGAGATTAAAGATTAATTTCTAACGCAAATCTTTAAATTATTCGTTTAGAAAACTGCTTTAATTACATCATAACTAATTTATTGTCGGTAGCTGGAATGTCTATCTCCGTAATGTTAATGTAAGGAACATTTTCTCGTAAACTATTACAGTTATCCTGTCCAATTTTTTGTGGTTACTTTTCAGGGTATTCTACACTCACAGAATTAGTAGCATCTTTGTATATTGTTAGGAAGGTGAGAAAATATTTTTTGAAATTACCACTTTTGAAAATCATGAACTTTTGCCTATTTAAGTGGAAAATAAATATTCAAACACATTATTTTACTGTATTATTAACTCAGTACATTGCAATTATGGTATAAAGGGCTATGCAAAAATATCGTTAAAATCCGTTCACAGTTCTTTATGTGTCAAAAATTACTATTTATGGGAAACAAGCAGAAACTAAAAGAGAACACTGAGAAAATAAAAAGAAATACTGCAAAATAGTTAACTCTAATACATTCCAGGATCATACTCTGGAAATTCCTCAACTGTTACATTCACAGCTGGTCTAATTCCAACGTAAAGTTTTAAAACAAAAAATTTGTTATTCAAAAAATAGATGTGTTTATGCAAACTGGTAACGTTTAGAAAATAACGTAAGGGTTCAACATATTTTTAATTATTTTTTGGGTGGATAAAAACTGCAAAAACCCCAACAAATTATACACCATTGGATGCAGAAAACTCTGAATTTTAATAATGTGCAAAAAACCGGATACGTGAAAATTTTCAATTTTCTCCGTTCCGCGTATCCTTAAATATAAATATTTAAAATAAAAATTTATCAAGTATAGAATGCTCCAATATTTTGGACATATTGTTGTTTAGGTCATCTGCCGAAACGCTGGTTTGAACCTCTAGAGCAACGGTTCTCAAAGTGGGGGGCGCCCCCTCCCCCGAAGGGAGGTGTAAAGACAAGTCAAGGGAGGCGCGGAACCTCGAAATAGCTTTGCCGTCCAAAACGGATCATTCCAGTATCAACATAGACTCTGCCCGAAGGACATCAAGTACAAGCTTTAGAAATAAAAAATGATTCTGCGGGTTCAATACCCAGTCAGGTCTGGCATTTTTTCATCACTCATCCTTCATACCGTCTGCATTAGCTGTAACTGTAAAACAATCAGACGTAAAACCAAAAAATAACTATTTTGATAAAATTGACAAATCATTGTTTTGGGTTAAGTATTACCAAGTATATCACAGCAAACGCTGTAATTGTATTTACTTTTATCTATTTATGCGAGAAAGCGTTTCAGCAATTGTCCTATAAAAACAAAGTATCAGTGCTAACTTGATTTTGCTAACCTTTACGTTGTGCACTTTTTAATAATCAACCGTGGGAAGTTTTCTTCATGGCTGAAGGGGCGTAATAAAAAAGGTTTGGGAACCACTTCTCTAGAGGTTTTATTAAGTAAAACGAGGAGTAAGATGGTTTACAATTGTCTTCCTCACTGAGTGGAAAAGTAAGTTTTATCAGCATCCCAGGCCCTCTAAAAAAGCATCTACCTACTCCATCCTGCAATTACACCTTCATTTCATTCACCACTGGGTCTGGCTGTATAATGAAATTCATTACTTTTAGAAGAAATGATTCTGACTAGTGTCTTTTACACCTCTACCTCTTCTGTTCTTAAATAACTGTCATATAATTGGCTGACAATGTGGTAAGAAACAAAACTATTTTTTGTAGCCCTGGAACTAACTGATTGAGTGGAAATAAACACTTCATCTGCCTGTTATGGGAAAATTTTTTATTATTATTATTTTACTTTTATATTTTTATTATTATTATTAGTATTAATAATTGCAAATGATCTATAAAAGTTAAGTCATATACCTAACACTTATGATGTTTGCAGCCAAACTTTATTATATACTTCTAAGCCCATTACGAAAATAGCTGGTATGTTTATTTTAATTTTTAGCTAATGCATAAAATATGAAAATAATAATAATTACTATAAGAAAGCAGAATAAAAATAAGTAAATAAACAAATAAGAAATATATAAATTGATTCTTATATATACTAATATTGGAACGTGTTTATTTTAGACTTGTGTACAGTGCCAGAAATTCTTTGGATACTTAAAGAACTACAGTGTTACTTAACTAGCTTATTTAAACAGTTGCTTCCTGGTTAAAATAGCTACGTTTTGCTACATATTATCATTATTAGTATTCTAAGACTGATTTAGATAAATGTTTAACCTATAAATATATCAATCGTGGAATTTTTTTCTTAATTTTGTTATTTAAATGAAATTATTGTGAAAAGTTTTGTGGTATTGTGTCAGTTATTATGTTTAAAATAACTATGTTAAATATTAATAATAATAATAATAATAGCCAAAGGTGGATTTTAAATTTAAATGAAATTTTAAATATGTTGTTTTTATATTATTCTGTTTATTTCAATATTCGTAAGTTTTCTGCTTCGTTTATTTTTGGTGGTGCTTCGGTATGAAGTTAGTTTTATCTTCGTTATTATCAATTATTAAATTTATGGTGATATCTTTATCGTTCACCAATTCAACTATAACACCAAATATATCATGGAATCACCAGGGGATACTATCAGCGGCGTCATTAATGCTTGGAGTAAGTTTTTAAAATTTATTATTCATTTTTTTATTGTAATTATTTTGATAAGTTTTTACTTTCTCTTGCCTACATGGATATGTAGGGAGGAAATTATTGTTTTCATATCGATTTTTCGAAATCGAGTTTTCACCGGATCTACACGTTTTCAGACCCCCTGAACCCAAAAAAACATGTTTTTAGCGATTGGTCTGTGTGTGTGTGTGCGTGCGTGCGCGCGCGCGCGCGCGCGTGTGTGTGTGTGTGAACAGAAATCTCAAGAACGGAGCATCGGACGAACTTGATACTTTAAACTGAAGTTAGGTACCACTAGAGGACCCGACACAAACATTTTTATTAAAATCGGTCAACCGGAAGTAGTAGTTTATTCGTGTGATTTTTCACTTTTTTGCGATTTTCTCAAAAACGGCTTCTACGATTTTTTTAAAATCGCCTCATTTACTACATTTTTTATGCTTTACAAGATAAGGGAGGCGCCATGTCTGCTGAAATTCTTAGGAAGGCTGTTTTCACGTAAAAAAATTGTTTTTTTAAGATTGCGGCTTTATTATGCTTTTTAGCGCAAAAATGTATATAACAAAAGTTATAGAGAATTTAAAATCCTATAACGTTTATTTCAAATATTTCTTTGTATAACGCTTAGTTTATACTATAGTATACGCTTAGTAATAAGCGATTTCTATTTTTTCTCACGAAAACATGTACAAAATCGATTTTTTTACGAATTCAGCCTTAGTATGCATTTTACGACAAAAGTGTATATAATAAACTTTATAGGAAATTAAAAAATCTACAACTTTTATTTAAAGCATTTTACTCTACAGAGCCTAGTTTAGCGTGAAAGCATGATTTTCTGTATTTTAAAGCCAAACTGAGTTGATTATCATTTTGCGTCTTTCACTCATGATTAAAATAAGGTTATATTTTTTGAGGTTAGTTTTTTGTTTATTTCTAATGTTTTATTACTAATGTTAGGTTCATTGGCAAGAGAAAGTTGTGTGGGTGTTTCACACCAGATTCTTTTAATTCAGTCAATCAAGATGTACGGTAGATTAATTGTTTACTTTTGCTTGCCCTTTTTGAATGTAAATAGGGAAGGAAAGTATTGTTTTCACTGGAAATACACGTTTTCAATCCCTCTAAACCGAAGAAACATGTTTTTACTGTTGTATGTGTGGGGGGGGGGCAAAATATCTCAAGAACGGAATCGTACGAAGTTGTAATTAGGAACGTAAGTTAGGTACTACTTGGTGTTCCTTCAACAACATTTTCATCAAAATTGGTCCCGCAGAAGTAGTGTTTATTCGTGAGATTTTTCATTTTTTTTCAATTTTCTCAAAAACGGCTCCTTACGGTTTTTTAAAAAATCGTACTAAATCTAATATATATATTTTGCTCTACAAGATAGGGTAAGCACAAAAATAGCAACGTTTCCAAAAGTTTGGAATTCCCTTTTCCCTATTCCCTATTCCCACGACGCTAGTAATTTTGAAGCTAGAAGCTAGTAAACTACCATCGTGGGAATAGCCCGTAGTCACTGAACTAGTCGACGTTGCAAGTCAAATCTCACGAATTCTACATCTGTAAAACATTACATTGAAGTACAAATAAATTTTTTTTGATTCAATAATTTCAAATATTGATAATGCAGGTTTCATAATTGACATCATTCAATAGAGATCGGTATCATTATAATGATTACGGCGTATTTCGGTTGTTTTTCTTTGTGAAGCGGGCGCGGTTATCCGGTCCTATTATGTATTTCCGGTAAAATACTCATTGTCGATCCGGTATGTAAACTATGCAACGTTTTTATTACTGTTTAGTTTCAGTTGCAGTGAACGAAATAGTAAGTAATGTACCTGTACTTGGATAACTGTATCATCACAGTGGTATATAAACAACCTTTAATTTTGTAAAATTGTTGTACTTACAATTTTAGTAGACCTATTATTATTATTTTTGCATTGGCTTGAGAAAGCCGTAAACGTGTTTCACACCAGATTTTGTTTCTATATTTATATCACTCTTTGTTGACATCATCACCATTCATCATGAGCATTAATGTAACAATCAATCGCTAAACATAAAAAAACAAAAAAATATTATTTATTACTTTCACTTGCCTATATGAATATACAGGAAGGAAAGTATTGTTTTCATGTCGATTTTTCGAAATCGAGTTTTCACCGGCTCTAAACGTTTTCAGACCTCCTGACTCAAAAACATTTTTTTAGCGATTGGTCTGTCTGTGTGTATGTGTGTGTGTGAACAAAATATCTCAAGAACGAAACATTGTGCGAACTTGAAACTTAAGTTTCAAGATAACAATAGAGGACCGGACACGAACATTTTCATCAAAATCGGTCAACCGGAAGTAGTAGTTTATTAGTGTAATTTTTTTACTTTTTTGCGATTTTCTCAAAAACGGCTCCTACGATTTTTTTTTAAATCACCTTATTTACTATATTTCTCATTCTCTACAAGATAAGGTAGGCGCCATTTCTGCTGAAATTCTTGGGGAGGCAATTTCCCCGTAAAAAAGTCAATTCTTTTTAAGATTGCGACGTTAATATGCACTTTACCGCAAAAATGTATATAATAAAAGTTGTAGAGAATTTAAAATCCTACAACTTGTAATTCAAATATTTTTTGTGTAACGCTTAGTTTAGCGGTAATTAGCGATTTTCTGTTTTTTCTCACGAAAACGTAAAAAACACGACTTATTTAAAATTTCAGCCCTAGTATGCATTTTACGACAAAAGTGTATATAATAAAATTTATAGGAAATTAAAATATCTACAACTTTTATTTTAAACATTTTTCTCTACAGAGCCTAGTTAAGCGTGAAAATAAGACTTTCCGTATTTTGAAGCCAAACTGAGGTTGATTTTCATTTTGCGTCTTTTACTCATGTTTAAAATTAGGTTCTGTGATTGAGGTTAGTTTTTTGTTTATTTCTAATGTTTTATTACTAATGTTGGGTGATATTGTTAATTATTTGCATTGGCAAGAGAAAGTTGTGTGAGTGTTTCTCACCAGATTTTTTTTAAAACGAGAACATATGGATTTTTATGTATGGATGCAATCATTTATAGGGCAATAAAATTAGTAACGCTTTAGGTATGTACCATTTCATTTCTATTTTCACTACACAATTAAAATACATCATAATAAAGTTGTACTATATACTGGATGTCCCAAAAGTCGAACGACAAAATATTTCGAATGTATAGGAAATTTCAAGGTACATGCATTCGTGAACTTTACTCGAATGCAAAAAAATTTGGTGTGTAACACTCACACAATTTTCTCTTGTCAATGCAAGTAATGAACAATATAACCTAACATTAATAATATGACATTGAAAATAAACAAAAAATTAACCTCAAAAACATAACCTAATTTGAATTATGAGTGAATGACGCAAAATGAAAACCAACCTTAGTTTGCCTTAATAATACGGAAAATACCTCTTTCACGCTAAACTAGGCTCTGTACAGAAAAATGCTTAAAATAAAAGTCGTAGGATTATAAGTTTTCGTAAACTTTTATTTTTTTATACACTATTGCCCTAAAATGCATACTAAGGCTGAAATCTTTAAAAAAACATTTTTTCTACGAGAGAGCCTCTTCATGAATTTCAGCAGACATGGCGCTTACCTTATCTTGTAAAGAATAAAAAATGTAGTAAATGAGGTAATTTTTAAAAAAATCGTGGGTGCCATTTTTGGGAAAATTAGACTTTGATGAACATCTTCGTGTCGGGTCCTCTAGTATTACCTAACTGAAGTTTCAAGTTTCAACTTCGTACGGTATTCCGTTCTTGAGATATTTTGTTCACATACACATATAACAATTGCTAAAAACATGTTTTTTGGGTTCTGGGGGTTTGAAAACGTGTATGTCCGATGAAAACTCGATTACGAAAAACCGACATGAAAACAATACTTTCATTCCTATTTATTCATATAGGCAAAAAAGTAATAATTTTTCATGATTAATCAAAAAACTCTGTCCTCCTTCTTGAATGTAACTTTATTTTTTATAAGGTAAAATGGTCATGTGACACAAAATTTCAACGCAAAATTTCAAGACAATAAAATTTGAATGATGTGCGAAAATCGCTCATCGATATCTCATATGGTTTCGTTATCTCGTGACATTCAATAAGGTGTTGTTGAAATAGAAAGAAAGGCGAATATCTTCCAAACCGTTTAAGATATTGATGTGCATTTTCGCCATTCATTTTTGTCTTGAAATTTTGCATTTAAATCATGTGTCGCATGACCACCTTTTCATTTAAAAAAGTTAAAGTTACATTCATGATGGCGGACAAACTTTTGGTTTATCATAAAATAGTATTTTGTATTTGAGTGCGGTTTACATATGCATACGAGGTGGGGCTATTAAATTACGAGACTGAAGTTGTAAAAAAAATTATTTTTATTTTATACATAATCACTTATTGTCACCTTCAATATACACTCATTATCTATCCCTACAACGCTCCATGCGAATTTTCCATTATTGGAAACAGTGCTGGAAGTTATCTTCTGTCAGCTCTTTCAGGATACGTGCCGCTTTCTCTTTTACAGCTTCCACAGACTCAAATCTTGTCCCTTTTAATGCAGATTTCACCTTGCGGAACAGGTAGAAGTCACATGGTGCAAGATCTGGTGAATAAGGTGGATGTTCTAACACTGAGATGCTGTATTTGGCTAAAAACCTCTTGACAGATAACACGGAATGAGCTGGCGCATTGTCTTGGTGGAGAACCCATGATTTGTCCTTCCACATTTCGGGGCGATTTTTCCTTACTCTTTAACTTAGTTCAGAAAGTACCTCAAAGTAGTAATATTGATTAATTGTTTGATCTTCACGAACCCAGTGAAGTTACACAAACCCATGGATATCAAAAAAATCAATCATCATTATTTTAAATTTTGACTTGCTCATTCGAGCTTTTTTGGCTCTCGGTGAAGTTCAGCTGTTCCAGTGCATGGATTGGCGCTTCGTTTTCGGATCATAAGTAAAAAATCACGTTTCATCACATGTTATTATCGTTTCAAAAAAATTTGGGTCATTTTCAATCGCGTACAAAATGTCAGTACAAACATTTTTGCGAGCTTCATTTCAAACATTTCTGAGAGGCATGTGTCCTGAAGGAGCTGACAGAAGATTACTTCCAGCACTGTTTCCAACATGGAAAATTTGCATGGAGCGTTGTAGGGATAGAGAAGGAGAGTATATTGAAGGTGACAAAAAGTGATTGTTGTTGTTGTTGTTTAGGTCATCAGCCAAAAGGCTGGTTTGAACCTGCAGAGGTTTTACTAAGTAAATCGAGGAGTGAGATGGTTTACCATTGCCTTCCTCACTGAGTGGAAACGTACGCTTATCAGCATGCAGGGCCCTCTGAAAAGCACAATTTTCCACTTTGCAAATGACACCGTCAATTCATCCACCACAGGGTCTGGCTGTATAATGAAATTCATTACTTTCAGAGGAGATAACTCTGATTAGTGTCTTTTACACCTCTACCTCTTCTGTTCTTAAATGATTCAGTCATTTAATTGGCTGACCATGTGATAAGAAACAAAACTATTTATTTTAGCCCTGGAACAAACAGATTGAGTGTAAATAATTTGACACTTCACCTGTCTGTTATGGGCAGAAAAAGTGATTATGTATAAAATTAAAATTAAATTTTTTACAACGTCAGTCTCGTTATTTAATAGCCATACCTCGTATATCTTGAAATTTCCCTTATTTTAAATATTTTACTCGGACTTTTGGGACAACCAGTATAATGATTAAGCTTGATGTGGTATGTTAAATATTGTCCTCTTTTATAAAACCATAGCGGAAGTAAACAAAGTTCTGGAAACCTATAAAAAGTTTATTTGCTGGTCATAAACCCTTTCTTTATGCCTTTTCTTTTTTCTGTTTCCAATAACTTCCAAAACTGTTAACGCAGAGTATTAAAATAGATACATTCTTCAAATGTTTAAAATAGAAAGAAAGTTTTACGGTTTAGTGTTGTTTATTTTTATTTATTTCTTCGTGGGTATTATAATTTATTTAAATGTATTCTGGATTTATGCCAGTGTTTTTATCACAATATTGACCGACCTAATGAAATAAAGATACGACAAATTTACATCTTGAAGAGTTCTTATGGTAATACAAAAAAATATTTCTAAGGTAATGATGTATCAATTATATAATTTTTAAATGGATAAAATATAAATTTGTCCTCTCTTTTTAAAAGTAAAACCTAATAGAAGTTTAAGTAAGTCACCTTTTTTTAACCCTGATTAAAAATATTATCTTATTTTACGTAATAATGTAGATTAACTTATTTATTCATAGTGTTATTTATTCATAAAAGTCATTTAACAAAAGTGTAATGATGGAAGTGAACAGAATCGTATTAAAGAATGTACTAGAGACTTTTCACACAATCTTACACGATGAAAAACAAATCACGTCTGTACAAATAAAACCAATTAAAAATTTAAATAGGAATTTTTTTGACATCAGTATTTACTTGCTTCTACGCTAGAGTCCCGGGTTCGATTCCTGGTCCATTTTTTCGTCACACATTTTCATCTATTGACCTACTTACCGTCTGACTTAGCAGTAATTGCAAAGCAATCGGACGTTAAACCAAAAAAAGACATCGTATAATCGCCAATTATTTTATATTAAATATTTTTTTAAATTTTAAGTCGCATTAACTACTTAGTTATTAGCAACTACGGTGGATTTTATTAATGTGTCTGAGTTTTGACTGTGAAAATTTCCAGACCCTGGTAAGTTAACGTGCTAACCACTGCGCTAAGGAGGCGCCTTTTTTTATTTCTTATCTATGTACGTTTCAAACTATTCAATTTAAAAACAATAATCAACCCTTGGCCGTAACAGACAGGTGGAGTGTCAAATTATTTACACTCAATCTGTTTGTTGCAGGGCTAAAATAAATAGTTCGGTTTCTTATCACATGGTCAGCCAATTAAATGACAGAATCATTTAAAAACAGAAGAGATAGAGGTGTAAAAGACACTAATCAGAGTTATCTTCTCTGAAAGTAATGAATTTCATTATACACCCAGATCTTGTGGTGAACGAAGTGAAGTTGTCATTTGCAGAGTGGAAAATATGTGCTTTTCTGAGGGCCCGGCATGCTGATAAGCGTTTTTCCACGCAGTGAGGAAGGCAATTGTAAACCACCTCACTCCTCGTTTTACTTAGTAAAACCTCTACAGGTTCAAACTAACCTTTCGGCTAATGACCGAATGAGATGAGGATGATAAGTAAAATTTGTAAATGAGGTGTAGTCTTGTACAGAATCAGTCCTACCATTCCTAAGAAAGTATCGTTAATTGATCTTCCAACCATCAAAGTAAACCAGTAACCACTGTCTATACCCCAACGAACCAAAGACTGCAGATGAGATCTAGCCAATAACAACCAAGGTCGGGTGTGAGGTTGTCCCTTTGCTAAGTAACACTCTGTTCCACCGATCTCCAGCTGACATTTGTTAGGCTGTCATCCACAACGGGACAACGCAGGATACGATTAACGAAAGTCAATTGGTTCTGTGCTGTGATCTAGGTCACTATGCTCTGCCTTCATCTGCAGTCTCTAGTTCGTTAAGGTTAGTATTCAAACCCATATAAAAGTTACTAGGATTTGAACCGAGGAACCTTCGTCTCCGTACATCAGCTGTCAAACAGCTGATTCGAGGCGGCGACGACTTTACCACTAGACCAACCCGGTGAGTTTAAAAAATTCACCTATCACATTTTTACTTTCTCTTGCCCATATGAGTATATAGGAAGAAAAGTATTGTTTTCATCTTGATTTTTCGAAATCGAGTTTTCACCGGATCTACGCGTTTTTAGACCCCCTGAACCCAAAAAACATGTTTTTAGCAATTGGTGTGTGTGTGTGTGCCCGCGCGTGTGCGTGTATGAACAGAATATCTCAAGAACGGAACATCGTACGAACTTGAAACTTAAGTTAGATACTACTACCGGACCCGACACGAACATTTTCATCAAAATCGGTCAACCGGAAGTAGTAGTTTGTTCGTGTAATTTTTCACTTTTTTGCAATTTTCTCAAAAACGGCTCTTGCGATTTTTTTCAAAATCGCCTGATTTACTGAATGTTTTTTGCTTTACAACATAGAGAATAGGCGCCATGTCTGCTGAAATTCTTGGGGAGGTTGTTTTCTTGTAAAAAAATTGGTTTTTTAAGATTTCGACTTAATTTGCATTTTAGCACAAAAATGTGTAGCTATAATAAAAGTTGTAGAGAATTTAAAATCCTAAAACTTTTATTTCAAACATTTCTTGTATAACGCTTAGTTTAGCGGTAATTAGCAATTTTCTGTTTTTTTCTCACGAAAACGTGTACAAAACCCGATTTATTTAAGATTTCAGCCTTAGTATGTATTTTACGCCAAAAGTGTAGGCCTATAGGTAATCAAATTTATAGGAAATTAACAGATCTACAACTTATGAGAATTTTTCTCTAAAGAGCCTAGTTTAGCGTGAAAGAGTGATTTTCCTTATTTTTAAGCCAAACTGAGGTTGATTTTCATTTTGCGTCTTTCACTCATAATTAAAATAAGGTTTTTTTTGAGGTTCGTTTTTTGTTTATTTGTAATGTTTTATTACTAATTAATTATAGGTTATATCGGTCATTATTTGCATTGCCAAGAGAAAGTAGTGTGAGTGTTTCACTCCAGATTTTTATAGTAAGATGAACTACGAGATGTTTACGGAGAAAACTCAATTTCGAAAAATCGACATAAAACAATACTTTATTTCCCTGTAATATATTCATGTAAGGCAAAATAAAATAAAAAAATACTAAAATAAAAAAAATAAAATAAAAATATTCAAAAAACTAAAAGGTAGGCCTAATTATTTGAAAACTAAAATATCTCTAATGAAAATAACACGACTATTTTAATCTCTTTGAATCTCTTATTTATTCCCTAAAGGGTCTTTGTTGAAATAAACAGGTGGGAGATTATTTTGTTTTAAAACTGGAGATCTGATAGTAAAGTACTTTACTCTGCACTGCTCACATTATGTTTTAATAAGTTCCTTTCAAGATTTTTTTCTGTTTTTAATGAAAGTACAGTAAAGATTAACATTTTATTTAAAAGATACGATTATAGTATAAAAGAGGATCCTTTGTTAATTGTATATGGATATTACTGATAATGGATATTCCTAAGCCGTTTTTTACCTCCATAAAAGTACTAATTTTGTTACCGTACAGTTAATACCACTGTTATTTACTTACCGTAATTGTAAGAGCCAATATATGTTGTTTTTTACCCTTTATAACTTTTAACTTTTTATATTTTGATGTTTTTACTTTCTCTTGCCTATATGAATATACAGGAAGGTGAAAAGAGCCGCCATTTTAAATTAATAAACACTCAGAAGATAAAAAGGCCGGTGATTATGCCAAACTCTACCCTTTCCGTCTCCCCTGAAATCATAAACTAACCCCTACCTTAAATTATACCTTTAGTCCACGTTCAGTAAAATGCATGCCTTCCCCTCACCAAGATAATAGGCCTCCCACAAAACTGAAAAAAGGCCACTGAAAAATAAAATAAAATAAAAGAGCCGCTCTTAAACCCGCTTGTCCCTTAATTTAAATTTTCCACAAATAACTTCTAAAAATAAATTACCTCCTTTCAAGTCCCAGTTCCAATGTCCCACGAACCAGAATCCTATTTCCTATTTAAACTATAAAATTCCCCCTAAATTTCTTGAGGTTGCAATTATTCTGTTATATTGTTCCCCGAGCGACCAGGTGTTCCTTAACACGATGTCGCCATCATAGGGCTTCTTAGCCCTCTCAACCAGGATTCAGGATTCAGGAAGGAAACTATTATTTTCGTGGCAATTTTTTAAAATCGAGTTTTCTCACAGGATCTACACGTTTTTAGACTCCCTGAACCTAAAAAATATGTTTTTAGCGATTGGTCTGTGTGTGTGTGTGTGTGTGCGTGCGTGCGCGCGCGCGCGCGTGTTTGTGTGTGTGAACAGAATATCTCAAGAACGGAACATCGTGCGAACTTAAAACTTGAAACTTAAATTAGATACCACTAGAAGACCTGACACAAACATTTTCATTAAAATCGGTCAACCGGAAGTATAGTAGTTTATTCGTGTAATTTTTTATCTATTTGCGATTTTCTCAAAAACGGCTCCTACAACTTTTTTTGAAATCGGCTCATTCTTAAATTTTTTATGCTCTACAAGATAAGTAGGCGCCATGTCTGCTAAAATTCTTGAAGAGGCTGTTTTTACGAAAAATAATTGTTTTTTTTTAAGATTACAACTTTAATATGCACTTTAGCGCAAAAATGTATAGCTATAATAAAAATTGTAAAGAATTTAAAATCCTATAACTTTTATTTCAAACATTTCTTGGTTTAACGCTTAGTTTAGCGGTAATTAGAAATTTTCTGTTTTTTTTCTTACGACAACTTGTAAAAATAGATTTCAGCCTTAGTATGCATTTTACGACAAAGGTGTATATAATAAAATTTATAGGAAATTAAAAGATCTACAACTTTTAGTTATAGAATTTTTCTCTGCAGAGCCTAGTCTAGCGTGAAAGAGTGATTTTCCGTAATTTTAAGCCAAACAGATTAATTTTCATTTTGCGTCTTTTACTGATAAAAATTTATAATAAGGTTAGGTTTTTTTGAGGTTCGTTTTATGTTTATTTCTTATGTTTTGTTACTTAGATTATATTGTTCATGATTTGCATTGCCAAGAGAAAGTCGAGTGAGTGTTTCACACCAGATTTTTTACTTTCTCTTGCCTATATGAATATATAGGAAGGAAAGTATTGTTTTCATGTCGATTTTTCGAAATCGAGTTTTCACCGGATCTATACGTTTTCAGACCCCCTGAACCCAAAAAACATGTTTTTAGCGATTGGTCTGTGTGTGTGTGTGTGTGTGTGTGTGTGTGTGTGTGTGTGTGTGTGTGTCTGTGTGTGAACAGAATATCTCAAGAACGGAACATCGTACGAACTTGAAACTTGAAACTTAAGTTACATACCACTACCGGACCCGACACGAACATTTTCATCAAAATCGGTCAACCGGAAGTAGTAGTTTATTCGTATAATTTTTCACTTTTTTGCAATTTTCTCAAAAACTAGTCCTACGATTTTTTTAAAAATCGCCTCATTTACTTAATTTTTTATTCTCTACAAGATAGGGTACGTCATGTGTGCTGAAATTCTTGGTGAGGGTGTTTTCTCGTAAAAACGTTGTTTTTTTAAGATTACGGCTTTATTATGCAATTTAGAGCAAAAATTTATATAATAAAAGTTGTAGAGAATTTACAATCCTACATCTTTTATTTCAAACATTTTTTTGTATAACGCTTAGTTTAGCGGTAATTTGCGATTTTCTGTTTTTTTCTCACGAAAACGTGAGAAAAATCGATTTTTTTAAGATTTCGGCCTTAGTATGCATTTTACGACAAAAGTGTATATAATAAAATGTATAGAAAATTAAGAGATCTACAACTTTTATTTAGAGCATTTTTCTCTACAGAGCCTAGTTTAGCGTGAAAGTGTGATTTTCCGTTTTTTTTAAGCCAAATTGTTTGATTTTCATTTTGCGTCATTCACTCATGATTAAAATAAGGTTATGTTTTTGAAGTTAGTTTTTTTTTATTTCTAATATTTTATTAATAATGTTAGGTTTATTATTAATTATTTGCATAGGCAAGAGAAAGTTGTGTAAGTGTTTCACACCAGATTTTTAACTTTTATATTTCTTGTGTCGGGTTTTTTAAATTTTATAATATTATTAAGATTTGAACAGAACGTGCGTTAACTTTCTTCACAGTTAAAAATGTGTTAACTGTAAATATTTTTACAATTTATCTTAAAATATAACAGGCTACCTTATATTTTGTTTATACTGATAATGGGTTCTACAGAAAAAACATTTCATACCTTACCTTGAACATCATTACAGTATTATGTAGTATTAAATACCAGGGATGTTATAAAACTAACTTCCTTTTTATTTAAAATATTTTATTTGATATGAAATTTAGAAAGAAATGAAATCAATATAATTATATTTACCACTTCTTTTTCTTTCATACAATGCCAAGCATGCACGTGTTCCGAATTCATATACTATAATGTATATCAATCTTTTCTTAGGTCTACCAACGTCTCTCTTCCCTTTTGGAGCATACCATCAGACTTGCAGAGGTATCCTTAGAGCTGAGATTCTTTCAACGTGCTGTTTCGAACCTTCATAATATTCTTGTATCCTCTCATTTAAGTTGTAGATATCGAATTCCAACGCATCATCTTAATTTCTTATTCTATTCAACCGAGTACACCCTTCGCAAAAAATTTCTGCTGTCTGAATTTTCTGTTCGTGTGACTTCGTAGGTTGTCCATCCCTCATCTCCATACACAATAACTAGTGTTGTTATAACCCTTTTTCGACGGGTAATCGAAAAACCTTACTAAACACTTACTTCATATTTCGGAGGACATGGCAATAGTCTCCCCATACCAGACAGGTGGAATGTTAAAATTTCCACTCAATCTGTTAGTTTCAGGGCTACAAAAAATAGTTCTGTTTCTTATTACATAGTCAGCCAATTAAATGACCGAATCATTTAAGAACAGAAGAGGTAGAGGTGTAAAAGACACTAATCAGAAAGTAATGAAATGAATCTGAAAGTAATGAATTTCATTATACAGCCAGATCCTGTGGTGAATGAAGTGAATCTGTCATTTGCAGGGTGGAAAGTAGATGCTTTTCAGAGGGCCCGGCAAGCTGATAAGCGTACTTGAATTCAGTGAGGACGGCAATGGTAAATCACCTCACTTCTCGTGTTACTTAGTAAAACCTCTAGAGGTTCAAACCAGCCTTTTGGCTGATGACCTTAACAAAAAACCATAAATGTCACATTGGTTACCCCTATCCTGTAATAATATAAAGCACCAAATTTTTAATTGACATTAATATTCATGAATTTAGAGTCAAGAATTATAAATAGTATAATACATTAGTATAAAAAAAATAAAGTAATAAAATATTTTATAGTTTACGTATATACTATATATATGTAAATGAAGATGGCACTTGAGTTAAGTGTTAAAACCGTTCGCTTGTCCCAGAATAAAGACGTTATGACCTGAAGACACTGAATTCCAATCAAGGTTGCTTGCTTACCCCTTTTCGTTCAACCTGTAACCAGTTTCGTAATAAAACGGATGGTACTCATGAACGCTAATATCCCTTTATAGGGGTCAAATACTTTTATGAAGTCACTTTATTCTAACAGTTTACATAAAAACCAGTTATGCAAAAAGAATAAACTGTTATAAATTAATTTAAGTTTATTATATTACGGCTAAAAAATTTATTTAATTTATTATTCCTGAATTTAAAGGTACTAGTTTTATATTTTTTATTGGTTTTTGTTTAATGACGGTAGGCAGTTTCTTTGTGTAAATCGTTTATTAACTTCGTTATAGATATGTTGAAAAATATCCACTATCAACCCCTTTTTTACTTTCTCTTGCCCTATAAGGAAAGTATTGTTTTCATGTAAATTTTTCGAAATCGAGTTTTCAACGAAAATACACGTTTTAAGTGGACCTAAAAAACATGTTTTAGCAATTGGTCTGTGTGTGAACAAAACATCTCAAGAACGGAATATCGTACTAGTTAAACTTAAAACTTTAAGTTAGATACCACTAGAAGACCTGACACGAACATTTTCGTCAATATCAGATGCTGTTAATTCTCACTTAGATGAGAGATTTGTTATCTATATTAAACCATAAAATAGTTTATGTAAGCTATTAAGTGATTATAGTATTTTATATAAAACATTAAAAGACACTTTATCGGTGTTAGATATCTAATTTATTTGTTGTTTAGATCAACATCCGAAAGGCTGGTTTGAATCTCTAGAGGTTTTTCTAAGTAAAAACGAGGAGTGAGGTGGTTTACTATTGCCTTCCTCACTGAGTTGAAAGAGTATGCTTATCAGCATGCCAGGCCTTCCGAAAAGCATCCATTTTCCACCTTGTACATGACACATCCACTTCATTCACCACAGGGTCCGGCTGTATAGTAAAATTCATTATGCTCAGAGGAGATAACTCTGACTAGTGTCTTTTAAACCTCTACTTCATCTGTTCTTAAATATTCAGTCATATAATTGGCTGACTATGTGATAAGAAATAGAACTATTTTTTGTAGCTCTAGAATCAACAGATCGTGTGCAATTAATATAACACTCCACCTGAACGTTATGAACAGCTAATTCGTTTATTTAGTATTAAATATATTTGATTATTGTAATTGAAGAACAATATTGGCATTGTCCCTCGATAAATCAATCAACTTTTAGAGTTTTCCAACATAAAGTAAAGTCCATTTCCTTTTTCTTTAAAATTCAACATTCTTTAACAATATGAAACATTTAATAAACTAAATTTTAATTTATTTATCTTACCGTCTTTAAATATTATTGTAAACAAAAAATAACTTATAAAGTAATGCGAAAAAATTACCTATTTCAATAAAAATATCAAATAAAACAATAAAAAATATCTGTATAAATATTTTACCAGCTGAACTGTTATAATGCACCAGAGTAACCCCTAATACCAGAGTAAGGTAAGTACCCCTAATTTCGGGACTAATTAACTAATTCCAAAAAAAAATACCTTCTAAAATCGATTGAGAAAACTTTTATTTCAATTTTTAGTTCAATCGGTTCTGTAGGTTTTGCTCGGGGATGAATAAAATACCCAAATAAATGATAATTTTTTTAAAGAAACCGGTTTTTTGGCTTCAAAAGTTATGAAATGTAAAGATATAATGAAATCTGAATATAAAGAATTTTTCTCCGTCTCTGTATACTATCTCACTCAATCCTTCAGTAACGCGGCGAGAGGCGAGAAAATAATATTTTCTTCAATTTGATTAATTAATTAATTAACAAGTTAATATAATTAAAGGTTATTAAAATAACATTTGTGGACATTTTTAAACTTCTTGTAATATTTGTGATTTTACGGAAACTGATGTTCTCATAACCTTCAAAAATCTTGCAATTGTTAAATTTTTTTTATATTCGGGTATTCTAAGCTTGATATTTTACAGTCGTATGTATCATTACTTATATTTTATTTAAGTTTTGATCGTGTAGTTTTTCATTGTAATTTGATATTGTAAATTATGATGGATGCGATTTTGATGGGTCTTAAAATTATTGTCTGCGGTTTTCTGGTTACTTTAAAATGTTATTATCTGGAAATTACCTTCACCATCAGTAGGTATGGTGGGAAAATAATATCTCTTGATGTAGTTTATGATAATGCATCATAAACTGTTAGTGATATTGTGTTAGGTTGTTCAAAAAAAAAAAAAATACATTCAAGAATGAAAATGTCTGACGGTTGATGTAAAGAAATAAAATTGGTGTTCCTTAACAAAACTACTTCGTAATTGCAAATATCTTACAAATTTGACGTTCTAATACTGAGAACTAAATTCCATTTTGTATCTATTACAGAGGTCCCCGGTTATACCGCGCTTTTGGATATAACGCGGGTTGAATTATGTACCAGCATAATTTTTCGCATTTGTAGAAGGTCAAGACGATGTTCAGGCCATCAGACTTATTTTCTATTTAAAATTATTGTATTTATTTTTTTTTTTGAATACTTACTTTAATGAGTCGTGTAAAAAATACATAAAAGTTGAATTTACAGTACAGTATTTTCTTAAGAAACACTTTAAAATTGCACAGAAATTTACTTTATTTTTTAAGTTGTACGCAATATGTAGTGTTAGAATTATCTAATTATAATTTGATGGTATTTGGCTACTGTATCACTCACAGGCGTACGTTATGTAGTAAGTATGAAAATTCCTGACTTCATTTTTAGCGCGGGTCAGTGACGTACTCCCTACACCCGCATTATAACCGGGGACTCCTGTACCATCATGAACTTTGCTATTGACTTATCAATTTCCATTGAATTTGTGTTCCGATACTAATTATTAGTTAAGTAGCTAAACTTCTTGAAATTTCTCAAAAATTAATTTGAGTTATCTTGTAAAATATAAAATCAAATTATTTAAATACATAATTTCCGTGTAAAAAGTGTTAAAAAATTTTTCAGGATATCATCGTTGGCTTAGTCAGTAACATGATTTTACTTTTAAGTCAACGATCTTGTATTTGATTTTTACTTTCTCTTGGCCTAGGGCAAGAAAAGTATTGTTTTTTTAATCAATTTTTCGAAATCGAATTTTTACCGGATGTACGTTTTTAGGCCCCCTGAACCCAAAAAAGATGTTTTTAATGTTGGTCTGTGTGTGTGAACGAAATATACAAAGTTGAAACTTGGAACTTAAGTTAGATAATACCAAAAGGGGACCTGACGCAAAATTTAATCAAAATCGGTCGACTGGAAGTAGTAGTAGTTTATTCAAGCGTTTTTTTTTAAAAACGGATGCTACGATTTTTTTAAATCGTCTCTTTTTATACATTTTTTATGCTATACAAGATAAGAAAAATGCCATGTCTGCTGAAATTGAGGGCTATGCTCTCGTGGTATTTTTTTTTTTTTTTTTTTTTTACTTTTGTGGCCTTAACATTATGGATTTTAGGGCAAAAGTGAATATAACTAGAGTTGTAGGAAATGACAAAAATCTACAACTTTTATGTCAAGCATTTTTATTCTAAAGCGCTGAGTTCAGCGTCAAATTAATGATTTTCTGTATTTTGCTCTTCAAAATCTGTAAAAAATGGGATTTTTTTAAGATTGCGGCCTTAGTATCCATTTAACCCGCCGGGTTGGTCTAGAGGTAAAGTCGTCGCCAAAATCAGCTGTTTAACAGCTGATTTTCGGAGATGAAGGTTCCTGGTTCAAATCCTTGTTAGTTACTTTTATACGGATTTGAGTGCTAGACAGTGGTTACCGGTGCACTTTGATGGTTGGGGTTCAATTAACCATACTCTTTCAGGAATGGTCAGCCTGAGTCTATACAAGACTACACGTCATACATATCATCCTCATCTCATTGGGTCATGGGGTTGCTTATTGTTCTGAATTGAACAGATTGCAACGTACACACATTAGGAATTTAAAAAAAAGTAATATCTATTTAACGACAAAAATGTACTGGTATACAATCAATTTTATTGGAAAAAAAATTAACAACTTTTATTTTAAGAATTTTTCTTTACAGAGTCTAGTTTAGAGGCAATTAGTGATTTTTTCGTATTTTTAAGTCATAGAGAAGTATTTTCATTGTGCGTCATTTACTCATGATTAAACATACATTTTCATTATTTACATTGGCAAGAGAAAGTCGTGCGAAGTTCAGAAAATATATATAATTAACCCAATATTATTACTAATAAATTTATTAAAGTCCGCCTTAGTGGTGGAGTGGTTAAAGCTCTGACTGTGTTGCATAACAAAGCGGAAGGTTCGATTTCCGGTAAGGGTATGAACATTATTTCAAGGTAAAACCTACATTACCATAAGGTGCCGTATCATTACCCACAACTGTCACTAGTTACCGAAATGTTTATACGTATTTAAATATAATAAATTAAATATTAATCAATATTAAAATTAATATTAATAATTAAATATAATCCAAATTTATGCCCAAAACGGGCAGGTGGAGTGTTATTTTAATTGTACTCTATC
The DNA here is from genome assembly GCA_035578175.1 of Catonia carolina. Classification (NCBI taxonomy): domain Eukaryota; kingdom Metazoa; phylum Arthropoda; class Insecta; order Hemiptera; family Achilidae; genus Catonia; species Catonia carolina. The sequence goes on along the minus strand of JAQMRL010000006.1, from coordinate 51,149,316 downwards.
TGTTTGGTCCAGGACTAAAAAAAATAGTTCTGTTTCTTATCACATAGTCAGCCACTTATATGACTGAACTAATTAAGAACAGAAGAGGTAGAGGTGTAAAAGACATTAGTCAGAGTTATCTCCTCTGAGAGTAATGAATTTCACTATGCAGCTAGACCCTGTGGTGAATGAAATGAAGGTGTCATTTGCAGGGTGGAAAGTGAGTGCTTTTCGGAGGGCCTGGCATGCTGATAGCATACTCTTTCAACTCAGTGAGGAAGGCAATGGTAAACCACCTTACTCCTCGTTTTTACTTAGTAAAACTTCTAGAGGTTCAAACCAGCCTTTCGGCTGTTGACCTAAACAACAATCCAAATTAATTTAAAAACGAACTTATTAGCAACGCCTTGGCGTAGCGGCTAGCGTGCTTCACTACAAATTGGAGGGTCCTGGTTTCAATTCCTTGACTAAGATCTGGAAAATGTAGCAGATTAAAACACATATCAGTCACTAATGAACAAACGCGTTTAAAGTAAGTAAAAAAAATAAGTTTGTAGAAAAACTTAGTAGCAACACTGAAAAATGTTTAAATTATTTTTACTTTCTCTTGCTTACATCAATAAATAGGAAGGAAAGTATTGTTTTCATGTCAATTTTTCAAAATCGAGTTTTCACCGTATCTACGCGTTTTCAGACCCCTGAACCCAAAAATCATGTCTTTAGCGTTTGGTCGGTGTGTTAACAAAATATCTCAAGAACGGAACATCGTACGAACTTGAAACTTGAAACTTAAGTTACCGCTAGATTACCGCTAAACTAAGCGTTATACAAAAAAATGTTTGAAATAAAAGTTTTAAGCTTTTAAATTCTCTATAACTTTTACTATATATATTTTTGCGCTAAAATAAATATTTAAGTCGCAATCTTAAAAAAAAATTTTTTTTACGAGAAAACAGCCTCACAAAGAATTTCAGCAGACATGGCGCCTACCCTATCTTGTAAAGCATAAAAAATGTAGTAAATGAGGCGATTATTTAAAAAAATCGTAGAAGCCGTTTTTGAGAAAAATGCATAAAAGTGAAAAATTACACGAATAAACTACTACATCCGGTTGACCGATTTTGATGAAAATGTTCGTTTCGGGTCCGGTAGTAGTATTTAACTTAAGTTTCAAGTTCGTACGATGTTCCGTTCTTAAGATATTCTGTTCACAAATACACACACAGACCAATCGCTAAAAACATGTTCTTTTTGGGTTCAGGGGGTTTGAAAACGTGTAGATCCAGTGAAAACTCAATTTCGAAAAATCGACATAAAAACAATACTTTTCTTCCTATATATTTATATAGGCAAGAGAAAGTAAATAGTACATTTTTTGTACAAGGCCCTACAGTAGTTTGAAACTGTTGTTACATTTTATTGCTCAAACCTTTTCGAAATCAACAATAATTATGATCAAGTATGTTTGCCATACCTAAATTTTTACAGTCGGTAAGGTGGTTCTAAGTTAAATAGGTAAATAAGGTAGCTAATAATAAAATAAATAATAATAATAAATAAACATATAAATAAATAAATAATAATAATAAATAAATAAATAAATAAAATAAATAGCTAATCTTAGGTAAATAAGGTAAATAAATAGTTCTGTTTAGTATCACATGGTCAGCCAATTAAATGACTGAATCATTTAAGAACAGAAGAGGTAGAGGTGTAAAATACACTAATCAGAGTTATCTCCTCTGGAAGTAATGAATTTCATTATACAGCCAGACCCTGTGGTGAATGAAGTGAATGTGTCATTTTGCAGAGTGGAAAATATGTGCTTTTCAGAGGGCCCGGCATGCTGGAAAGAGTACTTTTCCACTCAGTGAGGAAGGCAATGGTAAACCACCTCACTCCTCGTTTTACTTAGTAAAACCTCTACAGGTTCAAACCTGTAAAATACATTAAAACAGTTGTTTACATTACATTAAAACAGTTGTGGAAGTAAATGTTAAATCTGTTAAATCAACAAGGTAAATCTAAGTTTAACGCTGGGTGAACTGTAGCACTCATAAAAATTTTAAACGAATTTTTATCAAATTCAGTTAATTACTTCTGTTTTAGAGCATCTTATTTACAAGTATACATCTTTTGGTAAAATTTATTGTTTGTAGACTTGACAAAATGATTTCTTTCATCCATGGAATAAGTTTTTTATCATATTATTTTTATAAGTCGAGACTCAGTAGATTAAAAATACTTTGATTTTAATATAATGAAAAAATGATACTTATAGTTTATGGTTTTCTAGAAACGATGAAAGAAACATTTGACATTCAAGAACAAGAAAATTATTATTCTCTTTCACAGGTGCAGTCCGGTAGAATAAATTTAAAAATTGTAATTTAAAATTGCAGTGCTAGAATTCTAGTATACATTATTATAATTGTTTAAGAATGCCGTTACAATATTTCAATATATATAGCTTACTAAGTTTACCTTTAAGTTATGCTAAGTTAAGGTCAGCGAAAGTGGAACGTAGGCCGTGACTTTATTTTAAAATAAGTAGATACATAATTTTTTGTACCTTTTAAAGGTAATTCGCAACACTGTTACCGTTTTCTTTTGTTTTATACTTGTACTATTCTCATTCATTACATATCTGTATTAACACTTTTGTGTGTTATGTATTATGGAAAAATTTACTATTGAATTTTATTATTAATAAAGTAATACATAGGTTGTAATAGAATTGACATTATCATTGTTGTCTAAAGCTTGACTTCGAATAACTAACTTATTCTCGTTCAAATTAGGTTGTTGAACGTCTGAAAAAATTTTTGTTTTCATTAAAACAGTTGTGGAAGTAAATGTTAAATCTGGAATTTCTCTTTTCAAAATATTAATTTACATTCTTCAATCAAGAAATTTGATATATTGATCAGATTTGAAACTGAAATTCATCCTGTTAAATTTCATTTCAAATTTTAAATATGACATACAAAGAAAATAACTAAAATTAATCGAAAATAATACTACATTTGAAATGTATTGTGCGCGTATAATGTTTAGATTCTGCTATTTTGGTTCAAAAAGTTATTATTCCATACGATATTTTTTATTTAATAGTTGTCTGTTTTTTTTTTTTGGGGTGGGGGTACGGTTTTGCTAGTGTTATTATTAATTGATGGTATTGAGGAAAATCCGGGCCTTCCTAAAACTTTAAAAGATTTGTGGAATAGACTTGAAAGTTTTGATGTGTTAATAACAAACATAAATGAAATAAATAGAAGCTTTTGAAATGTGGTGTTATAGAAAAATGTTAAAGATTAGATGGGTGGACAAAATAAGTAATTTTTTTAAATAATAATTTTTAAAAGAGGTTCTTAGGCGAGTGGATGAAAAAAGAAGTATATGGAAGCATCTTACCAAAAGAAGGGATAGGCTAGTGGGGCATATCCTAAGACATCCAGGTATTGGGCTGTTAATAATGGAGGGTAATATTGAGGGAGTAAATTGTAGAGGGTGGCAAAGATTAGAATATATAAAGCAAATTACAAAAGATGTAGGGTGTTACAGGTATGTAGATATGAAACGACTTGCGCAAGATAGAACAGGTTGGAGAACTGCATCAAACCAGCAAGTGACTGATTACAAAAAAAAAAATGAAATAAAACAAACAATTACTGATGTTTTAGAATCTGCGTCTCTAACTACTAAGGAAGTAACGGACTTAAAGTTAAAAGTTAATGTTTTACAGTCAGAAAGTAAAGAACTGCAAAGGAAATTAGATAGCTTAAAGAATCATTCTAGTCGGTCAAACGTGGTTTTTTATCGCGTACCGGAGGAAGTCGGTGAGAATTGGGAGACTACCGAACGCATATTTGGCAGTATCGTTATGAAAAATCTAAAAGTGAATTTAAATGAGACTGATATAGAACGGGCGCATAGGTTGGGGCGCAAGGGGCGCGGAAACAATAACAGACCTATCATTGTAAAGTTTAGCAACTTCAAAAAGAAAGTAGAGATTCTGAAAGCCAGGAAAAATTTAGAAGGCTCACAAATAGGTATTTCTGAGGACTATTCAATTTGTACTAGACAGATAAGAGAAAAACTGAAAAAAATTATAGTGGAAGCTCGACAAGATGGCCAACGGGCTACAATTGTTTACGATAAATTGATTGTAAATGGGAAGTATTATACTTTGGACGATCTAACTAAAATTAATCACTTTCTTGGTTATTCAAAAACGTTCGTTTTCTTGTAAAAAACATTTTTCGTGTTTGGTGATTTTTGTAATGAATTTTAAAGAAGAGCAAAGCTTGTGTGTTATGTTTTGTGTGAAGTTGATTAAAACGTTTACTGAAATTTTTCAAAATGTTGCAAGAGGCTATTGGGGATGAATGTTTGAGTCAGTCATGGTATTACGAGTGGTACAGGAGGTTAAAGAAGGTTATACATCTTTGAAAGACAATCCTTGTTCAGGACACAGACTGACGATGATAGTGTTAATAGAGTATACGTTCTCATTCAATCCAGTAGTCTACTCGTGAAATATAAGAAGAATGCACGATTTAATTTGACTCATGCCAAGAAATTTTAATTTAGAACATGCAGATGCACCAAGTGACACAAAGTTTGTCCCGAGCAAAAATATCACAGAGTTCAGGTTTGTTTGGAATTTCTTTTGGAATGGTAAATTCATCCCCAAAAACCTCTTGTAAAATTTAAAAAGTTGTAGTAAACGTTTTACCCAACTTCACGGAAAAGTTGATACAAACGCGTTGCTTCTTTAGAATTAATCACAAAATCGTCAAAACACGAAAAGTTTGTTTCACAAGAAAATCTGTGACATACAATCAAACAATGTTACCGAGGATTACATCCCCTTTCATAGTAAACCTCGTTCTAAGTTTAGAGTCGACATTATGTACTTTAAAAGTTCGTTTATACATATATTTTTTAAATTTATCTTTAAAGAAGTACATTATGTCAATTTATGGTAATTGATCAATGAGTGTAACTGAGAGAGGATGTGTCGTGATAAAAATTTACGACAATGTTACAATATTTTAGGCTTAATAAAATGATGGCCTTGGTTGGCGGCGTCACAAGGTTGTTTGACGTGCTTTTCATCACGCTAAAAATTATTGCTAGGCACACTGACTGAAATAAACGTAATATCTTACAGCAAATTATTATTATTATTATTTCTTGTTAGATCCTACTAGGGATGCATTTCTCTTAGTTCCAGCCAGTTTCCGAATGACCCATGCTGCCTTCATTTTTTCTGCATGTGATCTTTTTCGCTCCTCCGTCCAGGCCGTTCCCGTTCTCCTCGGCCCTCCCAAGCACTTTAGATTCTCAATTTTCTGCTTCATTTCTGTTCTATTGAGAAGTGTTTCGCCCGTAATGTCATTCACCAGCATCGTCTCGTGGATCTCCTTGTGCCATCTCGTTGTAGTTTTCCTACCCTCCCAGTACTTCCATAACTGCTTCGTTAGTCTGGAGTCGTGCATCCTCGCTATGTGGCCGAAGAATGCCAGTCGTCTCTGCTGGATGACTTCTCTTATGGGTGTGGTGAAGGAATATACTTCTTCGTTACTTCTGAGCCTGTATTCTCCCTCTTTATTTTGAGTCGGCCCGATGATTCTTCTGATGATTTTCCTCTCGGTAGTTTCTATCGAGCGCAGGTGGATGTTAGATTTCAAGTGGTGGGTTTCCGCCGCGTACAGCACCTCCGGTCTGGCAACCGTCTGGTAGTGTCTTATCTTGGCATTGCGCGAAATTGATCTCTTATTATAAACGTTCTTGGTGAGACCGTATGCTTGTGCTAGCTTTGTAGCTTTTGCTTGAATCGCAAGTTTGCCAGAGTTGTCCAGCGTTATGATCTCGCCAAGATATTTAAATGAGTCAACACGTGAAATTTCGTCCTCTATCAGGAACTTAGGTGCGTCTTTTTCGTTGGACATGAATTGGGTTTTGTTTTTAGAGATCTTCAATCCGATCTTTCCCGCTTCTTCCTCCAGTAGTCGTACTTGTTCTGCAGCGTCTTTGACCGTGTCTGCTATCAGTGCGATGTCGTCTGCGAATGCTAACGCGTTGACTTTTATCGCTGTTCCAACTTTAACTCCTCTCGGAGCTTTCTTATTCCATTCGCGCATGACTTTCTCCAGTGCGCAGTTGAACATTAATGGAGAGATGCCGTCGCCTTGTCTAACGCCTGTTCTGATGCAGAATGGTTTGGAGAGTTCAGATCTGAATTTTACCCTCGATTCCGTGTCTGTGATGGTTTGTTGGTAGATGTTTCTGGTTTTGTTATCCAGGCCGAATTCCTGTAGAACCTCTATCAGTGTGTCCCTATCGATGCAGTCGTACGCTTTCATGAAGTCGACGAAAACTATCGTCAACGACTTATTCGCCAGCTTTCTTCCTTCGATGATCAACTTGAGGTTGATGATCTGTTCTGCACAGGATCTTCCCTTCCTGAAGCCTGCCTGGTATTCTCCTAGATGCGGATCGAGTTGGGGTTCTGCTCTGCTGAGGAGAGCCTTGGATAGAATCTTGTACGTAACTGGCAAGAGAGAAATTCCTCGGTAGTTGTTCGCATCCGTTCTGTCACCTTTCTTGTGCAATGGATGGATAATAGCTGACTTCCATTCCTGTGGGATTTTGCACGTCCGCCATGCCGTGTTGAGTTCTTCTACGAGAGGTTGTAGTTGTTCGTCTTCCAGTATCTTCCAGTGCTCTGCGACAATGCCATCCTCTCCTGGAGCTTTGTTGTTCTTCAGCGTCTGAATGATTCTCTTTATTTCGTGAAGGTCAGGTGGGCTGGAGTCTCTGTTGGGTCTGCTCTCGTTTGTCGGCCATTTCTTTAACGGTTTCGGGCAGTTGAGGAGTGTTTCAAAATACTCCGCTAGGCTCTGAGCGTTTTCTGCATCACCATGCCCGAGTTTGCCGCTTGTGGGATTTCTGATATTTAGGGATGGTGGAGAGTAGTTGGTCAAAGATCTTTTGAATGTTTGGTAGAAGTTTCTGGTGTTGTTTTTCTTGAAGGATTCTTCCAATGACGCCAAGTTTTCCATGAGATATTTCCTTTGGCTGTTCCTGAATGTTTTGGCCGTCTTCCTTCTTTCTTCTTTGAAGGTCTCAAATTTAGAGGGTTTCGGGTGGGCTTTCCAGTCTCTCCATGCCTTCTTTCTGTTGTTCAAGGCTTCATCGCATTCGGGATTCCACCAAGCATGTTTCGGCCTTCGTTCCTGTGGTGCGATCTCTAGAGCTTTGGTCGTCATTGCAGCTTCTAATTCCTTAAGAGGAATTGCTCGGGGGAGTCCATTCCTGAACCTTTCCTGATGTTTCTGCAGGAGTATGGGGTTCATTCTAGGTTTTAGATTTTGACCAAATTTTCTCTTTCCCAGCGGGCGCATCTTAATCTTGATTTTGCTGAGGTAGTGATCCGAGTCAATGTTTGCCCCTCTCAGCACTTTGACGTTAAGGATTTCCTTTGCCGCCTTTGCTGCTATTGCAACATGATCGATCTGAAATTCACCCAGAGTGGGGTTGGGTGATTACAGCAAATTAGTATAATTAAATCCAGTAATTTTTTACTACATCTTTTTAAACATGAAACATAACAAACATCTTGTTATTGTAATTACGTACTCATTTTTAGTATACACAATTGTATAATTCTGTTTTCATGAAATCTATCTACTGAGACAATTCTGATATTTTAAACAATTTTTACTTTCTCTTGCCCTATATGAATGTCGAGTTTTCACTGGATATACACGTTTTCAGACCCCCTGAACCCAAAAGACATGTTTTAGCGATTGGTGTGTGTGTGTGCGTGTGCGCGCGCGCATGAACAAAATATCTCAAGAACGGAATAACGTACTAAGTGTAAACTCGTGTATATTTTGTACAACGCTTATTTCAGCGGCAGTTGGTGATTTTCTGTTTCTTTTATGAAAATCTGAAAAATTGGATTTTTTTAAGATTGCGGCCTTAGTATTTATTTATTTATTTTCCCATTGCTTACAAGAAAGTATCATTACAAATATATGTATTAATTTTCTTTAATTATACTTTGAAAATCTAAAACTATTTATTTCAATTCGTGGGGGAAAATTTATCAACCCAACTATGGTTTCCCTTGTTCAACGGTAGATCAATTCAGTTTTTTTTGTTTATTAACTACTGCAACTACTACGGTAATCTCTATTAGTAATCACAACTTTATGTTAGTTACTTAAATACTCATTAAACTACTACGATTTTTTATTAAAAAAAATATGCTTTTATATAATTATGTGTACAAATGAAAAACAATAAAATATGCAAAACAAAAAAAAATTATTTAAAAATAGAAAACTTAAATTGAAACCGGTAGACGAGCTCACTACATGTTTCCTGGAGTAACCTTTTTTTCTATAGCTTCTCTCCCTACTTCCAATAGCCAAATGGTTACTGCTTTTTTTTACGATGTCCGGCATATTTTTAATTTGTAAGGGGAGCTGATTGAGCAGTTTGGGCGCTAAATAGCAGAAATATATGCTTGAGTATACGTATTTTACGACAAACGTGTACGTAATAAAAATTTTAGAAAATTTAAAAATTTACAACTTATATATTAAGCACTTTTCTCTACAGAGCCATTCCGTATTTTTACGTTCTACAGTGGTTTATTTTCATTTTCCGTCATTCACTCATGATTAAAATTAGGTTATGTTTTTAATTTTATGTTTACTCATTTTTAAACCATACGTTGTATTTATCATTATCTACTTTGGCAAGAGAAAGTCAAATGAGTCTTAACGAACTGGCTCTTTTGAAAATGTCAGCTTAACTAAGTGGAAACCGATTGATTTTATTTCCATTTCGGTACTTTAACTGTTTCTTTTCGTCAATTAGGTTAGTCGTGTTATTTAAATATGGAAAAGATTTGGTTGGTTTCCCTCCATATCTTTTTTTAACAAATCGTGAACAGTTTTCTTTCATGAATGCCGCACATTCTTTTCATAATGGAGAGTATAGTGAGTGGTGTTATGCAAAAAGGAGTCAACCCACAAATTTTGAAAAAATGAGTTATCCACACTAAACCCATGTATAAGTACTATTCTACATATTCTACATTGTATAAGTACTATATATTCTACATTAAGCAAAAATGATTTAACCCTCAAGTACGTTTGAGAGACCTCTAGTGGCAAAAGTGTTAACCCACATTTACACAATCTTTCATTTGGAAATATTATGTTATAAACACTCAACCCTTTTATAAACCTTTCTTGAATGAATAAACACTTATCCCACATTTGTTTAATTCCATTGTGTTTTTTGCAATAAGAATTCAACCAACAGGAGTCAACCCAAATCAGCTGATTCTACAAGTTTGAAGAAACAGCTGATTCTACGCAAGTTTTCAGATTATTTCCTAGCGTTCTAAACTGTAGAGTTTTAAACTGTGTAAATAGAGTTCAAAACTGTGGTTTAAATGTTTTTTGCAAACTAAACATAATGAAAAACTTGATAAGCAAAAAGCATTTAATCCACAATTTTAATTATCTTATGACCTAAAAATAGTAAAATTTAAACAAAAACACTTGCACAGTACTCACAAGTAATACACATAAACAGTAAAATTGTTTAATGTACAAATCTGTCTTGGTTAAATTAATAATTGCTCACAAACTTAAAACGTGTTTAGCTCAAAAGTAGCTTAATGTGGGTTGACTCCTTATTCCATAACACCACTCAGTTTACGATTGGTGTTGAACGAAGCCGTCTAATAGTCTTGGGTCGAAACAGGATTTTTATTTTCCCTCTTCCTATATGAATAAATAAGGAAGGAAAGTATCGTTTTCATGTCGATTTTTCAAAATTGAGTTTACACCGGATGTACTACATGTTTTCAGGCCCTCTGAACCCAAATAAACATGTCTACAGAGATTGGTCTGTGTGTTTGTGTGTTTTAAGCAAAATATCTCAAGAACAGAATATCGTACGAACTTAAAACTTGAAACTTAAGGTACCTTTATGAGACCCGATGCGAACATTTTCATCAAAATAGGTCAACCGGAAGAAGTAGTCTACTTCCGGTTGATCTATTTGGTGAATCTACATTATTCCCTTCACCAACGCCAGGAATGGTCACATTTTTTGAAGTTATTTAATTTACCATAATTCGGGTTCTTATTAAGATTCGGGTTTCATTAAAACATTCCATTGAAACCCAACCTTTTTTATTTCCGAATTTCAACAAATTCGCACATGAATACATGTGCGAATATAAATCAGTACAGATCTACCGTATTAGTGTCTTAAGGACATCAGCCGAAAGGCTGGTTTGAACCTGTAGATGTTTTACTAAGTAAAACGAGGAGTGAGGTGGTTTACAATTGCCTTCCTAACTGAATGGAAAAGTACGCTTATCAGCATGCCAGGCCTTATGAAAAGCACATATTTTCCACTCTGCAAATGACACCTTCACTTCAATCACCACAGGATCTGGCTGTAAAATGAAATTCATTACTTTCAGAGGAGATAACTCTGATTAGTGTCTTTTACACCTCTACCTCTTCTGTTCTTAAATGATTTTGTCATTTAATTGGCTTATCATGTGATAAGAAACAGAACTATTTATTTTAGCCCTGCAACTAACAGATTGAGTGTAAATAATCTGACACCCCCCAGCTGTCTGTTATGGGCAGACCGTATTAGTATTAACTACAAAATTCATCTAAGCACATGATCTTGGAAACATCCCGGATTTAACCTTTAAAAATAATATTAATACTTCACTAATATTAATAATATTAATACTATAATAATATTAATACTAAAAATCAGGTTATGTAGTAATTTCTTGTTTACTAATTTGTAATATTTTTTTTTCTCTTTAATTCTTTATTTACAACTGTAAAATGTTACAACAAGCAAATGTGATGATTAAAATAATAATGTAAATGACATGATAGGCATGAGAGGGGTAGGGCCCCCATTGGTGCCTCCCCAAGAATGAAATTTCTATATCAAATTAGCATGTCTCTACTCCAGCGTCTTTTAAGGCGTCTAGGGGGATTATCAGGTAAATGGACGGAGGAAAGTGAACGCACCAGGGGGTTCTCGTGTTCGTGTGACTTGTCGTGAAAGCGTTTGTATAGGTATTCAATGGAATTTTGTACAAGTGGTGTTTTCAAATCTGTATGTAAGGTTTTGTTGCTAACGTAAAGAGGTGCTTTTGCTATCAGGCGTAATGTTTTTGACTGGAATGCTTGAATTCGTTGCAAGTTAGAGGGTTTGGTTGAACCGTAAATTTGGGATCCGTAGGTCCAAATAGGTTTCAAAAGAGAACAATATATGCGTAATTTTTGTGCCATTGGTAATTTTGATCGTTTGTGAAGTAGGGAATATAGAAGTTTAAGTCGGGAATTCAGTAACAAACGTTTCCGTTTGATATGTGTGCTTATATGAATTTGTAATATGAATTCATTTTATAAATAATAATTTAAATGCCCTGCTTTCCTGTACTGTCCTAATACCAAAATTTATTTATTTTTATTCCGTTGAAGTATTAAGTTTAATTAAGTTGTTCAAATGATGTACAGGATATATATATTTTAAATAAAACAATATTTTATATGTTGTAGTACTAGGTTTTTTTATTTTTTATCATAAAAACGACTTTCTACTACTTTCGAACATTTATATTAATATAAAGGAATATTAACTAATAAACAGGGGAAAGGTAATAAAGTAGTACTTTAAGTATTGCATTTTCTACTGCGTACGTTTGGTAATGATGCTTAACTCTTTTTTTTTAAATGAATTGCATTTTATAACAACTGTTCATAATTTTCGTTAACATTATTATACTATGATTTTTGTAGGACATCTTAAGATAATTTTCAAGTGTTTTTTCTAGAAGATATACGACCTTAATAACAGTAATGTAGTACTTAAAAGTTTTGTGATTGTATATTTGTCATACTTTGCCCATAACTGGCAGGTGGATTGTTAAATTATTTACACTCGATCTGCTAGTTCAGGGCTATAAAAAAATAGTTTTATTTCTTATCATATAGTCAGCCAATATGACTAAAGCATTTTTAAATAGAAGTCTGATGTTTAAAGTGTATTTTGGCTTCACGTAAAGAGAGGGAAATGATTTTTGGACTGAACCATGCATTTTTACAGCAGTATTGTGCCATGTGTCGTATTTTGCATTTGTAATTAGAAATAGATATGTGGTGTTAATAGAAAATTCTATTAGTCTCTAAACTTCTTAAGAGGAAACTGAGCTCTATAGCGCGGTATCCGCCCCGAGTATAGTCGTTTAGAAAAACAACTGCTGCAACTCATTCTGAATAATTTAGTTCATTTTGACTAATTTAACGATATTTTTATTTAAATTAAATAAACGCTTTGCTTGACATAATACCGTTGTGAAAATTCGTGGTTCAGTCCAAAAATCATTTCCCTATCCTTACGTGGAGCCAAAAAAAACACTTTTTTAAAAAATGGCCGGCATATTAAAACAGAACATAAGATTTAACTTTTAAAATATTCATATTATAAAAAAAACTCTGATCTTCAACGTACTTAAACGCCGATTTTTATGAAAAGCCTGGACGGAGTAACAGACGTTTAAAAACCACATTAACGGAACACCGGCTAAAAACTGAGATATGACTTCTCACGTGGAGAAGTCATATATGGGCGAAACGAAAGCAACTTGGGCTGAAGTTACGTCAATTATTCTGGCTCTTAGGCAGTAGGTCTCAACTCTCCCTTGAAAAAAAGTACTCGTATACAAAGTAATACTCAAACCAATTTGGACATATGGGTTAGAGCTATGGGGTACAGCTAGTTAATCAAATATAGAAATACTGCAGCGCTTCAATCAAAATGCCTGAGACTGATTACTGCAGCCCCATGGTACGTAACAAATGAAATACTACACAATTACCTAAACCTGCCCTTCATAAAAGAAGAAATTAAAGAACATGGCGAAAAACATATACAAAAATTAGAAGACCATCAGAATCCATTAGCGATTAGCCTCCTTGACAACAGCGAAGATATTCACAGACTGAAACGATTTAAACCATTGGACTTACCTCTACGATTTTGTTAGTCATTTAAATTTTTTTTCATCTTTTCTACTTCAACTCCTAATCATCGGCATCTCATAATTGGCGTCGTTTTCATCTCTACCATCGTCATTGTCATCTCCAAATTCAACACTTTGTGTTTCGGGATGTTGGTTCACGGTTCGTCAATTTTGATTTTGTATAGATATTTTTATTTCTTCACAGTTTGATCTTTTTCAAACACACTACTGATTGTCGTTTGTGTTTTAATTCTAAGGACTCAGATTTTCTCATATTTGCTTAAAGTTATTGTATTTATTAACTGATTGCAAAAAAATACTATACTGTTAAAAAAAAAACTGAGTACTTTTTTACGTAAATTGCTGGAGTTATCTTCGATTAATTTCTAAATGTTGTTGTTTAGGTCAACAGCCGAAAGGCTGGTTTGAACCTGTAGAGGTTTTACTAAGTAAAACGAGGAGTGAGGTGGTTTACCTATGCCTTCCTCACTGAGTGGAAAAGTACGCTTAACAGCATGCCGGCCCCTCTGAAAAGCACATATTTTCCACTCTGCAAATGACACCTTCACTTCATTCACCACAGGGTCTGGCTGTATAGTGAAATTCATTACTTTCAGAGAAGATAACTCTGACTAGTGTCTTTTACACCTCTACCTCTTCTGTTCTTAAATGATTCAGTCATTTAATTGGCTGACCATGTGATAAGAAACAGAACTATTTATTTTAGCCCTGCAACAAACAGATTGAGTGTAAATAATTTGACACTCCACCTGTCTGTTATGGGCAGAATTTCTAAATAAAACAATCTAAATCAAACCATTCAATGCAGGAAAGAACAGGCTTTAATTTAGTGCATTGTTCAAAAATATTTTTTTTATTTTTTTTTTTTTGAGATAAATTTCTTCAAACGAGTGCGGAAAGGTGGCATGCCTTTAAGCGCATGCGATGTCGAATCGAACGTCGAATGAGTGTGGACATAGCTAGTCGGATGAGCGACTACCGAATCAGCTGACAATTTACTAAACATGATTAGTTCAAGGTTAAAGGTGACGAGTTGTTAATGTGTTGACTACCGCATGGTGGCAGCACTGGTACTTGCGTGGCGCGTTTTGCTTTACCCGGTAATAAAGAGTTTTTGTAATGAGTGGTTAGATTGTTTTGTTGGCTGGTTTAGTAACTCGTGGCGAATGTTATCGATAGTATCGTGTTTTTATCAACGTAATATCTGAAGATGAGTTGACAAGCTTCTTGCTTAAAACATTTTAAAAAGTGGATTTACAGATTACTTTTTGTTTGTACTTTTGTTCCTAATAATTTGTTCAGTGGAAAGTAAAAGTTTTCGTATTGTAAAACAGGTTTTATCGTATTTTTTAAATAATGGTGTTAAGTGAATTTTGTGTTGAACTATTAATAAATCAAGGAATTAAAAATGAGTAAATAATTCATTTGTCTAGCATACAAAAATCATGAAATTAGGTAAGATAACCTATAAATTTATGGATTGTCTTTTATGATAACGGTTATTATAAAGGTTTTATTAAAATCGGTTAGGATTCTTATAACTCCATAATTTCCAAAACTCTAGACTAACTTGAGAGGTTAACAGAATTAATATAATAATAATATTAGCTAATAATAATGTGTGGTATTCACAGTGTAGATTTTTTTACGCGGTGTATAGTAAAATAGTGTTTATTAAATTATACTAAGGCTATTTTGATAATGTTAGTACAATTTAGTTGGAATGGAAACGTGAAAACTACCTGTTGAATGAAAATAAAGATAAAACAGTACTAAAGAAAAAGAAAAACCTTATCAATTGGAGAGAGCTGTTATTTGCTTGAACTTTTCTATTCTTTCTTCTCTTTCAACGTACTATTTATACTACTATATTGTTACTTTTTCTTTCCTATACTGTACATGGATAGGAAGGGATGTATTGTTTTCATGCCGATTTTTTGAAATTGAGTTTCCACCGGATATACACGTTTTCAGGCCCCCGGAACCCAGAAAACATGTTTATAGCGATAAGTCTCTCTCCCCGTCTCCCTTTATTTAATATGCATTGTAGCGCAAAAATGTATTTAATTAAAGTTGTGGAAAATTTAAAATCCTACATTTTTTATTTCAAACATTTTTTGGTTTAACGCTTAGTTTAGCGGTAATTAGCGATTTTCTGTTTTTTCTTGAAAATCTGTAAAAAATAGTTTTTTAAAATTTCAGCCCTAGTATGCATTTTACGAAAAAGTGTATACAATCAAAATCGGTCAACCGGAAGTAGTAGTTTATTCGTGTCATTTTTCACTATTTTGCGATTTTCTCAAAAACGGCTCCCACGATTTTTTTTTAAAAATTGCCTCATTTACTACATTGTTTGTGCTCTACAAGATAGGGTAGGCTCGTAAAAAAATTGTGTTTTTAAGATTGCGGCTTTAATATACATTTTAGTGCAAAAATGTATATTATAAAAGTTTTAGACAATTTAAAAACCTATTACTTTTATTTCAAACATATTTTGTATAACGTTTAGTTTAGCGGTAATAATTAGTGATTTTCTGTTTTTCATGAAAATATGAAAAAAACGATTTTAAGATTTCAGCCTTAGTAGTACATTTTGCGACAAAAGTGTATATACAAATTTATAGGAAGTTAAAAGATCTACAACTTTTATTTAAAGAATTTTTCTACTCAGCCTAGTTTAGCTGAAAGAGTGATTTTCCGTATTTTTAAGCCAGATTGAGGTCGATTTTCATTTTGTGACTTTCACTCATGATTAAAATAAGGTTATATTTTTTGAGGTTAGTTTTTTTGTTTGTGGCAAGAAAAATTGTGTGAGTGTTTCACGCCAGATTTTTCATTTTACATTGTCTACTAATGATTAAACGTAGGATAGCTTAATATAGTTTTCTTCATAGCGCAGTTTAGTTTAATATAGTTTTCTTGAGTGCGCAGAAGGTTTATTTTGGTAATGGTGCACTCGGTTGCCTCAATGAGTGGTGGGGGTCAGTGCTGTACCAGCTGTGATCAAAGTCACATCGCTCTACTACGTTATACCCACGGAATTAACCATCGGGAAATAGCAATGATTTTCATTAGTTTGTCAATATTTTCTTCCCACGAATAAATGAAAACTTGTTATAGTCAGGAATCATTAGAAAATATTTAGACCTTTTAAAAAATATCAATTTTGATACATTTTAAGCTGGTAGCTTGAATACAGAAACACATAAATTTGTAACCGTTTTCCATTTAAGTATTGTAAATTTTATCAACTTCTCGTATTATTTTGTTTGGAGTTATGGTAACGTTCTGGTCCGGAGATGTAACGATAGGTGGGTCGAATCCGTCAACGGGTAATCATTTTTTATTGTTCAAAAACAAATTGGAAATATTAAGAAACATTGTTTTTTAATTTTGACAATTAGTTTTATCATGTAAATTTATTTACTTAATATTTTTTTAAGCACATTCAGTATTATTTTAAATACCTAAATATTTCCGTCAGCAAAATTAATTTTCAGAGACTGCTGATTGTTGCAATAATTTTAAATTAATCTAGATTCAACAATCTAGATTAATCATCAACATGATGAAACAAATTGTCAGAATTAAAACATAAGTAATTTTAATTTTTTTTAATACAGTCGAACTTCGATACAACGAAATCGAAAATTCTGGGAAAACATTCGTTAAATCGAGGTATTCGTTATATCGAAGTAACAAAAAGTTTCAAGCTAATTTTTATTAACGAATTTTTTTCATGTTTGATGATGAATTAAATACAGTTAATTTTCTTAATAGACATGTTTTAACTAGTAAATTAATTTTTTCATAGATCATGTTTTACGTAATTACGGTTAATAATAGTCAAGTATTGATTTCAAGTAGGAACTTACCTCGTACATAGATCTTGGCTATAATTAAAAGCATCTGAAACTCATTTGTAGCTTAATACTGTATTTTTATTGTTAGTACATATTTCTTCAAAACACTAACATAAAAGATAAAATACCGTAACTTTATCCAAATCTTTTATAAAAACATTAATCCTAAATGCATTCTTTAGTTTTTGATATTGACAGGTATTGGTTAGAATATTTAATTACAGTATTTTAAATGTTAATTTACGTCTTGAAAAAGTGAGTAATTTTCCGTTGTTTCTTGTGTTTGAATAAAGCATTATAAAAATAAAAATAAATACATTAAAAAAAATTTTCACATTTATTTAAATTTTCAAAATTACTGTCAGGCACTTCATCCTTGAGCTGTAGCCCAAGCTTAATTATTTTAAATGACTGTAAAATCTCGTCGTCACTTTTTTTTAAAACACAATTTTTTTTAAAATCGCCTGGTTTACTACATTTTTTATGCTCTACAATATAGGGTAGGCGCCATGTTTGCTGAAATTCTGCGTAAGGCTGTTTTTACGTAAAAACATTTTATTTTTAAGATTGCGGCTTTAATATGCATTTTAGCGCAAAACGTTATATAATAAAAGTTGTAGAGAATGTAAAAACCTACAACTTTTATTTCAAACATTTTTTTGTATAACGCTTAGTTTAGCGGTAATTTGCGATTTTCTGTTTTTTTCTCACGAAAACGTGAGAAAAATCGATTTTTTAACATTTCGGTCTTAGTATGCATTTTACGACAAAAGTGTATATAATTAATTTTATAGGAAATTAAAAGATGTACAACTTTTATTTAAAGCATTTTTCTTTACAGAGCCTAGTTTAGAGAGAAAGAGTGATTTTCCGTATTTCTAAGCCTAACTGAGGTTGATTTTCATTTTGCATCATTCACTCATGATTAAAATAAGGTTATGTTTTTGAGGTTAGTTTTTTGTTTATTTCTAATATTTTATTATTAATGTTAGGTTTATTATTAATTATTTGCATTGGCAAGAGAAAGTTGTGTGAGTGTTTCACACCAGATTTTTAATAAGATCTTTTAATATGTTTAGTTATAAATGTAGCCAAAGGACATCATCACAATATCTGTAATATATTATACAATGGATGTACCGGTATATTATATTATTGACTCAGTGCTACGTGCTACTTAAATACTAAAGTAATGAAGTTTGATTGATTTATTTATTTAAGTAATAAACTTAAGTACGCACTTTTAATGTTGTATCTTGTACAATAATTATAAAAATCTGGTGTGAAACACTCACACAACTTTCTCTTGCCAATAGAAATAATTAACAATAAACCTAATATTAGTAATAAAACATTAGAAATAAACAAAAAACTAACCTCAATAAACATAACCTAATTTTAATCATGAGTGAAAGACGCAAAATGAAAATCAACCTCAGTTTGGCTTAGAAATACGGAAAATCACTCTTTCTCTCTAAACTAGGCTCTGCAGAGAAAAATGCTTTAAATAAAAGTTGTACATCTTTTAATTTCCTATAAAATTAATTATATACACTTTTGTCGTAAAATGCATTCTAAGGCCGAAATCTTTAAAAAATCAATTTTTCACACGTTTTCGTGAGAAAAAAACAGAAAATCGCAAATTACCGCTAAACTAAGCGTTATACAAAAAAATATTTGAAATACAAGTTGTAGAATTTTAAATTCTCTACAACTTTTATTATATAACGTTTTGCGCTAAAATGCATATTAAAGCCGCAATCTTAAAAAGAAAACGTTTTTACGTAAAAACAGCCTCACGCAGAATTTCAGCAAACATGGCGCCTACCCTATCTTGTAGAGAATTAAAAATTTAGTAAACCAGGCGATTTTTAAAAAAATGGTAGGACCAGTTTTTGAGAAAATCGCAAAAAAGTTTCAAGTTTCAAGTTCGTACGATGTTCCGTTCTTGAGATATTCTGTTCACACACAGACCAATCGCTAAAAACATGTTTTTTGGGTTCAGGGGGTCTGAAAACGTATAGATCCGGTGAAAACTCGATTTCCAAAAATCGACATGAAAACAATACTTTCCTTTCTATATATTCATATAGGCAAGAGAAAGTAAAAAGATACACTTAATATGTCAGCTTAGTGTTGTTATAAAGAAGTTGGAACTGATAATTTTTTTTATAATTTACATCAAAGTAGAACAGATCTACTTACTGTTATATTGTAACACTTAAGCTTAGGTCTTTCCGGTATAATAAAAAAATACACTCTTTTCAATTTATAACAAAATTGACCCGCCGAGTTGGTCTAGAGGTAAAGTCGTCGCCGCGAGTCAGTTGTTTAACAGCCGATTTTCGGAGACGGGTTTATCGGAATTATTAGAAAGGGTGTCGGTGACAAAATCATCTACAACTTTTGGGTCTTTTCTGTTATTACCCTCCCCCCCCCACACAGTAATTATGTCTTAATTAGTAGGTGAATCGAACAACTTTTTCCACGGATAATCCCTTCTAGCCACCTACTTCTAATCCAACTTCAAGACGACATGCAATAAGAGAGAAGACACAAAAGTTGCAGATGTTTTAATTTCCTAATAACTTGATAAGGCCTATATACACTTTTGTCATAAATGTATTTTAAGCCTGAAACTTTTATTTCGTGCATTTAGTTTTTAGATAGGTTGATTTTCATTTTTCGTCATTCACTCATGATTAAAATTAGTTTATACAGTTGAACTTCTATAACTCGGATTTTCTATATCTCAAATTGAATTTTAGCCCTCTCTAACCATCCCATGCATTTACCATGTAAAAAGTTATCTATAACTCGAATTCCTCCATTTCTTTGAGTCGAACTAATTATTTCGTTTCTTTTGAAAAAAATTGTACATAGTTCTCAAAATAGCGGTTTTGGTCTTTTGAAAAATAAAGGTCAGTGCTGCTTCTTTCATTATAAAAGAATATGTTTGACCATAAAAGGGTACAGACTTTCAAAATCATCTGGTTGCCTTTGATACGCTTAACAGGCGTAAATCAAAACAATGAATTTCTTTGAATAGACGAATCTTTGGTCGACCACAAAACAATAGAACCACAGTCTGTCAGTACAATGTACCATATACCATGCACTTCGTAATTTTTGAGTACTGTATAAAATATACAGTACTTAACACTGCAGCCAATAGCCAAGCTAAATGCAACGTACATGTATTACAAAATTACGCATGTTCAGTAGGCCTGCATATTGCAAATCTTGTAGGGTACTGTATTAGCCTATGTGGAATATTCTGTTTTACTTTCTCTTGCCTATATGAATATATAGGAAGGAAAGTATTGTTTTCATATCGATTTTTCGAAATCGAGTTTTCACCGGATCTATACGTTTTCAGACCCCCTGAACCCAAAAAACATGTTTTTAGCGATTGGTCTGTGTGTCTGTGTGTGAACAGAATATCTCAAGAACGGAACATCGTACGAACTTGAAACTTGAAACTTAAGTTACATACCACTACCGGACCCGACACGAACATTTTCATCAAAATCGGTCAACCGGTAGTAGTAGTTTATTCGTATAATTTTTCACTATTTTGCGATTTTCTCCAAAACTGGTCCTACGATTTTTTTAAAAATCGCCTCATTTACTCGTATAAAAGTTTATTCGTATAATTTTTCACTTTTTTGCGATTTTCTCAAAAACTGGTCCTACGATTTTTTTAAAAATCGCCTCATTTACTCAATTTTTTATTCTCTACAAGATAGGGTAAGCGTCATGTTTGCTGAAATTCTGGGTGAGGCTGTTTTCACGTAAAAACGTTGTTTTTTTAAGATTACGGCTTTAATATAAATTTTAGCGCAAAAACTTATATAATAAAAGTTGTAGAGAATTTAAAAACCTACAACTTCTGTTTCAAACATTTTTTTCTATAACGCTTAGTTTAGCGGTAATTTGCGATTTTCTGTTTTTTTTTCTCACGAAAACGTGAGAAAAATCGATTTTTTTAACATTTCGGTCTTAGTATGCATTTTACGACAAAAGTGTATATAATTAAATTTATAGAAAATTAAAAGATCTACAACTTTTGTTTTGAGCATTTTTCTCTACAGAGCCTAGTTTAGCGTGAAAGCGTGATTTTCCGTATTTTTAAGCCAAACTGAGTTCGATTGTCATTTTGCGTCATTCACTCATGATTAAAATAAGGTTATGTTTTTGAGGTTAGTTTTTGTTCATTTCTAATGTTTTAATACTAATGTTAGGTTTATTGTTAATTATTTGCATTGGCAAGAGAAAGTTGTGTGAGTGTTTCACACCAGATTTTTTAAAACAATTCCTTTGTTTTAATTTTTCCATAACTCGAAAGTTTCTATAACTCGAATTCCCCCCCCCCATCTTTTGAGGATTTGAGTTAAAGAAGTTCGACTGTATTTTCATTATTTACATTGACAAGAGGAAGTCGTATTAATATTTTACACCAGATTTTTTTACGTCAGACTGTTTTTATAGTTATTGCTAATGCAGATGATAAATGAAAATGTGGGCTGGAAAAAATCCAGACGTGATCGGTAATCGAACCCGGAACCTCCTCATACTCACTTGAAAATGACTATATAGATTTATTTCTTTTTCTAATTTATTTCTGTGTAGCAGAATTAAAACTGATTTAATCGTGTTTCAGATATTTTTTCCAAGTATTCTCTTCATATGTCTACAGTTATTTTTAACCAGATTACTATACAGTTTAGCGTACGTTTTATAGAAGTCTGTAGGCTACACTGTAATCTCTTAAACTTCACATTATTTTTGAACGTATTTATGACATGAGTAATGAGTTTATTAACTTTGTAATGTTTCGGGTAGGCGTACTTCTTCTTAGTGTTTGGTTATAACATGTCTGTTACATGTCAATCTATAAAGTTAAAAAGCATTTTGTAGATGATGAATACTTTAAACATTTCTGTTCAGCAACTTTGTGTATGATTTATATTTTCAGATATTTAGGTAATAATAAAATATGTTAATTAGGATGAAATTTTGTTGTACTACTTAGCAGTAATTTACAACTCAGTTATTTCGTTTAGATTCATTAGCTGAAATTAATACACGTTTTCAGGCCCCCTGAATTTAAAAAAAAAAAACATATTTTTATATTTTTAATGATTGGTTTGTTTGTGAACAAAATATCTCAAGAACGGAATATCATAAAAACTTGAAAATTGAAATATAAGTTAGGTAGGTACCACTAAGGGACCAGACATGAACATTTTCATCGAAAATGTCTGGCTGTATAATGAAATTCATTACTCTCAGTGGGGATAACTCTTGAATATTTTACGCTCTACCTCTTCTGTTCTTAAATGCTTTAGTCATATAACTGGCTAACTATGTGAAAAGAAACAGAACTATTTTGTTTTGTAGCCCAGTAATTAGCAGATCGAGTGCAAATAATTTAACATTCCACCTGCCTGTTTATGGTCAAGTAGAATACTGTAACAAATCTAATATAATCGTTTAATTATTCGTCGTCGTCGTCTTCCTTCAAGGATTAGGCACATTGCTTGTTCCGACTGCAAACTCCTTTATTAATCAATTCCATCTCTTACGAGGCCTGCCCACACTTCTCTTTCCTACTGGCTGATAGGAGATGACTGCCCTGGGAATCCTTCCATCCTCCATGCGCTCCACATGATCCCTCCAGTTTTGTTTGGTTTCCTCGATTTTCTGCCATATGGAGGGTATGTTGAGCTCTTTTCTGATCTCAGTATTATGGATTCTGTCTTCCCTAGTACAAACCCTTCACTGCTCTTAGGAATCGCATTTTAGCAGCCTGTAACCTGCTCCATTCCTTCTTTTTATGTACCCAGGTTTCAGAACCATATAAAAGAGTTTAATTATTGTAACTTATTGTGTATTATTCTAATCCTTTTTTACTTTCTCTTGCCTATATGAATATATAGGAAGGAAAGTATTGTCTTCATGTCGATTTTTCAAAATCGAGTTTTCACCGGATCTTTACGTTTTCAGACCCCCTGAACCCAAAAAACATGTTTTTAGCGATTGGTCTGTGTGTGTGTGTGTGGTGTGTGTGTGTGTACAAAATATCTCAAGAACGGAACATCGTACGAACTTGAAACTTGAAACTTAAGTTACATACCACTACCGGACCCGACACGAACATTTTCATCAAAATCGGTCAACAGGATGTAGTAGTTTATTCGTGTAATTTTTCACTTTTTTGCAATTTTCTCAAAAACTGGTCCTACGATTTTTTTTAAAATCGGCTGGTTTACTCAATTTTTTATTCTCTACAAGATAGGGTATGTCATGTGTGCTGAAATTCTTGGTGAGGGTGTTTTCTCGTAAAAACGTTGTTTTTTTAAGATTACGGCTTTATTATGCATTTTAGGGCAAAATTTTATAGATTAAAATTGTAGAGAATTTAAAATCCTACAACTTTTATTTCAAACAATTTTTTGTATAATGCTAAGTTTAGCTGTAATTTGCGATTTTCTGTTTTTTCTCACGAAAATATGTGAAAAATTGATTTTTTTAACATTTCGGCCTTAGTATGCACTTTACGACAAAAGTGTATATAATAAAATTTATAGAAAATTAAGAGATCTACAACTTTTATTTAGAGAATTTTTCTCTACAGAGCGTAGTTTAGCGTGAAAGTGTGATTTTCCGTTTTTTTTAAGCCAAATTGAGTTTGATTTTCATTTTGCGTCATTCACGCATGATTAAAATAAGGTTATGTTTTTGAGGTTAATTTTTGTTTATTTCTAATATTTTATTAATAATGTTAGGTTTATTATTAATTATTTGCATTGGCAAGAGAAAGTTGTGTGAGTGTTTCACACCAGATTTTTGTATAATGGAGTCGTTAAAAACAAAAAATATTGATGCAAGTATCTTTTACACCTCTACCTCTTTTGTTCTAAAATTTGGCTGACCAGTGATAAAAAAAGAACCAATTTTTTTTGTAGCTCTAGAACTATCAGATCAAGTGCAAATAATTTAACACTCCTCTCACGTGTTATGGGCAATTACGTTGTTTATTAATAATAAGTTATCATAGGTTATTGTTTTAATTATTACATTGGCAAGAAAAAGTAGCGTGAGTATTTCACACCTAATTTTTTAAATAAATTTTATTTTTTGTAAACTATCTGAATAAATTAAATGCACGTAGTGTGTTAGTTTTATGCACAACTACAATATAGTGATCCCAGTTGTTTATCTAGTCAAAGTTTTTAGTTAAATATACCAGACTTCAATTTTTATTAAAGTTGATGGAAAAAGCTGTCAATGAGTTATTTATTGTTTGACACACCCATCTTTATCATGTTATTACTTTACAATAGATACTAACGTTACTTTATAATCCCATTGCATAACCTACTAACTTATAAAAATAGTAAGTTTAATCAGATTCGCATTATCTAATTTCCTCACCTGTCGATATTCATTATTTCTAATGCGTGTCAAACTATCTTAATGCAATTTGAGGTTAATCTATCCTGAGTTATCAACGAGATGGTATTGCTAGGCAGAAGGTAATATGAGTATACTACTTTTAATTGACCTCCATTTTATTTTTAACTGGCTGATGTTTGTTTATTAGCTGATATCATGGAGCGGTGATTGGAAGTTTTGATATCATAATTTTTTTTAAATTTTTTACCTTTTAATTCCAATTTCAGGGCTTGTAAGGTTGCTTTAGATGTTTTTGGACGCTCTTTTTGGGAGCCCATATTCTTAGTATTCGTTCACCATAGACTTTTCTCCTTTATTCTCTCCATTTGTTTTTGTTTTTTCTTTTCATGTAAGCCCTTGTCCATTATTTAAAGTCTAAATTTAATTTGATTCATTAAGTTTTTTCCGGTTTTCTCAACTTCCTTTCTGGATCCTTTAAATCATTTAAAATTTTGTGATAATTTGCATTCCTTTAAAAAGAATCTGAAAAATTACTTGATCGGTGAAATTTTTTATAACATACAAGAATTTCTTTCTTGATAGTAGTGATACATTGTGCGATTCTTATTATGTATTTCAGGTGTTATAACTGACATGTCCTATACTCCTCATGAAGTCTCCAGGGCGCAAAAAAAAAAAATAATAAAAATTTATCCAACACCTTAGGTTTATTGTTTAGTATCTTAAATTTTTTTTTTGTGAACCGGTGTCATCCATTTTATAAAGGCGTCCATAAAATTTTTGTCGTCTTTTTCTAATCATGAAATTATAAAATTAATCCAACTGTGATTTAATAAATAATTTTTTACTGTGTTTCTTATCAAGAATATAATATTGTTGTAAATTTTTCTATTAAATAAAACACTGCCATTTCTCTGGCCTAGTGGTTTGTGGTACAGCTGGTTTGCTTACTAAATGTTGTATGCTCTACAAGATAGGTTAAGCGCTGCTGAAATTCTAAGGGGCTTGCTCTCCTAGTAATTTTATTTTAAGGTAGCAAACTTTTAGGTGAAAAGTGTATATAATTGAAATTGTAGAAAATTAGCAAAACTCTTTTTATTACTTTCATTTCAAGTGGTTTTTACTGTGCTTAGTTTATCACCTTTTATTTCTTTCTACAGAAAAAAATGATACTTAGTTTTTGCATCAATTAGTGATTTTCCATATTTTTAAGTTCTACAGTGGTTGATTTTTATTTTGTGTCTCACTCATGATTATACATTGCCAAGAGAAAGTCGTGTAAGTGTATCACACCAGATTTTTCTGTTACTTTTGTTTTACTATGTCAATTCATGGAGTATGACTATGATATTATGCACCCTGTTTTGTTCCTGTCTTTTATCAATTTTTCCAATCACTTAATTTGGCTGTAGCTGTGTTAAATAGTTGACCATGTAATGTATACTTATGTGTTATTTTTTGTGTGTTACAGATGACATGATTGAAACAGAGAATGAGTCGGTGCGGGAACGAGTCGCCGATTTAGAAAAGAAAGTGTTAGAGCAGGGTGATGAAATAGTTTGCCTCCGCTCAACACTAGCTGATGTCTTGCGCCGACTCAATCTGCTTGAAGGTTCTAGAGCTGTGTCTTCATCAACCCCATCGCCCATTAAGAATGGTGTTCTTAGAGGTATGTGGTAATTTACATTAAATTTGTAATTAATTATTCATAGTTATTTAAGTGATTAAGTAGAATCATAACAGTTGAATCCATATTAATATAATAAAATTTATAAAAACTTTTCATACAAGATGTGGCTATTAAATAACGAGACTGACGTTGTAAAAAATTTAATTTTAATTTTATATACAATCACTTATTGTCACCTTCAATATACACTCCTTCTCTATCCCTACAACGCTCTATGGGAATTTTCCATTGTTGGAAACAGTGCTGGAAGTCATCTTCTGTCAGCTCCTTCAAGCACGTGCCGCTCAAAAATGTTTGAAATGAAGCTTGCAAAAATGGTTGTACTGATACTTTGTACGCGATTGAAAATGGCCCATATTTTTTTGGAAACGATAATAACATGTAATGAAACGTGGTTTTTTACTTATGATCCGGAAACGAAGCGCCAATCCATGCACTGGAAGAGCCGAACTTCACCGAGAGCCAAAAAAGCTCGAATGAGCATGTCAAAATTTAAAGCAATGATGATTGTTTTTTTTATGTCCATGGGATTGTGTACCTTCACTGGGTTCCTGAAGGTCAAACAATGAATCAATATTACTACCTTGAGGTACTTTCTAAACTATGTCAAAGAGTAAGGAAAAACGCCCCGAAATGTGGAAGGAAAAATCATGGGTTCTCCAAGATAATGTGCCAACTCATTCCACGTTATCTGTCAAGAGGTTCCTATCCAAGTACAACATCTGTGTTAGAACATCCACCTTATTCACCAGATCTTGCACCATGTGACTTCTACCTGTTCCCTAAGGTGAAATCTGCATTAAAAGGGACAAGATTTGAGTCTGTGGAAGCTGTAAAAGAGAAAGTGGCACGTGTCCTGAAGGAGTTGACAGAAGATGACTTCCAGCACTGATTCCAACAATGGAAAATTCATATGGAGCATTGTAGGGATAGAGAAGGAGTGCATATTGAAGGAAACAGTAACTGAGTATGTATAAAATTAAAATTAATTTTTTTACAACATCAGTCTCGTTATTTAATAGCCACACCTCGTATTTACCTTTTTTTTTATACTGCTTTGATTCCTCAACTTACGAGTACTTTTACGGTGCGCACCACATCATCAGGTATAACATAAATTTTCTAGAAAAATTGTTATTTGAAGACTGCATCTTCTTTTGTCAGCGTTTGATTTCAGACTCTGAATTTTGAGGCACTCGCCAATTATGTAAGAAGAAAGCTCTTTTAAGACAAGGCAAGACTAGACATTATAATACTGTGACAAAACCTGTGTCTGTATGTTAGTGAATGCGTTAGAATGACTGGGAAGGCTGGTCTAAGAGAAGCAGAGAAATTTGAGAGAAATTTCCTCCATAAGATAATGGATTTGAAGATAATAGATGGACAATATAGGTTACAAGGTCGAGAAGAACTGTTCAAGGAAAGTGAATAATTAATAAAAACGATTAGAAAAAGAAGAGTAAAATTTTATGGATACATGTAAAGAATGGATGATATATGGTTAACAAAACAAATTTTTAATGCACTGAACAATAGACCTAACCCACTGGGTCAGTCTAGAGGTGAATTCGTTGCCGCGAGTCAGCTGTTTAACAGCTGATTTTTGGAGATAAAGGATCCTAGTTCAGTTCCCAGTAAAGGTACAGTTCAGCCGTTCTTAGTTTGCTCCTACTGTCAACAAACAAAAGCCACCTACTACAGGGTGCACGCTAGAGTCTGCAACTATACGGATGTCGTATTCCTATTAATTTAACAATTTTTTAAATTATAAGTACTTAAAGAACTTCAAACATCAGTCATGATATGATGTAGGCCTAACAATTTCATTTATAAAAATACTTTTAAAAGTATTTTGTATTTAAATACTTTCGAAAGTATTTTGTTGTTACTTTTTAATCAGCGTGTACACATTTTGATATAATGCGCATGCTCAGTGACGTCATTATTTGTTTACATTAGGAGCAAACTAAGAGAGGCTGGACTTTAGTTACTTTAATGTGAATTTGAACACGAGACAGTGGTTACCCCGGTATACTTTGATGGTTGGGTAATGAATCATACTCTTTCAGGAATGGTCGACCTTGGTCTGTACAAGACTACACCTCATTTACATGTCATATACATTATCTTCATCTCTTTGGGTCATGGGGTTGCTTATTGTTCTGAATTGAACAGATTGCAACTAACACATATTTAAGGATACAACACATATTTAAGGATTTAAAAAATATATATGTATTTATTTATTTAGTCCTAAATCCATCAGCAATCCAATGATGGTTAAATTGCTACTCAGTTAATTTAGGCGTTTTCCACAAATCTACATATTTGCGAAGGTCAAATTAAAGCATTTATTACAACTAACCTTTAGTGGAATGTGGAAATATTATTGGTGGAATATATTATTACTAATGTATATATACCTTTTCATTTTTATGGTAATTTATTTACATTGTATTGTTTACTTAAATTTACAATGTCATAATAATACTTTTATATAATGTTTTTTTAACATTATTTATAATTTATTCAATGTTACTGTATAAAAAAATGTGTTATATATAGGTCTGTTGTTTAGTCATTTTTTTCATTTTATTCTTTAAAAATTTTAATACAATTTAATCAATTTACAACTATTGTATATTTAGTACTTAGTATTTAAGTCCATTGTGTTTGAATACATATTCTGTTTGAGAGAGAATACATTTACGTAACAACTTAAAATCAATGACATGTTTGTGAATATTTAATGATGTAATTTGTATTCCTTTTCTTATAATCCATATTACTGTATTATTGATAAAATGAAGCCTGCTTTATAATTCTGTTTGAGGGTTATTACATTAATAATGACTTTTGTTTTTATAGTATAGGGAATTTTATGTCAATTATACAAAATTATGATACGTGTTCTATGAGTAAGACAGATTTTTCAGTCTTTAACGCTTTTAGTACCAACGTCCAGAAAACAGGACGTCGATATATTTTATGTAGTGACAACATCTGGTTTACCGGTCCGTAAGTTATGCATAAAGTGTCATTGTCCGGATTACCGAACATTTACAAAAAACATTTTAAACAAAAATTAATGGGATAATATATTTTGAAACCACCTCCATGGCGTAGTGACTAGCGGGCTAGTTTACAAAACGAAAGGTCTCGGGTTTGATTCCGGCTAGGGTCTGGAAATTTTACCAAGTTAAAACTACTGTTAAGGTAACAAAACCCACAGTAGTTGCTAATGACTAAGCAGCTTTCTATGGAACTTTAAATAAACTAAAAAAAAACTATTTTGAATATTTTTAGCGTTAGAACTATTTCTTTTCTATATGAACATAATAGAAATTAACAGGAAATTTTATTTTTCCGTAACTTTGAAATTTTGGTTGGCAATGGCAGGCATACGCCTGCAAGTTTTCAAAATAAGGGCTGGCATTTTTTGTACACCCTTATTTAAATTAAATGGCTTTAGATCAAACTTTTAAATATTGTTTTGGCACTGAAAGGGTTAAAGAAAATTTAAGTTAACATACTGCAATCATTTGCAAAAAAAAATTAATTTGACCAACGTTGTGAAGTCTTCGCTTTGAGTAAAATGTTTAACAGCTGATTTTCAGAGATGAAAGTTTCTGGTTCAGATCCTAGTAATATTCCCCCGCTATTTTACGAGCTCCTACTACTATAGATACTAAAGTCACGAGATTGCCTTTTGCGTACGTATGGGCTGTGAGGAAGGGAAATGAAATATCTGCAGTGCTGCCAACCTCAACAGTGAGACACTACTCGTACATTTCACTACCGTGCAGTTTCTAGATACATTTTGTAAGCTGTGGTTTATTCCGAGAAAATGTTTTCTTCATAAACCTTCTAACAAACAAATATGACCTGTAATATTGCCTATAGCTTAATTACATGACTAGAAATGTTTGATTTACTGTAATTACGAATGAATCGCCTTCTTTACTATTGTTGTCATTGGCGTTTTCATTATCAGTCTCATTAGTATCTACCTAACCGTTTTCTTTTTTACCAGGTGTCAACAAAACTGTTAAAAAATAGCTTCTTCCTGTCCTTAAGTTCCTTCTTTATTTTTCGAATTGTGGAAAAAGAAACATCACAGTAGTTAGCCGCTCGCCCACGGCTTTTGTTAAGAGGCACAAGTAGGCATTTTTGTTTAGCTTCAACTTCACAAAATTTTATTACATTACGTTCAGCACTGTGTTTGACCATGTTTTTGAGAAACCGACATTTGTGTTTACAGTAACAAACGGTTATATTCGTATTGTTAAGCTACAAAAGGTTCCGCGATATACTGTTTAATGCTCTGGGTATAGTATAAGTTGTTATGTTTGTCGTACTGAAATTAAAGCAGCGCGCATGCGTACTGATGCTTTCCCCCCTTTACCCCTTGTTGCAAACAAGGGCAAACTCGTGACTCAAGTGATTATAACAGGACGTACTAGCACTAGGTGGTGGTTCCCAAGGAGCTGGTTAATTAATGCCAGTGCTCTGAAGACATATGTGAGTTGTAATATAGTCACTTGAGTCATGAGTTTGCCCTTGTTTGCAACGAGGGGAATGATGAAAAATGAAAATTAACCACTCAGGACTTAAAAATAAGGAAAATCACTAATTATGGCTAAACTATACCCTGTAGAAGGAAATTCTGAAAATATAGGGTGATTCAAAAAGAGCGCCGGTTTTGATATAACAAATTAAGAGATTTATTTTATTGAAAAACTGAAAATAAATACATCAACAAGTTCATCTTACCTTCCGATTTCATGTATGAAAAATGATGTCATGCATGTGTCCTCCTCTACTGCGCTGGCACGCATCAACTCTGTCCATGAAATTGATATTACTGCACGACAAGTTTCGACTTCCATTTGCCCGATAACCCGTCGAATTTCCTCCTTCAAGTCATTGATGTTTCGGGGTTTATTGGCATACACCAATGACTTCAGATGACCCCAAAGATGAAAGTCACAAGGCGTCAATTTTGTTTGCGAAGGTGTCATCATCCTGCCGTTTTCTCAATACCCAGTCAACAAACTGTCGTCTCTTCTGGTGGTCTGCCACTTTCAAATGTTGCGTCAACTGAATTTTATACGGGTGATATTGGAGATCGTACCGAAGAATTCTCCGTACAGAAGAACATCGTAAACCCAATTGTTGAGAACGGCGACGTATTGATTTTGCTGGGCTAACAGCCACACTGTCATGAACCAACGCAACGTTCTGCTCAGTTCGGCCAGAACGACGACGTCCAGAACTTTTAAGGTCGACTGTTGAACCCGTCTCAAAAAACTTTTTCATGAGGCTGCGAACTGTTGATTCATTCGGTGCTTCATTACGTCCTAGAGTACCGCGAAGTCGCCTGACAGTAGCCGCATAACTCTCTCCACTCTGGTAAAATGTTTTGACGATTAACACTCGTTGTGCAATAGTAAACTTCTCCATGGTTAGACACAGACTGCGAGAGTACTACACTGCGAACAAGAGAAACTACAACTGAATCGTCAATCGGAATGTTCTCCGAAATAGAAATGAGGTCTAACAATGTTGCCAACCGATAAACAAAAATTTACCAGCCGTTTAAAAACCGGCGCTCTTTTTGAATCACCCGTTAAAAGTTATAAATGTTTTATGCATTATAATTAAAGCTTTAAAGAGCATAAAATTTTAATATTCTCAGTTTAGTGTGTAAACCTTAGTACATAATGTTTTCTAGATTTTTTTATTTATTAATTTTTAAAATTTGTTTTGGTTTTAGTTAGTGGAAACAATCACCATGGGCCACCAAAAGACTTACGATATCGTCCGTTAAATGAAATCGCCAATAGTAAAGATAGTGTAAGAAGAGTTGCTAGTTATACTCCTTCATCACTTCCACAAAGGTTACATTTTAATATTTTATTTCATAATCATAAATTAATTGTATATGTATATTATTATATTTAGCGAGGATTTACAGCCCCAGCCGTATCTCACTTTTTAAGCACCACCTTCCTTTTTCTCGCTAGTCCCCATCGGAGAGCCACTGCAAATTAAATTATTGTCTAGCTGCAATATTAAATTTATTGGTATTTCTTTTTTTTATCTACGTTCAACTTCTTTGTAATCTATTGCTAACGATAACAGGTTGAAGTAAAAGAGTATTTGTAATCATTTATAAACAGTTACCAGACTTGCTGTTTTGTATAAAATAATCTCCTGATAGAATTTCAGCAGCAGTTGATGCTGTTGACAGCCAAACACTATGCAGTTGGGTTGCTAGATTTGTAATCAGCTGCATTGCCAATTCTAGAAAATATCACAAAGCGCCCAACTTGCTTGAACAAAGGAAATAGATAACATTCCTTTCATGAGACGACATGTCTTACGGCTGGTGACAATTTTTGAAAAGGTTTTGACATATGACAAAACCCATTACAGATTTTTACCCATAGGCTAGGATTCCCCTACAGATTTCTGTATCTACTCTCTAAGAGGAATTGAATAACAATATTTTTGTTTACAATTCTGATTTTGATTTCTTGACTTCTGGTGATGGGCCACTTCCGGTCAAAATTGGAACTTCAAACTTAATGATTTCTGTATCCACTCTTTAAGAAGAATCAAATGACACTATTTTTGTTTCCTAATTCTAACTTTACAGTTTTGGGCCACTTTTGGTCAATACTTGAACTTCAAACCCAATTTAAGCCTATTAACTTTTTGTGTAGAGTACGAATCCGAAAACCGTTTGTTGCTATCTCTTGTAGTTTCTGACATCTGGGTGTGACTGGTGGATGGACAAAAGAAAATGGTAGACGACAGTTTTAAAAATTGCCACCAATATGAAATTAAGATGTGTCTGAGGCCACCAACCCATGGCATAAAGACTACATGGCTGTGCTTAACCCGCTATTCGATTGGGTCCAATCTGCTCAACTATGTCACTCACGTAAAACAGAGTTTTGCCATGCCCGCTTGTCTACTTTTGACAATGTTGTTACAGTAAACTCTCATTTAACATACACCAGTTTTACTGCATTTTGGATACAATTGACGGTTTTTTGAATCCCATATGATACGGGATTTATGCGACATTGTCCAGGTGTTTTTTGTCATCAGTCTCTCGACGTGTTTGATGCAGTTCTTTGAGCTGTTCTATCTTGCGCAAGTCATTTCATATCTACATACCTGCAACACCCTACATCTTTTGTTATTTGTTTTTTTATATTCTAACCTTTGCCTCCCCCTACAATTCACTCCCTCTTTATTACCCTTTAATTATGATAGACCAATACCTGGATGTCTTATGATATGTCCCACTGGCCTATCCATTCTTCTGGTAAGATGTTTCCATATTACTTCTTCACTGACCAGTATTAACATGAATCAGATTAAGATAGCGACTCTTACGGGTATCCATTTTTTATTTCAGTTCATTTTAGTGATTGTTTTTGATTTTATTTTTATAATTATGGTGTGAAGCATGGATTTAATTTTACAGTCTAAAGAAGAGATACATTCCCATCGTTATTTATGGGATATCTTCTTCACAGACTATAGATCATAAATAATTAAAAAGCAGAACATTAATGGCTTTAGCTGGTAAATATAGTGCATCCATGGTAGGAATGGAAAAAATGCATACATTGAATGGATATTATCAGTGCGGACACAAAAATATGAACAAAATGAAAAATGGAAAATATCCATGAATATACCTCAGAAAAATAGATGACTGAATGCTGCAAACAGACAACAACTTTGAACTTGAATTTGGTTACAATGTGATGAGGAATGATATTCCAGTGGTGATGTCACATTAATATACAGTGCAGCACACCCATACTCAGCACAATGTGCATGACCTACCTGCAGGAATGTCCATCTCAAAAATAGTGGTTGCTAATCACAGATGATGAAGCAAAGAATCAATGAACTGGTTTCTTTTATGGTTCCTGATAAATTTAATCTTTTTTGTACTTATGTTTCCTCTCAAACACTGATGTTTTTTTGTCAAAAACACCAAAGGTTTGGATAGTGCTTGTTTCTAATGGTAGCTTACTTTTCAAAAAAAAATTAGCATCACTGACCATACTCTAAGGAGGTCCAGGAACCTATTAGAAACCAATATTTTATATCTTTAAAAATCCCTTTCATGAGACGATGCGGTTCATGGCTGGTGGAAAATTTTAAAAAAGCTTACCTTTGACTTATGGCAAAAACCATTAGTGATTTCTCTATCTATGCTTTAAGAGGAATTGAGTGACACTATTTTTGTTTCCAAATTCCAACTTTGATTTCTTGACTTCCAATTTTGGGCCACTTCCAGTCGAAACTGGAACTTCAAACCCAATCCAGGCCCACTAACTTTGTGTGTAGATTACAAATTCGAAAACTGTTTGTTGGTATCTCTTATAGTTTCTGACATCTGGGTGTGCCGTACAGACAAAGGAAATTAATAGATAACAATTTTAAAAATTGCCACCACTCAGAAAATACTGCCTGCCAGCCGCATTGGCGTAATTGGTAATGTGCTTGCCTCTCATCATGCGGTCTTGGTTTCGAATCCCACTCAGGCACGGTATATTTTCATACGTTACAAAAAATCATTTCATCCTCCACCATCTGCATTAGCAGTAATTGCAAAACAGTCGGTCATTTAACCAAAAAAAATAAAATAAAATACTGATTCATCATTGCTTCTATCAACAATTGAATGACTAATACATATTTTTATTGCAATTTTATCATACCAAATTGATGAAATAATAAAAATTATTATGATTTGTTTAATAAATTTATTTTGTGTACTGTTACAGACGAGTTGTACATTATCAATCAACAGGGTCACTACATTCTGATTCACCTAGTTCGAGCAGTGTATCTCCGGTCCCTACGTCCCCTTCACCGTCCCCTACCAGACCCCCATCGGTCTCTAAACCACCGTCCACATCTGTATCTATGTCGAATCTTCATTCTGCAAAAAGATGGAGTTCAACTGGTGATTTTAATAGTGCTTCCAGTCCCAATCAAAATTCAAGGTATAATAATCTCAGATTGGTATTTTCAATTATGTTAATATTTTTATAATTTTATTGATTTAACTAGTTAGCATCATAGCTGTAGAATTCATTATTAATATAATAAGTTTTTAAAAAATTTTTAATTTTTACCTTTTTTACTGCTTTGTTTCTTTTTTCTTTTAACTTCTTACAATCACTTTCACCATATGCACCACTTCATCAGGTAATATCGTAAAGCTTCAAGAAATTATTGTGAAGAATGTATCCTTTGTTAAAGTCTTTCAAACTTGGACTAAAAGTACATTTTTCACTATAACTTTTAGAAGCTTTATGATATTATGTGATGAAGTGGTGCACACCGCGAAAGTACTTCTAAGAAGTTAAGGGGGTAGTCAACTCAAGAAGATGATTTTTTTAAAACGATTGTTTTTGCAGTTATTTGAAGTTTAAAGTTTTCTGAATCACAAAATTTTTTTACTTTGTTTGTATATTGACAAAAAGTTATAAAAATATCTGTTTAAAATAAAGCTCACTAGCAAGGCGAGTGAATTATTCCTTAAAATTTAAGTTTTCCGGAAATATGGTTTTTGCATGATTGTACATTCTTGGGAATTAAATATTTTGGTTTGTATTGGAGATATTTGGATGATGTTTTTTTTCAAATGTTTATAATTTCTTGCTCTATTATATGTACAATTATTATTACAAAAACCTTAATAGGGATTTAGTTAAAAAATAATTTGTGAGTTCATAAAATAAATGTTTTTGAAAATATGGTTTTCTTCAATAAATTTCTTGTAAGAAAAAATACATACAAGCGCACACACCAGATAATAGACAGTAATTTTCTGTATCTTGTAGCATAAGAATCATGTTGATATCTTTCTTGGTTCCTGAGATATTTGTTTCCCCGTAAAAGCCCGCTTTTCCAACCTCACCCATATATTAGGGGCTGTAATTAGTTTTTTGGCTTGGTTCAAATGGTAGATCATTACTAGTAAATTACTCTTTCATTTAAAATAAATAATGATAAATCATAACCAGAAGTTTTCATTTTCATTTTCTGGGTTGACTACCCCCTTAAAGAAAAAAGAAAGAGAAAGCTGTAAAAAAGGTAAATATTAAAAGTTTTTTAAAAAAAATCATATTAGCATTTTTAGTTCAAATTGTGGGTTTGTTGAATGATTTAGCATGTTTTTTGTATTTTGTTTTTAGTATTGTATAAAATATTAATGTGTTTAATACTGTTAGGACAAGCGCGTGTCTTTTTGCCTTCATTCTTTAACATATATTCAGAGTAGCTTTTTAATGAACACCTGGAAGATTTAAAAGAAGGAACTAAATTGTAAATGGAGTAAACATCGATATCTGATGTTAGCTTCCACTCTGGAAGATCTTCAAACAATACTCTATAAAGCCGACCACTTTGGCGTAGTTGGTAATGTGCTTGTCTCTCATCATTCGGCCATGGGTTTGAATCCAAAGTAAAGTAAAATCCAAAGTAGGAGTAAACATCGATATCTGATGTTAGCTTAGCTTCCACTCTGGAAGATCTTCAAACAATACTCTATAAAGCCGACCACTTTGGCGTAGTTGGTAATGTGCTCGTCTCTCATCATGCGGCCATGGGTTTGAATCCAAAGTAAAGTTAAATCCAAAGTAGGAGTAAACATCGATATCTGATGTTAGCTTCCACTCTGGAAGATCTTCAAACAATACTCTATAAAGCCGACCACTTTGGCGTAGTTGGTAATGTGCTCGTCTCTCATCATGCGGCCATGGGTTTGAATCCAAAGTAAAGTAAAATCCAAAGTAGGAGTAAACATCGATATCTGATGTTAGCTTCCACTCTGGAAGATCTTCAAACAATACTCTATAAAGCCGACCACTTTGGCGTAGTTGGTAATGTGCTTGTCTCTCATCATGCGGCCATGGGTTTGAATCCAAAGTAAAGTAAAATCCAAAGTAGGAGTAAACATCGATATCTGATGTTAGCTTCCACTCTGGAAGATCTTCAAACAATACTCTATAAAGCCGACCACTTTGGCGTAGTTGGTAATGTGCTCGTCTCTCATCATGCGGCCATGGGTTTGAATCCCACTCAGGCACGGCATATTTTCATATGTCACAAAAAAATCATTTCGTCCTCCCATAGTTACACCCCAAACATCATCGCTAATGACCGTTGCAGTTGATGCTACGTTAAATAAATAAATTTAAAAAAAATAAAAATAATACTCTATAAATTGTCATGGCCAACAGAAAATATATCCTGGAGTTAAATCTACGTAAGATAAATATAGGATAAATGCTACCAATATTGAAAATATTATTTAGGTTATCTTTGAATGAAAAATGGAATCGATTTGAGGGAGATCGAAATTAGTATAGAAAAAGTGAGAAGTTCAAGTAATGGTTAAAAAATGGATGTAAAGACCATTGATTTATTGGACGATACAAATGGAATAAGGAAACATGTGAACTATTGCGCATGTAAAGGGAACAAAAAAAATTCTCTCAATACCTACTCCTCCATCTTGTGCCCTGCCAATACACATGGGAAATTATGTTCCAGTTGTTACATAAAGTTATATTGTACCAGTTTAACCGCCAATATTTCACTATTGAACTATAAAAGATTGTTCTGATTCTCAACTTAACATTTTTCTGTTAAATATGTAAAAATTCTGAAAATCCATTTCTCTTAAACTAGAATATGACTTTTCAAAAAATCTTGAATGGAAATAAATATTTATTACATTTTGAAATGAGTTTTAAATAATTGAAATAGCTTCGGAAGATGTTTTTCTTCACATAAAGCCAATTTTAGGCCATGTGAGGTGACTTTACACTCATTTCTGGAAGCTCTTTTTACAGCTCACGTTCTCAGCATTTGCTCACTGTAGAGTTTTCTCCTTTCTTCTGTCCATTCGGGTTCTTTTTTTTGCTTTTCTTAGAAGCCCTTAAAGTCTGTAATTAGTTGTCTGAATTTGGTTCAGTTCATTAAGTTTTCTCGGTTTATTCCCGGTTTTCTCAATATTTTTTCTAACTTCTTTAAACCATTTATCCAACACCTTAAATCTAATTTTTTAATGTCTTAAAATTTTAGTTTTCTTTTTCTAATTATTTCCATTAATTAATTGTTCATTTTCCTTGTACTTTTCTTCTCAACCTCGTAACCTATATCGTCCATCTACTATCTTCGGACCCATTATCTTGCGGAGGATATTTTCCTCAAATTTCTCTCCTCCTTTTAGACTAGCTTTCAGAAGATTTATTTAAATATTTATTTTGTTTTATTTTAATATGTAAAATACCAGTTATCACTGCAGAACTCTTTAACCCTAGAAAGATATCTGTTAAAAGAATATAGTCAGAATTTTTTCCTTTGAAAATTGCTTGTTTACATTAATTCTGGCTTTTCCTATCACAAAAATTTGTGCAATTCATTTGAATTCTTTTGAAAGAAATGCATTACCACAGCAGAATGCAGTGTTTTCAATTTAGTATTAAATTAAAACTATTTGCTTTCTAATTTTGTGTACATTATATGGTGTCTGATAAATTTCAAAGAAACTTTTTAAAGTCGTACACTGATATACAAGTTGTCTGTAATTGAATTTCTCATTCAATTCAATCAATCCATTAAGCCTGTCATAATTCTAGAAGTGACCTATCTATTATCTTATTTACTTTACTTTACAATAAGGGCGTTCAGGCTTTTGCAGCCCCTCCTCACCGCGACCTAAAAGATCTTTTGTGATTGCCCCTATTCCTATTTCTGCAAGACCCACACTTTCGATGAAGCGCAGGATCTGCCTAGGATCTAGTGCACTTATCTGAGAAGGTGTTTACACACCCTCACCCATCAGCGCTCTTCTTTTGCAGCCAACCACTTTGCAACTGCATATAAATATAGGTGTGCGACCCCCTGAGCCGCACAGACCTTACTGGCCAATATTTCATCTTAGAAGACGGTTATGTTACACCCAAGGGCCAGGGAAATCTTTCCCCCGGCCCCCCAGGCCCCCACTCCCGCTCTTCCGCTCATCACTGAGCCGTCAGTGTACCAAAAGGTAACCCCTTCCGGTATCACTGGCTGTCCCTCCGCCCACTCCTGACGATCAAAAATTTTCACCCTCAGTGTGTCGGAGAAATCGTATGCTCTGTACATACGGTCCCGAGGACCACCTACCACACCCATCCCCTCAATCCCTTTGGAGATCTCGGTTTGGCCCATCTCCCCTGATGGGACCCCGATCCCGCCCTCCGGCCTCAAGGCAGTTCTTATCGCCTCCTTCTTCACTTGAACATGAATAGGAGGCAAATCAAACAACGCCTCCATAGTAGCCGTTGGACCAGTGCTCGTTGCACAACATGTCCTTAGGCGGGCCAATCTCTTCAGCTTCCTCAGCCGATCTGTTCTTGGCCACCATACAAAAGCTTCGTACGTGACCATTGGCAGAATGATGCTCACATAAGCCCATTCTGCCATACGAGGCCTAAGCCCCCAAGTCCTCCCAAACGGACTCTTAAACATCCATAAGGCCTTTGCAGCCCTCTCAACAGTCCTTGACATGTGGCCCCTCCAAGTCAGGCCCCTATCAAGGACAACCCCCAGATACTCCACCTCAGGGGAGTAGCTCAAATCCACTCCTTCTAGAGTCAAAGCATCTAGAGCCATCTTCCTTTTCCTAGTAAAAGGAACAACAACCACTTTTAGTTGTCGTTTCAGCTAGGGAAATAATCAGTCCGCCCCTGCATAGCCCCGCGTACAGGGGTAAGGCAAAATACTGTAGGATTTAGCCAAGTTTCCTACAGGCACCGTTAAGATACTGATTAAATGCCCCAGTGCCATCCACCCTTCGGCACGGTAAACGCCTGACACCACTGGGTTGGGCAAAAGCTACAGTAGGAGAAGTTGCCTCTAGCACGGATAGAAAAAGTGCTAGATGCCAGGGACAAGGATCAGGATAGACAGACAGAAGCCCAGCATCTCAGCT
The DNA here is from genome assembly GCA_035578175.1 of Catonia carolina. Lineage (NCBI taxonomy): Eukaryota > Metazoa > Arthropoda > Insecta > Hemiptera > Achilidae > Catonia > Catonia carolina. The sequence continues at coordinate 51,109,216 of JAQMRL010000006.1, read as the reverse complement.
CACCTCGGCGGGACCAAAGCATGGCTGAAAAGTAACCATAGGATGCCGAGGAGTTTCCAGAGGCACGGGCACGAAAAACTGCTACAGAAAGTAAGGGAGCAGGTGTGCTCTCTTGGACGTGATGCTTCGGAACATGCAAGCCAGCCGATCACTGACTTACTTCGCCTCCTATTATCTTATTTGATCCACTATCTAAAATTTAAATCATTTATCATATTTGTCTGTTTGAAAATACAGTTGTTACAATTCTGGTATTAAAATAATATATTTGCTTTAAAGTTTTTCTCCAGATCTTCTGTACTTATTCTTATATTTTATTTTGAATTTTTTCAATAATAATGTATGTCAAATGTATATCCAACATCACAATTTTTTCGTTTGATCATTTTCTTCAAGAAGTCTTCATTATAGTTGGGTACCTCCATTTTATTTATTCTTCTAATCTTTTAACTGATCGTATAAAATCTTTGATGTCAGTTAAGTTTTAGGTTAATAATTTGATCCAAAACAAACTTAAGCTAGATTTTTTTAATGAAATTGGTCAGCTTATGACAATTTATGCATAACGATGCCAGTTATACCTTGTGAAACTTTATGCTAGCAGTACGAGGGGGTACCCAAAAGTATCCGGAATAGCTCTGCTGTGGGCGGAGTTTGTGCAGTACAAATTCCCGCCACTAGGCTGCTTGTAGCGCTACTCATTGCCAGTTCAATGCCATTTTGTTCGTTGATCTAGCTTGTTCTGTTCTCGTGCAGTGATTGTTCTCGCTAGTGCTGTTTTGTGCTCGTGTCGTTTTTCATGATGGCAAGTTTTAATGAACAACGTGCGGCTGTGAAATTTTGCTTCTTGCTCGGTAAAAACGCCGCGGAAACAGTTGTAATGTTGAACACAACTTACAAAGACGACGCTATTGGAAAAACCCAAGTGTACGAGTGGTTTTTGCGCTTTAAAAATGGCGACATGTCGATTGAGAACAAACCTCGTTCTGGACGACCGTCGACTTCCCGAACAGACGAAAATGTTGTGAAAGTGAAAGAAATTGTACGAACAGACCGACGAAAGACCATTGACCAAATATCACAGGTTAGTGGGTTATCTTGGAGCTCAGCCCAACGCATTTTAACAGAAGACTTGACAATGAAAAGAGTCGCTGCCAAGTTTGTGCCTCGGGTTCTGACAGACACTCAAAAGGAACGTCGAATTGAAACGTGTAGTGATTTGAAACAACAGCTTGAAACTGATCCAGATTTCATGTCAAAGATCATTACGGGTGAGGAGTCTTGGTGCTATGGGTACGACCCAGAAACCAAACAACAATCCAGTCAATGGAAGACTTCATTATCACCCCGACCAAAAAAAAGTCAAGTCAGATCGAACATCAAAACAATGCTGATTTGTTTTTTTGATGTGAGGGGAATTGTCCATTCAGAGTTCGTTCCACCAGGCCAGACGGTAAATCAAGCTTTTTATCTTGAAGTGTTAAGATGACTACGAAACAGCATTCGTCGTTAAAGACCTAATTTGTGGCAGACAGGGGACTGGTTTTTCCACCACGACAACGCGCCTGCACACACGGCAATCTCGGTTACCCAGTTTTTGGCGAAAAACGGCATGGTTTTGCTACCACACGCACCGTACTCACCCGATCTGGCTCCGTGTGATTTTTTCTTGTTCCCACGCATGAAAAGGGGCATGAAAGGTCTCCGATTTAACAACGTTGATGATGTCAAGAAAAAAACGACGGATGAGCTGGCAGCCATCACTGAAGAGGAGTACAAAAAATGTTTTGAACAGTGGAAGCACCGGTGGGATAAATGTATTAGTTGTAATGGAGAGTATTTTGAAGGGGATAAGGTTCTTTAGTAAAAAAATTAAAAATAAATAGTTTTAAAAAATAATTCGGTTTCTTTTGGGTACCCCCTCGTATACTACACATTCAATTGTTTTGTTTTTGTAAATAGATTTTCAGTCTCTGTTACCTTAATTCTCCATCAACTTGGTTTTCACCCATAAACTTTCTCTCGAGTTTTTGAAAGTTTACTTTTAACTTTACTTTTCCACTGAGCTAATCAGATATCAATGTATCTCAGAAAGTTTAATTTTATAGGTTAATGCTTCTTCGTAAATAAATTCAGCTAGTGTTGTAATGTAAAATTAAGCTCCTACTTTTTTTTATTTTGTCAAATAAATAATTTGATAATCTACAAATTTTTATTTTCATATTTTCTATTATTTAACTCACCAGGCTGGTCTAGTGGTAAAGTCATTGCCGCAAGTCAGCTTTTTAACAGCTGATTATTGGAGACAAAGATTCCTTGGTTCAAAACCTAGTAAAGGTAGTTACGTTTATGCAGATTTAAATACTTGTAGCGTGCAGTTATTTTGAGCAATAATTAGGCTAGAGCAAAATAAATAAAAACAACTTCAGCCTTCGGTTACCAGCCACCGACTACTTTTTATTTCTTCCTCCAATTTTTTTATTGTTATAAAAAAAATTATTAAATTTATTTAATATATTTTTACATAATATTAGATTTAAATTTGGAATAACATATAATATTTATTTTTAACAATTTAATAACATTTTAATACTTAAATTATATTTATTTTGAAAATTTTAAATTATTTTTATTTTGAAAATTTTAAATTATTTTTATTTTTATACTATCATGTGATGCTTTATAATAATGAGCCCTCATAACTGGCTGCTACATTATTCTGCTGGCTTAAAAAAAAATTTCAAAATCAATTTAATTGCAATAATTATGAAATTAAAATTTATATTATGAATTTGCATATCTCCAAATATTCTAATAAATAAAATCTTAAATATTCTAATAAATAAATAACAAAACTACTAAAAGAAATAATCAATCCTGATCATGAAAATAAAAAGTTCACAACGGAAAATCTAAAACATGTAATACAAACATTATTCTAAACAATTAACATACATATAAATCTTAAACACACAATACAAACATTATTCTAAATCATTAACATACATATAAATCTTAAACACATAATACAAACATTATTCTAAATCATTAACATACATATAAATCTTAAACACATAATACAAACATTATTCTAAATCATTAACATACATATAAATCTTAAACACATAATACAAACATTATTCTAAATCATTAACATACATATAAATCTTAAACACATAATACAAACATTATTCTAAATAATTAACATACATATAAATCTTAAACACATAATACAAACATTATTCTAAATCATTAACATACATATAAATCTTAAACACATAATACAAACATTATTCTAAATAATTAACATACATAGGAATTCATTAAACATATGAATTATTAGTAACATTTTATTTACACATATTTTATGTTAGCCTAAATTATAAATTCTTTTAAATTTGAAACGTGAAATATACCAATTATTTTGCTCTCATCTAAAGTACCTATCTGATAAGTTGATTTGATTTAATAATTTAAAAAATTATTAAAAAATTAGACATAGTTTATAATTATAATTTAAATTATTGTAATATTATTATTACAATAATTTTGTGGCTGTGTCCCGCTCTTTTTGTTGTGTTATTTCTGTAAAATCAACTGGAAAACAGTTGTTGGCAAAATGACGACAAAAGAAAAAGAAGATGTCATAGCTGATGCCGCCGTACCTGAAGAAGAAGAATTTTCTGTAGAGAAAGTACTTGATAAGCGAATTCGTAATGGAAAAGTTGAATACTTATTAAAATGGAAAGGTTATTCCAATGAAGACAATACTTGGGAACCAGAAGAGAATCTCGACTGCCCTGATTTAATACAACAATTTGAAGACTCGAGAAAGAAAAAAGATCCACCAAAGAAAGAAGATACTCCGTCTGCGAAAAAGAAAAGACCTTCTACTACACCAAAGGAACCAGTTGAAGAAAAGAAAACTGCTAAGAAAAAAATTGGAGGAAGAAATAAAAAGGTAGTCGGTGGCTGGTAACCGAAGGAAGAAGTTGTTTTTATTTATTTTGCTCTAGCCTAATTATTGCTCAAAATAACTGCACGCTACAAAATTTGGCGCACCAACTTACGGGCACGATTGTCAAATTTAAGAACTGCACAATATTAGAATCAGCCAAAATATTATAAAGAAACATGTCCCGAAATTTAAGATCAAAAAAATTAACATCAAGGGAATATAAGAGTGATGGAGAGGAACAGGAAAATGAATTAGGTAAGAAGTTAGAACTCAGCCAGGTATTGGAAAAAATAATAAAGAAATTTGATGAGGCAAAATTAGAGAATAATAAATTATTTGATGAGGCAAAATTAGAGAATAATAAATTATTTGATGAGGCAAAATTAGAGAATAATAAATCATTAATAACCATGAAAAATGAAATTCTGGCAGAGAATAGTAAATTATTACATGAGATGAAGGTAAACAATGAAAATAAAAAGTGAATTCAGTAAAGAGATAAAGGATAGATTAGATAAAACTGAAAATAGATTAGTAGAGATTAATAATAAGTTTAGTGAAACAGCAGCTGATTTAAACCAAAAGTTAAGTAAAATAAATAACAAAGTAGAGAGTCAATGTCATGAGTTTAGTTTAAATTTAATTGAAGTGAAAGATGAGCTGGAAAATAAAATGTCAAATATACAAGCATCTGTAGATAAGGAATTACAAACATTACTGGAAAGCCTTACAGGTACATGTTTGTGACGATCCAGAATGCCCCTGTATATAGCAGCTAGATCTAACTAGTTTTCCGCATGTTCTTCATATGGAACAATGCCATCCTCAGATTTCTCGTCTGGTCCTTTTATTATGTTGACTCTTGGTTCTAATATTCTATGATCTGTCCTCTTGAAATTTGATCTATTTTAAAAAATTTAAATTTTCTTATTTTGCTATCATAATATCTCTTATTCTGTTCATTTCTTTTGTGTATTCTATTTTTTGCTATTTCTACATTTTCCTCATAGCTTTTCTTCTGTATACTTTCTTCTTTATCAAAATATTTTTCAAAGAACCTTACATCTTCTTTACCTGTCTGCAAATAATTAGCTGTAAATCCTGTAGTTTCATTATGTGTACTATTCAAAGCATTCACAATATGGTCTAAATATTCTATCCATTTGTTATGTTTCTCATTTACATAAATTCTTAAAACTTCAATGATATTTCGGTTAAATCTCTCAACTAAATTGCTCTGTGCGTGACGTACAGATATCATATAATGTTTTAGGTTATTTTGTTTGATGAATTTTAACCATAACTCTGATTTAAATTGTGTACCTCTGTCAGAAATAATCCTCTACTGTATTATGATCTTTAAGATATAATTTCAGTTTATTTATCACACTACTTGAATTTGCTTTTCTCAATGGATAAACAGTAACAAATTTAGTAAAACAGTCCACTAAAACAAGAATATAAATACAATTACAACGACTTCTAGGTAACTCTCCTATAAAATCAATCGAAATCACTTGACTTGGCCTTTCCATAGAAGTATGTCCCATTGGTGCATTGCTTATCTGATTGCTATACTTACATTTTTGACATATTACACATGTTCTCAATAAACGTTTAATTAGTTTGTACATATTTTTGAAATAAAATGATTCATTTAAAATTTTAAATACTTTTCTTATACCTAAATGTGCATAGAAATTATGTAACTGCCAAATGAATACATTCTGTACAGATTCCGGTAACATTATTTTATATTTACTTCCAATTAGTTTATATAACAAATTATTTTTAATAATATACACTGGTTTATTCTCTTCAATGTTTGGTTTACTTTGATTGTTTATGGTTAGATTGTAAAATTTTCTTATAAATATATCTTGTTGTTGTAATTCTGATAAATTTTTAAGTCTCTGTTTCAAATCATTACTTATTTGATATTTAAAATGTGCTAACTTATAAATTGGATTCTTATCTATAACTTGTTCACTATTATTTCTGCTCAAAACATCTGCTACTACATTACTCTTCCCTTTAATATGCTCTATTTTAATATCATATTCTTGAATTCTTAAAATCCACTTAGTTAATCTGTTATTTAAAAACTTACAAGTCTGTAAATGTACAATTCCCATGTTGTCAACCAAAACAGTAACTTTATTACCAATTATATAAGTTCTTGATTTTTCTAAACAATATACTAAACTAAGTAGTTCCAACTCATAAATACTAAAATGTTTTTCAGTTGGCCTTAGTGTCCTACTAATGAACATAATTACATGATTATCATTTTCAGATTTCTGGTATAGAACTCCTCCTATTGCTTGTAAACTAGCATCTGTATTCAAAAAATACTCTTTACCTGACATAGGATGAGCTAACATAACTGTTTCCAAGAATTTTTTCTTGATCAAAACAAACTGTTCTCTATCTTCATTAGTCCACAACCACTTATTCCTTTTACTGGTTAATGGAAATAATGGCTGTATAATATTTGAGTATCTCCTGACAAATTTTCTATAAAAATTACATAGGCCGAGAAATGCTCTCAACTCTTTATGATTATTTGGCTCTGGAAAATCTTTAATAGCTTTAACCTTGTCATCATCTACTTTTAATCCATCTTTGCTCAAAATGTAACCTAAAAATTTAACTTCACTTGCTATGAAATGTGATTTCTTAAGATTAATGGTCATATTACATTCTTTTAATCTTTTAAAAATTGTTTCTAGATGCACAAGATGTTGTCTAAAATTAGCTGATTTAACTATGAAATCATCAACAAACTTCAACAAATAATTATCAAAATCATTACTGAATACACAGTTCAGGGTCCTAATCAATGCAGCTAAACTAATTTTCAAACCAAATGGAATTACTTTGAAACAGTATTGTCTAGACCTGTGTACAAAACTAGTATATTTCCTACTTTCTTTAGCTAAAGGTATCTGCCAAAATGCCATAGTAAGATCTATATTAGATAGTATCTTACAATCATTACACCTCTGTAAAATTGTATCAGCTTGTTCCATGGATAAATTATCAGAAATTAAATGTACATTCAGCAATCTGCCATCCAAACAAATTCGAATTCGGCCACATTTCTTTTGAACAATTACTATAGGGTTTACATATTCAGAAGAACACTCTTCTATAATATTGTTCTGTAACATCGTTTGTATTTCAGCATCAACTGCTGGTAATAAACTCTGAGAAATAGGATAGTTTTTCTTGACAATAGCTTCAGAATTTTTTAATCTTAATCTATATGTATATTTATTACAAAGTCCGGGTTTATTACTGAAAATACTTTTGTATTTAACTAATAGATTTCTTAATAAGTTCTTTTCCTCACCGTTTATCACTTTAATCTCATCTACTTTTTCATTTATTAAATTCAACACATCAAAATCTGAATTATTTATCTCACCTAAACACAATCTAAATTTGTTATCTTGAAATTTCTCAATTTCAGTAAAATTATTAGTCAAATCATTGTTATTATATACTAATTTATGGCCTAAATTAATATCTTCATTAACTTCTGTAAATGTTTTGTATTTAGAATCCTTCAAATTAAGATTTTCAATATTTATTGGTTTGTTTACATTAAACCTATCCAACACTAACCTAACATTACACATTTCATTATCATTATGCACATAATTACTGAATCTGACTACAATTTCTTTAGTTTCTTGTTTTATTTTTAATTCATAATTATTAAAATCTATCTTACAATTATATTTGTTAAAAAAATCTGAACCTAACAAGACATCTACCAAAAGATTAGGAATTACTATGAAATTTTCTAAAAAATCAATTTGGTCAATTTTAAATGGCATAAGTAATTGTTGGTTTATTTTACTGACTACCTGACTGTTTGCTACTTTTATTTGCATAATAGTTATTGGTAAAATACTGATCTTTTTAGCAAATTCTTTATCTTGTATCAACTGTTTACAAAACATTGCTGATACTGCAGAAATATCAGAACCAGTATCTAAAATTACTTTGACTTCTTGGTTATTGACACATAACATAACTTCTGGACTTATATTAGTATTGTCACTTTTTAAATTACATAAATTATATGGTAACTCACTAAAGTTTTCCAAGTTGATAAGTTCATGTGATTGTTTACCCTGGAAAGCCTTACAGGTACATGTTTGTGACGATCCAGAATGCCCCTGTATATAGCAGCTAGATCTAACTAGTTTTCCACATGTTCTTCATATGGAACAATGCCATCCTCAGATTTCTCGTCTGGTCCTTTTATTATGTTGACTCTTGGTTCTAATATTCTATGATCTGTCCTCTTGAAATTTGATCTATCATTTGATCTATCATCTGACCTATAATTAGTTTTCATTCTTTGATCTCTATATGGTTTAAAATTACTATTATCATTAGTTCTATTTATTTGTCTTCCTTCCTTCCTTGTTAAATTCGTTTGTTGATTTCTTCCCTGGTAATTTAGGTATCTACTGTTATTAGTGAACTCCTTATTATGGTTGTTATTATGATTGTATTGTGTTCTATTATTATTATTGTTATCTTGATATCTTCTATTATACCCTTCTTTTTCATTTCTATTACTATAATATTGTATAGGTCTATTAAAATTATTATTTCTATTAGGCCTAAAATTGTTATGTTGATTATTATTATACATTTCATTATTTCTATGGTTCATATTTTTATATTTATACTCAACATCATTAAATTGTTGTAATAGTACCACCATTTGACTATAACTTTGAATTTTTTGGACTAGTACAGCCGTCTGAATTCGTTCACTAAAATGCTTAGAAAGTGTTATTATTTTGTCACCTTCAGTCATATTTTCTAAAGTGAATTTAGCTAGGTTGTATTTATTTTGGAAATAACTAATCATATCGAGGTTCCCATTACTATTATAATGTCCCAACTCTAAATCTTGCCGAATACGTCTTTTCGTATGTTCATTCCAATACACAATCAAAAATTCAGCTTCAAAATCCGACCAACACTTAATTTTACATAAAATTGTTTGAAACCAAACGCTGGCATTTCTAACAAAACACATTGATAATAAATTTTTAATTATCTCCCAATCAGCGTGCATAATAAAATCTTTTCCATACAAATTTATATAATTTTTTATTCTTTCAAAATCTAATAGAGGATTGTGACTATAACCTGAGAACTTTGGTATTTCTTGACATTTCAAAATATTTTTCATATTAATTCCACCTTCGTATAATTCTCCTTTATCTCCACCACTCGTTTTATAATCTATTTGTTTTATATTTGATAATTTAGAATTTATTTATTTCATTTCACCTCCGAACCTAACCTCAATCATATTTATGTCCTGTTTAATATTTTTAAATTTTTCACTATTATCCAATGTAACTGTTTGTAATTCCTTATCTACAGATGCTTGTATATTTGACATTTTATTTTCCAGCTCATCTTTCACTTCAATTAAATTTAAACTAAACTCATGACATTGACTCTCTACTTTGTTATTTATTTTACTTAACTTTTGGTTTAAATCAGCTGCTGTTTCACTAAACTTATTATTAATCTCTAGTAATCTATTTTCAGTTTTATCTAATCTATCCTTTATCTCTTTACTGAATTCACTTAATTTATTTTCATTGTTTACCTTCATCTCATGTAATAATTTACTATTCTCTGCCAGAATTTCATTTTTCATGGTTATTAATGATTTATTATTCTCTAATTTTGCCTCATCAAATTTCTTTATTATTTTTTCCAATACCTGGCTGAGTTCTAACTTCTTACCTAATTCATTTTCCTGTTCCTCTCCATCACTCTTATATTCCCTTGATGTTAATTTTTTTGATCTTAAATTTCGGGACATGTTTCTTTATAATATTTTGGCTGATTCTAATATTGTGCAGTTCTTAAATTTGATAATCGTGCCCGTAAGTTGGTGCGCCAAATTTTGTAGCGTGCAGTTATTTTGAGCAATAATTAGGCTAGAGCAAAATAAATAAAAACAACTTCTTCCTTCGGTTACCAGCCACCGACTACTTTTTATTTCTTCCTCCAATTTTTTTATTGTTATAAAAAGAATTATTAAATTTATTTAATATATTTTTACATAATATTAGATTTAAATTTGGAATAACATATAATATTTATTTTTAACAATTTAATAACATTTTAATACTTAAATTATATTTATTTTGAAAATTTTAAATTATTTTTATTTTTATACTATCATGTGATGCTTTATAATAATGAGCCCTCATAACTGGCTGCTACATACTAGACAAGTGGTTACCTGTGTACTTTGACGGTTGGGGTTCAGTTAACTATATTTTCTCAAGATTGGTCAGTCTGAGCCTGCACAAGACTGTACCTCATTTACATACCATACATACGAGGGCGACACAAAAATAACTGGACCGAGAGTGCGCTGCCATTTGTAGACATAGTAGAGAGTTCTCCCGCTACTTGGGGTTAGTAGAGGCCTTCTACAAACTGCCCAGATGGCGTTAATTTGTCGCTTAACGTTTGATCTTAGTGTTGTGTTTGTCTTACGTTTGTCATGTTCCACCTGCGACATCATTAAGCGTCAAGCCAATCTTCCACTGGCTTGACGCTTGCTTGTTTCTGAGTCATACTCATAACACCAACTCTCATCACCTGTAATGACCAATCAAAACTTTGGATCACTTTCAATTTTGTTTTTTAAGTCCTGGCTCAAATTTAATCGAATGTTTTGTTGATCCTATTTGAGAAGGCAAGAAACAAATTTAGTGGCAAAACGTCTCTTTTGCAAATCCTCATTCAAAATCCGCTGGTATGAGCTCCCACTCACACCTGTCTCATCAGAAATTTTGTTGATAGTGAAACGACGATCCTCGTTGATTTTCCGGCGGATTTTTTCAAGTTTTCATCGTTTTGAGATGTTGAAGGGCACCCAGAATGAACATGGCCTTCAACACTCATCTCATCACATTTAAAGCGCCCAAATCATTTGAAAACTTGTGAGTGGCTCATATGAAAGCCTGTTGAAGAATTTGGTAAGCTTCCGTTGTTGATTATTGAAGCTGAAAGCAAACACACTGTTTGTTCTTTTAAATCCGCCTTAATGACAACAAAGACAGAATATGATAACAGTAAGGTCTCGTGTAAATGATTAACTTGCTACCACACCACCACATTGCACACAACAGGAGAGGGACAGTTTCAAATGATAGCGTGTTAATAATCAACTGTCTGTTATGTAATGTTCGACCACTGCCATCAACAGCAAAACCTCGTCAACCCCCTGCAACTTTGTAGCAACTCGTGTCAATAAGTGAGGCATTCGGTTAAACACAATCGTGTTAATGGTCAACAAGTCATCAACCGATTCTTGTGATTTTTCGGATGTAGAACGTTTTAATGACGCAATTTAAAGCAAACCAGCTTTGCGGGATTCAAGTTGTGCAGATTATTCATGTAGAATAAAAAAGCAAGAATGCTGGCATCAGTTTGCATCGAATTGAAAAAGGGTTTTGAAAATTTGCCAAAAGAAAAACAAACAAAAATAGGAAAAACTATATAAATAAAAAATCACTGTTTAATGAAGATGGCCTGTAATGTTTTCATTTTCCTTGCCTTAATGTAACAGCAAACCTTTCTTTAGCCGGAATGCACTTCATTGTAGTATCCAGTTTTTGTGTGTGTATTTTATAACTTTTTTTTTGTAATCCCTAATTTGTGTACGTTGCAATCTGTTCAATTCAGAACAATAAGCAACCCCATGACCCAATGAGATGAGGATGATGTGTATGACGTGTAAATGAGGTGTAGTCTTGTACAGACTCAAGTCGACCATTCCTGAAAGAGTATGGTTAATTGAACCCCAACCAGCAAAGTACACCGATAACCACTGTCTAGCATTCAAATCCGTATAAAAGTAACTACCTTTACTAGGATTTGAACCAGGAACCTTCGTCTCCGAAAATCAGCTGTTAAACAGCTGATTTTGGCGACGACTTTACCTCTAGACCAACCCGGTGGGTATTTTATAATAATAAATAAATAAATCGTCAAACGATTTTGTTGACATATGGAAGTAATTGAAAATTCTGTTTGGTCATGTACAAGTTCTTTTCTTTACATAATGAAAAAAAGTGTACTGGAATTTTTAGACTTTCGTTTATTTTTTTATTTTTTAAGCATATCAAGTATCACAATGTGGCTATTTGGTCCAGTTCTATTATACTTACTGAACGGAAGAACACAACTCTACAAGTGTGTGCGCTGGGTAGTTGACAAAGGTTGACGGAGAGTAGTTGCTATAGTTTTGTGTTGTGTGGTGTGGTGATGTGGTAGCGTGTTGATGGTTAACAAGAGGCGTAAGAAAAACACACCACCATGATCAAACGTTAACCTATAAACTGACACCGTCTGGGCAGTTGTTTGTTAAAGATCTCTACTAGCTCCATCTAGCGGGGGAGAACTCTCAACTACATCTACAAATGGCAGCGCACTCTCAGTCCAGTTATTTTTGGGTCCCTCCTTATATCATCCTCATCTCATTGGGTCATGCGGTTGCTTATTTTCCTTAAATTGAACAGATTGCAACATCTGCACGTTAGGGATTAAATAAATGTAGATATACGAGTAAATATTTTCTTCATTTACAAACAAATTCTTCTAATCCCATCCTACCAATCATTTAATTTATAATTAATGATAATTTCTTAATACTTTTTTGGTTGCTCTGAAACGATAGTAAGTTTTTTAAATAAGAACTAGGTTGCAATCAAAAAAGAGGTAAGAAATTATCACTTGATTGTAAATTATATATTTTCTGTTTATTTGTACTCTTTGAGCCCTACTTCTGATATTGTTTGTGCATAGCAATCAGTGTGTTTTTTAACTAACTTGTGAATTACAGACTTTAAGATTTCAGATTATTTCAAGTAGCGTCTTTTAATATACTTAAAAAGTGATAAAATTGTATTGTTTCGATGATTTTAACAAAAATTTTGGTGCAATTTGTCCTGTATATATCATTCTTCATATTATAACATAATTTTATGTTTAAATGTTAATTTTGTATATCTTTGTATTAAATTGAAAGTGTATTTTCAGGGGTTCTCTCGCATACACTATTTTCCTAAACAGGTATTATAAATTTTTAGTTATGTTTGAAATGTTATCGGTTGTTTTTTTTTGTTTTTAGTTTTACACTTGTTTTAAATTACACAAGATAACATTTTACATCACTTTAATTTTAATATTACACTCTACTTAAATTACACGTTTTGTTTTATTAATAACAACTTTGTATTCTTGAAAATATTGTTATGTTATTATCAAGAAAAAATGTTTTATCATTTGTAGTTTTTTTTACACTCATTTATTTGATTTTAACAGTGTTCTGTCAGGAATTATAGATTGAACTTTTTACACAGTATATTATTAATTTCACCTCACAAGATTTAAATAATATTTCATTCACCTCACAAAAATTATAGGGTGATTCAAAAAGAGCGCCGGTTTTGATATATCAAATTAAGAGATTTATTTTATTGAAAAACTGAAAATAAATACATCAACAAGTTCATCTTACCTTCCGATTTCATGTATGAAAAATGATGTCATGCATGTGTCCTCCTCTACTGCGCTGGCACGCATCAACTCTGTCCATGAAATTGGATATTACTGCACGACAAGTTTCGACTTCCATTTGCCCGATAACCCGTCAAATTTCCTCCTTCAAGTCATTGATGTTTCAGGGTTTATTGGCATACACCAATGACTTCAGATGACCCCAAAGATGAAAGTCACAAGGCGTCAATTTTGTTTGCGAAGGTGTCATCATCCTGCCGTTTTCTCAATACCCAGTCAACAAACTGTCGACTCTTCTGGTGGTCTGCCACTTTCAAATGTTGCGTCAACTGAATTTTATATGGGTGATATTGGAGATCGTACCGAAGAATTCTCCGTACAGAAGAACATCGTAAACTTAATTGTTGAGAACGGCGACGTATTGATTTTGCTGGGCTAACAGCCACACTGTCATGAACCAACGCAACGTTCTGCTCAGTTCGGCCAGAACGACGACGTCCAGAACTTTTAAGGTCGACTGTTGAACCCGTCTCAAAAAACTTTTTCATGAGCCTGCGAACTGTTGATTCATTCGGTGCTTCATTACGTCCTAGAGTACCGCGAAGTCACCTGACAGTAGCCGCATAACTCTCTCCACTCTGGTAAAATGTTTTGACGATTAACACTCGTTGTGCAATAGTAAACTTCTCCATGGTTAGACACAGACTGCGAGAGTACTACACTGCGAACAAGAGAAACTACAACTGAATCGTCAATCGGAATGTTCTCCGAAATAGAAATGAGATCTAACAATGTTGCCAACCGATAAACAAAAATTTACCAGCCGTTTAAAAACCGGCGCTCTTTTTGAATCACCCGTTATATGAATATTTTATGATTGAATTTTGATAGATATTCAAAAAAAATCTAGGTAATCTGAGATAGACTATAAATATCTTTTACATATACTTGTTACAGTGTTTACTATTATGTTTATAATTATTTACTCATATAGGATTTTGCTAGAAAGGATTATCTAGTCTACAAATTCTGGCCATCTCTAACGTGATATGGTTCTTTCTAGTAGTGATGGGAAGTAAAGCTATTTTTTGATAACGTGTTAGTGAAAATAACAGCCTAGTCAATAACAGGATTCTATAACCTGTTATTAAAATAACACTGTTATCGTCAAGCCTAGAGTCTGTCTACGCTAAGAGTACTCCAATGTAGGCAACCAGCAATACAAGTGAGCATGCGTATTAATTAAAAATACCCACAGCATGATCAAAAAAAAAATTCCATACAACACTATTTCGCTCTAAGCTTAATATTATAAAAACACGTTCCAGTTCATTTGTTAGAAAATGTTTCATAAATCGAACATTAGTTTACCATTAATAACTAAAACTTTTACTATTGTTACACTTACATTGTTATTTTTCGTTACAGTATTTACTATTATTACATTATTATTTATGATTAGTAGGTTTTTATTATAGACTCAGTTTTATTTTTGGTCACAAGTAATAATATAAGACTAATGCGCTTGAATTATAACAGGAGAGTAAACAATTCCAGTAATTCATTGTTTATAATTTCAGTTTATTTAATATCATTAAAATAATTAATGTCTGTAACCAGTTTAATACAACTGTTTGCACTTGCCCATGTTTAACTCATTTTTAGTTTCATCAGTTATCTTTCGATATTGTATCGTTTCATTTCGATTTTCATCGTTAACTGAAGTTAAAAAGTTTTGTAAGCTGTGTTTTGTTAACATCCGTGATAGTGAATGTGTTGAGTTTTTGAAACATAAAAGCGGTAAACATTAAAAAGTGGAAAAAAATTGTTTTGTTAAATTTAATGGTTAAAATAATTAATTAGGAGTTTAAGCTTCTTTCTGAATTTTAAAAATTCTTTCCATGTTACTCTGTGATGAATTTCCCTGTACTAATATGGCATACCAGATATGAGATAAAATTAAACCATGATAAGCTGCTATTAGCAAGTTTTTATCATTAAATCACCATATATTATCATTATCATTAAATCACCATATATAGATATTTTACCAGAGATTTGTACTCTCAGAGAGTGCGTTTATAGAAATGTACTCAGCTGTTAAGTTAGAATAGCATATGACTGATGATGAAGGTAATCTCTGGAATTGTAGATCCAAGACGAACTAGAAGCTAGTTTATGAGTTTTAACATGTTTACATTTAGATATTTTGCTGATTATTGATACAGTGCTGGAAGTCATCTTCTGTCAGCTCCTTCAGGACACGTGCCGCTTTCTCTTTTACAGCTTCCACTGACTCAAATCTTGCCCTTTTAATGCAGATTTCACCTTAGGGAACCAGTAGAAGATAATAACATGGGATGAAATATGTTTTTTTACTTATAATCCGGAAACGAAGTGCCAATCCATGCACTGGAAGAGCCAAACAAGCTCGAATGAGCAAGTCAAAATTTAAAGCAATGATGATTGTTTTTTTTTTACATCAATGGGATTGTGTACCTTAGTGGGTTCCTGAAGGTCAAACAATTAATCAATATTACTACCTTGAGGTACTTTCTAAACTACGTCAAGGAGTAAGGAAAAAACGCCCTGAAATGTGGAAGGACAAATCATGGGTTCTCCACCAAGACAATGCGCCAGCTCATTCCGCGTTATCTGTCAAGAGGTTCCTAGCCAAATACAGCATCTCAGTGTTAGAACATCCACCTTATTCACCAGATCTTGCACTGTGTGACTTCTAACTGTTCCCTAAGGTGAAATCTGCATTAAAAGGGACAAGATTTGAGTCTGTGGAAGCTGTAAAAGAGAAAGCGGCACGTGTCCTGAAGGAGCTGACAGAAGATGACTTCCAGCACTGTTTCCAACAATGGAAAATTCGTATGGAACTTTGTAGGGATAGAGAAGGAGTGTATATAGAAGGTGACAATAAGTGATTATGTATAAAATAAAAATAAAATTTTTTACGCCAGTCTCATTATTTAATAGCCACACCTCGTACTCTGATATTTAGATAAGACGTTCGTACAAAATTGGAAGTTTAAAATCTTGTCACATTTTTTGTGTTTCACATCATAAAACTTTTTCCTTTCAACGACAACATATGTATTTTATTATTTTGTTAGAAAACGTAGAATTTTATCTATAATTTGATATATGATAAGTCATACGTTGGAAGGAAACAGAAATGATAAACGAGCTCAAAAAAAATTCAACTGATTCAAAAAAAATCACTCTATCACGCTACAAAAAATATCACTGATGTTTTCGTATTACATTATTCAGTTTGTAGATGAGTATGTGTTGTGGTACGGAGTGGAGACTTGGACGTTGACGAAGGCAACCACTGCTAAACTTGAAGCCTTCGAACTTTGGTTGTACAGATGAATGTTGAAGATACCATGGACGGACAGGGCGACCAACATCGAGGTACTGCGCCGAATGAGCAAGAAACCGGAGGTAATCTACATCACAAAGTGTCGCAAGTTGGAATACCTTGGTCATATTATGAGGAACCACGGTAGATATGAACTGTTGCAGCGCATCCTGCAGGGTAGATTGGATGGTGGAAGACGGCCAGGCCGAAGAAGAATATCCTGGCTTGCTAACCTGAGAGACTGGTATGGTCAAAGCTCAGCCCAACTTTTCCGCATTGCAGAGGACAGGACCAAGATAGCTATGATGGTAGCCAACGTTCGAACCGGACAGGCACGTTAAGAAGAAGAAGTAGCGCTCAAACTCCCATATGAAATACATTGCTTATGGACTTTCCATACTGTATTCTGAATGTGAAATCAACTATAGATCATGCCACCTGGCAACAGTAGGCGTGGCATCAAGCAGTTTGTCTAGTCCGAGCAGCAATGTCTTTTATGCAAGATCAAGTGTCTTTATTGTTATAAGTTACTGTGAATCAAAATCGTACAAGAAGACTCAAAAAAATTTGTTTAATTCTTTCCCAGATGCTAATCTGTCAAACAAATCCACTATAATATCAATTATTTAACAGTTTTTGGAAGTGTGCATGACTGTAAATGTACCGACTATCCAAGTGTTTTAACTGATGGAGGACAATAAATGAAAACACTTATTTGTTCTCCAAAAAATTCTCTTCTAAAACTTTCTATCCAGATAATGCTATCTTATGGAAGTGTTCATAACTTTACTAAATTCTAAATGTACCATATTAACGTTTAGTCATCAGCTCCAAGAAATAGATAGGGAGAAATTACCATTGTTCTGCCAAAACTAAAAAATTTCTTCAAATAAATTTCCTGGGAAAAATTATATTATTTTATAAATAAACTGCTGCATACTATATTGAATTATTGAATAATTTGTTTGTTATTAAGTACTTAATTCATGTATTTATAAATTTCACAACATATTATCAGTAGCCTTAATTTCTATGCCTGAATTTATTGTGCATTTTGTGCATGTTAATTTACATAATATACGATTATTTAAATTCTGTTTTTTTATTTTTGTAACAACTTGATTATTTAATCTATTTTAATCCATATGAATCTAATTTTAGCATGAATAACAATATACAACTCATGAATTATAATAATTATACTGAAAATTTACAAAACTGAGGAATCTGTAGAAATTATATATTGTAAAATCTGTGGAAGAGATATTCAGTAGACTTTTTCTTTTTTTCTATATAGGGCCAATTTTTGACCACAAGAGGTGACTTTCCACGTTTCTGGAAGCTCTTTTTGCAGCACACATTCTCAGCATTGCTCACTATGGGCTTTTCTCCTTTCTTCTATCCACTTATGTTCTGTTGCAATCTTCATGGACGCTCTGAAAGTCTGTAATCAGTTGTTTGAATTTGGTTTGGTTTATTAAGTTTTCTTGGTTTATTCCTTTCTCAATATCCTTTCTCACTTCTTTTAAACCATTTATCCACAACTTAAATCTATTGTTTAGTGTCTTAAAAATTTGTTTTGTCAACTGGTCGTCATCCATTTTATACAGGTGTCTGTAAAATTTTAGTCTTCTTTATCTAATCGTTCATTTTCCTTGAACAGTTCTTCTCGACCTTGTAACCTATGTTGTCCGTCTACTATCTTCGAACCCATTATCTTCTAGAGGATCTTTCTTCAAATTTCTCTGCTTCTTTTAATCAGCTTTCAGAAGATTTATGTAAATAATAATTAAATAAAAATTTTCATATATAAAATATAAGTTAGTTTTGCAGAACTCTTTAACCCTAGATATATTTTGAAAGAAAATACATTTTTTTTTTTGAAAATTAAGCAATTTTTTAATTAATATTAATTCCTTTATAAATATATAAATTTGTGCAATTCATCTGAATTCTTTTGAAAGAAATGCAGGTAACACAGCAGAATGCTTCTTTTTTGCTGGTCTTCAGTTGTGTTATTTCCCCAAGGTACTTGACGTTATCTACTTTTCCAATATTTTAAATAGTGTCTTCAAGTGATGCAGGGCTGTTTTAATGTTCGTTATGTATTAATACTATTTTTCAGGGTTGATGAGCTCTGAACATACTCATTGCCCTCTATCCACTTCTTAGCTAGCCAATGACTTACCAGAAATGTTGCCAATACTTGCTCTCGTAGCTCTGTTATATTTTTGGTCTTTCAATAACAATTATAACCTATTAACATACAACCATCTGATTATATTATAAAGTATTACATGTTAACGCGCTCTATAATCAATTTGTTCAGTACGAGATGTAAGACACTAGTGAACTGCTGCGACTCTTATATGCGTGCGCACGTAATGTTTGTCAGGCTGAAACATTTGTATAATCTGACAACACTGGCAAATTTTTGATTGATCTAAACGCGTGAAACAGCAGAGCTCATCAACTGTGAAAAGCATTATAGTGTTCTCAAAGGATATTCTGTAGTCCCGCTTTTTCTGCTTGTTTATTTAGCATGTTGATTTTTTTATTCTATTTCCTGTTACCGTATTCCTAAAAACGATTGCTAGGCCATCTGCAAAAGCAAGACAGTTGATATATATGCCATTCTTTGATCCTCCTATGTGTACGTGGTTAAAAAAAATTAAAATAGAGTAATCTCACTTCACCCGATCAGCAGTACAATCAAGAGACATTCCATCATGTAGTCTAAAATCACCTGAAGAATAAGAATGGTGGGTAGAGGAACCTCGCTCTACCCGATTTAGCATTATGGTTGTAAGCCAACAACCGTAGGCTTACAACCATAATAATCTCCTCTTCAGTTCAGTAGAGCAGGTGCTCTATTGACTGTTGTTGTTGTTTAGGTCAACAGCTGAAAGGCTGGTTTGAACCTCTAGAGGTTTTACTAAGTAAAACGAAGAGTGAGGTGGTTTACCATTGCCTTCCTCACTGAGTGGAAAAGTATGCTTATCAGCATGCCGGGCCCTCTGAAAAGCACATATTTTCCACTCTGTAAATGACAACTTCACTTCATTCACCACAGGGTCTGGCTGTACAATGAAATTCATTACTTTCAGAGAAGATAACTCTGATTAGTGTCTTGTACACCTCTACCTCTTCTGTTCTTAAATGATTCAGTCATTTAATTGACTGACCATGTGATAAGAAACAGAACTATTTATTTTAGCCCTGCAACGAACAGATTGAGTGTAAATAATTTGACACTCCACCTGTCTGTTATGGGCAGATTGACTGTTATGAAAAAAAATTAAGATTAGACATACTCTCAAAGCACTTTTTTGTTTGGGTACACCAGGTGTTGTATTTTAAAAAACATGGTCATTAACATTGAAAAAAACTTGGAGAAACTGTATCATCAAGTATGCATAAATTTTTTAATAATGAATTTTTCTCAGACATAATTTTATGAAGAAGTGGCATATGATATTTGCGGGAAATAGGAAGAAATTTACGTAGCGCTGAATATTTAATCATCTCTTATGCATGCCCAATTATATTCATTCACTAAAATTGGTCACCTGCTCCATATATTACTTTCTCTTGCCTATATGAATATAAAGGAAGGAAAGTATTGTTTTCATGTCGATTTTTCGAAATCGAGTTTTCACCGGATCTATATGTTTTCAGACCCCCTGAACCCAAAAAACATGTTTTTAGCGATTGGTCTGTGTGTGTGTGTGTGAACAGAATATCTCAAGAACGGAACATCGTACAAACTTGAAACTTGAAACTTAAGTTACATACCACTACCGGACCCGACACGGACATTTTCATCAAAATCGGTCAACTGGAAGTAGCAGTTTATTCGTATAATCTTTCACTTTTTTGCGATTTTCTCAAAAACTGGTCCTACGATTTTTTTAAAAATCGCCTGGTTTACTCAATTTTTTATTCACTACAAGATAGGGTAGGCGCCATGTTTGCTGAAATTCTCGATGAGGCTGTTTTTACGTAAAGAAATAGTTTTTTTAAGATTACGGCTTCATTATAAATTTTAGCGCAAAATCTTATATAATAAAAGTTGTAGAACATTTAAAATTCTACAACTTTTATTTCAAACATTTTTTTTGTATAACGCTTAGTTTAGCAGTAATTAGCGATTTTCTGTTTTTTTCTCACGAAAACGTGTGAAAAATCTATTTTTTTAAGATTTCGGCCTTAGTATTCATTTTACGACAAAAGTGTATATAATTACTTTTATAGGAAATAAAAAGATTTACAAATTTTATTTAAAGCATTTTTCTCTACAGAGCCTATTTTAGCGTGAAAGAGTGATTTTCCGTATTTTTAAGCTAAACTGAGGTAGATTTTCATTTTGCGTCTTTCACTCATGATTAAAATAAGGTTATGTTTTTTGAGGTTAGTTTTTTGTTTATTTCTAATGTTTTATTACTAATGTTAGGTTATATTGGTTAAATTATTTGCACTGGCAAGAGAAAGTTGTGTGAGTGTTTCACACCAGATTTTTTTTATATTCATTTCACAAAATTATGTATAAATAATAGATTTACTGAAAATTGTTCGCACCAATGGGTACTACTGTGGTTTTTGTCTGTAGTCTCAATTATATGCAAAACATTTGTTTGTAGGTTCACTATCACCATAGTGAACCTACAAAAATTACTTTTTAACAATTACAAAAATATACTTGGTTGGAAAAATTGAATATAATTGGAAAAATATAAAGGGGTTGAAAATGGTGTTCAACCCTTAAACCAATAATTTTTTTATTAAGTTCCGAACGATGTAGTTGGTGAAACTTAGTGGAGATGTTAATGATAATGCATACAAAAAATTATTCCTTAAATTTACAATTTCCAAAATTTACCCCTACTGAAGTGCATCCAAAAAAATTATTCCCTAACAATTTCCAAAATGGGGTACATTTTTTTTACTATTCCTAATATGTGTACGTTGCAATCTGTTCAATTCAGAACAATAAGCAACCCCATGACCCAATGAGATGAGGATGATATGTATGATTTGTAAATGAGGTGTATTCTTGTACAGACTCAGGCTGACCATTCCTGAGAGAGAATGGTTAATTGAAACCCAACCATTAAAGTACAACGGTAACCACTGTCTGGCATTCAAATCCGTATAAAAGTAACTACATTTACTAGGATTTGAACCAGGAACCTTCGTCTTCGAAAATCAGCTGTTAAACAGCGGATTTTTGGTAAAGATAAAGCATTGCCAAAATCAGCTGTTAAACAGCTGATTTTGGCAAAGCTTTACTTTTAGAGCAACCCGGTAGGGTATTTTTTTACTGAATTGAAAAGGGTATTCAAACCCTTAAATGTTTATAAATTAAATGTTTATAAACTAATAGGTCTGTCACCAGAAAATCTTATTTTTTATTTATTTATAATCCTGATAAAAAATTTATTAAAATAAAAAAAATTTATACCCAAGTAAACCTGGGACGAGCAGTTAGTATTTTATATTCCGTTGTACTTAACTGTTACACCTACCTAATTCTACTATTAATTATAGTAGGAAACAATTTAACGTAAATAATTTTATTGGATAAATATTATTAGTTGAAAGATTAATTACAGAATTGTTAATTGTACTATAATTTAAAAGTTACGTTGTTGTTTTTATTTTGTAATTGGACAGTTAATTACAGTTGTGTAATTTTGAGATGAATTTCAACACATCTTGTTTGTGTTCAGTTTATCTTTAGGTTGGTTTTCATAGGTTTTGTAAACTGATTTCTGTACTGTGAAGTTTATTATTGTATTCTTGATTTTTTTTAAGATATGAAGTAAGTTAAATGTACAGTAAAACCTTGGTTATCTGGTACTCATTAATCTGAATCAGATTTGTGCACTTTTTTTAAATTTAATGTTTATACAGATAATATTTTTTAATTAGGATAGCAAGAACGTAACTATAAATATGCCAAACATTCGCTTTTTATATTGATTAAATGTACAGTTCCTGCATAGATTGTACAATAAATTATGGTAATAAAATGCTTTGTGTCGAGTGTTAAGAAAGCTTAACTAGCGTGTCATTCCAGCTGAACTATTAATGATAAAGCATTTGCAAGTCCGAGCTTCTTTCTTTTTTATATTCTTCATTCTAAAATTATAAACATAATCAAATTGTAATCATGAGTGACACAAAATGAAAATCAACCTTTGTAGGACTTAAGGAAAATACAAAACCTTGAAATATGTGGAAAATCACTAATTGGCGCTAAACTAGGAACTGTAGAAAAGAATCTGGTGTGAAACACTTACACAACTTTCTCTTGGCCATGTAAATTATTAACAATATGCCTAACATTAGTAATAATTTATAGAAAATCAAAAGATTACAACTTTTAAGCAGTTTTCTCTACAGAGCCTAGTTTAGCGTAAAAGAGTGATTTTCCATTGTTATTAAGCCAAACTAAGGTTGATTTTCATTTTGTGTTTTTTACTCATGATTAAAATTAGGTTACATTTTTTGAGGTTGGTTTTTTTTGTTTAATTCTAATCGTTTATTACTAATGTTAGGTATATTGTTCATTAATTCCATTGACAAGAGAAAGTCGTGTGAGTGTTTCACACCAGATTTTGACTTTCTATAACTTCAATTCATTATACTTTTGTCATAAAATGCATATTTTGGCCGCAATCTTTGAAAATCCAATTTTTATCGATTTTAACAAAAAAAAAAAATACAGAAAACACTAATTAACTAGTAAATGAAGCACTGGAGAAATTTTTTGGAACAAAAGTTTGTAGGTTTTTAATCTCATTCAATTTTAATTGTATAGTTTTTTGCCTTAGAATGTGTAATAAGGCTGCAGTCTTAAAAATACAATTTTTACCATGTGAGCACAGCCCCCAAGAAACTCAGCAGACATGTTGCTTACCCTACCTTGTAGAGCATAAAAATCAGGTAAATTAAGAGATATTTTTAAATAATCATAGGTTTTTTTTGAGAAAATCGCACAAATACTACTTCTAGTTAATCGATTTTGATGAAAATGTTCGTGTCAGGTCAGGGTTTTTGTATTGTTCACCTAACTTATGTAAATATTGGTCTTTGAGCGACGTTCTCTTTTGAAATTTTTGTTTTTTTGCGCCTATGAAGTTCCACAATTTGCCGCTAGATTGAAGTAGTGTTCTGTGCGGTTTGTTGTTGGGTCGACTTGATTTCTTGTTAGCGGCTCGGGCGATTTTTGCCGGTGTTTTCCTTGTCTCTACCATGTCAGCAGATCATGAATTTTCTTTCTGATCTACTTGTGATGTTAACGAAAATATGAAAGAGCTGCTCAGCTCTGTTCTTTTGCTATTATTTAACTTATGTAAAATATGTTATTTGTATTTCTATACTTAATTAATATGTTTTTTTTGAAATCCTTAAGGGTTTCAAGATTTCGGTTCCGTGATTTCGGAATTTTGTGGATTATTTTTGGTAATGGATCCGAATTGTATTATCATGATATGCTGGTTATTAACTTTGCCAACTTGCTGGTCAAGTCAACGATGCCGACGTTAACAAAAGTTCGTGGGGGTGTTATTCTGTAATTGAACTGCAAACTTGGTCACCGTATCTTCACGTCTGTCAAGAACAGGTTGCTGCCTGTCACTTTTAAAATTTTGCTGATGCGTTTTGCTTAGGATTCCAAGTATGTAACTAGTTTTTTTTAACACTAATTCTTTTTTGTATATATCGACAATTTCTACCAAGGATATACCTGTACTCGAACCAAATTGTCATTAATTTAAATTGTTCATTTAGCGTATTTTTTCCTTCACCTATTAACTAATAATTATGTTGCAATTTTAAAATTTCTTTGGGGTTTCTGTAAACTTAATGGTAATTATATAGAATCGGTCCCCGTCACCGATTGTAACAATTTTTTTTTGAAATTATGTATTTTTGATTTTTTGTTCTATCATGTACCGACGTAACCTCACTTTCTCATACAATCATCTGTTTTCCCGTTTTTTACTTTCTCCTGCCTAAATGAATACATAGGGAAAAAAAGTATCGTTTTCTTGTCGATATTTCGAAATCGAGTGTTCACTGTATATACTCGTTTTCAAACCCCCTGAACCCATAAACATGTTTTTAGCGATTGGTCTATGTGTGAACAAAATTATCTCAAGAACGGAACATCGTACGATTTTCATCAAAATTGGTCAATCGGAAGTAGTAGTTCATTCGTGTAATTTTTGCGATTTTCTCAAAAACGCCTCTTAGGATTTTTTAAAAAAATCTCATTTACTACATTTTGTATGCTCTACAAGATTGGGTAGGCGCCATGTCTGCTGAAATTCTTGGGAAGGCTATTCTCTCGTAGAAAATATTGTTTTTTTTTTCAAGAATGCGGCCTTAATATGCATTTTAGGACAACAGAGTATAATCAAAGTTGTAGACAATGTAAAAATCTACAACTTTTATTTCATATATTTCTTTTTATAATGCTTAGTTTAGTGGTAATTAGTGATTTTCTGTTTTTTTTTTCATGAAAATCTGTAAAAAAATGAATTTTTTAAGATTTTGGCCTTCATATGCATTTAATGACAAAAGTGTATAAAATCAATTTTTAAAAAATTAAAAGATCTACAACTTTTATTTTAAGCATTTTTCTCTACAGAGCCTATCATGTACCGAACATATCAGAAAAAATTAAAAGATCTACAATTTTTATTTTTCTCTGCAGAGCCTATTATGTACCGAACGTTTAGTGTGAAAGAGTGATTTTCCATATTATTAAGCCCAACAAAGGTTGATTTTCATTTTGCATCATTCAATCATGATTAAAATAAAGTTATGTTTTTGAGGTTAGTTTTTTTGTTTATTTCTGATGTATCATTACTGATGTTAGGTTATATTGTTGTTGGTTGTATTGTCATTATCTACATTGGCAAGAGAAAGTCGTGTGAGTGTTCACACCAGAGTTTTTGTTTGTTTGTTAAAGTTAGACTACTAATTCTACTACCACTACTACTGATTCTACTACTAATTCTACTACTGATTCTGATTTTACATTGAGGATTCTTCTTAAATTTTTTATGGCTGATTAAAATTAAAAAATTTCTTGTTATTTATATTGTTGGTTGATTTTATGTTAAAATAATAACGTCAAAGAAAACTTAATATATTTTCAGCAAAATTAAGTAAATATTATTTTCAAAAATTTAACAATCAGTCCAAAATATCAGGATGAGGTTAAACATGAAATTACTTCATTTGAAAAAAGTATCTATAATATATCCCACAGAAACGTGCTGCAGTTATAAACAGACTACGGGTTGAAAGTCAGTAAAAAGGATGCGTAATCATGTTTCACTCTGCCAATGCCTTCAGTCAAAACAACAGGTGACAGACCAGATGTTTCACAGTAGGTCTACTGTATTACGAATTCTTTCTACTGGTAGGCCTACTGTTGTATTTTGTATTTAGTATATGTTTTAATTAGTATATAGGAAGATTTATCTGATAAGCAAAGAACATTTTTGTAACTCGAATGGATTGTGCTAAATTCAATGACAATTTTAATACATTTATGTTTTGACATGCTGCACGGTTCCATGGGATAGAGTATAATACCATTACCTTTTTTTTCATTCATGTAACTTTTATTTTTTTTCTATGAATGCAAAATAACAAATAATAAATTTAAAAACGAATGACAACTTGACAGATAAATTAACTTTGTGTGGTAGTTTTACCTAGAATATAATAGTTTAGTTATTAGAACTTAGTCATTATTTCATCATGTAATGAAAAATGCATTTAAATGTTAAATAGTTCAAGTAGATTATAATCGCATATATTTTTGTTTGCATTATTTATTAGCGCTAGACTATAAATCCTCATTTAACATTTCATTACATTAGTTGTGTCATGTAATTCATTGTTGTTATGGTGTGACTAACCTACATAAAACAAATTGAATGGATCCTTAAGTTTTGATAATTCACATTATTGTAGAAATTTTATTTCATGAAATAATTTTTAACCTTTTGTTTTATTTTATAATGTAGTACTATGTTAAATGAGGAATTTATATGAAGCTTGTTTTTCTGTAAATTAAACAGTTAATACCAATTTTTTTTTTTAGTTTATAAAGTTTCATCAATAGCTTGGTCATTAGCAAATCCTATCAGTTTTGGTATTGTAACGGTGGGTTTTAAACTGTTAAAATTTTTAGACTCTAGTCACAAATTGAACCCAGGACCTTTATAGACTAGCATGTTAGTCACTACACCGCGGAGACCGTCAATACCAAAATTAATTCAGTTAATTTTTTAATTAATTATAAATTTTGTAATTTCTTTGGTTTCTTTTGTATGAATCTCCATTATTTGTTTTATTAATTGGCATAAATTATCTACAACAGTGGTCATTAAATAAATTTAATCAAGGTTCGTTTTAAATTTTGATGGGATTGCCATAGTCCAGCCAACTTTTTACTTCTCTGACCATAAAAATTTAGATACAGCAATCATGCTAAATTTCATCTAGTGATTTGGAAATGAAATATGTACCTGTTTTTTTAGCATATTTTTCACTTAGTTCATGTTTCACAACATGTAGCACGATCAATTTCAAGATGAAAAATATGGCGTTTTACAGGAGTATTCCTGCATGTTTTCTTATTAATGTCCCCTAAAATTCAGCCTTTTAGTGGAAAAGGTAAAGGAATTAAAGCGTTTAAAAAAAAAACAATTATTTTCGTTCGTGATGGATGTAACGTGTTAGAACGAACGCTGTATCCCTTTAATTAATTTATACAATAAAATAATAAAAAAACAATCTTTCAAACGAGCCGTACCTGAAATTTTCATGTTTTTATTAGGTGAGATATGCGGTTCAAAACACTGGCTTCACTTTCATTTTACGTACTATAACAGTATTATCTGATGCTATTATTAATTCTTGTGATTTAATATTGAATGTGGTAGCGTGCTGGAATATAAAACAAAATTTTTCTGATTCAAATCCCAGTTTAGGTCTAAAATCCTTTTACAGAGCTTATGACCAAGCTTTTGGTGCATTTAAAAAAAAACCAGAAAGAAATTTCTTTGTTCAAAAATGCTACAACCTTATTTTACTTATGTTCAATTTACTATAAACCAGCGTAATAATTGTTTACTAATTTTATTTTATTTTTTGCATGAGTTTGTTTTATTTGCATGATTTTGGATTGTTTTCTTTTTGTTTTCATTTTTAGGCTTGCTACAAAATCATTGTTTAATTTATACATGCGACCAAATCCACAACAGAATCATGCACCAATATTAAAGCATGGGTTAGTAACATCTACATTTATTTTTTATTTATTTTATCATTTATGTAAGTTTTATTTATTTCAATTATATATTTTGTTTTATCTGTAGTTATTATGTTTTATCTGTAGTTATTATATATTTTTTTTACAACAAAATATCTCATCATTGTTTATTTGACATATTCTTTAAATATTTATGTATTTATGAATACAGTAAATCTTTATAATGGATCCTGTAGCCTATATTCAATTTTTTAAATATTTCATTTTTTCACTACCTGTTATATAGCTGCTATGTCACCTTTTTTTTTACTTATTTTCATATAATCTTTTTTTCTACTGACATGTATCGGTCGATCCACCTTCAGAATACATTAAATTGAAACTAAACTTTTCAAAATTTATTATAATTTTCTGAAGATGCATCTTCAGTCATTTGTATAAAACTATTTTTTACGTTAATTGTAGTGCCCTTAACAGACAGGTGTAGTGTCAATTTATTTACACTCAATCTGTCCATTGCAGGGCTAAAATAAATAGTTCTGTTTCTTATCACATGGTCAGTCAATTAAATGACTGAATCATTTAAGAACAGAAGAGGTAGAGGTGTAAAAGACACTAATCAGAGTTATCTTCTCTGAAAGTTATGAATTTCATTGTACAGCCAGACCCTGTGGTGAATGAAGTGAAGGTGTTATTTACAGAGTGGAAAATATGTGCTATTCAGAGGGCCCGGCATGCTGATAAGCATACTTTTCCACTCAGTGAGGAAGGCAATGGTAAACCACCTCACTCCTCGTTTTACTTAGTAAAACCTCTACAGGTTCAAACCAGCCTTTCGGCTGTTGACCTAAACAACAACAATTGTAGTGCAGGCGTTGAAGTTGAAGATTACACATAAATTAAGTGACGAAGAAATGACTGGTAATCGAATCTGGGACCCTTATTGTAAAACCCAGTTGTACTGACCACTGTACCATTGAGCTCCATTGAAATAACAGGTTGTGCAGGGTTCCAAATAAATTGTTTTGTCTTAAATTTCAACTGATATATGAGGGCTGGTTTTTTTCAACTTCTGGTGGGTCATAAATAAAAAAGACAAGTGAATATAGAAATAAATTTTTTATTATTAAAAGTTATATGTACCTTTTGGCTACTTTTCGACATATTTACCATGACAATTGAGGTTTGTCATACCTGTGGACAAGCTTTTCAAAATCCTCTTCATAAAATGTTGCTGCCAATGAATTTAAATGAGTCTGGACGTTGTTTTTAAGCTCCTCGTGGTGTTTCTTGTTGAGTTCATGCAGTCAAGGACAACAGTTATTTTAGTTCTAAGAGAAGCAAAAAAAAAGGGTAAAATATTGGGAGAGCACCAAACAGAACCCACGCTTTAGATACTTAAATTTTATTCCTGTTGATTGAAGAAATTTTTTATTTTATAGGATGATTACAAATAAAATAGATGCTTTCGATAGCTTATAGATATTGTTTATTAAAAGTTGTGATTATTATATAGAAGAATTCATTAAGTTTTTATTCATTAATGTGTTCAGTATGTGCTCAGTTTGTAACATGACAGATTTAGTTACTCGAGTCATGAGTTTGCTCTTGTTTGCCACAAGGGGTAAAGGGAGAAAAGCATCAGTGTGCATGTGCGACTGCTTTAATTTCAGTACAAGAAACACAACAACTTATACTATATCCAGAGCTTATATAGTATATCGTGGAACCTTTTGTAGGTTAACTGTACGAATATAACTGTTTGTTACCATAAACAGAAATGTTAGTTTCTCGAAAACGTGGGCAGACTATTCACAGTGCTAAACCAAATCTAATATGCAGTGTAACAAAATGCTGTGAAGCTAGACAAAAATGCATTTTTCTGCCTCTTAACAAAAGCCATCAGTGAGGGGCTAATTACTGTGATGTTTCTCTTTCCACAATTCGAAAAATAAAGAAGGAAATTAAAGACGTGAAGAAGCTATTCTTCAAAAGTTGAAGAATAAAAAAAGTTGAAAAGTTGAAGATTTTGTTGACGCCTGGTAAAAAAAGGAAATGGTTAGGTGAGACTGATAGTGAAGATGCTGGTGACAGTGATAGTAAAAAAAGGTGATTAATTCGTAGAAAATTTTGTTCCAATGAAATTAGGTAGCTAGAAATGACAGTAAATCAAACATTTCTACTTATGTAATTAAGCTATAGGCAATATTACCAGTCACATTTATTTTTTATAAGGTTTATGAAGAAAACATTTTCTCGGAATAAACCACAACTTACAAAATATATGTAGAAACTGCACAGTAGTGAAATGTATGAGTAGTGTCTCACTGTTAAAGGTGGCAGCACTGTCAAATTTTCACTTCCCTTCCTCACAGCCCATCTATGTGCAAAAGGAAATCTCTTGATTTCAGTATCTATACCAAACTCAGTAGTCAAATTCTTCCCACACACGTGCAAGCATATGACGATCAATTTTAACACGAAAATTTGTAATATGTTGTTTTAAATCATCGATATCAACAGGAAGGGGTGGCAGATTTTCCCATATAGTTGGCAGAGGAATTTGCAATTGTAAACTTGCTGATCTAGTCGATTTGGCTAGGCTACCTATGTAAACATCAAGAACATGATCAATTTGTTCTTCTGAAACAGGAGGTCTTCCAGTACTCTTCTTTTTACACACACACTCAGTGTTTTCAAACTGTTTGTATCAGTTATAGATTGATTGTCTTATTGGTGGTTATTTACCATATTTTGTTTGAAAACATTGCTGCATGACAGTAATCAAGTTTGTTTTGGCTAATTCAAGCACACAAAAACCTCTCTCCACTGCAGTAGTGGTGATTCTGTCAGACTAATTACATGACAAAACAATCCGTGACATCAGGAAAATTTGTACCAACATAAATATAAAAAAATTCCTTTTTATTTACTGTATTCAAATACATTAGTTTAATTTTTTAGAGGCTACCGAAAGAGTGCTTTATTTCATTTCTAATCACTCGGTACTTTAGTAATCTCTTAAGTTCTTGTGGTGAACTCAAATGTTGGAAACACTTGAAGTTAAAATGACAGTTTAGTTTTAAGAAGTACATTTTAATTAATATTTTATTTAAGGATATTAATGATAATTCTCGTTAACCTAATATTAAATGTTTGGAAAAAATTATTTCAAAGAATTTTATACTTAAAAAAAAAATATATGGTAAGCTTATCTTTATTTTTTATTTATGTTCCATTTTAATTTTGCTTCATTGTAATCATGCAATTTTATTATTATTCTACTTAATTTTTGTTTATGTAATAGCGTGCATTATCGCCAGTAATGTAGTCCTTTCGGAATAGATTGATTAAATGATAATGTTCATAGATTTGAAAGATAACCTTGAATATTGCATGTTTTTTTTCAATGTTATTCGTTTTGTACCATTATTTTAAAACTTTTTTTGG
The DNA here is from genome assembly GCA_035578175.1 of Catonia carolina. Taxonomy (NCBI): domain Eukaryota; kingdom Metazoa; phylum Arthropoda; class Insecta; order Hemiptera; family Achilidae; genus Catonia; species Catonia carolina. Next base: position 51,077,548 of record JAQMRL010000006.1, on the reverse strand, counting down.
TATTATTACATCCCTTATAAATTTTAAATGCCAAAGATAATATTAAACATGAAATTTATATATTTTTTTTCACTAAAGATCATCAGTTTATGTTAATGATGTATTATCGAAATGATGTTTTATAAATAGTTTATAAAAAAATTGTTGGTTAATTTTTAATGCAATTTTTTTTGTAATGATGATTTTATTTTGACCTTGAACTGAGTCAGTTGAATTTATTGTGAGAGGGAGTGGTGGGGGGATGTCTACTGTAGTCTTATACCTGATATAAGTGGGGGTACATGTTGTTAGTAACCTTACTATTACCACTACAGTTACTGGTTACTTCTAACCATTTAAACATTTCATCCAAGTATAGTAGGAGAAGAGTATATGCACATACTAACTATATATATATATATACAATACTACATATCTAGTTTGAACAGTACAGTATTAAAGTTGTGGTGGGAGTGTCTTATTCTGCTCCAGTCAACATTTTTTACTGTTTTTTTTCTCGGTTTTATTATTATTATTATTATATTGTATTACTCAACATTCATCGGCTGTTCAACAGTTTGCACTCTACAGTGCTTGTGGGTTTTGATGATCTAATAACTTTGTTTTAAAAAAAAACTTGTTGCGCTTTAGTTGTTTTTTTTATTAACATCTTGTCTTAACTTGTTCCGGTCTTACAATTGAACTTTCTTAATATAACGTTAACAAATTATTTTTGTGTGTTTGTTTTATATTTAATATTGTGAAGTTAAAGTTAATTATATTTTATTTATCAATAAGGATTTAAATTTTATTTAAGTGAATTTTAAATCGGTCTACGTTGACTGATTTTATTATCAGTCATGACTGAGTAAGTATTATGTTTAAAAAATTGTCTTGTCTTATTATTTATACTTTATAATTATAATTTTGTTTTTTAAATCTGTATGTTTTAAAATATTCGTTTGATATTTTACATCTGTATAATGTACTGTTTTTTCTTTCAAAATTGCACAATAAGACCGTGCACTCTGAATGATGATTAATGTTTTTCCTCTTTTCTTTCTGATTTTCCCTAAATGATTAAGTTCTTTTATTTATTCAAATTATGTTTCTTTCCTTGTTAGAAAACACACTTATTTCTTCTTTCTTTTTACTTTCTCTTGCCTATATGAATTTATAGGAAGGAAAGATTGTTTTCATGTTGATTTTTTAAAATCGAGTTTTCACCAGATCTACACACATTTTCAGACCCCCTGAACCCAAAATACATGTTTTTAGCGATTGGTCTGTGTGTGTGTGAGCAGAATATCGCAAGATTGGTACATCGTACGAACTTGAAACTTATGTTAGATACTACTAGAGGACCCGACACGAACATTTTCATCAAAATCGGTCAAACAGAAGTAGTAGTTTATTCGTGTCATTTTTCACTTTTTTGCGAGTTTCTCAAAAACGGCTTATACGATTTTTTTCTAAAATCACCTCATTTACTACTTTTTTTATCCTCTACAAGATAAGGTAGGCGCCATGTCTGCTGAAATTCTTGGTGAGGCTGTTTTCTCGTAAAAAAATTGTTTTTTTAAGATTGCGACTTTAATGGATTTTACAGCAAAAATGTAACTAGTAAAAGTTGTAGAGAATTTAAAATTCTACAACTTTTATTTCGAACATTTCTTTGTACAACACTTAGTTTAGCGGTAATTACAGATTTCTTTTTTCCTCTCACGAAATCTTGTAAAAGAAATCAATTTTTTCAAAGATTTCAGCCTTATTATGCATTTTATGACAAAAAAGTATAATCAAATTTACAGGAAATTAAAAGATCTACAACTTTTATTAAGAGCATTTTTCTCTACTGAGCCTGGTTTAGCATGAAAGAGTGATTTTCCGTATTTTTGCTAAACTGAGGTTGATTTTCACTTTATGTCTTTCACTCATGTTAAAATAAGATTATGTTTTTGAAGTTAGTTTTTTGTTTATTTCCAATCTTTTTTATTAAATGTTAGGTTATATTGTTAATTATTTGCATTGGCAAGAGAAAGTTGTGTGATTGTTTCACACCAGATTTTTTACAGGAGAAAAAGTAAAATTATGAACTCTTATTCTGTGTAAATCTCGATCTGAATAAACTTCATCCTTAATTTGATATATGAGATTTATATCATTTTGTTTATAAAGAATGTTATTCTAATTTTTTAACTTGGTTTGATTGTTAAAGATTTTTTGCGTATTTTCTTGGTCTTTTCTTTGTCATTCTAAAAGTGTGCTCATAAAATTTTAGTTGTCTTTTAATATTATTGAAGATTCTAATGATTAGTTTTCAATGATTAGTTTTAATGATTAGTTTTCTAATGATTGAATGAAGATTCTAATGATTAGTTTTTTATGTAATTCTTAAATTGTTCGCTAATTTTTTAGGTAATATATGAATATTGTTTCTGTTCAATATTTATTAATACTGGTTTCAAAACTCTAGGGTTGTGGCTATGGGCACAATAATTGTTTCCACAAAAATTAAACAGTGATTTTTATTTAAATTTTAATTTATTAAACTATTTCAACTCGTATCATAGTTTTCTCAATAGTAAAGGATGTAGATATATAATAAAATTTAATAAATCATTATTCATGATTTTTTAAAGATTGTAAAACACAGAAAAATATAACTTGCGGTAAACAGCTAAAGAAGTGAAACATAACACCACAGAACTACTTATTAACAAAAATAATATAACTGAGGTCTACATACATTAGATTAGAATTCTCCAGGGGGCTATCGCCTGACTGTAAGTAATGTTAGAACTAAAAGAGAATACCCCCGTTTTTATTCAAACTAGACTTCATCAAAATAAAATAGTTATGAAGTTTGAAAAAAGCAGGTTTTTTGTGGGTAAAAATGGCTAAAACCGGTAATTCCCATAATTGTGATTTAATTTTCTATACTGTACGTAGGAAAATGCTACAAATAAAATGAATATTCCGGCCGCATTGGCGCAGTTGGCAACGTGCTCGCCTCTTATCAAGCGGTCCTGGGTTCGAATCCCACTCAAGCACGGTATATTTTCATTCGTTACAAAAAATAATTTCATTCTCCATTGTACAATAGTTACACCCCAAAGTCGTCGCTAATGACCATTGTAGTTGACGCGACGTTAAATAAATAAATAATAATAAAAAAATGAATATACCATTTTGTTCAAAATGGATATACCATTTTGTTTAATAATTTTGTACCATTTTTGTTCAATTTTTTTTTTTTTGCCTGAAAGAAGGCAGACTCCCTCCTTAAGAACATAAATCAATTTAAAAAATTAAATTAATTAAATAGGTCTCTTGTTAGATTGATACAAAACTAAATTGCCAAATTTACTGCGATGAGTGTATTTCATGTCTAGGACGTGGAAACTTACTTAACATGCAATAACTATTAAAATGTTCCACACCCACTCCAGTCACTAATGACCTAGCAATTAATATGACTTTCAATAAACGGAAAGAGAAAAAAATCATAGTAAGTACATATACAGAGTGGCTCAAAAGTTACTTGACACTTGGTTAAAAAAATTATTACCAATAGCAAAAATTAACAACAGCAAAATCTTCTTCTTCTTCTTCTTCTTCTTCACTTCATGGATTAGGCAGCTCGGCAGGTTCCGGCAACCATCTCCTTCTTGGGCATCCAACACTCCTCTTACCGGTGGGTTTGTACTCGTAACCTAAATGGGGGAAGGGATTCTTCCTCATCCATTCCAAATGGCTCCACCAGTACCTTTTGTGAATTTTCATTCTCTCATCTAAACTAGTAATGCCCATTTACAACAATAGCAATATGTAGCACAATAATTTTAGTCAATGATGTTGGTTTCACAAAATATTAGTAATTTTGTCTTGCCAAATACTTGGACTTGCTTAAAAAATTACATGACGTGTGCTGAAAACATGCAAGACATTTACTTCCAGCATGATGACACTACACAACATTATGAAGTCCGCCATTATGAGGTGTTTGACAAAAGAGTAGTTGATCGACAGGAATTTATTGACATGCCTCCATATTTGCAGAAGGACTATTGTGATGAATTCTATTGTCTGGAGTGTTACCAAGGACTCTTTATTTTAGAAAACCGTGTGCTATTTATAAACTGAACGATTACATTTACAACGCATCCTTTGATTAGAACAATGGTACAGAATTTTGACGTAGAGTGTGTAATAGTGTTCCCAAAAGACTTCAAAAATGTATTAATGAAGATGGGAATTTCATTCCCAAAAAAAAGATGCCCATTCCAGCTATTGCCAGGTCCGGGGGTGTTCACCAAGCTTCTCCATCTTGTTCTATTCATTTCTAAACATTTTTCCTCCCCTATTCCTTGTCAGTCGTATTTTTGTCCCTCCATGCTCTTCTTAACTTCATCCTTTCATCTTTTTCTTGGTCGTCCTCTTGATCTGGTTCCTTCCACCCTTCTTTCTAGGTTTCCTCCCCCATTCTGTTCACATGGCCATACCTAATGTCATTTTCTCTACCCTCTCCCTCATACATTCCATATTTAGCTCCGCTCTAATCTTGGTATTCTTTATTCTATTTCTCCTTGTCTTACCCTTTATTGCTCTTAAGAACTTCATCTCCCCTACGCTGTAACCTACTCCAATTCGTCTCATTCATCCCCCACGTTTTTGCTCTATACAGCTCTGTTGGTGCATAATATAATGTACGAGGGGGTACCCAAAAGTATCCGGAATAGCTCTGCTGTGGGCGGAGCTTGTGCAGTACAAATTCCCGCCACTAGGCTGCTTGTAGCGCTACTCATTGCCAGTTCAATGCCATTTTGTTCGTTGATCTAGCTTGTTCTGTTCTCGTGCAGTGATTGTTCTCGCTAGTGCTGTTTTGTGCTCGTGTCGTTTTTCATGATGGCAAGTTTTAATGAACAACGTGCGGCTGTGAAATTTTGCTTCTTGCTCGGTAAAAACGCCGCGGAAACAGTTGTAATGTTGAACACAACTTACAAAGACGACGCTATTGGAAAAACCCAAGTGTACGAGTGGTTTTTGCGCTTTAAAAATGGCGACATGTCGATTGAGAACAAACCTCGTTCTGGACGACCGTCGACTTCCCGAACAGACGAAAATGTTGTGAAAGTGAAAGAAATTGTACGAACAGACCGACGAAAGACCATTGACCAAATATCACAGGTTAGTGGGTTATCTTGGAGCTCAGTCCAACGCATTTTAACAGAAGACTTGACAATGAAAAGAGTCGCTGCCAAGTTTGTGCCTCGGGTTCTGACAGACACTCAAAAGGAACGTCGAATTGAAACGTGTAGTGATTTGAAACAACAGCTTGAAACTGATCCAGATTTCATGTCAAAGATCATTACGGGTGACGAGTCTTGGTGCTATGGGTACGACCCAGAAACCAAACAACAATCCAGTCAATGGAAGACTTCATTATCACCCCGACCAAAAAAAAGTCAAGTCAGATCGAACATCAAAACAATGCTGATTTGTTTTTTCGATGTGAGGGGAATTGTCCATTCAGAGTTCGTTCCACCAGGCCAGACGGTAAATCAAGCTTTTTATCTTGAAGTGTTAAGAAGACTACGAAACAGCATTCGTCGTAAAAGACCTAATTTGTGGCAGTCAGGGGACTGGTTTTTCCACCACAACGCGCCTGCACACACGGCAATCTCGGTTACCCAGTTTTTGGCGAAAAACGGCATGGTTTTGCTACCACACGCACCGTACTCACCCGATCTGGCTCCGTGTGATTTTTTCTTGTTCCCACGCATGAAAAGGGGCATGAAAGGTCTCCGATTTAACAACGTTGATGATGTCAAGAAAAAAACGACGTATGAGCTGGCAGCCATCACTGAAGAGGAGTACAAAAAATGTTTTTGAACAGTGGAAGCACCGGTGGGACAAATGTATTAGTTGTAATGGAGAGTATTTTGAAGGGGATAAGGTTCTTTTGTAAAAAAATTAAAAATAAATAGTTATAAAAAATAATTCCGGTTTCTTTTGGGTACCCCCTCGTATTATGTTATATAATATACATTACCCATAACGAACAGGTGGAGTGTTAAATTAATTGCACTCGATCTGTTAGTTCAAGGGCTACAAAAAATAGTTCTGTTTCTTATCACATAGTCAGCCTATTATATGACTGAATTATTTTAGAACAGAAGAGATAGAGGTGTAAAAGACACTAGTCAGAGTTATCTCATCTGAGAGTGATGAATTTCACTTTACAGCCAGACCCTGTGGTGAACAAAGTGAAGGTGTCATTTGCAGGGTGGAAAGTGGGTGCATTTCGGAGGGTTTGGCATGCTGATAAGCATACTCTTTCAACTCGGTGAGGAAGGCAATAGTAAACCCCCTCACTCCTCGTTTTAACTTTGTAAAACCTCTAGAAGTTTAAACCAGCCTTTCGGCTGTTAACCTAAACAACAACAATGTTATATAATAACGATAATACTTACAATCGTAAGTATTGTCAGTAATAAATATATAATACGGCATTTTTTTTAAAAAGTGTGTAAGTGACTTTTGGACCACCCTGTATATATATTTTTATTTTAATCTGCCATTGTAACTTTTGGTAATTAGTATTTGAGGATTTTAATAATAATTTGAAAATTGAACAAAATAAAATGTTTGTTGAAACAATAGTCGATATAAAAAAGCGCAAAAAATGAAATCAATCAATGTAACGGTTCATTAAATTTTTACTTTGACACTATTGAGAAATTTTTACACAGTTAGAAATCTAGTTAGTAATTATTAATCAATATGTCATTGGATTTACCCAATGAAAGTAAAAGAAAAGAAAATACATTAAATTACATCTAGGATCTGATAATCTTGCGGTTTTTTCATTTCATTTATTTAATTATGTAATGTAGTATTTTATATTATTTTCAATGTATTATGTTTAAGGAAATCTGATAATATAATGAATGAAACAGTATCTTGTTTTATCAAATTATTGATAACAAAATTACTGACAGGAAATTATTGATTTACATGATTTTTTTTGCTTAGTGTTACATAACAAATAATAGTGTAAAGTGACTAGAGTCAGTTACTTTAAGTTGTATTAATATGTTTGCTTCACCTAAAAGGTTTGTTATATTAGTTTCTTGTTATTTTATTTTTGAAATTAAATTTATAAACAGATTAATTTACATAAATTATCTATTTTAAATATAAATCTATTGTTAATATTAATTTGATTTGCTTAGGAATTAATTAACAATGGTGTATTGGTGTCAATATCATCATCATCATCACCCAAACACGGATAGGCCTAAAGCCTGTTCCGGCACCCATCTTCGTAGCGGTCTGCCTCTATCACGTCTACCCCGTGGGGCATAACTTAATATTTGGACTGGTAGTCTTTCCTCTCGCATTCTATTCACATGTTCACACCACCTGGAATTGTAGCGCGCAATGCCGTCTAATAGTGGTTGGACCTGTAATTCTGCTCTAATACTTTCATTACGTTTCATGTCCAGTCTGTTATAGCCTGCCGTCGCCCTTAAAAACTTCATTTCTGCACTTTGTATTAGAGTTCTCTCTCGTTGCGTCATGGTCCAACTTTCACTGCCATACAGCAAAACCGGGACTGCCATAGTTTTGTACAGTTTAATTCTTGTACCCTTTCTTGTCTTATTTTTCAAAGTTCGATGTATTGTCCCGCAAATTGTTCTAAACTTATTTAGTTTATTCATAACATCGTCATCTTTTAAAAAGCTTACGTCACATCCTAAATATTTAAAATGCGAGACTTGTTCTAAAACTTTATCATTTATAATGATTTTCGTTCTGACTGGATACTTGCCCTTAAAGGCCATAGTCTTTGACTTAGCGGCAGATAGCTTCACTCCATAACCCTCACAGATCTTTTGTAGTTCAAACACAGCTTTCTGCAAATCATTTTTAGTTTCCATGATAATTACCTGATCATCCGCATATAGCAAACAGCTTAAATCATAATCGGCGATTTGTACACCAGCATTTATGCTCTCCTTCCACTTGTTCAGAATCCAATCTATATATATATTAAAAAGCGTCGGAGACAAACTGCAACCCTGTCTCACCCCCTTATTTGTATCAATCGCTGATGTCAGTCTATTTCCAACCTGTATATGGACAGCTGTATCTTCATACAAACTCTGTACAACTGATATCAGATGTGGGGGATATCCTTGCACATACATTATCTCCCAGAGCTGCTCTCTATTAACACTATCAAAGGCCTTTTCAAAGTCAATGAACGCTAGATGGGTTTCTAGATTAAACTCCCTTCTTCTTTGTATCATCAATTTAAGAATAAATACAGCGTCCGTACACGACCTCCCCTTTCTGAAGCCCATCTGCTCCTCATTTATCAAACAGTCTGCCAATACTTTTAAACGTTCATTGATCACGGATGCATACAGCTTATAGCCTGTGTTTAACAGTGTTATACCTCTATAATTGGCACATAGATTTCTATCATTTTTTTTAAACAAGTTAATTATTTTTGCTGAATTCCAGTCTTTCGGTACTTTATGGCTTCTCCAGCACATATTGTATAGATGTAGCAGACGAAGGCCTAAAAAGAGGCCACCATATTTTAGGAGTTCCATCCTCAAACCATCCAAACCACATGCTTTCCTATTCTTCCCATGCTGTAGAGCTGTGGTAAGTTCTTCCATTGAGATCAGATCTGGGTTACAGTTATCACAAAGCATCTTCACTAAACCACTATTAGTTCTTAAGACGTCACGCCATAATTCACTATAATGGTCGACCCAATCCTTCTCTGATATCACCTCTAACCGTACTGTCTCTTTGACATCTGCATTTAATATAATAATCTGCATGTCAATATAATATAGAATATTTAAGATTTATTTTTTGTGAAATAATCATTTAAAATTATTGACTCATTTTTACTGTCACCGGATGGTGACATTAAGTGGCGAGTTGAAACCTTTACATTTTGGTGGCCCTGAGAAGGGCTGTTTAAGCGGTGGTCATATTGATAGGAAGTGTCGATCGTAGTCGTTGTGGTGGTCGAGGAGCTGGGCGACTCGGCGTGTCATTGTCCAGCGGAGACATCATCTTCTTTCCTCGCAGTAGTGCGTTGATGGCTGCTTCGTCGGGTCCGGTGGGTGTAAGGCTCGGTTGAGGGACTGCTGTGGGCATTGCTCGCATCAGCGGGCGATGACGGTCCGATCGACGGCTTATGGTGATGGGTCAGCAAGCGGAAGCATCATCTTCTCTCTTGCTAGTTTGTCGATGAGCCTTCGTTGGAGTCCTGTAGCTGTGTGCCGATGGTGGATGTCTTGTCTGCTGTCTGGATCGGAATTGAATCTCTTGGCTCAGTGTAGCACTCTTTATATAGTTGTCGAGAGGGCGGTTATTGGCTCGGCCTTGATGGCAAAGGCCTCTGTCGGTACGCACACAAGCCTACCGCCCCTCTCGAAACTATTGGCGGCTCCCTCTGTCGCTATGTCGGAAGCTTTGTAGCCGTCAGCACAGTACATAATCAAAAAGGATGGCGGTGAAATTATTTTCTTTTGCTTATATGAATTATAGGAAGGAAAGTATTGTTTTCATGTCGATTTTCCGAAATCGAGTTTTCACTGGATTTACATGTTTTCAGACCCCCTGAATCCAATAAACATATTTTTTAGCGATTGGTCTGTGTGTGAACAAAATATCTCAAGAACGGAACATCGCACAAAGTTGAAACTTGAAACTTAGAAGTTAAATAACACTAGATGAGCCGAAACGAACTGGAAGTAGTAGTTATTCATGTAATTGTTCACTTTTTTCCGATTTTCTCAAAAATCACATGGGGTAATTGCCATGTCTGCTGAAATTCTTGGGGAGGCTGTGCTCTTGTAGAAAAATAATGGTTTTTTTAAGACTGCGGCCTTATATGCATTTTAGAACAAAAGTGTGCATAATCAAAGTTGTAGACAATTTAAAAACTACAACTTTTATTTCAAACATATCTTTCAGTAATGCTTTGTTTAGCAGTAATTAGTAATTTTCTGTTTTCTTCATGAAAATCTGTAAAAAATGGATTTTCAAGATTTTAGCCTTAGTATGCATTTTATGACAAAAGTGTATTTATCAAATTTATAGGAAATTAAAAGATCTACAACTTTTGTGTTAAGCATTTTTCTCTAGAGCCTAGTTTAGCATCTAAGAGTGATTTTCCGTATTTTTAAGCCAAATTAAGGTTAGTTTTTTTGTTTATTTCTTATGTTTTATTACTAATGTTAGGTATATTGTTCATTATTTGCATTAGCAAGAGAAAGTCGTGTGAGTGTTTCACAACAGATTTTTAGTCCGATTTTTTTTAGTCCAACTGTTTTGCAATTACTGCTAATGCAGGCAGTAAGAAGGATGATAGACGAAGATAAATGATGAGAAATGCCAGACCCGATTGGGAATCGAATGGAACTCGGGACCGCAGCATAGAAGCCAGTTGCGCAAACCTCTATGCAATACTGTATGCCATATCGTGCTAGTTATAACCATAAGCTCATGCTGCGCCGCTGCACAATTTACTAGTAAATAAATACTGTAAAATTTTAATACAACTTTTAGAAATTATGATCTATAAATTATTTAAATTCATGTTAGTTTACCAATTCACATTTCAATTTTACAGGTATGCCATCCCAAATCTGATTAATTTTCAAGATAGTGTTTTTTTTTTCATTTAAAGAAAACTGTTATTAAGAGATACATGTGTCATTTTGAAACTGATTAAATGTTTGTCATGAAAAACGATTAGTATTTAAACATTGTTTGCAATCTAATTATAACTCTGATTACTGCAGTGTAAATGCCATATATGGTTTTTGTTTGTTGTGTTTTTATGTTTATACTAAATAATTACACATATTTTCATTTCAAGGTTTTCTAAGCTGCGATTTAATTACTGTATGAATGTAATAGTAATAGTAAATAGTAATTTTGTTCGTTCTTAAAGTTTATTGGTTAAATTAATTAATGACCGCGTTTCTTTAGTATAACTTATAAAACGAATTAATTGTTAATAAAACACTGTATGTATATTGGTTTCTAATCAGTAAAATAAATTAATCATAATGAAAACTAGTATGAAACATTCACATGATTTTCTCTTGCCATTTTAAATAATGAAATTATAACCTGTGTTTAATCATTAGTAATTAATGTAAAATAAAAAATACAACGTAATTTTAATCATGAGTGAATGACGCTAAATTAAACTGTAGAAAAAAGTGCTTGAAATAAAATTTTTAGGTATTTTTCTTCCTATAACTTTGAATATTACACTTTTCTCCTTAAAATGCATAAATTTAGGCTGGAATCTTAAAGAAACCTTTTTTACTACGAGAGCACAGCCCCTTAAGAATTTCAGCAGATATGGATCTTATCCTATCTTCTAGAGAATTAAAAAAGTAGTTAATGAAGCAATTTTTTTTAAATTGTAGGAGCTGTTTTTTGAGAAAATTGCACGAATAAACTACTTCTTCTGGCTGACTGATTTTGATGAAAATTTTAGTGTCTAGTCCCGTAACGGTACCTAACTTAAGTTTCAATTTTGTACGCTATTCCGTTCTTGAGATATTTTGTTCTCACACACAGACACACACACACACACACACACACACACACACACACACACACACACACACACACACACACACACACACACACACACACACAGACCGATCACTAAAAAATGATTTTTGGATTCACAGGGTCTGAAAACGTGTATATCTAGTGAAAACTTGATTTTGAAAACTGAACATGAAAACAATATTTTCCTTCCCTACATGTTCTTATCGGGCAAGAGAAAGTAAAATATATGTTTAAATATATATTTTATATTCTCTGATGATCGTCGATCCACCAAAGCATATAAATAATGGAAAATAAAACCATGGAAAAAAAGAAAAACTAATAACAGCTGTTAGGTTAGTGAAAATTTAGAAGGATTAATTATGGGTTGCAAGATGCATTATAAAGATTTATTTGTGAAAGACAATGTTTTTTGGCTAAACAATATTCTTGTCGATACTTAACATAGCTAATATTGTATTGTTAAACGTACAAATTGTATAAATTATAATAATAAGACCTTCATTAATTTTTATTTTGTAATGTTTATTTTTTTTTTTTTTTAGCACAAGAGATGCAACATATAATGAGGATGAAGGATCATTACGCATGTACCTGCGTGGACGACCGATCGTTCTTTATGCACCAACTGCGCTTACTGAAACTTATGAAATAACTAAAGTCGCAACTGCTCCTCAACAAAAATTAAAACTTGATTGGGTGTATCCTTTACTAAGTCATTAAGTAATTTATGTTAGTTTATTTTTTGTGTCGTTAGATCATTTAACTGTGGTGAATGAAGTGAAGGTGTCATTTGCAGGGTAAAAAGTGGGTGTTTTTCAGAGGGCCTGGCATGCTGATAAGCATACTCTTTCAACTCAGTGAGGAAGGCGCTTGTAAGGCACCTCACTCCTCGTTTTTACTTAGTAAAACCTCTAGAGGTTCAAACCAGCCTTTCAGCTGTTGACCTAAACAACAGATCATTTAACTCTGAATGGTTGTGAAAGTTTTTTAAAGTTCACAATTTTAGCGTAACTTTGAGTTTTTTACAATTCATATTCTGTTCTGCTTTTGCTTTACATAAAAACTCTTAAAGTTTGTAATCTGTATTTAATATGATCCAACATGTTTTACCTACTCAATTGTTATATTTGTATGGTCATTTTTGGCTTCCTCAAATCGTGATAAGAAATTTTAAAAATTTCCGTGGGTGTTGACTGACAGCTGAAGTTGTTTTAAGATTATATTCAATGGGTATTGCTTAAGTAAACTTGGTCTAAAATATTCATTAATAAGTGGTAAATTAATATTGAACATGTTGGAAAAGTATGAATGAAAGTGACTGGAAAAATTTCCCATCATTACTGTTGAAATATGGGAACCATGAAAACTGCTGCAAACTTTTCATTGTTGATATACAAGTAGATTTAGATACTGTATTATTAAAACCTGTAAATTTTAATTTTATACAGTTTCTACATGGGAATTAGGGGAAAGAAGAGTGTAGAAAGGATAGGTTGTTATTTTAATGGAAGGGTACCATTCAACTTGCCATACACAAACAAAAGGCAAATTAACTTTAGTGAGGCAGATTGTAGAAGGGAGATGGGTAAAGGTGAGGGGAGAGGAATATGCTTTCGTAATGTCTTTCTCCCAAAGTTATTTTTTACAAAAATGCTATTTGTGCAGTATTTAAAAATCAGCCCATAACAGGCTGGTGGAGTGTTAAATTATTTGCACTTGATCTGGTAGTTCCAGGGCTACAAAAATAGTTCAGTTTCTTGTCACATGGTCAGTCAGTAATATGACCAAATCATTTAAGAACAGAAGAGGTTGTTGTTGTTGTTGTTTAGGTCATCAGCCAAAAGGCTGGTTTGAACCTGTAGAGGTTTTACTAAGTAAATCGAGGAGTGAGGTGGTTTACCCTTGCCTTCCTTACTGAGTGGAAAAGTTCACTTATCAGCATGCCAGGCCCTCTGAAAAGCATATATTTTCCACTCTGCAAATGACACTTTCACTTCATTCACCTCAGGGTAACAGAAGAGGTAGAGATGTAAAAGACAATAGTCAGTTATCTCCTCTGATAATAATAAATTTCGTTATGCAGCCAGACCCTGTAGTGAATGAAGTGAAGTTACAAATTATTCATTTGCAGGGTGAAAAGTAGATGCTTTTCAGAGGGCCTGGCATGCTGATAAGTATACTTTTCCGCCCAGTGAGGAAGGCAAAGGTAAACCACCACACTCTTCGTTTTAATTAGTAAATCCTCTAAAGGTACAAACCAGCCTTTCAGCTGATGACCTAAATAACAACAATATTTAAAAAATGCTGTTACAAGTAAATTCAGTCTATAAAATACAAGTGTTTTAAACCATAAAGATCACCAAGTGCAGAATACGTATTGCATTGTACTACCAATTATTGTGGTGTTGAATCTTTACATACTATCCCTTATTCATTAGTGGCACATTGACTACCACCAAGATATGTTGTATCGTTAATACATACGTTGCACTAAGTTGTAATTTATATATTAAAACTTTCTGAAATTATTTTGTTAATTTAAGCCATCAATTTTAACTTCCATCTGTAACTATTAACCCTTCCTGAGCTAATTAAAATAACTATGAATTTCTCACAGCATGCATGGTTTTTTCATAAATATTTTTTTTAAATTTTAGCAATATTTATTTTTTTATTTATAACATTTAAAAATCTGGTGTGAAACACTCACACAACTTTCTCTTGCCAATGCAAATAATTAATAATAAACCTAACATTATTAATAAAATATTAGAAATAAACAAAAACTAACCTCAAAAACATAACCTTATTTTAATCATGAGTGAATGACGCAAAATGACAATCGAACTCAGTTTGGCTTAAAAATACGGAAAATCACGCTTTCACGCTAAACTAGGCTCTGTAGAGAAAAATGCTCTAAACAAAAGTTGTAGATCTTTTAATTTTCTATAAATTTAATTATATACACTTTTGTCGTAAAATGCATACTAAGACCGATATGTTAAAAAAATCGATTTTCTCACGTTTTCGTGAGAAAAAAAACAGAAAATCGCAAATTACCGCTAAACTAAGCGTTATACAAAAAAATGTTTGAAATAAAAGTTGTAGAATTTTACATTCTCTACAACTTTTATTATATAACGTTTTGCGCTAAAATGCATATTAAAGCCGCAATCTTAAAAAGAAAATGTTTTTACGTAAAAACAGCCTCAAGCAGAATTTCAGCAAACATGGCGCCTACCCTATATTGTAGAGAATAAAAAATTTAGTAAACCAGGCGATTTTAAAAAAAATCGTAGGACTAGTTTTTGAGAAAATCGCAAAAAAGTGAAAAATTATACGAATAAACTACTACTTCCGGTTGACCGATTTTGATGAAAATGTTCGTGTCGGGTCCGGTAGTGATATGTAACTTAAGTTTCAAGTTTCAAGTTCGTACGATGTTCCGTTCTTGAGATATTCTGTTCACATACACACACACACACACACACACAGACCAATCGCTAAAAACAAGTTTTTTGGGTTCAGGGGGTCTGAAAACGTATAGATCCGGTGAAAACTCGATTTCGAAAAATCAACATGAAAACAATACTTTCCTTCCTATATATATTCATATAGGCAAGAGAAAGTAAAAAATTGAATTAATTTAAAAAATTCGGGAATCGAACCTTGGATATTTGGTGTGGCGGTCAGTTATCTCACTGATTGTGCCGCCAAGGTAGTTTTACTATGTATTTATCTCATATATGGGTGTTAAAATTTGAGTTTTTCATAAAATTAAAACTTATAGAAAAAATTATCAAACGTAAACATACACAAGACTTTAGGTTAGATGGCTTGTCAGCTGGTAAAGGCACGAAATTATTATGTTGTATTGCAGGAACGCCAACTGTTGTAATAAATGAAATATGGCCTGTAATGGCATTTTAATGAAGTAACTATTAATATGATGTATTCGTATGGGATCTCTCGTATATTAATCATTTGCCGCTTAGTGGAATAGCAGCCTCTCGGATTTATCCATCTGCTGCTCAGCGCAGTTGATCGGCCTCTTTGATATAGCCATTTGCAGCTTGCGAATGGTTAACCTGCATTTTTTTTTACCCTTATGCAAAAAGAGGGGTGTTATAAGTTTAACATGTTTATCTGTGTGTGGTATCGTAGCTCCTAAACGGATTAACCAATTTTAATTTAGTTTGTTTTATTTGAAAGATGACTTGATCGAAAGTGTTCTATTTAACTGCATTTCTATTCTTTTTTTGTTATCTTTTTTACAGTTTTTAGTGATGTGATTCATTTGGTGTATCTTTAAGCTTTTTGTTTTGTTGAAATTTTCCTTGACCAAGTTTATTTAGTTATGGTTACCGGGGTCGAGATTGCCGTTCAAATTTGTACCTGTTGCCTACTGGTGAAATTGTTTACTTTGTTGCTGCCGTCGTCGTTTTGTATAATGTTGAAGAACAAAGTCAGAGGCATTATTTAGGCCATACTGATGATGTTAAATGGTAAGTGAAACTATAATAATACTTTTAATGTTATTTAACATATAATTATTGTCTTAAGTATTTTCAACTTCATCTTTATGATACTGTAGGCCTATTATGAAAACATAAAAATGAAATTCCATCTTCAGTTATAAGAAAATTTATTCGTTTTACATCAATAATGCTTAGTTGTTAAAACAAAACCAAACTGCTTGAGTTTAGAAGAAAACTCTACAGAATTCCAATATACGAGAATTTATTGTACTTTTGTAACAGTATGAAAATTATTTGCTCAAAATTCTTTAATGAGTTCTTATCTCAATTAAAATTGGATTAAAAAATTTTTATGAAAAACTGAGAGCTTCTTGATCAAAAGAAATTATTAAATTTCACAAAAACTAAAGGTGTAAAAAAATTACTGAAATTTTAATATTTAAGAGAAATACCAATAATTATACTAGAAAAATTCAGTAAATACTTAAAGAAAATGGAAATTTCATAAAATTTTACGAAATATTTATAATAAAAAAACTATCTAAAAATTTGAAATAAAGACGTAAAACTGTCGTCCTCTCTGAAAAATTTTATGATGCAGAATGTTTACAAACATTGCCAAAAGAAGATAATAAAAGTAGAAAAGAAAATTTAAAAAAAATTGTATAAATTAAGAAATTTGTTGTTTAGGTCAACAGCCGAAAGGCTGGATTGAACCTCTAGAGGTTTTATTAAGTAAAAACGAGGAGTGAGATGATGTATTTCAGCCTTCCTCACTGAGTTGAAAGAGTACGCTTATCATCATGCCAGGCCCTCCGAAAAGCACTCACTTTCCACCCTGCAAATGTCACCTTCACTTCATTTACCACAGGGTCTGGCTGTATAGTAAAATTCATTACTCTCAGAGGAGATAACTCAGACTAGTGTCTTTTACACCTCTACCTCTTCTGTTTTTAAATAATTCAGTCATATAATTGGCTGACTATATGATAAGAAACAGAACAGTTTTTTGTAGCCCTGGAACCAACAGATCGAGTGCAATTAATTTAACAATTTAACGCTCCACTTGCCTGTTATGCCCAAAAAGGGCAGGTGGAGTGTTATTTTAATTGCACTCTATCTGTTTGGTCCAGGGCTAAAAAAATAGTTCTGTTTCTTATCACATAGTCAGCCTTTTATATGACTGAACTATTTAAGAACAGCAGAGGTAGAGGTGTAAAAGACACTAGTCAGAGTTATATCCTCTGAGAGTAATGAATTTCACTATGCAGCCAGACCCTGTGGTGAATGAAGTGAAGGTGTCATTTACAGGGTGGAAAGTGAGTGCTTTTCAGAGGGCCTGGCATGATGATAAGCATACTCATTCAACTCAGTGAGGAAGGCAATGGTAAACCACCTTATTCCTCGTTTTTACTTAGTAAAACCTCTAGAGGTTCAAACCAGCCTTTCGGCTGTTGACCTAAACTACAACTTGCCCGTTATGGGCATAAGAATGGATTATAAATAAATAAGAAATTTATAAAAAATTTTGAAAAATTCGAAGTGTGAACAAAAAAGGTCATAAAAGCAAAAGAATTAAAAGAAGCAATTAATAATTTTGTGTGGTCATTACTTACAGAAAATGTTATTAGTAATTTTTATATTATTTTTGGTTTTAATGGTTAGCAAATGAAGTTAATGTAAACATGATATCATAATAAAGTAAATAATTTATTTACTACAAGAGACAGTTTGTAGGTGGGTACGTTTCCTGATGGGTGGTACTCGTGCTGTCTAAATTATCCTTATGCCTGAACTATGTACACAGAGAATAAATACTCTTCGTTCACTGTAGTAGGTGTGTTTGTTTTGCTAAAAATAAATTGATTTACTCAACTTAGTAAGCACTACACTTAGGCCAATTTAAAATTCATATTGAATAAAAATAATAGTAGAATAATTCTTTTTCAATTATTATTGTTTGTTCTCTTATGACAGTTTACTAAATTTATGACTAATTTGCATTTGTAATTGTTCTCCTCCTCTGGTGTCTTTCCCCTCATCCTCCTGTTTCTTCTTGTACTTTTGTTCTCTTACCTATCCTACAGACATAAACCCTTAAATAAAAAGGATTTAAATTGTATGTGGAAATAGGAACAAACTCTTCCTTCTCCCCTTTCCCTCCTTGTCCTTCTCCTGCTCTTCCTTCTTCTCCTGTCCTCCTACCTGTGCCTCAGAGACTTAAACCCTTAATTAAAAACACTCACATGACTCTTCAATGTAAATAAAGAAACGTATAACCTATGTTTAATCATTAGTAAACAATTTAAAATGAAAAAACATAACATAATTTTAATTTTGTGCGAATGATGCTAAATGAAAATCTACCTATGTTGAACGTTTTTGAGGAAATACCGAAAATCACCCATTCATGGTAAACTTAAGGTACATAAAAAATTTTTTTTGAAATATAAGTTATAGGTTTTTTAATTTTCTACTATTGTTTTAATAATATATGCTTTTGCTCTGAAACCCGTAATAAGGTGGCAATCTTTAAAAGTTCATTTTTTATCATGAGAGCATATCTCCGCCATGGATTTCAGCAGATATGTCATTTACCCTATCTTGTTGAGCACTAAAAAATTAAGGAAATGAAGTGATTTTAAACAAAATTGTAAGAGACTTTTCTGATAAAATTTTTAAAAAATTGAAAAATTGCACGAATAAACTACTACTTCCAGTAAATTGATTATGTGAAAATGTTCATGTCGGGTCCCCTTATGGTTTCTAATTTAAGTTGTAAGTTTAATATGATATTCTGTTATTGAGATATTTTGTAGAAACACACACATGCTCTTAGATCAATCAATAAAAACATGTTTTTTTGGGTTTAGAGGACCTGGAAACATATATTTCAAATGAAAACTGTATTTCAAAAAATCATCATGAAAACAATACTTTCTCTATTCCTGTATTTCATGTAGGGATAGAAAAAACAAAAAGATTCAAATTTTATAAGGAAATTAAAACAAATTCATGGTACAGGAACAGCATTGAATAAGTAAGGAATATGGGTTTTGATAGCATTTTGAGTATGCCCATAATGGGCAGCTGGAGTATTAAATTAATTTACACTCGATCTGTTGGTTCCAGGGCTACAAAAAGTAGTTCTGTTTCTTATCACATAGTCAGCCAATTATATGAATGAACTATTTAAGAACAGAAGAGGTAGAGATGTAAATGACACCGTCAAGAGTTATCTCCTCTGAGAGTAATGAATTTCACTATACAGCCAGACCCTGTAGTGAATGATGTGAAGGTATCATTTGAAGGGTGCAAAATGGGTGCTTTTTGGAGGGCCTGGCATGCTGATAACCATACTCTTTCAACTCGGGCAGTAGTAAACCACCTCACTCTTCGTTTTTACTTAGTAAAACCTCTAGAGGTTTAAACCAGCCTTTCGGCTGTTGACCTAAACAACAACAACAACAGCGTTTTGAGGAAGAACCAGTTACAAATAACTCCCTAGCATTATTTTTTGCTTTCAGGCACGGTATATTTTCATACGTTACAAAAATAATCATTTCAACCTTCACCGTCTGCATTAGCAGTAATTGCAGAACAGTCGGACGATAAACCAAAAAAAATATATATATATATTTTGCCTAAATATATTGTTTCTGTTATTTTTTATATCGTCCTTTAATTTTAATCAGTATTTTTTTATTTTGTTACAGTATTACAGTGCATCCAAATAAATTATTAGTTGCATCCGGTCAAACTGCTGGTCATGATACTAGAGAAGGAAGGGTTAGTTTATTTTATTCTTTCTATTTCTATTATTATCAATTTATCTATTACACATTATAAAACGGTGAAGTGCAGTTTTGTAACGATGCATTAAAAAATAAATTTTAGTTGGTCTTCTGGTCAGCTTTTAGGATGAACACTTTATTTTGTTGATAACACTGGTTGGAGTAGACATTGTATGATATCCAGCTGGCTGATATGCATTAACTAGCACCGTTCATCTGGTGAATTTTCATTGTATGTCTGTTCAAAATCACAACAAGAGTAAAAAATCAGTTTAACAAAATTGGTTGGTTGTTTGAAAAAATAAAATGGTTCTGATGGTGAAATACAAGAAAAAACTATCAGCCGCTTCCGTAGCCAAATGGTTTTTCATGTTTTTTCTTTATTGGTCAGCTCGCTGTGAAAAGCTGAGATTTACGGTTCGTTTCCTGGCCTGGAAAACATTTACAAGTTCAAACACCATTGTTCCTTAGCCCAAAGTAGTTACTAATAACCAAAATGTTGATGTGAATTAAAATGAAATAAATAAATATGTATATTTTTTTAGTTGAATATAATAAAACAGTCCTGTATATTTTTTTGTTCTTTTAGAATTTATAAATATTTAATTAGTATTTATTTACAATTTTTAGAGCTCCGTTTTAAATCAACTAAAGTTAAAATAATCCGGTAGTAAGTAAATTCTTTTAATAATGCTTTGAAATATTTTGTGTTCAGTGGTACTAATATTATTTGTTTATTCCATTTCAGCCTCATATTAGAATATGGAATTCAGTAAATCTTAACACTTTAGCTGTAATTGGTGTTGGAGAATTTGAACGTTCTATCAGTTGTTTGTCATTTTCAAAAGCTGTAAGTATCCTAGTTCATTTACATAATAATATATCAATTATTTATGTGTAGGAATGTTTAGACAAAGAAAACAATTAGGAAGAAAGAAAGTAGATAACAATACCTATATTGGGCAAACAAACAACTCATTTTGCCTCAGAAAATTCCAGGTATTTAGTTGATTTTGTGGCATTAGAGATACTAATATAAAAGTTTTTTGAAAAATTTTACAATTTTAAAAAACATTTTAATCTCTAATGTGTGTACGTTGCAATCTGTTCAATCAGGAACACTAATCAACCCTATGACCCAATGAAATGAGACGAGGCTCAATGAGATGTATGACGTGTAAACTAAGTATTGTACAGACTCAGGCTGACCATTCCTTGGAGAGTATGGTTAATTGAACCCTAACCATCAAAGTACATTGGTAACCACTGTCTAGTATTCAAATCCGTATAAAAGTAGCAGCTACCTTTACTAGGATTTGAACTACGGAACCTTTGTCTTAAAAAAATCAGCTGCTGAACAAATGAATCACGGTGACAACTTTACCACTATAGTCGATCTACTGTAAGAGTACTCCACGCGAGGCAAGTGCCTATAGGTTGTAAACAAAAGTTTTGCAGCTGTTGGTGCATATCTACCTCTCCACCTGACAATTATCTTGCATTACATTCCATCATAAAAATATCTACATCCAGCTAAAATAAACATTATCCTTTAAGGGTTTTCAATTATATCGTTCAGATTACTTGTAATTACTGTAGTTTCATAAAGCGACTCCTTAATTAATTGTTTAAACCATTACGTTTAACAAAACAATTGTTTTGTACTTTTTAATGTTTACCGCCGTTATGTTTCAAAAACTCAACACATTCACTATCACGCTTGTTAACTAAACACAGCTTACAAAACTTTTTAACTTCAGTCTACGAAGAAAATCAAAATGAACCAATACAATACCAAAAGATAACTGATGAAACTAAAAATGAGTTAAATACGGGTAAGTGCAATCAGTTGTGTTAAACTAGTCACAGACATTAATTTTAATGATATGAAATAAACAATCTGAAATGATAAACAACGAATAACTGGAATTGTTTACTCTCCTGTTATAATTCAAGCCAAAATCAGCTGTTTAACAGCTGATTTTCGGAGACGAAGGTTCCTGGTTCAAATCCTAGTAAAGGTAGTTACTTTTATACGGATTTGAATGCTAGACAGTGGTTACCGGTGTACTTTGATGGTTGGGGTTCAATTAACCATACTCTCTCAGGAATGGTCGGCCTGAGTCTGTATACAAGACTACACTTCATTTACACGTCATACATATCATCCTCATCTCATTGGGTCATGGGGTTGCTTATTGTTCTAAATTAAACAGATTGCAACGTACACATATTAGGATTAAAAAAAACAAAAACAAAAAATAAATAATTCAAGCGCATTAGTCTTTTATTACTTGTGACCAAAAATAAAACTGTGTTTATAATAAAAACCTACTAATCATAAATAATGTAATAATAGTGAATAATATAATGAAAAATAATAATGTAAGAATAACAATAGTAAAGTTTTAGTTATTAATGGTAAACTAAAGTTTGATTTATGAAACATTTTCTAACAAATGAATTGAACGTGTTTTTATTATATTAAGCTTAGAGCGAATAATTAGTGTTGTATGGAATTTTGTTTTTGATCATGCTGTGCGTATTTTTAATTTTAATTTATTTTTAATATTAATGCGTGGTCACTTGTATTGCTGGTTGCCTACGTCGGAGTACTCTAAGCGTAGACAGAATCTAGACCAGTGGTTTCCAACCTTTTATGGGGCATCGCCCCTTTGTGAAGGATGACTTACACCTATCGTCCCTTCTCTTAGCATCGTATACCTAATTTAATTTGAAGTAATGTGTTGATAAATAATAAAGTATGTTATTCTGTAAAAAAGATTTATTATTGTTCACAACAAATAATCAACCAAAGCAGTTGTGTCCAGAATTCTTCATCTCATGTGTAGGAGCTCAACCATAAAAAATGTCAACAAAGTGTTTAGTTTATTTGTTTGTAAAAACTAAACTATTTGTTTGTAAAAAAACATGTATCCGCGACAGTAAAGATTCTACCCTGTAGTACAGTTTTATTTTTCTGTCTTTAAATACTCATCGCCTCCCTGCGAACCCAAATCGCCCCCAGGTTGGGAACCACTGCTCTAGACTAACTTGGTGCATAGACAGTTTCTTCATGATTAAAAGTATGATTAACTAGTTAAGGTGTAAAAATCTGAGAATCCCTTCTACGGAAAAACTTTGTAGATTTTGTAGTCATTTTTTTGTCTCCGTGGCTGACTGTCAGTTAGTAAGAAGTTGTTAGAAGTTTCACAGATTGGTAAGGTGACCAGCCAACTACTAGCCTAAAGGAAACATCTGTAACCACTTTGCTCAGTGTCACTCCAAGACACCCAAAATATTAGCAAATCTGGCGATGTGATTACAAGAAATAAAAAAAATAAAAAATTTGTTGTTGTGATACATAAATAAGACACATAGATTAAACAGTAACAAAATATTTAATTATATATAAAAAACATCAGATAAACTTGGTGAAAATATCCAATAATAATTATAAATAAATAATTTAAACAATCACCTTAGTGATAACAGATCAACCGTATGTATATATAAAAACCATTGTAATAATATTAAAAAAATTCTAAAGGTGTAACGTTTATGATTTTAACAATTTAACACAAAATTCATCACCATTATTAACAATAATTAGGTATACCTAAAATAATATTCGGTGAAATTAGTAAATACATTAGAATAATAGATTACAGTTAAGGTTACCGTTTAACAATTATTTGTTACTAAAATATTGGTAATTAGGTCTTTAAACAAATTATTTTTTTTAAAAAAAAGGTAAGTTCAAAAATATAAGGTTTTGCATAATAAAAAAAATTTTAAATTTGGAAAAGAAATAATAAATTTACTGATTTGCAGCCAGCAATAGCCTTTTTTAAGTTAATAAAATTGATTAATAAAGTTTTTTAAGTTTAATAATAGATTTTCCTTATAGTTTCAAATTCATATAGCTGCTGCATAAAATAAAGTTCATGTAATTGGCATGTTAAGCTAGGTTAAGCAAAAATTAACAGTTTCAAACGGAAAAATTCATGTTTGTAGAGTTCGAGAAGATTCTGTTCGATGAAAATTGATGACAATAGAAATTCTATATCCCAGTAAATAAAATGAAATTTAAACTCATACCGTGATTTTTCTGGATACTTCCTTAATAATTTGACGAGATTCGACCTCAGGTATTCGGTGATCGAGCTACGGTTTTGATGTAGTTAAGGATCAGATCCCCATTCTTTATCGGAAAATGCCAGTCATCTTACGTTTAATAGGTATCACTTTCGAAACTCAGGCTTCCAGACTTAGCTCCAGCGCATCATTAATCTTAAGAATATCAACATCTCGAACTACGGACCTCGAACTTGGATCTCGAACTTGCACCCTATGTTAACATAATTCGGAAGGAATTAAAATCTAACAAAATTAGAAATATCAACGAAACTGATGGTTTCGTTAACTTCCGAAAGAATTCAGTTCACATTAGAAAATAAAACATTACGTATAAAATACATTACAAAGTAAAACATAGAACATAAGAATATAAAATATTCTACTGGCAACTTTTAATTGAATTATAGATTCATTTAAAGTATTACGAACTAATTAATTTGTTACATGAATATTTAGCAAAATACTACATAGTTTTGAAATTATAATAATTCATAAATTATAATTGGTAACATGCTCGCCTCTCATCATGCGGTCCTGGGTTCGAATCCCACTCAGGCATGGCATATTTTCATACGTTACAAAAAAAAAAATCATTTCATCCTACATCGCATAAAGTTCCACCCCAACGTCGTCGCTAATAACCATTGCTGTTGATGCGACTTTAAATAAATAAAAAAAATAATAATTCACGGTCTATAACAGACCTAAGCAGTTTTACAATAAATATTAAAAATAAAAATGTAGTTACAAAAGCTGGTTACAAGGGCCACGCCCTAGGCTTAATACAAGTAAAAAAAATATTACAGCCGTGTCAGATTTTCCAAAGTTCAATTGCCAGTAAAACACAAAAAAACAGGAGGAACACTTACCGAAAATCGGGTAAAACGCAGCGAACAAAAAAGAATCATAGTAAAATTAAATTATGAACGAAATTTCATACTAATAGATTTACACGACTTTCACCAATCAATCATGGCTGCAAACAGAACGAACCGGCTACATACGTCATCCACTTACCAAGTCACCTAGTACAACAAAAATCCAAAACACTGCAGGAGCCTGCAGTGAATATCAATAGAAGCGGTAAAGATAGATAAGTATGAAAATACAGATTGTAACCTATAGAAATATAGACGTTACACATCATTGGGTGTCACTCTTCAAATTCGACAGCTCAAGCCACAAAGCCTGCAAAAAAACAACAGTCAAACTTTGTGGTTGTTTTATAAAAGCAGTCCCTGATATCAATAAACATTTATGGATGCCGCTGTGGCCCAGTGGTTCATGTGCTACACTGCAAAGCAGAGGTTCCGGGTTCAATTCCCAGCCAGGGTCTGGAAAATTTTTACAAGTTCAAACCCACCATTCCTTAACCCAAAGTGGTTACGTTAATGATCCAGATGTTGATGCGACATGAAATAAATAAATTAAAAAAAATAAAATAAACATTTATAAAATTATAAATTGTTTTTTTAGCTGTCAAGACCTATCCTAGTGATATTTCAGTAGATTTCCTGTTACTTTTCAAAAATTTTATTGTAAGCTGTTTGAACTATTTTCCTACTTTTCAGTATGAGAAGTAAATTATTAAGGTATCCTTTAATTATGCATATAAATTAAAAAGGTGTTTTTAATTATTTATTTGTTGTTATTTTTAATGGATATGGGTCTATCCATAAATTATTATATAAAAAGAGAAAGATAAGCTTCATATTAAATTTTTGCTTTTCAGGATGGCGGCTCATTGTTGTGTGCTGTAGATGAAGCTAATGATCATAATATTTCAATTTGGGATTGGCAAAAGGGTGACAAAGGGCATAAAATTACTGAAACAAAGGTAAATTTATTATTTATATAAATTTTATTAATTTTTTATCATAAAATTAGTTATTTAATTCAGAGTAAGTTTTAACTAATAAAATAATAATTTAATAACGTAGTTGTTAAATTGTAGTATTAGATGAAATATAAATACTGTAATGTTGATGCAATATAAATAAATTTATAAAAAGAGTATTAAAACCAAAAAAATTCTGTTTAAAAATCACTTCTCAAATTAAATTTTTCAGAGTTGTAAATTATTAATTTTTTTTGTATCTTTTCTATTTTCTTTTATTAGTGCTCACAAATGAACTATTAAAAACTAACTAAACATTTTTTGTGATAAATTATAATTTTATCATTTATTGTATTTTATAAAATAGTTATGGTTGTCCAAGCATGAATGTTGTTTATTTATAGAGTTGTTTATTCAATCGATTGTACCTTAGAAACAACAAACATTGTCAAAACAATATGACAGTGTTAGAAATTAACATTTGGTAAATAAAATGTTGACAGTTTATTTATTAAGAAACAATCAATATAATTCATTCAAGCGTTGTATATTACAGAAATTATTTTTTTACCTCTGAATTAAATAAATTTATTTAAAAATGATTATAGGAGTTATTTGAGAATGGAGTACATTTTGCAATTTTTATAACACTCTTTGATTTTGTAAGTGTTTAACTGATGAAGGTTTATTGTATTTTATGTTGTTTTTTATTGCTTGCAAAATAGCACAATTAATATAATTCACAGCCGCCTCCATGGCTCAGTGGTTAGTATGCTATGCTGCAAAGCGGAGGTCCTGAGTTTGAATGCTGGTCAGGTTGGAACGTTTTTAAAAGTTTAAACCCATCATTCCTTAACTCAAAGTAGTCGCTAATAACCAACATGTTGATGCAACTTAAAATAAACTAAAAAAAATTTATTCATTCAGAATGATAACTAAATTTTCTTTCTCTTTTTTTCCGATTCTTGCTAAAAGTTCTTTCATTCGTTTAGAATACACATATTTTTTTCTCCTTTTTTGTTGGGAAATAACTAAATTTTGAAATCTTCTTCTAAGTGCCGGCCCGTGGTGTAGTGGTCAGCGCAACTGGCTACTATGCCGGGGTCCCGGGTTCGATTCCCGGTCAGGTCTGGTATTTTTTCATCTGTAAATCACCACATATCATTACCTACGCTCAAGCCCAAGGCTTATGTAGGCATCATCACTTGGTAAAAAAAAAAAAAAAAAAAAAAAAAAAAAAAAAAAAAAAAAAGTACAGTTTGACCTAAACAATGTTCATCCTTCATTTGATATGATAGACATTGTTCATCCGAGTGGATTGCCTGTTACTTTGCATGAACTGTTAAATTTTAACTTCTCACATCATTTCTATAATTAATACTGTATTCGTATTGTAAATTTAACAGTGGAAAAATTGTAGAAAATTACTAGAGAACATTGAGATATTAGAACAGGAGAATGTAATCGAATTCATCAAGTCTCAACAAATATGGTAGCTCGGTCACTTGGCGCAAATGGAAGAACAGCGCCATAGTAGATTTTGAAGGCTTAGATTTACGGTACCAAAAGATGGATCCTTATAGAATTAGATGGTTTGGTTATGTTTTTGAGGACCTCAGAAATATGGGAATCGAGAGGATACATGGTGATGGTGAGGTTGTTACAGGTTAAGCTTACATCGAGCAGTAGTGGTGGAGTAAGAAAAAGAATATTTTGTGTTTTTTAACCCTTGCTAACCTGGAAGCCAGAAATCACGCATGTGTCATCACCTTTCTTTAAACTCAATTTTCTCCGCAACTATTCATTATTTTGCAACGGGTTTAGTTTTATTGGATAGAGAATTTTCTCCTCTTTCATTTGATGTATCTTGCATATTTGTACAATGAAAATTGACGACGTGGTGTTACACAAAAGAAAGAGATTTTTTTGACAAGCCAGTACTAAAATTTGAGCGTTTTTCTCCATATCTTTTCAACAAAAAAGGTATTTGAAAATGACATCATCAGTTAGCTTTAAATCTTATGATCAAAATCAGTAAATTAGAAGTGCTGGCTACAAATTTTATGACTAAAACTAAACAAAGAAGGTTAACACTACCTGTCTCGCCTATCCCTCAGTTAAACCTTACAATTAGCGCCAAAATAACCAATAAAATATTTTGATTTATGCAATCATGTTTAGAAAAGGATAATACACAGAACAACATTCGGAAAAGAGATAGAACCTTTCATAGAAGAGGAGTAAATAAAAATTGAAAAGAGACATTATTTTGAGGCAATTTTTTTCATCCAGCTGTTAATTTGTTGAACAAAAGTGTAATATCCTTTGAATGCATCTATCAATTTGCAATATCTAAACGTTATTATTTTTACAATGAATTGCTTTATTTATGTATGTAGCTAAACATATTTTTTAGTGATTTAGTGACACTTTTTCATACGTAAATTGATTTTCTAAAGGAAAATATTTTATTTTAATTTTCAATTTTTATTCTGGTCGTAAATGAAAACGGAAAAATTTGGTTCAAATGTGGTTCTAATAATGTATTCTTTATAAATAAATAGTAATTTTTTTTTAATTTTTAGAAATGAAACTGAATGAAATAAAAGAGTTTTTATTAGGCGTAAAATGACAGTCCGCGTGATTGTTAAAATTGCAGTTCTTGTCGGGTTAATCAACTACTGTACTGTTAATTTGAATGTATATTTTTCCTGTTAGAAAATTTTTATTTATTTATTTATTTTTTTGTTTTCAGTGTTCTGTTGATACCGTAGTAGCTTCTGAATTCCATCCGTTGGATAGAAATTGTATAGTGACATGTGGTAAAGGACATATTAGTTTCTGGACATTAGACAATGGTGGAACATTATACAAGAGAATGGGTATTTTTGAGAACAGAGATAAACCAAAATATGTTACATGTCTTGCTTTCACTCAAACTGGTGATGTTTTGTCTGGTGATTCAAATGGAAATATCATCATTTGGGGAAGAGGTACGTTTATGTAATAGTATGAATATAAAATTTATTAGAAAAACTCAGTCATTTCAATTTATTATATTTTATTTTGTTTCATTCAATGTTATAATATTATTTATGAGGTTTTACAACTTTCAACTTTTACCGAGTCAAACTTAGTCCCATTTCATAATGGAATAGTCTTTTAATATTTTAACTGGCCAGTAGATGATATCATTAAATGTTATGTTCTCATTTTGACAAATGGTTGGTCGCGTATAAGGGTGTTTTAAATGAAAACTTTAAAAGTGCCATAAGTTTTCTTTTGTAAGAATTAAGAAAAAATCATACATAATATTTTTTTATGTAAGTTCATTGTAATTATTCCAGTGCTTTGGAAGTGCATTAATACCACGTTTAAAGGATTCTTTGGTCATGACTTTAGTTATTCATGCATCGCAGATTTCACGTCTTCATCACTTTTGAAATGCTTGCCTTCCATCAATTATTTAAGTGACTAGAGGCAAGGTCTGGTAAAAAAGTGGGTGTTTAACTCTTGAGCGCCAGGAACCGCATATTCGAGGTCTGGGTAGTTGCGAGCTTTGAGCGGCCGTATTTATAAAGCTATCAGGGCATATGATATCTCAAATTGTGCGTGCTGAAACGTAGTCAAATTTGATATAAAACACTATTTACTTACTTATAATAGTGCTGGTGAAGTTTGGCTTTACTAATCGTCCAGATAGTTTAACTTCAGGAATATTTCATCTTTAGGGTTGGTAAAACTGTAGGCGTATTTTAATGGATGTTTGTTCTTGTCTGAAGAGAGATTGAACATTTATGCCGTCGCTGAGCTCAGTTATGCGGGTGTTTATGAGAGCATAAATTTGTTCTTTCTTTCTTTGATGTGACACTTGAACCCCCCCTTTTCCCACTACATTCTTTTACTGGTGTAATTTTTGTATTTGTATCTTAAACTATTTACTGAAGCAAGGTCATGCCTTTATTCTATAATAGTTAAGTAACCTGATTCCTTCGTTAGCCTTTACCAATTTTTCAGATAACTTAACTTTTGAAATATTTCATAGCGATTGTAAAGCTTAACCGATTTTCATGTTTTTATATTCACAAAAACTGTACATATTTTAAGAATCAGCTGTAATTTTTTCATAATTTTTTATCAGTAATGAACTTAGCTAAATGGATTTATTTGGGAGCGTGTCTTGACATTTGCAGTTTATCATTAGCGCGAAATGCAGAGCGGCGCAAGAGGGATGAAGTATTCAAATTTGATAACATGAACAGATTGAGCTGTCAAATGGACTGTATGTGGGTGGGCATTGTCATGCTATAACAATACACCCAAATTCAAAAGTTTTTGTTGTTAACTTATTATTGCAAGGTGTAGTTGATTTTTAATCAGATCTCAAATACTAATTACTGTCACTGTGAAAAGAAGTAAATTATGAAATAAATCTCAGTGCCATATGGAGATCGTAATCTCTGAAGGAAACTTGCATGTAAATAGCATAAAATTAAATACTAATATTGTTAAATTTTTATGTTACATTTTTGTTTTAATAGGTACAAATACAATAAGTAGATTTGTACGGAATGTGCATGAAGGATCAGTATTCTCAATTTGTGTTCTAAAAGAAGGAAGTATTATCACTGGTGGAGGTAAAGATGGTCGCCTTATACAGTTTGACTCCGAACTTCAACCCACTGGCTTCGAAGCTCAGGTAAATTCCTTTGTTTATAGTTTATTCTCAGATATTTTGAAAATTTTGAATACAGATTTGAGTGATTTTTGTAGTTTTCTTGTGGTGTGTTAAATAAAAAAAATGATCTAATTACCTTGATTTTTATTATATTTTATATATGGTAAATCTCTTGTCTTTACCTTTGTCATTTTGGGTAACACCACTACAATTTTTATTGTTTTAAATCCTTGACAGTCTTACAAAGTTGACTGATTGGACACCGATTGATTCACTTTCACAAGGAGCATGGTAGTTTATAATTGCCCACCTCAGTAGGTTGAAAAGTAAAATATTAAGCTTTCTGGTAAAATCAGTTACTTAATATGATCAGTCTCATCAATTCACTGTTGTATTATTTTCTACCTCTGATTTTACTTTCTCTTGCCCTGTATGAATATATAGGGGAGGAAAATATTGTTTTCATGTCAATTTTTTTTTAAATTAAGTTTTCACTAGAAGTACATATTTTCAGGCCACTGAACCCAAAAAAAAACATGATTTAGCGGTTTGTCTGTGTGTGTATATGAACAAAATATCTCACAAATGGAATGTCATACAAAGTTGAAATTTGTGATTAAAGTTAGGTAACACTTGTAGACTCAACACAAACATTTTTATCAAAATTGTTTAACTGCAAGTATTATATAATTATACATGCAGTTTTTTTTAAAAGACTCCTACAATTCTTTTAAAAATCACCTCAATCATTTTAAAGATTTGCGACCTTAAAATGCATTTGAAGGTTAAAGAATACAATATTAAAGTTGTACGAAATTAAAAAATCTCAAACTTTTATTTCAAATGGTTTTTACTGCAACCCATAGTTTAACATCAATTAGTGATTTTTTTTGTATTCTGCTTTTTAAAATCAGTAAAAAATGAGACTTTTAATATTGCAATTGTCATCGTCACCCCTTTTGATTTAGTACTGTGCTCCCGGCTATCAAAGCTTTAACCTAGCGACAGTGGGAAGTCGTCAATAGTTCCGACAGGGGTGTTAGGCCTTTGTCGGCACGGCAGAGGGCTTGTAACCGCCCCCACTGCTGCGCACTGTAAACTATATAAAGAGCACTCCACTGAGCCCAAGGTGATTCCAATCCACTTAACAGCTTTGACGAGACATCCACCATCGGCTATCACAGCTATCAGACAGACGAAGACTCATCGATGACCCTGCAAGACAGAAGATGATGGTTCTGCCAATCCAACACCAAAAGGACCGTCATTGCCTGCTGCCATGAGCGATGCTCACAGTGATTCCTCAACCGAGCCTTGTGCCCACCGGATCCTAACGAAGCAGCCATCGATGCACTACTACGAGGGAAGATGATGAAGTCTTCGCTGGACGACGACACGCCATCAGGGCCTCCAAACATTTAAGGTTTCCCATGCTGCATAATGTCCCCATCCAGTGACACAACTTTAGTTTATTTTATTACTTACTTACTTATTTACTTAGTTAATTCATTTTATGACAAAATTATATATAAAAAGTTATAAAAAATTGAAAACCTACCTACAATTTTATTTTTAAAAAGAAATTTCTACAGGGCTTAATTTAATGTCAACACTAGTAATTTTTCATATTTGTAAGTCCTTCAGTGGTTGATTTTCATTTTGCGTCATTCATTCGTGATTAAAATAAGATTCTGTTTTTCATATTACATGGTTCACTCATGATTAAACATAGATTACATTATTCATTATATCTATTGGCAAGAGAAAGTCGTTGGAGTGTTTTACATCAAATTTTTTGAAATGTTTTACAACTGTTCTTTTATTTTCAGATTGCAGAACATGTGGGTGGTGTAAGGACAGTATCTGAAGGGAGAGGATCACAATTATTGGTTGGTTCAACCAAGAATTGTATTCTGATTGGTTCACTTCCATTAGGCTTCAGCCCTGCTGTTCTTGGACACACTGATGAACTTTGGGCACTAGCTGCTCATCCTTCACTATCACAATTTCTGACTGCTGGTTTCGATAGAATTGTTCAATTATGGGATTGTATGGCTCATTCTGTAGTTTGGAGTAAAGATATCGCTGTAAGTTCTTTAATTTCTATGTTGAGCATTTTTTATCTACACTAATAATACCGGGTGTTTGGAAAAGAACTCCCTAGTTTCAATGTGTCGTAAAATCTGTACAAAGCGACATACACTATTGTAGTTTGTGGTGTTTGATTCATCAACTGTCCAAGTTTTGCTCCCATGCAGTTGGCAGGCCTGCTTGACCTTGAGACGCAGCAATGCTTAGTTCAGTTCAGTGCAATGGCTACTCCAAAACAGAAAGCGCAGTGTGTTATTTGGCTTGTTCAAACAGAGTCTGTTATAACAGTGCAACGTAATTTTAGACGTGAGTATGGCGGTGAACCACCAGCAGCAAAAACTATCCGTCATTGGTTAAAGTCTTTTAAGGAAACCGGTAGTGTTTTAAAAGTGAAATCGCCAGGTAGAACGAGAACTTCTGAAGATGTTGTTGAACAGATCCGTGTTTCGTGTGTTCGGAGCCCAAACAAGTCATTGGCCAGACTTAGTCTACAATTAGGAGTGCCGAAAGGTACTGTGTATGATGTGATACGTAAAAGACTTCATTTGCGCGCCTACAAATTGCAACTGTTACATGAAATAAAACCTACTGCTTTCCGGGAAGGTGGATAGGCAGGTCTGCCCCAATCGCTTGGCCACCACGAAGCCCAGACTTAACCCCACTGGATTTTTTCTTTTGGGGCCACATAAAAAATTTAGTGTATGGTGAAAAGATCCGAAACATCAATCATTTACGGGAAAGAATCGTCGCGGCGGTTGGGACAGTTACACCTGTTATGTTGCTGAACACGTGGAGAGAGGTGGCATATCGTCTCGACGTGTGCAGAGCTACAAATGGATCCCATGTTGAAGTCTACTAACATTAAACAAAACTTGAAGGTACACTCTTTAATTGTATGTACACGTTGATATAGTTTTTAATTAATTTCACCCATAAATTTTTACTTAAAACTAGGGAGTTCTTTTCTAAACACCCTGTATTATAAAGAAGTATGTTCCCGAGTAAGTACCTGTACACAAGTTAGTGCCTTAAAATGATCAGGAAGAGTGGTCTAAGAGAAGTTGAGAAACTTGAGAGAAAGATCCTGATCCTTGAGAGAAAGAATGGGCCCGAAGATTGTCAATGAGCAATATTTTTTTTTTTTTTTTTTTTTTCTATACGCCCTGGAGACTCCAGGAGGAGTATAGGACATGTCGTCAGATGTAACACCTGAAATACATATAAGAAACACACTATGTATCACTACTATCAAGAAAGAAATTCTTGTACGCTATAAAAAGTTTCACCGATCAAGTAATTTTTTAAATTTTTTTTAAAGGAATTCAAATCCTCACAACACTTTAAAGATTGGGGTAATTTATTTATGAATTTTCTCCCTGCATAAGTAGGTTTTTGTTCAAACAATTTTGTGGAGTGATTAGCCACATAATAATCATTCCTGTTTCTCGTGTTATGATTGTGAACATTGAAATTCTGCATAAAATTATTTTGCCTAACATACATAATCACCTCAAAAATGTAGAGACAGGGAACTGTAAGCAATTTAAGCTCCTTAAATAGTGGCCTGCATGAGGTTAGCTGGTTAGCTCCCACCATACACCTAATAGCTTTCTT
Organism: Catonia carolina; assembly: GCA_035578175.1. Taxonomy (NCBI): domain Eukaryota; kingdom Metazoa; phylum Arthropoda; class Insecta; order Hemiptera; family Achilidae; genus Catonia; species Catonia carolina. The sequence continues at coordinate 51,043,303 of JAQMRL010000006.1, read as the reverse complement.
TTGAATTTTAAAAACCCTATTCATATTACCTATGCTAGAATTACCCCATACTAAAATACCATACCGGATATGAGACAGAATGAGGCCATAATAAGCTGCCATTAGTAATTTTTTATCATTTAATCTGGTGATTTGTTTTAGTGCAAATACCCCAGATGATATTTTACTACAAACTTGATTGATATAGAAGTCCCAAGACAAAGATCTATCTAGAGATACGCCCAGGAACTTCACTGTTTCTACATGCTCTAAACTATTATTATGAATAAATACATCCACTTCTCTACTTTCTTTAACGTTATGTTTATTTTTGAACTGCAAGTACTGACACTTTTTCCCATTAACTGTTAATAACATTTGATTCAAGAACTGCACTACGGACTCTATGTTAACATGTGTATTTACTTCAAGAGCATCTACCAGTGAACTGTTACTGATTACTGAAGTATCATCAGCAAACAACAAAGCTCTGCCATTAGGTATGACTTCTGGTAACCTATTAATGTACAAGGTATATAGGTGTATATAGGTTACAAGGTTAAGAAGAACTGTAAAAGGAAAATGAACGATTAATAGATTAGAAAAAGGAGACTAAAATTTTACAGACAGCTGTGTAAAATCCTGGTTAACAAAACAAATGTCAGACACTTAACAATAGACCTACGGTGTCAGATAAATGGTTTATAGAAGTCAGAAAGGATATTAGAAAACTGGATAAACCGAGAAAACTTTTTGAACTGAACCATTTTCAGACAACTAATTATGGATTTCCATGAAGAGCAAAAACAGAACACTGGGCAGACAAGAGAAAGGAGAAAAGTGTACAGTGAGCAAATACTGAGAATGTGGGCTGTACAGTTTATTTTAGCATTGTACAGTCATGGTTTAGCTTTCAGTGTGTAAGGTTGTGTGAGAAATTATCAATAAGTTTAGTATGCTCTGAAGCATAGCTAGGTTGCTAGTGGTACATAAAATTAGTACTTAAAGCTGTTTTTATGAATTTTTGATTAAAATATTGAAAACAATTTGTTATGAAATGTATTTTCAACATAAATTTTAATCGTAAAATATTTATTTTTGATACTTCCATGGCCCAGTGGTTTGCATGGTACATTATAAAACTGAGGTTCGGGTTCAATTCCCGGCCAGAGTCTGGAAAATTATTAAAAGTTTAAACATGCCCCATTCCTCAATCAAAGTTATCATTAATAACCAAGATGTTGATTTGAGTAAAAATAACTAAAAAGAAAAAGAGATTTTATATGGTACAAAATGTTTTAATCAATAATTTAAATTTTCTGTACCAGCTCTAATAAATGGTTCAAAAAATGTATAATAACTTGTTCTTAAAGATCTTTTATAATTTGAAAATCTCTTGTTATTTGTAATACTATTGATAAATACTGTGGTAATACGTGTATATTTGGTAAAATAGTAGTTATCGTTAAACTTTTCTGTGGTTGATTTCACGTTCAGAATATAGTATGGAAAGTCCGTAAGCAATGTATTTCGTATGGGAGTTTGAGCGCTACTACACTAAGTAAATATATTGACTTCGCGCCACAACGCGTTCTCATTTACAAACTCCTATTGAATAATGTAATTCGAAAACATACATAATATTTTTATCGTTTTAAAGATCAGGTACCGACAATTATTATAGTAATAGAATTGTTAACAATTTTATTGTCTTTTTTAATTATTTTAAAGTAAAGAATAGTTATTGTTTAAATCTTGTTCATAACAGTCATTATCATCTCGGAAAGGTCTAAAAATGGTGATAAAACTCCCCTGCCCCGACAGTGAGGGTGATGAAGAGAGAGACATTCATACCTCTTTCTATTATACACACCTACAGTCTCTTATCTAAATATCTGAGTGTAATAATAACATATAAGTGTAATAAAATACGATTCATTAGGAAGCGAAAGTATTTTTTTCAGAATTTTTGATTAAAATGAGCCTGTTAGAGCATGGTAAACAGAACTCTAAATATTTTTGCCCGTGACCTTCGAATGTTGCGGTGGAGGAAAGTTATTGTAGTGGCTGTGCCTGATGTTTTCCATACTCCTGATAACACAACGGGTTTTCATAACAGCTGTACTGCATTCTGAACGTGAATAAGAGTATAGTTTGGGTTTTACAATGTTCAGTTTTATTCTTTAATTTGTAACCAAAAGAGATGTAATTCAAAATGTTTTTGAATCATATTTTGTTATATAAAATGTTTACACTATGACTGAAATATATTTTCTTTAAATATTATACAGGAGCAAGCACAATCCGCAGCATTTTCCCCAGATGGAAGTGTTATTATTGTGGGATGTGTTTCTGGGCGTTGGTTAGTCATGGATTCTGAAACGAGAGAAATTTATTCCGGCCATACCGATGGAAATGAACCTATACAAGTAAGTCAAACAATCATTTTTATTTCTGTACCAGTATTAATAATATCTGCGGTTAAATCTTGATCATGGATTTCACTTCTTAAAATTTGACTGAAAAATCTTGTGTGAAACACTCACATGATTTTCTCTTGCCAATTCATGTACTTGAATTCAATATTACTACCTTGAGGTACTTTCTTAACTACCTCAAAGAGTAAGGAAAAAACGCCCCGAAATGTGGAAGGACAAATTCATGGGTTCTCCACCAAGACAATCCGCCAGCTCATTCCGTATTATCTGTCAAGAGATTCCTAGCCAAGTTCAGCATCTCAGTGTTAGAACATCCACCTTATTCACCAGATCTTGCACCATGTGACTTCTACCTGTTCCTTAAGGTGAAATCTGCATTAAAAGGGACAAGATTTGAGTCTGTGGAAGCTGTAAAAGAGAAAGCAGCAAGTGTCCTGAAGGAGCTGGCAGAAGATGACTTCTAGCACTGTTTCCAACAATGGAAAATTCACATGGTGTTGTAGGGATAGAGAAGGAGTGTATATTGAAGGTGATAATAAGTGAAGTTAACAATAAGTGATTATGTATAAAATTAAAATTAAATTTTTTACGTCAGTCTCATTATTTAATAGCCACACCTCGTATGTTCCCATTTTGTCACAAATGAACCACAGATCAAACCTTTGATGTAATATTAAATAAATAAATTTCAAAAAAATTTATCTTTCATAAAAGACAATGTAGTAATTGTCCTGTCTCTGTATTCTAGGTCGTCAGGTACTCACCAGATGGTAAACTATTGGCATTAGGTTCCAGAGACAACAATATCTACATTTATCAAGTTGGTGAAGATATGAGAAAGTATAGCCGTGTTGGAAGATGTACAGTAAGTATCTTTATCTTCATTTTTGTTGAATAAGAATTAAAGTTTTTCTGTGTGAATTAATTTGTAAAATCCACCGGTTAAAATTTTTCAAATGCCGTACTGTGTAAATGCTGAGTATTAAAATATTAAAATACAATACATGAAATTAAAAAACAATAGAACGATTTGGTTGGGATTTCCGATTCAAATGTACCGCTTTTAATTACATACAAAATATTTTCAAAGAGAAATTGCTCAGAATTTATAACTTATATTTGAAAAATTTTTCACATTTTTGAATTTTTAGTTTATAAATGTGTGTTTCAGTTGTTACAATTTTTGTGTGGATTTTGTGTTACACCTTTTGGGGAAGTGTTATTGCACTTTTGTGTGTAGCACAGAAATTTATTAATGTTACTGAGTTCCGTAAAATTTTGTTTACATATCAATAAATGGAATTATGTGTATTATAATACAAATTCAATAATTTAGGGTGATCGTTTGTAAAGTCGCACTCCAAATTTTTCTGCTTCGTTGGAATGATAGTTAAATTTGTGAAAGATATTTTAATAGGGAATTTTTTTTATGTGACAGAATATTGTACGGTAGCAGTGCTAGGTGATGCCACTGAGCAACAATAGGTGTAACACCGAGCAGTTTGTTTAGTTCGAGCAGCAATGTCTTTTTCGCAGTACTAATCCGTATTAATTGTTGTAAATTACTACGAATCGAAATCGTATGGGATGACTCAAAAAGATTTTTTAAATGCTCTTCCAGATGCTAATTTTCCAAAAAAAATCCAATATACATAATTTATTTATTCGTTATCGGGATTCAGGAAGTGTGCATGACCATAAGCATACTGGCCGTCCCAAGTCTCGAAAACTATTAAATACATTAATCCCTTGGTATCCACGGGTTTCGGTTATCCGCGGACTTTGTCTGTGCCCCTAAAACCTTAAAATACGTACGTTTTTCTCACCTTGTGTACACCTTACTTGGTTGGGAAGTCATACAATTCTGAAACATGAGTTTGACTAAATTTTTTGGCATCCGTATCATGTTGAGTCACACACTAGTATGGCGATGGCCGCCATGAGCCAAGCTAGATTTCCGCCTAATGTACGTAGTGAGCCAGTCACCGGGTACCCGGCCCTGCCTGTAACACCCCACCCTCACCACCATACGTACGCCATATAGGCACCATACTGTAATTTCTCCGTACGTTTTCCTCCATGTGTCAGTCTAACTTTTTCGTACATACATACAGTTATTTGTGTGTTCGACGATCCTGAAACTAAGCCAAGCATTTCTTCACAAACCATCAACGAGATCCTCAGGATGGTAACGCATTGGCTGATCACGTGTTGGAGACGGATCCAGTCATGGAAAGGGCCCTTCAATTCAAAAGAGGACTCAGGAGCTGATGATACCATACGAAGAAGTCAACAAGGAGTTTGAAAAGAAAAAGAAGAAGCAAAGAGCCATAACTAACTATTTTAAAGCAACTTAAATTTTTTATGCGTACATTACTGTATTTATTAAATATTCATAGATTATAATAATGGTAAAATGTTCCTAAAACTATTAAACACTTAAAACGACTACAGGACTTTACCTTTAGAACCTAACCCCCATCTTTTTGTTCATATAAGGTATTATTATCCGCGGTTTTACTAACTGTGGTAACCCTCCAACCCTCCAGAATGTAACCCTCACGGATAACAAGGGATTACTGTAAACGACTTTCACAGTGGATTTGTTTGACACTATATCATCTGGAAAAGCATTTGAAAAAATCTTTTCGAGTCTTCCCATACGATTTTGGTTTGTAATAACTTACAACAATAAAGATGCATGAAAGACTTAGCTACTCGGATTAAATAAACTGCTTGGTGTCATGCCCACTGTTGCCCAGTGGCGTGATCTAGCAGTGCTACCCCACAATATTCAATTACAAAAAAAAATTCCCTAATTGAAATATCTTTTCCAAAATTTAACTCTCATTCTCACAAAGCAGAAAAATTTGGGCTGTGCAACTTTACGATCACTGTATATAACATGTGACACTTTGTGATGTGTAGTTTACAAAACAAGAAAATTTTTTTTTTTTTTGTAAAAAAACAGATAGATATCAAACTTGTAACATGTGAACTTAAAAGCAAGTTTTAAAAATTTAGGACCATATAGTTAAGAAAATTACAATTTAGTAAAAGCTATAGGGATAAAAATTAAATTCCTTAAGATGCACTATCATTGGTGCACCTAGGAATTGATTTTAAATGGTGTTTACAAGAGAAACAATGAGTTTATTGTATATTAACATGTAGAAATGTTTTATTATAAATTTTAAAAAATTCTTAAAATACATATTTTTTGAGGTAAAATTTTGAACCTTCATAATATTCTATAAAATTATTGTTAAGATATCTCTATCGAAAATAGTAAATAATTAAATATTTTTTTTATCTTGTTGGATATTTTTCCAAAAATAATTTGAGTTAATTTTTAAGAAGATTGACAAGGTGTATTTTTTCTCATTGCGAAACAACTGTATAACTTCAGATTTTCAACTGATATGATTTGAAAGTTATTATTTGTTATATATTTGATTTATTGTATGTGTGTTTACTTGATTTTAAAAATGTGTTAAGTGCATCCTTTCATTTTTGTTCACTTTCTAAAGGCAGAGAGGAAACGTAGAAGGAGTATGTCTTCACTTATATCGATACTGGTTTGTCTTCTCACTTCTTTCTTAAACTTTTAGTTTATTTTGTTTTGTTATGTTGGTATCGCCTTTTAGTAGTCTAGAATGCCTGCTTCATTAATCTACAACCATGTTTATAGTTTTTAGCTGCTTGTCGGATTTCTTCATTTTTTTTGGAATCTTTATTTGTTTTTTGTTGTTTCAAACATTCGTGATAAATTTTCTAGTCATTTTTTGTTTTGTTTAGTATCAAGATTTTATAGGTTACGATATAGCACTGAGGTAGTTAGTTCACTGTATACAAATGTACTGAATTTTTTTGTAATTTTTTATTAAGTTTTTTAATATTCAATTTTCTAATAATTAGTTTTAAGGTGTGCACTTATACTTTAATAGAATAAATACTTAAAGCATCGTTGAAATGTATTAAGTGGTAAAATGTATTTTAAAACTTATGTATTTTTATTATTTTTTGTTACATAATCACTAAATTTTTGGTAATTGTGTATGTAAATCACAGTGGATTTTCAAACTGTTTGTTTAAATAAACACTCATCATATTTTGTTATGAATTTCTTGTAAATAAAATATTTTGGTTTAAAAAATTATGTTTCATTTTACTTAATATAAAGTGCATAATAATTTAAATCCATCTTTTCATAAATAGTTTCTTTACCTCCAGGGAAAAAGCTCTTGAAAAGAAATTCATAAATATATGTATATATATTTTTTAATACCTAATTTTTAAGCAATCCAATGACCCAATGAGATGAGAATGATATATGTACGACGTGTAAATGAGGTGCAGTCTAGTGCCGACTCAGGCCAACCTTTCCTGAGAGAGTATCGTTAACCAGAGAATCGTTATTGAACCTCCAGCCATTAAAGTACAATGATAACCACTATCTAGTATTCAAATCCGTACAAAAGTCAAAACCTTTACTAGGATTTGAACCAGGAATCTTTGTCTGTGAAAGTTCTGGTTCAAACCATTGTAAAGTGTATATTTGGTGTGATACATTAAACTACTAGAAATACTTGAAAATGTATACTTTCTTTCATCATTAGTACAGGTGCAACGTCATCTGAAGGATGTAAAAGAAAGAATTTCTAAATTTCGACTTCGTTACTGATTCCCTTCATCTCCGAAAATCAGTTGTTAAACAGCTGACTTGTGGCGACAACTTTATCCGGTGGTGAAGTCATAAATATAATAATTTTTTTTTATTATATTAGTTACGTCTATAACTACATGTTTGTTTAGGTCATTAGCCGAAAAGCTGGTTTGAACCTGTAGAGGTTTTATTAAGTAAAACGAGGAGTGAGGCTGTGTCCCATGCCTTTCTCACCGAGTAGAAAAGTACGCTTATCAGAATGCCGGGTCCTCTGAAAAGCACATATTTTCCACTCTGCAAATGACACCTTCACTTTATTCATCACAGGGTCTGGCTGTATAATGAAATGCATTACTTTCGGAGGAGATAACTCTAATTAGTGTCTTTTACACCTCTATCTCTTCCGCTCTTAAATGATTCAGTCATTTAATTGGCTGACCATGTGAAAAGAAACAGAACTATTTATTTTAGCCCTGCAACGAACAGATTGAGTGTAAATAATTTGACACTCCACCTGTCTTATGGGCAGATATAACTATATAGTATATTTAAAAATTTCGAGTATAAATGTAAAAAGAATAAAACTTTTACTGAAAAGAATGATTGGAGCAATACAAACTACTTTTACCGACTTAAGGGGTTTTACCCTGGAGTTACAGATTTTTTCCTAGTAATAACTTGAATAGTTACAATAGTTTTACATTGTAAACCCACATTGAATTTACACAAGTTGTAAATTTTGTACTTCGTAGTACATTTATATTTATGAATAAATCTTTATAATCCTGCAGCCTATATAATCAATCCTATTCTAAAATTACTTATTTTTACGTGGCTGCTATACCACTTGTTTTTTTTTTTTACTTTTTTATATAATCCTACTTACTTTCTTTGTATTTGAAAGTACCTGAAAATTTTAATAAATTTTAAAACGCTTAGTTTCAATCTTGTGTACTCTGATGATAGTGGATCCAGGGGAACAATGTCAGTAGAAAGGAGGATTATATAAAAAAAGACAATAAAATATTTTTACATTACATTTGAAAACTTTTGTGATTTTACAGACACTTTGTTTGAAAGAACTTTAAATTTTTTTAAGTTCTTTGTGAATGTTTTATATCGGTATATTTTTCACTGATATGTTGCGAAATGGATAACAAATATGAATGTTGGATATTTTAAAATTATTTTTGTCAGGATCAGATGATTTTTTTTGGTGATTACTTATTGTGTAATTATAAATGTTGCATTTAACTTGTGAAAAATGTTGTGTTTATTACAACTAATTTATGTACATGGGTCATACGGAAAGTAAAATATTTTTTGATCTGATGAGCCGTGTAGTTCTCCCACACCTCCACCGCTGAATCATTGACCTTTCTTTCACCTTGGGCCATTCTGGTGCTAACAGCGAGCCGATACAGTTGTGTATTGATTATTTGTGACAAAATTAACACTCCCGTTAAGTGTGAGTTTCGTAGTATAATACACTTTTTGAATGCTAAAGGAGTGCAACCTATTGAAATTTACAGAGACATAACAGAGATTAAAGGTAAAGTGATGGACAAAGCTTTAGTTCAAAAAAGGTCCATTAAGTTTTTGAGTGGACGGACAAATTTTCACGATTAAGAGCTCTCGGACCGACCTGCAGCTGAGATTAACAAACTCAAATCTAAGATTGTGAAAAAAATTCAACAGGACAGACGTTCCATGATAAATTGACTAAGTTTGTTCTTTCCTAAATTTTAACGAACTGTTTTTTATGAAATTTTTAGTGGTGATTTGGGTTACAAAAAAGTGTGTCCAAGGTGGGTCCCTTGAATTTTGATGGAAGTAAGTGGGCGGCAACTGAGTATACAGAGGGCATTGCAAAATTGGTGAAATGGTTCGACAGATGTTTAAATTTTTATGGCAATTACTTAAGAAAATACCGTATATCCTCGAATGTAAGACACAGCTTATTTTGGTTGTACAAATTTTAGGAAAAAATTAAATCTAGAAAACTCAAAATCTTATTTCTAATAGTGTAATAGTGAAAGTGAAATTTTATTTCCTGAAATGGGCAATGAAACAGAATTAAATGAAACACTATATTGATAAACTTTCTTGAATTCAAGTTTTTTATTGAGTATCAAATAAGGAGGAAGCTTGTTTGAACCGGCTGTTACACATAACTTAAACTGTTATTCCCTGTAGTTTTCTGTTGTACTTCTTTGGCATCTTTCACTTCAACCGTTTAGTTTCTAGACATATCGAAATAGACTGGAGTTTCATCTGTATTACCTATTTGATCAACAGTGTAGATATTTTCATTTCGTAAGTTAATAACATGGTGTTGGAACACAAGCTGCGTTTCAAAATCAAAGATTGCGTTTGTGTGCGTGTCGCTTCTATGAATTCTGATCATTATTTATAAAGTTTTATTTTATTTTAATTTAAAAAATAATTTATTTTGTCTCATCATGGATAGTAGATGTCAGATAGGCAGTTTAAGTGCTAATATACTGATACAAAGATATTAAGTGAATTTGACTGCAAGACACCCTCGAATGTAAGACGCACCTCGCATTCGAGGTATCAAGTTGTAAAAAAAGTTTTGTTTACAGCTGTAATAAAAAAAATTTCAAATGTAGAAAAACATTCTATGCTTTCCGAATGATCCTTGTATTTATATGGGTGTACCATAAAATTTTTGTTTGTCTTGTTACGTATTTATTAGTAATTCCTTAATTGGTCTAATAAATCCTTTCCTTAGTATTGTTTTGTTGAATGAATATGTTACTAATAAATTATTCGTATTGATTTTTCTGACAATGTTTGTATTGTTATTTTTTTTTGTATATCTAATATAGTGTAAGAAACAGTATGTTTAAATAGTGTATGCAGTATTTTTAATGGGATAAGAGTAATACAGTGGAACCTCTCTAATTCGTCTCGTTCGGGACCGAAGGAGTGACGAAATACAGAAAGTGACGAATTATGGAATTTGCTATGAACGGTTAATAAATAACATACTCGTACGTATATTAGTTCCATAAAAGTCGAATTACATAAATGAAACTTACATTAACGATAAACACAATAAGTAATTCCAAGTCCTATAACTACAGTAAATTTGTATTAGTCTACGTATCTAGTTTTATACTACTTCAGAAATTCTGTATATGGTTGTACTTACATTTTCTAATTTGTAGAATGCATAACACAGTACACGTTACCGAATATAAAATTACAATCGAAAAAGTATAAATTTGCAAAATCGATGAAACGAATCTTTAACTATGTATCACTTAACACTACAAAAAAATCACATTAAAATTTAGAAAACGTTACTTAATTATACTAATATGTATGTAAAATGCTAAATTTATTTCTTGAAAAAGTGGGTTATCTTCTTTTGTACCAACGAGTTCTTTTCTTTTTCCACAGCCAACTGGCGAATTTGTCGTATTACAATTAATTTTGATAACTCTGCTTCTTTCTGTCTTTCATACCATTCGATGCACTTCGTCAGCATTCCTTCTATTTCTCGATGCGTACCAATATTTTCAGGGCTTGAAACATATTCTTCGTTGCTATCTTTCTCAACAGGTGAATCTTTGTTTTGAACGTAGGCCACAATTTCTTTCTCATTAAAATCTCATACCCAAGTTTGTTAGTACAATACAACTTGCACAGGATGTTTTCCTTGTATATTACTAAAGATTAACAGTGTAAACAGGAGGCTATTAGTCATCAGCAGCGTTGATACGTGACTACGGCGCAGACACACACACACACACACACAATGGTTGAACTGGGGAGGGCTGACGAATTACAGAAGGTGATGAATTAGAGAGTGACGAATTAGAGAGGTTTTACTGTATTTGTTTTGTAAAATTTTATTAATAACTTTCTGTATTTTCTCACTTCTATTAAGTACTTTATAGTGTAATGGTACTTGAATATACAGCCCTCATCCAAAGAAAAGTTTGGAATCTGCATTAACTGAAATACTAATAAGAAATAAAACTGGATACTGAACTAGCACGAGAACAACATTTTAGTTGTTACAAGCTGTTGTTAACGACTAAAACAGTCATAGAAGCTATTAGCTAAGCATTCAAAACTACCGATGACTTAAAAGCTCTTTACTTACAAGGCGATGCTTCAACCAATCTGGATATATGTTGGTCAGATTTATGTTGTGGCGTAGCTATCAGTCATTTCATGATTACAAAATTTTTAAAGTAAATTCTTGTGACTCATTACTAATTGCCTGAGTAACGTATCCAATAGAACAGTATACAAACACTTACGTGTCCCTTACGTTAATGACACATATCTGAAATTGTACTATAGGTTCAGAGACAAATTTCAAAATCATAATGATCTTGTAATTTGCAACATGAATTCTGCAGTCCTACCAGGAATCCCACAAAGATGACTGTAATCCGATGAAGTACTGACATGATACATTAACACAGCTCTAACAGTAATTACATAAACAAAAATATAAATTAAAATTTAATACATTTATTGTTATCTGGAGATCTATCACTGGGTGATGTCTTCTTTAAAGCCATTAATTCGGTTCGTTGGTTTTTACTTTCTCTTGCCTATATGAATATATAGGAAGGAAAGTATTGTTTTCATGTCGATTTTTCGAAATCGAGTTTTCACCGGATCTACACGTTTTCAGACCCCCTGAACCCAAAAATCATGTTTTTAGCGATTAGTCTGTGTGTGTGTATGTGAACAGAATATCTCAAGAACGGAACATCGTACGAGCTTGAAACTTCAAACTTAAGTTACATACCACTACCGGACCCGACACGAACATTTTCATCAAAATCGGTCAACCGGAAGTAGTAGTTTATTCGTATAATTTTTCACTTTTTTGCGATTTTCTCAAAAACTGGTCCTACGATTTTTTTTAAAATCGCCATGTTTGCTGAAATTCTTAATGAGGGTGTTTTTACGTAAAAAAAGTGTTTTTTTTTTAAGATTACGGCTTTAATATTAATTTTAGAGCAAAAATGTATATAATAAAAGTTGTAGAGAATTTGACAATCCACAACTTTTATTTCAAGCATTTTTTTGTATAACGCTTAGTTTAGCGGTAATTAGCGATTTTCTGTTTTTTCTCACAAAAACGTGTGAAAAATCGATTTTTTTAAGATTTCGGCCTTAGTATGCACTTTACGACAAAAGTGTATATAATAAAATTTATAGAAAATTAAGAGATCTACAACTTTTATTTAGAGAATTTTTCTCTAGAGCCTAGTTTAGCGTGAAAGTATGATTTTCCGTTTTTTTTTAAGCCAAATTGAGTTCGATTTTCATTTTGCGTCATTCACTCATGATTAAAATAAGGTTATGTTTTTGAGGTTAGTTTTTTTTTTATTTCTAATATTTTATTAATAATGTTAGGTTTATTATTAATTATTTGCATTGGCAAGAGAAAGTTGTGTGAGTGTTTCACACCAGATTTTTTTAATTGTAAACATTTTGGCTAGTTGTATTTATATAGTTGCAAAATAAAATAAATAAACAAAAAAGACAAGTTCTTAACCTTGAATACTGGGTTGCTAGCTGATATTAAGTAAGAAAACATGAAATTTACCTATGCATTCTTTTACCTTCTTAATGTTATGGTGGCATCCTTTTTAAAACACCTGTTATTATGCAGCCCTGTTTCAAGTATTAAAATTGGTGTTAATTTAATATTGTAATTTGGCTTTCAACGTGTATAGTTGTGTGAGAAGTTAAATTAGAAGTTGTTAAGCGCGGCGAGCTAGGGGTTGCTAGACTTTATGTAGGATCCAATTTAACAAAAAATTGCTATAATTTATTATTTTATATTTATAAATGTGTGATTTAATGATTTGAAATTTATTTTCGGATGCGGTAAAATTTATTGCAAATTTACTCAGTTGTTTTTATTTATGATTACAGGGACATTCAAGTTTCATAACGCATTTAGATTGGTCCAAAGACAGTGAATACCTGCGTAGTAATTCAGGAGATTATGAATTATTGTATTGTAAGTATTTTCATATATTTTTTTAAAGGATACTTTTAAGTTTCTACTGGTAATCAACAATGTAACACCTAATCCTAGGTTTGTTCGGGATCTGGGTATAATTATAACCAATAGACTTTATTTAAACTTTTTTTAAACAATTATTTTTTTATTTTAGTTTATTTAAAGTCATGTCAACAGTTGGTTATTAGCGACTATGGTGGGTTTTGACTTGTAATAATTTCCAGACCCTAGCCAGGAATCAAACCTGGGACCTACGCATTGTAGGCTAGCACCCTACCACTACACTACTGAGGCAGCCTATTAATTATTTATTTACACAACTAATTATTAAACTTAGATTACTAACAAATTACAATTGAGTTACTTAAATTAAATTAATTAAAAAAAACATAAAGCTTAAACTAACTTAACAGTAGCAATAATTTACATTTAACAATTACCTCTTACCTACAACCAAATACAATGTCTACATGACGCAGACCTTTTTACTTTCTCTTGCCTATATGAGTATATAGGAAGGAAAGTATTGTTTTCATGTCGATTTTTCGAAATCGAATTTCACCGGATCTACACGTTTTCAGATCTCCTGAACCCAAAAATCATGTTTTTAGCAATTGGTCTCTGTGTGTGTGTGCGCGCGCATGCGTGCGTGTGTATACAAAATATCTCAAGAACGGAACATTGTACGAACTTGAAACTTGAAACTTAAGTTACATACCACTACCGGACCCTGACACGAACATTTTCATAAAAATCGGTCAACCAGAAGTAGTAGTTTATTCGTGTAATTTTTCACTTTTTTGCGATTTTCCCAAAAACTGGTCCTACGATTTTTTTTAAAATCGCCTGGTTTACTTAATTTTTTATGCTCTACAAGATAGGGTAGGCGCCATGTTTGCTGAAATTCTTGGTGAGGCAGTTTTCACGTAAGAACTTTGTTTTTTCTAGATCGTGGCTTTAATATGCATTTTAGCGCAGAAATTTATGTAATAAAGTTGTATACAATGTAAAATCCTACAACTTTTATTTCAAACATTTTTTTGTATAATGTCTAGTTTAGCGGTAATTAGCGATTTTCTGTTTTTTCCTCACGAAAACGTATGAAAAATCGATTTTTTTAAAGATTTCGGCCTTAGTATGCATTTTATGACAAAAGTATATATAATCGAATTTATAGAAAATTAAAAGATCTACATTTTTTATTAAAGCATTTTTCTCTACAGAGCCTAGTTTAGCGTGAAAGAGTGATTTTCCATATTTATAAGGCAAACTGAGATCGATTTTCATTTTGCGTCTTTCATATATGATTAAAATTCGGTTATGTTTATTGGGGTTAGTTTTTTGTTTATTTCTAATGTTTTACTACTAATGTTAGGTTTATTTTTAATTATTTGCACTGGCAAGAGAAAGTTGTGTGAGTGTTTCACACCAGATTTTTTTAATGTACAATACATTCACACTAATTGCACTCTGAATGTTAATTTGAAGTGACTGAATTCGTCTAACTCACTCGTACCCTGTTAGGTTTCTAGGACAAATAGTAAACCGAGGTAGTAAACAAATAAGAGAATTACAAAGGCTTTTTTCTTAATTCTGGAAGCAATTATTAAAAGGTAGATGCAAGAAAGAACAAAATAAATAAAGAACAAGAGAGAACAAAACCGAGGTAGTAAACAAATAAGAGAATTACAAAGGCTTTTTTCTTAATTCTGGAAGCAATTATTAAAAGGTAGATGCAAGAAAGAACAAAATAAATGAGTTCTGAGAAATTATGTAAATAAATCATAAAAGAATTAAATCCATTTCATGAGATGACGCGTTTCATGGGTGGTGGCAATTTTTAAAAAGGCTTACCAATGGCTAAAACCATTGGTGATTTCTGTATCTACTCTTTAAAAGAGGAATCGAATTACACCATTTTGTTTCCAAATTCCGATTTTTATTTCTTGACTTTGGGTTTTGGGTCACCAGTCGAAGCCGGAATTTCAAACCCAATTTCTGTATCTACTCTTGTAGAGGAATTGAATGACACTTTTTGTTTACAAATTCCAACTTTGATTTCTTTACTTTCAGTTTTAAGTCACTTCCGGTTGAAGCCGGAACTTCAAACCCAATGATTTCTGTATCTACTCTTTAAGACGAATCAATAACACTATTTTTGTTATCAAATTCCAGTTTGATTTCTTTACTTTCGGTTTTGGGCCACTTACGGTTGAAACCGGAACTTAAATCCAATCCAGGCCCACTAACTTTTTGTGCAGATTATGAATCCAAAAACCATTTATTACTATCTCTTGTAGTTTCCGACATCTGAGTGTGACGGACAGACATAGGAAAACTAAACTGAACTAAGTAAATCAAATTTTGTGTTAAATGTATAATGTAAAATACATAATGTTATTAAATGAAAGATTTTTAAAATGCTGTATAAATATCTCGTTGGCGGAACTCTAATATTACAAAACATGGATGGACTCAGATGAAAAATTTAAAGACGCTATGAGCCCACTCTTGCATGAATACAAATTACACTTGTTCATTCCAAGGTCAGTGATATATTGCATCCCTACCAAGAGACGTCACAGAAAAGGAACTAGAAAGGGTGCAGAAAAGACTGATTTATTAGTTGGAATGTAGATCTGGGAGAAAATTTGATGGCTGTGAGGATGCCCTCTCATTCTATGGGCTTCAGAGTCTGAGCACGCGGCGTAGAGTGATGGAAGTTCTATACATTTACAACATTCTGCATTCACGATTTGAAGTTCCGGATATCTCGAAGATTTTTCTGAGGATGCCTTGCACAGCTTTAAAAAGTTTCAGGCTGTTTTCTGGAGCCACAAAAAGTAAAATAGCTCCAATCAATAGATTTATAGCTACAGCCAATGAAATAAATGGAGAGGTAGATCTGTTTCACAGAGATTGTAAAATTAAAGAAAAACTGTACTGAATACTGTGGAGGAAGGCTGTAAATACTGCGTGATCTTTATGTATTTTTATGTTATTTGTGTCTATGTGGTGTATGTTAAACTCGGCGGCTGACTGTTTTTTAGTGAAGAAAGAATGACTACGTTAAGTTATAATGGTGCGGTATACTGAGGCGATATTCTATTGCTGTTCTACTGTACCACCTCGCATCCTTGCGACCAGCCATAGTAGTGGGTGGAGACGGCGGGGTGTAGGGGAGTTTAAGAGCCCCCAAAAAAAAAAAAAATACATATTATATATATATACAGTAGACTCTCAGAAATCCGGACTAATGTGGCGGACGGCCGGTCCGGATTTCGAAAAATCCGGATTTCCCGGAGGTTGGCAATTTCGTCTTTATGGCGAATAATTATGACAATAAGCATTAACGTTTATCTGCTAATATAAGAGTGAGCTTCTGAAAAAACTTTAAAACACTGTAGGCCTAATAAATTACAGTAGGCTACTGGTACTGTAATTATTCAATATACGAGCTGGCCGCATTGGCGATGTTGGTAACGTGCTCGCCTCTCATCACGCGGTCTTGGGTTCGAGTCCCACTCGGGCATGGCATTTTTTCATACGTTGCAAAAGATTCATTTGATCATTCACCGTCTGCATTAGCAGCAATTTGCAAAACAGTTGGACGTTAAACAAAAAAAATTAAAAAAAAATTCAATATACGAAGCACAAACATTGACTAAACTTAACGCTACTGTACCGTAATAAGATTCGATTGCACTCTTTGTAAGATTTGCAAGTTATGGATTTCAAACATGTAACAATGAACGTAGTATACATGTCTCAATTATAGAGTAATTACACGATCAACTAAATAAAATCTAAATGTACTGTAGTACGGTACTGTGCTTAGTAAAGTACGGTTCTGGGATTAAATAAAATGCCTCGTAAAATCATAAACATAGATTTTACTGAAACACAGTGCTCCCGACGACGCAAACTACTGTGGACCCTAAATGACAAAAAATGTCATTTACATACATTTTATATACGCAATTATTATTAAAAAGTACATACACACAAATTATAGTGCTAATCGCATGATCGTTCATCGGGCCAATCCCATGAAAATTTTTACTGGTTGTTAATTTGAAAGTTGTAAATTTTCAGAAAATAAAGTAAAAAAAATCATCATCGTCCGGACTAGCGCGATCCGGATTTTTGAGAGTCTACTGTATATATATGAAGTTTCCATATGAATTCATACATTATACATACATAATTCATACATTCATACATGAAAACATACATTAGGGGATTAATGGTTTTACTTCTTGTGTCACAGGGAATCCTGGTATCTGTCGTCAAATACCTCAAAGTTCATCATTAAGGGATGTTGAATGGGACTCTCACACCTGTGTGCTATCTTTTACAACTGTTGGCATTTGGCCAGAAGGTGCTGATGGTACTGATGTAAATTCGTGTGAGAGATCACATTCTAATCAAATTTTAGCTACTGGTGATGATTATGGAAAAGTTAAACTGTATTCGTACCCAGTTTGTCAACCTAAGGTACGTGGAAATATTTTTATTTACTTTTCCATAGTATATTAAGAATTGTAATTAAAAAAAAAAATGGTTAATTTTTCACATGTTGTATAATGTCTGCTGCTACCTACTGACGTGTTCACTTTTGTCAATTATGGAATCATTATAAGATTCTCCTTTCATATCTCAAATAATTAAAATGTTCTAAATTTCTAGATAACAAAATTATAAAACAGGGGATTAATTTGTCTACTTAATACTTAATAATTAGGGGATTAATTAGTCCACTGTGTAGCACCTATGAGGGGCGGTCAAAAAGTTCCCGGAATGGTGGTTCAGCATGCTATTGTTATGACAAAAATGCTTTTATAATCACTTTTGATGAAGGACCCTTGTGCACACACTTGCTCCATCGATTCTGCCTTTGTTGGAAGCAACAGTAAAAAGATTTTTCGGAATCTGTTGGAGCTGAGTCGTCGCTTTTGATTCGATGTCCTTCTTTGATGTGGGAGACGATTTTGTGTCTTACTCCAATGATTGCTGTTTCGTCTCCGGGTTGTAGGTGAACACCCAAGACTCATCACCAGTGGCGATCGGTTTGGAGGAACAGAGGGTCCTTTGAACTTGTCTCAAACAGCTGATGATAGTCATGTGACATTCCATCTGATCTGTGTTCAGCAGCCTATAGTAAATATTCAATTTAAGCTATGTTGTCCTCGGAGCGATTTTTGATACGTGGCGTAAGCGTAGTCAGCTGCGCCAACGTATGTCGTTTGCATCGCCGAGTTGTAGTCATGTCAGGTGTTGTCCCAGCAGCGATTTTACGCATAAAACGCTCTCAGTTTGGCCCGAACTGCTCACCATGTCGGACTATATCTCGATAAAGATAAACAGCTGCGGTACTGGTTGCTCATTTAGATTTAGATTTTGGAATAGACTGTTTAATTGGTGATGTAATTCGTACTAGGAATTCGTGCAGCCAAATGTTCGGAAATAGAGATGAGGAGGGGGCTTTTATATTCTTGTTAAAAGGCATTTACTGTAAGATAATGTGAATTTTAAAGAATATTTCCGAATAACAAGAGATCAATTTTCGAATATCGCTGACCTAATACGTGAAGACGTAAAATTGGCGTCACTTAACTTCCACAACAGCTCTCGTCCTGACACTTCGAAAATAAGTTTTTCGTCGTTCTCATCTAAAAACCTTGGAAACGAAAGAGTTTTCTTGGATGTACCACTTGAGCTGTCCATTGTCTCGACGTCTATCACGCGTCGTAGTACGCTCACCACTGCTCCAGAAGCAGTCTGGAAATTACGCTCTGCGCATGTCGCCGGCGCATCACGCCATATCGTTCTGAGGACAACACTCCCGTTTATCGCCATGCAACTAGTGCCTGGCGTAACAACGCTGCGTAATACGCTTTACGCGGCGTGCTACAAATCGCTCCGAGGACAACGTAGCTTTAGAGAATATTTTGAATAATAGAGGTTTGAATTACTGACTTATTTGAGAATATACTTTTAAAATTTGTTTATTTTTTTACAGTCACTTCATCATACATATGGTGGACACAGCAGTCATGTAACAAACGTGACATTCCTTCATGATGATTCCAGATTAATATCAATCGGAGGCAAAGATACAAGTGTTCTCCAATGGAGTATATCGTAAACTCAAATTACAAACATTTATTATTAATAATAATAAAAAAACAATTGAATGTAAGTATTTGTAACTTTAAAATCGAAGGTATAATTACAGAAGACCACACCTTTACTAACACTAAGAAAAACATTGATATTGTTTTACACACGCACACATTCATTACAATGGTTTTT
Source organism: Catonia carolina (assembly GCA_035578175.1). Taxonomy (NCBI): domain Eukaryota; kingdom Metazoa; phylum Arthropoda; class Insecta; order Hemiptera; family Achilidae; genus Catonia; species Catonia carolina. The sequence continues at coordinate 51,023,877 of JAQMRL010000006.1, read as the reverse complement.
AATAAATTTATTATTAAAAATTTAATAAAGAATCAAATCGTTATAATTTAGTTTTGAATGTATTTCTTTTTAATTAAGCTTAATTTTATGTAAAATAGTTTATAAATTTTCCATTAGGTTTAAAAAAAGTTAATTCGTAAAAAAAAAAACATTTAATGCCATCACATTATATGTTATATTTATATACGTATTTTTAATTTATATAATTTTATAGTGTATAGTTTGAATGTAAAAAAATTAATTAATGCTTAAATTGATATTATTAAATTAAATTATTTAAGTTTAGTATTTAAAAAAAAGTTAATCATATGTCATAGTCTTTCAATTATTACATTATATCTAAAAAAGAAACATTCCATTTTTTATGTAAATATTTTCTGTGTAATTTTTATTTTTATCCAAGCAAATTAATTTGTTGTTAGGAATGTTGTATTATAATTATTATTAAGGATGTTATGTTGGCTTATACATATTTTTAACTTTACATTTTTTGTTGTTTTTTATTTTAATTTTTTTTATTGTTCATCCTAAATGTTAAATTATTTATTAATCTATTTTTGTGTATGCTTGTTTATCAAATTGGGTTGATTTTATAATGGTAGTTTCCCTTTGGATCTGTATTGTTGTTTGTATCTAATTCTTTACTAACAATTTTCATTTGTTATACTATTAATCACGAAATTGCAAACTTCCTAGCAAACTAAGCAGTTGTGTACCTCCACCCATTCTGCCGTACAGTGTTGCCAAATCCACCCAACCTGCCCATGGCATTAGAATTGCTTCACTCAAGTCAGTTCAACGCAAGCGTGACATACACAACGTTTCGTATCGTTCGTGGGCTGTTTTTTTCTAAAGTCATTTTTGTTTTAAAAATTTGTTATTTGATAGACCTACCATTTAATTGTTTAATACAGTCTGTCGCTAAAAAAAATTAAAATTTTGTTATTTTTCAGTGTATTTATTCTATTTTTAGTTGTAAATATGAATGAATTCAGTGATTTTGACGTACAGCGTTATCGACCGTAGAAAACAAAGTAAAGATGTAATCAGTTTTGTTCATAAGTTTGTACAAAATTTGGCCTACAATCCTGAAGCAACAACAAAATTAAATTTCTAATTTTTATGATAATTAGATAGTCTAATATTAAAAGATAAAAAATTTGTTCCCATCTGGTCAAATATGGCAACACTGCATTATTGTTTAACTAGATCCAGGCTCGCAATTTCGTGGTTACTAGTATAGTAACTTGTTTCATTATTATGATGTTGTTTAGGTCATCAGCCGAAAAGCTTATGAACCTCTAGTGGCTTAACTAAGTAAAATGAGGAGTGAGGTGGTTTACCATACCTTCCTCACAGAGTTGAAAAGTATGCTTATCAGCATGTCAGGCCCTCTAATAAACATCTACTTTCCACCCTCCAAATTACATCTTCATTCACTATAGGGTCTGGCTGTGTAATGAAATTTATTATTCTCAAAGGAGATTACTCTGACTAGTGTATTTTACATCTTCTTCTGTTCTTAAATGAACTTAAATATTCATATAACTGGCTGACCTTGTGATTGATTATAAGCAGAAATATTTTTTGTAGCCCTGGAATTAATAATTCAATTGTAAATAATTGAACATTCCACCTGCCTGTTATGGGCATTATGATGAAGTTAAGCTCATAAATTGACAGGCCAGAAAAAAATTGAAAAGAATTAATTTTCTATTTAGTTTCATTCTTTGTCATTGTTTTCATTAATATCAGTTAAATATGCTCTGTTATAATTTGTTTTGTAATACTTTGTAAGAGTAACTGTTTTTTCTAAACAATATGTTATATTTTTGTTTTAACAGGCATAGAAAAAATTATGTTCATTACAGGTAGTAAGAAGCCATTTACTCTTTGTTTTTAAATGTTCACAGCATTTGTTAAATTATACGAGGTATATTTTTAAAGTAAGTACCGTTTTGAAGTAAAAAGAAAACAATTAGACTTTTCCTTATAATATTATTTTTACTTGAAAGCCTGTTTTTTAATCTACTTTTCTACATAATTCCCACCAGTATTAAGGCACTTAAAGTATCATACAACCAGCTTTTGAATACAATCATCGTAGAAACCTGCCGCCTGATTAGATAATCACTGCAACTCAGTTGTTTTGACATATTCATCATCGTCTTAGCGATGACCACCCAGATGAATTTTCAAATGCAGAAACACTACAGGAAACTCATTAGATAACAACGGAATCGTAAACCATCTGTTCTCTCTCGCTTTTTCAAATTTCTGCATCTAGTCGTCAGTAATGATTGAAGGTCACCCATTCCACTCCTCATCAAACACATTTGTACAGCCATCTTTAAAAGCTCTCACCCATTTCCGTACCATCGCATCACTCATAATGTTTTCTCCATACACTTTTTTGATCTGACGATGGATTTCAGCCACTTTTATGTCTTTATCACTAAGAAAACGAATCACAGCCCACAAGGTTCTTAATTGGAGGAAACATTTCAAATACGCAAAACAAATGTAAACACAGTCAAATGATTCTGTAATGGCGTCTTTGGCTTGCCAATAGATAGCGGTATACAGCTCCCATGCACTAAATACAGACCATACTGCTGCAGGGGCGAAATTTCAAAACTGTACTTACTTTAAAAATATGCCTCGTAATTTAAAGGTTGTGTACAGTTTATTGTTTGTACTAACACTCTTTATTCCTGGTCAACTACAAGTTTTCACGTAGCGTAAAAAACTTTTTCAGTAACCTACCACCACTCAGCTTTGATGCAGAATAATTACTGTTTTTGTCGTAGTTTTGCCTTTGTCCTTGAGGATTTAATAGATGGGTGGCTTAGGAGCGATGAGGTACATGAAGTCAAAAATAATGCTGATGGGCATTATTGTGCCCTGAGATGTACAAAAGAATTTTAAATTACCCACATTATTTTATACAATATATTAATTTGTTTCTCCCACAATCCATTGTTATCTAGCTTCAAACAGAGATCCCGGTTTGTACTTAGTGCAAATCTGCACTAAATAATTGAGAAGATTGACAGCGAGTCTTTAACTCGTTGAGGACGGCTGACATAGATAGCATCAGACTGAGGCTCTTCTTAGATCTTAATTACTACCTATAATATTGTAGCTAATGACATAATTCCTGATTATGAAGTCAAACTATTAATGAGAATGGCACAAGTTGGACCAATGTTATTTTAATGACTAGAGTAGGCCGCATAAAAATGGTCAGATGGTGGCTACATAGATGAAGCGCTTCCCCCTCCGCACCCTCCAATTTTGCTACATCTAATATCATTCGTGTTTCGGGGCAATAAATGAAACCCTGTTCCAGCAATTTTTTGAAACTGTCGTGCCGACCTGACATAGATTGCCAGGAAGACAGAGCGTAAGGGTATTTTCCAATGAAAGAAAGTCAACATTTGATTTTATAGAGGGTCAAGCCTTTTTATTCAATAAAAATTACAAATCATATTTTTAATTTAAATAGTGGAAGAGACCTTCTCCTAATTCCTGTGCTTTTAACTAAATTACTCAATAAAATATTCCCATTCTACTTAATTACTTAAACTTGATCTAATCAATAATTATTAAATTAAATTAGTTAAACTGACCAAGTAAAGATATATTTCTTCCTGCCACGCCCATCCTGCTCCAGGCTGATACAGACAATTTGATAATTCTTGAAAAATGAAGAACAGTTTGTCCCCGATACCTGTCAAGGTATCTCTTATATACTGTCTTCCCCTTCCCAATAAGTATCATCCTAATGTGATTAATATTTAAATTTAATTTCCTTGTTCAAAAGTATTTTAATAATTTTTAAATTTTTTTTTTTTTTTTAACTTTGGAGACCGCAATGGATCACTTAAGTCAGCTTATTGGAAGTTCTGTTCTGGTTTTTTCCTTGATCTTTTCCCAGTATTTTTTCATTCTGACAGATCTTGCCTGTCTTTCTGCATCTGAAACAATCTTTTATATTAAAAAAAAACATTTAAAAGGAAACACTGAAATAAATTCATTCCTGTCAAATTGGATTTGTCAAATAGATAAATGGTTATCATATCTATTTTATCTGTTTGTAACGACCTAAGAACATCCTTTGTGGTAGCACCAGGAAGAGAAGAAAATGGAATCTTTTTACAAAAACAAGAAAAAAATAGATAGTTGATAAGTTAAAATAATAATGAAATCATATTCAAATTAAAAAAAACAAGCAATAAATAAGAATTAAGACACGAGGCCGTATAACATTGACCTGTCCCCGTCGTGACCCTGAATCAAAGTTAAAGAAGTTAAATACAAACAAAAAAAGAAGCGACAGAATTTAATATTACAATGTTAAATAAAAAATAAAAATACCCCAAATTCATCATCCCACATTACCCTCGTCTTAAATAAAAGCAGTTGCCATGCAACTATCTTTTGAAAAAAAAAACTGTGGATGTTGATTTCATGGCCTCCGTGGTTGCAATGGTGGTCTGGTTGGATTATCTGCAGCTGTGGTCTTTGCAGGCTGAACGGATACAGCTGTTAACAAGCCCTGCAGCATAAGCGGACGACTTTCCCCCTGGGTTGGTGGCGCCTCCCTTACTGGAGTAGAACACATGGAACGAACTCCCCTCCACAGGCGAAGACGATTTTGCCAGATTATGAATAAACATAAAGAAACAAAAAGAAAACTGGCAACAGAAATATGTCCAGACAATCTTACTTTATTTAACTTTGTATGGAATCCTTCAAATGCTTGTATTTGAAGCAAAATATCATTTAGATCAATCTGTGTGTTACTCATATGAACAGAATCTACCAGTTTTTGAACTCGTTCTTAAATTTGTTTACCTTCTGAACCTTTTATTGTTGAAACTTCAGACGTCGCTATGATATCAGATACATGCCGCACATGTAATATAGAATCTGATGATATAAAATTTAACATACCACTTAAGTGCGGTAGTAAAGTGAAATCATCCAAATAAATTGAACAGTATTGGCTGTTGTTTAATACACCAACACCATGTATAATTTCTGTTGAAACTTTATCAAATTTATCAGACCCTCACCTCCACTGACCAGAGGTATTAACTAATTTTTAATTTCAAGACTATTGTCTTCAGCGTTAATCTTTATACCAATATCTCTCCCCAAGACACCATCATAATTTATATTTAAATTTTCGACAACATCAAAACTCTGCAAGTATACATGATTACCTATTTTTAATTGTATCACTTGCATGCCCAACACACTCAGTGCTGCACCCGTAACCCCATATAACTTAACATTTACTGGTTTAATGGCACTTCTACATAATCCATGCCGTACTAAAGAAATTGAAGCGCCAGTGTCTATTAACAACAAACAAGCCTTATTGCCTATGATTGCTCGTAAAATTAAATCATCCCCTACCTCTTCTCCATTGTTACATGTATATACGTTTGAAATTAATTTTGTTGCGTGTTCCGGGGGTCCACTGCGAGTTCAAATGTCGGGTGCTGTCCTTTGAACTGCTGGAGTTTAAATTCACCCTACAATTCTTTTTAAAATGGCCTGGTTTTCCACAATGGTAACAAGTGTTATTCCCAGACTGGCCTGCTGTATTACTATTACCAGAGTGTGGCCCTACTCCACACGCTCTCGTGAAAAATGCATTCCCAGTATTATTATCATTTGTGTGGTTGTATTCGGGACATTACTATTTTGTAGAGCGGGATGATTCACGCCCTGCCTGGTACTGGGTTTTATACGGCAGCTACTAGCCACATGTCCTGTCCTGCCACAGTTATAACATCTAATCATTACTATGCCATTTTGTCGAATTGCACATATGGATCTAGTCTCCTCCATCTGACCACGACTCCCCCTCAAAGCGGCACTTACTATCACAGTGATGCGCACAGCACCCTCCATAGTTGTTGGACTTTGTATTGTTACTTGTTTCCCAACTGCACCTCGCAGACCCGATACAAAAGCAGCTATCATACACCGTTCTGCTTACTGGTTGAGAATCAACCAATCCTGCTCATTATTGGTTTCCCTAATGGTCCGATTTGGAAGTTTTCTGAGCCTATCTGCAAATTGTTCAGGCGTTTCACTTTTGTTCTGAACTGCGGTTTGCAATGCATTAAAATAATATTGATCTAGTTCTTTTACTGTAAATCTGTTTATTAACAAAGCTTTAACTGTGTTGTAAGTGACACCAGGCGTATTAAGACCAGGGTGTGTGGTTACAAATAATTGTGCGGGACCCCTTACTTTTAAATGCACCACTTTCAGTTTATCCTCATCATTGTCTCAATTACCCAGCACGGTGGCATCTTCCACTTGTCTAAAGAAGTCTGTTACCGTTAACGATCCCTGGGCATCCCCCTTAAAATTTTCAATTAATCCTACGGTTGACATATTCCTAGTGTTAGGAATAGCTGGAATTGTTTCCATTCTACCAACCAACTGTGTCAAAAGAGAATTAAACTCTCCTACGTCTAATTCTTCTGCCATTTTTACTCCTTTTATTTATTTTATATCTCTTATAAATTAAATGCTTAAATATGCTATATCAGATCATATAATTCTCCCTATAAAATATTTTCTTAAAAACATATTTATTATTAGTAATATTTCATATACTTACAATCTAGCACACGTCGTGGTACGCCCTAAGGAAACATTTGGGTTTCCTTGTTCGTAATTTTACTAATTTTCGTAACCAATTTCGATTTTTGTCACCTTGACTCTAATCATTCCTGGTTCATTAGTATATTGAGTAGTATGGTTTATTTGCTTCTCTATAATCCTTTCTATTAAAGTTTTTAATAAGGTCTCCCACCCCTCCAAGATTAAATTAGTGTCGTGTATCGGCAAATAATAGGTTACGTCACTGCTCATTACCAACTGACAACTTTAACAATAATAATTTATACCCTTATAGATTTTGTTTTCTTCGGTTTCTTATTAGGTACAATTCTCCTATAAAACTGAGGAGAACCTTCTGGTGAGTAAGGCGGAGTGCACACCTATGCGATACGATACGTAAGATACAATATTTATCTTATACGATATTTATCGTATATCTTACATGAATGCACACCAGTGTGATACGATTTTATTTGTACGATATATTCTTACTAATTTCCTCAGTATATAATGAGTTCTTCAAGCGAAGAGGATGTTGTAATCTCCCGTTGGTATTTCCGTAGAAGGCGAAATAGAAAGATAAACATAAGGTTTTGGGTTCACACATATAATTTACACAATGCACATCACAGCTCAGATATTGTACATAAAGAACTATCGCTGCATGAAGATAAATTCACGGAGACATACAGAATGAGACCTGAGAATTTTGTTTTATTTTACCTTTAATTGGTAATTCCATATACATGGATATTTTTGTACCTCATTTACAAAGAATATCATAAAAACAGGATCGTCCTTCATATTGTAGTAATATAATTAAAACAAATTTTTAACAATGAAAATAAGAATACGCGATAGTATGTTGTTTTAACAGTGGTGTTAGGGCAACTAATGTATTAAGATATTTATCGCATAAGACAAGCCGAACATATCGTACGCTACAAATATCTTACGATAAATGTCGCTGTATCACTGGTGTGCGGCAAGTTTTCACCAGCAATGTGTTTTGTATTGAGCAAGCAGACATCTATCGCATAAGATAAATATCGTATCTTACGTATCGTATCGCGTAGGTGTGCACTCCGCCTAAGGTGTAAAGATTGTTACTGGGGTAAAATTTTCTTTGCCCTCTACAACCGTAATATCAAGAGGAACAGTCGATACTGGTATTAATTGAGAACCCTGTTGTACAAAATGATAATGCGAGTCATTAAGGCCTATACTCATGCCTAATCCTTTTTAAGTCTATGCGTTACCTTAGGTACGTCATATATGACAGTTGATGTTAAAGGCAACAACTCTTGTTGAATAACTCGCGGTTTAGTAAATGGTATTATATGTTTATAATAAGCTTTTACTTATCCTACGAAGTTATTCGTTGTCAAAAGCAAAATTTAGGTTGTTTAACTTTGTGCGTGCGCAACTGACCTAAAGATCAAGACACATTAACCCATCTGCAGCGGTACGCGTAAAATTATGTGTCTTTGATAAGTGTATAAGCATTCAACAGTCTGTCTAGTTTGTGGAGGTCATTCAAGGTGTACCCTAGTAACATGTGTAGTTTAAATGTAGCCAATGAAACGAGGTACAAGCTATGCTTTTCAGAAACAAAATACGATACGTGGGAAATTTTCTGTTGATGTCTAAATGTTGTGGTAAAACTGATTGTATATACATTTTATAATGACTCTGTTCGAGGCTAATAGTTCATGGAAAATTTAGTTAGAAGTGTGTTTAAAAGCTAGAATTGTAGAGGGGAATGTTTTACGTAGGAGTGTGATCTTTGCAAGGTCAAGCATAGCTCATTGGGTACAAGAGAGAGATCGAAACATCTGTATTCTGTAATATTTTTACGTTCCCCTTTCCATAAGATTTATGGCCACCCTTCAAAAATATACTACGATTGTTATATATGTATTTGTTCACAAAATCACGCTCTTTTATAGGTTGCTTTTATATATGTAATATCTGTACGAATGGTTCAATTAACTGAGTTGAAAGACGCGGGATTTTGTACTTTCCTTCAGTCTGACTGCATATCCCACTTCGTTTTTATTAGCCGTGGCATATAGTGGTGAGTTTGTTTAATAGGTTACGTTTAATACACGTACGTTACATCAAATTTTTTGTTAGACATTTTTCTATAATACCAACTAAAAAAAACAGGAAAAAAAAGTATGTAGGAAATTTTAGCTTCAAAGCTGAAAATGTACAGGAATTGCAACATGTTTTTCGTAAGTTAGCTTTATAAGGCGTAAAAAAAATGGATTTGCATGGTTTTTTTTTTTAAACAACGGCCAACAATTGGTGAACGTGTCATAAAAATTTCAAATTTTTTGGATAAAAGATGGATAAAAAAACAATTCAAACGGCGGCTTCAATGCTACGGATGTTGCTAGCGTCTGTCGTTCACTTCAATGCAAGGTTTACGGGTTAATAACATTTATGTAGTAATATTATACGATTGGAACCCACAGTATGTCATTGATTAAAAAAGAGCTTGAAACGAATAGTTAAGAGACCTCTAAAAATTCTTGCCGACTTGAATGAATGTACAAATAGTGATCTGGCAACCATGCTTCGACTTCCCTCAGACCATTTTCGTGCAGGTTGTTATAGTACACTATATTACAGCTAACTAGGGAGTGTTCTATCTTGCCAGATGGAAATTTTGCACGTACGTTAAGAACACATGGTCTTTTTTATAGTGAAAGGAAATGTCTGCCCAACCAGATAGAACTAGGAGTAAACCCTTGGAAAAATTAATAATTCTGTATAAAATATCAATTGGTAGATAGTACAATGAGAATTAAAAGTCTGTATATAACCAGAGAAAGATTTTAAGCGAATAAAAATCTCATTGATTTTTGAGTCGTGAACTGATTTGCATTGGGTAATTTTAGAGTTTATGAAATTTTAAAAAATTGATCCAATTTTCCGCTATTCTTTCATTGTTTTTCTGCTTGTTTTAATATTTAATCTTTAAATGTTTGTTACAATTTGAAAATAAGTGTTTGTATCGATGTTTAATTTATGTAATTTTTATAATTTAATTTTTTAGAAATGTTTCATAAGTACATAATGCATAATAAAAATTTACAATAGGTATATTTATTAATTAATTACTCTTATACTGAATCTGTTTTTCACATAAAAATGAGCTATTGATAAAGACTGGTTTCATGAGTATATATATATATATAATTCACGCATATTTCATTCATCTGTTGTTAACATAGTCCATTTAAAAATAAATATTGTAATTTTTCTTTTTGTTAAAAAATTAAAATGTTATTCTTCAAAAATTTTCACCGTTATTGTTTGTTATTACACTTAAAATTGCTAATTAATAATTGGTTCCTTCTAATCGAAAAATGAAAGTGGACGATTTTTGAAGCTTAAGCTGTACTTTCTATTGGAAGACGCTGTACAAAGTTTGTATGGAGAAATCTTTTTTAAGGAACATAACTTCTGTTTATGCCCGTAACAGGCAGGTGGATTGTTAAATTAATTGCACTCGATCTGCAGGTTCCAGGGCTACAAAAATAGTTCTGTTTCTTAACACATGGTCAGTCAATTAAATGACTGAATCATTTAAGAACAGACAAGTTAGAGGTGTAAAAGACACTAGTCAGAGTTATCTTCTCTGAGAGTAATGAATTTCACTATACAGCCAGACCCTGTGGTGAATGAAGTGAAGGTGTCATTTGCAGGGTTGAAAGTATATGCTTTTCAGCGGGCCTGGCATTCTGATAAGCATACTCTTTCAACTCAGTGAGGAAGGCACAGGTAAACCACCTCACTTCTCGTTTTACTTAGTAAAACCTCTCAAGGTACAAACCAGCCTTTCAGCTGTTGACCTAAACAACAACACTTAAAATTTGAATAATTATACAAATAGAATTGCTAATATTTTCACGGTCTGTCCCAAAAGTTTTGGTTATGAATTTCCACAGCTGGCCACTAACGATTGGGTGGCTTCTGGTGAAAAATGTGGTATTGGGATTCTTTGGTAGAGAATGCCGTAGTCTGCAGTAACCTGTGGGCAGTGGCTGAGTGAAAATTGTGCTTAGCACAAAGTGTGCATCATACCCTCATTGAAAAAAATAATGGCATAAAATTTGGAGCTGCAATTAAATTTTGCATTCATCTGGGTAAAAATAAAGCAGATCACCGAAACTGTTTAGGTAAGCCTTCAGGGATTTTAAGAGTAAAATACAGAAAATCATTGTTGTTTGTTTAGGTCATCAGCCAAAAGGCTGGTTTGAACCTGTAGAGGTTTTACTAAGTAAAACGAGGAGTGAGGTGGTTTACCATTGCCTTCCTCACCGAGTGGAAAAGTACGCTTATCAGCATGCCGGACCCTCTGAAAAGCACATATTTTCCACTCTGCAAATGACACCTTCACTTCATTCACCACAGGGTCTGGCTGTATAATGAAATTCATTACTTTCAGAGGAGATAACTCTGATTAGTGTCTTTTACACCTCGACCTCTTCTGTTCTTAAATTATTTAGTCATTTAATTGGCTGACCATGTGTTAAGAAACAGAACTATTTATTTTAGCCCTGCAACTAACAGATTGAGTGTAAAAAATTTGACACTCCACCTGTCTGTTATGGGCAGAGAAAATCATTAACTGACCCTAAATTAAGCCTTACATTAAAAATTTTTTAATAAAAGAAGTAGGTTTTGTAATTTCCTACAACTAAATGAATTAAAAAAGCCAGTTTTTGGACAAAACATAATTTTATTTTAAACTTGTGCAGTATTATGCAAATCAGTAATAAAATGGGAAATATAGCAGGATTTTTTTTTTAAAGTTGTGGTTTTGAAAAGTAAAAACAATCAATTTGTTTTTAAGAGTACACTAATACCACTCCAATCAATTTTTTTAACTTAATTCCTTATTTGGAACTATAAAAAAAGTGCACAATGACCGAAATGTGAGCAAACAATGAAAAATACAAAATTATTTGACAAAAATGTTTTATTTTGTTAATTGCATCGAGGAGATCCTGAGGAAGTCTCCTGTAGGAGATGTCAAGATTACAGGACAGGTATGATACAAACATTATAAAAATTAAATAATTTATTTTAAAAAATACCTTTTTTCTTATTACATCAAGTGGTCTCTACTCCATCTTCTTTTAAATTTTTGGTGTGCAAATCATTCTACACATATATCTTATATGTTGCGTTGTTTAGGTCAACAGCCGAAAGGCTGGTTTGAACCTCTAGAGGTTTTACTAAGTAAAAACGAGGAGTAAGGTGGTTTACCATTGCCTTCCTCACTGAGTTGAAAGAGTATGCTTATCAGCATGCCAGGCCCTCCGAAAAGCACTCACTTTCCACCCTGCAAATGACACCTTCACTTCTTTCACCACAGGGTCTGGCTGCATAGTGAAATTCATTACTCTCGGAGGAGTTAACTCTGACTAGTGTCTTTTACATCTCTACCTCTTCTGTTCTTAAATAGTTTAGTCATATAAGTGGCTGACTATGTGATAAGAAACGGAACTATTTTTTTTAGCCCTGGACCAAACAGATAGAGTGCAATTAAAATAACACTCCACCCGCTCGTTTTGGGCATATCTTATATGTATCATTGTGTAAAGTCAAATTTGTGATTAAAGGATGGCATTTATTTAGACTGAAGATTTAAATGTCTCTTAAGTTTCTTGGTTTTGCACTGCCTAAAAGTTGTAATCCATAAGGTCATTACAAGGGTTTTATAAACAGTAATTTTTATTACTGATAAAACGAATCGATCTATAAAGCTACTTTGTAACTCAACAATAATAAGAAAATAATGCATAACTTGTTAATACGAAAGTACATTCTACGCTATCTATTGAATGTCATTGGAACTACAGTTTGTAAAAGTTCATTCTCACGCTATCTAGCGGATGGCGGAACAAACATTCTGAAAATTTAAAAAACACGATATTTTTGAGGAAGTACATTGTACGCTACCTATTGACTATCGTTGGAACTACAGCTTGTAAAAGTGCATTCTCACGCCATCTAGCGGATGGTGGTAAAACAAACATTCTTTGAAAACTTACGATACATTTTATAATTCTAACAATTTTAAAATTGTCGGCAATAGTCTACCTTGAACGAACATTCCAATGTTGACGGTTTGGAGGTTGAAGACGAAATGCCCCACCCACACTAACCCGCAGTTGATATCTTTCTTAAATACCTGTTTTTTCGCCACTTATACCAATTTTTATTAATAAAATTACCTACGTTTCCCTTGTTTTTTTTCTGTTCATCTATAGGCCGTTTCAGTTTCAAATGTTTACTGTTTCTACAACTATCCGATAGATAGTGTGTTCTTTGTTTAATACCTCATTTTCATTAAATGAAATTCATATCAGTTAAGTACTGTAGTCCTCAAAATTTTATATTTTTAAAATCTTTGATTTACGAGTACAACTTCGATTGATAATAATTATGTTGTGGATATTCTGACATTCTTTCAAATCAAACGAAACTATACACAATCGTGCGTATTGATCGGAATATTTTTAATGTTTAAGTGATTTATTTGGATTCGTTCCTTTTTTGGATATTCGTAAAAAAAGCCTTAGAATTGCGGTATGTGATTAAAAATTCGTCGAATCAATTATTTCATATAACAATTTTACTCCTCCAAGCCAAAATTACCCAACTGTATTAATATTAAAAATCTTTTATCTCAACAGAATTACGGCGTGGAAGAATCGACTTTTTACCCATTTTTTTTCTAAAGTGGTGATATCGAGATCGACACATTCCTAGTACCAACACAATCAATCCCTTAAAATGACTACGTACAACTAACATTTTCGTGAATTTAGGTAAGGCAATTTTAAAATTTTGTTTCTGCATCTCAGTAAAAAAAATAATTTACATTATGTACAGTAATTTACTGTTATTTTCGCAGAAACAAATTTTTAAACCCTTTACGAGCAATCGTCGTATATTTCTGCAGCCTTGTTCTAACCTCAACAAACTATTAATGGCACGTCCCGGATTCGATTCCCGGTCAGGTCTGCCATTTTTCAACACTCATTTTCATCTGTAATACTTATCCCCATCTACATTAGTAATAACTGCAAAATACCTAAAACAAACAAGAAACTATTGCTATTGACGCTTATTATTCGAAAAAATGAATCAAGATTCCACCAAACGGTTAACAGATTTATGTGGTATTACTAAATTACTTAGGAATTCAATATTAGTGTTAAGTGTATTTTCAGCGAAATAACCTTTTCGATATCATAAAACTAGTATATTTATTATATTCTACCAAGCCGCACTGTACCATTGTAAGGTTATAAAGACCTAGTTTGCATCTAAGTTTCGGTTTTGATGTTATTTTTTTTTTAATAATTTTTTGGCTATATTACGAATACATTGTTAAATATTTTGGATCTTTTCAGTTTTCTGTATGCCACTATGAAATCCGAATTCCCTGAAGGGTTGCACACTTGTTCATTTCTCCCACTCCTTGCCTTACTGAATACTCATATACTGAAACAGATACACTCACGCACGCGTACACACGTCCTTCCCAGTCCCAGTATATAGTACTATGTTACACGTTCTGTTATTTTAATTTGCTATTACTACATTACTATCAAGTTATATTTTATAATTATTTACATTGGGAAGAAAAAATCGTGTGAGTGTTTTACACATACCTTTTTAATTTTTACATCTTCCGGGATTATGTAATAACCCCTTTTCCTGAAAGAACTCTGCAGCATTTTCCTCCATCCAAATAATATTAAGTAACTACAAAATTAATAGCAGACTTTGTAGTAAGTAACTGTGAAATCGGAGTGGAGTTGACACTACACAGAAATATTTCTAGTCAGATTGATGCGCTAGACCCAGGAGTGGGAGAATTATGTAACCCTTCTGGGGATTCGGATTTGATAGTGACAAACAGAAAAGACCCAATATTTTGTGTAAAATGTATTTAATGATTAAAAAAATAAGTAAAATTCAACTTGTTGAGTATCAGTGAAGGTTGGGTTCCTACAAACATAATGGAAGTTTTTTATGAAATAAAAATAAACTATCAGTTTTTAAATGTCTGACAAATTCAGCTGTGGTTATAATTAGGTTACGTACAGGTTAGCTTGCATATGGGTCAATTGTCTTACCAAAAATCATGAGAATGTTAGGTGAAAACTTATCATTCTGATGGGTCTACATTTAAAAACTAATTTTACGCATTTGCATACAGTAAAACCTCACTAATTCGGGGAAAGTGAAGTCCGAATTATCGCGAATATTTGTTTACATCTAAAAATTGAATAATTTAGGCAATTAAAATTAAAAAATAAACGTTACTTGTCTGAAATATCAATGTTTAATGAATTTACACTACAGTATAATGAAAAACAACAAAGTTAAAAGTGTAGAAATAAAAATATTTACGGCAGTAAAAATACTGTTAAATAATAAATGTCCAGTGTAAAATGATATTTAATTAAAACACTGTACTTACATACCGATTATTTGTTGAAGTGGAGAGTTGACAAATATCCTCAGGGATCATTTGAGGTTGCCTAGAAAAAAAACTTATTTTTTTCTGTGATTCTTTGCTACACTGTTTTCTTATAACTTGTTGGCGCATCTCTCTTAGGACAAGATAATAGTCATTGAATTCCGGATTGAAGTCTGCAAATTCAATAAGATCATCTATGTGGTTTCTCACTTCACTAGCTTAAATTGTGGAACGTTTTCTTCACTGAGTAACCAATAATGTATTACAGGATGAAACAATTTTTATTAGACAGTTAAAAGCTATTATTTTTTGTAGCACTTTATTAATTTTTAACTAAAAAACTTCTAAAAAAATTAAAAAAGCTGCTCTTGGAGTAGTCCGAAATATCGCGAATTCCGAATTAGTGAGGTTTTACTGTATTTAAAACACTAAGTAAAAGGAACATTGCATAAAATGTTTTCAATACCTGTACCTCTTCAGGTGTTGACAGTAGACTATAATATATCAATCGTGATATAAGATGGTGGTTTATGATTGAATTTTTTTTTAGACAAAACTGTGGATAATTTGAAGTTGTTAATGGTAGATTTTCATAATTATAGGATTCTAGTTCCGTCCTAAATACAATTTAGAACAAGAGAAACTGCTAATTTGGATCCAGAGTGCTTCTTCCTGTCAAGGTCTAAAAAAATGACAATTTAAACATTAGAATCCTATTATTCCTGAATTTTTTTTAATCCCTAATTTATATACATTGCAACCTGGTCAATTAAAAACAATAAGCAACCCCATGACCCAATGAAATGAGGATGATATGTATGACGTGAAGTGTAGTCTTGTAAAGATGCAGGTTGACCATTCCTAAGAGACTATGGTTATGTGAACCCCAACCATCAAATTACAACAGTAACCATTGTCTAAGTAACACCTTTTAAGGCCAATTCCCATGACGCTAATACTAGCAGCTAGTTTAGTTAAAGCGCGCTAGTGACTAAGAACATGTTTGATTTTACTAGTACTACAAGGGGAGAAAAAAAATCACGTTATTGATTAGCGCTAGAATACTAGCTCGGTGTGAACGTTTGGAAACGTAGCTAGTTGCTAGTAAGCTGTACTTTGTACAGCAATAAACAGCACAACTCACGTATGTCTTCTGATCATTGACATTAAATAACTAGTTCCTACACCGCTAGTTTACTAGTAGCTTATAAGTAACTAGCAACGTTCACACCGAGCTTGTTTACTTGCGCTAATCAATCACGTAACTTTTTCTCCTCTACTAGCACTAATAAAATCAAACATGTTTAAAGTTACTATACTATTTTTCAGGGCTGATTAGCTTTCAACGGACGCATTGCCCCCTACCCACTTCATAGCTAGCCAATACTTGCTCTCGTAGCTCTGTTATATATTTAATCAGCCATTTTTTTGGTCTATCAACAATTAAAACCATTATAACAATCTGACAATGCTGGTAAACGTTCTGATAGGTCTAGACGCGTCCAACAACAGAGCTAATCAACCGTGAAAAGCATTACGGTGCACTTTAATCCTTCAAGTACCAATGTCCGGAAAACAGGAGGTTGATATCTTTTACGTAGTTATAACATCCGGTTTACCGGACGTCCGTAAGTTATACATAAAGTGCTAATGTCTGGATAACCAAACATTTACAAAAAAACTTTTAAAACAAAAATTGATGGAATAATGTATTTTGAAACCGCCTCTGTGGTGTAGTTACTAACGCGCTAGCCTACAAAGCGAAAGGTCCCAATTTCGATTCCTGGCTACAGTCTGGAAATTTTAACATGTTAAAACCACCGTTAAGGTACCAAAACCCACAGTAGTTGCTAATGACCAAGCTGTCGATGCGACTTTAAATAAACTAAAATTAACTATTTTGAATATTTTGTGTTAGAATGATTTTTTTTTTTTTGGAACACAATACAAATTAATTTTTAACAGGACATTTCATTTTTCTGTAACATTGAAATTTTGCTTGGCAATGGCAGGCTTACACCTGCAAGTTTTTGAAATAAGGGCTGGCACTTTTTGTACATCCTTATTCAAATTAAATGGCTTTAGATCAAATTTTTGAAATATTTTTTCGGGAATGAAAGGGTTAACTAAACGAGCTGCTAGTTGTTCATTCCCACGATGTATCTTTACTAGGATTAAAACCACGGAACCTTCATCCCCGAAAATCAGCTGACTTTGATGACTACTCTACCACTAGATTAATTTGGAGGCTTAATAATATTTACTATTAAAAACTTTAGATTAACCACATTCCTGCTTAAAAAAATGTTTATCCCCTATAAACCACCATCGTATACTACAATAAACACAACAGTCAATCTTCAACGTCTGAAAAAGAAGTACAAGCATTGAAAATACACAAATACGTTAGTGCACTATCTTATGTAATCTATTTTATTCTTTTTTTAAATGTTTTTACATGTATACAGAGTGAGTCAAAAGTTACGAATCCAGTAATTAATATTCTCAAAAAATATTTATTAATGTAATATACTCACAAAATACAGTAGAGATTATGTATATTTTTCTCACAATAGATGCTGAAAATGTCCTCCACCTGCTGCAACATACGCCTCAACACATTTCTTCATGATAGTTGCTACTTAATCTATGGTCCCTACATTTACACGGGTATTTAACTAAATTTAAACATACTGATATTTCGTCTTGCATGTTGTGTATGGGTAGTTCCTATACCATGTTATTTTTGAGATTTCCCCAAAGAAAAAAGTAAGGGGGAGTTAAATCTGGTGATCTACGTGACCACAGTCCATGAGAAATGATGTGTCCACTAAAGAACTCGCAACATTATCATTGTGCTATTCGCTGTGTGCGCCGTTGCACTGTCTTGAAGCAGCCGATCAAAAATTAAAAAAGGAAAATGAGGAAAGGAAATCGAAAAATAAGTAAAAGATGGCAGAAAGCAAGCGATTTCTTTGAAGTGTGAAAATTGGGATTAATAAATTTATGTTTAAGAAAATTATGTATAATGTATATTTTGTACTGATACTAACTTGATGAAATTCAAGAAGACATAGAATAAGAAATGTTGTATTTGGCAAACAATTAGGGATGGATAGCTTGACAAGAAGAGTTGGTTATAAAAAGGGTAAAAGGATGCTGTACTTGGAGATAGAGGGAAAAATACGAGTAAATTGGATGGGTTTAATTATAGATGAGCTGAAAAAGGTGTGATGCAAGGAGAACAATGGAGGAAAGATGTTTCGGCATTGCAGAGGTAAAGAGGAATTATTTTAAGCCTGACTCAAGGAAACTTGAAAAAGGAATAAGGAAAATTATGATAAATGAATTTGCCTTTCTTGAAATTTATTTAACCCAATTCAAACTTCTTTACTTTACTTTTCAATATCACTTTTTTAATAACTTTCTTACGCATTTAACACCTTCATACAGTATAAATTTATACGTAGTAAACCAGTATTCATTAACAAAATTTGATCAAGGTCCGTTTAAAATTTTGATGAGATTCCCACGGTCCAGCAAACGTTTTATTAGTTAGATCTACCATGCCGACTGTAAAAATTTAAGCAATAATACGTAACAACAGTTTCAATCTATTGTAGGCCCATGTACAAAAGTTATAGTTTTTTGTATTCTGTAGTGCAGCACTATCACGAGTTACTTTCAGCCTGATCACGGCCATAAAGTTCTCGAGCAAATATCAACTCTCTTCAGAGAAACTTAGGTATATGTCGTGTACACAGTCTGAACGTAAAAAATTTCACGTCTCACAAGGAAATAAGATTAGTGTACAAAAAAATTATTCTCTAGAGCTCTTGTTCACAAAAAATTATTCGGCAATCCGGACACAGACCAAGGACCACTAACTGGTGATAGTTGTAGTACATTACTTTCAGCGAATAGATTTACAATATAATTTTGCACTTCAAAATGTTTCCAACAATAAAAATTATTAATAAAAAAATAGTAATAATTATCCCTGAAAAATTAACAGGAGACATACGAGAAGGAACCCAAAAGAAACCAACTGAGAGTGCGTTGCTATTCGTAGACATAGTAGAGTTTTCCTGCTAGATGAAGCTAGTAGAAACCTTCAACAAACAATTGCCCAGACAGTGTCAGTTTGTAGGTTAACGTTTGATCATAGTGTTGTATTTCTCTTACTGTTGTGTTGTGTCTACGAATTCGTTAAGGCAGATTTAAAAGAATAAAGAGTGTGTTTGAATTTTTGTTTCCTGCTTGAAAAATGGACAATGGATGCTTACTAAATGATTTAACAGGCTTTTAAGGAATATGCTTTGAGCCGCACACAAGTTTTCAAGTGGTTTGGGCACCCTTCAACATCTTAAACGATGAAAACTTGAAAAAATCCGTCAAAAAATCAACGAGGATTGAAGAAATTCTAGAAGAGACAGGCTTGAGTTAAAGCTCATGCCAGCAGGTTTTGACTGAGGATTCAGAAATGAGACATGTTTCCGCTAAATTTTTTTCTTGTCTTCTCAAACAGGATCACCAAAACATTTGATTGAATTTGAGTCAGGAGTTGGAAAACAAGATTGAAAGTGATTTAAACATTTTGACCAAAGTCATTACAGGTGTTGAAAGTTGAAGTTATGGGTATGAACAAACAACCAAGCAAGCGTCAAGCCAGTGGAAGATCGACTTGATGCTTAATGATGTTGTAGGCGTAACATTACAACAGTAAAGCTTAGTTTAGACGACGCCAGTTGGGAGGCAAGTCAAGTGAGCAAGTCACTTGCTCAGTGCGAACATTTACTTGTATGATTTTCGTTGGCCCATCAAATTGCCGTGCAACTTGTCAGGCAAGGCAAGTGAATTGGCCGGTGTTCTATTTTCGGGGCAGCTTGCCTTCCCCCACCACAACAAGCTAGTGACTTGCCTTTGTACGTGCTCCGTCTAAACACCCACTTGGTCAGTGTATTGCGTAATCTAGTGCAAGTAGCTGGTGTTGTCAGCATTTCCTCGTGATATTTACTGTGTTTCTGTTGTATTTGGTTGATTTAATTTTAATTTCGTTTTTGAGATGCCACCTAAGTGGTGTGAAGAGATGACATGTACATTTGTGGAAGAGTACGTTGAGCATGAATGTCTGTGGAATATGCGTTGTGATTTGTACAAAAATAAAAATGCGCGACAAACAGCATTAGAAAAAATCATCAGTAACATGGGTGTTGATGGATTTACTGTGACGGATGCGAAAAACAAGATAAAAAGTCTCAGAGCCACCTACAATCAAGAAATTTGTAAAGTTGAAAAATCTTCAGTTTCTGGAGCCAGCTCAGAGGATGTGTACAAACAATCCATTTTCGTATCCATGGCTTTTTCTTAGTAATCCTTTCTAGATAATCTTCAATTTCCTCCGAAAGATGAATAAATAGCATCCTCGAAACATGTTTTATAACTTTCTTACAATGTGTTTTTTCCCCAACGCACACACTACTTGGCGCTTCACTTGCAAGTAAAACGACAACGTAGAATGAACACTACTTGGTTTGGTACTTGCCAGTCTCTACTTGGTGAATGTAACTTGCTCACTTGACTTGCCTCCCAACTGGCGTCGTCTAAACTAAGCTTAAGAGAAACACAACACTATGATCAAACATTAACCTACAAACTGTTGCCGTCTGGTCAGTTGTTTGTTGAAGGTCTCTACTAACTTCATGTAGCAGGAGAACTCTCTACTATATCTAAATATCTGGTGTGAAACACTCACACAACTTTCTCTTGCCAATGCAAATAATTAACAATAATCCTAACATTAGTAATAAAACATTAGAAATAAACAAAAAACTAACCTCAATAAACATAACCTAATTTTAATCATGAGTGAAAGATACAAAATGAAAATCAACCTCAGTTTGGCTTAAAAATACGGAAAATCACTCTTTCACACTAAACTACTCTCTGTAGAGAAAAATGCTCTAAATAAAAGTTGTAGATTTTTTAATTTCCTAAGAAATTTGATTATATACACTTTTGTCGTAAAATGCATACTAAGGCCAAAATATTAAAAAAATCGATTTTTTTTCGTGAGAAAAAAACAGAAAATCGCTAATTATTGCTAAACTAAGCGTTATACAAAAAAAATGTTTGAAATAAAAGTTGTATAATTTTAAATTCTCTACATATTTTATTATATAAATTTTTGTGCCAAAATTTGTATTAAAGCCGTAATCTTAAAAAAACACTTTTTATACGTGAAAACAGCCTCACCAAGAATTTCAGCAAACATGGCGCCTACCCTATCTTGTAGAGATTAAAAAATTGAATAAACCACGCGATTTAAAAAAAAATCGTAGGACCAGTTTTTGAGAAAATTGCAAAAAAGTGAAAAATTACACGAATAAACTACTACTTCCGGTTGACCGATTTTGATGAAAATGTTCGTGTCGGTTCCGGTAGTGGTATGTAGCTTAAGTTCTAAGTTTCAAGTTTGTACGATGTTCCGTTCTTGAGATATTCTGTTCACACACACACACACACACAGACCAATCGCTAAAAACATGTTTTTTGGGTTCAGGGGGTCTGACAACATGTAGATCCGGTGAAAACTCGATTTCGAAAAATCGACATGAAAACAATACTTTCCTTCCTATATATTTATATAGGCAAGAGTAAGTAAAAATGGTAGCACACTCTCAGTCCGGCTACTTTTACAGTTGATTTCACGTTCAGAATGCAGTATGGAAAGTCCATAAGCAATGTATTACACATGGGAGTTTGAGTGCTACTATACTAAATAAAAATACCAACTCCGCGCCACAACCATCGATGTGTATAAAGAATATACATATCGATGGCGACAAAACATTCTCATTTACAAACTCCTATAGAATAACGTAATACGAAAACATAAGTGACTTAATATTTGAACCGTTTTAAAAATCAGGTACCGACAATTATTATAGTAATGGAATTATTCATCAATTTTATTCCCTTATTTTAAAGCGAAGAATAGTTATTGTTTAAATCGAATACTGTTTGAATAACAGTCGTTAGTATAGTACAGTTAGTACAGTCGTTAATGACGAAGAGAGAGACGGCATAGCTCTTTCTCTTACACGTACCTATGGTCTCTTATCTAAATATCAGAATATAATAATAACATTTACAGTGTAATAAATCCCTTCTCCAGTTTTTCTCCCTTCTTCCAGTTGGAAGAAGGGAGGTGAGAAGGCCTCGAAGAAGATAGCAGTAGTCGAGATGTACGGGTTGGAATATCTCGTGTTTCTATAGACGTGCAGGATGGTTTGTGAGTTCCGAACAGGCTTATGCCTAATCCTTGATAGTAAAAAGAAGAAGAAGAAGAAGAAGATAAAAAAAGATTCATTAAAAAGCGAAAGTATTTTTTCAGAATTTTTTTATTAAAAATGAGCTTGTTAGAGCGTGGTAAGCGAAACTCTAAATATTTTTGTCTGTAACCTTTAGATGGTGTTGGCGGAGGAGAGTTATTTTATTGGCTGTGTCTGATGTTTTCCGTTCGCCTGATAACACAACGGGTTCTCATAAGAGCTGTACTGCATTCTGAACGTGAAACCGAGTATATGTACTCCCTCATAATATAAAACTTGAACAAAAAGGTTTTTTTGCGACTCTTGAGAAGTTAAAAACTCAAATACGTTGTGAATTGTTTTCGTCAATCCAATATCATAAATAAATAGTACATAAACAACGATTATAGGTTAAAGCTTAAATCACCGAACTTATTTCAACAAGTTACACATAACCTTAAATTTAAAAACATCTTATAAATACATTAAAAACTATTAGAGATTAACACGTTGAGGCCGACAGACAAGGCGTAGGATTCCCTACTTTATTTTTATTGCTTTTATTTATTTGCCAGCACACTGGCAGTGTTATTAAATGTTGTTCAGGCATTCCGATTAATCCTACAAGCGCTTCAGTTAAAATTTTAGTCAATTCTATTTTGCGATGCAATAATATCATTATAATACGTTAATTTTTATTTAATCAAACATCCTATGTAGGATTATCAACAGCCATATTATTTAAATTGTAACCACTCCTGCTTGTGGGGGTAAAACTCACGCACACAAGCTTTTGATTGGCAAAGTAATACAGAACAGAAAAAATAAAAAAAATATTTTGGAATTGTGAATAAATTGTGAAATACATTGTGAATAATACTACTGGTCTCGAGCGAACTCAAACAAGAACACAGCACAAGGCAATCAGCTGGGCGATGACGTCGCAGAGCAGATAGGGAACAGACCACCTCGAAAGTTAGGTAGACTACCAACAGAGTCCGCCAGCTTACGGAACAATACAAGGAAAAGGTTGATCAAAGCACCAAAGCTAAATAATTCAAACAAAAAAATTGTAACGGCTCCGAAACGGACGTTACAAAATTTTGAAATATATATTTCTAAACCACCAGAATATGTTAACAGTAAATACTAACCAATGCTTAGAACGCTTTCGTGTATCTTGTACACATCTTCAGTAAATTAAAATTTAAAATATTTTTTTACGTCAACAATTAAAAATTCCTAGTCCTACCATGGTAGATAAGGAATCTTTTTATTCCTTATTATATTATTCCTTATCTACCATGGTAGGAGTAAGAAGTTTTAAATGTTGATGTAAAAAATATTTAAAATTTAAATTTACTGAAGATGTGTACAAGATACACAAAAGCACTTTAAACATTGTTAAGTCTTTACTGTTACCGTATGATGGTTTAGAAATATATATTACAAATAAATTAATTATATAATTTATTTCACAAATTTCTCCATTCCTATTGATTTCTTGTTACCAAGAAAAGGTAATAATAATACATTTTTATATAAAAATATTTTAATTATTACTCAAAAGTAATTTGTTACTTTCAAGTACGTGCGACTTCTATTCAACATATTTCTTATGTACTGAACGTTATACAATACTAAATGTTTGTACTTTTATAATATCGCAATAAACGAAGAAAATAACGGTATAATACCGTACTAAATTTAGTTGGTGAATAGATGAACAAATACCGTATTTGCCGGCGTATGCATTGACTAGTATTATATTGGGAAATTAAATTTTCTTACAAACAGGCCTACTTAGTTAGGTATTACAACGACCGTTTTAGGCAACGCCTCTCGCTGATATGATGTGTCATGTCATTGACGACATAGAAAATATAAATGAAACTCCCATCAACTTTGATACGTCATCAAAACATACAGTAAATTCTAAGAGAGATAAGTCAGTTTTGATTTAACCACAGGCCACAAAAAAATTAGATTTACAGTCGTTGAAACTCGTATGGCTGACGGAACAAAACTGAATCCTTTTATAATTTTTAAAGAAATAACGTACCAAAAGGTATAAATATTGCTACTGGTGTGATAGTCCATTTTCATAAAAAAAGGGTAAATGGATGAAGACGGAATAAAACTCTAAATAACAAGAGTTTGAGAAAAATTTCCAGGTGGATAACAAAAAATAAAAGTTTACTGGTGTGGGACATGTTTAGAACACACTTGACTGAAAGCTCTAAAAAAAGGTTAATTTCACAAACAAACACAAAGACAGCCGTTATACCAGAAGGGTTAACACCAGTTCTCCAGCAACTGGACGTTAACATAAACAAACCTTTTAAAACGGTTATTTGATGAGAATGGAATTAATAGTTGGATGACGGAATGGGAAAAGTTAGCTTACGGCCAGCTTCACTGGATGTGCTTTGCAAGTGGAATAAAACAGTGTGGAGTGAAATTAAGGAACATGTCACAATAAAATCTTGCAAAAAATGTGGTTTCAAATTTAATGGATGGAGTACTCTTGCCATACTATTGTATGGCAAGAGGACACTGGAAATAATGAAGAAGGAAATGAAGATGATAGTCGGAAACTGCACGCATACCATGGGACCTATACAATCCATTAAATGCGATAGACTCGGACTAAAAATTAGGTAATTACGGCATTATAATTATTTCAGTTATCAGTTAGCATCATAGCAGTAGAATCCATATTAATATTTTGTTTTTTTATGTATAAAAAAAACTTTGTTATTTACCATAAACTGCTTTTTATAAATCCTTCTTATAAGCACTTTCACGGTGCGCACCGCTTCTTCAGGTAATGTTAATAAAAGTTCTAGAACATTTTACGAAGATTGCATCTTCCTTTGTCAATGTTTTGAATCAAATTTTATTCAAACAAATGAAAGATGGAATCTTCCAATATTCTAGAACTTTTATTAACATTACCTGAAGAAGTGGTGCGTACCGCGAAAGTGCTGTAAGGATTTATAATAAGCCATATAAGGTAAATTACAAAGTTTTTTTATATACATAATAAACAAAATATTAATATTAATTACTGCACTTTATTTACAATTATACGTAACTAATTGAAGTTTCAAAAAAATGTACAATATTTTCTAATTTTAGAAAAAAATTTTTGTGTACTTAACGATAAATTGTTAAACGAATATAATAATAAATTGGGTTTAGAAAATATGTATGTATTATTTGTTCTTTAGTTTTTACTTCTCATACTTTTTCTCGTGACTCAGCGTGAGTTGACTTTAGTTTTTTGGTGTTTAAATATCAACTTATATGCCAGCAAATACAGTAAGTAAAATCATGGGCGACTGATGCCTTAAGGCATCATGGCATACCCTCACTGCAATGACACATCTAAGATTTCAGCCACCGAGCTCAACGTGTTAATTTCACTTAAATTTATATGTTACCGTTACGACCACGTAAATAAATTATCAGAGTATTTTATACTCTCGTACGATTGTACTGCATCTAAATCACCTTTACAAAAGTTTAAAAGCACTGATTTCTGTAGACCACAATCACTTAGGTTAACTTGTCCAAATGCACTAATATTACTAATTGTTGATTTCACTGGTGTTGTACAAGATACTGGATTTTGAATTTCAGTTTTAGTAGAATCAGTCTTCTCATTATTGTCTTTATCATCATCAGTATTCTGAGATAGATATCCTGTAAGAAAAAAATCTGGTGTGAAACACTAGCACTTTATTTTGCCAATGCAAATAATGAACAATGTAAATAAATTTTTGAAATGCATCCTGCCAACCATTAATATAAATTATAGTATTGATGAAATTTATCACCTTACCTTTGGTTGCTTATTTAAGTTTAAAAAACTAACACACGTTTCGGTTTCATTTATACTGTAATTTATATGAACAATATAACCTAACATTAGCAATAAAAAAAAAAAAATCTGGTGTGAAACACTCACGCAACTTTCTCTTGCCAATGCAAACAATTAACAATGTAACCTAACATTAGTAATAAACATTAGAAATAAACAAAACACTAACCTCGAAAACATAACCTTATTTTAATCATGAGTGAAAGACGCAAAATGAAAATCAAGAGTTTGGCTTCAAAATATGGAAAATCACTCTTTCACGCTAAACTAGGCTCTGTAGAGAAAAATTCTCTATACAAAAGTTGTAGATCGTTTAATTTCCTATAAATTTTATTATATATACTTTTGTCATAAAATGTATACCAAGGCTAAAATCTTTAAAAAATCGATTTTTTTTACACGGTTTCATGAGAAAAAACAGAAAATCGCTAATTACCGATAAATTAAGCGTTATACAAAAAAATGTTTGAAATAAAAGTTGTAAGATTTTAAATTTTATCATTTTTTTTTAATTTTTTTTTTATCATTTTTTGTTAAATACAATTTTGCGTTAAAATGCATACTAAAGCCACAATCTTAAAAAACAATTTCTTTACATGAAAACAGCCTTTCCAAGAATTTCAGCACACATGGCGCCTACCTTATCTTATAGAGCATGAAAAAATTTAGTAATTGAAGTGATTTTAAAAACAATCGTAGGAGCCGTTTTTGAGAATATTGCAAAATAAAGGGAAAAATGACACGAATAAATTACTACATACTTCCGGTTGACCAATTTGGATGAAAATATTTGTGTCTGGTCCTATTGTGGGTTTGAGGCATGTGTGAGGCTGGTTTGAATCTGTAGAGGCTTAACTAAGTAAAACGAGGAGCGAGGTGGTTTATCATTGCCTTCTTTCTATCGTACTATCAGTGCCTTTCATCTACTTTTCTCACAGAGTGGAAAAAGTAGCCCACTGAAAAGCATAAACTTTACACCCAGCAAATGACAACTTCATTTCGTTCACCACAGGGTCTGGCTGTATAATGAAACTCATTACTTTAGAGGAGATAACTCTGACTAGTGTCTTTTACACCTTTACCTTTTCTGTTCTTAAATGCTACAGTCATATAATTGGCTGACCATGTGATAAGAAACAGAACTATTTTTGCAGCCCTGGAACTAGCAGATTGAGTGAAAATAATTTAACACTCTACCTTCCTATTATGGGCAAAGTTTACAACTAACAATGATATGTCATCATCACTGTGTAGTTCTGCAGCCCTTGGTGTTATATAGTAATACTTTGGCCACATTTTCATCCAAACCACTTGTTCGAGGGTGTCCAGATCACTCCGCGTCTTCAATGGTCACTTGTTCGTTCTTGAACTCACTGAACCTACAGAAAACCTGAGCCTTTGACAAGGTGTTGTCTTTGTAAGCCTCCTTAACCAAGGCAATCATGTCAGAAGCGGTTTTGGACAGGTGAAAGCAAAATTTAATCACATAGTGTTGCTCCAACAAACACTCCATTTTTTACATTTTTTACGGTGATAAAAACTTTAAAAAAAACCACTTTTTGCACCATGCGTGATCCTCACTCCATCAGAGCTTGGATGATATCTTTCTTCAGATATATTTCTTAGCTTAAACCCCCCACCACAAATTCCACTGCCAGGGAGCACGCAGCAGGCGACTGGAGTGTCGTATGGTGGACAGTCTCATTACTTTACGGACAAACCCTGTATGTTGAAAATAGTAAAACCAAATATCTATCAATATTAATAAATTGAAACAAAATAAAATAAAACTCAAAACAAAAGACAAAAACCCCCATCAAAATACAGTTGAACTTCTATTTAACGAGGTTCAATTTTATGAATTTCTCCATTTTAACAAAGTTCGGTGCCATCCCCTAGACCAGTGATTCTCAACCTGGGGGTCATGGTGATATTATAGGAGGGCTGTGAAAATAATAATGAAATCATTTAATCATTTTATTAGAAACAATCATTTATTGTTTAGTGGGTTCGAATCCCACTCAGGCACGGCATATTTTCGTACGTTACAAAAAAAAATCATTTCATCCTCCTTTGTACAAAAGTTACACCCCAAAGTCGTCGCTAATGATCGTTGCAGTTGATACGACGGATATCATTTATTATAAACTTAGACATCAAGTTGGAACTTGTAAATTGCATGTTGAATCATGTATGTGCATGTGACATATGCATTTCGTACACATCACAACTATAAAAGTATAAATGCAGCAATATAAAATAGTAGCATTAGTTATATTCCATTTTTTTTAACTGTCTGTATTTTCTTTAAGCCATAAAATTAGTGCAGTTTGATTACATAATATTAAAAAAAACATTTTACACTTATAATTACAGTCAAAATTCAATTATTAATAGTAAGCCTTACTATTATTATCGGGGGGTGAGGGGGGTCGCAAAATATTAATTTTATTATTTGGGGGTAGCGGAGGAAAAAAGGTTAAGAATCACTGCCCAGACATTGGTACTTCCCAAGTATTGAAATGATTAGCTATCTGATCTTGAGATATACATTTTTATATAAAAATAACAAAATGGCAGACAGGAAGAGAAGGAAGGATAAATCGCCATTCTTCTTATGGATATTTTTTGTTTATTTTTATAAGTAGAATCTGAAAAAGTATAACATACACTTTTGAAAAGCACCCCGTTTATCTATTATTAGTGATTTTATTTTTTACCAATAATGCACATGAATAATTTACCTATACGCTGTCAGTACGTGGATCATTCCATAAAACGAAGTTTCTATTTCACAAACTTTTTTGGAATTCTGGTGATGATTCGCTATATAGAAGTTCGACTGTATTACATTGTGAATTTTCTGAGCGATAAAATAATATGGCTGAAACCAGCGAGGGTTATTACAGTAACACTAATTTATTTTGATAAAAGGAAAATGTGTTTAAAATACTCACGTCTTTTATGTATTTCCGTAAAAACACTGGTTGACTCAATTGACGCACTCGTTAACGAAAACGTATTTGAAGATTCTTTTAAAATATCAGTTAAAGAATGAATAACATGTGGTAAAATGGGACCTCTTATTTCCACTGAGTGATACTGTTCTTTACCCATATTTACGACACTTTGTCGAACTTTAAGCGGTCGTAAAGTAGCACCATGAAAAGCAACAGGCGATAATATTGTCGGAGGTAAACCAGCGAGCGAGCCAGTCGTAGCGATATTCGATTTACAATTGATAAGGAAATTAAATAATCCTTGAGCTTCAATACCTTCGACGTAAATAGATGATTCTGGGGTTTTATCAACTTTACGTTCTTTACCGAATTCCAAATCGCTTTGCGAGTTGCTGATTCGTTTTATTTCTCTTTCATCAACACCCATGCTTTGCAACCACTCTTCATCGTCATCTTCTTCACCTTCTTCATCTTCATCATCCAATTTTTCACCATCTTGATCTTTTTTTGTATCTGTTATCGATTCATTTTTATTTTTATTATTTATATTTTCACCATCTACACTTGATGTATTATCTAATGTACTATAACCAGTATCTGTTTGATTTTCAAATGACCTTCTCTTGCTATCAGATAATTTTAAAGGCATCGTAAATTCAATATCTGAAACATAAAAATCACAGAAACAGTAGTTTACAGAAATTTTTAAATATACCCAGAACTTTATTATATTAGTAACCATGAAATTGCGAGTCTGGATTTAGTTAGACAGTAATGCAGTGATGCCATATTTGGCAAAGTGTGAACAAACTTTTTATCTTTTATTATTACCTTATTATCATAAAATTAGACATTTAATTTTGTTCTTGCTTCAGGATTTTTAGCCAAATTTAAAAAAAAAAAACTTATAAACATTATTGATTTCTTCTTTACTTTGTTTTCTAAGGTCTTTCTTTAGACAGTAATGCAGTGATGCCATATTTGGCAAAGTGTGAACAAACTTTTTATCTTTTATTATTACCTTATTATCATAAAATTAGACATTTAATTTTGTTCTTGCTTCAGGATTTTTAGCCAAATTTAAAAAAAAAAACTTATAAACATTATTGATTTCTTCTTTACTTTGTTTTCTAAGGTCTTTCTTTCAATAACAATGGTCGTTGTTCGGAGTCAATTTACCAGGTTTTTCTTACCAGATTTTATCAAGTAGAAATTGGAAAAGACATTATCATATTTAACTTGAAAGAAACGATTTGAAAGATAGTTTTTAAAAATCAAGAAGTATGGATATTCTAATTTCATTTAATTTTGTATAACAGACCCAGATGCCAAACTTTGTCAAATGCCTGTTGAATATCCAAGAACACAGCTGAAGTAAACTGTTTCAATTCAAAGCTCTTCTGAATACGTTTGACTAGTCTGTGGACTTGTTCTACAGCCGAGTGTTGTTCGCAAAACTTGCATTAAACATTAAACGATTAAATGGTACGCCTATAAAATAAATAAAATTTTTAAAACAAAAATGACTTTAACCCTAGAAGTGGTAACTGTCGATCTGAGCGACAGTTGTGCTTTTGAATACATGTCGATGTTGATTTGGTCGACAGATGCACCCACTTTATTTTCAACCAGCAGGTTGTCCAACCTAGGTTATATAACTAATCATATGAAAGTATTTCATTTGATCTATTTAATTTCACAGTTTGCCGGTGGTTTCGTTCTCTCGTTCATTCGTACGAGTCTTTGAAAGTTGTTGTTTCGTAATGTCGTGTTTCACTGTAATGGCGATCTGTTTGTTAAGATAGATGTGTTGTTGTTTCATGTTATTAGTGTGTTTTAATTCGTTTTACTGTAAA
The DNA here is from genome assembly GCA_035578175.1 of Catonia carolina. Classification (NCBI taxonomy): domain Eukaryota; kingdom Metazoa; phylum Arthropoda; class Insecta; order Hemiptera; family Achilidae; genus Catonia; species Catonia carolina. Next base: position 50,992,696 of record JAQMRL010000006.1, on the reverse strand, counting down.
TTTATTAAATATCGTGAATTATCTGTGATATTATTTTAGTATGTGTTCAGGTTGTAAATAAAACCTACGAAAATAAATGTGTACTCTGTAAATGTTGACATTGCGTAAACATAACCTAGATCTTTTCTCTACAGACCTTACCATTTTTTCACATATTATAATAACGAAAACAGATAAACTGATAATTCAAAAACGTAATTATTCTAGAAAGATTGCACTAAAAAACGTATATTTCCATGTTTACGCATTTGTTTAGGTAAATCTGTCAAGTAGCTAATAACACAAAACATTTTCTCAAATTTGTTATTATAAATATTTCATTAGTCCTGGTTATTTGGGAAATAATATTATCAGAAAACAAAAATAACAGTCAGGTAGAGCTATCTTTTCTGTTTAATTTGGTATATAATACGTACCTGATATGTGAAATACAAAAACAATAAAAAATTGTTTTCGTAAGCATGTTTTTTTTATTAAAAATGCTTGACACTTTAAGTTAAACCTATTACCGCTTCTAGGGTTAAAAAAATACAGCCCACAAACGTTACGAAACGTTGTGGATGTCACACTTGCATTGAACTGACTTGAGTGAAGGAATTCCAATGCTACGGGCAGGGCGGGTGAAATGGCAACACTGTAAGGTAGGACAGGTGGAAATACATGACTGCTTGGTTAACTAGGAAGCTCACAATTTCGTGAAGCTTTCATGTTTTCTTTTTAACACATTTTCAGTATAAGGAGGTATAAGGTATAAGGAGGATAATTCAAACTGATAAAATCCGCAGCTGTTCAGATTACAAAAAATTAGGATTAACAAGGGATCAATTTAAAGGAACGGGATAGAATATCAAGGGGAGTTTTGGAAGCCGAAATAATCCTGTAACTTTCTATTTTATGCAAACAACGCTTTTATTAAGGTATTGATACAAAGATTTTAAAAATTAATTTTACTGCAGTTTCTTAAAAACATCAGTGATTTTTGTGTTTCTCTTAAGTTAGTGATTCTGCTACTATATCAGTTCATATTTGAGCCAACAAAGTAGTTTGTGCGGTGGAATATCATTTTCTATTGTCCACTAAATACAAATACTAAAACATTTTACTGCGTCGTCGTGTTTTATGTTCTTCATGACTAATTAAATTTCATTATCATTGTAATCATTTTCAACATTTTCATCAAACCCTTGTCATACTATTTCAATGTAATCGTCCGTTTTCAGTTGGAAACACTCTTTTCCATCTACGTTAATATTATTGGTGTATTTATTCCATTATTTATTGATATTCTTCAGTCAAATGGTCTTATTATTTATTTTTAAGTTAAAATTAATTGACAAAATTCCTAAATTGTATAGTACGATTTTTGTACATTGTACAAAATTCCTATATTGTATAGTACTTAAAATATCAATTTACTGAAGAGAAATATGAAAGCGACACGACAACCTTTTTTTGTGAGTTCAGATAATCCAGGTTATATTGTATTTACAATATATTCTTGAACAGTCAAATATTAAAAACTCCTTTCTTCACCATGATAGATAAAGAATGATATAAGGTAAAATATAAATTCAATAGCAAAAACTCCTTAGATTTTCTTAAAGATGAGCTCAAGATTTCAGGTAGGTTCTAGCACAAAACAGTTGAAGCCAAAAAGGTTAAATTCTGTTTAAACCCCCCCGTAAACCCCAGTGGATCAAACCACCAATACAACAGTCCTTAAACTACAAATTCTCAACATACCTTCAGATTTAAGTAACTGTCGAAATCCTTGTGTGGTAGGAGTTATTATCGCACTTAATTCACTATTTCCACTAATTCCAGCTGCTCTAAATAGACATGTAAATGAGTTCGCTAAGACATAGAAATATGGACATTGCTGAGCTCGAACCAACTGAAAAAGATGAAATTGTTTTCATTAAGATGCATACTTTGAGTATACAATATGGAGATAACATTGCCTATAGTTGCCGTATATTACAATTGTTGCAAGTGAATATGGTATCTGTCTCTTTCTAACACATCTTCTCATTCACTTGGTCATTACCGCCCCGCCGCGCGCATGCTCAAATCATCATCCTGCAGCTTGTTATGTCAAAGTTATATGTTAGACAGAGAGCGCTAAATTTTGCGAGAGAGACACACAGTGTTGCAAATTTTACAATTTCTGGCTGCACATGTTGCCTCCATATACAGAGGGGCAGAAGTAATTCCCAAATTAGCCATTGCCGTGGGCCCGGCGCTAGTGGTGGTAGGCAGACCCGAGTTGTTTCATTGTGCAGGAACACTGCTGCCATTTCAGTCGCCACCCAGATGACATGGACCAGTGAACATCATGCGTTCATTGTTGAAACCTATTTTAAAAATGGCGATACACAACGCAATGATTATTTTGTACATACTTTCGGACAAACTGGCACGGTACAGTACCTGACAGGAAAATATACTAACATTGATTAAAAATTTCGGTCACAGGTTCAGCTTTAAAATATACACCGCCAGGTAGACCTTGTAGCACTCGAACTCCACAGAACATTCAATTATCCAGCAAACAGTTACCCAATATAAAAGACGTCCGGTCCGTAGGCACGTAGCCAGCTTGGGAATATCTGATCATAGCGTGAGATAAATTTTACACAAAGACCTAAACTTTCATCCATAGAAAATCATGGTTGTGCAGGAACTTAATGAACATGACTAGGCCAACCGTATTGCATCTTGTCCTGGGCTATTTTGGAAAATTTTCTAAAAGACGCTGTTGTGCTCTCAAGTGACGAAGCAAATTTTCATTTATCAAGATTAAAAATTTTAATAAATCTAACTAAATGGCAAACATAATTCTTTCAGATGGTTTAATAAAATTTTGACTAGAATCTTTTACGTATTTTTTATTAGCCTTTCAAATTGGGGAGATATTTCTGCTGCTCCCTGCGGAATACTCAAAGGATACATACCATGATTACATGCATTTTCTGCATGTGGAGTATTGGGCCTGTGATTAGTGCAAAATATTGTGACTGTTAATTTCTTGGAAAAATAATGAATTAAAACACACTGATCTCATTAAAATAAAATAGTTTACATTTTTATTGTTAGATAGTTTTACACATATTTCTTGGTCAGTTATGAAATAATCAATATAACACAAAAAAATCTGGTGTGAAACACTCACACAACTTTCTCTTGCCAATGCAAATAATTAACAATAAACATAACATTAGTAACAAAACAATAGAAATAAACAAAAAATTAACCTCAAAAAACATAATCTAATTTTAATCATGAGTGAAAGACGCAAAATGAAAATCGACCTCAGTTTGGCTTAAAAATAGGGAAAATCACTCTTTGAAGCTAAACTAGGCTCTAGAAAAAAATGCTTTAAATAAAAGTTGTAGATCTTTTAATTTCCTATAAATTTGATTACATACACTTTTGTCGTAAAATGCATACTAAGGCCGAAATCTTACAAAAATCGATTTTTCACACGTCCGTGAGAAAAAACAGAAAATCGCTAATTACCGCCAAACTAAGCGTTATACAAAAAAAATGTTTGAAATAAAAGTTGTAGGATTTTAAATTCTCTACAATTTTTATTATTATAAATTGTTGCGCTAAATTGCACATTAAAGCCGTAATCTTAAAAAAACTATGTTTTTACGTGAAAAAAGCCTCACCCAGAATTTCAGCAAACATGACGCCTACCCTATCTTGTAGAGAATAAAAAATTGAATAAACCAGGCGATTTTTAAAAAAAATCGTAGGACCAGTTTTTGAGAAAATCGCAAAAAAGAGAAAAATTACACGAATAAACTACTACTTCCGGTTGACTGATTTTGATGAAAATGTTCATGTCGGGTCGGTAGTGATATGTAACTCAAGTTTGAAGTTTGTATGATGTTCCGTTCTTGAAATATTCTGTTCACACACACACAGACCAATCGCTAAAAACATTTTTTTTTTTGGGTTCAGGGGGTCTGAAAACGTGTAGATCCGGTGAAAACTCAATTTCGAAAAATCGACATGAAAACAATACTTCCCTTCCTATATATTCATATAGGCAAGAGAAAGTAAAAGGCAAAAAAAAAAAACGAGTCATGAATATCACACTTTCTTAAAATTGATCTAATTCTAAACATAAGCAGTGTTCATTTATTGAAAATCAAGAATTTGGAAAGCTATGAAAAGAACTCTGTGCCCTCATGTCATGGCAGGTAATATACCAGTGTAACTTATTGAGCTAAAAGTAAATTTTATTTTGTTTGTTAAAAAAAGAAAAATACATGATTTTTAAAAAACAATTTAAATTGAATAGTAAAATTATTTATAGTGAAATATAAATTTATGACTTGGAGTTGGGTTAGCCTTTCCGTCGTTCTAAGTGGACGGCCCAAATTCAGGAATAGTCTGCATTCCTGCTTATGTCGTTGACTGGATGAGCACAGAAATATCTGGAATATGATGAATGGTCCCTGGTTAGAAATACGAACTCCTTCATATGCTGAAATAGTCATCGCTCCAAGCTGTCTTCTAACTGAAATATCTGATCCAGACCGACATGGAGTCCACCAGTAATTAAATAGCACAACTAAAATTCTTGGTAAATTTGCTAATGTAGTGGGAAAATTACCTAATCACATTTATCATTCAATTGAATAAACTCTCACTAATGTAAAATTTACTATACCAGAAATTAAAATTATCATAGATGGAAGTACCCTTTTCCCTTATTTCCCAATTGTTTTTTACGTCCAAATATTTTGCAAATACCGTACTGTAAATGCAGACAATGAGAAGAATGCTAGATGAAGTTGAGTGATGAAAAAATGCCAGACCTGACCGAGAATGAAACCCAGGACCCCATTGTAGAAGCCAGTTGCGCTGACCACTACACCATGAGCCAGTCTATTTTTTTTGTAGTTTTGACTAGTAAATTTCTTATAAATAATATTGAATTGTACGAGGTTTACATACATAGGTCGTTAAATCAACTTGAAATTCTCTCAAACAGATCTCAGTTGTGAAAAAGAACAAAATGTCACATCACTTGATTAAAAGACAGGATTAAATTAATATAACATAATGAATATACTTAATAAATACCTGAAAAATAGAACGAAAACTTTCCGTCCATGCGATATGCATTGAATCGCGCAAACTTTGTGATGTAAATAAAGAGGAAGCAACATTATTTTGAGTATGAACCTGACGAGGATATAATTCTACCCAAGGTAACACAGGATGCTGCCAAACAAGACAACACTGATGAAACTGTGCATTAGCACTTGTGTCCAAAGAATAACTCTCATTTGAAGTTGTGTTGACACAGCGGACAAATCTAAACAAAACAATTGAAATTAATTTAAAGTTATTGTTTAATTTTGCGCTAATAATAACTAATAAGGGCTGTTCAAAAAGTATCGGACTATTGTTAATTAAAAGTGCATTTATTGAACTAGAGCTACAAACTTCTAATCCCCTTCAAAGTAGTCTCCATGGTGATGTACATACTTCTCCCAGCACTTCTGCCACTGTTCAAAACATTTCTGGAGGACATCTTTTGAAATACTGTTCAGGTCGGCCGTCGTATTCTGTTTAATGTCTTCTCTTTCTTGAAATAGAGTTCTTTTCAGGGGCATTTTCAGCTTAGGAAATAGCCAGAAGTCGCAAGGAGCCATGTCGGGGGAGTACGAAGCTTGGTGAACCAGAGGAGTGTTGTTTTTAGCGAGAAAACTCTGAATTAGATGTGCAGAGTGGGCAGGTGGATTGTCATGATGGAGCTGCCAAGTTTTTGTTGCCCATAGATTCGGTCGTTTGCGCCGCACAGCATCACGCAGGCGACAAAGAACCTCAAGATAGTATTCTTTTGGTCCTCTGTGACTAAAGTTCGCACTTGTTAAATAATATTCTCATTCCGGCTTGTCGATGGCCTGCCTGAACGCGATTCACTTTCCAATGATGTTTGACCATTTTTGAATTGATTGTACCACTCTTTTATTCGAGTACAGCTCATGGCAGACTCCCCAAAAGTCTCTTGAATCTTGCGAATTGTTTCCACTTGCGAATCCCCAAGCTTTTGGCAAAATTTAATGCAGTAATGCTGCAAAGTTTTTCTGTCATTTTATAACTTGATAAAAATCGCCGAGCACAATACAGAGGTCTACCCTACTAGGCTGACTGCTGGCGACGGAAGCTTTGTCATGACACGAAACAGTGCATGCATGCGAATGACAGTCCCCTCCACATCCCCATTAAGCTTAGCCACCAGTGCTTCATTCGTTTCAGCGGGAGGACAGAAGGTCCGATACTTTTTGAACAGCCCTCGTATAAAGTGTAATTTAACATGTTGATGCTGTATGATGCCATAATGCATCATTATAAGTACCCATTTCTTTCTTTTTCTTATTTTTATCATTAGCCCTTCAAAACTGGTCCGACTTCTTGCCCATCTTTTTTGCGACCTACACAGATCTCTTCATCCATCAGGTATGTAGTTTTATGCTCGTTTCGCCCATCTATCCTCACTCATTCATATCAAATTTTCCTCCCATTTATCTCTATTAACCGACGGTTTCTAAGAGAGAGGAGACATTTAAATCGGCCTGGATTTCCTCATTCTTAATGCGATCCATTAGATTACACTCTTGAACTCTTCACAGCATTGTAAAAAAAAAATTATAGCTGTAAGTTTTTTAATTTTCCATATCTTTAATTATTTCTATTTCATATAATAAATTTATACAAAATAGAATAAATTTCAAGCTGCAGGATGCGTTATAAGGATTGATTTTTGAATGAATCTCAAATTATATACACTTTTGCCCTAAAATGCATATTAAGGCAGCAATCTCAAAAACACATTTTTTACGAGATTACAGCCCCCCAACAATTTCAGCAGACATGGCGTTTACCCTATCTAGTAGACCACAGAAAAACAGTAAATGAGGTGAGTTTAAAAAAAAATAGTAGAAACTGTTTTTGAGAAAATTGCAAAACGTGAAAAATCGCATGAAAAAATTAATACTCATGGTTGACTGATTTTAGTGACTTTTTTATAAATGGGATTGTTTTTAAGTTCTAGTAACACTACTTCCCTCAGGAACTCTAAATAGGTTTCTGAGTTAATGTTTCCCTCATAAAAATTAGGTCCTAATAATAGAGGATTTAAGATCTCTAACAACACCATATTACAAGGGAGATTCAGCTCTGCTTGGATTATGTTATAAAAATTTTTACACGACCATTATACACAAATTATACCAATTAACTTGTCCATTAAGTTTAAAGCACACTTCATTAAACCAGGAAGAGCATAGAATAAAGATGGATGGTATGGCATAAATTTTAAATCTTTAGAATTCATTGTACAAGTTATCATGTATAAAGATCTGTATTACGTACAAATCATTATACATCATTATTTCATTATTAATAACATGCTTATTTCAGAAGAAGCTTTCTGAGTTAATTCATGAGGACTGTCTGTAAAAATTTCAGCAGCCTTTTGTAGGGTTTCTTCACTACGAATGATTTGCAGCCAACCCGACTTTGGCAAATTCACAATGCTGCCTGTTGTATAAAATTTCTATTTCAGTTTCATTTATGTTGTTGAGTTGGTAATGGTAAACCTGAAAACTCAACTTGATGCTCATAATGAACTTCAGCAGTATTTATATAATGCTTCCACCATAGCTACAGCATGTGAACTCATTGTTCTTTTATGAATATTTTAAGGTACTGCAAAGCTCTACATAGGGGATTAACAAGACAAATCTTAACAAACTAGTGTGGAAACGTGGATTTTGAGTATGCAGTCTATGCATCGTTTAGAAGCTTTCGAGATGTGTGTGTTTAGTAAGATTATTTGGATTTCATGGACAGTCATGTTTCCAACGTCAATGATTTTAGATGTATGGGTGTGGAACGTCAGTTGATGGGCATAATCAAAAAATGAACAACTACTTATCTTGGTCATTTATGTAGGAGTGATAAGTATGAGTTTCTCAGACTGATTCCTGAGGGTAAAGTTGGGGGAAAGCGCAAGCCTAGGTGAAAGAAATGCTCATGGTTAAAGAACATTAGAGACACGACAAACTTATGATAGCACATTCTTTTGAATATGGCTCATGACAGAGAGCGATTTGTAAGTCTTGTGGCCAATCTCCAGTAATGGAGTCGGCACTATAACAAGAAGAAAAATACAATATTATAACTCACCTTCTTTAAGAAAGGTAAATTACTGGCAGTTAATTGATAAATTTACATAAGATATATTTTAACATACGCTGTCGTTCCAGAAGCTTCTTCGCAAGTTTTTAACTTTGAATTCCATGCGAATGGTTTTAACGACATAAATCTTAATTTCGTTCTTAATTTCCAGTCGACTGGAAGAGTTTCAGATCCTTTAGTCAATTCAGTTAATTCCTCCTAACAACAAAACAAGCTCACAATTATTATGGTATAAAAATTATACTATTTAGAAGACAAATTCTAAGTTATAAATTTTCTTGCTCTTGAGTACTGGAAATTTTAAAGGAGCTAAAATTGTTTTTTTGGCTGTTAAAAAAAGGTTTCAAGAAAAACCATTTTATTTTTGCAATGTCAAGTTACACTACAGCTATGTCAGCAAAAAAAAAACATTCGGCTGCTAATGTTCATAGCTCTTGTACCATTCATGCGAGGATTTACAGCCCCAGCCATATCTCGCTTCCTAAGCATCACCTCTCTTTGTTATGCAAGTCACCAACGGAAAGCCGCCTCAAAGACATTGCAACTCCGGCCTACTCCTCCTTCTTCTACTGGCTGGTATTCACTCCCATACCCTCTTTGGCTACCTACCATCCTCCATCCTCTGCAATTGACCAAACCGTTTTAATTGCTTCCGGGATATGGTATCCATGATATTTCCTTAAATACCAATTTTTCAAAAAAACTCATTTTTGAAAAAATATGGCTGTTAGCTCCTTTAGAATTTCCAGTACTTATTAATGTTAACATAGGCGATGAAGGATCATTATGAAAATAAGTGATGAAAAATGCCAGGTCTAACAAGGAATCAAACTTAGATCCCTGGTGTAGAAGTCAGTTGCACTGACAACCACACTATGGCCCAGCCTCTAGCGCAGGTTCACTAAAGATAACTAGGCTTAACCTTACGTAAATTATATGAGTGACACCTTGAATACTTATGACATTTTTGCAAAAACTCCTCCAATCAAGTCACACCCTAAAGTTTTTAGGATTTGTTTGTTATCTGTCAAGGTCTCAGCCGAAAGGCTGGTTTGACCCTCTAGAGGCTTTATTAAGTAAAACAAGGAGTTGCAGTGGTTTACCATGTCTTACTCACTAAGTGAAAAATATGCTTATCAGCAAGCGAGGCTCTTTGAAAAGTATATACTTTCCACCCTGCAGATAACACCTTCACTTCATTCACCACAAGGTCAGGGTGTATAATGAAATTTATTACTCTTGACTAGTGTCTTTTACACCTCTACCTCTTCTGTTCTTAAATATTTCAGTCATATAATTGGCTGATCATATGATAAGAAACAGAACTATTTTTTGTAGCCCTGGAACTAGCAGATAAAATGAGATACCAAACACTTTTCTGGGTGTTTTACAACTGAAATCATTAACCATTTTTTACTTACAATGAGAATGGGAGAAAAAGCTTTTCTACCTTCAGAAAATTAATTACTAAAAAAACTGAGAGAACAATTTTCAAAAAATAAATTTGTGTTTGATCCTTGGTAAGAATTTCTGAAATTTTTATAAAAATCTAAGATGGTCAAGTTGATTTGGCATGGAACGATCATAGAAATAAAATCACAACACCTTAGTAATTAACATTCTTCACTTCATACTTATTTTATTTTAGCAGAAATATACAACTTTGTTAACGCTACTTTACTTAAAATATTACAAACTAAATATTACAACTGTTGAACAAAATTATTCTTATTTGTTCACATTCAGCTCATGACTTAATCATTGAAAACAAAAATTGTTCAATATTCACTTAGTTTGTCAATAATCAAACAATTGCGTAATTGTTACTTGTCCACAGAAACTGACACATAGTGGCCTCTGAAACTTGATTTATGACAACCTATCAATTTTAATCAATACAGATAGAATTTGTAATATTGCACTTCTTCTAACTAAATATATTTTTGTATATATTGAATTATATATATATATACACGAGGTGTGTTCAAAAAGTAACGGGAATTTTTAAATTTCGCGGGTTTGGATAGTCCGATTGTAAAAACTTTTTTTTTTATTATGTTGGTACACGTGCCCCTGACGTACGATAAAATTTTCAACAATATTCATTGCTTAGTTCTTAAGTGGAAGCCGCTAAGTCAAGACAAGTTTTTCGAGCACGGCTATTTTTGTTTGTTAAAAAAAATGGATCAAAGAATTTGTATTAAATTTTGCGTGAAAAATGAAATAAAGTGTGTGAAATGTTAACAAAGGCATATGGTGAGTCTGCTATGAGTAAAACAAGGATTTGCGAGTGGTATAAGCATTTCCAAGATGGCCGCGAAAACGTTGAAGATGACGAACGACCCGGACGTCCAAGCACATCAACAACCGATGAAAACGTGAAAAAAGTGAAAGAAATGGTTATGAACGATCGCCGAATCACAATCAGAGAAGTCAATGATGATGTTGGCATATCGATTGGCTCATGCCATGAAATTTTTTCGGATGTTTTGGGTATGAACCGTGTGGCAGCAAAATTTGTTCCAAAATTGTTGAATTTCGAACAAAAACAGCAGCGAATGGAAGTTGCTCAGGAGTCACTAAATGAAGTCAACAACGATGCGGATCTACTCAAACGTGTTATAACAGGTGACGAAACATGGGTTTACGGATACGATGTCGAAACTAAGGCTCAATCGTCCCAGTGGAGGCATTCTGGATCGCCAAGACCGAAAAAGGTTCGACAAGTGCGGTCGAATGTGAAGGTTATGCTCACTGTGTTCTTCGATTTTAATGGCATAGTGCATCATGAATTCTTGCCACAAGGTCAAACAATCAATAAGGAGTACTACCTACAAGTTCAACGCCGTTTGCGTGAAGCAATCCGAAAAAAACGCCCGGATTTGTGGCAAAACAATTCATGGCTTTTACACCACGATAATGCACCTGCTCACACTTCATTGCTTGTTTGTGAATTTTTGGCCAAAAACAAAACTGTAACGATGCCCCAGCCTCCGTATTCGCCAGACATGGCTCCATGTTTTTTTTCTATTTTTTTCTACTTTTTTTTAACTTTTTTCTATTTTAAAAAATAAAGAGAACATTAAAAGGCCGTCGTTTTACAAGCATAGATGACATTAAAAGCGAATCGGTGAAAGAGCTAAAAGCTATCACAAAGATCGAGTTTCAGAAGTGTTTCGAGGATTGGAAAAAGCGTTGGCACAAGTGTATTGCATGGGAAGGGGACTACTTTGAAGGCGACAATATTAATGTAGATGAATAAATAAATATTTTTTTCAAAAAACGAAAATTCCCGTTATTTTTTGAACAAACCTCGTATATTGTATTGATTGTAATATATTTGCCCAGTAGCATTGTAATACATTGGCGGTGCATAAGTTTTGATGTCACAGGGGTTAGGTGATTCAGAACCATATGGAAGGTGTGCGCTGCACGCACACACTTCTATGGTTTTGATTGCACTACACTTGCACACACTTTGCCTTAAGTGAAGTTCGGCCATCAAAAGGGGTTGGGTGGATGAGAATAATTAAGTTTTCAAGGCGTAAGATACTCAACGAGCAAAATTCTTGGCACTGTGCACCCCGAGTTTAGGTTTACTGAGTGTTTGAAGTTTAAGTTAGCCGATTTAAAAACGGAGCATTTGAAGTTTAAGGTTTCAGGTTGAGCCTCCTTAATGTTTACAAAAGTTCTGGGTCCCACTGGAAAAACATTTGTCCGATAAATCAACCGGCAGTTGATTTTTTTTTTAAAAATCGGACGTGTCTCTTTCAATCAACATAAGTTAAATTTGTAATTTGTACTTCTAACTAGATCTCTAAGTAACACACTAAAATCGTGGTTCTCACCTTGATATTATTTTCTGATGACTGATTAAATATATTCTTAAACGATGTTAACCTAAAATTATTTTTATCGACATTTGTACAGTTATCGTCATAGTTTAAAAAATGGAAGACCGATTTATTTGTTTCATCCCCATATGTTAAAGGTTTTGATCGTTTTACATTATTATGTTCGTCCGCTGTACTATCTTCTTTCCTGTTGGATCAAAAACACGTTTAGTACATTGAATCAGTCAACCTAATATTAATGATTTAAAAAGAAAAAAAATCAGGTGTGAAACACTCATACAACTTTCTCTTGCCAATGCAAATAATTAACAATATAACCTAATATTAGAAAATAAAATATTAAAAATAAACAAAAACTAACCTCAAAAAATACCACCTTATTTTAATCATAAATGAATGATACAAAATGTAATTAACTTCAGTTTGGCTTAAAAATACGAGAAATCACTCTTATGCTATACTAGGCTCTGTAGAGGAAAATGCTCGAAATAAAAGTTGTAGATCTTTAAATTTCCTATAAATTTGATTACATACACTATGTCGTAAAATGCATACTAAGGCTGAAATCTTAAAAAATTTATTTTTTTTAACATATTTTCGTGAAAAAAACAGAAAATTGCTAATTACCGCTAAACTAAGCATTATACAAAAAAATGTTTGAAATAAAAGTTGTAGGATTTTAAATTGTCTACAACTTTTATTAATTACATTTTTGCATTAGAGTCGCAATCTTAATAAAAAAAATTTTTTATGAGAAAACAACCTTTCCAAGAATTTCAGCAGATATGGCACCTACCCTATCTTATAGAGCAGAGGTTCCCAAACTGTGTGCCGCGGAACACTGGTGTGCCGCGAGGCCGGCCAAGTGTGCCGCGGAACTCAAGGAATATAAATTAAATTTTAACGGTCCAACAAAATAATGCCTAGCCGATGACTAGGAAATAACTTTTATGACGCCAGCATTTCAAAATCAGTTCACTGCTATGATAAGTGTCTTAATTTATTTGTTGATTATGTAGAAAAATAGCATTTTAGTTCCACTTTCAAATGTATATAATAAAATTTTTTCCTTGTACTTGGTTTTTATTTGTATCAAAACGTGACAGACTTTCTGGACTGCCCTCGTATTATATAAGTACGTTTATTTCAAGTACTTAAGCTTAATCAATGGCATAAAGTAATAGGTGTGCCGCGGCTATTGGCCGTTTTTTTTGTAGTGTGACGCGAGAAAAAAAGTTTAGGAAACACTGTTATAGAGCATAAAAATGTAGTAACTGAAGTGATTTTTTTAAAAAATCCTAAGAGCCGGTTTTGAGAAAATCGCAAAAAAGTGAAAAATTACATAAATAAATTACTACTTCCAGTAGGCCGATTTTGATAAAAATGTTCGTGTTAGTCCGGTAATAGAAACAGAAAATCACTTATTACCGCTACACTAAGCGTAATAAAAAGAAAGGTTTGGAATAAAAGTTGTAGGTTTTTTAATGGTCTATAACTTTGTTTATATACACTTTTCTCCTAAAATGCATATTCAGGCCACAATCTTAAAAAACATTTCTTTTTACGCGAGCACAGCCTTCCCAAGAATTTCAGCAGATATAGCACTTACCCATTTTGTAGAGCAAAATAAATGTAGTAAACAAGGTGATTTTTTAAAAAATCGTAGCTGAGCCGTTTTTTTGAGAAAATCGCAACAAAATGAAAAATTACACAAATAAACTACTACTTTTGATAAATAGGTTTTGATGAAAATGTTTATGCTGAGTCCTCTAATGGTACCTCTTAAGTTCCAAGTTTCAACTCCGTACAATATTTTGTTCACACATAAACAAACACACAGATCAATCGCTAAAACCATGTTTTTGGGTTCAAGGGGTCTTAAAAAGTGTACATCTGGTGAAAAATTAGCATGACAATAATACTTTCCTTCCTATATATTATAGGGCAAGAGAATGTAAAAAACGGAATACACTTCAAACATAAGTAACGCTCCAAAATTCCTGAATACTAAGTATAGAAAAATACAGAGAGAATTAAAAAAGTTCAAATATTTAGGAGAAGCAATAGAAGAAAATATCTCCGTAACAGAGGCACTAAATCAGAGAATCATGAAAATGAAATAGCCTACTTCAGCAGAAATATAAAATTTCAGCAGACGTGGCGCCTAACCTACCTTGCAGAGCATAAAAAAATGTAGTAAATTAGGCGAATAAAAAAAATCTGGTGTGAAACAATCACACGGCTTTCTCTTGCCAATACAAATAATCTAACATTAGAAATAAACAAAAAACTAACCTCAAAAGACATAACCTTATTTTAATCATGAATCAAAGATGCAAAATGTAATCGACCTCAGTTTGACTAAAAAATAAGGAAACTCACTCTTTCACGCTAAATTAGGCTCTGTTGAGAAAAATGCTTAAATAAAAGTTGTAGATCTTTTAATTTCCAATAAATTTGATTATAAACATGTATAACGGGTAAAGTTAATTCGCTTTATTACACATTTTCGTGAAAAACAAACAGAAAATCGCTGATTACCGCTAAATTAAGCGTTATACAAAAAAATTTTGGAAATAAATGTTGTAGGTCTTTTAATTCTCTAAACTTTTATTATACACATTTTTGCGCTAATATGCATACTAAAATCGCAATCTTAAAAAACAATTTCAATTTCAGCAGACATTGAAATTGGTTGGGCACCTATCCTATCTTGTAGAGCATGAAAAATTTAAATGAGGCGATTTTTAAATAAGTTGTAAGAGCCGTTTTGAGAAAATCACAGAAAAGTGAAAAATAACACGAATAAATTACTACTTCAGGTTGACCAATTTTGATGAAAATGTTCGTGTGTCGGGTCCAGTAGTGGTATCTAACTTAAGTTCGTAAGATGTTCCGTTCTTGAGATATTCAGTTTTCACACACACAGACCAATTGCTAAAAACATGTTTTCATCTGGTGAAAACTATTTCAAAAAATCGACATGAAAACAATACTTTCCTTCCTATGTACTCATATAGGCAAGAAAAAGTAAAAATTGTAGGAGCTGGAGAAGTGAAAAATTGGAAGAATAAACTACTACTTCCAGTTGAACAATTTTTATGAAAATGTTCATGTTAGGTCCTCTAGAAATGTCTAACATAAGTTTCAAATTTCAACTTTGAACAATGTTCCGTTTTTGAGATATTTTGTTTCACACACACACACACCAATCACTAATAACATGGTTTTTGGGTTCAGGGGGCTTGAAAACTTGTATATCCATTGAAAACTCATTTTGAAAAATTGACATGAAAACAATACTTTCCTTCTTATATATTCATACAGGAAAGAGAAAGTAAAAAGAGTACCAATACTGTAAAAGAAACTACCAATGAATAACAACAGTTTCTTACCTAAATGGATTTTGTCGTTTTTCTTGCTTTCCAAATAATGCTGAATCAACAGAAACATTTAACAAAGGACTCTCATTACTATTGTACGATTGAGTTTTACTCATACGAGCTTGAAGTTGTTTATGCTTCATGCGGAGTCTATGAAGTCGCATGACTTCATCAGGTCTTTTCCATTGTGGTGGAGTTTCTGGCATTTTAAGATTAGCTTTGTACTCAGGTCGCTTGGGTGATAATAACTGTGACATTTCTTTTGAGTCTTTTCTCTGAAAAAGTTAATAACTAAAATTAGCACAAGAAAAATCAAAATGTTATATAATTAAAGTTAAGTTATTTTTAAATAACTCATAACTTATAAAAGTAATTCCGTGTTATTATCAATAAATACCTTACTATTATACGAATAAGAATTTTTATTCACCTTTGGTAATTTTTTACATGAAATTGGTGTCAATAACTGTATGTTTAAATAAATTTATAATTTAGATGACGTTGAGCATACTTTACCCGTATATTTTAGAATACATGATAGAATTAACACTACATACAACTCATGTGAGAAGTCTTAACAAAGAAAATGAATACTTACGTCCTGGAGCGTATCATTAAACACAAAAAACGGTCTAGTAAATTTTAAATTACCGTAGCCGTATACCATTTATTAAAAAAATCATTTAAAACAAGCCAGATAATACAAAATTTTAGTAGTACGGTGGTTTTGTAAATATAAACTAATATAAACAAACTAACCTCTTCACAAAGTATTTTACAAAATTAAATGCTTTCAGTTGAATGGTTGTCAATTATAATTTACATGTTTAAATAATTAATTTGAATTTCATCTAAAACAATAAGACCAGATAAACTGAAGGCAAACTGAACATTATAAAACAATAACGCAAGAGAAATTACAATATTATAACCGTTAAACAATCACGCTAAAATTAATAAACTCTAACAGCAGTTACAGAACAGCACGCATCAGTGCTGCCAACATACCGGTATTCTATGAGATGTCTCAAGAGAGTACACAGTACTAGTAGGAGTTTGTTTAAAAAACGTATTTTATATAAATGTTTATATATATTAATTGAAATATATATTTCAATTCTAAATAATACGGCTGTTGATAATCCTGCATAGGATGTTTGATAAAATAATATATATAAGAAGTGTTTTGCAATAATTATCTTAAGATTTTTATATACCTCATAGTTGATTACAGGCCGGCGAATTGTCATTGCACAAACTGCGTAATATATAATATATTATTATATATAATATATATAATAATATATTATATATTACGCAGTTTTTGCAATGACAATTACCATATTATGGTAATAATTAAAAAAAAATAATTAGAAAAATTCTTGGACCTAAATGGACCGAAAACGGGTACAGATTACAGAGAACGTCAAAAATTGAAGAATATTCCAACGTAGAGACAGACATGAGGAAAAGACGCCTTCAATTTTATGGCCACATTATGAGGCTTCCTGACAATAGACTCACAAAGAGAATAGTAAAATATGTATCATCACTTGTTAATGGGGGGGGGGGGGGGGATGGATACAAAGTGTTAAAAAAGATTTAGAATTGGCCAAAATCACCAAAGAAGAAATTCTCATAAGAGACAATTTTAGAACAAAAGTTAAAAAATGGGAGGTTAAACCAGAGACAAAAGATCCAAGAACCGGAAAAAAGTGGAGTGAACAGAGAAAAGCTGAATTCTCACAAAGAATGAAAAACTGGTGGGCGGATAAAAAGGACAAGAAATCCCAAAAAAACCAGATTTACTTAGCGTCTTCCACTTCGGGAGCTTTACGACTAATAATAATAATGTTGTTTTGGTCATCAGCTGAAAGGCTGATTTGAATCTCTAGAGGTTTTACCAAGTAAAACTAGGAGGGAGATGGTTTACTTGTGCCTTCCTCACTGAGTGGAAGAGTAGCCTATGCTTATCAGCATGCCGGACCCTCCGAAAACCATTTACCTTTCCACCCTGCAAATGACACCTTCACTTCATTCACCACAGGGTCTGGCTGTATAATGAAATTCATTACTCTTGGAGAAGATAATTCTTAACTTTAGTCCGATTCACAAAAGAAAACACTGTCTTTAAATAGCAATATCTTTTAAACCATTGTATATAAAAACAATTATGATACATCAAATTAAAGCTTGTTTTATTGTTTGTTATAGGATTACATTAACATATAAAACTTTGTAGCCCTATACAGTACATTTTAAGGGGGTAATCAACCCAGAAAATGAAAATCAAAACTTCTGGCTATAATTTATCATTATTTTAAATGAAAAAGTAATTTACTAGTAATGATCTACCATTTGAACCAAGTCAAAAAATTAATTACAGCCCCTAATAAAAGGGTGAGGTTGGAAAAGCGGGCGTTTACAGGGAATCAAATATCTCAGGAACCAAGAAAGATATCAACATGATTCTTATGCTACAAAATACGGAAAATTTCTGTATATTATTTGTTGTATGTGCTTGTATGTATTTTTCTTACAAGAATTTTGTTAAAGAAAAACCACATTTTCAAAAATCTTTATTTTATGCATTCACAATTTATTTTTTAACTAAATCCCAATTAAAGTTTTTGTAATAATCATTCCACAGATAATAGAGCAAGAAATTATGAACATTCAAAAAAAACATCATCCAAATATCTCCAATACAAACCAAAATATTTATTTCCTAAGAATATACAATCATACAAAAACCACATTTCCGGAAAACTTTAAGTTGAAGGAATAATTTCACTCGCCTTACTAGTGAGCTTTATTTTAAACAGATTTTTTTATAACTTTTTGTCAATGTACAAACAAATTAAACAAATATTGTGATTCAGAAAATTTTAAACTTCAAATAAATGCAAAAAACAATTGAAATTTAAAAAAAATCATCTTCATGAGTTGACTACCCCCTTAAGGTATGCGTGAACAAAGTAATATTACCTTGAAGTTGGGCTGGAAAAGTGGTTAATAACAGGGTACTTTTTATGCGTAATTTGTTATATTTAATACACTATTAATTTCCAAAAATGTTAATATATCATGTGTTGTTTAGGTCAACAGCCGAAAGGCTGGTTTGAACCTGTAGAGGTTTTACTAAGTAAAACGAGGAGTGAGGTGGTTTACAATTGCCTTCCTCACTGAGTGGAAAAGTACGCTTGACAGCATGCCGGGCCCTCTGAAAAGCACATATTTTCCACTCTGCAAATGACACCTTCACTTCATTCACCACAGGGTCTGGCTGTATAGTGAAATTCATTACTTTCAGAGAAGATAACTCTGACTAGTGTCTTTTACACCTCTACCTCTTCTGTTCTTAAATGATTCAGTCATTTAATTGGCTGACCATGTGATAAGAAACAGAACTATTTATTTTAGCCCTGCAACAAACAGATTGAGTGTAAATAATTTGACACTCCACCTGTCTGTTATGGGCAGAATATATCATGTAACCAACAATAAAACAAGCTTTAATTTGGTGTATCGTAATTGTTTTTACATACAACGGTTCAAAAGATATTGCTGATTAAAGACAATATATTGCGTTTTCTTTCTAGAATCGGAATCTAGTGCCTTTTAAACCTCTACCTCTTCTGTTCTTAAATGCTTTAGGGTAATCGCATGGTGAAGAGGGAGAGGTCGAGGTAGAGATAGAAGTGGAGGTGGAGGTAGAGGTGTAGGCAGAGGAATGTCGTATAGTGAAGAGGATTACCGCGCTGCTTTCTCACACAATTTGAGGGCAGTCTTTCTCTGTCTAGCGTAACCTCTCATTACGACCTGCATACATTCTAGACGCACTTCACTCACTTTGTTGCAAGGAGAGAGGTTGTTAGGATAGTTTATCTTTTTACAATGTTAAGTGAGAGTAGTGAAGATAGTGATGACATGTCAACAGCTTGTAAATGGTGGCTGATTGGCACTTTAAGTAATCGTGAGTTTAGTGCTCATCCCATAAATCAAGTGCGACAAGATCTGGGAGAATATCACCACCTTTTTTTGCAACTTAAGGAATACCCAGACAAATTCCAAGAATACATGAGGATGACTCCTGAAACATTTTCATACATTTCCGACAACATATCACCAAAGTTGGAAAACTGTACAAAATACTACAACCTTCATGTCACCTATGGCCCTGAATGGACCAATCACAGATAAGCTGCTTGATACACCGCGCTGCACACCGCTCCAAAAGACAAACTATTTTGTCTTCAAAAGCGGGCGGGCAAGACCTCCTGGAGGGCCGCGAGCTACACCTCTACCTCGACCTCTTCACTATGCGCGCGCTCATAACACACAATGTATTTATGTTACCTAGAGGTACCGTGACCTCCACCTCCACCTCCACCTCTATCTCTACCTAGACCTCTCCCTCTTCCCCATGTGATTACCCTTAGTCACATAATTGGCTGAACATGTACTAAGAAACAGAAATATTTTTTGTAGCCCTGGAACTAGCAATAATACAAGGTGTCCACTAAGTAGGTTGCCAAACTTTGGGAGATGATTCAGTACCTTAAAATAAACAAAAAGTCTTATATGAACTAACCTCTTATCTTGCTTCATATACAGAATGTCTGCCATTTTGTGTTTTTTAAAGAAAAATTATTTTCTTAGGAACGGTTGAAGATATTTTACTCAAATTTGGTATGCATGTAGAAGTACTTATGTTGCAAAGATTAAATTTATCTAATTGCTTTTAATACGCTACATTTCAAAATGGTAGACATTCAAACTTTTTAAATCAAAATATCTCAGCAACCATGCGGTTTATTCGTTTTGCATTTATTACAAAAAAAAATTTACAAATTTTTTGGTGAAGCGAATAACACCTTTGTTGAAATACAACCACAAGTAGCTGAATATGAGCGGAAAATGTAATTCAAAATATTTTGCCTGGTTTTACCTCTTTAGATAAGCCAGAGCATTTGTGTCAGAAATACTGTAATTAATTCTGTGTAAAAACAAACTCTCTTTAGAATAAAAATTTCAAAATTCAGAGTCAAAAATTATTGATAATATTAAACTTAGTTCAATACATGTTGAATTATGAAATTTTATTCTAAAGAGAGTTTGTTTTTACACAAAACTAATTTCAACATGTATTGAACTAAGTTAAATATTATCAATAATTTTGACTTTGAATTATGAAATTTTTATTCTAAAGAGAGTTTGTTTTTACACAGGAGGCGAAGTAAGTCAGTGATCGGCTGGCTTGCATGTGCCGAAGCATCACGTCCAAGAGAGCACACCTGCTCCCTTACTTTCTGTAGCAGTTTTTCGTGCCCGTGCCTCTGGAAACTCCTCGGCATCCTATGGTTACTTTTCAGCCATGCTTTGGTCCCGTCGAGGTGAGCTGAGATGCTGGGCTTCTGTCTGTCTATCCTGATCCTTGTCCCTGGCATCTAGCACTTTTTCTATCCGTGCTAGAGGCAACTTCTCCTACTGTAGCTTTTGCCCAACCCAGTGGTGTCAGGCGTTTACCGTGCCGAAAGGTGGATGGCACTGGGGCATTTAATCAGTATCTTAACGGTGCCTGTAGGAAACTTGGCTAAATCCTACAGTATTTTGCCTTACCCCTGTACGCGGGGCTATGCAGGGGCGGACTGATTATTTCCCTAGCTGAAACGACAACTAAAAGTGGTTGTTGTTCCTTTTACTAGGAAAAGGAAGATGGCTCTAGATGCTTTGACTCTGGAAGGAGTGGATTTGAGCTACTCCCCTGAGGTGGAGTATCTGGAGGTTGTCCTTGATAGGGGCCTGACTTGGAGGGGCCACATGTCAAGGACTGTTGAGAGGGCTGCAAAGGCCTTATGGATGTTTAAGAGTCCGTTTGGGAGGACTTGGGGGCTTAGGCCTCGTATGGCAGAATGGGCTTATGTGAGCATCCATCATTCTGCCAATGGTCACGTACGAAGCTTTTGTATGGTGGCCAAGAACAGATCGGCTGAGGAAGCTGAAGAGATTGGCCCGCCTAAGGACATGTTGTGCAACGAGCACTGGTCCAACGGCTACTATGGAGGCGTTGTTTGATTTGCCTCCTATTCATGTTCAAGTGAAGAAGGAGGCGATAAGAACTGCCTTGAGGCTGGAGGGCGGGTTCGGGGTCCCATCAGGGGAGATGGGCCACACCGAGATCTCCAAAGGGATTGAGGGGATGGGTGTGGTAGGTGGTCCTCGGGACCGTATGTACAGAGCATACGATTTCTCCGACACACTGAGGGTGAAAATTTTTGATCGTCAGGAGTGGGCGGAGGGACAGCCAGTGATACCGGAAGGGGTTACCTTTTGGTACACTGACGGCTCAGTGATGAGCGGAAGAGCGGGAGTGGGGGCCTGGGGGGCCGGGGGAAAGATTTCCCTGGCCCTTGGGTGTAACATAACCGTCTTCTAAGATGAAATATTGGCCAGTAAGGTCTGTGCGGCTCAGGGGGTCGCACACCTATATTTATATGCAGTTGCAAAGTGGTTGGCTGCAAAAGAAGAGCGCTGATGGGTAAGGGTGTGTAAACACCTTCTCAGATAAGTGCACTAGATCCTAGGCAGATCCTGCGCTTCATCGAAAGTGTGGGTCTTGCAGAAATAGGAATAGGGGCAATCACAAAAGATCTTTTAGGTCGCGGTGAGGAGGGGCTGCAAAAGCCTGAACGCCCTTATTGTAAAGTTAAGTTAAGTTAAGTTGTTTTTACACAGAATTAATTACAGTATTTCTGACACAAATGCCCTGGCTTATCTAAAGAGGTAAAGCCAGGCAAAATATTTTGAATTTCATTTTCCGCTCCAATTCAGCTATTTGTGATTGTATTTCAACAAAGGTGTTATTCGCTTCACCAAAAAATTCATAAATTTTTTTGTAATAAATGCAAAATCAATAAACAGCACGGTTATTTTGATTTAAAAAGTTTGAGTCCACAATTTTGAAATTTAGCATATTAAAAGCAATTAAATAAATTTCATCTTTGCAAAATAAATACTTCTACATGCATACCAAATTTGAGTAAAATATCTTCAACCGTTCCTAAAAAAATAATTTTTCTTTAAAAAACACAAAATAGCAGACACTCTGTATACGAAGCTAGATAAGAGGTTCATATAAGAATTTTTGTTTATTTTTTTTGTCATCAGTCTCTCGACTGGTTTGATGCAGTTTCCAACCTGTCTATCTTGTGCAAGTCGTTTCATATCTACATACCTGTAACACCCTACATCTTTTGTAATTTGCTTTATATATTCTAATCTTTGCCTCCCTCTACAATTTACTCCCTCAATATTACCTTCCATTATTAATAGCCCAATACCTGGATGTCTTAGGATATGCCCCACTAGCCTATCCCTTCTTTTGGTAAGATGCTTCCATATACTTCTTTTTTCATCCACTCGCCTAAGAACCTCTAAATTACTTATGTTGTCCACCCACCTAATCTTTAACATTTTCCTATAACACCACATTTCAAAATCTTCTATCCTCTTCTTTTTTACAGCCCCTATCACCCACGTTTCACTTCCGTATAATGCTACACTCGAAACATAATGTTTTAAGAAATTTTTCTTAATCTGTAAATAAATATTTGTAGTCAGTAAGCTGTTTTTCATTTCAAAGGCTTTTCTGGCTTGAGCAATTCTACTCTTGATATCACTTGTGCTTCTACCATCCTTTGTTATTTTACTCCCTAGATAGCAGAATTCCCCAACTTCCTGTATGTTTTCGTTGCCTACTTTTAAATTTCCCAACTCTTCTAAACCATTCTTGCTGCTGCACAACACTTTCGTTTGTTTATTTTAATGTACTGAATCATCTTGAAATTTTGGTACCTACTTAGTGGACACCTTGTACTCGTATAATAAGAAAAAAATCTGGTGTGAAATACTCACACAACTTTCTCTTGCCAGTGCAAATAATTAACAATAAACCTAACATTAGTATTAAAACATTAGAAATAAACAAAAAACTAACGTCAATAAACATAACCTAATTTTAATCATGAGTGAATGACCCAAAATGAAAATCGACCTCAGTTTGACTTAAAAATACGGAAAATCACTCTTTCTCACTAAACTAGGCTCCGTGGAGAAAAATGCTCTAATAAAGTTGTAGATTTTTTAATTTTCTATAAATTTAATTATATACACTTTTGTCGTAAAATGCATACTAAGGCCGAAATCTTAAAAACGATTTTTCACACTTTTTCGTGAGAAAAAAACAGAAAATCGCTAATTACCGCTAAACTAAGCGTTATACAAATAAATGTTTGAAATAAAAGTTGTAGGATTTTAAATTATCTATAATTTTTATTATATAAATTGTTGCGCTAAATTGCATATTAAAGCCGTAATCTTAAAAAAACTTTGTTTTTACTTGAAAACAGCCTCACCCAGAATTTCAGCAAACATGACGCCTACCCTGTCTTGTAGAGAATAAAAAATTGAATAAACCAGGCGATTTTTAAAAAAATCGTAGGACCAGTTTTTGAGAAAATCGCAAAAAAGTGAAAAATTATACGAATAAACTACTACTTCCGGTTGACCGATTTTGATGAAAATGTTCGTGTCGGGTCCGGTAGTGGTATGTAACTTAAGTTTCAAGTTCGCACAATGTTCCGTTCTTGAGATATTTTGTATACACACACACACAGACCAATCGCTAAAAACATGTTTTTTGGGTTCAGGGGGTCTGAAAACGTATAGATCCGGTGAAAACTCGATTTCGAAAAATCGACATGAAAACAATACTTTCCTTCCTATATATTCAAATAGGCAAGAGAAAGTAATAAATAATTTTTTAAAAAAGGTATTATTGTACAAACAATTTTATTTTGTAAAAAAAATCGTATCGTGACATGATGACCTCATAAACAAAGGTGGTTATTCTTGCAACTCCTAATTATCCACAGAATTATCTTTAATGAACACTTTATTATTTTTTTTTAAACAAGGTTCAACACACGATTTACTGGTTTTATTAACGCATTTTGCGTTGTAATTCAAAATAACGCAATTATTATTTTGACTTTTCTGTATATATTGATTACTCACTAAATGATAATCAGAAGTGCTATTAATTGCATTGATATTATGATTTCCTATATTGCTATTAGATGTCGAACTTTTTGTCTGTTCACTTCTTTCTGACATTTTCCATTGATCACTTGAACAAACAGAACTTAATACGTTTGCATCATCAATATCATCAAAATCAGTTGTGCTCAATGCTGTACCCATTTCATTACTTATTTTTATTTTATTTTGTTTCATGTTCAACATGCATTTGCTTGATGTATTTTTAATGTATGATTTTGAAACAGCATAGTGTTGTTTTTTCTTTGAAGGTGGAGATAAATGATGTATTGGTATATGATCAATTTTACTGTTTGGTTTGCTGGAAGATGTGTCAACGTTTGATAATATACCAGATATCATTAGACTTGTTTCTGCTAAATTTTGAAAAGCTACTGTTATATCGGCTTCGCGTTCTTGCAGAGCATTTTGTACACTCTTAATGGATCTTTCATTTACAATATTAATTGAACTGGGATCGGTTCTGTATTGATGGTCTGATCCTTTTGCCGAGCATTTTTTGAAAATATTGCTTGCACTACTTTTTTTCGAATCGGACGAATTTATATGGCTACGTATTGATTTTGAACCCGATTTCCAAATATCATCGAGACGAGACGAACATTTTGACCAAATACTTTTTAATTCATTCACTTCTCTTCTTTGTAATTGTATTTCCTTTTTTAATTCATCAATTTCATGATTATATGTTTTATTAATTGGATTATTACTACTGTACCTTGACCACGATCTTTTTGAGCTCAACGGGGATTTCAGCATTGCACTTTTTTCTGATCCGCTACTTATTTCGGTTTCAGATAACGAAGAATATGCAGATAGATTAGAATTGTCAAAAAAATTTAATGGTGGAAAACAGACGTTGGCTCCACTTGTTAAACATTGACATGTTACTGAATTCGTTGCGTTAATATTTTCACCTTCTCCTTCAACATCTAATTTCTTCTTATCACACATATCAGAGTGCGTACTTTCGTCTCATTATCACCATTGTTATTGGTTTCAGAAAGTAAATTATTTTCGTTTGTTATGCTGTCATCGGGTTCTACGACACTTATTTCATTTTCATTATTATCTTCTCCTTCGCTTAAAATTGTTACCGATTTGTTTTTCAATTTATTATTTGATTTTTGATTATTTAGTTCTTTCGTTATATTATTATTTTCATCAACAGAAATATTTGATTCATTATCTCCATCGTTTGTTACCCACCGCATCTGTCAGTTGAGAGTCTGGAAGGCCAGAATTTATATTTTCAATTTTCATTTCTTGTTTCTTTGTTTTTATATTTGTATCTGATTTATTATGTTTCAGTGGTTTTTCTTTATCATCGAGAATTTTAATGACATCGTTAACGTTAATTTGTATAAACTCTTCGTACAGTTTTTGTTCTGCGTCTTTTAATTTTGTAGATTTTGATGTTATTCGTTGTGGTACATTTGGGTCATCAGTATTGCAATTCACATTCACATCTTTTTCAATCGAATTTTGTCTAGACAATCTTAATTCTTCTTTAGCGATAAAATTATCGATACTAGTTTTTAAATCTATTATCCACATATCAGAGTGCGTCATCAATTACTGTTTTCGATTTTTTATTTGTAGTGATACATATTTTTTTATTTGGTTTTTTACTGCCTTTGTCTTCTGTAAATTTTGTATCGCTATTGACTAATACTAAATAAACATTACTAATCACTTCAGTTGCAGGTTGAACTGGTGGTAATTGAACTATATTCATTAATAGTTCGTTATCATCTACATTAGCACTATCACCTTTTTCACTAACATCCAAAATTTTATTGTCAATTTTTTTTGAATTATCATTATTTATTATTTTCGGAACATCTAAATTTTCTTTACTGATTTTTTCTGAAACTTTTAATGAATCATTTTTACTGTTAGCATTACAAATATTTACATTTATTTCGCTGAAAATTTCATCCTCAACCGTCTTCATATTGGTTAATGATTTTGATTTTGTTATTGTTTCTTGTTTTTTATCTTCATTTACATTCACTGAAAAACTTAACGACTTTAAAGAACCTCCAAAATCTCTCTGATTTTAGCGGTGATGTAAGTTTAACTTTTGATGCTCTGTTCATTGTACTATATGGTGAATTGTGAAGTGCATTGCGAAGTACTGTATTGGGTTTATATCTTCTGAAACCATGAGAATTTGTTGATGGATTAGAAATTGAAGTATTTACAAAATAATCTTTCTGGTTGTTATTTATAAAAAAACTTTTATAATCCGCTTCATTTGATATTGAGGATTGTACCGTATTTGGTGGTTTATTTACTAACGATGAAGTTCTACATGGAAATAGTCCAATTGTTACTGTTTTTCTCGTCTGGTGTACTGTAAGAACTGACACGTTTTCTGAAATAGGAATATCTGTATGGTACACCTCTGTTTTGTTGTTGATTTGCAACTTCTCGATTTTTTCTTTCTTGTGCCGTTATATAATTCTTACTGCCAAATATGGATGAGTAGACTGAAGCTCGATCCACCTCGAATTCTATTTCATGTTTACCTTCTTCATCAGGTTCTTTCACAGTAGGCCTACAACGATTGTTTCCGTATGAGTCAAAAAATTGCATTCTCGATTTAACTTGGTTTAATCTATTTGTTATTGTATTTCTGTTCATGCTATTATTATTGAATGGACCTTCTTTTCCTGAAAAAAAACCAAACATTTATTCTTTAAGAAACTGAAAGTTCATTCCTACACAACCAACCAGACATGAGAATTTATTTTGAATTGTCCGCACAATACATTTGGAGACAAAATCAATAATATTTTTCACTAATTTTTTAGCAATACTACAGGCTGGTAGTGATGGGAAATGAAGCTATTTTTATTTTCTCTTGCCTATATGAATATATAGGAAGGAAAGTATTGTTTTCATGTCGATTTTTCGATATCGAGTTTTCAGCGGATCTACACGTTTTTAGACCCCCTGAACCCAAAAAACATGTTTTTAGCGATTGGTCTGTGTGTATACAAAATATCTCAAGAACGGAACATTGCACGAACTTGAAACTTAAGTTACATACCACTACCGGACCCGACACAAACATTTTCATCAAAATCGGTCAGCCGGAAGTAGTAGTTTATTCGTGTAATTTTTCACTTTTTTGCGATTTTCTCAAAAACTGGTCCTATGATTTTTTGAAAAATCACCTGGTTTACAAAATTTTTTATGCTCTACAAGATAGGGTAGGCGCCATGTTTGCTGAAATTTTTGGTCAGGCTGTTTTCACGTAAAAAATTTGTTTTTTAAGATTGCGGCTTTAATATGCATTTTAGCGCAAAAATTTATACAATAAAAATTGTATACAATGTAAAATCCAACAACTTTTATTTCAAACATTTTTTTTATAACCCTTAGTTTAGCGGTAATTAGCGATTTTCTGTTTTTTCTCACGAATTGAATTTCATAATTCAACATGACTGTATTGAACTAAGTCAAATATTATCAATAAATTTTGACTTTGAGTTATGAAATTTTTATTCTAAAGAGAGTTTGTTTTTACACAGAATTACAGTATTTCTGACACAAATGCCCTGGCTTATCTGAAGAGGTAAAATAAAGCAAAATATTTTGAATTACATTTTCCACTCTAACTCAGCTATTTGTGATTGTATTTTAACAAAAAAAGATGTTATTTATTGTTTCACCAAAAAATGTGTAATTTTTTTGTAATAAATGCGAAATCAATAAACAGCCATGGTTGCTGAGATATTTTTACGTATTTAAAAAGTTTGAATTTCCGCCATTTTTAAATTTCGAGTAGGTATTCAAAGCAATTAAATAAATTTCATCTTTACAGCATAAGTATTTTTACATGTATACCAAATTTGAGTAAAATATCTTCAACCGTTCCTAAGAAATAATTTTTCTTTAAAAAATCTGCTGTGAAACACTCACACAACTTTCTCTTACCAATGCAAATAATTAACAATATAACCTAACACTAGTAATAAAACATTAAAAAAATGAAAATCAACCTCAGTTTGGCTTAAAAACACGGAAATCACTCTTTCACGCTAATCTAGGCTCTGTACACAAAAATGTAAATAAAAGTTGTAAATCTTTTAATTTCCTGTAAATTTGATTATACACTTTTGTCGTAAAATGCATACTAAGGCCGAAATCTTAAAAAAATAGATTTTTCACACGTTTTCGTGAGAAAAAAACAGAACAACGCTAATTACCGTATAACTAAGCGTTATACAAAAAAATGATTGAAATTAAAGTTGTAGGATTTTACATTGTCTACAACTTTTATTATATATATTTTTTTTTTGCGCTAAAATGCATATTAAAGCCGTAATCTTAAAAAACAATTTCTTTACGTGAAAACAGCCTCACCGAGAATTTCAGCAAACATGGCGCCTACCCTATCTTGCAGAAAATAACAAATTTAGTAAACAAGGCGATTTTTAAAAAAATGGTAGGACCAGTTTTTGAGAAAATCGCAAAAAAGTGAAAAATGACACGAATAAACTACCGCTTCCGGTTGACCGATTTTGATGAAAATGTTCGTGTCGGGTCCGGTAGTGGTATATAACTTAAGTTTCAAGCTAAAAACATGTTTTTTGGGTTCAGGAGGTCTGAAAACGTGTAGATCCGGTGAAAACTCGATTTCGAAAAATCAACATGAAAACAATACTTTCCTTCCTATATAATTCATATAGGCAAGAGAAAGTAAAAAATTATTTTCTTAGGAACGGTTGAAGATATTTTACTCAAATTTGGTATGCATGTAGAAGTGCTTATGCTGCAAAGATAAAATTTATCTAATTCTTTTTAATATGCTAAATTTCAAAATGGTGGACATTCAAACTTTTTAAATTAAAATATCTCAGCAAATATGCTGTTTATTGATTTTGAATTTATTACAAAATATTTTACGCATATTTTGGTAAAAAGAATAACACCTTTGTTGTTGAAATACAATCACAGATAGCTGAGTTAGAGCAGAAAATGTTATTCAAAATATTTTTCCTGTTTTCACCTCTTCAGATAAGCCAGGGTATTTGTGTTAGAAATACTGTAATTAATTCTGTATACCCACCAGGTTGGTCTAGAGGTAAAGTCGTCGCCAAAATCAGCTGTTTAACAGCTGATTTTCGGAGACGAAGGTTCCTGGTTCAAATCCTAGTAAAGGTAGACGGATTTGAATGCTAGATAGTGGCTACCGGTGTACTTTGATGGTTGGGGTTCAATTAACCATACTCTCTCAGGAATGGTCAACCTGAGTCTGTACAAGACTACACCTCATTTTACACGTCATACACATCATCCTCATCTCATTGGGTCATGGGGTTGCTAATTGTTCTCAATTGAACAGATTGCAACGTACACAAATTAGGGATTACAAAAAAAAAATAATTCTGTATAAAAACAAACTCTCTTTAGAATTATGTTATGTTATTAATTTTATTAATTAATATGTTATTAATTTGTTATTATTAATTTTTGACTTTGAATTATGAAATTTTTATTCTGAAGAGAGTTTGTTTTTACACAGAATTAATTACAGTATTTCTGATACAAATGCCCTGGCTTATTTGAATAGGTGAAAACAGGCAAAATTTCTGGATTACATTTTCCACTCTAACTCAGCTATTTGTGATTATATTTTAACAAAAAAGATGTTATTTGTTTCACCAAAAAATGTGTAATTTTTTTGTATTAAATGCAAAATCAATAAACAGCCATGGTTGCTGAGATATTTTTATTTAAAAAGTTTGATTGTCCACCATTTTTAAATTTCGAGTAGGTATTCAAGCAATTAAATAAATTTCATCTTTACAACATAAGTATTTTTACATGTATACCAAATTTGAGTAATATATCTTCAACCGTTCCTAAGAAAATAATTTTTCTTTAAAAAACACAAAATAGCAGATACTCTGTATATGAAGCGAGATAAGAGGTTAGTTCATATAAGACTTTTTG
The DNA here is from genome assembly GCA_035578175.1 of Catonia carolina. Classification (NCBI taxonomy): domain Eukaryota; kingdom Metazoa; phylum Arthropoda; class Insecta; order Hemiptera; family Achilidae; genus Catonia; species Catonia carolina. Next base: position 50,962,143 of record JAQMRL010000006.1, on the reverse strand, counting down.
TTTGTTTTAAGGTATTGAATAATCTTCCAAAGTTTGGCACCCTATTTAGTGGACACCTTGTATATTGATATTGGGCAAGATAGAGTAAAAATAGGATAATATTTAGTAAAGATACCATGTTACCTTTATTTGAATTAAAGTCACCATCATTTCCAGGTAAAATTAAGTGACCTTGCTTATTATTTTTTTTGGTAATTCCTTTAGTTTCATCACGTAGTGATTTTGGGATACCAGTTTTAATAGATGTTTGTTCCTCATTCATTTTACCATTATCTTTCGTAGGAATATCATATTCAATTTCAGCGGAATTTCTAGTAGGACTGCTTTCATATTTTTTACTTTTTAATTCTTCTTTCTGATTTATTTCTTCTTCAGAAGTATCACTTGATGGGCTATGTATACTTACTAACATAGTTTTCTTATAAATGCTTGGTTTACTCGTTTGTGTATTTTTTTCTAATTTTTTTATCACACTCGTTTTACTGAAGTTAGTAGTAATATTATTATCTTTACTTTTAGGTCGGCTCAAAATACCTTTTCTTTTTGTATTCCTGAACATATTCACATCTAATAGACTTTGACTCACCCTACCAAATTCTTCATTAGTTTTTACAACCGGTTTGTTATTATCTGTATCATTACGTACACAATTATTAGTAAATTTTATTAATTGACTATCTCGTTTTATCGATGTCATATCTGGGTAAAATAATGTAATAAAACTGTTTTTTCTTATCTTATTGTCATGTCTTGATGATTTTTTTACAGCAGTTTGATTATTACTATGAACAGGATTAGTTGTTGCGATTTCAATTGTATTGAAAAATGATGATTTCGGTTTGTTATGACAAACTGTTTTTATGTATGCCTTTTCATATACTTTGCTATTTGAAGGCGGAAAAAAATCAATTACAAACTCACTGCCTACTTTATTTACGCTAGATGTATTTTCATTAATGTTATTATTACAATTTCTCGGTGATTTATTTAACAGTTTTAATTGATTTTCTAATCGTTTAATTTTATTTGATAGCAACCAAATTGTTGTAGATTCTTTTGTATTGTTTTCATTTGTGTTAACATTATTCAGTACTTTTTTATTTGGTGATTTATTTACATTGTCAACATTTTCTTGAAGATTATTATTATCATCATTCATTATAACTTTTTGATGTGATCTTTTACGTTTCATCGAAGAATCTTTACTCTTTTTTGCATGATGTTGACTTTGTTGTTCTTTTTCAGTAATAGTTTCAGATTTTTTTTCTTTTAAATTTGTCGAATTTAATAACTGTTTTTGTTTTGAATTAACTGTATGTAATTTTATGTTTGATTTTTTTGCAGATTTTTCTTCTGATTTTGTGTTAGTTTTTTGTTTTGTTTCTTTTTTCGTATTACATTTTGTAGTACTTTTCTTTTTCTGTGATGATTTCTTCTCTTTTTCTGTTGGGGTTTCTGATTTTTGAGAATGTTTACTTAAGGATTTTTTTCTATCTTTTATAGAAATTGATGAATTTCCTTCTTTTGTGTTCTCATTTCTTTGTAAGTCTTTTATTTCCATTTCTAGTACTTTAATTTTTTCTAATAATAAAACTATCATTTGTGGTCTATCCTGTGGCTCATTTTTCTCTGATTTTTTTTCAATTTTATCTAGTTTATAAAATTGATGTACACTCATATTTTTCATTAAGTTACTTTTAGGTTTCTCGCTTTTACCACTTGAACTTACAACATGACTACTGTTTGATTTATTTACCTTATTTTTAATGTCTTCAGTTATTGGTTTTTTAGTAACTGATTGAAAAGCTGGTACATTAATCGAAATTTTTTTATCTGAAAGAAATTGTCTATTTATTTTTCCTCGCGGTGCCAATTCAGATAATTTTCTATCAGGTTTTGCTTTGTTAGTAGTACTAGGTTGTAGTTTGACTGAAACCAGTGATTGAAAATCATTGTGAGACAATGATCTATCTCCTTCTGTTAATTTGTCATCTAAAATAGGAGAATCTTTCGATGTTTTGTTTTGTAATTTTATTATGTCAGACCACTTACTTACATTTGCAATACAACTCCAAATTGAGGGGGAAGAAGATTTTCTACTTTTTTCATTTTGATTACCTGTAATTTTATTTCCACTGTCCCCCATTTGTTATAATTTTATTCACTGAAAACGAGATTTACATTGTTTTAATACTTTACTAGTAACTTTGGTTTTATAAACGCATTGGAAATTACTTAAACAACATCTTTTAAACTACCCGCCCGATAAATTTTAACCAAACGTTAACCTACATCTAATTTTTTTGAAATCGGTGTAAACAATTTGAATCTTTTTCATACTCAGGCTTACCAATGGGTAAGTCATGATTATTTTATAATCGGCTTTCGCACGAAATATTTACTTTAAATGTTTTAATAATTAAATGTTATTGAGAATTTAATTGAGAGCCATAACATTTTCATTGATCTTGTGAATTATTTTAAATAATTTCGTTCGCTTGATGTTTTTCAAATAGTTTTTTAATAATTGGCAACATTAACGTACCAATTTTTTTGATACGTATCAGAATGGGAACCTAAATAGTTGTTTTGTGATGTAATTTGTCTTCGAATACAAATAAGTAAAGTAATATAACATTTTTCCAGATATTTGCCAAGAAATTTCTTATAGGTAATGTTTCCAGTAATTATTACATTTAAATAGTGAAATAATTAAGAATATATTTTTTACCAGTAGAGAGGGCCTCATTTGCTGTGACCTAGACATCTTAATCTACGTATTTACCTTAAGCGGTCTTCTTAAACTGTTTTGGTATTTTTACAGTCATAATTATTTAAATATTAAAAAAAAATTACTAACTGATATACTAGTTTATCGAAAGTAATTCTGTGTTACTATCGGAGATCGTTAAGAAATTTGAGGTTAAGTTCTTTCGGTACAATGTTTTATTTATGAAAATGAATATTGTTTCAGTGTTTTATTTACTAAATATTCTGCGTTTAGGCACTAAGTAATCGTAATTTGTAAGTAATATTTATAATTTGTACTAATATCTAGTAAAATCAACCCTAGTTGGTTTGGGAAGTTGTATTTAAAGCCGATTTTAATAAGTTGTATTCATGCCCGGGTTATAAGCTTGTCTTGTATTTAGTTTATTTACATTTACGACCGTTAATTTTTTCGGAATAAGAAGAGTTTGTATTGACAGTTTTCATATTTAGTAGGATATTTTTATGTCAGGTTTCATGAAATAATATTTAAGTGAGGTTAGTCATTTTTTGTAGATAATGCAGAAATGCAATCTGACTCGACTTAAAGCGTTTCTTGTAATGATTTATGTATTTTTATGTGGTTTTTAATACATCTTTTTAGTTTTTAATATCACAAATTCACAGACAGGGTTGGTTTGCTTCATGGAAGTGGGTTTCATGTGTGATAAAATAGATCACAGAGCATTGGTTACATGATAAAAATTAAAACAATTATACTTTTACAATAAGTGCTGACAGTAAAGGATTGTTTTCCACCTTTTGACTTTATACCACTGGTTTTGTAGCTCCACAGATGTTTACTCTTTACTATCTACAGTTTTCTAGGTTTCTATCTGTAATTGTTTCAATAATATTTTATAGAATATTTTGTGTGTTGTTTAGGTCATCAGCCAAAAGGCTGGTTTGAACCTGTAGAGGTTTAATTAAGTAAAACGAGGAGCGAGGTGGTTTACAATTGCCTTCCTCACTGAGTGGAAAAGTACGCTTATCAGCATGCCGGGCCCTCTGAAAAACACACATTTTCCACTCTGCAAATAACATCTTCACTTCATTCACCACAGGGTCTGGCTGTATAATGAAATTCATTACTTTCAGAAGAGAATACTCTGATTAGTGTTTATTACACCTCTACCTCTTCTATTCTTAAATGATTCAGTCATTTAATTGGCTGACCATGTGATAAGAAACACAACTATTTATTTTAGCCCTGCAACGAACAGATTGAGTGTAAATAATTTGACACTTCACCTGTCTGTTATGGGCAGAATAACAAATGTTATTGTTATGTTATGGGCAGAATATTTTATTAAAATTAAATGAATATCTTATATAATTTAGTTACAAGTACTATACTTAAAGGGTGTTTTAAAGAAAAAAATCTAATGTATTTGCCATCCAATTTGAGCCATTATCTAACAGGTAAATGCATCTACCCAAGTAAGTCCCGTTTCTGTTTCAACTAAAGCAATGTGTTCTTTCTCCACTTATTGGGATTCTTGCCTTACACTTTAAATGATTGCATTTCCTCCCAGAATATGAAATCTGGGGGTGTGTTAAATCACTCTGTAACTGTTACTTCATTCGTCATTTGTGTTTATTTAACTTAATAATTCCAATATCAAAACAGTTCATCAGATATCAAATAAAGTACATTTTCTGTATTTGCATTTGTACTGATTTTATACGGTTTGGCATGAAAATGCATCCTGTAACATCTGTGTAAATAGCCTTAATAATTATTATTCTGTTAGAGTAAATCATGCTACAATGATCAAACATGCTACAATGAGTTTATGGGTTATATACAAAAAAAAAAAATCTGGTGTGAAACACTCACACGACTTTCTCTTGCTAGTGCAAATAATGAACAATATAACCTAACATTATAAATAAACAAAAAAAACCTCAAAAACATAACCTTATTTTAATCATAAAGAAATGATGCAAAATGAAAATCTACCTCAATTTGGTTTAAAAATACGGAAAATCACTTTCATGCTAAACTACGCTCTGTAGAGAAAAATGCTTCAAATAATAGTTGTAGATTTTTTTAATTTCCTATAAATTTGATTATATACAATTTTGTTGTAAAATGCATATCAAGGCTGAAATCTTAGAAAAATAGATTTTGTACACATATTGAAAAATGAAACATAAAATCAAAAATTACCACTAAACTAAGAGTTATGCATAGAAATGTTTGAAATAAAAGTTGTAATTTTTAAATTCTCTACAACTTTTATTTTATACTTTTTGCGCTAAATTGCATATTAACACCACAACGATGTTCCGCTTTTGAGATATTTTGTTCACAGACACACACACACACACACAGACCAATCACTAAAAACCTGTTTTTTGGGTTCAGGGGGTCTGAAAATGTGTAGATTCGGTGAAAACTCTGTTTCAAAAATCGACATTAAAACAATTTATCCCTTCCTATATGTTCTTATAGGCAAGAGAAAGTAAAAAATCTAAAGACTTTTTCTGAAATTATTAATAAAATTATATAGTCGTCTTCAGAGTTAATTCATTTTTGTGAGTTTGTGGTTATCTTAAAAAATAAATGTCTTACTATTAGTTATGGTATTTCAAATTTCAACATTAATTTTTGGACATAAATCAGAGTATGTACCAAATTATTAATTTAAACATTAAACAAAACTTGTTCTAAATCTATACTTATTAAAGTAATAATGTTTGTTTATTTAATTGTTTATATTAGGTTGTCTCTGAAATTATCAAATGATTTAAAAAAAAAAAATTTTCACTTTTGGAAAGCTTACACATTCCAAAGGGATGTCAGTTTAATCATATTGCATAATTTTTAAATGGAAAAATTATGTTATTAAATTAAATCATAATTTATTTTTTATTTTGTCAGTTGGAAAGGTTAGTTTTTCCATTATTTGTATAAAAGGTTAATTCGCACAAATATGTAATGCAAAATGGCACAATATGTTTAAGTATTTTTTTAAAAAGTTCTGGTGGTTTAGTTAGAGTGAGTAGCCGAAACCTTGCTCAGTTATTTTCGTGTTGAACTAGCTCCCAGGCTCTGCAGCATGAAAGTTGTATCAACTGGTCTTGTTCAGTATTTGAGAGATCGATAAGGTCACCTATATTTTTCTTCTTGAATTGATATTTCATCCAATCAATATTAGGGCCAAGCTAAGGAAAGTAATTTCTCAGGGTCTGAGCTAAGCCTGTCAAATGTTCAGCAAAAAGTTCTTTTATATTTGAAGAATTTAAATCTCTCATGGGAGTCCACGAACCGTATTTTGAGAGAAACTTTGCTTTAGTGTACTTGAAATTGTTCCGCGTATTCTTTGGAAATTATGTATTTTGTTTCCTTAACATCGAGGTCTCCTTCAAAACCAATTTGGCCAAGTAATTAAATGTTCAGACTTGCTTTATAAAACACTGTTATTCATCACAATCTTGGATTGTACACGACATCTTCCTACAAAAGTCATTACATTATTTTTTTGCTAGATACGCACAAATCATATGCTCTGCATAGCTTCTGGAAAAGATAAATGGCTCTTTTATAATTAGTATCAATTTAATTGATTGTTTTTTCCTAAATTTTTAACAAGGACACCAAATTATGTTTGTTCATCTGTAATTGTTAACTGATTACCATTCTCATCCCATTGCTCATCTGATGTAACTTAACAAAGTCAAGAGAACTTTATAGCAGTTCAATCAATCAATTATCTCAGAGGTCTAATTTTTTTTAATTGTAATTTTGGTAATAAAAATATATCAGGATTGGAACGATATTAGGCTTATTTATCAATAAATGATAAAAGTCAAATTTAAAGTACTTCACTTGTTGTCCTACTTTAAAGTTATCTATGTTTAAGATAATTGTTGTTTTCTTACATGTAACTTTTGGGTGATTATTCTTTTTTTAAGTTTTACCCGGAAAACAGTTTATTTTAAACAGATTATTTCTAACTAATTGAATAAAGTGAATTCTATTTGTTGCTTCATCAATCGAAGTAGGTAAAATCAAATTTATTTCATTGTGGTTTGACATACAGTCAATTAGATTTAATTTAATCAGTAATTTGTGTATAGTTAAATAATTAGTAATTTTTATCACCACTTAAAATTTTTTAAATGGTATTCTACTGCTGTTGCTAGTGCTACATACATTTTCTTTAACTGCATTGTCCATTTCCCTATTTTCCTAAGTCTCTATCCTGCTAGCCTTGTCTACCCTGGACAACTGACTTCTACGCCAGGGTCCCAACATAGTGCTTGCCTCTCATTATGCGGTGCGGTCTTGGGTTCGAATCCCATTCAGGCATGGCATATTTTTATACGTTACCAAAAAAAAAATCATTTCATCATTCACACGTCTGCATTAGCAGTAATTGCAGAAGAGTCGGATGTTAAACCAAAAAAAAGAGGGTCCCGGGTTCGATTACCGTTCAGGTTTGCCATTTTTTCATCACTCATTTTCATACATCATCATTCTCCACCATCTGCATTAGCAGAAATTGCAAAACAGTCGGACCTAAAACAAAAAAAGTACCCTGCCTGCCCTTACATGGTCTTCTTGGCATGCCTCTCCACCTTCTTCCACCTGGACTCCATTCCGATATCCACAACGTAGCAACCTTCTTTCCCCTTGTTGTTTTACGAGGTAGGGTTGAAAAGTTCCCGGAATGGTCATGTACAGTGAAGCATTTGTTTGCTGCAAAGGACATTTTTGCTTGGGAGTTTAGCATCACAATGAAGGAAGGCGTTGTGCCGTTAAGTAGACAGTTGGAGTTCGTTTCCTGCGTGCAGTATATGATATTTTAGATGTAGTTTTTTTCTTTCATTGGATTGTGAAATGTCATCAGAGCAGCGTGCCAATATCAAATTCTGTGTGTGGCTGGAGAAATCACCCCCGTAGGCTCTTAAGATACGTAAGAAAGCATACGGAAATGATGTGATCAAGAAGAAACAATTTACGAGTGGCACAAGCATTTTCGTTACGGTCGCTTTACAATTAAAGATGACGTTCAGACTGGGCAGTCTTCCACTTCCAACATAGATGAGAATGTTGAGCACTTACCGTGATTATCACGGCTTGATTCATTATAAATTTATTCCTGAAAAGAAAAACAGTCAACAAAGAATTGTACATAGAATTGGCTTCTACGCTGGGGTCCCGGGTTCAATTTCTGGTCAGGTCTGGCATTATTTCACCCCTCATCTTCATGTATCATCCTTCTCATTGTCTGCATTAGCAGCAATTTCAAAACAAGTCAGATGTAAAACCAAAAAAATTATATAATTCTTCTTCTTCCAAACAAGGATTAGGTTGCAGCCAGTTCCGAACTCACACACTGTATCATTTATCTCCATCTTTTCCTAGGTCTACCGACATCCCTTTTACCTTCTGGGGCATACCAGTGTGCCTGCTGAGGTATCCTGTGACTGATATCCTTTCTATGTGTTGCCTCCAACTTTGAAGATAATCCTTTATTTATTTATTTATTTATTTATTTACAATAATATAAAGGCTAACAGAACTTATCCATATAAGCCTTATTGACTTAAACAAATATTACATATTTACAAAACAATATTTGCTTATAACTATTTTATTTACAATATATACATGCTAATACACTTTTTGTCTCCTTTTCTCATAAAAATAAAATAATGTTTCAATAAAATTACTTTCTACAATAATAAATTAATAAGAAAAAAAAACAAAAAATTCCCACAAAAAATAGTTTAGCAAAACTTGACCAAAAATAATATTATTCATTTATAAATTAATAAAAGGAAAAGGAAAAAGAAACAATAGAAAAAAGAAAAAAGAAAGAAGGAAAGGAAGAAAGAAAGAAAAAGATGTGAGTCTGCTCTGTGAATTTATGTCATTTATTGGTTGGTGAGCGCCTGATAACATTTTGATGAAAACTGTTCGTAATTATCAAAAAAAGGATCCAAAATTGCGTAGTAGAGCGTCGTAGATCCATGAGCTGTCCATCTGAAGAATCGGTTAGGTTGGACATGAATGATATAAGGAAAATGTTCGGTGAACTGGAGAAGAAAATTTTTCAGGGACAAACTAATCTGGAGCGAGATCTTGGAGCTTCCCTAAATTTATGTCACGATAAATTAGACGACAATAACCGTATACTGACAAATCATCAGGAAATTATTCAGAAACAGAATGAAATCATTGAGCAGTTACGTGATGAAAATAAGCGGTTATGTAAAAAAGTGAACGATTTAACTATTAGACTGGATGATAGTGAGCAGTACAGTCGGGCAAATTCTTTGGAAATTTATGGGGTCCCCGAAACTCCAAATGAAGATGTCGTACAAATAGTGGGTGAGGTTGGAAAAGCTCTCGGTTTCCAGGTTAATGAAAGTATGATTGATGTCTGTCATAGACTCCGAAAAACAAACAACAGACCAACACCTGGAATCATAGTGCGCTTTGTAAGACGTTTAGACAAAGAGAAGGTGTTGGAAAAAAGACGGATAAAAAGAAATTTATCTACACGAGATTTGGGGTTCAATACGGACACTCCTGTGTATGTAAACCAATCTCTGGCTCCGGGTAGACGTATATTATTTGCCAAGACTAAGCTTGTCAAAAATGAGTTCAAGTGTAAATATTTGTGGATAGACAGGTCAGGGAAAATTAAAGTACGTAAAGACGAGCAATCTCGTGTTTTCATTGTTTCTTCTGATGAAGAATTATCAAAAGTTAAAGAGGCATTGAAATAGATAAGAATCAAATTCCAAAGATAAGTACTTTTACCTAAATAGAAAAGTTATTTTTATTTTTAATGTAAAGTGATTCATTTAAGTATCAAATTTATTTTATCTTTATTTTAAATTATTTCTGATAATTTGAATGTAATTAAATTGTATTATCAGAATGTACGGGGTCTCAGGACGAAGACAAAGGATTTTTACTTATCTATTTTAAATGAAAGTTATGATGTTATTGTATTAACTGAAACTTGGTTAAATGACATAATTAACGACGGTGAATTGTTTGATGATAGGTATTTAGTTTTTCGATGTGATAGAGATTATGACCTTACAGGTCTTAGTCGAGGTGGAGGGGTATTGATAGCGGTACTAAAGTCAAATCCTTGTATAAAGGTAACTCTATCTAACGTTTCCGCCCAGGAAAGGTACGAATGTGTTCAAGTAAAATTATTGTTACCAGGTTATACGGTTTATTTGACTGCTGTTTACTTTAGCCCGTTTTCTGATTTGTCCGATTTCACTAATTTCTTGGATGAACTGGAAAATAATATTAATTTAATTCATTCTGATAATATAATTGTAGGTGATTTTAATTTGGGTGAAATTAATTCTCCAAACTATAGGTTAGAAAATGGTTCTAGTAAAGCAAAAAGGTTGTACAATACGATGTCTCTTTTAAACTTAAATAAATGTAATAATGTATTCAATGCTTATGGTAAACAATTAGATCTAATATTGAGTAGTGTTAGTATGGTAACTAGACGGGAGGTATATCCTGTGTTAGAGGAAGATTTGCATCACCCTGCACTAGTGTCAGACATTAAATTACCTAAAGTTTCTAGATTTGCACCCAGCAATATTTCATACCGTAACTACAAAAGGGCAAACTTTTTCCAATTATATCAAATGTTAAAACTTTCGGACTGGGATATACTTTATACTTTTAATGATATTAACCTTGCAGTTGATTGTTTTTATAATTTTTTATACAAAGCAATTCATGCAAATGTTCCGGAATGTAAAAAAGTAATAAAGTCCAAGTACCCCACATGGTTTGATAGGAGATTAATTCAAAAAATCAAGTTAAAAAACAAGTTATCTCGCAAAAGGAAGTTTTCACACTATTATGAAAATAGATTTAGGCAACTTAGGGCATGTCTCAAATGGGAAATAAGTCAAGCCTATAAGAATTACATAGAATTTTTGCAGGACGATGTTCATAGTAACATCAAACATTTTTGGAACTTTGTAAATAATAAAAGGGCAAACAGAAGCGAACAATCAGTTTTTAAAACTGGAAATCAGGAACTCAAGGAAGAGGAAGTTGCCCAGGGTTTTGCTGATTATTTTTGTTCTGTATATGAAGGCCAAAATGTAGTAAATAATACCACCCCAGAAAATCTTAATGTAAAAGTCGGGTTAGATCTTATAAATTTAGAGAGTATTAATGAAAATGATGTGACTGAAGCGGTACGCAAACTTAAACCAACGAAATCTAGTGGACCAGACAATATTCCTCCGTATATTATTAAAGGTTGTGCAGACATACTGATAAAGCCAATCCAGTTTCTCTGTAATTTATCACTCAGAACTAATACCTTTCCTTCTAAATGGAAAGTTGCACGAATAACACCAATATTTAAGTCAGGAGATAAAAATGAAGTTTCAAATTATCGGCCCATTGCGATTATTAATTCTTTGGCAAAGGTTTTTGAGCATATTATCCACTCAAATATTTTCAAACAGGTGAAGGGGTTAATATCTCACGTACAGCATGGTTTCATGCCTGGACGCTCTACAGTTACAAATCTGTTAAAATTCACGCAGGATGTCTCATATATGCTGGATAATAGATTGCGTACAGATGTAATATACTTAGATTTTAAAAAAGCCTTTGATAGAGTAAACCATGACATATTGTTAATGAAAATGGAAAAAATTGGCTTTACAAAAAATTTAATATTGTTTTTTAATAGTTACTTGAAAAATAGATCGTTGTATGTAAGATTTAGAAATAATTGCTCTCGTAATTTTTCAAATAGCATGGGTGTACCTCAGGGCAGTAAACTCGGGCCTCTTTTATTTTTATTATTAATTAACGATTTGCCACTAAGCGTTCATAATAGTGTATGTATTTTATTTGCTGACGATATGAAACTGTATAAACATATATATAATTTTGATGATTGTAAACTTCTTCAAAAAGACTTGGATAATGTTTATTTATGGTGTGAAATAAATAATTTAGAGTTAAACATTAATAAATGTAAATATATGATATTTTCCAACCAAATTAATTTCCATATATTTGATTATTCTGTAAAAAATGAAAAATTAGATTTAGTCCATGAGATCCGTGATTTAGGGGTGTTAATTGACAGTAAATTAACATTCAAGCAACACATCCATATGATTGTGAATAATGGTTATAGGTTACTCGGGTTTATATTTAGAAATACGAAGCAGTTTGATGGAATTGAGGTCCCAATAAGGCTATTTGAAGCTCTAGTTAGAAGCAGGTTAGAATATGCTGCAATTGTGTGGAATCCCCATCATCTGAATTACATAGACTCGATTGAAAAAATTCAAAATAGATTATTGCGTCTCCTGTATTACAAAAAATATGGTATGTCATGTCCTTTAGGGTTTTCTACGGAGACGATGAGAAGAATTTTTGACATAAAATCCCTTGAAGTCAGACGAAATGTGATGTGTATGCAATTTTTATATAAAATATTAAATAATAAGGTTGATCTAGAGGATATTGTTAAAAACATTTTTTATTATGTACCTTTTGTTAGATCCAGGACTTTTAATCTGTTTTATTTGCCTAAAGTGAACACTGTGCAATACAGTAATACGTTCTTAATACGGACGTTATCCTTTTTTAATAAATTTAAACTGGAACTCGATCCTTTTATCTGTGCGTTCAAGTTGTAAATACCCAATTCTGACCTTATTTCCTCATTCCTTATTTTGACCAAGCTTGTACACCCCTTAGTCGTTCGCAGAAATATCATCTCTGCCATCTGGATTCTCCACTCTTAGGTATTTGTTGTTGTCCATTCCTCACTTCCGTACAGAATAACTGGAGTTATCATAACTTTTTAAAACTAAGTTTTATCTCAGTCTCACAGTAACCACTTTAATTTTATTAGGAAAACTGAAACTGTAACATTCTAAACTTATTTTGAATTGATTTATTTTGTTTTTTAAAGAAAATATATTTAAATACAATATAAAAAAATCTGGTGTGAAACACACACGAATTTCTTTCTCTTGCCAATGCAAATAATGAACCATATAATCTAACATTAGTAATAAACAAAAAACATAACCTTATTTTAATCATGAGTGAATGATGCAAAATGAAAACCAACCTTAGTTTAGCTTAAAAATACAGAAATTCACTGTTTGATGCTAAACTAGGCTCTGTAGAGAAAAATGCTTAAACTAAAAATTGTAGATCTTTTAATTTTCTATAAATTTAATGATGTACTTTTTTGTCGTTAAATACGTACTAAGGCCGAAATTTTAAAAAAATATTTTTTTTTACTGATTTTTAAGAAAAAACCCAGAAAATTACTAATTACCACTAAACTAAGTGTTGTACAAAGAAATGTTCGAAATAAAAGTTGTAGATTTTTAAATTGTCTCAAACTTTAATTTTACGTACTTTTACGCTAAAATGCAAATTAAGGTCGCAATTTAAAAAAATACGTATTTTTAGCAGTTTTTTAGAAAATCGCAAAAAGTGAAAAAAACTACTACTTCCAGTTAACTGATTTTAATGAAAATGTTCGTGTCGGGTTCTATAATAGTACCAAACTTAAGTTTTAAGTTTCAATTTCATGCGCGCACGCGGTGGCCAATCGCTAAAAAAATGGTTTTTGGGTTCAGGGGTTTAGAAAACGTGTATATCCGGTGAAAACTCGATTTCGAAAAATCGACATGAAAACATACTTTCCTTCCTATATATTCATATAGGCAAGAGAAAGTAAAAATATCGTCTTTTGCTTCAATCTATATCAATACACATTTGGTCGGCCTCGCCCCTACAGTTTAGGAAACACTGATCTAACCTGTTAAATATGACATGTTTTTAGAATAATTAGAATAAATTAGTTGTACATAAAGTTAACACCATGATAAAAATCAGTGTTATTTTATTAAGTAAACATAAGTTTTAATAACAAGAAGTTGCTTGTTTTTTTAATAGCTTGTTTGAATTGAAAAGGTGATAACTATCTGTTCTCACATGTATTAATATGACCTTGCTAATTGTTTTATTACTTATGTATATTAAATGATAAATATATTTATAGAATTTATTACTGATTATTCTCATAGTGTCTTTACAGTAAAATATAAATGTTATCTTGCGGAAAATATTTGGTGCAGTTTTTATAGAATTCATTAAAATTTCTTTATTACTCCAGCATGGGCGGATTTAGGTCTTAATGCACCCCTAGCACCCCCGTAAATCCGCCCATGTACTCCAGTCAAATTCTTTGGATGTGGTACACAAGTGCTTTCCATTTATTCCTAATTTTGTACAGGGCGTTTCATAATGTTCTTCGGGGTTACGAAAATTCAGTACAAGAACACTATTTCACTTACAGTTCAGCCGTTCTTAGTTTGCTCCTACTGTCAACAAACCAAAGCCACCTACTACAGGGTGCACGCTAAAGTCCGCGACTTTATGGATGTCGTATTCCTATTAAGTTAACTATACTTTAAATTATATATACTTAAAGTACTTTAAACATCAGTCATGATATGAAGTAGGCCTAACAATTTCATTTTTTAAAATACTTTTAAAAGTATTTTGCATTTAAATACTTTTGAAAGTATTTTGTTGGTACTTTTTAATCAGCGTGTACTCATTTTTATATAATGCGCATGCTCAGTGACGTCATTATTTGTTTACATTAGGAGCAAACTAAGAAAGGCTGGACTGTACCTAAATGAAAGTTGTACGGGCCGATGCAAGGACTCAAACAGTTATTTTTAAACATTTATAAATAATGTTCAATGAGTGCCCCTTTTAGTGACACGGCACACATCAACTCGAAAGTCTAGCTCTTGCCAAACATGTTCTAACATTTCCTTATCGATTGAGTTGATTGCATTGATTATGCGATCCTTCAGTTCAGAGATATCGTTCGGCATTGGTGGGATAAACGCCTTGTCTTTCACATAAGTCTAGAGAAAGAAGTCACATGTTGTGAGGTTTGGTGATCTTGGTGGCCACAGCGTAATGTGTTGGTATTTTTCACACGCGTGTCCTATCCAGCGCTGAGTCCAGGCTGAAGGTACCGTCGAACCTCGTTATGAAAATGGGTAGGACAACCTTCTTGCTGTAAAATTAAGTCGTTGAGTAGCTGAGGCATAAGCCATAATTGTTAAATATCCAGGTAAATCATGTCGTTTACTGTTGTTTCCGTAAAAAAAAAACGGCCCATTCATAAACTGCTTCACGAGAGTTCGCACAAAAAATGTTTACTTGTGGAGAATCCCGAACGTGTTCCACTTTAGCGTATGGGTTTTCAGTTCCCCAAACTCGCACTTTATGACGGTTTACTTTGCCGCTAATATGGAACGTAGCTTTATCGCTGAAAATTATCTTCTCTAGAAAAACTTTCATCTAACGACACCTTTTCCTAATGTAAACAAAAATCTAAAATTTTTAAAATATCTTTGTGCAATTTAAATAATAAATTTCATAAGTTGCAATAGTTTGTGCAAATTATTACTATTCGAAATACTGTCCTCTTTCTCTCTCGCTATAACGATCTTCAAGTGAATAGGCATTTTAATCGTTATACAGAAAGGAATCAAAATTTGAAGAAATAGGTTTCAAAATAAGGTAATACCATAAATTCACACACAAATACTCAGCATCTCCAGTTGAAACTACTGCAGCATGATCCGATTCAAATTTTCATGCTGATTCTTCCAGAATTTCTTTCTGCTGCCTCCCTTTATTTCCACATTATGCCGCTTCTTCCTATTCTTCCAGATGGAAGCCACAGTTGATTAGGCGAGTCCCGTTCGCCGAACAACGTTTGTTTCTCGCTTTTCTCTATAGCTTGAATCAACGATAACTTTTTTCAACGGTGAACACTTTAGGCTTTTTGGAAAATATGTTGACCGTTCGCGCACCGAAAAACAACAGACTATATAGTATCGGCGAACACAAGAAGTGTGAAAGTAGAAAATGAGGCGCTTGACAATAATAGAGAAGTTTTGCGCTTGATATTCCTCAAGCGGGAACCAAAATACCCCAGGCGACGCTTGTTACTCAGGTAACGTGCACACGTGCTTTAGAAACAATACGAAGTGAACAGAAACGCGTTGAACTTACTGATAATTATATAAATAATAATATGATTATATAGATTAATAGATAATTATAGAGAGAATAGATAATTATATATATTTTGCTCTCTCTGTGTAACGATAATATCATCGTTATAAAGAGAGAGCAATATCGGTATAGAGAAAGAATAAATACATTAATGTTATGGCAAACCAAACAATCCTCGTTTATTCCATCGTTATACAGGGATTATCGTTGTAGGGAGAATCGTTCTAAAGAGAGACTACCGTATATGCACGATTTTTCTGCCATAACGACAGGTGGAGTGGCAAATTATTTGCACTCAATCGTTGCAGGGATAAAATAAATAGTTCTGTTTCTTATCACATGGTCAGCCAATTAAACGACTGAATCATTTAAGAACAAAAGAGGTAGAGGTGTAAAAGACACTAATCAGTATTATCTTCTCTGAAAGTAATGAATTTTATTATACAGCCAGAACATGTGGTGAATGAAGTGAAGGTGTCATTTGCAGGGTGGGAAATATGTGCTTTTTAGTGGGCCCGGCATGCTGGTAAGCATACTTTTCCACTCAGTAAAAAAGACAATAGTAAACCACCTTACTCCTCGTTTTACTCAGTAAAACCTCTAGAGGTTCTAACCAGCCTTTCGGCTGATGACCTAAACGCACAACTTAACGTTAGATGAGACGTTAAAGATAAAAAAAAACTAACCTGAGAAAACATTACCTTATTTTAATCATGAGTGAATGATGCAAAATGAAAACCAACTTTAGTTTTGCTTAATAATAAAGAAAAACACTCTTTAACGCTAAACTAGGCTCTGTAGTGAAAAATGCTTGAAATAAAAGTTGTAGATCTTTTAATTTTCTATAAATTAAATTATGTACCTTTTTGTCGTTAAAAGTATTAAGGCCGAAATCTTTACAAAATGCGATTTTTACTGATTTTTTTTAGAAAAAACCCAGAAAATCACTTATTACCGCTAAACTAAGCGTTATACAAAGAAATGTTTGAAATAAACGTTGTAGATTTTAAAATTGTTTACAACTTTTATTTTATACACTTAAGTGCTAAAATGCATATTAATGCCACAATCTTAAAAACATTTTTTCTATATTTTTAGCCGTCTTTTAGAAAAATTCAAAAAAGTGAAAAATGACACAAATAAACTACTACTTTAAGTTAACAGATTTTGATGAATATGTTCGTGTTGGTTTCTCTGGTATGTTCACTCAGTGAGATAGGCAATGGTAAACCACCTCACTCCTCGTTTTACTTAGTAAAACCTCTACAGGTTCAAACCAGCCTATCGGCTGATGACCTAAACAACATGCACTTTTTACTCACGTGATCAAAAATGTTTGATAAAAATATTACTTTTAGTATTATTTGTTTTAAAATCACTGCAAATGTGTACAATCGTGTGCGAGTCGTTCTGATTTTGACAATGTAATAAAGGATTTAAAAATAAAGTTCGCGACCCGATACGATAATCTCATTAAATTCATTATAGTTTAGTCATTTATTTGTATCAGTTAAATGGAAATTAATTGAAATCAGTTTTAACCTCAATTACTCATTTTTTTAGATTATTTATTGAACCATTAAATAATATTGCACGCTTCTTGTGTTTTATCATAATATTTTTTTTATTAATCAGCCTTTTTTATTGATTCATAAAGAGTTATTGACTTGGATGGAATTATTACAATGATTGTATTATTGGCATTTGTACTTTGGTTTCAGTGAAAATAGATTTCAATTTGTTCATGCGAGTTGTGAATGAGAGACTCTATATTTTGTGTGCATATGTGTGTTTGTGTTAATCAAGGAAGAATGCAGAATCATAATCAAGAAAGAAGACAGTTTGTTAAAAATTACATAATAATAATTAAAATTTTTATAGGTTGCCTCATAAATTTTTGTTTCTAAAGTAAAATGAGTTTTACTTTCTCTTGCCTATATGAATATAAATATAGGAAGGAAGGTATTGTTTTCATGTCGATTTTTCAAAATAAGAGTTTTCACCGGATCTACACGTTTTCAGAACCCAAAAAAACATGTTTTGCGATTGGTCTGTGTGTGTGTGTGTGTGTGTGTGTGTGTGTGTGTGTGTGCGTGCGTGCGCGCGCGTGCGTGTCTGTGTGTGAACAGAATATCTCAAGAACGGAACATTGTAAGAACTTGAAACTTGAAACTTAAGTTACTTACCACTACCGGACCAGACACGAACATTTTCATCAAAATCGGTCAACCGGAAGTAGAAGTTTATTCGTATAATTTTTCAATTTTTTGCGATTTTCTCAAAAACTGGTCCTACGATTTTTTTAAAAATCGCCTGGATTACTCAATTTTTTATTCTCTACAAGATAGGCTAGGCGTCATGTTTACTGAAATTCTGGGTAAGTCTGTTTTCGCGTAAAAACAAAGTTTTTTAAGATTACGGCTTTATTATGCAATTTAGCGCAAAAATTTATATAATAAAAGTTGTAGAGAATTTAAAATCCCACAACTTTTATTTTAAAAAACTATTTTTTTTTGTATAACGCTTAGTTTAGCGGTAATTAGCGATTTTATGTTTTTTCTCACGAAAACGTGTGAAAATCAATTTTTTTAAGATTTCGGCCTTAGTATGCATTTAACGACAAAGTGTATATAATTAAATTTATAGGAAACAAAAAAATGTACAACTTTTATTTAGATCATTTTCTCTACAGAGCCTAATTTAGCGTGAAAGAGTGATTTTCTGTATTTTTAAGCCAAACTGAGGTGGATTTTCCTTTTGTGTTTTTCACTTATGATTAAAATAGGGTTATTTTTTTGAGGTTAATCAACCTCAATGCGTTAATAAACATTAGAAATTGTTTATTTCTAATGTTTCATTACTAACGTTAGGTTATATTGGTCATTATTTGCATTGGCAAGAGAAAGTTGTGTGAGTGTTTCACACCAGATTTTTTTATACGAATATAAAAGTATTTCATATTTCTTTTAGTCACCGGATATGGTAATAACAAGTGGTTTTCCGTAACATTGTTATTATTTAAAATTTAACAATTTTTATTTGCTCACCTAATTTTTTTTACGTACTTCCCATCAAATCTGATTTATAGGGAGATAAACGCTGGATAAAATACTGTCAACATTAATCTAATTATAAGGGTGTAATATTAATTTTATTATTCCAGTCTGTAAGAAAAAGAACAAAAATGAATCTACAAAAGATTTGAATAGCTTATAATTTAATTATTAATAAATAAAGGCAAACATTTTATTCAATTTCGACCAAGTGCGGTACAAAAACCTGGTGTGAAACACTCACACAACTTTCTTTTGCCAATGCAAATATTGAACAATATAACCTAACATTAGTAATAAAACATTAGAAATAAACAAAAAACAAACTTCAATAAATATAACCTAATTTTAATCATGAGTGAAAAACGCAAAATGAAAATCAACCTCAGTTTGGCTTAAAAATGCGGAAAATCACTCTTTCGCGCTAAATTAGGCTCTGCAGAGAAAAATGCTCTAAATAAAAGTTGTAGATCTTTTAATTTCCTTTAAATTTGATTATACTTTTTTGACGTAAAATGCATAATAAGGCTGAAATCTTTAAAATAAATCGTTTTTTTTACGCGTTTTCGTGAGAAAAACACAGAAAATCGCTAATCACCGCTAAACTAAGCGTTATACAAAAAAATGTTCGAAATAAAAGTTGTAGGATTTTAAATTCTCTACAACAAATGAGGCGATTTTTAAAAAAATCGTAGGACCCGTTTTTGAGAAAATCGCAAAAAGGTGAAAAATTACTCGAATAAACTACTACTTCTGTTGACCGATTTTGATGAAAATGTTCGTGTCGGGTGTTCTAGAGGTATCTAACGTAAGTTTCAAGTTCGTACAATGTTCAGTTTTTGAGATATTCTGTTCGCATACAGACCAATCGCTAAAAACATGTTTTTTGGGTTCAGGGGATCTGAAAACGTGTAGATCCGGTGAAAACTCGATTTCGAAAAATCGACATGAAATCAATATACTTTCCTTATATATTCACATAGGCAAGAGAAAGTGAAAAACATTTACTGACTAATATTTTAAACTATTACCACCAAAATGTGGTAAGTGAGCTCACAGTTAACTTCGTGTTTTATCTAGCATCAATTCCATGTTGCCCCTTCCGACATTAATTATCCATTTCTGCATTTATTCTTAAATTTAATTTCATTCTGTTCAGTTATGTGTTTGGGTAGCAGGTTATAAAATTTGGGGAGCCATTTGAGAGAAGTGCCGCTCACACAACGCACTTCTCGACGTATCTGCGTGCGGTCTTGGGTTCGAATCCCATTCAGGCACGGCATTTTTTCATACGTTACAAAAAATCATTTCATCATTCACCGTCTGCATTAGCAGTAATTGCAGAACAGTCGGACGTTAAAAATCAAAAAATCAAAAAAAAAATCGCCGTATCTGGAAGAAGTAGGTGTTTGTTTCTTGTATCGTATTTATCAGTTCTATTTTGAATTTTCGATTTACTCTTGTGCAGCTTTCTCAAGATCTCTCTTACAAACAGTTGCCTGACATTCGTTACTTGAAAGTCCGTAAAAAGTTGGTCTGACTGATAACGAGGAAGTTTCCTACTTATAACTTTTAAAATTAGTTTCTGTACTACTAACAGGTGACTCAAATATAAATACGAAGCACCACCCCAACCCACAATCCCGGAAATTAAAGAGTGACTGCACCGTAGAAAAGTAAAAAAAAATCAGGGTTTGAATTTAAAGGACATTTTTAAGTTTCTTAAATAAATATAGTTTTTACTCTCTCTTGCCTATATGAATATAATATAGGAAGAAAAGTATTGTTTTCATGTCGAGTTTTCACCGGATCTACACGTTTTCAGACCCCCTGAACCCAAAAACATGTTTTTAGCAATTAGTGTGTGTGTGTGCGCGCGCGCGCGTGCGTGTGAAAACAGAATATCTCAAGAACGGAACATCGTACAAACTTGAAACTTAAGTTAGACACCTTTACCGGACCCGTCACGAATGTTTTCATCAAAATCGGTCAACCGGAAGTATTAGTTTATTCGTGTAATTTTTCACTTTTTTGCGGTTTTCTCAAAAACGGCTCTTACGATTGTTTTAAAAATCATCTGGTTTACTAAATTTTTTATGCTTTACAAGATAGGGTAGGCGTCATGTCTGCTGAAATTCTTGGAGAGGTTGTTTTCTCATAAAAAGGTATTTTTTTTAAAAGATTGTGACTGCATTTTAGCGCAAAAATTTATATAATAAAAGTTGCAGAAAATTAAAAATCCTACAACTTTTATTTCGAACAATTTTTTGTATAACGCTTAGTTTAGCGGTAATAAGCAATTTTCTATATTTTTCTCACGAAAACGTATGAAAAATAGATTTTTTGTAAGATTTCGGCCTTAGTATGCATTTTACGTTAAAAGTGTATATAATCAAATTTATTATAGGAAATTAAAAGATCTAAAACTTTCATTTAGAGCATTTTTCTCTACGGAGCCTAGTTTAGCGTGAAAGAGTGATTTCCCGTATTTTGAAGCCGAACTGTGGTTGATTTTCATTTTGCGTCTTTCACTCATGATTAAAATTAGGTTATGTTTATTGAGGTTAGTTTTTTGTTTATTTCTAATGTTTTATTACTAATGCTAGATTATATTGTTAATTTATTTGCATTTCCAAGAGAAAGTCGTGGTGTTTCACACCAGATTTTCTAAGTTGTTGACATATTCAAATGAAAAGATCGTTTCTTGTACTTTAGTTGTGATTTTGGGAAGTTCGCTAAGTTTTTATGCACCTGTAGAATTAGTAAATATTGTCGGATATATTCGCAGGCGAGACAAGGATCGTGTTTCATAATCGAACAGTAGTAGTGAATGGAAGATACGTTATATCTTTTCTTTGGAGAGGGGATAGCTAGTCACGGGAAGTTCTGTGAGTAAGATCGACTAGGTGACACCCGTATTATTATAGACTCGGTGTAGTCTACGTATTTTATGTTTCTGTTTAAAGTGTAGGTTTAAATAATAATTGTTATTTTATTTAGGCCTAAATATAAACTTCGTTTAAAATACTTAATTATAATTTTTATTTATTTTTTTATTGTCTATTGTTTATGGTTACTTGTGTGAAATGACACTTTCTATTAAGATGCTCCGTTATTGTTTCCCATTTTATCATACGTTGTAGTTTGTACATGTTTTATCTACTTTTACTGTATTCTGTTTCATTTGCCGACGTTATTGTTTTTGCATTGTGTGCAATCTTTGCTGTAATAATATTGTTGGCATTTGTACAGATTGATTTTATGCGTTGTTCTATCTAGTTCATAATTTTTTCATAAGGAGTTAGTGTTCTTTTTTTACTTTTTATATTTTCTTAAATGCGTTTAGATTACGTGGTGGTGTTTGTGTGTTTTCTTTTTTCTGTGAACAAGTGAATCTTATTTCTGTAAGCGAGATTTTTTTAATACTGTTCGTAAAGCCGGTTACTTAGTTTATAAACTGAAGTTGTAAAATTAATTGTTTGTTTACCTGAGGTAAGTTTGTATTTAAACGCTTTTATTTAACTTACGCTTGGATCCACCAAATCTTGCAACTTAAAATTTTAATACTTCTACCGTATCAATATGAATCAAACTTTGCACACTTGTTTATCTTCGATGACAATACGCTGTGGAGGTGTTTGTAAAAAAAAATTTTAAAATTTAAAAAACGCTTTTATTTAACAATTACTTAAAAAATTAACTAAAAATAAAAAAATAAAAAAAAATTTTTAAGAAACGCTATTATTTAACAATTAATCAAAAAAAATGAACTAAAAAGAAAAAAAAAGAAAAAAATTTACAAAAAAAAAATCACAGACATTACAGTTAAAAATAAAAGCGTGGCGCATTAATATATATAATATTTTACAACGAATATTTTACAATAAATATTATATATATTAATGCGCCACGCTTTTATTTTTAACTGTAATGTCTGTGATTTTTTTTTTGTAAATTTTTTTATTTTTTTTATTTTTAGTTCATTTTTTTTTGATTAATTGTTAAATAATAGCGTTTCTTAAAAATTTTTTTTTAATTTTTTTTTTTTGATTATTTTGTAATTTTATTGTTTTCCTACTATATACCTTGTTTAATTACTTGCTGATTATTTTAAAAACTCAGTAACTTCAGTAATTAATTACTGTACATTATGCAAAGTAAGGTCAGATATAAACTACTGCGAATAATATTATGTTTTTCCAGGTTCTTTTGGGATCTGATTATTTATAAACAACTAAACTAACCTTTTAAGTTTATATCAAAATATGTATTAGCAATTTACATTTATTAGTTCATGTTTTAACTACTAGAAAATTACAATAAATACTTGTTAAAAAACTACGAAACTCGTAAATTTATTATGGAATATTTTAACGCGTTAGTAATTCCGACAAAAAAAACTGGTCGTTTCAGTTTTCTGTATGCCACTGTTGTTTAGGTCAACAGCCGAAAGGCTGGTTTGAACCTCTAGAGGTTTTACTAAGTAAAACGAGGAGTGAGGTGGTTTACCACTGCCTTCCTCACCGAGTGGAAAAGTACGCTTATCAGCATACCGAGCCCTCTGAAAAGCACGTATTTTCCACTCTGTAAATGATGTATGCCACTATCAAATCCGAATTCCCTGAAGTTGCACACTTTTTCATTTCTCCCACTCCCTGCGTTACTGTATACTCATACTGAGACACACATTCACGCACGCGTACACATGTCCTTCCCAGTCCCGGTATATAGTACTAAGTTACGCATTCTGTTGTTTCTATTTCATATTTTTATTGTTTTATTTTGTTATTACACATTACTAAAACTTTTATTCGTGCGATTTAATTGTAAAATATTTTCCGTACGTTTTAATTACCTATTTTTCGAAAAAGTCAGAATTTTTACTTTCACATAATATGGAAGTATTGTTTTCATGTCGATTTTTCGAAATGAGTTTTCACCGGATCTACAAGTTTTCAGACCCCCGGACCCCTAAAAACATGTTTTTAGCGATTGGTCTGGTGCGTGCGTGTGTGTATGTACAAAATATCTCAAGAACGGAACATCGTACAAAATGAAACTTGAAACTTAAGTTAGATACTACTACCGGACCTGACACGAACATTTTCATCAAAATCGGTCAACCGGAAGTAGTAGTTTATTCGTGTCATTTTTCACTTTTTTACAGTTTTCTCAAAAACGCTTAGTTTAGCGGTAATTAGTGATTATCTGGTTTTTGTTCATGACAATCTGTAAAAAAAATGTAAGATTTCAGCCGTAGTAACTTATTTATTTTACGCAAAAATGCATCTAATCAAATTTATAGGAAATTTAAAGGTCTACAAATTTTATTTTAAGCATTTTTTCTACCGAGCCTAGTTTAGCGTGAAAGAGTGATTTCCGTATTATTTAGTCAAACTAAGGTTGGTTTTCATTTTGCATCATTCACTTCATGATTAAAATTAGGTTATGTTTTTTTGAGGTTAGTTTTTTTTTGTTTAGTTGTAATGTTTTATTGCTAACGTTAAGTTGTATTGTTCATTATTTGTGTTGGCAAGATAAAGTTGTGTGAGTGTTCCACACGAGACGTTTTACGTTTCGGATAACCGGCAGTTTACTGTAATTGTGTTTTAAGTAATTTTATATGGTTGTAGATGGGTGTACAAAAAGAATGCTTTTGTAGTGTAATAAAATTTTACTTTATTCTTTAGCCAGTCTGTGCTACTAAATTAATGTATTGTATTACGAGATAATACACTCTATTTATATTATGTTGATTTGTTCTCTCTCCCTGCCCCTCTTATCTCTTGGTGATATGACAATAGATTTCTATCTAGATTCTGTTACGATTCCGCTAAACGTAATTGACTTCTTAAATGGAGCACAGCATTCCATTTGTACTTTCTCTTGCCTAGTCTATATGAATATATAGGAAGGGAAGTATTGTTTTCATGTCGATTTTTCAAAATCGAGTTTTCACCGGATATACACGTTTTCAGACCCCCTGAACCCAAACAATAAGTTTTTAGCGATTGGTCTGAGTGTGTGTGTGTGTGTGCGTGCGTGCGTGCGCGCGCGCGCGCGCGCGCGGTGTGTGTGTGTGTGTGTGTGTGTGAACAAAATATCTCAAGAAAGGAATAGCGTGCGAACTTGAAACTTAAGTTAGCTACTACTACCGGACCCGACACGAACATTTTCATCAAAATCGGTCAATCGGAAGTATTAGTTTATTCGTGTGATTTTTCACTTTTTTGCGATTTTCTCAAAAACGGCTCCTACGATTTTTTTAAAAATCGCCTCATTTACTAAATTTTCTATACTTTACAAGATAGGATAGGCGCCATGTGTGCTGAAGTTCTTGGGGAGTTTTCTCGTAAAAAAAGTTGTTTTTTTAAGATTGCGGCTGTAATATGCTTTTAAACGACAAATGTGTACAATAAAAGTTGTAGAGATTTTAAAATCCTACAATATTTATTTCAAACAATTTTTTTATAACGCTTAGTTTAGCGGTAATTAACAATTTTTGTTTTTTTTCTCACGAAAACGTGAAAAATGGTATTTTTAATATTTCAGCCTTAATATGTATTTTACGAGAAAAGTGTATATAATCAATTTATCTACAATTTTTATTTAGCGCATTTTTCTCTACAGAGCCGAGTTTAGCGTGAAAAAGTGTTTTTCCGTATTTTTAAGCCAAACTGAGGTCGATTTTCATTTTTCGTTTTTCACTCATGATTAAAATTAGTTTATGTTTATTGAGGTTAGTTTTTTGTTTATTTCTGATGTTTTTATACTAATGTTAGGTTATATTGTTCAATATTTGCATTGGCAAGAGAAAGTCGTGTGAATCTTTCACACCAGATTTTGTATTATATTTACGAATGCACCACGCTGTTGTGTAGGCAATTCCTGTTATGTTTATGATTAATTTTAGGTTAAGTTATTTCGGACCATTCTAATTGAATTCATTTGTCATTTTTACTTTCTCTTGCTCTATATAAATGTATAAAGGAAGGAAAGTATTATTTTCATGTCGACTTTACGAAATCGAGTTTTCACCGGATCTACACGTTTTCAGGCCACCTGAACCCAAAAAAACCATACCACAAAAACAACTACGGGACCCGACACGATTATTTTCATGTTAATCGGTCAACCTGCTGTAGTATTCATGCAATGTTCAAACTTTCCTTCAATTTTTTGTTTTACGTCTGACTGTTTTGCAATTTCTGCTAATGCAGACGCCGGGAAGGGTGATACATGGAGATAAGTGATGAAAAAATGCGAGACCTGACCGGGAATCGAACCCGGGACCCCGGCGTAGAAGCCGGTTGCGCTAACCACTTCGCCAACGGGCCGGCCGATTTTCTCAAGAATGGCTCCTAAAATTTCGTAAAAAATCGCCTCATTTACTACCTTATTGTGCTGTACGAGATATGGTAAGCGGCATGCTTGCTGAAATTTCATAGGGGTAGCTCTGCTCTCGTAGGAATTTTTTTTTTAAGATTGTGCTCTTAATGTGGATTCTAGGGTTAAAGTGTATAAAATCAAATTTGTGGAACGACTTTTATTCCAAACTGTTTTTTGTACATCAGTTAGTTTAGTGCCAATTAGTGATTTTCTGTATTTTTTTCATGAAAATCGGTAAAAAATGGAATTTTTAGTTATGAAAAATTAAAAAATCTACAATTTTTATTTCAGCATTTTTCCTACAGAGGCTAATTTAGCGTCAATTAGTAATTTTCCATATTTTTTAGTCGAACAGAGGTTTATTTTTATTAATGCGTCATTCACTCATGATTAAAATT
This sequence comes from Catonia carolina, assembly GCA_035578175.1. Classification (NCBI taxonomy): domain Eukaryota; kingdom Metazoa; phylum Arthropoda; class Insecta; order Hemiptera; family Achilidae; genus Catonia; species Catonia carolina. The sequence continues at coordinate 50,935,426 of JAQMRL010000006.1, read as the reverse complement.
AGGTTATGTTTTTCAGTTTACTTTGTTTACTAAAAAGTAAACGTAGGTAATAAATATGTTTTTATTTACATTGGCTAGAGAAAGTCGTATGTTTCACACTTAACTTTTTTTAGCCTTGACGATACTTCCAGTGTTCGTATTTGCACAACTTCAGTTGGCATTAGGAAGCGCTTAGAAAATAGTTGCGGCATTGTCAAGGTTCATCAACCTTAATGTTTGACGGGGTTTTTTTTATCCCTGTTATGTAATTATTTATCAAAGTAAACATTTAAACTTCTTTTCCGTTTTTAATTAGGTTATCATAATTACTTAGTGTCATGATTAGGTTTTAATTAAATTTCAGTAGGTGTTTGTTCTCGGATTTCGTATTCAAAAATAATTTTCTCTGCTGTTTTTCTTGACATACAGCAGAATTTTCTGCGTTACTTCTGAAACCTAATCACGATAATTTTAAGGTAGGAGTTAACAGAATTCTTTTAGTTTAAATTGAACACGTTTAAAATAGTACTATTTAAGTGTGTTTTTTTTTTACTATCTCGTACTTTGTATACATATTAGGGAAGGAGAAAGTATTGTCTTTTGTCGATTTTTCGAAATCGAGATTTTGCCGGAAGTATGTACTATTGTCTGTGGAAAGAAGAGAGTTGGCGGAGTGACGGAAAACTACGGGGGGGGGGGGATGTATTGTATCAGAAAACGTTTTATATTTTTTTATTCATTAAATTTATTAAAATAAACTTGTATAATAGAAAAAATGGAGGCGTAATTTTTTTATCCAGTGAAATTTTCAGGTACATAGAATCTTTAAAAATGTATTTCAAGTTTTTCTGAAAATTCCATTTTTCTAAAAATTTTGATATATTTTCATTTCGTTTCCACTGTCGTGTACTTTGTAAGCGTGTCTGTTATATGTCAAGAAGGATAACGTAATAGGTAAATATAGAAAAAATTTATTCAAAGTTTGAACAGGACGGAACGTTTTCTTTCAAAAAAATTAAATTAAAATAAAAACCATTTAAAATTTTTTGAAAGAAAACGTCCCGTCCCTGTTCAAACGAGTGAATAAAATTGTTCTTTATTTATTATGGTAGCCTTCTTGACTTATAATAGGCACGCTTACAAAGTACACGAGGTGTAAACGAAAAACTATCGAAAATTTCAGAAAAATACAAACTTAAAATAGATTTTTAACGGTTCTCCATGAACCTGAAAATGTTCACTGGACAAAAAATATACGCCTCCATTTTTTTCTATTATGTTGTTTAGGTCATCAGCCAAAAGGCTGGTTTGAACATTTAAAGGCTTTATTAAGTAAAAGGACGAGTGAGATGGTTTACCATTGCCTTCCTCACCGAGTTAAAAAGTATGCTTATCAGCATACAGGGTCCTGTGAAAAGCATCTACTTTCCACCCTGCAAATGACACCTTCACTTCATTCACCACAGGGTCTGGTTGTATAACGAAATTCATTACTCTCAGAGGGGATAATTCTGACTAGTGTCTTTTACACCTCTATACCTTGGACAGTTCGAATTTGCACAAGCAGCTTCGGTGTTTATCTACTCCAATCTTCGCCTCTCGTCATGCAGCTACGGTACAGACACAAAAGCATACAATCGCTACTGTAATGTACGACTCACGAACGGTCACTACGCTTTATTTTCCCTGTTGTTATTAATAATCTGTCAGACATAATGATGTGACTAAATTTGTTTTCATGTATGATTTTCTGTTCAGTGTAATATATTCAGACCAATTTTTACTTTCTCTTGCCTATATGAATATATAGGAAGGAAAGTATTGTTTTCATGTCGATTTTTCGAAATCGAGTTTTCACCGGATCTATACGTTTTCAGACCCCCTGAACCCAAAAAACTTGTTTTTAGCGATTGGTCTGTGTGTGTGTGTGTGTGTGCGTGCGTGCGTGTGTGTGTGTGTATGTGAACAGAATATCTCAAGAACGGAACGTCGTTCGAACTTGAAACTTGAAACTTGAAACTTAAGTTACATACCACTACCGGACGCGACACGAACATTTTCATCAAAATCGGTCAACCGGAAGTAGTAGTTTATTCGTATAATTTTTCAGTTTTTTGCGATTTTCTCAAAAACTGGTCCTACGATTTTTTTTAAAATCGCCTGGTTTATTCAATTTTTTATTCTCTACAAGATAGGGTAGGCGCCATGTTTGCTGAAATTCTCGGTGAGGCTGTTTTCACGTAAAAACGTTGTTTTTTTAAGATTACGGCTTTAATATAAATTTTAGCGCAAAAACTTATATAATAAAAGTTGTAGAGAATTTAAAAACCTACAACTTCTGTTTCAAACATTTTTTTGTATAACGCTTAGTTTAGCGGTAATTTGCGATTTTCTGTTTTTTTTCTCACGAAAACGTGAGAAAAATCGATTTTTTTAACATTTCGGCCTTAGTATGCATTTTACGACAAAAGTGTATATAATTAAATTTATAGAAAATTAAAAGATCTACAACTTTTGTTTAGAGCATTTTTCTCTACAGAGCCTAGTTTAGCGTGAAAGCGTGATTTTCCGTATTTTTAAGCCAAACTTAGTTCGATTGTCATTTTGCGTCATTCACTCATGATTAAAATAAGGTTATGTTTTTGAGGTTAGTTTTTGTTCATTTCTAATGTTTTAATACTAATGTTAGGTTTATTATTAATTATTTTCATTGGCAAGAGAAAGTTGTGTGAGTGTTTCACACCAGATTTTTTTAGTTAGTTGCGTGCGTCTGCATGGAGTATACATAGTTTAGTGAGTTTTTGCACTTTAGTTCTTGTAAGTTATAATTTAAATTTTTACTGGGACAAATTAAATACATATTTTTAAATGAAATAATAGGCATTTGTATGTTTATATAGGGTGATTCAAAAAGAGCGCCGGTTTTTAAACGGCTGGTAAATTTTTGTTTATCGGTTGGCAACATTGTTTGACCTCATTTCTATTTCGGAGAACATTCCGATTGACGATTCAGTTGTAGTTTCCCTTGTTCGCAGTGTAATACTCTCGCAGTCTCTGTCTAACCATGGAGAAGTTTACTATTGCGCAACGAGTGTTAATCGTCAAAACATTTTACCAGAGTGGAGAGAGTTATGCGGCTACTGTCAGGCGACTTCGCGGTACTCTAGGACGTATGAAGCACCGAATGAATCAACAGTTCGCAGGCTCATGAAAAAGTTTTTTGAGACGGGTTCAACAGTCGATCTTAAAAGTTCTGGACGTCGTCGTTCTGGCCGAACTGAGCAGAACGTTGCGTTGGTTCGTGACAGTGTGGCTGTTAGCCCAGCAAAATCAATACGTCGCCGTTCTCAACAATTGGGTTTACGATGTTCTTCTGTACGGAGAATTCTTCGGTACGATCTCCAATATCACCCGTATAAAATTCAGTTGACGCAACATTTGAAAGTGGCAGACCACCAGAAGAGACGACAGTTTGTTGACTGGGTATTGAGAAAACGGCAGGATGATGACACCTTCGCAAACAAAATCATTTTCAGTGATGAGGCGCACTTCCACTTAAACGGTTTTGTTAATAAACAGAACTGCCGTATGTGGGGTTTAATTCGACGGGTTATCGGGCAAATGGAAGTCGAAACTTGTCGTGCAGTGATATCCAATTTCATGGACAGAGTTGATGCGTGCCAGCGCAGTAGAGGAGGACACATGCATGACATCATTTTTCATACATGAAATCGGAAGGTAAGATGAACTTGTTGATGTATTTATTTTCAGTTTTTCAATAAAATAAATCTCTTAATTTGATATATCAAAACCGGCGCTCTTTTTGAATCACCCTATAGTTCAGTCATATAATTGGGTAACCATGTTATAAGAAACAGAACTATTTTTTGTAGCCCTGGAACTAGCAGATCGAGCAATTGAACTAGCAAATAATTGAACACTCCAGCTCCATGTTATGGGCAATTTGTATTTTATAAGTGCATTTACAAAAAATTTTATGAATTAAAAAATATAAAATATTTTTGAAATGGTAGTAAACATCCAATTTTGCGCCTCTTCGCCAACTCTCTTCTTTCCACAGACAAATAGTACTTGTTTTCAGGCCCCTTGAACCAAAAAAAAAAAAACATTTTTAGCGATTGGTCGGTATGTGTGTGTGCGCGCGCGCTTACGTGTACAAAATATCTCAAGAACGGGATATCGTACAAAGTTGACTCCGCCTCCCTGTTATGGGCAATTTGTATTTTATAAGTGCATTTACAATAAATTTTATGAATTAAAAAATTATAAAATGTTTGTTGAATTGTTAGTATACACCCAATTTTGCGCCTCTTCGTCAACTCGCTTCCCACAGAGCTACTTGTTTTAGTAGTATTTATTAATAGTACAGAGTGATTTTTTAGTCCTGTTACCCAATTGTTAATGTCTGGTAATATTTTTCTAAAAAAAATAAATTTTGTTTTGTGACACTAAGTTGGTAGCCCTACTCAACCAGTATGGATATGGCAGTGTGAGTTGATTCTCCTTGAGCTGTGTAAAATTTTGTGCCATTTCCGGTCGTGCTACGAACAGAATGTCTTTTATCTTAAAACAATCTCTTGTTTAAATCTGGAGACTGAAGCTCTAGAACTAATCGTATGTGATACGGATACAATTTCAATTTTTTAGCAGCTTTCTGAGCACTCGAACATGACAAATCAACATGCGAGGAAAGTTTTTGTAAACTTTTCCATGGAGAATTGAGCAATCTTGTTTTCACATTCTCTTAACGTCATCTGTCAAGAGAATTGGTCGACCACTACGTTTTCTGCTGCAAACAATACCTGCCTCTAAAAATCAGTTAGTTAGCCTAGAAATTGACTAGAATAGAGTGGAGGAACACCAAAAAATTTAATTTGAAATGATTCTTTTACACTCGCATACGATTTTGTAGCAAAATATTGTTCAAGAATGAAAAACCCGTTGTTCTAGGGTAAAAGACATTCTGTTGGTAACACAACTAGAAACAGCGCAAAATTTTACGCAACTCAAGGAGAATCAACTCAAACTGTCGTATCTATACCGGTTGAGTAGGGCTACCAACTTTGTGCCACAAAACAAAATATCCCTTTCTTAGAAAAAAATTACCAGACATTAACAATTGGGCAACAGGACTAAAAAATCACCCGATAGTAGTATTTAGTATATCAATAGTACTTGTTTTCAGGCCCCTTGAACCCAAAAAAAACATTTTCAGCGATTGGTGTGTGCGCGCGCGTGTGTGTGTGTGTGTGAACAAAATATCTCAAGAACGGGATATCGTACAAATTTGAAATTTGGACTAAGTTAGGTACTTGTAGTCATTTCTAGACCTAAATTATTTACGATGCATCAAGTTTACTTGGTGCGTCATTAATAATTCTGACGCATCAAGTACTTGATGCGTCAGGCAGAATTAATGGCTAATAAAACTGAATTTGTTGTGCAATTTTTACGCGATCATAAAAACGTTCGTGATTACGAAAATAATAAGATTGCTTAATAATAAACACAAAAAATTTTTCTTTAAACACAGACAGTCTTAACCTTCTAAAATATCAAGGTCTTGATAATTATGATACAATTTGTTTATAGTGATTATGTAGTATTACAAGATTGTATAAAAATGTGGTACAGCCTTCTTTAATGAATACGTGATTGTGATCGTGAAACTACTATCGGTTACGTAATTATACACACACCCGAGTTTGAACCCTTGCATCTCCCAAACGATGAATTGGATTTCGACTTAATTTACATCAAAATTTAGCACATTTTATTCTGTTTTGATTTATAACAGTCATATATTTTTAATGTTGTTTGAACATTGTCATATCGAGGTTGGAAGACAAAAAGACCCGTTTTTTTTTTGCTACCGCAAAGAATTTCATGCGTTTAGAGGGGTATAACTCAACTATTATTTGGCCGACAAGTTTGAAATTTTAACACAACATAGCGAATTATATTCTTATAGCGTGTATGAAATTTCAAATTCTTACGTTGCTTAAATTTTTATCTATTAACAATATTCTGAACCCTTGCTATCTCTGTAACCGCTTAATCGTTCGGCATAAGAGCAAACTATCGTTTTATCGTTTTTGGCCGGCCCGTTGGCGAAGTGGTTAGCGCAACTGGCCTCTACGCCTGGGTCCCGGGTTCGGTTTCCGGCCAGGTGTGGCATTTTTTCATCACTCATCTTCATGTATCATTCTTCTCACGGTCTGCATTAGCAATAATTGCAAAACAGTCAGACGGAAAACAAAAAAAAACTATCGTTTTAGTCTGCGTAAAAAATAGTACAAATGTAGGTCTATTAATAACATGAAATAATGATTTACCAATGTTGTGGTAGAATTTTTTTTAATTTTTAAAAATAGACATGGCCGCTACTATCCAAGTTGTCAGGTCCTGTACGTGACATTCTATCGGATTGTTTACCTGATATGATATTAGCGCTCATCCCCGCATGGTCCAGTCTATTTTCCAAAATTTTAAAAATTCTACCACAACATCGGCAAATAATTATTTCGTGTTATTAATACATTTGTACGATTTTTTTACGCTGAATAAAATGATAGTTAGGTCGTGCCGAACAATTCAGCGGTTACAGAGATAGCAAAGGTTCAGAATATTGTTAATAAATAAAAATGTAAGTTACGTACGAATTTGAAATTTCATACACGCTCTAAGAATATATATATCGCTATGTTGTGTCAAAATTTTCTTACGTTATCCCTTTTAAACAGTACTTAATACAGTACGTACAGTATTATTTTGTAGTTAAACAAAGTCGCGCTAACGTGAATTCGCGTAAGTCGAGGCCTTACTGTATACGTTGATTGTTCGTGTACTTTATTAGGAGTGCTTATTTTTTTGTTTTTGAAAATCTATTCATGTTAAATTTATTTTTAAGTGAATCTAAAACTGGTTTCTCCCTTCTGTAAGTTCTTTTAATTTTACTTTTTATTTGAAATGTTTATTATTCGCAATGTATTGTGTGTGAATATAATTAGTCTGTAATCGTACGGTTTGTTGTTCGGGTTATACAACTAACTGGTTTTCGTTGTACTTCCAGTTAGGTTAGGTTTGGTCGGTAGCATGGATGTTATTATTAACTCTGGTAGAAATTAGTTTAGTTGATGGTTTCTTCACTGAAGTTTGTTTTTCAAGTGATATGCTAATATTGGATTTCCTTTTATTATTTAATTTCTTTTTTGTATGTATATTTTGTGTTAATTCACCGTTTTGTAAGTATTTGTTTTTTTAACTGTTTTTGAAAATATTTTGTTTATTTTAATATTAATATTAAACTTTTCAATTTTATTTCTAAAATCTATTTTAATATTAGAAAGTGTTATTATATAAATTTATTTTATTAAATGGGTGAAAGTATTTTATTACAATCTTATTCTTGGACAAATTTATTAGCCTGTATATTTAATACAGTAAACTTATTCATAGGTTGTAAAATAATATTCTGTTATTTTAATTCGTTTATTGATCAATCTACTTTTTACTGTTTCTTGCCCTATATTAATATTTATAAGGAAGGAAAGTATTGTTTTCATATAGAGTTTTCACCAGAAATACGCATAATCAGATTTCCTGAACCCAAAATAACATGTTTTTTTTTAGCGATTGGTCTGTTTGTCTGAACAAAATATCGTACGAAGTTGAAACTTGGAACTAATTTAAATAAATTAACCTAGTTTTGCGGGTTAGCGAAAAGAGTCTTTTGTAAGAGAAGCAATTGTTCTTTCAAAAATTTTATTTTCTTTTTTTTTTATTAAATATAGTCGGGCCAATATATAGCGCAGGATCCCAAAATCCTATTTTTTTTTTTGTTTAACTTCCGACTGTTCTGCAATTACTGCTAATGCAGTCTGTGAAGGATGAAATGATTTTTTGTAATGTATAAAAAATGCCATGCCTGAATGGGATTCGAACCCAAGACCACATGATGAGAGGCAAGCACGTTACCAACTACGCCAATGCGGCCGGCCTAAAAAAAATATAAAAAGCGGCCTAAAATCCTACTAGTTAAGGGTTCCAGACACAGGTATGAACTCAATCTTTAATGTTCCTATGTAACAAACTGGACGAAGTCTGATCATAATTTCCTGTTACGACTCCCTTCTTTAAAACAAGTAGTGCTTGCACAGTTTTTTTTTTGTTTCCTGTTGGTGAGAAAAGCAGTATTTTGGTTCTTTGCTCTCCATTCCTCGGGCAATTAGCCAGGGGGGGAATACTACGAATGGGGAAATAATGTGTTGGCTGAGTCTTGTGACAAGTGCTGCACTGTAATGTGTCGGCTGGTGTGCGTGTGCCTCTTATGGGGGAAATGCATTTCTCAGTCTAGGTGGTGTCCTCGATGGCAGGAGTTGCGTCGTTTTATGACCTTCTGTCTAGAGACACTACATTGTCCATGGTTCGCCGGGGATTTGTCACCTGGGGCTTAAAGCTGTGTGTTTGTATATTACTGTTATATTATGGCCAACCTACTGGAAGGTAAATCCAGAAAGAAGCTCTTGCCTCAGCTTCTAAGCTACCGAGCTAAAACTAGGTACCACTAGAGGACCTCTCACAAACATTTTCATCAAAATCGGTCAATTGGAAGTAGTAGTTTATTCGTAAAATTTTTCACTTTTTTGCAGTTTTCTCAAAATTGGTATCCATGAAAATTTTTAGTTTAATATTACCTCATTTAGTAAATTTTGTATACTGTACAAGATAGCAACTAACATTTTCAGATTCGTAATCTACACTAAAAGTTATTGAGCCTTAATTGGGTTTAAGTTCTGGTTTCAACCAGAAGTGGCCCAAAAACTAGAATTCAAAAAATCAAAGAAACTACAAAAGATAGTAACAAATGGTTTTCAGATTCATAATCTACACAAACAGTTAGTGGGCCTTAATTGGGTTTGAAATTCCTGTTTCGACCATAAGTGGCCGAAAACCAGAATTCGAAAAATTCAAATTCAGAAACTACAGTGATAGCAACGAACGGTTTTCAGATTCGTAATCTACACAAAAAGTTAAGAGGGCCTGGATTGGGTTTGAAGCTACGGTTTTGAACGATTGTGGTCCAAAACTGGAAGTCAAGAAATCATAGTCAGAATTTGGAAACAACAATACGTAGTGTCATTTGATTCTTCTTAAAGAGTAGATGTAGAACTCATTGGGTTTGAAGTTCTTGTTTTGACTGGAAGTGTCCCAAAACCGAAAATCAAAAAATCCAAGTCGGAATTTCGAAACAAAAATAGTGAAATTACTTTTTAAAAATCACAACCGGTCATGAAAAAGATCATTTCATGAATGGATTTTTTTATGCACTTTTCTTTCTAAATCTATTCTCTTGTTATTATATTCATTGAATAAAAATGTTGAAATCCTACATACAATTGTTGGATGTCTGCCAATGATATTATCATTATCTTAGATTAAAACTAAAATCATAAATAATTAATTATTTTTTTTACAACTGGATTACAAAACATTCATTAAACTGGTCTTGTCTTGTTTTTATAGCTTTTAAATCTTATAAAAGTTTATTTTATAGCTTTAAATGTTATACGTGAACAGTGTGGGAGTTAAATTCTCCTGCATATAATACAAAATATATTTTTAAATGAATCATTTGCAATAGAAATTTTTAATTGTGACTGCAGTTTGTTGCAAAGTTGTTACAAGCATGAGAGGGTGGCAGTATATTTTCTGTTGAAATATCAAATGGGTTGGTTCGATCATCGTAGTTATTAAACATACCTTATATGTGTGGCCATAAAAAGTGTTGAAAAAAATAATCAATCTGTAAAGTATGTTATCAAAAAGTATGTTACACTTGCAGGTTATCCTAGGCACATATTAACAAAAAAAATTACAGAAAATCAAATGTCATGCACAATAGACAGAAATAAAATTCACACAAATAATATTATGTTAATAAATGTTCAATCATGACATAAAGAAAAATCTGGTGTGAAACGCTCACACAACTTTCTCTTGCCAATGCAAATAATTAACAATATATTAACATTAGAAATAAACAAAAACTAACCTCAGTAAACATGACCTAATTTTAATCATGAGTGAAAGACGCAGAATGAAAATCGAACTCAGTTTGGCTTAAAAATACGGAAAATCACTCTTTCACGCTAAACTAGGCTCTTTAGTGAAAAATGCTTAAAATAAAAGTTGTAGATCTTTTAATTTTCTATAAATTTAATTATATACACTTTTGTCGTAAAATGCATACTAAGGCCGAAATTTTAAAAAAATCGATTTTTCACACGTTTTTGTGAGAAAAAAACAGAAAATCGCAAATTACCGCTAAACTAAGCGTTATACAAAAAATTGTTTGAAATAAAAGTTGTAGGATTTTAAATTCTCTACAATTTTTATTATATAAATTGTTGCGCTAAAATGCATATTAAAGCCGTAATCTTAAAAAAACAACGTTTTTACGAGAAAACACCCTTACTAAGAATTTCAGCAAAACTATATGGCGCCTACCCTATCTTGTAGAGAATAAAAAATTGAATAAACCAGGCGATTTTTAAAAAAATCGTATGACCAGTTTTTGAGAAAATCACAAAAAAGTGAAAAATGACACGAATAAACTACTACTTTCGGTTGACTGATTTTGATCAAAATGTTCGTGTCGGGTCCATTAGTGGTATGTAACTAGGTTTCAAGTTTCAAGTTCATACGATGTTCTGTTGACAAGATATTCTGTTCACACACACACAGACCAATCGCTAAAAACATGTTTTTTGGGTTCAGGGGGTGTGAAAACGTATAGATCCGGTGAAAACTCGATTTCGAAAAATCAACATGAAAAAAATACTTTCTTTCCTATATATTCATATAGGCAAGAGAAAAAAAAATTACAGAAAATCAAAGGTCATGCACAATGGACAGAAATAAAATTCACACAATATTATGTTAATAAATGTTCAATCATGACAAAGAAAAATCTGGTATGAAACACTCACACAAATTTCTCTTGCCAATGCAAATAATGAACAATATAACCTACATTAATAGAAAAATATTAGAAATAAACAAAAAACTAATGTCAAAAACATAACCTTATTTTAATCATGAGTGAATGTTGCAAAATGAAAATCAACCTCAGTATTTTGGCGTAATAAAACGGAAAATCACTCTTTCACGCTAAACTAGGCTCTGTAGAGAAATATGCTTCAAATAAAAGTTTTAGCTCTTTTAATTTTCTATAAATTTGATTATATACACTTTCGTCGTAAAATGCATACATGCTAAGGCCGAAATCTTAAAAAAACCTTTTTTTTACAGATTTTCATGAAAAAAAAACAGAAATTTACTAATTACCCTTAAACTAAGCGTTACTCAAAGAAATGTTTGAAATAAAAGTTTTAGGTTTTTAAATTGTCTACAACTTTTATTATAGTAATATATACATTTTTGTGCTAAAATGCATATTACGGCCGCAATATTAAACCATTTTTTTCTACTAGAGCACAGCCTCCCCAAGAATTTCAGCGGACATGGCGCCTACCCTATCTTCGAGAGAATAAAAAAATATAGTAAATGAAGCAATTTAATAAAAAATTGTAGGAGCCGTTTTTGAAAAAATCACAAAAAAGTGAAAATTACATGAATAAACTAATACTTCTGGTAGAGCCATTTTGATGAAAATGTTTGTGTCGGATCCTCTGGTGGTATCTAACTTACGTTTTAAGTTTCAACTTCGTAAGATGTTCCGTTCTTGAGACAGTTTGTTCACACACACAGAACAATCGCTAAAAACATGTTTTTTGGGTTCAGGGGTCTGAAAACTTGTATATCGAGTAAAAACTTGATTTTGAAAATTCAGCATGAAAGCAATTCTTTCCTTCCTATATAATCATATAGGCAAGAGAAAGTCAAAAAATATAAGACACAGGTACTATGTGTGTGAAAACAAAAATGTAAATTGCACTTTTCTGAATTTTTAATGTAGTAGATTTTGAAAATGAGTTTGGTAAACTGATACATTGTACCACTGAATTTAAAATTTTTCGGTCGACTTTTTTAGGGTAAGGACTGGAAACACGGGCTTGGCAAGGACATTTTCGATTTTTTTGTCTAAATATCTATAAAAGAAAACTAATCTACAAATTCTAGATTTATCAAAACTGTATTATTTCATTGAAAACAAAGGTAATTTGTGTAAAACTGCATTACTTTTTGGTCGTGGAGGCTACAAAATATTTATTAAGCACGGCATCTGTGCGATAAATATTCCAAGAACCCTTTAAAAGAACTACTCGTTTCTAAGCCATCTGATGAGTTATTACAACTATTTTTTTTTATTTTCTCCTGAACAGTCTCCTCATTCTTGCTATGGAGCCTAATTTCCAGTATATTTAGTTTTATATTTTTAAATATTTAATATTTTCTGTAATTGGCCATAACAGGCAGGTGGAGTGTTAAATTAATTGCACTCAATCTGTTGGTTCCAGGGCTACAAAAAATAGTTCTGTTTCTTATCACATAGTCAGCCAATTATATTACTTAACTATTTAAGAACAGAAGAGGTAGAGGTGTAAAAGACACTTGGTCAGAGTTATCTCCTCTGAGAGTAATGAATTTCACTATTCAGCCAGACCTTGTGGTGAATAAAGCTAAGGTGTCATTTGCAGAGTGGAAACTGGGTGCTTTTCGGAGGGTCTGGCATGCTGATAAGCATACTCTTTCAACTCTGTGAGGAAGGCAATCGTAAACCAACTCACTCCTCGTTTTTACTTAGTAATACCTCTGGAGGATCAAACCAGCCTTTCAGCTATTGACCTAAACAACACATTTTCTGTAAAAATGTGAATTAGGAGGGGTTTGGGTGAAAAAAATTTACTATAATATTTTAAAGTAAATAAAAAATCTGGTGTGAAACACTCACACAACTTTCTCTTGCCAATATAAATAATTAACAATAAACCTAATATTAGTAATAAAACATTAGACATAAACAAAAAAACTAACCTTAATAAACATAACCTAACTTTAATCATGAGTGAAAGACGCAAAATGAAAATCAACCTCAGTTTGGCTTCAAAATACAGAAAATCAGACTTTCACGCTAAACTAGGCTCTGTAGAGAAAAATGTTTTAAATAAAAGTTGCAGATCTTTTAATTTTCTATAAATTTGATTATATACACTTTTATTATAAAATGCATACTAAGGCCGAAATCTTAAAAAAATCGATTTTTCTCACGTTTTCGTGAGAAAAAACAGAAAATTGCTAATTACTGCTAAACTAAGCGTTATACCAAAAAATGTTTGAAATAAAAGTTGTAGGTTTTTAAATTCTCTACTACTTTTATTATATAAATTTTTTCGCTAAATTGCATATTAAAGCCGTAATCTTAAAAAAACTTTGTTTTTACGTGAAAACAGCCTCACCCAGAATTTCAGCAAACATGGCGCCTACCCTATCTTGTAGAGAATAAAAAATTGAGTAAATGAGGCGATTTTAAAAAAAATCGTAGGACCAGTTTTTGAGAAAATCGCAAAAAAGTGAAAAATTACACGAATAAACTACTACTTCCGGTTGACCGATTTTGATGAAAATGTTCGTGTCGGGTCCGGTAGTGGTATGTAACTTAAGTTTCAAGTTTCAAGTTCGTACGATGTTTCGTTCTTGAGATATTCTGTTCACACACAGACACACACACAGACCAATCGCTAAAAACATGTTTTTTGGGTTCAGGGGGTCTGATCCGGTGAAAACTCGATTTCGAAAAATCGACATGAAAACAATACTTTCCTTCCTATATATTCATATAGGCAAGAGAAAGTAAAAAGGTTTTCAATCACATTATAAAGAAAGGTGTAAAGAAAAAACCATGGAAGATTCTTGCTTATATAATTATATAGTTTAGTTGTACTGAAAAGTGTACCAGAAATCAGTCAGATTAACATTGTCAGGATAGCCTTGCAAGTCCCATTAAAAAAAATGTTGACCTGTATCAGAGCCCAGTGGGAGGTGAGACCATTCTCAACAAAAAAAATTTCTTATCTTTTAAGTTTTCAGATTAGTTTATATCTCTAAATTCATATTGATTTTTATTTTAAATTTATTTGTAGATTTATTAATAATTTTTATTTTGTTCTGTCTGTTCATATAGGTTAACAAGTCGTCAATGGTATTAACGAAGAGTAATTTTACGTAACACAAAGCTAGTACACTCACCGTACATATGAAGCCACTTGTTGTTTTATTTTAAACGTTAATTACAGTGAAATATAGAAACAGAAGGAACAACATCAATGATGTGGAACGCAATAAAAAAATCTCCAATCATACTTGTTTTAGCTTTTTTCATGTTTATTACATTTTTTATGTCTGGTGTCTTAATAAATATTATACAAGGTTTATTATATTATGGCTTACGTCCTTTTAGTAAATATTTATATCGTAAAATTAATTACTATTTGGCGTATTCGTTATATTCACGTAAGTTTTTTCTGTAAATTATTTAAAAATAAATAGTCGTAGTTTATAATGTGTGTATCGAAAAGGACTTTACAACTTTGAAAGTTCATATTAATTTATTATTTTAACTTACAGATTTGGTTTTAGGGTCATTTTACAGCAAAATATATCAAGTTTTTTTACCTTTAACCTAATCAGGTTTAATGTGACTTCTGTTGGTTTATACGGCACATATCCCATCTGAAGTCGATTTCTTGCCAAACTCGCTGGAGCATGTCCGGCGTAATTTGTTCAGTTGTGGTGCTCTAGTAGAGAAGCTGGTAACGGTGTAACATACAAGTTAACCTTAATGAATTCCAGAAGAAAACTAAAGGTGTCAAGTTCGGTGAACGTGGGGGCCATGCAATTGGCCCATCTCGGTCAATCCACTTAGTTGGAAAGCGGACATTTAGGAAATCCCGGATGACAGTGAGGTAATTCAGTGGTGCGCCATCTTGCATATAGTGTAAGCTGCGTTCTTCGTCATCATTGTCAAACTGAGGGATTAAAAAGTAATCTAGCTTATCTAAGTACACTATTCTGTTGACAGTTTTTCTTGGAAAAAGAAGAGGCTGTAAACTTTGCTCTTGCTCAGTGCATAAAACACATTTAATTTTGGGCTATCACACACATGTTCCAGGGATTGTCATGGATTTTCACTACTCTAAATCCTACAGTTGGTTTATTAACTTTACCACTTAAGTGAAAAGTTGACTCATTACTAAAAATAATCTTTCCAATGAAATCTTCATCTCCGTCCAACCGATCGAACATATCCACACAAAAGTTTGTACAAGCAATCTTATCATTGTCTTTTAGTTCTTGCACCATTGTGAATTTGTATGGTTTGTGATGCAAACATTATTTTAACACCCGCTAAACAGTCATATGTGGTACACCCTGCTCATGAGAAGCACACCAGGTCAATTTCATAGGGGTTGTTACAAAATGTTGTTTAACTTGCTCTATAACAATGGGCCGATGGGAACGACTAGGTGATTTTTACCTACTTACACCGAACATCCAGTTTCAAGAAAACCCTTATGCTATTCATAAATAGTCGGCATACTAGGAGGATCTCTATCATACTCTATGAAATTTACATTGTAGAATTGTCGCAGACTTTAATTCTTCAAACCAAAACACTCAGCGAGCACACTCTGGACTGGTAAAGGTATGCAACTACCACTAGCGCTTGATTTGGTGTGATTCTGTACCAACATACTACGTGAGTCAAAATTTTATATATTTTCCTGTAAAATGTCACTAAAACCATGTCTGTAAGTTAAAATAATAAATAATATGAATTTTCAAAGTTGTAAAGTCCTTTTTGATACACGGTGTAGTTTTTAAGTAGGATGTGTGGTGGTAATTTTAAGTAGGATTGGTGGTACTGAGAATATCGATTCTCAGTACCACCTATACTTGAAATAACAGATGATCCGAAAATTACGCAACCCATTAATTAATATTCTCAAAAATCTGTTGTTGTTGTTGTTTAGGTCATCAGCCGAAAGGCTGGTTTGAACCTGCTGAGGTTTTACTAAGTATAACAAGGAGTGAGGTGGTTTACCATGCCTTCCTCACTGAGTGGAAAAGTATGCTTATTAGCATGCCAGGCCCTCTGAAAAGCACATATCTTCCACTCTGCAAATGACACCTTCACTTCATTCACCACAGGGTCTGGCTGTATAATTAAATTCATTACTTTCAGAGGAGATAACTCTGATTAGTGCCTTTTACACCTCTACCTCTCTTAAATGATCTTTATTAACCCTATATTGCAATAGAACAACTTAACAGGGTTGCCAACTTAATCTTTGTATGTTGTTTAGGTCATCAGCCGGAAGGCTGGCTTGAATCTGTAGAGGCTTTACTAAGTAAAACGAGGAGTGAGGTGGTTTACTATGGTCTGTTTCAGTAAAAAGAAAAGTATGCTTATCAGCATGCCAGACCCTTTGAAAAGAATCTACTTTCCATCCTGCAAATGACACCTTTACTTCATTCACCACAGGGTCTAGTTGTATAATGAAATTTATTGCTCTCAGCAGAGGCAACTCTGACTAGTGTCTTTTACTTCCTGTACTTCTGCTGTTCTTAAATGATTCACTCTTTTAATTGGCTGACCATGTTATAATAAACAGAACTGCCTGTCTAACTGTTCAAAATGCTGAAAAAATCTAATATGCAGTGTTATAAAATGCTGTGAAGTTAAAGCTAAACAAAAATACCTTTCTGTGCTTCTTAACAAAGTCGTGAGCGAGCGGTTTACTACTGTAATGTTTTTCTTTCCATATTTTGAAATATAAATAAAGAAGTTAAAGACTTTGAAGGAGGTAATTCTTTATCAACATTTTTTTTGACACCTGGTAAAAAAAAGGAACGGTTATATCAATAAGAAAGTGATGCCAACATGTGAAAAGTTATTACTGGTTTTGAAAGATAGGCTAATTTTAGTTGGAAACTTTGTACGTTAAGAAAATTTTTAAAGGAAATGGGGTTTAAGTGGAAAAAGTGTCAAGTCACAAAGTATATTAATTGAAAGGCAACATGTGGTTAACAAATGGTGCAATTGCACGATAGTAAAATATAGTATCTCACTGTTGAGGTTGGCAGCGCTGTCAGATTTCTCTTCCCCTTCTTACAGCCCATCCATACGCAAAAGGCATTCTTGTGACCCACTATATATATTTGTGTGATTTATTTTTATGCTCTACCTGTATTTGTTGAAATTTATTAATTTAAATATGGTTTTTATCGTTACAGAATTAGTATTTATGGGAGAATGGTGGTCAGGTACTGATGTTCACATATATATAGATAAAGACGATTTCAATAAATATTACGGTAAAGAGCATGCATTTCTGGTCATGAACCATAGGTATGATGTAGATTGGCTAGTTGGATGGATTTTTTGCGATCGTATTAGAGTCCTTGGTGTAAGTACCATCTATCTCATTTATTTATAAATTTTGTATGTTTCTTAATTTTATAATGATAATATTGCGTTATTAACAGATGTAGTCTAGACTTCAGTCAATCCAACAAATACCAGTCTCAGGTGATGTCAGTTTCTATCAAAAATTCCCGATTACCGAGTTAAATGATAAACAGTAGAGTTATGTTGCAGTGCAATTTGTAGATAAAATGAAGCGGTTTATTTAAATGAAGTATGAGAGGTGTCTCAAAAGTAAGTTACATTATTTTTTTTAAAAACAAATAGAAGTAAAAAAATCTGGTGTGAAACACTCACACAACTTTCTCTTGCCAATGCATATAATTAACAATAAACCAAACATTAATAATAAAATATTAGAAATAAACAAAAAACTAACCTCAAAAACATAACCTTATTTTAATCATGAGTGAATGATGCAAAATGAAAATCAACCTCAGTTTGGCTTAGAAATACGGAAAATCACTCTTTCTCTCTAAACTAGGCTCTGTAGAGAAAAATGCTTTAAATAAAAGTTGTAGATCTTTTAATTTTTTATAAATT
This sequence comes from Catonia carolina, assembly GCA_035578175.1. Lineage (NCBI taxonomy): Eukaryota > Metazoa > Arthropoda > Insecta > Hemiptera > Achilidae > Catonia > Catonia carolina. The sequence goes on along the minus strand of JAQMRL010000006.1, from coordinate 50,917,434 downwards.
AAATTATATACACTTTTGTCGTAAAGTGCATACTAAGGCCGAAATCTTAAAAAAATCAATTTTTCACACATTTTCGTGAGAAAAAAACAGAAAATCGCAAATTACCGCTAAACTAAGCGTTATACAAAAAATTGTTTGAAATAAAAGTTGTAGAATTTTTAATTCTCTACAACTTTTATTATATAACGTTTTGCGCTAAAATGCATATTAAAGCTGTAATCTTAAAAAAACAACGTTTTTACGTGAAAACAGCCTCACCCAGAATTTCAGCAAACATGACGCCTACCCTATCTTGTAGAGAATAAAAAATTGAGTAAACCAGGCGATTTAAAAAAAAATCGTAGGACCAGTTTTTGAGAAAATCGCAAAAAAGTGAAAAATTACACGAATAAACTACCAATTCCGGTTGACCGATTTTGATGAAAATGTTCGTGTCGAGTCCGGTAGTGGTACGTAACTTAAGTTTCAAGTTCGTACGATGTTCCGTTCTGGAGATATTCTGTTCACACACACACACACACACAGACCAATCGCTAAAAACATGTTTTTTGGGTTCAGGGGGTCTGAAAACATATAGATCCGGTGAAAACTCGATTTCTTAAAATCGACATGAAAACAATACTTTCCTTCCTATATATTCATATAGACAAGAGAAAGTAAAAATTTACCGCTGATGGATCTGAACCAACTGGTTACCATATCATCACACTATAATATATTCACAGCTCCGCGGAACCTAGTCCATAAACCGACTCTTACACACACGCAGAAACGCCTCAGCCTGCCTTACCTGTGTTCTACATTATTCAGTAGTGAGTCACCTACTAGGGACTTGACTGCAATACTACAATTTTAGTTATAATTATTTTTATCAAAATTGTATGATAATTTTCAAAATCTACTTATTATTCCTTAAAAATAAGTCCAAACATGGTGTCATTGTGATAATCTTAAGCTTTTCCAATGTTGGATTTCATTCTGAGTGCCGTTGTCTAATAATATTATAATAAATCAATAAATTTAACAATTATTATTGTTATAAATGTTACAATTTATACAAACAGGTCATCAAGGACCACAACCATCGGCTTACGACACAGAAAAAAAAAAAGAGTATAAGAAGAGGGAATTTTCAGAAGCAGCCAAACAGAAGCGTGCTCAGAATATGAGAGAATATCACGCCAAAAAGAGGCTGAAAGCTTCTAAATTGACTAAAATGGTCCATTGTGGCTAAAGAAGCACTAAAAATATGTATATATAACAGTTAATAGCATAATAAAAATAATAAATAAATAAATAAAAAATATATAAGTGGAAGTGCTATTTAATTTTATAAAACGACAGTGTCAATCAAATATTATGTTTTATTATGTTTTTTGGTTTAACGTCCGACTGTTCTGCAATTGCTGCTAATGCAGGCAGTGAAGGATGAAAAATGATTTTTTGTAACATATGAAAATATGCCGTGCCTGAATTGGATTCGAACCCAAGACCGCGTGATGATGGACGAGCACGTTACCAACTACGCCAATGCGGGCCACCTTTTATTTTGTTTTGATAAGATGTAATAATTTGTTACATGTCTAAAAATAAAAATATTAATTGTTACATTTATAATAATAATAAATTTAATAATATTGATGAACAACGGCAGTTAAAATGAAATCATGAAATAATATTAATTGTTACATTTATAATAATAATAAATTTTATAATATTATTGAACAAAGACAGTCAGAATGAAATCCGACATCGGAAATGCTTATTATTTTATATATTATACGCGGATTATCACAGTGACACCATGTTTGGGGATTCATTTTTCAAGGAATAATACATAGATTTTGTAAACTATTATACAATTTTGATAATTACAACCAAAATGGTAGTATTGCAGTCAAGTGCCTAGTAGGTGACTCACTACTGAAGAATGGGAATAATAATATTAATTGTTACATTTTTTAATAATAATAAATTTATTAATATTATTGAACAACGGCAATCAGAATGAAATCCGACATCGGAAATGCTTAGGATTATCACAATGACACCGTGTGAGGACTCGTTTTTCAAGGAATAATACGTTGATTTTGAAAACTATTATACAATTTTGATAAAGATAATTACAACCAAAATGGTATTATTGCAGTCAAGTATTCAGTAGGTGACTCACTACTGAATAATGCAGAACACCGCTAGGCAAGGTATGGGGGTGCTGCGTGCACACGTGTGTGTTTGTTAGGTTTGGTTTATGATGTAGATTCCACGGAGCTGTGAACACATTATAAGACGCTAACCTCTACACCAGAACAGGCATGGCATTTACTTCATAAAGTTTACAACACTTAAATAGAAAATGGTTTACAAATTTATATATTTAAAGCTAAAATTCAGCTTAAAATGTATCAAAATTGATATTTCTTTAAAGGTCTAAACATTTTCTAATGATTATTGATTATATTAAATCTTCATTTATTCGTGGAAAGAAAACATAAAAAACTAACGAAAATCAGTGCTATTTCCATATGGTTCAAATTCTGTGGGACACCCAGTATATGGTTCTATATCCCGATTTTCTTATCATGCAGTTTATTAAATGTACATTTTCACTAGTTTGTCGGGTTAAAACGTATCCAGAATGTCATGATTTAAATACATTCCATGTTGCTTTAATTACTGTTAATTTTTTAATTGTTTTTGTAGAGATAAAAAAATTAATTACACGTGTTATCAGTTAATACAGTTTTATAAATATGTACGTATTATATTTCAGAAATGTAATATGTATATTATATTTCAGAAATATTTTTTTACATTTTATGAAGGCTTTTAAAAAAATTGCTCTGCATATTTTTTGCATGTTTTATGTATTTATTTCGGTCGTTTGATGTAAAATTATGAATTATGTATTGTCATTGTTTCGGCGTTTTTTTGTTGAAATATTTTTCCCCAGCTGTTCTAAAAAGTGTTATAAATTGTATATCAGATAACAATAATCGTTGTTAATTGTAATTTTAGTATTTTTTTAAATTTGAATAGTACACGTATTATATTCTTTTTATTCGTTATATTCAAATTTCAGATGCAAAATTCCATTTATAATTACTAATAATGGGAACCGCACTGATGCGTTGGCTTGTAGAGCGCAGAGTGAATGCTCATAAGTCCTTTATTAGTAAGTGTACTTATATCGACATGCAAATTATATCGACAAATCAATTTGTATACAATAAAATGATTACAATCTAGTGCCAACTAAATCTTTTTGTTCTATTTTCACGCGGTTTGGAAGCAGTGGAAAGAGAGAAGAAAAAACAAGGATAGAAACATAAATGTTCTCAGTATTTTGTACACATTCATTTTTTTTACTGATTTTCATGAAAAAAAAACAGAAAATCACAAATACTGCTAAACTAAGTGTTATACAAAAAATATGTTTTAAATAAAAGTTGTAGATTTTTTAATTGTCTACAACTTTGATTATTACACTTTTGCTCTAAAATGCATATTAAGCCCGCAATCATTAAAAAACCATTTTTTCTACGAGAGTACTGCCTTCCCAAGAATTTCATCTGACATGGCACCTACCTTATCTTGTAGAGCTTAAAAATTGTATTAAATGAGGCTATTTTAAAAAAAATCATAGGAGCCATTTTTGAAAAATTGCAAAAAGTGAAAAATGACACGTATAAACTACTACTACCGGTTGACCGATTTTGATTAAAATGTTTGTATCGGCTCCGGTAGTAGTATCTAACTTAAGTTTCAACTTTCAACTTAGTACGATGTTTCGTTCTTGAGATACTTTGTTCACACACACACACACACACTCACACAGACCAACCATTAAAAAATATATTTTTTGGGTTAAGGAGGTCTGAAAACGTGTATATCTGGTAAAAACTCAATTCGAAAAATCAACATGAAAAAAATACTTTCCTTCCTATGTATTCATATCGGCTAGAGGAAGTGAAAATTACTGGACCCATCGGGTTCGTCTAAAGGTAAAGTCGTCGCCGCAAGTCAGCTGTGTAACAGCTGATTTTTGGAGGCGAAGGTTACTGGTTCAAATCCTAGTAAAGGTAGTATCTTTTATAATGATTTGAATACTAGACAGAGGTTATCGGTGTGCTTTGATGGTTGGGGTTCAATTAACCATACTCTCTCCAAAGTGGTCAGCCTTGCTCTATACAAGAGTACGCGTCATTTACACATTCATATACGAGGCGTATTTTTAAAGTAAGTACCGTTTGAAAATAAAAAAAAAATAAAAGGAAATTTGCAAAAACTAATTTTATTTTCGGAATCTACATACTTTTATCTATTTTTCTACATAGTTTCCAAGTTTTTGTAAACACTTATCATATCGCACAACTAAATTTTGGAAACCTTCTTCATAAAAACTTGCCGCCTGCTGTGATAACCAAGAATTCACGGCCGTTTTCAATTCGTCGTCATCGTCATAACGGCTGCCGCCCAAGTGATGTTTAAGATGACGGAAGAGATGAAAGTCGCTCGGCGCAAGGTCAGGGCTGTAGGGTGGGTGGTCCAAAACTTCCCAGCCAAAAGAGTCCAATGCAGCTCGGGTCTGAGCGGCAGTGTGAGGCCGCTCGAGAGAGTTCAAAAGACTCGACAGTTCCTTGAATTTTCTGACACGTTATGACGAAAACGGTGACGATATGCTGAGTCGGATCGTAACTGGAGACGAAACGTGGATTTCGCATTTCACTCCCGAATCGAAACAACAAACCATGGATTGGAGACACACGCACTCTCCCGTAAAGGTCAAAGCCAAAGGTCAAATCACAGCAGGCGGCAAGTTTTTATGAAGAAGGTTTCCAAAATTTAGTTGTGCGATATGATAAGTGTTTACAAAAACTTGGAAACTATGTAGAAAAATAGATAAAAGTATGTAGATTCCGAAAATAAAATTAGTTTTTGCAAATTTCCTTTTATTTTTTTTTTATTTTCAAACGGTACTTACTTTAAAAATACGCCTCGTACATCATTCTCATCAAATTAGGTCGTGGGGTTGCTTATTGTTTTGAATTGAACACATTGCAACGTATGTTTTGTAACTGACATAAATATTTTGGTGCCCAGTAAATTTTATTTCTTTTAGTTTATTTTAAGCTGTGTCAACGTCTTTGTTATTAGTGACTGCTTTGGGTGAAGAAACTTCACCCAAAACTGTGGGTTTGAACTTAAACCCTAATTTCATTTCATATCTTGACTATTTTAGGAAATTTAATTTCCCAAATTTTCATTTTGTTTGGGTTTGAACTTATAATTTTCCAGACTCTGGGTGGGATTCAAACCTGGAACCTCCACTAACACTGGGCCACGGAGGCAGCCACCCAGTTAATTGTTTTTCTCAAAAAATTTTATTACATAATCTGAATCTTGTTCGTTGAACTCCATTCATATATGTAACTAACTATTCAGTTATGTTGGTACTTCACATTGTTAATAGTTTGTCATTGTGAAGTCCTACTATAAAATATAGTTCAGCATCTACTGTGTGGGCGACAATTGATTACTTGACTGCTAAATTGTTCAATCGTTCCAATTAACCTCTATTATAAAGAATTTTTTCTTCAGCACTTGGTTAAATTAAATAGATTTATAAATCATACATGTAGTTAACATTTCTAGTTCTAATTGAATATTGTGAAAGAATTTTAGTGTTTTGTAAAACAATTAGTTTTTTTTTTAATGCTTGTTTAGCCACAATGGACCACTTCAGCTAATATATATTATTTTTATTATTATGTACACTTTAGTTATTATATTTTAAAAAACAATTCAGATTTTTTAATTGTTAATTTTATTTAATAATAATACTGTGTGGGTTTTTCTGTTTTGTGAATTGACTGTAATTGTTAGTTTTACAGTAGGCTATATTCAAAAAAATCTTGATACTGTTTATTAATTTTTTTTGCCCTATATGAGTATGTAAAGAAGGCAAGTATTGTTTTTTTGAAATAAAAGTTTCGCTGGAAATACCCATTTTCAGGTCCCCTGAAACCCAAAAAAAATATTTTCAGCGATTGGTCTGTCTATCTTGGTGTGAACAAAGTATCTCAAAGATAGAATTGCATACGAATTTGAAACTTGGAACTTAAGTTAGGTACCACAAGGGGATCTGACAAGAATATTTTTATCAAAATCGGTCAATCGGAAGTACGTAGTAGTTTATTCATGTGATTTTCTCAAAAATGGCTTCAATGAATTTTTTTTAAAAAGGCCTTATTTACTACGAGGCGTATTTTTAAAGTAAGTACCGTTTGAAAATAAAAATAAAAAAAGGAAATTTGCAAAAACTAATTTTATTTTCGGAATCTACATACTTTTATCTATTTTTCTACATAGTTTCCAAGTTTTTGTAAACCCTTATCATATCGCACAACTAAATTTTGGAAACCTTCTTCATAAAAATGCCGCCTGCTGTGATAACCAAGAATTCACGGCCGTTTTCAAATCGTCGTCATCGTCATAACGGTTGCCGCCCAAGTGATGTTTCAGATGACGAATTTCCCGACGTTTCGAAGTCTGTGATTTACAAAATTGTTAATGAAAAATTAAACTTTAAGAAACTGTGCTCGCGTTGGGTCCCTAAACTCCTGACGGAGGAGCACAAACACAAAAGACTCGAGAGTTCCTTGAATTTTCTGACACGTTATGACGAAAATGGTGACGACATCCTGAGTCGGATCGTAACTGGAGACAAAACGTGGATTTCGCATTTCACTCCCGAATCGAAACAACAAAGCATGGAATGGAGACACACGCACTCTCCCGTAAAGGTCAAAGCCTAACAGACTTTGTCACAGCGCAAGATCATGGCGTCCGTGTTTTGGGATAGGCATGGTGTTTTGCTGGTCGACTTTATGGAACGAGGAACGACAATAAATGCAGAAGCCTACTGCCAAATCCTGAGGAAGCTGCGCAGAGCAATTCAAAACAAGAGACGTGGCATGCTCACAAAAGGAATTTTGTTTCTGCACGATAATGCAAGCCCTCACACTGCCGCTCAGACCCGAGCTGCATTGGACTCTTTTGGCTGGGAAGTTTTGGACCACCCACCCTACAACCCTGACCTTGCGCCGAGCAACTTTCATCTCTTCCGTCATCTGAAACATCACTTGGGCGGCAGCCGTTATGACGATGACGACGAATTGAAAACGGCCGTGAATTCTTGGTTATCACAGCAGGCGGCAAGTTTTTATGAAGAAGGTTTCCAAAATTTAGTTGTGCGATATGATAAGTGTTTACAAAAACTTGGAAACTATGTAGAAAAATAGATAAAAGTATGTAGATTCCGAAAATAAAATTAGTTTTTGCAAATTTCCTTTTATTTTTTTTTTATTTTCAAACGGTATGTACTTTAAAAATACGCCTCGTACATCTTTTATGCTGTATGAGATAGGATAAGCAACGCGTCGCTGAAATTTTTGGGGGACTATGCTGTTGTGGTAAAAAATGGTTTTTTAAAGACTATGGCTTAATATGAATTTTAGGGCGAAAGTGTATATGCCAAAAGTTGTGAAATTTTTAAAAAACCTATAATTTTTATTTCAAACAACGTTTGTACAACGCTTTCGTTAATGACAAATAATGGTTTTCTGTATTTTTTCATCAAAATTGGTAAAAAATTGTGGTTTTTAAGTATACATTTTACAATAAAAAAGTATATTATCAATTTAGTGCACTTCAAAACATAAAGAAAACTGTTTTTGAGACCAAATTTGGTGTATTTTATCAGATATCTTAAAAACTACTCTAGTTAACAGATCTGGGACCTATTTATTCAATTTTTCAGCTCATTTTACATAAAATCTGTTAAGTTTTACAATTTAATTAACACTCTAAACATTTCTGTTGGGCTTCATTTCTGCGGGGGAACTAAACCCGGATGAAAATTTTCACCAGCTGTAATTCGCCAACAAAGCGATTCCGGATCTATGTTTTTATGAACTTTGTTTTTTATTACTTTCTCTTGCCTATATAAATATATAGGAAGGAAAGTATTGTTTTCATGTCGATTTTTCGAAATCGAGTTTTCACCAGATCTATACGTTTTCAGACCCCCTGAAACCAAAAAACATGTTTTTAGCGATTGGTCTGTGTGTGTGTGTGTGTGTGTGTGTGTGTGTGTGTGTGTGTATAAAATATCTCAAGAACCGAACATCGTACGAACTTGAAACTTGAAACTTAAGTTACATACCTCTACCGGACCCGACACGAACATTTTCATTAAAATCGGTCAACCGGAAGTAGTAGTTTATTTGTGTAATTATTCACTTTTTTGCGACTTTCTCAAAAACTGGTCCTACGATTTTTTTTAAAATCGCCTGGATTACTCAATTTTTTATTCTCTACAAGATAGGCTAGGCGTCATGTTTACTGAAATTCTGGGTAAGGCTGTTTTCGCGTAAAAACAAAGTTTTTTAAGATTACAGCTTTATTATGCAATTTAGCGCAAAAATTTATATAATAAAAGTTGTAGAGAATTTAAAATTCTACAACTTTTATTTCAAACATTTTTTTGTATAACGCTTAGTTTAGCGGTAATTTGCGATTTTCTGTTTTTTTCTCACGAAAACGTGTGAAAAATCGATTTTTTAAAGATTTTGGCCTTAGAATGCATTTTACAACAAAAATGTATATAATAAAATTTATAGGAAATTAAAAGACCTACAACTTTTATTTAAAGCATTTTTCTCTACAGAGCTTAGTTTAGCGTGAAAGAATGATTTTCCGTATTTTGAAGCCAAACAGGTCGATTTTCATTTTGCATCTTTCACTCATGATTAAAATAAGGTTATGTTTTTTGAGGTTAGTTTTTTGTTTATTTCTAATGTTTTATTACTAATGTTAGGTTATATTGTTTAAATTATTGCACTGGCAAGAGAAAGTTGTGTGAGTGTTTCACACCAGATTTTTTTGATGATAGGAATAGACCTCAGAAGTATGTATGTTGGGTTGCTCGTGAGACACTCTGTATATGTGTATCAAACAAAGCATTTATCCATTATCATACATTGTTTCAATAAACAATATTTTAAATTTGTATATCTACAAAATTCAGTAAAACAATCTGGTGTGAAACACTTACACAACTTTCTCTTACCAATGCAAATAATTAACAATGTAACCTAACATTAGTAATAAACTAAAAAAAACTAGCCCCAATAAGCATAACCTAATTTTAATCATGACGCAAAATGAAAATCAACCTTAGTTTGGCTTAAAATACAGAAAATCAACTTTCACGCTAAACTAGACTCTGTAGAGAAAAATGCTTGAAATAAAAGTTGTAGTTCTTTTTATTTCCTATAAATTTGATTATATACACTTTTGTCGGGAAATGCATTCTAAGGTTAAAATCTTTAAAAAATCGAACTTTTACACGATTTCTTGAGAAAAAAACGGAAAATAGCTAATTACTGCTAAATTAAGTGTTTTGCAAAAAAACTTTTGTAAATAAAAGTTTTAGGATTTTAAATTCTCTACAACTTTTATTTTATACATTTTTGCGCTAAAATGCATATTAAAGCGACAATCTTAAAAGAAAAGCTTTGTATGAGAAAACTGACTCGCCAAGAATTTCTACAGACATGGGGCCTACCCTATCTTGTAGAGCATAAAAAATGTAGTAAATAAGGCGATTTTAAAATAAAATCGTAAGAGCCGTTTTTGAGAAAATCACAAAAAAGTTAAAAATGACAAGAATAAATTACTACTTTTGGTTGACCGATTTTGATAAAAATGTTCGTGTCAGGTACTCTAGTGGTATCTAACTTAAGTTTCAAGTTCGTATGATGTTACGTTCTTGAGATATTCTATTCACACGCGCGCGCGCCCGCACACACACACGCACGCACACACACACACACAGACTAATCGCTAAAAATATGTTTTTTTTTGGGTTCAGGGGGTCTGAAAACGTGTAGATCCGGTGAAAACTCGGATTTCGAAAAATCAACATGAAAACAATACTTTCCTTCCTATAAATTCATATAGGCAAGAGAAAGTAAAAATTAGTATACATACATTTATGAATGTATACGAGGGGGTACCCAAAAGAAACCGGAATTATTTTTTAAAACTATTTATTTTTAATTTTTTTACAAAAGAACCTTATCCCCTTCAAAATACTCTCCATTACAACTAATACATTTGTCCCACCGGTGCTTCCACTGTTCAAAACATTTTTTGTACTCCTCTTCAGTGATGGCTGCCAGCTCATCCGTCGTTTTTTTCTTGACATCCTCAACGTTGTTAAATCGGAGACCTTTCATGCCCCTTTTCATGCGTGGGAACAAGAAAAAATCACACGGAGCCAGATCGGGTGAGTACGGTGCGTGTGGTAGCAAAACCATGCCGTTTTTCGCCAAAAACTGGGTAACCGAGATTGCCGTGTGTGCAGGCGCGTTGTCGTGGTGGAAAAACCAGTCCCCTGTCTGCCACAAATTAGGTCTTTTACGACGAATGCTGTTTCGTAGTCTTCTTAACACTTCAAGATAAAAAGCTTGATTTACCGTCTGGCCTGGTGGAACGAACTCTGAATGGACAATTCCCCTCACATCAAAAAAACAAATCAGCATTGTTTTGATGTTCGATCTGACTTGACGACTTTTTTTTGGTCGGGGTGATAATGAAGTCTTCCATTGACTGGATTGTTGTTTGGTTTCTGGGTCGTACCCATAGCACCAAGACTCGTCACCGGTAATGATCTTTGACATGAAATCTGGATCAGTTTCAAGCTGTTGTTTCAAATCACTACACGTTTCAATTCGACGTTCCTTTTGAGTGTCTGTCAGAACCCGAGGCACAAACTTGGCAGCGACTCTTTTCATTGTCAAGTCTTCTGTTAAAATGCGTTGGACTGAGCTCCAAGATAACCCACTAACCTGTGATATTTGGTCAATGGTCTGTCGTCGGTCTGTTCGTACAATTTCTTTCACTTTCACAACATTTTCGTCTGTTCGGGAAGTCGACGGTCGTCCAGAACGAGGTTTGTTCTTAATCGACATGTCGCCATTTTTAAAGCGCAAAAACCACTCGTACACTTGGGTTTTTCCAATAGCGTCGTCTTTGGAAGCTGTGTTCAACATTACAACTGTTTCCGCGGCGTTTTTACCGAGCAAGAAGCAAAATTTCACAGCCGCACGTTGTTCATTAAAACTTGCCATCATGAAAAACGACACGAGCACAAAACAGCACTAGCGAGAACAATCACTGCACGAGAACAGAACAAGCTAGATCAACGAACAAAATGGCATTGAACTGGCAATGAGTAGCGCTACAAGCAGCCTAGTGGCGGGAATTTGTACTGCAGAAGCTCCGCCCACAGCAGAGCTATTCCGGATACTTTTGGGTACCCCCTCGTATAGTACATATTTTACGATTTCGTTTTCTGAAGGGTTTCTGGATAACCAGTCGTCCGGTTGATAGACGTTTGGATAATTGACATCCTACTATAATTGTATAAAAATACGGCAGTGTTTATGTATACATATATATATCTTTTTTTCTTTTTTTTGCAAATAGAACTGTAAAGCTTATGCGAAAAAATCAATCCAGTATTTACCAACAATGGGTTACGCATGGAAGTTTGCTGAAAGTGTTTTCTTAGAGAGAAGTTGGGATAAAGATAAAGAGGCAATAGGTGTACAAGTTGGTGAACTGGTTCAGTATCCAGATCCAATATGGGTAAGTTCAAATATCTTCTATATGGTCTAATTGTAATTACTGTTTACAAAATGATTTTTCAAATTTGTTTACAATGTATATTGTTAAGTTGACTGCAAACCCTAAATCTTTGTATTAAGTGCCATTAGCAGAAACCCAATTAGAGAGTTCCACTTTTAATCTATGTGTCAGTATACGAGGTGTGGCTATTAAGTAACGAGACTGACATTGTAAAAAATTTTATTTTTATTTTATACATAATCACTTATTGTCACCTTCAATATACACTCCTCTATCCCTACAACGCTCCATGCGAATTTTCCATTGTTGGAAACTGTGCTGGAAGTCATCTTCTGTCAGCTCCTTCAGGACACTTGCCACTCAAAAATATTTGAAATGAAGCTCGCAAAAATGTTTGTACTGACACTTTGTACGCGATTGAAAATGACCCAAATTTTTTGGAAATGATAATAACATGTGATGAAACGTGGTTTTTTACTTATGATCCGGAAACGAAGCGCCAAGCCATGCACTGAAAGAGCCAAACTTCACTGAGAGGCAAAAAAGCTCGAATGAGTAAGTCAAAATTTAAAGCAACGATGATTGTTTTATTTGATATTTATGGGATTGCGTACCTTCACTGGGTTCCTGAAGGTCAAACAATTAATCAACCTGTTCCCTAAGGTGAAATCTGCATTAAAAGGGACACGATTTGAGTTTGTGGAAGCTGTAAAAGAGAAAGTGGCACGTGTCCTGAAGGAGCTGACAGAAAATGACTTCCAGCACCGTTTCCAAAGATGGAAAATTCGCATGGAGCGTTGTAGGGATAGAGGAGTGTATATTGAAGGTGACAGTATTTGAATATGTATAAAATAAAAATAAATTTTTTTACAACATCAGTCTCGCTATTTAATAGCCACACCTCGTATTGTTAAGTTGACTGCAAACCCTAAACCTCTGTATTAAGTGCCATTAGCAGGAACCCAATCAAAGAGTCCTAGTTGGTCTCTGTGTCCGGAAAGTATTTAAATTTTTTTCCTAGACAATTTTATATTTACATAAACTATCATACCTTAGAGTAAGTGCACAGTGAACACTGGCGAGTGTGCGCAGTGGAAGCATGTACTTATGCGCTTTAACCTTCATTTAGTTTTCGGTATTTCAAAATGAGTTCCAGTAGCAGCTGTGTTCTCTAAATGTAGTTTATTTTGTTGTGGTGGTGAACTGATACCAAAGCAGTCGCGCATGCGCACTGATGCTTTCCCCTTTTTACATCTCGTTAAAACCAAATGCAAACTTGTGACTCGAGTAACTATATAAGGGGGTATCAAAAGAAACCGGAATTATTTTTCAAAAGCTATTTATTTTCAATTTTTTTACAAAACAACCTTATCCCCTTCAAAATACTCTCTATTACAACTAATACATTTATCCCGCCGGTGCTTCCACTGTTCAAAACATTTTTTGTAGTCTTTAGAAATGGCTGATAGCTTTTCCCTTGTATTTTTCTTGACCGCTTCAATGTTGTCAAATTGGTGTCCTTTAATGTCCCTTTACATGTGTGGAAATAATAAAAAGTTTGTACAGAGCCAGGTCAGGCGAGTAAGGTGCATGGGGCAGCGGAACCATGCAATTTTTAGTCAAAAAATCTTCCACCGAGATAGTGTGCAGGTGCATTTTCGTGGTGGAAGAACCAGTCTCCTGTGTGAAAAAATTGGATCTTTTTTGACTACCATTGTTGCGCAATCTTCTTAATTCTTCCAAATTGTCAGTTGACAGTCTGAGAGCACACGCTCTCGAATTTTTTAAACATTTTTGCCGATTCGGGCAGTTGATGGACGTCCAGAACGAGGTTTGTCATCAATCGACATGTTGCCATTTTTAAACCAAAAAAACCACTCGCATGCTTGAGATTTCCCATAACGTCATCTTTGTAAGGTGTTTTAACATTAAAACAGTTTCAGCAGCACTTTTACCGAGTAGAAAACAAAATTTCGCAGCTACACGTTGTTCACTCCAACTTGCCATCATAAAAAAATTAAACAAGAACAAAATAGCGCTTGCAAAAACAATCACTGCAGATGAATATTGAACTCGCAATGAGTTGCAATCACTCCACTGAACTCGCAATGAGTTGCGCTATACTCGTCTGTGCGGCAGAAATGTGTACTACACAAGCACCGCCCACGGCAATGCTATTCCGGTTACTTTTGGGTACCCCCTCGTATATGTAACTTTTAGTAATAAAAAATTTTCTCTAAATTCACTGGTCTTTTATTAAAGGCTTATTGGAGATTGAAAAAAATTAACCCTTTTATGTTACTTAGAGGTTTTTTTACAAACAATTTAATTTAATTTTTATAATCCAAAGTCTACTGTAAAATTGTACAGTAATTTTACTTCTTTATAAAACAAAACCAAATGAATAATCAGTTATTCATATATCTCTTCTTCTTATTGCGCCATCTCCCTTCGAAGGTTGGCGATCCAATTGGCTGTAATCACTCGAGATGTGACGGCTCTGAAGATCTCGGATGACGTTCTGCCGAGCCATCGACGTAAGTCCCTGAGCCAAGAATTCTGTCTCCTCCCCACTGATCTGCTCCCCTGAATCTTCCCCTCAATGATCAGCCGAAGCATCTCATACCTACCGCCTCTCATCAGGTGTCCGATGTACGCCAATTTACGCTCCTTAACAGTTAATAGCAGCTCCTTGTTCTTCGCAATTCTGTTGAGGACTTCACAATTTGTCACTCTATGCATCCAGGAAATGCGTAGCATTCTCCTGTAGAGGTACATTTCGAATGCCTCTATACGTCTTTCCAATGAGGGATTGAGGGTCCAGCTCTCGCAACCATAGAGAACGATGGGAAACACGTAGCAGCGTAGCATTCGAATTCTAAGACTTAAATCTAGATCCTTCTTGCTGAATAAGTTCCTCATACTGATAAATACCTTCATATATGGATATGAAGTAATATATGATTCATAATCATATATGGATGTTAATAAAAAACTGAATATATATTTTATTAAGCATTTATGTCCCAAGTCATTAATAATTCATGGTTTTTTAATATACATCATATATGTGCTTTGAATAAGTAAACAGGAAAAGACTTTGTTAAGTTATGGATATTACTCTAATAGCTGTACAGGTACTTAAAATTATCAAGATTTATAACCTAGTGTGCATTTGTTTGTTGAATATTAAACCCGTAACCTTCAATCGTATTATTTTTAATTTAGATTTTTAATCGTAGTTGTATCATGTCGATAATGTAGTTAGTTTTGTGTTCTTCTGAGATTTATAGTCGCATCGATTTTTGCAGTTATTGACAACTGGACACCATACTGTTTCTATGTCAGTCCGTTGTTAGTTACTTGACCATTCTAGTCAGGACGCTGTGAGGTGGTGGCTTTTGCTGCCGCAAGATAGCGTTGACAGTAAACTTCTCACAGCGTTCGTACAACTACGAGTGGGTAAGGCGTACGGCAGACTTGGCTGGATCAACAGTTTGGTTTCGATCTTCTCAAAATCGACTTGGAGTTAGCTCTGAACGCTCAACACGAGTACATTATTTGCTCTCCACAACTGATCTCCCCCTTTGTTACACCAACCTATCCTTGAGGCAGTGGTAACAGATGTTTGCGTCCAGCGGCGATCGCTCCTGTTCAGTAGGTAGCGGTGTAGACTATCTTGCCTGGTCAGTGGTTGCACATACCCCGAGGCAGCGACAAAGGCCATCTCAGTTTCCTTGCCACAACAGAAGCTGCCATACGCCCTTGCCGCTCCGATCATAACAAGTAAATACCAGCCTACCCAACCGATAACCGCTACAGCTGTAACAAATTGTAGTGATAGTAACCTTGGACTGATTATGGTGTACAGTGGAGTCTTGGTTATCCAACACAAACGGGACCAGAGGATAGTCGGATAACCGAAATATTGGATAATACGGAATTGAAAGAAATGTAAAGAAACGAAATCGTTATTGTATTTTAAAAACTAGTTTAATTAAACAAATGATGGATTTTTAGACAAATTATAATACATACTTTTATGTTGTAAAGAAAAATTAATTTTTGAAAAAATCCCGAATAGACGTTTGTCTGCCTGAAGTTTCCCTTTTCTTCGCGGAAATATCGCGCCAGCTTTGCAACACCATTATGTCAGACGGAGTAGATTCTGGTTGCTGTTCAACGTACGCTAAAGCTGACTAAAAAATCATCACTGCATTAGAACGATTTAAGACTGTCTCTTTGTCATTTAGTTGATTTTTATTATCACATTCTTCAGCCTGTTCACCATCAGGACCATTTACCATTGTAATTATGTCATCATCAGTCAACTCATATTGTTCATCGTTGTCCATTCATTCTTGAATATCGTTATTGTCGGCGTTTTCACGACCGGGAATCTTTTGAATTAGGTCAATTAGATTGTTTTGTTCATTCGTGTTTTCTTGGTTTTCTACGTCATCTGATTGTAAAATTTTCCACAATCTCGGCAACGTATCAAAAGAAATATTGTTCCAGCAGTCAGCGATCCAGAACATAACTTTTTTTATATTGATTTTCCGCAACGCTTCAGTGAAATTATTTCCTTTGTCTAACTGACTGACGGTCAGCCACGTCGGATAATCCGAACGCGGATAACCGGGACTCTACTGTATTTGTATAAATATACTGAATGATTGAAATTTTTTTTTTTTTTTAATTAATAATATGTGTACGTTGCAATCTGTTCAATTCAGAACAATAAGCAATCCCATGACCCAATGAGATGAGGATGATATTTGTGACGTGTAAATGAGGTGTAGTCTTGTACAGACTCAGGCCGACCATTCCTAAGAGAGTATGGTTAATAATTGAACCCCAACCATCAAAGTACATCGGTAACCACTATCTAGCATTCAAATCCGTATAAAAGTATTAGGTCAATTAGGACGATTTTACCTTTACTAGGATTTGAACCAGGAACCTTCGTCTCCGAAAATCAGCTGTTTAACAGCTGATTTTGGCGACGAATTTACCTCTAGACCAACATGGCAGGTTGATTGAAAATTGAACAGGAATCTGTCAGGAATTGACTGTAGCTAAAAATAAGAAGAATGTTCATATAAATATAGGTCTGGCAATGCTTTTTTAGCGAGTTATGGTTGGTGAAAGATTTCACCTGAAATTCAGTTACCCCAATGAAGTGAGGGTATAGAAAAATTTTTAAGGCTTTAATTACGATACAAACTTTGTGAATTCATTTTTAAGTTTCGAGCGTGATTGAAAGCGCTTGTATTTTTATCATTGCGGATTTTTTATTTTATTAAATTTTCAAGAAGTTTTTAAAAAAATATTTTTGATTCAATTTAAGCGAGTTTGTTTTTTTTATTCTGAATGTATGATTTCTAAATGTTATTAAATTTAAACAGACTTCTTTATAATGTATGTTGTTCAACTCATGAATAAAGCTTGTTTTATTTATGGATTAGTTAATAATCTAATGACATTTTATGATGTGAATATTAATTAGAAAAGAATGATAATGCAAATATAGTATTGTAATTATGCAAGAGGAGTTACAGAGTTGGGAAACAGGCAACATTATGACCTTGAACAGGTTTTTTGTCCTTGAAAAATTTTGAAATACTTTGTTCTAATATTATATTAAAAAACTTATTAATTTTTAAATTTATTTCTAAATACAAGAGTAGAACAAAAAATAGTGTTAGTTTCCTGTCTTGCATCAAAAGAGCAGAATTGGCCTCAGTAAGACTATTCAGTCAAGAGAGACTGACTGATTGTTATAATGACTCCTTACCTGTTAATTTACATCCAAGGAGTCTCTGAAATCCTGAAAGTATTATTCTTATTGATCTTTTACTCAATGCTGATGGTTACAAAGTGATTCTCGAAAAAGTCTCTCTTGACACAAAAATAAATTCCCAGAAAACTTTTGCTTAGCATCAATCGCAAAAGCAACATCTCACTTTTGAAATTGTACCCCCAATTTACGCATAAAAAGTACTCAGATTTTAGCCAGTTTTCTGTTAATGTGGTTTTTAAACGTCCGTTACTCCGTCCAGGCTTTTCATAAAAGAACGGTGTTTAAGTACATTGAAGATTAAGAGTTTTCTCTACATGAACATTTTAAAATAGATGTCTGATGTTCCAATTTAAAATGCAGGGCTTTTTTTTTCAAGTGCATTTTGGCTTTACGTAAAGATAGGGAAATGATTTTTGGACTGAACCATGCATTTTTACAGCAGTATTGTGTCATGTATCGTATTTTGCATTTATAATTAGAAATAGATGTGTTGTGTTAATAGAAAATTCTATTAGCCTCCAAACTTCTTGAGAGGAAACTGAGCTCTATAGCGGTATTCGGTCCGAGTATAGTTGTTTAGAAAAACAAACTTCTGTGTTTTTCCTGCTGCAAGTCATTCCGTAGCTCATTTTGAAATATTTATCAATGGTTTTAATAAAAAAAAATAAAGGCTTTGCTTGACATAATATTGTGAAAATGCATGGTTCAGTCCAAAAATCATTTCCCTATCTTTACATGGAGATAAAAAAAACACTTTTTTAAAAAATAGCCGGCACATTAAAACGGAACATGAGATGTAACTTTTAAAATATTCATATTACAGAAAAAACTCTGATCTTCAACATACTTAAACGGAGATTTTTATGAAAAGCCTGGACGGAGTAACGGACGTTTAAAAACCACATTAACGGAAAACCGGGTAAAAATTGAGTACTTTTTTGCGTAAATTGCTGGAGTTACCTGCGATTAATTTTTAAATAAAACAATCTAAATCAAACCAATCACTGCAGGAAAGAACAGGCTTTAATTTAGTGTAGTGTTCAAAAATATTCGTTATGTTTTTTTTTTAGATAAAGCTTTTCAAACGTATGCGGGAAAGTGGTATACCCCTAAGCGCATGTGATGTAGCATGCTACATCGCAAGTTGAAAAAGAAAGCGCACGAGTGTGGACATACCTAATGGGAAAGGATGACCCATCCTGTGTACATTTCCAACCTTGATCCGTTCAATCTTAATTTGTTTGGGAAGTTATAAGAACATTTTAAGGATTGCGTTTTGTAACCGACATAGAAGTGCAAAAACTGTTACATTTTTACACAATTTTATTGTGTAAAAATGCTGGAATATTCTATAAATTATACAAAAAAGTAAAAAGTTATGTAGAATTCATTTACTTTATTCATTTGCTTGTTTCGCATCAAATTAATATTTGAATTATGGGGACCCTGGATTGAAAAAAAATTTAAGTATCAATTTTTATGTTTTGATCTCAAAATAATTCGTAAATCCCGGTCCATCATCCGAGGCATCATAAGGTTTGCCAGTAGTTAATAAAATCCTCTGGCCTCGTTACGAGCGCTGCGCAGATTAAGCTCATTAGTGGGATTACCACATCACTGCATATGAGCCTGCAGGACAGTTCCTTATCCTTTTATTAAACATTAGCAGTGCCGATTTTACTCTATGGCAGTGAAACTTGGGTGTTATCAAAGCGAGAGGAGAGTAGATTGCAAGCATCTGAAATGAAATTTCTTCGACATACTTATGGGTGTAGTAGAGAAGATCGTTACAGGAATACCGAAATAAGGAAAAAACTCAAGATCTTCCCTATAAACTACAAGGTATCTCAGAACAGAATGCAGTGGTTAGAGCATGTAAACAAAATGAGGGAGGATAGGATACCTAAGCAGACACTGGGTTATAAGCCGGAGGGCAGGAAAGAACGAGGATGCCCTAGAAAGAGAAGGCAGATTTGTAAGGTTCAGAACAGGCAGAGATGCCTAATCATTGAAAGGCAGAAGAAGAAGAAGAAGATCTCAAAATATGGTCTGAAATTCCCTCTTTCTGGTTGTATAAATCACGTTTCTATGGCAACTAGAAAATTTGTTATTTATACTTTCATGACCTGATGTCTTTTGTAGCATTTTAGGGCCAAACTGTACAATTTTATGTTTATCATTTAATTTTTTTTATTATTTTTCTTAATTTTGTTTGTAATAGATCAGCTGACTAACAGTTTTTTTAACATGAGAAGATTGCAAAAAGTATTTAAAAAGAGGAAATGTGGCTTCTCAAAATGCAGAAATCTGTCGATGTCAACTCCAAGCACATCAAGTTTTGTAACAGTATATAAATTTCCTTATCGTTTTTGTGTTTTTCTCATTTTGCCATTTTTTTTAGCTTCGTTTACCTTTTTCTCAGAAACTACTGAAGATAAAGGAATGAAATTTTCAGGATATGTTTATCCAACCAAATTTTTTCATTTTGAGTACGTAGTTTTGCAAAATTTCTATTATATGAGCAGAAAAAAATTGTTGTGTTAAAAATGGACTTTTATTTTAAAATTTAGTTTTCTATGAATAATAGAAACAAAACTCTCAAAAGTTGCAGCAAAGTATGAATTTTAATTTGAGATATAAACCAGCTCTCCAGTAGCTCATGAGAAAAAGGTACTGATGGGAGATCATATAAAATGGCGAGGATACGGAATGCGGTTGTGTACAGCTGAACGGCACCATTTTGACACCACATCAAATATTGTACTTTACTGAAAAAATTTCTCAATAATACAACGAATGATAAGGCGTGTTGAGTAGTGGAGGGGATATTTAGTCCCCGCTCCCCGTGTATGCGTACACTCGTCATCTCACGGTCTTCCTACATTACAAATATTAACATTATGTTTTACTTATGTTTTATTACATTAGATAGGGATCCAGGGTCCTCTTAAAAAATAAGACGTTACTTCTTGAACATCCGTTGTATCTTTGACCTAAACATTGTCTTAATTGTGTTACAGTTACTATTATTTGCCGAAGGAACAAGATTTACAAAAGAGAAACACGAAGCTAGTTTAGCATTTGCTAGAGAAAAAGGACTTCCTGAATTGCGGCAACATTTAACACCACGTACAAAAGGGTTCACATGTAGTGTACCTCATTTAAGAGGAAGTGTCCATGGTGTATATAATATTCAGCTTGCATTCAAAGAGTTAGTATACATTTATTATTAATCTATATTAGTTGTACAAATACTGAAGTCACGAGATTGCCTTTGCGTGTGGATGGGCTGTGAGGAAGGTAAGTGAAAATTTGACAGTGCTGCCAACCTCAATAGTGAGACACTACTCGTACATTTCACTACTGTGCAGTTTCTATATACATTTTGTAAGCTGTGGTTTATTTCAAAAAAATGTTTTCTTCATAAACCTTATAAGAAATAAATGTGACCTGTAATATTGCCTATAGCTTAATTACGTGATTAGAAAATGTTTGATTTACTGTAATTACCAGCTACCTTATTCCATTGGAACAACATTTTCTACGAATGAATCGCCTTCTTTACTATCGCTGTCACCATCGTCCTCACTAGTGTCTACTTAATCATTTCCTTTTTTTACCAGGTGTCAACAAAACTGTTGACAAATAGGTTCTTCACGTCTTTAATTTCCTTCTTTATTTTTTGAATTGTGAAAAGAGAAACATCACAGTAGTTAGACACTCGCTCATGGCTTTTGTTAAGAGGCATGGAAAAGCATTTTTTTTTTTTGTTTAGCCTTAACTTCGCAGCATTTTATTACACTGCATATTCGATTTTGTTCAGCACTGTGGATAGTCTGCCCACGTTTTTGAGAAACTAACATTTCTGTTTACGGTAACAAACGGTTATATTCGTACAGTTAACCTACAAAAGGTTCCGAAATATACTGTATAAGCTCTGGGTGTAGTATATGTTGTTGTATTTTTACTTTGTCTTGCCTATATGAATATATAGGAAGGAAAGTATTGTTTTCATGTCGATTTTTCGAAATCGAGTTTTCACCGGATCTATACGTTTTCAGACCCCCTGAACCCAAAAAACATGTTTTTAGCGATTGGTCTGTGTGTGTGTGTGTGAACAGAATATCTCAAGAACGGAACATCGTACGAACTTGAAACTTGAAACTTAAGTTACGTACCACTACCGGACTCGACACGAACATTTTCATCAAAATCAGTTAACCGGAAGTGGTAGTTTATTCGTGTAATTTTTCACTTTTTTGCGATTTTTTCAAAAACTGGTCCTACGATTTTTTTAAAATCGCCTGGTTTACTCAATTTTTTATTCTCTACAAGATAGGGTAGGCGTCATGTTTGCTGAAATTCTGGGTGAGGCTGTTTTCACGTAAAAACGTTGTTTTTTTAAGATTACAGCTTTAATATGCATTTTAGCGCAAAACGTTATATAATAAAAGTTGTAGAGAATTAAAAATTCTACAACTTTTATTTCAAACAATTTTTTGTATAACGCTTAGTTTAGCGGTAATTTGCGATTTTCTGTTTTTTTCTCACGAAAATGTGTGAAAAATTGATTTTTTTAAGATTTCGGCCTTAGTATGCATTTTACAACAAAAGTGTATACAATTTAATTTATAGAAAATTAAAAGATCTACAACTTTTATTTAAAGCATTTTTCTCTACAGAGCCTAGTTTAGAGAGAAAGAGTGATTTTCCGTATTTCTAAGCCAAACTGAGGTTGATTTTCATTTTGCATCATTCACTCATGATTAAAATAAGGTTATGTTTTTGAGGTTAGTTTTTTGTTTATTTCTAATATTTTATTATTAATGTTAGGTTTATTGTTAATTATTTGCTTTGGCAAGAGAAAGTTGTGTGAGTGTTTCACACCAGATTTTTTATACTGAAATTGAACTAGTCGCCCAAGCGCACTGATGCTTTTCCCTCTTTACCCCTCGTTGCAAACAAGGACAAACTCGTGACTCGAGTAACTATACTTTTTTTTTATTTGTATTTCTTAGTACTGTAGTGTAAGTATTCTAAAACGAAACCACAAACTGCTACACTATGCGTGCACACAAATACCCAAACTATAAAAAATTCTATCGATTTTTTGAAATTGAGTTTTCACCGGAAATACATGTTTTAGTGATTGGTGTGTGTGTATGTGTGTGCGTGTGAATAAAGTATCTCAAGAATGGAATATTATACTGAAGTTGAAACTTGGAAATTAAGTTAGGTACTACTAGAAGACCCGACACAAACATTTTATTCGTGTCATTTTTAACATTTTTTGCAATTTTTCTCAAAAATGGCCCCTACAATTTTTTTTAAAATCGCCTCATTTTCGCATTTTTTATGCTTTACAAGATAGGGCCATGTCTACTGAAATTCTTGGGGAAAGCTGTTCTCTCGTAGAAAAAAATGGTTTCAGAGGAGAAAAAGCATTTTTCTCTACAGAGCCTAGTTTAGTGTCAGAGTGATTTTCTGTATTATTAAGCCAAACTAAGGTTGCTTTTCATTTTGCATCATTTACATTCATGATTAAAATTAGGTTATGTTTTTTGAAGTTAGTTATTTTGTTGATTTCGCCGGCTGCATTGGTGTAGTTGGTAACGAGCTCGCCTCTCATCATGCGGTCTTGGGTTTGAATCCCATTCAGGCACGGCATATTTTCATACGTTACAAAAGTCATTTCATCCTTCACCATCTGCATTAGCAGTGTGAGTGTTTCACACCAGATTTTTTCAAATATAATTACCAAATTTTCAGGATTTATATGAAAAAGAACAAGCGGCTTTGTTAGTAGTAGTTATAAAAATCTATATTTTTTTTTGAAAGTCCTTAATTTTATGTTGAATAGAAAAAGTAAATAAATAAATTTTTGTTTATCCCAATTTTCTCACTCAAATTTTTTTCTTTATAATTCTTGGATTTATTTCGCCTCTCATCATGCGGTCTTGGGTTTGAATCTCATTCAGGCACAGCATATTTTCTTACGTTACAAAAAATAATTTCATTATTCACCGCCTGCATTAGCAGTAATTGCAGAACAGTCGGATGTTAAACCAAAAAAAAAAAATTTGTTCAGCCTTTAAAGCAGAGGTTCCCAAACTGTGTGCCGCGGCACACTGGTGTGCCGTGAGGCCGGCCAAGTGAGCCGCGGAACTCAAGGAAAATAAATTAAATTTAATTTAAACGGTCCAACAAAATAATGCCTAGCCGATGACTATAATTAAGTATGTATAAGTATGATATAAGTACGTTTATATCAAGTACTTTAATCAATGGCATAAAGTAATAGGTGTGCCCCGGCTATTGGCCGTTTTTTTTTGTAGTGTGCTGCGAGAAAAAAAAGTTTGGGAAACACTGCTTTAAAGGGTTAATATATTTGTATCACACTCATGATTCTTTTATTTCATGACATTTTTCTTATCCAAATTTTCAGTTACTGTTACAGAGTCCCCCACTTAAGTTCGATTAACCAAACTTGTTTAAATATTAGCGATGTTATAGATTTAGAGTTCAGTGAACTTTTAGATTTATGATATTTTTTTTTGTGATTATTTTACAGAAAGAGTAAAGTAGAGCCCACGGTAACAGCTATGTTATATGGCACACCATTAGAAGCGCACATGTACATTGAACGTATAGATATAAAGGAGGTACCAGAAGATGAAGAGGGAGCTTCACAGTGGTTAAGAGACTTGTACATTAAAAAGGTTATTATTATTTTGTTCTTATTTTTCTGCCGCATCTTATAGAATTAATGAATGAAATGAAGGTATCATTTATTGGTTGAAAAAGTAGATGCTTTTAATAAAAAAGCCTGATGTACTGTAAAAATCATACTTTACAACTTTGTGAGGAAGGCATGGTAGGGCAATGGTGCATAGGAGGTGTGGCTATTAAATAACGAGACTGTCGTTGTAAAAATTTTAATTTTATACATAATCACTTATTGTCACCTTCCATATACACTCCTTCTCTATCTCTATAACGGTCCATGCGGTCCATTCTATTGTTGAAACAGTGCTGGAAGTCATCTTCTGTCAGCTCCTTCAGGACACGTGCCGCTTTCTCTTTTACAGCTTCCACAGACTCAAATGTTGTCCCTTTTAATGCAGATTTCACCTTAGTGAACAGGTAGAAGTCACGTGGTGCAAGATCTGGTGAATAAGGTGGATGTTCTAACACTGAGATGCTGTACTTGGCTAGGAACCTCTTGACAGATAATGCGGCTTGAGCTGGCACATTGTCTTGGTGGAGAACCCTTGATTTGTCTTTCCACATTTTGGGGCATTTTTTCCTTACTCTTTGACATAGTTTAGAAAGTACCTCAAGGTAGTAATATAGATTAATTGTTTGACCTTCCTTGTGAAGGTACACAATCCCATGGATATCAAAAAAAACTATCATCATTGCTTTAAATTTTGACTCGCTCATTCGAGCTTTTTTTTGGCTCTTGGTGCAGTTCGGCCCTTCCAGTTCATGGATTGGCGCTTTGTTTCCGGATCATAAGTAAAAAACCACGTTTCATCACATGTTGTTATCGTTTCCAAAAAATTTGGGTCATTTTCAATCGCGTACAAAGTGTCAGTACAAACATTTTTGCGAGCTTCATTTCAAACATTTTTGACTGGCACGTGTCCTAAATAAAGGAGCTGACAGAAGATTACTTCCAGCACTGTTTCCATCAATGGAAAATTTGCATGGAGCGTTGTAGGAATAGAGAAGGAGTGTATATTGAAGGTGACAATAAGTGATTATGTATAAAATAAAAATAAAATTTTTTACGTTAGTCTCGTTATTTAATAGCCGCACCTCATATTTTAAAAGTGAAATCTGATATTGTGTTTTAATACCCCAGCCATTTATTTAAAAAAGTGCTATTTTTACAACAGTTGGTAAACCTTGATTTCCTACGTTTATTTATTTGTTTAATCACTAAATATACCGCACTGATTCCTCTTAACATAATAAATATAATCTTCATCCATCTTGAAAATACAACAAAATTGAGGCACGTGTGTGGACAGGTGAATGGCATGCCTCTTAAACGCATGCAATAAGGCATGCATTGGCGCATGTAGAATTGAACGTTGAAAGGCAAGTTGAAAATGAAAGCACGTGAGTGTGGACATAGCTATTATGTTGCATGGCTGTGGCAATGACTGTCCAGGTGATTACGGTCCGTGTTCGTCATCAATTTGTCTTTGTCAGAGTTTGGGAACCGCGTTAGTGTTGGTTCGATTGCTTTCACTTATATAGTTTTGAAATTATATTAAATTTCATTTGTATAATGTTCTGAAATTGCATTAATTATTATTCCATCTTTTCAAATAACATTTTTTAAGTTTACTAGTCCAAGGAGTCCGATCGAGATTTAAAAGCCGAGGAGTGAGTTTCTGGAGAAGATGTCAGTTGACTATGCTAGATGAAGTTAGAGATAAAGAGGTTTTAAATTAATTTGACTAAAAAGTCTATTAGTGGACTCCTCAGATTCTACATATTCTCTATATTAGCGTACAGAGTGGAATCTCTGACCTTAATGGAAGCAACAATGAAGAAACTGGAAGCGTTCGAGTTATGGACTTGCAGAAGGATTCCTAAAATATCGTGAATGGATAGAATATCAAACGGTGTACTTTAAAAACTTGCTAAAAACAAGGAAATATTGATGCACAGTAAAAAGAAAAAATTAAAATGTCTAGGACTTCAACGTTATAAATGACAATAAGTACAAGTTACTGAAATGCATTTTGCTAGGAAAGGTACAGGGTAAGAGAGGCATCAGAAGACGATAAATATCCTGGTTTAAGAACTTACAACTTCTACAACAGGACTCTTCAAAACAGCAGTGAATACAATCATCATTGCCAGAATGATGGCAAACATTCGGTAGTGGATCAGCAATTAAAGAAGAATGAAGAACAAAAACAAAACACCAGGTGGACAAATTAAAAGAAAATACCCTACCGTGAGCAAATGCTGAGAATGTGGTCTTCATAAAGTGCTTCCAGAAACATCTATACTATTTTTCAAAGCTGATTAGCTCTGAACGTACGCATTGCCCCTACCCACTTCATAGCTAGCCAATGACTTGCCAGTTGCCAATACTTGCTCTCGTAGCTCTGTTATTTATTTTGTCATCCATTTTTTGGTCTTTCAATAACAATTATAACCTATGAACATACAACCAGCTGATTGTATTATAAAGTATTGCATGTTAACGCGCTCTATAATCTATTAGTTCAGTACAAGATGCAAGACACGAGTGAACTACTGCGGCTCTTACATGCATGCGTGCGTAACTGTTAGATTCGTACAATCTGACGCTGGCAAATGTTCTAATTCGTCTAAATGCATGGAACACGAGAGCTCATAGACTGTAAAAAGCATTATAAAATCATCTCACGTGATCTAAAATTGGTTGTATGTGTGGTAAAAAGGGATAACTCAATTAATGATTAATTTTGTGTTTTGTTTGATTTTTATTTATGTTTGTCGAACTGTTAGATTTGTACAATCTGACAATGCTGGCAAACGTTCTGATTGGTCTAAATGCATGGAACACTAGAGCTCATCGACTGTGAAAAGCATTATAAAATCATCTCACGTGATCTAAAATTGGTTATATATGTGGAAAACCGGATATAAATCGCAATTAATCATTAATTTTGTGTTTTGTTTGATTTTTATTTACAGGATCGTCTGATGGAAAGCTTTTTAAGAACTGGTGACTGGTTTTTAGAAAGTGGTGTACGTAGAGTGGAACCTTTCAAATTGCCACGCCGTATTTATTCATTATTGAATATGGTTGGCTGGGCGATAGTATTACTGTGTCCATTAATGTACCATTTAACACAACTATTAATATCCGGTTCAACTTTATCTATAAGTATATGTCTTATTATAATTGTAATTTGTAAGTATATTTGTTTTATTATTCTATCGTTTTAAGATTTTAATAAGTAATAGAGATAAGTAAAACTCTCTTTTTACTTTCTCTTGCTCTGTATAAATATGTAGGAAGGAAAGTATTGTTTTCGAGTTGATTTTTAGAAATTGAGTTTTTACTGGATATACATGTTTTCAGACTCCTGAACCCGAAAAACATGTTTTTAGCGGTTTGTCTGTGTGTGTGTGTGTGCGTGCGAGAGGGAGAGAGAGAGCAGAATATCTCAAGAACGAAACATCGTACGAAGTTGAGACTTAAAACTTAACTACTACTAGGACCCGACACGAACATTTTCTTCAAAATCAGCCAACCGAAAGTAGTAGTTTATTCGTGTCATTTTTCACTTTTTTGCAATTTTCTCAAAAACGGCTCCTACAATTATTTTAAAAATCGCCTCATTTACTACATTTGTTATGCTCTACAAGATAGGGTTGGCGCCATGTCTGCTGAAATTCTTGGGGAGGCTGTTCTCTCGTAGAAAAAAATGGTTTTTTTAAGATTACGCCGAATATTGTAGGGCAAAAATGTATATAATTAAAGTTGTAGAAATTTAAAAATCTACAACTTTTAGTT
Organism: Catonia carolina; assembly: GCA_035578175.1. NCBI lineage: Eukaryota > Metazoa > Arthropoda > Insecta > Hemiptera > Achilidae > Catonia > Catonia carolina. Next base: position 50,889,382 of record JAQMRL010000006.1, on the reverse strand, counting down.
CAAACATTTCTTTGTACAATGCTTAGTTTAGCGGTAATTTGTGATTTTACGGTTTTTTTTTCATGAAAATCTGTAAAAAATGAAATATTTTAAGATTTCGGCCTCAGTATGCATTTCACAACTAAAGTGTATATAATCAAATTTATAAGAAATTAAAAGATCTACAACTTATTTTAAAAAATTTTCTCTACAGAGCCTAGTTTAGTGTGAAAGAGTGACTTTTCCTATTATTAAGCAAAACTAAGGTTGGTTTTAATTTTGCATAATACACTCATGATTAAAATTAGGTTTTTTTTTATTTCTAATGTTTTTTTTTTACTATTTATAGGTTTTTTCCAGGGCTAAAAAAAATAGTTCTGTTTCTTATCACAAGGTCAGCCACTTATATGACTGAACTATTTAAGAACAGAAGAGGTAGAGCAGTAAAAGACACTAATCAGAGTTATCTCCTCTGAGAGTAATGAATTTCACTATGCAGCCAGACCCTGTTGTGAATGATGTGAAGTTGTCATTTGCAGGGTGGAAAGTGAGTGCTTTTCAGAGGGCCTGGCATGCTGATAAGCATACTCTTTCAACTCAGTGAGGAAGGCAATGGTAAACCACCTTACTCCTCGTTTTTTCTTAGTAAAACCTCTAGAAGTTCAAACCAGCCTTTCGGCTGTTGACCTAAGCAACAAGGTTTTTTTTTGTTAAATATTTATGTGGTGTTATATCTTGTGATTTCAGTTTTCCTGTTGCTGTATAAATTAATAGACCAAACTAAAATTAGTAAAGGATCATCATATGGAAAAACGACTCCCACTACACCAACTAAGCCAAACGATTTGCTGAACAACAGTAAAACGACAAAAGCAGATTAACAACACTTTACATGGTCTTGTTTCGTTTTATTTATTTATTTATATTTTTTTATTATTATTATTACATTATTTTTAATGTATAATCTGTATTACTGTGCATATTATATTTGTATCTATAATGTGATGTATATATTGATAGTACCTAATTATTATATAACCTATTGTATAAATGTTTAAAAAACAACAAAATGCTGTTTTATCAACGCTTATATGTGTATATAAATATTTATATAATTATTGTTAATGTATATTATTGAAATACATTTTACGTTTATATTTTTTATTAGATATGGTAAAAAAAATGTTAATTACTACAAAACACAGGAATTTTATAATATAAATTTAGAATAACTGAAGTTTTGGTGTCTTTTATTGTTTTGGTATCTTTAAAATATTGATTATTTTGGTTTATTTTTGTTTTATTAAGGAATAGTTGTACCAGTTAAAATTTTTTAAATGGTATCTGGTTTCCGTTATGTTACAGTAGTGGTCAGTACAACTAGCTTTTATGCCAGGGGTCCCGGTTTGATTCCCGGTCAGGTCTGTTTTTCATTTTTTCATCATTCAGTTTGTTTCTATCACCCTTCTAATAGTCTGCATTAGCAGTAATTGCCAAAAATTTTAACAGAAAAAAATCAGTTATGTATTTATATTAAACAAGGAAGGGACCTACCACCACTATAACCCCCAGATTTATGGGTTAAAAACCTGTATTCCACATTGGATCTAGGGTGAAATACCGTTACAGTGTGAGCCGCAGGGTGTCCCATTTCCCGTAGTATTCATATTGATTGGATTCCTCCAGCGACATAGATGAGTAACCACTGTTACTCTGAAAGTCACTCTGTCACTCATTGCACAATACAGATGAGTAAATCCTTCTTTAAATATCTCCCGTTAGACAGATGTTAAGGTTAGCGTATATGCCTTTTTTCTTTGGGTTCAGCCCAGTGTGATATGAGACAATTCCTCGCTTTGGCCAGGTTTGGCAAATACCGTTACAGTGTGAGCCGCCTATTTCCCGTAGTATTCATATTGATTGGATTCCTCCAGCGACATAGATGAGTAACCACTGTTACTCTGAAAGTCACTCTGTCACTCATTGCACAATACAGATGAGTAAATCCTTCTTTAAATATCTCCCGTTAGACAGATGTTAAGGTTAGCGTATATGCCTTTTTTCTTTGGGTTCAGCCCAGTGTGATATGAGACAATTCCTCGCTTTGGCCAGGTTTGGCAAATACCGTTACAGTGTGAGCCGCCTATTTCCCGTAGTATTCATATTGATTGGATTCCTCCAGCGACATAGATGAGTAACCACTGTTACTCTGAAAGTCACTCTGTCACTCATTGCACAATACAGATGAGTAAATCCTTCTTTAAATATCTCCCGTTAGACAGATGTTAAGGTTAGCGTATATGCCTTTTTTCTTTGGGTTCAGCCCAGTGTGATATGAGACAATTCCTCGCTTTGGCCAGGTTTGGCAAATACCGTTACAGTGTGAGCCGCCTATTTCCCGTAGTATTCATATTGATTGGATTCCTCCAGCGACATAGATGAGTAACCACTGTTACTCTGAAAGTCACTCTGTCACTCATTGCACAATACAGATGAGTAAATCCTTCTTTAAATATCTCCCGTTAGACAGATGTTAAGGTTAGCGTATGCCTTTCTTCTTTGGGTTCAGCCCAGTGTGATATGAGACAATTCCTCGCTTTGGCCAGGTTTGGCAAATACCGTTACAGTGTGAGCCGCCTATTTCCCGTAGTATTCATATTGATTGGATTCCTCCAGCGACATAGATGAGTAACCACTGTTACTCTGAAAGTCACTCTGTCACTCATTGCACAATACAGATGGGTAAATCCTTCTCTAAATATCTCCCGTCAGACAGATGTTAAGCTCAGCGTATGCCTTTTTTCTTTGGGTTCAGCCCAGTGTGATATGAGACAATTCCTCGCTTCAGCCAGGTTTGACGAGTTGTTGTTAAAGCGTCATACCTCTACCTCAAAGGGTGTCTGTCACCTGTCACTCTACCACACATTTAAGTACAAACTACCACATCTATTCACCTCAAATGAGTAGTCTCATAGGGCAGCGAAATTAGCATTTTAGGGGTACATTCTTTTTGGTCAAGCTTACCCATTAGTACCCACAATCGTTGTTTACAGTCGATATTTTACTCCCTTTATTAGACATTGTTAATTTTTATTAATTGTGTTTTTTTAGTTATTTTATAAAAACCGGTTTTCTCATAAGTTAGGTTTAAAAATAATTTTAGAAGTCTGAAACTGTCTGTTGTTCAAATTAATTTAGTTAATTAAGCATGAATTTTTTTAATTTTTAATGCTAGAGTTCTCACTCAAACAGTTACCACTGATTCTTTAACTTCCCAATTACCCAGAGGACTGAAGTTTTATAAATCTTTTCCTAAGGGGTAGAAAGGGGCAATAAGCCAATGCACAACACTAGCGCAATTCCTAATATTTAGACATTATACATAATATGTTCGCCCATAACAGGCAGGTGGAGTGTTAAATTATTTGCACTCAATCTGCTAGTTCCAGAGCTAAAAAATATAGTTTGGTGTCTTATCATGTAGTCAGCTAATTATATGACTGAAGCATTTAAGAAAAGAAGAGGTAGAGGTGTAAAAGACACCAGTCAGAGTTATCTCCTCCAAAAGTAATGTATTTCATCATTGTATAGCCAGCCAGACCCTGTAGTGAAGGTTTCATTTGCAGGGTGGAAACTTAGAGATGCTTTTCAGAGGGCCTGGCATGCTGATAAGCATTCTTTTCCACTCAGTGCTTTAAGTATCTGTTTAACAAAATTAGTTTCTGTAAAACCTTTACTCTAAGAAATTGTTTTGTATAATTTAATAGTTGGCTAAGGTATCTTATTGTTAATCATTTAAAATGGAGAAAATAAGTTATGCGATTTAAATCTAATCACGCAGACTAATGGAATTAATTTTTAAAAAACTTGGTCTTTTTCATTAATAACAATAACATTATGAAATGGTAATGAGTGCCAATGATCTTAAAGGACATTCCTCTTTGTTTTTAATACATCAATTTAATCCATGACCAAGACTTAACATTTGCATTCCATAAAAATTTTCATGATTTTTCTATATTATCTTCACATCCTTAAAAAATGCTTGTACTATTCATTTTATTGTTTTTTCCACAATTCTCTCCTTCATTTCAACTTTTAAGTACATTCATGTTAATTCCGTGATATTTAAAGTGTGCTTCAAGTTTATCTGTTTAACATAATTATTTTCTGTAAATCCTTTACTCTGTTTGTTTAAGAAATTGTTTTGTATTATTTAATAGTTGGCTAAGGTATTATTGTTAATCATTTTAAATGGAAAAAATAAGTTATGCGATTTAAATCTAATCACGCAGACGTATGGAATTAATTTTTAAAAAAACTTGGTCTTTTTTATAAATAACGATAACATTATGAAATGATAATGAGTGCCAATGATCTTGTAGGACATTCCTCATTTTTTTTTTAATACGTCAATTAATCTATGACCAAGATTTAACATTGCATTCCGTAAAAATTTTAATGATTTTTCTAAACAGTTTTTGTGATTAATCTATAAAAATATTTGTTAATTTATATTAATTTAAATGGAATACCGTAATGTGTTTAATATATTAATCCTTTCATTAAAATTTTAAAATTTATAAATTTTTATTTATTTATTTTATATAATAGAAATTCAGTTTTTCTATTTCTATTGTGATAATAGATATCAAAACTTTACAGTTATAATATAACTCATCTTAATTAAGCTATGTGTGCCTAACAATACTTGTATATTTTGGCCTCCTTTGTAGTGCCATAAATATGTATCTTTATTTATTATAATATTATTAAAAATGTATTTATAATTACATTATTTATTCATAATATGAATATGTATTATTAACATAACAGCATAACATAATATTTTTAGTGGTTGTCATGGTGGCTCAGTCAGCCATGTGATTGACTGGTAAACTAAAAGTTCTGGGTTTGATTCCCAGTGAGGAAATCTTTTCATACTTCAATAGATTTTTTTATAGTTTGTTCCTTAACCATCATTATTGTCATTATTATATAAGCAGGTGATTTTACTTAATAAAATATAAATATTTATTAATTATAAATAAATGATATAAACAATTTTAATATAGTTGAAGACAGTAAGAATATCCTATTAAAATCTAGTAAACTGGTTATGATCAACGCTGTATTGATCAGGACTAGCTGATTAGGTTTAAAAATTTATCAAAAGTATTTTCAATATTTTTTTACTTTTTCTTGCCTGTATGAATGTATAGGAAGGAAAGTATTGTTTTCATGTCGATATTTCGAAATCGAGTTTTCACCGGATCTACACGTTTTCATACCCCCGTACCCCAAAAAACATGGTTTAAGCGATTGGTCTGTGTGCGCGCGCGCGTGCATGTACAAAATATCTCAAGAACAGAACATCGTACGAACTTGAAACTTAAGTTACATACCACTACCGGACCTGACACAAATATTTTCATCAAAATCAGTCAACTGGAAGTAGTAGTTTATTCGTGTAATTTTTCACTTTTTTGCGATTTTCTCAAAAACTGGTCCTACGATTTTTTTTAAAATCACCTGGTTTACTCAATTTTTTCTTCTCTACAAGGTAGGGTAGGCGCCATGTTTGCTGAAATTCTTGGTGAGGTTGTTTTCACGTAAAAAGAGTGTTTTTTTAAGATTACGGCTTTAAGATGTATTATAGCGCAAAAATTTATATAATAAAAAATGTATAGAATTTAAAATCCTACAACTTTTATTTCAAACATTTTTTTGTATAACGCTTAGTTTAGCAGTAATTAGCGATTTTCTGTTTTTTCTCACGAAAACGTGTGAAAAATCGATTTTTTTAAGAATTCAGCATTAGTATGCATTTTACGACAAAAATGTATATAATAAAATCTATAGGAAATTAAAAGATCAAAAACTTTTGTTTGGAGCATTTTTCTCTACAGGGCCTAGTTTAGAGTGATTTTCCGTATTTTTAAGCCAAACTTAGATTGATTTTCATTTTGCGTCTTTCACTCATGATTAAAATAAGGTTATGTTTTTAGAGGTTGGTTTTTTGTTTATTACTAAAGTTAGGTTATATTGGTCATTATTTGCATTGGGAAGAGAAAGTTGTGTGAGTGTTTCACACCAGATTTTTTAATGTACAACTTGTGATATTGTTGAATGTGCTGGTGATGTAAAGTTATGAAAATACTATCTATGTTTGGTTTGGTAAGTGTTCTTACTGTTTTAAACTATATTTCCAGTATTTTTTATTTATTTATAATTAATAAATTTAAAAAAAACATTTGATATTTTCTAAAATGTAATATCAATAGTTTTACATCAAATTAGGTTAGGATAGTATTTTTATAATGAATTCATTAATTTTTTTTATCATACCATTTTTGCATTTAATTATTCAGTGGCCAAAATTTGAAATTTTAAAATCTTGTCTTTTATTGTTAAAAAATTTTAATTTTATAATTGAAACAGTGCTCCTTCTTTATATTCCGTAAATTTTGTTTTCCGGATTTAGTAGTGATATGTCTTCCTCAGCGCAACTGGTTTCTATCAATCCTAAAACCACAGTCTATTGTAAAACCAATATAATAGTCTTCCTAATTTTTTAATTGGTTTTCAATATTGTTCTACATCATTTAGTCATGAATATATTTTATGAATATTTAATTCTGTTATCTCTTTTGTCACTAATGCATTTAACCCTTACGCTACCAGATTGCCTGTACCTACTAGTCCAAAAAATGCGAAGCTAAATCCCGTTATTTTACCAGGTAATTTTGAAAAATTGTTAAACATTTTAAAATTTATATGTAACTTAAATATAACGTTAAATTATAACCAATCATATTACCACCAAAATATAACAACCATTACTGTTCCCTGTTAAAATGAAACTTAACATATCTTTAAACTTGCCTTATAAATAAGAAGCACTGTTGTTATTATTTTCAGCTTAGTAATCGTAACTGATTCATAACTGATCTGGTAATTTTTCGTATTTTCCATATATCATTTTATAATAAATGTTTTGGATCTTTATTGATGTCTTTAGAGATTGAATTCTCAGATTATTAGTACTTTAAATTCATTATAACGTTGCGTATTTAATACTTTTATTAAAATTTTCATTTCAGATATTTTTTATTCGTTATAAATGCATTCGATAATTTTTTTAAACTTTTATGGCCAGTATGGGACCACTTTAGTCAACCATAAGAAAAGGGTCCTTTAACATCATGTTTTCTCAATTTTTCTTCATCCTTTCAGATCTTGCCTGTCTTTCTCTCTCTGAAATCACCCTTCCTACTTGTCTATTTATGCTCGGTGGTAACATAGTTTGTTTCTTTTTCAATTCCTTAATTTTGTCTGTTTTTTTCTTGCAGATCTTTTATTGTTATTCCAAGTTCTTTTAAATCTTCCTTAATTTCTGTGATCCAGTTAAGGTTACTTTTACTCTCCCAGAGTTTTTTTATAATTCGTCTTTATTGTTTTGAGGTGTTCTATTTTAATGTCTTAAGAAGGAAATTTGTTTTTTCCTGATTGTGCTGGTTACCGGTTCTATCTCTTTATACTCTGTTTCATTGGAAAGAATTCGTCAGTGTCCATCTTTCTAATATTTTTTATTAACCCTTCCAGTACCAACATCCGGAAAACAGGACGTTGATATCTTTTACGTAGTTATAACATCCGGTTTACCGGACGTCTGTAAGTTATCCATAAAGTGCCAACGTCCGGATTACCGAACATTTCCAAAAAACCTTAAACAGAAATTGGAAAAATGGAATAATGTATTTTGAAACTGCCTCTGTGGCGTAGTGAATATCTTGCTAGCCTACAAAGGTTGTGAGTTTGATTCCCGACTAGGATCTGGAAATTTTAACACATTAAAACCACCATTAAAGTCCCAAAACCCACAATAGTTGCTAATGACCAAGCTGTCGATGCGACTTTAAATAAACTAAAAAAAATTATTTTAAATATTTTTAGTGTTACAATAATTTTTTTTTATGAACACAATAAAAATTAATTTTTAACAGGACATTTTATTTTTCTGTAACGTTGAAATTTTGGTCGGCAATGGCAGGCATACGCCTACAAGTTTTCGAAATAAGGGCTGGCACTTTTTGTGCACCCTTATTCAAATTAAATGGCACTTTACATCAAACTTTTGAATATTGTTTTGGCACTAAAAGGGTTAATGCAATCTAACTATCTTCTCCCGATTTTCAAGATTTTGTCTATGGCTTTGGAGTTAGTTTTAAACAGAGTTCCACTTCCATATGTTATTTCCGGTTGGATCACAGTTTTGTAACGTTTCAGTTTGGTAACTATGGAGAGACATTTCTTGTACGTGTTTTTAGTGAGTTTTTGCACCGTTGTTAATTGTGTTGCTCCATGCTGGTTTTTCATCCATCCAAGTTGTATGAGATAATTTCTCCTAAATATTTAAATTTGTTTACAATTTTTTGATTTCCTTGTCATCTATTGTGATTTTGTTTGCAAGTAGGGGGTTGGTTAACATTAATACCAGGAATATTAACACATAATAAAGGAGTTTTTTTGAGGTGAGAACCTAAATAAATTAAGATGTATATTTTGTTTCTCTTTAAACATAATAATGTTTTTTTTTTTATGTTTGCAATTAGTTTTTTTAATTTAACAAATTTATTTATTTAAGTAATGAAGGTGTTCAATATATAACAATCCATTAGAAAGTATTTTATATATTCTTATTTGTTAATTTTGCTGAAAGTTAAACGTACATCGATTATTTGTAATTAATGTGTTTATAAATATACATGCTTATGATGGACCTCAATGGTTGGAAAGATGAGATTTTGAATTTCATTTTCAAATAAATTTTGTAAGTAATTTCTTTTCTTGTAAGTATTAAGATGCATGTTTTTAATAAATAATTTTTGTTTTTCGAAGTTTACAATGATTATTTAGTACAATTTGTTTATACATTTTGATAATTTTTTGTTTAACTCTTTCCACTCATATTATTCAGAAACTGACTTTCCCACTCGGTGTTTTTTTTTACTTTTACAGCGTTATTGGACCACTTTAGTCATTTTATGGGGGAATCTTTTGATGTTGTTAGCTCTTATCCTTTTCCCAATATTTCTTCATTCAAATTAATCTTCTTTCCCTTTCCTCTTCTGAAAAAAGCCATTTTTGTACATTTTTTTTTATCCTGCCTTGTTTGGAAATTGTATTTTTGTCTGTGAGTAATTTTAATTTCCCGTTTTGTCCACGAGGTCTTCCATTATTATTCTAATTCTTCCATGTCTTCTTTTAATCTTGTTTATCCATGCCGACAAATTTTTGGTGTTGAATAATTTGTACACAATCTTCCATGTAATCCTATCTTCCAGAGCCCTCATCAGGTGTCCAATGAATAATATAATATTTTTCATTTTTTTGTTTCTTTTTTGTTATTTCGTTTAAATGTTGATAATTTTCCATCTCTGAACCCAATTCAACATAATTATAAATCTTTTTAAAGTGAGAATTAGTGGATTTAAATTAATAAATTCCATCAGCTACAATAAAACAGATACTTATTATCAGTACAGTGAGAAAAAGGATTTTCCTTTTACAGCAAGAACAAGACCTAAAATAAATGAATCCAGGAAATAAAGGCCAACTTTTAAAGGACTTATGTTTTTTGACGTTATTTAATATCTGAAAATATTGAATCGAATAACTGATCCAAAAATGAGAAAAAATTTCTTAAAAGAAAATGGAGGATGCATTATAATTATAAAGATTTATTTTTGTAAACTAGATACTAAATAATAGCGAAACCTATTGACTTTTAAAAGAAAATCTCACTCAGGCACGGCATATTTTCATATGTTACAAAAAATAATTTCATCCTCCATTGTACACTTACACCCCAATGTCGTTGCTAATGACCGTTGCAGTTGATGCGACGTTAAATAAATAAAAAAAGAAAATGAAAGTTCCTAATTTATACTATTAATAAAGCCAAAATTCAACACAATCTATATAGGGAAGTTATAGCCATTACGCAACAGTTTACTGACATCCGATTTGATCAATTTAATCGAAATCTGGCACTTTTCAGACCCTCACATCTGATTAAATCGAATCCTAGCACTCTTAACGGTTAAGACAAAAACACATTTAGACCAGATGACAAACAAAATGATATTTAAAAACTTGGCTGCTTTGATGATGTTGACCCAACCCATTTCGATACGAAGAAGAAAGAAAAATAACTAGTAGTTATGTTACCTTACTGAACACAGTCTGAAACACTTTTTTCATTTACTTAGAGCAACACAATTGAATTAATAACAGCGAATATCGAATCGTGTATGACAGACGAGTGGAAAGTGTTAATAGGACATATTTTGTGTTTGTTTTGTTAGCTAGTCAGTTTTGTGGTTTTTAATTTTTGTTTCTTTTTATTAATTTGTTAATTTATATTTTGTTATTTGTATCGTAAACGAATAGTAATATAGGTAGTCTTTTTTAACTGTAATTTTCCTGTTGAAGTAAAATCTTGTCGCTTTTTGTTGGGAATATGATGATTTTTATTTTGTTTTGAATGTACAGAGATTTATTCTTAAATGTAGGCAAAAAATTCTATACAAATTAAATATGATTGTTCATTTGTTTTAAAAATTTTAATAAAAATAAATTTATTGTTAAAAACAGGTCCTGTTTTTATTAATCTACTACTTATTTAAATTTTCACTACAAATGTTTCAAAGAAAAATATTTATGTATTTAAAAAACTCCTTTTATTTATTTAGAATTGATATAGATGATAAATTAAATAAATTTTATTTATGTTATATTAACATAATATATTAAATCTAATATTTTTGGGTAGTTATTAATTTTTGGGTTGAAAATGGAAAAGTTTATGGCATGAAATAGATTGTAGATTCATTTCATCTATTAGTTGAAGATGATCATGACTTGAAAATAATTGTCAATTTCTAAATTAGGATTCAAAAAAGGGTATATGTTCTGGTTATCTCAATGCAGTTTTGTTTTTAGATATATAAGTAGGCCTACTATTAATTTTATGTTTTTATTTATTGTGGTATGTTGTTTTGGTTTATTGTAGCGTAGAATTTTGTAGGATTTTTTTTGTTTATTTATTTGTAGATAATATTTAGTTTGTTGGTGAAAATTTGACAATATTTAACTTTAGTGCCAATTATTTTTTTATGATATTATTGTTAACATTGTTAGTTATTTTATAATTTTTATTTTTTAAGAAATATTTTGTAGATTACATAATATGTATGTTTATTAATTAAAAAGGTAATACTATTTAAAGTAGTGATTTTTTTTATGTTTTATTTTTATTATCTATGAAAAATATGTTATTGTTTATTTCATAAATAAACTCATTTGATTTGTTGTAAACAGGTCAAGTAATTAAATGTTCTGTTTTTTTGTTTTATTTTTTTACTTTAAGAATAATTACAAACAAATCTATTGATTTATTATACATAGCTCAATTATAGTACATGCGAAACATGGTGAAGCTTCCAGTGAAATGGTGGTATGTCTGAGAGGAGACCGCAATTGACTGTCAGAATGCACACACTACTACTGTTGTAAAAAATATAATTTTAACTTCCCTTCTATTAACCTTCTACTCTGCTCTTTTTTTTGAGGTGTAGAAAAATCCGTACCTACACTATCATTGGTTTTCTTTTCTTTCAAAAAAATTCTGAATGCTACTTAACCCTTCTGTTACAGGAGGCAATCTCAGTTGCCCTGGTAGTTACCAACTTTAAAAGGCCTATAGCAAACATATTTATGAAGCGATTTGTTCAATTCATGTATCAAATTACACGCTTTGAATGGCTCTATAATTTCATATAAAACACAATGCAAATGTATTGATAGCAAGGTTGAAACAATGGTTGTAAGTTGCCAAGTTACTTTTGAAGTTGTCCTATCTTACATTGTCAGATCAACAAAAGTCGAGATGAAACAATTTACCTAAAAATGTATATAATACAAGTTTTAGATGAATAAAACTATAAAAAAAAAATCACCAACACTGGCAGTAAAACCCCTCTCTTATAAACCTCTTATAATTTTTCATTAAATTTTACCACAATTGCTTGTAACATTATATCTGATAGCGGAACATCCTTTTTTGTTCTTGATGTCATCTAAATTTTTAAATTTGTTTATTTTTTAACTACTTCTAAATTGTCTTCGCTATATGTTTTGGCACAAAAATGTTAAATTTTTTCTAGTCAAAAAGTTTGTTTTCACTTTACGTCTTTTCATTTAAAATATAGTTTGTGATTCTCCTACATTATTACAAAATTAAGGTTGGACTTTTTGATCCATTGTCACAGTATCACTGAATGGTATGTATAAACAATAATACACAGCTGTAAAAGGCTCATGATTAATATGTTAGAGTATCAACTGAAGCGAAGGAAACCAAAGAAAATGAAAGAGACTTTCCAAAAACAGATATAGGGAGTGAGTCTGTTCCTGGAAAACTAAGAACTCTGCACTCACTGATTTTCTCAGTAATACCAACTGAGAAATTTGGATTCTTTCAAAGAATTATTTTCACATAGACCTCTCACTAAAATCAGTAAATATTTGTGTTGTTGTTTAGGTCATCAGCTGAAAGGCTGGTTTGAACCTGTAGAGGCTTAACTAAGTAAAACGAGGATTGAGTTCGTTTACCATTACCTTCTTCACTGAGTGAAAAAGTATGCTTATCACCATTCTGGGCCCTCTGAAAAGCATCTACTTTCCACTTTGCAAATGACACCTTCATTTCATTCACCACAGGGTCCGGGTGTGTAATTCATTACTCTCAGAGGAGATAACTTTGATTAGCGTATTTACATCTCTACTTCTTCTGTTGTTAAATGCTTCAGTGATATAATTGGCTGATCATGTGATAAGAAACAGAATTATTTTTTGTAGCCCTGGAACTGCGAGATCAAGTGCAAATAATTTAACACACTACCTGCCTGTTATGGACAAAAATCTTTTTATTTTTTATTAAATCCCAACCGGACAAGCGGTTTCCAGATTAGTCGGACTCTACTGTTCGAAAAAGAAAATGAGAAAATTATGGAATATTGGCATATTTAAATACAATCTACATCTTCTGCACTACTTTGAATTACTATTACAATTAACGAACTACTGGTTCAAAGATAAGCTACAGTAGAACTACTTCAACGATTATCACTTCTTCTTCTTCTTACTATCAAGTATTAGGCAGAAGCCTGTTCCAAACTCACAAACCATCCTGTCTACACAAACACGAGACACTCCAGCCCGTAAATCTTGACTACTGTCATCTTCTTCGAGGTCTTCCCACCTCCCTTCTTCCAACTGGAACATATTCCGTCACTTTTAAAGGTATTCTCTCCTCTGGCATCCGTTCCAAATGTTGCCTCTATTGATTCCGGTACTCCTCCACTTTTTCACTCAAGCTAAATACACCCAACTCGGATCTAATTTCCTCGTTATGTATTAGATCCAGCCTCGAGCAGCCCTTCACCCTTTTTAAAAACCTCATTTCAGCTGCTTGGATCCTACTTTCTTGGTGTTTTGTGGTAACCCATGACTCACTTCCATAAAGAAGGACTGGGGTGCCATTACCTTGTAGAACTTCACTACTGTCTCTGTTCTAGCTCTTTTACCCAGTGTCCTGTTAATGGTACCACAAATAGCTTTAAATTTATTTATTTTATTTCGACATCCAAGTCTCTATCAAAGCTCACATCGCAGCCCAGATAGTTATAGTGAGACACTTGATCTAATACTACATTGTCTAAAACAATCTTCGAACGAGAGGGATACTTCCCTCTGAATGCCATAACCTTTGATTTAGCAACCGAAACTCGTAAATTATACTTGTTACATAAATCATTTAAAACATAAACTACTCTTTGAAGCTCATCTTCACTCTTCTGTATGATCCACATGTCATCTGCAAATAGCAATGCATAGTTCTGGGGTTAGAATAAGTATTGACGATTACCTCAATGCATTGCTATTTGCGGATGACATGTGGATCATGACCGATTATTACTTGTTGTTGTTGTTTGGGTCATCAGCCTGTAGGCTGGTTTGAACCTCTAGAGGCTTTACTAAGTAAAACGAGAAGTGAGGTGGTTTACCATTGCCTTCCTCACTGAGTGGAAAAGTACGCTTATCAGCATGCCAGGCCCTCTGAAAAGCACATATTTTCCACTCTGCAAATGACACCTTCCCTTCATTCACCACAGGGTCTGGCTGTATAATGAAATTCATTACTTTCAGAGGAGATAACTATGATTAGTGTCTTTTACACCTCTACCTCTTCTGTTCTTAAGTGATTCAGTCATTTAATTGGCTGACCATATGATAACAAACAGAACTATTTATTTTAGTCCTGCAATTAACAGATTGAGTGCAAATAATTTGACACTCCACCTGTCTGTTATGGGCAGCCGGATTATCACTTATGGACTAATAATTAGTCGATAAACGTAAAATTACACAATAAGAACGAAACAATACTGAGTGAAAGAGATTAAATGTTTTTAGAAAAGTAACTAACATTACTATTTGTCGCAGCGATTTTGAGTGAGTCACTCCTACCAGCTTCATCACGTTTGACATTTGTTCTATTTATATTTTAAATAACATGAGTCCTTTTACGCCATTTGATCAAATCATTATCGCTTTTTAATTATTTTGGTTAAATAAATTTATCTCTAATGATTAGTAGGTAAATTATTTGGCGAGGGAATTTTTAATGAATCTGTATTTTTTTTAAAAATTTTTATTATTAACCGTGAAAATTTATTACATCGTAAAACAGTTGAGATTATGTTGTGCTCTGTGATAATATTATACAAATTCAGGAGTATTTAAAACGTAATTAATTTTTTGATGTATTCTAAAACTTTATTCTATTATGTGTCCGTATTTATTATTAATTCAACTCTTTAACTGTTAAAATAAATTTTTAATTTTGTAATACCCGTTAGTAGTGTTCCTTAATCCTTTTTAGTTACTTATGTTACCAAATTTTTAATGCAATTTTAGTAACTAACACTTTCCACTGAGGTTATTTTATAAGATATTCTGTCGTGAAGTGAAATATTTTTTCAATTTTAATTAAAGTGATCATAAGAGGTGTAACTAAAAAAAATTGGTGACTGGTCTAATATATCGGTATTTAACGCTTGAAACAAGGTCACTTGCATGCGTGACCTGTCCTCTGTCCAGGATTGCGCGAGGGTCCTCGTGTTGTATTGCTGCATTCATTTCAACAGCGTATTCCGAGCAGTATGCATTGAAAAACCATGGAGCAACAACAACATTAAGTTCTGCTTCAAATTGGGTAAAACGCGAACAGAAACGTTCAATGAAATGTTGGTGCAAGTTTATGGGCAGGATGCTGTGAATAGAAAATGAGTGTAAGATTGGTTTGCACACTTTCACGCTGTCGAGGAATCGAATGCATATGATATATGCATTATGAAAGAGCTTCCAACAAAGTTTAATATGATTTTCAATTAACATTTAAGTAAGAATTTTATACAGTATAGGTAAAATTTGGCTTTTAACAGTTTATGAGTTGTTATTTAGGTCATCAGCAGAAAGACTGGTTTAAACCTCTAGAGGCTTTACTAAGTAAAATGAGGAGTGAAATGGTTTCCAATATTTTCCTCACTGAGTGGATAAGTATGCTTATCAACATACCAGGTCCTCTGAAAAGCATCTAATTTCCACCATGCAAAATGGTGGAAAATTTTAGTTAAGTTTTAATTTAACTAAATTTAAATTTTAAAATTTCTGAAATTTTTAAATTTAAATTTTAGTTTAAATTTTACTAGTCAGAGTTATCTCTGTATAATGAAATTTATTACTCTCAGAGGAGATAACTCTGATTAGTGTATTTTACCTCTACCTCTTCTGTTCTTAAATGCTTCAGTCATATATGTGGCTGACCATGTGAAAAGAAATAGAACTATTTTTTGTAACCCTGGAACTAGCAAATCGAGTGCAAATAAATTATGTTATGGGCATTTTATGAGTCATATTCTTTAATATTTTAGAAACACTTTTATCTATTAGCAGATTTGGTCAAAATTGAGCTGTTGAATAAACAGCTGTTTAAATTTTGAACTGAACTGTCTGAACTTACAATTAAAAATTAAGTATTATAATTTGGCTTTGTGTAATTTTAGACTATCTATTATTCTATGAGTGAATAATAAAAACATGACTAGACTTTTAGAATTATGCACCCGTCCCGGCTTCACCCGCGTATATATTTTTTTTTAATTTAAATGCTTTTTAATTAGCATTATGAATAAATCAAAAATAATTTTTCTGATTTTGAAAAATTTAATATATAATAATAGAGACCTATAGTTTGAAATTTTTTAAATATTTAAGGGTTGAATACCCTTTTCAACCCCTTAGGGGTACAGTTGGAAATTATAAATGAATGATTTTTTAGGTGCACTATCAGTAACACCACCGACTTACAACCATTTAATTCATCTAGAAATTAGTAAATAAAATATATTGGTTAAAGGATTGAATACAGTTTTCAAATCGTTAAGGGGTAATTTGCTAGGTGTACTATAGGTAACATCTTCATAGAGTTTCAGCCATCTAGCTCGTTTTTTACTGAGTGAACTGAAAATATTGATTTAAGGGTTGAACACCCTTTTCAATCTTATACAGGTAAATTTTCAAAATTGTTTAGCTGTAATTTTTTCAGTATCAATACATACGTAACATCTGCTCACTGATTTCACCCATCTAACTCATCTTAAACTTGGTAAATAAAAAAATATTGGTTTAAGGTATGGACACCCTTTTCAACCTTTTAGGGTTATATTTTCAAAATTGTTAGGGGGTAATTTTTTTAGTTGAATTATAAATAACATCACCAAAATTCAGTCTACTTTTAAATTTCCCATCTCTTCTAACCATTCTTGCTGCCAACACTTTCGTTTTGTTCTTATTAATTTTCATGAAGTAATCCTTTCTCATGATCTCATCCATTATATTTAAGATATCCTCTAGTTCTTTGTCTTGGCTAATAGCACTATATCATCGGTGAATCTCAGCATTTTTATTGTTTCTCCTTGAATTTTTATTCTTGCATCAAATTTCTCCTTCACTTTATTTATAGCCTCTTCCATATAAAAGTTAAAAAATAGTGGTGACAGTGAACAACCTTGTCATACACCTTTTCTTACAGCAGCCTGTTTTTCGTACCCTTCAATTCTCAAAACAGCCGTTTAAGTCCAAAATAGCACTAAATTCAAATGAAAACAGCACAAAACAACAATCTCAAAACAGCATTTGATGCGACTCCAAATTCGTTTTTTTTTAAATTTGTAAACCAAAATTAAATATAATCACCTCTGTGATTCAGTTATTACCATATTGTTTTGTTAATATAAAGGGCCTCAGTTTGATATGCAGTTAAGGTCTGTATTTAACGTACTTTAAAATATTCCAAACACCTAATTAAAAGAAAATACTAAACCAAACTATCGTAAATCTTAAGTCCACCTCTGGATATTTTTGATTATTATTATCATTTTACAAGTACATTTTTATTAGCAGTTGAAGAGTTGAATTAAAATTGAATTAATTTAAAAAAAACGACAAGACTTGGGAGCTTGATATTATAAATGTTAATTATTGTGTAACCTAGTATTAAAATATCTATATAGATATACTCGTATGTGATGTTCTTTTAAAAACTTTTCAATTACTCTTCGTTTAAGAGGTATGCAATATTAAAAGAAAGTTAACAAAAGTGTTTTGGTGTTTAGGTGGAAGTTTGATAGTTGTTGATTCAAGGTCAATTAAATGTTGTTCAATATTTTTTTTCAAGCCACGAGTGAACTACAACAGCTCTTATATGCATGCGCATGTGATGTTTGTCAAGCTGATAGATTCGTACAATCTGACAACGCTGGCAAACGTTCTGATTGGTCTAAACATGCGGAACAGCAGAGGTCATCAACGGTGAAAAGTATTATACAGTACAGTTCAAACATATGAACCGATACATTTTACCTAGAAGAGTACTTGTGAATTAAGTGTAATAGCAACAGACAGGCAGATGCCTTTGCTCCCCTCTGTTTCAGTTTACCTCCTCCCATTACCAATGTTTATACATTCCATAGATCATGTGCCACATTGTATCGTATATCGATTAAGTTTGACATAGATATTCCACATCAACCATAAAATGAAAACCATGTTCATGAATGAAGTTTGGTATTTTAGGCTCTACTAAGGTAGATACTTTAGCACAGCCCAAAACACCAAACTTTATCTGCTTGGGGAAGAATAAAAATAATTGTGGACAGATTTTTGATGAAGGGGTAAGATCTTTCGGTATATTTGCTTAATACCAAACACACATGTGTTTGGTATTACACATTTTTTAACCATACTTCAGGAATGTCGAAATGATTATTTTTATTTAAAATAGAATAATTGAACATGAAAGTAAATATAAATAATCTTTTACTAAAAAATCCAACGCATTTTTCATTTAATTATTTTTTTAAAAATCACACACTTTAAAAGAAAAGTAATTGGAACGATTTAAAAAAAACAAGCTGTATACTCTGTACAATTAATGTAAATAAACTATAGTATATATTATAAAAGTAAATAATGTACTCTATTTTACATAATAAAATAAATAATTATAAATATAATATGTAAAAATCTGTAATTGTGTCATAAATGGATTTTATTTTTTATTTTTAATAATTTGTTTTCATTTTATTTTATTTTAGCATATACTGTTCATCAGGTGATGCAAAAATAAAGTATAGTATAGTCGTTGTTTGGTCATCAGCCGAAAGGTTGGTTTGAATCTCTTGAGGTTTTTACTAATTAAAACAAGGAGTGAGATGATTTACTTTGCCTTCCTTACTGAATGGAAAAGTATGCTTATCAGCATGAGTTAAGTATTCAGCTTATTTTGAATCAGGTGTTGCTGCGTTCCCGCCTTCTTGATTTGTTTTCAGTGCACGTCGTTGCCTGGCCCACCATTGTTCATTTGTTTGTCGTTATGGTAACCGGGGGTTTTTTTTGTTACCGTTGTCTTATATACCGTCGAAGGTTGAGTTTTCGTGAGTGAACAAACGTTTGTGTGATATCTAACGGGTGGTTCAAAAAGAGCGCCGGTTTTTAAACGGCTGGTAAATGTTTGTTTATCGGTTGGCAACATTGTTAGACCTCATTTCTATTTCGGAGAACATTCCGATTGACAATTCAGTTGTAGTTTCTCTTGTTCGCAGTGTAGTACTCTCGCAGTCTGTGTCTAACCATGGAGAAGTTTACTATTGCACAACGAGTGTTAATCCTCAAAACATTTTACCAGAGTGGAGAGAGTTATGCGGCTACTGTCAGGCGACTTCGCGGTACTCTAGGACGTAATGAAGCACCGAATGAATCAACAGTTCGCAGGCTCATGAAAAAGTTTTTTGAGACGGGTTCAACAGTCGACCTTAAAAGTTCTGGACGTCGTCGTTCTGGCCGAACTGAGCAGAACGTTGCGTTGGTTCGTGACAGTGTGGCTGTTAGCCCAGCAAAATCAATACGTCGCCGTTCTCAACAATTGGGTTTACGATGTTCTTCTGTACGGAGAATTCTTCGGTACGATCTCCAATATCACCCGTATAAAATTCAGTTGCTGCACGAGAAACAATGTTGTTGCTCCGTGAACGGTTCCAGGATCGCATCATTTCTCGTAATTCCGACCATCAATGGCCACCAAGGTCGTGTGACTTGACGCCTTGTGACTTTCATCTTTGGGGTCATCTGAAGTCATTGGTGTATGCCAATAAACCCCGAAACATCAATGACTTGAAGGAGGAAATTCGACGGGTTATCGGGCAAATGGAAGTCAAAACTTGTCGTGCAGTAATATCCAATTTCATAGACAGAGTTGATGCGTGCCAGCACAGTAGAGGAGGACACATGCATGACATCATTTTTCATACATGAAATCGGAAGGTAAGATGAACTTGTTGATGTATTTATTTTCAGTTTTTCAATAAAATAAATCTCTTAATTTGATATATCAAAACCGGCGCTCTTTTTGAATCACCCTATATGTTACACCAGTGTAAACTCTCCACTAGACTTACGAACTTAGTGATGGTCTAAGTGATGGCAGTATAAGTTTATTGTTTTAAGTGTACGTTTAAATCGAAAATCAATCAATTAATAGCACGCCAGGTGCTCTGAAAATCACCTTCTTTCCACCCTGCAAATGACACATTCATTTCATTCACCACAGCATCTGGTTGTATAATAAAATTCATTAATCTCAGAGGAGATAACTCCGACTAATGTATTTTACACCTCTACCTCATCTGTTCTTAAATGCTTCTATCATATAATTAATTGACTGAAAGAAACAGAACTATTTTTTGTAGCCCTGGAACGAGCAGATCAAGTACAATTAGTTTAACACTCCACCTGCCCATTATCGACAAATTTACTCAATAGTAGTTTTCTTAACATTCACTTGAATGTATTTATTTATTTTGAAATAAATATATTTCTCTTGTACCGGTATTCACAGATTCTGTAGCTCATGTGCCATATTACGTACTATATTCTGGATTACGGAACTGGAAAAGTAGGTTTTAGCTTGTTTTTAATTCCCAGATCCTGCTGGGAATCAAACTGAGGACCATCCACTTTCAAGATGGAAATATAATAAAATTATTTTACTTTTGCATCACTAGAACTGTATAACATATAATTTTGAATATAAATCTATAATTAAATGAATGATTTAATTATTAAATTATTAATCAATTTGATAAATCAATGATTTTATGTAGATATATTATTTTTGTTGCCTGTAAGAACTTAAATTTAATGATTTTGGTATTTTTGTAATAATCTATGATTTCTTTGGTATTTTAAAACTTTTTCTATAGATATCTATTTTTATTTCTTGTTATAATAAATTTTAAATCAATGACATATTTTGGTATTTTCATACAAGCTTATGATCAGTGATATATTTTGTAAAGGTTCTGAATGTAATATTTCATTATTAAGTATTGTATTTATAATTTTCTGTACAGAATATACTGGGTTTGATTCCCATTTCTTTAACTGTAATCCTCGTTTTTAATAATTACTACTGTAATTGAAGAAATAAAATTCACTCTTTCATATTCCTGAATTATAATCTTAAAATGATAATTAACAAAATGAATTTGTAAAATCTTGAAAGGAATTTTTAATAAATATAATTACAAAAAAAATTGTTAATAATTTTTTTAATATGAATTGTTAAAACTGTATATTGTAACAGACTTTTTAAAATGCATTTAACTTTGTTATTTTGAAATAGTTTCGTAAATTTTATAAGAGATGAAGTTTAGGATAGAAATAGAAAAATATGGTTGAGTAGGTCTCGTAATTCTGAAGTCTATTAATAATACAATTTATTAAGATGGGAGTCTACTTTCAAAAAAATAATTTTATTTATATGTATTTATATTTTTATAAAGAAAGTTATTGTGAACAAAATGATGTATTTTTTAGTTTATTTTAAGGACTACTGTTGTTAACGACTACTTTAAGGAATGGCACAATGGATTTCCTAAAATCATTTCTTGCTTTGGCCGGAAATCAAACCCGGGACCTTCCACTTAATAGGCTAGCGTGCTAACCACTACGCCACAGGTTTCAGACATTAATAATTTTCAGACTTTGGCCGGGGCTGGTGTCGAACCCGGGACCTTCAGGCTGGTAGGCTAGCACACTAACCACTACACCACGAAAACAGCCAGTGAAATTTTAATAGTAACATTTGTTAAATTAAAATTAAAGTAATATCGTAGCAAAATCAATAATTTATTTTATGAAATTTTCGAATATTTGAACTTCAATATTTTGTTCCAAGATTTATTTTTTAATTCTTAACAATTTTATTCTCTATGACCCCTTATATTCAAAAAATATATTTTTAAAAATTAATTACTTTGTTTTCTTGTTAATCAAAATTTTTGCTACTATCAAAATTTAATATAAAGGGAAAAAATACTACAACCATATAGTGCTTTAGAATAATATCTATCCATAATTTCACGAAATCGGTGTCAAATGACATCCAAGTTACAATTTCTGAAACTAGTGATTTCTTATCAACTACAGTTTTGATTTTAGGGGATGAGGATAAAACATTGATATAATTTTTATTTAGAATATAATAAAAATGATACCTCAATTTAATTCACACAAAAACATTTTCGCTTCTTTCCAGCACAATAAAATTTTCAAAAGTAGACTTCCCTCTTACGAATAACAAATTTTCAAAATTTATTTATTAAAAATCTGGTGTGAAACACTCACACAACTTTCTCTTGCCAATATAAATAATTAACAATAAACCTAATATTAGTAATAAAACATTAGAAATAAATCAAAAACTAACCTCAAAAAACATAACCTTATTTTAATCATGAGTGAATGATGCAAAATGAAAATCGAACTCAATTTGGCTTAAAAAAAACGGAAAATCACACTTTCACGCTAAACTAGACTCTGTAGAGAAAAAAGCTCTAAATAAAAGTTGTAGATCTCTTAATTTTTTATAAATTTTTTTATATACACTTTTGTCGTAAAATGCATACTAAGGCCGAAATGTTAAAAAAAATCGATTTTTCTCACGTTTTCGTGAGAAAAAAACAGAAAATCGCTAATTACCGCTAAACGAAGCGTTATACAAAAAAATGTTTGAAATAAAAGTTGTTTTAAATTTTAAAAAATTTAAAATTAAAAAAAAAATTTTAATTTTTGCTCTAAATTGCATATTAAAGCCGTAATCTTAAAAAAACTATGTTTTTACGTAAAAACAGCCTCACCCAGTGTTTAGGCCCGATAATTAAATTATTTTTGTTATCGCCGCTATCGGTAGTAATATAGGTAGCAGATAACTCGACACAGTCGATGAGTGAACATCGTACAGTGCGCGTCGCCGTTTTCTTACCGCTGTCTCGTCAACCGCATATGACCGCTGTTTTTATAACACGGGAGTTCGGAACACCGCAATTTGGAAACCTTGTACCTTATCCCTGCGCAGGTGGTATTCCTTTTACTTTATGTTTCCTTGTCTTGGAAAAAGGGGTAAGTCAAGATTTCATTAAATTTTACTTCGCATATATTATAATTAATTTATGTTACCGCACTACAGTCCACTGTCGCTCTATCAAATAAAATACAACCGCATTCATTGGTAACCTCCGGACCTGATATCTTCCAGAAGCACATTATTAACTTTCGGGCGGATAGCTTCGAAAAGACCATTGGTTTTCCTTCGCGAGGATATACCTTTACATTGTGTTTTATTTGATGTCAACTGAATTCACGTTAAATCGCTATGTTAATGTAAATGTAAATAACATTAATTTGTTTAAAATACGCTATTCGCTATTGCACGCTATACGCATATTTGTTAAATTTGCGCTTTGCATAAAATTCATAACTGTTCATTTTTTTAAGAAGTCGGAAAACTTTAATTACGTTTTCAATTATATATATTGTTAGCATAATACGCATTACTATTCTTGTATGCTGTGTCGAGTTTTAACCTGCATAAAACTTGTTATTCGCTTTAGGTTATCTGCTACCTATTCCTACAAATTTTGTCATTTCGCTATCGGCTTATCTACAAACTTCACATTTAAATTTAAATTTCGATAAACACAATAATTATAATTTTATTATTTCAATTTGATTCTTCATGAATAAATTCTTTAATCCTTAAATTATTTTTAATTATTATAACTTAATTTAAAGAAATTATTCTTTAATTAAGTTACGCGATTTCCGTGCTACTTGTTTGCATTTATAACCCTGTTATTTGGTTCATTTCTTATATTTAAAAAAAAAAAAATAAATAAATAAAAAATATGGCAACCGATCAAAAAAGGTTAAGGGTATTAGAAGCTAAGAAAAACCATCTCTACCAAAGAGTTCAGCAAACGTATGATGCCAGCCTAAAGCTGGATATACCCGCTTGTAAAGATTTATTCATAAAAAAATGTTTAACTATTAAAGAAACCCGAAATGAATTTCGTTTAATTATGGATGAAATAAATGAATTGTCATTAAAAATAGATGATAACACTGAACCTAGTTTTCAAGCAGTTGATGCTTTAGAAGATTTATATTGTGCTATTATAACCGCAGAAAATTCGCTTAAATTAGAAATTAACAACAGTGAACAAAAAAGTAAACAAGTTACTGAAATTAAGCCTAAAATTAAGTTGCCTATTTTAGAACTACCCGGATTTTCGGGCGAACTTTCGGAATGGCCTATATTTTTTGAAAGTTTTAAAAGTAATATTCACGAAAATATTAACTTATCCGATTCCGATAAAGTTAGATACATTGTAGGTAAACTAAGTAAAAAAGCATTAGCAGTAACTTCCGGAATTCCGCCTACCGCTGAAAATTATGCTATTTTATGGAAAAATCTTGTAGATAAATATCAAGATAAAAGAAATTTAGCGTCTTTTTATTTAAATAAAATTTTAGAGTTTAAACCTCTTACTTGTCAATCTGCTCAAGGATTAGAAAACTTTTTGCATTCTTTTGTAGCATCCGTTGATGCTCTTAAGGCTATTAATGTCGGTAACTTAGCCGATTTTATTATTTTGCAAATAGCCCTCTCAAAGTTAGATCCAGAAACTGTGCGCTATTTTGAAATGCATTGTAGGAAGGATGATATCCCTACGTTCGATCAACTTTTAACTTTTACAAAAGAAAACGCAAAAATTCTTTTTCGCAATTCAAAATTTAATAAACTCGAGAATTCTCAAATTAAAGATAAAATTAACAAAAGTAAACCTACTCATACTTTTTTGACGAGTAAGAATAATAATTATCAACCCCCAAAATGTGCAATTTGCAATGAATTGCATCAAGTTTTTAAATGTCCTGAATTTAAACGGTTATCATCCGCTGACCGATTTTCGGCTGTAAAAACAAAACATTTGTGCGTGAATTGTTTGTCATCTCAGCATACTACTAAGAACTGTAAGAGTTTTAAGACCTGCATTTTCTGCAACAAACGACACCACTCTACCTTGCATCGTGACAGTCAACCTTCTGTGACGAAAACTGAGGAACTGAACGCAAGTAAATCGGATACTCAGACTCCTTCTGTTGACACTTCGAAACAAGTTACCTCATTTGATTCTTCGCTCGCGCACTGCTCAACATCGTCAGTTAGCATGACTTCTCAAAATACTCCGCCAGAATCGATAGTTCTATTATCAACTGCAAAAATTCTCATTTTTGATACGATGAACCGCGCTCATGAAGCTCGTGTGCTTCTTGACAACGCCAGCCAATCAAATTTTATTACTGCCGAATTTCAACGCAAGCTGGGGTTAAAGGTATCACGAGTAAATTCAGCGGTTCAAGGAATTGGACTTAGCACTCGTCCTCTTAAATTTAACGCATCACTTTCTATCGCCTCCCGCTTTGATACGCAAAGGGTACTTAAATTAGACGCTTTTGTTATAGATAAAATAACTGATAGTTTACCCAGCCGATGTTTTTCATTGGAGTCATTATCGCACTTAAAAAATATTCAGCTCGCTGATGATACGTGTAATATTCCCAGTCAGATAGACATTCTGTTGGGATCGGAAATATTTTCGCGTATAATAAAATCACATAAAATAACAGGACCTCCCGGGACTCCAGTCGCTTTAGATACGCTTTTCGGTTACATTCTTATGGGAAGAACTGTATCGGATCATTCGCACAGTAATCGTTCTGAAAATCAAGTCTACATGTCTACTACTGAGACTTCACTGGATGATTTAATGAAGAAATTTTGGAGTCTAGAAGAAATCCCGCAACCCACTTTTTTGGACAAAGGAGACGAGATATGTGAAAAATATTTCATCGACACCCACCAGAGACTACCGACTGGTCGCTATTCTGTTTCGCTGCCGTTTAAAGAAGATCCTTCCACTCTCGGAGATTCACTACCTGTCTGCGAAAAACGCTTCTCATCTTTAGAAAGACGACTTAAAGCCAATCAAGACATGAAGATAGAATATCATGCCTTCATGAAAGACTACATCGAACAAGGTCACATGTCTCTGTCAACTTTTACTAACGACAGTTATTATCTGCCACATCATTGCGTAATAAAACCGGACAGTGCAACCACACGTCTTCGAGTAGTTTTCGATGCAAGCGCTAAGGCTTCAAATAATCGTTCGCTTAATGATCTTCTTTATACAGGACCTAAATTACATTGTGACTTAATAGAAATTCTTGTTAGATTCCGCTTATATCCGATTGCAGTTACTGCAGACGTGAAACAGATGTATCGGCAGATTGAAGTCAATTCCGAACATTTAAAATTTCAGAAGATTTTATGGAGATTTTCCCCAGATGAAGAAGTGCGCGCGTGGACACTAAATACTGTGACTTTTGGTGTCAAGCCAGCTCCATTTCTCGCGATTCGAGTCACTCGGCAATTAGGCGTAGATGAAGCAACCAAATATCCTGAAGCTGTTGCCGCAATAAATAATTCCATCTATATGGATGATCTGGTCACCAGTATAAAGAACCTCCAAGAGGCTCAGACGCTATACCATCACTTACGAAAATTGTTTAAGGCTGGTGGGTTCGAAATGGTCAAATGGTCAAGCAATTCCTCTGATTCAGTTTCTGTAATTCCAATTGAAGATCAACTTCTGAATTCTAAAAATTTCCAAAATGATGACACAAGAAAAATTTTGGGTTTGCAGTGGATCGCATCATCGGATTGTTTTAGTTTCAAGATATGCTCTGAGAATAAAATTTGTACAAAACGCAACATTTTGTCGTCAATAGCTAGGATATTTGATCCTTTGGGATTTCTAGCTCCCGCAACGCTGCTAGCAAAATGTTTAATAAAAACATTATGTTCATTAAAAATAGACTGGGATGAAAGCCCTCCAAAACAAATCGTGGAGACTTGGACTAACTTTCAATCGCAACTGCCAGTACTATTAAAATTAAAAATTTCTCGCCATGTCGCTATTTCTGAAGGACACACAGCAGATCTTATCGGTTTCTGCGACGCGTCTGAAAAGGGCTATGGTGCTGTAGTTTACATCAGAGCTCAGCAACCAGATAATACATTCAAAATTAATCTCTTATGTGCAAAATCTCGTGTTGCACCTATGAAAATAAATACAATTCCGCGGCTAGAGCTATGCTCAGCAGTTATGCTTGCTCGATTGATTTCATTTGTGTCCAAAGCATGTGAAATTCAATTTAAGTTCAAGAATATATTCGCATTCTCGGATTCAATGATAGTGCTTCAATGGATCAATAGCCCTGCATCGAGGTGGAAAACCTTTGTCGCTAACCGCGTATCATATATACAAGAAAATCTACAATCTTCAGCTTGGTTTCACATAAATGGAGAGCAAAATCCGGCCGATTGTCTCTCTCGCGGCCTACTGCCAAATAATTTGGTTGACCATCAGCTATGGTTTCGAGGCCCAAGCTGGCTAGAAGAAGATTATTCTCTCTGGCCTAAGTATCCGATCAGTTCGTCAAAAGAATTCGTCGATGAACAACGTGTTTTGATTGCTACGGAGTCAGCAGATTACCCGCTTCGAGACTTAATAGACAAATGCTCGTCCTACAATAAATTGCTCAGAGCCACTGTTTACGTTTTACGGTTCTTAAAACGACTTCCTTGCGTTGATGGTCTCATATCCGCATCTGATTTAGCCGCCGCCGAATTACTTATAGTCAGAGAAGTACAAAAGGAACATTTTGCCTCGGAAATACAATCGCTTATTGAAGGAAAGGGCTGCTCTTCGGAAATTAGGAAGCTCAATCCGTTCTTGTCAGAAGGTGTTCTACGTGTTGGTGGACGGTTAATTAACTCGGAAATAAGCTACGAGCAAAAACATCCTATACTTCTTCCAAAACGAGATAACTTCACGAATCTCATCATAAATCATTGTCATCAAAGGCATTTCCATACAGGGCCGACGCTCGTGTTATCGCTACTACGCCAGAAATATTGGATCTTAGGTGGAAGAAGCATGATTCGAAACTTGATCCGTTCTTGCAATATTTGCTTTAAACTTCGACCAAAACCCGTATTTCCTCTTATGGGAAGCCTACCCTCTGCAAGAGTGAAGCCAAGTAAGGCATTTTTGCACACCGGTGTGGACTACGCTGGACCATTCTGGGTGTCCTGGACAAGACGCAGGGGCGCTCGCCCTCAAAAGGCTTACTTGTGCTTATTCATCTGCTTAACTGTCAAAGCAGTACATTTAGAATTAGCATCTGATTTGTCAACTCAGACGTTCCTTTCTGCCTTTAAAAGGTTTATATCTCGCCGTGGGCCATGCAAGACGCTTTATTCTGACTGTGGAACAAACTTCATTGGAGCCAGAACTCAGTTGAAAGAAGTATACGAATTAATAAAATCAGACGCTTACGTCCATGCATTGGGGTCAGAGCTAGCCGAGAACCAAATTGAATGGAAGCTTAACCCACCTTATGCTCCGCATTTTGGCGGTTTGTGGGAGTCCAATGTAAAGTCTGTGAAGAGCCATCTTTATAGAGTAATTGGTCAACAAATTTTAACGTTTGAAGAGCTTTCCACCGTTTTTTCACAAATAGAAGCTATTCTCAATTCTCGCCCGCTTTATTGCTTAAGCTCGGATCCAAGCGACCCTTCAGCTCTTACTCCAGCTCATTTTTTAGTGCAACAACCTCTACAAGGACTGCCTACTTGCAACCTACTGGATGAACCACTGAATCATCTTACTAGATATCAGTTTTTAGACCGGTTGATCCAAGAATTCTGGAAGAGATGGAACGTGGAGTATCTTCACAACCTGCAAGTAAGACAAAAATGGAACTCTCCCGCTAAACCTGTGGAGGCCGGTTTAATCGTCATCATTAAAACTGATAATTGTCCGCCTCTTCAGTGGCCACTTGGAGTAATTCAAGAAGTTATTCCTGGTCCGGACGGAATTATTCGAGTCGTGAAAGTTCGCACTCGAACAGGAGTACTTACGCGGTCGGTGACTAAAATTTGTCCGTTGCCGACCCAGTAATATTTCGATTCGCTTTTAATTATTTATTCAAGGTATCTTTTATTTTAGTTTATTCTATTCTATTTTCGCAATATGATTTCGATATCTTTTCTGTAATTTTTATTTATTTTTTATTGCGTTTGTAAATAATCTGTGTGTAGAGGTTTTTACACGGAAACTACGCCTTTAGATTTTTCTATTTTACTTTTTTCCCTATATTTTTTTTACGCTATTTTTTCTTAATTATCCTTTCTTTTTCCCTTTCTTCCGTGGGCCACCTCGCCTTCGCAAGTCTTCAGTGACAGCCCCCGCTGAAGTGAAGATGTCTCCTTTCTTTTTTCCTTATTTATTTTTTTGGGGTTCAGAAACTGTCGTTTCAGGGGCGGGGAGGATGTTTAGGCCCGATAATTAAATTATTTTTGTTATCGCCGCTATCGGTAGTAATATAGGTAGCAGATAACTCGACACAGTCGATGAGTGAACATCGTACAGTGCGCGTCGCCGTTTTCTTACCGCTGTCTCGTCAACCGCATATGACCGCTGTTTTTATAACACGGGAGTTCGGAACACCGCAATTTGGAAACCTTGTACCTTATCCCTGCGCAGGTGGTATTCCTTTTACTTTATGTTTCCTTGTCTTGGAAAAAGGGGTAAGTCAAGATTTCATTAAATTTTACTTCGCATATATTATAATTAATTTATGTTACCGCACTACAGTCCACTGTCGCTCTATCAAATAAAATACAACCGCATTCACCCAGAATTTCAGCAAACATGGCGCCTACCCTATCTTGTAGAGATTAAAAAATTGAGAAAATGAGGCGATTTTAAAAAGAATCGTAGGACCAGTTTTTGAGAAAATTGCAAAAAAGTGAAAAATTATACGAATAAACTACTACTTCCGGTTGACCGATTTTGATGAAAATGTTCGTGTCGGGTCCGGTAGTGGTATGTAACTTAAGTTTCAAGTTTCAAGTTCGTACGATGTTCCATTCTTGAGATATTCTGTTTACACACACACACACACAGACCAATCGCTAAAAACATGTTTTTTGGGTTCAGGGGGTCTGAAAACGTATAGATCCGGTGAAAACTCGATTTCGAAAAATTGACATGAAAACAATACTTTCCTTCCTATATATTCATATAGGCAAGAGAAAGTAAAAATATATAATCTCAGTACAAATATAATGCTACATTTTTATAGAGAATATAAATGAATGTATTTATTTACTTATAATAAAAAAAACTATATTCTGGAATTTCTTCCTCTTCACATTGTTTGTTGTTAAGGCATAAATGTTAAAAATTGTGAAATTATAATTTTTTAAAAGTATATTAATCTTGTATTGATTTTTTTGTCTAACTTTGTTGTTGTTGTTGTTCATGGTACTTTTGAATGAAGAAGAAAATAATGAAAGCTGCTATTTTAAATTAACTATTTTAAAATAATCTGCAGTGGTCACTGGTTATTATAATCAAGGACGATTATTATCATTTTAATATTCTTACCACTTGCATAAAATATGAAGTAAATATTATTAATGTTAGCTTTGTTGTTAGGTCATCAGCCGAAAGGCTGGTTTGAACCTCTAGAGGTTTTACTAAGTAAAACGAGGAGTGAGGTGGTTTACCATTGCCTTCCTCACTGAGTGGAAAAGTATGCTTATCAGCATGCCAGGCCCTCTGAAAAGCACATATTTTCCACTCTGCAAATGACACCTTCACTTCATTCATCACAGGGTCTGGCTTTATAATGAAATTCATTACTTTCAGAGGAGATAACTCTGATTAGTGTCTTTTACACCTCTACCTCTTCTGTTCTTAAATGATTCAGCCATTTAATTGGCTGACCATGCGATAAGAAACAGAACTATTTTTTTAGCCCTGCAACTAACAGATTTGGTGTAAATAATTTGACACTCCACCTGTCTGTTATGGGCAGATTGTTAGTTTATCAGTCTAAATTTATTTTTTTTTTTTGGGTTGTCTATTATAAAATGTTTTTTTTTTGTGCAGGCTAATTTCCAAAACTTCTCAAAAAATTTGACAGCATATTCATATTTATATTCACAGCAACATTTTATTTTTAAATTTTCAAAAATTATAACCCTAAACGTCCTAATGAAGATTTTTTGTATTCGTTTAACGTCCAACTGTTCTGCAGTTACATGCAGACGATGAAGGATGAAATGATATTTTGTAACGTATGAAAATATGCCGTGCCTGAATGGGATTCGAACCCAAGACCGCATGATGAAAGGCGAGCACGTTACCAACTACATGCTCGCCTCTCATTATGCGGTCTTGGGGTCGAATCCCATGATTTGTCATATTCATGAAGATTTTCATGAATATGTATATGTGTACATGTGAGTACGGATTGCTGTTGAAGTAGATGTAGGAGATTTTGATTATGTTGAGAGACGTACGCAGGGGAAATTATGAAAACATTGAGTGTGTACGTAGATACAGTTAATCTAGCAGCTACATATTTTGCGTACAAAGCCACATGGGGCATGGAGTAAAGTAGTATTTTTAAAGTACATACAAGGTGTGATCAGAAAATGTAATGAATAATTTTATTACGTACAGAATAATAAGTTTACATCAAATTTGAGTTAACCTTCTTTAAAGTACTCTCCTTGGCTTTCGACGCACTTATTCAAAAGTTCATTCCAAGATTGGAAGATCACAATTTTATAAAAAAAATGAGATAGCCACTATTTTTAATTATAGTAATGTTATGTGATTTTATATTTTTGAGTGTCATAGTAAAATTATAATAACCAGTAATCATTGGTTATGATATATATTATAATAATAAAAACTAATAAAGATTGAACAGTTGTACTATAATAAAATAATTAATTTTATGTTAGTTTCTCCTCATGTTTCCCAATTAATTTTTAAATATTTTATGATATTTAACATGTAATATTTACAGTCCAGATTTATACTTTATATAATTTTTCAATATTTATTTTACGATGAAAACTTTAAGATAGACGACTACTTGTTAAAACAAGATAGATTATCCTTGTTACTTAACCTAACCTAACATGTAAGACTATTAATAAATATGATACTTTGAATTAACTGATGTAAAACAGATGTTTTACTAATATTGACTGAATTTATAATTGTTAATTCATATTACAAAATATTTTTTGATGGTTTGTATTCAAAATCTTATTAAACCTCTGTTTTATTTAAATCAGTCATTTCAGAAATCCCGTAAGTGAAAAAAAAAACTAACTTCTGGGACAATTAAAAAACAGTGTAAAAAATATAATTAGTTCAGAGGGCTGTCTCCTTTAATAAAAAATGGATAATTTTGTCTTTTTAAAGATAAGCCACTTGTTAAAAAAAAAATTGAAAATTTTGACTTTGTGTTTCTGAAATAAATTGAAGTAAAAAGCTATTGCGTTGTTTTCTGTAAAATATGTTACTATACCAGAAGAAAGTGTGTTGTTACATTAGTATTAATTTATTTATTTCACTAGTTTACATTAGGGACATAAAATAGCTTTTTACGATAATAAAAATTGAAATTCTTAACTTTAAGAAATGAAAATGTTGGTTTTCAGGGCTATTCACGTTCATCATCTTTGCCATTAAAATTTCCCTTAAAAAGATTTGTGCGTAGAAACTTTGTATAGCCACTTCCACTAAAAGTAGAGCTTAAGCTTCAAAAGATCATCCTTTTGTAATTAGAAGGTTAAGCACTTGATATCCTTAAGGATATGTCTTTTCTTAGTGTTATATTTCGGATAGCCATACTTAAGTGATTTTTGTAGGGATTTACATTCAGTTATTCCTAAAATGGCCTAAAGTAAAACATGTAAATTTTAACTTACGGGCTTTCTGAAATGACTGATTCATTTGTCAAATTGATTAGAAAAAGTAACTAATTATGATAAAAAAGAAAAGCCATGTGGTTTCTTGAACTAGATATAATTTTCCATTTAATTAACTTTTTTATTTCAAAATGTATAAATTTATAAAGTTTAACATAAATATTTTTTTCTAAATTAGGCCTATGTCTGATTGTTTTGCACACTATTGCAGTTGATGAAGGGTGATAAATGAAAATAAGTGATATTAAATACCATACCTGGCTGCCTCCATAGCTTAGCACTGGTCTATCACCCAGAGGTCCTGGGTTCAATTCCTGGCTAGGGTTGGAAATTATAACAAGTCACAACCCAACGTTCCATAACCCATTGTAGTCGCTAATGACCAAGCTGTTGATGTGACTATAAACTAAGAAAAAAAGCCAGACCTGACTGGGATTCAAACCCAGGGTCCCCTGGGATAGAAGCCTAACCACTATACCCACAAGCTGGCCATATAATTTCTGGTAAATATATTTCTCTGTTTGACTTTATTTAGATTCATGAATTCATTATTGTTTGAATTATTCTTCTAATAAAATTTATTTATTTATTAAATTCAGAAAAATTTATTTATTTTCTATTGATTTATTTTTTTATTAATCTAAATATATATTATTCTAATAAAATTTACTGAAAAATACAAGCGACAAGTGAAATTAGGAGCGGCTCTTTTTGGATTTTTCATTTTTTTCAGTGGCCTTTTTTATTTTAATGTGGGATTTCTGTTGACATGGGGTGGGAGGGGGCACCTTGCTTACTTACTTGGAGAAATTTTGTAACATCACTAAATTGCACAAGGGTTTTCGTGCAGTAGGCTATTCCTAATACTTGCCGTTCAAAAACAAATATAACATTTAAGAAAGTAGAGAAGTGGATGTATTTATTCATAATAATAGTTTAGAGCATGTAGAAACAGTAAAGTTCCTGGGAGTATCTCTTGATAGATTTTTGTCTTGGGACTTCTATACCAATCAAGTTTGTAGTAAAATATCATCTGGGGTATTCGCACTAAAACAAATTGCCAGATTAAATGATAAAATTACTAATGGCAGCGTATCATGGTCTCATTCTGTCTCATATCCGTTATGGTATCTTGGTACGGGGTAATTCTAGCATGGGTAATATGAATAGGGTTTTTAAAATTCAAAAGAAAGCTATTAGGTGTATGGTGGTAGCTATCCAGCTAATCTCATGCAGGCCACTATTTAAGGAGCTTAAATTGCTTACAGTTTCCTCTCTCTACATTTTTCAGGTGATTATGTATGTTAGGCAAAATAATTTTATGCAGAATTTCAAAGTTCACATTCATAACACGAGAAACAGAAATGATTATTATGTGGCTAAATTTGCATTCCTTTAAAAAAAATCTGAAGAATTACTTGACCTGTGAAACGTTTTATAGCGTTCAAGAATTTCTTTCTTGATAATAGCGACTATTAGTTGTAAATTTTACTTACAAAAGCCAATTTATTGTAACGATGCTCTTTGTTGGACAAAGCCAATAATGTACCGTTGGCCTGTTACAGTTTAAATTTACTAAAGTATTAAAGATGGGCTAGCTAATTTATTTAGATTAGACCTAAGTAAGCCTATTAATATTTAAAAAAGAATTTATTGAATTTACTGTTAATGAATTTTAATACTAAATGGTCCGAAAAAATTAAACAATAAAATACGTTACACTATTTTTAGTGAACAAAAATGAAATAAAAGTTATTACAATTTTAACAATTTTGTATTTATCTAAGGATTTTACAATTTATATATTTTGTTTGTTATCTATAAATACACACAAATACGGAAAATAAATTTAAACTAGCGAAAATCAAATTAGACAAATGATAATCGGTAGTATTTTAGAACTGACAAAAAAAATTTAAATTTTGAAAGTAAATTTTATATATTTGATAAATAAAATGTTAATCTCAGCTGTAAAAATATGTTTGATTTATTAAGCTTTACCTGTATTTTTGTTTATCCAATCTCTGTAGTCTGTCCGTTGATAACCCGGTAACACATTATTCACTTTCCCTGTACAGGTTATTTACTTTAATTTCAATATTGTTATTTAATAAGATGTCAAATCGATTTAATAATTATTTATATATAAAGATTACGTTTTGATTTTCTACTATATATCATTTACTTCACTTGTGAATAGATTTACTGATTAATATTTAAAATTTTACGGAGCGACAATCGACACGATCCTCCTTATAACCGTTTCAGGCGCAATATATCCAGTTTCATTTGATTTTACAAACTTTAATTTTCCATAATCGAAATAGTATGTAAAAAAAATATTCGGACTTTTAAATATGCTTGAAAACTAGTTTATTATGTGATTTGTTGTTTAAAACTGTTCTTGAATTAATTAGTGAATTGTTTTCATTTGTTTATTAATTTTTAAACCAACGCGGCGCGGCGTAAGTCACTTCTTTGACTATTTTGTAGATAGTCATTTGACTAGCATTTTGTAATAGTACGTATTATTAGCTGAGTATTTATAATGAAGTTTTTAAATATTATAATATTATTTATTAAACGAAAATGGCCAGTAATTACAACTTTAAAAGAACAAAATTTTGAATTTTATTTAATGTAAAAACAATGATGGTTGTCCGGTTCAGTTCACACATAACCTATAATGGGTGTGCATTCAAACATTAACATGGTTCACAATTAGAAAAAGTGTAAAAAGTAATTAGTGACTATTGAAAACAAAATTTTGTAAATTTTGGACACTGTGTCCAATACTTTCAGTCCACAGTTGTGCATATAACAGTCTACCATATAAATAACGAGCAGTTTTTTTTTTCTTCTTTAGGTGCCATCTCCGCTTCGAAGGTTGGCAATCATCAGAGCGATTCCTATCTTTGATGTCACAGCCCTAAACAATTCGTTGTTGCTGCAACCATACTAATCTCTTAGGTTTTTCAGCCAGGATTTTCGTCTTCTTCCCAAGGATCTCTTTCCTTGGATTTTCCCCTGGACAATCACTTGTAATATTTTATATTTTTCTCCCCTCATGACATGTCCCATATACAATAATTTTCTTTTCTTCACTGTTAATAGTACTTCTCTTTCTTTATGCATACGTCTCAACACCTCCACATTCGTCATCTTTCTATTTCCTCGGATGTCATGTCTTCTATCCGTACTGCCGCTTTTTGGCCATAGTATAGGTTCGATATTATTCTTACGTCTCTAAGATTATTCTTCTCTTTATTAATGTTTCAATGAGTTGATAATGCCTAACTTTATCAAAGGCTTTGTTATAGTCTATGAAGCACACATGTAGTTCTTGGTTCATGTCCAGACACCGTTGAGATAGTACATTGAGAGCAAACAGTGCCTCTCTTGTTCCTAGGCCATTACGAAACCCAAATTGTGTGTCACTGATATCTACGTCTAACTTTCTGAATGTTCTATTATGGATTACCTTCAACAGGCTTTTCAATGCATGTCCCATCAAGCTTATTGTACGGTAGTCAGAACAGTACTTTGCATTTTTCTTTTTAGGGAGGGTTATAAACGTTGATAGCAACCACTCATTTGGTATTGTTCCTGTTGTATATATTGTGTTAATTAACTCAACCAGAACATGTATTTGATCTTCCTCAATCAATTTGAGAATTTTTGCAGGCAGTTGATCTGGACCTGTAGCTTTATTGTTCTTTAGAGTGTTTAATGCATACATCACTTCATCTTTAATTATGTCTGGACCTAACTCACCTTCCATATTTTCAAAATTAGCCTGCTGCCTCGTGTCCTTAAAGAGTTGAGTAATGTAACTCTTCCATAACTCCATTTTGTGTTCCATATCTGTCACTATTTTTCCATTGTTATCATACAATATATTGAACTGCTTTTGTCTATTTGTACCAACGAGTTCTTTGACTTTTTTGTGTACATTGAAATTGTCATGCTTTACTTGCAATTCTTCAATCTCTTCACATTTTTGTTTGTAGTATTCTTCCTTTGCTTTCCTGATTTTTGAGCGGAGTATTTTATGTATTTCTTTATATTGTTGCTCATTTTTCCCCTTACATTCTCTTCTTTTATCCATTAGATGAAGGATTTCATTATTCATCCATTCTTTCTTTCCTTTGGGCTTTTCTTTTTTCAGAGTGCTTATGGATGGTTCCAATAAAGCTGATTTAATCCTATGCCATCCTTCATCAATGCTTCTACAGTTTTGATAATCCTCCTCGCTTTCTAGGGTTTTCAGGTTTTCATTTATTTTTATTTGTAGCTCATTCTTTATGCTATGGTTTTTCAGTAGTTCTATATTTATTCCAGCTTCTTTTTTCTTTGGAATTCTTTTGAGTTTGATATGCATCTGAGCTACCAATGGGTTATGGTCTGAGGAGACGTCAGCGCCTGGGTATGTATTAACTGATGTGATATTGTTTCTGTATCTTGCACTTATTAAGATGAAGTCTATCTGATTTCTTATTGGGTTCTGATCATTGTCCCGTGGTGATCTCCATGTATATAGACGTCGCTTTGGGAGCTTATAGAAAGTATTTGTTATTACCATATCTTCCTCTATGCAAAATTGTACAAGCCTATCACCTCTTTCATTTCTTGTCCCCAATCCATTTTGTCCTACGTATTTATCACAACTCTCACTGCCGACCTTTGCATTGAAGTCTCCAAGAATTAAATTGATATCCCTTCGATTTAGTGACTCCAGTGTCCTTCTGATTAGGTCATAAAATTGTTCAATTTCTTCTTCCGACTTGTCTGCAGTAGGAGCGTAAACCTGTATTATGTTTAGTTTCCTTGAGTTGGACTGTAGTTGTAAAATCATGACACGGTCTGAGATAGGCACAAAGCTGATAACAGATGCCACAGTGTCTCTTGAGACTGCAATTGCCACGCCATGTCTGTGATGATTATCGTCATTTCCAGAGAAGTACAACATGCCTCCAGCTGTTGGTATCTGACCATGTCCAGGCCACCTTGTTTCACTGATTCCTAAGATATTGATTTTCAGTCTTTGCATTTCATGTATAACATTATGCATCTTTCCCGATTCATACATGGATTTTACATTCCATGTGCCAATTTTTAATTTATCTACTCTCACAGTCTTGTTCATTACTGTTCCCCCCGGAGATCCGATTGGGGAACTTATTCCTCCGGATAATTTAGTTCTGAACTTCGCCATGATGATTTATACTAAGGATATCCATAGATCTTTAATGCAGTAGTTTCCTGTTGCTTTCTGCATCCTTATGCCGTTGACCATTTGGTTCATCCGCCTTTGAGACCAGTTTCCCAATCTCAGGACAAAAGAGTGCCCTTACACTTATAAGCTCATCCGCCCGAAGCCGTTGGCCAATAAGTGGGGGATTGCTTATACCGGCAATCACTCGGTCGTGCTGATGTTCAGTTCACTGCAATTGCAGCTATCCAGGGGCAGGACTCAAATTATGAAGAAAAAAGTACTTGTAATAAAAATCTTGATTTTCACATGTTTAATTTACTATCTTAGGATCTGGTATTTTTAAAAAATCCTAAATTTTTGTTTTGTTAAGTCCCCTCCTCTAGTTTCACAGCTGGGCTCCAAAAAAAAACTAACCAATCCAAATTTTCTGTCATCAACCCCTTGTTGAACATAATAAACTTTTTTACCATGAAAATTCATGAGTTCTGTCACTACAAAACTAATGACTGGACACAAAGGGTACTTACAGACGGTGAAGGTTGAAATGAATTTTTTGTAACGTATGAAGATATTATGTCGTGCCTGAATGGGATTCGAACCTAAGACCGCATGATGAGAGACGAGCCAATTACCAACTACGCCAATGCGGCCGGCAAAAAGGGTACTTAGGTACTGTAAGTTGGCCCAGAGCAGCTCGGATAATTTGGAGTTTAAACTCACCCTGGTGGAGCATCATAATTTTTATTGATGCAAAATTAGAGTTCTAACTCCATTACTGTGAGATGGATTTTAAATTCCAGCAGAGCATAAGTCACATATTTTTATTGATATGAACTTTTTTTTATTATATAAACTAAAAAATGCTGAGTATGAGTTTAAACTTAGTATTTTTATACATCTTAGTATTTTATTTCATTACATCACAAGCTTGTATATTCAAGGCGGACAAAGTATTTTTATAAAGACAAATTATAAAATTTGATGGCTGGTAATTAAATTCTATTTATTAGGAATTCTGTGTAGGTTAGGTTACTTAGAGGTCAGGCAAAAAACCTTTCATCATTTACCTTTAGGAGGAAGAATCAAACTGTAAATTTTTTCAACATTATAACAGAATTTCTTTGTAAAAAAAACAATTTTATTTTATCACAAATAGATTCTTAATCTAATTATATTTGACAAAATTGTTAACAAAAGTATTTTCAGTATTGTTGAAAATTTTATAATGAAATAATACACGTATAAGTTATTACACAGTTTTTTTATTAGAATAACACCTATTACTACTTAAACCCACTTAAATAAATACATAATGTATTAAAATTGAAATATATATTTTCTAACCACCAGAATACAGTAACATAAAACACTTACCAATGTTTATAGCGCTTTCGTGTATCTTGTACACATCTTCAGTAAATTAACTTTACCATGGTAGATAAGGAATCATGATTCCTTATCTACCATGGTAGGAGCAGGAAGTTTTAAATTTTGACTTGTAATAAATGTTAATTTACTGAAGATGTGTACAAGATACACGAAAGCGCTATAAACATTGGTAAGTGTTTTATGTTACCGTATTCTGGTGGTTAGAAAATATATATTTCAATTTTAAATAATACGGCTGTTTAAAAATCCTACATAGGATGTTTAATAAAATAATAATGTATTAAATATTTAATTTTAGAAATTATTTTATTTATTTAGACAAGATTTTTATTTACAAACAAGAAGTTTAATTAAATCGGGACCATTTTAATAGTAAACATTTTTTGTACTTTAGTTTGTACATTCAGTCACAAAATTTTAATCATGTTTTAAAATGTATTCTTAAACAATTTTTCAAATAGAATAATTTTGGAGTATGAATTAACACTTTATTTTTGTGAAATTAAGATATTTCTTTATGAACTTATAACTTTGGTTTGTATAGTTATGTAATGTAGGTAGTTATTTTGCTAAAAGATTCTATATTATTTATTTATTGATATTATTGAAGTAAAAATCCTTTTCATGAGACATGTCTCATGGCTGGTGGCAATTTTTAAAAGGGCTTACCTTTGACGTATGGCAAAAACCATTAGTGATATCTGTATCTACTCTAAGAAGAATCGAGTGATACTATTTTTTTTCCAAATTCAAACTTTGATTTCGTGACTTCCGGTTTTGGGCCACTTTTGGTCGAAACTAGAACTTAAATGCAGTCCAGGTTTACTAAATTTTTGTGTAGATTACAAATCTGAAAACCGTTGTTGCTATCTCCTGTAGTTTTTGACTTTGATTTCTTGACTATCTATTTTGGGTCACTTCCAATCAAAACTGGAACTTCAGACCTAATGATTGATTTTATATCTACCCTTTAAGAGAACTTTAATGACACTATTTTTGTTTCCAAATTCCAACTTTGATTTCTTGACTTCTGGTTTTTGGCCACTTCTGGTCGAAATGGAAAATTCAAATCCAATTCAGGCCCACTAACTTTTTCTGTAGATTACAAGACTTGAGTGCTATCAAAGCGAGAGTAGATTGCAAGCATCTGAAATGAAATTTCTTGACATACATATGGGTGTAGTACAGAAGATCGTTACAGGAATACCGAGATAAGGGAAGAACTCAACATCTTCTCTATAAATGACGAGATATCTCAGAACAGAATGCAGTGGTTAGAGCATGTAAACAAAATGAGGGAGGATAGGATACCTAAGCAGACACTGGGCTATAAGCCAGAGGGCAGGTGAGAAAGAAGACACCCGAGAAACAGATGGACAGATTTGAGAGGTTCAGAACAGGCAGAGATGTCTAATCCTTGAAAGGCAGTAGAAGAAGAAGATTACAAATCTGAAAAATGTTTGTTATCTCTTGTAGTTTCTGACATTTGGGTATGACAAGCTGACGGACAAAAAAAAATGATCGATGACAATTTTAAAAATTGCCATCAAAAAGTCTTTATTCTGACTGTATTAGAGTTTTTATAAGTTGGTGAAGTTACAGTATAAAGAAAAATTTTAAGTTTTCTACATAGTAACGTAAATAATCTGTTGTGTTAATTCATTCTCTCATTTTGGTTTCTTGTTGGTCTTTAC
Source organism: Catonia carolina (assembly GCA_035578175.1). Classification (NCBI taxonomy): domain Eukaryota; kingdom Metazoa; phylum Arthropoda; class Insecta; order Hemiptera; family Achilidae; genus Catonia; species Catonia carolina. Next base: position 50,848,146 of record JAQMRL010000006.1, on the reverse strand, counting down.
CACTTAGTGTTCTTTATAGATCGTCAATAAAAAATGTAGTAAATATGTAATTAAGCGACTCTTCTCTTAGTTTTTTGTATTATTCTTAACTACTGTATAATGTATAAACTTTTTGTTTCATAATTTTTATTTTTTACTAACCTTTTGGTAGCTACTTTGATTTTCTTTTTCATTCGGCATGATGAATTGACATTGACGGCTGCTGCCATCTACATGGCATAAAAAGGATAGATTTGAACAAGTAAATAGATTTATTAGTTTCAACTTTTAATACAATCTTATATACTTTGATGGTGATGGATTTACCAAAACATGTAAGTTTATTTGAATTAAATCATAAATAAATGAAAATCAAAGCAGCTACAAAATTTTAGTAAAAACATAATAATTAAATGTTTATACACTTGAATTACAAATTGCAAAACTTTTTAGCACATATTCGCAGTCATTCAGTGTTTTATTATTGACTCATACAGACAGAAATAATTCCTTTGAACACATTGATTTTAATGTTAAAATGTTCTTTAACTTTTCCATGCCTCCAAAACCTTCTTTTTTTTGTTAATTTCATAAACAAGAAATTAAGTTTCAAGAAAAGTTGCTTAATTATGTATTTATCTAAAATATTTATTGTAATAAAAAATTAAACTGAAAATTCTGTAGTTTCTCAATAATTTCATGCATATCGAGCAGCATGTTTTTGTTAAAAAACGGAAGAGAAAGTTTTATGAAGTACAGTACATATATACGAAGATTTATCAAATGAAGTGCTTAATAGTGCCATAAATTTTGTTTTGTAACTATTAAGGAAAAATCATACATACTATTTTTCGATGTAGTCTCCCTATCGTTCAATGCAAGTATTCCGAAGTGCATGGATACCACGTTTAAAGAATTCTTTTAGTCGTGACTGTAGCCATGCATACAAATCATATTTCACATCTTCCTCACATCTGAAATGCTTGCCTCTCATTGATTCTTTAAGTGGTCCGAACACATGAGTCACTAAGGACTGGTGAATAAGGTAAGGTTGGTGTAAAAGACATTCAAATTTGATATCATGAGTAGTCTGAGGTGCCAAATCGGCTGTATGTGGGTAGTGATTGTCATGCTGTAACAATATACCCGAAGTTAAAAATCCTCGTTCTTTACTCTTGATTCCAGGGCAAAGTTGATTTTTAATCAGATTTAATAAGAAACACTTGTTATTCTCGCTCCCCTTTTCATGTAACGTTCCAAAATTACTCCCTTTGCATCCCAGAATAGAATGAACATGAGTTTTCGTGTTGATAGTTGAGTGCAGAATTTTTCATTGTGCATCCATTACAGAAGTTACATGCTTTTAAATTTTTTGTACCACTCGGACACTTGCTCGAGTGACAAACACTAATTGCTATATGGCATAGTTATCCTCCACGTACGGCATTGGTATTTTTTTCTGTGGTGCTGAGTAGTAAGTGTGTTCATGAAGATTTCTCTGCATTCGTTAGATATTATTCTACAGTTCATATCACAGGTGATATAGTATTCATTATCAGTTACTGAAGTTAACATTGGCATAATTGGTAATGTGCTCGCCTCTAATCATGCAGTCTTGGGTTCAAATCCCATTTAGGCACGGCATATTTTCATAAGTTACAAAAAATCATTTCATCCTTCACCGTCTGCATTAGCAGTAATTGCAGAACAAACAGACGTTAAACCAAAAAAAGAAAAATTCTTAAGTTAACCTAAAAATCCCTGCCTGTGCAGTATGTGGTTCTACACCTTTGTAAAAGTAGACTAACTTACGCGGATGATTTAGTTGCATCAATTGAACAAGGATAAGTCCACCTATGTAGTTTTTCCACCATAATTCTGGTTGTTATTTAGGTTATCAGCCGAAAGACTGGTTTGAACCTGTAGAGGTTTTACTAAGCAAAATGAGTTAGGTGGTTTACCATTGCCTTCCTCACTGAATGGAAAAGTACGCTTATCAGCATGCTGGACCCTCTGAAAAGCACATATTTTCCACTCTGCAAATGACACCTTCACTTCATTCACCAAAGGGTCTGGCTGTATAATGAAATTCATTACTCTCAGAGGAGATTAACTCTAGTGTCTTTTACACCTCTACCTTTTCTGTTCTTAAATGATTCAGTCATTTAATTGGCTGACCATGTGATAAGAAACAGAACTATTTATTTTAGCCCTGCGCCAAACAGATTGAGTGTAAATAATTTGACACTCCACTGTCTGTTATGGGCAGAATTATAATAATTATAATAGAATTATAATATAATTCTGGTACTGTATGGAAATATGGTTTATTTTCCTTAACTATTTTCATTTCTTAATATTTTCTTTAATATAAAAAAATATTCATCAAATTTTCTTTTATTTGTTTTGACTGTTTAAAATTATTTTCATGTAATCTGTTTTTACTGCTAAAATATTGGTACCTCATTAGGTACTTTTGTTTGCTTTAAAAAATTACATGAAGAAAGTAATAGTTGTCAAAAATTGCGGAACTGTGAGAGGTGTCAGAATATTGAGAAACTTTTAAGTTGTATCAAAAATAATAATTCTAAAAGGATATAAAATGGTTTATAAATAATGTGAAAATAAAAACAGTACAGGTAAAGATAGTGTAACTTAATTAAAAGAACTGGAAATTTAAGAATTAATCATGTTATGGTCATATAGAGTGTATGAATGTACGAGGTGTGGCTGTTAAATAACAAGACTGACGTAAAAAATTTTATTTTTATTTTATACCTAATCACTTATTGTCACCTTCAATATACACTCCTTCTCTATCCCTACAACGCTCCATGCGAATTTTCCATTGTTGGAAAGAGTGCTGGAAGTCATCTTCTGTCAGCTCCTTCAGGACATGTGCCGCTTTCTCTTTTACAGCTTCCACAGACTTAAATCTTGTCCCTTTTAATGCAGATTTCACCTTAGGGAACAGGTAGAAGATAATAACATGTGATGAAATGTGGTTTTTTTCTTATGATCCGGAAACGAAGCGCCAATCCATGCACTGGAAGAGCCAAACTTCACCAAGAGCCAAAAAAACCAGTCAAAATTTAAAGCAATGATGATTGTTTTTTTTTATACACATGGGATTGTGTACCTTCACTGGGTTCCTGAAGGTCAAACAATTAATCAATATTATTACCTTGAGGTACTTTCTAAACTATGTCAAAGAGTAAGGAAAAAACGCCTCGAAATGTGGAAGGACAAATCATGGGTTCTTCACCAAGACAATGCGCCAGCTCATTCCGCGTTATCTGTCAAGAGGTTCCTAACCACGTACAGCATCTCAGTGTTAGAACATCCACCTTATTCACCAGATCTTGCACCATGTGACTTTTACCTGTTCGCGAAGGTGAAATCTGCATTAAAAGGGACAAGATTTGTGTCTGCGGAAGCTGTAACAGAGAAAGCGGCACATGTCCTGAAGGAGCTGACAGAAGATGACTTCCAGCACTGTTTCCAACAATGGAAAATTCGCACGGAGTGTTGTATGGATAGAGAAGGAGCTTATATTGAAGGTGACAATAAGTGATTATGTATAAAATAAAAATAAAATTTTTTACATCAGTCTCGTTATTTAATAGCCACACCTTGTACATAGAAAGGTGATTAAAAAGTTTTAGATTATTACCTGTCAACAAGAAGAAAAGTGAGGAAGACTAGGAAAACATAATGTAAACATTATGATCATAAGAGGGATGAAAAAGGGTAATTGAAAAGATAGAGGGCAATGAGATTTGAGATTCAGGATTAAGAGCAATTAATAGAATCCAAACTTAAATTATGTTAAAGAAATTTAGAGTTTTTATAAATTTGGTGGCTCTAGTAGATGTTAAAAGATAGCTCCAGAAGATTACTGGTTTTACTCTTAAAAGCAGTAATATAAAAGAGTTATTTTTTCAGCTTCCAATAGGCCATAAATAAAAGACAAGTGAATATGGAAAAAATGTTTTATTACTAAAAGTTAATGTATACACATGGCTACTTTTCAACATAATCACTTTGACGATTGAAGATTTTATCGTACTTGCGAACGAGCTTAATCATATAAATAAAATTAAACCATTCCAGTTCAACTTAACAGTAATTTCTCAGTCACATGCGAACTCACACCAAGACAAGACCAAATTTTGGTCATCAGTCTGGTTAAAAGATATCCCTCCATAGCCTACCAAGTACTGCCCAAAAACAATATAAACAATGTAAAAATAATAATATAAACATAAAAATGAACAATAATTCGCCTTTATAACATAAATAAATAGAAAAAAGGAAACTAATAATTAAATTCTTGTACCAAAAAATTCTTGTACTTCAAACCCTCCCTTAAGAAACCCACTAAATTTACCCAACCTAAACCCCTTTTCAGAATATTAAAAATTTCCCTTCTTTTCTATCTGTTCTTTGAAAACCATATATGTTAATATTGCTCAAAACAGAGGAATTCCCCAAAAAATGTATAACGTCTTCCTCCTCTTTTTTTGTTGCACATTGAACATATACGTCTTTTGCTCTCCCTGTTGGGTCTACAATTCAATGGCAGAACGGATGCTCTGGTCCTGAAAATGGTCCCCATAAACTCTCGAGTATATCAGTCTTTCTTATACTCATTTGCCCCTAAATCTATCGTCAAATGATTATAGACACAATAAAACTCTGACCGACCGCTTCTCTCTACCCACCTTCTAAAGTTGCCTTCCTTTATTTTTTCTAACAAATCCTACAGCTGCTCTTCCACTGTTCCCTACCCTCCTCACTCCGATGCAACCGGGTGTCAGATGAGCAGGGCTCAAACTTATAAAGTTTTAATTGATTGTCTTTCATGAATCCAAGTGTAACTTAATTAAACAGCCACAAAGAGTCACATGGCCCACTTATAAAAGTAAGTCCCTCTTAATCAATTCTAATTTGCTACATTACAACGCAGTAATCAAACCAGAAGCCACATATGCCAGTGAAACCCTTTTTAAATTGAACACTGAAAGTATTGAAAGATAGTTAGCTTTGTCGACTCCCCTTTAAGAAAACAACTCAACACTATTATAAATAGAAAATGTGTCCTACTTTGGTCATATTCTCCGGATGTCAACCAACAGACTTCTCTACAAAATAGTCAAGCACATGTTGAAATCCAAATCCCAGATCTAATATACTTGGCATAAAGAAGTACTAAAGGACATGTAAGAGCTGAAATTAACCAAACAGGACTTACTACAATACAGGTTATTACTTACTACAGGTACAATTATTGTACCTAAAAGACCGGTACGGGTTTATTCAGAGGAAGTTCGCCAAAAGCGTTCTGAATGCTTAAAGGAGTACGATCAGAATGTTATCGCAAACTAAAGCCTTCTAATCTGACAAAAGTGATCCATTGGGACAAAATAAGCAATAAAGAAAAGAGAAAATGAGGGCCACCAGATCAAAAACTATGAAACTATTGTGGGAGTGTAAGAGACAGTAGCAAGTGAACACTGTAGCTCCTTCTTCAAAGACATGAACATGGAATGACAAATGTTCCAATTGTGGCGAAAACTAAAGAAGAAGAAGAAATAAACAACTGCATTAATCAAGATCCCTTGCTGTATAAACTCCACCAGAAACACAACGAGGATCTTCGAGACAACATCAATACTCAATTAAATTCATTAGCGGCAACATTTTATGAAAAGCATATTGGAAAGCTTGTCCATCGGTATGAAAAATGCTTCAAGTTGATTATATTGAAAGAAGCCATATGTATACGTAACTTTTATTAATAAAACATTTTCTTTCACTTGTCTTTTATTTATTTTATTTTTTTATCGCCGCGTTGGCGATGTTGGTAACGTGCTCGCCTCTCATCACGCAGTCTTGGGTTCGAATCCCACTCGGGCATGGCATTTTTTCAAACATTACAAAAAATTCATTTCATCCTTCACCGTCTGCATTAGCAGCAATTTGCAAAACAGTCGGACGTTAAACAAAAAAACAAAAAAAAAATTGTCTTTTATTTATGACCTATTGGAAGTTGAAAAAATGACTCTCGTATGTACCACACTCAATCCTCAATCTAACACTAAGAGTATAACAAGAATATAGTCTGTATTAATTACTCATTAATTCGTACTGGAATTGGTACTACAAAAATAGTGATTTCGCCATAAGTAACATATTTCTGCATAACTTGACTGTACATAACATTTGTACTAACACTTTGGCTACCATAAGGAGCAGATTTGCTTCTTGGTGAGGGATGTCATATGCCGTGAGGAATTATGATAATTCCTCTGACATATTGATTTCTATGTTACTAATCACAACATTAAATTGTTTAAACAAAAACCTACTTATGCAGGTAGAAAATACATCAATAAATTACCTTAAGCTTTAAAAAGTTGTGGTAATTTAAATTGTTGTACAATAAAAAGCTAAAAAAATACTTGATTGATGAAACATTTTTAAATGTACACGAATTGCTTTCTAAATAGTTTTAGGTTGAAAAATACCCAGGTCATCGAGAAAGGTTGCATCTATTTAAAAAAAATACATTATTAAAAACACTACTGAAGATAAAATCATAATTTTTTTTTGTAAACAGAAGATACTAAAGGTTTTTACATACCTTAATAAGTTTCTATCTGAGCACCATTAGTTGCCCTGGACACATCTAAACGATAGTTCACTTCTGTCCTGGTGCACTGTGGCATATCGAGCATGACCAAAGCAATAGCAGTGGCAATTTTTTGTTGTAAATGATTCACATTTCAAATCTTCTTACTATAGACATGGTTTTTAAACCTCAGAAGAAAAAATTAAATGGGGTTAAATCTGGACTCGTCAGAGGCCAAAGCACAGGACTGGCCCTACCGATCCATTGGTCAGGGAACTTTTCATTGAGAACATGGCACAGTGGAAAACTGAAATCAGAGTCTTTGTTGCCAAATTATGTTAGTGTTTTTTCCAATTATCTGTTCAACTTGTGTTACACTCATACCAACATAAAAACTTTAATATTTTCTGTTTGCAACAAAAATAAATGTGACTATCTTCAGTAGTTTTTAAAATGGATGTTAACTTTTCTCGATTACCTGATTTATAACCTTCTTAGTAAATTCTGCGGCAAATTGTGTATTATTTGATGCAAATAGATGGATAACATGTTTATTGAAGTAAGCAAGTAAGTAGTGGTAATAATGAATTGGTAGGTGGTGAATTAGACACGGTGTTGAAATTTGTAATGATGCATCCTATGCTCCCTTTTGGAGTCTCCTGGATGTAGTTATAAAAAAATAAAATAAAAATACGATTCTAAAGAATCATGTTTAACTCATCTATGGGCTATTGACTTTAAAACAAAGTAAAAAAGCTGTTCAAGAATTAGTAATAGGCCATTCAACAAACAAGATAATGGGACAGGTGTGTAACAATCAACAAGAAAAGAAGGTGAATCACAATCTTAGCTTATGTATTACATTCAACTATTTTTTAGTACCTCTCGTATCAAAGTTTGGCTGTATTAGTCATGAATAAAAAATTTAATATTTGATTGTTTTCCTCTAAAAAACATTATTTTGAAATAAAAACTTGCGTTATTAAAAATCCCTTTCACGAGACAACAAAGTTACTACCAGCCATGAGACAACGCGTCTTATGGTTGGTGGTAACTTTTAAAAAGGTTTACCTTTGACTTTTGGCAAAAACCATTAGTGATTTCTGTATCTAATCTGTAAGAGGAATCGAATGACACCTATTTTTATTTCCAAATTCCAACTTTGATTTCTTGACTTCTGGTTTTGGACACTTCTGGTCAAAACCGAAATTTCAAACCCAATGATTTCTCTATCTACTTTTTAAGTGGAATTGAATGACTTTTTAGTTTCTGAATTCCAACTTTGATTTCCGGTTTTGGGCAACTTCTATTCAAAACCAGAACTGCAAACTCAATCCAGGCCCACTAAGTTTTTGTGTAGATTACGAACCTGAAAAAAGTTTGTTGCTATATCTTGTAGTTTCTGACATCTGGGTGTGACAGATGGTCAAAGAAAAATGATAGATGACAATTTAAAAAGTTTCCACCAATTTATATCAAAAAAAAAATTGAAACATTAGAACCTTCGATAATTTATTAACAAGTAGTTAACATTTTATGGGCACATTTTCAGACTGATGATAAAAGAATATGCAAAAAGATAGTTAACAACCTTTAAGTTAAAAAATTTTATTGGTATTTTCAAGAAACAAAAAGAGAGAAATCTCTTTATATCAGATTTTTTTTATTCCTAATTTGTGTACGTTGCAATCTGTTCAATTTAGAACAATAAGCAACCCCATGACCCAATGAGATGAGGATGTGTATGAAGTGTAAATGAGGTGTAGTCTTGTACAGACCCAGGCCGACCATTTCTGAGAGAGTATGGTTAATTAAACCCCAACTATCAAAGTATACCGGTAACCACTGTCTAGTATTCAAATCCGTATAAAAGTAACTACCTTTACTAGGATTTGAACCCGGATCCTTCGTCTCCGAAAATCAGCTGTTAAATAACTGGTTTTGGCGACGACTTTACCTCTAGACCAACCCGGTGGGTTATATCAGATTAAGGATGTAAATTGTTTTGATCAAGATGTACTTAGAATAAGAGTTCGTAATTTAGCTATTTCTCTTCGGAAAAATAATGAAAAAAAAATTAGTGTATTCTGAAGATTTGAATCAACAAAAGAACTTTATAGTTTGGAGGAAACCAGAAATAAAAAAATTCTTTATTCTGAGTCCGTGGTCTTAATTGTGTCATTTGGCAAGCATAAAAAAATAAAAGAATTTACAGACCACCTCCGTGACCCAGTGGTTAGCATGTGAAGTGGAGATGCTGGGTTCGGTTCCTTTCTTCATTATTTAACAAGTAGTCGCTAATGACAAAGATGTTGATGTGATTTAAAATAAACTAAAAAAACTTAAAAATCATCCAACTAAATGAATAAAATTAACAAATTTAAGGATCATCAACTTAGATTTACTTTCATTATTTGAGATTAGTTTTCTGTAATAAATCAACTGCATTAAAAATTATGTAGATTATTTAACTTGAACAGTTTCCTTTTACAGCCCCTGAGACCCTTTGCGAAGTACAATGTGGTAGCCAAGTTGTTAGATCATCAGGTAAATTCTTGATGCAGTCAAGTAGTAATTACTAACACTAAATAAGGTAATACTTATTGATAATAATTAGTTCAGTAAATCTAATATTTTAAACCATTAAAAAATATTTCCGCACACTTTCCTATAGTCTCCATCCAATATTTTAAATAAATATTCTATTTCATTAATAAATCAGGAGAAATTGAAACAACCTCCTGCACATATACGTGCCAATAATGAAAACTATTAAAATTACATCCTAGATTAATAAAACTACTATAAAAAATTATATTTTAGCTAATTACTGAAATACTGTTTTCAAAAATACTATTTTTCTAAAAAAAATAATAAAATAAAATAATATTGTACAAAATTTTAGTCATTTTAATTTATAATTAGTATATTAATATTTTTTACAAAATAGTTTTCGTAGAAATTGAATTAATTGTTGAATCTCTTAAAACATTATAAACTACATAATATTAACTTGAAAATTTTAATTATATAAGTATTTTTAAAACTGATAATATATTATTATTTTTCTCTAACTTGGCAATTTTACTTGGAGATGTTTTGGTGGATTAATTTTTTTTTAAATATTTTTATACTGAAACCTTGTTTATCCAAAGTTGAAAGTATAAGATACATTTTGGATAAATTAAATTTGTAGTTTTTCACTAAAATTATATTCAAAGTTTTATTATAAAATTATATTCGAAGCGCCAAGGAATTTATTGTAGTAATAAATAATTCATGAGTCAGTCCCATTTGTTATGTCATCCTTAACGTCTATTCCCATGTTACTAGTATTAGCTAGTGTACTGGAAACTAACTAGCAGCTAGGTTTAGTTAAAGCCCTAGTATTAACTAGTACACTAGTGACTTTAAACATGTTTGATTTTACTAGCGCTAGTAGCGGAGTAAAAGTTACATTATTGACTAGCGCTAATAAACTACCTTGGTGTGAACGTTTAGATATATTGCTAGTTGCTAATAAGCCGTACTTTGTACAGTAATACACAGTTCACCTCACGTGTGTCTTCAGATTACTGCCATTAATTAACTAGTATCGTGGGAAGAGGCCTTTATAGTCAGCACTAGCGTACAATCTCCGCTCATATATTTTTATCCGGAAGGATAATGCAACTTGCCGTACTACCAATGACATGGTAAACATTTTACAAGATTCTTTTAGCCATTGGTTAATATCTTAGGAGTTGTGGCCTCCAAGATCCTCAGATCTTACACCAGCAGACTTTTTCTTGTGGGTGTATTTAAAAAGTGTTCTTTTTATAACAATCCTCAATGAATTGCAGAACAGTCGGACGTTAAACAAAAAAAAAATTACTGCTCTTGTTCACTTGAAACTTATTACCTTATTTTAAAGTTTTTGTGATTATTTTACACTTGTCAAATTGAAGGTGAACATTGAACGTGAGATTTCTTACATTGATGAGGAATGATATTATGAAAAGTGACTACAAATGTTACAAAACATGTACGAACATGAATTTGGGTCACTGGGAATTTATTTATTTATTAATTTCCATTATATTATTATTATTTGTAATTTTTGTACTACATTCATGTCAACTAAAAACAAGTTGCGTCCTTTTTCAAACACTCTGTACCACACTTTTAAGTATTGTTTAAAATTGGAATTGTAAAGACCTGCTCTGATGATACAATAAAACATTTTTTTAAATAAGAAAAATTATTTTTTTTAAACATGTTTCTAATAAACTTGTAATTGAAATAAAACACAATGTTTAAGTGTATTCTGATGATGATTGATCCACCGAAACATAAAATAAATAAAATTACAATTAACAGGATAAAAGTTAGTGAAAACCAGTAATAAATTATCATCTAGATTGATTACAACCTGCAGGATGTATTTTAAAGATGATTCATGAATACATTTTGTTTTAAAATTATTTTTAAAATATACTGTATAAATAATTAATGTGTTTATATGTTAAGTTTTAAAAATTCAAAAAATTGTTATTTTTTTACAACAGTTTTATTAGTATAAAAGTTGTATCAAAATTTTTAACTTTTAGTGACCCTATTACATAACAAGAACAAATAATAAAACAATGGATTACTATAATGTACAATAGGTTAACCGTGATTATTTAGATTAATTGGAATGATTTATTTGATTTTTTAAAATTATTTTACATGAATTGTATTTTTTTAATATTAAAATTGACTTTGAATATTTAAAAATTTTAGTGTAGATTGTCTTTAATGCAGTCTGTGCAAGTGTCTGGTAAGTGATATTTGTCTCCCTTCATAAAGTGTTCAAGATAGGGCATTTTATAAAGACATGTTGTACTGTTAATTTATTTTTATTTTACTTTATTTAAAGTCGCATCAACAGCTCTGTCATTAGCGACTACGGTGGGATATGAACAATGGGTGTTTACCTTGTGAAAATTTCCAGACTCTGGCCGGGAATCGAACCCGGGACCTACACATGGTAGTAGTGCACTACCACTATGCTACGGAAGCGAAAGAAAACCTCTTTCACTGTTGGAAGCTTAGGAGCTTCCTGAGTAATATGCATTATATAACTTTTAAATTAAAAAAAAAATTGTAATTGGTAAAATCAAGTCATCTTTTATTATATTTAGTTGGTCATTTGGAAATTTAGTTAGTTTATCTATTCTGTTGTATACAATATATAAATAATGCAGTCGAGTGCCAAGTTTGGTACAGTATGACATTTAATGTGGCACTGTTGTTTAGGTCAACAGCCAAAAGGCTGGTTTGAACCTCTAGAGGTTTTACTAAGTAAAAACGAGGAGTAAGGTTGTTTAACATTGCCTTCCTCACTGAGTTGAAATAGAATGCTTATCAGCATGCCAGGCCCTCCGAAAAGCACTCACTTTCCACCCTGCAAATGACACCTTCACTTCATTCACCACAGGGTCTGGCTGCATAGTGAAATTCATTACTCTCAGAGGAGATAACTCTGACTAGTGTCTTTTACACCTCTACCTCTTCTGTTCTTAAATAGTTCAGTCATATAAGTGGCTGACTATGTGATAAGAAACCGAACTATTTTTTTTAGCCCTGGACCCAACAGATAGAGTGCAATTAAAATAACACTCCACCTGCCCGTTTTGGGCATAATGTGGCACTATCCTTTACTAAAATCATTAAAGATTAATTGCAGGACAGATATCCAAAATATAATGTCACTTTCAATTTCTACATAGAAATTTACATAAATCATTCTAAAATTAAAGAAATTGCACTATGTTTTTAAGAAATAGATTTTACCTACTTCTTTTTTATGAAACTTAGTAATTCTCAGGTTCTATTCTCCTCTATGGGTTATTTCTACTGTCAGAAAAATTTTTATTTCCAGTAATAATTGGTTTTATTTGTAGTCATGATTTTGATTTCATCGTGTATGGTTATTTGAGAATTTGAACTCTTAAGTTTAGTTCGCCGTGAATTGAATTGACCAGCGGGTTGTGTTCTAGTAAGGTAATAAATGGCTGAATAAATGGGAATACCTTACAAGAGTACAGATAGCTAGTTCTTACTACCAGTCGAAAAGAACCTCTCAAATACTGTATTATTCAATCTTGTAGTTCCAAAAGGAACTGTTTTGGGTTACATTTAATTTATTTATTAATTTTTTCAAAAACTAATGAATTTTTTTTTTTTTAATTTATTTCTTTAACGTCGCATCAACTACAACGGTCATTAGCGATGACGTTGGGGTGTAACTATTGTGCAATGGAGGATGAAATGATTTTTGTAATGTATGAAAATATGTTGTGATTAAGTGGGATTTGAACCCAGAACCGCATGATGAGAGGTGAGCACGTTACCAACTGCGCCAATGTGGCCGGCCAATGAATATTATAGATTAACAAATGACCAAATGACAAATTAATAATAAAATGGTTTGAAACATATTTTTTATTTATTCATAGTCAGCCATTATTTTATGTAATTTTATATCTTTATGTAATTGAACTCAAAATTTTATTTGTGTGTATGATTATGTAATATAAATAGTATATAATAAATTTATTGTGTATCTGTCACCTTAATGCTATACGTATAAATTATATTATTGTTTATTATTTTTTAAATGCAGTTGAAATGTAATGTACAGCTCAATTATATATCCTTTGTATAAAGAAATAAATGTGATAAATGTTTTTGTAAAGAATAATACACGTCTTTCTATTTTTATATTTTCCTATTTTCGCTAAGTTGAGTCGGTGTTAATATTTGTTGAATATTACACTTTGCTGCCCATAACAGACAGGTGGAGTGTCAAATTATTTACACTCAATCTGTTCATTGCAGGGCTAAAATAAATAGTTCTGTTTCTTATTACATGGTCAGCCAATTAAATGACTGAATCATTTAAGAACAGAAGAGGTAGAGGTGTAAAAGACACTAATCAGAGTTATCTCCTCTGAAAGTAATGAATTTAATTATACAGCCAGACCCTGTGGTGAATGAAGTGAAGGTGTCATTTGCAGAGTGGAAAATATGTGCTTTCAGAGGGCCCGGCATGCTGATAAGCTTACTTTTCCATTCAGTGAGGAAGGCAATGGTAAACCACCTCACTCTTCGTTTTACTTAGTAAAACCTCTACAGGTTCAAACCAGCCTTTCGGCTGATGACCTAAACAACATTACACTTTGCATGCAAATTAACCCAGTAGCGGATGGATCTAGTGTGCGGTACATGCCATCCCCTAGCGCATGATAAACTAAAAACATAATCTGTGAATAACACTCACACAACTTTCTCTTGCCAATGCAAATAATGAACAATATAACCTAATATTAGTAATAAAACATTAGAAATAAACAAAAAACTAACCTCAAAAAATATAATCTTATTTCAATTGTGAGTGAATGATACAAAATGAAAATCAACCTGTTTGACTTAAAAATACGGAAAATCACTCTTTCACGCTAAACTAAGTTCTGTAGAGAAAAGTGCTTAAAATAAAAGTTGTAGATCTTTTAATTTCCTAAAGTTTGATTATACTGTATACACTATTGTCATAAAATGCATACTAAGGTTGAAATCTTAAAAAAATAGATGTTTTACACGTTTTCGTAAGAAAAGACAGAAAATCGCTAATTACCGCTAAACTAAGCGTTATACAAAAATGTTTGAATTAAAAATTGTAGGATTTTAAATTGTCTACAACATTTATTATATAAATTCTTGCGTTAAAAAGCATATTATAGCCGCAATCTTAAAATAAACAACTTTTTTTCGTGAAAAAAGCCTCTCCAAGAATTTCAGCAGACATGGCGCCTACTGTATCTTGTAAAGCATAAAAAATGTAGTAAATGAGGCGATTTTTAAAAAAATCGTAGGATCAGTTTTTGAGAAAATCGCAAAAAAGTGAAAAATGACAAATAAACTACTACTTTCGGTTGACCGATTTTGATGAAAATGTTTGTGTCCTCTAGTAGTACCTAACTTAAGTTTCAAGCTAGTACTATATTCTGTTATTGAGATATTTTGTTTGCGCGCGCACACACACACGCGCGCGCGCGCGCGTGCTTACACACACACACACACCCACACTTAGACCAATGGCTAAAAAAGTGTTTTTTTTGGGTTCAGGGGGTCTGAAAACATGTAGATTCGGTGAAAACTCGACTTGAAAACAATACTTTCCTTCCTATACGACCACCCGGTGGTGGCAAGAAAAAATGGAATAAAATTTTTAAATGGCGCTGCAAGCGTAAGTAAAAAAAGCCTTGAGCGTCTGCAGTAAATCTTTACAAATACATAATGGTTATAACGCACAAAATAAATAGTCTCAAATAAAAACAAAAAACAATAAAAATGAAGACAGTAATTAAAATGAAACTTTTACTAGGCAAATGGGTTAAACTCTGACGAATTTATCTGTTATATTTGCTAGGTTTAAGTAGGCTGATGGTTTTTAATGACCAATGATAAAATTAAACCAAAACAACATTCCATACATGAATAAATAGATACATACCAAGTCCGGCAAGTTATTTCAATTTTGGCTGGTGGCAGAAACAGATTGCATCGACTCCGCTCCATTACATCCCCTCTTAGTAACACACAGTCACTTCTGATGGTATGGTGTATTACTATACTTGCCTTCTAGTATTTGGAAGAGTACTTTAAAAACACACGTTTTAGCATCAGTACTTCAATTTAAACTCGTTGAACAAAAGTTTTGCTTTTGTTAGAAAAATTTTACTTAAAAATTTGAAAACAAAATAAACATGTTCCAAAACAGAATTTTTTTTTTCAATTTGACAATTTCATTTAAATTGGCGGAAGTACAATTATAATTATTTTCACGGTTGATAAGCTCTGCTGTTCCACACGTTTAGGCCGATCAGAACGTTTGCCAGCGTTTTTAGATTCTATGAATGTTTCAGCCTGCAAACATTACGAGTGCGTGCATATAAGAGCCGTAGTAGTTCACTCTTTTTCTTTCTTTCTTTACAACCAGGGCGTTCAGGCTTCTGCAGCCCCTCCTCACCGCGACCTAAAAGATCTTTTGTGATTGCCCCTATTCCTTATTTATGCAAGACCCACACTTTCAATAAAGCGCAGGATCTGCCTAGGATCTAGTGCACTTACCTGAGAAGGTGTTAACACGTCCTTACCCATCAGCGCTCTTCTTTTGCAGCCAACCACTTTGCAACTGCATAAAATATGCTCAGCCTTCTCCTCTGCCTCATGACAGAATCTACACAGGCTCTCTTCAGCAACTCCTATCTTGGATAAATGATACCCAAGATTATAATGACCAGTCATCAGGCCCACTACCCTCCTCAAGTCCTGTCTTCCTAGTCTATTATATATCCCAGCCTTCACTCTAGTGGTGGGCGTTTCTGTTGTTTCTTCCAAACGAAAACGAACGTTCGTTTGAAAAAAAACAACTGTTTGTACAAACTGTTGGAAAAAACAGTTTGTATTATTGATCTGTTGATGTTCTAAATGAATCGTTTTTCTGTATTTTGTCCCTCCAAGTTTAAACAACAGGTCGTTTTATCGTTCATACACATTTTTTTTTTTTTTTTTTTTTGCGCCCTGGAGACTCCAGGAGGAGTATAGGACATATCGTCAGATATAACACCTGAAATACGTATAAGAAACACACTATGTATCACTACTATCAAGAAAGAAATTCTTGTATGCTATAAAAAGTTTCACCGATCAAGTAATTTTTTAAATTTTTTTTAAAGGAATTCAAATCCTCACAACACTTTAAAGATTGGGGTAATTTATTTAAGAACTTTCTCCCTGCATAAGTAGGTTTTTGTTCAAACAATTTTGTGGAGTGATTAGCCACATAATAATCATTCCTGTTTCTCGTGTTATGATTGTGAACATTGAAATTCTGCATAAAATTATTTTGCCTAACATACATAATCACCTCAAAAATGTAGAGACAGGGAACTGTAAGCAATTTAAGCTCCTTAAATAGTGGCCTGCATGAGGTTAGCTGGTTAGCTCCCACCATACACCTAATAGATTTCTTTTGAATTTTAAAAACCCTATTCATATTACCCACGCTAGAATTACCCCATACTAAAATACCATAACGGATATGAGACAGAATGAGGCCATGATAAGCTGCCATTAGTAATTTTTTATCATTTAATCTGGCAATTTGTTTTAGTGCAAATACCCCAGATGATATTTTACTACAAACTTGATTGGTATAGAAGTCCCAAGACAAAGATCTATCTAGAGATACGCCCAGGAACTTCATAGAAGGCTGGACCTTACCGTTGAGTCATATCTCGTATATCATTTTATCAAAAAATTTCACAGTTTTATGGCCGTTTTTTGTGCATTATATTTAAAGAGTGTAGAAGTAAGTTATTCTATACTCTGTGATTATAATACTACTACACACATCATCATTATTTTGTATTTCAGATTGATTATTTTGTGTTTCCTAATAACGCTAACTAATTCCCATAGTAATATAAATAAATACCATAAATATATACATTTTTTCAGTAGAAGGCAACAGCCAACAGTAGTTATTCATGCAACCTGTTTTTAATTTGTTAAAAGTTTATTAGAATGCGGTGATGTTTCTGTTTGGCAATTCAACGTGTTTGTCAAGCTACCACTGTTGGTCAGAAAAAAACAGTTTGTCGAGAAGTAAAATAACAGTTCGTTCGTTTTCCGAGAAACAGCAGTTTGACCAAACTGTTCGTTTTTTTCTGACGCAACACTAGTTCACTCGTGTCTTGCATCTCATACTGAACACATGGATTATAGAGCGTTAACATGCAATATTTTATAATATAATCAGCTGATAGTATGTTCTTAATTATAGGTTATAATTATTGTTAGGTATTGAAAGACCAAAAAAAAAGGCTAATGAAATATATAACAGAGCTACGAGAGCAAGTATTGGCATCGTTGCTGGCAAGTGATTGGCTAGCTATGAAGTGGGTAGGGGGCAATGCGTACGGTCAGAGCTCATCAGCCATGAAAAATAGTATAATTACAAATTTTGAAACTGTTGGTTTCTTTATTATAATCCCCACATTGATATAAAGTTAGAGCAAAGATAAATGAAATTCTACTTTTTTAGGATTTAATAAAAAGAAATCAACATTGTCAACAAATTAAAATATTTAGGAGAAATTATCACGTGCAACCTGGATGAGAAACCAGCATGGAGCAAAAGAATCAACAAACAACCAATGGCACAACAACTCAAAAACACGTAGGTACAATAAGAAATGTCTCTCCGTGGTTGTTGTTTCAGTCAATAGCCGAAAGGCTGGTTTGAACCACTAGAAGGTTTTACTAAGTAAAAACAAGGAGTGAGGTGTTTTACGATTGCCTTCCTCATTGAGTTAAAGAGTATGCTTATCAGCATGCCAGGCCCTCCGAAAAGCACCCACTTTCCACCCTGCAAATGACACCTTCACTTCATTCACCACAAGGTCTGGCTGTATAGTGAAATTCATTACTCTCAGAGGAGATAACTCTGACTAGTGTCTTTTACACCTGAACCTCTTCTATTCTTAAATATTTGAGTCATATAATTGGCTGACTATGTGATAAGAAACAGAACTATTTTTTGTAGCCCTGAAATTAACAGATTGAGTGCAAATAATTTAAGACTCCACCTGCTTATAATGGATTAACTCTCCTTAGTTACAAAACTGAGATCCAACCGGAAATAACACATGGAAGCAAAAGTCTGTTTAAAACGACTGACTCCAAGGCCATAGACAAAATCTTGAAAATCCATAGTTGGATAGCAAGAACCTGCATTAATAAAAAATATCAGAAAGATGGACACTGGAGAATTCTCCCAAATGAAACAGTGTAGAAAGAGATAGAACTGTAACCAGACTATCAGGAAAAAACAAATTTCCTTCTTAGGATATTTAAATAGAACACCTGAAAAACAATCAAGACGAATAGAAAAAGAAAAGCTCCGGGAGAGTAAAATTAACATTAAGTGGATCGCAGAAAATATGGAAGATTTGAAAGAACTTGGAATAACAATAAAAGATCTGCAAGAAAAAAACAGACAAAATCAAGGAATTGAAAATAAAACAAACTATAATAAACCGAGAATAAACAGACGAGTAGGAAGGATGATTTCAGAGAGAGAAAGACAGGAAAGATTTTAAAAGCTGAAGAAATATTGGAAAAACAGGAGGGCTAAAGGTCCCTTCTTATGGTTGACTAAAGTGGTCCCATGCTGGCCATAAAAGTTAAACAAAAAAAACATGAAAAGTTTTAAGCTCACAAAAGTTTTACAGTAATTTTTAACAATATGAAATTGTAGGTGACTACTCCATTAAAAACTAAAAATATAGTCAATTATCAGTTTTAGATATCACTTTTTCTGTCAGTTTTTACATAAAAATATAATAGTTTTGTTCTATAATATAATAGATTGTTGACTATCAATCCTTTTTAACACTTTTTTTGTTGTCTTCTTGTATTTTTTACAGTTTTGTAAAGATAAACCCATTCTGTTACCCTCTACCACACAACACTTGCTTAATCTTGTCCGGTTTAATCTTGAAATTATCAACACAGCTAAAGAATTACTTTCTTGCAATCGGTTGAAGTTTAGGTTCAGTGTCGAGATAGTTTTAAATCAAGATCAGATTTCAAATTTATGAAAAATAAACGATTTTATCATTTTATTTTCTCTTTTTACAAGGTTTAGACTGATATAACTGCAATACATGCCTGTATTCGTAATAAATTTCAGGTGCTACAATATTTAGATCTACAGAACGAATCTCAGCAGCAATTTCTCTAAACGTTAAATTACTCTTCATGATTTCAGCTTCAATAACTTTGCTATTGAGGTAGCAATTATGACTACATAAATAATAATCTCCTTCAAATCTGACAGCTGTTTCTGGATGGAATAGTTGTCTTTCTTTTATTTTATTTTCACCAGGTGGACTCCATGGCCCCCACTTTTTATCAGGAAAAAATGCGTTGCTTATGTTCTGAAAAATTTGTTATTTTATTACAAAGTTAGTAAATTGTAAGGCCTTACTGATATGGGGATACGCAAATCTGGTCTCAAGTAGTCTGATGACTGGGTGACTGTGCGACTGATGTCCCTCGTCATTCTCACGCAACCACGACTCGAGTTGTCAGTACAGCGGACACCAAATAAGCTTGCCGGTTTTCTGAAGCACGCAGAAGGTTTATTTTGGTAATGACGCGCTTGGTTGCCTCAGCAAGTGGAGGGGTCAATGTGTGTACTAGCTTTGATCAGAGTCATGTCGCTCTTGCAAAATTATAAATCAGCTAACCTGAAAATATTAGTCTGTAATGTATTGTATGTGGTAGGTGTTAATTGTTAAATATAATTTTTAAAACTGAATGTTTTTAACGTCGCTAATAGATGATAATTTACATCATTCAGCGCCTGTGTTTAATAGGCAGTTTGGTACTAAGACACGAAGTCTACCGACTGAATCTGAACTGTTCACGCAGCTTCAACGGCAAGCTTATTTGGCATCTACTCTATTAGCTAGTAAAATTTACGATGGCGCATTTGCAAGAACTTTTGTCACGCTACTCAGGTGGAATGCCTGTCTGTTGTTGTTTCCTTTTCTTTTTTTATTCCTGCATTTTTAAGTTAAATACAATTTTGTTCGTTTCAATTTCAATTCCATTTTAATTCAGTTCAACTCAATTGAAACTATATTTCAATTTATTTCTTACTGACTACAAACATTGAATTACAGATTAGGACAAATTTCTTAAAACACTATGTTTGGAGTGTAGCATTATATGGGAGTGAAACATGGGTGATAGGGGCTGTAGAAAAGAAGAGGATAGAAGCTTTTGAAATGTGATGTTATAGGAAAATGTAAAAGATTAGGTGGGTGGACAAAATAAGTAATTTAGAGGTTCTTAGGCGAGTGGATGAAAAAAGAAGTATATGGAAGAATTTTACCAGAAGAAGGGATAGGCTAGTTGGGCATATGTTAAGACATCCAGGTATTGGTCTATCAATAACGCAGGGTAATATTGAGGGAGTAAATTTAAGGGGGAGGCAAAGGTTAGAGTTTATAAAGCAAATCACAAATGATGTACAGTGTTACAGGTAAGTAGATATTAAACGAATTGCGGAAAATAGAACAGCTTGGAGACTGCATCAAACCAATCGAGAAACTGATGACAAAAAAATAATAATTTAGTTGCACTGCTTTTTCGATTTATAGCTTCATTAATAACGCTCAAATATTGACTTTTTCTCAAAACAGCTTAAGTTTTTATCGTTACTCCTCAAACCCAAAAGGTGTATGGCAAGGATGTTTACTGTCACCACTACTTTTAACTTGTTTAATAGAAGATGCTATAAATGAAGTGAAGGAAAAATTTTACGCAGGAATAAAAATTCAAGGAGAAACAATAAAATTGCTGAGATTCACTGATGACATAAGAGTATTAGTCGAGACAAAGAAAGAACTAGAAGATATCTTAAATGAAATAAATAAGATCACGAGAAAGGATTACTCCATGAAAATTATTAAGAACAAAACAAAAGTGTCGTGCAGCAGCAAGAGCGGTTCAGAAGAGATAGGAAATTTAAAAGTAGGCAACGAAAATATACAGGAAGTTGTGGAATTCTGCTATCTACAGAGTAAAATAACAAAGGATGGTAGAAGCACAAGTGATACCAAAAGTAGAATTGCTCAAGCTAGAAAAGCCTTTGAAATGAAAAACAGCTTACTGACTACAAACATTGACTTACAGATTTGGAAAAATTTCTAAAAATACTACAGTATGTTTTGAGTGTAGCATTATACGGGAGTGAAACGTGGGTGTTAGCGGCTGTAGAAAGGAAGAGGATAGGAGCTTTTGAATGTGGTGTTATAGGAAAATGTTAAAGATTAGGTAACTTTGGGAACCATTGCTCTTGAGGCTTAACTAAATAAAATGAAGAGTGAGGTGGTTTTCAATTGCCTTCTTCACTGAGTGGAAAAGTATGCTTATCAGCATTCCAGGCCCTCAGAAAAGCATCTACTATCACCCTGCAAAGACACCTTCACTTCATTTACCGCAGGGTCTGGCTGTATAATAAAATTCATTACTCTCAGAGGAGATAACTCTATCATCATCATCATCACCCAAACACGGATAGGCCTAAAGCCTGTTCCGGCACCCATCTTCGTAGCGGTCTTCCTCTATCACGTCTACCCCGTGGGGCATAACTTAATATTTGGACTGGTAGTCTTTCCTCTCGCATTCTATTCACATGTTCACACCACCTGGAATTGTAGCGCGCAATGCCGTCTAATAGTGGTTGGACCTGTAATTCTGCTCTAATACTTTCATTACGTTTCATGTCCAGTCTGTTATAGCCTGCCGTCGCCCTTAAAAACTTCATTTCTGCACTTTGTATTAGAGTTCTCTCTCGTTGCGTCATGGTCCAACTTTCACTGCCATACAGCAAAACCGGGACTGCCATAGTAACTCTATTTAGTACATAAAATTAAAGAAATGAAAAGGAAATGAAAGAAATGAAAGATTAAATGAAGCCTGTGTTAGGAACAGCATATCTCACAAAGTAAAAAACATAAATATTTCAGGTACGGCTCGTTTTTTGTTAAGCTTGGTTTTTTGTTATTCTATTCGTATAAATTACGTAACACAAAGTGTATTAGCCATTTGCTAGAGATTTTGAAAGAAAATATATACCTGTTTTTCAGCGCATTTTTCCCTTAGTCCATGTTTCAGAACATGTAGCATGATCAATTTTAAGAGTAAAATATAGCGTTTTAGAGGAGTGTTCCTGCATGTTTTCTAATTAATGTCAGCTAAAATTCAGTCTTTTCATACAAAATGTAAAGGAATTAGAGTATTTAAAAAAAAATTATTTTCGTTCTCAATGGACGGTAACGAGGTAGAATATTTGATTTTTACTTTGTGATGATATACGTGATTCCAAACACAGGGCTTCATCTTTCATTTTACGTACTTTAGTGTCTTTTAAACCTTTACCTTTCCTGTTTTTAAATGCTTCAATCATATAAATGACTGACCACGTGATAAGAAAAACTATTTTTTGTACCCTGGAACTTGCAGATCAAGTGCAAATAATTTAACATTCCACCTGCCCTGTTATGGGCAAAAGCACATATTATAATTTTTAAAAATCTGGTGTGAAACACTCACACAACTTTCTCTTGCCAGTGCAAATAATTAACAATAAACCTAACATTAGTAATAAAACATAAGAAATAAACAAACAACTAACCTCAACAAACATAACCTAATTTTAATCATGAGTGAAAGACGCAAAATGAAAATCAACCTCAGTTTGGCTTAGAAATACGGAAAATCACTCTTTCTCTCTAAACTAGGCTCTGTAGAGAAAAATGCTTTAAATAAAAGTTGTAGATCTTTTAATTTTCTATAAATTTAATTATATACACTTTTGTCGTAAAATGCATACTAAGGCCGAAATGTTAAAAAAATCGATTTTTCTCACGTTTTCGTGAGAAAAAAAACAGAAAATCGCAAATTACCGCTAAACTAAGCGTTATACAAAAAAATGTTTGAAATAAAAGTTGTAGGTTTTTAAATTCTCTACAACTTTTATTATATAAGTTTTTGCGCTAAAATTTATATTAAAGCCGTAATATTAAAAAAACAACGTTTTTACGTGAAAACAGCCTCACCGAGAATTTCAGCAAACATGGCGCCTACCCTATCTTGTAGAGAATAAAAAATTGAGTAAAATAGGCGATTTTAAAAAAAATCGTAGGACCAGTTTTTGAGAAAATCGCAAAAAACTGAAAAATTATACGAATAAACTACTACTTCCGGTTGACCGATTTTAATGAAAATGTTCGTGTCGGGTCCGGTAAGGGTATGTAACTTAAGTTTCAAGTTTCAAGTTCGTATGACGTTCCGTTCTTGAGATATTCTGTTCACACACAAACACACACACACACACAGACCAGTCGCTAAAAACATGTTTTTTGGGTTCAGGGGGTCTGAAAACGTATAGATCCGGTGAAAACTCGATTTCGAAAAATCGACATGAAAACAATACTTTCCTTCCTATATATTCATATAGGCAAGAGAAAGTAAAAATACTTACCCCTTTTGCTATTGCCTTAATAATGACCACTAAAATAGACAGTGCCGCAATTCCGAGTACAGATAAACATACAGCAAAATAACCTACTTTATTTGATTTTTTAAATTTTTCAGTCACTTGTATATTCCATGGCTTTATTTGAATAAAATCATTGAATCGCCAAAAGAAGAATGCCTGTAACAAATGGAAAACCAATTTTCTAAATAAAAATCATGCCATCTCTTACAATTAATCAGTGAGCTCGCATACGTTATGCAGTATAACTTGGTTATTTTGAACTTGGATAATTGAGGCGATAGCTGGAACAAGGGCCTTCATGCATAAAACTTGTTTTGAGATTCAGTTGATCAAAGTTTACTGGCAAGTATGGAATATGAGTAGTATACAAACTCAGTGCAAAAACAGTTCCATAAGAAAGAAAATATCTTCAGGTTTACATGAACATGATTATATATTTTTTAAATCAACAAAAATCATCACTAACATTAGAATGTTACTATGGGTTGAATGCTCTTTTTATAGAGAATCAAAAATTTGTATTATTTCTGTTCTTCAGAAAAAGGCCCTTCGAATTTCTTTCATTTATAAAAATATGTTTTCTCTTTCAGGTTTTTCTAAATTTTGTATTACTTTTAACTTTATTTAATTACTTTAGTAATACAAAAAATACTTCCAAACTAAGAAATATAATATTGGCTGTGTATTGAGAGGTTTATTGATACTGAAAAAAACATACAAAAGTTACAAAAATATAAAAAAGTTACAAACATATACAAAAATATTATGTACAATCATAAGACAGCCACTTTAATTTTCTTTTTTTTACAAACTTCGTCCATCATTTAACTTATTCACTGGTTAGCTCATTTTGGTCATTTTCATAGCTGTGTACACTGAAAGTATCATCTTGACCAGTCGGTTCATCTGTCTGTCGCACATTAAGCTTATCTAGGAACTCTTGGTAAAAGGCTTTACTGTCTCCTTTTAAATAAACAAATAAATCTTTAAGATCCTTTATTTTGGCTAATTTTTAAGTTCCTTTTTCTGCCGTATTTTAAGTCAGTTCACTAGGCATATACAAACACTCATTATAAGTTGAATACGCTAAAAGAGTTCCATGAGATTTGTATTTTAAAATATAATATTTTTGAATAGTAAACTTTTTATTTTTGCTCATAGGAACTTTGTAAAAATGAGAGGAAAGTGCCTTTTCCCAGGCCAAAATGGCGTTCTCTGAAAGACGGGCTAACGAACTCAGCTGTTTTAATCAGCTGTAACTTTTTTATAACTAAAGAAAATAATAGTATGAAACTTAGAAAACGGTTTACAACATGGAGAATACAAAAATACGTTAATGTTACTGTATATGCAAATACATCAAACGTCTAAACAACCACGTAAATCACTTAGCACTGAATCTCTTAGACAACAGCAATGATGTTCATAGACTAAAACGTGCTACAGTACTGGATCTACCAGGGCGATTCTGATAGTGTGATTTTAATGTTGTAAATAATATAATGTTAATATTCTGTAGATGACTGTCGTGTTTGAGTGTGAATGTTGTAAATAACTGAATGAACATTTTAAATTATCTCCAGAAAAGTGAGGTGTACATATATTTCGGAATCATGTGCTTATTATTTATTATTTTATTTTTTTCGTTTTAAAGGAGCTTTTGGTTATTTTTTATTTAATTTTTTTTATTTCTTTATTTAAAAAAGCACTAAGTTATCTAATTTTAATTTTTTTTGTCATCAGTCTCTCGACTGGTTTGATGCAGTTCTTCAACCTGTTCTATCTTGCGCAAGTCGTTTCATATATACATAACTGTAACACCCTACATCTTTTGTAATTTGCTTTAAATATTCTAATCTTTGCCTCCCTCTACAATTTACTCCCTCAATATTACCCTCCATTATTGATAGCCAAATACCTGGATGTCTTAGGATACGCCCCACTAGCATATCCCTTCTTTTGGTAAGATGCTTCCATATACTTCTTTTTTCATCCACTCGCCTAAGAACCTCTAAATTACTTATTTAGTCCACCCACCTAATCTTTAACATTTTCCTGTAACACCACATTACAAAAGCTTCTATCCTCTTCCTTTCTACAGCCCCTATCACCCACGTTTCGCTTCCGTATTTTGATTGTAAATATTAATTTTGATTGTAAATATTAATTAAGAACAGTATAATATGTTTTAATGTTATAATTTATTAATTACACCAGTGGGTTGTAATTTTTTCATGTGTTGTATCTAATTGATAAGTTGCATTTATTGTTATTTATAACAGATTATGCATTAAAAAAGTTATATGAAAAATAAAATTTTACTGTAGGCCTATGTAACAATATGTTTATGGGGCCCCACAAGGGCTGCACTTAGTCCGATTCTATTTCTGATAGGCCTATTTATATTTTAACCAATTTTTTAACTTAAATATACGTAGAAGGACGGATTATCAGTGTTGCAGAAGATATGGTTTTGTTGTTCACAAAAATGTAGTAGTACTGTACCTTTTCTATTAATTATATTTATAATATTTTTGAAATTGCTTACCAAATTATCAATTGGTAGAATGGTAAGAAGAAATCGTGTAGCCGGAGTCAACGAATTGCCGTACAGAAATAAATTATCTGTATTTATTGTTGAGACACCATATATTGTGCAAACCGCTAATGTTGCAGTAGCTCCAAAGAAAAAATTAACCAAACTGATTGGAGAAAAATAAAAGTCAAACGCATTCTGAAACAAAAGTATTTTCCGATCATTTGTAATAAAATAAATTTATATAAAATTTATAAATTATGGAGGGCAATATATCTACGAGGGGCGTTCAAGAAGTTCCCGGAATAGCCTTGCCGTCCCCAAACAAGTGATAAAATATAAATCTCTTTACTTCCAAAATGTAAATATGTTTTTGTTACCAGTTACAGATCCCTGAATTTTTCATTAGTGTTTGTTGTTATATTTTTGAGAAGGGTAAAGGTAAACCAACCCACTCCTCATTTTACTTAGTAAAGCCTTTAAAGTTGCAACCAGCTTTTCGGCTGATGACCTAAACAACAACAGTTACATTTTAATCATGCGAATTTTTAAGTCAGGTAAAGAAAGTTTTTCTTCTAAGAAACAGAAGCTTGGCATTTGCTACTGATTTGTAAATCGAAAATCCAATTAACACGAGGCAAATCAACGAATATACAAATAAAATATACGAATAAAACAACGAATATATAAATAAAATAAGGTAGGAATCATGTAGGCATGTAATAGTATCCTTTATATTATAAAGGAATTTTATTTAAAATTATTAACACGACCTATTGAGAAATATTCAAAATACGGCGTGAAATATTAAATATTCAAAATACGCCGTATTTTGAATATTTAAGAGCCTATATTATCGGGTCTTGGCAGTCTTTCATAAAAATTCAAATCAGCTGTTTGGCATTATAAAGGTTAAATAACATTAATGTTTACCAAACAAAAATTATACTGCCGGCCGCATTGGCGCAGTTGGTAACGTGCTCGCCTCTCATCATGCGGTCGTGGGTTCGAATCCCACTCAGGCACGGCATATTTTCATACGTTACAAAAAATCATTTCATCCTCCATTGTAAACAGTTACACCCCAACGTCGTCGCTAATGACCGTTGTAGTTAATGCGACGTTAAATAAAAAAATAAAAAAAATTATACTAACGGGTGTTTCAAAAAGGACGCACTTCGAAGTTTGAGAACGCTAATTTATTACATTAAGTAATTAAAAATTATACGGTATGAAATTATTACCTTTATAACATTCAGATTACCTTTAAAACTTCACAATAAATGTTCAGAATGACTTCCTCTGCTTGTAATGCAAGTTCGGACAAGTTTCATAACATTTGCAGCCACTTTTCGTAGTGTTTGCTCATTAATGTTTGTAATCTCACTTTAAATATTAGCCTACAGCTCTTCAATCGTATGAGGATTGTTTTTAAAAACCTTACTCTTTAAATTCCCCCAAAGAAAAAAATCCGCAGGAGTAAGATCTGGGGATCTTGGTGGCCACAATCCTTTTGATATCACACGATGGCCAAAAAATTCTCGTAACATATTCAGCGTTTCAGTAGAAGTATGGCACGTTGCGTTATCCTGCTGAAACCAACAATCTCGATCGTGTAATTCTAACAACGCTGTAAATTGTTCAATTAAGTTGCGGTACACCACACCATCTACAGATGTGTCAAAAAATAAAGGCCCAACAATACGACGTCGGGAGATCGCACACCAAACACCAATTTTACGTGCGTGTAGTGGACGTTCATGAAATGTGTGAGGATTATAAGCGCTCCATATTCGGCAGTTTTTGCTGTTTTTGCTTCGTCACTGAAATAAACACGATCCAATATTTCAACACCGTTGTCATTAACAAGAGAACGTATCCAACGACAATACTGTATACGTTTCCCATGGTCAACTTCTTTCAGTTCATGAACGACACCGATGCGGTAAGGATGCAGCAGATTTAATTTTTTTGTAGCCCTTAAAGCGGAAGATAGTGATAATCCAGCCTGTGAAGATAACTTTCTAAGTGATTTGCCGGGTGAGGTAGTCAAACGTTGTTTCACATCGTCCAAAACTTGTTCTGTTAACACTGATGGTCGGCCTGTGCTTTTCCGATCCTGTACACTGCCAGTCTCACGAAATTTATTAATCAGACGCGATATCGTGGTGTTATTAGGTACTTCAGAATTGGGAAATTTTAACTGGAACTCGTCTTTCACTCGTTCGTAAGATTTATATGCGCAATAACTTTCAATAATAAAAACACGTTCATCCTTTGAAAAAACTATGTTTGAACTTATATAGACACAAATGAATACTGGGATAGCACTAGTACATGTCAGTAATACACAATGGGTCAACAATGAGTACGGTGAGTACGGTAGTGCCAACTGTTATTTGGGGGAAAAAAATATTCCCTATGCAGAAAATATTAACCCTTAAACTTCGAAGTGCGTCCTTTTTGAAACACCCGTTATAAAGAAAATTATCTGTATTTGTGATTTATATCACAACTATGACTCATCATGCGGTCTTGGGTTCGAATCCCATTCGGCACGGCATATTTTCAAACGTTACAAAAAATCATTTCATCCTTCACAGTCTGCATTAGCAGTAATTGCAGAAGAGTCGGACGTTAAACCAAAAAAAAAAAAATTAGAATCGGGCTGGATTACTGAAGGGTCCGGATTTTCGAGGGCCGAATTGTCGAGGTACTACTGTATAACAGCATATTATTTTTTTAATAAAAATGTCTTAATAGTTTAATTAGTATTTAAGTAACTAACATGTAGTTGTAATTACTAACACACTAATAGATTACCGTAGTACTGTAGTTGCAGTAGTAAATATGATGGACAAAGTTGCACTGAATTTATCTACCCATGAACATGGGAAACCATAGTT
This sequence comes from Catonia carolina, assembly GCA_035578175.1. Classification (NCBI taxonomy): domain Eukaryota; kingdom Metazoa; phylum Arthropoda; class Insecta; order Hemiptera; family Achilidae; genus Catonia; species Catonia carolina. The sequence goes on along the minus strand of JAQMRL010000006.1, from coordinate 50,818,924 downwards.
GGGTGGATTAATTTCCCCACCGCGAATTAAAATAAATAGTTTTTAGATTATCAAATTAACATTTGTTTTGTATTGATATTTTTTTGTAAGCAATGGGAAATAAATAAATAAATAATTTAATTAATAGTATTTAACCCCCCCCCTTTACTACAGCTGATACGATAAAGCTAACGTATTGTTTTATAGTGTATGTATAATATAATCAAATTTATAGGAAATTAAAAGTCTAAAACTTTTATTTCAAGCATTTTTCTCTACAGAGCCTAGTTTAGCATCAAAAAGTGATTTTCCGTATTGTTAAGCTTAACTGAGGTAGGTTTCCATTTTACATCATTCACTCATGATTAAAATTAGCCGGCCGCAGTGGCGTAGTTGGTAACGTGCTCGCCTTTCATCATGCGGTCTTGGGTTCGAATCCCATTCAGGCACGGCATATTTTCATACGTTACAAAAAAATCATTTCATCCTTCACCGTCTGCATTAGCAGTAATTGCATAACAGTCGGACGTTAAACCAAAAAAAAAGATTAAAATTAGGATATGTTTTTTGAAGTTATTTTTTTTGTTTATTTCTAACGTTTTGTTACTAATGTTGGGTAATATTGTTCATTATTTGCATTGGCAAGATAAAGTTGTGTGAGTGTTTCACGCCAGATTTTAATGGTTAGGTGAACTGCACTTACGTCTTTTAGGGATGCTGCGTGTGCCAGCGTATTAGTAGCACAACAAACAAGAAATGCTAAACTATATCGACACCATTTATGTTTTGCAATAAATTTGTATTGACTCCTCAATGTAAATATAAAAGTGAAACAGTGTACAGTCTGTAAAATATTAAAACAAAGGTAAAATTAAAAACAGTTCATACCAATACACTGGAGGCCATAATAGTTTGTTTATTGACAAAAGAATATATCTTTTTATTTAATCCCTTGACCCACCGGAATGGTCTAGAGGTAAAGTCTTCGCTGCGAGTCAGCTGTTTAACAGCTGATTTTCGGAGACAAAAGTTCCTGGTTCAAATCCTAGTAAAGGTAGTTACTTTTATACGGATTTGAATACTAGACAGTTGTTACCGGTGTACTTTGATGGTTGGGGTTTAATTAACCATACTCTCTCAGGAATAGTCGGCCTGAGGCTGTACAAGACTACACCTCATTTACACGTCATACATATCATCCTCATCTCATCGGGTCAAGAGGTTGCTTATTGTTCTGAATTGAACAGATTGCAACGTACACACAGTAGGTATTTAAAAAATAACAATCCCTTGTACGTATGTGTACGATGCAATCTCTTCAATTAACAATAACCAAACCCATGACCCAATGAAATGAAGATATATATATATATATATATATATATATATGTATGTATGACGTATAAATGAAGTTTAGTCTTGTACAGATTCAGGCCTGTACTGCCGCGGGGAGCGCTAACGACGCTCAGCCACCAGTGCCTCCCCTCCACCGTACGATTGACTCGCCGGACGCCCGCACTGAACTAGAGTCTGTCTAAAAACTTCCGCTTTCCAAAACAGAATCCTTCGTAAAATCATAAAATTCCACTACCTCATCTCAAACAAAACAATACACGAACACCTACTCTTCCCTTCCATTGAAGAATATATCTACAATACCTCACGGAAACTACACGACGCTGGAATGACCTCCAGTATCGACATCGTCCGACCACTATACGAAACGCCACATCCACCAGAAGACTACTTGACTCTACAGTTTCACAATTTCCTCTAACCCCTAATATTTCTTCCTAAAGAAAAAAATAATAAAATGGGAGGTTAAACCAGAGACAAAAGCTCCAAGAACCGGAACACAATGGAGTGAACAGAGAAAAGCTGAATTCTCACATAGAATGAAAAACTGGTGGTTGGATAAAAAGGACAAGAAATCCCAAAAACAAACCAAAATTACTTAGCGTCTTCCACTTCGGGAGCTTTACGACTAATAATACAGTAATTAATACAGGAATGCTATATGCCAGCGAAACTTTATCACTAAACAGGAAAACAGATATGGAAAATCTAAAGAAAGAAGAAAGAAGGATAATCAGGAGGATTCTGGGACCAAGATGGACCGAAAATGGATATATATTACAAAAAACGTCTAAAGTTGAAGAATATTCTAATGTAGAGACAGACATGAGGAAAAGACGCCTTAAATTCTATGGCCATATAACGAGGCTTCCCGATCACAGACTAACAAAAAAAAAAAAATAGTAAAATACGTAGCATCCCTCGTTGATGGAGGAGAATGGATCCGAAATGTTAAAAAAGACTTGGGGATGGCTAAGATTGTGAAAGAAGACTTGGACACAAGAAACAATTTTAGGAGAAAGGTTGAGAAATGGGAAGTTAAACCAGAGACAAGGGCTCCGAGAACTGGAGTAAAATGGAGTGAAGAAAGAAAGGCTAAATTCTCGCAGGGAATGAAAAACTGGTGGGCAAATAAAAAGAACAACAAGAAACCTCAAAACTGAATCATCTTTACTTAGCGTCTTCCGCTTTGGGAGTTTTACGACTAATAATAATAATAATAAAGGCCAACTGAAAACTATAAAAATCAACAAAAATGAAAAGAGCCGCCGTTTCCAACCTTTAACACCTTTCCACCACCCTCTTATATTCACCTCCACCTCAAATTATTTTATTCCAATCCACACAAATTATCACCCTAATAAGAAATTTCCACCTCACGCACTTATTCCATAACTTCTTAGACGCCATGTTCCCTTCTCCACGCAAATCCCGAATCCAATTACTTTCACCTATACAATTCACCTCAATTTCCCGAGCTGGATTAGTTCTGTAATTACGTATATTCAAAGAGCGACCAGGTGTTCCTTAACACGATGTCGCCAACATAGGGCTTCTTAGCCCTCTCAACATGGATTTGGATTTAGAGTCTGTCTACGCTAAGAGTACTCCGACGTAGGCAACCAGCAATACAAGTGAGCATGCATATTAATTAAAAATACGCACAGCATGATAAAAAACAAAATTCCATGCAACACTAATTATTCGCTCTAAGCTTAATATAATAAAAACACTCAATTCATTTGTTCGAAATCATTTGTTATAAATCGAACATTAGTTTAACTTAACTAAAACTTTTACTATTGTTACTCTTATATTGCTATTTTTCGTTACATTATTTACTATTATTACATTATTATTTATGATTAGTAGGTTTTTATTATAGACAAGTTTTATTTTATTTTTTGTCACAAGTAATGTAAGACTAATGCGCTTGAATTATAACAGGAGAGTAAACAATTCCAGTGATTCATTGTTTATAATTTCAGATTGTTTATTTCGTATCATTAAAATTAATGTCTGTGACTACAGTAGTTTAATACAACTGTTTGCACTTACCAGTGTTTAATTCATTTTTAGTTTAATCAGTTATCTTTTGGTATTGTATCGGTTCGTTTCGATTTTCTTCATAGACTGAAGTTAGAATGTTTTGTAAGCTGTGTTTTGTTAGCATGCGTGATAGTGAATGTGTTGCGTTTTTGAAACATAAAAGCGGTAAACATTAAAAAGTAGAAAAAAATTGTTTTGTTAAATGTAATGGTTAAAATAATTAATTAAGGAGTCTCTTTATGAAACTACAATAATTACAAGTAATCTGAACGGTATAATTGAAAACGCTTAAAGGATGTTGTTTATTTTAGCTGGATGTAGATATTTTAATGATGGAACGTAGTGCAAGATAATCGTCAGACGGAGAGGTAGATACGCGCTAACTAGTGTAAAACTTTCGTTTACAACCTATAGGCGCTTGCCTCGCGCGGAGTACTCTATAGTAGATCGACTAAGTTATACAAGAGACACGCTACGCTCCCGATCTCTTAAAAATCTCCCTTAAAATCCTTATCTACACGGCTATTATCAGATCCTTCTTTACGGTGCACCTGTTTGGTGGCCCGTCCTATCTCCAACCAACAAAAGAAGTATTTCCTCCCTTTACAACCGCATAACACGGCAAATCTCCAACCTCCACTACCTTATAAACAACAAATCCGTCCACGAATACGTCCTCACCCCTAGCCTGGAGGAGTTAATCAACCGAACTTCTAGAGTCCTCCATGACGCCGGTCAACCCTCTGTACAGCCAGCTGTCAATATATCTACACGAAACCTCGCCCACCAAAAGTCAAGATTAACCAGCCATTCCACGATTTCCTATAGAATCCCTATACACATCCCTACAAAAAAATATATTCCCCACGAAAAGAAACACAATTCTCCTCAAAATTTATTTGTAAAACTACAATCCGTCACCTGCGAAAAATTCCTCCTGTAAACTCACTTTTCCTACTTATCAATGCCAAATTCACTTCAAAAATTACAATTTTCCCTATTAATTAACAACAAATATCACCACTCCCGACTAGAAAAAGCGATCCTTCCCGAAAAAATGTTCTCTTTGTTATCCCGATTCTCGAGCCCATCTTTTCCCCAATTATTCATCTGCAATTGCAAATAAATAAAAATCCCAAAAAAGTTCCTTTCATCCCATTCTCCGAACGACAAGGTAGACTAGCTACAACGTCGTCATCCCGAGCGCAATCAGGTTCTTTTAGGGTTTGAAGTTTTCAGGATTCCTTTCAAACAAGAGGCACTCGCCATCCAGCTCCCGACCGAGGAAAAAGAGCCCAGCGAAACTGGACGCACCATCCCTGGTCGACGCTACTAGTGGCGGACGCTACGGATGACCGGAGAGAACCGCCTCGGCCGCGCTATCGGCCGACGGCCTACGCCGACACCACTTCGGGGCTCTGGGGGCCACCAATGTCACGCTGCAGTGGGAACTCAACTGCCGGTGAGGGAGAGCTGGGCTTGAACCCAGTAGCCGAGCCGTCACTCTTCGGGCACCGCCTCAAAACGCCGGCTCGCCGTTTCCGACCACCTACAACGGCCCTTTTCAGGGCCACCAATTTGCTACATCCAACGGTCCTTCTCAGGACCCCCAACCAATTAACCCTTTACAGGTCTTTGGTAAGTATACTTACCACTGGCAATAAGGTCGAGTTTATTTAAGAATAAGCTATGTAGTTGAACCTTATTAGCATTTTATGGTGTAATAGATGTTCTCTGGTAAGTAGACAATCCACATATTGAAATTAGCGCGCAGCGACCATTTACTTCCTGAGTTGCACGAATGCGGTAAGGATTCATACCAGCGTACGCTACCGCATTGTTTTGTGATTACTTTCGCACAGTACTTAGAAAACAAGCTTTTTACGGGAAATCAAACATTCATTCTTGATCCTGTCCCGATCTCGGAAGGTAGGCACACTAATTTCCTGAGCTGGTGATGAAAGAGATGAATGAAAGTGAGAGAGTGAGTGTTGGTCAGTGATCATGAGCAAATCACAAATGACGTAGGGTGTTTCAGGTATGTAAAATGAAACGACTTACCCACGACAGAAAAGCTTGGAGAACTGCATCAAACCAGTCGAGAGACTGATGACCAAAAAAGAAAAGAAAAGAAAATGAAACATGATAATTTAAAAAGTTTCTACCAATTACAGAACTGACCGGCATGCTACCAAAACGATTGTTATTTTAATAATACAGGGTGATTTTTTAGTCCTGTTACCCAATTGTTAATATCTGATAATGTTTTTCTAAGAGAGGGAAATTTTATTTTGTGACACGAAGTTGGTAGCTCTACTCAACCGGTATAGATACGGCAGTGTGAGTTGATTCTCTTTGAGCTGTGTAAAATTGTGTGCCGTTTCCGGTCTTGTTACGAACAGAATGTCCTTTACCCTAGAAGCACGGGTTTGCATTCTTGAACAATATTTTGCTACGAAATCGTACGCGAATGTAAAAGAATCATCTCAAATTAAATTAGTTGGTGTTCCTCCACCAGAAAAAAACGTCAATTTCTAGTCTAACAACCCGATTTTGAGACATAGGTAGTGTTTGCGACAGAAAACGTAGTGATCGACCAACTCTCTTGACAGATGACATTTAGAGAATGGGAAAACACGATTGCTCAATTTTCCACGGGAAAGTTTACGAATACTTAACTCGCAAGTTTGGTTTGGTTTGTCAGTAAGCTGCTAAAAAATTCAAATTGTATCCGTATCGCGTACGATTAGTCCTAGAGCTTCAATCTCCAGATTTAAACAAGCGATCGTTCTAGGATAAAAAAACATTCTGTTCGTAACACGACCGAAAACGGTACAAAATTTTACCCAGCTCAAGGAGAATCAACTCACACTACCATATCTATACCGGTTGAGTAGGGCTACCAACTTCGTGTCACAAAACAAAATTTCCCTTTCTTAGAAAAAATTACCAGAGATTAACAATTGGGTAACAGGACTAAAAAATCACCCGGTAGCAATCATTTTTCCGGTCTGATAAACCTATTCGGTTTAGCAGAGGGTTCCCATACTTACAGAATACATAAACTGGGTAGTTCTGATCATTAAGGCATCAATAAAACTCACAAATGAGTATCCGGTGATTCCTTGATCTTCGTGATGTATATGTGCAGCTTGTAAACGGCACTCGACTAAATTCTCAAAAAATACTGGAAAGAGAAGAACGAAAATTAAAAATAATTTTTGTTATTGCTAACCTACTGTAAAAAAAAAAAATCTGGTGTGAAACACTCACACGACTTTCTCTTGCCAATGCAAATAATTAACAATAAACCTACCATTAGAAATAAACAAAAAACTAACCTCAAAAAACATTCGTGAAATACGCAAAATTAAAATCGACCTCAGTTTGGCTTAAAAATACGGAAAATCGCTCATTTACGCTAAACTAGGCAGTGTACAAAAAAAATGCTTAAAATAAAAGTTGTAGATCTCTTAATTTCTTATAAATTTTATTTAATACACTTTTGTCGTAAAATGCATTCTAAGGCCGAAATCTTAAAAAATCGATTTTTCACACGTTTTCGTGAGAAAAAACAGAAAAATTGAGTAAATGAGGTGATTTTTTAAAAAAAAGTAGGACCAGTTTTTGAGAAAATCACAAAAAAAATTATACGAATAAACTACTACTTCCGGTTGACCGATTTTGATGAAAATGTTCGTGTCGGGTCCGGTTGTGGTATGCAACTTAAGTATCAAGTTTCAAGTTCGTACGATGTTCCGTTCTTGAGATATTTTGTATACACACACACACACACACAGACACACACACACAGACCAATCGCTAAAAACATGTTTTTTGGGTTCAGGGGGTCTGAAAACGTATAGATCCGGTGAAAACTCGATTTCTTAAAATCGACATGAAAACAATACTTTCCTTCCTATATATTCATACAGGCAAGAGAAAGTAAAAATCTGGAGTAAATACTCACACGGCTTCTCTTTTCAATGCAAATAATGAACAATATAACATAACATTAGAAATAAACAAATAATTAACCTCAAAAAACATAACCTTATTTTAATCATGAGTGAAAGACGCAAAATGAAAATCAACCTCACTGACTTAAAAATACCGAACCGCACTCAGGATTATCTACTTGTTAGTTCTAACAGTAATAATACCTTAAAATAAACTACTATTAATTGTGAAGTTCGGATACATCGTCCAAAGAAATTCGTAGACTATTTTTAGGAAATTTTTCATCCAGACTCCTTCATTGATTTAAGTTTTAGATCTCCGGTCAGACATATTTTACTTTATATTGCCCTGTAATACGAGATGTGGCTATTAAATAACGAGACTGACGTAAAAAATTTATTTTTTATTTTATACATAGTCGCTTATTGTCACCTTCAATATACACTCCTCCTCTATCCCTACAACGCTCCATGCGAATTTTCCATTGTTGGAAACAGTGCTGGAAGTCATCTTCTGTCACCTCCTTCAGGACACGTGCCGCTTTCTCTTTTACAGCTTCCACAGACTCAAATCTTGTCCCTTTTAATACAGATTTCACCTTAGGGAACAGGTAGAAGGTAATATAAGATGAAACGTGGTTTTTTACTTATGATCCGGAAACGACGCGCCAATCCATGCACTGGAAGAGCCGAACTTCACCGAGAGCCAAATAAGCTCGAATGAGCAAGTCAAAATTTAAAGCAACGATGATTGCTTTTTTTTATATCCATGGGATTGTGTATTTTCACTGGGTTCCTGAAGGTCAAACAATCAATATTACTACCTTGAGGTACTTTCTAAACTACGTCAAAGAGTAAGGAAAAAACGCCCCGAAATGTGGAAGGATCATGGGTTCTCCACAAAGACAATGCGTCTTTGTGGAGAATGCGTCAGCTCATTCCGCGTTATCTGTGAAGTGGTTCCTAGCCAAATACAGCATCTCAGTATTAGAACATCCACCTTATTTACCAGATCTTGCACCATGTGACTTCTGCCTTTTCCTTAAGGTGAAATCTGCATTAAAAGGGACAAGATTTGAGTCTGTGGAAGCTGTAAAAGAGAAAGCGGCACGTGTCCTGAAGGAGCTGACAGAAGATGACTTCAAGCGTTGTTTCCAACTATGGAAAATTTGCAAGAAGCGTTGTTGGGATAGAGAAGGAGTGTATATTGAAGGTTACAATAAGTGATTATGTATAAAATTAAAATAAAATTTTTTACAACGTCAGTCTCATTATTTAATAGCCACAACTCGTATGTCTCTTGTTTCTACAAATATTGTAAATACAGGGAAGGAAAGCAGGCTAGTGTTTTCAGGTTGATTTTTTAAAATCGAGTTGTTCACCGGAAATACATGTTTTCAGGCCCCAGAACCTCAAAAACATGTTTTTAGAGATCGGTCTGCGCGCGCATGTGTGTTTGTTTGTGCAAAAACACACAACGAAACAGAATTTGTACGAAGTTGAGACTTGGAACTTGAAGTTAGCTACCACTATAGAACTCGACACAAGCATTTTCATTAAAATCGGTCAACCAGAAGTAGTAGTTTATTCGTGGTATTTTCACTTTGTTACTATTTAAAAAAAACAACTCCTATGATTTTGATTAAATTTTCCTCATTTCCTAAATGTTTTGTGCTCTACACGTTGGAGTAGGCGGAATGGTGTGCTGAAATTCTTGTGGCCTGTGCTATCGTAGTACAAATTTTTTTTTTAAAGAATGCGGCCTTAATATGCAGTTTAGAACAAAAATGTACATAATCAAAATTTTAGAAAATTATAAAACCTACATTTTTTATTTCAAACAGTTTTTTTTAAGATTTCAGCCTTAGTATGCATGTTACGACAAAAGTGTATAAAATCAATTTTATAGGAAATTAAAAGATCTACAACTTATACTTAGAGAATTTTTCTCTACAGAGCCAGTTTAGCGGAAAGAGTGATTTTCCGCTGTCATTAACCCAAACTAAGGTTGATTTTCATTTTGCGTCTTTCACTCATGTTTAAAATTAGGTTACGTTTTTTGAGGTTAGTTTTTGGTTTAATTCTAATGTTTTATTACTAATGTTAGGTATACTCGATTCACCGTAAGAAAGATATCTCAAGTAAACAAATAATGACGTCACTGAGCATGCGCATTATTTAAATATGTGTACACGCTGATTAAAAAGTAACAACAAAATGCTTTCAAAAGTATTTAATTATAAATACATTTATAAGTATTTTTACTTTCTCTTGCCTATATGAATATATAGGAAGGAAAGTATTGTTTTCATGTCGATTTTTCGAAATCGAGTTTTCACCGGATCTATAAGTTTTCAGACCCCCTGAACCCAAAAAACTTGTTTTTAGCGATTGGTCTGTGTGTGTGTGTGTGTGTGTGTGTGTGTGTGTGTGTGCGCGCGCGCGTGCGCGCGTGCGTGCGTGCGTGCGTGTGTGTGCGTGCGTGCGTGCGTGCGTGCGTGCGTGCGTGTGTGTGTGTGTGTGTGTGTGTGTGTGTGTGTGTGTGTGTGTGTGTGTGTGTGTGTGTGTGTGTGTGTGTGTGTGTGTGTGTGTGTGTGAACAGAATATCGTACGAACTTGAAACTTAAGTTACATATCACTTCCGGACCCGACACGAACATTTTCATCAAAATCGGTCAACCGGAAGTAGTAGTTTATTCGTATAATTTTTCACTTTTTTGCGATTTTCTCAAAAACTAGTCCTAATTTTTTTAAAAATCAACTGGTTTACTACATTTTTTATGCTCTACAATATAGGGTAGGCGCCATGTTTGCTGAAATTCTGCTTGAGGCTGTTTTTACGTAAAAACATTTTCTTTTTAAGATTGCGGCTTTAATATGCATTTTAGCGCAAAATGTTATATAATAAAAGTTGTAGAGAATGTAAAATTCTACAACTTTTATTTCAAACATTTTTTTGTATAACGCTTAGTTTAGCGGTAATTTGTGATTTTCTGTTTTTTTTCTCACGAAAACGTGAGAAAAATCGATTTTTTTAACATTTCGGTCTTAGTATGCATTTTACGACAAAAGTGTATATACGAGGGTAGGCTGATAAGTAATGCACACATGCTTGTAGAAGACAACTAAATAAACTTCAGTAGCGCGCCTGGTGGCATGTGGAAGTACTATTTCTCCTCTACAAGTCTGCGCAGTTTGAAGGCGTTGCTTTCATTCAGTTTGTTTTGAGTAGTGGAAGTATGGCGTCGTGTTCTGGTGCTATGTCAACGAGAATTAAACAACGCGAATTGAACAACTTTTGAAGCGCTACCGTGACGAAGGAGACGACTTTCTTTTGAATATTGTGACGGGGGACGAGTCATGGGTTCATCATTACGATCCCGAAGAAAAAAGGCAGAGCGCTGAATATCGTCATCCACATTCTCCTGTTGTGAAAAAGTTCAAAACACAACCGTCCGCAAAAAAAATTCTTTTGACTGTGTTTTGGGATGCTCGCCGAGTTTATGTGACTGATTATCTGGAACGAGGGGCAACGGTAAATTCTGCTCAGTATATACAGACTCTGAAACACCTCCGACGTCGAGTTTGTCGTGTTAGAGGCAACCTGGCGCCAATAATTTTGCAACACGACAATGCTCGTCCACACACTTCGCGTGCAACTGGAGAGGCTCTGAGAAACCTGAAGTTTCAACCAATTTTACACCCTCCGTATTCTCCCGACCTTGCGCCTTGCGATTTTTATTTTTTTCCTCTACTGAAGAGAGACCTTAAGGGTAATCATTACAGCTCGGACAATGAGGTGAAGGCAGCTATTGCGTCCTGGGTTCGAGGAAAGTCGGAAGAATTTTTCAGTGACGGAATGAAAAAACTTGTTAAACGTTGGGAGAAATGTGTAATGCTTAACGGTGACTATATTAAAAAATAAATAGATAATTTGGTAGGTTAAGATTTGTACTTTAATTTGTTATTTACCCCATCTTGCTATTTCTTTTTGTTCGTCTTCTACAAGCATGTGTGCATTACTTATCAGCCTACCCTCGTAATTAAATTTATAGAAAATTAAAAGATCTACAACCTTTGTTTAAAGCATTTGTCTCTACAGAGCCTAGTTTAGCGTGAAAGCGTGATTTTCCGTATTTTTAAGCCAAACTGAGTTCGATTGTCATTTTGCGTCATTCACTCATGATTAAAATAAGGTTATGTTTTTGAGGTTAGTTTTTGTTTATTTCTAATATTTTATTAATAATGTTAGGTTTATTATTAATTATTTGCATTGGCAAGAGAAAGTTGTGTGAGTGTTTCACACCAGATTTTTATAAATGAAACTGTTAGGCCTACATCATATCATGACGGATGTTTTAGTACTGATCTATAAAAAACGTTAGCCCTATACTTTATTTCCATTCTTTTTCATAAATTTCTTAATGTGGTTACAAGTTATACGTATTACCTCCGATCTGAGCCGGCCGCATTGGCGAAGTTGGTAACGTGCTCGCCTCTCATCATGCGGTCTTGGGTTCGAATCCCATTCAGGCACGGCATTTTTTCATACGTTACAAAAAATCATTTCATCATTTACCGTCTGCATTAGCAGTAATTGCAGAACAGTCGGACGTTAAACAAAAAAAAAAACCTCCGATCTGTATGACGAAACAAGAGAACTTTAAAAGCAAACATTTTTATTTTAATGATTAGTCATTTAATATTAGTTTAGTCACTCGTTATTTCACAATTGAATTTGACGATGACCCATAAATCTCTCTCCACATTTTTGACGTAGAACAAACATGTCATCGTTATATTATACTGCCAGTTCGCTTTTGACATCTGTTTTGGGTATACCCTGTTTTGTCTCGCATCTTTCTTACGTGCATTATAATTTATTTTCAATTAGGAGTTTAGTGTTGTAGTATTTTTTGGTTTTTTAATTTCTATTTATCGTTTAATTCTGCATATGGTTAAAAGCACGTATCAGTTACCATTGTTTAACCCACCGGGTTGGTCTAGAGGTAAAGTCGTCGCCAAAATCAGCTGTTTAAAAGCTGATTTTCGGAGACGAAGGTTCCTGGTTCAAATCCTAGTTAAGGTAGTTACTTTTATACGGATTTGAATGCTAGACAGTGGCTACTGGTGTACTTTGATGGTTGGGGTTCAATTAACCATACTCTCTCAGGAATGGTCGACCTGAGTCTGCACAAGACTACACCTCATTTACACGTCATACACATCATCCTCATCTCATTGGGTCATGGGGTTGCTTATTGTTCTCAATTGAACAGATTGCAACGTACACACATTAGGGACTACAAAAGAAAGTTACCTTTGTGATGTTTTCGTTAATAGTGTTGCATTTTTTCTGAGTCACCGCAGAATCAGCTGATTCGGTAACTGCTGTTTATTTACTCGAGATACATTTCTTACGATAAACCGAGTATTATGTATTGAGTAATAATATTGAGTACTAAAAGAGTAATATACATTGTTCATTATTTTCATTGGCAAGAGAAAGCCGTGTGAGTGTTTCACACAAAATTTTTAAAATTATATTTTTGTTAAATTCAGATAAAATTACTCACGGTCATTATCTGCTATAACACAGTCCATAGACACATTATAATATTCAGCGATTGTTGTAATGTCAGAAACAAATGCAAAAAATATTAATACCAGAATTAGTATCTGCATGAAGCACCCATACATTGCCGTTGTTGATGGTTTCTTGTCAATGGGCAAATACACTCCGATCATTATAAATACCGGAGTTGCACAAGCCAAGTTCTTCATTTCCCAGCCGAACATTGGTATGAATTTCTGGAACACAAAATTATTTGAATCGGTAAAAGAAAACATTGGTCTATCTAAAGTCCAGCCGTCCTTAGTTTGCTCCTACTGTCAACAGATAATGACGTCACTGAGCATGCGCATTATTTGTAAATGTGTACACGCTGATTAAATTGTATAACTACAAAATAAGGGTCTTTTCCGTTTTCTGTATGCCACTATCAAATCCAAATACCCTGAAAGGTTGCACTCGTGTTCGTTTCTCCCAATCTCTGCCTTACTGAATACTCTTACTGAGACAGACACACTCACTCATGCGTACACACGTTCTTCCCAGTTACACGTTCTGTTGTTTTATTTCTTATTTTGAGTTTTTTATTATTTTATATATTATTTTTATTTTCAGGTTACTTATAACTTATTCTAATTATTTACATTTAATTATTATTACATTATTATTTTATATTACTACATTATTACATTATATTACTATTACATTACTATTATTAATTTACTGTACAAAATTCAAAGCAGACTGACTATGTAGACTTTAGTAATTAACCGTGAAATGGGAGTAAAGTTGACGTTACCCAGGAATATTGCTAGTCATATTGGCGTGCTAGACGCAGGAGTGGGAGAAGTGTGCAACCCTTCAGGGATTTCGGATTTGATAGTGGCATACAGAAAATGGAAAAGATCCCAAAATAATTTTTAAAGTATTAAATACATTTAAAAATCTTTTAGTATTTTTGGGTCTTTTCCGTTTTCTGTATGCCACTACCAAATCCTAATTCCCTGAAGGGTTGCACACTTGTTCATTTCTCCCACTCCCTGCCTTACTGAATACTCATACTGAGACAGACACACTCACGCACGCGTATAGTGTAGCCCGTGTACAACCAGGCTGACTGACCGTTACAAACATGAGGAAAGAAATGCTATGACTGCAGATTCATGCGTTCCTGAAAACATTGTCTCTGTCCCGCTATTAACACATTCCGCCTTCCATTGTTGTCACTTGTCAGTGCTATCATAGCTGTTGATCGTGGTAGTTCCGTCTCTCTTTCTCTTCTGCCGTTTAGATTCTTGTACCAATTGTAGTGATCTTTTTATAATTTTATAATAAGTTTACAAAGAATTCTGAAAGCTTTAGGTTTCAAGTGGAAGAAAACAAAAAACAATAGGTCTGTTTTAATTGAAAAAGAAGAAATTAGGTGGAAAGGAATTGAATATATTAGACGAATTCGGGAACTGTCAGAAAAAGGTACAGCAGTTTACATGGATGAAAGCTATTTAGTCAATTTGCATGCCAGTAATAAATGCTGGCAAGATGAGAGAAATAGTGGTATCCTCGTTTCTACCAGTTAGGGAGAGCATATTGTTATAATACATACATAATGCTGGAGGTTCCGAATGCTGGTTTTTTTTTATACCGAACGCATCCTTCAATGGAAAGCTAATCAAAGTACTGGAGATAACCATCTTAATATGAACAGAAGAAATTAGGTATGAAAAATGGCTCACTGAAAAGCTGATACCTAACCTCAAGCCTAATTCTGCCTTTGTCATTGATAATGCAGCCTATCATTGTGGCAAAAGTATAAAAGTTCCGACAGTGAGCAGCAAAAAGGCTGAAATGATCAGTGGTTGAGAGATAGAAAATAATATTGCTTTCAATGAAAATAATGTAACAAGATCGAAGAAAGATGGTTCGCGAAGGTTCCAGAATTTCATTCATAAAAATAGTAAAGAGGACAATAGAGTGTGAAACAAAAATAACACACAATAGCAACAATAAATGACAGTTTGACAGTTGTAAACATAAAGGTATGTCTATTCATAAGGGTTGTAATAACTATCATAAAGTTCAGGTATTGTGTACAGCTATTATGAGGGGGGCAGGTTGTTTACGTTTTCTATTTACAAAAGACCTATTGTTGACCTGTTTACAACGGATTTTTCTAGCACTCATTAATAAAGAGTTATTTTTTGTACTTTATTTTTGCATGTTGTTCTATCCTCTTCTCGAACTATCTATGTAAAAAGGTATATAAAGAGACCCTCAAGCGCGGCCAAGTAGTAGTAATCGTTTGATCTTTGACGAGTGTCTATCGGACGTAGGCAGGCGCGTACCGAGCATTGTGTCGGTCAACGATTGTAACACTGTCTTTGAGTGTGTATTGTAAAGTTAATGTACAGTTTTTGTGAATTCAATTTCTGTGTTTTGTATGTTTGGTAATCTATAAAAGTGATTGTAAGTTATTTATTGTTTATTATCTATTTTAAGTGAGTTATTGAATCATTTATTGTACTACTTAATTATAATTAGTTTAATTATTTATTTTGTAATCTTTTAGTGTAATAAATATTTGTAATTGTAAACTTTAGTGTATTAATTATTTAATAACCTAGATGCCGAAACGGACCTTAGCAATAAGTGTCACAATATGTTCAAAATACAACTTTTGAAAATAATATTGGAAAACAAACTAGAGGTGCAATACACAATTGATGAGATAATGACAAAAGCTGGACATTCGGTATTAAGACTTCCTCCGTAGATCCAACCAGATCTCAATCCAATTGAGATGGTTTGGGCGTCAATTAAAAACTGGGTAGCCAGAAATAATGTCACTTTTAAAACTACTGACGTTGTAGCATTAGTAGAAAGGAGAGTGAATGAAATATCAGTTGATGAATGAAGAAATTACTGCGACCTTGTAATTAAAGAAGAAAATTCGTATTGGGAGAAAGAAGGTGAGATAGATGCGATTGTTGATCGGATAGTTATAAATCCATCTGAAGAACTGACATCAGAAGAAGACGGAGAAAGTCATTTGAATATTTTAATGTTAGTTCAGACTCTGATATTAATTAGCTTAATAATCCTACAACTCCCGTCCTTCAAATTTCTTTAGAAAATGAAATTCATAATAGCGGTAAAAATATAATTGTATCTGTAAAATATGTATTAGGTAAATATGTATTAGGAAATTAAAAGGTCTACAACTTTTATTTAGAGCTCTTTTCTGTACAACACATAGTTTAGCGTGAAAGAGTGATTTTCCGTATGTTTAAGCCAAATTGAGGTTGATTTCATTTTGCATCCTTCAATCATGATTAAAATTAGATTATGGTTATTCAACCCACCGGGCTGGTCTAGAGGTAAAGTCGTCGCCAAAATCAGCTGTTTAACAGCTGATTTTCGGCGACGAAGGTTCCTGGTTCAAATCCTAGTAAAGGTAGTTACTTTTATACGGATTTGAATGCTAGACAGTGGTTACCGGTGTACTTTGATGGTTGGGGTTCAAGTAACCATACTCTCTCAGGAATGGTCGACCTGAGTCTGTACAAGACTACACCTCATTTACATGTCATACACATCATCCTCATCTCATTGGGTCATGGGGTTGCTTATTGTTCTGAATTGAACAGATTGCAACGTACACAAACTAGGGATTACAAAAAAAAATGTTTATTGAAGTAAGTTTTTTTTTGTTTATTTCTTATGTTTTATTACTAATATTAGGTATATTGTTAACTATTTGCATTGGCAAGAGAAAGTTGTGTGAGTTTTTCACACCAGATTTTTTTTACTTACAACAAATGACACAAAAATGGATCCGCCATTTCTATTTACACTTGCAGTCATTAGAAGAATATTTGCCAGCGAAGTTGTAGATACTTTGACGCTTGCGAATATTATTGCAAGCAGTAAATTTATTGTAACAAAAATGAATTGCCAAAATAATATCTGAAAACACCATTTAAGCTCTTTAATACATTTTGCAAATTAAATCATACATTTAAAAATACATATACATTGGACAATTCGAATTGGCACAAGCAGCTTCGGTGTTTATCTACTCCACTCTTCGTCCCTCGCCAAGCAACGACGGTACAGTCACAAAAATATACAATCGCTACTGTAATGTGCGACTCATGCACGGTCACTACGCTTTGTTTTCACTGTTGTTATTAATAATCTGTCAGACATAATGATATGACTAATTTGTTTTCTGCCCATAACAGACAAGTGGAGTGTCAAATTATTTACTCTCAATCTTTTCGTTGCAGGGCTAAAAAAAATAGTTCTGTTTCTTATCACATGGTCAGCCAAATAATTGACTGAATCGTTTAAGAACAGAAGAGGTAGAGGTGTAAAAGACACTAATCAAAGTTATCTCCTCTGAAAGTAATGAATTTCATTATACAGCCCGACCCTGTGGTGAATTAAATGAAGGTGTCATTTGCAGAGTGGAAAATATGTGCTTTTCAGAGGGTCCGGCATGCTGATAAGCATATTTTTCCATTCAGTGAGGAAGGCATGGTAAACCACCTCACTTCTCGTTTTACTTAGTAAAACCTCTACAGGTTCAAACCAGCCTATCAGCTGATGACCTAAACAACAATTTATTTTCATATAATGATTTTCTGTTTATTATATTATATTCAAACCAATTTGTTTAGTTAGTTGCGTGCGTCTATAGAGTATAGTTTTATACTCTATAATTAATTATAGTTTATTTATTTTTTTTTTTTTGGTTTAACGTCCGACTGTTTTGCAAATTGCTGCTAATGCAGACGGTGAAGGATGAAATGAATTTTTGTAACGTATGAAAAAATGCCATGCCCGAGTGGGATTCGAACCCAAGACCGCGTGATGAGAGGCGAGCACGTTACCAACATCGCCAACGCGGCCGGCGTTGGCCGCGTTGGCGTTGGCGTTGGTATAGTTTATTAGTGTTTAGCGTTTAATTATAGTGAATTAGTTTTTGCAGTTTAGTACTTATAATTTATAATTTAATTTTTTACTGGGACATTTAAATACATATTTTAAAATGAAATAATTACAGTATTTGTATGTTTGTACATTGAAATAAGGTTGTAGCCAATGCGTACATTAAAATTTGTAGACCTTGTTGAAAGAAGAGGTTATGGATATACTTTTTCCGGAACTGTGTGTACACGTAGAGCAAGAGTTGTGCCAATTCGAATTGTCCACAGTATACAAGGTAATATTTGAGAGAAGTATTAAATTATTTTAAATAATGTTAAATTATTGTACTTTGTCTGCTTATTCCAGGACTAAAAAAAAAATTTTATTTCTTATCACACCAATAAAATGACTAGAGTATTTAAAACAGACGAGGTAGAGGTGTAAAAGACACTACATAGTACGTAAAATGAAAGATGAATCCTGTGTTTGGAACCGCGTATCTCACAAAGTAAGAAACATCAACATTTCTGGTACGGTTCATTTTAAAGCTTGGTTTTTTATTATTTTATTCGTATAAATTACAAAACACGGAAGTGCATTAGACATTTTCTACAGACTTAAAAACAAAATATGTTCCCGTTTTTTAGCGCATTTTTCACTTTGGTATTCCATGTTTCAGAACACGTAGCACGATTCATTTTAAGAGGAAAAATATGGCGTTTTAGAAGAGTGTTCCTGGATATTTTCTAATTAATTTCAGCTTAAATTCAGCCTTTTAGTACAAAGGGTCAAGGAATTACAGCGTTTTTAAAAAATTGTTGTTTTCGTTCCCGATGGACGTAACGAGTTAGAACCAACGCTGTACCCCTTTAATTAATAAGGAAATGAATTTTATTTCTTTTAAATAACATTATTTGCAATCAATTTTTTTAAAATAAACTATAAACAAATCTTTTCAATTTACAAATCAGAAGTTGAGGCCTCATTACCCTGAGTACCTCTCATTATATCAATATTGTTAAAAAAGAAAATTACTATGTACAAAGACATTTATATTTTACAATATGGAATACTTTTCACTATAATTTTATGTACATTTAAACTCTTTCAGACAAGTCCAAAACATGGTAACGTTTCAGGCGCCTAACTTCTGCATTGTTTAGAAGATTTAAGGCTAATTCGTTTCCGTGACTTTCAAGTCTTGCCTGATATTTTTTATTAAAACGCCTGATCTCGTCCATTACATCAGGAAGGTTGCAATAATAATGTATATTTTCTGCATTTCTTTGCAAACCATGGTGCCCTTGTTATAGCCCGAAGAACCTTATTCTGGAACCTTTGAATTACCTCTATGTTACTTCTTCTGGTAGTTCCCCAAAGTTGAACGCCGTACAACCAAACTGGTTTAAGTAGCATTTTGTAAAGCAGCAACTTATTTTCAATGAAATTAAACTACAAATTTCCTTCCTAAACTTCCTAAAAATTATTAATATTTTTTTTGTATCTTAATTAAAGGTTCCAAAGTTGCGTAAAATGCACCGCCCCAATCTATTACTCCATATTGTAATATTGACAACTCCATACTGCAATATAATTAGACTTATTCTTAACGTGCCCTCTCCGACCGAAGGTTGGCAAGCTTGATGGCTATTCGGACTTTGGACACCGCAGCTCTGAACAGCTCCGCTGAGGTACAACGAAACCAGTCGTAAAGATTCTTCAACCAAGAAATTCTTCTTTCGACATCTCTCTTCCCCTGAATCTTGCCTTTTATTATCAAGCGAAACATTTCATATCTTGGTCCACGCATAATATGAACCAGATATTCCACCTTCCTTCTTTGGATGGTGTAAACAAGCAACTTTTCTGTTCCCATTCTCCGCAATACTGTCTCGTTGAACACTTTATCTCTGCAGGGTATTGTTAGCATACGCCTGTACAACCAAAGCTCAAACGCATCTATTCTCCTGATATCCATCTTCCTGAACGTCCAAGCTTTCGCGCCATATAACACTGTGGAGAAAAGTTTAACATAGAATCACCCTCAATTTCAAGGATTTGAATAGCTCAAGGATTTATGGATACTGAAGTCACGATATTACCTTTTGCGTATAGATGGGCTGTGAGGAAGGGAAGTGAAAATATGACAGTGCTGCAAACTTCAACAGTGCGACACTACTATTACATTTCACTACCGTGCAGTTTCTACATATATTTTGTAAGCTGTAGTTTAATCCGAGAGAATTTTCTTCATAAACCTTATTAGAAATAAATCTGACCTGTAATACTGCCTATAGCTTAATTACACGACTAGAAATGTTTGATTTACTGTAATGACCAGCTACCTTATTCCATTGGAATAAATTTTCTACGAATGAACCGCCTTCTTTACGATCGCCGTCACCTTTATTACACTGCACATTACATTTCGTTCAGTACTGTGAATAGTCTGCCCACATTTTAGAGAAACTAACATTTATGTTTACTGTAACAAACAGTTATATTCGTACCGTTAACCTACAGAAGATTCCGCGATATACTGTATAGGCTATGTATGTATAGACTCTGAGTAGAGTATAAGTTGTAATGTTTGTGTACTGAAATTAAAGCAGTTGCGCATGCGCACTGATGCTGTTCCCCCCGTTACCCCTCATTGCAAACAAGGGCAAACTCGTGACTCAAGTGACCATATCTATTAAAAGGTTCTTCATTTGAACAAATGCAGAACGAGCCATCTCTACTTATCCTTATGTTTATTTCAACGGTGAGATCATTTTTACAAGACAATTTTCAACAATTCATACTTACTTTTACGAAAATTCTCACAGGTGTCATTGTTATAAGGGCTGTACAAACTACTCCGCTTATCAACTGGAATAAGTCATCAGTTAGGTACTGTGGGGGTGAAAGAGCTCCAGTCCCTCTGAAACAATTTTATTGACAATTTTCTTTTATTGTAATTTTACTTTCTTGTGCTCGAAGAATAATTTTAATATGTTGGTCAGCCAACGATCTTACGTGAAAGCTTTCGACTATATCTTTGAGTATGGAACAGGTGGAGTAAAGTAAGCATGTGAAGGAGACAATGTTACTAAACTGGAGCCCAGTAATGTTGCCATTATTACTTTCTCTTGCCTACGAGGTGTGGCTATTAAAGAACGAGACTGACGTTGTAAAATAATTTAATTTTTATTTTATACATAATCACTTATTGTCACCTTCAATATACAGTCCTTCTCTATCCCTACAACGCTCCATGCGAATTTTCCATTGTTGGAAACCGTGCTGGAAGTCATCTTCTGTTAGCTCCTTCAGGACACGTGCCGCTTTCTCTTTTACAGCTTTCAGACTCAAATCTTGTCCCTTTTAATGCAGATTTCACCTTAGGGAACAGGTAGAAGATAATAACATATGCTGAAACGTGGGTTTTTACTTATGATCCTGAAACGAAGCGCCAATCCATGCACCGGAAGAGCCAAACTTCACCGAAGCCAAAAAAGCTCGAATGAGCAAGTCAAAATTTAAAGCAATGATGATTGGTGTTTTTTTTAATATCCATGGGATTGTGTACCTTCACTGGGTTCCTGAAGGTCAAACAATTAATCAATATTACTACCTTGAGGTACTTTCTAAACTACGTCAAAGAGTAAGGAAATAACGCCCCGAAATGTGGAAGGACAAATCATGTGTTTTCCACCAAGACAATGCGCCAGCTCATTCCGCCTTATCTGTCAAGAGGTTCCTAGCCACGTACAGCATCTCAGTGTTAGAACATCCACCTTATTCACCAGATCTTGCACCATGTGACTTCTACCGGTTCCCTAAGGTGAAATCTGCATTAAAGGGACAAGATTTGAGTCTGTGAAAGCTGTAAAAGAGAAAGCGGCACGTGTCCTGAGGGAGCTGACAGAAGATGACTTCCAGCACTGTTTCCAACAATGGAAAATTCGCATGGAGCGTTGTAGGGATAGAGACGGAGTGTATATTGAAGGTGGCAATAAGTGATTACACATAAAATTAAAATAAAATTTTTACGTCAGTCTCTTTATTTAATAGCCACACCTCGTATATGAATATGTAGGAAGGAAAGTAATGTTTTCATGTTTAGATAAATGTTTCCACTTTTGTCGTTAAATGCATACTACGTCCGAAATCTTAAAAAATAATTAAATTTTTTACAGATTTTCATGAAAAAGTAGAAAATTACTAAATACCGCTAAACTAAGCGTCGTAAAAAATATTTTACAAATAAAAGTTGTAGATTTGTAAATTTTCTATAACTCTGATTATACACTTGTCCCCTAAAATGCATATTAAGGCCGCAATCTTTAAAAAACACTTTCTATGAGAGCACAGCCTTTCCAAGAATTTCAGCAGACATGGCGCCTACCCTATCATGTAGAGCAGGGGTCTCCAACCTACGGCCCGCGAACAAATTTTTTCCGGCCCGCGGAAAGCTAGCATGCTGAAAAAAAAATTTTTATTTGATAATATATTTCCTTTTAAGCATTTTTACCATTAAATATGAGTACAGTACTCGTCTCTCACTTGCCACTTCTTTTCTCAATAAGTGTAAAACTAGCTGTAAACAAGTAGTGATCAACCATTGAGCGATAGTAAGTGGTCAGCACGGACTGTACGTGTCGCATCAACACACCCTGCCGCAAGACTCATCATTTCTTTGTTTGCTTTCTAAATTGTATTTTCTTGTCAGTCGCTTTCCAGCGTCAGTTACAATCACAACTAGTTCGAGTGTAGGTTGATGTTTCGTAAAGTGCATAGTGATTGTGGACAGTGTCTTTTATTTTTTTGTTTTATTGCTCATAACAATGGCTTCTTGTGCAAAAAGGAAAGTTGATTTTGAGTGCCGTGCTTTTAATAAACAGTGGACCCATGACTATTTTATGATCGATAACAATAATAAAGCGTTATGTCTTATTTGCAACGAGACTGTCGCTGTTCTCAAAGATTTAATGTCCGTAGACATTATGAAACAAAACACAAGAGCAAGTATTCCAATTTAACAGCCAAACTACGAGAGGACAAAATTGCTTCTTTGAAAAATTCGCTTTCAGTTCAGAGATAAATTTTTACCAAGCAATTTCAACAAAACGAGGCTGCTGTAAAAGCCAGTTTCAAAAACAGCCATATTCTGGCTAAAGCTGGTAAACCTTTTACCGACGGCCAATTGGTGAAAGATTGCATCTTAGCGAGTGTGGAAGAAATCTGCCCTGATAAACGTTCACTATTCAATGCTATTAGTTTGTCGGCGAACACAGTAGCGCGCCGTACGGAAGATCTTGGAAATAACGTTGTTTATCAGCTGAAAGACGCATGCAAGGTCTTTGAATGGTTCTCAATCGCTCTTGATGAATCAACTGATGTCAATGACTCGGCTCAAGTTCTTTTATTTGTTCGTGGTGTGAACAGTGATTTTAAAATCACAGAAGAGTTGGCTGACGTTCACTCTATGGAGAATAGTGTGACCGGAGAGAAAATTTTCGCAAAAATAAGTGAAACCATTTCTAATCTTGGGCTCGATTTCAAACGCATGAGAGGTGTTACCACTGATGGTGGGAAAAATATGTCTGGTATAAAAACTGGAGTAGTTGGAAACATTTGCAATTCTATTACAACAGCTGGCGGTGTTCAATCCGTGATTTATCACTGCATTATCCATCAACAAGCGTTGTGTGGTAAACACATAGATGTAGCTGAAGTAATGAATGTAGTTGTAAAAACAGTTAACTTCATTAGATCAAGTTCCCTCAAACACCGCCAGTTCAAACATTTTCTTACTGAAATTGACAGCGCTTACCCAGATGTTCCCTACCACTGTGAAGTTCGCTGGTTGAGCAGAGGTAAAGTATTTCAGCGGTTTTTCGAACTTCGTGAAGTGATTGACAATTTCATGACTGAACAGCGTCATCCTGTACCTGAACTTTCTGACAGTGTGTTTGTATGAAAATTGGCTTTTCTTGTTGACCTCACGGCACATATAAACTTTCTGAACTTGAAATTGCAAGGTAAAAACTCTTCAGTTTGTGACTTATACTGGCATGTCAAAGCTTTTAGAAAAAAACTCATACTTTTCGAGAAGCATTTAGGATCTATGAACTTTGACCACTTTGAATCTTGTCAGAACTTAAGTGCACTAAGCACTGCTACCTTCCCCAAGGATTACGTTTTAGGAATCATGTCTAAGCTACGACAAGAGTTTGAAAACCGCTTTGAAGACTTTGACCGAGCAGCAGAAGACATTCAGATGTTTCAAAATCCTTTTAAGTATGACATTGACAAAGTGCCTGCAGAAATGCAACTTGAAGTTATCGAGCTAACAACCAATGATTCACTCAACACCGATTTCCAGGAATGCTACTGAGAAGGTAACCTACTTAAAATTTACAGTTCTCTCCCAGAAAAAACTTTAAAAATATAAAAAACCATGCTCGAGCTATGTTTTCTCTTTTTGGATCTACCTATAAGTGTGAGCAGACTTTTCAAAAATGAAGTTTGTTAAATCTAAATACAGATTTTCCTTGTCAGATGAACATTTGAAATCAATCCTAATGATCGGAACTACAAAGTTTGACCCTAAATGGGCTAAAATTTTAAGTGGCAAACAAATGCAATCTTCTCACTAAAAAATAATTGTTCTTTTTAAGCTTTACACTTGTTGTAAACTCATGTATTGTCAAGTTTTCTTTAAAATTCAATAAAGTACATTTTGTAGTAAATTGAAAAGATTTGGCTTTGTATCATCCTGTGTTTTCATTAAGCCTACTTGAAAACTCCTTTTACAGAACAAATGTTATTTTATAGCAAATATAATTATTTGTTTGGTCACAGCTTTTTTTTACAATCACGTAAAGAATTTTAGTTAGCCAACAACAAAGATATATAAGGAAATATAGCAACTTAAAAAACTAAGCAAGAAAATCTCAAAAACCACCACTGAGCTCTTAATTAGAAAAAACTTCGAGGGTGTATCGGGGGGGGGGGGCTAGACTTTCTGCCCTGAAATATTGCTGGCCCGCCTTTCCTCCAAAAATTTACAATGTGGCCCTTGAGTAAAAAAGGTTGAAGACCCCTGATGTAGAGCATAACAATGTGCTAAATGAGGCAAGTTTAAAAATCATAATTATACGCGCGCCCGCACACACACACACACACACACACACACACACACACTAATCGCTAAAAACATGTTTTTTTGGGTTCAGGGGGTCTGGAAACGTGTAGATCCGGTGAAAACTCGATTTCAAAAAAATCGATAAGAAAACAATATTTCCTTCCATTATATTCATATAGGCAAAAGAAAGTAATACTCTTAAAATAAAATTACTGACTTTCTTGTAAATTAAAAACAATATTTCCTTACTTGGTGTAACAACGTGCTGTAAAATTAATTGGATGAAAAGTATCGCACACAATTTTCTTCATTTCTCTGAGTTCCGCGTCCTTTTTACTACACAAAGCATCAATCTCTTCTGCATTGCCATTGATCGGTCTTAATGATGAATGTAAGAAGTGCGTCACCGAAGGTAATATCTCAAGTTTACCCACAAATAATGGTGTCAAAAAAAAATGTAAATAGAAGCACCCTGAAAGACAAAAAACAAGTAATTATCTATGAATTTAAGACATGAATTATGTTTAATTTATTTTAAATGGAGTTTATTTTTGCCCTTACAATACATAGTTCTACCTTTTTTCTCATCAGTCCCTCGACTGGTTTGTTGCAGTTCTCCAAGCTGTTCTATCTTGTGCAAGTCATTTTTATATTTTATATCTACATACCTGTAACACCCTACATTTATTTTATTTATTTATTTATTTCCTTTACTACTCCTCCAAAAGAGCAAAGCCCGTGCTTGCAGGAGGATTACGCTAATTACAAAAATCTGGTGTGAAACACTCACACAACTTTCTCTTGTCAATACAAATAATTAACAATAATGCTAACATTAGTAATAAAACATTAGAAATAAACAAAAACCTAACCTCAATAAACATAACCTAATTTTAATCATGAGTGAAAGACGCTAAATGAAAATCAACACCTGTTTGACTTAAAAATACGGAAAACCACTCTTTCACGCTAAACTAGGCTCTGTAGAGAAAAATGCTATTAATAAAATTTGTAGATCTTTTAATTTCCTTTAAATTTGATTATAACACACTTTTGTCGTAAAATGCATACGAAGGCCGAAATCTTAAAAAAATTGATTTTTCACACGTTTTCGTGAGAAAAAACAGAAAATCGCGAATTACCGCTAAACTAAGCGTTATACAAAAAAAATGTTTGATATTAAAATTGTAGGATTGTAAATTCTCTACAACTTTTATTATATACATTTTTGCGCTAAAATCCATAAATTAAGCAAACATCTTCTGTAATAAGTAAATTATAATCAAACGTATTCTTACCTGTTAGAACGGGTGCCATTTTGGCAACGTTCAAGAAACCTTTTTTACTGTATTGACCTATAAATAAACAAGTTTTTAACCAAGGATACGTTATTAAACTAGAAGTCAGTGTCTTATACAAAATTGTAGTCACACCATTAGCTTCGTATAATAATACAAATACACTCTCAATGTATTCAGGACTTGACATACTTATCACGATAATTGCTATCAAGAGTAAATGATTCACAGTTTTCTTATGTTTTTCATATCTGACATAACTATCTTTTTTGCAATCGCTCAAAAAGTTTACTTCAGCCATTTCGTTTTTCCTGTTCAGTCAATATTTACTACAAATAATAACGAGCGTTATCATTTATATTAGTTTTGACGAATAAATAATGTCAAGTGTACCTACACTTTCTTTTTTAATAATAACTTGATAGATAAACACAAAACGCTTTAATTCAACAATACATTAGATGATAATCGTTCTATGTGCATATGTTTTTATTTTTATTGAGAGATCATATGACACCTATAGGATCAAAACGACCAATCTCCACTTTTGGGCGAAATTGAGGTAGCAGTGCCATATGTAAAAAAATTTTGTGTTCTTTTTGGTGGTAAATCAAATTAGATCAAAATAGTCTTTAAAACTGTGTTTTTACATGTTAAAGTACAGTTTGAATCAAAACAACCAATCTCCATCATAAAGTTGGAATCATAATTGTCAATTCCAAAGTGACCAATCAGAGAGCAGCAGACGTAGTCGTTGTGGCGGTCGAGGAGCTGGGCGACACGGCGTGTCGTCGCCCAGCGGAGACATCATCTTCTTCCCTCGCAGTAGTGCGTCGATGGCTGCTTCGTCGGATCCAGTGCGCGTAAGGCTCGGTCGAGGGACCGCTGTGGACATCGCTCGCATCAGCGGGCGATGACGGTCCGGTCGACGGCTTACGGTGACAGGCCCGCGAGCGGAAGCATCATCTTCTCTCTTGCGGGGTCGTCGATTAGTCTTCACTGGAGTCCGATAGTCGTGTGCCGATGGTGGATGTCTTGTCTGCTGTCTATATTGAAATTGAATCTCCCTGAATCTGAATCCGTGTAGAAGACTTTGTTGTTGTTGTAAGTCATCAGCCGAAGAGCTGGTTTGAACCTGTAGAGGTTTTACTAAGTAAAACGAGGAGTGAGGTGGTTTTTGCCTTCCTCACTGAATGGAAAAGTATGCTTATCAGCATGCCGGGCCCTCTGAAAAGCACATATTTTCCACTCTGCAAATGACACCTTCACTTCATTCACCACAGGGTCTAGCTGTATACTGAAATTTATTACTCATCACATGGTCAGCCAATTAAATGACTGAATCATTTAAGAACAGAAGAGGCAGAGGTGTAAAAGACACTAATCAGAGTTATCTCCTCTGAAAGTAAGGAATTTCATTATACAGCCAGACCCTGTGGTGAATGAAGTGAAGGTGTCATTAGCAGAGTGGAAAATATGTGCTTTTCAGAGGGCCCTGCATGCTGATAAGCATACTTTTCCACTCAGTGAGGAAGGCAATTGTAAACCACCTCACTCCTCGTTTTACTTAGTAAAACCTCTAAAGGTTCAAACCAGCCTTTCGGCTGATGACCTGAACAACAAGTTTTAGTTGTAATTGTAATTTAATCTGAAGTTAAAATGAAAAGTGACTATTATTTAAAGAATAATCTTCGGCTCCAATATTTGATTAAAAGACGCTGTATTTAAAATTCAAAATCTGGTGTGAAACACTCACACAAGTTTCTCTTACCAATGCAAATAATGAACAATATAACCGAACATTTATAAGGACCTTTTCCGTTACTTCACATCACACCATCTGTAACCTTAAAGTCGCCTCGTGTAAACGCATCTTTATTGTTATGCCTGATGACTCCCACTCACTATAATTAATTTTGTAGATATTGTTTGCATGTTTAGTAATACACATCAGTTGGTTGTTTGCTTTGCATGTGTTCTGCTCAATACATAATGAATCTTTTGAAATTGACTAATATTTTGTACAAAGGAAAGAGCTATACGTTCCTTCAAGCGAAAGGATAATTGCATAATCCGCGCATTTGTTTAAATGAACACGATATGATACTGAACACCATTGGCCAGGATCGTTGGGTGTGTAATAAAGCAATCTGCAGAATAAGAAAACCTCTAAGAAGCGACACAATTAATTCATTAATAAATTAGTGAAACTTGTAAAAGAATGAAGGAAAAACAACCAAAAATATAATGAAAATGAAAACAACCGAAAATAAAAGAATCAAGCGATTGCTAATCGAACAGTACAGAGCACGTGCAGGCAGTTGCTGGGTCGAACAGTAAAGGTGCATTCACACGATATTTTCATGATGTGAAATAACGGAAAAGGTCCCATTAGTAATAAAACATTAGAAATAAACAAAAACCTAACCTCAATAAACATAATCTAATTTTAATCATGAGTGAAAGACGCAAAATGAAAATCAACCTCAGTTTGGCTTAAAGATACGGAAAATCACTCTTTCACGCTAAACTAGGCTCTATAGAGAAAAATGCTTTAAATAAAAGTTGTAGATCGTTTAATTTCCTATAAATGTGATTATATATACTTTTATCGTAAAATCCATACTAAGGCTGAAATTTTTAAAAAATCGATTTGTTACACGTTTTCGTGAGAACAAAACAAAAAATCTACTGCTAAAATAAGGGTTTTACAAACAAATGTTTGAAATGAAAGTTGTAGGATTTTAAATTTTCTACAACTTTTATTGTATGTATTTTTGCGTTAAAATGCACATTAAGTCGCAATCTTAAAAAATAATTTTTTACGAGAAAACTACCTCTCCAAGAATTTCAGCAGACATGGCGCCTACACTATCTTGTAGAGCATAAAAAATTTACTAAATCAGGCGATTTTTAAAAAAATCGTAGGAGCTGTTTTTAAAAAAATCACAAAAAAGTGAAAAAATACACGAATAAACTACAACTTCCGCTTGACCAATTTTGATAAAAATGTTTATGTCAAGTCCGCCAACATAATTTTTTTTATCCCTAATGTGTGTACGTTGGAATCTGTTAAGTTCATAATATAAGCAATCCCCCCATGTGAAGATTATGTTCTGTATGACATGTAAAATGATTGGACTCCGTACAACCAACCCGGTTTAAGCAACAACTTGTAAATTGGCAACTTATTTTCAAGAGAGAGTGAAGAGTTCCTACCAATCACCCAACACATTTTTTTTTAAATTTTAGATTCAATTCATTTCTCTTCATTCTCACATGGGTTTTCCAAGTTAACTGCCTGTTAACCCTTTATAGGGCAGTACTACAGGGGAAATTAAAACATGTTTTAAAATGTTAAATTTTGTTTTATAGGGACTTGAATAATGTATTTCTAGTGCCAGAAGAGTAAGATATTTCTTTTTCTATGTTAAGCCCCGGTAAGTATACTTACCAAGGAACATTTATTGAAATGGGAATCACATAATGTTTAGTAGTAAGAATGCTTATTAAAACAACTTGTAGCACTATATAACAGAAAAATGTGTAGAATAAAATTTATCTCAACTTTATATTAGCTTGAATGCTTGCTTTCTCGTAAAAAACTCGAATTTTCTAAGCACTGTACAAAAGTAACAACAAAACAACAAGGTTGTGGTTCTGGTATGAATCCTTAACATATTTGTGTAACCTATGAAGCAAACTTGAGAAAACTTTTCCAGGTCTTAAAATAACTGTTTTATTAGTTTTTAATTTTCTCTTTGTGACAGTTTAACTGTCTCTTTATGCCATTTATTGAATTAATTACGTATAAAGTTAAAATATTTACATTGTGTTAGTTAAAATATATTATTGTAAAGTAGTTATAGTTATAAAAATAAAAATGATAATATCGCTATTATAATATAGCTACCAGTAGTAATTTAACTTAGTAATTTTATAGTATTTATAAGTAATTAAGTGAATTAATGTTTTTGTTCTGTATACTCCTATGCGCGGACAGAACTCTTTGTGAAGAAGAGTTTTTGCGTATAAGTATATTTAGTTTAAAATATTGTACATAGCTTAGTATAGTCATGAATTGTAATTTTAATGTAGCTATATTTTACTAAATAAAATTTTTAAAAAATGGTCGCTGCGCACTAATTTCAAAATGTGGATAGCCTACTTACTAGAGAACATCTATAAAACTATAAAATGCCAATAGGGTTCAACTGCATAGCTTATTCTTAAATAAAATCGACCTTATTGCCAGTGGTAAGTATACTTACCAAAGACCTTTATAGGGTTAAGATGCATACCTACATACTTCACAACTTCAGTCTGTGGTAAATAAACACCTTAAAGTGTACTTGTGAAAAAGTATTTCTCTGCATTGTAAGTTTTGGAATCGCACAAAAAACAATTTGCTATTGTCGACACTGTGCAAAAGAGAGAGAGAGAGAGTTGACAGTATTATGAATTTAAATTAAAGTTATGTAATAAACAAATAATCGTTCATAGTAACAGAGGATGCCCAAGAGATGTCAACCCTCAGAATTTAAGCATACAGGTCCGTCATACCATACAACTTCTCAATACACACATGGCGCTCAATATGGTATATCTTTTCAGGACTTTTTTCCTACGTCCCAACTGTTTAGTGAAATAAAACTAATACAGATGATGATTGGTGAAAAATTAATAAATTCATTCAAAAATAAATCTTTATAATGCATCCTGCAGTTTGAAATTAAGTTTGAAATTCTATTTTATATAATAAATCTCACTAACCTTCTTTTTAAACTGCGTCAATTTTTATCTTTACTTCTTTACTTACACGTGTTTCGGTGGATCCACCATCATCAGAGTAAATAACACAATTGAAACTCAAAAATTTTTTCACTTATTTAAAATCTATAGAAGATGATACATCTTCAGTCATTTTTATACAAATGACTGAAGATGTATCATCTTCTATAGATTTTAAAAAAAGTGAAAAAAATTTTTAGTTTCAATTGTGTTATTTACTCTGCTGATGGTGGATCCACCGAAACATGTGTAAGTAAAGAAGTAAAGATAAAAGTTGACGCAGTTTAAAAAGAACGTTAGTGAAATTTATTATATAAATTCATTATATAAAATAGAAATGAATAAATTCCATAAAAATTCTTTTAACTCAAAGAAAAAGGAATAACAGATTAGGAAAATCGAGAGAACTAGAGAAGGCCTATACCCACAAATAGGTTAAACAGTGCTTAAAGGAATAAGCCGTAATTAGGCATTTGTCAAGCAAAGGTAAAAATATAAACAAACAATTTTTATATGAAAATTTGTTTTTTATCAAGTTAAATTTTATAAATTTTTTAACAATATTTACAAAATTAGATTTGTACAAAAGAATTAATAATACTAATACTTGTTTTATCATATTACATAATACAATAATCAATTATAATTTCAGTGAGAAAAATAATTTATAAAACCACCAAATTCA
Organism: Catonia carolina; assembly: GCA_035578175.1. Classification (NCBI taxonomy): domain Eukaryota; kingdom Metazoa; phylum Arthropoda; class Insecta; order Hemiptera; family Achilidae; genus Catonia; species Catonia carolina. The sequence goes on along the minus strand of JAQMRL010000006.1, from coordinate 50,787,174 downwards.
TAATAAATATTTAATTATTCAGGTGTTTTTCGTAAGGAATATATATCTATTAAATATTCACCGGAATAAATATCTTCCCGAGCAAAACAATGTTTTAAAAATTTATTCATGTAATAAGTAAAACTTAAAGATAATATAAAAATTTGCCAATATAATATAAATTTTATTTAGGTATTTAAAAAATCTGGTGTGAAACACTCACACAACTTTCTCTTGCCAATGCAAATAATTAACAATATACCAAACATTAGTAATAAAACATTAGAAATAAACAAAAAACTAACCTCAATAAACATAACCTAATTTGAATCATGAGTGAAAGACGCAAAATGAAAATCTACCTCGGTGTGGCTTAAAAATACGGATAATCACTCTTTCATGCTAAACTAGGCACTGTAGAGAAAAATGCTTAAAATAAAAGTTGTAGATCTTTTAATTTTCTATAAATTTGATTATAAACTTTTTTGTCATAAAATGAATACTAAGGCCGAAATCTTAAAAAAATCGATTTTTCACACGTTTTCTTGAGAAAAAACAGAAAATCACTAATTACCGCTAAACTAAGCGTTATACAAAAAAATGTTTGAAATAAAAGTTATAGAATTTTAAATTCTCTACATTTTTTATTATATAAATTTTTGCGCTATAATACATATTAAAGCCGTAATCTTAAAAAAACACTTTTTTTACGTAAAAACACCCTCACCAAGAATTTCAGCAAACATAAACATGGCGCCTACCCTATCTTGTAGAGAATAAAAAAATTGAGTAAACCAGGCGATTTTTAAAAAAATCGTAGGACCAGTTTTTGAGAAAATCGCAAAAAAGTAAAAATTATACGAATAAACTACTACTTCCGGTTGACCGATTTTGATGAAAATGTTCGTGTCGGGTCGAGTAAGGGTATGTAACATAAGTTTCAAGTTCGTACGATGTTCCGTTCTTGAGATATTTTGTACACACACACACACACACACACACACACACACACACACACACACACGCACACGCACACACACACCAATCGCTAAAAACATGTTTTTTGGGTTCAGGGGGGTCTGAAAACGTGTAGATCCGGTGAAAAATCAACATGAAAACAATACTTTCCTTCCTATATATTCATATAGGCAAGAGAAAGTAAAAAAGATCACATTAAATACTAATAGATATTTTCATACAAATAAATCAACAAGATTAACTTTATCCTTTTCTTAATTTAGCAAATTTCTTCGCTTTTTCAAACCATAAATAATAGCTACTTAAATACAGTAAGACCACGACTCACACGAATTCACGTTAGCGCAATTTTGTTGAACATAATAAATTATATTGTGTCCAATAGTTATTCTTATCTTACAGATGTTTACATTTATGATCACTGTTTTGCTAATTCAAGTTCAGAAGTCCTAATGGCAGAGCTTCGTTGTTTCTGATGATACTTCAGTAATCAATAACAGTTTACTGGTACATGCTCTTTAAGTAAATACACATGTTAACATAGAGTCAGTAGTAGTTCTTGAATCAAATGTTATTAACAGTTTTTTGGAAAAGTGTCAATATTTGCAGTTCAAAAACAAACATAACGTTAAAGAAAGTAGAGAAGTGGATGTATTTATTCATAATAATAGTTTAGAGCATGTAGAAATGGTGAAGTTCCAAGGAGTATCTCCAGATAGATTTTTGTCTTGGGACTTCTATACCAATCAAGTTTGTAGTAAAATTTCATGAGAGGTATTTGCAATAAAACAAATTGCCAGATTAAATGATAAAAAATTACTAATGGCAGCTTATCATGGCCTCATTCTGTCTCATATCCGTTATGGTATCTTATTACGGGGTAATTCTAGGTAATTTGAATAGGGTTTTTAAAATCCAAAAGAAAGCTATTAGGTGTATGGCGGGAGCTAACCAACCAGCTAATCTCATGCAGGCCACTATTAAAGGAGCTTAAATTGCTTACAATTCCCTCTCTGAACATTTTTGAGGTGATTATGTATGTTAGGCAAAATAATTTTATGCAAAATTTCAATGTTCACAATTATAACACACGAAACAGAAATGATTTTTTTATGTGGCTAATCACTCCACAAAATTGTTTGAACAAAAACCTACTTATGCAGGGAAAAAATTCATGAATAAATTACCCCAATTTTTAAAATGTTGTGATAATTTGCATTCCTTTAAAAAATCTGAAAAATTACTTGATCGGTGAAACTTTTTATAGCGTTCAAGAATTTTTTTCTTGATAGTAGTGATACATTGTGTGATTCTTTAATGTATTTCAGGTGTTATAACTGACATGTCCTATACTACTCCTGGAGTCTCCTGGGCGCAAAAAAAGAATTCCTCATGAAACCGTTATAGTAGTTGCCCTCCTCATTTTTACGCCGGAATTTTATCTTGGTTTGCTTTCGTTCTAAACATTAGTACTATTTAATGCGTTAAAAATATTGGTCGTACATGGTTACATAGATTTAATCGTGATTTTAATTGTATACAATTAGCAGGTTTAATTTTTTTGTTTTTGTTAATACTTTGAGCACATAAGAGTTCTAATAAAGGTTATAAAAACAGAAAGCGCTTATTTTAAAGGTAAAGTTAGATTTCGATAAAAAATACGAAAGGGGTGATAAAGGAAGAACATAAAAGGAACGACTGGATTTAGTCACAGTTATTAGTTATTATGGACAATTAGCAGATTTTAATGGTACGGACAATTAGCGAATGTTTAAGGTTAAACCGAACAATCCAAGTTACGCAAATTTCACTTTACGGAATGCATCTCTTGCGTAAGTCGAGGTCTTACTGTAAACTGTATAGGGGAATCCTATAATTATGAGGTCTCATTCATTCAAAATTTACAATTATTTGTTGTTAAAACAAGGAGTTTTCGTTTTGGGAATTATCATAAAATTTTTGGAGATCTTGTGTAAGCAAGTCACACCATACATTGTACACAATTTCATTTTGATCTTCAGAAACTTAACATTCCGTGTAACTCATCAAGGCATCATTTATAGGAGGTTTTTGTTACGCCTGAATTTTTGGCACATTAATACTAATGCAGACAATAAAGGATGAAAGAATGAGTGACGAAAAAATGCCAAACCTGACTAGGAATTAAAAGTTGCCGAATTGACAGATAAGAAGATAATAGCGATTTTAAATACTGCCAAGGAGAATGAACCAGGAACTAGAGAAAAATGTATTAAATAGTAGTGAAAAAATACGGAAAATCAGTAATTTCATGTAAAATAATCGTTGTGAATGTTTGAAATAAAAATTGTAGATTATTAACCTTTTGAGGACTATGTTTTTCAATCTAGAACTCAGCTCACAGCCTGAGCTCTTTTTAGGTTTTTTTGTCTATTTCTGCTTCCCTTATTTATTATCTTTTTACTATTTTTTTTTTTTACAAACTTCCACCCCTGGAATACATGTACACGTAAATAACCCTCACACGCACAGTCAAGCATCCATACGTGCATGGGCACGCACACATACTCAAATCTTTGAATGGAGTGAAAAGAAATTAAAATTTTTTTCGTAAGTGGTCAATGGCAAATCTTATTTTGTGCAATCTCTCATTTGGGGCAGAAGTTGGATCAGAGAAATGTAACGTTCTCAAGACAATTAGAAACCTATCCCTATTCATAACTTTCCCAAAGAAGGGGGTTTCGATCATTGCATTAGTTGACCAGTAGTCCTTTACTCTATTTTTTTTGGACAGGAGCCATCAAACAATAAAGTCCTAAAAATGTGAACATTTTACATAAATTAGTGTCCTTCTACTTTTTGGTTATATTTTCACTGCAGAAAATTTTATTGTCAAAGAGATATTTGTAATAATCGTTAGTCTGTTCCACTATCAAGAAGCAATATTAAGTATTCTAATTCAGGGGTTGTTTCTTGTATACGTACATCAGGATTTATACTAGAATTATTATCACTAAATTTATGAATATTTGGCAAGAAATTTTCATCAACATGTTCTACAACTTTGATTATAAATACACTTTTGCCCTAAAATCCATATTAAGACCGCAATTTAAAAAAAAAAAACATTTCTTCTAAAAGAGCACAGCCACCCCAAAAATTTCAGCAAACATAGCACTTACCCTTTCTTGTAGAGCACAAAAAATATAGTAAATGTGGTGATTTAAAATAAATCATAGGATACGTTTCGCAAGAAAGTGAAAAATTGCACGAATAAACTATTACTTCCGTTTGACCAATTTTGATGAAAATGTTCACATTGGGTACCTCTTATGGTACCTAATTTAAGTTCCAAGTTTCAACTTTGTACAATATTCCATTCTTGAGATATTTTGTTTTCACACAAATACACACACACACACACACACAGACCAATTGCTAAAAACATGTTATAGGTTCATGGAGCCTGAAAACATGTATTGTGAAAACTTGATTTTGAAAAATCAACATGAAAACTATACTTTCCTTGGTGTAGTTGGTAATGTGCTCGCCTCTCATCATGCTTGGGTTCGAATCGCATTCAGGCACGGCATATTTTTATACGTTACAAAAAAATCATTTCATCCTTCACCGTCTGCATTAGCAGTAATTGCAGAACAGTCGGACATTAAACAAAAAAAAATATCCCCTTCCTTTTATATTCATACAGGGATAAGAAAGAAAGAAAGAGAGACAGAGACAGAGAAAGAGAGAGATAAATCATAATGATGGTCTGAAGACATTTGAGTCTACACTGCGATAGTTTAAAGAGCAAAGGCATCAATCAGATAGAGAAAATTTTATTTTATTTTTTAAATTTTTATTTTATTGCTGTTTATTGGATAAGGAGGGTGTAATAAAATGTTGAAATAAATTTTATTCAGGATTTAATAAAAAAAATAGTATTTTAGGCACACAAAAAGTTTCAATAAATTTTTCGCAGATTTTTTTAAAGGTAGAAACAGTTCACAATTTTCCAAAGACTAAATGTTAAAATATTTTAGCTGTTTAAAACATCTTTCATTAAACTTTTATTTCAAATAATGAAACAATATTTACAATTTTTCTTAAATATAAAAGAAACTAACTACATACATATTTTTAAATCATAATATTTGGTGGTTTTATATTTTATTATTAATAACTAATATTGAATCTACTCAAAATGATAAGAAATAATAGTGATGAAATTTTTATTTTATAAAAAACAAATACCTAATTCCTTAATATAACAGACTAATACAACCTTACCGTGTTTTTCCTGTATACAACTTTAATAAATTATAGTGTAAATAATTGATCTATGAATAATTTTATTAAAATACTAGTTTAACAAAAACATACAAATTTAAAAAAAAGTTTTTATATTATGAAGTCTCCCCAATGATTTTCATTCCCAGTTTGATAATGAAATCACAAATTCTTAAAGTGCAAAAAATAAAATAATAAACATAAATTTAAAATTTAACAGAATACTGTTTTTCCACACTTACCACATTGTAACAATAGAATCAGTTATTATATGGGTCTTGACAGACGCCATTTAGTGATTTTCATAAAAGCAATTTCCTTTCAATTGTTACTTTTCTACAAAAGGTAGATTAAGGTAGAATTTGATTATTGGTGGCAATTATTAAAATTGTCATCTATCAATTTTTTGTCGGTCCATCCATCACACCCTACGTCAGAAACTACAAGAGTTAGCAACAAATGTCCATAAACTACACAAAAAGTTAGTGGGCTTGAATTGGGTTTTAAGCTTCGATTTTGACCGGAAGTGGCCCAAAACCAGAAGTCAAGAAAGAATTAGGAAACAGAAATAGTGTCATTTGATTTCTCTTAAAGAGTAGATATAGAAATCATTAGGTTTGAGATTCCGGTTTCAACTCAATGTGGCTCGAAATCAAAGTCGGAATTCGGAAACAAAAATAGTGTCATTCGATTCTTCTTAAAGAATAGATACTGAAATCACTAAAGGGGATTTGGCCGTAAGTCAAAAGTAAACCTTTTTAAAAATTGCTATCATGAAAGGGATTTTTATTTAACCATTTATGTTTCTAGATTCTTTTTGTGTGTTTGCTCACGTATACAGGGTGGGTGACGAAAAGTGTTAAAATTCAATTTTGTTAAAATTGAAAGCAAATTATTTCCCATTAAATCATACCTAAGGAATCCATTAAAAAACTGTTTCTGTTCAAATACAGAGTGCGCCCTAAACTAATCAAGGATTCGAGTCTTAATATTTTCAAAAATGTAAATAACTGTTATGTAGTACATAATTTGAAAGGTGTTAAAATATACAAAATTTGGTGAAAACAGATTTCAAAAATATTAATTCATTCCAAAATGGCGCACAATTTGTGAAATTGCAAATTTTCAGAGATAATATTGTGCAAAGTTGTTCTAACCACATTCGGAAATTTTAATCCGGAAGTTGAAATTGTGAATCGTAGTCTTCACAAATCTTTTTACCCACGGCATTGACTGAATCATCTGTGATAAGTGGTGGTCGGCCTGATCGCGATTTATCAGAGAGAATTTCCCGTTCGTCCTTCAAAGTTCTCACCTACTTACACACTTTACTGTTACTCATCGTATTGGGGCTATACACTACAATAATCAGTTGATGCATTTCCACTCCTGAAACCGTTCCTTGCTATCAACAACCGAATCACTGACCGTATTTCACATTCGGCAGGCTGGTAAACACTTTGAACTGACAATTAATAGCACACTGCGACAATACCAATACTACTGGCGTCGTTTGACGAGCAAGGCATGGTGGGAGTCTGTGTGTATACGTGTTTCAATGTTCACGGGACATTCGATTAACTACAGCAATTTAGACCTTACTTTTCGAATAATTTTCATATTTAAGAAAGGATGACATATAAATGGCTTAACAAAATTTGAAATGGCCGGGCAAATGGACAGTAGATGGAATTGTGTTATTCAAAAAAGGAGAACATGGAGGGAAGTGAGCTGAATTGGACAATAATTGTTGCGATCGGATGATATAAAAGACAGTGGATATAAAGACAGTGGCAGAATTAAACTGGAAACAGCGAGCAAATAGCAGGGAGAATTTAAAGAAGTCTTATCACCAATATTGCTTATATATAACATTGAATAAATGGGCTGTAAAAATATCTTGCCATGTAACACTTATAAATTGTAAGTAATGAGTTACAATTTTACAACAATTCTCCTCCTGTATGTAGTAAATTTTTTAATTTCAATGTGAAAAATTTTACATATATTCAACTTTTGAACCTACAGAAACAATGACTAGATTAGATATAGGTATATTATAAAACATATTTTTTTAAGAACTAAATTCTTCAGGTAATCCAATAATTTGCGTTCAGATAATATTACGTTTCCATGATAGGTGAAAAACAACAAAACTTATGTGTTAAAGTCGAAAGTGACAAAAATTTCCCTTCAAAACAAGGCATGAAAATTTTTAGGATCGTTTAGATCACAAGGCAACAAACTATTAAATATGAGTTAAGATATGAGGGGGAACTCAAAAAAAAACCAGACTTAAAGTGTGCTGCCATTCGTAGATGTAGTAGAGAGTTCTCCCGTTAGATGGAGCTAGTAGAGACCTGCAACAAACAACTCCCCAGACAACGTTTGTAGGTTAACGTTTGCTCATAGTGTTGTCTTTCTCTTACTGTTGTCATGTTCCATCTCCGAAATTGTTAACCCTTTTGCTAACACCGTTATTTTCGTTACATGATTTCATGTGCAGATTTATTATTGTATTTACTCTAAATATACAATATGGTATATGTATATATATATCTTATTTGTTTTGTATCTATATATGTTTTCCTTATCTACCATTGTAGGAGTAGGAAGTTTTAAATTTTGACGTAAAAAAATTTTTAATTTACTGAAGATATGTACAAGATACATGAAAGCGCTATAAACATTGGTAAGTCTTTTATGTTACCGTATTCTGGTGGTTAGAAATATATATTTCAAGTATATACGAGGTAGGGTCAAAAAGTTCCCGGAATGGTCGCTTTCAGTCACGTATTTGTAAGCTGAAAGGGAAATTTTTGTTTGTGAGGTTGGCATAACTGGTAGTGAATGTGCTTTTGAGATTAGCAGGCAGTTGTAGTTGGTTCCGTGCGTTCGGTGTTTAATATTGTAGATCGTAGTTTCTGTCTTTCGTCGGATTGTGCAATGTCGTCATTAGAGCAGCGTGGCAATATTAAATTCTGTGTGTTGCTGGAGAAATCACCCTCGGAGACTCTTGAGATGCTAAAAAAACAATAGGGAAATTCTGCAATGAAGAAAACAGCAGTTTACGAGTGGCATAAGCGTTTTCGCGACGGTCGCACAACAATTGAAGATGACGTTCGGACTGGGCGGCCTTCCACTTCCACTACAGACGACAATGTTGAGCGCGTTCGACAAATTGTGCGTGCGGACAGGCAAACAACCATCAATACTATTGCCTCTGAAGTTGGTATTTCACATGGGAGTGTTCACAGCATTCTTCATAATGACTTGAACATGCACCGTGTTTGCTTGCACATTGTTCCAAAAATGTTATCCCCTGAGCAAAAGGAAATGAGAGTGACCATGTCCAGGGACTTGATTGAAATGGCTGATGCAGATGACAGCTTCCTGCGCAAAATTGTTACAGGTGATGAGACATGGTGCTTTCTTTACGACCCTCAGACAAAACGGCAGTCCGCTGAATGGAAGTCAAAAACTTCACCAAGAAAACAAAAATTTCGCTTGGACAGAAGCCGGGGTAAGGTGATGTTGGAGGTGTTTTTTGATTACCGTGGAGTGATTCATTATGAATTTATTCCTGAAGGGAGAACAGTAAATAAAGAATTGTACACAGAGATCTTAAAACGGCTACGAGATGCAATTCGACGAAAACGACCTGAAAAATGGGCAGAGAATGACTGGTATTTGTTGCACGACAATGCCCCAGCACATCGATCCCTAATGGTGAAACAATACCTTGCCAAGAATAATGTTACCACTCTGGAACATCCTCCATATTCTCCCGATCTCGCACCACCAGATTTCTACCTGTTTCCAAGGTTAAAAATGGCATTGAAGGGACATCGTTTTGCTGATTCGTCAGAGGTGATTGAAAATGCGACGGAGCGGCTGAAGGAACTTTCAAAAAACGGCTTTCAAGAGTGTTTCCAACAATTATATGAACGGTGGAATAAATGTGTAGATGCAGGAGGAGAGTATTTTGAAGGGAAATAATGTAAGAATGTTATAAATATTTTTAATAAATTTTTGATAACCAATTCCGGGAACTTTTTGACCCTACCTCGTAAATGTATATGTAATTGAATTTATTATTTATTTTACCTTTGTTTTTAATTCTGTTTAACACAATCTTTGTAACCTATTTAACTGTAGTAATTTAACTTAGTAATTTTATAGTAGTTAATAGTATTAAAGTGAAAGAGAAAATGAATGGAAAATAAAAACCAAAAATAATTTCTGACTTTTCAAAAAAAGAATTTAAATGTGCGGAAAATATTTGACAATTAAATCGTATGAATAACAGTTTTAGGACACAGTAATATTTTTTTTTACAATAAAACACCATTTTCTTGTTATTTAAAAAAACCCGGTTTATCCGAAATCGGCTCACCCCAATTGTTTCAGATTAGCGGGAGTTTACTGTATTTATTAGACGATGAAAGCAAGTTTGAAGGATCAAATAGCTATAGTTTTTATGCAGCTAAATCAATGAGTTTTGGAAAAACTCATTTTCAACTTTTATAGACGCGTGCGACTGATGCAGGTGACAGGTTGCCAAAGCAGTCGATACAGCCGACGCATGCGATCTCTTGCATTGGATGCATAAACGGAACCACTTCTTAAGAAATCCATTTGAAGAGTAATGTCAGTGACGCATGCAGTAATCGCAAATGACGATTGCACAAACGAAACCGCACCTTTAGCTTGACACATAATGATGTCGCAGGTGGAACATAACAAACGTAAGAAAAACATAACACTAAGATCAAACGTTAAACTACAAATTGACTCCATCTGGGCAGTTGTTTGTTGAAGGTCTCTTCTTACCCCATGTAGCAGAACTCTTTACTACATCTACTAAGCCGGCCGCGTTGGCGATGTTGGTAACGTGCTCGCCTCTCATCACGCGGTCTTGGGTTCGAATCCCACTTGGGCATGGCATTTTTTCATACGTTACAAAAAATTCATTTCATTTCATCCTTCACCGTCTGCATTAGCAGCAATTTGCAAAACAGTCGGACGTTAAACCAAAAAAAAAAAAAAAAAAAAATACATCTACTAATGGCAGCAAGCTTTCTTTCAGTCTGGTTATTTTTGGTTATCCCCTTGTACCACATTGGAGATTTTTACTTATTGAACATGGCTAGTAAAAATTAAAATTATTATAGACTTTAATTAACCCATTGACTGATAATGACGAGCAGACTCACCACCATTTGAAAACACAATGGCGACTTTGACAAGCTGGACTCGCCAATCCCGTCCCTTAACTGTCTTTGACGATAATTGCTCGCTGTGTATTTTTAATGTAATTTTGATTATTTTTAATAGTTGTGAGAGGGTCCAGTAGATCTCGGTAGCAGTTCAGTATTGACATATATGTATTCAGTCTGTATAATTTCTGATGTTATCAATGTAGAAAATGTCACGTGCATTTCATTGTTTAAAAAATGACCTCGGGATATACGAGGGCAGTCCAGAAAGTCTATCACGTTTTGATATAAAAAAAAACTAAGTACAAGAAAAAAATTTTAGTATATACATTTGAAGGTGCAACTAAAATGCTATTTTTCTACATAATCACCCAACAAATTAAGACACTTATCATAGCGGTGAACTAATTTTGAAGTGCCGGCATCATAAAAGTCTACCGCCTGTGATTTTAACCAGTTAGTCACACCCTCCTGAAGCTCCGCGTTGTCGTCAAAGCACTGCGTCGCAAGCCACGTCTTCATTGTCGGGAACAAGTGATAATCACTGGGGGCAAGGTCCAGACTGTATGGCGGATGTGGGAAAACCTCATATTTGAAAGCATCCAGGACTTCTCGTGTTCGATTGATTTGCCATGTGTGGTTGGGCGTTGTCATGCAAAAAGAGAATTTTTCCAATCAACTTTCCTCTGCGCTTGTTTTGGATCGCTCTTCTTAACTTTTCAAGTGTTTCACACTACCTCGCAGAGGTTATTGTTGTGCCACGTTCCAAGAAATCGATAAGAAGAATTACCGACCGTACTTCATAACTGGCGGGATTTTGAATTGCGGCACACATTTTAAATTGTTGTTGAAAAACAACGAAGAGCGATACAGACCTCTCGCTAGCACGGCTGGATAGCCACTGAATGGAGAAACGCCGCGGCACCAAAATGGCCGCGATAGCTCTGCCCCTAGCGGCTACAACGCAAAATGTGACAGACTTTCTGGACTGCCCTCGTAATATTGCAAACCTTGCGGACAAAATAATTGAAGGGTTATTATTATTTAGTGATAACAAAGAAACATACGACAAAGATTTTGAAATTCAAAATTTAAATTAAAATAAAGTTGTCAAACAAAAGGGGAAATATTTTAAAATTATTTTTCTGTAATTTTAAGTGTTTTTTACATAGAAATAAAAAATAAAAAATTGTCGTTTAAAACAAAATAAATCATCAAAAAATTGGTCAGTCAATGAGTTAATTCAGTAAATAAATAATAAAAATTAAAGTATAAGAATATTCTAATTTTTAGAAACAACATTAAATTTGTTTTATAACATATCATACATTTTTAATAACAGAAAAAATATTATAACTAAAATACAAAGCAATTTTCATTAAATGCGTAAATAAAAAAAAAGTTTTGGAAGTTATATTAATTTAAAAGTAATTGTAACCTCGGTAGTTTTTAACAACGTTAATAAAAATCGTGAAAATAACAATAGTTCATCAAAAAATTATGAAAACAGAAATATTCTGCATAGCCATTATCCATCAGTTGATAGAAAATTAAATTTCAAATGGTTTTTGTTTCTATTTTTTTTTTTTACATGGCAGCTGATGTTGGTGTACGAGTCCATTTTAGTTTATCCTTTGTAGGTGCTTTTTTATGTTCAAATAGACAATCCTTTTTTGTACAATATCGTCCAAATCTGCAAGGCTGAAATAAAAATATTCCAAAATTATTATTTAAAGTAAAATATGGAAAAGATCAGCTCTCCTTCACTGACACCATCCAAAGATTACAGGAAAAAATATTTTGACTTTTGTGTAACAAGCTCTAACAAGTTCATTTTTAATCAAACCATTCTGAAAATATACTTTTGCCTCCTAATGAATGGTATTTTATTACGCTGTAAATGTTATTATTATATTCTGATCTGCCCATAACAGACAGGTAGAGTGTCAAATTATTTACACTCAATCTGTTCGTTGCAGGTCTAAAATAAATAGTTCTGTTTCTTATCACATGGTCAGCCAATTAAATGACTGAATTATTTAAGAACAGAAGAGGTAGAAGTGTAAAAGACACTAATTAGAGTTATCTCCTCTGAAAGTAATGAATTTTATTATACAGCCAGACCCTGTGGTGAATGAAGTGAAGGTGTCATTTGCAGAGTGGAAAATATGTGCTTTTCAGAGGGCCCGGCATGCTGATAAGCATACTTTTCCACTCAGTGAGGAAGGCAATGGTAAACCACCTCACTCCTCGTTATACTTAGTAAAACCTCTACAGGTTCAAACCAGCCTTTCGGCTGATGGCCTAAACAACATATTCTGATATTTAAATAAGAGACTGTAGGTCCGCATAAGAGAAAGTGGTATGCTGTCTCTTTCTTTGTCACCCAAACTGTCAAGCCAGGGGAATTTTATTACAATTTTTAGACCTTTCTGAGATACTAACGACTGTTATTCAAACAAAATTTAAAGATGTACAAAGATTTAAACAATAACTATTCTTTACTTTGAAATAATAAAAAAAGACAATAAAATTGATAAACAATACAAGTACTATACAATAATTTGTCGGTACGTGATCTTTAAAACGATACAAATATTAAGTATGTTTTCGTATTACGTTATTCAATAGGAGTTTGTAAATGAGAACGTGTTGTGGCACGGAGTCAATATTTTTACTTAGTGTAGTAGCGTTTAAACTCCCATATGAAATAAATTGCTCATGGACTTGCTGTACTGCATTCTAAACGTGAAATCAACTATTAAAGAAATTCATAGAATAAAAGATATAATTAATTTATTATACTGATATACGAGGTGTGGCTATTAAATAATGAGACTGACGTTGTAAAAAATTTTATTTTTATTTTATATATCATCACTTATTGTTGTTGTTGTTGGCAACAGTACTTTACGGAAGTGAAACGTGGGTTCTGTCAAGACGGGAAGAGAGCCGATTACAAGCAGCAGAAATGAGATTTCTCCGGCAAACTTATGGCTGTAGTAGAGAGGACCGTTACAGAAACACGGAGATACGACAACATCTTAATATCTTCTCCATAAATGATAAAGTAATGGAGGGCAGGAAGAAGTGGATAGATCACTTAGGTAGAATGAAGGATGAAAGAGTACCCAAGCAGGCACTATGGTACAAGCCAAGGGGTAAAAGGGATCGAGGACGTCCAAGGAAGAGATGGGCAGATGGTGGAGGTTCGGAACAGGCAGCAACGCCTAACCCGTGAAAGGAAGAAGAAGAAGAAGATCACTTATTGTTACCTTCAATATACACTTCTATATCCCTACAATGCTCCATGCGAATTTTCCATTGTTGGAAACCGTGCTGGAAGTCATCTTCTGTCAGCTCCTTCAGGACACGTGCCGCTCAAAAATGTTTGAAATGAAGCTCGCAAAAATGTTTGTACTAACACTTTGTACGCGATTTAAAAATACCCAAATTTTTAGGAAACGATAATAACACGTGATGAAACATGATTTTATACTTATGATGCGAAAACAAAGTGCCAATCCATGCAATGGAAGAGCCGAACTTCACCAACAGCCAAAAAAGCTCGAATGAGCAAGTCAAAATTTACAGCAATGATGATTTTTTTTTTGGTTCTTTCCCTGGGTTCCTGAAGGTCAAACAATTAATCAATATTACTACCTTGAGGTACTTTCTAAACTACGTCAAAGAGTAAGGATAAAACGCCCCGAAATGTGGAAGGACAAATCATGGGTTCTCCACCAAGACAATGTGCCAGCTCATTCCGCCTTATCTGTCAAGAGGTTCCTAGCCAAGTACAGTATCTTAGTGTTAGAACATCCACCTTATTCAACAGATCTTGCACCATGTGACTTCTACCTGTTCCCTAAGGTGAAATCTGTATTAAAAGGGACAAGATTTGAGTCTGTGGAAGCTGTAAAAGAGAAAGCAGCACGTGTCCTGAAGGAGCTGACAGAAGATGACTTCCAGCACTGTTTCCAACAATGGAAAATTCGCATGGAGCATTGTAGGGATATAGAAGGAGTTTTACAACGTCAGTCTCGTTATTTAATAGCCACACCTCGTAATTACACCACACTAGGAAGTCCGAATTGACTACACTTTTAAATCCGTTCTAAAATTCCTGGCAGTACGCAAAAAAAGACGATCTATACTGTAACCCTTATAGGATCTGTCAAATAAATGCTGAACAACATTAACTAACACTGCCAGTATGCCAGCAATTGAGCATAAGTTATCGAAACGTAGTACGAACATAGTAGGGGGTATATGATGCCTTAAGGCATCAGTTGGCCCTGGGAAGAAACTCGATTTACCGCCTTAAGGTGTCTGTCGGCCTCAACGTGTTAATTCTGTAGTATAATATTCTAGAGAATATTTTACATGTCATTTTATTTTTTTACACACAGTTATTAGAACCAAAAAGTTACTATTATCAGTAAAAACACATCAATTAAATGATTTATTGAAAAAAACATACCTTCGGGTGATAAAACTGACAGTTCACATTGCTACAGTTAGGATAAAAGCGACAATACTGAAGAGCTCCAGGTGTTTGGTTGACTTTAACTTTTGGAGTACCTGTGAAACGCATTTACATAATTAGAAAAAAATTAATACATTAAAAGATTTACAAGGCAGTTAAATTTGACACTCAGAAATATTCCTATCAGTAAATTAAAAATTACGTGTGAAATACTCACTCGACTTTCTCTTACCAATGTAAGTAATGTACGATATAAGCAATGTTTAATCATGAGTAAATCAGTAATTGACGTTAAACTAAGCTTTGTAGAAAAACATGTTTGAAATAAAAGTTGTACGTTTTTTAATTTCTGAAAACCTTAATTACAAACACTTTTGCATGAAAATGCATATTAAGGCTGCAATCGTTAAAAAACTTTACCACAAGAGTACAGCACCACCAAGAATTTCAGCAGACATTCCGCACACCCTATCTTGTAGAGCACAAAAAAATGTAGTAAATAAGGCAATTTTAAACAAAATTATAGAAGTTAATTTTGAAAAAATCGCAAAAATTTGAAAATTTCCAGAAACTTTGTTAAAAGTATTAACAGAAACATATCACTGTGATTTTCTACAGACAGTTACAGATTTAGAAATGGCACCAACTTCTTGCCACCAGGATATAAACGAAAGGTTAAACCACCTGTGTATACCCTTATAAAAAATCAAGAATGGCAAAAGTCATACTATATCTTCTATATATATTCATATATTATCGGCAGCTGTCCCACTAAATATCATCATCTGCATACGATCCCGAAGCCTGCCACAGAGAGCGCTTCCAACGCGCAGCAAGCAGTACCACCCCCGCCGACTTGAAGTGGACATGCTGGCGAGGTATATAAACAGGTGTTTTGAACCGCAAGCGTCACTCTCTTGCCAGCTCCCGACCAGGAAGGAACAACTAAAGAAGAGGAAGCCCAGCCCAGCGGAGGGGAAAAGCCAAGCAGACAAGACCGGACAAAGCCATCCCTGGTCGACGCTACCGTTGGCGGACGTCACATTCCCGCACCGGTCAGCTGAAGAATGCCCATGCATGTCGGCCGACACCACGGTGAAAAGTGAGTCCGGCGCAGGCCTGGAGGGAACCACCTTGGCCGCGCTATCAGCGGACGCCCTACGCCGACCCGACACTGCGGGGCTCTGGGGGGCCACCACTGCCACGCTGCAGTGGGGACCCAACTGCCGCTGAGGGAAGGCTAGGCCTGAACCTGGTAGCTGAGCCGTCACCCTTCGGACACCGCGCTGCAGGCGCCGGCTTGATGCGTTCACCCACCAACAGCCACACCGTTTACGGAAGACACTGCCCTTTTCAGGGCCAACCATCAAGGGCCAACCTGCATGGCAAGGCTTGGCCACATGCCATCGACCCCAGTCGACGACAATACATATATAGTCTATATATATTCATGTATATGTCTTCTTCTTACAATCAAGGATTAGGCTCCCTTCTCTTCCAACTAACAACAGCAACAAAACTATTGAATTATTGCCATGTCTTGCATGGCCTTCCAACATCTCTCCTCCGCTCCTGTCAGTATTGAAAAACATTAAGGGAGATTCTTCCTTCAGGATTCTCTCTACAAGCTCCCTCCATCAATTTTGATATTCTGTATTCAGATTGTAAACATCCAATTCCGTTCTTGTGTCCTCATTTCTTAGTTGGTGCCTCTGATTGCAACCATTTGTTCTTCGCAGGAATTGTATCTCTGCCGCCTGTACTCTACTCTCTATGGTCTGGTACTAATCCACAACTCACTTCCATATAGTAGGACCGGGACAGCCATAACCTTGTAAAATTTTATCTGTTAATTTTCTTGTTTTCCTGCCGGGTATTCTGCTAACCCTTCCAGTGCCCAAACAATATTTAAAAGTTTGATCCTAAAGTGCCATTTAATTTGTATAAGAATGTACACAAAGTGCCAGTCCTTATTTCAACAACTTGCCTGCCATTTTTTTTTTAATTCCTAATTTGTGTACATTGCAATCTGTTCAATTTAGAACAATAAGCAACCCCATGACCCAATGAGATGAGAATGATGTGTGTGAGGTGTAGTCTTGTACAGACCCAGGCCGACCATTCCTGAGAGAGTATGGTTAATTAAACCCCAACCATCAAAGTACACCGGTAAACACTGTCTAGCATTCAAATCCGTATAAAAGTAACTACCTTTACTAGGATTTGAACCAGGAACCTTTGGCTCCGAAAATCAGCTGTTAAACAGCTGATTTTGGCGACGACTTTACCTCTAGACCAACCCGGTGGATTTGCCTGCCATTGACAAGAAAAATTTCAACATTACAGAAAAATAAAATTTCCCGTTAAAAATGAATTTTTATTGTATGTTTATTTTTGAATTTTTATTGTGTTCATAAAAAAAATAAATCATTCCGTCATCACTAAAATTATTCAAAATAAATTGTTTTTAATTTATTAAGAGTTGCACCGACAGCTTGGTCATTAGCGACTACTATGGGTTTTGGCACTGTAACGGTGGGTTTTAACGTGTTAAAATTTTCAGATCCGAGCCAGGAATCGAATCCGGGACCTTTGGCTTTGTCAGCTAGCGCGCTAGTCACTACGCCATGGTGGAGATCTTAAAATAGATTATCCATTAATTTTTGTTTAAAAAAATTACTTTTTGTAACGTTCAGGTATCAGGACGTTGGCACTTTACGTAAAAGATATGGACATCCTGTTTTCTGGACATTGGCACTAAAAAAGGGTTAGTATTGCCACACACTGCTTGGAATTTGCCAACTTTCTTCTCTATATCCAAATCTTGATTAAAGTCGATGTCACAACCTAAATAATTGAATTATGATACTTGTAACTTACATTATATGTAAATGTTTATACATACTGGGTGTCCGAAAAGTCTGAGCACGGCAAAATATTACGTGAACTAGTGATGTTATTCTTCAAAACACAATATAATCGTATGAATGTGAATAGAAACTACTGAAAATCATGTTCTTACATTTTTTCTACCATCTTGAATGTAACTTATTTTTTTAAATATGAAGGTGGTCATGTGGCACATCATTTCCATATAGAATTTTGCAAAAAATCCACCGGTAAAAGTCGTTTTCAAATGTCTTTTACCGTTTTGAAGTTACAGCCCATCAAACTTGGGAACACAGTGAAAATGAATGGGCTGTCTTTGATGTTAGTATTATCTTCCTTAACAGTCACTAAGAGTTAATTCACTGATCAATTTGACTTAAATTAGAGTTAATTTTAACAAATCAGTGCAAATCTTTCAATGATTCATCACAAATTACTTGAAGTCAGCTGTAACCTAGTCAACAATAAGAAATGGATGGCTTGTTGAGTTTTTTACCTTATTTAAATTTTTCATTGTACAAGCAACAAAAAGAAAGTGTTAATAAAGATTCGCACTGATTTTTTAAAATTACTCAAATTATATCAAATTGATCAGTGAATTAACTCTTAGTGACAGTTAAGGAAGATAATACGAACATCCAAGACGGACCATTTTCACTGTGTTCCTGAGTTTCAGGGGCTGTAACTTCAAAACGGTAAGAGATATTTGAAAACGGTTTTCACCAGGTGATTTTTCATGAAATTCTACATGGAAATGATGTGCCACATGACAACCTTTGTATTTAAAAAAAATAAGTTCTCAAAAATTAATTCCTACTATATGGAAGTGAGTTGTGGATTAGTACCAGACCATAGAGAGTAGAGTACAGGCGGCATTCACAACATACGAGGTGTGGCTAGAAAAAAACCGAACTGATGCTATAAAAAAATTTTATTTTCCATTATTTACAATTTGATGTTATCTCCTTCAATGTACTCTCCTCCTCGGTCTATACAACGCTCCATACGAATTTTCCACAGTTCATAGCAATGCTGCAGATCATTTTCGGTAAGTCCATACATTACTTCCGTCGCTTTTTCTTTTACTGCTTCAACACTCTCAAATCTAGTTCCTTTCAAAGCTGACTTGACTTAAGGGAAAAGAAAAAAATCACAGGGGGCCAAATCAGGTGAGTAGGGTGGATGGTCTAAGATGGGAATGTTGTGATTGGCTAAAAACGTCTTCACTGACAACGCATTGTGAGCTGGGGCATTGTCTTGGTGCAGGATCCATGTCTTTTTTTTCCACAAATCGTTCCGTTTTCTCCGTACTCGCTCACGTAGGGTAGTCAGGACGCTAATGTAGTAATGCTGATTCACTGTTTGTCCCTCTGGTACCCAATCAATGTGTACAATCCCTTTGACATCAAAAAAAACAATCATCATTGCCTTGAATTTCGATTTTGACTTTCGTGCTTTTTTTTGTCGTGGAGAATCAGGAGATTTCCAATGCATCGATTGGCGTTTGGTTTCGGGATCGTAAGTAAAAAACCATGATTCATCACAAGTAATAACATTTTGTAAAAAGGTGGGATCTGTTTCAATGTTTTCTAGGATGTCAGAACAAATCATTCTTCGGCGTTCCTTCTGTTCAATTGTGAGACACTTTGGAACCATTTTTGCACACACTTTGTTCATGTTGAAACTTTCATGAAGAATCTGCCGAACACTTTCCTTGTCAATTCCTGTCAACTCAGACATTGCTCTGATTGTTAAACGGCGATCTTCTCGAACAAGTTTACCGATTTTTTCAATGTTTGCATCAGTTTTTGCTGACAATGGTCTGCCAGTGCGAGCGTCATCACTTGTGTCTTCGCGGCCATCTTTAAATCGTTTAAACCACTCAAACACTTGTGTTCGCGATAAACAATCATCGCCATAAACTTGTTGCAACATTACAAACGTTTCACTTGCAGATTTTCCAAGTTTGAAAAGAAATTTGATGTTAACACGCTGTTCTTTCTGTACACTCAACATTTTTCCGACGCACAGACAAAACGTCAACTACTTAGAACAGACGCCACGGGCAGACTGAGTGCAGGAGGCAGATGAAACTCGAGCAGTAGGCGGAGCAAGAGTCACGTGACAGGCCAGGCGACTTTCAGCCTTATTGCATTCGTTTTATTGTTTCACCTGTGCTAGTTTGGTTTTTTTCTAGCCGCACCTCGTAAAAGCTAACAAAGCAGTGATTTATGTTTATTACGAAGGGCAGGCGAAGAAAGGACCCAATGAGGTTTGTTCCTTTTTAAATCATTATATAAATAACATGGTTGATTGCAGTAGTTATGCTGAATTATACCTGTATGCTGACAACTGCCCTGGTCAGAATAAAAATCATTGTTTCGAAGTTTCTAATGGCATTAACAGATTCTAAACGATTTCAAAAGATTGAACAATTTTTCTCAGTAAGAGGCCATAGTTACTTGCCTTGTGATAGAGATTTCTCTATCATAAAAAGAGCTCTTAGAAGGCGAGATCGGTTATATACTGTTGATCAGTTAACTGATTCAATTGTCAACAGCAGTAAAAGTGAAAAATTTGCTGTTATGCAGATCAATGACAACAATATATTTTTGGACTTTAAATCATGGTGGCCCAAATTGTACAAAAAAACTACAGTAAGTGTGGAAACTATACATAAAAACAGGAAAAAGAAAGTTTTCTTTGAAATAAGCAGTTTCTTTCAATTTAAATTTGATCAAGACCGCCCTGGCGTATGCAAAACGCTGAGGTGCATGCGTGGTATAGTAGAACATTCATTTTTGATGGCTAAAACACCAAGTAATCGAGTGCGGCTTCCTGAAAATAATTTATATGACGGAGGGGTTGCTGTGAAGAAATCTAAATTAGATGACATAAAAAAATGCATGGAATATATACCAGATGAGTACAAAACATACCTACTACGAAAATATCATTTCAGCTATTCTGACGATCGGTGATGATGATGGTGATGATTAGAGAATATTGTGAATTCTAATTATAATTTGGTACAATGTTTAATTTTTTTAATGTCAACAAGCTTGTATTTTTACTATTCTATTTTAATATGTATAATAATAAAGAATATTCTTGTGCAGAATGTGTTTTTGTGTTTCTTTTCTCTGCAAGTACCTCGTTTCATGTTAAGGGCCAATGTTAATAACAGATTTCTAGGTCTTTTAATTATTAATGTACGTAATAAAATTGTAATATAACTCTATGATAAAATTCATTTTAAAGCAAAAAAATCACTAAAATTTTGTAGCGAATGAAAAATTTATGTGCAAATATCATAAAACAATTTTTCATGATTTGCCGTAAATTTAGTTTTGCGCACTTGAGCCCTTTTAACATGAAGCCATTCAATTATAATAACACAAAAAACATTATATATTTAAAATTAATACCTGCAGTTCCATGCATATAAAGGCAATCTCTCCTTGTACAACTCATTCCAAATTTACAAGTTGGATGAATAAACAGGCACGTGTCACCATATTTACATCCAGGAAAAGTCCTGAAACAACATTTTAAATTTCAAAATTAATTTTCAATTTATTTCTTTTACTTGAATTTATATGATACAAAACATAAATTAAGCTCTGCCCATCCCTATTGTTCATTTACCCAGAGCTGTTCCATTTATCAGGCTGGCCCGTTGGCGTAGTGGTTAGCGCATCTGGCTTCTACGCCAGAATCCCGGGTTCGATTCCCGGTCAAGTCTCGCATTTTTTCATCCCTCATTTTCATACATCCTCACTCTCCACCGTCTGCATTAGGAGAAATTTCAAAACAGTCAGTCGTAAAAAAAATATAAATAATTATCTTCCATTTATGATAGAGTTATGGACTTTCCAACAAGATTTTAAAAAGTAAAAAGTAAGCAACTATGGAGATGGGTGTCTGACTACGTAGTAATCTAATCATGCTGGGTAGAGTTAAAAATGGAGAAGAATATATTACTACAGATATGGCCGTGCATTCCAGCTAGACACAGGAAATGAGGACAATTACTCCATAGTTACAATGAAGCAGGGTATAACGGATGAATATAAGCTAAATTTTTGGAAATTTTATCTGATAAGCACTTCCAACAGAGATGTGATGAAAACGACAGTCATGATCAACTCTCAAGGACAAGTTTAACGGCTGACAACAATAGCGCAGTTTGAGAGCTAATCGAACTTGATCGCCAGTTTACTATTAAAGAATACGATACATGGCACAATACTGCTGTAAAAATGCATGGTTCAGTCCAAAAATCATTTCCCTCTCTTTTCGTGAAGCCAAAATACACTTGTTTTAAAAAAAAATGGCCGGCATTTTAAAATGGAACATCAGACTTCTAATGTTCATATAGAGAAAACTCTGATCTTAAACGCTTAAACTTAAACGCCGTTCTTTTATGAAAAGCCTGGACAGAGTAACGGACATTTAAAACCACATTTACAGAAAACCGGCTAAAATCTGAGGAGTACTTTTTAAGAGTAAATAGCTGCATCTCCAACTAGTTTCAAGTTAAAATAATCTAAGTCAAACCAATCAACGCAGGACGCAGGAAAGAACAGGCTTTAATTTAGTGTAGTGTTCAAAAATATTTGTTGTTTTTTTGAGATAAAGCCCTTCAAACGAGTACGGACAAGTGAAATGGCATGCCCCTAAGTGCATGCGATGTCGTATGCGACATCGTAGGTTGAATATGAAAGCACATGAGTGTGGACATACCTAATAGCTTGCAAAGGGCTAAATATTTATGTTATTTTGTAAATAAATAAATTTTTTTTTTAAAAGTTAAGTAACACTTACTTGCACATCGATGAAGGATGATGATAAGAGCACTTATCACCCAATAAACAGTTGGGCCAATATTTACATCTTTCTAAACTTTTCAGTTTTACTCCATCTGATACATCACCGGCACTTACTGAAAATATCAAATAATATTTTTCAAGCCATAAAATTTTATCTTATGTTACAACACTCAATTCATGTAATTACAATTTTGGGTTTAGCGCATCTGGCAGGGGCCAAATTATAACAATGAAAGGATTACTATACTATTTTTCAAGGCTGATGAGCCCTGAACGTACGTATTGCCCCCTAACCACTTCATAGGTAGCCAACGACTTGCCAGCAATGTTGCCAACACTTGATCTCATAGCTCTGTTATATATTTCATCAACCACTTTTTTGGTCTTTCTATAACAATATTATAACCTATAAACATACAACCAGCTAAAGTTCAGCCGTTCTCTTAGTTTGATCCTACTGTCAACAAACCAAACCCAGCTGCTACAGGGTGCACGCTAGAGTCCACCACTTTATGGATGTCGTATTCCTATTAAGTTAACTATGTTTTAAATTATAAGTACTTAAAGTACTTAAACCATCAATCATTATATGATGTAGGCCTAAAAATTTCATTTATAAAAATACTTTTAAAGTATTTTGTATTTAAATACTTCTGAAAGTATTTTGTTGTTACTTTTTAATCAGCATGTACTCATTTTTATATAATGCGCATGCTCAGTGATGTCATTAATTGTTTACATTAGGAGCAAACTAAGAAAGGCTGGACTTTAATTATATTATACAGTATTGCATGTTAACGCGCTCTATAATCGATGTGTTCAGTACGAGATGCAAGACAAGAGTGAACTACTGCAGCTCTTATACGCATGAGCACATAATGTTTGTCAAGTAGATACATTCGTAGAATCTGACAACACTGGCAAACATTCTGATTGGTCTAAATGGGTGAAACTGTAGAGCTAATGAACCGTGAAGAGCATTATTGTCAACAACTCATGATATTATCAATTCCGTCACACTTTTTTACCTGCTTACTTGGCCCCACGGACTTAGTATGATAGGGACGGAGCGTAAATTCAAAAATCTGTGTCTAAAGAGGGGATACGGAAAAAAGAGAAACAGAGAAAAGTGAGCTAGGCCCAACTCCCACTCCAAAGCAAAGACTGAGCTATATTTAATAAGATGCGCGCAGCAGGTATATACTATATATGCAGATAGAGATAGAGAGTGTAAGGAGTGGGAGACGACCCTAGCTCGATTTTTAAATTTATACAACCTTCTCTTTTCTCCAAGTGGCCGGAGTTGGACACAGTTTCGTTGCGTGTATTAAGATACGTACGCTCCGTCCCTATCATACTAAGTCCGTGCTTGGCCCCCGCTACATGGTTCAAAGAACATTCACATGCTATACGTAGGTATTTCCCTGGTTCAATAAAGTATTATGATAATACACAATAATTATAAAGCAGTGCACTAAATCTATATAATTCACGCATAAAAAACATTAATAATGAAAAATCATGTCACATTTTTGAATACTGTTGTTAATATGTAACTATCAGTACAAAAATTATTACCGTATCATTACTGGTAGCTGAAATAATAACTTTTTTTTAAAATGGCCGCCATTTTAAAACCAGTAACCCAAAAATAAAACAAACATATGCAGCATTACACGTAGAAACCTTTATTTTATAATACTTAGTAGCCATATACATTTCAAAGTACCCGTAAACAAAGTAATAATACCTTGAAGTTGGGTATACTGGAAAAGTGATTAAAAACAGGGTACTTTTTATGCATAATTTATTGTATTTAATAAATTATTGATTTCTGAAAATATTAATTTATACCCTGTAATGAAAAATAGAACAAGCTTTAATTTGATGTATCGTAATTGTATTTACATACAACGGTTCAAAAGATATTGCTCTTTAAAGACAGGTGTTTTCTTTTGTGAATCGGACTAAAGATACGCAAATAGACGCTATCTTGTTGTTAACGCTTTTACATTCGGTCATATCCGCGATCGCTAAGGCTATCCTTAGAACACCGCAATCCAATAATAATATTCTAATCGCTTCCTAGAGTGACTAACATTAAGTCTTGCATCGCAGTGATTTTACACGCTGGAAACACTCCAAAAACTAACCTTGCATAATACAGTCCACACCTTCAAGATCTATGGCAACTCAACACTCATCGAAAAGCCACTGGTATACTGTTCGCCAATTACAGTGGCATGTAGGCAGGGTAGCAAGACAGAGAGAGAATGTGTTACGTCCACCATTCCCCTCAACTCATTTCAATCAAAGCACGATGTTCAAGCGCAATAGTGACAATACGCGATACGGTAGGGCACTCTGCTGGCCAGTTTCGTTCACTACACTCTAACAAGCTCATTTATCCTGAAAAATTACTTTTGCTTCCTAATGAAATTTTTTATTACACTATAAATGTTATTATTATACTCTGATATTTAGATAAGATACGCTCGTAGAAAGTTAGACGTTTAAATCTCATCGCATTTTTTGCATATCACGTAGGTTAATACAACTTCTTTTCTGGGGCGACATAATATGCGTTTTATTATTTTGTTATAAAATATAAAATTTTGTCTGTATTTTGGTATATGTTGAGTCACATGTAATGCGGAAACAGAAATAATAAACAAGCTTGAAAATTCACTCTTTGAAAGGACGTCAATGATAGATCATTGTGTCTGGTGTCTCCTTCCTGTTAGTATTCCAAGAAGCTGAATCAATTTTTATAGTTGTGAACTTTATACCAAACATACGTCAATTTTTAGAAATCAACTACACATGCACAATATCAATTGTATGAAATTTTAACAAAAAGAACGGCATAGTAAATATAACAGAAAGACGGTATGACGTCCCTCTCTTTCAGGCCTGTCAAAAAGTATAATAGGTACATCATTTAGAAAAAAACTTATTGTCTATTACCCCAAATTGAATCGCAGACATTTTTCCCTGTATTTTGTGCGCGAGCAACTAATTTCGACGGCGTGCGGCTTTCGACAGTGACACAAATGTCAAAACGATAACCGCATGAACAAAACACGAGTAGTGAGTACTATTTTAGAGGCAGCGTGTATCAGGCTACGACGCTGTGCTGGAGGAGCTACTTACTGCGCATGTGCGGCCCACACAACACCGTAGTTTGTTATAGTTATACCAGCTGGTAAGTCTCAGAACATCTAAGGTGAGTGGAATCAACATTTTCTTTACAGACAGTAAGTGGCCCTATACGCTCCACCACTGCCCTACCAACTAATGAAGAGCGTTCACTGTTTCAGTCACTGTGATCACGGTGACAGTGATTTTGTGTTCACAGTTACTTTTAATCGTTACTAGTGATTTAGTAATAACTGTGTACATGCTTAGTAAAATTTTCAGTCGTTATCATGAAATAATAATAATGTTTTCAGTTGTTATTTCATGATAACTGAAGTTTTGATAAATTTTAAAAAATGGGCTACATATATAACTAAAATAAAAATTTAGCCTAAAACTGATTAACACAAGGTATCCTAAATTAATAATAAAAATAACATTTTGTATAAAAAGGAGAAAGTACAAGAAACAATATTTACAACTGAAAAAATTAACAACGCACATTATAAATAAAATAGCTAGGTAGAACGCGGCGTGCAATAAAAATAGTACTGTAATGTAATTTGTTACCACGATCAGAAATGTAAAGGACTACCCTAGTTTTGTTTAGTCTAGTAGATGAAAAACATAACAAGGGGAAGAGGCTGAGAGAGGGAGAGAGAAAGAGAGAGAGAAGAGTGCGTAAAAATTGAAGTAAAAAAGAATGGACGTGCCAGTTATCAAAGGAGAGGCAACAAGGAGAGCACTAAGTCCAGTGAACAGACCAACATGTCTTACGTAGGCTGTCATAGGGGCCTTGAAGAAGAGTAAGCATATTTTGTCGTTTTATTTATTAACTGTAAACAGTGAATGAGTGAGTGAATTTTTTCACTAGTTTCTAAGGTAAAGAATTCGTTATGTCTTAAAAGTGACAGTGAACACTGAATGAGTAAGTAACTGATTTTTGTAAAAGTGATTGAAGGAACGAGAGGTCTGTTACTCTTCTATCTGTAGAATTACGGTCGCTGTGTCGTCCTGCCTTAAACAGTGAACAGAGAATGAGTAAGCGATCTTTGTAACAGTGACTGGGGAACGAGTGGTCTGTACTATATGTAGAAGTATGGTGAACATTGGCCGTGTCTTCCTGTCTTCCAGTGACAGAAGAGTAAGCGATCTTTGTAACAGTGACTGGGGAACGGTTATTCGCCTATCTGAATAACTGTGGTGTCCATGAATTATAAGTAACCGTGACTCGTTCACAGTGACAGTTCTTTTGTCTCTTCTTTACTACCAACTACTAATAAAATTTTTTTCAACAGTGAGTAAATTTATTTACTGTGTGCTACCCGGAAAGTAGTCATCCGAATAGGATATGTTAACAAGTCCATAGGCCAACGTTAAGGTTTGTGTTGGACTCTATCCATCTGTTGAGCCGAACATATTAATAATAATTTTCAAGAAGTTGTTTAAAATATATCCGGTATAAAAACGTACTAGGTGAATATGTGCGGGAAAACCCGCACAAAAGTGTAAATTTGTTTTTATAGAACTTCTCTGTAAACAAATTTTTTTGTTTTATTGTACTACTGGTTCATTGAATCTTCTTCTGTTCTCATTCGGCTCATGATGGAACTTCATAAAAAAAATTGTGTAGTGGCAGGCGATTTTCAGTTCATGCAATTGCCACTTCATATTTTACCATGTCACCCAGTTTCTTATAGCTTTGAGCATACGGATTGACAGCAGTCATAACTGCTCCAATTTTTTCTAAAATCTCATTATTTAATTCCACATAAAAACAAAACCAAAATATAGCAGATCGAATTGTATACAAATTTACAACAACTACGTTGGAAATTCCAAAGCGATCTGACCGTGACACTGCCAATTTGTTGGTAGGCCTATACTTTAGTTCGTTGAACTTGCCCCTCTCCAAACTGAAATAGCTGTGCGAGATGTGGGAGGGATAGATAGAGAAAGAGAGAGGCCTATATACTTCAGTTCGTTGAACTTGCCCCCTCTCCAATCTATTTTAGACCTCCTATTTTACGGTCATAAATTAAAATATTTGATTTTGGATAGTTTTCTGCAAATCTACTCGAACAGACGAATCATTTGAGCCCACTTCAGGGAAAATCGATGAAGGTTCAGGTGGTTAAAATTGTGTTGAAAAAAAAGCTGCTCACTATTAATATATAGATAATTTTCCCATACAACGTATCTGACTTACAAGTTAAGCTGGCTGCATTGACGTAGTTGCCTCTCATCATGCGGCCTTGGGTTCGAATCCCATTCAGGCACCGCATATTTTCATACATTACAAAAAATATTTCATCCTTCACCATCTGCATTAGCAGTAATTGCAGAACAGTCGGACGTTAAACCAAAAAAAAAAAAGAAGCCTACAAATAATACGTTGGAACAATACAAATGTTACTAACCTTGTAAATTATTATTGCTATTATTAACACTGTTATTATAATTATTTTGTTTAACAATAATAATAGGAGATGAAGTCCTTTTATTTTTCTCTGGTGAAGCATCAGACGAAGATAAAATCGGTGAAGATGTTTTACGATTCTCGATTAACTCGTCAGTCGGATCAAACATTAATTCCTCGCTGTCAGCATTAAGTTCGATTTCTTTTTTATTATTATTGAAAACGTTATGACGATGATGGTGATGATTTAAGTTTTCCATTTCCATATTGTCTTCATCTTCATCTTTACTGTAATTATAATCTTCGTCTTCTTCGTCATCATTTTCATTCACTTTCGGAAACATACCAGGATCCAAACCATGTAATGTAACTACAAATTCTGGTTCTTCTTCTGGTTCCAGTTCACTGTGGACAATGTCAAAAATAAGTCTTTCAAAAACACCGAATTTTCAAAATATTCTGTACAAAATCGAAAAAGATTTACATCTACAGCTTTAAAAATAACATTTTGTGTATGTTGGTATTGTATCGTGTAATTGTGTTTTTACTTTCTCTTGCCTAAATGAATATAGGAAGGAAAGTATTGTTTTCATGTCGATTTTTCGAAATAGAGTTTTCACCGGATCTACACGTTTTCAGACCCCCTGAACCCAAAAAACATGTTTTTAGCGATTGGTCTTTGTGTGTGTGTGTGCGCGCGCGTGTGTGCGTGCGTGTGTGTGTGCGTGCGTGCGTGTGTGAATAGAATATCTCAAGAACAGAGCATCGTACGAACTTGAAACTTAAGTTACATACCACTACTGGACCCGACACGAATATTTTCATTAAAATCGGTCAACTGGAAGTGGTAGTTTATTCGTGTAATTTTTCACTTCTTTTCGATTTTCTCAAAAACTGGTCCTACGATTTTTTTTTTAAATCGCCTCATTTACTTATTTTTTATGCTCTACAAGATAGGGTAGGTGCCATGTTTGCTGAAATTCTTGGTGAGGCTGTTTTCACGTAAAAAATTGTTTTTAAGATTGCGGCTTTATTATGCATTTTACTGCAAAAATGTATATAATGAAAGTTGGAAGAGACTTTAAAATTCTACAACTTTTATTTCAAACATTTTTTTGCATAACGCTTAGTTTAGCGGTAATTAGCAATTTTCTGTTTTTTTCTCACGAAAATGTGTGAAAAGTTCGTTTTTTTTAAAGATTTCGGCCATAGTATGCATTTTACAACAAAAGTGTATATAATAAAATTTATAGGAAATTAAGAGATCTACAACTTTTATTTAGAGCATTATTTTGTACAGTGCATAGTTTAGCGTGAAAGAGCGATTTTTCTGTATTTTTAAGCCAAACTAGGTTGATTTTCATTTTGCGTCTTTCATATTATGATTAAAATTAGGTTATGTTTATTGAGGTTAGTTTTTTGTTTATTTCTAATGTTTTATTACTAATGTTAGATTTATTGTTAATTATTTGCATTGTCAAAAGAAAGTTGTGTGAGTGTTTCACACCAGATTTTTTTAAATTATGAATAAAATATATTTTACATGAAAAAATGTTGCTTTTAATATCATATTAAGTCATAATTAGCTGTAATAATTGTGTTAAAGCAAACAAAAATAGAGCAAAATAATAATCATTTCTGAAAAAAATAATAAACCGGTAAGTGGTTAATTGTTGGGAAGAAGCAACAACAGTTGTTTTTGTTGTTGTTTAGGTCATCAGCCAAAAGGCTGGTTTGAACCTCTACAGGCTTCAGTAGCAAAAATGAGAAATGAGATGGTTTACAATTGCCTTCCTCACTGAGTGGAAAAGTATGCTTATCAGCATGCCAGGCACTTTGCAAAGCATCTACTTTCCACCCTGCAAATGACACCTTCACTTCATTCACCACAAGGTCTGGCTGTATAATAAAACCCGCCACTCCAGCGATGCTTCGCGCCGCTTACGTGTCTCGACCTCAGAGGGGTGAATCAGAATTCATAAGTGGATCAGAACCATTTGCCACAAGGTGAAGTTCGGCCGCCATATGGGCTGGGTGGATCACAATATTTAGAAATTTCAAGATATGAAAGTTTAAAGATGAAGTTTAAAGTTTCAAAATTTAAAATTTGAAGGTTTTAAAATTTTAGATTAAAGTTTAAAGTTTCAAAATGTCAACTTTGAATGTTGTGGTTTGAATGTATGATACTTTGAATTTTTTGTTTTCTCATGCGACCTGAAAATTTTCAGGTTACCAAATTTTTATACAATTTTCTTCGCTAAATAACATGTCGTCAAAAGATTATTTGTATTCCAAAAATTTTAAAATTTTTGTTGGGGGTAGTAATCACCATAGGACCCCGAACTAAAATTTAATGAATTCTTCGTGACTCTAGGGGTGTGTGTAAAGTTTTGTCAATAAACGTTTGCGAAAAAACCGTTGTGAAGGTGTAAAGAAAGAAAAACATGAAAACGGCAAGCCCTAAAAGCTGGAATGCTAGTGTTTTGAGTTTTCTCAGCGAACAGGTAGGTTAAGGAAAACTTTAGCTACATGCCCTTGAAGTACTTTGGGAGAGGCACAAAAAATATTCTGTACACTTTTTCACTACAAAGCACCGTTCAGGAGATAAAAATTACCTCCTGAACGGTGGTATCCAGTAACAAATTTTATTACTGTATAATAAAATTTGTTACTCTCAGACAAAATAACTCTTGATTAGTACCTTTTCTGTTTTTAAATACTTCAGTTATATAATTGGCAGATCATATGATAAGACACAGAACTATTTTTTGTAGCCATCTTACAAGCAGATTGAGTGCAAATAATTTAACACTCCACCTGCCTGTTATAGGAACAACAACAACAACAGTCCAATGATTAAATTCTGGTATTATGATTACAAAGACGATAAAATTTACATTACAAAAAATACATACGACATATTCTGACAAATTTCCAAAACTGGTTCAGAATCAAGATCTGTTTCTTGTGAGCTGAATGAATCTGGTAAAGGCTTTAGTGGATTTGATTCTTCAACTCCTCTTAACCACTGGTTTATTGCTTCATCTGCTTCTTTATCAACTGCTGTAGCTAAAGACAAAAAGAAACAAGTGTTTTACCAGAAGGTATGGTATATATATGTAAGGAAAAATAATGTTTTTGAATACGAGTTTTGCAACGAAAATGCAAGTTTTCAGGTCTCCTGTGCCAAAAAAAACTTATTTTAACCAATAGTTTGAGTCAATGTTAACAAAATAACTTTAAAATTAAAAATTGTACGAAGTTGAAATTAGGAACATAAGTTAGAAACCTACCATGAGGTACAACATTTTCATCAAAAAAGACTCCTACAATTTTGGTTAAAATCGCCTCATTAACATTTATTATGCTCTACAAGATGGGATAAACGGCAAGTCTGGGGAAATTTTTGAATGTGATGTGCTCTTGTGACAACATTTTTTTAAAGATTAATATTGCGGCAATATTGCAATATATCTTGAGGACGGCCAAGATTTTTAAAATGTTATTGTAAATAATAATAATACAAGATCCAAAGTGAAATTCAGGGGAAAACTGTCAAAATCATTTGAGATAACAACCGGGGTTAGGCAAGGTGATGGGTTGTCACCTTTGCTATTTAACATAGTTCTAGATAGGGTCATGGAAGAATGGGAGAAGAAACTTAAAGAGGAAAATAACTGGAAACCAATCTCACTGGGGACCAATAAAGATAATTTACAAATCCCCTATTTAGCCTTTGCAGACGATCTCGCAATAATGACAGATTTTAGTGAAATGGCAATAAAACAGATAGAAACTTTAAGGGAATGCGCAGAAAGAGTTGGCTTACAGATATCATTCGAAAAAACAGTGTTTACTACTGAAAATTTAGAAATTTCAAAATTACAAACCAAACATGGAGAAATTAACAGGGTACCATACTTTAAATATCTAGGAGAAGTTATTTTTGAAAAATATTCACAACAGGAGAGAATACAAAAAGCTCGTAGAGGCCTAGGATTGGTGCAAAACCTTTATAATAAAAAATGTGTATCTTTAAATGCCAAAATTAAACATTACAATAATGACAGATTCATTGGTAATCAAACCAACAATTTTATTTGCCAGTGAGACCTTGACACTTAACAGGAAAACAGACATGGAAAGCTTAAAGAAGGAAGAAAGAAAAATAATTAGGAAAATTCTTGGACCTAGATGGACCGAAAACGGGTACAGATTACAGAGAACGTCGAAAATTGAAGAATATTCATGTCTGTCATAGAGACAGACATGACGAAAAGACGCCTTCAATTTTATGGCCACATAATGAGGCTTCCTGACAATAGACTCACAAAGAGAATAGTAAAATATGTATCATCACTTGTTAATGGGGGGGATTGGATACAAAATGTTAAAAACGATTTAGAATTGGCCAAAATCACCAAAGAAGAAATTCTCATAAGAGACAATTTTAGAACAAAAGTTAAAAAAATGGGAGGTTAAACCAGAGACAAAAGCTCCAAGAACCGGAACAAAATGGAGTGAACAAAGAAAAGCTGAATTCTCACAAAGAATGAAAAACTGGTGGGCAGATAAAAAGGACAAGAAATCCCAAAAACAAACCAGATTTACTTAGCGTCTTCCACTTTGGAAGCTTTACAACTAATAATAATAATAATCATAATAATAATAATAATAATAATAAATAGGGTTTCCAAGAAATAGACATACGAGGGGGTACCCAAAAGTATCCGGAATAGCTCTGCTGTGGGCGGAGCTTGTGCAGTACAAATTCCCGCCACTAGGCTGCTTGTAGCGCTACTCATTGCCAGTTCAATGCCATTTTGTTCGTTGATCTAGCTTCTTCTGTTCTCGTGCAGTGATTGTTCTCGCTAGTGCTGTTTTGTGCTCGTGTCGTTTTTCATGATGGCAAGTTTTAATGAAAAACGTGCGGCTGTGAAATTTTGCTTCTTGCTCGGTAAAAACGCCGCGGAAACAGTTGTAATGTTGAACACAGCTTACAAAGACGACGCTATTGGAAAAACCCAAGTGTACGAGTGGTTTTTGCGCTTTAAAAATGGCGACATGTCGATTGAGAACAAACCTCATTCTGGACGACCGTCGACTTCCCGAACAGACGAAAATGTTGTGAAAGTGAAAGAAATTGTACGAACAGACCGACGACAGACCATTGACCAAATATCACAGGTTAGTCGGTTATCTTGGAGCTCAGTCCAACGCATTTTAACAGAAGACTTGACAATGAAAAGAGTCGCTGCCAAGTTTGTGCCTCGGGTTCTGACAGACACACAAAAGGAACGTCGAATTAAAACGTGTAGTGATTTGAAACAACAGCTTGAAACTGATCTAGATTTCATGTCAAAGATCATTACGGGTGACGAGTCTTGGTGCTATGGGTACGACCCAGAAACCAAACAACAATCCAGTCAAAGGAAGACTTCATTATCACCCCGACTAAAAAAAAGTCGTCAAGTCAGATAGAACATATACCAGTGGGTATCACTGTTCTTTTTCATTTATTTATTTTTATTTATTTATTTTTTTTTCCTTGTCATCCTTTGTTTACTGTCATCTAATTTGCTCGTTGTATCGTAGTATATAGTTGCAAATAAAGTTATTAAAGTTAAAAAAAAAAAAAGTCAGATCGAACATCAAAACAATGCTGATTTGTTTTTTTGATGTGAGGGGAATTGTCCATTCAGAGTTCGTTCCACCAGGCCAGACGGTAAATCAAGCTTTTTATCTTGAAGTGTTAAGAAGACTACGAAACAGCATTCGTCGTAAAAGACCTAATTTGTGGCAGACAGGGGACTGGTTTTTCCACCACGACAACGCGCCTGCACACACGGCAATCTCGGTTACCCAGTTTTTGGCGAAAAACGGCATGGTTTTGCTACCACACGCACCGTACTCACCCGATCTGGCTCCGTGTGATTTTTTCTTGTTCCCAGGCATGAAAAGGGGCATGAAAGGTCTCCGATTTAACAACGTTGATGATGTCAAGAAAAAAACGACGGATGAGCTGGCAGCCATCACTGAAGAGGAGTACAAAAAATGTTTTGAACAGTGGAAGCACCGGTGGGACAAATGTATTAGTTGTAATGGAGAGTATTTTGAAGGGGATAAGGTTCTTTTGTAAAAAAATTAAAAATAAATAGTTTTAAAAAATAATTCCGGTTTCTTTTGGGTACCCCCTCGTATAACGTACAAATGGTTATGTACTATAGGAGGTCCTATGGATAATATAGGTAGGCCTATTGTTGTTGTACGGCTACCTGAAAGAGTTGGGTATCTACTCGTATTTAGATAATTGGCTTTTTTGTAATCCCTTTTATTCAATCCTAATTTGTTTACCTTTTTGTTAAAATTTATCCAGAAGCCAACAGAAGGATTTTGTATTTTATTATTATATTGAAAATCTCTGTCCTTCTCGAAATCTACATAGCTTACCTTTATAAACGCAGCAGGTTTAGTTAATAATATCAATGTTACTGTAAATCTGTAATATATCTAACGTTTATTTTGTATCATTTGTAAATAGTATTTAGTTTAATTAAGTCAGAATTAGGTTCATTTATGTTCATTATTTATTGTAATTATTAATTTAAAATTGTAGTAGTTGTAATTTAGTTGTAGATTTAAGACACTTTATTAATTGTAATTTTTAGTTTGTAATAAATACTTGTAATTTTAAACTACATTGTGTTAATTATTTATTTACCCAGATCCCGAAACAGACCTTAGCGATAAGTGAAACAAAATGC
The DNA here is from genome assembly GCA_035578175.1 of Catonia carolina. Taxonomy (NCBI): domain Eukaryota; kingdom Metazoa; phylum Arthropoda; class Insecta; order Hemiptera; family Achilidae; genus Catonia; species Catonia carolina. The sequence goes on along the minus strand of JAQMRL010000006.1, from coordinate 50,752,198 downwards.
ACTTTTTATTAGCAAAAGCGTGAAAAATTTCTTTGTTAACAGGTTGACTGGTGTGAGACATATTTTTATGTCTCAGTTGATATTGCCAGAAACGCTACGAGACACATATCTGTGTTTCATCACTTTCATGTTTTTTTTTTTTTTTGACTTTATCTAGTATTAACAGTTATGCTGATTTCAGCAATAACCTATACTTTATTCTAGGTTGTTTATTCAGATGTTATTTCATTTTATATTTGGCATTGATTTTTGCACTATTTTTAATTATAATTTGTGTTATTTTTAAACCAATTACAGTTACAATAATGATTTTTCTTGAATTGACAGCATAGTTATTTTTTAATAAAACTGATTGTTAGTGCGCTAGCTTACCAAACGAAGGGTCCTGGGCTCAATTCCCAGCTAGAGTCCAGAAATTATTACGCATTAAGAGCCATTTTTTCATACACCAAAATAGTCGCTAAAAAGGTATTGATGCTGCTTACAAATTAACTAAAAAAAAATGTATAAGAATAAGCACAGAATATATATTTTCTGTTATAATTTAAGTTACTCACAGGTTATGTTTTGAACTTTATTAAACAAAATTATTTGTAATGTTGTTTGTTTATAACATTATTAATTGTTACAAACTTATTACACCACTAAAACCTTTCAAAAAAATTTTTTATAATCATAATGGTATTTTGCTCTGAGTATACGTTGGTTAGTTTTTAAATACTGCCAAATATAACTTACACTTGTATGTTTTATTATGTGTTCAAATTAAGATAAATTTAAACTAAGGAAAATGAATGTTAACACAAGCATTTAAAATAGATATTTTATTGAAAACTGAACATTTCTTGTGTGGTCTTAATTTTATATCAAAATACTAATGACAGAGTAATAATAATTATAGTTTTTCTGCTCTAAGACAAGACAGATTAGTTTTAAACTTTGAAAAAACTCACATCGAATACAAAATGCTTTTAAAATTTGTAAATACATAATCTAATATGAAAATTGTGATTTATTGAAACTAAATTATTAGTCCAGGAAACGCCTTCAGAACTCTTTTTTAGTGTGACCCTTGAGGCTGTTTTGTTGCACTTAATTGTTTGAAATCAGGTTCAAATTTAGACAAATAAAAAGCCTTAGATCTGGGCTTGCATTAAGCTTGTCGGTACAATAATCCTACAAAGTTACTCAGAAAAACAACGTCCGCCATTGCCCTTTATTTTCGGCGTACCCCGTTTCGTTGCGTACCCCGGGTTGGGAACCGCTGCCCTAGATGACTGTCACCTGATTAAAAAAGTCAATAGGTCCTTTCAGATAAAATGTATACAAGGTGTATCTAAAAAAATCAGTGAATGGCCTAATACATCAGTATTCAATACTTGAAACAAGTACTCTCACATGCATAGGCATGCAACAACATGTCTGGACCTGTCCCCCCTGCCTGGGATTCCGCAAGGCTCCTTGAATTGTATTAGCCATACATGAACATAATCACCTAAATATCCCTAATCAAATTCAAAAAAACTAGCACAAAGCAACAATCTGATTGGAAAGATGTTTGAAAAGTAAAACAATTTCAGGTAACATAACAAAATTAAAAATGTAAAAATTTTTACCTTTATCAGACGTAGTTGTTACATGTGAATTAGTACTGTAAGAAGCATTTGTACAACTTAACGCAATCCCATCCTTATCATGAGAACCAGATAATAAATCAGATTCATCTACTTTTCCATTTTCTTCTTCTTCTTCATTTATTTCTTTTAACCTTTGTTGTTTTCTCCCGTTATCAGTATCATTTGAATATGCATTATGGGAATTAATGTCATCTGAAAAGAAAACAACAAATACAATATATTAACAAGACACTAATATTAACAGAAAGAAAAACTAATTTACATAGAAAGATAGAATCAAACTGAGGAAGTGTTTAGTACACCGTAAAGTTTAGAGTTTAATGGTTTACGGATGTGAAAAGCCTCGAGGCTTTTAAAATGTGGATATTAAGATGACTATTAGAGAAAATTAAAAGGACTAACAAAGTGAGAAATACCAAATGAAGGAAAATCAAACAAAATAAAATCAAATAGAAGAATAACAAATGGACGAAGGAAAATCAAATGGAGGGATATCAAATGAAAGAAAATCAAATGGAGGAATATCAAACAAAAGAAAATCAATGGAGGAATATCAAACGACGGAAAATTTCACAAATTGTGAGTAATATAGTACACAGAGTGTAAGGTAAGAGAAATATGACTGACAGATTTAACATTTGTTTAAACTAAGTACTTTAAAACACATCAAATTTTTAAAATTTCTAACTTTACTACTTCCTAAATAAAATGTTTGTACTTAAATATTTGTACGTTACCAAATAACATCCAGTTTTGTTTTTTAATTACAAGACATGTCTGGAAAATAAGTACCATTTTGAGAAAAACCAAAATATTTTTTCGACATAATTTTATTTTTACATGAAAGATCACCTAAACTACTTTTCTACACAGTTTTCTTCACTGGACAGGTACTTGTAGCAGTAACCTGATTGTTTAAACCTTCCTTAAAGAAACATCCTGCTAGTGAAGAAAACCATAACTTTACAGTGTTTTTTGAGTTATCACATTCAAAGTGGTTACCACCAAGTTCAAGTGGTTTTTTTTTTTTTTTTTTTTTTTTTGCGCCCTGGAGACTCCAGGAGGAGTATAGGACATGTCGTCAGATATAGCACCTGAAATACATATAAGAAACACACTAAGTATCACTACTATCAAGAAAGAAATTCTTGTACGCTATCAAAAGTTTCACCGATCAAGTAATTTTTTAAATTTTTTTTAAAGGAATTCAAATCCTCACAACACTTTAAAGATTGGGGTAATTTATTTATGAATTTTCTCCCTGCATAAGTAGGTTTTTGTTCAAACAATTTTGTGGAGTGATTAGCCACATAATAATCATTCCTGTTTCTCGTGTTGTGATTGTGAACATTGAAATTCTGCATAAAATTATTTTGCCTAACATACATAATCACCTCAAAAATGTAGAGACAGGGAACTGTAAGCAATTTAAGCTCCTTAAATAGTGGCCTGCATGAGGTTAGCTGGTTAGCTCCCACCATACACCTAATAGCTTTCTTTTGAATTTTAAAAACCCTATTCATATTACCCATGCTAGAATTACCCCATACTAAAATACCATAACGGATATGAGAAAGAATGAGGCCATGATAAGCTGCCATTAGTAATTTTTTATCATTTAATCTGGCAACTTGTTTTAGTGCAAATACCCCAGATGATATTTTACTAAAAACTTGATTGGTATAGAAGTCCCAAGACAAAGATCTATCTAGAGATACGCCCAGGAACTTCACTGTTTCTACATGCTCTAAACTATTATTATGAATAAAATGGTGGTCAGATCACTCAATGTCAAAGACTGTGGTAGTCAAGTGTACTGGGTAAGAAATGTCAGAGCACTGTCAAGTCGCTTTGTTTTGTGAACATCTGTGAGTATTTTTGAAACACATTTTGTGATAACCCAACCAGTTGACTACAGTCTTATTCAAAACAAAGAGGAAATTCAACTAAAAGCACTGTCTATTCGCTTTAATTTTCTCATCCATTCTCCTGACCACGTCATCATTGACAAATAGAAGGCCATCCACATTATGGTTTGTCGTTAACATCTATCCATCCTTCATTAAATTACCTCACCCATTTTCCATTCCATCACTTATTGCACTTTCAACATAAATCTCTATCTGGTGATCAGTTTCGGCTGCATTACCGTTCCTTGCATTTAAAAAAAAGAGTTAAAAGAACAAATTTCACATTCGGTAGGTTCATCGATTGTTTTATACATTGTAAGTGATCAAAGTGAACATAAAACACAAAATTAATCAACCATAATGGCGTCAACACGGAAATAATGAACTAGGGAAAGTAGAATGCATGCGCCAAGTGCCAACAAGAGCACTGTGGTGGCGTTAGAACGAAACAATACTTACTTTCTGAACACGCATCATACATTTCATATTGATTGAAACGAAAAAGTATCTGTCACCTAGGCAGTTTATCTAAATATCGCAATAATTTCCACCTTCGTAAAATATTGTTATAAACCGCAACAGCAATGCTTAACCCATTGACTGATTATGACGAGTCAGACTTGCCACCATTTAAAAATACATTGGCAACTTTGACGAGCTGGAATCGCCATTCCCATCTTTTGACTGTCTTTGCCAATAACTGCTCGCTGTGTATTTTTAATGTTATTTCAGTTATCTATACTAATATAATAAAAGATATGTATCTTTTATACACATCATATATATGTGTATGTGTACATGTGACTACATGTTGCTGTTGAAGTAGATGAAGGGGTTTGAAGGCGAGAGATGTGCACGGGGGAAATTATTAAAACGTCATTTTGTGTGTCTGTACTATATTGAAGTACAGTACATACGTATAAAGACTAATTACTGTGCCGAAGGGTGGATGGCACTGGGGCATTTAATCAGTGTCTTAACGGTGCCTGTAGGAAACTTGGCTAAATCCTACAGTATTTAGCCTTACCCCTGTACGCGGGGCTATGCAGGGGCGGACTGATTATTTCCCTAGCTGAAACGACAACTAAAAGTGGTTGTTGTTCCTTTTACTAGGAAAAGGAAGATGGCTCTAGATGCTTTGACTCTGGAAGGAGTGGATTTGAGCTACTCCCCTGAGGTGGAGTATCTGGGGGTTGTCCTTGATAGGGGCCTGACTTGGAGGGGCCACATGTCAAGGACTGTTGAGAGGGCTGCAAAGGCCTTATGGATGTTTAAGAGTCCGTTTGGGAGGACTTGGGGGCTTAGGCCTCGTATGGCAGAATGGGCTTATGTGAGCATCATTCTGCCAATGGTCACGTACGAAGCTTTTGTATGGTGGCCAAGAACAGATCGGCTGAGGAAGCTGAAGAGATTGGCCCGCCTAAGGACATGTTGTGCAACGAGCACTGGTCCAACGGCTACTATGGAGGCGTTGTTTGATTTGCCTCCTATTCATGTTCAAGTGAAGAAGGAGGCGATAAGAACTGCCTTGAGGCTGGAGGGCGGGTTCGGGGTCCCATCAGGGGTGATGGGCCACACCGAGATCTCCAAAGGGATTGAGGGGATGGGTGTGGTAGGTGGTCCTCGGGACCGTATGTACAGAGCATACGATTTCTCCGACACACTGAGGGTGAAAATTTTTGATCGTCAGGAGTGGGCGGAGGGACAGCCAGTGATACCGGAAGGGGTTACCTTTTGGTACACTGACGGCTCAGTGATGAGCGGAAGAGCGGGAGTGGGGGCCTGGGGGGCCGGGGGAAAGATTTCCCTGGCCCTTGGGTGTAACATAACCGTCTTCTAAGATGAAATATTGGCCAGTAAGGTCTGTGCGGCTCAGGGGGTCGCACACCTATATTTATATGCAGTTGCAAAGTGGTTGGCTGCAAAAGAAGAGCGCTGATGGGTAAGGGTGTGTAAACACCTTCTCAGATAAGTGCACTAGATCCTAGGCAGATCCTGCGCTTCATCGAAAGTGTGGGTCTTGCAGAAATAGGAATAGGGGCAATCACAAAAGATCTTTTAGGTCGCGGTGAGGAGGGGCTGCAAAAGCCTGAACGCCCTTATTGTAAAGTAAAGTAAAGTACGTATAAAGACTACCAAGAGATGTTCGTGGGGGAATTTATCAAAACATTGGGAGTGTGTGTGTGTGTGTGTGTACAATGAGGTATACAGCCAACTAACACAATTTCTGTTACATATTTATTTTAAAAAATTGATTATACATGTTTCACGTGCGAAGCCGCGTGTGGTACGCTAGTTTGCAATAGTTCTGAAAGGGTCCAGTAGATCTCAATAGTAGTTCAGTTGTTACGTGTATGTATTTAGTTCATAAGATTTCCGTTGTAGTCTGTGTAGAAACTAACTGTGTCACATGCATTTCATTGTTTACAAAATGAGTTCGGGATATAGTATTGCAAACCCTGCAGACAAAATAATTGAAAAGTTATTATTATTTAGTGATGATGAAAATTTTGAAATTCAAATTTGGTTAAAATTATCAAACAAAAGGAGAAATATTTAAAAATTATTTATCTGTAATTTTAAGTAATTTTTTACATAGTAAAGTAAAAAAATAGTAATTTACAACAAAATAAATCATCAAAAAATTGGTCAGTCAATGTTGGTTAAAGGATATGTTTTAGAACATTAAGTTTTAATAAAATGATATCGGTAAGAATAATAGAACAGATAAGATATCGAGAAAGGGCACGATTTAAATATACGATGTTTGTTTAAAAAGTGTTCAATGCTTTAAAAGTAACCAATGAAAGTATCTGAAATAAGCTTGCTTATTTATTCATCAACATGTTTTAACAAGTCGTCTCCTTCAAAATACTCTTCTTGGGTCCATATACATAGTCTTGCGCTCGTGCCACTATTAGAAGGCATCTTTCAGAATAAACTTTAGTCAAGCTTCAAATTCAGGTTATGAGAAGGATGATAGATGAAAATCAGTAATGAAAAAATGCCAGACCTGACTGGGAATCAAACCTGGGATCCTGGAAACCAGTTTTGCTGACTACTACACAATGGGAATAACCAGAAGTTGTGATAGTTTTAAGAAATTAACAATGTCCTGGGCAATTTCAAGTCGCAATTTTCTTCTGTTCTGCAATCAAGTTCTTTGGTACAAATTTGGTAGCAACAATTCACAAAGCCAAATTTTTCATAAAAATTGAATTGTTGATCCTCCACCATTAAATTGTGAACTTGATTGATAAGTTTATTCTTGGTCTACCAAAACAAGGTTCACTGTACAAAAATTTTATTTTAAAAGTAGTTGTACTTTATCTAAGTGAAACTCAAATTTACCTCCTCTCTGAAAATTTGTGGGAATTTTCAAATGGTTTCAATTTGAGAATGACCCAAGTTTTGGCAAAATTTGATGCAATATAGCTGTTCAACATGTTTTGTCATACAGCTTGAAAAATTTTAATTTCAATAGTCTACAGCCGATTGACATGATGTCACAGTCGTGCGGCCTGTCTACATGTGTGCACTAGAGTTGACAGCATTGATATGCCAGCACGTAACATACTTGTCATTTGTTTGCGCACAATAACATCAGATAATTTTTGAACAAACCTCGTGTAGAACAAAAATGAAGAACATCATTAGTCAAACATTTTATAGAAATAAAAAAACAAAACTGAAAATACCGTCAGCTGGAAGATAGCCATAAACTAATCTCATGTTTAAGCACACAGCAGGAACATGTAATTTTGAATGAAAAGAAAATTTCACTTAAATCTTTGTCATCCAGTATGTAAAACTTTCTAACAGTTGCTCAAAAAACAAAAGAAAGTCAATCCAGATCATTATGGTAAGATAAGACCACATATAAAAGCGTTAACGGGGAACAACTAATTAGTAAAATGAAAAACTCAAGACTCTTAAATCACAAAACACAGTAAAATTCTGGTATTTTAACACCAGATTACATCAGACATATAGTTCACCAAGGGAAAAACCTGCACAAATATTGTAAAATATAGTAACAAACCAAATTAATTAATTACTTACCCTTTGAGACAGGTTGAACTCTATGATTTGGTAACGTGACTGTAATTTTATCCGGTGAAATTTTTCCTCGTAAAGGTCTCTCCAAATTTCGACTCTGCTAAATATATTCAAAAATTATACCTTTAGTAATCAATGAAAATTTTTATTAAAAAAAAATCTTTAATTACCTTCTTCAAGTACTTAATTTTCAAACAGAACAACCTGGGTAATCCAAAATGATCAAGTTTTATGGCTCTTCAGATTAACCAGTGCTTAAATATAAAAAATAAAAGTTATATTTAAGACTCTACACTTCAGTGTACACAGTATCTTTTGCTTCAATATTTTCTTAGGTCATCAGAACAAAAATTATTTTTAAATAATTCTCTTGCAGGTACACTAATGGTCCAAGTTACATGTGCAATTCATCAACTTGGAAAAATGGTTAGCAATGTTTTTTTGTATAGGTAACTAACTCAGTAAAACTAATATCCGACACCAGTTATTTCACAATCAATATATGAGAGCCATTTTTTTCCAACCTTTAATCGAGCAACAAAAAAAATGGACAAGTGGTAGGAATTTGGGATGCTCAGTGGGCTACTGTGCATTTCTCTACTGTAACCTCTGGTTCTATCAACGCTACTTGTCATTTTCAGCTGAGCTGTATGCATGTAAACATGAGTGGTATGTTTGATGGTCCCACCACATGCGCAGAGTTGTTTTCTTTCTACATGCTGAAGAAAAGAAGTGCACAAGAAATTCACTGAAGATGAGTCAAGTAAATAGTGAAGACTTTATGAGTGATGGATTTTTATCTATATGGATTACAAAAGCTATTGATAATGTTCTTCAAGGCCGTCTTTGGAATATAATGCTGGAGAAAGGCTATTTAAAACACCTTGTTGCTGCTATTGCCAAGTACGTACATATAAACAGATATAATTTTTTTTGGCAACGACAAAAAAAAAGAGAAAATTAAAATAAATAAAGGCATACGACAAGGCTGTCCAATGTCTCAGACACTATTTAATATTTACATTGATAAGATTTTAACAATTTACCTCGATAAGATTTTAACAATTTGGAATCATTAGTTGACTCAGGCATTCAGCTTTGGAATAATGTATTCCTAAATACATTGCTGTGCACAGATAACACTGTTATTATTTTTGACACAGAAGACAGGCTCCAATATGCCATTTACAAGTTGTACAACATTAGCGCTGAATTTGGCGTGGGAATATTGGTGCAAAAATCAAAGGTTATGGCATTCAAGGGAAGATGGCTGGTTCGCTCAAAAATTATACTAGGCAACTGAACAAGTTCGACAATTTAAATATTAAGGATGCAAGATTTCCTTTGACAAAGATGACATGAGTGAAAAACTGGCAAAATTCAGCGCTGTCTGCGGTTCTATTCGCAGGACAATACGAAAGAAAACAAGAAAGGACACCCAAATTAAACTTTATACAGCAATGGCTGTACCACTCATAACATATGGGAGTGAAACATGGGTTATCATTACAGAGGATGAATCTCGTATCCAGGCTGCTGAAATGAGATTTTTGCAGGGAGTCAAAGGTTGTACCCGGTTAGATAGAGTACGTAACGAAGCTATCCGTGCCGAGTTAAATGTTCAGTCACTGTTTGAAACGTTAAGAATATATAAGAGAAACTGGTCCAACCATTTACTTCGCATGCCAGCTAACAGACTTCCTCTGCGAGCATGAAAATATAAACCTAGAGGGAAGCGAGGCTTGGGAAGACCTAAAATGAGATGGCTGCTGGAACAGGTCAAGGAGCCTAATCCTTGACAGATGATGATGGATTAAAAAATTTTTAAATAGGTGAACCAAGGCAAATATGTCAGTCACAACAGCAGACCTTGTTCAACAACTTGACCAAGTGATCTGAAAGAAACGGAAGTTAACCATTAAAGCATTATGCGAGTGTCGAAACCGGAGACTATGATAATTACAGTTGTTTATTGTCAGACTTTACAACAACTGTGGCACGATATTCTATCCTAAAAAAAGAGGATCCTGACTTCTGGAAAAATCATTCATGACAACATCCGCCCACACAGTCCTGCTGTTACCAAAAAGTTTCCAGATTAATTTAAATGTTTGATCGCCCGGGATATTGTAGCTCTGACTTATTTTTATTTATTCCTAGAATAAAAGAACTGGCTCACCTTCCGATAATGTCTGAATCTTTACAGCGATTATTTTGAAAAATAACCATACATGTACATAAATTTTGGTAATGAATTAATTTTGTTTTTTACGTATCTTTTTTATAGTTAAAAAAAGGTTGGAAAAAACAGTCCACATAGATCATTATTTATTTTTGTCATTTGCACAGCATTAAAACACAGTGGATTTCTGCATTAACATTACAATCCTACTTATCTAATAATTTACTTCTAATACAATAAAATATTTTTTGCTTAATTCTTTCCTAGGTTTCATCTGACATGGACCTATTAATCCATCAATTCCTTTACAAGATTAAATTCAGAAAAGACATTTAATAATTGATTTAAAAACTTGAATAATAACAGTTTTATTTCAAGCCAGAAATTCATATCTTTAGGTTGTTGAATACTTTCCTTAAATTTAAATTTCCTTATCTTCACAAACATTTGTGCATCTCCTTATTACTTCTGTTGTTTAGGTCATCAGCCGAAAAGCTGGTTTGAACCTCTAGAGGTTTTACTAAGTAAAACGAGGAGTGAGGTGGTTTACCATTGCCTTCCTCACTGATTGGAAAAGTACACTTATCAGCATGCCAGGCCCTCTGAAAAGCTCATATTTTCCACTCTGCAAATGACACATTCACTTCATTCACCACAGGGTCTGGCTGTATAATGAAATTCATTACTTTCAGAGGAGATAACTCTGATTAGTGTCTTTTACACCTCTACCTCTTCTGTTCTTAAATGATTCAGTCATTTAATTGGCTGATCATGTGATAAGAAACAGAACTATTTATTTTAGCCCTGCAACTAACAGATAGGGTGTAAATAATTTGACACTCCACCTGTCTGTTATGGGCAGATTACTTCTGATAAACTTGCAAACATCTTATAGCATTACATTAAAATTTTATAATCTATTAACAAAGGCCAAGCCAATTGCTTGAACACTGGGCTGCGTATGCGCATACTTGACTTCAATCCTGCATACCCCTCCGAACTACTGTTAGATGTACAGTCAGAGTATTGTTGAAAATTGACAACACCCATTGTATTTTGTAGGCGTGCTGTTACATTGTTGATTACAAACACTGCACTACTGCAGTACATACAAGACTATACTAATGCAGACGCACGTTTTGCCCAGCGCTCTCCTTACCAAAATCAGACTATACCTATAGATTACGTGTTCAGAATTATAAAATGTGACAATTTATTTGATAAATTTTTAAGGAAAATCAAATAAAGCGTGGGATAGTTACTATCAAAATATCATGGTATGATAATCATGACATGAAATTTCTATTATTTTTCTGTATTGTGTGTGCCTTCATTTTTCACATCAGGTATCTTGTAGTAGTGTCCCTTGCTTGCATGTACGAGGGGGTACCCAAAAGTAACTGGAATAGCATTGCCGTGGACGTAGCTTGTGTAGTACGCACAGACGTGTATAGCCGAACTCATTGCAAGTTCAATATTCATCTGCAGTGGTTGTTTTCCTAGCGCTGTTTTGTTCTTGTTTCGTTTTTTATGATGGTAAGTTAAGGGGAGCAGACCATTTTCATTATCCCTATACCTGCAATACTAACTTAGGTAGATTTTTTGTAGAAACTGTTAAAGCTACAAAGCTGAGCTTTGGCACACCTTTCTACAGTACCGTTTTACAAATTTGTACCAGAGCTTTTTCATTTATCTTCATCCAATCTAAAAATGATTTTTATTCTCAAAAAATGTTCAAATGTGCCCAAATATTTTTATGAAAAACACAACCAAAAAATAAAAACTCCAAAATTTTTGAAATACCTCTGGAGTAAATACACACCTTAGTATTAAAATGTAGTGTGTAAAATTTCACACTCTTAGGTGGGATGGTTCCTAAAATAAGTGTACCTAAAGTCAAAAAAATACAATACGTGGAAAATGTGAATATAGTAAAAGCATAATACCGTAACAGAAACACCTATTGCCAATTGGAATTAACTTCCAAACAAAAACACACCAATATTTCGTGTACGGCTGATTCCTACGCGTTCTAGAAATTATTGTTTTTATGTAAACGCGATTTCCGTAATGTTAGAGCAGTAACATGATTGTATTAATCTCAATTTACAAGAATGAGAAACGTGAAAAAATATCGAAATAAACACTACGTACCCCATCAACGTAAAAACATAATTTTTCTCAACAGAAAAAGCAACACATTTCGTGTTATATATCAATTTAAATAGGGGAAAACGATCGATCAATATTTATGGTAAAATTGAAAAATCAATATTTTTTATTAAAATCAGTCTACTCCCCTTAAAGTGAACAACGTGTAGCTGTGAAATTTTGTTTTCTACTCGGTAAAAGTGCTACTGAAACTGTTTTAATGTTGAAAACAGCTTACAAAGATGACACTATGGAAAAACTCAAGTATAAGAGTGGTTTTCTCGGTTTAAAAATGGTGACATGTCATTGATGACAAACCTCGTTCTGGACGTCCATTAACTGCCTGAATCGATGAAAATGTTTAAAAATTTCGAAAGCGTGAGCTCTCAGACCGTCGACTGACAATTTGGAAGTTTTAAGAAGATTGTGCAAAAGTGTTCGTCAAAAAAGATCCGATTTGTGGCAGACAGGAGACTGGTTCTTACCACCACAACAATGCACCTGCACATGTAGCCATCTCGGTAAAAGATTTTTTGACAAAAAATGGCATGGTTCCGCTGCCCCACGCACCTTACTCGCTTGATCTGGCTCTGTGCAACTTTTTCTTATTTCCACACATGTAAAGGGACATTAAAGGACACCAATTTGACAACATTGAAGCGGTACAGAAAAAAACAAGAGAGGAGCTGTCAGCCATTTCTAAAGATGACAACAAAAAATTTTTCGAACAGTAGAAGCACCGGCGGGATAAATGTATTAGTTGTAATGGAGTGTACTTTGAAGGTGAAAAGGTTTTGTAAAAAAATTGAAAATAAATACCTTTTAAAAAATAATTCCGGTTTCATTTGGGTACCCCCTCGTATGCCTTGTTTGCCCAGAGATGAACTACTCTTTTTGGTCCAAGGAGGAGTGGTGGGAGTTAAGAAAAGAACAATTTGGTATGAAGCCAAAGAGTAAACATCATGCACTATCATAATTTTTGGGACAATGTAAGTCTACGTCTTATAAAGTAGTGTTTTTTGTTACAACAAATTTTCTAGATTTCAACACTGAAAAAATACATTTCAGTACTGACTTTTTTATTATTTATACTTCTAGTTTATTAAGGTAATTTTTACTACTATTCCTACTAAAATGAACCAATGCTTTTTACTTAGAATAGTACTTTGTGAATTGAGCAAAATTACACGAGGTGTGATCAAAGAATACATGGTGAATGAATTTTTATAGCAGCAACTGGCGAAGTTACATCTATTTGAAGTAATAAGTCCGATATCCTGATTCTTTGAGAAAGTCAATACCAAGTTTGAACAAATTGTGAGTTGTCAGTCAGCTTCCAGAGAGCTGGAAGAATGAGGTCGTGTATACCATATCTGTTGCGCATAATGGATTTCAAACTATGTGTTAACAATAAGTTTTGTTTTAAGTAGCAAAAATCTTGTGTGAAACACTCACACGACTTTCTCTTGCCAATGCAAGTAATTAACAATATAACCTGACATTAGTAATACAACATTAGAAACAAACAAAAAAATATAACCTTATTTTAACCATGAGTGAATGACACAAAATTTTAATTTACCTTAGTTTGGCTTAATAATACAGAAAATCACTCTTTCACGCTAAACTAGGCTCCATAGAGAAAAATGCTAAAAACAAAAGTTGTAGATCTTTTAATTTTTTATAAATTTTATTATATAAACTTTTGTCGTTAAATGCATACTAAGGCTGAAATCTTTAAAAAATCCATTTTTTTACACATTTTCGTAAAAATAAAACAGAAAATCACAAATACTGCTAAACTACGCTTTATACAAAAAAATGTTTGAAATAAAAATTTTAGATTTTTAAATTGTCTACAACTTTTATTATGTACACTTTTGCACTAAAATGCATATTAAGGCTCCAATCTAAAAAAAAAACATTTTTTTCTATGAGAGAACAGCCTCCCCAAGAATTTCAGCAGAAATGGCGCCTACCCTACCTTATAGAGCATAAAAATTGTAGTAAATAAGGCGATTTTTTAAAAAATCATAGGAGCCGTTTTTGAGAAAATCGCTCCCTTTTGAGAAAAAGTGAAAAGTGACGAATAAACTACTACATTCGGTTGTCCGATTTTGATGAAAATGATCGTGTCGGGTCCTCTCGTAGTATCTAACTTAAGTTACAAGTTTCAACTTCATACGATGTTCCGTTCTTGAGATATTCTGTCCACACACGCACACACAAACCAATCGCTAAAAACATGATTTTTGGTTCAGGGGGTCTGTAAACGTATAGATCGGGTGAAAACTTGATTTCGAAAAATCAACATGACAACAATACTTTCCTTCCGATATATTCATACAGGTAAGAGAAGCTAAAAATGTAAAAAGACAGATACTATTGTGTAAATTTTATTTTGTTTTGAAATAAGGTACGAATAAGGTGTAATAACTACTTTAGACCTATGCTGGGGTAATAACTGGCTTCTAAGCTGGGGTCCTGGGTTCGATTCCCGGTCAGGTCTGGCATTTTTTCATCACTCATTTTCATTACCACCATTATCCACCACCTGCATTAGCAGAAATTGCAGAACAGTCAAACGTTAAAAAGATGTAGACTTACTACATACATATTTACTTACTGTACCTTTTTAATTTAGACTACCCAATACGCACTAGTAAAGAGCGTTCACTGTTTTAAACAGTCACCGTGATCACGGTGACAGTGATTTTGTGTTCACTGTTACTTTTAATAGTTACTAGTGATTTAGTAATAACTGTGTATATACTTAGTATATTTTTCAGTTGTTATCATGAAATAATAATAATGTTTTCAGTTGTTATCATGAAATAACAACTGAAGTTTTGATAAATTGAAAAAATGGGCTACATATATAACTAAAATAAAAATTTAGCCTAAAACTGATTAACACAAGGTATCCTAAATTAGTAATAAAAAGAATATTTCATATACAAAAGAGAATGTACAAGAAACAATTTACAACTGAAAAAATTAACAACGCACAATATAAATAAAATAGCTAGGTAGAATGCGGCGTGCAATAAAAATAACACTGTAATGTAATTTGTTACCACGATCAGAAATGTAAAGGACTACCCTCGTTTTGTTTAGTCTAGTAGATGAAAAAGGGGAATAGACTGAGAGAGGGAGAGAGAAAGAGCGAGAGAGAGAACAGTGTGTAAAAATTGAAGTAAAAGAGAATGGACGTTCCAGTTATCAAAGGAGAGTACCAAGCCTAGTGAACAGATCACCATATCATAGATAGCTATTATAGGGGCCTTAAAGAAGAGTAAGCATATTGTGTCGTTTTGTCTATTAACTGTGAACAGTGAATGAGCGAGTGAATTTTTTCACTAGTTTCTAAGGTAAAGCATTTGTTCTGTCTTAAAAGTGACAGTGAACAGTGAATGAGTAAGTAACTGATTTTTGTAAAAGTGATTGGGGGAACGAGAGGTCTGTTGCTCTTCTACCTGTACAATTACGGTCGCTGTGTCGTCCAGTCTTAAACAGTGAACAGAGAATGAGTAAGCAATCTTTGTAACAGTGACGAGGAACGAGAGGTCTGTACTATATCTGTAGAAGTACGGTGAACATTCGCCGTGTCGTCCTGTCTTCCAGTGACAGAAGAGTAAGTGATCTTTGTAACAGTGACTGGGGAACAGTTACTCACCTGTCTGAATAACTGTGGTCACCGTGAATTATAAGTAACCGTGACTCTTTCAGAGTGACAGTTCTTTTGTCTCTTCTCTAATACACACTCACTTATTCATACATTCATTTTTCACTTATTTACATATTCAATTAAGTTTAATATATCAAGGTGTTTTTATTTAAGTTCATAACCAAGTTCCTCCTGTATGACGCTTAGTTTTGTGGTAATTAGTGATTTCTGTTTTTTTCTTCATGAAAATCTGTAAAAGAGATCGATTTTTTATGATTTCGGCCGCAGTATCCATTTTACAACATAAATGATTAAATCAAATTTAAAGGAAATTAAAAGATCTACAACTTTTATTTGAAGCATTTTTCTTTATAGAGTCTAGTTTAGCTGCAGAGTAATATTAAACCGAACTAAAGTTGGTTTTCATTTTGCACCATTCACTCATGATTAAAAATAAGGTTATGTTTTTTGAGGTTAGTTTTTTTTTTTGTTTATTTCTAATGTTAGATTATATTGTTCATTATTTGCATCAGCAAGAGAAAGTCGTGTGAGTGTTTCACACCAGAGTTTTCACTGATGCTGATGCTCTTTTGCAATTTACGTGGCATTAGTTTATCAGCCAGGGATGAGTCATCTTGCTTGTCTAAATACTCTAGCAGTTCGTTGACATGTACAAGAGGGATGTTTCATGCGCAACCTTTAGCCTTGCAGTTACGTCTTTTTCTTCATTGTTGTCCTCATCTTCAGCCGGGACGGCAGAACGAAAGGGCTTTTGTTCTATTTATGATTTCTTTGTAAGCCAAGTGCTCAAATGTTGGTTCATTGATATCACAGCTGAACCACTCAGAAATGTCATTTTTATTCACATTCTCTCCCCCTTCTACTGACTTTATGTGTTATGTCCATTAATTTAATATTTTTTCATATTATGAAAGTTTTAAGTGGCTGAAACTTATCGTGGATAATTGAGAGTTAACTGTATGTATAAATGAAAATATAGAAATTTTAAGAAAACAAAATGTAATATTGTACAGTAATTATTATTTAATGTGTCTTTATAAAGTATTAAGCCTTTTTTAAAAAAATATGTATGATTTTTAAGTAAACTGTTTTTTCTGATATCATGCTATCATTTTCAAAGAAGCACATAACTGCAGTTGAAAAACAAGTAAATGAATTTCCAGAATAGCGAAACTTTAAATTCGTAATTTATTTCATTGAACACTTCTGTACTGTAACGATGCTACAAATTAAAATAAATTAACTGTACTGTGCGAGCACAGAATATTGAAATTAAGTGATCACTAAATTAAAAAAACACGTTTCAAAATTTCTCGGATCCATTTCAGTTACGTAGGCGGATAATCAGGGTTTTACTATACTAACGTCATCTACCAGAATTAATACATACTATGTCAGTAGAAGCTATTAAAATATGACGACAGAATTTTTCTGTAGTTGGGCATTTTGGTAAATTCCTAACACTACAGAACTCCTCCGTAATAAAGGCTTAATGATTTTATAATGTAATACAATCATGAAAGGAAATTTGAGACAGAACAAGGATACATTTTAAAATACAACAAATTATTTAGTTATTTTTTTACTTAAAACATTTATTAACTAATTTTAATACTGTAAATTATTTTTTTACATAGACTTACACATTTAATGTCGTAATTGTGTTATACAGTAGTCCCTTGTTATCCGCGGGGGTTACATTCCGGAGGGTAACCGCGGATAATGATACCTTATATGAACGGAAAGATGGGGGTTAGGTTCTAAAGGTAAAATCCTGTAGTCGTTTTAAGTGTTTTAGGAACATTTTACCATTAATATAATCTACGAATATTTAATAAATACAGTAATGTACGCATAAAAAATTTAAGTTGCTTTAAAATAGTAAGTTATGGGTCTTTGCTTCTTCTTTTTTTCAAACTCCCTGTAGACTTTTTCGTATGGTATCATCAGCTCCTGAGTCCTCTTTTAAATTGAAGGGCCCTTTCCATGACGGGATCCGTCTCCCGTAAGCCAATGCATTGCCATGCTGAGGATCTTGTTGATGGTTTGTGAAGAAATGCTTGGCTTCGTTTCAGGATCGTCAAACAAACAAAGAACTATACGTACGTACGAAGAAGTTAGACTGACACACGGAGGAAAATGTACGGAGAAATTACAGTATGGTGCCTGAGCGTACGTATGGCGGTGGGGATGGGGTTGCACTGGTGGGGCCCAGTACCTGGTGATGCGCTCATTACGTACAGTACGCGGAAATCTAACTTGGCTCATGGCGGCCGTCGCCATACTAGTGTGTGACTCAACATGATACGGACGCCAAAAAATTTATTCAAATACAGGTTTTCAGAATTGTATGACTTCCCCACCTTGTAAGGTGTACACAAGGTGAGAAAACGTACATATTTTAAGGTTTTAGGCCCACGGACAAAGTCCGCGGATAACCTAAACCCGCGGATACCAAGGGATCCCTGTATATTAACTTAAAAAACAGTTAAGAACATTTAGCAACAAATATTTATAAGTGTAAACATATTTTGATACAACTCTATTTCGTTAGCTTTGTAAATATGGCAAAAGACATGGCAGTGATTTAATACAGATTAATTTTTTTACAAATGATACAGTGTTCCTTGTTTATAACCTGAGTTAGAGGGTGTACTATAAAGAGCCATGGGGTAAGAAGAAACAGCCATATGGTTGTGACACCCAGTGGTAATAATCTTAAGGAGGTTCGCAAGAAACAAAATTTTAAAACATCAATTTACTGGTTTTTATATTTTAAAATTCTCCTAATTTTTAGGTTTTAAATTATACATTTTTCTATTTTTTTTTCTTTTTTTCAATGAAGTATAATTAACTTGTGAAAAATGCCAAGATTAGTTGCATAATGTTCCTTCCCTGCCTACAGTCAAGATTTTCTTTATAGGTGGGGTAGTATTTTGTTCACAATAAATTAACTAATATATTTTTATTTTGGTTTATTCATGAATAACATTTAATTAAGTTATTGTAAACAAATATTTTAGTTATAAACATGTGTAGTTGTAGGAAATATTGTATATATTTACAAATATTATTTATACACTACACCTATCATTGTTGCCCATAACAGACAGGTGGAGTGTCATTTTATTTACACTCAATCTGTTCGTTGCAGGGCTAAAATAAATAGTTCTGTTTCTTATCACATGGTCAGCCAATTAAATGACTGAATCATTTAAGAACAGAAGAGGTAGAGGTGCAAAAGACACTAATCAGAGTTGTCTCCTCTGAAAGTAATGAATTTCATTGTACAGCCAGACCCTGTGGTGAATGAAGTGAAGGTGTCATTTGCAGAGTGGATAATATGTGCTTTTCAGATGGCCTGGCATGCTGATAAGCGTAATTTTTTCATTCAGTGAGGAAGGCATAGGTAAACCACCTCACTCCTCGTTTCACTTAATAAAACCTCTAGAGGTTCAAACCAGCCTTTCGGCTGATGACCTAAACAACAACAACACCTATCATTGAATAAAAAAAAATTCATTATTATTATTATTATTATTATTTATAATTTTCAGAACAATGAATTTATTAAAAAAATTTTTTTTAATTATTTAATGATTTATCACAAAACACTCATTTCATCAGATATTACTTTGTTATAATTTTGTCCAGGACAAGAAACATAAAAGGTAGTCCTCAAGACACAAAAAAAAAATGCAGACAGAATGCTCAGCAAGCAAAAGATATGAAGAAGGTATCTGGATAATCAATCTTACGATGCTGGTATGCACTAACTAGAGTATCAGGTACACTTTTCTCAGTTACTAAAAAAATTCAACAACTTTTTAATTTTCTCAAAAAATTATGAACTTTAAGTTATGGAGCTACATTATATTTACAAAAGTTAATAATTTTTTTCTTAAAATAACATTTATACTATCTAAAACCTTTCACTTTTTAGACAGTTTAAGAAAAATCATAACTTCAACAATTTTCCCAAAGAAAATTGCAAAGGAGCTTCATAGTTTTATAGAAACAGATAAAACAGAAGTAAAATACAAGGCGTGTCTGGAAAGTAAGAAATGTTTCATCCTAACACTGCCAGAGCACTAATGTCGACATTCTGCGCATACTTTCTACTTTCATTAGTTCATTAGCTCCGCGCTGAAGCCATTACGGTTGATTAGTTTTGTGTTTTGTGTTTACTGTGGTCGTTAACAATGTTTAATACAATTGATGAACCCACCGATTGGGAGATTCATTGCTGTTATCCAGTTTTTCAATGCAAGGAACATTAAGGCAGCTGAAATTCATATCCAGATTACAGAGATTTATGGTGAAAGTGTAATAAGTGATATAACAGTGAAAAAGTGGGGTAGGCAATTTAATGAAGGGCAACAGATGTCCAAAACAAACCACAAAGTGGGTGTCCTCCTTATTGTCAATGATGACGTGGTCGAGAGAGGGATGAGAAAATTAAAGAGAACAGATAATTCACAAAGACAATACTTTCAGATAAATTTCCACAAGTGTCGAGAACTTTTTTGCATGAGATTATAGCTGACAGCTTGGGTTATAAAACATAAAAACCGGTGTAAAGTTATGGCTGTCTTTACTGACGGGAATATTTTTTTGAGGAAGATTTAAATAAGTTGGTTACTCACTACAAGGGCCTAAAAAACGGCGGAAACTATGTAGAAAAGTAGTTCAAGGTATGTTCTTTTATGTAAAAATAAAATATTCTTAAAACGATACTTACTTTCCAGGCACGTCCCATATAAAAAAAACAGCTCGTCAATAACCATAGTTTTTTTAAAAGTGTATTCTAAAAATATAGCAAAGTAGCATAGCGAAGATAGGGACTTCCCTTCCTTGTAAAATAAATCTTAGATACAGAAAATTTTCAGAACAAATTTCAAGTGTGAATTACACTTTTTTGTTATTAATTAAATATTGCATTAATATAAATATGATGTGGCCCAGAATGTGCTGAATAAAGTAAACGTTATTTCAAGTCTCTGTGGTAAACCCACGGTTACTATACAAGATGGTAGTGGTCATGCGGTGCTGTTTGATATAAGATGATATCGCCCATCCAATGGTCAACTCGCTAATGTGCAAATTTTGCGAATATGAGTTTGTTAGTGCATGCTGATGTATATAACCCAACGCATGTTGTAGTAAACTCGCGAATATGTATCTTGTTCGGTTAGGGAAATACAGCCTTTGTAAAGTTACAAACATACACAAAGTGTGTTAAAAAAGAAAGCATTGAATTTGTTTTTTGCTCTCCTGTAAAACTGAGGATTTGCACATTCGCGAGTTTACCATTGGATGGACGATATAGTCTGGTCCCCAACAACTCGGCAGTGCGTAGTAACGGTAGGATTTTTGCATTGTTTTTACAAACATAGCGCTTTAGGTATGTTTACACGGGTAATCGATTTTAATTTTAATAATTCTCCGTTTGCAGCCTGAAATTTTTCTCTAAGTAAGTAACTAAGTAACTTGTTTTCTTCTTTTAATTCAGCGTTCTCACGTTTTAAGAGATTAGTTACCTCTGATTGTGCAACATTCAAATTTGATGGTTCTTCATTAAAACGAGGCCTTCCTTTCTCTACAGCTATCCCTTCATTTTGTGAACTGCCTGTGTTGTAATTGGATGATGAGTTTAAAATATTATAAATTTTTTTACAAGCATATCGTTTCTCTGCTCTATTTTTACGTTCACTAAAAGTCGGGTTTATCGGACAAAGAATGACACCACAAATCGGCAAATTTAAATATGGGACTGAATTCGTCTTTAAGACACGTTTTAATGGAAGATGTAGCAACTCGGACTTTAAATCGCATACATAATCCAATTCGTCGAAAAGTACCAAACACACGCAACTACTATCAGCAGAAAATGAATCAGCCCGCTAGTAAGGATTTATCCACGACAATCTAGTTTCAATGGCCTTTGGAAAACGGTTAAACTTATAATGCACAACTCCTTTTGGTGTCAATCATGATTAGAACACCCAGCAATCGCACAACACACCATTATTAAAGACACATAAAGTATTACAGACATATTAAGACTAGTAAACATCACAGACCGACCAGGTACATATTTTGCGTTGGCTGTCGCTGGTGGTCAGTGACGTCAGAGGGCAGGGCTTGTCACTGCATATATTGTTGTTGATTCCTACCATCTAGTAAAGTAACCGAAGGTAAACCTAAAAGTTATTGCATGTTACACAAATGCTTACAAATGTAAAAAATGCTTGCAGTCATTTACGAGTAAAATTACACTGAACAGCAAATCAGAAGGTATGGATTCAAATTCCAGCAGGGTCAATAAATTTTTTACACGATTAAAACCTTTAATATTGTTCCGTTTGCCAAATAAGTCATAGGATGCAAAAGAGAACTCATTTAAGCTTTAGGCCAGCCTCACACAGGACGCGACAAAACTGACGGAGACAAATCGTCTTGCGACCAAAACGTTTTTACGGACTGTCTCTGAACGTCACTAGTGACTCATGCAACATTTTTCATTCTGAGGTAGTATGGCGAAGTGATATCTAATTCTGAGTGATAAGATTTGGGTCTTGTGTTTTATTATTATTTAAAAAGTTTGAAGGAAAAAAAGGCCAGTTCGTAAGTTTTGGATACATCAAATTAACCAGAAAGAAGTTTGTCTGCATCAAGATCCATAACGCTGATGTGTATTTATGATTCAAAAATTAAATAAAAAAATTAATTTAATTAAACAACCCAATTTTAACTAAGTAATTTACACAACTGTGTAAATAATATTACGTTTGACTGCTGTGCTTAATAGCTGGATAGCGATCGTATGTGTTTCGGCGCACGTGCAAAGCTGAATGATACAAGTTTGCTCGTGACAAGACGTGATTTCCATACACCTTCCCCATTTTGCTTCTAGCAGTCGGGAATTCCCGACTGCTTGAAGCAAATTTTATACAGCAACCGCGTCTTCTTAGTTGCAGCTGTTATATAACAAACTACGTCTACTTAGTATTAGAGTTGGTCTCTTGACAAAAATGACTCGTCGCATCCTATGCGCTACTGGCCTTAACGGAAGGAAAGCAAAACAAAAATGTAACGAACATATTACAAAAAACAATAATTCTATTGTTAACATTTTTAATTGAGTGAGAGAGAAATATCATGGATGAGGAACCAAAACCAAATTTTTTTCTTGGTTTCACGTCCGACTGCTTTGCAATTACTGCTAACGCAGACGATGAGAAGAAAGATAGATGAAGATGAAAAATGAAAAAATGCCAGACCTGACCGGGAATAGAACCCAGGACCCCAAAGACCAAAAAAAAAGTTTATGAAATTCAATAAACACACAGACATGACAGGAATGGTTACTGAAAAGAACTTATAGTTACAACCTTAATAATAAGAACAATTAATGAATATTTTTAGATTTTATAAAATATTACAGTGTTTATATATAATTAAAAATCTTGTTCATTATTGGAAACCATTATTAAATCTATCCAATAATAAATTTAGTACACACATTATCCTGCCACAATAAAAAATAAATATTTTAAGAACAATTTAAATCACGTTAACTGATATTTTAAAATACATGTAACATAGATATATTATAAATCACAATGTTTCAGACTGTATTTTAACCATTTTTCAATTACACCGAGATCATCGTCCGAAGCGTTTTCCTGTTTTAAATAGATTAAACTTTTCTCTAACGCAACGATCGCATCTTTATGTTTAACTATCGCGTTATTATTCATTTTCGTATTAACATTAACAGTATTTTTATCACAATCACTTATATCACTATTACTTTTACTTTCCTCGAAATCCTCATCCTCTTCGTCTGTAGTAATATCCTCCAATTGATCCTCGTCAGTTTGTTTGTTCGCATTTTTAAGATCACACGTTGGTGACGATTTTCCGACGGCCAATGAATCTCCATCCTGCATATTTCATATTTGGTTCATTCTTCACTTTTAACAAGTGTTTATTTTCTTTTTTTTTACTTATTTTATTAATAAAAACAACATGATTAACACATCAATTTTATAACCCAAATGTCAAAAAAAAATTCTGGGCAAATAAATCTTCATTATATTTGATATAGATTTCTTATTCATAAAAAGTTACTTACTAACAAGCAAAATATCCAAAAATGTCATTAAATTTAAAAGAAAATACCTTGATTTAAAAATGTTAAAGCCCTACTAAATTTATACAGTGGACCCTCTCACCACCTCATGATGAACAATTTTTTACAAATAAATCTTTACATTGGTTCCTCCAGCCCTATGATTAATCCTATTATAAAAATGTTTAATTTTTATGAATCTTTTACATTATCTGTTTTTCCCCTATGATTTAATTTCTTAACAATTCCAGTACGGGGCCCATATATGATAAATGCTTCACTTCTTCTATATTACTTTTATATTTTTTGTAAAAGAATTTAGAAGATATGTTATTAATTTTGTAAAGTAGCTCTTTTATCTTTTATATTTTCTAAAAATTTATAACAAATTTAAGTTTAAATTTTTTTAAATTATATACTTTGATGAAGATAGGGACCTACCAAAACATGTAAGTTAAGAAATAATCTCATATGGAGGAAAAAACACATAATATAGCAGCTGTAAAGATTAGTAAAAAATTACAAATTTGTTGGGTGGTAATTTTTAAAATTGTCATCACTATCATTTTCCTTTGCCCATCGATCCGTCAACACCCAGCTGTCAAAAACTACAAGAGGTAGCAACAAACTGTTTTCAAATTCGTAATCTACACAAAAAGTTAGTGAGCCTGCATTGGGTTCGAAATACCAGTTTCGACCTAGAGTGGCCCAAAACCGGTAGTCAAGAAATCAAAGTAGGAATTTTGAAACAAAATTATTGTCATTCGATTCTTCTTAAAGAGCAGACACAGAAATATCATTGGGTTTGAAGATCCGGTTTCGTCTAGATGTGGCCCAAAACCGGAAGTTAAGAAATCAAGTCGGAATTTGGAAACAGATTGTGTCATTCGATTCCTATTAAATAATAGATACAGAAATTATTGGGTTTGAAGTTCCGGTTTCATCTATATGTGGCCCAAAACCAGAAGTCAAGAAATCCAGTCAGAATTCGGAAACAAAGATTATGTCATTCAATTTCTCTTAAAGAATAGAAACAGAAATCACTGGGTTTGAAGTTTGGAATTTGGAAACAAAAATAGTGTCATTCGATTCCTGTTGAAGAGTGAAACAGAAATCACTAACGGTTTTTGTCATAAGTCAAAGGTAGGGCTTTTTAAAAATTGTCACCAGCCATGAAACACTTCATCTCATGAAAGGGATTTTTCACAATAAAATCATATGAAAACAATGGAGAAATTTTTCGTTGAGCTACTCAAAAATGATAACTCATGTAATAGGACCCACTACTACAGAGACTGTTGGTATATAAATACAAATTCCCACTCTCTTTTAAACTTTATTTGATTTGGTACCCTTTGCTGGTATACACATGTACATTTTTAAGACACACACGCTCGCACGCCTTTACACAGAAATGGATGACAATATGGATTGTGACAATAAGTGATTATGTATAAAATTAAAATTAAATTTTTTACGTCAGTCTCGTTATGTAATAGCCACACCTCGTATTTTATAACAGCCTAATAATTGAAAAATAAAAGTGACTAATTTTAAACTATTTTTATCATGTACTGGTAATGCATTATAGTTATGGGGGAATGAAGACATGATCAAGTGACAATTTACAAGATTAAAATCAAAAACTCAAGCATCAAAAATTGTATTTATAAGACACAATACGGAGTGAAGCAATATTGTATTTATCAAGCAAAAAATCTAAATTCTAAGATGAACAAAATAACAATGTCTCTATGAAAGAAAAAAAAGAATATAGATGATGTTAAATCTATCAAAACTCTCAAGTATTTCAGAATAGAAACCATATTAAAACTCCTAACTTACTAAGTTTGGTATATCAAACAAAATTTTACTTCATTGTGAAAAATCGTGCCTCAGTTTACAAAAAATGTTGAGAATATTTGACAAAGATAGATCTAACTGGCACAGAACCAAAACGTAGAAATATTCTAAAAAATTTTGATGCGTTTAATTGATATAATATTATCAAAGCTTTAAAAATTGTGTGGTTTTTAAGTAAATTATATATATAGGTAACTCACTTCCTAGCAGGAATTCTATTCCTTCTTTTAATACAGGAATGGACTTTTTTTGGTTTTACGTTCGACTTTTTTGCAATTACTGCTAATGCAGAAGATGAAAAGGATATATGTGAAAATAAGAGATGAAAAAATACCGAACCTGACCCGGAATTGAACCTGGGACCCTGGCATAAAAGCCAGATATAAAGGAGTGGACATGACCCTAGCTTAGGAGACAAGAGTGATTTATAATCGTACAATAAAACAGTTGTATGCAATCTCATCAGAAGGATGAATTAACCATTTCAGTACCAAAGTCCGGAAAACAGGATGTCGATATATTTTTATCCGGTTTACCAGACACCTGTAAATTATGCATAAAGTGCTAATGTTCAGATAACCAAACATTTCCAAAAATACTTTTTAAAAAAAATTAATGGAATAATGAATTTTGAAACCGCCTTCGTGGCGTAGTGATTCGCTAGCCTATAAAGCGAAAGGTCCCAGGTCCAATTCCTGGCTAGGGTCTGAAAATTCTAACACATTAAAACTACCACAAATGTACCAAAACCCACAGTAGTTGCTAATGACCAAGCTGTCGATGCGACTTTAAATAAAATAAAACAAAACTATTTTGAATATTTTTAGTGTAAGAACGATTTCTTTTTTTTATGAGCATAATAAAAATTAATTTTTAAAAGGACATTTTATTTTTCGGTAACATTGAAATTTTGGCGGCAATGGCAAGCTTACGCCAGCAGGTTTTCGAAATAAGGGCTGGGTATTTTTGTACACCCTTTTTCAAATTAAATGACACTTTAGGTCAAAATTTTTAATATTGTTTCGGCACTGAAATGGTTAAATAAACTGGTTTATTATTATTTCAGGGAAAAATATTTTATAAAACTCCAGAGTTCTGTGCTTATGTCAATATCGCGATAACAGTTAAAGATCAATCAGTTTTAAAAGGGATTTATCCGAAAATGGAACAAGCAAGAAATATTGACCTTGAAGTAAATGACCATAAAACAAGGTACATGGTTCTGACCAGTAATGATACAAGAGTTCCTAATAAGTTCATTGGAGAGAAAAAATTTTATAAAGTTAACAAATTTCAGTACTTAGGGAATACCTTTAACCACAAGAACACAATGAGGAGACCACATGATAACGGATTCAACTGGAAAATAGTCCTAGAACTTACTTTGACAATATAAAAATGTTTCAAGAATAAATTAATACGTAGGAATGTACAAGAAAGAACATATACATTTGTTTTGTGTGCCCAATTGTCACCTTCAGCTCTGACACATGAACTATGTCAGAAACAGTTAGCAACATGACAAGAAAATTGAAAAGACAAATCTTAAGTAGGATTAATAACCAGAAAGAGAAGGGGAAATGACTGGAGAGTACATAAAATTGAAGAACTGACTACTCTCGTAGAGGACTAAATCCGTTACATTAAAAGGATTGAGATAGTTGGGGAAAAATAAGAGAAAAGAATCAAAGATGGTTATGGTGAAATGGAACTGTACAAGAGAAGAAGGATGTGTCGTACTTAGAGAGATGGATGGATGAAGTTATAAATTATTTGATTTTGATGGATCTGAGGGGATTACGGAGGAAGGCATACCAATTGCTATAGAGCTACAAGATGATGACAATGATAGCTTTTGGTGGTTTCACTTCAGATTCTACTTTTTCTAGGTAGCGTGGACACCAAATAAGCTTGCCGGTGTAACTGCGTGAACAGTTCAGATTCAGTCGGTAGATTTCATGTCTTAGCACCGACCTGCCTTTTAAATCACAAATGCGCTGAACGATGTAAATTACCATCTATTAGCGACGTTAAAAACATTCAATTGTAAACATTGTATACAACAATTAACGCCTACCACATACAACACATTACAGACCAATGTTTTCAGGTTAGCAGATACATAACGTTGCGAGAGCGACAGCTGGTACAGCACTGACCCCCACCAATCGCTGAGGCAACCGAGTGCGCCATTACCAAAATAGACCTTCTGCGCAGTCAAGAAAACCGGCAAGCTTATTTGACGTCCATTCTACTACCTATTTCCAGAATTACGGTTCATAGTAAAATTACTGACATATTTATTGTTTTAGAGTAGTAATGTCTTTTCTAGTCCTTAGGAGCAAATTCAAACGTTTTATATTTTTTTTAAATATCGCATAAGAGAATATGAATGCAATGAATTTTTGAACAGTATTTCTTTGGGATGGTACAAAAATAAATTGCATCGCTTTAGGGCAATCACCCTATTTTATCACTAAAGCAAAATTGATCAAAAAACAAATACTTCAGGTCAGACAAAGTTAGAGAAATAGTGATAAAGTGAGTGAGTCAGTGAGGACTTATTATTAATAAGTGGACGAATAATTATGTAATATTTATTGTTTAAATTGCTTATTGGATCTTTTAAATTTCTGTTTTACCCAAAGATTTCATTCAGGCAAGTCACACGTTCGTTTATAAAATCCTTAGATAATATAATCAATATTATACATTGCAATTAAGATTACAAAAATAATTTACTTACCGTTGGTGGAAGAGGTCTCGCCGGTGCAGCAGCGAGCGATTTATTAGCTTCAGCCACTGCCTTTAATATTAGACTGGAACTAGGTTGTTGTGATGCAGGTCGTTTGGGTCGCGGCGTTATTCGGACAATGCTTGACACACCCGCATCTCTATCACGATCCCTATCGCGTTCTCTATCTCTTTCAGCCTCACGATTAGTTTCTTTTGATGGTGCTATTCGTGAATGAACACTTTTCCTGTCATGTCCACTAGTCTGAAAGCAAAAATAACAAATCAGCTGACACATTTACAATTCACTACTTTCTTAAACGAGAGTTATCCTTAAAGTAAAGACCGCTGGGAAATTGTTCTCCTTGATATTGGGGAACGTGTGTCAATGAAGGCCACATTAGTAATATACACACTGTATTGTTGTCACGTTGAAATACATGTGAGTTATACGTCATAAATGCCCATAACGGGCAGGTGGAGTGTTAAATATCCGAAATACTGATGTAAATATACAAATACAAAATATACAGACTTCATCTTTAACCTTTCATATGTTAAAATTTCAAAATATTGTGATCCACGCAAATCCTTTGTAGACCGAACTTCACTTTGTGACAATACACACTGTATTGTTGTCACGTTGTAATACATGTGAGTTATACGTCATAAATGCCCATAACGGGCAGGTGGAGTGTTAAATATCCGAAATACTGATGTAAATATACAAATACAAAATATACAGACTTCATCTTTAACCTTTCATATGTTAAAATTTCAAAATATTGTGATCCACGCAAATCCTTTGTAGACCGAACTTCACTTTGTGACAATACACACTGTATTGTTGTCACGTTGTAATACATGTGAGTTATACGTCATAAATGCCCATAACGGGCAGGTGGAGTGTTAAATATCCGAAATACTGATGTAAATATACAAATATACAAAAGAAAAGTAACCAACTGGCTGATTAATTAAGGGAGAGGGCAGTCTGAGGATTTAATTAGTTATATGTACTCAAACTAATTGCTTTTCTGCTTGTGTCAGCTTAAAAATTTTTTTTGTTAATATTGTCATCGAAAGTCTGCTTCATTCTTTGCCATTACATGACATTTTATTTTTATTTTATTATTTAATTTATTTTTTATACTATTATCCTGTTTTTTGTATATTTACGTTAGGAAATTTTGTTGTATGTTTTTTTTTGTAAATTTTTGTTTCTTTTCTTTTATGTAAATTTAGTGTAGATATAAAAAGCTATTATTATAATAGAATAAATAAAATAAACCAACTCATACCCGCGCACAGGCTAGACCTATGCGAGTATTAGTAAATAAGATAGGATAAGATTCATTGTACTTGTTTTTAGCAATAATAAATAATAAGTAAATAAATTAATTAATTAATTGTACTTGATCTGTTGGTTTCAGGGCTACAAAAAATGGTTCTGTTTCATATAGTAAACCAATTAAGACTGAACTATTTAAGAACAGAAGAGGTATAGGTGTAAAATACACTAGTCAGAGTAATCCCCTCTGAGAGTAATGAATTTCACTACACAGCCAGATCCTGTGGTGAACAAAGTGAAGGTGTCATTTGCTGGGTGGAAAATGGGTGCTTGTCGAAGGGCCTGGCATGCTGATAAGCATCTCTTTTAACTTAGTGAGGAAGGCAATATAACTATTTGTACAACCAACTAACTACTTTTTACTTTACTTTACAATAAGGGCGTTCAGACTTCTGCAGCCCCTCCTCACCGCGACCTAAAAGATCTTTTGTGATTGCCCCTATTCCTATTTCTGCAAGACCCACACTTTCGATAAAGCGCAGGATCTGCCTAGGATCTAGTGCACTTATCTGAGAAGGTGTTTACACAACCTTACCCATCAGCGCTCTTCTTTTGCAGCCAACCACTTTGCAACTGCATATAAATATAAGTGTGCGACCCAACCAACTAACTAACTAAATCGTAGATAGAGATAAAGATTTAACACTTTGAAGCCTAAGCTCGAATATAGCTAAGGGTGAGCGTAAATCGCGGTTGTCCAAAGCCCGAGTATACCTTGGGCCGCCACATTAAATTCTATAGTAAGATTCAGACGAGGTTATATCAGGCTTCGGTTGCACAGATTCATTCTACATTTCATTTAGTTCAATTCTCTATGCTTGCAGCGAAATCTACTGAATATTTTGTGAACTATGTAGAAAAACATTGAGCCGTGTTTGAGGTTATGTTTTTGTTGATGTACATGTGCACTTTGTCGTGATTTTTTTCTAAGTTATATGATTTTTTTTAAGTTATATGAGGTTTGTAGTTATTCTGCATTTGATATTTGTTAATAATATAGTTATTTCTACTTTGTAATAGTTGTTTTCCTTTCGTATTTTGTCGGTAATCGTTTACGTTCGGTAAATTGTTCGGTTGTATACGTTGTACTGTTTTGTCTTCTAGGTCGCTTTGTTTGTGCGGTTATTTGACAGTAATGTTTATAATTTCTTTTTAATTTTATGTTTTCCCTGTGTTGCTGTAAAGTTTGCTCAGAAAAGAGCAAAACTGCAACTGGAAAGGCTGGGAGGAAAGAAACAACCTTGTACTGCCCTGACTGTAATGTTTCATTGTGCTTGCCGGTGTGCTTCCGAGTGTTTTGTACGAAGGCTAATTATGTGTAAAATATTTAAAATTTTATTACTCACACATGTTTAGTGTGTAGTTTATTTCATTGCCTTCCTGTAAAATTTATATAAACTACTTTTACTTTCTCTTGCCTATATTAATATATAGGAAGGAAAGTATTGTTTTCATGTCGATTTTTCGAAATCGAGTTTTTACCGGATCTATACGTTTTCAGACCCCGTGAACCAAAAAAACATGTTTTTAGCGATTGGTCTGTGTGTGTGTGTGTCTGTGTGTGAACAGAATATCTCAAGAACGGAACATCGTACGAACTTGAAACTTGAAACTTAAGTTACATACCACTACCGGACCCGACAGGAACATTTTCATCAAAATCGGCCAACCAGAAGTAGTAGTTTATTCGTAAATTTTTTCACTTTATTGCGATTTTCTCAAAAACTGGTCCTACGATTTTTTTTAAAATCGCCTGGTTTACTCAATTTTTAATTCTCTACAAGATAGGGTAGGCGTCATGTTTACTGAAATTCTGGGTGGGGCTGTTTTCACGTAAAAACATAGTTTTTTTAAGATTACGGCTTTAATATGCAATTTAGCGCAAAAATGTATATATTAAAAGTTGTAGAGAATTAAAAATTTTACAACTTTTATTTTAAAGATTTTTTTGTATAACACTTAGTTTAGCGGTAATTAACGATTTTCTGTTTTTTCTCACGAAAACATGTGAAAAATTGATTTTTTTAAGATTTCAGTCTTAGAATGCATTTTACGACAAACGTGTATTAAATAAAATTTATAGGAAATTAAAAGATCTACAACTTTTATCTCGAGCATTTTTCTCTACAGAGCCTAGTTGAGCGTGAAAGATTGATTTTCCGTATTTTTAGGCCAAACTGAGGTTGATTTTCATTTTGCGTGTTTCTCTCATGATTGAAATAAGGTTATGTTTTTGAGGTTAGTTTTTTGTTTATTTCTAATGTTTTATTACTATTGTAAGGTTTATTGTTAATTGTTTGCATTGGCAAGAGAAAGTCGTGTGAGTGTTTCACACCAGATTTTTTAGTAGTGTTTAGGATTGCAAAACTTTAAAATTAGGTAGCATAAACCACGTAACAATTTTGTTTTTCATACTTTTTCGGTGTAAATTTAAATAACTCTCATAATAATAATATAATCATAATTTAGTAAATATAATAATTTCAATGTAAATTAATAGTAATAAACTTTCTGATTTTTTAATCAATTTGATGCCAAAATCATTAAGATATGATAGAAATTAAATCTTTTACAATTTTTTGAAGTTTACTCTAAAACCCCCCAGGATATTGTGACATACCATGTTCTTACAGCTCAGGCTTCAAAGTGTTAAGGATAAACAAAATTGTAGCTACGTGAATTAATGTATGGTTGTATTCAACTTAAATAACCGATAAACTGTTGGCTTGGTTTGTTTATTCTTTTAATGTCAACGAGTCGTACACACCTAACAACAAAATACTGAATCGTACTCTGATCTTTGTTATTATTCATTGTTTACTTATTCTGTCATTTACCAACTAACGTTCAAAGACGGAGGAAGTGGAGCAAGGATCTCCTGTTTTAAAAATGGTTATACCCTATTAATATTAATAAATTAATTAATCAATGAATTAGTACGGGGTAGCTAAATAACATGTCGGAGACTTGTCAGTGGATGGTGCTTTCCATTTACGTCACTTGAATCAGTTCATTCATTATTTCACTCATCATCTTATTCACTGGTTGTTTATTTTGTAACAGTCTTGAAATTCATTAATAAAGTTAATAAAATAAAACAGGTGTGAAACACTCACACAACTTTCTCTTGCCAATACAAATAATTAACAATAAACATAACCATTAGTAATAAAATATTATAAATAAACAAAAAACTAACCTCAATAAACATTACCTAATTTCAATCATAAGTGAAAGACGAAAAATGAAAATTAAAGTCAGTTTGGCCACAAAATATGGAAAATCACTCTTTCACGCTAAACTAGGTTTTTTAGAGAAAAAAAGCTCTGAATAAAAGTTGTACATCTGTTAATTTCCTATAAATTTGATTATATACACTTTTGTCGTAAAATGCATGTTAAGGCCGAAATTTTAAAAAAATCTATTTTTCACACGTTTTTGTGAGAAAAAAACAGAAAGTCGCTAATTACCGCTAAACTAAGCGTTATACAAAAAAATGTTTGAAATAAAAGTTGTAGGATTTTAAATTTTCTACATTTTTTATTATAAAATAAAAACTTTTGCACTAAAATGCATATTAAAGCCGTAATCTTAAAAAACCATTTTTTTATGTGAAAACAGCCTCGCCAAGAATTTCAGCAAACATGGCGCCTACCCTATCTTGTAGATGTAACAATACATTAATATGAGTCTGCTGTTATGATGAGCTAAGTAATAACTTAAATAATTATAACTACTTTAAATTATAAATTTAAATGGCTGAACTTACCACAGTCTTATTTGAAGCTCGAGATTTAAGTATTTCCTGTTCAGCCTGAACCGTTTCTGATATCCTAATGACTTTATTCGAACGCGTGTTATCAGTTCGTTTATCTTCTTTCCAACGATCAGATCTATCTTCATTTCTATCGTCCTCTAACATTTTTCTTTTTAACGTTGTTCTGTGAATCGTACTTTTTAACGCACTGTCCTTATCGCGACCATTTCGTTCACGTTCACCGTCTTTCGGTGCACTTAACCTATGACTAATTATATCACTATCACTATGTGTTACCACTCTCTTCGAATGTCTATCTTCTGGGGTCCTATCACGTTTTCTTTTCACTTGATCACTCCTTTGTTTAGTCGATAAATCTTTCGAAGCAAGTTTTTCGGCTTTTTTACGATTCAATAACTCTCTGGCGTCGTACATAACTTTATCACTTAGTTTGTCTTTATTAGGAGAACAAGAACTACGTTTTTTCCTGATATCGTCTTTACTTACGGATTCTTCTCTGTTCGTCGACGTAACAGATGATTCTAAATTTGAACTTTTCTTCAGATTTGATTCATCACGACTAGATACACGCTTTCTGTTGACTGTATTTGTTTCTTTACTAATTTTTTCCACCTTCCTTTCACTAATATCTTCGGTAGTATGTTTTCTATCTTTAATTTTACTCGGTAAATATTCAATTGGTTTTTCTTTTTCTAATGACTTAGCTCTATCGGATTTAGATCTTCCAGTCTTTTCGGGTTTTCTAGCTTTCGGAGAAACATCTTCTTCTATAAAGTCTACAACACAAACAAAATTTTAAGGTTAGTTATTTTCTGGCTTAACACTTTCACTGCTTGGAGTTAAATGCAGTACTTAGGTACAGTATTCAGATGACTAAAGTCCCCTAGCCATGGGAGTGAGAGAATGCATAACGCTTTCACTCGCACAAGCCATATGCACCATTCCAATAACATTGAATAATTTTACTCATTGTTGTGAGCAAGCTTTTATGCACGCAGTAAACTGACAAGCAAGATAACGACTGTAATATGTTTTCAGATCTGGATTATAACGGTAAAGAACTTTGAGCGCATGTGTAGTTATGCCACATATTTCCCTCTCACTCCTCTCACTCGCTCGGCTATGGGACATTTATTCATCTGATATCTGTACCTTGCTTGCCATTTGTGACTGTTTTCAAGATTTGATTCTAATTTTATTTCTTAACCAATTTCATTGTTACTTACCTCAAAATAAAGCTCTAATCTTTCCCTTTAAAGTGCATTATTTGTTATTAACCAAAATATTTTTATGCTTAAAAATATGCTAACACTATATGCTAAAACGACTTTTCAAGAAAAAAAACAAGAATTGAACTGTACTAGAAATATTAAAACTTGATTTAATTAGCCCTATATTGGTGTTTATAGTTAATTTTTTTAAGTCGCATCAACAGCTCGGTTATTAGCGACTACAATGAGATTTAACTTGGGAAATTTCCAGATACTAGCCGGGAATCAAACCCGGGACCTCTGTAGCACGCTATCACTACGCTATGGAGATCACCTAATTTTATTGTATTACAATAAAAACATATGCTTATAAAACCTATTTACAACACGAATAATATCATAATATATAATAATGATAATATATTATAAAAAAATACTATCGGCCGCTAATTATTCCAGCAATATTTTTTTTCTAATCCGTCTTAATTTTACAATTTCCTTAAAACTTAAAACTTTTGAGGAATTACAGAAAAAATTGCGTGCCTCCATGTAGTGCGGCTAGATAGCTTGACTCGAAATACGGCTGGAGTTAAGTGAACTAAAATAGAATAACCTCACAATCACCTACCCATAGTTCATCAATCACGTCTACAGATAACATCTGAAGTTGTAATTCGAGAGCTATCTCCCTTAGTGATTGACATGACAACCCTTGAAAGACAATATGGAAGGTCTTTTAAGGAAAATTCCACTGCAAGTTTTCATTAAAGGAGGACTTGGAAGACTGCACTCGGATCCGGTGGGCAGTCACTTAAAAGATAACGACAAGTCGGAGCACCTGGACAAACCTCACGTAAACATACAACACAAACTGAAATTTAAACAAATGCCGTGGCCAAGCGTAACGTGGTGACGCTGCGTTGGGTGCCGGGGCACCAGGGAGTGCCTGGAAATGAGAGAGCAGATGCCTTAGCAAAGAAAGGTGCAGTCTCTCACTTCATAGGCCCAGAGCCATTCTGTGGAATTGGTGAAGGCTATTATAGAGGTATAGTTAGGGCCTGGGAAGAGGAGGCTAAAACCTCCTATTGGGAGAAGGTGCCAGGCTGTGAACAGGCAAAGAAATTCATTGCCTATTCCAGCAGAAAGGCTGGGATATATAATAGACTAGGAAGACAGGACTTGAGGAGGGTAGTGGGCCTGATGACTGGTCATTGTAATCTTGGGTATCATTTATCCAAGATAGGAGTTGCTGAAGAGAGCCTGTGTAGATTCTGTCATGAGGCAGAAGAGAAGGCTGAGCATATTTTATGCAGTTGCAAAGTGGTTGGCTGCAAAAGAAGAGCGCTGATGGGTAAGGACGTGTTAACACCTTCTCAGGTAAGTGCACTAGATCCTAGGCAGATTCTGCGCTTTATTGAAAGTGTGGGTCTTGCATAAATAAGGAATAGGGGCAATCACAAAAGATCTTTTAGGTCGCGGTGAGGAGGGGCTGCAGAAGCCTGAACGCCCTGGTTGTAAAGAAGAAGAAGAAGAAGAAATTTAAACAATAAATAACATCTCCACGCACAACATAAACTCCCTCAACCACTGAAAAATTACTTACCGCTAAATCTGAAAAAGCTATAGTAACCTGGCTCAGAGAAATTCAAAACAACATGACAGAACTTGACCTAACCATGGAGGACCTAACACAACATACACCTTGGTATAAACACCAAATGGGAAATCACAAAGTTTGAATAACCACCAAAACAGTCAAACGCACAATTGGGGTTTGTTCAGATGAACTAAAGAAAATAAGACCTGAAAATATGAAAAAGTTCTGAAACAGCAAGAAGAAGAAATTGAAGAAGAACCATCCAAAATGACTAAAGTGATCCTATGAAGTCATAAAAGAAAAAAAATACTATCATAATTATTCAATGACATGCAGCAAAACGATGAACTGTACAACACAAATTGTAGGTTATAAATACGCTTAGTAAACAAACTTTCAAATGATAACGAGCAAAAATGTGAAGACACAATTAAACTGAGTGGATGAAGGTGCTGTGGAACATAATGTAACATTATTATTTGATAAAACATCCTATGTAGGATTTTAAACAGCCGTATTATTTAAAATTGAAATCTATAATTCCCACCACCAGAATACGGTAACATAAAACACTTACTAATGTTTATAGCGCTTTCATGTACCTTTTACACATCTTCAGTAAATTAAAATTCATTAAAATTTTTCTACGTCAAAATTTAAAAAGGGTAACAATAAACAGGATCCGTAATTTACATAAAAATCTGGTGTGAAACACTCACACAACTTTCTCTTGCCAATGCAAATAATGACCAATATAACCTAACATTAGTAATAAAACATTAGAAATAAACAAAACAATAACCTCAAAAAACAAAACCTATTTTAATCATGAGTGAAAAACCCAAAATGAAATTCAACCTCAGTTTGGCTTAAAAATATGGAAAATCACTCTTTTACGCTAAACCAGACACTGTAGAGAAAAATGCTCTTAAT
This sequence comes from Catonia carolina, assembly GCA_035578175.1. NCBI lineage: Eukaryota > Metazoa > Arthropoda > Insecta > Hemiptera > Achilidae > Catonia > Catonia carolina. The sequence goes on along the minus strand of JAQMRL010000006.1, from coordinate 50,714,968 downwards.
AAAAGATGTAGAGCTTTTAATTTCCTATAAATATGATTATATACACTTTTGTTGTAAAGTGCATACTAAGGCCGAAATCTTAAAAAAATCGATTTTTCACACGTTTTCGTGAGAAAAAAACAGAAAATCGCTAATTACCGCTAAACTAAGCGTTATACAAAAAAATGTTTGAAATAAAAGTTGTAGGATTTTAAATTCTCTACAAATTTTATTATACATTTTTGTGCTAAAATGCATATTAAAGCCGTAACTTAAAAAAACAACGTATTTACGTGAAAACAGTCTCACCAAGAATATCAGCAAACATGACGCCTACCCTATTTTGTAGAGAATAAAAAATTGAGTAAACCAGGCGATTTAAAAAAAATCATAGGACCAGTTTTTGAGAAAATCACAAAAAAGTGAAAAATTACACGAATAAACTACTACTTCCGGTTGACCGATTTTGATGAAACTGTTTGTGTCGGGTCCGGTAGTGGTATGTAACTTAAGTTTCAAGTTCGTACGATGTTCCGTTCTTGAGATATTCCGTTCACACACAGACCAATCGCTAAAAACATGTTTTTTGGGTTCAGGGGGTCTGAAAACGTGTAGATCCGGTGAAAACTCGATTTCGAAATATCGACATGAAAACAATACTTTCCTTCTTTATCCACATAGGCAAGTGAAAGTAAAAAGTTAGTGAACCCAAACTGAAGTTCTAAATTGAAGTTCCGATTTTGACTGGAAGTCAAGAAATCAAAGTCAGAAACTACAAGAGATAGCAACAAACGGTTTTCAGATTCGTAATTTACACAAAACATTAATGGGTCTGGATTGGGTTAGAATTTCAATTTCAATCAGAAGTGCCCCAAAACCAGAAGTCAAGAAATCAAAAACGGAATTTGGAAACAAAAATAGTGTCATATATGATTCCTCTTCACGAATGTATACAGAAATCACTAATGGGTTTTTGACATAAGACAAAGGTAAGCCTTTTTAAAAACTACTACAGAATTGTGAAAGGGATTTTTATATAAATAAAAAACTTAAGTTAAAAGAAGTTAGTTGTATGTTATTTATTTACCCAGATCCCGAATGAACATAAGCTTGGGTGTAACAATATTTTCAAAAATTTAAGTTTTTGCGATTGACGAAGGTGTAATATTGGGTCAATTCAAACTAACCCATTTAGAGGCACATCAAAATATACTTGCTTGCGCTCCAGTTAGATACAGGAGCAAACAAAAATAATTGTAACGGGTGTTTTTTTAGAGGTATAGAACTTTAAGTTGGTAGTACTGATTTCCATGGCGGCCATTTAGAAAACTGTTTTGTAATTTATGTTCAGTTTGGTTTGCCATTTTATAATGAATAGACTGAGGCCTGAACAACGCTTGCAAATTGTGCAGATTTATTTTGAAAATCATGGTTCGGTTCGTGAAACTTATCGCGCACTACATCAGTTTTATGATCGACATAATCGTCCATCAGAGCAAATAATTCGTTCAACAATGAAACGTTTTCAGTCAACATTTACTCTGAATGACAACACACATCCTTTGAGCCGTCATACAGTGCGTACTGAAGAAGCAATTGCTGCTGTAGAGCGTAGCATTGAGGAAGACCCGAATGAGTCCATCCATATACGGCCCCAAATGCTGCAAAAAGTGGTCACAAATTGGACGTCTCGATTGGATCACGTCCGAGCCAGCCGCGGCGGCCTCATGCCGGAAATTATTTTTAAATAAAAATGGCAAATAATTATTTTTAAAATAAAACCAATTTTGGTCAATTGTTCAATTATTCTGTTTTATTTCATTTTAAAGTTCTATACCTCTAAAATAAACACCCCTTATAAATACTAAATAACTAAAACTATCAGCTAAAATTTATTAGTACCTCCATCAGTTTCAGCCTTAATATTGATACAATCTTCATCCTCTTCAACACTCGGAGTACGTTCTCTTCTTTTCGATTTAACCGCAGCATTACCTGAAATTTAAAAAATCTGGTGTGAAACACTCACACAACTTTCTCTTACCAATGCAAATAATGAACAATATAACCTAACATTTGTAATAAAACATTAAAAATAAACAAAAAAAACTAACGTCAAAAAACTTAACCTTATTTTAATCACGAGTGAATGATGCAAAATGAAAATCAACCTCAGTTTGGTTTAATAATACTGAAAATCACTCTTTCATGCTAAACTAGGCTCTGTAGAGAAAAACGTTATGAATAAAAGTTGTAGATCTTTTAATTTCCTATAATTTGATTATATCACTTTTATCAAAAAATGCATACTAAGGCCGAAATCTTAAAAAATTAATTTTTTTACAGATTTTCATGAAAAACACAGAAAATCACAAATTACCACTAAACTAAGCCTTGTACAAAAAAAATGTTTAAAATAAAAGTTGTAGACTTTTTAATTTTCTACAATTTTTATTATGTACACTTTTGTCTTAAAATGCATATTAAGGCCGCAATAAAAAAAAAAAATTTCTTCGAGAGCACAGCCTCACCAAGAATTTCAGCACACATGGTGCCTACTCTATCTTGTAGAGTATAAAAAATTTAGTAACTAAGGCGATTTTTAAAAAAACTGTAAGAGTAGTTTATGAGAAAATTGCAAAAAAAGTGAAAAATTACACAAATAAACTACTACTTCCGGTGGACTGATTTTAATGACAATGTTCATGCCAGGTCCTCTAATGGTACCTAACTTCAATGTGGTACCTAACCACACACACACACACACACACACTAATCACTAAAAACATGTTTTTTGGGTTCAGGGGGCTGAAAACGTGTATATCCAGTGAAAACTCAATTTCGAAAAATTAAAATGAAAACAATACTTTCCTTCTTATATATCCATATAGGCAAGAGAAAGTAAAAAACACTATCCTGGATGTTGTGTCAAATGGGAAAAAATTTTAAGCCAAACCGTTAGTGATGATGAAATATAGGTTACTAACATTATAACGAAATCAAAACAAGAGTTCACAGAATGGAGGCATTCAACAACACTCAAGAAAGGAAATTAACAGTCCCTTTCTTTAATTTAAAGCAGCAAATCTTAAACAGCTGTGTCGTGTGGCAAAACAAGAATGGGTGAATAGACTAGGAAGAAATCCAGAAGTTGATTCAAGGAATCGCGAGACGGATGCTAGCTGTAATTAAGGCTAGTGGGGACTGCAATTTATTATAAATCACAAAATAATTATTTACTTTTAATTTTTTCCATTATGTATGAACTAAAATAAGGAAAATATTTAATACTGTAAGTAACCCTTCCGCTTTTTTTTTTAAATAAAACTTTGTGTTTTTAAAGCTAATATATTTTATGTTTTCATTAAATTACTAAATAAATACAATTTACAACTCTAATTTTTTGTTAAAAATATTAAATATTGCTTAAAATTATGATACAAAGAATAAAAGTAACAGAAATGAACCTGGAACATTAAAGAAATGATTTTTTGCACTTGGCCCAAAATCTTATATGATGGGTTAATTTTGTACAGGACTTTACTTTAATCAAATATTATAAAACAATGCCCAAAACGGGCAGGTGGAGTGATATTTTAATTGCACTCTATCTGTTTGGTCCAGGGCTAAAAAAAATAGTTCTGTTTCTTATTACATAGTCAGCCACATATGACTGAACTATTTAAGAACATAAGATTAAGATCAAGAACAGAAAGTGTAAAAGACACTAGTCAGAGTTATCTCCTCTGAGAGTAATGAATTTCACTACGCAGCCAGACCCTGTGGTGAATGAAGTGAAGGTGTCATTTGCAGGGTGGAAAGTGAGTGCTTTTCAGAGGGCCTGGCATGCTGATAAGCATACTCTTTCAACTCAGTGAGGAAGGCAATGGTAAACCACGTTGCTCCTCGTTTTTACTTAGTAAAACCTCTAGAGGTTCAAACCAGCCTTTTGGCTGTTGACCTAAACACAAACAACATTATAAAAAAAATGGACTTACTTTTACTGGCTACAGTAACTTCTTGCAGTTTTTGAAGCACTTGGTACAACCAACTGGTGAATGGAACCGTATTGCTACCAAGAAATAATTGTAAATCATTTTCCATCTGAGTCTTGCTTCGCTTATTACCCACCATTACCATTACATAATCTGGTAACTCATCATCTGTAATAAAAATATTAAAAATCTGTTGTGAAACACACAACTTTCTCTTGCCAATGCAAATAATTAACAATGTAACCTAACATTAGTAATAAAACATTAGAAATAAACAAAAAAACCTCAATAAACATAACAACCCACCGGGTTGGTCTAGAGGTAAAGTCGTCGCCAAAATCAGCTGTTTAACAGCTGATTTTCGGAGACAAAGGTTCCTGGTTCAAATCCTAGTAAAAGCAGTTACTTTTATACGGACTTGAGTGCTAGACAGTGGTTATCGGTGTACTTTGATGGTTGGGGTTCAATTAACCATACTCTCTCAGTAATGGTCGACCTGGGTCTGTACAAAACTACACCTCATTTACACGTCATACATATCATCCTCATCTCATTGGGTCATGGGGTTGCTTATTGTTCTGAATTTAACAGATTGCAACGTACACACATTCGGAATTTAAAAAAATAAATAAATAAAAAAAAACACAACTTATTTTTTAATCTAATTCTTTAATCATGAGTGAAAGAGGCAAAATGATAATCAACCGCAGTTTGGCTTAAAAATACGGAAAAACGCTCTTTCACGCTAAACTAGGCTCTGTAGAGAAAAATGCTCTAAATAAAAGTGGTAGATCTTTTAATTTCCTATATATTTTATTATATACTTTTTGTAGTAAAATGCATACTAAGGCTGAAATCTTTAAAAAAATTGATTTTTTTTACACATTTTCGTAAAAAAACAAACAGAAAATCGCTAATTACCACTAAACTAAGCGTTATACAAAAAACTGTATGAAATAAAAGTCGTAGGTTTTTAAATTTTCTACATCTTTTATTATATGCATTTTTGCGCTAAAATGCATATTAAAGTCGAAACCTTTAAAAAATTTTAAAATTTCAATAGACATGGAGCCTACACTACCTTGTAGAGCTTAAAAAAATGAGTAAATAAGGCGATATTTAAAAAAATTCGCAAGTTTTTGAGAAAATGGCAAAAAAGTGAAAAATGACACGAATTAATTACTACTTCCGGTTGACAGATTTTGATGAAAATATTCGTGTTGGGTCCTCTAGTGGTATCTAACTCAAGTTTTAAGTTCGTACGATGTTCCGTTCTTGAGATATTCTGTTCACACACACACACACACACACACACACACACACAGACCAATCGCTAAAAACATGTTTCTTGGGTTCAGAGGGTCTAAAAACTTGTAGATCCAGTGAAAACTCGATTTTGAAAAATTGATATGAAAACAATACTTTCCTTCCTATATATTAATATAGGCAAGAGAAAGTAAAAATTAGGTAAGGTAAAATTAAATACTGTCGAAACTCTTTAATATAAAGCGTCAATAATTCAAAATACTACTTCCATAATTGAATATTTACTTTATCCTCTTGAAAAATTCTTTTTACCCAGGACGCAGAAAATTACTAATGCGAAAGTGCTACGTCGAATGAACAAACCAGCAGAATTGGTCAGCATAATGAAGGCGTGCAACTGCAATATCTCGGTCATATTATGCGAGATAAGTTCAGGTTTAATCACTCCAACGCATTCTGTAAAGCAAAATCGACAGTAGAAAGGGACCACAATGATTTTATGGATGGCCAACCTGAGAATATGATTTAACAAAAGCTCAGAGGAACTGTTTCGGATAGCTACTAATAAAGTAAGGATCGCCATGATGATCGCCAACCATCGGAACGGAGAGGCACCTTGAGAAGAAAATAGTTTAAAAATTATTTTAGCTGTGGCAGTCATTTTTGTTTTACAAGATTAATCATTTGAGATTTCAGTGGTTCACAGAAACATGGATATCTCAAATTCTATTAAACTCAGAATGTTCAATCAAACGCCAATTCACGAATTTGGTCCAGTACATTTTAAACCGAAGATTAAATTTTAGGGGTAACCTCAACATGGGAACTGAGAAATTGGATGCGTTATCTTTATATTACTTAAAAAAATAAATCTTTATAATGCATCCTGCAGTTTGAAATATTTCTATTTCATATAATGAATTAATATAATAATTTCACTAACCTTCTTTTTAAACTGCGTCACCTTTATTTTATTCCTACTTACACGTGTTTCGGTGGATCCACCATCATCAGAGTAAATGAAAAATTGAAACTAAAATTTTTTTCATTTAATTAAAATTTACAGAAGATGATACATCTTCAGTCACTTGTATAAAACTCTTATAAACTTTTATATAACCTTTTATATAAACTTTTATACAAGTGACTGAAGATGTATCATCTTCTGTAAATTTTAAATAAATGAAAAAAATTTTTAGTTTCAATTTTTCATTTACTCTGATGATGGTGGATCCACCGAAACACGTGTAAGTAGGAATAAAATAAAGGTGACGCAGTTTAAAAAGAAGGTTAGTGAAATTATTATATTAATTCATTATATGAAATAGAAATACTTAAAAAAATTGATAATTCAATACTTACCAACATAAGCATTAAGCTCCATAAGTTTGGCCTGGATAGCACTCTGTAAAACAAAATAAAAAATAATTTAAAGTTACAAAATATAAAAGAAAATAATTCATATTATTTAGTCTACAGTAGAGAGTCGAAAATCCGAAGCAATCGGGACCATAGGTAGTTCGGATTACCGATTAGTTCACATTTTTGAAAAAAACCCTAAAAATACCGCATAGGCCCATAGTTAAGCATTTTAAAAAGGTAGGAATAAATAAAACCAAACACTTCTCTGTACTTACTATATTTAGTTGCGTTTAATGATCAAACTAAGCCTAGTGTGTTTCTTTATAGCAATGCAGAAGGTAGATTAAAATAATAAAACTTCAGTCTGTATTTTACTGTATATGCAGTATTTATACTGTATATTAAATTGAAAACAAACAAAACACTATGTACAGTTAAACAAAAGGTTCACTATAAACCTTACTAAATCACTGAAATCTTACTTCAAAAACTTTCGAATTTTTGATTGTGTGATTTGTTTAAGCCTTGCTCATTCATTTACAGAAAACATATTGTTTTAAAATAAGTTATAAAACATGTTACACAGTGTAAACATTTTACAAAATGTTTTTAAAAGAAAAGTTTGTAAAACATGTTATCTTTCTCACGCAAATCAAAATATCGAAAAAATACTTAGATGGCATTCGAATTTTTGAAGATTTGAATTTTTGACGTTCTGATTATCGACACTCTACTGTATTTAGATTTATGCAAAATTACAACAACTTACAAAAAGATATTATAATTACGAACATTAGGTCAAAATAAACACAAGATTAATGTTGACAAGCATACTTTTCCATTTCATGAGGAAGGCAATGGTAAACCACCACGGATTCATACCAGCCTTTTGGCTGATGACCTAAACAACACCACAAATAACATAAGTAGTCTATATAATTTATTTTCTTGGTCTCTTTAAATTTTTACAAACCAATTTTATTTTACAACCAGACTCAGTAGTGAAATAAATTTGTTATTTGCAAGACAAAAGTATAGTCCAGCCTCTCTTAGTTTGCTCCTAAAGTAAAGAAATAATGACGTCACTGAGCATACACATTATATCAAAATGTGTGCACGCTGATTAAAAAGTAACAACAAAATACTTTCAAAAGTATTTAAATACAGAATACTTTTAAAAGTATTTTTATAAATGAAATTGTTAGGCCTACATCATATCATGACTGATGTTTTAAGTACTTTAAGTACTTATAATTTAAAACATAGTTAACTTAATAGGAATACGACATCCGTAAAGTCGCAGACTCTAGCGTGCACCCTGTAGTAGGTGGCCTTTGTTTGTTGACAGTAGGAGCAAACTAAGAACGGCACAACTGTACATGATTTACAGAAGCTTAGCATAACTTACTGATACGTCATATTTATCAACAAAGGAATGAAGGATTAACAACCACCTCACTTATTGTTTTACAAACATGGTGTTACACATTCACGCGACTTTCTCTTTACATAGTAAACAATGAACAATACAATCTATTTTTGGTAATGAGTAAAAAATACAAAATGAAAAGCATAACCTAATTTTTTAATCAAGAGCGAATGACGCTAAATGAAAATTAACCTATGTAGAATTTCAAAATAGGAAAATCACAAATTTAGAGTAATACCTGCATGAAAAATGTTTCAAATAAAAGTTGTTTTTTAATTTCCTAAACTTTGATTACACACAATTTTGTCTTTAAATGCATATTAAGGCTGTAATATTAATAATTCCCATTTTTTACAGATTTTGGTGAAAAAAATGTAGAAAATCACCAACTTCCGCTAAACTAAGCATCATAAAGTTTTTGAAGTGGTTTTTTAATTTCCTACAACTTTAATTATATACTTTTGACCTGAAATACATATTAAGCCTGCAATCTTTAAAAAATAATTTTTTACAAGAGAGCACTGCCTTCCCAAATATTTCAGCACATATGGTACGTACGTTATATTGTAGACCGTTTAGTAAATCAGGCAATTTTTTAAAAAATCATACCTAGGAGCCGTTTTTGAGAAAATAACAAAAAAATGAAAATTTGCAGAAATGAACTACTACTTCCAGTTGACTGATTTTGATAAAAATATTAAAGAGTCGAGTCCCGTAGTGGTACCGAACATTAGTTTCTAATTTCAACTTTATATCCCATTCCATTCTAGAGATATTTTACTTACATACACACACACACACACACAGACCAATCACTAAAAACGTTTTTTGGGGGCCTGAAATCGTGTATATCCAGTGAAAACTTTAAAAATTTCAAAAAATCCACATGAAAACAATACTTTTCTTCCCTACAAAAGAAATTTACAACATTCCTAACGCTTTAACTTTGGATAGTTCAACTAGTTCTACTTTTCTCGCAATTATTAGTTATTGTAAACTAATAATAATTCATATAGGGCAAAAAAAGTGAAACATCTCTAGGGATTCATCAAACCAACCTATTTATAACAAACAACCCTATACTATTGGTTTACGGATTTTTATCTCCAATACAGGTTTAACAAACAAGGCTTTTTTCAAGAAGAGATCAATAAAATGATTACTTTCGTTAAGATAACGTGATGATACATATTTCAAATCATTTATAACCCTCCCAGGTGTGGTATTATATGCCTATTGGTCTTTTTTATTTACAGTACAATTCAAAACAATTTACAATAAGTTTATTTCTCTGACTTATGAGTGATGGAGGTCTATAAACTTAACTATTAGTCAACCATTAGTCATGAGTTATGCCCCATTTATGTGGCATCTAGGCAAGCCTAGTTCATAATAATATCTTAAACTAACTCTTTCCTTTAAAAGTCGTCATTATTAGTTTACAATAACTAATAATTGCGAGAAAAGTAGAACTAGTTGAACTATCCAAAGTTAAAGCGTTAGGAATGTTGTAAATTTCTTTAATTATTTATTCACACTCTTTTAGGCAATTTTTCAAACCACATCAAACGAAATAGGACAGACAATGGCGCAAAAATATACAATTAAATTTACGGAAGGGATTAAAACACATAAACAACTCTTCACTAAGCATTGTAAATTTCAATTTGGTAGCAAGAGTTTGTTATCAAACAGTTGACAGGTTAGGTTTACGGTACAGAGATTACAAAAATAATAACGCAAGAAGGGAAACCAAAACGTCAATGTAGGCAACAAAATAGGTTCTCAGGGTAAAACATTATTAATTAATACACGGAATTATAAACTTACTTTAATTTTCTGAGTAACTTCGGCACCCAAACCCTCCATGGTGGGTCTTTTTTTGACCTACTCAGACTATCCAAATAATGAATTCGTAACAAGATTTTCTGTTTTCATCTATTAAAATACGTATCAATTTCTTACGTTTTAGAAGAAACAGAGAAAGTCTCACTTCTAATTAAATAAGAAATGATAGTTTAACCGAATATAAACATTATTTCGTAACTCATCTCCATGAAAATAGAAAGTACATCAAAACCTGACACTACACTAAGTACCAACCCAAAATAATAGACGAATAAAATTTATCACTAACATTGACTAACAATTAAACTGTTTTGATTCTAAGCTAGATGGTTTAGACAAAACTGAATTTAATTAATCTATTGCGTTTTTTAATAATTTTACGAAACAACATAAATATTTTAATCTTATATGTATAATCAATACAAATATATGAATTTTATTTGCTTGAATTTCTTAAAAAACGATAAAGAAAATTATAGATAAGACAACAAATCAATTGTTCCAATTTGACAATTTAAAAATAAATATCATTATTATAAAAAACCTTATTCTGTTCACGAAATAATATCAAGTAGGCGGTAGATAAACTAAATGAACATCCCGCGAAATTCGACCATCCAAAGAACAGCTACATGACGGGGAGTTCGTGAACCGGTTTCCAACAAACACTAGTATTGATTTTTGTGCCAAACCGAAAGTAATTCTGGTCAGTATTTTCAGTATGGAAACGAAATAAAAATAAATAATTTTATTTCGTATAACTTTTAATTTCTATAGAGTTGTTATTAGCATAACCCACAATGTTTTTTATTGTTATGTAAGAAAAGAGCTTTGAAAATTGGAAAATAATCATTTTAAAATATTTGCATTTAATCTAATTATACAATAATAATGAACCTTTAAATGTGATGACTGAAATTTAAAAAAAATTGTTAATCACTCACACGACTTTCTTTTAATAATGCAAATTGAAAAATATAACCTAAATTTAATCATGAGTGAATGACGCAAAATGAAAATCGACCTCTGTTTGACTTAAATATACGGGAAATCACTAATTAACGCTAAAATAGGCCCTGTAGAAGAAAATCCTCGAAATAAAAGATGTAGATTTTTATTTCCCATAACTCTAATTATTACATTTTTGCCGTGAAGTGCATACTAAGGTCCAATTTTCTATTACAGATTTTAATGAAAAGACAACAAATCACTAATTACCGCTAAAAGCGGTACAGACTTGTTGGTTTGTTAATGTTCTACGACTTAATTATATGCACTTCTCGCCTAAAATACATATTAAGGCCGTAATCTAAAAAAAAAACATTTTTTACCAAGAGAGCAAAGCCTCCCCAAGAATTTCAGCAGATGTTGCGCACATCCTATTTTTTTTATTTTTTTTTATTTAAAGTCGTAATAACTGCGTGATTATTAGCGACTATAGTAGATTATGTGACTGTGGGATGTAACTGTGGAATTTGACTTGTTAAATTTCCAGACCCTGGCCGGGAATCGAACCCGGGTCCTCCGCGTGGTAGACTAACACGCTCGCCATTACGGTACGGAGGCGGCATTATCCTACCTTGTAAAGCAAAAAAGTGTAGTAAATTAGGTGATCTTTAAAAAAATTGTAGGAACCGTTTTTGAGAAAAACGCACATAAGTGAAAAATTGCACGATTACTTCTTGTTGACTGATTTTTGATGAAAATGTTCGTGTAGCAGGATTCTATTCATAATAGAAACTATTGTAGTCTATGCCTAAATTCTGAATGACTTATTTTTACTTTCTCTTGTCCTATATAAATATGTGTTGTTTAGGGCATCAGCCAAAAGGCTGGTTTGAACCTGTAGAGGTTTTACTAAGTAAAACGAGGAGTGAGGTGGTTTACCATTGCTTCCTCACTGAGTAAAATAGTATGCTTATCAGCATGCCGGACCCTCTGAAAAGCACATATGTTCCACTCTGCGAATGACATTTTCACTTCATTCACCACAGGGTCTGGCTGTATAATGAAATCCATTACTTTCAGAAGAGATAACTCTGATTAGTGTCTTTTACACCTCTACCTCTTCTGTTCTTAAATGATTCAGTCATTTAAGGCTGACCATGTGATAAGAAACAGAACTATTTATTTTAGCCCTGCAATGAACAGATTGAGTGTAAATAATTTGACACTCCTTCTGTCAGTTATGGGCGGATATAAATATATAAGAAGGAAAAGAGGAGAGCACGTTACCAACTGCGCCAATGCGACCGGCTGAAAAAGTCAAGATTGGCCGGCTAAGCAAATTGGCAAGAGAAAGTCGCGTGAGTGTTTCACACCAGACTTTTACATTCTCTTGTCCTATATGAATATGTAGGGAAGGAAAGTATCGTTTTAATTTTGATTTTCCGAAATCGAGTTCACTGAATCAAGTTAAATCGAGTTTTCAAAGTTTACTTTTACGTAGTTGACAGTTGTGCTGACCACTACACCACGGGCCGTCCGTAGTTGATATTCAGATATTAGATGTTTTTTAAAAGGGGAGATTGCATGATGATTTTAACTCTAAATTTCGATTTTTTTGGTTTTTTACGTTTTTCAATAGTTTAGGTCTAGATCTATCAGAAAAACATCAAATTACGTCAAAAAAAGATTTTTTATGAAAAAATTAAGTTTTTACCAGGTTTACACAGAAAAATTATCATGTTACGAAGAACGAATATTTTTCCATAATTTTATACTGCTCATTTTATAGTGCAAAGATAATTTTAGTTTTTAAAATATCTGCATCACGGTTTTTTAATATTCTCAGCTGTTGGTTCAGCTTTCTAAACAACTGTTGATGGGAAATTTACCTACTTGTTTGTGTACTCATATATTGTTTTTGAATTGTGCCTTCTTGTTTCTCTATAAAAACCTTGCTTGTTTCTTACCTTTTCTCATAAATTTATAATTTTTAACACTAAGGGTACATTTTTCTCAGAAACCAATAAACCTACCAGGCTGAAATTTTAACCATTTAATTATCTTGTAATAGCCACATATACCGACATTTTTATGAATTCCTCAGGTGCTCCAAAAATTAGTAATGCGCAAAACACGTGGAAAACAATTTGTAAAAATTTTATCTTATTCGTAATTTTTAAAAAAGAATGGTATGCTCCAAATATTAAATTGAAAAATGTTAGTAGCTCGAGAAGAAACCGGACACCTATAGTGTGTAAAGTTTTATTACTTTCTCTTGCCTATATGAATATATAGGAAGGAAAGTATTGTTTTCATGTCGATTTTTTCGAAATCGAGTTTTCACCGGATCTATACATTTTCAGACCCCCCTGAACCCAAAAAACATGTTTTTAGCGATTGGTCTGTGTTGTGTGTGTCTGTGTGTCTGTGTGTGAACAGAATATCTCAAGAACTTAACGTTGTTTTTTCATCGTACGAACTTGAAACTTGAAACTTAAGTTAAATACCACTACCGGACGCGACACGAACATTTTCATCAAAATCGGTCAACCGGAAGTAGTAGTTTATTCGTATAATTTTTCAGTTTTTTGCGATTTTCTCAAAAACTGGTCCTACGATTTTTTTAAAAATCGCCTATTTTACTTAATTTTTTATTCTCTACAAGATAAGGTAGGCGCCATGTTTGCTGAAATTCTCGGTGAGGCTGTTTTCACGTAAAAACGTTGTTTTTTTAAGATTACGGCTTTAATATAAATTTTAGCGCAAAAACTTATATAATAAAAGTTGTAGAGAATTTAAAAACCTACAACTTCTATTTACAAAACTTTTTTTTGTATAACGCTTAGTTTAGCGGTAATTTGCGATTTTCTGTTTTTTCTCACGAAAACGTGAGAAAAATCGATTTTTTAAGATTTCGGTCTTAGTATGCAATTTTACGACAAAAGTGTATATAATTAAATTTATAGAAAATTAAAAGATCTACAACTTTTGTTTAGAGCATTTTTTCTCTACAGAGCCTAGTTTAGCGTGAAAGCGTGATTTTCCGTATTTTTAAGCCAAACTGAGTTCGATTGTCCATTTTGCGTCATTCACTCATGATTAAAATAAGGTTATGTTTTTGAGGTTAGTTTTTGTTCATTTCTAATGTTTTAATACTAATGTTAGGTTTATTGTTAATTATTTGCATTGGCAAGAGAAAGTTGTGTGTGTTTCACACCAGATTTTTTTTCCTATCTTTTACCAATCCTATGAAAAATGTATCTAAAAATAGCAAATTTAACATTGGTTGGATACAAAGTACAGTCTCTACTTTTAAAGATCTCAATTCTTTCTTCCACTATACTTCAGAGTAGAGAGAAAGTAAAGTAATAAATATAAAGATAGAATCGGATAAAAATTGCATTTCCTTCTTTAACAACTGATTAAAAACATGGCGTATCTTCACAACACAATATTCTTACAAATTGATGCGAATAAAAAAAACTTCATCATAAAAAAATGAATAGATATAGAAAAGGTCAGTTTCAGACATTTAAATCAAAGCGTAATTCTCTCTACTACACCAAAAAGAGGGATCCTGGCATAAGGTCATTTTACGGGATCTTTTATTACTTATTTTATTGATTATTTTTGCTTTCTCGTTACTCCCTATTAGGTACACAGAGTTACAACATGTTGCAATCACAAAAGAATTCAATATCCCAGTTACAACTCTTGTCTACTCGTTTCATAGCTAACAGCAAAAAAACATGATTTAGAATTGTGAGTGCATGTGGGCGCGCATGCGTACAGCGTACACAAAACTTGAAAAAATTACCGTTTCTCATTCCTAAACACAGTTTTTGTTTGTCAATTTACCAACCAAAAAACCCACAATTAATGTTATTTTTACTTTCTCTTGGTCTGTTTGAAGATATAGGAGGGAAAGTATTGTTTTCATGTCGATTTTTCGAAATCGAGTTTTCACCGGACATACACGTTTTCAGACTCCTTAAACTCAAAAAATATGTTATTAGCGATTGGTATGTGTGTGTGATAAACAAATTGGTATGTGTGGTAAAAAATACAGTGGAACGTCAGCTTTCCGAACTAATTGAGACCAGAGCGGTTCTGATAACCAAATAGTTCGGACTATCAAACGCGCTAAATACTGTAATTTGATACAGTGTACCGTAACAATATAATATAACGGTAACAATGTAATATTATAACCTAAATGTTTAATAGGTTAATAAAGGCTAACATAAACTTTAGTACAAGAAAACTCTAATTTATAGCATTTTATTGCATTTATTGCAAATGCAGAGCACTGAAGGTTATAATTAAATAACTTATTTTCATAGCTAAGAACACTCACCTTTTAAACAAAAAAAAAACTAAATCAAAATCGGTTCATCCGTTTGGGAACTACGATGCTACAGACAGATACAAATTAGTAATTTTTTTTTTTAAGATTGTGGTCTTAATACGCATTTTAGAGCAAAAGTGTATAAATTAAAGATGTAGAACTTTAAAAACCTACAACGTTTAGTTCAAATATTTTTTGTACAACTCTCAGTTTAGCTGTAATTAGTAATTTTCTGTTTTTTTTTAATTTTTTTTTGATAGCAAAGAACACTCTCGATCAAGTCACCTTTCAAACAACAAAAAATAGTAAATCAAAATCTGTTCATCCGTTTTGGAGCTACGATGCCATAGATACACACGTTAAACTTATAATGCCCCTTTTTTCGTCGGGCGCTAAAAACAAACGGAAAAATACAGAATTTCAAAACTAAATAAATTAACGAATAAACTACAGTAAAATTTCTAATGAAATATTTTTAACGCACTTGTACATAATATACAGCAATTTAAAAAATCTTGAAATTTCTTTTCAACTAAGATCGAACTTTTTGTCGCAACATCTCTCATTTTTTTAGTAACAGTGGTTGAGCAGCACTAAATTCAGGCTGTTGTTCGCGCCATAGCATTGCAGTTTTTAGGCGGAAAAACCGCTGCGTAAATAAATATGTATTTTTTTCCATGGCCGTGGTTCGGATAATTGACGGTTCGGATGACTGACGTTCGGATAATAGACGCTTCTATGTATCTCAAGAACGGAATATTGTACGAAGTTGAAACTTGGAACATAAGTTAGGTACCACCAGTAATACCATGCAATAAAATAGTTTATGGAGTGAATTCTACCTTTTTTATTGCTAACACAAATTTCCCAAAATTGCAACTTTGAATCCTTACAACTCGAAAACGAAGGCATCCATCGAAAAACGTTTTGCGCCATTGTTTTTTTTCTAGAAATTTTACATTGAAAAGACGTGTCGCATGACCACCATCCCATTTAAAAATAAAAATCTGGTGTGAAACACTCACACAACTTTCTCTTGCCAATATAAATAATTAACAATAAACCTAATATTAGTAATAAAACATTAGAAATAAACAAAAAACTAACCTCAAAAACATAACCTTATTTTAATCATGAGTGAAAGACGCAAAATGAAAATCGAACTCAGTTGAGCTTTTAAATACGGAAAATCACTCTTTCACGCTAAACTAGGCTCTGTACAGAAAAATGTTTTAACTAAAAGTTGTTGATCTTTTAATTTCCTATAAAATTAATTTTATACACTTTCGTCGTAAAATGCATACTTTGGCCGAAATCTTAAAAAAATCGATTTTTCACACGTTTTCGTGAGAAAAAAACAGAAAATTGCTAATTATTGTTAAACTAAGCGTTATACAAAAAAATGTTTGAAATAAAAGTTGTAGATCTTTAAATTCTCTACAACTTTAATTATATAAACTTTTGCGCTTAAATGCATAATAAAGCCGTAATCTTAAAAAAACAACGTTTTTACGTGAAAACAGCCTCACCAAGAATTTCACCAACATGGCGCCTACCCTATCTTGTAGAGAATAAAAAATTTAATAAACCAGGCGATTTTAAAAAAAATCGTAGGACCAGTTTTTGAGAAAATCGCAAAAAAGTGAAAAATTATACGAATAAACTACTACTTCCGGTTGACCGATTTTGATGAAAATGTTCGTGTCGGGTCCGGTAGTGGTATGTAACTTAAGTTTCAAGTTTCAAGTTCGTACGATGTTCCGTTCGTGAGATATTCTGTTCACACACACACACACACACACACACACACACACACACACACACACACACACACACACACACACACACACACACATACACACACACACACACACACACACACACACACACACACACACACTCACACACACACACACACACACACACACACACACACACACACACACACACACACACACACACACACACACACACACACACACACACACACACACACACACACACGCACACACACACACACACACACACACACACACACACACACACACACACACACACACACACACAGACCAATCGCTAAAAACATGTTTTTTGGGTTCAGGGGGTCTGAAAACATGTAGATCCGGTGAAAACTCGATTTCTTAAAATCGACATGAAAACAATACTTTCCTTCCTATATATTCATATAGGCAAGAGAAAGTAAAAAGTTGAACCCAATATACCGGATCCAAGTTGGGAGACAAAAATTTTAAAACCACCAAAAATTTGGATTTTTAAAACTAAGCAGATCCGCCTAAGCTCCTTTCACCAAATACGTCTCAGTTATATCGTCTAGTTAGGGTTATAAAGTAAGAATTTTGGGTTTACCCATTAAGGGGGTAGTCAACCCAGAAAATAAAAATGAAAACTACAGGCTATAATGTATCATTGTTGTTGTTTAGGTCAACAGCCGAAAGGCTGGTTTGAACCTATAGAGGTTTTACTAAGTAAAACGAGGAATGAGGTGGTTTACCATTGCCTTCCTCACTGAGTGGAAAAGTACGCTTATCAGCATGCCGAGCCCTCTGAAAAGCACATATTTTCCACTCTGTAAATGACAACTTCACTTCATTCACCACAGGGTCTGGCTGTACAATGAAATTCATTACTTTCAGAGAAGATAACTCTGATTAGTGTCTTTTACACCTCTACCTCTTCTGTTCTTAAATGATTCAGTCATTTAATTGGCTGACCATGTGACAAGAAACAGAACTATTTATTTTAGCCCTGCAACTGACAGATTGAGTGTAAAAAATTTACATTTACATTAGATTGAGTGTAAAAGTTAGGGTTATAAAGTAAGAATTTTGGGTTTACCCATTAAGGGGGTAGTCAACCCAGAAAATAAAAATGAAAACTACAGGCTATAATGTATCATTATATATTTTAAATAAAAGAGTTATTTACTAGTAATGATCTACCACTTAAACTAGGCTAAAAAAATAATTACGGCCCCTAATATAAGAGTGGGGATAGAAAAGCGGGCTTTTAGGGGGAATCAAATATCTCAGGAACCAAGAAAGATATCAACATGATTCTTGTGATAAAAAATGCAGAAAATTACTGTCTATTATCTGTTGTATGTTATTGTACTATATTTCTTCTTACAAGAAATTAATTGGAGAAAAACCATATTTTCAAAAACATTTATTTTATGCTTTCACAAATTATTTTTAACTAAATTTCTACTAAGTTTTTTTTGTAATAATCATTCGTCAGATAATCGAGCAAGAAATTATGAACATTTGAAAAAAAATCATCCAAATACCTCCGATAAAAACCAGAATATTTAATTCCCAAGACTGTACAATCATGCAAAACCCACATTTCCGGAAAACTTAAAGTTGAAGGAATAATTTCACTCGCCTTGCTAGTGAGCTTTATTTTAAGCAAATGTTTTTATAACTTTTTGTCAACGTACAAACAAAGTAAACACATGCGTGATTTAGTAAATGTTAAACTTCAAATAATTTCAAAAAACAATCAAAATTAAAAAAATCATCTTCTTGAGTTGACTACCCACTTAAGGAGTTGAATAAAAATAACCTTTCATTTCTGTGTTTGTGACGCGTAACATCTTAGTTTCGTTCACTGTTCAGAAAAAGTGCAAAGGTGCGCCTAAAGAAGTTTTCACTTCAAAAATTACTTTTTACAGGATATTAGTTTTTGTAGTACGGTTGTATATTATTTAAGTAAAGTATGATGGTTTAATAAATAATCAGAGGAATTAAATTTACCCTATTGATAGCTACATAGTAACAACATACACCTTGTGTGCATTTGTTTATAAAACGCGATGTATAAGTGACAACCTCAGCAGGTTATTATTATATTAACACAACCACTCACTCAATATACTATATGCTATGCAGAACACACACACACACACACACATATATATATATATATATATATATATATATATATATATATATATATACACACTCAGGTCCTAACGTCTCTTTCCCTAGTGACAATTATACGCTGGGGTAAACACTGCCGATCATAACATTAACTTGCTTGCTTATATCTCTCTGTACGTACCTCTATGTAAGCGAAGAGATTCCAACCTAACCCTGTTCTTTACAGTTTACACTTTTCAACATAATTATTTTACATAATATAAGGATGAACCTAATGAATCATTCTCTCGTATATTTATTTATTTACATTACTAGAATGAACTTTACAATATTCATTTAATAGAAAATCGTTCTTCACATTTATTAACCTGTCATTAGTTAGTAATTACAACTCTTATTTCTTCATTCCGAAAAAACTTTTAAAATATATCATACTGCGGAAACAACTTTCTCGCTAATCTTCAAACAGTTTGAGTAAGCGCACAATACAGCCAGGCAGTCAGTTTTGGCGCTTATTACAAAAACAGACAACAAGTTAATCGCGCAGGTGGGTGGTCCGTATAGTAGAAGCAGATTTTCAATGTCAAAACTGCTTCAGTTGTTCATTTTCAGATATGAATTTTACTTCACAGAATGAGCATCTTCGAAAATGAAGAATAGAAAAAACTACGTTCATACTATTAATAAGTAAGTAATATTAATAATAATATTAAAGTTATAAATAAATCATCGTAACAGTGAATACTATAACCTTTTTTCTCAATTAAAAACTGACCGCTACAGGCTTGATGATTTTTTCAGAATGGAAATTGGAAAATTTAACAATATTTTAATGGAATTTGAACTGTGATTACTAAAGGGTTGATGTAATCTTCATAAAAGAAAAATACTTGCAAAAGTACGACTTATGATAACCTATAAGTTAAGTTCTACATTAATTTTATTTTTAATTATAAGATTTAAAATTTTTATATTTTATTGAAGCATATGAATTATTGTGCTTTCCTTCTGATTAAAGTTTTTATTATGCTATTTCCTAAAATTGTGATTAACTAAATTTTTTTTATCGGGAACTGTACATTGTTGACAACTACCCAATTTGATCGCTGCTTTTTGCTGTATTTTTTGACGTAGATTAGATATGAGTTTGAACAGGGACCCCCAGTAGAGTTTGTTCATGGATGGCTGTCAACTGGCCACCATACGAAGTCGCTTGCCCAACCGGTGTTACTTAACAAATAATAGCGACTTTCTACCAGCTGACTGACTGGGCTGGCCCGAAGGCCTTAACTAAATTTAAATTTATTATTTATAACTAGAAGAATAATGGATTTAAAATAACGAAAAGATTTTAATTAGTTGAATTTCCTTTGCTATCTCCACCAGCGTTCTGATGGGTGTTTCAAATAGCACGAAAATCGTTTTTAAATGAACATGAATATAGTAAAAAAATATTAAATTGATTAAACATTTATTATAATTCCATCCAACAATATTAAAATTACCAAAACTTGGAAATAACATAGAAATTGTTTTTTATTAAGTTAATTAAAATATTAAGGAACATCATAATTAAAAAATTATATTTTATATAATTTTTTTAACCTAAAAAAATATATTATTAACCACCGTTTTAAGCATATGGTATTTTATTTTCTATTAATTATTTATTTATTTTGTAATTAAATAATTATATTTTATAAAATTATTTATTTTGATAATTTTATTTTGGAAGTATTTTCTACTTGAAAATATTTTCAACCTAAAAATTATTCTAAAAATGTACAATCGATGTACATTTTATTTGAACACATTGGATACAGTAAAAAAATCTGGTGAGTTACACTCACACGATTTTGTCTTGCCAATGTAGATAATGAAAAATATAACCTAATTAGTAAAGGATATAATATGAAAAACATAACCTAATTTTAATTGTGTATGACACAAAATGAAAATCAACCTCTGTTTGACTTAAAAATACGGGAAACCACTAATTGATGCTAAACTAGGCTCTGTAGAAGAAAATGATCAAAATAAAAGTTTAAGATTTCCTTTAACGTTTATTACACAACTTTGTTGTAGGTTAAAAATGAATACAAATGCCTTGATATTAAAAAATCCCATATTTTACCGATTTTGTTGAGCAAAATACAGAAAATCACTAATTGACACTGAACTAGATGAAAAAAAAAAACATTTGCATTAAAAATTGTAGATTTTTTATGTTCTACAACTTTAATTACGTACTTTTTGCCCTAGAATGGATATTAAGGCTGGAATCGTAAAAAAATTACAAGTTTTTACCATGAGAGCACAGCCTTTGCAAGAATTTCAGCAGATGTGGTGCTTACCCTATCTTGTAAAGCGTAAAAACTGTAACAAATAAGGTAATTTAAAAAAAAAGTAGGAACCGGTTTTTTGAAAATTACAAAAAGAGGGGAAAATGGCACGATTAAACTACTACTTCTGGGAAATCAATTTCAATGAAAATGTTGGTGTCGGGTCCCATAGAACACATAATGTAAGTTCGAAGTTTCAACTTCGCACGCTATTCCGTTCTTGAGGTATTTTGTTTACACACGCACGCACCAATCACTAAAACATGGTTTTTTTTTGTTCAGGAGCCACAAAACATCTATTTTCGGTGAAAAAAACATTATCTGAACGAATTGAATGAGTTGTATTTGAGAAAATTGCAAAAATGTGAAAAATGGCACTAATAAACTACTACTTCTGGTTGACCAATTTTGATGAAAATGTTCTTGTCAGTCCCCTTGTGGTACCTTATTTAAGCTTCAACTTTATATGATGTTTTTTCTTGTGATATTTTGTTCACACACTCAAGACTGTGATGTTCCAACTTTGGTAGTTATTAGAATCACATAAAATATAAATACATGTCTAAAACTTGTTGTTTAGGTTATCACCCATAAGGTTGGTTTGAACCTGTAGAGGTTTTACTAAGTAAAACGAGGAGTGAGGTGGTTTACAATTGCCTTCCTAACTGAGTAGAAAAGTACGCTTATCAGCATGCCGGGGCCTCTGAAAAGCACATATTTTCCACTCTGCAAATGACACCTTCACTTCATTCACCACAGGGTCTGGCTGTATAGTGAAATTCATTACTTTCAGAGGAGATAACTCTGATTAGTGTCTTTTACACCTCTACTTCTTCTGTTCTTAAATAATTCAGTCATATTTAATTGGTTGACCATGTGATAAGAAACATAACTATTTATTTTAGCCCTTCAATGAACAGATTGAGTGTAAATAATTTGACACTCTACCTGTCTGTTATGGGCAGCGTCTGAAACTTATAAATAATTAAATAAAATTGGTAATAATAAATCAGGTTTAATGTTACTTAGTGTTTCGGCTTACTTACTTAGTTCGGCGTTTAGGAGTCATGATCTCACTATGGGCACTATGTTGCGGCTCTTACGGTGTTACGTGTTTTCCGTGCTTCTGTATGGAGTGGAGACTTGGACGTTGACGAAGGCAACCACTGCTAAACTTGAAGCCTTTGAACTTTGGTTGTACAGAAGAATGTTGAAGATACCATGGACGAACAGGGTGACCAACACCGAGGTACTGCGCCGAATGAGCAAGAAACCGGAGGTAATAAACATCACAAAGTGTCGCACGTTGGAATACCTTGGTCATATTATGAGGAACCACGGTAGATATGAACTGTTGCAGCAAATGTTGAACATCCTGCAGGGTAGATTGGATGGTGGAAGACGACCAGGCCGAAGAAGAATATCCTGGCTTGCTAACCTGAGAGATTGGTATGGACAAAGCTCAACCCAACTTTTCCGCATTGCAGAGGACAGGACCAAGATAGCTATGATGGTAGCCAATGTTCGAACCGGACAGGCACGTTAAGAAGAAGAAGATGATGTAACAATTAATTTATACTTAGTGTATTATAAATTACACTATGCCTTTAGTCTGTTCTTATTAATCAAAACTCAACTTTACTGTTCGACTTTTAGGATCTAAATCAAATACAAAAGTCTGTTTTTTCTTTTTTTTTTAACTTTGATTCTTTATTTAGAAACTATACAATACAGTACAGCCATCCAAAAGCTTAACAAAATTTTGAATAAACAAATGATGTGGAAAATAAACAGAAAAAAATTGTATTAAAGAATACATCCCAGTGGATAATTCAAAAGTTGAACAGTAAAAAAAATTAAGAAAAAATGAAAACAAGCACAGGAAAATTAAATAACACATAACAAGAATAACATAGAATACAAAAATACTTAGAATAAGAAGTAGCATAGAAAGTAACAACAATAACAAATAATATAAGTACTGTATGATAAACAAAATGAAATAAGAAACGAAAAATATTTAGGGTACATGAGTAATAAAGATCTGAACAACACAGTAAATTATAATCACAAAAGTGAAATGTTATACTTATACAAAAAGTTATACTATAAAATAAAGATTTTTACAATGAACATTTGAAGTACATTAATGTATATCAAACCAAACAATTATTAATGAAAAAATTATTAAAATATATAAAAATTAATAATGAACAAACTATTAATTAATAAAATTAATTAATTAATGTCGTTAAATTATAAATTAGAATTAAAAAATAAATCATTTAACGATCTACATAAGTACTACTACCTGTCCATAACAGACAGGTGGAGTGTCAAATTATTTACACTCAATCTGTTCGTTGCAGGGCTAAAATAAATAGTTCTGCTTCTTATCACATGGTCAGCCAATTAAATGACTGAATCATTTAAGAACAGAGGAGATAGAGGTGTAAAAAACACTAATCAGAGTTATCTCCTTTGAAAGTAATGAATTTTATTATACAGCCAGATCCTGTGGTGAATGAAAGTGTTATTTGTAGAGTGGAAAATATGTGCTTTATAGAGGGCCCGGCATGCTGATAAGTGTACTTTTCCATTCATTGAGGAAGGCAATGGTAAACCACCACAATCCTCGATTTATTTAGTAAAACATTTCTAGAGGTTCAAACCAGTCTTTCAGCTGATGACCTAAACAACAACACATGTATTACATACATGACAAAATACTACGAGACAAAATGAAAAAAAAGTTTTTTTGGTTTCATGGGGCCTGAAAACGTGTTATTTCCTGTGGAAACTCGATTTCTAAAAAGCAGTGTAAAAACAATACTTTCCTTTCCTACATATTCATATAGAAAGTAAAAAGGAAATAATTCAAATTTCAACATCTCAAAATGAATCGAACTTAGGACTATCAATTTGAACGTATGACAACTGAGCCAACCTAATGGCAAATTACTGCGTTACATGGTAATAATATATTGACAGGCTGTATGAATATTATATGTATAATAGTATCATTAAACCTTATCCCAATGCACAAACCTAATAATAGGCACAGATTATGTTTGTAATGTTGTAATGTCTATATGACAGTCTTATGTCAATTTGTAGAACAATTGATTTGCTAGTGGTCAGCATGACGCGCTGATTAACCGTTAATTACACCATCTGTTCTCCTGTGTCTCACATCCCACGTTCAAATTTAAATTACATTCAACCAGTGGCAGATTTAGGGGGCAGGGAAAGAAACACAAGAGGGAAACATAGGGGCATTACCCTCTTCCAAATTTAAAAAAAATTAATTTTACTAATTTTTGTACATTTGTGTTGTTTAGGTCATCAGCCAAAAGGTTGGTTTGAATCTCTAGAGGCTTTAGTAAGTAAAACAAAGAGTGAGGTAGTTTACCTAAGCCTTCCTCACAGAGTGTAAAAGAAGCACTGATTAACCGTGAATTACACCATCTGTTCTCCTGTGTTTCACATCCCATATTCAAATTTAAATTACATTCAACCAGTGGTGGATTTAGGGTGGGAAAGAAACACAAGAGAAAAATATAGGGGTCATGACCCTCCTCCAAATTTAAAAAAAAATTTATTTTACTAGTTGTTGTACCTTTGTGTTGTTTACGTCATCATCCGAAAGGTTGGTTTGAACCTCTAGAGGCTTTAGTAAAAAAGCAAAGAGTGAGGTAGTTTACTGTAGCCTTCCTCACAGAGTGTAAAAGAAGCACTGATTAACCATTAATTACACCGTCTGTTCTCCTGTGTCTCACATCCCATATTCAAATTTAAATTTCATTTAACCAGTAGTGGATTTAGGGGGGGAGGGAAAGAAACACAAGAGGGAAACATGAGGGTCATGACCCTCTTCCAAATTTTTTAAAAATTGATTTTACTAGCTGTTGTACCTTTGTGTTGTTTAAGTCATCAGCCAAAAGGCTGGTTTGAACCTCTAGAAGCTTTACTTAGTAAAACAAAGAGTGAGGTGGTTTACAATTGCCTTCCTCATTGAGTGGAAAAGAAGCACTGACTAACGATTAATTGCACCATCTGTTCTCCTGTGTCTCACATCCCACATTCAAATTTAAATTACATTCAGCCAGTAGTGGATTTAGGTGGGGAAAGAAACTCAGGAGGGAAACATGATGTCATGCACTCCTCCGAATTTAAAAAAAATATATTTTACTAGTTCTTTGTACCTTAGTGTTGTTTAGGTCTTCTGCCGAAAGGCTGGTTTGAACCTCTAGAGGTTTTACTAAGTACAATGAGGAATGAGGTGGTTTACCATTCCCTTCCTCAATGAGTGGAAAAGTATGCTTATCAGCATGCCAGACCCTCTGAAAAGCATCTATCGTCCACCAAGCAAATGACACCTTCACTTCATTCACCACACGTTCTGGATATATAATGAAATTAATTACTACCAGAGGAGATAACTCTGATTAGTGTCTTTTACACCTCTACCTCTTCTGTTCATAAATGCTTCAGTTATATAATTGGCTGACCATGTAATAAGAAACAAAACTATGTTTTGTAGCCCCTGGAACTAAAAGATGAATGCAATTATTGTATCTTAATAAATACAACTAAGCTGAAACAAGCACAACGGATCACCTGGGCAATCTACAAGAAGAAATCCCTCTCAATAAACACAAATTCAAACATTATTACACTGTTGTTAAACCAGAAGCAACCTATGCCTCCGAAACACTATTCAAATTAAACATCAAGTCAACAACGGATAAACTACAAAAGGCGGACAGGAGAATCATAAGAACAATTATCAACAAAAAGCACCAAAAGGATGGACAGTGGTGGATTCTACCTAATGAAGTAGTTTTTTTTTTTTTTTTCTAATTTACGCCCCATTTGGAGCACTCAAGTCACTCATGGACATGCGTTCCTTGAGGAGTTAGTTGTGGCACCACACTGTTGTTTTCTTCGTTCCCACATCAATTTCATATTCCTTGACCTGGTGGCTCTCAATCTCTCTGCCACAGCTGCATTCGGCTGTCTTCTCTCTCTGAAAGGCAGTTTATAAAGAGAGCGAATCAATAGTGGATACAATGCGGAAAAGGAGAATAGCCTTCTTCAGTCACATATCAAGATTACCAGAAACTCGACTCACAAAACAATTATACGACTACTTTTGGAACACAAAGATCAAGAACAACTGGTTTAGGGAGATCCAGGAGGATTTAGAGGAATTGGGCATAACAATGGAGCAGATTGAGAACAAAGATGAAAAGAGAATTTTGAGGAATACAGCCACAAGACTTAAATTGAAAACCTTCGTATGAAAACCATACACCTTGAGTGACGAACAAAGGGCGGCCAGAGTGGAGAGAATGAAGAAATTTTGGGAGCGAAAGAGGATGCTACATACAAAATATAGAGCTCATCCTTCAAAGACTAAAATTAATGCAGGCTGATTAAAGTGCTCCAATGTGAGCGTAAACTAAAAAAAAAAAAAAACGTATTTCTTTAACAAAGTGTTTAATAATGTATTTCTAAAACTAAACACTGATTTGTTTTTTCTTTCTCTTGCCTGTATGAATATATAGGAAGAAAAGTATTGTTTTCATGCCGATTTTTCGAAACCGAGTTTTCATAGGATCTACATGTTTTCAAACCCCCTGAACCCAAAAAACATGTTTTTAGCGATTGGTCTGAGTGTGTGTGTGTGAACAGAATATCTCAAGAACGGAACATCGTACGAACTTGAAACTTAAGTTAGATACCATTAGAGGACCCGACACAAACATTTTCATCAAAATCGGTCTACCGAAAGTAGTAGTTTATTCGTGTCATTTTTCACTTTTTTGCGATTTTCTCAAAAAACGGCTCCTACGATTTTTAAAAAAATCGCCTTATTTACTACATTTTTATGCTCTACAAGATAGGGTAGGCGCCATATTCGCTGAAATTCTTGGGAAGGCTGTTTTCTCGTAAAAACATTGTTGTTTTAAGATTGAGGCTTTAATATGCATTTGAGCGCAAAAATGTATATAATAGAAGTTGTAGAAAATTTAAAATCCTACAACTTTTATTCCAAACATTTTTTTGTATAACGTGTAGGTTAGCGATAATTAGCGATTTTCTGGTTTTTTCTTACGAAAACGTGTAAAAAATAGATTTTTTTAAAAGATTTCAGCCTTAGTATATATTTTACGACAAAAACGTATATAATCAAATTTATAGGAAATTAAAAGATCTACAACATTTATTTAGAGCATTTTTCTCTACAGAGCCTAGTTTAGCGTGAAAGAGTGATTTTCCGTATTATTAAGCCAAACTGGGGTTGATTTTGCGTCTTTCACTCATGATTAAAATTAGGTTATGTTTTTTGAGGTTAGTATTTTTGTTCATTTCTTATGTTAGGTTATATTATAAATTATTTACATTGGCAAGAGAAAGTCGTGTGAGTGTTTCACACCAGATTTTTTTACTTGATACTGATACAGCAAAATAAGCACCCAACATAATTTATATATTAATAATTTATTTAAGTAGTAAGTCCCTTATATAACAAAATAGTTTTATGTAAGTAAGTGCTTATATTAACTGTAAAGTTTTACCGATAAATTTCTTTTCATATTTTCTTTGTTATATGAAGCATTATGAATCATTATGAAGCATTATGTTGAAAAAAAAGTTTTTAAGACACTTAACAATGAACTTAAAGTGTCAGATATATGGTTATAAGAAAACAGATATGAATTCCGGAACACCGGAATAAACCGAGAAAACTTAATGAACCGACCAAATTCAGACAACTAATTACGGACTTAAAGGGCTTCCATGAAGAGCAAACACAGAACACCGGGTCGACAGAAAGGAGAAAAGTATGCAGTAAACAAATGCTGAGAATGTGGGTTGCAAAAAGAGCTTCCAGAAACGTCTAAAATCAACTCCGTGGTCTAAAATTGGCCCTATACGAGAAAAAATGTACCAAATCGTATTATATTTTAACAATGTAAATAATGAAAAATCAATATAACTTATGTTTAATCAAGAGTAAACAATCATGAGTGAACGACGCAAAATGAAAATCAACCTCTGTTCGACTTAAACGTACGGAAATCACTAATTGACGCTAAAATAAAAGTTGTAGAAAAATGTTTGAAATAACAATTGTAGGATTTTTAATTTCCTACAACTTCAATGAGTGTCAAATAAATAATTTGACAGTAATAATTTGACTTTGAGATTAAGTATAAATACACACTTAATCTTTTCATTGCAGGGCTAAAATAAATAGTTCTGTTTTATATCACATGGTCAGCCAATTAAATGACTGAATCATTTAAGAACATAAGAGGCAGAGTTGTAATAGACACTAATCAGAGTTATCTCCTCTGAAAGTAATGAATTTCATTATACAGCCAGACCCTGTGGTGAATGAAGTGAACGTGTCATTTTCAGAGTGGAAAATATGTGCTTTACAGAGGGCCCGGCATGCTGATAAGCGTACTTTCCCACTCAGTGAGGAAGGCAATCGTAAACTACCTCATTCCTCATTTTACTTAGTAAAACCTCTACAGGTTCAAACCAGCCTTTCGGCTGATGACCTAAACAACAACAACTTCAATTATACGTTTTTGTCCTAAAATGGATATGAACGCAACAATCTTAAAAAAACTTTTTTACCACGAGAGCATAACCCCAAGAATTTCAGCAGATATGGAGCTAACCCTATCACGAAGAGAATAAAAAATAAAGGTATTTAATCAAACGATTTTAAAAAAAAATCGTATGAGCTGTTTTTGAGAAAATCGCAAAGAAGTGAACAATTACACGAATAAATTACTACTTCCGGTTAACCAATTTTCATGACGGGTTCCATTGTGGTACCTAATTTAAGTTCCAAGCTTCAACTTTGTACGATGTTCCGTTCTTGTGATTCACACATATACCAAACGCTAAAATAATGGTTTTTTTGGATTGAAGGGGCCTGAAACATGTATTTCCGATGAAAACTCGTTTTCGAAAAATCGACATGAAAACAATACTTTCCTTCCCTAAATAAAATGCATATATGGAAAGAAAAAGTAAAAATTAGAGATATATAAAAGTTACGTTTTTATTTTAACATGTCCGATGTTTACATTAACGAGACTGTGAATTTTTTTTGTAAAAACCGTAAAATAAAACCTTTTGTGATTACAGAATATAATATACATTGGTCGATAATTAAGAAAAATGTAGTACTGTTTGGAATATCTGTCCGGTTTATCGAAAATATTTAATTAATAAATATTTAAAATCTTGAATATTTTAATATTTTTAAATAAAAAGAAAAAGTTAATGTTCTCTATCTACAAAATATAAATTATTAAAATACAATATATATATTTCTGGTAGAAGTTTAATTATTTCTATTCGGCAAAAACATTTTAAATGAACACAATCTCTTGACTTCCCCCCGACAATCTATACACACCAAAGTATACTATAGCCTACAACGGTGTTGTATCCCCCACCCTTAGTAACACTGTAATAGCGCGCACTCCAGTGACTATATGGTGAACTATCTCACGCATCGGCAAAGCGAAAAATCCAAACAAAAAACAACCGCATCAGATGGCCCTAAGGCGCAGGACTGTTAGGGGAAGAAAGCCTACCGCGTTGGGGCAGGACGAATTTTAAGGTAAATACTGTTTTATATATATGTATATTAAACTACACATCGTATTGTTTTTTAAAAATATTTTTAATTCAATCTGTATTTATTTTTAAATTCGTAAGTGAATTTTAATAAAGTTTTAAACTAATGTTTATTTGTTTTTTAATGTATTCTTTAATTAAATATTTTCGGGATTAAATGTGTAATTTATATTGGTTTTATTTATATATATTTATTGTGTGCTAAGAAACTTTATTAAATATTATTATTTGTTAAAGTGTTTTTCATAAATACTGTATTAAATTACCGGTGTTTTCATGTGCGTAAAGTTGTACCATGTGTTTTGTATATTTACGTAACATCGTTGTTAAAATAAATTAAAAATTTTCGGTGTTGTTTGTGTTTATAAATTTAAATTTGTTGTTATAATATTAATTAATTAATAGAAAGGTTTATATTTTAATATTACATTTTATTTTTTCTACACAAGTTAGAAAAGCACGCTTGTTTTTAAGGGATGTAGTAAACGTCATCCGCTCGATATTCAGTCACTTCATCTCTCTCAGTCTGTCTCTCTCTTTATTTTACCCCCTCCCTTATTCTATCTCAACCGTGAGTCTGCCTTCCGTATCGTTCTGTCCTTTTCACTCTTGCCTTACCATCAATGGATTTCGCGCACTCTACTAGCGGGAAATAACGACATAGGGCGAGCGGCAAGCTATACAACGTGGTTTTGGCTGCTGGCTGCATCGTACTGTCGCGTTTTCTCTTCAATCTACACTGTTCACATTGCAGCGCGAGTTGTAGAAATAGTGTAACGTGCGTTTCTATTGTTGAAATAAACACAAGACATGTGGTTTCTATATTAATATCTATTTCAAACTATTAATAATTTTATTATTAATTTTTTATTTGTTGTTCCTCGTTTTGTGTGTTGTTATTATGAATTTTTATTTTTAATTTATACATTTTATTTATTGAAATATAATAAAACACGTGTGTTGTAACTACGTTTTATCAATATTTCGATTTACATCCACAATGTAAGTACTTAATTTTATTATTATTAACAATTTTTTAAATTATAAATTATTTGTTTACTTATTGTTTTAAAAAAATCGTATAATTTAATCGTACATACATTTATTTGTGTATTCTATAAACAATAAACGTAATCGGTAAATAATTTGATTTTATATTTCGATACAAAATATATTTTCTGAAATTTTATACTAAATTTTTCAAGTAATTAACGTTTTAAAAAAATTTCAGTGCTAACTTAATAAGTTGTTTAAAGTATTTAAATATCATAATATAGGTTATATATAAATAAATTTATATATTATAAAATTTTTAACTTTTCTAACCTCAGTTTTTTAAGAATTCCTAATTTTTTAATGTGACATCCGTTTATAAATATAATACATTTCTTCTATTTTAAAGATCTTGTCAACATTTCGGATTTTAATCTCTTCAGAATAAACATAATTATTGCACTATAACGAACGTTATTGTATTCAAAACCTAATTTAAATTTTAATGTAAATTTCACACTGTCAAATGTACGTTGTTTATAAAATTTTATAATAGTTTTGTTTGTATCTAGTACTTAAATTTCATTCAACTTAGAACTATTTTAGAATAATCATGCGTGGGTACTTCTTTAATTTTTTGCTCGAGTTCTTGTTTTGGAGCTTGTGTTATCTAACTTCCCATTTTTTCTTCATTCCGAAATGCTTTCTTACATCGCTACTGTTCGGTATGCTGTTTTCTTTACTTTTTCCTTTGAAAAACTCACGCGTTTCTACTATTTTACTGAAATTGTTTCTATCTTCAATTACAACTGTATATGTGATCTATGTTTATTAATATTATTATTATTAGGTATTTTTCTGTTTCTTTGAATTGTTTTTATCTTTTAGTTTTTCAATATTTCTTGTATGTATTTTATGGTTCATCCTTTATCAGATGTCCGTAGAATATTATTCTACACTTTTTTTTCATTTTTACGAATATGTTTTGGATTTGTTTATAAATTCATATTTATTTTTAAACTCTGCTTAGGCTTACTTCCCATTTTTTCTTCATTACGAAAATAATTTCTCTTTCATCGCTTCTCTTAAGGTATGCTGTTTTTCGTAACTTTTTCTTATGGAAAACTCACGCTTTTCTATTATTTTACTGAAATTATTTCTATTTTCTATTACATCTGTATCTGTGATCTATGTTTATTATTATTATTAGGTATTTTTCTGTTTCTTTGAATTGTTTTTATCTTTTAGTTTTTCAATATTTTTCGTATGTATTTTATGGTTCATCTTTTACCAGATTCCGTAGAATATTATTCTACACTTTTTTTCATTTTTACGAATATGTTTTGGATTTGTTTATAAATTCATATTTATTTTTAAACTCTGCTTGGCCTTACTTCCCATTTTTTCTTCATTACGAAAATAATTTCTCTTTCATCGCTTCTCTTAAGGTATGCTGTTTTTCGTAACTTTTTCCTATGGAAAACTCACGCTTTTCTATTATTTTACTGAAACTGTTTCTATCTTCAATTACATCTGTATCTGTGATCTATGTTTATTATTATTATTAGCTATTTTTCTGTTTCTTTGAATTGTTTTTATTCTTTTAGTTTTTCAATATTTTTTGTATGTATTTTATGGTTTATCCTTTACCAGATGTCCGTAGAATAGTATTCTACACTTTTTTTCATTTCTACGAATATGTTTTGGATTTGTTTATAAATTCATATTTATTTTTAAACTCTGCTTAGCCTTACTTCCCATTTTTTTTCATTCCAAAAATGCTTTCTCTTTCATCGCTTCTCTTAAGTTATGCTGTTTTTCGTAACTTTTTCCTACGCTTTTCTATTATTTTACTGAAATTATTTCTATTTTCTATTACATCTGTAGATATCTATGATCTGTATTTATTATTATTATTATTAGGTATTTTTATGTTTCTTTGAATTGTTTTTATTCTTTTAGCTTTTCGATATTTTTTTGTATGTATTTTATGGTCCATTCTTTACCAGATGTCCGTAGAATATTATTCTACACTTTTTTATTTCTATGAATATGTTTATAAACTCGTATTTATTTTTAAACTCAGCTAGGCCGATTCCCTACCCAATATTTTTCATTTTTAATTATTATAAATTACAATATTCACATTTAATATTCGTTTATATTATATTCTTGTAATAATTTTAGTTTTATTAGATTCTAAACATTTAGGAAAATACTATTATTAATATGCATTATGTATTACCGGTATTTCTTTAATACGTAAACAAACTTAAATTTTTGTTAACCTAAATTTTGTTTTTAAATTAATTTCATACTTTTTTGTGATTTTGTGTGCCCGTATCGATTACATTTTCAACACATTTGTTATTGTTTTCTAAAATTTTAACCGCATTATTTGTCATAGAAAATTAATTTAATCACTAAACATTTAGTAAATTTTCTTCATTAAAAATTTTATTTACACTAATGCATGGTGTTTCGTAATTAAAACAGTAAAATTATTAAACTTTGTTGTATTGTCGTTCCTTTATACATTTTTATTGCAAACATAATTTAGAAGTTTTATAAATATTTAAATTGATGTTCACTATAATTAAAATTTAATTAGTAGAGTTTTATTATGTTTTATTTATTCTGTGTACAAGTTTATTTTCTATTTAACTTTGTTGCGTAACAGTGTTAAAGGACATAATATCGTTTTTTCTCAAATATATTAGACTTAATGTTCATGATATTTGTATGTAAACGAGTTATTAAACATGGAACATCTGTTAACGTATTATTTAATTATTATTACTATTATTTTTAATTAACATATACATGACGCGGTTTTTTAGTGTTTTATTTAATGAAAGTTTAAAACAGTATAGGATGTTTTATCATAGAAGTAATTTTTAATATTGTAAAGATCTTCCAAATTTCTCAGAAAATGTTTTTGTCACTTCCGTTTTAAAATCAACGGGTGATATTTTAAAATCGACAAAAGTTTTTTTTAGTTTGATGTATTTTTTTGCAAGAATTCAATCACTATAATTCGTTAACTGATAAGAAAGTTAATTTGTATTTTCTTGTAATTCCCTCTCAATTTATTTGCTTTTTATTTTATTTTGTTTTTTTATTTTTTCCTACATCTTTGGTTTTGCTTCAGTTTTTTTCATCAAATGTTTTCGTTATTTTATCGGGATATTTAAATTTAATTTGTTAGTTCTCCAAGAATTTTTAAGCCGAAATAATTTTTGTTTTGTGATTCGAATGCTGTTTTGTCGAATTAATCCTAATTTTATTATTTCTACGTTTAAATAAACTAAAAAAAAATTTTTTTTAGTTTATTTTAAGTCACATCGACAGGTTGATCATTAGCTAGCACTAGACTGCTGTGGGTTTTGGTTCTGTAACGGTGGGTTTTAATGTGTTGAAATTTCTAGGCCCTAACTTCGGGAATCAAACCCGGGACCTTTCGCTTTGTACGTTAGTTTAGCTCGCTAGTCACTACGCCACGGAGACGGGCCTATTAAAAATTTGTCTTTGGTTTAATTTTTTATTTGTCAATGTTTCTTAGTATGCCGAAAAAATGGTAGTGTTCGTTTTACAATATTATTTTCATTTGATTATGTTAGCCTATATCGTACAATTCTTTTTTTGCTTTAATTCTTTTTTCTCCATTTTCGTTTAAATTAAGACCCTAGAATATTTATCTGTGTAAATAAA
This sequence comes from Catonia carolina, assembly GCA_035578175.1. NCBI lineage: Eukaryota > Metazoa > Arthropoda > Insecta > Hemiptera > Achilidae > Catonia > Catonia carolina. The sequence continues at coordinate 50,680,172 of JAQMRL010000006.1, read as the reverse complement.
AGTTTTCTTGTTTCTCCTGGCCGGCCTGTTGGCGTAGTGGTCAGCGCAACTGGCTTCTACGCCGGGGTCCCGGGTTCGATTCCCGGCCAGGTCTGGCATTTTTCATCACTCATCTTTATCTATCATACTTCTCACTGTCTGTATTAGCAGTAATTCCAAAACAGTCAGACGTAAAACAAAAAACAAGTCTTTTCTCCTTTATTTATATTTTTCTGTAACATATCTGTTCCATACTAGTTTTATCCTGGTCTTTTTTATTTATTGTATTCGTTTTTGTTGTGTATAATTTTTATCTTTACTTATTTAATATTGTTGTAAAATTTTTACGTAATTTTTGGTGTTTTTCACAGATCAATAATATTGTGTATTTACTAAATAAACATTTATATCAATACTATTTCTGTGTGTACGTATCAGAATTTTTTGATCATGTGTTATTGGAAACTTATAAGCAAAGTTTAGATTATCTGTTTTATCTACAGTTTTTTTATTAAATAAAAATTCAGGTAGTCTGTATATGTTTGTAATTTTACAATCATGCGAAAGTTAAAAATAAAATCTAAATTTATGATACCAAAATTTGTTTTAGTGTAATTTCAAATATTTAAAGTAATTGTTAAGTGTGCAATTTAACGTGATTTTTTGGACTTGCTTCCCGGGTTCGATTCCGAGTCAGGTCTGGCATTTTTTTCATCACTCATCTAGGACGTAAAACAAAAAAGGAAAGAAAATGGTAGTATTACAATTTCGATCATTATTGTTCTAAGGATTAACTTCAGTAAAACAATAATTATTTTAGTATCGTCCTAGAGAAATGTAATTTGAAATTAATAGACAGTTCTTAAGGAGATGTGTTACTGGGAATTTAAAACAAATAATTTATTTTTGTTTTTTTTCACCTAAAAATATTCTAAACTTTTGTTTGGGTAAAATAGTTCATTTTTATTGTACAATTAATTATTATAATTTTTTTCATACAGAGTTTTTAAATTCCCTAATGTTAAATAATTTATTTTTATTTGTTTAAAGTCGCCTCAACAGCTTGGTTATTAGCGACTACGGTGAGTTATGTAAATGAAAATTGGGTTGTGACTTATTATTCATTTTTAGACCCTAGCCGGGAATCGAACCCGGGACCTCCGCGTTGTAGGCCAGAGCTACCATTACGCTATGGAGGCTTTTCATCAGAACCGATCAACCGGAAGTAATAGTTTAATCGTGTGATTTTTAACTTTTCTTGCGATTTCCCCAAAAACGGTTTTTACGTTTTTTTTAAAAAAATCGCCTCAATTAATTTTTTTATGTTTACAAGATAGGGTTTGCTGGAATTCTTGGAAGCTGTGCTGTAGAAAACCGGGTTTTTAAAGATTGCGGCTTAAATATCCATTTTAGGCTTATGCAAAAGCGTATAATTAAAATCATGGGAAATTAAAAATTACAATTTTTATGTCAAATAATTTTTTATACATTTACTTTAGCGTCAATTAGTGATTTTCCGTATTTCGCTCATTAAAATCGATAAAAAATGATTTTTTTAAAGATTGCGGGTTTAGAATGAATTTTACGACAAATTTTACATATTTGAAGTTATAGAAAATACAAATTTATACTACTTTTTTATTTCAATAAATCAAATTGTTTCTACAAAGCTTAGTTCAGCGTCAATTAGTGATTTTTCGTATTTTTAAGTCCTACAGAAGTTGATTTTAATTTATCAGCATTCATTCATGTTAGGTTGTGTTTTTCATTTTACATTTTTTACTCATGATTATAAATGTTTTATTATTTACATTGGCATAATTAAGTCGTGTGAGTGTTTAACACCAAATTATTATTTTTTTTTTATACTATTTAATAAGAGAACGTTTATTTAAAAAAAAACAAAAAACAAATATTTTTTGTAAGTCCAAAAACGTTAAGCTCTAATGACACGTGTGATATAAAAATATAAACGATAATTTATTTAGCTTGTTCTGGGAATTCATTATTATTTTACACTGAAATATCTCTAATTGTGAAAATTCTTTACTTATGGTTTACATTTTCACTCGCAATAAATAAAATATTTAAACATTTTTATAAATAGAAATAAAAAAATATAATATATAAGTTAAATAATCAAAAACCTAACCTAAAAACAAATCTTATTAGGCGATATATTATTTTATTCGGTTTATATTTTTACATTTTTTTTTCTTCTAAAAACGAAAATGTTCGAGAAAAAAACGGAGAGATTTTAAACGGATGGCGCTTATAAATCAAGTACGGTACGCCAAATCCTACTTGCCTCTTCTTTGCTGTGTTCACTTTACCCGTACTTCGTCCGTACTTTCCCAAACCTAACCTCTCTACTCAAAATCTACCACCTTTTTCTTCTTTCCGAACTACAGTACTACTTGCTCTCTTCTCGCTACAAAATAACATACTGATTTCTTTTTACTCTCACCAAAACAAAAACAAAAAAAGAAGTATCTTAAAAAAACAACTAACGGAACAATTTAGTGAAATATATAAGTGTACGGTAGTATAGGAGACGTTTCACTATACGAGTTATATAATAAATAAATCCGTAATAGAGAATAAAAAAAGTTCTGTTGTATTAAGACATAAATAATACACATTAAACATTTTATATTGTACACAACATTAATAAAAATCTGGTGTGAAACACTCACACAACTTTCTCTTGCCAATGCAAATGATTAATAATAAACCTAACGTTATTAATAAAATATTAGAAATAAACAAAAACTAACCTCAAAAACATAACCTTATTTTAATCATGTGTGAATGACGCAAAATGACAATCGAACTCAGTTTGGCTTAAAAATACGGAAAATCACGCTTTCACGCTAAACTAGGCTCTGTAGAGAAAAATGCTGTAAACAAAAGTTGTAGATCTTTTAATTTTCTATAAATTTAATTATATACACTTTTGTCGTAAAATGCATACTAAGACCGAAATGTTAAAAAAATCGATTTTTCTCACGTTTTCGTGAGAGAAAAAACAGAAAATCGCAAATTACCGCTAAACTAAGCGTTATACAAAAAATGTTTGAAATAAAAGTTGTAGAATTTTACATTCTCTACAACTTTTATTATATAACGTTTTGCGCTAAAATGCATATTAAAGCCGCAATCTTAAAAAGAAAAAGTTTTTGCGTAAAAACAGCCTTACGCAGAATTTCAGCAAACATGGCGCCTACCCTATATTGTAGAGCATAAAAAATGTAGTAAACCAGGCGATTTTAAAAAAAATCGTAGGACCAGTTTTTGAGAAAATCGCAAAAAAGTGAAAAATTACACGAAAAATCTACTACTTCCGGTTGACCGATTTTGATGAAAATGTTCGTGTCGGGTCCGGTAGTGGTATGTAACTTAAGTTTCAAGTTTCAAGTTCGTACGATGTTCCGTTCTTGAGATATTCTGTTCACACACACACACGCACACACAGACACACACACACACACAGACCAATCGCTAAAAACATGTTTTTTGGGTTCAGGGGGTCTGAAAACGTATAGATCCGGTGAAAACTTGATTTCGAAAAATCAACATGAAAACAATACTTTCCTTCCTATATATTCATATAGGCAAGAGAAAGTAAAAATCAATATGTTATTTCCAACTTTTAGAAAATTTTCTGTGGTGATTAAATATATTTACAGTAATCTCTCGTTAGCTCGGCGCGCCTTGGGTTCAGATATATTGCTATTTTAATATGTTTTACAAAAAAAAAAATTAAAAAAAATTGGTGTGAAACACACACGACTTTCTCTTGCCAATGTAAATAATTATCAATGTAACCTAACATTAGTAAACAACGTAAAACGAAACGGCCCGACACGAACATTTCTATCAAAATCGGTCAACCTGAAGTAGTAGTTTATTCGTGTAATTTTTCACTTTTTGCGATTTTTTTAAAAAATCGTACTTCATTTTTAATGCTCTACAAGATAGGGTAGGTGTCATGGCTGTTGAAATTCTTGGTGAGGCTGAGCTCTCGTAGAAATTTTTTTTTTTTTTTTTAAGATTGCGGCTTAAATATGCATATAATATAGCGCAAAAATGTATATAATAAAGGTTGTAGAGAATGTAAAATCCTACAACTTTTATTTCAAACATTTTTTTTGTATAACGCTTAGTTTAGCGGTAATTAGCGATTTTGTTTTTTTTTTCACGAAAATGTAAAAAAAACGATTTTTTTTTTAAAGATTTCAGCCTTTGTATGCATTTTACGATAAAAGTGTGTTTAATAAAATGTATAAATAATTGAAAGATCTACAACTTTTGTTTAAAGCATTTTTCCCTACAGATCCTAGTTTAGCGTGAAAGAGTGATTTTCCGTATTTTAAAGCCAAACTGGAGTTGATTTTCATTTTGCATCTTTCACTCATGATTAAAATTGATTATGTTTTTGAGGTTAGGTTTTGGTTTATTTCTAGTGTTTTATTACGAATGTTGTTGTTGTTTAGGTCAACAGCCGAAAGGCTGGTTTGAACCTCTAGAGGTTTTACTAAGTAAAACGAGGAGTGAGGTGGTTTACCATTGCCTTCCTCACTGAGTGGAAAAATACGCTTATCAGCATGCCGGGCCCTCTGAAAAGCACATATTTTCCACTCTGCAAATGACACCTTCACTTCATTCACCACAGGGTCTGGCTGTATAATGAAATTCATTACTTTCAGAGAAGATAACTCTGATTAGTGTCTTTTACACCTCTACCTCTTCTGTTCTTCAATGATTCAGACATTTAATTGGCTGACCATGTGATAAGAAACAGAACTATTTATTTTAGCCCTGCAACGAACAAATTGAGTGTAAATAATTTGACACTCCACCTTTCTGTTATGGGCAGTTATTACGAATGTTAGGTTATATTGTTAATTATTTGCATTGGCAAGAGAAAGTTGTGTGAATGATTCACACCAGATTTTTTATAAAAGTTATATAGTAGCTGATTTGAAATTGAACGCATTTTTAAAAACTAACAAAGTGATTAGGTTATAACACAAATTTATCTATGTACATAAATTAAGTTACTATGTTGTTGAAATTAACAAAGAACATCATTTTGTTCATTTCGTAATGCGAATAATGTGTGTTTGTGTACGTATACTTTTTAATACTTACACAATAGCGTTAATGTGTACATCCTTTTGCCCATTCAGCCAATTAAAAGAATGTCCTATGACAAATGCTTCACATAGTCTGTATTAGTATTTTTATTAGCATATTACTAAACGGTAACCAATTTGCTTTTGTCTGACTAATGAAATAACTTAATCTTTTATTAATTGTTTGATAAATTAACTGAATTCTTCTGTAGGTTATTAATATATGCGAAAGTTTTCGATAAATGACTTACATCATCATTTCTCGAAGTTTTTGATCGCGTGGAAAACTGAAATTCAAAAAATAAGTTACTTAAGGGTTCCCGGAATGCCTATCTCCCTAACGTTAATGTAAGGAACATTTTCTCAAACTTATTGGAGTTACCTTGTCCAATTTTTTACTTTCTCTTGCCTACATGAATATCTGCCCATAACAGACAGGTAGAGTGTCAAATTATTTACACTCAATCTGTTCGTTGCAGGGCTAAAATAAATAGTTCTGTTTCTTATCACATTTTCAGCCAATTAAATGACTGAATCATTTAAGAACAGAAGAGGTAGAGGTGTAAAAGACACTAATCAGAGTTATCTCCTCTGAAAGTAATGAATTTCATTATACAGCCAGACCCTGTGGTGAATGAAGTGACGAGTGCAGAGTGGAATATATGTGCTTTTCAGAGGGCCCGGCATGCTGATAAGCGTACTTTTCCACTCAGTGAGGAAGGCAATGGTAAACCACCTCACTCCTCGTTTTACTTAGTAAAACCTCTACAGGTTCAAACCAGCCTTTCGGCTGATGACCTAAACAACAACAACATGAATATATAGGAAGGAAAGTATTGTTTTCATGTCGATTCTTCGAAATCGAGTTTTCTCCGGATCTACACGTTTTCAGACCCCCTGAACCCAAAAAACATGTTTTTAGCGATTTGTGTGTGTGTGTGTGTGTGTGCGCGCGCGTGTGAACAAAATATCTCAAGAAAGGAACATCGTACGAACTTGAAACTTAAGTTAGACACCACTACCGGACCCGACACTAACATTTTCATCAAAATCGGCCAACCGGAAGTAGTAGTTTATTTGTGTCATTTTTCACTTTTTTGCGATTTTCTCAAAAACGACTCGTACAAGTTTTTTTTTAAATTGCCTCTTTTTCACATTTTTTATGCTCTATAAGATAGAGTAGACGCCATGTCTGCTGAAATTCTTGAAAAGGCTGTTTTCACGTAAAAATATTGTTCTTTTAAGATTGCGGCTTTAATATGCATTTTATCGCAAAAATGTTTAAAATAAAAGTTGTAGAGAATTTAAAAATCTACAATTCAAACATCTTTTAATTCAAACATTTTTTTGTATAACGCATAGTTTAGCGGTAATAAGCAATTTTCTGTTTTTTCTTACGAAAACGTATAAAACGTCGATTTTTTTAAAGATTTCAGCCTTAGTATGCATTTTACTTGCCCATAACAGATAGGTGGAGTGTCAAATTATTTACACTCAATCTGTTCGTTGCAGGGCTAAAATAAATTGTTCTGTTTCTTATCACATGGTCAGCCAATTAAATGACTGAATTATGTAAGAACAGAAGAGGTAGAGGTGTAAAAGACACTAGTCAGAGTTACCTCCTCTGAAAGTAATGAATTTCGCTATACAGCCAGACCCTGTGGTGAATGAAGTGAAGGTGTCATTTGCAGAGTGGAAAATACGTGCTTTACAGAGGGCCCGGCATGCTGATAAGCATACTTTTCCATTCAGTGAGGAAGGCAATTGTAAACCACCTCATTCCTCGGTTTACTTAGTAAAACCTCTACAGGTTCAAACCAGCCTTTTGGCTAATGACCTAAACAACAACATTCATTTTACGACGAAAGTGTATAGTCACCAACCACTAGACTTTTCTAGTAATAACAACAATCCTCCGATCCGGACCAGTCAATCACCTGGTAGTCACTAAAAGAAGTTAATAACTCCAGTTGAGCGAGTCACTTGGTAAGGTGACCATCTGACAGCCGCTCATGAATTCACCCTAATGGGTGTCCGTGTTCAAATAAAAAATTAAAAAAATAAAAGTAGCCAACAAATTGATTCGTTTTTAATATTTACCCTGCCCCCCCAATAGACAATTTCATAAGACTTTTGGAACTTTCAGTTGCAGTTTCGTTTGTTGTTGTTGTTGTTTAGGTCATCTGCCGAAAGGCTGGTTTGAACGTATAGAGGTTTCACTAAGTAAAACGAAGAGTGAGGTGGTTTACCAAATTGGTTTCCTCACTGAGTTGGTAAGTAGCCTATGCTTATCAGCTTGCCAGGCCACCTGAAAAGCATATATTTACAACTCTGTAAATGACAATTTACTTCATTCACCACAGTGTCTGGCTGTATAATGAAATTCATTACTTTTTTAAAGGAGATAACTCGGATTAGTGTTATTTTAAACCTCTACCTCTTCTGTTCTTAAATGATTCATTTATTTAATTAGCTGACGGTGTAATTACAAAGAGAACGATTTTTTTTAGTCCTGCAAATAACAGATTGAGTGAAAATAATTTTACTCTCCACCTGTATGTTATGGGATGTTTATAATTTAGTTCATAAAAGTAAAATAAATATTAACATTTATAAATTAGTAAATTATTCTAGCTTGATTGTAGATTATTTAGAAATAACTGATTTTATTCATTTTTGCTGGAAATAAACAGCAGAAAAGATTGTATTTTGAATTTTTATAGATCTAATTAAAAATACAAAAATATTGATAGAATAGCAATATAAATTAATTTATATACAATTAATTTATGTACAACATAAGAGATTTCAAGTAACAAAAAATTTTGTGTTTATAAAAATAAATGACTGGAAATAAATAATAAAATTAATAAATAATAATAGAAATAATAAATAAATAAATATTATTAAATGACTTAGAAATAATAAATAAATAAATATTATTAAATGACTGAATCATTTAAGAACAGAAGAGGTAGAGGTGTAAAAGACACTTTTTAGAGTTATCTCCTCTGAAAGTAATTAATTTCAGTGTACAGCCAGACCCTGTGGTGAATGAAGTGAAGGTGTCATTTACAGAGTGGAAAATATGTGCTCGGCATACTGATAAGCGTACTTTTCCACTCAGTGAGGAAGGCAATGGTAAACCACCTCACTCCTCGTTTTACTTAGTAAAACCTCTAGAGGTTCAAACCACTCTTTCGGCTGTTGACCTAAACAACAACAACAACAAAAATAAATACAAATTTTCTCAAACATTTTGTTTTTGACAAATCGTTTTGCTGTAATTCTTTTGTTCGGTATGCAACACATTGATGATTAAGTCATAGGTTTAATTTTTAAAATTTAACTTTTGAACCACCCGGTGCGGTAAGGCTCTAAAATACTATTGTGAAGATGGCGATGGGGGTCATACTGGGAGGCAATCTGAACCTATGGAGGGGGTTGGGTGGTAAGTAGTTGTAGGGAGCTTGAATTGACGAGAGGGTAGTGGTTCTTTCTATCAAAAGGGAAAATCGATATCAGAATAAACCGGTTTTTGAAATTAAAAGCTGTATGTTGTGTATGTGTAGTAATACTACGGAGCATACTGTGCATATGCTCCGTTTTTGATTGGGTGATCGTTGAATGAAATTAAACATGGATTATTACAGGCTGATGACGTAAGCATACACCTAATAGATAGATATCTTACGTTTTTGACTTTGGGATTTAGGGATGTTATTAACGCTTGTTTATAACATGTTTGTCAGACTCTTAGTTTAGCAATTTATTTGTAATTCTATGTACATAACCCCATTAAAATTAGCTTTTTGACTAAAATTAAATTATTAGCTTCGCACGGTTCTACGTTTAATATAGCAGTAATTTACGGTTTTCTGTAAAAATTGCATTAAAACATTGGTCTATTCTATGTTGATTCGTTATTGATTTCCTTAAATCTAAGCCGAAACGATATTTAAATTTAATGTTTTTATATTTTAGTGAGTTGTAAAACGGTTTTCGTTTGTTTGTTGCAGGCAGACGGTCGTGCAGTGAGTGCCGCGTTAGCGTGCGATGTGGATGCTCATCAACAGACAGAGTGGGCCATTATGACAACGCGATGAGTGAGGGCGGCGGCGATGCCCCATTAGGGGGCGGAGGGGGCTATCCCCCCTCGGGATCGCAGCCCCCCACCCCTTCGTCCACGGTCCCGGATCCCGGGGCCCCCACAGATCCCAACTTCAAGTTATCGTCTTCCTCCGGGCTTCCACCGTTCAGTTCGTTCTCTGCGGCGGACATAGCGGAAGGGCTCGGAACTAGGTTGGGAAGTGATTCGTTCGGCACGGAAACGTTAACGACGGGCAGATTATTGGATATATCTGGATGGGATTACTACGGAGAAGGTCTGACTGGAAGATTGCTTGACAGAGGAGATGGTTTCCCTATGATCATACCTCAGCCTCAGTACCGTCCTTGGGAAACCAAACCGATGGAAAATTCTTCCTCACAAGATGGATTGTCACCGAACAAACTTCCTTCCTTCCAATCGCAATTCAATTCCTTCCCGCAAGACCAACAAAATGGAGACACCATCTCCTTGACCACACTTACTCCCGCACCACCTTCTCCTTCTAGTTCTTCCTCCGGTCTTCCAAGCTTCCATACTTTATCGACTGTGAATGTTAATCCGCGTGGATATCCGTTAGTGCCGGCTCCGGTACAAGCCAGGGAAATCCCCGCGATACAGCAACAGTTTCTGGACGAAAGACACATCCATTTGTTCCAGAGTCCACCAGGACAATATCACCAGCTGGGACCAGCCTATCAAAATCCCCAGCAAACGACTTTATTGACTGTCGTAAAGACTGAGCCCGTGATTGTGACGACACAGCTACAGGGCGGTGGGATCTACCACAATTCCGGGCTCGACCACGATCCGGCGTTGAAAATGGAAGACGCCGGTTCACCACGAGGCCTTGATTCACGGAAGAAAGAGAGACGAAAAGTTAGAGCGTCCAGTTTGGAAAGTTCGACTGAAAGTGATGGCGTCGGTAGTTCAAGCGTTGAATCGTCCGGACAAGTCGCGGCCGTTTCATCAACCGCGGGTTTTAAATCGCCCATGATTTCTCATCAAAGTATGGGTGGTGGGTTAACCGGACCTACCGGTGGTGATGTAGAGGACTGCGAAAATAGTAATGAAAAACCGGTGAAGAAAAAACGGAAACGTTGTGGGGAGTGTATAGGATGCCAAAGGAAAGATAACTGCGGAGATTGTGCGCCGTGCCGGAATGACAAGAGTCATCAGATTTGCAAGATGAGACGCTGTGAAAAGCTCACCGAGAAAAAGGTGAGTGTATTTACTATATTATTCAAAGTATAAATGTATTTTACAAATTTATTTTCCTTGTTTCTAAATTACAGCTTTGGGTACAATACACAATAACGCCGCTAATCCGAACTGATTTATACTTTAACATATAACTTGTCTTCTTCCCCCTTAGGTGCTAGGATGTTCCGAACTAATTTCTTTCTATTTTTATTATTTTATTGATACCCCCTTTCAACATAATTTTAAATGTTTCTGCTCCATTGTGAAGTGGAAAGCGAAAAGGGACCTCTTGTCGGAAGAAAAATGAGTTTTTTAGGTCGATACATAGATATTTGGGTTTATTGTGAATTAGTGCAGTTTACTTTGTCCGGTTGTATTTTCAATGCAACCCAATGCAATGTATACTAATAATTTTCAAAATCTTTGTATAATTCTGAGAAAAATGAATCCAAACACGGTATCATTGTGACAATCCTAAGTGTTTCCGATGTTGTTAAGTAGAGTAGTCATGGCGTAAAACATATTAATTGCAGTGCTGTTTAATTTTATCCCACCGGGTTGGTCTAGAGAGGTAAAGTCGTCGCTAAAATCAGCTGATTTTCGGAGACGAAGGTCCTGGTTCAAATCCTAGTAAAGTTAGTTACTTTTATACGTATTTGAATACTGGACAGTGTTACCGGTGTGCTTTGATGGTTGGGGTTCAAGTAACCATAATCTCTTAGGAATGGTCGGCCTGTGTCTGTACAAGACTACACCTCGTTTACAAGTCATACACATCATCCTCATCTCATTGGGTCATGGGGTTGCTTATTTTTCTGAATTGAACAGATTGCAACGTACACAAATTAGGAATAAAAAATGTTTAATTTTATAAAAACGACAATTATTAATGTTGATGTTGATATTACTTGTTCCATTTATAATAACAATAATTGTTAAATTTATTAATATTATTAAACAACGGCAGTCAGTATGAAATCCTACATCGGAAATGCTTAGGATTGTTACAATGACACCGTATTTTGACTCATTTTTCAAGGAATAATATGTATATTTTGAAAATTATTATACAATTTTGATGAAAATTATTATAACTAAAATGGTAGTATGCAGTCAAGCGCCTAGTAAGTGATTCACTGCTGAACAATGTAGAACGCTGGTAAGGCAGGCTATGGCAAGTAAGAGTATGGCTGTGCTACGCGCGTGTGTGTGTGTGTGTGTGTGTGTGTGTGTGTGTGTGCGCGCGTAAGGGTCGGATTATGGTCTAGGTGCCACCGAGTTGAGGAAGCATTTTAAGCTGCCATATCTTAACACACTTTTTGAGAGAAAAGTCTGAATTTTGCATGTAATTGGTCAGAATTTAATGCCAAATTTTGAAAGGTTTATAGCTTAAAATAACAATTTTTCGACAATAGGTCCCTTTTCGGATTCCGGCTCACTAATATTTCCCGTCTTACCACCGTCTGGTTTTTGTATCCCTATTTATTACTTTCTCTTGCCTATATGAATATATTGGAAGGAAAGTATCGTTTTCATGCCGATTTTTCGAAATCGAGTTTTCACCGGATCTACACGTTTTCAGACCCCCTGAACCCAAAAAACATGTTTTTAGCGATTTGTCTGTGTGTATGTTTGTCTGTGTGCGTGTGCGTGCGTGCACGCGCGCGCGCGTGTGTGTGTGTGTACAGAATATCTCAAGAACGGAACGGAACATCGTACGAACTTGAAACTTGAAATTTAAGTTACATACCACTACCGGACCCGACACGAACATTTTCATCAAAATCGGTCAACCCGAAGTAGTAGTGTATTCGTGTCATTTTTCACTTTTTTGCGATTATCTCAAAAACTGGTCCTACGATTTTTTTAAAAATCGCCTGGTTTACTCAATTTTTTATTCTCTACAAGATAGGGTAGGCGCCATGTTTGCTGTAATTCTTGGTGAGGCTGTTTCTACGTAAAAAAAGAGTTTTTTAAGACTACGGCTTTAATATGTATTATAGCGCAAAAATTTATGTAATAAAAAATGTAGAGAATTTAAAAATCTACAACTTTTATTTGAAACATTTTTTTGTATAACGCTTAGTTTAGCGGTAATTAGCGATTTTCTGTTTTTTCTCACGAAAACGTGTGAAAAATCTTTTTTTTTAAGATTTCGATCTTAGTATGCATTTTATGACAAAAGTGTATATAATCGAATTTATAGAAAATTAAAAGATCTACAACTTTTATTTTGAGCATTTTTCTCTACAGAGCCTAGTTTAGCGTGAAAGAGTGATTTTCCGTATTTTTAAGCCAAACTGAGGTTGATTTTCATTTTGCGTCTTTCACTCATGATTAAAATTACGTTATGTTTATTGAGGTTAATTTTTTGTTTATTTCTAATGTTTTATTACTAATGTTAGGTTTATTGTTAATTATTTGCATTGGCAAGAGAAAGTTGTGTGAGTGTTTCACACCAGATTTTTTTCTTTAAATATATATATGATGTTGTAAAATAGATTGTTGATAATTTAGGTTAGAGATTGTATCGTTTGGTGTCCAATTTGTTTAAATTGGTGTAATCAACTTGAAAATTTGAAATCCGTATGGGATTTTATTAGTTTTTAATGTGATATTATTCATCGAGAATTCACCATTAATTTTGTTTAAAAAATGTTGGATGTTGATAAATCAATAAAATATTTGGCGTGGAAAAGTTTTGTGGACTTCGTTCGACTGGGTAGAGGTTATTGATCGGGTCGAATAAAATTGCTGTAATTATAAATTTCACTGGTCACATTTTGTTTATATATCCACTAATAAAAAGCGTGTATATTTTGTCGGGAAATAAATTAAATTATTTTTGTTATTCGTGGAATTTAAATTCGAAAAATATCAACATTTTTAACAACGTTGAGTACTATGAAGTGTAGTATTCATTTTCTTGGAGGCAAAAATTTTACATTGATTTCTTTTCGGGGGGTATAAAAAAAAGTAGCGGAAAATATTCGCGTATTCTCAACGACTGATGTTGTTGCCAACTTTACAGAATGAAATTTCCCGGGCCTAAAGCCAACCGCGGAAATATGAAGTCTTATCAACCTGGCATATTTCCAATCCTTAAACATAATTAATCTTTTCTTTCCGAATCTGTTTTCACGTTTCAAAATTTCTAAAACACTACTACACCTTTCTGTACTCATATTTAAACTGACGATCGTGTTAAATTTATTTTTATTATTATTTTTTTTATTTGTTCTTTCAACTTAAATATGGCAAAGAAGTAGTTTATTTCGTAGAAAGTTTTTCTACCGTACAAATTATGAAAGTTTTCAACTTTATTTTTGGGACCCAAAAATATTACCGTAAATTTTCCCGGCAACTGTTTAAGAGAAACATACGATATATACCTATATACATTTCTGCTAAAATTTATTTCTTTCACAACTGTTTCTTTAACGCCATCTTAAATTTACTATGTTCTTTTTAAATAATACCATTTTCTTTCCTTTTTTTTTACTCGTACGAATATTCATATAACCTATTTTTGCATATCGTATAAACATGTATGATCCATAAAGAATCATAATAGTGTTGTATTAAATTGCATAAATTTACAAGGTTTCATAAACGGAGGGTACTATTAAATTTATTTTTTTAACCTATTTATATTCGCGTATCTGCCCATAACAGACAGGAGGAGTGTCAAATTATTTACACTCAATCTGTTAGTTGCAGGGCTAAAATAAATAATTCTGTTTCTTATCACATGGTCAGCCAATTAAATGACTGAATCATTTAAGAACAGAAGAAGCAGAGGTGTAAAAGACACTAATCAGAGTTATCTCCTCTGAAAGTAATGAATTTCACTATACAGCCAGACCCTGTGGTGAATGAAGTGAAGGTGTCATTTGCAGAGTGGAAAATATGTGCTTTTCAGAGGCCCCGGCATGCTGATAAGCGTACTTTTCTACTCAGTGAGGAAGGCAATGGTAAACCACCTCACTCCTCGTTTTACTTAGTAAAACCTCTACAGGTTCAAACCGACCTTATGGGTGATGACCTAAACAACAACATGTATATTTGCGTATATTTTACCGCTTCACGTAGTTTGTTAAAAACATTTTTTTTCTAAATCCCTAATGTGTGTACGTTGCAATCTGTTCATTGAAGAACCATAAGAAACTCCACGACACAATGAGATGAGAATGATATGTATGACGTGTAAATGAGGTATAGTTTTGTACAGATTCATGCCGATCATTCCTGAATGAGTATGGTTAATTTAACCGCATTTATTAAAGTACGGTGGTAACTACCGTCTATTATTCAAATATAGTATAGTACTACACTGTATCAAATACAGTGTAGTGTGTTGTTTAGGTCAGCTGCCGAAAGGCTGGTTTGAGCCTCTAGAGGTTTTACTAAATAAAACGAGGAGTGAGGTGGTTTACTAATGCGTTCCTCTTTGAGAACTAAAGTAGCCTATGCTAATCAGCATGCCAGGCCCTCCGTAAAGCATCTACTTTGCACCCTACAAATGACACCTTTACTTCATTCATCGCAGGGTCTGGCTGTATAATGAAATTCATTGCTTTTAAAGGAGATAACTCTGATTAGTGTTTTTTACACCTATACCTCTTCTGTTCTTAAATGATTAATTCATTTAATTAGCTGACCATGTAATTACAAACAGCACGATTTTTTTAGTCATGCAACTAACATGAGTGTAAATAATGAACGTTTAATTTTTGTGGAAGTAGAATTAAAATTTCATGTTTGTGTCCAGTCTCTAGACTGGTTTGATGCAGTTCTCCAAACTGTCCTATCTTGCGCAAGTCGTTTAATGTTTACATACATGTAACACCCTACATTTATTTTGTAATTTGCTTTAAATATTCTAACCTTTGCCTTCCCCTGCAATTCACTCCCTTAATATTACCCTCCATTATTGATAGAAAAATTTCTGCATGTCTTAAGATGTGGCCCACTAGCCAAGAGAAGATGATTTCATATACATCTTCTCTCATCCACTCGTCTAAGAACCTCTAACTTACTTATTTTGTACACCCACCTAATCTTTAACGTATAATACCTCATTTCAAAATTGTTTATCCTCTTCCTTACAACAGCCCCTACAACGTGGGTGATGGGGGTTGCAACATCAAAGTAGGATGTAAATTAAATGAAATATTTTTCGGGTAGAATATTCGCGAAAGAGTTATTGCGGCTTGCCAAAAAAAGTTTTTAATGAATTTCGTTTTATTTTTTCTGAAAAATGAAGTGTAACTTATCTATAAAGCGACAATCCATTTTTCATTCAGTTGTACGATTGATGTTGTAACTGAGGAATACGTATTTTGTATTGTTTCCCTACATGTGAATACGTATTATGGTTGTAAATACGAGAACGTAAGCCTGCAGAGCTGGTAGTAGCCTGTATTGTAAAGTAAAGCTTTGTTTATACTCAGTACTCCTGCCTCTTCATTTGTTGTTCTAAATGGCTTGCTTATCAAGCGACATTGTTTTCATGCAACTCTGAGTTGATAGCTAGTTCCGTTTCCCTTGAATAAAAAATTATTTAAGCCTAATACACCAATACTAACAACGTTAATGTATACACAAACATTCTAATATTTCTTGGTGAAACGTATTTTTTTAAAAATAATTTTTGCGCTTTGTCAAGTCTAGATAGTTTAAAGTGAGAAACCTGGATTGGATCTCAAATTATTTTCAAGTTTCGTAACCTGTGAAACCAAAATATAGTTTCAATTAAAAGTTATAGGTTTCTCAAACAATCCTTACTATTTTCTTGACCAATTTGGAACTATGTAACATTAAAAGGTTTATAAATCCATTTTTTAATTCAGCTATTTTTAACGCCCGACGGAAAAAGAATTGTGTTATAAGTTTAACGTGTGTATGTGTCTGTGGAATGCCCGTAACAGGTAGGTGGTGTGTTAAATTAATTGCACTCGATCTGTTGGTTCAAGGGCTACAAATAATAGTTCTGTTTCTTATCATATAATCAGCCAATTAATTATATGACTTAACTATTTAAGAACAGAAGGGGTAGAGGTGTAAAAGACAATAGTCAGAGTTATCTCCTCTGAAAGTAATGGAATTCATTATACAGCCAGAGCCTGTGGTGAATGAAGTGAAGGTGTCATTTGCAGGGTGGATAGTGGGTGCTTTTCGGAGAGCCTGGCATGCTCTTTCAACTCAGTGAGGAAGGCACAAGTAAACCACCTCACTCCTCGGTTTTACTTAGTAAAACCTCTAGAGGTTCAAACTAGCCTTTCGGCTGTTGACCTAAACAGCAACTGTCTGTAGCATCGTGTAACATTAAGATTGCGGCCTTAATATGCATTTTACGGCAATTGTGTATATAATCAAAGTTGTGGAACATTATAAAACCTACAATGTTTATAGAAAACTTTTTTTGTAATACTATACTTAGTTTAGAGGCAATTAGTGATTTTCTGTTATTCTATGAATATCTATAAAAAATCCACTAGAAATACGTAAGTAAAATTTAAAAAGTATGAAATAAAAATTAAAAAAACCCCGACAAATAGAATCTTTAAAAAGTAAAAAAATTATATTTTTGGCCCTTTAGTTTTGACTTCGTCGCGTCGTGGTACCGATTCTTTACTTTTTAAAGGTTTTTTTTGAATTTTTAATTTAAAATTGCCGATTGAAAAGTTATTAGCTCTTTAAGTAGCCTATATTAAAGAGGATATTATCGTGGAATACCAGCGAACAACAGCAGGATTGATGACAGCTGCATTCTGATCAACTCCGCAACCTATAAGATAACAAAAAAGCTCACGAGTGAATGAATGCCTTACCTGGTAGGCTGGAAGAAGTAGAGAAATGATAGAGAAAACTTGTCCGTTAAATAATTGTTCCAAATTCAGACCAAAATTCAGACAACTAATTACGGACTTCAAGGGCTTTTATGAAGAGCAAAAAACAGAACACCGGGTGGGCAGGAGAAAGGAGAAAAGCCTATTGTGAACGAATGCTGAGAATATGGGCTGCTAAAATAGCTTCTAGACACGTCTAAAAGTCAGTTCACGTGGTAAAAAATTGGCCTGATATGAGGAGAAAACCAGAAAGCAGTACAGTGTCAGTATTTATATGCTGTGGTAACGCACTATTTTTTTAATACTTGCTGTGAAAATCTTGCCAACTTGGAGCACTTTTTTATTCCATGTTATTTCACAGTTGTTGCAGTACGTGTTTTCTTCTGTGAAGAGCAAAAACGGAACACCGTGTGGACATAAAAAAGAAGAAAAGCCTGCTGTGAACGAAAGCTGAGAATGTGCGCTGCAAAAAGAGTTTCCAGAGATCTTTGAAGTCGCCTCACATGGTTTAAAATTGGTCCCAGGATGTGGACGAACAGTATAAGTCATGTTAAAGAGAATAATTGTACCAGTAAAACGATTGGAGACGATCAGAAACAAAGAAAAATTTTGTTGACAACAGATTTCTGGGACTCTAAATGTCAGTATTTTTAAAGAAATCAGAAAAAATATTGTGAAAATTGGAATAAACGCTGGAAATTGGATTGCTGTTAAAACCACTAATTACAGATTTTTAGGGATACCACGAAGTACAAATGCAGAAAACCGGACGGACGTAGTAAAGAAGATAAACCGGCGTGAAAGAATGCTAAATATGATCTAAATACGCCGTTAACAAGGAAAAATTTATGTGATTTCAAAATTATCAGGTTGGACACTGTAATTTTTTACTTTCTCTTGCCTATATGAATATATAGGAAGGAAAGTATTGATTTCATGTCGATTTTTCGAAATCGAGTTTTCACCGGATCTATACGTTTTCAGACCCCCTCAACCAAAAAAAACATGTTTTTAGTGATTTTTGTGTGTGTGTGTGTGTGTGTGTGTGTGTGTGTGTGTGTGTATACAAAATATCTCAAGAACGGAACGTCGTACGAACTTGAAACTTAAGTTACATACCCTTACCGGACCCGACACGAACATTTTTATCAAAATCGGTCAACCGGAAGCAGTAGTTTATTCGTGTAATTTTTCACTTTTTTGTGATGTTCTCAAAAACTGGTCCTACGATTTTTTTTGAAATCGCCTGGTTTACTAAATTTTTTATTCTCTACAAGATAGGGTAGGCGTCACGTGTGCTGAAATTCTTGGTGAGGCTGTTTTCTCGTAAAAACGTTGTTTTTTTTAAGATTACGGCTTTAATATGCATTTTAGCGCAAAACTTTATATAATAAAAATTGTAGAGAATTTAAAATCCTACAACTTTTATTTCAAACAATTTTTTGTATAACGCTTAGTTTAGCGGTAATTTGCGATTTTTTTGTTTTTTTCTCACGAAAAAGTGTGAAAAATTGATTTTTTTAAGATTTCGGCCTTAGTATACATTTTACGACAAAAAAATATATAATTTAATTTATAGAAAATTAAAAGATCTACAACTTTTATTTAGAGAATATTTCTCTACAGAGCCTAGTTTAGAGAGAAAGAGTGATTTTCCGTATTTCTAAGCCAAACTGAGGTTGATTTTCATTTTGCGTCTTTCACTCATGATTAAACTTAGGTTATGTTTATTGAGGTTAGTTTTTTGTTTATTTATTATGTTTTATTACTAACATTAGGTTTATTGTTAATTATTTGCACTGGCAAGAGAAAGTTGTGTGAGTGTTTCACACCAGATTTTTAATAAATTATTATACGTAGACTACGTAAAAAATCTGGAGTGAAACACTCACACAACTTTCTCTTGCCAATGCAAATAATTTACAATATAATTTGACATTAGTAATAAAATATTAGAAATAAACATAAACTAACCTCAAAAACATAACCTTATTTTAATCATGAGTGAATGACGCAAAATGACAATCGAACTCAGTTTGGCTTAAAAATACGGAAAATCACGCTTTCACGCTAAACTAGGCTCTGTAGAGAAAAATGCTCTAAACAAAAGTTGTAGATCTTTTAATTTTTTATAACTTTTATTATATACACTTTTGTCATAAAATGCATACTAAGACCGAAATGTTAAAAAAATCGATTTTTCTCACGTTTTCGTGAGAAAAAAACAGAAAATCGCAAATTACCGCTAAACTAAGCGTTAATACAAAAAAATGTTTGAAACAGAAGTTGTAGGTTTTTAAATTCTCTACAACTTTTATTATATATATTTTTTCCAATAAAATTTATATTTAAGCCGTAATCTTAAAAAAACAACGTTTTTACGTGAAAACAGCCTCACCGAGAATTTCAGCAAACATGGCGCCTACCCTATCTTGTAGAGAATAAAAAATTGAGTAAAATAGGCGATTTTAAAAAAAATCGTAGGACCAGTTTTTGAGAAAATCGCAAGAAACTGAAAAATTATACGAATAAACTACTACTTCCGGTTGACCGATTTTGATGAAAATGTTCGTGTCGCGTCCGGTAGTGGTATGTAACTTAAGTTTCAAGTTTCAAGTTCGTACGATGTTCCGTTCTTGAGATATTCTGTTCACACACACACACACACACACACACACACACACACACACACAGACACACACACAGACCAATCGCTAAAAACATGTTTTTTGGGTTCAGGGGGTCTGAAAACGTATAGATCCGGTGAAAACTCGATTTCGAAAAATCGACATGAAAACAATACTTTCCTTCCTATATATTCATATAGGCAAGAGAAAGTAAAAATTTGTAAGGTAGTTTGTGCGGTGTAGCCTACTATAATTTGATTATATTGTTCGTCAATATTGTGCGTTGTAAGCGGTTAGTAGACAAATTAATTTACGTGGTTTCCTTCCTAGTTTTTAAGGAAACTGAATCTTATTGATACGATTTTGTTGCGTAGGTCGAAGATTTTACAGGAGTCTGGCCCATGGTTCGTTCTCTGCTCAATACTCTGCTGCAGGCTTCTCACATTGTTTACAATACGGTTGACAGATGTGGGGTGTTTGTATGTGTATATCAGCCGCCATCTTGCACCCTCTAGACCTTCCCAAACATTTGCCATCTCGCTGCTTGCTTGCTTTCTGTACCATAATAGGTTGGTTGGCCCTATTCTGACGAATATTTAACTATAAATCTAGCCATCTTGTAACTTTTTAAAAATTAACTAACCTATATTTTTGAATTTTTTAAATGTATGTAAATATTTTTTTTTTAAATCTGGTGTGAAACGCTCACATGACTTTCTCTTGTCAATGCAAATAATAAACAATATAACCTAACATTAGTAATAAAACATTAGAAATAAACAAAAAACTAACTTCAATAAACATAACATAATTTTAATCATGAGTGAAAGACGCAAAATAAAACTTAACCTCAGTTTGGCTTAAAAATACGGAAAATCACTATTTCACGCTTAACTAGGCTCTGTTGTGATAAATGCTCTAAATAAAAGTTGTAGATAGTTCAATTTCCTATAAATTTTATTATATACACTTTTGTCGTAAAATGCATACTAAGGCTAAAATCTCAAAAAAATTGATTTGTTAACACGTTTTCGTGAGAAAAAAAAACAGGAAATTGCTAATTACCGCTAAGCTAAGCGTTATAAAAAAAGAATGTTTAAAATAAAAGTTGTAGGATTTTAAATTCTCTGTAACTTTTATTACACACATTTTTGCGCTAAATGCATATTAAAGTCGGAATCTTAAAAAAAGGATTTTTTACGAGAAAATAACCTCTCCAAGAATTTCAGCAGACATGGCGAAAATACATATCCCTATCTTGTACCCTAATTTGTCCTTTTTATCTTTTTTACCCTATCTTGTAGTGTAGAGCATAAAAATTTAGTGAATGAGGTAATTTTTAAAAAAAAAACATAGTGAGCCGTTTTTGAGAAAATCGTAAAAAATTGAAAAAAAAACACGAATAAACTACTACTTCCGTATGACCGATGTTGATGAAAATTTTCGTGTTGGGACCTCTAGTGGTATGTAACTTAAGTTTTAAGTTTCAAGTTCGTATGATCCGTTCTTGAGATATACTGTTCACACACGCACACACACACACACACACGCACACACACGCACGCGCGCGCGCGCGCACACACACACACACACACACACACACACACACACACACACACACACACACACACACACACAGACCAATCGCTAAAACATTTTTTTTGGGTTCAGGGGATCTGAAAACTTGTAGACCAGGGGATCTGAAAACTTGTAGACCCGGTGAAAACTTGATGTCGAAAAATCGACATTAAAATAATACTTTCCTTCCTATTTATACATATAGGCAAGAGAAAGTAAAAATGAATTAAAATCTTATATACCTACCGATATGTTGGTATACATTCCTAATACTGTTAATTTTTTCAAAATGAAATGGTGGTTTTATTAATTTTCAAAATGAAATATTAAACACCAGACTTAACTGTATATTAATTCTTAAATTTTTTCGTAAATGGCCAATTTTAGACCGCTTGAGCTGTCTAGACGTTTCTGAAAGCTCTTTTTGCAGCCTATATTCTCAACCTTCGTTCACTGTAGGCTTTTATCCTTTCTTTTGTCCACCCGGTGTTCTATTTTTGCTCTTCATGGAAGCCCTTAAATTCCGTAATTATCTATCTCAATTTTACTGAGCCTAGTTTAGAGTAATTAACTGATTTTTAAATTCTACAGAGGTAGATTTTCATTTTGCGTCATTCACTCATGATTAAAATTAGGTTATGTGTTTCATTTTACATTAATTATTCATGATTAGACTTTGCTTATATTTTCCATTATATATATTGCCAAGAGAAAGTCGTGTTAGTGTTTCACACCAGATTTTTTAAAAAGTTTATTTACATATAAAATAATATGTGACAAACCCTTTTAATTTTTTTATGAATTGTATAGAATACTTAATTAAAGAAAAACGATAAAAAATACAATGTGAACTGTGTAAGAGACATTATACTTTTGTAAAAAAACAACCCTTCGTGTAGTTTTGCTAGGGAGAATTATTTCTTACCTGAAAATAAATTATAACGTAAACAAACCCTACGGGTATAAGAAAACATTGCCCTATCCTTTTTTGCAGTAAATAACTTAAAAAAAAACACTTTATTATTTCCGCATTATCACTTTTTCAATCCAGTCTTGATCTACAGAAATATTAAATTTTCTTTAATTTTAGTTATGATTTATGACCTAAACTACATCTTAAGGGGACCCGGAATGCCTATCTCCGTAATGGTAATGTAAGGAATATTTTCTCAAAAACTGTTAAAAGTTATCCAGTTCAATTTTTTTGTGGTTACTTTTCAGAATATTCTACACCCACCGAGTTAGTAGAATTTCGATATATTATTAGGAAGATTAGAAATTTTTTTAAAAATTTCCACTTTTGAAAATCATAACTTTTTGCCTATTGAAGTGGAAAATAAATATTTAAACACATTATTTTACTGTAATATTAACTCAGTACATTGAAATTATTATGATATGAAAGGTTGTGCAAAAATTTCATTACAGTCCATTCCCAGCTGGCTGAGAAAATGTTCCTTATGTATCAAAAATTGCTATTTACGGTAAACAAGAAAAAACTAAAGCTAAACATTATAGGTTAAATAATTCAATATGTTATTTTTACAGTTCAGAGGTTAAAATATATTAAATTCACAAGTGGTCCGGTGCTAACTTAAAGTTTTAAAACAAACAAAAGTCCCACAAAATAAAGAAATTATGAAATTATCTGTTGTCATTAACAAAAGTAGAGATGTTTTGTTAGTGGGTAACGTTTAAAGAAATAATGTAAGGATTCAACATATTTTTAATTTTAAAAAAACTGCTAAACCCCCAACAAATTATACCTATATTTTTGGATGGAGAAAACTCTGAATTTTAATAATTTGCAAAAAACCGGAAATGTGAAAATTTTTAATTTCTTTCGTTCCAGGTACTCTTAAGGTTGTATTTAAAAAACTATTTTTGACAGTTTTTCATTTATACTTTCTTTACAAGATATCTTTTAAAATTGCAAACTGCATGCCAAAATTTAAGTTTCTAGTCCTTTCGTTTCTGGGGAGGAGTTCATGATGATTCAGGGAGTGGACATAACTTTTATAAAATACAGTGTTGTTTAGGTCAATAGTCGAAAGGCTGGTTTGAACCTCTTGACTCAAAGGGCTTTGCTAAGTAAAACGAGGAGTGAGGTGGTTTACGGATGCCTTCCTCACTGAATGGAAAGATATGCTTATCATCATGTCAGGCCCTCTGAAAAGCACCTACTTTCCACCCTGCAAATTACACCTTCACTTTATTCACACCAAGGTGGACTGTATAATGATGAAATTCATATTCAAACTTTTTTTAGTGCTTGTTTAGCCACAATGGACCATTTTAGTCAATTTGGAAGCTTTCAGTCTCTTTTTGGCGTGATATTCTCGCATGTTCTGAGCACGCTTCTGTTTGGCTGCTTCTGAAAATTCCCTCTTCTTATTCTCTCTTTTCTGTATCGTAAACCGATGGTTGTGGTCCTTGATAACCTGTTTGTATTTGGGTGATTTTGCCATTAGATCTTCGTGAGTTAGTCCAAGTTCTTGTCAATCCCTTTTGATTTCTTTGTACCACATGTATGCGTTACCAGCGTCCGTTTTTCGTCTCATTGCATGGTCAATTGTTTTGCGTAAAAGTCTAGTGTTTGGTGTTCTTAGTATATGTCCAAAGTACGACAACCGTTTCTTGCGCATGGCCACTGTTATTGGTTCTGTGTCTCTGTAGACTCGATCGTTAGGCAAAAGTCTGTAGTGATTGTCTACCTTGTGCTTCTTGTTTATGCAAGTTCTGAGTATTCTGCGTTCTACTTTTCTGCAGTTTCCCTTGATTCCTGCCCCGTCTATCCACGCTAGGGTTTCGCTGCCGTATAAGATTTTGGTTCATAAAGTCGTTTTATAATGTTTAATTTTTGTGTTTACTGACAGTGATTTTTTATTGTATGCATTCCGTGTTAACACTTGTCCAATTCTAATTTTAGCGATCCGGTCATCCCAGCATATCTTTTCATAAAGTCTGTGATGAATGTATTCACATTATTATTTATTATTATTAATATTATTTATTTATATATTAAACATATATTAGATATATATTAGAAATATTCAAAAATTTATATTCCAGAATCAAATTCATAACCGAGAATCACACCTCGGACTTTCTGCTTTGCAGTGTGCAGCACAATCTAGCACGATATCCATTGGGCCACGAAGGCAGCCATTTCTTTATTTTATTTTTCTCATATTGGTTCTTTTAAAACAACACCAATTTTTGGATGATGTTTTGTCTTCTTATGACCGCAAGAAAGAAAAGAATGAAGAAGAAATTTTTGATGAATTTTATTAAAAAATAATCCTTAGAAATTTGTTTTTCTATTTATTCTGTTTATCCTGTAAGAACTAGAATCTGATGTAAGGTAAAAAATCTTATTCTGTTTTTTTATCATTGCTTACTTTATCCCAGGTTGACTGTTACGGTGGATTCGATACATCTGTCAAAAGCAATATTCTTATATGCAGTTTTATATATCGTATATATATATATGTATGTTATTTTATATGCTTTCTGTCGTTTTCCATGATTTTTTGATATTTTTTTCTTGTTTCGTCTTCTATATTTTATTTGTACCTGACTGAATATTTTTTCTACTTGTTCAGAAGCCTATGTAGATATTTTTATATATTTTGATTCTCGTACTTACTACAAAAAACTAAAATAGTTTTATGTGTGTAAAGTGGAAAAACGTATTATTTATTTTAAATTTATCCTGTAGTCATGTTACATAATATTATTTTATTTTGTTGATTTGTTCATTGCTATAGAACTTTGGCCATAACTGGCTGATGGAGTGTTAAATTATTTGCACTCGATCTGCTAGGGCCTGGCATGCTGATAAGCATAATTTTATTATTAATGAGGAAGGCAATGGTAAATTACCTCACTCTTCGTTTTTCTTAGTAAACCGTCTAAAGGTTCAAACCAGTCCTTTGGCAGATGACCTAAACCACACAACTGTATAAAACATGCAATTTAAGAATGCATACAGTAAATTTATTTTTTGAAGGTGAGCTCCATTTTCGGGCAAACATTCCTGCAGTCTCTTAATTATATTGTGTATGGTTCGAAGTAAAATTTCAGCAGGAATTTCGGCAATTGCTTCTCGGATCTGAGCTTTTAATTCTTCCGTTGTAATAGGTCGACGACACACTTAGCGTTTAAGGTTACCCCAAAAGAAGAAATCACGTGCTGACAGGTTAGAGGATCTGGGAGGCTATGGAATGTTACCATTTTTCGAAATAACACGTTTTACTATTTTTTCAAAACCGTGATGGTGACGCAATATTTCGCCAGCGCTTCATAAACATAACGTCTATCTGCGTATCACTGTTGTGCTGCTCTACGTATTGTAGTGCTATTTTCACTGTCTTGCTGCTTCTGAATGTGAAATAAATCTCTCCGTGTTACATATTCCATATTAAGGTTTCTGTATTATTTTTTTATATTTGTTCATCAGCCGAAAGGTTGTTGGTTTGAACCTCTGGAGGCTTTTCTAAGTATAACGAGGAGTGAGGTGGTTTACAGTGTCTTCCTCACGGAGTGGAAAATTATGCTTGTCAGCATGGCAGGCCCTTTGAAAAGCATCTACCCTGCAAATGATAGTTTCACTTCATTCACCGCAGGGTCTGAATGTGTAATGAAATCCATTAATCTCAGAGGAGATAACTCTTGACTAGTGTCTTTTACATCTCTATATAATTAGATGACCATGTGATATGAAACAGAATTAATTTTTGTAGCCTTGGAACTATCAGATCGAGTGCAAATAATTTAACACTCCACCTCCCTGTTATGGGCAATTTTTTGATGTGCACATTTTTCGGATAATTTGTACATTACGAAATCTGTAATGGTCTCGGTCTCAGTTAACAAGGTTGTTGGGCATATTGATATTCCGAGAAGCTACACTGTTTTTATGTGTTTTAAGATATTATTATGAATAAAGATAATCACCTCTGTTTATTTTTCTTCGCCACGAATCGGCCGTTTAACAGATGACCGTCTGTGACGAACGTTCCTCGTTCAGATCTAGTTACTTGTATACAGATTTGAATACTTATTTTAATTTTTTTATTCCTAATTTGTGTACGTAGCAATCTGTTTAATTCAGAACAATAAGTAACCCCATGACCCAATGAGATGAGGATGGTGTGTATGACGTGGTAATGAGGTGTAGTATTGTACAGACCCAGGCCGACCGTTCCTGAGAGAGTATGGTTAATTGAACCCCAACCATCAAGTAACCACTGTCTAGTATTCAAATCCGTATAAAAGTAACTACCTTTACTAGGATTTGAACCAGGAACCGTCGTCTCCGAAAATCAGCTGTTTAACAGCTGATCGTGGCGGCGACTTTACCTCTAGACCAACCCGGTGGGTTAGATTTGAATACTAGACAGTGTTTACCGGTGTACTTTGTCGGTTAGGTTTCAATTACCCGTACATTTCAGAAATGGTCGGCCTTAGTCTGCAAAAGACTACACCTCATTTACACGTCAATCATATCATCCTCATCTCATAAGGTACTTGGGGTTGCTTATTGTTCATAAATTTGAAAATTATAACGCACACACATTGAGGATAAAAAAAATATTTATTTTACTTAATATTTGTTTTTAAATTGTGAAATACGTACCATGATGATTTAATTATTTACATTTTTTACTTTTTTATATTACTATATTTAAAGTTCCGGGTTCGAAAGCTAAGAGTTATTATCTATACTTA
Source organism: Catonia carolina (assembly GCA_035578175.1). NCBI lineage: Eukaryota > Metazoa > Arthropoda > Insecta > Hemiptera > Achilidae > Catonia > Catonia carolina. The sequence continues at coordinate 50,652,955 of JAQMRL010000006.1, read as the reverse complement.
TATTATAAAGACAAAGCTGTTTTTTTGTCCAGTCTAATTTCCAAAACTACTCAACGGATTTTCATGAATCTTTGTCAGCATATTTCTATTTATATTCACAGCAATATTTTATTTTAAAATTTTGAAAATGATAAACCTAAGGGCCCTAATAAAATTTTCAGAAATATGTTTGTGTGTGTGTGTGTGCGCGCGCGCGTGTGTGTACATGTGAGTACGCATTGCTGTTGAAGTAGATGAAGGTGTTTGATGCCTGCGAGAGACGTACGCGGGGTAAATGATCAAAACATCGTTTTGTGTGTGTGTACTATTGTTGAAGACAGTACTTGTACATACAAATACATACCAATTGTATGTTTAAAGACTACCGAGTGGCCGCCTCCGTAGCGTAATGGTAACGCTCTAGCTTACCACGCGGAGGTCCCGGGTTCCATTCCTGGCCAGGGTCTGGAAATTTTCACAAAGTTACAACCCACCATTAAAATATCCTACCGTAGTCGCTAATGACCGCTTAAACACAAAAACACAGCTCGGTAGCTGTGATGCGACTTTAAATAATGTTGTTTAGGTCATTAGCCGAAAGGCTGGTTTGAACCTGTAGAGGTTTTACTAAGTAAAACTAGGAGTAAGGTGGTTTACCATTCCCTTCCTCACTGAGTGGAAAAATACGTTTATCAGCATGCCGGGCCCTCTAAAAAGCAAATATTTTCCACTCTGCAAATGCCACCTTCACTTCGTTCACCACAGGGCCTGGCTGTATAATAAAATTCATTACTTTTAGAGGAAATAACTCTGATTAGTGTCTTTTACATCTCTACATTTTCTGTTCTTAAATGATTCAGTAATTTAATTTAAATAAATAAACTAAAAAAAAACTACCGATAGACATTCCCGGGGGAATTTATCAAAACGTTATTTGTGTGTGTGCGCGCGCGCGTATGTTTGTACGTTGCGGATATTGTCGACTAGCAGATATAGAATGTTTGTTACATATTTATTTTAGAAAAATGATGGTACATGTTTCGCGTGCGAAGCCGCACGGGTATGCTAGTGTTATTATAAATTCATAAAGGTGTCAGTTTAATGTGATATGGTATCGGAAAATTGAATACGTTTAAAATGGTATATAAAATGATGATATTTATGTAAATTTAATATATAACGTTTAAGTTTGAAATGCATTTGAAATTGAAAGTAAATTTCATCAAAGAGAAAACAAGTGAAAGGACGTTAAAGCGGTTGCTTAGTAGTGGCTTTGACTTTGAGAAGGTTTTTCTTTTCGCTTTTCATTGCCAAGGTTAGGCGTTGGAGCAGATGAAAAAGAGATGACATTGTACGGGAAGGCTTTGGCTTACTGTTAGCGGGCGCTTCAACAAAACGTAGCCCTTCTATCCGTTACGTACTCCTTCCTCTATCTCTGATACATACACCGTTCGTTTATCCACATAAAAAAAAGTTTTCATAGTTTCATTCAAAAAGATCTTTTACTTAAATTATACACTACATTCATTCACAACACTATTTTTTTATCTTTAAATAAAATCTTACGTTTTTTTTATTTAAAAACTTACGAGTAATTTTATTTTAACATTTTTACACGCTTTAAAAAACTTAACATAAATTTTATTATTAACTTTATTGAATTAAATAAAGTGTGTGTTTCATCATTTCAAAATTCATTGGTTTAGTTCTTTCTTTTTTGATTATTCTAATTAGTTTATGGTTTTTCTTTTTTACTTTCTCTTGTCTGTTGTTTAGGCCATCAGCCAAAAGGCTGGTTTGAACCCGTAGAGGTTTTACTAAGTCAAATGAGGAGTGAGGTGGTTTACCATTACCTTCCTCACTGAGTGGAAAAGTATGCTTATCAGCATGCCGGGCCCTCTGAAAAGCATATATTTTCCACTCTGCATATGACACTTTCACTTCATTCACCACAGGGTCTGGCTGTATAATGAAATTCATTACTTTCAGAGGAGATAACTCTGATTAGTGTCTTTTACACCTCTACCTCTTCTGTTCTTAAATGATTCAGTCACTTAATTGGTTGACCATGTGATAAGAAACAGAACTATTTATTTTAGCCCTGCAACGAACAGATTGAGTGCAAATAATCTGACACTCCACCTGTTTATTATGGGCAATTCTCTTGCCTATATGAATATATAGGAAGGAAAGTATTTTTTTCATATCGATTTTTCGAAATCGAGTTTTCTCCGGATCTACAAGTTTTCAGACCCCCTGAACTCAAAAAACCTTCTATCCGCTACGTACCCCTTACTCTATCTCTGATACATACACCGTTCGTTTATCCACATAAAAAAAAAGTTTTTACAGTTTCATTCAAAAAGATCTTTTACTTAAATTATACACTACATTCATTCACCTCACTATTTTTTTTATCTTTAAATAAAATCTTACTTTAAACGAGTATTTTTATTTTATCATTTTTACACTCTTTAAAAAACCTTTTTTTTTTTAATTCCTAATATGTGTACGTTGCAATCTGTTCAATACAGAACAATAAGCAACCCTATGACCCAATGAGATGAGGATGAAGTGTATATGACATGTAAATGAGATGTAGTCTTGTACAGACTCAGGCCGACCATTCCTGAGAGAGTATGGTTAATTGAACCCCAACCATCAAAGTACACCGGTAACCACTGTCTAGCATTCAAATCCGTATAAAAGTAACTGCCTTTACTATGATTCGAACCAGGAACCTTCGTCTCCGAAAATCAGCTGTTAAACAGCTGATTTTGGCGACGACTTTACCTCTAGACCAACCCGGTGGGTTTTAAAAAACTTAACATAAATTTTATTTAAAGTCGCGGCCAAAATCAGCTGTTTAACAGCTGATTTTCGGAGACGAAGGTTCCTGGTTCAAATCCTAGTAAAGGTAGTTACTTTTATACGGATTTGAATGCTAGACAGAGGTTACCGGTGTACTTTGATGGTTGGGGTTCAATTAACCATACTCTCTCAGAAATAGTCGGCCTGAGTCTGTACAAGACTACACCTCATTTACACGTCATACACATCATCCTCATCTCATTGGGTCATGGGGTTGCTTATTGTTCAAAATTGAACAGATTGCAACGTACACAAATTAGGAATAATAATAAAAAAAAAAAAAATTTTATTATTAACTTTATTGAATTGAATAAAGTGTGTGTTTCATCATTTCGAAATTCATTGGTTTAGTTCTTTCTTCTTTGATTATTCTAATTAGTTTATTGTTTTTCTTTTTTACTTTCTCTTTCCTGTTTGAATATGTAGGAAAGAAAGTATTGTTTTCATGCCGATTTTTCGAAAGTAAGTTTTCACCGGATCTACACGTTTTCAGACCCCCTGAACCCAAAAAACATGTTTTTAGCGATTGGTCTGTGTGCGTGCGTGCGCGCGCGCGCGCGTGTGTGTGTGTGTGTATAAAATATCCCAAGAACGGATCATCGTACGAACTTGAAACTTGTAACTTATGTTAAGATACCACTAGAAAACCCTACACGAACATTTTCATCAAAATCGGCCAACCAGAAGTAGTAGTTTATTCGTGTCATTTTTCAGTTTTTTCAATTTTTTCAAAAATGACTACGATTTTTTCAAAAATGGCCTCATTTACTAAACTTGTTATGCTTTACAAGATAGGGTAGGCGCCATGTCTGCTGAAATTCTTGGTGAGGCTGTTTTTACGTAAAAAAATTGTTTTTTTTTTATTGCAACTATAATATGAATTTTAGCGCAAAAATGTATGTAATCAAAGATGTAGGAAATTTAAAATCCTACAACTTTTATTTCTAACATTGTTTTTATATAACGCTTAGTTTACCGGTAATTAGCCATTTTCTGTTTTTTTCTCAAGAAAACGTGTAAAAAAGTCGATTTTTAAAGATTTTAGCCTTATTATGTATTTTACGAAAAAAGTATTATAAAATTTTTAGGAAATTAAAAGGTCTACAACTTTTTTATAGAGCGTTTTTCTCTACAAAGCCTAGTTTAGCGTAAAAGAGTGATTTTCCGTATTTTTAAGCCAAACTGTGGTTGATTTCATTTTCCGTCTTTCACTCATGATTAAATTAGGTTATGTTTTTTGAGGTTAGTTTTTTTGTTTATTTCTAATGTTTTATTACTAATATTAGGTTATATTGTTCATTATTTACATTGGCAAGAGAAAGTTGTGTGTGTGATTCACACAGCTTACTATTCAATTTTATTTAGGTCAACAGCTGAAAGGCGGCTGGTTTGAACCTCTAGAGGTTTTACTAAAAAAAAACGAGGTGTGTGATGGTTCACTATTGCCTTTCTCACTGAGTTGAACGAGTATGCTTATCAGCATGCCAGGCCCTCCGAAAATCATCCACGTTCCACCCTGAAAATGACACCTCCACTTCATTTACGACAGGGTCTGGCTATATAGTGAAATTCATTACTCTTGGAAAAGATAACTGTGACTAGTGTCTTTTACACCTCTACCTCTTTTGTTCTTAATTAGTTCAGTCATATAATTGTCTGAATATATGTTAAGATACAGAACTATTTTTTGGAGCCCTGGAACCAACAGATCGAATGCAAATAATTTAACACTCCACCTGCTCGTGATGGGCACACTATTCAATAGTATATGGAAGCATTTTACCAGAAGAAGGGATAGGCTAGTGGGGCATATCTTAAGAGATCCAGGTATTGGGCTATCAATAACGCAGTAAATTGTAGAGGGAGGCAAAGTTTAGAATTTATAAAGCAAATTACAAAAGATGTAGGGTATTATAGGTATATAGATATGAAACGACTTGCACAAGATAGAACAGCTTGGAGAACTACATCAAACCAGTTGATAGACTGATGGCAAAAAAATTCAATAGTTCTGTTTTGGTAGCATACAAAATAAATTCAGTGTTTTAGCCGTTGATTTATATTGTGTTATTGTACAATACTTAAGAAGCTTACCTTTATTTTATTTAAATTTTTTTTTTGTTTTACGTCCGACGGTTCTGCAATTACTTCTAATGCAGACGTGAATGATGAAATGATTTTTTGTAACGTATGAAAATATGCCGTGCCTGAATGGGATTCGAACCCAAGACCGTATATCATTCTTCACCGTCTGCATTAGCAGTAGTCTAATTGTAGAACAGTGGGACGTTAAACCAGAAAAAAAGAAGTTCTTCCAGAAAGGTACAGTTTTCCGAAAGTTATAAGAATAAGGCTAATCAAATCCAATAGTGGTTTAAAATAGTGGAATAGTGGTTTTCAAATCCAATGTTTACTTTAACACATTTTAGGAACATACTTGACCGATTTTGTTATAACTGAATGACTTTCAATTTAACGGACATTGGTATCCTCAAATTAGTCCATTAAATCGAGCATTGACTATTGTATTTTTTTTTGGAATTTGATAAGAGATCTTTGTCTTTCTTTATTATTTACTTGGTAATTTATAAAGTGTTAATTTTTTGTGTGCTGAATTATTGTAGTGGTTGTCTTGTTGAATTCTTGTAAAAGAAAAACGTAGTAGAAATTCTTGATTGTAATTTTACAAGGTGTAATATACATGTTGTGTAGTGAACTACGCATTATTTTTTAAGTCGAACGTGTACAAGTATGAAAGTCAGCTTCCGTGTATGTACTTAAGCGAAATACACGAGTACTTTTTTGTTTTTTTTTTCAAGAAGCATTTTAAGGAAAGTTGAAAAACGGAGTAGAGAATCTAGAAGTAAAAGGGTAGAATTGTTCAGAACGTAGTGCGTAGTAGTATAACGTAGAACGTACTGGTGCGTGCGTATATTTTGTGTATGTGTGTGTGTGTTAGTATGCGTAAGTGCGTTAGGGTGAAGACGCATGTTGTGATGTAGACGAGGAGTGGGGTAGTTTGGAGGGATATTGTCGGTAGAGAATGTTTTGATGATAGGAGAGAGGGTGGGGGTTGCAATTTGTACGCGCAGGACTCGGGGAGAAAGAAAAATCGGATCGATATTGTACGTAAGCTAACGTAATACAGTACTGTACATAGAATGTTGTGAGTCATCCTTCGTCGAATCGTTGGTTGAGCGTTAGGCGTTAGGCTAGGTTATTGAACAGAAAGCGCCGTCCGACCACCTCACGACCGAACGAAACCCGCTAGAGGTTTTTAAGCCCTGTTCACAGTTGTTTTTATACGCTTTCACGTTTTTATAACAGTCATTTATCCTAGATATTCGAGTTTATCATCTCTCAGATGTAGCTAAATTGTATACACAGGAAAAAACTAGTTTGTAATTTCTTGTTTCACCTGAATTTTCAAATTCAACAATTAAATATTTCTGTGCCCTAGAGGTGTTGTTGTTTAGGTCATCAGCCGAAAGGCTGGTTTGAACCTGTAGAGGTTTTACTAAGTAAAACGAGGAGTGAGATGGTTTACCATACCTTCCTCACTGAGTGAAAAAGTACGTTTATCAGCATGCCGGGCCCTCTGAAAAGCACATATTTTCCACTCTGCAAATGACACCTTCACTTCATTCACCACAGGGTCTGGCTGTATAATGAAATTCATTACTTTCAGAGGAGACAAATCTGATTAGTGTCTCTTGCACCTATACCTCTTCTGTTCTTAAACGATTTAGTCAATTAATTGGCTGACCATGTGATAAGAAACAGAACTATTAATTTTAGCCCTGCAACGAACAGATTGAGTGTAAATAAATTGACACTCCACCTGTCTGTTATGGGCCTTTTATGGGCCCTAGAGGTAAAGGGTGTTAACTCCAATTTTGGCAAAATTTAGTATGAAAAACAGCAAGAAAGCTCTATATAAAAGTTGCAGGAACCATATTAACTCCACTTTTATATAAAGATGCGGAAGATTTTCAAAATTACTATTACTTTTAACTCTGATCACCTCACGACCGAACAAAACCCGCTAGAGGTTTTTAAGCCCTATTCACAGTAGTTTTTATACTTTTTAACGTTTTTATAACAGTCATTTATCCTAGATATTCCAGTTTACTTGATATCATCTCTCAGATGTAGCTAAATTATATACACAGAAAAAAACTAGTTTGTAATTTCTTGTTTCACCTGAATTTTCAAATTCAACAAATAAATATTTCTGTACTGTAGAGGTAAAGGTTGTTAACTCCAATTTTGGTAAAATTAAGTTTGAAAACAGCAAGAAAGCTCTATAAAAGTTGCAGTAATCACATTAACTCCACTTTTGTATAATGATATGGAAGATTTTTAAAATGACTACTATTTTAAACTCTAGTTTAATGTAGCCTATACTCGTTATTGATAATAAATTATTTTGTCTATTGTTTTCCTGGTAGGTCTCACAATTTGTGCTTGAATTCTGTAATTTTTTCAAACATTGTTGTGAATGGAATGCTGTTTCTTGATCAGAATAGAGTTAGAACGATATGTTTTGTCTTAAGTTTGTTTTCGTTTGATTAACTCCAGTTAAATTAGGGGTTTAAACTAATGTAGTTAAAACGCAGAATGACGTAAAGAGTATTAAGTCCTGTGGGTGGTCAGGGGGTGTAAAAGTTAAGAAAGTTGTTTAGTCATTTAAATCAATGTATCAGAAGCTATTTTATTTTGTATAAATTTAAAAAATTCTCACACCTTCAGAAATTTTTTACTAAATAAGAAACTTCATGTTTTTGGTTCTTCTGAAAAATTATAAAAATGGAGTTAACTTCCTTAACCGTTTAGGTACAGATTTCAGTTTGTGTAAATATTTCGATTTTGCTCGAGTTGAGTAATAAATATGTAAAATGAATTACAAAATTATTAAACAATGGTTAAAAATCTGGTGTGAAACACACTTTATTTTCTCTTACCAATGAAAATAATGGACAATATAACCTAACATTAGAAATGAACCAAAATACTTACCTCAAAAAATGTACCGTAATTTTAATCATGAGTGATTGACGCAAAATGAAAATCAACCCCAGTTTGGCTAAAAATACGGAAAATTATTCTTTCACGCTAAACTTGGCTCTGTAGAGAAAAATAGGGTCTGAAAACGTGTAGATCCGGTGAAAACTCGATTTTGAAAAATCGACATGAAAACAATACTTTCCCTCCTATATATTTATATAGGGCAAGAGAAAGTAAAAATATAATTAGAAAAGATATTTCGCTACATTAAAGCGCACAACTACATAACCTTACTACTATAGGCTATGTCTGTGTGAAGATCATGTGAAACGTTTTGAAGATTTTTCAACAAGTGGGAACCATCCATTAATTGTACTAGTGAATCGTAGAAAAAAAGTCTGCAGTTCTATTTGCAGGACAATAGGAAAGAAAACGAGAAAGGACACTCAAATGCAATTTTATAGAGCAATGGCTGTACCATAACATAACTATGGGAGTGAAACATGGGTGTCATTACAGAGGAATGAATCTCATATCCAGGCTGCTGAAATGAGATTTTTTGCGGGGAGTCAAAGGTTGTACCCGGTTAGATACAGTACGTAACGAAACTGGTCGAACCATTTACTTCGCATGCCAGCTCACAGACTTACTCTGCGAGAATGGAAATCTAAACCTAGAGGGAAGCGAGGCTTGGGAAGACCTAAAAAGAGGTAGATGCTGGAACAAGCCATGGAGCCTTATCCTTGATAGATGATGATGAATTCATAGAAATTCACCTAATAAACTAAAAAACAACCTTAAGATGATACTATAAACATTTACAAATACACCATTAAAATATTATCAGTTAGTTATCTAGACTGCCCATAACAGACAGGTGGAGTGTCAAATTATTTACACTTAATCTGTTCGTTGCAGGGCTTAAATAAATAGTTCTGTTTCTTATCACATGGTCAGCCAATTAAATGACTGAATCATTTAAGAACAGAAGAGGTAGAGGTGTAAAAGACACTAATCAGAGTTATCTCCTGTGAAAGTAATGAATTTCATTGTACAGCCAGACCCTGTGGTGAATGAAGTGAAGGTGTCATTTACAGAGTGGGAAATATGCGCTTTTCAGAGGGCCCGGCATACTGATATGCGTACTTTTCCACTCAGTGAGGAAGGCAATGGTAAACCACTTCACTCCTCGTTTTACTTGGTAAAACCTCTACAGGTTCAAACCAGCCTTTCGGCTGTTGACCTAAACAACAACAGTTATCTAGAAACAAATGCAAATTAATTACCCCTATAATGATGCTTAACAAAATTGGCATGAATAGGGAAACGTAGGGATCAGACTTAGTAATTAGGGCTTGTATAATCTGTGTGATATGAGGAACACCCTAAAAATCTTCACATTCTATTAAAGGGTATAGGGGATATGGAATACTAAAAGAAGGGTGCTACAATTTAGGGCAGGAATGTGATTTTCACTATCCTTTACTTCTTTTTACCCTTCATTAATAATAAGTGGGGGGAGGGATAAAATGGTTCGACAGGTGTCGTGTGTAAATGTGTAACACACGTACACGAAAAGAACATGTGTTCTTTTATTAATTATACTTATAGTACCGGTAGTTATTTTTATTGTTATTTATGTAGGTAAGTATAAATGTCTAGACAATGTGTACATTCTTTATAAAGTTGTATGGTAACTAGAAATTGCACCCCGAAAGTCTCAAAAGAGGTGAGGAGTTTATTCAACGATACCACACTCTCCCCAAGAATTTCTGCAGACATTACGCCTACCTTATCACGTAGAGCATAAAAAGTAGTAAAAGAGGCGATTTTAAAAAAGCCGTTTTTGAGAAAAACCCCCAAAAAAGTGAAAAATTCTACGAATAAACTACTACTTCCGGTTGACCGATTTTGATGAAAATTTTGTTTCTTTTAGTGGTACTTAACTTAAGTTTCAAATTCGTACAATATTCCGGTCTTGAGATATTTTGTACACACAACACGCAGGCTAATCGCTAGAAACATGTTTTTTGTGTTCAGGAGGTCTGAAAAGGTGTATATCCGGTAAAAACTCGATTTCGAAAAATCGACATGAAAACGATACTTTCCTTCCTATATATTCACATAAACAAGAGAAAGTAAAAATTTATGATATAGTGTCCGGATTTGGGAGTTAATAAAATTCGCAATCTCATGGGATCGGTACTGTAAAAAGTGTTCGGTATAATGGAAGTGTCCGGTAAGAGATGTTTTATTGTATTAATATTTAAATTACAGTGGAGCGTAAGTTATCTGAACTAATTGGGAGCAGAGCGGTTCTGATAATCGAATAGTTCGGATAATCAAATACGCTAAATACAGTAAATTGATACACTGTAGGTACTGTAACAATGTAATAATAACCTAAATGTTTGAAGGCTTACGTAAACTTTGATTTAAAAAAAACACTAATTTATTGCAATTGTAGAATACAATCAATTAAGATCATAAAAATAAAGGGAAAAATACAGAATTTCAAAACTAAATAAATTAACGAAGAAATTAACTACGGTAAAATCCGTTATGAAATATTTTTTAACACATTTGTACAAGTGTTTCTGCCATCGGTGGTTTGGTCAATAACGAATACTTCTTGGGAGTTATGCGTGGTTTGCGTGAAGCAATCCACCGAAAATGTTCAGAATTGTGCCAAAAACGCTCGTTGAAATTGCATGAAGATAATGCTCACTCTCAAATTTCATTGCTTGTCCGTAATTTTTTGGCAAACAACAACAGTATTATGTTACCTCAGCCACCATATTTACCGGACATGGCCCCCGGCGACTTCTTTCTATTTCCGAAGCTGAAAAGAACCATGAAAGGAAGACGTTTTGCCACCATTGATGGCATAAAACCAGAATCACTAACGGAACTGAAAGCTATACCAAAAGGTGAGTTCCAAAAATGCTTCCAAGATTGGAAAAAGCTCTAGCACTAGTGTATTATACTTGAGGCGGATTACTTTGAAGGGGGCAAAATTGATATAGATGAATAAATAAAGATTTTTTAAGAAAAACTAAAATTCTCGTCATTTTTTGAACTTATATTGTAGCAGCAATATCTCTCATTCCTTTTAGTAACAATGCTTCAGCAGCACTAAATTCATGCTGTTTCTTTGCACCATAGCATTGCAGTTTTTAGGGCAGTAAAGGCCTCTGCGTGAGTAAACGTGTGTCACCGGATGGCGACATTAAGTGGAAAACCTTTTCTGTTTGGTGGCCCTGAAAAGGGCCGTTTAAGCGGTGGTCGTCTTGGAGAAGCGTCGGTCGTATTCGTCGTGGTGGTCGGAGGCTGGGTGACAAGGCGTGTCGTCGTCCAGCGGAGACATCATCATCTTCCCTCGCACTAGTGTGTTGATGGCTGCTTCGTCGGGTCTGGTGGGCGTAAGGCTCGATCGAGGGACCGCTGAGGGCATCACTCGCGTGAAAGGGCGGTGACGGTCCGGTCGACGGCTTACAGTGACGGGTCGGTGAGCGGAAGCATCATCTTCTCTCTTGCGGGGTCGTCGATTAGTCTTCGCTGGAGTCCTGTTGCCGTGTGCCGTGGTGGACGTCTCGTATGCTGTCTGGATCGGAATTGAATCTCTCGGCTCAGTGAAGCGCTCTTTATGTAGTTCCCTAGAGGGCGGTGACTGGCTCGGCCTTGATGACAAAGGCCTCTTTCGGTGCGCAACCGAAAGGTTTGTCGGGACGCCGCCAAATGGCCTACCGCGCCGACAAAGGCCGGCAACACAGTAAATGATTAATTAGAAGGGGTGGCGGTGACACGTGAATAAATATGTATTTTTTCCATCGATGGTAGTTCGGATGGCTGACGTTCGGATAATCGACGCTCCTGTGTGTATATTATTTATTATGTTTTAGTTGCAACAGGATACTTAAATTACTTAAGTAAAGTAAGAAACAAATTGGTGATAAGATTTTCAAATCTTTGATCTTAACTCACTTTTAATCTTAATTCCCTCTCAGTTACACGGGTAGCTGTATTTCGGTTTATCTTCGTTACGAAGGAATACAAGCTTACTTTACTAATACCACTACAACAACAGCTCTAATGTAAAGTATATTGCACTACCGTCACTTGGTTGTAGGATATTGGTTATTTTGAGTTAAACTTTAATAATGAAAATGTTACACATTCTTGCTTAACTATGTTAGTTGCCTACCACCTTCATTTAATAATCTTCTCAGCGATTAGTTAAACTGTTGTACGGTTTGTAATTAAAGGAAACTTCACGTACTTACAATTTAATTACTATTTAAATCGCTTTCATTCTGTTATTTTTTGTAAACAAAGTTTTTTTAATGTATTAGTTTTGTGTTACGCCCATAATAGACAGGCGGAGTGTTGAATTATTTGCACTCGATCGGCTAGTTCCAGGGTAACAAAAAATAGTTCTGTTTTTTATCACATGATCAGCCAATTATATGAGTTACGCATTTAAGAACAGAAGAGATAGAGGTGTAAAAGATACTAGCCAGAGTTATTTACTATGAGAGTAATGAATTTCAGTATACAGCCAGAATCTGGTGAATGAAGTGAAGGTGTCATTTGCAGGGTGGAAAGTAGGGTCTTTTCTAAGGGCATGACATGCTGATAAGCATACTCTTTCAACTCAGTGATATAAAGTTATGTTATTATAATGCCTTTAATTTATAATGACTACTAAGAGTGACGTCATTCTTAATGTCATCATTTTAGTAAAACTTTTTGCTAGGAATAAAGTATTGCCACTGTGAAAAATTCTACACCGGAATATTGTAATTAATCTTTACGTTTCTTGACCCCTACAGATAAAATGTGGTTTATAAACGGCGGTCAGCCCTTGTATGCGTTTCTCGTTCTGTTTGAAAAGGGTTTTCCAATTTAATGCAGTACCGGCCGGAATAGTATACAATGGAATCACATCATTGAAAATCTGGTGTGTCACGACTTCCTCTTGCCAATGCAAATAATGAACAATAACTTATAACCTAACATTAAGAATAATACATTAGAAATTAAAAAAAAACATTACCTCAAAAACATAACTTTATATTCTTTAAACTTTTCCATTCAGTGAGAAAGGCAATTTTAAACCACCTCACTTCTCGTTTTACTTAGTAAAGCCTCTAGATTTTCAAACCAGCCTTTCAGCTCATCACCTAAACAACAAAACAACTGTTTTGTGTTCTTCCCGTTCGTTCAAAAATAGTTTTGGTTAATACCGGCATGGAGAGAGTTCCAGGGCGACAAACCAGTGAGAGTTATTTCCTCTGTAAGCAATGAATTTCATTATACAGCCAGACCCTGTGGTGAATGAAGTGAAGCTGTCATTTGCAGGGTGGAAAGTAGGTGCTTTTCAGAGGGCCTGGCATGCTGATAAGCATAATCTACTTCTCACTCAGTGAGGTACGACTTGAACGAGAAGATAAAGGGTTATCGCTAAAGTTGGAGACAGCGCATAGAAAAATGTCAGATCACAGAATACCTAAGGAGGCGCACTGGTATACTCCAGAAGGAAAAAAGGATGTCGGTAGACCTAGGAAAAGATAAATGATATAGTGTGGAACAGGCTGCGGCCTAATCATTGTTTCGAAGTAGTAAAAGAGTTTTATGTTGTTGTTTAGGCCATCAGCCAAAAGGCTGGTTTAAACCTCCTCAGGCTTTACTAAGTAAAAAAAAGGAGTGAGGAGGTTTACAATTGCCTTCCTCATTTACTGGAAATGTATGCTTATCAGCATGCCCTCTGAAAAGCATCTACTTTCCACACTGGAAATGACACCTTCACTTCGTTTACCACAAGGTCTGGTTTTATAATGAAATTCATTACTCTCAGAGGAGATAACTCTGATTAGTGTATTTTACAATTCTACGTCTTCTGTTCTTAAATGCTTCAGTCATATAATTAACTGACAATTTGATAAAAAGCAGAACTATTTTTTGTAGCCCTGGAATTAGCAGATTGAGTACAAATAATTTAACTCTCCTCCTGCCTGTTACGGGTAATATTCATCTTATAAAAAAATATTACTTTAAAATTTTCTTGTATCTGATAGGATAGAAAGAATAAATTTTAAATAAAAAATATTACGAATTACCGGAATTTATATGCAGTAAAACCTTTCTTACCGAATTATAGAAGGCGGGCGCGATTTCGGATTCGCAAAATTCCGGATAAGCAGAGTAATACTTTTATGGTTAAAAATAGTAAAAATTAATTTACAGTGTTTTATTTTAACGACTGTTTATTGGTATATACCAAATAAAAATACAGACATTTTAAGTGAAAAATGTAATATTGTCCGTAATTAATATTAATGTTTTTTTTTTGTTGAGTAGTTTTTAAATAGCGAGACGTTTGATGAAATCATTTTTGTGGCCATCCCGCTATTGTTTTATGAGAAGCACGTCCAGGAGAGGAAGAACTAGTAAACAGAATTTCCAGAATAGTGAAATTTTTACTTTCTTTTGCCTATATGAATATATAGGAAGGAAAGTATTGTTTTCATGTCGATTTTTCGAAATCGAGTTTTCACCGGATCTATACGTTTTCAGACCCCCTGAACCCAAAAAACATGTTTTTAGCGATTGGTCTGTGTGTGTCTGTGTGTGAACAGAATATCTCAAGAACGGAACGTCGTACGAACTTGAAACTTGAAACTTAAGTTACATACCACTACCGGACGCGACACGAACATTTTCATCAAAATCGGTCAACCGGAAGTAGTAGTTTATTCGTATAATTTTTCAGTTTTTTGCGATTTTCTCAAAAACTGGTCCTACGATTTTTTTTAAAATCGCCTGGATTACTCAATTTTTTATTCTCTACAAGTTAGGTTAGGCGCCATGTTTGCTGAAATTCTCGGTGAGGCTGTTTTCACGTAAAAACGTTGTTTTTTTAAGATTACGGCTTTAATATAAATTTTAGCGCAAAAACTTATATAATAAAAGTTGTAGAGAATTTAAAAACCTACAACTTCTGTTTCAAACATTTTTTTGTATGACGCTTAGTTTAGCAGTAATTAGCGATTTTCTGATTTTTTTCTCACGAAAACGTGTGAAAAATAGATTTTTTTAAGATTTTGGCCTTAGTATGCATTTTACGACAAAAGTGTATATAACCAAATTTATAGGAAATTTAAAGATCTACAACTTTTATTTAACGTATTTTTCTCTACAGAGCCTAGTTTAGCGTGAAATAGTGATTTTCCGTATTTTTAAGCCAGACTGAGGTTGATTTTCATTTTGAGTGTTTCACTCATGATTAAAATAAGGTTATGTTTATTGAGGTTAGTTTTTTGTTTATTTCTAATATTTTATTACTAATGTAAAATTATATTGTAAATTATTTGCATTGGCAAGAGAAAGTTGTGTGAGTGTTTCACACCAGATTTTTATTCGTAATTTACTCACTGTATTTACTGTTAAAACTCGAAAAATGGCGTTAAAAATTTTGTTCTATTAATACCTACTAATTTTAGTGTTTTCCGAATGAATTTAGCACGGTTTAATTGAAAGTACGTATACTTTATTTAGTCGCAAAATTATTTTCTAAAATAAATTTTTAATAATGTCTGGCAAACTAAATTGAAATTTAATCTCTTTAAAGCGAAGATCATTTTTGTAAATACCTTGTTAAATTTGAATTAAAAACATCCCCACCTCTTTTCTCTGAAACACGGTTTCATAAAAATTAAAATTATAAATTTCAAATTATTTTCCCGTTTTACATATAATTTAAGAAAATTAAAAAATAAACTTAGAATTGACATAATGGTTTTCTACTATCTTGGTTAAAATTTTTATATTTAGGGGAAGAAACTTGATTCGAAATACTTCCTTGATTGGATAAAATAACCGTGTTTTGATGATGTGCGACGTGAAAGATATATATAGAAGGCCGTGTGTAGTTTGAAAGTAAGAGTGAATATGAGTTTAAAAAAAGAAAGAGATAGCAAATAAAGTGGAAGTGAGAAGGAAAGATTATTATCTGAGAGAAAAGGATCGTAGAGGGTTTTTTCTTTCCATGATGCGGGGTCGGGATGAGAATCGCTCATTGCATAAGGGTGGTAGAAATGTTTTTGGAACAGTTAGTATTGCTCGTTACCATCCTTTGTCAGCTGTTGTATCCGTGTGTGTGTGTGTGTGTGTGTGTGTGTGTGTTGCGCTGCCGATTACTAACGGTCGCATTTCTTCTCTTTCTAACCGCATCATCTTTCTCGCTCTGTCTTTCATGTACTTTTTTTAGCACTGGGAAAAATTACTATTAAAGCCCCTATTGTTGATTTTGGCTTTTCTTTTTTTTCATTCTTCATTACTAAGAATTTATCAGTGATTGTTGAAAATAATTTTTACGGTTATGTCACATGACCTTGAAGATTAATTTAATATATTAATTTTATTATGTACAAGGTCGAAAAAATAAAACTGTTTACTATTGTATTTTTAAAAATCAATAAAATTTAAAACGATTTAATAATTCTGCCGTTGAAGATGGAACGATTTAATTTCTATTTTCATTTTGCCCGTATAATTATGACAGTCGAATGAAAATCCTGATTCGTTATTGAAATTATCAAAATTCATCAGTGATAATAGTATTTTCATCGAAGTCTTAGGCTAAAAAGTTCCTGTTTTTACTTTCTCTTGCCTATACGAATATATAGGAAGGAAAGTATTGTTTTCATTACGATTTTTCGATATCGAGTTTTCACGGATATAACTTATTACACATTTTCAGGTTCCTGAACTCAAAAAACATGTTTTTAGCGATTGCTCTGTGTGTTTGTGTTTTTGTGTGAAAAAAATATCGCAAGAACTGAATAACGCACTAAGTTGAAACTTTGAGTTAAGTTTGGTACTATTAGACGACCCGACTCGAACATTTTCATCAAAATCGGTCAACTGGAAGTTGCAACTTATTCTTGTGAATTTTCAACTTTTAGCGATTTCCTGTAAAACAATTTTTTTTACAATCACCTTATTTATTAATTTTTTTTAAATTTATTTATTTAACGTCGTATCAACTGCAAGGTCATTAGCGACGACGTTGGGGTGCAACTGTGCGTAATGAGGATGAAATGATTTTTGTAACGAATGAAAATATGCCGTGCCTGAGTGGGATTCGAACCCAGGACCGCATGATGAGAGGCGAGCACGTTACCAACTACGCCAATGCATATTATATTTTACATACTATACATTATTACATTCTATTTACAAAAATCGCATTTATAACATTTAAAAATAAATCCTTATAATCCATCCTGCAGCTTGAAATCAATTCTATTTCATATAATCACCATCAAAATCGATTAACGATTAACCTCCTTGACAACAGTGAAGCTACTCACAGACTGAAACGTTTTAAACCATTGGACTTACATCTACGGTTTTGTTAGTCATTTAAATTTTTTATATCTTTTCCATTTTAACTCCTAATCATCGTCATCTCATAATCGGCGTCGTTTTCATCTCTATCATCGTCATCGTCATCTCCAACTTCAACTTCAACAAATTTGTGTTTCAAGATGTTGATTCACGGTTCATCAAGTTTAATTTTGTATATATATATATTTTTTTTCTTCATAGTTTGGTCTTTTTCAAACACACTACTGAGCGTGGTTTGTGTTTTAATTCTAAGGACATTACTCAGATTTTCTCTGTTGTTGTTTAGGTCAACAGCCGAAAGGCTGGTTTGAACCTCTAGAGGTTTTACTAAGTAAAACGAGGAGTGAGGTGGTTTACCATTACCTTCCTCACTGAGTGGAAAAGTACGCTTATCAGCATGCCGGGCCCTCTGAAAAGCACATATTTTCCACTCTGCAAATGACACCTTCACTTCGTTCACCACAGGGTCTGGCTGTACAATGAAATTCATTACTTTCAGAGAAGATAACTCTGACTAGTGTCTTTTACACCTCTACCTCTTCTGTTCTTAAATAATTCTGTCATTTAATTGACTGACCATGTGATAAGAAACAGAATTATTTATTTTAGCCCTGCAACGAACAGATTGAGTGTAAATAATTTGACACTCCACCTGTCTGTTATGGGCACAGATTTTCTCATATTTGCTTAAAGTTATTGTATTTATTAACTGATTGCAAAAGAAATACTACACTGTTAAAAAAAATTCATATAATAAATTAATACAATAAATTTCACTGAAGTTTTCAAGCTGCCTTTATTTCTACTATATTTTTTGTATGGATGACTGAAGTTGTAATATCTTCTACAGATTTTAAATTAAAGTTTTTAGTTGCAAATGATATTGTGTACTGTGATGATAGTGGATTCACCGTAACACGTATAACATATAGTAGAAATCAAAGCAGCTTAAAAAGGTTACTGAAATTTATTGTATTAATTTATTACATGAAATAGAATTTATTACATTTGCTATTGTTTACAAGATAGGGTAACCCTTGTCTACTGAATTTCTTGGGGAGGACGTGCTTTCGTTGTCATTTTTTTTACATTGCGGCCTTAATATGCATTTTAAAGCAGAATTGTACACTTATAATTAAAGTTGTAGAAAATTAAAAAACCTACAACTTTTATTTTTAAAATTTGTTTGTACGCGTATTTTAGCGTCAATCAATGAAATTCATTTTCATCACTACTTTTTAATCTTAAGTGAAATTTCAAAATTTTATTATTTTTACTTTTCTATTGTTAACTTCTTTTACATTGTTATTGTTAATTTTGTAACTTTGCAACTTTTCTTAGTTTGGTATTAACTTTATTTTATAATTTTATTTAGTTGAAGTGAGAAAAAGGCTGTCTACTTCACTCATGTCAGTTTAGTTCTGTTATAATAATTTGCTTAAAGTCATATTGTAAAGGCTGATTGTAAAAAAAAAAATTTATTACTTTTAGTTCAAGCATTTTTTTCTACATAGTTTAGTTTAGCGTCAATTAAAGATTTTCCGTACTTTTAAGTTGAAAAATGTTGATTTCCATTTTGCATCATTCACTCATGATTAAAATTAGGTTATGTTTTTCACACATTGTCTACTCCTGATTAAAAATAGGTTATATTGAGAAAGATTTTCATTGGAAACATAAAGTCGTGTGAGTGTTTCATACCAGATTTTTTGAGTTAAAACAGAACTTTCTCGAGTTCTTTTTATATTTATTAAAAAATTCTCAACTTAATCTAATATCTATTAAACTAATGATTGTTGTTGTTGTTTAGGTCAACAGCCGAAAGGCTGGTTTGAACCTCTAGAGGTTTTACTAAGTAAAAACGAGAAGTAAGGTGGTTTACCATTGCCTTCCTCACTGAGTTGAAAGAGTATGCTTATCAGCATGCCAGACCCTCCGAAAAGCACTCACTTTCCACCCTGCAAATGACACCTTCACTTCATTCACCACAGGGTCTGGCTGCATAGTGAAATTCATTACTCTCAGAGGAGATAACTCTGACGAGTGTCTTTTACACCTCTACCTCTTCTGTTCTTAAATAGTTCAGTCATATAAGTGGCTGACTAGGTGATAAGAAACAGAACTATTTTTTTTAGCCCTGGACCAAACAGATAGAGTGCAATTAAAATAACACTCCACCTGCCCGTTTTGGGCAAAACTAATGATTATAGATGATTATAATATATTTTTTAAGAAATATTTTGTAAATTTTTTCAGCTTCTACAATTTATTTTGTTACTTTTCATACTCATATATTTTATTAGAATTAAAAAACTGTATACAGAACTATATAGCTCTGTATAACTAACAGTAGTTTGTGTTTTATTAAATAAATAGTGCACCTTTGGGTGACCGTTACTACATTATAAATGCTCTTCGGTGGATGTGCGTGCATGCGCGTTACAGAATCGGATGAAGACGATGAGATCAGCTGTTACCAGCTGCCAGGTGTGTTTCTAACAGCTGTCATACTGTTCAGCATACACTAAAAACATAGTATATTCTATACTCACACAAACACACACACGCACAATTTTATACATTACATAAAACATAAAATTCATGCTTATCCCCGCCGGCTGTTAATACAGACTTACTAACGCGCACTTACGTTAATGCGCGACCCACAAATCATTTTATGTTACTATTAGACATAGTTCGTTACTTTTCAAATTTTTTATTTTCTTTTTGATTTATTAATTCTGATGTAAGTCTAAAATGTTAGATATTTTGAAAATGCTTAAAATTGTATGAGGTTGTTGATAGTTTCTAATAATTGTTAAGTAACGCTTGGTGAAATAGCAACGTTTCGTGGTGACCACCTGACAACAATATATGAACGAACTCCTGTTCGAAATTTACGTTTACTCCAGTCCCACATTACCAGCAAAATTATAATTATTGAATTGGGTGGTTGTTTGTACTGTATAGTTCCCGATAATATGTAAAACCTAAAAACCATATTTATGTCTTATCGGGTTGTACGGGATTAATATTCTTCGGTTTCGATCGCTTTAAATTGTCTTTTGTGTGGGAAAACGAAACCTAGAACTATTGTGACCATACGTTCTGGTATTCCTGGGATTTTTTTGTAAATGGAGATTTTTACTTTTTCTTGCCTATATGATTATATAGGAAGGAAAGTATTGTTTTCATGTCGATTTTTCAAAATCGAGTTTTCACCGGATCTACACGTTTTAAGACCCCCTGAACCCAAAAAACATGTTTTTAGCGATTGGTGTGTGTGTGTGTGTACAAAATTATCTCAAGAACGGAACATCGTACGAACTTGAAACTTGAAACTTAAGTTACATACCACTACCGGACCCGACACGAACATTTTCATCACAATCGGTCAACCGGAAGTAGTAGTTTATTCGTGTAATTTTTCACTTTTTTGCAATTTTCTCAAAAACTGGTCCTACGATTTTTTTAAAAATCACTTGGTTTACTCAATTTTTTATTCTCTACAAGATAGGGTAGGCGCCATGATTGCTGAAATTCTTGATGAGGCTGTTTTTACGTAAAATAAGTGGTTTTTTTATATTACGGCTTTAATATGTATAATAGCGCATAAATTTATATACTAATAAAAAATGTAGAGAATTTAAAATTCTACAACTTTTATTTCAAACATTTTTTTGTATAACGCTTAGTTTAGCGGTAATTAGCGATTTTCTGTTTTTTCTCACGAAAACGTGTGAAAAATCGATTTTTTTAAGATTTCAGCCTTAGTAGGCTATGCATTTTATGACAAAAGTATATAATCGAATTTATAGAAAATTAAAAGATCTAACGCATTTTTGTCTACAGAGCCTAGTTTAGCGTGAAAGAGTGATTTTCGGTATATTTAAGGCAAACAGATCGAATTTCATATTCCGTCTTTCACTCATGATTAAAATAAGGTTATGTTTTTTGTTTATTTCTAATGTTTTATTACTAATGTTAAATTATATTGTTTAAATTATTTTCATTGGCAAGAGATAGTTATGTGAGTGTTCACGCCAGATTTTTTTTTTTAAATATTTATTTATTTTAGTAATCTGCAGCAAATAATTACGAAAAAACTTTTAAATAATTTTGTTTCATTCCAGAAGATTGTGTTGGGTGTTGGTAGAAAGATTATTCCTAAGAAATACATTAGGATACAAAAAAACCAGGCCTATATTATAGATATTCTCCTGTTCCTTGATGTATTCATCAGAGATTTTAATTATTTCAGAAAGCTTTCTCATTTTTTTTTGTTTTTTTTTTTTACTTCCTTTACACTTGATGTAATATTTTCATGACAATTTTTAAACCGTTCGTTTCTATGTTATACTTATGCATCAATTTTTTTCTCTTCGTACGCTTGCATAAACATTTTATTGTATACTGTAGGCTTTTATATATGATTTTCGTTGCATTATTGTTTTTAGGTTTTGTAATGTTTTTCCCATATCATTTATTGTTTTTTCTTTTTGTTCCTAGTGTACATACGCACCATGTATTTTCAATACAGTATCTATGGTTTTTACATTCTTATAATATCGTGTTCAAAATCCATTCTTCATCTTACTTTTGAAATAAATGTTCCCCAATATTTAATTGTTTTCCTATTTAATGTACAGATGGTTCTGCAATCTTGCAGATATGCTACAGAGTGATTTTTTAGTCCTTTTACCCAATTGTTAATATCTGGTAATTTTTTTCTAAGAAAGGGAAATTTTGTTTTGTGACACGAAGTTGGTAGCCCTACTCAACCGGTATAGATACGGTAGTGTGAGTTGATTCTCTTCGAGCAGCGTAAAATTTTGTACCATTTCCGGCCGTGTTGCTAACAGAATGTTTTTTTACCCTAGAACAACGGGTTTTCCTTCGTGAACAATATTTTGCTACGAAATCGTACGCGAGTGTAAAAGAATCATTTCAAATTAAAGTTATTGGTGTTCCTCCACCAGAAAAATGTCAATTTCTAAGCTAACAAACCTATTTCTAGAGACAGGTATTGTTTGCGACAAAAAAAAACGTAGTGGTCGACCAACTCTCTTGACAGATGACGTTTTAGAAATGTGAAAAAAAAGATTGCTCAATTCTCCATGGAAAAGTTTACGAAAACTTTCTTTGCAAGTTTGTTTGTCATATTCAAATGTTCAGAAATGTATTAAAAAATTTAAATTGTATCCGTATCGCGTACGATTTGTCCAAAAGCTTCAGCCTCCAGATTTGAACAAGCAATTAATTTAAAAGTCATCTGTCAAGAGAGTTGGTCGACCACTACGTTTTTTGTCGTAAACACTACCTCTCTCTCGAAATCGGTTTCTTAGCGTAAAAATTGACATTTTTTCTGGTTAAGAACACCGACAAATTTAATTTGAAATGTATTTAACACCCGCGTATGAGTGTTGACATTACGAAGCCCCGACAATTTCTTCCTTCCCATTCCCTTCCTACCATCGATCTGTCCTTCTCTAAACTGTAGAAGTTGATATTTTGGATTACGCATTATGTGTCATGAATATCCGGTTTTCCTGCGTTTGATGGGGGTCAGCAGTTCTCGGTCTCTTCCCACCAGCCTTAGAACTTCATTTTTGAGCAATCCACGGAATTTTAAATATCCTGGGATATTTTCATATACAGAGGTAGAAAATTATACATTTTGGGCGCGAAAAATCCTGGTTATAATGGTAAGGAATCTTTTTTGTTAATTTTTTTCGGTTTTACGCCCGTAAGTTTTGAACATTAATGTTAATGAAGATGATAAAAGGTGACAAGATGAAAATATGACGAAAAAATATCAGACGTGACCGGGAATCGAACCGGGTACCCCTTGCGTGGAAGCTAGTTTTTACCAATTGTGGAAATATTAAGTATCGATTTCAGATGTCTCAGAATTGGAATGTTCGAGCTATGAAACGAATTTTAATTGAACTAATTTTAACTTTCTCTTGCCCCTTTTGATGTCGATGTTTCAAAATCGAGTTTTCACCGGATCTGCACGTTTTCAGAACCCCTGATCCCAAAAAAACATTATTTTAACGATTGGTCTATGTGTGTGTGCTTGCGCGCGCGTGTGTGAATAAAATATTTCAAGAACGGAACATCGTACGAAGTTTAGACCTGAAACTTTAGTTAAGTAATACTACAGGTCCCGATATGAACATTTACTTCAAAATTGGTCAACTGGAAGTAGTAGTTTATTCGCGTTATTTTTCACTTTTTTGCGATTTTCTCAAAAACGGCTCCTACGATTTTTTTTAAAAATCGCCTCATTTTAAAGATATCAGCCTTAGTATGCATTTTACAACAAAAGTATATTTAATAAAATGTATAGAAAATTAAAAGATCTACTTTTTTTGTTTTGAGCATTTTCTCTACAGAGCCTAGTTTAGCGTGAAAGGGTGATTTTCCACCATTCACTCATGATTAAAATAAGGTTATGTTTTGTGACATTAATTTTTTTTATTTCTATTGGTTTTTTTTACTAATATTAGGTTATATTGTTCATTTTTGCATTGGCAAGAGAAAGTTTTGTGTGTTTCACACTAGATCTTTTTGATCTAAAGATGAATTTTTACTTTATTTTATAGTTTTTAAAATGCATTATTTTGATATTACGTTGTACATTTTTTTATTCTATATATCCATTGGCAAGCGTAAGATCAACGAAGCATGTAGTTTAAACTACCAAAGCCAGGTGTGTTCCAATATTTTATAATATAACACACACATAAACACTACTTCACATATACACAAAAACAGTCTACGTACTATCCCATCTAAGCTGTCTGGTAGTGGGTAAAAAGGTCATCCCGCTCTTTTCATTGGTGTTTCACGTCGGTTTTTACTATAGGAAATCTTTTCACTGAATATTATGTGCTGGATGTACGAAAAACCGGTAAAGCTTCTATTATATTGTACACACATAAGTACAGTCTGTTCCAAAAATAAATATAAGATAAACCGCATTAATTTTCTCCTTAATCTTCAATAAATATTACATTTTATAGAAATTCCAATTTTGATGTTGTACCAATATTGTTTATTAGTTCACAAGGTACTCAAAGTTCCATGATTTTAATATTGGATGGTAAAATTTTAATGTGAGGTTGTTTTTAATTAATTTCAGCTGTTGTTGTTTAGGTCTTCAGCCAAAAGGCTGGTTTGAACCTGTAGAGGCTTTACTACGTAAAACGAGGAGTGAAGTGGTTTACTATTGCCTTCCTCACTGAGTGGAAAAGTATACTTATCAGTAAGCTCTCTGAAAAGCATTAACTTTCCACTCTGGAAATTACACCTTCACTTCATTCGCCGCTGGGTCTGGCTGTATAATGAAATTCATTACTCTTAGAGGAGATAACTCTCATTACAGTACGTAAAATAAAAGGCCTGTGTTTGGAACCGCGTTTAACACCAAGTAAAAACAATAATTGTAATTCGTCATGTCCATCGAGAACGAAAATAATATTTATTTTAAAACGCTCTAATTCCTTTACCCTTTGTATGAAAAAGCTGAATTTTAGCTGACATTAATTAGAAAATATCCCAGGAACACTCCAAAAATGTCATATTTTTGCTCGTAAAATTTATCAAAAAAAAGGGTACATATTTTGTTTCCCAACCTCTAGAAAATGCCTAATACACTTCGTGTTTCGTAATTTATACGAATAAAATAACAAAAAATCAAGCTTTAAAATAAGGCGTACCTGAAATTTTTGTTTTTTTATTAAGCGAAATAAGCAGTTCCTAAAACAAGCTTCATATATCATTTTACGTACTATACCTAGTGTCTTTTACACCTCTACCTCTTTTGTTCTTAAATGATTTATTCCATGACCACCAGAAAATTAGACAGGATAACTCTTAACAGTTTTTGAGGAAAATTTTCCTTACATTAACATTACGGAGATAGGCATTCCGGGTTCCCTTTATGTAGCCCCAAAGAAAGAAATCGCAAGTAGACAACTCTGGGTATCGTGGAGGCCAACGTCCGCTGGTGACAAGTCGTTCATTCGTGAAAACAGCATGAAAACGATTCAGTGTTTTGTTAATTACGCAGATAATTCGTCGAAAATATTATGGTAAATAGTAGCGGGGCACAACAGTCGGTAATACCACTACACGCGCGTGAAAACATTGTAGGGTAGCAGTTAAGTTATGGGTTCGGTGCACGGTTACTTTACTAAACGGTAGGGATCATCAACAATATGCGCAGTGACAAGCCCCGTCCTCTGACGTCACTGGTCACCAGCGACAGTCGACGCACGATACGTACCGTGTTGGTCTGTGATGTTTACTAGTCTTAATACGGTCTGTAATACTTTTCTAGTCTTTAATAATGGTGTGTTGTGCGATTGCCGGGTTTTCTAATCATGATAGACACCAAAAGAAGTTGGACATTATAAGTTTTACCGTTTTCCAAAGGCCATTGAAACTAGATTGAAGTGGATAAATGCTTGCAAGCGGCCGATTAATTTTCTGCTGATAGCGGTCACGTGTATTTAGTAAATTTCGACGAATCGGATTATGTACGTGATTTAAAGTCTGAGTTGCTACATTTTCCACTAAAACGTGTCTTAAAGACGAATTCACTCCCACATTTAAATTTGCCGATTTGTAGTGCCGTTCTACGTTCGGAACACCGACTTGTAGTGAACGTAAAAATCGAGCAGAGAAACTATACGCTTGTAAGAAAGTTTATGATATTTTAAACTCATCATCCAATTACAACACAGGGAGTTTACAAAATGAAGAGATCGCTGTAGAGAAAGGTAAACCTTGTTTTAATGAAGAACCGCCAAATTTTAATGTTGCCCAGTCAGAGAAAACTGATCTCTTAAAACGTGAAAACGCCGAAT
Organism: Catonia carolina; assembly: GCA_035578175.1. Classification (NCBI taxonomy): domain Eukaryota; kingdom Metazoa; phylum Arthropoda; class Insecta; order Hemiptera; family Achilidae; genus Catonia; species Catonia carolina. The sequence continues at coordinate 50,626,811 of JAQMRL010000006.1, read as the reverse complement.
TAAAAGGAAAAAAAACAAGTTACTTAGGAGTAAATGTAGAAGATAGGAGTGAATGCACTTGTACGCAAATCCAAGTTACCAACTACATCTAAATTAACCATTTACAGGTCCTACCTTTGACCTATATGAAGCTATGCCAGTCAGCTTTACTGCTGTGCAAAACCATCGGTATTGGCAAGAATTCAGCGTTTCCAATCAAAGCTTTAACGGAGGATAGTTAACGACGCCCCTTATTATGTAACCAATAAAACACTACACTCAGACCTAAACGTACCCTACATAAATGACGTTTTCTTAAAACTCTATACAAAATTTAGGAAGAAATTCGTGGAACCACCATAACCCATTAATCTCAAATCTTGCTACGCAGACTGTCCCAAACTATCCAATAAAACGTCTAAAACGTCAATGGAACCGGGACCTCATCAATTAACGTAGTACTGTAATTGACTATCCATTACAGTGTTCTAAATGGTACACTTATCTGTTCACGTAGGAGTTCTGGCATTGGGCTGTGTCTCCACTCACGTTTATTTATCATGTTATTTTTTTCCAAATTTTGTGTTATCACATTCACTGATTGTCTCAAACAGATTGTGAATTTCCTAAATAGAGAAAAAAAGTTACTTACTTTACTTTATGCGGGGTTCCTACAGATTACTCCGCATCCTACATCTCGATCTCCACCTCCTCCTGTCCATCCAGTCCCGTTCTGCTAAATCTCTTTCTTCCATCGCCCTTCGCACTCCATCTCTCCATGTTCCTCTAGGCCTACCTCTCCTCCGTCTTGCTGCTGGACAGTACTCCAAAATCTTTTTTGGCCACCTCTCCCCACTCATGCGTTATACATGCCCATACCACTCCAGTTGCCTTCCTTCAATCCTATCCACAATAGAATGAGGTCTTCCAACTCTGTCCCTTATTACCATATTCGAAAAAAAGTTACTTAGAGAAAAACTTCAGCCTGCAAACGAAGAATTATTAAAATTATAATCGATTCCCGTGTAAACATACCTAAATCGCTATGTTTTTAAAAACAGTGCAAAAATCATACCGTCACTACGCACCGGCCGAGTTGTTGGGGACCAGACTACGTCATCCTATAATCTCACAGCTGCTGCGCATGGTCGCTACCGTCTAGTATAGTAACCGTGGCTTCAGTGTTATGTTGCTCACCCTTTATAAGGATATGTTCATAAGTTCGGATGTTACTTCTGACAAACATATCCAAGGTAAGTATTTTTCAAAATTAAAACAAATAAAAATCATCCTGATAATATCTATTCATAAATATTGTATTTTATAGATAACTTTTTGCTACTGAATTTTGATTATAAAATTGATAATAAAGATTTGAAATAAATTTAAAGTTAGGTTTTGGAAAGTCTACTTACTATTCAAGCAGATGTTTATCAACTTAAAAGTTAAATCCAGAACTTCATCTTATATTAAGAAGTTCTATCAGATTAACTTTCGTATTAAGTTGAAGGAAACATTAATTGTTTTTAGTACGTACATCAGGCCATTTTGTTAAAATAAAATTATTTTTGTTGTCATATACATTATTTCGTTGTATGTTGTGTAATAGAATATCAGTTTTTATTGCTTTTCGATTCAAAAACACTCTAAATAAATTACGTGTTAATTTATTAATAAATTTACATCTGAATTTATTAGTTGTAGTTAAAAAAAATCAGGTGCGAATCACTCACGTCTTTCTCTCCCCAATGTTAATTATGATCTCTAGAGGCTTTACTAAATAAACGAGGAGTGGGGTGATTTACATTGCCTTCCTCATTGAGTGCAAAAGTATGCTTATCACCATGCCAGGGCCTCTGAAAAGCATCTACTTTCCACCCTGCGAATGACATCACAGGGTCTGGCTGTATAATAATGAAATTCGGGACTCTCAGAAGAGATAACCCTGTCTTTTATACCTGGACCTCTTCTGTTCTTAAATGCTTCAGTCATATAATTGACTGATCATGTGATAAGAAACAGAACTATTTTTTTGTAGTCCTGGAATTTGCAGATCGAGTGCAAATAATTGAACACTCCACCTGCCTGTGTTGGGCAGAATTATGAGTGAATAATGCAAAATGAAAACCAACCTTAGGTTGGCTTTATAATACGGAAAACCACTTTTTGACGCTAAACTAGGCTCTGTAGAGAAAGATGCGAAAATAAAAGTCGCAGATCTTTTAATTTACTATAAATTTAATTATATACATTTTTGTCGTAAAATTCACACCAAGGCCGAAATCTTAAACAATACATATTTTTTACAGATTTTCATTAAAAAAAAACAGAAAATCGCAAATCATCGCTAAACTAAGCGTTATACAAAGAAATGTTTGAAATAAAAGTTGTAGATATTTACATTTTTACAACTATAATTATAGACATTTTTGCGCTAAAATCCATATTAAGGCCGCAATCTTAAAAATATCTTTTTTTTACGAGAGAACAATTTCAGCCTCCCGAAGAATTTCAGCATACATGGCGCCTACCCTATCTTGTAGAGTATAAAAAATATAATAATAATGCGATTTAAAAAAAAATCAAAGGAGCGTTCCTGACAAAATCGTAAAAAAGTGAAAAATTACACAAATATACTACAACTTCTTGTTTACCGATTTTGATGAAAATGTTCGTGTCGGGTCCGGTAGTAGTATCTAACTTAAGTTTCAAGTTTAAACTTTGTACGATGTTCCTTTCTTGAGAAATTTTGTTTACAATTACACACAGACCAATCGCTGAAAACATGTTTTTGGGGTTCAGGGGGTCTGAAAATGTGTAGATCCGGTGAAAACTCGATTTCGAAAAATCGACATGAAAACAATACGTACTTTCCTACCCATATAATACATTCACGTTCAGTCCATAACAGACAGGTGAAGTGTCAAATTATTTGTTCTCAATTTGTTAGTTGCAGGGCTAAAATAAATAGTTCTGTTTCTTATCACATAGTTAGCCAATTAAATGACTGAATCATTTAAGAACAGAAGAGGTAGAGCTGTAAAAGATACTAATCAGAGTTATCGCTTCTATAAGTAATGAATTTCATTATACAGCCAGACCCTGTGGTGAATGAAGCGAAGGTGTCATTTGCAGAGTGGAAAATATTCCTTTTCAGAGGGTCCGGCATGCTGATAACCATTCTTTTTCACTCAGTGAGTAAGGCAATGGTAAACCTCCTCACTCTTTGTTTTACTTGGTAAAACCTCTACAGGTTCAAATTATCCTTTCGGCTGATGACCTTAACAACACATACATTCATGTGGGTAAGAGAAAGTAAAAATTGTAAGATTCATTTGGTACAAATGTAATGAAAATTAACTTTCAATATTACAATATTATGATGTAGCTGTCTTAAATTAAACAAATATAAACTTCAAGTAAACAAGTTTACCTAATTATTTATACCATTCGATCTATATGTAAAGACACACTTAGTACAAACGCGCAAGTAATAGTAAATAAAGCAAACTTTAAACTACTTACTACTAGTAATTTGGACGACAGATATTGGCAAAGTTTACTTCATGTACTTCGCTGTCAACGTGTACCTAATACCCTTCTTGCTGACTTGCTTACTATACTCCTTTGCAAACAAACACATGAAACTGGGTGAACAAACATAAGTATCGATGCAGACGATTTGCCTACACAAATTAATGAACGTTTGTACTATATACAATACATATTAATCTAGTCTGTCTTGAGGTAGTGAGATTTTTAATTTTTTAAGAACTTTTATTACACAAACTGTTTTTACTTTCTCTTGTCTGTATAAATACTGTAGGCCTATATAGAAAGGAAAGTATTGTTTTCATGTCGATTTTTCGAAATCGAGTTTTCACCGGATCTACACGTTTTCAGACCCCCCTTGAACCCAAAAAACATGTTTTTTGGCGATTGATGTGTGTGTGTGTGTAAACAGAATATCTCAAGAACAGAACATCGTACGAACTTGAAACTTGAAACTTTAGTTACATACTACTACTACCGGACCCGACACGAACATTTTCATCAAAATCGGTCAACCGGAAGTAAAAGTTTATTCGTGTAATTTTTCACTTTTTTGCGATTTTCTCAAAAACTGGTCCTACGATTTTTTAAAAATCGCCTGGTTTACTAAATTTTTTATGCTCTACAAGATAGGGTAGGCGCCATGTTTGCTGGAATTCTTGGTGAGGCTGTTTTCACGTAAAAACATTGTTTTTTTAAGATTACGGCTTTAATATGCATTTTGCGTAAAAATTGATATAATAAAAAATGTAAAGAATTTACAACCCTACAACTTTTATTTTAAATATTTTTTTGTATAACGCTTAGTTTAGCGGTAATTAGCGATTTTCTGTTTTTTTTCTCACGAAAACATGTGAAAACTTTTTTTTTAAATTTCGGGCTTAGTATGCATTTTATGACAAAAGTGTATATAATCAAATTTATAGGAAATTAAAAGGTCTACAACTTTTAGTTTGAGCATTTTTCTCTACAGAGCCTACTTTACCGTGAAAGAGTGTTTCTCCGTATTTTTAAGCAAAACTGAGGTTAATTTTCATTTTGCGTCCTTAACTCACGATTAAAATTAGGTTATGTTTATTGAGGTTTCTCTTGCATTGGCTAGAGAAAGTTGTGTGAGTGTTTCACACCAGATTTTTTATTTCTCTTGCACTATATGAATTAAAATCTGGTCACGATTTTCTCTTGCCAATGCAAATAATGACCAATATAACTTACTTAACATTAGTGATAAAACATTAGAAATAAACAACAAAAACATAACCTTATTTTAGTCATGAGTGTATGATCCAAAATAAATATCAACCTCAGTTTTGCTTAATAATACGGAAAATCACTCACGCTAAACTAGGCTCTGTAGAAGAACATGCTTAAAATAAAAATTTTAGATCTTTTAATTTCCTAAAAATTTTATTATACATTTTTGTCGTAAAATGCATAGGTCTACTAAGGCCCGAAATCTTAGAAACCCCACTTTTTAGAGATTTTCATGAAAAAAAAAACAGAACATCACTAATCACCGCTAAACTAAGCGTTATACTAAGAAATGTTTAGAAGAAAAGTTTTAGTTTTTTAAATTGTCTACCACTTTTATTATGTACTCTTTTGCCGTAAAATGCATATTAAGGGGAGACTGTACTTTCTATCCCGCCAATGTTAAATTTGCTATTTTTAAGTGCATTTTTCATAGGATTGGTAAAAGAAAGAGAAATTAAACTTTACACACCATAGGTGTCGGGTTTCTTCTCGAGCTACTGACATTTTTTCAATTTAATATTTGGACCATACCAATGTTAAAAAAAATTATGAATAATATACATTTTTATAAATTGTTTTCTACGTTTTTTGCGTATTACTAGATTTTGGAGCACCTGAGGAAGTCATAAAAATGTAGGTATATGTATATATACAAGATTATTAACTGGTAAAAATTTCAGCCTGGTAGGTTTATTGCTTTCTGAGAAAAATGTACCTAGTGTTAAAAATATAAATTTACGGGGAAACGCAAGAAACAAGAAGGCACAAAACAAAAACAAAATGTACACAAACGATTAAATTTCCTATCAACTATTGTTTAGAAAGCTGAAACAACAACTGAGATTACAAAAAACAGTGATGCAGATATTTTAAAAACTAAAATTCTCTTTGCATGAAAACGAGCAGTATAAAATTGTGAAAAATATTCGTTCTCGGTAACAAAAATTTTTGTGTGTAAACTTGATAAAAACTTAATTAATTTTTTCATAAAAAATTATTTTTTGACGTACCTAATTTAATGGTTTTTTCTGATAGATCTAGGCCTAAACTATTGAAAACCATAGAAAAGCAAAAATCAAAATTTTGACTTAAAACCATTGTGCAATCTCCCCTTTAGGCTGCAATCTTGAGAAAACTATTTTTTTCTACGAGAGCACAGCCTTCCCAAGAATTTCAGTAGACATGGCACTTATGCTTTCCTGTAGAGAATAAAAATGTAGTAAATAGATCGATTTAAAAAAGAAGTCGTAGGAGCCGTTTTTGAGAAAATGCATGAATAAATTACTGCTTTCGGTTGACCGATCTTAATGAAAAGATTCGTGTGGGGTCCTGTAGTGGTATCTAACTTAATTTCGAAGTTTCAACATCGTACTATTTTGCGTTCTTGAGATATTTTGTTCACACACAAATCAATCTCTAAAACATGTTTTGTCGGTTCAATGGGCTTGAAAACGTGTATATCCCATAAAAATTCGATTTTTTAAAATCGACGTGAAAACAATACTTTCTTTCCCAATACAATAGGGCAACAAAAACATGAAAACAATACTTTTTCCCCCAATAACAATAGGGCAAGACAAAGTAAAAACTACTGGGACTCGAACCCAGGGGGTTAAATAAGTAAACTTGATCTAATGAATCGATTTAAAGAATATTGTGTTGTTGTTTAGGTCATCAGCCAAAAGGCTGGTTTGAACCTGTAGAGGTTTTACTAAGTAAAACGAGGTGTCCGGAAGTTTACCATGCCTTCCTCACTGAAGCTTATGGAAAAGTTTGCTTATCAGCATGCCGGGCCCTCTGAAAAGCACATATTTTCCACTCTGCAAATGACACCTTCACTTCATTCACCACAGGGTCTGGCTGTATAATGAAATTCATTACTTTCAAAGGAGATAACTCTGATTAGTGTCTTTTACACCTCTACATCTTCTGTTCTTAAATGATTCAGTCATTTAATTTAAATAAATAAACTAAAAAAAATTTACCGATAGACATTCCCGGGGGAATTTATCAAAACGTTGTTTGTGTGTGTGTGCGCGCGCGCGTGTGTTTACGTTGGTAATACAGTCGACTAGCAGCTACACAATTTTTGTATATATTTATTTTAGAAAAATGATGGTACATGTTTCGCGTGTGAAGCCGCACGGGTATGCTAGTGTTATTATAAATTCATAAAGGTGTCAGTTTAATGTGATATGGTATCGGAAATTGAATACGTTTAAAATCAGACATTCAATTGGCTGACCATGTGATAAGAAACATAACTATTTATTTTAGCCCTGCAACGAAAAGATTGAGTGTAAATAATTTGACATTCCACCTATCTGTTATGGGCAGATTAAGAATATTATATACATGGAAAGATTGACTGAATTAATGGAAATAATGAAATTTTAAATATTTTGAACATCTTTGTTACGGAGAAAAGGTTAATAAAGTCATTTTAGAATGTATTTTATAAAATATACTCGAGTGTACAATATTGTAAGCGAGTGTATCATGTAGGTTAGTTCTAACACATACTATAGAAAACCCAACGAGATGAAGTCTTACGTTGCCGGAAGCAGAGCGGACTTCCGCCCCAATGCTCTGTTCTGTTACTCAACACACGCGAAATACCACGTGTATGTTGTCTTCACGTCGTCGTCCGTACCTACCCTATCCCTACCTCAAATCTACTCGCGTTTGTGCCACAATTTCCACCCGTTTCCACCCTCCTTTTTCGATGGCAATCAACATTCACCTATCTCTGTTTATGTTGTAACTTTATTCATGACGTACTCTCTGTTCTGTTCTGTTCTCTTCTGCATCCTCATTCATTCATGGAAAATAGTTCACTACAAACTACTGACAATATTACTAACTATTAAAGCACAAATATCATTTTAATTAAATGTCTTTTGTTATACGTACTTTAAGAAAAATCGGGTGTAAAACACTCACACGACTTTTTCTTGCCAATGCAAATAATTACCAATATAACCTAATATTATTAATAACATATTAGAAATATACAAAAAAAACTAACCTCGTAAAACATAACCTAATTTTAATCATGAGTGAAAGATGCAAAATGAAAATCAAACTCAGTTTGGCTTAAAAATACGAAAAATCACTCTTTCACACTTAATTAGGCTCTGTAGAGAAAAATGCTTTAACTAATAGTTGTAGATCTTTTAATTTCCTATAAATTATATTATATACATTTTTGTCGTAAAATGCATGCATCTTTAAAAAATCGATTTTTTACATTTTTTCGTGAGAAAACAACAGAAAATCGCTAATTACCGCTAAACTAAGCTTTGTACAAAAAAATGTTTGAAATAAAAGTTGTGGGATTTTTTTTAATTCTCTACAACTTTTATTATAGACTTTTTGCGCTAAAATTCATATAAAAGTCGCAATCTTTAAAAAACTATTTTTTTTAAGAGGAAAAACAAGAAAACCCCCAAGAATTTCAGCAGACATGGCGCCTACCCTATCTTGTAGAGCATAAAAAATTTAGTAAATGAGGCAGTTTAAAAAATCATAGCATTTTTTTAAGAAAATCGCATAGAAGTGAAAAATGACACTAATAAACTACTACTTACGGTTGACCGATTTTGATGAATATGTTTTTGTCAGGTCCTCTAGAGGAATCTAACTTAAGTTCTAAGTTTCAAGTTCGTACGATGTTCCGTTCTTGAAATATTCTGTTCACACACACACGCGCACGCACGCACACGCACAGACCAATCGCTAAAAATATGTTTTTTGGGTTCAGGGGATCTAACAACATGTAGATCCCCTGTAAATCTTTCAATGATTCATCAAAAATTACTTAAAGTCAGCTGTAGTCAACAATAAGAAATGGCATACTTACTTCTTTATCTTATTTAAAATTTTTGCATTGTATAAGCTCTAAAAATAAAGGGTTAATAAAGAGTTGCACTGATTTGTTAAAATTAAACTCAAGTTAAGTCAAATTGATCAGTGAATTAACTCTTAGTGACGGTTAAGGAAAATAATATTAACATCCAAGACAGGCCATTTTCAATGTGTTCCCGAGTTTGACGGGCTGTAACTTCAAAACGGTAAGAGATATTTGAGAGCGGTTTCCACCAGTGGATTTTTCGCGAAATTCTACATAGAAATGATGTGCCACATGCAACCTTCGCATTTTAAAAAAAAGTTGCATTCAAGATGGCGGAAAAACGCACGAACATGATTTTCAGTAGTTTTTATAAGAATAACATCACTTGTTCCCGAAATATTTTGACGTGCTCGGACTTTTTGGACATCCGGTATGTTTCTAGAACTAATCCAATGCTTTAGGTACTGCAATATTTGTTAACCACAGATCGTGACGATTAGCCCGCCACACAAACGACTTAACTCCTGGATTAATTTTCTATTGGTTTATGTATTATAAAATTAACCAATGAACAACCGACGACATTTTAAAAGTTACGTTCATAAATATATTACACAAAAGAACCGTGAGAAACTGTAATTTATAGGACATTACTAAAATCTCAAACGTTCCGTTTTCTCTTTATCATAAAAGGGAATATAAAACTGAATAATGTTACAATGACGTCCTTTTTAAATTGAACAATAGATTCACAAACAATTCTTTTCTTTGGGCTTGCCTTGTATTATATTTAACGTGAAACGATTTTATGTTGAAACAAGATTCCGATTCTGTGTGTTCAATATTTGAGTCGAGTTTAAATTTGGTTGTAGATAGTTTGTAATTTTTCAAAAATTGCTGATAATCTTATTTTTTCCCTAGTTTAGTCATTTTTACTTTCTCTTACTCTATATACCTATTTATGGAAACAAAGTATTGTTTTTATGTCGATTTTTCGAAGTAAAATTTCACCGGATATACTCGTTTTAAGGCCCCCTGAACCCACAAATCATGTTTTTAGCGATTTCTCTTTCTCTCTCTCCCTCTTTTTCCCCTTTCTCTCTCCGTTTCTCTGTGCGCGTGCGTGTGTGTGAACAAAATATCTCAGAAACTGAACATAATAAAAAGCTTAAACTTGGAATTTAAGTTTGTTAAAACTACGGGACTTGACACAAACTATTTCATCAAATCTGTCAACGGGAAGTAATTGTTTATTCCTGCGCTTTTCACATTTTTGCGATTTTTTCAAAAACGGCTACTTCAATTTTTTTTAAATCCCCTTATATACTACATTAAGAGATAGAGGTGTAAAAGACACTAATCAAAGTTATCTCCTCTGAAAGTAATGAATTTCATTATACTGCCATCCCTGAGGTGAATGAAGTGAAGATGTCATTTGCAGGATGAAAAGTAGATACTTTTCAGAGGACTTGGCATGCTAATAAGCATTCTTTTCCACTCAGTCCTGAGGAAGGTAATGGTAAACCATCTCACTCGTCGTTTTACTTTGTAAAGTAAACTTAAAAGGTTCAAACCAGCTTTCCGGTTGATGACCTAAACAACAACAACAATACGCACGTATCCAGAATATTTTTCGGGGGGGGGGCATAATAAAATATGTACAAATATATTATTCACACACACATAAATGTATTTTCCCCTCATTTAGGGCCAAATTTAGACCACGTGAGGTGATTTTGGACGTTTCTGGAAGCTTTTCTTTGCAGTTGCATTCCCAATATTCACCGACTGTAGGTTTTTCTATTTTTTGTCCACCCGGTGTTCTATTTTTGCTCTTCATGGAAGCCGTTAAAGTGTGTAATTAATTGCCTGAATTTGGTTCGTTTCATTAAGTTTGCTCGGTTTATTGAGGTATTCTGAATATCCTTTTTAACTTCTTTAAATTATTTATCCAACACCTTAGGTCTTATTGTTTAGTGTCTTAGTAATTAGTTTTGTCAATCTGTTATCATCCATTATATACAGGCTTCCGTAAAATTTTAGACTTCTTTTTCTAATCGTTTCCATTAATCGATCATTTTCCTTGTAGAACTCGTGCATTTTGCTGAGAGCCGCGGAACGGACATGCGTACTACCAACCGTACGTTCCGGTCCTCGTCTTTCCCATCACGTACAGTCACGTAGGCATACGTAAACAATCCTGCACTACATCAGTATTTACAGAACTTCTTGATTGTTTCAGTAACGTGCTCGCCTCTCATCTTGGGTTCGAATCCCACTCGGGCATGGAATTTTTTCATACGTTACAAAAAATTCATTTCATCCTTCACCGTCTGCATTAGCAGCAATTTGCAAAACAGTCGGACGTTAAACCAAAAAAAAAAAAAAAAAAATCTTGATTGTTTCCAAAGTCGACTGACTGACAGCCAAGATGCCATTTTAGTAAAAGCGTCTGTTTTTAAAACAATATTTTTAGTTGTCCGTGGTGGCTTACTAAAGCATTTATTGTATGTATACTTAGTGTACAGTTTGAAACTGTGATTGGTTTAATGTTTGTAATAGTTTTCTTCTTTTTTTTTTTTTTTTAATTCCTAATATGTGTATGTTGCAATCTGTTCAATTCAGAACAATAAGCAACCCCATGACCCAATGAGATGAGGATGATGTGTATGACGTGTAAATGAGGTGTAGTCTTGTACAGACCCAGGTCGACCACTCCTGAGAAAGTATGGTTAATTGAACCCCAACCATCAAAGTACACCGGCAATTACTGTCTAGCATTCAAATCCGTATAAAAGTAACTACCTTTGGTTTATTTATTACAATTCCTAATAATGACTGCAATGTTGTAAACAATCGTTACGATATTTACAACCCTTATGAGGTATGTATGCGCGAGTGTGTGAAACTTTGTTTACTGTGGACAATTCGAACTGGCACAACTGTTGCTCTACGTGTACACACAGTTCCGCATAAAGTATATATATATTTTTTTGCGCCCTGGAGACTCCAGGAGGAGTATAGGATATGTCGTCAGCTATAACTCCTGAAATACATATAAGAATCACACAATGCGTCACTACACTACTATCAAGAAAGAAATTCTTGTACGCCATAAAAGTTTCACTGATCAAGTAATTTTTCAGATTCCTTTTAAAGCAATTCAAATCCTCACAACATGTACAAAATTGGGGTAATTTATAGTTTTCTTTGGATGTGATATTTTCGTCTAATAGTGTTGTTTATTTATATATTTGCGAAATAATCGTAGTCTATATTAGTCAATATAAATGTGTATTTAATTATCACAATATTATATTATATTTCAGGTACAATAATACAAAATGTAACTAATTTAGAATAAGAATTATAAAAATAGTACTGATAGTTCCGCACAACCAATAAATCCAAGTAACGCATGAACCATACTGTACTGATGCAGCGGTGTAACTCTCGCAGTGTCTTTTTCTCGGCTCTCAGCAAAATGCATATTATGCATTTTGCACAAAAAAATGTGTGTGTGTGTGTGTGCGCGCGCGCGCGTGTGTGTGTGTGTGTGTTATAGCTTTAAGCTATAACACACACACACCGATTTTTTTGGGAGGGGCATGCCCCCTTAGCTTCTTTCTGAATGCGTGCTTGAACAAGTATCTAACAGTTTTGTTGTGTCTACAAAGAAAGCTAATTGGATTTTCAGGAATGCAATCAGAAAAACGAATTTTTTTTATGCATTTTGCTTATTTATTTGCATTATTATAAAATTTGCATTTTATTAATAATAATAATAATATTAACACATTCTTACAATGCCTTGTAGTATTCATCAATATAAAAAACTTAAAAATTAAAAGGTTGTGTTATTTTTTTATTATTAACAATAGGTTTGAAACCTATACTCGTGTTGCCACAAAAAAGCCCTGCATTATTCAGGCAGGTTTTTTGTCAAGTTTTTTTCTTAACTTTTACAAAAACGTGTTTAGAAAAAATCGCATCCGTGAATAATTGTTAGTTTAGTTTTTTTTATATTAATTTCTTCACCTTATTGTAATCAGTTAGATTTTAATGGTTTTTTAAATTGTTAAAATGTTTTGTTTTTTTGTAGTCTACTGACTGCCAAACTTAATGTGCTTTTATTTTTTTATAATAACATTTCTTACAATATATTTTTGTAATACTACTTAAGCTTGTATTTAGTGAATAATATCTTAGTGCAGTGGGTCGCGATCTCCTAAGGGGGGGGGGGGTGCGAAATACGAGGGAAAATTAAAAAACATTTTTTATTTTTAAAAAAAGAGACAAAAATTGTACAATACTCTTTCCAACTTGGGCTTGTTTAGAATTAACCAAATTTTGAATGTCTGGTTTTATTTTTGTAACACAAAACGATGTCATTTTCCTGTGCCAAACGATTTTTTGATTTGGTTTTCAAAGTTGTAGGATGTGGCTAATGGTAAAAAAAGTTTAAACGATTCTCTGGACAGTTCTGGGTATTCCTTTTTGATACTTATCCAAAATTTGTCGGCACAAGCATTACTGAAAGTTAAATTTCATTTCCTAATCACTTGATAGCTTTATAATGATAATTCATCATGAAAACGAACACTTAGCTCAGCATTTTGTACAGCTTTCTCATTAAACGGATTGACTACCCACAAATATCCACTCGTATCTTTAAGTAAAAATCTGGTGTGAAACACTCACACAACTTTCTCTTGCCAATGCAAATAATTAACAATAAACCTAACATTAGTAATAAAACTTTACAAATAAACAAAAAACTAACCTCAATAAACATAACCTAATTTTAATCATGAGTGAAAGGCGCAAAATGAAAATCAACCTCAGTTTGGCTTAAAAATATGGAAAATCGCTCCTTCACGCTAAACTAGACACTGTACGAAAAAATCTCTATATAAAAGTTGTATATCTTTTAATTAATTTCCTATAAATTTGATTATATACACTTTTGTCGTAAAATGCATACTAAGGCCGAAGTCTTAAAAAAATAATTTTTTTCACACGGTTTCGTGAGAAAAAAACAGAAAATTACTAATTACCTTTAAACTAAGCGTTTAACAAAAAAAATGTTTGAAATTAGAGTTGTAGAATATTAAATTCTCTACAACTTTACTTATATAGTACATTTTTGCGGTAAAATGAAGCCGCTATCTTAAAAAAACCATTTTTTACGTAAAAACAGCCTCACAAAGAATTTCAGCAAACATGGCGCCTACTCTATCTTGTAGAGCATAAAAAAATTAGTAAATTAGGCGATTTTTAAAAAAATCGTAGGACCAGTTTTTGAGAAAATCGCAAAAAAGTGAAAAATTACACGTATAAACTACTACTTACGGTTGACCGATTTTGATGAAAATGTTCGTGTCGGGTCCGGTAGTGGTATGTAACTGAAGTTTCAAGTTTGAAGTTCGTACGATGTTCCGTTCTTGAGATATCCTGTTCACACACAGACCAATCGCTAAAAACATGTTTTTTGGGTTCAGGGGGTCTTAAAACGTGTAGATCCGGTGAAAACTCGATTTCGAAAAATCGACATGAAAACAATACTTTCCTTCCTATATATTCATATAGGCAAGAGAAAGTAAAAATTACAACTATTGTAAATCTTTCAAATTTTGTTTTTAACATGATAATTCAGTTGGGGTCGGTAAAATATTCAATCTAAAAAAGAGGTCGCATTGTTTAAAACAGTTGAGAACAACTTTTCTTAGTGTATTAATTTTTTGTATTGTACAATACTACTGGCAGTACTAATCCACAGATTACTGTAGTACTGTTTGATTTAATTTGTGCAAGACAAATAGCATAATCAACGCCGTGAGAAAATTTATTCTGTTGTATTCTTCGTGGATATCTAAGAAGTGATTCTACGAGAAGAAATTATTTAATATTAGAATATTACTAATCTAAAAGATGTTTGTTAAATTTATTGATTTATTTATTTTCCCGGTTTTTCTTGTGTTTTTTACTTTTAACTATATTCTATGTATCGCTCTTTGGGGTAGTGGTCACCGCAATTAGTTTCTTCGATAAGTATCCCGGGTTCGATTTCTGGTTAGGTATTTTTTTTTCACTCATTTTCATCTTTCATTTTTCATTTGTATTGGTATGCATAACAGTCGGACGTAAAACCAAAGAAATTTTTTATGAATATTTTTACAAATATTCAGTATTTTTGTTCTTTGGGAATTTATAGAATTTATATTCTTCTGCCTTTCAAGGATTTGGCATCTCTGCCTGTTCTGAACCTTCTCTCAAACCTGCTCTTCTCTTTCTCGGGCGTCCTCGTTCTCTCTTTCCCTCCGGTTTATAGCCTAGTGTTTCCTCAGCTATCTTATCCTCTCTAATTCTGCTCTCATGATCCAACCACTGCATTCTATTATGAAATACCCAGTCGTTTATAGAGAAGATGTTGAGTTCTTCTTATCTCGGTATTCCTGTGACGATCTTCTCTACTACACCCATACGTACCGTACGTCGAAGAAATTTCATTCAAATGCTTGCAATTCACTCTCCTCTCGTTTTCATAGCACTCAAGTATCACTGCCATAGAAACTTTAATGTAATTATTATTTTTCTTTACTTAAGGAATAAGTTGACCTGTTGTAGAACATGTGAAACCTTAGTAAAATTAAACATACATGTGTCATAAGTTGCATGTAGGGTGGGTTTGCGTTTTGCATTAATTTTGGGAAATAAAAGTATTATTATTATTATTAAGTGTTCCAAATTCAGATGCTTTACTTTTACTGTAGGTGTCACTTATAGAATAACGCGTGCAAATTTTTAAAACTAGCTCTTTAGGAAAGTATATTAATACGTTGCCCATATTACTCCATCCCACGGAGGTGGAGTGTTATATTATTTGCACTCGATCTGCTAGTTCCAGGGCTATAAAAAACTAGTTCTGTTTCTTATCACATGGTCACCCAATTATATCACTGAAACTTTTAAGAACAGAAGAGGTAGAGGTGTAAAAGACACTAGTCAGAGCGAACTCCTCTGAGAGTAATGAATTTTATTATACAGCTGGACCTTATGGTGAATAAAGTGAAGGTGTCATTTGCAGGGTGGAAAGTGGTTGCTTTTCAGAGTGCTAAGTATGCTGATAACCATACTTTTTCACTCAGTAAGGAAGGCAATGGTAAACCACCTCACTCCTCGTTTTACTGTGTAATGCTAGCAGTACACTATTGCCGAATGATTCGACGAATATTCGGGCCAAGTCGCGACAACGAATCTCAGCGAATGTTCTACACGAACTAACCCAGTACATACTCGTCTATATTCGCGAAACCTCAGTTCGATCGTGTCATCACATAATTCAACGTAGATCAGAAAATTGATTTTGATGTAGGGGTTGCAGCCGCTTTTTATATGTACAGTTATGCCATTAGAGATTCCTTCTTCTTTTTTAATTCTACCGTGGAACGGTTTAATTGTTCGCTTAAACGAACCCACGCGTCGTTTATGTGCTTCTTATCCTTATGTTTTTTATGGCAAGGATCCCATAACACTCCCTCACTATGGTAAGCTTCCAAAAAAACTAAAGTATTTTCATTAGACCATTCCATAGCAAAATACACAGTTAAACAGTTATAAAAAATAAAAAAGTACACAGTAAATAAATAAGTAGGTAATGAATAAAATAATAAATAAGTAAGTAGGTAATGAATAAAAAGTAAATAAAAAGTATGGTGTAGAGGCACGGAATAATGTAGCCCGAATGAAGGCGAGTGTGTACTGCTAGCAGTTTTCCCAACTTCGCTCTCGTTATTCGTCTGTATTCGTCCCCTTTGATTCGTGCAAAGTACCGACTCCAGACCGAACTAAGGCCAATACGAACCATGGCGAGGCGAAGTGGAACGAATAACCACAAATACACCAAGTACACTATCGTATTCGCCTGACTTCGCCTACATTCGGCGATAGTGTACTGCTAGCATAAAGCCTTTAAAGGTTCAAACCAGCCTGATGACCTAAACAACTACAGTAATACGTATTGCATACATTTCCCCTTAAGGAATAATTGGTTGAAATGTAAATATTTTAGTTCTTGTGTTCAACCCCTAAAACAGAGTGCCGAATTTCAGGTCTCTAGGTGGTCTGGAATTTAGAGAATTAGTGATCAGTGATTCAGCGAGGGCTTCTGAATTTAAGTTATAGAATATATCTTATAAATGCTCAATTTTAACCCATTTTGTTCTATTTTCATACAATTTTTTTACTGTAGTGATTTTATTTTATTGATATTTTTTTTCAGCTGTCCATACTTTACCTAGTTATTTACCAAGGCGGCAATAATTGTATGTATTATTAATTATTATAGCGGCTGTTCTACATCAGTTGGTTATTTACTGCAATCCTAACCGCGATTCATTTGTGTTGGACTCATCTCATCCCTTAAATCCTTCTTCAACATAGGTTCTCATAACACCTTCCTTTGACTTCTTTCTGGGTCATCCTTTCTTCCTCTGTTCAGCTAAAACCCGTAGGCAATCATTTGTGGTAACGTGTTTTCCAATTTTGTGTCTTTTCTTTGAAATTTCTTCATTCCTAACTCGAGTTATGAAAGTCTATGGATAGCTTATTCAGAAACTCATTTCCACAGCTGTTATTCTGGTTTTAAATCTTGGTTGGAGAGTAAAAACTTCCGGAGGAGCTTTCAAAAAAAGAACGGAAAATTGTTTCTGTACCAAAAAAATAATGTAATTAGTCCACGAAAGTTGTAACATTCTGGTGATGGCCATTACCACGAAAGTTATAACATTCTGGTGATAGCCGTTACCACGAAAATTGTAATCATCTGGTGATGGCCATATCTCCGCCAACCTTTTCCAAAATATAATTGTTTGATGCACCGACTGATGTTATAAGTGTCCTATAATATATATATATATATATCAATACGAAAGTTGTAATATTCTGGTGATGGCCATTAGTCCACGAAGGTTGTAACGTTCTGGTGATGGTCCCATATCTCCGCCAACTTTTTCCAAAATATAATTATTTAATGCACCAACTAATGTTAAAAGTGTCCTGTGATGTATATAGTCATGCTCCGATTCAATGACACCCCTAGTCTATAAATTTTATTTATTTTTCTCAAATATTGAAGTCTATTTGTTCAAACTGTTACATTTTTTTACATAAAAGTAACATATTTTTTTTATTGTTTACAGGTATGTTCTACTTTTCATCTGCTGTTTTCTGTAAGTAAACTGATTGGGTTATTTCTTAATTTTTCCCTTTACAGTTGTGTGTAATTTACGGAAGATTACGGTTAACATTGAAGAAAATGAAACGGTGGTATCAATCCGGAAGCTATACCTGTTATACCTGAAGTCCTGACTCAGTTCCTGATGTTATCGTGGTAAAATTCCCAAATTTCATCATCCAGTCATCACTGGTTTAGGGATTTGCTTAATATAATGGGCGGTATATGCTCGCCGAAGTATTTGTTGCCTTTTTACGCCACACCCCAGCAAGATTCAACCCTTTTCAAACGAAGTCAGTCAAGTGGGAGCAGAAAAAAATCTGTGAAAAGAAAACGTTTATCCTTTTTAATTCACAGATGTACTTGAGAACTTATTCCTGAAACTTGTTGGAAAGTCATTGGAATTTTTTTTCATATGGAATCATTTTTGTTATAGTGAAAATATTATTGAATTTATTTATTATAAATTTCTCTACAATTAAATTATATATTCTAGTTTTCCCCCTCGTATAGGGCCAATTTGAAAATTCGTGTGGTGACTTAAGAGGTTTCTGGAAGCTGTTTTTGCAGCTCATATTCTCAGCGTTGATTCACTGTTGGTTTTACTCCTTTCTTCTGTTCATCCAGCACTGGATAAACAAAAATAGAACACTTGTTCTATTTTTGGTCATCATGGAAACCCTTAAAAGTGATAATTAGTTGTATGAATATAGTTATTTTTTTGTTTTGTTTTAACGTCCGACTGTTTTGAAATTACTGCTAATGCAGACGATGAAGTATGAAATAATTTTTGTAACGTATGAAAATATACCGTTCCTGAATGGGATTCGAACCCAAGACCGCATGATGAGAGGCGAGCACGTTACCAACTACGCCAATGCGGCCGGCTATGAATATGGTTCGATTCATTAAAAGTTTTCTCAGTTTATTGTGGTTTCTCAATATCCTTTATGACTTTTTTAAAAAAAGTCATAAGTTTCTCAATAGCCTTTATCACTTTTTCAAATAACTTTTTTTTCCGACTAAGAACTTAGGACGTAGACTTAAAGACTTTTTTCCGAAACCTTAGGTATATTATTTAGTGTTTTAAACATTTGTTTTGTCATCCATTCAATACAGCTGTACTGTACTATACTATACTTAATATATACGACAATCTTTAAGTCCACAAAGTTTCGAACTATCGAAGTTCTACTGCAATATAGTTCTGATAAATTTTCTTCGTTGTTTCGAGTTATTTTTTTTTAATACGGGTCATTTACCCCCAGGTGGGCTTTTATAAACGTAAAATGTTTGACACAGAAATAATGGTTGTAAAGAAACTCGAGCATTTCAGACGTTATCTTTGGATTTTATTTGTGAAAGGTTTGTTCTCCAATGAATAAGTTGGTACTGACCTGATGTCAAACGTATACAATAGATCTTGTATAGTACTATTTTGCTGCCGGTGGAATGCTTTCTTTTCAGATCTTGTTCCGTTTCTCTCAGTTCTTGGCGTTCTATCTTTTTCTAACCCTCACTACCGTTTCACACCAGCCGTAGTTTAGTCATTTTTCTTCGTCCCGTCAATCTCATTTCATTTCGCGTATTATTTATTCCCATCCATGTTTTAAAGGAATCTGTATTTTACAATTTTGGATTGTTTAGGTCATCAGCCGAAAGGGGGTTTGAACCTCTACAGGCTTTATTAAGTAAAACGAGGAGTGAGGTGATTTATCAAGGCCTTCCTCACTGAGTGTAAAAGTATACTTATCAGCATGCCAGGCCCTCTGAAAAGTATCTACTCTTCACCCCGCAAATGACACCTTCACGTCATTCTCCACAGGATCTGGCTATATAATGAAATTCATTACTCTCAGAGGAGATAACTCAGACTAGTGTCTTTTACACCTCTATCTCTTTAGCCATTTTTCTTCGTCCCGTCAATATAAGGAATCTGTATTTTAAAATTTTGTGTTGTTTATATCATCAGCCGAAAGGATGATTTGAACCTCCAGAGGTTTACCAAGTAAAACGAGGAGTGAGTGGTTTACAATTGCCTTTCTTACCGAGTGTAAAATGATACTTATTAGCATGCCAGGCCATCTGAAAAGTATCTACTCTCCTCCCTGCCAATGACACCTTCACTTCATTCACCACAGGACCTGGCTGTATAATGAAATTCATTACTCTCAGAGGAGATAACTTATACTAGTGTCTTTTACACCTCTACCTCTTCTGTTCTTAAATTATTCAGTCATATAATTGGCTAAACCATGTGATAAGAAACATGACTACTTTTTTATTGCCCTGAAACTAGGAGATCGAGGGCAAATACGAGGCGTGTTCAGAAAGTAAGTACCGTTTAAAAAAAAAAAACAAATAAAATAATTTTTTTTCAATACAATTTCATTTTTAAATGAAAGTCCAAACCTTAAACTATTTTTCGACATAGTTTCCATCGATATTCAAACACTTGTCGTGGCGGGTGATCAATTTGTCTATACCCTCTTCGTAGAAGGTTCCCGCCAACGAATGTAGCCACGACTCCACGGCAGTTTTCACTTCATCGTCGGTTTCAAAGCGTTGGCCGCCTAGATCGCGCTTCATGTGCAGGACAAGTGGTAGTCAGACGGTGCCAAGTCCGGGCTGTAGGGCGGGTGATTGAACTGCTCCCAACGAAATTGTCGAACCAATGTTTGAGTGACACCAGCGGTATGGGGCCGAGCATTGTCATGGAGCAACACAATTGCGTTATTGAGCATTCCTCTCCGTTTGTTTTGAATTGCCCGCCTTAGTTTTTTTAAGGTTTCGCAATACCTTGCCGCATTAATGGTTTCACCTCTTGGGAGAAAATCAATCAGCAAAACACCTTTCCGATCCCAAAAGACAATGCACATGATGTTTTGGTTAGACATTGTCGTCTTGAATTTTTGTTTCTTCGGGGGTTGCGTGTGTTGCCACTCCATTGACTGTTGTTTAGATTCTGGTGTGACATGATGGACCCAAGTTTCATCACCTGTCACAATTTTGTTTAAAAAATCCTCACCATCATTACTGTGCCGTGTGAGAAAAGTCAAAGCACTTCCGAGTCTCTTGGTTTTGTGCATGTAAGTGGCGGTAACCTTCTACGAAGAGGGTATAGACAAATTGATCACCCGCTACGACAAGTGTTTGAACATCGGTGGAAACTACGTCGAAAAATAGTTTAAGATTTGGGTTTTCATGTAGAAATAAAATTGTGTTGAAAAAAAATTTTTTTTACTTGTTTTTTTTTTAAAACGGTACTTACTTTCTGAACACGCCTCGTAATTTAACACTCCACCTGCTTATTTCCGGCAATTTACTGTTTTATAAAAATAAATTATTAAATTCGTTCGGTAAGAATAATGTTTTAAAATAAGGTTTGTCGTGGTATTTTTTTGTGTAACTGTAGACCAAGTTAGCCACGTTTAAAGTACGAGCTGTACTTTAACCGGGAATAAAACCCAGAATTTTCCGCCGTGCAGTCTGCAGAGAAATCTAGGCCTATAACCTATGACCACGCAGCCAGCTTTCTTGGGCTTTGTAGATACTTTAACCAAAATAAAGCGTAATTTTGTTTAGTATTTTCTTCTGTTAATTCTATTGTTTGATCATAACGTGCAGGTGGAGTGTTAAATTATTTTCACGTGATTTGCTAATCCGAAGGCTACAAAAATTGTTCTGTTTCTTATACCACATGGTCAGCCAATTATATGAATGAAGCATTTAAGTACAGAAGAGGTAGAGCTGTAAAAGATACTAGTCAGAGTTATATCCTATGAGTTTAATGAATTTCATTAAACAGTCAAACAATGTGAATAAAGTAAAGGCTTCATTTACAGGGTGGATTTTGTGATTATCCATAGTAATTTCGATTGGAACCTTTGAAGGATTTAAATGTTGGAATGGCTTTATGATTTACATAATTGGATACTATACGTCCAAATCGGTATAAGAATCGATAATTTTAGTAATATCGGTAATTTTAGTAGCTGCTAACATTGAATTCGACTTTTTTTAGATTCTTCCCTACATGAAGTTACAAGCCTAAAATACTGTTGTTGTTGTTTAGGTCAACAGCCGAAAGGCTGGTTTGAACCTCTAGAGGTTTTACTAAGTAAAAACGAGGAGTAAGGTGGTTTACCTTTGCCTTCCTCACTGAGTTGAAAGAGTATGCTTATCAGCATGCCAGGCCCTCCGAAAAGCACTCACTTTCCACCCTGCAAATGACACCTTCACTTCATTCACCACAGGGTCTGGCTGCATAGTGAAATTCATTACTCTCAGAGGAGATAACTCTGACTAGTGTCTTTTACACCTCTATCTCTTCTGTTCTTAAATAGTTCAGTCATATAAGTGGCTGACTATGTGATAAGAAACAGAACTATTTTTTTTAGCCCTGGACCAAACAGATAGAGTGCAATTAAATAACATTCCACCTGCCCGTTTTGGGCATAAAATACTATAGATTGAAATAAAATACTATAGATAAAAAAATACTATAGATTGAAATTGTTCACAGTTTTACTCTGTTTTATTGTTTCTTATTGCTCGTAATAGGCAGGTGGAGTGTTGAATTATTTGCGCTTGGATCTGCTAGTTCCAGGGGTACAAAAAAATAGTTATGTTTCTTATTACATGGTCAGCCAATTAATTGTATGACTGAAGCATTTAAGAATAGAACAGGTTTTTTTTGTCATCAGCCTCTCGACTGGTTTGATGCAGTTATCCAAGCTGTTTTATCTTGCGCAAGTCGTTTCATATCTACATATCTGTAACACCTTACATCTTTTGTGATTTGCTTTACATATTCTAATCTTTGCCTCCCCCTACAATTTACTCCCTCAATATTACCCTCCATTATTGATAGTCCAATACCTGGATGTCTTAAGATATGCCCCACTAGTTTATCCCTTCTTCTGGCAAGATGCTTCCATATACTTCTTTTTTCATCTACTCGCCTAAGAACCTCTAAATTACTTATTTTGTCCACCCACCTAACCTTTAACAGTTTCCAATAACACCACATTTCAAAAGCTTCTATCCTCATGTTTTCTACAGCCCATATTACCCACGTTTCACTCCCGTATAATGCTACACTCCAAACATAATGTTTTAAGAAATTTTTCCTAATCTGTAAATCAATGTTTGTAGTCAGTAAGTTTTTTTTTCTAGCTTGAGCAATTCTACTTTTGATATCACTTTTGCTTCTACCATCCTTTGTTATTTTACTCCCTAGATAGCAGAATTCCCCAACTTCCTGTAAGTTTTTGTTGCCTACTTTTACATTTCCTATCTCTTCTAAACCACTCTTGCTGCTGCACAACACTTTCGTTTTGTTCTTATTAATTTTCATGAAGTAATCCTTTCTCATGATCTCATCCATTCCATTTAAGATATGCTCTAGTTCTTTCTTTGTATCGGCTAATACTACTATATCATGGGCAAATCTCAGCATTTTTATTGTTTCTCCTTGAATTTTTATTCCTGCGAATAGTACAGGTAGAGGTGTAAAATACAACTAATCACAATTATTTCCTTTGAGAGAAATGGATTTCATTATAATCCTAGACCCTGTGGTGAATGAAGTGAAGGTGCCATTTGTAGGGTGGAGAGTAGATACTTTTCGGAGGGCCTGGCATGCTAATAAGTATACTTTTCCACTCAGTGAAGAAGGTACTGGTAAACCACCTCACTCTTTATTTTACTTAGTAAAGCCGCTAGAGGTTCAAACCAGCCTTTCGGCTGATGACCTAAACAACAACATAGTTTATTAATGATTTCTTGAATCTCATTGATAATTAAATAATTTTTTTTTAATTTGTGGTTTGTTTTAATATACTAGTTCATAACGACCGTAAGATTTTTGAAAGTGAGTTGTCGCAAATTCAGAATTATAGAAATTCAAATTAAAGGGTTTTTTGTGTATAGATTGAGTAGAAAGTAATATCAACAAGAAAAAATTCGTTTATATGTGTTCAACTTTTTCATAGACATTTGCTTTGGTGTAGGTATAATTAATTTCTTAAGATGCTGAAAGTGTTTAATAACATGTTTCTTGAGCTAGGCAAAGAAATATGACACAGTTGTTTCATTTGTGGGTTTTATAGTATAATTTATATTATAATAAACACAGACTAAAGCTGGAGCCTTACCAGCTGATGGTTGTTGTAGAGAGAGGTTTATGTCAGTCTTTTTTTTTTGCTTCATCTTTTTTAGTCTTTCGTTTATTTTATAATAGTAGAGTAATGCCAGTGTTCTCGTTAGTGACAAAGAAAATCAGCCGTTTATAGGTTTATCCAACCATTTCGTCCGCCGACGACGTCTGTCGTCTAGGCCAGGCTTATGTTTCAAAAATATACTATCATAAACACACTTACACACATACACACAAACAAACCATCCTACCGTATTGTGTTGAAATGTACTAAATATATACTTGTTTTTATTTAGGTTTTCAAGGTCATGTTTAATTCTTAGTCATATGTCACTGCGTTTGGGATAGTTTCTTTACAGAATGTAACTTTCTTTCGGTTTTAAATTGATAGCGTATGTGATCTTAGCATACTGCAGTTTTTTCTCGTTTTTTTTTTGTTATGGTTCGGTTAGATAGAGATGCAAAACACATTTACAATCGATAAGCAACTTTGAGTAGTGTTTCCTGCCGTTTTATTATTACAGTACTACTAATACTAGCGACCCCCTGGTCGCTGCCCTTCACGCCAAACTAAACTTAAGTGTTTGAAACTTCTTACGTTAAAAAACAAATCACGAATGTACAAATAAAACTAATTTTAGTACTGTAAACAGTTATTTTGTTAACAATATTAATCACCAGTGGAAGTGGTATAAGATGAAAATATCTGAATATGTTATTAGAAAATGTGTAGATAAAATCTATTCGTAGAAAAAATGAGGCGATCTCTTCGATTGGAAGGTTAACATAATTTTCTTTTTCTCCTCCTTCTTAGGAAGTATAAGGCCTAGAGCCTGTTACGTCACTCAGTGAAATTGGTCTTTCACTTTTTCTTTGGTCGACCTAGATCCCCTTTCTACCCTTAGACTGATACTATCGAGAGGGAATTAGGCTACGGTTCCCTTCCACGCCCCGCTGACGGTACGTAATTTTGTTTCTTTTTAACCCGACATTTCCCTTGTAGTATTATATAAACAGTTCCGAGGGAGGTGGAGGGTTCTTTGCTGATGTCGGATCAAGTGGCCAGGCGGCGGGTTTTTGGTTGGTAAGGCGGTTACGGCCTCCTTAAGGCTGGACGAGAACGCCTCAATTGAGTCCAACACTCCCATCGTGAGGGATTTAACATGAGTTTTTCTCACCGCCTCGGATAAAAAAAAGACTGATACTCTTCACTTCGTCGTGGGATTCTCATCCCCTCCATACATCTCACATGATCCCTCCATATTCTCGCACCATCTCATTCACCGATCGAAGGCCCAACTCCCACCTAACTTCATAATTCCTCCTCATATTCCATCTCTTTGTACTCTCACCTCGTGACCACCTGTAAGTGTTCATATCTCGCTACCCCGACCAACGGTCCGTAGGCGGGGGAGGATGTTTTCCCAAAGGCAAAGGAGTACTACTGACTCAAAAATTACCAGAAATTAACAGTTGGGTAACAGGACTAAAAAATCATTCGTATATTACCTTTCTTTGGTAATCATAAATTTTGAATTGATTTCAAAGATTGGTTTTTTTTAAAATGATTTAGTATTTTATTCAACAGCGCCCCTTGTATTCAAAAGTTACTTCTGCGTTTTAAATGTTTTTAAACAATTGTTGTGTATGTTTATTGGTCAATTTTTTTCTATTATTAGAGAAATGTTTGTAAGAAAATTGAGTGTATAGGAAAAGATTGCTAGCTATTTTTTATTTATTATTTTTAATTTTGATCCTTAATATGTGTACGTAGCAATATGTTCAATTTTTAAGTAGCTTACTACGAGTATAAAAAATCGCACGACACAATGAAACGAGCATGATAGGCCTGTTGTTGTTGTTTAGGTCATCAGCCAAAAGGCTGGTTTGAACCTCTAGAGGTTTTACTAAGTAAAACGAGGAGTGAGGTGGTTTACCATTGCCTTCCTCACTGAGTGGAAAAGTACGCTTATCAGCATGCCGAGCCCTCTAAAAAGCACATATTTTCCACTCTGCAAATGACACCTTCACTTCATTCACCACAGGGTCTGGCTGTATAATGAAATTCATTACTTTCAGATAAGATAACTCTGATTAGTGTCTTTTACACCTCTACCTCTTCTGTTCTTAAATGATTCAGTCATTTAATTGGCTGACCATGTGATAAGAAACAGAACTATTTATTTTAGCCCTGCAACTAACAGATCGAGTGTAAATGATAGGCCTATGACTTGTAAATGAGGTGTAGTGTTTTACAGACTCAGGCCGACTATTCCTGAGAGTATAGTTAATTGAACTCCAACCATCAGTGAACACTGGTAACCACTGTCTAGTATTCAAATCCGTATAAAAGTAACTACCTTTACAAGGATTTGAACCACGGAACCTTTTTCTCCGAAAATCAGCTGTCAAACAAATGGCTCGCGGAAACGACTTTAACACTACACCATTCTGTTGATAATATACTTTTTCTTTTTTTTAGCTTTTATTGTCTATCGGGAACTGTACATTATTGACAAAACTACTCAATTTTATCACTTGCTTTACTGTATTATTTGACGTGAGAATTAGGTATGAGTTTGAACAGGGAGCCCCAGTAGAGTTTGTTCATGGACGGCTGTTAGCTGGTCACCATATAAAGTCGCTTGCCCAACCGGTGTTACTTAACAAATAACAGCGACTTACTACCAGCTGACTGACTGGGTTGGCCCGAAGGCCTGATAATATTCTAATTTTTTTTTCCTAATTTGTGTACGTTGCAATCTGTTCAATTCAGAACAATAAGCAACCCCATGACCCAATGAGATGAGGATGATGTGTATGACGTGTAAATGAGGTGTAGTCTTGTACTGCCCCAGGCCGACCATTCCTGAGAGAGTATGGTTAAGTGAACCCCAATCATCAAAGTAAACCGGTAACCACTGTCTAGTATTCAAATCTGTATAAAAGTACCACCTTTACTAGGATTTGAACCAGGAACCTTCGTCTCCGAAAATCAGCTGTTAAACAGCTGATTTTGGCGACGACTTTATATTATTATAAACGACTATTTCTATTGATTATAGACGACTATATTCTAATGAGAAATGCTAAGCAAATCGAGTAGGGGGGGATTTGGTTGTTTACCTATGAATGTAAACCGTTTTCATATGTAACGGTTAAACTGGTGCTTTTTACGATACACTATAATAAACTATAAACTATTGAAGCACATCCAATAAATAGTTAGTTAATGTTTGTTAGTGTAATAGTCATAAAGCTAAACAACTCTATATACTATAACTATAGAGTTGTTTTAAACTGTCTCTTGAACAAACGAAATTAAATTGAAGGCAACAACACAGCAACTACACAACTTCCCTTGAATTAGCCACGTATCCGCTTCTCGCTGGCTCGCTATGTATATAGTCTGTTCACTAGTACAGTTCGGTATTAGTTCATAGTATAACATGAGCATGCATGGGCTTTTGATGATGATGATGATGATGGTGATGTGAGAGCCGTACAAATGGGAGAGGGGTGAAGAAGTATGGGCTAGCTTCCGGCGAGCTTATGTTGCTGCCGAACTACCAATAGAAATATTCTACTCGCATTAAATAGATGTAATAAAATTTAGTTTTGAATGAAAGCTTTTAATTGTTTTTTTGTCGTATCGTGCCATTTTATACTTCAGTATTTTTTTTTTTTGTAGATCTTCTTGGAGCCTCAGTTATTTTATTCATTGTAACTTTTGGATCGTTTTCGTTTTCTGTGTACCAGTATCAAATTCGAATTACCTGAAAGGTTATACAATTCTCCCACTCGCGCCAATCTGACTAGTAATAATCCTGCGTAGTATCAACTTCTCTCCGATTTCACAGTTAGTTACTACACAATTTGCTATGAATTTTGTAGAGTTACTTAATAATATTAGGAAGGAGGATGATTCTGCAGAGTTCCTTTAGAAAAATGGGTTATTACATAATCCCAGAAGATCTGAAAAAAGTATATATATGAAACAATCACGCGACTTTCTCTTACCAATGCAAATAATTAAAAAATATAACTTAATAATAATGTAGTAATAGCAAAATAAAACAATCAAAATATGAAATAAAGCAACAGAACGTGTAACATAGTACTATATACTGGGACTATGGAGGATGTGTGTACGCGTGCGTGATTGTGTCTGCCTCAGTATGAGTATTCAGTAAGGCAGGGAGTGGGAGAAATAAAAAAGTGTGCAATCCGTCAGGGATTTCGGATTTGATAGTGGCATACAGAATACGGAAAATACCCTAGCTTTCTCTCATATTTCCATCCACTCTTCTCCTTTTGCTTTTGATGGAAACCCTTAAAATCAGTTATTAAATAATGGATTTGGTTCGATCCGATATATATTTTCTTCTGAGAGATTTTGGTTAATTGAACCGTAATCATCAAAGTACACCGGTAACGATTGTCTAGTATTCAAATCCGAATAAAAGTAACTACCTTTACTAGGATTTCAACCATGGAACCTTCGCTTCAAAAATCTGCTGTTAAACAATTGACTCGCGGCGACGGCTTAACACTACACCATCCCGGTGGGTTAAAAAAATAAAATAAGAAACTTTGGAAGACGCAACTTGTCAGACGGATTTCCACTTATGTAAAACAGGATTTCATTTTTTTGTAGAAAAGTTTTGTTGTTTAGGTCAACAGCCGAAAGGCTGGTTTGAACCTCTAGGGTTTTGCTAAGTAAAAACGAGGAGTGAGGTGGTTTACTATTGCCTTCCTCACTGAGTCGAACGAGTATGTTTATCAGGTTACCAGGCCCTCTGAAAAGCACCCACTTTTACTCCCTGTAAATGCCACCTTCACTTCATTCACTACAGGGTCTGGCTGTATAATGAAATTCATTACTCTCAGAGGAGTTAACTCTTAACTAGTGTACAATTTTACACCACTATCTCTTCTGTTCTTAAATGATTCAATCATCTAATTGGCTGACCGTGTGATAAGAAACAGAAATATTTTTTGTAGCCCTGGAAATAGCAGATTGAGTGCAAAAATTTAACACTCCGCCTGCCTGTTATGGGAAAGAAAAATTGTCTATCTAAAATCATAGTAGAATTTTTCGTGGTACCTGTACTTTCTTGATCTTTGTATTAATTTAACCCTTTCTGTACCAACGTCCGGCAAACAGGACGTCGATCTATTTTACGTAGTAACAAGATTTACAAAAAACACTTTTAAAGAAAATTTAATGGAATAATGTATTTTGAAACCGCCTTCGTGACGTAGTGATTAGCGCGCTAAGCGAAAGGTCTCGGGTTCGATTCCCGGCTATCGTCTGGAAATTTTAACACGTTAAAACTACCATAAAGTACCAAAACCTACAGTAGTTGCTATTGTTCAAGCTGTCGATGTGACTAAATAAACTAAAAATAAATTTTTAATATTTTTAGTGTTAGAACGATTTCTTTTCTGTTGTTGTTGTTTAGGTCATCAGCCGAAAGGCTGCTTTGAATCTGTAGAGGTTTTAATAAGTACAACGAGGAGTGAGGTGGTTTACCATTGCCTTCCTTACTGAAGCTTATGGAAAAGTATGCTTATCAGCTCCGGGCCCTCTGAAAAGCACATATTTGCCACTCTGCAAATGACACCGTCACTTCATTCACCACAGGGTCTGGCGTATAATGAAATTCATTACTTTCAGAGGAAATAACTCTGATTAGTTTCTTTTACACCTTTACTTCTTCTGTTCTTAAATGATTCAGTCATTTAATTGGCTGACCATGTGATAAGAAACAGACTATTTATTTTAGCCCTGCAACGAAAAGATTGAGTGTAAATAATTATTGACAGATCAACAGTCTGTTATGGGCTTTTCTATATGAATATTATAAAAATTAATTTTGAACTGGAAGTTTTATTTTTCTGTAAATTTGAAATTTTGGTCGGCAATGGCAGGCTTACGCCTGCAAGTTTTCGAAATAAGGGCTGGCACTTTTTGTACACCCTTATTCAAATTAAATGCCTTTAGATCAAACTTTTAAATATTGTTTCGGCACTGAAAGGGTTAAAGGAAATACAAAAATATATTATAATTTTTTTTGCTAAAAAATTTTAATTTTTTAATTTTATTCACTAGAAGATTATAGTTTGTAGTCTTCGACTACTGGTATCGTTCGAACAGATAGATAGATCGTATATGTGTCAGTGCCCCGGTAACGGTGGTACGAATTGATACATCCTGACTGTTATCTTTAAATGTTTAGTTGTTGAAGTAATAATAAAAACAAATAAAGAGGACAAAGTCATCCGCACTACAACGTCATCACAATAAAAATATAATACGCCTCGCTGTGAAATGCATCGCTATTTTAATAAATTTCAATTGCAGTTATTTTAGTCGGTTTTGATTATTTCGTGTAACAGATTTTTTTTTAAAAAACTAGATGTAGGCCTATTGAAAAAGAATCTCTCTTGTTTGAACCGTGTGGGCAGTTTCTTACAAAAATAAAGAAAATTGGTGTGAAATACTCACACGACTTTCTCTTGAATGTAAAAAATGAACAATAAAATATATAACCTGGAAGGCGAAGTCGAGGGCAGCTTTTACGATGGAAATGCTCGTGGTTGAAGAATATTAACCTTTGCAGTGCCGAAACAATATTTAAAAAATTGATCTAAAGCGATTTAATTTAAATGAGGGTGTACAAAAAGTGCCAGCCCTTATTTTGAAAATTTGCAGGCGTAAGCCTGCTATTGGCAACCAAAATTTCAACGTTACAGAAAAATAAAATTTCCTGTTAAATATTAATTTTTAATATGTTCATAAAAAAAATAAATCGTTTTAACACTAAAAATATTCAAAATTTATTTTTAGTTTATTTTCAAGTCACATCGACAGCTTGGTCAATAGTAACTACTGTGGGTTTTGGTACCTTGACGGTGATTTTAACGAGTTAAAATTTCCAGACTCTAGCTGGGAATCGAACCCGAGACCTTTCGCTTTGCAGGCTAGCGCGCTAGTCGGAGGCGGTTTCAAAATGCATAATTCCATTAAATTTTGTTTAAATTTTTTTTGTAAATGTTCGGTTATCCGGACGTTGGCACTTTTTTGTATAACTTACGGACGTCCAGTAAACCGGATGTTATCACTACGTAAAATGTATCGATGTCCTGTTTTCCGCACGTTGGTACTGAAAGGGTTAAAGACTACACAAACATGAGTTGGCATATGCACACTTTTTTGAGGTTAATTCATGATTTACCAGAGTTTAAATCAATCTTCTGTAATGGAGTCTGCACTCTAAAAGGAATAGCCTATTATCAGTAATTCTTAGTATTTTAAAATTGTGTAGACTGGGGAGCGAACCTGGGACATTCTGGTTTGTAGTTAATGTTCCCAGACGTCTGGCTTTTCAGGTAAAAATCCGGCGTTCAAAATACGTTTTAGAATATAAAATAGTAAATGTCCGGTATTTTTTTATTTGACAGTGGAATCATTGAATAATTTAATTAGGATTTAAGAATGTGTAAAAAAACACGTAGTTTCTTTCTTGAAAAGATGATTCATGATGTACCAGAGTCATCATGTATCTGGTGATTCATGATGTACCAGAGTTTCAGGCAGTCTTCTTTGACGAAATCAGCACTTAAGAAGAATAATATTATCTGTAATTCTTAGCAAAATAAAGTTATTTAGATCTTTACCGGGAATCGAATCTGAGATATTTCGGTTTGCAGTTAATGTTTCCAGACGTCCCGCTTTCCAGGTAAAAATTCGGCGTACCTACACCCTAGAATATAAAATAAATCTCCGGTATTTTCTTATTTAATAGTGAAATTTAAAAAAAATTTTAATAAATAATTAAAAATGTGCTAAAGAAACCCGTAGACTATCTACGAGACAGAAAATTGGTTTTATATCCAAATAGTACATTTAAAAATATGGAGTAAATTAAGGAGAACAGAAATCGGCGACTGCCGTGACGGTCTACTACTTCACCAGGCGCCGGGAACTATAAATTGAAAATGGTTACGCTCAAATTACCAAATCCACGTATACATTTTTACGGAGATCGTTCGGGTTTTTACACTTCATGCATTCTGCAGCCAATCACCTCCCTGAGATACCCATAACATCTTGGACAACAGAATCTATATTTTCTTAGGGTGGTGGCTTCTTCTATTTTCTGATCGGAAAAGGAACGCTCGCCAGAGCTATCTGTCATCTTATGTATTCTTTGGACATGCCAATACTGTGAAACATGAAACATAAGTTCATACATTTTTTTATTCCAAGGGAATAATTTTTTGTGTTAATTCATTTAATTTTTAAACATTAAATACCTACAAAACTGTAAAAAAAATCAGCAGTCGCGCGGGATTGACCGACAGAAGTGACTTAATTAATTAAGTTAACAAATTAAAGAAAAAAGATTTCTGTAAATTAATTAATGGTAATTGTTTATAGCCGAGCGTGACGTGATGGCAAACCAAAGACTTTTCCCGTGCACAGTTTAAGTGCGGCAAAAAAACTAATCACTTTTTTTTAATCCCTAATGTGTGTACGTTGCAATCTGTTCCATTCAGAACAATAAGCAACCCTATGACCCAATGAAATGAAGATGATATGTATGACGTGTTAATGAGGTGTAGTCTTGTACAGACTCAGGTTGACCATTCCTGAGAGAGTGTCTAGTATTCAAATCCGTATAAAAGTAACTACCTTGACTAGGATTTGAACCAGGAACCTTCGTCTCCGAAAATCAGTTGTTAAACAGGTGACTCGTGGCGACGACTTTACCTCTAGACCAACCCGGTGGGTAATCACTTTAAAAAACATAAATTAAATTAAAAATAAATACATTTGTTAAAAACATAAACTTCTTTGTTTTATAATTTGTTTAAAACTTTAATTCTTTAAGGAATGTTGGCGTAGTGGTTAGCGCAACTAGCTTTTACGCCGGGGTCCCGGGTTTGATTCCCGGTCATGTCTGGCATTTTTTCATCACTCATTTTCATTATCATCATTATCCACCGTCTGCGCTAGCAGAAATTGCAGAACAGTCAGACGTAAAAAAAATTAAGGAATGTTAATTTTTTGAATATTAAAAATTATTGGCAATATACTGAGTTTGTCTACAAATTTTCTTATTTGCCGGCATTTTAACCAAAAGTCTGTCTTTTTTAAAAAAGTCGAATTTTGATATTTCTTGTTCTGAGAATTCTTATGTTATCCTCTTTGCGTCACTGAGACAGCGATGTTATAATTTTTGTCGTTCATACCAATAATTTTAACCTAATTAAACTTATGTTAAGTTAAAACGTACATACCTGTACGTTTTCACTGTTATTAATATTTTTGATTACCAGTTCGTTTTGATAAATAAATAATGAGTTGCATGTCAAATTCCCGGATTTCATAGAAGGGGATTACTTTTTTAAAATGCTGAGTAGGCCCTACTCTGTTGGACTTATCGTATGGTAATTTTTTTCATAAAAATGGTCACCTGAAACAATTTTGTTAAAACTGTCCCTGTCACATTCTTATACTTGTAAAGCAAATAATAGTATGTTCGTTATGTCCAAAAGGTGAACGGGATTCTTTCTACAGGAAATTGTGGTAGTAGCATTTCTACAGAAATGTCTTTCTTCTTTTTGTTTTTTTTCTTTTCTTGCTCGTAGACTTTTCCCTTTTTTGATTGTCATCGTTTTAGCCTTTCCATTTTCTAGTTTTCCTCCTCCTTCTCCATCTGATCTCTCCATTTCGTATTTTTCTTTTTACTTTATTCTGTACTGCACGTTACTAGTTAAACGGTAATTCGTGATTTTCTATTTTTTTCCATGAAAATCTGTAAAAAAAAAAATTTTTAAGATTTTGGTTTTAGTATTAATTTTACGACAAAAGTGTATATAATCAAATTAATAGGAAATTAAAAGATCTACAACTTTTATATTTAGCATTTTTCCCTACAGAGCCTAGTTTAGTGTAAAAGAGTGATTTTACTTATTAGCTATATTATTAAGCGAAAATGAGATTGGTTTTCATTTTACATCATTCTCTTATGATTAAAATTAGGTAATGTTTTTTGAGGTTCGTTTTTTGTCTATTTGTAATGTTTTATTACTAATGTTAGGTCATATTGTTAACTTTTATTTCAAAACTTTTTTTATAACGCTTATTTTAGCAGTAATTAGCGATTTTTTGGTTTTTTTTCACGAAAATGTGTAAAAAATAGATTTTTTTAAGATTTCAGCCTTAGTATGGACTTAAGGACAAAGTGTATATAATCAAATTTATAAGAAAATTAAAAGATTTACAACTTTTATTTAAAAATTTTTCTCTACAGAGCCTAGTTTAGCGTGAAAGAGTAATTTTACGTTTTGTTAAGCTAAAATGAGGTTGGTTTTCATTTTGCATCATTCTTTCATGATTGAAATTAGGTAATGTTTTTTGAAGTTAGTTTTTTGTCTATTTGAATTGTTTTATTACTAATGTTAGGTTATATTGGTCATTATTTGCATTGACGAGGGAAAGTCGTGTGAGTGTTTCATACCAGATTTATTTTACGTTAATCGATTAATCTGAAATTAAAAGATAAAATTAATGTTAATTATTAGAAACATATAATTGTTGAACACTTTATTTAATTAAAACGGAATAAATCAAGCGTGGACAAGAACAATCTGTTTACTGTCACTACACAAAGTTCGTTCTACCTACGTAACATTGTTAATTGATGAGAGAACACTTCTGTGAAGTTACACACACCACCATATGAATTACAGATCGAATTGTGTGTGTAGTGGTGAGTACATTGGAATGATGAATGCATCCAAATGCATTTGGATGCGATTGTTTTGTATCGTATAAAAAGAGGTGGGAGGTTGGATTAAGAGAGGCGTAGAGAGGGATAAAATAGTGTGAATGAAATACGTGTACGTATAAATAAATGTGTGTGGGTGTGTTTATACGTGCGAGTGAGATAAATTGAAGGGAACAATTCATAGAAAAGAAAGAGATGGAAGGAGTGAGAATGCGTCCAACAGTTTAGTAATGTAGGTTATGTTTACCTGCCTGTCGCGTGTACCGAGAGAGCTTATCTCTTGTTACTATATATATATACTATACGTTACGGTACGAGACCCCCAACCCTTATTTACCCCACTTTGCCTTTAAATTCCCCCGTACCTCTCGTGATGAGTTTATCACACCGGGTTTAGAATGGGGGTGAGTCAGATTGTAACCCTCTGAGTGAGGTTTTAGGGGGTTTGAGAAGAGGCCGCTCTGAATCGAGCTGTGTAGTAGACGGGGATTGTCAGCTCTGTATACAAAAGCTCTTCAAAGCCACGTTTTCACTTCATCCCGTTGACGACGGTTCACCTCTTTCTCCGTACCCCCTTCACCTTTTTGGTTACTTCCCAACTCAATAATCGCTCACATCCTTCCTCGTTTACTTCTTCTTCTTCTAATTCCAACTTTTTGGTACTTCTAAACTTTCATCTTGTTTTACTTAATCAACTTCTGTTCTTAAATTCCTACATTTAAAAGTATTCCCATTTGTTTTTCATTCTTTCTTTTACAAATCTTATCATATTTTCACATTTCATTTTCTCCACAACTTTTTACGTACAATATTTTGAATTTTTATTTCAGAAATCCTTTTTATTTTTTATATAGTTCATTTGAAGTTAAATGAAGTTTTTCGTATTCAGTTTTTCAAATGAGTGACTCAGTCATTGCCTCATTCGTCATTAATTCTCTTAACTTCCTGGTCAATATGAAATTCCTAAAAATCCTAAAAAAGGGATTTATTGTTGTTTAGGTCAACAGCCGAAAGGCTCGTTTGAACCTCCAGAGGTTTTTCTACGTAAATCGAGGTGTGTGCTGGTTTGCTTTGCCTTCCTCACTGAGTGGAAAAGTACGCTTATCAGCATGCCAGGCCCTCTGAAAAGCATATATTTTCCACTCTGCAAATGACACCTTCACTTCATTCACCACAGGGTCTGGCTGTAAAATGAAATTCATTACTTTCAGAGGAGATAACTCTGATTAGTGCCTTTTACACCTCTACCTTTTCTGTTCTTAAATAGTCCACTCATTTAATTGACTGATCAGAACTGTTTATTTTAGCCCTGCAACGAACAGATTGAGTGTAAACAATTTGACACTCCACCTGTCTGTTATGGGCAGAAAAAGGGATTAACTACCTTAAATCAATAAATATTTTGGAAATTGAATGTCTTTTTTTACTTTGCCCATATGAATATACAAGGTGTTTCCGGAGGATCTGCCATACTGCACAAGCTTATTCCTCTCATCAAAATAATGAAAAATGTTCATATTATAAACATGGGTCCGGAAATGCTTCGTTGGTGAGTTATACAGAGTCAAAGATTTCACCTGAAATTCAGCTCCCTCAGTGAAATTAACTCACACTTAAATTTTTAGGGTGTTAATTGAGTTTGTTAATTAGGTAGATTTTATGTAAAATGAGCTGACAAATCGTATAAAACCTGTCCCAGAACCTATCTCCAATAGTTTAGGAGAAAATCGGGGTAAAGCAAAAAAGGTTAGGGTCTAAAACACACATTTTTTGCGTTTGGACTACAATAACTCCATTAAATTGCCTATTAACAAAGAAAAATGCTCAATACAATTTGTAGAGAATTTTATTCTCAAAAAAATAATGTAAATGTCAATAAAAGTGGAATAGTTTTCTTTTAAGTTTACATGTTGCCTAGTAGTACCAGAGACAAAATGAAGAATAATATTAATCGAAAATAGTTTTTTGTCAATCTTCTAAAAAAAGTCAGGTCTTGTAGATAGGTAATATTGTTTAACATTGACCCCTTGAAATATCAGCCCGTGTTAACAAATTCAACAATGGAAGATTGGCCAATACAAAGTTGGAGTAAATTATTCAAGAACAGCATTTGTCCACAGATATGTAAATTAAGACAGTATTTTAGAGTGCGAATTCTATTACACAAGAGGCAGTACAGATGTTCATGAAGAAGTTTACGGTCAGTTGACTTTATAGAAAATAACAGTTATTCTAAATATTTATAATTTTTTGTAAAAACCCACATAAAATTCTGTTGATCTTTAAATTGCACCATTAAAATTTACTCCCGGATAAAAATTCACTTACCAAAATTTAAATAG
The DNA here is from genome assembly GCA_035578175.1 of Catonia carolina. NCBI lineage: Eukaryota > Metazoa > Arthropoda > Insecta > Hemiptera > Achilidae > Catonia > Catonia carolina. Next base: position 50,589,634 of record JAQMRL010000006.1, on the reverse strand, counting down.
AATTAAAAATCCTAAAATGTTTTACTGTTTCTTGCCCGATATAAATATATAGGTAACGAAAGTATTGTTTTCATGACGATGTTTTGAAATCGATTATTCACTGGACATACAAGTTTTCAGGCTCTCTGAACCCAAAAAACATGTTTTGAGGGATTGGTTTGGTTTTGAACTAAATATTTCAAGAACGGAATAATGTACGAAGTTGAAACTTGTAATTTAAATTAGGTACCACAAGGGGATATAAATATTTTCATTAAAATCGGTCAACCGGAAGTGATAGTTTACTCGTGGACTTATTAATTTTTTTCACGTTTTCTCAAAAACGACTCCTACGATTTTTTTTAAAAAATCGCCTCATTTAAAACATTTATTATGTTCTATAAGGTAGGATAAGCGCAATGTCCGCTGAAATTTTTGAAGAGGGGCTTTGCTTTCGTGTTAAAAAAGGTTTTCTTTTTAAAAAGATTGTCGCCTTAATATGCATTTAGGGCAAAAGCGTTCATAATTAAGGTGTTATGAGATTAAAATATACACAAGTTTTATTTCAAACATTATATCACAGCGTTTAGTTTAGCATCAATTGGTAAATTTCGTAATTTTGGTTATTAAAATTCGTAAAAATTGGGATTTTTTAAGTTTGCATCCTTAGTATACATTTTACGATAAAAGTGTGTATAATTAAAGTTATAGGATATAAAAAAATTTGAAATTTTTATTTCTAGAATTTTTTTCTACAGAGGCTAACATTAGCTTAAATTAATGATTTAACGTATTTTTAAATTCTACGGGTTGATATTCATTTAGCGTCATTTACTCGTGATGAAAATTAAGTCATTTTACATTGTTTTCTCATTACTATTTTTTTTTCAGCATTTTTGTTATCGGGAAGTGTACATTATTGACCACCACCCAATATGTTCGCTGCTTTTATGCTGTATTTTTGATAAGGATTGGCATGAATTTGAACAGGGATTCCCAGTGAAATTCGTTCACAATTGGTTGCCAGCTGGTCACCATACAAAGTCGCTTGCCCGACTGGTGATACTTAACAATTAATGGCGATTCTCTAGCAGGTGGTTGTCTGAGCTAGCCGGAAGGCCTACTCATGATTGTTGTTGTATTTAGGTCATCAGCTGAAAGGCTGGTTTGAACCTGTAGAGATTTTACTGAGTAAAACAAGGAGTGAGGTGGTTTACTATTGCCTTCCTCACTGCGTGGAAAAGTACACCAATCAGCATGCCGGGCTTTCTAAAAAAGCACGTATTTTCCACTCTGCAAGTGACACCTTCACTTCATTCACTACAGGGTCTGGCTGTATAGGCTAATGAAATTCCATTACTTTCAGAGGAAATAACTCTGATTAGTGTCTTTTACACTTCTACCTCTTCTGTTTTTAAATGATTCAATCATTTAATTAGCTGACCATGTGATAAGAAACAGAACTATTTATTTTAGACCTGCAACGAAAAGATCGAGAGTAAATAATTTGACACTCCACCTGTCTGTTATGAAAGTCAAGTAATGAAAGTCGGAATTTGGAAACAAAAATACTGTCATTCGATTCCTTGAAGAGTAAATCCAGAAATTACTAATGGTTTTACCATAAGTCAAAAGGTAAGCCTTTTTTTAAAAATTGCCATTAGTCAAAAGACGATCGTGTCATGTAAGGGATTTTTATACGATTAGATTGTTTGTAATTATGTAAATTAAAAATAATATTATTGCGCAATGACCACTAAAGAATTAATTCAGCGATTTTTAATTTTAAAAAATAATTGCACGCAATATCCAGGAGTCCATATTGTTGTTTCGTTTACAGTACGGCCGTACGACGGGCGCGTTGTGAAAAATAATTGATCGAACTGCATTATTATATTTCCTGCCACGTTAGCCGCCTGCAGTGCAGTTTTAAGGTTTCCAGGATATACTGCATTGTATATTAGTAGTGGAACTACTAACACAGTACACTTTTTATTGTATGTATATATATATATACATTGTTCAGGACTTGCGCTCCATTTCACACACGAGCACGCACGCTCCTCTATTTACATAGTAGACACACGCGCGCGCGCGCACTCTTCATATTTGTAGTTGTTAATATACACCTATGTACTCTTGTTTTTACTTGATTATTTTCTTTACTTGAACTTCACTTATTATGTAACATTGTTTACTTTTAATTCTTCATTCTTGCGTAATTTTGTGTTTTACAATAGTTTCTTATCAAAATTGTTCATGAATCTTTAATGTTTCCATGATTTTGTGAAAAATTATTTAAGGCTATCGTTTTACTATGAATAAGTTTGTTTACCCCAGTAAATTTCTATAAAAAGTAAAGAAGAAACTGTGGATGGATACAAGAAATTTTTAATTGGTTATGGGATTCGTAATTGACACAAAAAGTTAGTGGGCCTGGTTGGGTTTGAAGTTCCGGAAGTGGTCCAAAACTGGAAGTCAAGAAATCGAATTCGGAATTTACTGAAAAAAACAGTGTCATTCGATTCCTCTTCAAGAGTAGATACAGAAAGTCATTAACGTAATTAGAATTACATTTATAGTGTCATCAATAGTTATAAAACTATTTCAAAAAAAAAAACAATTCAATTTATGTAGCATGAATTTTTGTTAAGTTTATTTAAAGTTTTTCGTTTCATTAACTTATTTCATTACTTTTCAATTCGTTTTCTTTATATTACAAATACAATTTTACAAATTATGAAAGGGATTTTTTTCTTTAAAATACTTCCAGTTTGTCAAATTTTAATTAAAAGATTTGGTGTGAAACACCATTCTCATCCCAATGTAAATAATGAACAATATAACCTAACATTAGTAATAAAACATTAGAAATAAACAAAAAAAAAAAATAACCTCAATAGACATAACCTATTTTTAATCATGAGTGAAAGACGGCAAAATTAAAATCGACCTAAGTTTGGCTTGAAAATATGGAAAATCACTCTTTCACGCTAAACTAGGCTCTGTTGAAAAAAATGCTTTAATTAGAAGTTGTAGATATTTTAATTGCCAATGAATTTGAACATATACTACACTTTTGTCATAAAATGTATACTAAGGCTGAAATTTTTAAAAAATCGATTTTTTACACGTTTTCGTGAGAAAAAAACAGAAAATCGCTAATTACCGCTAAACTAAGCGTTATACAAAAAAAATGTTACAAATAAAAGTTGTAGGATTTTAAATTCTCTACAACTTTTATTATATACATTTTTGTGCTAAAATGCGTAGTCTATTAAAGCCGCAATCTTATAAAAATATTTTTTTTATATACGTGAAAACAGCCTCACCAAGAATTTCAGCAAACATGGCGCCTACCCTATCTTGCAGAGCATAAAAAATTTGGTATGCGAGGCGATTTTTAAAAAAGTCGTCGGAGCCGTTTTTAAGAAAATCGTTAAAAAGTGAAAAATTACACGAATAAACTACTCTTTCCGGTTGACCGATTTTTATGAAAATTTTCGTGTCGGGTCCGGTAGTGGTGTCTAACTTAGGTTTCAAGTTCGTACGATGTTCTGTTCTTGAGATATTCTGTTCACACACACACACACACACACATACATACACATACACACACACACAAATCGCTAAAAACATGTTATTTTGGATTCAGGGGGTCTGTAAACGTATAGATCCGGTGAAAACTCGATTTCAAAAAATCAACATGAAAACAATACTTTCCTTCTTATATATTCTTATAGGCAAGAGAAAGTAAAATGTATCGTTTACCTTCGAGTTATAAAACTACCATCTGGTTATTATGTAAAAACTGGGGTCTTCTTTGAATCTTCAACTAATATAATAGTCTACTGATAGTAAAATTAGGCATAAAATAACTTTCCAGTAAATCTCAGATAGTTTAAAAAAAACACATTTCCAGAAAGAAATTAAATTTTTATTGGCTAACCTTACACAACTATGTTTTAAAAGAGCTAATAATTCAAATGAAAGTAGCCCCTATTTTTGACAAAAAATATTCTTAGTTTCTGACACTGTCACTGTTGAATACAAACTTCAGATTTGACAAATGAATTTCTTCTATCAAAAACAACCCTCAAAAAAAGAACATGAAAAATATAACAACCACATGTTTTACTTTAGTCCCTACCGCAATTTTAATAGCTTGACCTTCTTAAAGTCCTTTTCTAATATCTTATTGGATATGTTTTTCAGATATTTTTTTGTCTAGGTTTATTAGTTGCAGATTAATTTTCAAGTTTTAAATTTTTAACGATCCGTTCAAAAAATCCTCATCAAAGTTTAATGTTTTAAAATTGATCTGTATTTATTTCTAGAAATTCTTGTTATTAACGAGTTTTTTAATTAAATTATGAGTACAATCTAATTTACGCGGTTGATTTAATTGTGCTGTTTTTTACTTTTTCTTGCCTATATGAATATATCAGAAGGAAAGAACTGTTTTCATGTCGATTTTTCAAAATCGGGTTTTCACCGGATATACACGTTTTCAGACCCTCCTGAACCCCCCAAAAAAAAACAACACGTTATTAGCGATTAATTTGCGCGCGCGGGTGTGTGTGTGTGTGTGTGTGTGTGTGTGTGTGTGTGTGTGTGTGTGTGTGTGTGTGTAAACAAAATATCTCAAGAACGGAACATCGTACGAAGTTGAAACTTGAAACTTAAGTTAGGTACCACGTGAGGACCCGACACGAACATTTTTATCAAAATCGATCCACCGGAAGTTATAGTTTATTCCTGTCATTTTTCACTTAATGCGATTTTATCAAAAACGGCTCCAACAATTTCCATAAAAATCGCCTTATTTTATAGAACATTTCTTTCTTATTACTACATTTTTTATGCTCTACAATATAGGGTAGCTGTTCTCTCGTAGAAAAAACGGGTTTTTTAAGATTGCAGCCTTAATATGCATTTTAGCGGAAAAGTGTACTACATAATGAAAGTTGTAGACAAAGACAGAACTCTTTGTGAAGAAGAGTTTTTACGTATAAGTATATTTAGTTTAAAATATTGTACATAGCTTAGTATAGTCATGAATTGTAATCTTAATGTAGCTATATTTTACTAAATAAAATAAATAAATAAATTTAGAAATTTATGACTTTTATTATGAACATTTTTTTAAACGCTTAGTTTAGCGGTAATTAGTGATTTTCTGGTTAGTTTTTTCATGAAAATCTATAAAAAAATCGATTTATTTTAGATTTTGGCCGTAGTGTGAATTTTACGACAAAAGTGTGTATAACCAAATTTATGAGAAATTATAAGATCTACACATTTCATTTTATTGAAAATTTATATTATACATGCTATATGAATCAACTTCTGTATTTCGGATTTTTTTTTCAAAGAATTCATTACTTATCAAGCTTTCATAAAGGATTTTTTTATTTAAAGTTTCATTAACTGCTTTAGGAAGTTGTTGTTTACCCTGTAATAACTTCCAAATTATTTCCGGTAATCGAATCCAAAATTTGAGACAAATGGGACATGAGTAAGGAAATAAAGATCCGTATTGGAAAAGCCAGGACCGCCTTCTTTAAATTGAAGAGAATTCTATGTGACAGAGGAATCACCTTAAAACTAAAAATCAGATTAACACGCTGTTACATATTCTCCGCTTTGTTATATGGTGCGGAGAGCTGGACGCTGACGACTACTTTAATGAGGAGGCTGGAGGCTTTTGAAATGTGGGTCTACAGAAGAATTCTCCGAATAAGTTGGGTAGACCGAGTAAGAAATGAAGAGGTCCTACAGAGAATGAAAAAGTGTACAGAAATAATCAAACAATAAAAACACGTAAGCTCGAATATTTTGGCCACGTGATGAGACACCCAGGAAAATATAACCTTCTGCATCTAGTGATACAGGGTAAAATTGCCGGATGGAGAGGACCGGGACGAAGAAGGACGTCTTGGCTACGAAACCTCCGTGAGTGGTACCACAAAACATCCACTGAGCTATTCCGAGTTGCAGTGAATAAAGTGATGGTAGCCAATATGATTGCCAACGTCCGATAGTCGGGCATGGTACTTAAAGAAGAGAGAATCGAATCCAGGACCTTCCACTGTGCAGTGCTGCGAAGAATATCTCGCTAACTAGGTTACGGAGGCGACGGTACCTTTTCTATTACTGTTATTCATGTTTTATCTAGTTATGCCGGCTGCATTGGCGTAGTTGGTAACGTGCTCGCCTCTCATCATGCGGTCTTGGGTTCGAATCCCATTCAGGCTTGGCATATTTTCATACGTTACAAAAAATCATTTCATCCTTCACCGTCTGCATTAGCAGTAATTGCAGAAGTGTCGGACGTTAAACCGGAAAAAATTATCTAAATGTTTTAAAAAATTATAAATACTTTTTTTTCTTTTCGAAGCAATACCATTGGGTATTGTCTTCGTCATGTGAACACTTTTATGTTATTTACTTATAGTTTTTGTTTTAAAACTGATTGTAAATATTCTCAAATGTAAGAAAACATTTTGTTTCCATTTCTTGCTTTATATTTAATTATTGTTTCATATTTATATTAACAGATCATAAAATATATAATTTTAATTATGAAGTTTTATATAAATATTTTAGGTGTTTACCTAAAACATTTCTAATCCAGTTACTGTTTGATTATATTTTAAATTTTCTTAAAGCTGTAACAATTTATTAGAAAAAAAATATCACATATTTTATGATAATCGAAAAATCGACTTGCGCAACCTTACATTATTATTCTACAGACATAAAATTATAGCGGACAGTATTTAAAAATGACGCAATGTTATATAACTGTTCCAGTGAAGTGAACGGAAGCACTTATTGATTTGTTATTTTAGCAATAAATGTGCTGCTAAAGGCGGGACCTAGTTGACTTGTGAATTTTCTTTAGTAAACAGTATAGTGTTAAAAAAACAATTTACTTATATAATTTCTGTATGTATTAATATATTCAGGCTAATTTTTATAGATAAATATTACATCCTGTAGACAACCAGAACTAGAACTCAGTATTTAGTTGTTTTTTAAGTTGCAACAAAATCTAGGTTATTACCGAGCAGATTACTGAGTGGGTGGAGTAAAAAACTTTGAAATAAATTTTCTAAACCTTACCCGGAAATAAAAACTTGAAAATCATTAAAAATTTTATTTTTGTTTTTTATTTTTTTTTCATTTTAAATCTTTTGTTCTGTCTATTACAGACAGGTGGAGTGTCAAATTATTTACACTCAATCTTTTCGTTGCAGGGCTAAAATAAATAGTTCTGTTTCTTATCACATGGTCAGCCAATTAAATGACTGAATCATTTAAGAATAGAAGAGGTAGAGGTGTAAAAGACACTAATCAGAGTTATTCTCCTCTGAAAGTAATGAATTACATTATACAGCCAGACCCTGTGGTGAATGAAGTGAAGGTGTCATTTGTAGAGTGGAAAATATGTGCTTTTCAGAGGACCCGCCATGCTGATAAGCGTACTTTTCCACGCAGTGAGGAAGGCAATTATAAACCACCTCACTCTTCGTTTTACTTAGTAAACCTCTGCAGGTTCAAACCACCCTTTCGGCTGATAACCTAAACACACAAACCTTTTGTAAAATTCCAAATAAGTTACAAGTATTTTTATAAGTGCATTAGTTATTTTCCCTTACCTTATATAAATATACATTTGAAAGGATTTTCATGTCGATTTTTCGAAATCAAGTTTTCACCGGTGATACACGTTTTCAAACCCCCGAACTCAAAAAACATGTTTCTTACCGATTGTTCTGGGTGTGAACAAAATATCTCGAGAACGGAATACCATACGAAGTTCAAATTTGGAACTTAAGTTAGGTACCTTTTAGAGGTCCCAAGACGAACATTTTTATCAAAATCATTCAACCAGAAGTGGAAGTGGTTTATTCGTGCGATTTTTTTTCAAAAAAGGCTCCTACGATGTTTTTTTAAAAATCGCCTCGTTTACTAATTTTTTTTACTGTACAAGTTGGGGGTAACCGCCATATCTACTGAAAATATTGGTGAGGATCTACTTCGTAGAAAAAAATGTTTTTTTATTTTTAAGATTGCGGCCTTAATGTACATGTTAGGGCGAAAGTGTATATAATCAAAGTTGTAGAACATTTAAGAACGTACAACTTTTATTTCAATTATTTCTTTGTATGATAAAAAAAATAGCCTACGCTTAGTTTAGTGGTAATTAAAGATTTTCTGCTTTTTTTCATGAAAATCTATAAAGAAATAGATTTTTTAAAGATTTCAGCATTAGTATGCATTTTACGACAAATTGCGGCATATTGAAGCCGCAATCTTAAACCTTTTTTTTCTGCGAGAGCACAGCCTCCCCAAGAATTTCTGCAGACATGACGTACATCTTGTAGAGTATAAAAAAACATAGTAAATGAGGCAATTTTAAAAAAAATCGTAGAAGCCATTTTTGAAAAAATCGCAAAAAAGCTAAAAATTACACGAATAAACTACTACTTCTGGTTGACTAATTTTGATGAAAATGTTCCTGTAGGGTCCTCTAGTGGTGTCTAATTTAAGTTGAAGTTTTAACTTCGTACGATGTTCAGTTCTTGAGATATTTTGTTCACACACACCTAGACCAACCGCTAAAAACGTGTTATTTGGGTACAGGGGGTATGAAAACGTGTACATCCATCCGGTGAAATCTCGATTTCGAAAAATTGACATGAAAACAGTACTTTTTCTTTATATTCATATAGACAAGAGAAAGTAAAAAATATAAAAGAAAAAGATTATTGATTGTTGTTAATTATTTTATACTTAATACTCATAATTTCTTGTACGGTATAAAACTACTAAGAATGTTTATGTACTATAAGAATGTAGAAAAGATTTTAGGGAAAAAATAAAGAGAAAATTTGATTGAAGCATCAAAAACGATGGAAAATCTCGAGAGGAAGATGAAAAATAATATAAAATAAAATGAAAAAAGGAAAAAGGTGAAAATGATGTTAAAGAGGACATCTACCATCATGACTGTCATGCGAATCGTACCCGTCTGTTGTAGTCGGGTGGCGCGGCGGTAGCAGTGAGCGTCACGACGCGGACGGACGCTAGGTACAGCAGGAGCGAGCGGTACGAATAAAATTGCCTTCGAAGCAGAACTTGAAATTCGCTGAGGTTTGCGAGAAGTACCGCTACCACCACAGCCCTACGACGACCAAATCAATATAATAATGTAGGGTGTGATGTTCCATCCACAGGAAAGGGCAATGAAAGGACGTACAACACTCGGTATTGTGTCATTAGTTAGAAAGAGATAGAATATTTTACATCATAGTCAACATTTTTATCTGTATTTATTTTGTAATATTAATAAATATTATATTAATTTATTTAATAACATTCTTAGTTAATTTCTAAAAAAAAAATTCAGCATTTATACGATTTGTACCTTATCTCCGTCTTCATTTTGTTCCCTATGCTCGTTAGTTCAAGAAAAATTTGGTGTGAAATACTCACACGATTTTCTCTTGCCAATGTACAAATAAAAAATTTAACGATATTAGTAATAAAACATTAGAAATCAGCAAAAAAAATTAATTTCAAAGCACATAACCTCATTTTAATAGTGAGTGAGTGATGCAAAATGAAAATCAACCTCAGTTTGGCTTAATAATACGGAAAATTATTCTTTGTCGCTTAACTAAGCTCTGTAGAGAAAAATGCTCTAAATAAAAGTTGTAGATCTTTTAATTTCCTATAAATTTGATTTATTACATTTTTATCGTAAAATGCTTACTAAGGCTGAAATAGATTTTTTTTACAAATTTTTGTGAAAAAAACAGAAAATCGCTAAATACCACTAAACTAAGCGTTATATAAAAAGAGTTTTGAAATAAAAGGTGTAGGATTTTAAATTCTACATTATATTATATGTATGAATTTTAAATTATATGCATTTTAGCGCTAAAATGCATCTTAAAGCTGCAATCTTAAAAAAAATGTTTTTGCGAGAAAATAGCCTCCCCAAGAATTTTAGCAGACATGGCGCTTATCCTATCTTGTAGAACATAAAAAAAATGGTAAATTAGGTGATTTTAAAAAAAATATCGTAAGAGCCGTTTTTGAGAAAATCGCAAAAAAGTGAAAAATTACACGATTAAATTACTACTTCCGGTTGACCGCTTTTGATGAAAATGTTTGTGTCGGGTCCTCTAGTGGTATGTAACTTAAGTTTCAAGTTCGTACGGGTTCAGTTCTTGAGATATTCTGTTCTCTCTCTCACACACACAAATACAGAACAATCGCTAAAACCATGTTTTTTGGGTTCAGGGGGTCTGAAATCGTGAAGATCCGGTGAAAACTCAATTTCGAAAAATGGACATGAAAACAATACTTTCCTTCCTATATATTCATTTAGGCAAGAGAAAGTAAAAATTAATAAACAAAAATATGTATATTTAAAAAATATATACTATCATGTCAAATGTATTGAATAATTTAAAAAAATACACCTAAATTTCTGAAAATATGTTTTTCATAGACATTTGTTCATGTAGTTTAATAGTAAACGTTTTGCGTTAAAACTAATAAACAATTAAGAATGTTTAGATAGCCTAACCCTAGCAGAAGGCCAAAGAGAGCTTGGAACAAAGATTTGTTGCTACCTTACTAAATTCAAATCATTACATTTTATTTATAAACACTAATGCATAATTAAATTAGACAAACTAATAAATGGAGAGGCCGCCTCCTTAGAATAAAAGTTAAGCGTTAGCCTCCTACAACATGGAGATCCTGTGTTCGATTCTTGGATTCATTTTTGGTGCCTATCCGTTGTGAATGTTGGCGACCATCATGGGAATTTTCATATCGTTTGTTGCACTTCGAAATTGATCTTCTGAGCTTTTCCAGGCCACGACAGACCCTTCTTCTGCCACGTCCTTTTTCTCCATGTACACAGGAGCGTCAATTATCCGAACCGTCATCGATTGAAAAAATACAGGTACATATTTACTGACGCAGAGGTCTTTACTGCCCTAAAAACTGCAATGTTATGGTGCGAAAAACAGCATAAATTTAGTGCTGATGAAGCATTGTTACTACGAGGAATGAGAGATATTGCTGCCACAAAAATAGAAGTTCAGTCTTAGTTAAAAAAAAAAAATTAAGATTTTTTAAATAATTTTATTACTGTATAGTAAAAACGAGGTCATAAAGTTATAGAAAGTTGAAGGATCTGGCTTTGGAACCGGAAACCAAGACTAGAAGAGTGCAGAGGGTGACGGAAGAACTCCGGGCTCAGAGATCACAAAGAATGAGGGAATACTGGGTAAAGATCAAGGCTCAGAGATCGAAGTAGAGTCTTTCATGTTGTGGCTGAAGTGGTCCATTGTGGCCTCACAAGTAAAAAAAAAAAAAAAAAAAACGAGGTCTGATCAAAAATGACGAGAATTTTAGTTTTTCTTAAAAAATCTTTATTTATTCATCTACTATATCAATTTTGCCCCCTTAAAAGTAATTCTCCTCAGATATAATACACTTGTGGCATAGCTTTTAGTTCCTTTAGTGATTCTGGTTTTATGTCATTAATGGTTGCAAAACGCCGTCCTTACATGGTTCTTTTCAGTTTCGGGAATAGAAAGAAGTCACCGGGTGCCGTGTCCGGTGAAGATGGTGGCTGAGGTAACATAATGGTGTTGTTTGCCAAAAAATTAAATGCATATTAAGGCTGCAATCTTAAAAAAACACATTTTTCTTCGAGAGAATAGGCTCCCCGAGAATTTCAGCAGACATAGGGCCTACCCTAACTTGTAGTGTATAAAAAATGTAGTCAATGAGGCGGTCTTAAAAAATAAATCGTAGGAGTCGTTTTTGAGGAAATCGCAAAAAAGTGAAAAATGACACGAATGAACTACTACTTCCGGTTGACCGATTTTAATGAAAATTTTCCGTTCTTGAGATATTCTGTTCACACACAGACCATTTGCTAAACCCATTGTTATTGGGTTCAGGGGGTCTGAAAACGTGTATATTCGGTGAAAACTCTATTTCGAAAAACGACATGAAAACAATACTTTCCTTCCTATGTATTCATATAGGCAAGAGAAAGTAAAAACTGCTTGAAATGAAAGTTGAGTTTTTAATTTCCTACAACTTTGATTATTTATGCCTACATATTTGTCCTAAAATGCAAAATAAGGCTGCAAACTTAAAAACCAATTTTTTACTACTAGAGCACATCCCCTACGAATTTCAGCAGACATTGTGCTTACCCTATCTTGTATAACATAAAAAATATAGTTGTTGATTTTTTTTAAATCGTAGGAGCTGTTTTTGCGAAAATTACAAAATATGAAAAATTGCAATAATTAACTACTACTTTCGATTGATCGATTTCCATTAAAAAAATCTGGTGTGAAACACTCACACAACTTTCTCTTGCCAATGCAAATAATTAACAATAAACCTAACATTAGTAATAAAATATTAGAAATAAACAAAAAAGTAACCTCAAAAACATAACCTTATTTTAATCATAAGTAAAAGACGCAAAATGAAAATCAACCTCAGTTTGGCTCAAAAATACGGAAAATCACTCTTTCACGCTAAACTAGGCTCTGTAGAGAAAAATGTTTTAACTAAAAGTTGTAGATCTTTTTATTTCCTATAAAATTTATTATATACACTTTTGTCGTAAAATGCATACTTTGGCCGAAATCTTAAAAAAATCGATTTTTCACACGTTTTCGTGAGAAAAAAACAGAAAATTGCTAATTATTGCTAAACTAAGCGTTATACAAAAAAATGTTTGGAATAAAAGTTGTAGATCTTTAAATTCTCTACAACTTTAATTATATAAACTTTTGCGCTTAAATGCATAATAAAGCCGTAATCTTAAAAAAAACAACGTTTTTACGTGAAAACAGCCTCACCAAGAATTTCAGCAAACATGGCGCCTACCCTATCTTGTAGAGAATAAAAAATTTAATAAACCAGGCGATTTTTAAAAAAATCGTAGGACCAGTTTTTGAGAAAATCGCAAAAAAGTGAAAAATTATACGAATAAACTACTACTTCCGGTTGACCGATTTTGATGAAAATGTTCGTGTCGGGTCCGGTAGTGGTATGTAACTTAAGTTTCAAGTTCGTACGTTGTTCCGTTCTTGAGATATTTTGTATACACACACACACACACACAGACCAATCGCTAAAAACATGTTTTTTGGGTTCAGGGGGTCTGAAAACGTATAGATCCGGTGAAAACTCGATTTCGAAAAATCGACATGAAAACAGTACTTTCCTTCCTATATATTCATATAGGCAAGAGAAAGTAAAAATGTTCGTTTCGAGTTTTTCTCATGGTAAGTATATAACCAAGTTCCAGTATTTCACTTATATATACACACACACACACCAATCGCTAAAATTTTTTGATTTTGGGAGCATGAAAACAATGCTTTCCTTCCCTATAGTTTACTATATTTATAGTGGACAAGAGAAATTTAAAAAAATAAAAATTTTAGTAAACGTAACGTATTTTATTTGCTAAATAAAACTTTTCTATCAGTGAAAATTCTAGAACAAAACAATAGAATGTAGAGTTTTTATGCAATTTACACGAATATTCCCCTAAAAGTATAATGCCATTAGTGCCTTTACAGTAATGGCATTTTTCACGTTTTTTCAGTATATACGAAAAGATACATTAGAAAGAGATAAGAATTAGGTTAAAAGTAAAGGATAGATATATAGTAGTGAAGTGAAAGTGAAATTTGGGCCAATTGACATTGGCAGTGAAAGGGAATTATGGCTTTATAGATACGAAGTAGGTGTGTGTGTGTGTGTGTGTGTGTGTGTGTGTGTGTGTGTGTGTGTTGTGTGTTGTGGCTTATAGTTGATAGGGTTCATAGTGTGAGAGTGTGAACTTCAATTGAGGGTGGTAAGGGGTGGTTGCTGAATGGAAAGGGGTGTATTCCAGTAGATGAAATAGAACAGCTATTCTGGTCTGTTTATCAATATTAATTATTACAAAATACTGTTAGCTAGTTCAATATATTCGCAATTGTTTTGTGTTCATATTCTAAATTCCATAAAGATCTAATTAATTAAATTCTCATAAATTTCAACATTTTCAATGTTATATGTAGTATGAATTCATTTTTCTTTTATATGTTTAAACACATATCAGAGTGCGTAACCGTTTACATCAACCTCAAAAGTAATTTTAACTAAGTAAAAAGTTTGTGAAATATTCACACGACTTTATTTTGCCAATGTAAATAATAAAAGATTTAATTATGAGGGAATGACATTAAATGAAAACTCAACTTTATAATACGGAAAATCACTAATTGATGCTAAAACTAGGCTTTATCGAAAAAATTCTTGAAATTAATGTTGTAGGTTTTTTACTTTTTCTTGCCTATATAAATATAGGAAGGAAAGTATTTTTTTTATTTTTTATTTTTTATTGAGAGATGATGCCTACATAAGGCTTGGGCTTGTGTGTAGGTAATGATATGTGGTGATTTACAGATGAAAAAAGGCCAGACCTGACCGGAAATCGAACCCGGGACCCCGGCATAGTAGCAATTGTTTTCATATCGATTTTCTAAATCGAGTTTTCGCCGAATCTACACGTTTTCAGACCCCCTGAAACCCAAAAAAACATGTTTTTAGCGATTGGTGTGTGTGTGCGTGCGTGTGTAGGCGCGGCGCCTACACCACAATAAAAATTTTTAAATGCTAAAATAAATTTAAAAGTTAAAAATTTTCTAATGAAAATTTACATCTTGTATTATTAAAATAGCCTACTGTTCATCCATTCTCAAAGAAAACAGAATTTTTGTGAATGAAGGAGTTTATACGCAGAGGAAAGTTATAAGAAAACTGATGTGGAAGGATAATGTTGAAAAATAAAATTTGAAGAATTTTAAAATTTATATACATAAGTTTACGTGAAGGGACAATAAGTAGGTACCAAAATAAAATCAAGCAACAAACTGACAATAAGTTGGGATCCTTAGATTTTTGATCGCATTTGCCTTAAAACAATAATTTTGTAACATAACACTTCATCCGCTAAGGTCTTTAACACTCTCTCACACTCACCCAGTTATGTAAAATTAAAAGAAAGAAAATGTAGAAGAAAACAGTCAAAATCTTTGAACAATTTCAATAATAGAAGAAGCAAAAGGGAAATTGTGAAAGCAATGTAAGGTGTTGAACCTTAAAAGGAAACTATTAGGTTTGTTGTGGTATAATTTTTGAAATGGGGTAAACGAGAGAGTTGTATAAGTAAAAAGGGGTGAGGAGAAAAAGAGGGTGTGATGAGACCACAGAAGGTGGGAGTGAGAGAGGTAGAAAGAGAAAGTTTGGCAAAGTGGCGCTTGGGCAAAATCAAAGGGTTACTTATTACGGTCGCTCAACTGTGTTCTATATCGTACGGTTGGTTACATGAATGGCAGGAAAGCATTCAGTACAGTCAGAGAAAGCGAGAAGGAATAAATAGGGTTGTAAATGTGATAAACAAAGACAGATAGATAGGATGAAGTACTAAATAGGTTTAAGGATTGAAAGTGCAAAGGGTTTGACTTGGCATCAAGAAACCTTGGCGTTTTGCCCTTGCCTCTTCGTTAAATTGTAACTTCTTACACCTCACGTGTACGATGACTTTTATTCCTATCTTTTTGACTTATTCACCATTCACTTCTTTATCTACCCCCTAAGTATTCCGTTTTACTTATTTATACATCTTCATCAACATTCTTTTTGTGTCAACCTAACCTTAACTTTATTTCTCTTGTACCTGTTAAATATTTCTGTATAGTTTAATCGAAGTAATTCCCTTATCTTAATTTGGTTCTCCTCATCAAAAATTATTGACGAATAAAAGTTTTAATGATCAGGCTGTCTTCTTAGAACTGTAGTTAAGAGTACTTTACCATTGCAAACTCCAAAGCTGATATCCTAGGTTCGATTCCCGACGAGAGTCTGAAATTTATTACATATTATTAAACCCCAACTCTACACGAACATTTTCGTTAAAATATGTCAACCGGACGTTGTAGTTTATTCGTGCAATTTTTTGTGATTTTCTCATAAACGGCTCTTAGAAACTTTTAAACTAGGTTCTGTAGAGAAAAATGGTCAAAATAAAAGTTGTAGATCTTTTAATTTTCGATGAATTTTAATATAAACACTTTTGTCGTAAAATTCACACTAAGGCTAAAATCTTTAAGAAAATTGATTTTTACACGTTTTCGTGAGAAAAAAAACAGAAAATCGCTAATTACCCGCTAAACTAAGCGGTTTACAGAAAATTTGAAAAAAAAGTTGTAGTATTTTAAATTTTCTTCGACTTTTTTTATACATTTTTGCGCTAAAATACATATTAAACCCGTTCTCTTTCAAGAATTTCAGCTGACATGACGCCTACCCTATGTGGTAGAGCATAAATCTGGTGAACAGAATATCTCAAGAACGGAACATCGTACGGACTTGAAACTTTTAAAAAAGTTACATACCACTACCGGACCCGACACAAACATTTTCATCAAAATCGGTCAACTGGAAGTAATAGTTTATTCGTGTAACTTTACACTTTTTTTTGATTTTCTCAAAGACGGGTCCTACGATTTTTTAAAAAATCGCCTGGTTTACTAAATATTTTATGCTCTACAAGATAGGGTAGGCGCCATGTTTACTGAAATTATTGGTGAGGCTGTTTTCACGTAAAAATGTTTTAAGATTACGGCTTTAATATGCATTTTAGCACGAAAATTTATATAATAAAAGTTGTAGAAAACAAAGTCTACATCTTATATTTCAAACATTTTTTTTGTATAACGCTTAGTTTAGCGGTAAATAACGATTTTCTGGTTTTTTTTTCACAAAAACGTGTGAAAAAATCGATTTTTTTTTTAAATTTTGGCCTTAGTATGCATTTTACGACAAAAGTGTATATAATCACATTTATAGGAAATTAAAAGATCTAAAACTTTTGTTTAAAGCATTTTTCTCTACAGAGCCTAGTTTAGCGTGAAAGAGTGATTTTCCGTAAATTTAGGCCAAACTGAGGTTAATTTTCATTTTGCATCTTTCACCCATGATTAAAATTAGGTTATGTTTTTTGAGGTTAGTTTTTTGTTTATTTCTAAAGTTAGGTTATATTGTCAATTATTTGCATTTGCAAGAGAAAGTTTCGTGAGTGTTTCACACCATATTTTTATATTTTATAATAGATAACACGTTTCGTTTTTGGTAATGTTATATACATGTAGTAGCCCTACTATAAATTTTTTTTCATTGCATAAACGTACGTACAGACAGCACAGCACAGCACAGACAGTACGTACGTACAGACAGGGGGAGTGTCAAGTTATTTACATTCAATCTGTTTGTTTCAGGGCTAAAATAAATAGTTCTGTTTTTTATCACATGGTCAGCCAATTAAATGACTGAATCATTTAAGAACAGAAGAGGTAGAGGTGTAAAAGACACTAATCAGAGTTATCTCCTCTGAAAGTAATGAATTTCATTATGCAGCCAGACCCTGTGGTGAATGAAGTGAAGGTGTCATTTGCAGAGTGGAAAATTGTGCTTTTCAGAGGGCCCGGCATGCTGATAAGTGTACTTTTCCGCTCGGTGAGGAAGGCAATGGTAAACCACCTCACTCCTCGATTTACTTAGTAAAACCTCTACAGGTTCAAACCAGCCTTTCGGCTGATGACCTAAACAACAACAAACGTACGTAGTGTGTATTTTATGTATTCTTGTTAAGTACGTTACATTTTCGTAATGTAAATACAGAAAATTGTACAGTACACATATTTTTCATTAGCGGACACTTCTTAATAGCGGACAAATTTTTTTGTCCCGCGAGAGTCCGTTTTTCAGAAGTTTGACTGTAATATTGTTTGTTATTTATATTGGCAAGAGAAAGTCTATTAGTTTTTCAGAAGTTTGACGGTAATATGTTTTGTTATTTATATTGGCAAATATAACCAAATTTATACACTCTTCAAGGAACCAAGGGGGAAGGCTGGGCAGTCTAAAAATAAATGAGCATGAATTTGAACAAGTCCATGAATTCAAATACCTTGGAGTAACCATCTCAAATAAAAATTCTGATGTTGAGGAGATACAAAACAGGGTAAAATCAGCAAACAAAAGTATGTATGCCTGCAACAAATTACTATCTTCAAAGTCCCTGTCCCACAAAACAAAGATTAGACTATATAAAACAATCATATGTCCAGTTCTATTATATGGCTCTGAAACGTGGAGAATGACCAAGAAGGAAGAAAAAAAGCTGATAGTGTTTGAAAATAAAGTCCTGCGCAAGGTATATGGGCCCACATATGAACAAGGAGAATGGAGAAGAAAACACAACAAGGAAATTAGGGACCTCTACAGTTACCCAGACATTGTAAGCGAAATAAAATGTAGGAGAATGCGATGGGCTGGGCACGTGCTAAGAAGAGGAGAAGAGTCCAACCTGAAGAAAATATTAGACCCCAACCCCACAGGAAGGCGCCCCCGGGGAAGACCTAGACAAAGATGGTGGAGGCAGGTTAAGACCGTCATGGAGAGACTTGGAGCTACAGAAAGAAATGCTGAAGATCGAGCGACATGGAGGCTTGTTGTTGGTGCGGCTAAATATCAACTCCGATATAGATGGCCATGGGAGTAAGTAAGAGTAAGTATTTATATTGGCAAGAGAAAGTCTATTAGTTTTTCACACTAGATTTTTTTAAATTGTATTTAGTTTGTGTTAAAGCAGACCTAGAAGATTAAGTACATTAATATCTAAGGAATTCCTTGTAACAATTTCCGGTAGGTTCCGCTCTAACACAAATTAACAAGTTACATAGTTCAATTCCATTATTGTACACACAAGTCAAAGTTTAGTTTGTTACACGTTGTTGGATCATAGTCCGTCCACTTTACACTTTAAACTTTCCTAAAAGCATTATTAATGCTTATTTTATAATAAGTTCTCTAACTTTGGTTTCTCCATATTTCACCATTTCATAAATTGTAATTCAATAATCTATAGCAATAATTCGCCTCTATTATTATTGTGACACTAATTCTTAGGTTCGTTTCGGGACCTGGGTAAAATAAATAATTTACAAACTTTTGTTTAAAATTACAAGCATTTATTACAAACTATAAATTACAAATAATAAACTTATTTAAGGGGAGACTGTACTTTGTATCCCGTCCATGTTAAATTTGCTATTTTTAGGTACATTTTTCATAGGATTGGTAAAAGATAGGGAAATTAAACTTTACACACCATAGGTGTCGGGTTTCTTCTCGAGCTACTGACATTTTTTCAATTTAATCTTTGGATCATAACATTTTTTAAAAATATTACGAATAACATAAAATTTTTACAAATCGTGTACCATGTTTTTTGCGTATTACTAATTTTTGGAGCACCTGAGGAAGTCATAAAAATGTCGGTATATGTGGATATACAAGATAATTAACTGGTAAAAATTTCAGCCTGGTAGGTTTTTTGGTTTCTGAGCAAAATGTACCTAATGTTAAAAATCTAAATTTACGGCAAAACGCAAGAAACAAGAAGACGCAAATCAAAAACATAATGTGCACACTCAAGTAAATTTCCCATCAACAGTTGTTTAGAAAGTTAAACCAACAGCTGAGAATACAAAAAAACAGTGATGCAGATATTTTAAAAACTAAAATTCTCTTTGCACTAAAACGGCAGTATAAAATAATTGTGAGAAATTTGTTCTTGATAACATAATTTTTCTGTGTAATCTTGATAAAAACTTAATTGTTTCATAAAAAAATTATTTTTTGACGTAATTTAATGTTTTTTTCTGGTAGATCTAGGCCTAAACTATTGAAAAACATAATAAACCAAAAATCGAAATTTTCAGTTAAAACCATCGTGCCATCTCCTCTTAAATTTGCTAATAAAATACAATTATTATAATAAATAATAAACTAATTATAGTAAATTAATTTTTTTTTTGTTTTTTTGTTTAACGTCCGACTGTTCTGCAATTACTGCTAATGCAGACGGTGAAGGATGAAATGATTTTTTTGTAACGTATGAAAAGATGCCGTGCCTGAATGGGATTCGAACCCAAGACCGCATGATGAGAGGCGAGCACGTTACCAACTGCGCCAATGCGGCCGGCAGTAGATTAATAGCATTAAATAAACTTAACTAGAAACAGATTATTTTGCACTTAATTTAACTATATCCTGGTTATGAGTAGAACCAATTAGCATAAATTATACGAATATATTACCTATATAAAACATTACTTAGACGATACACACTTACGATTCGGATGAAAATGTTCGTGTCGGTTCCACTAGTAGTACTTAAGTTTCAAGTTTCAACTTCTTACGATATTTCGTTCTTGAGATATTTACTAAACGAGGAAATAAGACTAAAACATATTTTTGGGTTTAGAGGGGTCTGATAACGTATATCCGGTGAAAACTCGATTTTGAAAAATCGACATGAAAACAGTACTTTTTTCCTTTTTCTTTCCCTTTCCCTTCCGTTTTATATTTTCACTAGCATACCCCGCGCGGCTTCGCACGCGAAACATGTATAATCAATTTTTTTTTTTAAATAAATGTTACAGAAATTGTGTAACTGCTAGACGACTGTATTCCCCAACATACATACATACGCGCGCGCGCGCACACACACACACACACAACGACGTTTTGATAATTTCCCCGCGTACGTCTCTCACGCTCATCAAACCCCTTCATATACTTCGACAGCACTACGTACTCACATGTACACACACACTCGTACAAATTATGAAAATCTTCATTAAAGCCCTTATGGTTATCCTTTTTTGAAAATTTTAAAATAAAATGTTGTGGTATGCTGTCAAAATTTCATGAAAATCCGTAAAGTAGTTTTGGGAATTAGCCGGCACAAAAATGGGCTCTGTCTTTATAATATTAGTATAGATACAGGCAAGAGAAAGTAAAAAGATTAAGCGGTGGTTTTTGTAGTAGATAATATTATAATGCTTGGACCCACCGGGTTGGTCTAGAGGTAGTCATCGCTGCGAGTCAGCTGTTTAACACCTGATTTTCGAAGACGAGGGTTCCTGGTTCAAATCCTAGTAAAGTTACTTTTATACGGATTTGAATACTAGACAGTGGTTACTGGTGACTTTGATGGTTGAGGTTCAATTAACCATACTCTCTCAGGAATAGTCGGCCTGGGTCTGTTCAAGACTGCACCTCATTTATACGTCATACATATCATCTCCATCTCATTGGGTCATGGGGTTGCTTATTGTTGTGAATTGAACAAATTGTAACGTACAGATATTAGGAATTAAAAAAATGTTGTTTAGGTCATCAGCCAAAAGGCTGGTTTGAACCTGTAGAGGTTTTACTAAGTAAATCGAGGAGTTAGGTGGTTTACCTTTGCCTTTCTCACTGAGTGGAAAAGTACACTTATCAGCATGCCAGGCCCTGTGAAAAGCATATATTTTCCTCTCGCAAATGACACTTTTACTTCATTCACCACAGGGTCTGGCTTTATAATGAAATTCATTACTTTCAAAGAAGATAACTCTGCTCTTAAATGATTCAGTCATTTAATTTGCTGACCATGTGATAAGAAACAGAACTATTTATTTTAGCCCTCCAACTAACAGATTGAGTGTAAATAATTTGACACTCTACCTGTCTGTTGTGGGCAGAAAAAAAATGGTGCGTAATATAAATTTAAGTTTTAGGTATGACCTTGAAAGTGTGAGATTTGTAAATATAAATTTTGTCTATGTAAACAATAGATTATTGTTAAAGGTAAATATATAGTGAGTATAATTTTGATGAAAGTGTTAGTACAAAATTATTTATTTTACGACATAAGTAAACTGTTAAAGGTAGTTGTTATGTTATTGGAGTATATTAGAATAAATGCTGATAAGATGGCGATAACAGGCATTTAGGTGAAGGCACAAATACAAACCGCCCCTAAAGAGAGAGAGAGTGAGTGAGTTAAAAGATAAATTGTCGTGTAAGTTGCTCTAAAAGACGGAAGATTATTATGTGGGCCTAGGGTAAATGAGGGAATAACGTGTTCCATGCGCTATGCTATACCTTGCTATATAAAAGCTTGGGTCGGGCGAGACAGTCTCTCTTAACATTCGTTTTAGATTGGGGGAATGGTTAGGTTTGATGCCTTCGCATCCACCCGCTCTTTCGTTTGCTATACCAGCTTACATTGCCTAGGTCATGGTTAGGAAACCCAAGGCGAACTGCCGTATACACAACACACACAATCTTCTCTCTCTCCTAAAACTCTACCGAAGAACATTCACTCCGCTATCTTTAGCCTTTCCTACGTACACTTCAAGATATTCCCCCTTTCTTTTTACGCCACCCCCATCTTTCTCTCTCTATACCTTAACCTCATACTCTTTAATACCACAGCCTCTCTCTCATCCTCGTATTTAAAGATCTCCTCCATAACTATCTCTACTTCATCGACCTGACGCCATTTTCCTTGTTTACAAGGGAAGAAACGGTGAATGTACTTCGCCGTTTTTTTTTTATCTTCATATACCTTTTCCCCCCAATGAACTCTTGTTTTGTTTTATACCCTTTCTTATACTTTCTTTTTAAAAAAAATTTGAAGGGGTAAGTTAAGTATTTCAAAGTCGATAAAATATGCAATGGTTTTTTATTTATTTTTTTTAACAAGAATTCGTCATGTATTATTTATTGTTCATTTTTTTTGGAAATTTTACTAAAAAAACCTCTTGTAAAATTTAAATTTTTCTCGTTTTAAACTTTGTAAAGTAAAACTTTTTGCAGTCCACATTCTCAGAATTCGTCTATGTAGGAAGGAAACTTTTCTCTTTTCATCCGTCTGTACCATGTTCTAATTTTGTTCTTTAAGGATATTTTCGCGAATACCCTGAACTAGATCTGGTTGATTATGTTGTTGTTTAGGTCAACAGCCGAAAGGCTAATTTGAACCTCTAGAGGTTTTACTAAGTAAAACGAGGAGTGAGGTGGTTTACCGGTGCTTTCCCCACCGAGTTAAAGTATGCTTATCAGTATGCCAGGCCCTCCGAAAAGCACCCACTTTCCACCCTATAAATGATACCTTCACTTCATTCACCACAGGGTCTGGTTGTATAGTGAATTCATTACTCTCAGAGGAGATAACTCTGACTAGTGTCTTAAACACCTCTACCTCTTCTGTTCTTAAATAGTTCAGTCATAAATTGGCTGACTATGTGATAAGAAACAAAACTATTGTAGCCCTGGAACCAACAGATCGAGTACAAAATTTAACACTCCACCTGCCTGTTATGGGCAAATGGTTCATTACATTTTCTCAGTATTATTTTTTACTTTTTTAAACCATTTGTCCGACCACATTTTAGTGTTAAAATTTTATCATATTAACCGTTTGTTAAGAATTCTATACACCTAAAGGTGTTCGTAAAATTTTAGTCTTCGTTTTCTTATATTCTCCGTTAATCGTTAATTTTTACTTTCTCTTACCTATATGAATATACAGGAAGGTATTTTTTTCATGTCGACTTTTTTCTAAATCGAGTTTTTACCGGATCTACACGTTTACAGACCCCCTGAACCCAGAAACAAACATGTTTTTAGCGATTTGTGTGGGTGTGTGTGTGTATGTCTCAAGAACGGAATATCGTACGAAGTTGAAACTTGAAACTTAAGTTAGATACCACTACCAGCCCGACACAAACATTTTCATCAAAATCGATCAACCGGAAGTTATTCGTGTTGTTTTTTACTTTTTTGCGATTTTATCAAAAACGGCTTCTACGATTTTTTTTAAAAACCGCCTCATTTACTAATTTTTTTTATGTTCTACAAGATAAAGTAGGCGCCATGTCTACTGAAATTCTTGGGGAGGTTGTTTTCTCGTAAGAAAATTGTTTTTGTTTTAGATTGCGCCTTTAATATGCATTTAGCGCAAAAATATAGTATATAATAAAAGTTGTAGACAATCTAAAATCCTACAACTTTTATTTCAATTTTTTTTTGTATAGACTAACGCTTAGTTTAGCGGTAATTAGCGATTTTCTGTTTTTTTCTCACGAAAACGTGTAAAAAATAGATTTTCTTAAGATTTCAGCCTTGGTATGCATTTTACGACTAAAGTGTATAATCAAATTTATAGGTAATTAAAAGATCTACAACTTTTATTTGAAGCATATTTCTATAGTCTTGTTTAGCGCGAAAGAGTGAATTTCCGCATTTTTAAGCCAAACTGAGGTTGATTTTCGTTTTGCGTCTTTCATTCATGAATAAAATAAGGTTATGTTTTTTTAGGTAAGTTCATCGTTTATTTCTAACGGGTTTTTACTAATGTTACGTTATATTCTTCATTATTTGCATTGACAAGAGAATGTCGTGTGAGTGATTCACACCAGATATTTTGTATATATTTTCTTTTCCCATAACCTGTAGTGTGCGTCTAATGTCTTCGAATACTGTCTTGCGGAGGATCGTGTCTTGATTCCTCTGTCTTTGGCAGTGTGGGTATATTGTATTCGTTTTATTGTGTATAAAAAAATAAATGATAGCGATAAACTGCACACTTCTGAAGTTGGATACAAAGTCCTTAGTTACTAAATTTCAGCCCAATCAGTATTTCAGTTTTTCCTTTAGAACTAAAAACACACACCGACAGAAATACTTTTATAAACGATTTTCTTTTGATTCTGAAGGTCACGATACGTAGAGTATAGTTAAAATAATAGTACTGAAATTTTTTCCTCAATGCAATATTTTATAGCGCTATACTTATCTTTTTCTTCGTTTCCTTATCATTTGTCTTAACTCTTTATGTGCCTCGGAGCGCCGAAGTATTCAGCTAAGTACCAAACTCCTTGTCCAAAACTTTTCTTTCACCTCGCAGCTGTTTACTTCTATTTCTTTTTATTGTTGTTAAATATTATTCACATTTAAATTTTTTTGGTTTATTTAATATTCCTTTTTCCCTTCTGGTCTTGCATTCGATATTCTTTCATGATGAACGCCGATTCATCATGATAGTAAAAATGTTAATAATTAAAAATTAAGTCCTTGAGTTTTTATATATTTGACCGTAATGAATTTGTTTTACGTACTATTATACTCCGTGATTTTCAATATACGTTTTACATGTGTGTATGTTAAAAATTTGCCTATAACAGACAGGTGGAATTTTAAATTATTTCTATTCGATCTGCTAGTTCCAGGGCTACAAAAAAATAATTCTGTTTCTTATCACATGGTTAGCAAATTATATGACTGAAGCATTTAAGAACAGAAGAGGTAGAGGTGTAAAAGATAGAAGTCAGTGTTGTCTCCTTTTAGAGTAATGGATTTTATTATACAGCTAGACCCTGTGGTGAATGAAGTGAAGGTGTGATTTTCAGGGTGGAAAGTAGATATTTTTCAGAGGGCCTGGCATGCTGATAAGCATACTTTTTTACTCAGTGAGGAAGGTAATGGTAAATCTCATTCCTCGTTTTAAGTAGTAAATCCTCTAGAGGTTTAAACCAGCCTTGGGTTGATGACCTATACAAGAACAACAACTAATACTATTCTACGCCATCCCTTCCTATCTCTGATAAAATAAAGAACGAAGCAATAATAACAGCAGTGTTCTATTAAATAAAGGTTGTATGATCACGGGATTGTGGTATATCGGTGCATTTTAACGGGCTGTAGTTTTCCAAACCATTTCCGGAAATCTTTCTTGGGTCTTTTAGCATTCCAAATGTGGAATCCGAATGGAAAGGCTCTAATGGAAATTTCGGATAATCCGAACTGATTCCTAGTTTTCACTTTCTGTTGCCTAGGCTATATGAATATACGTATAGGAAGGAAAGTATTGTTTCAATGTCAATTTTTCGAAATCGAGTTTTCACCGGATCTACACGTTTTCAGACCCCGTGCACCCAAAAAAACATGTTTTTAGCGATTGGTCCTCTGTGTGTGTGTGTGTGCGCGCGCGCGCGTGCGTGCGTGAACAGAATATCTCAAGAACGGAACATCGTACCAACTTGAAACTTGAAACTTAAGTTAGATACCACTACCGGACCCGACACGAACATTTTCATCAAAATCGGTCAACCGGAAGTAGTAGTTTATTCGTGTAATTTTTCACTTTTTGCGATTTTCTCAAAAACGAGTCCTACGACTTTTTTTTAAATCGCGTGGTTTACTAAATTTTTTATGCTCTACAAGATAGGGTAAGCGCCATGTCCGCTGAAATTTTTGGTAAGTCTGTTTTTACGTAAAAAAATGGTTTTTTTAAGATTGCAGCCTTATTATGCATTTTAGTGCAAAAATGTTTATAATGAAAGTTGTAGAGAATTTAAAATCCTACTACTTTTATTATAACGCTTAGTTTAGCGGTAATTAGTGATTTTCTGTTTATTCTCAAGATAAGTATGAAAAATAGATTTTTTTAAAGATTTTGGTCTTAGTATGCATTTTACGACAAAAGTGTATAATCAAATTTATAGGAAATTAAAAGATCTACAACTTTTATTTAAACCATTTTTCTCTACAGAGCCTAGTTTAGCGTGAAAGAGTGATTTTCTGTATTTTTAAGCCTAACTGAGGTTGATTTTCATTTTGCGTTTTTCACTTATGATTAAAATAAGGTTATGTTTTTTGAGGTCAGTTTTGTGTTTATTTCTAATGTTTTATTACTAATGTTAGGTTATATTGGTCATTATCCGCATTGGCAAGAGAAAGTTGTGTGAGTGTTTCACACCAGATTTTTTAACATGCTTTTGCGTACCCGCGAAGAGATCCGGCCAACTTTTTTTCAGGTCTACCTAGCTGACTGTAAAAATTTAGATATGGCAATCTTGCTAAATCTTGATACCAATTATTGTTGGTTTTGAAAACGTTGGACCAATAACATGTAACAACAGTTTCAAATCCCCCTTTTGCTTTCAGCCTGATTGCGGACGTAAACTTGTCCAACAAGCATCAACTCTTCTTAGAGAAACTCGTGGATATGTCATGTTGATACCAGTTGCTCTCAATATGCACCCAGCATAAACGTAAACATTTCACATTACACATGAAATTTTCATAGCAAAACATTCACATTACACATTTCACATTACGCATTGGATTTTCGGAGACGAAGGTTCCTGATTCAAATCCTAGTTAAGGTAGTTAGTTACTTTTGTATTTAAATACTTGACAGTAGTTACCGATGTACTTAAATGGTTGGGGTTCAATTAACCATACTCTTTCAGGAATGGTCGACCTGAGTCTGTACAACATTACACCTCTTTTACACGTCATACATATCATCCTCATCTCATTAGGTCATGGGGTTACTTATTTTTCTTAAATTGAACAGATTGCAACGTACATACATAGGGACTGGATTAGTACACACGAAAATACGACCAGCACACAAAAAATAAGTTACTCTCTAGAGGGCAGGGCCGAAAAAAATTTATCGGCACTCCGCCAGTTAGTGAACACTCATCTAGTTCATTTACTGTGTGAAACACTCACACAACTTTCTCTTGCCAATGCAAATAATTAACAATAAACCTAACATTAGTAATAAAATATTAGAAATAAACAAAAAACTAACCTCAAAAAACATTAGTGAAATACGCAAAATTAAAATCTACCTCAGTGTGGCTTAAAAATACGGAAAATCGCTCCTACACGCTAAACTAGGCACTGTACAAAAAAAAGCTTTAAATAAAAGTTGTAGATCTTTTAATTTTCTACAAATTTTATTATACACACTTTTGTCGTAAAATGCATTCTAAGGCCGAAATCTTAAAAAAATCGATTTTTCACACGTTTTCGTGAGAAAAAAAAACAGAAAATCGCTAATTACCGCTAAACTAAGCGTTATACAAAAAAATGTTTGAAATAAAAGTTGTAGAATTTTACATTCTCTACAACTTTTATTATATAACGTTTTGCGCTAAAATGCATATTAAAGCCGCAATCTTAAAAAGAAAATGTGTTTACGTAAAAACAGCCTCAAGCAGAATTTCAGCAAACATGGCGCCTACCTTATCTTGTAGAGCATAAAAAATGTAGTAAACCAAGCGATTTTAAAAAAATCGTAGAACCAGTTTTTGAGAAAATCGCAAAAAAGTGAAAAATTACACGAATAAACTACTACTTCCGGTTGACCGATTTTGATGAAAATGTTCGTGTCGGGTCCGGTAGTAGTATGTAACTTAAGTTTCAAGTTTCAAATTCGTACGATGTTCCGTTCTTGAGATATTTTGTATACTCACAGACACACACACAGACCAATCGCTAAAAACATGTTTTTTGGGTTCAGGGGGTCTGAAAACGTATAGATCCGGTGAAAACTCGATTTCGAAAAATCGACATGAAAACAATACTTTCCTTCCTATATATTCATATAGGCAAGAGAAAGTAAAAAAATTACACATTTTCACTATTGCTTGGCTGAATAATATCACTAATTTTGTATTACCGAAAAACCTTTGATATGAAACATTTTGCTACCTCCTTATTATAAACACGACGATTTTGTGCGTACCGCTTTGTGTTGCTATTTCTTATATCTTTGCTACTTCCTTATGTGAGAAAAAACCGCTCCTGTATTACATAATATTTCATCAGTTTTTAGTTTACTTTTTGTTATTATGCAATTTTTTTTCGAATAATCCGTAAATCCCACTCCCTATTAGGTCGGATTAGCAGGGTTCTTATGTACAGCAATACATAAATTTCTCATTATGTTACCATTCATGAACCAACGTAAAATTGTGCCTCCACAAAACTGATAATATTACTCTAAATCTCGATTTCCTGTTTAAATAATTATGTGTTAGTATTGCTGGAATGTGTACATATGAGAAGAAACAATCTTATCGACGTAACTCAAATTTTTCAATTATCGAGTTGTGTCATCATCATAGTTGACATAGGTTAGCACCGAATCATCAAATGATTGCATAAACATATATCTAATTTTTGTTGCATCCTTGTAAAGGATATGTGTGACCTTTTAAAGGTCAGTCACCATCCAAAGGTATTTTGTAGTTTGTATAATAAGAAACCGATGTATTTTCTACCTGGATTATGTGTTATATATGTGATGTGAACCTTTGAAAACGTCGAGATAAAAACTCTCTCAGAGAGTATAGACATTGAATTTTCCAAGGCCATCACAATAATAAATCTAAAACCAATATTATAAAAACAGCATGGCTCTCACAGTTCCTGATCTGGTTTCTCATGTCCTTATTAATGTAGGTTATTTTTCTCAGGAATTACAAATATTATGATTACTTAATTTATTTCAATTTTTCTAGCGTCAAAAATTTGTAAATAAAAATTAGAGATTCTAGTAGATTTAACCAATTTTTGCGACTTGTTAGAGAAATATTCTTACAATTCTGAAAGGTTATTGTTATTGAAGTGTCTGAAGAGCACCGGTGCATAAAACGTTTTTTAGGTTTTTCAGTAACATACAGATGGCAATTCCCTCTTCCAAACGGCGGTAAAATTGTGAAAATCCTATAGTCCGAAGTGTAAAAATTAATTCTCTTAATGTATAATGTGTTTTTTGAATTTTCTAGTCGAATTTTAATTACTGGTTCCCGGTGTACTTGAAAGTTAATTAATCATACTCTCTCAGAAATGGTTGGCCTGAGTCTGTACAAGGTGACACCTTATTTAAACGTCATAATAACTATCCTCATCTCGGAGTTGCTTTCTGTTCTTAAATTGAACAGATTGCAACGTTCACACTAGGGATTTAAAAAAATTTATACCTATAATAGCCTATGGATTTTACGAGAAAAGTGTATAATCAAATTTATAGGAAATTAAAAGATCTAAAACTTTTATTTAGAGAATTTTTCTCTACAGAGCCTAGTTCAGCGTAAAAGAGTGATTTTCCATAATTTTAAGCCTAACTGGGGTTGATTTTCATTTTGCGTCTTTCACTCATGATTAAAATTAGGTTATGTGTATTGAGGTTAGTTTTTTTGTTTACTTCTATGTTTTATTACTAATGTTAGATTGTATTTTTCATTATTTGCATTGGCAAGTGTAAGTTGTGTGAGTGTTTCACACCAGATATTTAATGATAAAAACGGGAAAAATATTTTTTTAAATCCTACACCGATATTCTTCAAGTTAAGTTTAAATTTAGGTAGTTTAAATACATTGTTTTTTCCTCATTATTGTTACTGTATGTAATGAAATATAAACTCATTGAGTATATGACATCATTAAATAAATTAATTTATTATATGCCGGCTGCATTGGCGCAGTTGGTGACGTGCTCGCCTCTCATCATGCGGTCCTGGGTTCGAATCCCACTCAGGCACGGCATATTTTCATACGTTACAAAAAATCATTTCATCCTTCACAGTTACACCCCAACGTCGTCGCTAATGACCGTTGTAGTTGATGCGACGTTAAATAAATAAATTAATTAATTAATTTAACGTAAACACATTCAATAATTTGAAGATTTTTGTAAATAGGTTAAGAATTACTTGTAAAAGGAAAAAACTTTAACGTTAACTTAAATATATTGATATATGATTTTTTTAAATATTTTTCCATTATATCGTTAAAAATACTATTAGATTACCTACATACGAAATATTTTTAAAAATGTGAAAAATTTATGCTGCGGTGGGGGAATAACAGAAAATACCGTGTGTTTTTAAAAAACTTTATATCGTTATCCGGTAATTCCATCCTACGAGTGTTGGTAAAATTGTGATCTTAAATTGTTCGGGCGAAAATATATGAATACATCTATGGTTATCTTACTCAAAAATTTTGAGGAGATTACTTGAAGTTTTTGACTGTGGTTTAAGAGAAAAACATGAAATTAAGATTTTGTGGGGGGGGGGTTTTCAAAATCTAGCTTACATGGAGTGAACTGTACTACGAAGTCTGTGCACAGAAGACAGGCAACTACGAAGCCAAAGTACAGGCCGGTGTGAAAACACAAGAAGCGATCGATTCTGTAGTCCGAACCACGAGCGTGGAAGAGAAAGATGAAGCGAGAGAGCGAATGATCTGCGCGATAACTACTACTACTATTACAGTGCGTGTATTTGTGCGTATGATAGTCAAAGCTATCCTTGGTATGTGTCAGTGGATGAAGGAAAAGGACGAAATGTGTTTATGATGAGGACAGGACGAGTGGTGGTGGTAGTTGGTTGGATATACAGTGTGCACATCTGGTAAACAGCTGCCCCTTTTAGCATGACAATACCCAAACTAACGTACAACATTATAGAACTATAGTTCGGGCTATATTTCTAACTGAACTCTCCCAATAGGAGTAGCTGATTTAATGTAGTTTATTACTATTATTCTATACTGCTACAAAAATTAATTATTTTTCTAATAAAAAGTCTATTTCTCTTAATATTTAAGTAATAAAATCAGTGTTTGGATTTAAAAATTATTCATCAAATTTCTGTTGATTGTAGATATGTTTTTAATTAAATGTAATATAAATAATTTTGTTGAAAATAGACTGGTTAATTTTCTTTAACACAGCTTCTTTAGAGCTGCCACGACGTGAACTAAAAAAATCTTGTGTGAAACACTCACACAACTTTCTCTTACCAATGCAAATAATTAATAATAAACCTAACATTATTAATAAAATATTAGAAATAAACAAAACACTAACCTCAAAAACATAACCTTATTTTAATCATGAGTGAATGACGCAAAATGAAAATCGTACTCAGTTTGGCTTAAAAAAAACGGAAAATCACACTTTCACGCTAACTAAGCTCTGTAGAGAAAAATTCTCCTAATAAAAGTTGTAGACATTTTAATTTCCTATAAATTTTATAATGTACACTTTTGTCGTAAAATGCGTACTAAAGCCGAAATCTTAAAAAAATCGATTTTTCAAACGTTTTCGTGAGAAAAAAACAGAAAAACGCTAATTACCGCTAAACTAAGCGTTATACAAAAAAATGTTTGAAATAAAATGTTTGTTTAAAAAAGTTGTAGGTTTTTAAATTCTCTACATTTTTTATTATATAAATTTTTGCGCTATAATACATATTAAAGCCGTAATCTTAAAAAAACACTGTTTTACGTAAAAAACACCCTCACCAAGAATTTCAGCAAACATGGCGCCTACCCTATCTTGTAGAGAATAAAAATTTGAGTAAATGATGCGATTTTTCAAAAAATCGTAGGACCAGTTTTTGAAAAATCACAAAAAAGTGAAAAATTATACGAATAAACTACTACTTCCGGTTGACCGATTTTGATGAAAATGTTCGTGTCGGGTCCGGTAGTGGTATGTAACTTAAGTTTCAAGTTTCAAGTTTGTACGATGTTCCGTTCTTGAGATATTCTGTTCACACACAGACACACAGACACACACACAGACCAATCGCTAAAAACATGTTTTTTGGGTTCAGGGGGTCTGAAAACGTATAGATCCGGTGAAAACTCGATTTCGAAAAATCGACATGAAAACAATACTTTCCTTCCTATATATTCATATAGGCAAGAGAAAGTAAAAAGTAACCGCCGCTGAACAAGAATTTATTTGAATATCCGATTATGTGTTAATCAAATTTTTAATAATCATGTACTACTCATGTGCAGTTTATTTTAATTGGTAAAACTATTGCTAAATCAAAAATACACGACTAATAAATTTATCAATTACATTCCTGTCTTATGTATTAAATACCGGGGTCCCACGGAATTTAAACCATAGGGAAATATCATTGGTTTTAATTAGTTTCTTAATATTTTCTTCCCACGAATAAATGAAGATTTGTTATAACCAGGCATCGTTAGAAAATGTTTTGACCTTTTAAAAAATATTAATTTTTTACATTTTAGCTGTATTTTAGCTTAAAATATTATGATTACGTCACATTGTACGTTTGGAGTAATAGTAACGTTGTTGTGTGAAGATAAATTCATTGTAGTTGTTTGAAAAAAAATATTGGAAATATTTTTTAAAAAAATTTGTTTTTCAATTTTGACAATTTATTTTATCATCTAAAAAAATTATTTACCTAAATCTTTTTCGTAAGCAAATTCAGTATTATTTTAAATACCTACCTAATATATTTTTTCTTCAGTAACATTTAATTTTCAGAGATAGCTGATTGTTGTAATAATTTTAGATAAAACAATTGACAAAATTAAAAAATAAATAATTTTTTTTATATTTCCAATATCTTTTTAACAAAAAAATTTCCGCAGATGAATTCGAACACTTATCTCTGCATCTCCACACCATAACGTTACCATTACTCCAAAACATACAATGTGAATAGTTGATAAAATTTATAGTACTTAAATAGAAAATAGTTACAAATTAATGTATTTCTGTATTCAAGCTAAAAGACAGCTTAAAATGTATCAAAATTAATATTTTTTAAAAGGTCTAAACAGTTTCTACTGATTCCTGATTATAACAAGTCTACATTTATTCGTGGGAAGAAAATATTAACAAACTAATGAAAATCAACGCTATTTTCGTATGGTTCAAATTCCGAGGTACACTCGGTATGTATATTAACATTTAATTGAAAACTTGTATAAAACCCCCTTCCATGAGACGGATACGTCTCATAGCTGGTGGAAATTTTTAAAAAGGCTTTCCTTTGACTTATGGTAAAAACCATTAGTGATTTCTGTATCTACTCTTAAAATGAATTGAATGACACTATTTTTGTTTACAAATTTCGAATTTGATTTATTAACTTCCGGTTTTGGGCCACTTCAGGAATCTCAAACCCAATCCAGGCCCACTAATTTTTTCTGTAAATTACAAATCCGAAAACCGTTCATTGCTATCTCTTTTAGTTTCTGAAATCTGTGTCTGTGTCGGACGGACAAAAGTCTGTAAACTGACGACAATTTTAAAAATTATCACCAAATTATTTGAATATTTGATGGCACGATTACTAAATTTTCTATAATTTTTTTAACATATAATTATGTAATACTCATTTACAGTATTGTTTAATTGGTAAAACAATGTTAAATAAAAAATACACGACTAATTAATTTGGATATAAATCTGAACCACCCTATAAGACTGGGACGTAATTGGTAAATTACGTCTCAGTCTTATTGGGTGGTTCAGAACTACAAGGTAATCTCTCGGTAGCTTAATCTATAGGTAAAAATAAGAAAAAAAGTTTATATAAAAAGAGGCCCGAAAACGCTTCGTTTGCGAGTTATACAGGGTTAAAGATTTCGCCGAGATTCAGTATCCTCGGTGAAATGAAACCTTTAGATATTTTTAAGGCTGTACTAAAGAGACAAATCTGATAGTTTTTTATGTATGTTTACCTAAAAATTGAATAAAATTGGTCCTATAAGATTGTACCTTCAACAGTTTTTAAAATATCGTATAAAACACTAGAATTGGGGCTAAAAAATAACCGATTTTTGTCTGTATGTGAAATTAGGTGTTTAAAACCAGTTTGGACTTACTGTATCCAGCTCTGGCGCTGTACGAAATCCAGTAATATGAATATAATAAGGTTTCAAAATAAAATCCTAAGAAATATTGTCGATGCTCCGTGGTAAATTCGGAATTATAACCTCCATCAGGATCTGAATATTGAAACGGTTGATGAGGAAAAAAAAGATTCGCAAGGAGTCACGAAGACCAACTTCTACGTCATGTGAATGTTGAGGTGCTACAATTCCTCAATAACTCAGACGTAATGAGAATACTTAAGTGTCAAATCTTCGAATTGGTTTGATTTAGGAGATATCGTATATTAGTCTATTTTGTAATAATTTGTAAAATAATAATCAATTGTAATAAATTATCTAGTAAATCAGTTGTACATTAATTATCTTGTAAAATTTTATGTTTTGTTTTATAAAGTAAGATTTTTTTTAAAAAAATAAGAATGTTTTATTTTAGAAAGTAATAATAGTATTTTAATTTTGAAATTAAGAAATTTGTAGCCTATTTAGAAAATAAGATAACTGATATTATATAGTTGTTCCATGAATGTATTTTGTGTATTTCTTACGAATTTTATGAATCAGTTACAAACTTTATTTCTTAATGATTATGTAAATATGTAATAATAAGTAAGATTAAGTACAAAGCTGTAGTCTACTTTGGTAAATTTAGTATACATAAAAGGAATAGGAAATACTAATCTTTAAAAGTAAAAGTAGCATTAGATAGGGTAGGCGCCATGTCTGCTGAAATTCTTGGGGAGGTTGTTTTTCTCGTAAAAAAGTTATTTTTTAAGATTGCTACTTTAATATGCATTTTAGCGCAAAAATGTACATAACTAAAGTTGTAACAAACATTTTTGTTGTATAACCACTTAGTTTAGCGGTAATTAGCAATTTTTAGTTTTTTCTCACGAAAACGTGTAAAAATTGATATTTTTTAAAGATTTCAGCCTTAGTATGCATTTTACGACAAAAGTGTATATAATCAAATTTATACGTAAAGCATTTTCTCTACACAGTCTAGTTTAGCGTGAAAGAGTGATTTTCAGTATTTTTAAGCCAAACTGAGGTTGATTTTCATTTTGCGTCTTTCATATATGATTAAAATTAGGTTATATTTATTGAGGTTTGTTTTTTATTTATTTTTAAAGTTTTATTACTAATTTTAGTTAATGTAGTATATTATTTGAATTGGCAAGAGAAAGTCGTGGGTGTTTCTCACTAGATTTTTTTTAACTATAAAATGAACTACTGAGAGATTGCCGTGTATAGTTCTGAATCACCCTGTACAACTTAACATTTAATTGAAAACTAATTTAAACGAATAAAATTTATTTTTTACTGAATTACGAACGAACGTTAAAACCATATTTAAAGATCTACAACTTTTATTTAGAGCATTTTTCTCTAAAGAGCCAAGTTTAGCGTGAAAGAGTGATTTTCAGTATTTTATATGCCAAACTGAGGTTGATTTTCATTTTGCATCTTTCACTCATGATTAAAAGTAGGTTATGTTTATTGAGGTTAGTTTTTGTATGTATTTCTAATGTTTTATTACTAATTTTAGTTAATGTAGTTTATTATTTGCATTGGCAAGAGAAAGTCGTGTGATTGTTTCTCACCATATTTTTTTTAACTATAAAATTAACTACTGAGAGATTGCCGTCGTATAGTTCTGAATCACCCTGTACAACTTAACATTTAATTGAAAACTAATTTAAACGATTAAAATTTATTTTTTACTGAATATACGAACGAACGTTAAAACCATATTTCAGTTGAAAAAATTACCCAATAAGAAATAAATTTCCCGAAGCGATTTAATTAATTTCCCTCCTAAAAATAAATTATTTTTAGGAAACGAAATTATTTTCCCTATATATTATTAAAGTGGGAATAATACGTAGAAGATAAATCCCTTTTTCCCTTCTCCATATCCGAAAATTTCTCATCTCCTTCCATTCTGTTTTCCACTTCCCCGCCTTACAACTTCCGAATCTATATTAGTGAAGTACCACTACAGATTAATGAATTACTCCCATTAAGGTTTCCACTTGTAGTGGTTAAGTACTTTATTGACAATTTCCATCCTACGATTACAACTAAATATTAATTACTTTGATATAGAAAATCTAAAAAAAATCTGGTGTTAAACACTCATACGACTTTCTCTTCCCATTGAAAATAATGACCAATATAACCTAACATTAGTAATAAAACATTAGAAATAAACAAAAAACTGACCTCAAAAAACATAACCTTATATTTTTAATCATGAGTGAAAGACGTAAAATTAAAATCAACCAGTTTGACTTAAAAATACGGAAAATCACTCTTTCACGCTAAACTAAGCTCTGTAGAGAAAAAAGCTTTAATTAAAAGTTGTAGATATTTTAATTTCCTATAAATTTGATCATATACACTTTTGTCATAAAATCTAAGGCTGAAATCTTTAAAAATCGATTTTTTTTACACGTTTTCGTGAGAAAAAAACAGAAAATCGCTAATAACCACTAAACTAAGCGTTATACAAAAAGATGTTTAAAATAAAAGTTGTGGGATTTAAAATTCTCTACAATTTTGCTAATATACATTTTTGCGGTAAAATGCATATAAAAGTCGCAATCTTAAAAAACAAATATTTTACGAAAAACACCTTCCCAAGAATTTCAGCAGAAATGGCGCGTACCTTATCTTGTAGAGAATAAAAAATTTAGTAAATGAGCCGTTTTTGAAAAAATTGCCAAAAAGCGATAAATTACACGAATAAACTACTACTTCCGGTTTACCGATTTTGATAAAAATGTTCGTGTCGGGTCCTCTAATGGTATCTAACTTAAGTTTCAAGTTCGTACGATGTTCCGTTCTTGATATATTTTGTTCACACACACCAATCGATAAAAACATGTTGTTTTGGGTTCAGGGGGTCTGAAAACGTGTAGATCCGTCGAAAACTCGATATGAAAACAATACTTTCCTTCCTATATATTCATTTATGAGAAAGTAAAAACTAACCTCAAAAAACAACCTTATTTTAATCATGAGTGAAAGACGCAAAATTAAAATTAACCTCAGTTTGGTTTTAAAATACGGAAAGTCACTCTCACGTTAAACTAGGCTCTGTAGAGAATAATGCTTTAAATAAAATTTGTAGATCTTTCAATTTGCTATTTGACGGCTAGTTTTACACTTCTACAATTTGATCTTAGCGCGTTTACAAATTGGTTTTCTTGTTTAATGATCTTTTGACCTAAAATTTCCCTTGAAATTAATCTTTCGGCTTTCTCTAATCTTGTAAAGTGGTTTATTAAGCTAAGATTTAATGTTTCCTGTCCATAAAGTGCTTCTGGTAAGATTAATATTTTGTAGTGCTCCATTGTGCAGTCTAACAAATGCATTTTTATTTGAATTTTTGTACCCATAATTCAATTTATGAATTCTTTTCCCAATAATATCTTCTTCATTAAGTTTTGGGTTTTAAATTTGTCTTAGATACTTTACAAGTGGTTTACTTTTAATTTTCTTTTGTCATCAGTCTCTCGACTGGTATGATGCAGATCTCCAAGCTGTTCTATCTTGCGCATGTCGTTTCATGTCTACATACTGTACTTGTAACACCTTACATCTTTTGTAATTTGCTTTAAATATTCTAACCTTTGTCTCCCCGTACAATTCACTTCCTCATTATTACCCTCCATTATTAATAGACTAATACCTGAATATCTTAACATGTGCCCCACTAGCCTATCCCTTCTTCTTTTAAGATGCTTCCATATACTTCTTTTTCATCTACTCGTCTAAGAATATCTAAATTACTTATTTTGACCATTCACCTAATCTTTAACATTTTCCTATAACCACCTTTCAAAAGCTTCTATCCTCTTCCTTTCTACAGCCCCTATCATCCACGTTTCACTGCCGTATAATTCTACACTCCAAACATAGTTTTTTAAAATATTTTTCCGAATCTGTAAGTCAGTGTTTGTAGTCAGTAAGCTGTATTTCATTTCAAAGGTTCATTTGATATTATTTTACTGTATAGCCTAAGATTAAAAACTTAAAGAAAAACTTTTTGTTGATTGGTTTGATACACAACGTATAAAAATACGGCAAAACTTAGGTGAAATTTTATTTTATTTGATTCACGGTTAAATTCGTTTTCATGATCATTTCCTAAACGACTTTTTTTTATTTATTACGAAACTGCAACATTACAATTTATTCTTAAATTTAGAACAATTTATATTTTTTTCCTTCGTATCGGGCCAATTTTAGACCAACGTGAAGTGAGTTTAGATGTTTCTGAAGCTCATTTTGCAGCCCACATTCTCAGCATTCGATTATTGTAAGTTTTTCCTTTCTTCTGTCCATCCGGTGTTCTGTTTTTCTTCTTAATGGAAGCCTTTAAAGTCCGTAATTAGTTGTCTGAATTCCGTTTGGTAAGTTTTTTTCGGCTTCTTCCAGTTTTCTCAAACCCTTGCTGACTTCTTGAAACCATTTATCAGACACCTTAGCCCTATTTTTTAGTGTCTTAAAAATTTGTTTTATCAAACGTTTGTCACCCATTCTATAGAGGTGTTCGTATCATTTTATCTTCTTTTTCTAATCGTTTATTTCACTCTTTCACGCTAAACTAGGCTCTGTAGAAAAAAATGCTCTAAATAAAAGTTGTAGATCTTTTAATTTCCTATAAATTTGATTATATACACTTTTGTCATAAAATGTTAAGGCTAAAATATTTAAAAAATCGATTTTTTTAGAAGTTTTTGTGAGAAAAAACAGAAAATTTCTAATTACCGCTAAACTTAGCGTTACACAAGAATATGTTTGAGATAAAAGTTGTAGAATTTTAAAGTCACTACAACTTATGTTTATACATTTTTGCGCTAAAATGTATATTAAAGTTGCAATTTTAAAAAACCAATTCTTTTACAAGAAAACAACCTCCTCAAGAATTTCAGGAAACATGGCGCCTACCCTATCTTGTTGAGAATAAAAAATTTAAAAATGACACGAATAAACTACTACTTCCGGTTGACCGATTTTGATGAAAATGTTTGTGTCGGGTCCTCTGTGGTATTTAACATAAGTTTTAAGTTTCAACTTCGTACGATGTTCCGTTCTTGAGATATTCTGTTCACACACCCACACACACATTAACATAGACCAATCGCTAAAAACATGTTATTTGGGTTCAGGGGTCTGAAAACGTGTAGATCCGGTGAAAACTCGATTTCGAAAAATCGTCATATAGGCAAGAGAAAGTAAAAAATAGTTCCGTTTCTTATCACATGGCCAGCTAAAAATATGAGTTAAGCATTTAAGAACAGAAGAGGTGCAAGTGTTTATCTTATCTGAGAGCAATGAATTTCATTATACAATTTTGGTGTATGAAGTGAAAGTAACTTATCATTTGCAGGGTGGAAAGTAGATGATATTCAGAGGGCCTGGCATGCCGATAAGCATAATTTTTTGTGAGGAAGGATATGGTAAACCACCTCACTACTTGATTTACTTAGTTTACCTTTAGAGGTTAAATTTAGCCTTTCGGCTGATGACCTAAACAACAACAAGACATTTGTAGATGTAAAATTTAAGTAATTGATAATAGATTTAATTAGAAAACTAATATAAAATTAAGATTCTGTATAGTTCTACGTGTTCATTAGATATATATATATATATATATATATATATATATATAAGCAAGTAATGTAGATTAGTTAACAGCATCCATGAACGGCAACCCTTATCATCCAGTATGGATTAATCAATTTCAAAATAGAGGGTTAAGTGGGAGGGGGAGTATTATTATCCTACCCCGCTACTTCTAACTTCTCTCCTTGTCCCCCCCCCCACCCTATTAACCTCCCTTTCCTTCTTGTGTACGCGTAATTACGCTTCTGATCCGGCAAACCTTTAGCTCTCCATCAACGTAGTAGTGTACATCCATGTTGCAATGCCTTTTGTTGCCGCATTGGTCTACGGATTACTCCTGATAGAAATGACATGCGCAGTTTTATTTAACGCTCATAAAAACTACGCAGTTGGTAGGCCTATATAATGTGATTGTAAAACGTTTTACTGGTTCATTAGATTTTGTCTTATCGATCGTTAGTCCCTCTAAAATCTATCTGTAGTAAAGTAAAGAAGAGAAATATAAGTTCCATACCATGAAGAACTGCCCATAACAGACAGGTGGAGTGTCAAATTATTTACACTCAATCTGTTCGTTGCAGGGCTAAAATAAATAGTTCTGTTTCTTATCACATGGTTAGCCAATTAAATGACTGAATCATTTAAGAACAGAAGAGGTAGAGGTGTAAAAGACACTAATCAGAGTTATCTCCTCTGAAAGTAATGAATTTCATTATACAGCCAGACCCTGTGGTGAATAAAGTGAAGGTGTCATTTGCAGAATGGAAAATATGTGCTTTTCAGAAGACCCGGCATGCTGATAAGCGTAGTTTTCCACTCAGTGAGGAAGGCAATGGTAAACCACCTCACTCCTCGTTTTACTTAGTAAAACCTCTACAGGTTCAAACCAGCCTTTCGGCTGATGACCTAAACAACAACAACACCATGAAGAAGTACATTAAAACCTTTATGATACGGATTTCCATATAATCTGGATCAGATTTGTAGATTTTTTTAAAATTTAATGTTCATATACAGTGGAGCGTTAGTTATCCGAACTAATTGGGACCAGAGCGAATCGGATAATCAAGTACACTAAATACAGTCAATTCCGGATAATTGGAGCACATCAGGACCGGAGTATTTTGACCCAATTAAACGGTGGCCCTAG
The DNA here is from genome assembly GCA_035578175.1 of Catonia carolina. Taxonomy (NCBI): domain Eukaryota; kingdom Metazoa; phylum Arthropoda; class Insecta; order Hemiptera; family Achilidae; genus Catonia; species Catonia carolina. The sequence continues at coordinate 50,548,371 of JAQMRL010000006.1, read as the reverse complement.
TAAACGAATTCGTAAAATTTGGCGTATACGATATTGTATTTTATTAAAATTATCATGAGGTTTGCCAGTATTTAATAGCAGTGGAGAACTCCAATTCTGAAGAAGTAATTATTAATAGAGGAGTAAAACAAGGGTTTGGTCTATCACCCACTTTGTTTATTATTTATTTGGATGATGTGATCAGATTGTGGAAGTCTCAAATACACACTGGTATTCTCATAGGAGAAGATAGGGTTGTAAACTGCCTATTATTTACCGATGACCTGATAGTGCTGCAGGAGAATGAGGATGATCTGCAGAGAGAGCACTTTTCATGCTGAACAAACTCTTGCAAAGAATATAAGTTGACAGTTTCGACGAAGAAAACAAAGGTAATGGCATTCAGGGGGAAGGGCCAGTCAAAAGTAAAATTGTTTTAGATGATAATATTTCGGAACAGATCTCCCACTTTCAGTATCTAGGTTGCAACATTACATACCAACAGGATAAAGATGCTTACAATAAGATGCACCGATTTCAGCAAATATGCGGAATTATCCACCGCACTTTAAAAAATATCACCAGCAAAAACACTAGGGTGAGATTTTATAAAACATTAGCAGTGCCGATCCTACTCTATGGCAATGAAACTTGGGTGCTATCAAAGCGAGATGAGAGTAGATTGCTAGCATCTGAATTGAAAATTCTTCGACATACATATGGGTGTAGTAGAGAAGATCGTCACAGAAATACCGAGATAAGGAAAGAACTCAACATCTTCTCTATAAACAATAAGGTATCCCAGAACAGAATGCAATGGTTGGAGCTCGTAAACAGAATACAGGAGGATAGGATACCTAAGCAGATACTGGGCTATAAGCCGAGGGCAGGAGAGAACGAGGACCTCCGAGAAAGAGATGGGCAGATTTGAGGGGTTCGGAACAGGTAGAGATGCCTAATCCTTGAAAGGCAGAAGAAGAAGAAGATTAAAATGATCACATACATGAATTTTACATCCAAGTTCTATCCACATACACACGAAGAAAATAAAAGGGTATCAGAACAATGATTAACTTTTTAGCAAAACCTTTTGCCTTGGTTTTAAGCATTGGACCAATGACACTAACACCTTGTGAAGTTTCAGTGGCAAACAATTTATTCAATGCTTCTCAACAAGTGGATCCTTCCTTAACGTTTTCTTTTCTGAGATATTCCACGATCTTTTAATGCCTTGTCTTGGCGTATTTTATTTACTTGGATCACGATACATGCTATCGTAATTTTCAGTACACCAGTTAGTTTCGATAGTTTACGTTGGCTTAAGTTAGGTGGATACGTTTTTATTTTGTCGAGAAGCTTTACTCGTTCACTCAGTCATATCTTTACGCGGCATTTAACTTACAAAGACGTTGATAGTAGGTACTGTACTGTAAGCCTACGCGTAAAAATGTCAACAAAATGTGTGAAACGAATAGGAATTGAAAGAAATAAAAAAGTGTGCCTCCAGATAACAAAACAACCAACTCGATAAACAGTGTGTTACAGTACACTCATGAAATCACAAAAACTGATGAGAAGCATGGAATTACGAACGTTCTATGTACGTATGACATGTGACAACTAACCATAAGTTGCAAGGGGCTACACAGCTTGTAAGGTTGGGCATAACTAGTGTTTCTTGTCGCATGCTCAGCTAATAATATGAATGATGTATTTAAGAACAGAAGAGGTAGAGGTGTAAAAGACACTAGTCAAGAGTCATCTTTGAGAGTTATGAATTTCAGTTACAGCCACAACCTATGGTGAATGCCACATATTACTATACATTTTTAAAGTCACATATTACTACATAAGTTCATTAAGGAAGAAACATCTTATTTCAGTTTTTGTTGTGTTGGAGTACTTTTCCTGATGTTGCTTTCCTTGATTCTTCTCCGGTATTTCTTCGATCTTTTTTATCTCTTTTGGCGTTTTTCGTCGGAGTACACGATTTTCTGTCGTTTGATCGGTATTTTCTGTTCAAGTCTTGTGTTGTTCAGTTTTTGGTAATTTCCGGATTTTCTTTTTCGGTCCTTATTTGACATTTGATTTCGGTCATGTCCTGTTCAGTTTCTTTGATCCAGTAGGGCTGAGATTTTATGTTTAGGAAATAGCTGATAATTTGTGTGGTGATGCTGGCGGAGTCAATCCTCAAGAGATGGCCAAAGAAAGAAATTCTCTTTCTCCTCATCTGGTTTGCTAGAGGTTCTGGATTTCTGTAGACTTCTTCATTAGGGACGGGCTTCCAGATCCCTTCAAAGAAACATCCCTTGTTCAGACATTTTCTGATGTTACAGGTTCTGGATTTCTGTAGACTTCTTCATTAGGGACGGGCTTCCAGATCCCTTCAAAGAAACATCCCTTGTTCAGACATTTTCTGATGTTACAACGTTCTAATTTTGAAATTCTTTGTTCCACGTTGATTCTCCTTAAGCTGAAGATCGTTTCACTGCTGTATGTGATTTCCGAAAGAATCACAGTATTATATTATCAGAATTTTGAATTTATTATAAGGCATTTTTCTAGTTTTACGTCATACAATCACGGAAAAATAAAATACAATATTTACTTTGTGATCTATTGTCAACAGCTATCTCTCAACACCTTAATATTCCTGCACACAAATCAACAGAACAAAACAAAAAAATACCCATGGAATTTATATTTTGTTAAAACTTTTTTCCAGATAAAAAATGTATATCAATATATTTATTATTATTCACTTTTTGACTTCTGCACACCAATACACGCATAGATAGCCTATCAGAGAAAAATATTATTTATTGAGCACTACGTTATCTGACCTACCCCTTCACGGCTACTAACCCTCATCCCCTCTAGATTGTGATAACAAAAAAATGGATTTCAGATCTGGAATTTATGTCTAAAAAAAATACATACTCTGTATGTTATATCAAATGTTATGGTATTTTTACCTTAAAAAAAATTGAAAGGGGTTTTTATAATACATTATCGATTGTGTTATCTTGTTTCAGTGTTTTTTTTGTTATGTTGTGTTTTTAACAAAGATTAAATAAATAATAATGTATATTGTAAATATGTTTAAAAATAACTAGACATTTGTTAACTTTTTTTTTGACAAATCGATTGCAATTATTGAAATACGAAGTGTGAATTTTTTTGTATATTTAATTTACTTACAATGTTTTAATATTCATTATATTATTTATTACTTTCTTTTACCTTACTTGAATATATAAGGAAAGAAAGTATTGTTTTCACGTCGAATTTTTGAAATCGAGTTTTCACCAGATATAGGCCTACACGTTTTCGGGCCTCCTGATACCAAAAAAATACCTATTTTCAGCGGTTTTCTATGTTTGTGTGAACAAAATATCTCAAGAACGGAACATTGTACGAAGTTTAAAATTTGTAACGTAAGCTAGGTAGACCCGACCCTACCACTAGAGGATCCGACACGATCATTTTCATCAAAATCGGTTAACCGGAAATTGTTCGTGCAGTTTTTCACGTTTTGGGATTTTCTCGAAAACGGCTCCTTCGACTTTTTTATCGCCTCATTTACTACATTTTTAAATGTTCTACATGATAGGGTAAATGTCAGGTCTGCTAAAATCCTTGGGGGGCTTGTGCTGTCGTAGAAAAAAATGGGTTTTTTTTTAAATACAGTATTGCAGCTTTATATGCATTTTAGGGCAAAAGTGTATATAATCAAAGTTGTAGAAAATTTAAAACCCTACAACTTTTACTTCAAACATGTTTTTGTACAACGCTTAGGTTAGCGGCAATTAGTGATTTTCTGATGTTTTTTTCATTAAAATTGGCAAAAAATTAATTTTTTTAAAAGATTGTGACCTTAGTTTGCATTTTACGTTAAAAATGTGTAGGCCTATAATTTTTTTTTTTTTTATTCCTAATTTGTGTACGTTGCAATCTGTTCAATTCAGAACAATAAGCAACCCCATGACCCAATGAGATGAGGATGATGTGTATGACGTGTAAATGAGGTGTAGTCTTGTACAGACTCAGGCCGACCATTCCTAAGAGAGTATGGTTAATTGAACCCCAACCATCAAAGTACACCGGCAACCACTGTCTAGTTTTCAAATCCGTATAAAAGTAACTACCTTTGCTAGAATTTGAACCAGGAACCTTCGTCTCCGAAAATCAGCTGTTAAACAGCTGATTTTGGCGACGACTTTACCTCTAGACCAACCCGGTGGGTCTAGGCCTATAATTAAAGCTATAGAAAATTAAAAGTTCTACAGCTTTTATTTTAAGCATTTTGCTCTACAGAACCTAATTCACAAAAGAAAACACCTGTCTTTAAAACACCTATCTTTAATATTTTTTGAACCGTTTTATGTAAAAACAATTAGGATACATCAAATTAATGCTTGTTTTATTGTTGGTTACGGGATGTACATTAAAATTTTCGGAAATTTATAGGGTTTTAAATATAGTGAATTACGCATAAAAAGTATCCTGTTTTTAACCACTCTTCCAGTATACCCAACTTCAAGGTACTTTCGCTTTGTTCACGCTTACTTTAAAATTTATAGGGCTACAAAGTATTATATGTTAATTTAATCCTGTAACCAGCAATAAAACAAACTTTAATTTGATGTGTCTTAATTGTTTTTACTTACAACAATTCAAAATATATTGCTGTTTAAAGACAGGTGTTTTCCTTCGTGAATTGGACTATAGTTAATTGTCAAATAGTGATTTTCCGTATTTTTAGTTCTACAGAGGTTGATTTTCAATTTATATTGTTTACTCATCATTAAATCTTGTTACATTGTTCATTATCTACATTGCAAGAGATAGTCGTGTGAGTGTTTCACACCAGATATTTTTTTATATCCGGAATTGTTTTTAAAAGAACTGCCTAATTTTAGCGCTCTTTCTGTTGTAGGCATGTAAAGTAAAAAAATGAATGGTTAAAAATATGCAATATACAGAGCTATCAACGCTGATGTTCGCATTTTGTGACCCCTAAAGCCAAATAGTTCTTAGTATCATAAAAGATTATATGCGTACGTACCCACGAGGTGGTTTTGGAGTTAATTATCCCTAAATTGTGTAGTCTTAATCTACTCGAATGCGAAAATATTTAGTTTTCACAAAACTAATGGTGTTGATTTAATTTTATTTTTTTCTGTCATTTGAGAGGCTGTCCTCGTGTTCAAAATTATTTTTTACTATTTATGCTGCATTCTAAGACAAAATGCTTAGAATTTTTTTAAATTTAATCCTTTATTTGAAACTACAATAATGCACAACGACTAAATTTAAGAAAAACCTGATTTTGGATAAAATTAGAACTTTATTGTATGGAATCTATGGTCAAGATTTTACCTTGTGATTATTTCATAACCGTAGTCGGGAATCGAACACGGAACCTTACCCTTAATATTTTTCAACACAATCTAGCGTTCTAACCACTGGGCCACGGAGGCGGTAGTTAAAAATTATTTAATCATTTGAAAAGTTATGTTACGTTTCTCACAGAAATTTTCGTAGGAATTTCAGAGATGTCGTTTTTATAGGCTTGATTGTTTTTTTTCCAAAATATACAAATACGGTTAGTCATTTAAGCAATGACGAAAATGTTTATATTTTTTAAAGTGGCAAGCTTCTTAATCATTAATGAACACCATCGGTTTAGTGAAAGTATCAACAAAAAATACAGTTAAAAAGGTTAAATTTGCATACCCTGTCAGAAAAATCGAATCTGGGAGCTTTTCACCCTTTGTGGTATAATTTAACTTCAGGGATCCAAACGTGAAAAAAATTCATTACAATAGTTAATCAAGAAAATTGAACCGATGACCTTGCAAATTTAAGTAAATCGATTAACCACTATACCACCTAATTTGAAATTAAAAAATGCAGCACTATATAATAAGCTACAATGATATGTTGAACCATTCATTTTAAAAATTGAATAAATAAACGAATTGAAAAGAAAACCTGTTTTTCTATGAGAAAACCATTCCAGTCTACAGAGTAAGATGAATAGATCTAAAAGTAATAAAGATCTACAATCTACAACAAGTAGACTGATCTAATACAATAAGGAGAATATAAAAAACTTGATCTGCAGGTCCAGCCAGAGGAGTCGTATATCCAGACTCTCTGGTTACTAATGCAATATGCCCGTAGTGGCAAGGTTAAAGTTCACGGGAACTAAAACATGTGTTCGTTGGGATTGAGCTATAGAAAATAAAGTAAACGGACAAGGTATCATAGCTTAAAATCTGTTTAATAGTAGTAGTGTACATACGTCTGTAATTTATTTAATTTTACTTTCTCTTGCACTGCATGAATATATAGGGAAGGAAAGTAAGTATTGTTTTCATGTCGATTTTTCATCGGATTTACATGTTTTTCAGGCCCCCTGAATCCAAAGAAAACATGTTTTAAGCGATCGGTCAGCGCGCGCGTGTGTGTGAACAAGATATCTCAAGAACGGAATTTTGTACGTAGTTGAAACTTGAAACTTAAGTACAGTATAATACCGATTATCCGTGGTAATTGGGGGGATAACTATACCGGATAACCGGAAAACACGGATAATACAACCCAATTCGGTCGAGACCACCTACGTCATAAACAAAACCACCAGTTACGCGTATGTTTTATTCTACTGATTAATACATGTTAATACTATCGGATATCGGAAATAATTAAACAAATTATATTGAAATAAAAATATTTACTACATAAATTTATATAAATCTTACCTTAAACTACGTAACAAAAAATATCACAAAAAATCTGTTATTTTACTTTGTTTCGTTTTATGCCGCAATATTTTTTCTTATGTAACCACGAATATGTAAAATGTCCTCGTAATCTGTGTCATCCTGATTTTCCATGAAAGTTAGTAATGTTTCGGCACCGGTTAAAGCTTCTTTGCAACTGATTTTAGGAGCCGGTTCTGAATCGTCATCACTGCTTTCGTCTTGCTGTAGTAAGGAGCTCGGTCCAGGAATTGGCTTGGTTACACTGTCTAGTAGATCGTCATTACATCATACGTTACAAAAAATTCATTTCATCCTTCACTGTCTGCATTAGCAGCAATTTTCAAAACAGTCGGACGTTAAACCAAAAAAAAAAAAATTTCTAGTGATCGCACGGTTAATCCAAACCCCGGTTAAACGATCCACGGAAAATCGGTACTCTACTGTACTATTAGAGGACGCGACACGAACATTTTCATCAAAATCGGGCAACCGGAAGTTGTAGTTTATTCGTGTCATTTTTCACTTTAATGCGATTTTTTCAAAAAAGGATCCTAGGAGTTTTTTTAAAATCGCCTTATTTACTAAATTTTTTATGCCCTACATTATACGGTAGGCGTTATGTCTGCTAAAATTCTTGGGAAGGCGTGCTCTCGTAGAAAATGTTTTTTTTAAGATTACGGCCTTAATATGCATTTTAGAGTAAAAGTGTATGTAATCAAAGTTGTAGAATATTTAAAAACCTACAATTTTTGTTTCAAACAATTTTTGCGTTATGCTTAGTTAAACGGTAATTAGTGATTTTGTTTTTTTTTATGAAAATCTGTAAAAAATGGATTTTTTAAAATTTGGCCTTAGTATGCATTTAACGACAAAAGTACGTACTCAAATGTACAGGAAATTAAAAGATCGACAACTTTTTTGAGAACATTTTTCTCTACAGTGCCGCAAAGTCTTTTTATATTTCGTTAGTCGTTTTAAAATATCAATTTAATAATTTTTACTTTCTCTTGCCTATATGAATATATAGGAAGGAAAGTATTGTTTTCATGTCGATTTTTGGAAATCGAGTTTTCACCGGATCTATACGTTTTCAGACCCCCTGAACCCAAAAAACATGTTTTTAGCGATTGGTCTGTGTGTGTGTGTGTCTGTGTGTGTGTGTGTCTGTGTGTGAACAGAATATCTCAAGAACGGAACATCGTACGAACTTGAAACTTGAAACTTAAGTTACATACCACTACCGGACGCGACACGAACATTTTCATCAAAATCGGTCAACCGGAAGTAGTAGTTTATTCGTATAATTTTTCAGTTTTTTTGCGATTTTCTCAAAAAACTGGTCCTACGATTTTTTTTTAAAATCGCCTATTTTACTCAATTTTTTATTCTCTACAAGATAGGGTAGGCGCCATGTTTGCTGAAATTCTCGGTGAGGCTGTTTTCACGTAAAAACGTTGTTTTTTTTAAGATTACGGCTTAATATAAATTTTAGCGCAAAAACTTATATAATAAAAGTTGTAGAGAATTTAAAAACCTACAACTTTTATTTCAAACATTTTTTTGTATAACGCTTAGTTTAGCGGTAATTTGCGATTTTATGTTTTTTTTTTCTCACGAAAACGTGAGAAAAATCGATTTTTTTAACATTTCGGTCTTAGTATGCATTTTACGACAAAAGTGTATATAATTAAATTTATAGAAAATTAAAAGATCTACAACTTTTGTTTAGAGCATTTTTCTCTACAGAGCCTAGTTTAGCGTGAAAGTGTGATTTTCCGTTTTTTTTAAGCCAAATTGAGTTAGATTTTCATTTTCCGTCTTCCACTCATGATTAAAATAAGGCTATGTTTTTGAGGTTAGTTTTTGTTTATTTCTAATATTTTATTAATAATGTTAGGTTTATTATTAATTATTTGCATTGGCAAGAGAAAGTTGTGTGTTCACACCAGATTTTTGTATAAAATTGTGTGGAGAACCCTTTGTAGAGGTTCTATCTTTTGTGGAGGTACATTTTGTTGTTTTATTATAGCTTATATATTTTTTAGATATTATTATAGTTGTTTTTTTTTGTTTCAGGTAAGAATGGTGATCAGTTAATCAGTTATTAATCAGGACTACTTTGCTTTGATTCGTCAAGTTTTCAAAATATACGGTATGGATATTTTATAATTATATACGGATAACTTAAATTCAGTCGTAGATGTTTTTATTTTTAATTTCTCTTGTCTATATGAATATATAGGAAGAAAAGTATTGTTTTCTTGTCGATTTTTCGAAATCGAGTTTTCACCGGATCTACACGTTTCCAGACCCCCTGAACCCAAAAAACATGTTTTTAGCGATTGGTCTGTGTGTGTGTGAACAGTATATCTCAAGAACAGAACATCGTACGAACTTGAAACTTAAGTTACATACCACTACCGGACCCGACACGAACCTTTTCATCAAAATCGGTCAACCGGAAGTAATAGTTTATTCGTATAATTTTTCACTTTTTTGCGATTTTCTCAAAAACTGGTCCTACGATTTTTTTTTTAAATCGCCTGGTTTACTCAATTTTTTATTCTTAACAAGATTGGGTAGGCGCCATGTTTGCTGAAATTATTGGCGAGGCTGTTTTCACGTAAAACAATTGATTTTTTAAGATTACGGTTTTAATATGCATTTTAGCGCAAACATTTTTATAATAAAAGTTGTAGAGAATTAAAAATCTTACAACTTTTATTTCAAACATTTTTTTGTATAACGCTTAGTTTAGCAGTAATTAGCGATTTTCTGTTTTTTTTTCTCACGAAAACGTGTGAAAAATCGATTTTTTTAAGATTTCGGCCTTAGAATGCATTTTATGACAAAACTGTATATAATTAAATTTATAGGAAATTAAAAGATCTACAACTTTTAATTAAAGTATTTTTCTCTAAAGAGCCTAGTTTAGTGTGAAAGAGTGATTTTCCGTATTTTTAAGCCGAACTGAGGTCGATTTTCATTTTACGCCTTTCACTCATGATTAAAATAAGTTTATGAAAAGTACGAAAGTGAGTGATACGTCATAAATCTGTAGTGAAAAGTACAAAAGTGAGTGATACGTCAAGAAAATGACGTTTTGAGTTAAGTCATGTTCTGTACTAGAAAAAAAAATTATCTTTCAAATGGTATAAAGGATTTATGTCAGAATTTTTAAAAATGTTGCTAAGTATAAAAGGAATAAGTCAACTTGATGCCTTTCGTTAATTTGTTATACATTTCTTTTGTTTTCTACTTAACAACGAAAATAAAAATTCCGTTTACGTCTACGCTATGGCCCTTTTTTCGAGGGGCAATTCACGACCTAAGACCTTTACCATTAATAGTGTAACTTAATACCTTTTGACCTGGTAAATTCTTACTACAGTTACTTAAATCATGAGTTTGCCTTTGGTTTCTTATCATTTCGACCATTTCAATTAGATATTTTTCCAGTTGATCTCAGCATTGATATTGGTTAAATAATAAACCACTATTGGTATAAAGGTTAACTCAACTTAAGACCTTTTGTACAACTAAAAAAGACCGAGAAGCTAAATCTAAACTAAATAAACTATTATTGGTATAAAGGTCTAAACTCAACTTAAGACCTTTTGTACTACTAAAAAAGACTGAGAAACTAAATCTAAAGGTATCATTTACAATTTAGGACTTTTATACCGTTACGCGAAGAGAAAACTTTTACAAAGCCAGTCAACATAATTCACTTCAGGAGTTAGCAACACTTAAGCTCTTTGCACCAATTGAAAGAGAAAATTTTTCTAAACTGGGTAGTACACTGAAGGGGTAGTCAACCAGAAAATGAAAATGAAAACTACTGGCTATAAAATTATCATTACTTATTACTTTCTCTTGCCTATATGAATATATAGGAAGAAAAGTATTGTTTTCATGTCGATTTTTCGAAATCGAGTTTTCACCGGATCTATACGTTTTCAGACCCCCTGAACCCAAAAAACATGTTTTTAGCGATTGGTCTGTGTGTGTGTGTGTGTGTGTGTGTGTGTGTGTGTGTGTGTGTGAACAGAATATCTCAAGAACGGAACATCGTATGAACTTGAAACTTGAAACTTAAGTTACATACCACTACCGGACGCGACACGAACATTTTCATCAAAATCAGTCAACCGGAAGTAGTAGTTTATTCGTATAATTTTTCAGTTTTTTGCGATTTTCTCAAAAACTGGTCCTACGATTTTTTTTAAAATCGCCTATTTTACTCAATTTTTTATTCTCTACAAGATAGGGTAGGCGCCATGTTTGCTGAAATTCTCGGTGAGGCTGTTTTCACGTAAAAACGTTGTTTTTTAAGATTACGGCTTTAATATAAATTTTAGCGCAAAAACTTATATAATAAAAGTTGTAGAGAATTTAAAAACCTACAACTTCTGTTTCAAACATTTTTTTGTATGACGCTTAGTTTAGCAGTAATTAGCGATTTTCTGATTTTTTCTCACGAAAACGCGTGAAAAATCGATTTTTTTTAAGATTTTGGCCTTAGTATGCATTTTACGACAAAAGTGTATATAACCAAATTTATAGGAAATTTAAAGATCTACAACTTTTATTTAACGTATTTTTCTCTACAGAGCCTAGTTTAGCGTGAAATAGTGATTTCCCGTATTTTTAAGCCAGACTGAGGTTGATTTTCATTTTGAGTGTTTCACTCATGATTAAAATAAGGTTATGTTTATTGAGGTTAGTTTTTTGTTTATTTCTAATATTTTATTACTAATGTTAAATTATATTGTAAATTATTTGCATTGGCAAGAGAAAGTTGTGTGAGTGTTTCACACCAGATTTTTTTTAATGAAAGAGTAATTTACTAGTAATGATCTACCATTTGACCAGACCAAAAAATTAATTACAGCCCCTAATACAAGGTTTGGGGTGGAAAAGCGGGCTTCTACGGAGAATCGAATATCTCAAGAACCAAGAAAGACATCAACATGATTCTTATACTAAAAAATACAGAAAATTGCTGTCTATTATTTGTTGTATGCTCTTGTATTTATTTTTTTCTTACAAGAAATTAATTGAAGAAAAACCATATTTTCAAAAACATTTATTTTATGTATTCACAAATTATTTTATAACAATGTCCATATAAAGTTTTTTACTTTCTCTTGCACCAATGAATATATAGGAATATATAGGATGAATATATAGGAAGGAAAGTATTGTTTTCATGTCGATTTTAAGAAATCGAGTTTTCACCGGATCTATACGTTTTCAGACCCCCTGAACCCAAAAAACATGTTTTTAGCGATTGGTCTGTGTGTGTGTGTGTGTGTCTGTGTGTGAACAGAATATCTCAAGAACGGAACATCGTACGAACTTGAAACTTGAAACTTAAGTTACGTACCACTACCGAACTCGACACGAACATTTTCATCAAAATCGGTCAACCGGAAGTGGTAGTTTATTCGTGTAATTTTTCACTTTTTTGCGATTTTCTCAAAAACTGGTCCTACGATTTTTTTAAAAATCGCCTGGTTTACTCAATTTTTTATTCTCTACAAGATAGGGTAGGCGTCATGTTTGCTGAAATTCTGGGTGAGGCTGTTTTCACGTAAAAACGTTGTTTTTTTAAGATTACAGCTTTAATATGCATTTTAGCGCAAAACTTTATATAATAAAAGTTGTAGAGAATTAAAAATTCTACAACTTTTATTTCAAACAATTTTTTGTATAACGCTTAATTTAGCGGTAATTTGCGATTTTCTGTTTTTTTTCTCACGAAAATGTGTGAAAAATTGATTTTTTTAAGATTTCGCCCTTAGTATGATTTTTACGACAAAAGTGTATATAATTTAATTTATAGAAAATTAAAAGATCTACAACTTTTATTTAAAGCATTTTTCTCTACAGAGCCTAGTTTAGAGAGAAAGAGTGATTTTCCGTATTTCTAAGCCAAACTGAGGTTGATTTTCTTTTTGCATCATTCACTCATGATTAAAATAAGGTTATGTTTTTGAGGTTAGTTTTTTGTTTATTTCTAATATTTTATTATTAATGTTAGGTTCATTGTTAATTATTTGCATTGGCAAGAGAAAGTTGTGTGAGTGTTTCACACCAGATTTTTGTAATAACCATTTGACAGATAACAGAGCACGAAATTATGAACATTTGAAAAAACAATTCATCCAAATACTTCCAATACAAACCAAAATATTTAATTCCCTAGAATGCATAACCATGCAAAAACACATTTCCGGAAAACTTAAAAGTTAAAGGAACAATTTCACTCGCCTTGCTAGTGAGCTTTATATTAAACAGACGTTCATATTACTTTTTGTCAACGTATAGACAAAGTAAACACATGCTATGATTCAGAAAATTTTAAACTTCAAATAAGTGAAAAAAAATTGTAATTTAAAAAAAAATCATCTTCTTAAGTTAACTACCCCCTTAACTCAAAATTGACAATTTTTAACTTAAGACCTTTATACCTATCACTACAGTAATAATGTATGACGATTTCAACGAAGATAAAATTATTGTATTTTAGCCCAGCATCGGCCGGCTTATTGCCCAACTTTTGACAACGAAATAGGCATAAAGCAATGTTGAACAATGCATTGAATTCAATCTAGAAGCCTCTTTTGATTGTTGTGATATAACGTGTCAAATATTAACGTAGGTACAATTTACAGATAAGAAAACTAATTCAGTTACCATGACATCTTTGTCTCCAGTTGTCTGCACCTGAATCACTAACTTGTCTTTAAACATTGTTTAAACTTTACTAAAACTTAAACTAAGTGACTAAATAACTTTAGTTCGTTATCTTTGTCCCAAGACATCGGTATTGTTTATTATTTCGGTTAATTGGGTATGTTCATTTGGTATACATGTTGTATTTACCTAACATAAATAAAATATAGGGTGATTCAAAAAGAGCGCCGGTTTTGATATATCAAATTAAGAGATTTATTTTATTGAAAAACTGAAAATAAATACATCAACAAGTTCATCTTACCTTCCGATTTTATGTATGAAAAATGATGTCATGCATGTGTCCTCCTCTACTGCGCTGGCACGCATCAACTCTGTCCATGAAATTGGATATTACTGCACGACAAGTTTCGACTTCCATTTGCCCGATAACCCGTCGAATTTCCTCCTTCAAGTCATTGATGTTTTGGGGTTTATTGGCATACACCAATGACTTCAGATGACCCCAAAGATGAAAGTCACAAGGCGTCAAGTCACACGACCTTGGTGGCCATTAATGGTCGGAATTACGAGAAATGATGCGATCCTGGAACCGTTCACGGAGCAACAACATTGTTTCTCGTGCAACTGAATTTTTTACGGGTGATATTGGAGATCGTACCGAAGAATTCTCCGTACAGAAGAACATCGTAAACCCAATTGTTGAGAACGGCGACGTATTGATTTTGCTGGGCTAACAGCCACACTGTCACGAACCAACGCAACGTTCTGCTCAGTTCGGCTAGAACGACGACGTCCAGAACTTTTAAGGTCGACTGTTGAACCCGTCTCAAAAAACTTTTTCATTAGCCTGCAAACTGTTGATTCATTCGGTGCTTCATTACGTCCTAGAGTACCGCGAAGTCGCCTGACAGTAGCCGCATAACTCTCTCCACTCTGGTAAAATGTTTTGACGATTAACACTCGTTGTGCAATAGTAAACTTCTCCATGGTTAGACACAGACTGCGAGAGTACTACACTGCGAACAAGAGGAACTACAACTGAATCGTCAATCGGAATGTTCTCCGAAATAGAAATGAGGTCTAACAATGTTGCCAACCGATAAACAAAAATTTACCAGCCGTTTAAAAACCGGCGCTCTTTTTGAATCACCCGTTATGTACACATATTATCGATTTTATAAGTTACCCTTCTAGTGTATTGTTTTGTATTTCATTGTATTATATATGTTAAAACGAATAAAATATTATGTAATAAATTATTCATTTAGGATCATTTTTTCACTGAAGTCACACTTGAACAAGATTCCGATGTTTCAAACCAGACTTCTTCAAGTTATGTCGATAATCTTGACAAACGCCTCACTTAGACAACACGTATTTTGTATAAAAAAAACCGGTGTGAATCACTCACACAACTTTATCTTGCCAATGAAAAAATGACCAATATATCCTAACATTAGAAATAAAACATTAAAAATAACAAAACAAAAAACACCTCAAAAACATAACCTTATTTTAATCATGAATGAATGATACTATTGAGGTTAGTTTTTTTGTTTATTTATAATTTTTTATTAATAATGTTAGGTAACCCACCGGGTTGGTCTAGAGGTAAAGTCGTCGCCAAAATCAGCTGTTTTTCGGAGACGAAGGTTCCTGGTTCAAATCCTAGTAAAGGTAGTTACTTTTATACGGATCTGAATACTAGACAGTGGTTACCGGTGTACATTGATGGTTGGGGTTTAATTAACCATACTCTCTCAGGAATGGTCGGCCTGGGTCTGTACAAGACTTCACCTCATTTACACGTCATACACATCATCCTCATCTCATTGGGTCACGGGGTTGCTTATTGTTCTAAATTGAACAGATTGCAACGTACACAAATTAGGATTAAAAAAAATTTTAAAAATGTTAAATTATATTGTTAAAATTATTTGCATTGGCAAGAGAAAGTTGTGGAAAGTCGTGTGAGTGTTCCAAACCAGATTTTTTTAAATGGTTTTCCCGGAAAAAGTACATTTTGTATCTTTACAATTGCTACAATAGATCCAAGCGGATTTTGTTATTAATTTTTTTCGAACGCAACCGGACTGTACATGGGTCGATGCAGAAGGGGAATTTGTTGTTAAAAATACAAATAATGAAATATTGTTTGTTGATTTTTATCGTTTGTTAGTAACCACTGTTTCTTGGTTCGTACAACTTTTTTTTTAATTTTTGTTTGTCGAATAGAATCAACGAGTGTAGAATGAACATCTGCCGGTTTTGTGTGCATGAGTTTATGGTTAACTGCTACTGTTATACGGTGTTCAGTACTGTGTAACTACACGCCTAATGTCTACTATTACTAAATAAAATAGTGTTTAATTTAATGTATAGACGGGTGGGTGTGTGTGTGAAGGGAGGAACAAAGTAGTTCGGGGAGGGGGTTGATTGCATCTGTCATTAAATTCTCTACTACATACATATAACTCTATTATGATATACTATACGTGGTTGAAAATATTGTGGAAAAATGGTACCGGAATCGCTGTGGTTCGAACAAATCAATCAGTTTATATTATTTATGTTTCAGAGGTTATTTACACTCAATCTGCTCGTTTCTGGGCTAAAATAAATAGTTCTGTTTCTTATCACATGGCAACCAATTAATTGACTGAATCATTTAAGAACAGAAAAGGTAGAGGTGTAAAAGATACTAATCAGAGTTATATCCTCTGAAAGTAATGAATTTCATTATACATCCAGACCCTGTGGTGAATGAAGTGAAGGTGTCATTTGCAGAGTGGAAAATATGTGCTTTTCAGATGGCTCGGCATGTTAATAAGCGTACTTTTCCAGTCTGTAAGGAAGGCAATGGTAAACCACCTCACTCCTCGTTTTACTTAGTAAAACCTCTACAGGTTCAAACCAGCCTTTCAGGCTGTTGACCTAAACATAGCAATTTCAGAGATACAAAGCGTACAAAATATAAATAATTTTTATTAATTTTATTTAATTACTCGCTAAAGTACCGTTCTTTTAACGGTTTCCTAGTAGGGTGCCGTGGACGGTCGGTTTGGGTACCGAGCTCGATCCCTGTCAGGTCAGATGTTCTTAACTATTCATTGTTATCTACCTTCTTTCAACTTCAGCATTATTTATGAAAAAAAAATAGTTAAACGTAAAATAAAAGCGAGATCTTGGTGTTTTTAAAAGATATTCAGCGCTTTATTAATTTCATAATAAATGAATGGTAAATCTCAATGTAGATAGTAGGGGAATAGTATCGGTGCACAGTAGTGGGAGAAGCGAAAACATTACTAGTGGAGCAGCCACGTCTTCAAGTTTTTTTTGTTATTGTAAAACAGCAATTTTGCTTTTAAATTGATTATGTAGCAGTTTGGTAGTAGTCGCCCGCCAATTTATGTTCATTAGACTATAGTAAGTACGACTATACTGTACTACAGTTGGATCAAGTACACACAGGGTATCATGTAACTTGAAACCGCAATTACTAACCTCATTAAACGATTCTTGATGACAAACGTGATCCAAATATACGTCGTAACGTTATAAGTGAACGTATTTGAAATGCCCACTGTAGGCAACCTACGATTCCTTTATATTAAACCTCAGCGTTTAATTGTCAAATAGTAGATCAGTAACCTCTTTCGTCGAATTTACTCTGTGTATATATTACTCACTAGTTAGATAGTGCAGTCAATACTCTGAATAATGCTCTCTGTTTGATGTTTACCACACATGTTCAATTTAAATTAACTTACATTAATTTCTTTAAATTATCAAAATTTTCAACATCTAATTTTCATTTGTATACCATTTAATCGACAAATTTTTTACTAAGAAGTTAATTTTTTTTATACGATTTGTGTAGTTTTAATTACAGCTACATCACATTTTTTTAACACAGAATGAAGATTTTACGTCTCTACGCCGTTTTTGTTATAGCATTTACAGCATAACGTCAAATTGATATTTTTTCCAACTATTTAAAATTTATTTCGAATATTTAAAAAAAATCTGGTGTGAAACACTCACACAACTTTCTTTTGGCAATGCAAATAATTAACAATATATCCTAACACTAGTAATAAAACAATAAAAACTAACCTCATTAAACTTTCTTTTATTTATTTAACTTATTTATTTACGATCAGCCTTTACAATGTGGCTTCAAGCAAATCAATATACAAGAACTAAACTGACGTGAGCGAAGTAGACAGCCTTTGCTCTCACTTCAACTAAACAAAATTATAAAATAAAGTTAACAACATACTAAGAAAAGTTGCAAAGTTACAAAATTAACAATAACAATGTAAAGGAAGTAAACAAAAAATGAAAAACAATGTAAAATAAGTTAACAATAAAAAAGTAAAATTAAATTAAATTTTGAAATTTCACTAAAGATTAAAAAAGTAGTGATGAAAATGAATGCTGAATTTAATTTCGTGTATGGATTTAAAAACGTTGGTCCAAGACGAGGATGTGATATATTTAAATTTTAATCATAAGTGAAAGACCCAAAATGAAAATCAACCTCAGTTTGGTTTAAAAATACGGAAAATCACTCTTTCACGCGAAACTAGGCTCTGTAGAGAAAAATGCTCAAAATAAAAGTTGTAGATCTTTTAATTTCCTATTAATTTGTTTTTTTTTACACGTTTTCGTGAGGAAAAACAGAAAATTGCCAATTACCGCTAAACTAAGCGTTATACAAAAAAAAAGTTGAAATAAAAGTTGGAGGTTTTTAAATACAACTGGATACAACAACTTTGATTATAAACATTCTTGCGGTTAAATGCATATTAAAGCTGCAATCTTAAAAAACAATTTTTTTACGAGAAAACAGCCTCTCAAAAATTTTCAGCAAACATGGCGCCTACCCTATCTTGCAGAGCATAAAAAAATTAGTAAATGAGGCGATTTTTAAAAAACCGTAGGAGCCATTTTTGAGAAAATTGCGAAAAAGTGAAAAATGACACGAATAAACTACTTCCGGTTGAACGATTTTGATGAAAATGTTCGCGTCAGGTCCTGTAGAAGTATTTAACTTAAGTTTCAAGTTCGTACATGTTCTGTTCTTGAGATATTCTGTTCACACACAGACCCGAGGACCAATCGCTAAAAACATGTTTTTTGGGTTCAGAGGTCTGAAAACCTGTAGATCCGGTGAAAACTCAATTTTGGTAAATCGACATGAAAACAGAACTTTCCTTCCTATTATATCCATATCTGTGATAAGAAAACAAAATTATCCGTCTCCTCGGTGGAGCGTATTGTGATCTAGCCTACTGAACCGAAAATCTTGGGTTCGATTAAATTGTGGAAATATTAAGTAACAATTCCTTTAATGAGACACGTGTCTCACGGGTGATGGTAATTTTTTCTAAAGAAATTATAATATTTTTTTTAAATATTATCATTGTTGTTTCCAAATTTCGACTTTGATTTCGTTATTTCCGGTTTTGGGTTACTTCCGGTCGAAACTGGAACTTCAAGCCTAATCCAGGGCCAGTAACTTTTTGTGTAAATTACGAATCCGAAAAATTTTACAATTCAGTTTTTGCGAATGGTAAAGATGTTGATTGAATTTTTAAATAATACAAAAAAGGAACATAAAATACTTGTCTGGAATTTCTTATATGTTTTATAAGTCATCAATTGAGCTCCTGAAACAATACAAAGACATTTAATGTCACCAATTGTTTCTTGTTTGACATATTTCTTCTGCACGTCAATTTTTACTTTTAACATATGTATTCATTTATATCCGTAAATCATGCATTTTACAAATTAATTCAATTTCATTATTTATGATCCGTCTGAAAAATTTATTACTTCTTTTGGTGGATAAATGTTTATGATTTTTTTAAGTCGGTTTGTAATATTAAAGCAGTTTTATGGTATTGCATTGTTTCGTTTTTTTTTAACAGTAGGCCTACATGTGTCTCGGCTACATCTACAAATTTTTGTTTTGTTTTGTTTATTTGCTTTTGTACATCAGGTTTTGTAGTTTCTAACAATGGCTTATTACACATTATGTTTAATTTTATAAATTTTTTTTTGTTAATTTAAAATTTAAGTATTTGTTTTACAAGTATATTTATCAAAAATAGTAAAATTGTTAATAAAGGAAAAACTTTATGAAAATTTTTAGGTAGAAAAGATTTTGCACTGTACAGTAAAATTTTTAATATACCGTGAAGACATTCATACTATCCTTTTTACTTTTAAGTTTTTTTACTTTCTCTTGCCCTGTAAAAATTTACAGGGAACAAAAGTATCGTTTTTATATCGATTTTTCACCGGAAATACACGTTTTTAGGTCTCCTGGATCCAAAAAATCATGTTTTCAGCGATTCTGTGTGGGGTTGTACAAAATATATCAAGAACGGAATATCGTACGAGTTTGAAACCTGAAACTTACTGTAAGTTAAGTACGATGAGCAAACATGACTCGAACATTTTTTCAAAATCGGTGTACCGGAAATAGTAGTTCATTCGTGCGATTTTTTACGTTTTTGCAATTTTTTTAAACAGCTTCTAGGAGGCTATTCTCTCGAGGTATTTTTTTTTAAGGTTTAGGCCTTAATTTTCATTTTAGACCTAGTGTAAAACCTACAACTTTTATTTCAAGCATTTTTACTTTAGTTTGGCGTCAACTAAAGATTTTCTGTATTTTGCTCATCAAAATCGGTAAACTGGGAATTTTTTTAAGATCGCGGCCTTGGTATCTATTTTACGACAAAAGTGTATTCAATTAAAATTGAGATAAAATCCAGACTCTGTGGTGAATGAAGGTGTCATTTGCAGAGTGGATAGTAAATGCTTTTCAGTGGATTTGGCATGCTGAATAGCATATTTTACTTTTTTTTATTTTGGCTGCATACCAATAGCTAAAAATCATGTTTTTTTTGGATTCAGGTGGTCTGAAAACGTGTTTATCCGGTGAAAACTCGATTTCGAAAAATCTACATGAAAACAATACTTTCCTCCTATAATTTCATATAGACAAGAGAAAGTGAAAAATTGATTACACATGTTCGCGTGCGAAACCGCGCGGGGTACGCTAGTGATCGATAAAAACACTTTTGGGTTCAATTGGCCGATAAACGTGTATTTCGAAAAATCTACATGAAAACAATACTTTCCTTTCCTATTTATTATTTAGGGCAAGAATAAAAATTAGATATATAAATTATAGATACATGCTGGTTTGTTTAGCCAACAATATAACGTAAATATTGGTTTGTAGCTATTCAAAAAACCTATGATTAAATTTTTCGTTGAAATGCAAGTGACTTTCAGACTACATTTCAATTGTTAGTACATTAAAAATGTAATAATGTATTAATAATAATGATGTATTTTTTTTTTATAAGTACATGGGACTTGTTTATATAACGCACATGTTCTATTCGTACATCTGCAACACCGTATTCATTTTTAACCGTTGTAAGTTATATTTGTAATTCACGTGTAATTCCATTCATTTTTCATAACCTAATATACTCCAGCTGTTCTTACTACTTATGAATTAAATACTAACCTCACTTTAGTTAAATTACTGCAGCAGTTGTGTATCCAAACTCTTCCAATTAATTCTAATTTATTGTTACTAAAATATAAAATGTATTCTACGTTTTTTTTTCTATAGTTTTAAGTATTGTTGAGTTTACAGCAGTATCAAATATTAGGCCTAGTATAATTTTAATTTTTAACACTATGCGTCAAAGTGTGGAGTAAAAAAGTAATGTATTGCAACACCCAATCCTAGGTTTGTTCGGAATCTGGGTATATGAATAATAAATAGACTTCGTTAAACTTATTTTTTAAATCCCTAATGTGTGTACGGGTTGCAATCTATTCAATTCAGAACAATAAACAACCCATGATCCAATGAGATGAGGATGATGTGTTGACGTGTAAATGAGTGCAGTCTTGTATAGACCCAGGCCGATCATTCCTGAGAGAGTTTGGTTAATAGAACTCCAACGATCAAAGTTCACCGTTGATTCAAAGAACCACTGACTAGTATTCGAATTTGTATAAAAGTATAAAAGTAATGTAATGTATGTTGTATAAAAGTAATTAGGATTTGAACCTTCGTCTCTGAAAATCACCTGTGGGAACAGTTGACTCGCGGCTACGACTTTACATCTAGACCGACCTTTTGTGGTGTAGGTCATCAGCCAAAAAGGCTGGTTTAAACCTGTAGAGGGTTTACTAAGTAAATCGAGGAGTGAGGTGGTTTATAATTGCCTTCCTCACCGAGTGGAAAAGTACATATTTTCCACTCTGCAAATGACACCTTCACTTCATTCACCAGAAGGTCTGGTTGTATAATGAAATTCATTACTTTCAGAGCAGATAACTCTGATAAGTATCTTGTACACCTCTACCTCTTCTGTTCTTAAATGATTCAGTATTTGGCTGACCATGTGATAAGAAACATAACTATTTATTTTAGCCCTGCAACGAACAGATTGAGTGCAAATAATTTGACACTCCACCTGTCTGTTATGGGCAGTTTATGGTCTGTTTATTGGCAGGCCCGCCAGACCAACCTGGTGGGTCTCAAAACTTATAACAATTATTTTTTGACAATTAATAATTACTTACAACTTTACTGTAATTATGACAGTCTTTTAACAATCAGAACACTTGATTCACCTGTCCACAACCACTTATTACTACCAGGACGCACACGCACTATTAAATTTATTCATAGCCGGTCCCGTAACTATACTATTTGTTTCCCTAAATGTTTTGGATTGACTAGTGTTTGATGGGAGGACTACATGGAGTTCTATTTTCATTTTCACTAAAATTAAGTTCGATATATTGAGTTTGTTTTCGATATACAGAAACATTTTTCCATGAAAATTTCACGGGACTCTCGAATAAAGAGAATACTTTCTATCGAATAATATCTATCGATAGAATAATTCTATCGAATATTTCGATATACAGAGAATTTGATTTATAGATGTTTGATAAATAGAGGTCCGACTGTATGTTCAATTACATGAACAACGAATTATAAACGCCTTCTTACAATAGAATAGGCAACATGCATTGACTTCTTATATTCGTTTTAGTCGGGACGGTAAATAAAAATAATAATAATAAATTTCCTTTTTAAATTTCACGGTGACGTATAGAAAAAATGATGCATGTTATACAGTTATGGTTGTTAGAAAATAGAAAGACAGACGTTGCAGTAGGTTAGTAGGCACATTAAGCAAAACAGGCCTTACTAAACTCAAAAGGCAGATGTTCAGTAACTTCGTTTAGTCTGAATAATAACTTAACAATAGGAGTTTATAATAATAGTATTATTATTATTATTATTAAGAACTAAAAGAAAAAAAAAGAAAAATTAAACGACAGAAGTAGTCGTAAAAAAGTTAAACGTAATTGCTTTATTAGTAAACCTAATACCATCAAATAAAAGAAAAAAAAATTAAAATACATAGAGACCTACTTTACAATACCGTTGATTACTTGAATTACAAAACAACATAACCTAAAAAATAATTAAGTCATAAGGAAATGTTAATTAAGTAAAATTAATTTTACAATTAATGGGGAAATTAATGGAGTGTTAATTCTGTCACGTTTTCTAAAAGTTAATTTTAATGTTTTTCTTTTCAAACATTTCCTGTTAGGAAGGTTTTTATTTAAAAAAAAAAAAAATATATATATATATAGTGTCAAACATTAAACGACTTTCTCTTGCCAATGTAAATAATGAACATTTTTATTATTATGTGCGTAATGACCCTGATGGATCGCGCAAAGTTTTCCGACTCATTTTTGGCAATTCTTTCTCATTTTCCATACTTCTCTCATTCTTTCCCCATGTTTTTGCTTCCTCTCTTCTGTCCACTTTGTCCCTGTCTTCCTAAGAACCTCATTCTCTGACATCACATTCCACTCGTTTATCCTGTTTCTGAATGTATTTCTGTCTCCAATACCTGTTGGGTCTATTTGTGCATTATGTAAGTCTATTTCCACTTGTGTAATCCATGGTGTTGTTGATTTAACTTTTTGTATGTAAGTAAGAATTTTGTTAGTGAGTCGTGTTGGGGGGAGTCTACTGATGTGTCCATAGAATTGCAGCCTTCTTTTCCGTAAGTCTGCCGCTAGGTTAGACATCTTCTCGGTTGTTTTTCTGGAGTGTAGCCTGTAGCCTTCTTCTGTTAATTTTGGACCTAGAATTTTCCTCATGATCTTCCGTTCTTCCTTCTGTATGTTTTCAATATCACCTTTGTTTTGGAATGTAAGGGTCTCGCTTGCATATAATGCTGCTGGTTTAATGAATGAGCTGTAGTGATTTATCTTCACCCCAATGGACATACATTTCTTATTGTAAATGTCATGCGTCATGCCAAACACATGTACATCATGTTTACATCATGTAAATGAACATTTTTATTATATAGGGTGATTCAAAAAGAGCGCCGGTTTTGATATATCAAATTAAGAGATTTATTTTATTGAAAAACTGAAAATAAATATATCAACAAGTTCATCTTACCTTCCGATGTCATGTATGAAAAATGATGTCATGCATGTGTCCTCCTCTACTGCGCTGGCACGCATCAACTCTGTCCATGAAATTGGATATTACTGCACGACAAGTTTCGACTTCCATTTGCCCGATAACCCGTCGAATTTCCTCCTTCAAGTCATTGATGTTTCTAGGTTTATTGGCATACACCAATGACTTCAGATGACCCCAAAGATGAAAGCCACAAGGCGTCAAGTCACACGACCTTGGTGGCCATTGATGGTCGGAATTACGAGAAATGATGCGATCCTGGAACCGTTCACGGAGCAACAACATTGTTTCTCGTGCAGCAACTGAATTTTATACGGGTGATATTGGAGATCGTACCGAAGAATTCTCCGTACAGAAGAACATCGTAAACCCAATTGTTGAGAACGGCGACGTATTGATTTTGCTGGGCTAACAGCCACACTGCCACGAACCAACGCAACGTTCTGCTCAGTTCGGCCAAAACGACGACGTCCAGAACTTTTAAGGTCGACTGTTGAACCCGTATCAAAAAACTTTTTCATGA
This sequence comes from Catonia carolina, assembly GCA_035578175.1. Taxonomy (NCBI): domain Eukaryota; kingdom Metazoa; phylum Arthropoda; class Insecta; order Hemiptera; family Achilidae; genus Catonia; species Catonia carolina. Next base: position 50,523,818 of record JAQMRL010000006.1, on the reverse strand, counting down.
GTCTGCGAACTGTTGATTCATTCGGTGCTTCATTACGTCCTAGAGTACCGCGAAGTCGCCTGACAGTAGCCGCATAACTCTCTCCACTCTGGTAAAATGTTTTGACGATTAACACTCGTTGTGCAATAGTAAACTTCTCCATGGTTAGACACAGACTGCGAGAGTACTACACTGCGAACAAGAGAAACTACAACTGAATCGTCAATCGGAATGTTCTCCGAAATAGAAATGAGGTCTAAAAATGTTGCCAACCGTTAAACAAAAATTTACCAGCCGTTTAAAAACCGGCGCTCTTTTTGAATCACCCTTTATAACCTAATTTTAAACATCAGTGAATGACGCAAAATGAAAATCAACCTCTGTTCGATTAAAAAATACGGGAAATCATTCAACTAACACTAAACTAGAGTCTTAAGAGAAAAATGCTTAAGGGTACCTTATAAAACTACTAGTTCAAGTTTTTGCAACTTTTCTCATAAACTATAAAAAATTGCATCTTAATTTTGTTTAAATTGAACTTCAGACTTTTATTTAGTTCCGCACGGGAGGTTATTTTTACTTTCTCTTGCATATATGAATGTAAAGGAAGGAAATATTGTTTTCGTGTCGATATTGAGGTTTCACCGGATCTACACGTTTTCAGACCCCCTGAACCCAAAGAACATGTTTTTAGCGATTGGTCTCTGTGTGTGTGTCAGTGTGAACAAAGTATCTCAAGAATGGAACTATGTACGAACTTGACTTGAAACTTAAGTTAGATACCACTAAAGAACCCTACACGAACATTTTCATTAAAATCGGTCAACCGGAAGTAGTAGTGTATTCGTGTCATTTTACACTTTTTTACGATTTTATCATAAACGGCTCCTACGATTTTTTTTAAAAAAATTGCCTCTTTTAAATTTTTTATGCTCTACAAGATAGGGTAGGCGTCATGTCTGCTGAAATTCTTAGGGAGGTTGTTTTCTCGTAAAAAAATTGTTTTTTTTTAAGATTGCGATTTTAATATGCTTTTTGAGGTTGGTTAGTTATTTTGTTTATATCTAATGTTTTATTACTAATGTTAGGTTATATTGTTCATTATTGGCATTGGCAAGAGAAAATCGTGTGAGAAATTTTTACATCAGATTTTTATATCCTAATTTCGGTACAGTATAATAAGATATTAACAGATTTTAGTGAAAGAGGTTAACCAATAAATTTTTATTTCCGATACCAGATTATTATAAAATAGAAAAAGTTAATTAAGAGAAGTTTTTAACTTATTATTATATTTTTACAGACTTAAAATTGAATATAATAAATTAATTATTTTGAAATTAATTAAAATGTTATAAACAAAGCTTTTCAATGAAATTTAATTTGAAAAGGATGGGGTGAGAGAAAAGTTATTTCTATAATTCTGTATAATCGTTAATAGTAATACTAATTATTATTGTATAAAAGGTTTTGAAGAAGTAATTTCGATGTGTTATTGGGAGGCATTTGCGTTACTTCTATTTCTCCCACCCTCTCTTTAATATTGTATTTAAGCTAAGCTCTAAAACGGTGTATTTCAGCCATTTACTCTGTGGTTAAACTAAATTGATTCCTTCCCAAGTTGTCGGCGTTCGTTTAAACGCGAGTTACCAAAGGGTTACTAAATGTGAGTGAATAGCTACTGGTGGAAATTGTAGTTGCCGGGCAAAGGAAAAGGGGTGATTGTTGAGAGAGGGTGGTTGAAATCGGGGTGGTAAACAAAATTTCTTCTTTTAGCCCTTAACTACGCTATCTTTCTATTTACGTCTGTGTGTTTAAAACAATTATTAATTAATAAAGTTTATTACAGACGGCTTTGTTTTATTGCGATCTGGTTTTGTAGCATTTGGCCCTGGGTATTTCCCAATTATTTATTTATTATTTAATTTTAAACACATCTGAGTTTATTTTAATACTCCCTTCACAATTTATAATTTTTTACGAATTCTCATTTTTTGTTTGTTCGATTCATAATATTTATTATTTCTTTTGGACCTAAGCTTGAACCTTGTGGAACTCCTTATATTGATGGCAATTTTCAAAATTGTCATCTTATCTTTTTCCTCCGTCCGTCCTTCACATACAGATGTCAGTAACTTCAAGAGATAGCAACCAACGGTTTTGGGATTCGTAATCTACACAAAAAGTTAAATTTTCCTTTGGCATTTTATAATTTTCTTCTTAATGTTTTACTAATTCTCATTATTTTGTTTGTTCGATTCATAATATTTATTATTTTATGGACCTAAGTTTGAACCTTGTGGAACTCCATTATGGTGGAAACAGTTTTCGGATATTCGAATATTTTTATCAAAAAGATTTCGGAATCATAATTAAACTGTACAATAAATTATTGTAATCTGGATATTGAGAATTCCAAGTTCGATAACAAGACATTTGAAAGCCTAGATTATTTTCACAACTTACCAAACATACATACGAGTATATGATGATTTGTTTAGGTCATCAGCCGAAAGGCTGGTTTGAACTTCTAGAGGCTTCATTCACTAAGTATAACCAGGAGTAAAGTGGTTTAGCCAACGCCTTCCTCAGTAAGGTGAAAACTATGCTCATCAACATGCCAGGCCCTTTGATAAGCATCTAGTTTCTACCCTGCAAATGACACCTTCTCTTATTCACCACAAGGCTGGCTGTGTGATGAAATTCATGACTCTCGCAGGAGATTACTCTGACTAGTGTATTTTACACCTTAACCTCTTCTGTTCTTTATAGCTTTAGTCATACAATTGGCTGACTATGTGATAAGAAACAGAACTATTTTTTGTAGCTTTGGAACTAGCAGATCGAGTGCAAATAATTTAACACCTCACCTACCTGTGGTGGGTGAAAACTACTTGTAAATAAAATATCAAGAAGGGTTGTAAAATGTAAATTAAATTTTTTAAAAATCAAAAAATTTCCCCATTGTTGTTACTTTTGCTGTCATTATATACAATTTCATAATAGATTTTCCTAAATTTAATTTCGGGAAAATAAAGTGTAAATTATTTGTGTTGTTTAGGTCATCAGCCGATTGCCTCGTTTGAACCTCTAGAAGCAATACTAAGAGCGGTGGTTTACAATTGCTTTCCTCACTGAAAAAGTATGCTTATCAACATACCGGACCCTCTGAAAACCATCTACTTATCACCCTGCAAATGACACCTTCACTTCATTCACCACAGGATCTGGCTGTATAATGATGAAATTGTATCTTTTACAATTTGTATCTTTTACACTTCTACCTCTTCTGTTTTTAAATGCTTTAATCATATAATTGGCTAACCATGTGATAAAAAACAGAAATATTTTCTTGTAGCCATGGAACTAACAGATCGAGTGCAAATAATTTAACACGCCACCTGCCAGTTATGGGAAAATGTATGACGAGAACCTATTTAGATTTTAAAATACCTGACAGTGAAAGGAGGTTTATTAATTAATTAATTAAAGATATATTGAAAGTTTTTTATGGATGTATTGTACAAAAAGTCCCGGAAGCAGTGAGAGTTTCTTCGACAAGGTGTTTTTTTTACCCTAAATATTTATTACCCATCCAAACGTGTGTGTGGTAATCTGTTTCACAATGATAATACTTTGTTGTTCATGGTTACAATGATGATAATATTGGGGTCGGAAAGACACAGAGAAAGATCTATTCAATATCGCAGGGGTTGAAAATGTAGTTCACCCTAACCCCAAAATGACGCCCCCCTACAGTTTTCTGCTACGAAATGACGAGACGTCGGCGACCCCTTTTGCTTCATTGCACCTCTTCTCTCGTCTCTAATATCCCTACTTAAGATTGTGCGGGTCCGTGTGCCCTACTATCGCCACCGCCCTATTCTTACCCACCTAGGACTTGTGGAACCCCTTTCCTATTTACGACCTCAACTACTGCACTTCTTCCTTAAACTCCTCTCGTGTATTGATGCTATTTATTCTTTACCGTTTGCTATTTCCACCTTGCTCTACGAGTGACTATTGACTACTTGTCCCTGTATAAAGCCTTCTGCTCTTGGCCACATTTAATAAAGTAGAATGAGGGTGCTCCTCCACTACACTTTGTCGATATGTTAGTAAGTAGGGTACATTTAAATGTTATTGTTATAAGACACCTGTTGTTGCTTCAAATAACTATGATTACACTTGTAACTAAACTATAACATAATACTTACAAGTACTCTAATATATTGCTATATTTTCGTTCATTTATTTATCACCGTACACCGCAGTTATAGTATTAGCCGAGACAAAGAAAGAACTAGAGGATGCCTTAAATGGAATGCATGAGATCTTGAGGAAGGATTACTTCATGAAAATTAATAAGAACAAAACGAAAGTGTTGTGCAGCAGCAAGAGTGGTTTTGAAGAGATGGGAATTTTAAAAGTAGGCAATGAAAACATACAGGAAGTTGGGGAATTCTGCTATCTAGGGAGTAAAATAACAAAGGATGGTAGAAGCACAAGTGATATCAAGAGTAGAATTGCTCAAGCTAGAAAAGCCTTTGAAATGAAAAACAGCTTACTTACTACAGACATTGGTTTACAGATTAGGAAAAATTTCTTAAAACATTATGTTTGGAGTGTAGCATTATACGGAAGTGAAACGTGGGTGATAGGGGCTGTAGAAAAGAAGAGGATAGAAGCGTTTGAAATGTGGTGTTATAGGAAAATGTTAAGATTAGGTGGGTGGAAAAAATAAGTAATTTAGAGGTTCATAGGCGAGTGGATGAAAAAAGAAGTATATGGAACCATCTTACCAAAAGAAGGGATAGGCTAGTGGAGCATATCCTAAGACATCCAGGTATTGGGCTATCAATAATGGAGGGTAATATTGAGGGAGTAAATTGTAGAGGGAGGCAAAGATTAGAATATATAAAGCAAATTACAAAAGATGTAGGGTGTTACAAGTATGTAGATATGAAACGACTTGCGCAAGATAGAACAGGTTGGAGAACTGCATCAAACCAGTCGAGAGACTGATGAAAAAAAAAATCGCAGTTATAGATACTGAAGTCACGAGATTGACTTTTGCGTATGTATGGGCTGTGAGGAAGGGAAGTGAAATATTTGCCTACCTCAACAGTGAGACACCACTCGTACATTTCACTACCGTGCAGTTTCTAGATACATTTTGTAAGCTGTGGTTTATTCCGAAAAAAGTTTTCTTCATAAACCTTTTAAGAAATAAATATGACCTGTAATATTCCCTATAGCTTAATTGTTGTTGTTGTTTAGGTCAACAGCCGAAAGGCTGGTTTGAGCCTCTAGAGGTTTTACTAAGTAAAACGAGGAGTGAGGTGGTTTACCAGTGCCTTCCTCACTGAGTGGAAAAGTACGCTTATCAGCATGCCGGGCCCTCTGAAAAGCACATATTTTCCACTCTGTAAATAACAACTTCACTTCATTCACCACAGGGTCTGGCTGTACAATGAAATTCATTACTTTCAGAGAAGATAACTCTGATTAGTGTCTTTTACACCTCTACCTCTTCTGTTCTTAAATGATTCAGTCATTTAATCGGCTGACCGTGTGATAAGAAACAGGACTATTTATTTTAGCCCTGCAACGAACAGATTGAGCGTAAATAATTTGACACTCCACCTGTCTGCTTAATTACATGACTAGAAATGTTTGATTTACTGTAATTACAAATGAATCGTCTTCTTTACTATTGCTGTCATCGGCGTTTTTATTATCAGTCTCTAGTATATACCTAACCGTTTTCTTTTTTTACCAGGTGTCAACAAAACTGTTAAAGAATAGCTTCTTCGCGTCCTTAATTTCCTTCTTTATTTTTCGAATTGTGGAAAGAGAAACATTACAGTAGTTAGCCGCTCGCTCACGGCTTTGGTTAAGAGGAACGGATAGGCATTTTTGTTTAGCTTCAACTTCACAACATTTTATTACATTGCGTTCAGCACTTGACTAGTGTATTTTACACCTCTACCTCACCTGTTCTTAATTACATTAGTCATTTAATTGGTTGACCATGTGATAAGAAACAGAACTATTTATGTAGCCCTGGAACTAACAGATTAAGTGCAAATAATTTAATACTCCACCTGTTTGTTATTGACAAAAAATGAATTAACTAAAGGAAAAATAACAATAAACAATTTAGTTTTTGTTTGATAGGTATAGTCACTTGAGTCACGAGCTTCCCCTAGTTTGCAACGAGGGGTAAAGGGAGGAAAGCATCTGTGCGCATGCGTGACTACTTTCAGTCATTTATTTGGCTGATAAGAAACAGAACTATTTTTCGTAGCCTTGGAACCAGCAGATCGAGTGCAATTAATTTAACACTCCACCTGCCCGTTATTGGCAAAACGTGAGAGGAACGCTGTTAAATTTTCCGGTTCGGAAATCAAACCAGGGATGTCGAATTTTGACTTAAGCTTTGTATCGCATGAGTCATTAAAGCGGTCATTCAACGAGGAAAATTTTCTAAAATCATTTGCAACTTCGAATAAATTTTTATAAGATTCTATTAATATAACTTTTATTTTAGTATCCTTTATAAGAATTTAAAAGTTATAATCTTTGTCAGTTGATGATATTTTTTAAATTCAAATTGTTCTGATACAACTACAGATTTGTTGTTTAGGTCATCAGCCGAAAGGCTGGTTTGAACCTTTAGAGGTTTTACTAAGTAAAACGAGGAGTGAGGTGGTTTACCCCTGCCTTCCTCACTGAGTGGAAAAGTACGCTTATCAGCATGCCGGGCCCTTTGAAAAGCACATATTTTCCACTTTGCAAATGACACCTTCACTTCATTCACCACATGATCTGGCTGTATAGTGAAATTCATTACTTTCAGAGGCGATAATTCTGACTAGTGTCTTTTACACCTCTACCTCTTCTGTTCTTAAATTATTCAGTCATTTAATTGGCTGACCATGTGATAAGAAACAGAACAATTTATTTTAGCCCTGCAACGAACAAATTGAGTGTAAATAATTTGACACTCCACCCGTCTGTTATGGGCAGACTACAAATTTATAACCCTAACAAATTTATTTATTAATTGACTACAAATTTATTAACTTGAAAATTACTTAACAAATTTAAATGAAGTTTAAATCGGGTTGTAAAAGGTGTAATGTCAGAGTGGGGTTTGGGAGGATTTTCGTTAAGTTGTTCAGTTACTAGAACACGATGGGTGTTTGGGAACACTACCCTACCCCGCGACGACCATGCTGAAAACCGTGTGCGTATGTATTTAGAGTTGAATATAGCAGCTGGAGCCAGCCGCTTCCTGTCGTCCTGTACCTCTACTCTCTCTCTCCTGTACTTTCATTTTCAATTCCATAATCATTCCACATCGTTGCACTCCTCAGTATTTCTATATCTATCTTTCTTACTCTATTTCATATTCCCGTTTTCTTTCTTCCTCAAATACACACACGCACGCACACCGTGTAATCCGCCCTGCTCCCGTTTGGTTCTATGTTGACCTTCGCTTCTTCCTGATGTTCTAAATAGTTTCGGAATTTCAATGTCACGGTTACTCATAGTAAAAAACATAATTAAATGCATTTCATTATTTCTTTTTAATATAATTTTACATTTTTCAATATTTTTTACTGTACGAAGACTGAAATTCTACGGACATTTGTATAGATTAAATCGTTTGAAAAACACATTTTTAATATACTAAAACCTTACTATATAAACTATTTTATCCCGGTTTTTCAAGAATTGTTTACGCATCACTTTAATAAAAGAAATGTTAATACGAGTTGAAAAAGAAGACTAAAATTTTACGGGAACCTGTATAGAATGGATGACAACCGGTTCACAAAACAACATTTTAAGACACTAGACAATAGACGTAAGGTGTTGGATAGATGGTTTAAAAAAGTTGAAAGGATATTGAGAAAACCGGAATAAACCGAGAAAACTTTTAATGAACCGAACAAAATTTAGGTTACTAATTACGGACTTTAATGCCTTCCATACATACGCCCATACGTATGGCTGTAGTAATTTTTTTTTTGTTTAACGTCGGACTTTTGCAATTGCTGCTAATGCAGACGGTAAGAAGGATAATGATGAAGATGAGTGATGGAAAATACCAGACCTGATCGGGAATCGAACCCGGGACTCCGGTGTAGAAGCTAGTTGCGCTAATCACTACGCCAACGGGTGTAGTAGAGAAGATCGTTAAAGGAATACTGATATTAGGAAAGAACTCAACATCTTCTCTATGAACGTCAGGGTATCTCAGAACAGAATGCAGTGGTTGGAGCATGTAAGCAGAATGAGGGAGGATAGGATACCTAAGCGAACACTAGGCTATAAACCGGAGGGAAAGAGAGAACAAGGACGCCCGAGAAAGAGATGGGCAGATTTTAAAAGTTTGAAACAAGCAAAGATGCCCAATATTTGAAAGGTAGGAGAAGAAGAGAAGGGCTTCCATGTAGAGCAAAAATAGAACACCGGGTGGACAGAAGAAAGGAGAAAAGCCTATAATGAGCCAATGCTGAGAATGTGGGCTGCTGCAAAAAGAGCTTCCAGAAACGTCACCTCATGTGGTCTAAAATTGGCCCTATACGAAAAATGTAATGCCAATTTTCAGAAATACAGCACTTTTATTAGCTCTAATTTAATACGAGATATGTATTCAGTTTCATAACAATTTTATTTTTCATACATAGCTAATCGTCTCACTTTATTTAAAGTAATGTCGTGTTCTCAAAATACAGTAAAATCTCTCTATAGCGGAATTGAAGGGACCATGAGGTACCGCCGCTATAAAGAGAGTTCCGTTATAGAGAGCGCGAGTAATTAACGTTGAGAGGGAAGTTGGAGTACTAATTTTTCTGTACAAAATAACTTATATACGTATGTAAATGGTGCATGGAATAAGTTTTTGAAAAACTACTGAATAGATAATTTTATGACGAATGTTATATACAGTAGATTACTTCAGTACAGTGAGATATTTAAATTAATTACATAAAGTGTAAATTATTAACTTAACAAGAAATTTGGATACAAACTGGTTTTATTAGATGTTGTGTTACTAATGTTTAACAGTAGAATTTCACTTTTCGTATTGAACTTTTTTCAATAATCATTCATACAGTACATACCGTAATAGATAGCCTAAAATTAATTAGCACTGAACCCGTTTTTCACTGAACAGTAATAAAAATAGGATACAAAAATACAATTAAAATCTCCTAAAATATAGGCTACACAAACACAAAAAAATACACAGTAGGCCTACAGTATATATTTTTTCGTTATTAAGGAAACAACGACTGTGAAGTACATTTCATTTCGTAATATAAGTTGTAAATTTTGTTTTTTTTTCAATTCATAAAACATGTCTTCAATCTTATTTTCAATGTTTAAAACTTGTAAATTTTCATTTACATATTGGCAATGACAGTACGTGGAAACAACAAGAATAGCGTCTAGTGCTTGTTTACTTGAAGGGACAACATTTCTGTTTCCATTTCATCATCGTCTTCACTTTCTTGCTCGTTGTTTTGGGCTAAAACATTTTCGATTATTGCATCATCGCCAACATCTGCTGAAGTGCTAAGTCATTGTCTGCCCCTACATAGGCGTCTAAATCCATATCCTGAAGATATTGTTTTGCCGCTATAGAGAGATTTTTGTGCCGCTATAACGAGGGTTAAATACATTATCGTAGTATACGAAAGGGTCGGGGTCGGCAAATAATGCCGCTAAAGAGAGATTTCCGCTATATAGAGTTCCGCAATAGAGAGATTTTACTGTACATTTCAAATAAACAATCAAATGCAACTATATTCTTCTTTCTTTATTAATAGTTTTTATCTCTATGTGTGTACGTTGCAATCTGTTTCGGAACAATAGGCAACCCTATGACCCAATGAGATGAGGATGATGTGCATGGCTTGTTAATGAGGTGCTGTCTTGTACAGACCGAGGCCGAACATTTTTTAGAGAGTATGGTTAATTGAACCTCAACCATCAAAGTACACCGGTTACCACTGTTTAGTGTTCAGATTCGTATAAAAGTACAGTCCCTTCGAAATAGCATGATAGTAATTCTTAATGGTGGTAACTTTTCAAAATAAAAAGTCCCTTTTCGAAAGTAAAATTTCCCTTTTAATTATTCTCACAAAAAATAATAGAAATCTTTGTTTTTCAATTTTTAAAATCATAAAGAATTAGTTATTTTACTGGCATTTGTTATTGTTGCATTCAGTAACCCATAGATACAATACACAAGACATGATTAATTAATACATTATTTTTTAATAATTAATTTTTAATTAATAATAATATAAAATAATAATTAATTAATATATTGGTTTTCCATTTTCCGTATGTTATTGGAAAAATCATTATTTATTTAATTTTACATTTATAATTGATCTTTTAAAACGCTTTCATTCACTTAAAGGGGGAAGTTAACTTAAATAAATTTTTGCAATTTTTTTAAAAATTGCTCCTAAGATTTTGATTATTGAAATCGCTCATTTACTTTTTTGTACCCTACAAAATAAATTGAATTGAATGTGCGCTGAAATTTGTTGTACTCACTTGGTAAAAGTTGATTTTTAAGTTTGCGGCCTTAATATGCATTTTAAAGCGAAAGCGTTTGTAATCCAAGTCATCCACTCATCATTAAAATTTGGTGATTTTTCCATTATTTAAATTAACAAGAAAAAGTCGTGTGATTTTAAAGTAATATTGTAAATATAAAATAACATAAATTTTAAAGTGAAATTCTTTCGAATCACTATACATAGAAATGAAAATTTTTGTTCGGGAAAAATTGAAAAGATTGGAAATGGAAAAAGTACGGGGTGTCAAAGACAGTTGGGAGAGACTGTTAAGCGGAAACGAATTGAAAATTTTGTGTAAATCAAGACTTTTCTTCTTTTTCTTTATTCTTTTTCTTCTTCACCCTTCCTTGGCCAGTCCGTTCAAAAGTAATTATTTTTTCCACTACGATCAAATGAATCATGGCGCGTTTATTTTACATTTTTTAATTAAAAATGCTTTTGCTTTTTGTAATTTTATTTCCAGACTTTTATTGAGATCTGTACTTATATATTTTTTTATTTTATAAAATATAATTATATATTCTTCAGCGACTTAATTAGTTAGATTTTTGATTTCTTAATTAAACAGAAATATTTTTTAATATCTATTAATATTGGTTGATTTTCAACCAACTGATTAAAGTGTAAATAATTTGTACGCTGGTCCCTCCATTGTGGTGTCGTGGTAAGTGTTACCATCCTAAACTGTTGTTGTTTAGGTCAACAGCCGAAAGGCTGGTTTGAACCTCTAGAGGTTTTACTAAGTAAAACGAGGAGTGAGGTGGTTTACAACTGCCTTCCTCACTGAATGGAAAAGTATGCTTATCAGCATGCCGGGCCCTCTGAAAAGCACATATTTTCCACTCTGTAAATGACACCTTCACTTCATTCACCACAGGGTCTGGCTGTACAATGAAATTCATTACTTTCAGAGGAGATAACTCTGATTAGTGTCTTTTACACCTCTACCTCTTCTGTTCTTAAATGATTCAGTCATTTAATTGGCTGACCATGTGATAAGAAACAGAACTATTTATTTTAGCCCTGCAACGAACAACGAATATCCTAAACTACTAAATCTTTTGTTCGATCCCCAGGATCTAGAATATTTAACGCACTGCAGTTGTTAGTGCCCATAACGGGCAGGTGGAGCGATAAATTAATTGTACTCGATCTGTTGGTTCCAGGGCTATAAAAAATAGTTCTATTTCTTATCACATAGTCAGCCAATTATGACTGAACTATTTAAGAACAGAAGAGGTAGAGGTGTAAAAGACACTAGTCAGTTATCTCCTCTAAGAGTAGGCCTTATGAATTTCACTATACAGCCAGACCCTGTGATCAATGAAGTGAAGGTGTCATTTGCAGGGGGGAAAGTGGATACTTTTCGGAGGGCCTGGCATGCTGTTAAGCACATACTCTTTCAACTCGGTGAGGAAAGAAATAGTAAACCACCTCACTCCTTTTACTCAGTAAAACCTCTAGAGGTTCAAACCAGCCTTTCGACTGTTGACCTTAACAACAGTAATTGTTAATCAGAAAATTGTAAATAATAATATCTTTTATAAAGTTGTCTTTTTGGTGTGAAGTCTAATTTATACCAATTACAATATTTTGTTCTTATTCTTCTACTTATCGCCAATTAGTATAAGGCACACGGCCCGTTATGCTATTCAGCTTCCAAAATTAATGGTCCTTCTATCTTTTCCTTGGCCTCCCGAAATATCGTCTCTCTCTTAAGTTTTACCCCTCTAACACCTTGACAATTCTGTTCGCCAATCTTTTCTTATTTTTTTTCAATATTTTCTTGAAAAACAATTATAAATAATATAATAATTTACATTGTACGAGGTAGATGAAATTGACCTACCCAACTGTGGCTCAATGTTGTGTCCTAGAATATATTTTCTTCTCTTTTATCTAGTGCTAGTTGGAGCAGAGGAAACGAATGTTTTTCACTACTGAATAACATCAGTTAAATTTTTGAAATATACATTCATACATACCTTAATTAGGTCTTCTTCTTTTTCTCGCAATCAAGTATTAAGCTTCCGCCTGTTCCATCTCACAACAGTTGAATTATTGTCATCTTTTGCGTGGCCTCCCAACATCTCTCCTCCCCACCGGTCTGTATTGCAGAACACTGAGGGGTAGCCTTCTCTCAGGTATTCTCGCTACGCGCTTCCTCCATCGATTTCGATATTCTGCAATCTTTCCATTCAGGTTGTAGACATCCATTTCCGTTCTTATATCCTCTTTAATGACCCTAATTAGGTTCTGTAAATAATGCCGTGAGATGACGTTCTTCTAGTTGGACGCAAATCCGGAGCCTCTCTTGAAAACTCCGCATGGCTTTCTCCAATATTTCATTTGACACAGCTGAAATTTCGACGATATGTTTAACAACTTCCTGCGATTAGAACTGGAAAGGAATCGGGTGAACATAAAACAAATTTTGTTCCAACCGAATGATGCCACACCTCACACGGCGAAAGCATCGATGGAAGAGATTCGACAAATGTTTCTTTGACATGTCAAATTCACGGTTCGGAAATATTTCTTGGCCTACAAGCTCTCATGATCTATCAGTTTGTAACTTCTTTTTATGGGACTACTTGAAATCAAGTGTGTACTTGAACGCAACGCACAATCGAAGATCTAAAAATTTCCATTCGTCAAGAAATTGAAGCTGTGTTGAATTAAATGTTGGATAAAACAGAGCTTTCTGGAGAGTCTCTGGATTTTCATCCAACAAGAACGACGTCATCATATTTACATTGTCGTCCAAACAAACCTAATTAATGTATAATTTATGTATATTTCAAAAATAAAATAAAAATATTATTTGATGTGAATTTTTTCTATTATTAAAACAACCGAAGTTATTCATTAGTGAAAACCATTGTGTTTCCTCTGCTCCACTCTTTATCACAACACAATCTAGGTCGGTAATAACATAGGTTAAATGTTAAGGGTTTATTGAAATTCAAGATTAAATTACTTTAGAAACTGTTTTATTTTGAAGAAATATTATCAATTTTTTTAAAATAAATCATATTGAAAGGGAGTTCGTTCTGCTGAACCAAAAAGAGTTTTGAGCTATCATAACTGGAAAATGCTTTCTCGGATGGTTGGTACGGTACAGATTTCGAGGGCGCCCTCCACATGATGGAACTGAGGTGAAAAGCCTTTGGTTTTCAAGCGTAGTGCTAAATCGGGTAGAGCAAGATTACTCTATCCCACCATTTTTAGAAGTAGTATAGGTTACGAGATAGAGAAGAACTGTTCAAGGAAAATGAAGAAGACTAAAATTTTACGGATACTTTTATAGAATTTATGTCAACCGGTTGACAAAACAATTTTTTTAGACACTAAACAATAGATCTAAGTCTGTCGGATAGTGTCTTAAAGAAGTCAGAAAGGATACTGAGAAAACCGGAATAAACCTAGAAAACTTAACGAACCAAACCAAATTCAGATAACTAATTATGGACTTTAGGGCTTCCATGAAGATTAAAAAAACCAGAACACACGGCGGACAGAAGAAATAAGAAAAGTGGGCTGCAAGAAAAGCTTTTAGAAACGTCTTAAGTCACTTCACGTGGTTCATTGATCTTATGGGAGGAAATTAATGATATTAAAAGTATTTATTTTCAGAAAAGTCAAAGATCTCCTACCTGATAAAATTTGAGAAAGAACCCGATTTTCGAACAAGAGCAGAGAAGCTCACCATTTATTTTCAAAGGAATATTAAAAACAACATTGTTATGACCTTAGAAATTGTAGTAATTGAGGGAAATTTAATCGAAATCTTTAGAACCGTTTTTGAGAAAATTGTGTGTTTATATTTTTCATATTAATATGTAATGTGGTTTACTGTTGCGTTCTTCACTGAGGGAAAAAGTATGTTTATCAGGATGCCAGGCCCTCTGTAAAACATCTTACTTTCTACTCTGCAAATGACACCTTCACTTTATTCACTGTGGTGAATAAAGCATGTGGGTTTGGCTGCATATTAATGAAATTCGTTACTGTTAGAGGAGATAGCTCTGAGTAGTGTCTTTTACACCTTTACTTCTGTTCTTAAATACTTCAGTCATATAACTGACTCACCATGTGATAAGAAAGAGAACTATACTTTGTAGCCCTGGAACTAGCAGATGTAGTGCAAATAATTTAACACTCCACCTATATTGGAGAGATAACTTGAATGCTAGTGTGAGATGACATGGGAACAGGAAAACTTGTCCTATCTTTGGACAAGCTTTCCTGTTCCCTTTTCATCTCACTCTAGCATTCAAGTCATCTTTCCACTATACCTGTGGTGGGCAAAAACTACTTGTAAATGAAATATCATGATGCGTCGTTAAATGCAAAATAATTTTTTTTTAAATTAAAAAAATTACATTCTGTGCTTTTTGAGTCTATAACGGTTTATGGGTAAATGTTTTATTATAGATAAGCCTTGTGAAATAAACAAATTTGTGATGAGTATTTGTAAAACAGCAGTTTATCGAACGTACAAGCTTGTTACAATTTCATTATCCATGCTTTAGTTTGTTTACTGTATTACGCAATATTAGAGAACATTACCCAAAGATTAAGAATTTTGTTTTTATTATTTCTGTGTAAATAAATAATCTATTTTTTTTAATTTATTATTAATATTGTAAAAAACAAAACCTCTTAATCAAGAAACTGTCAAGTTCGATGAAGATTTTCACAGTTCATTGATGTGCATGTACATCTAAATATGGTTTGTAAAATAGTATACATTTAAGTACATAGATGCTCGCACTAGAGTGCGTGAGGGAAGTTGAACACGATGCAATTGCGAGACGTGCGTGAATCGATAATGTAGAGTGAGTGAGATAGTGAAAGTTCAGAGGCGTCGCGACGGCCAAGCGGCCCTCTTCCCTGACCCTGAATGTGAGTGTACACATTATAGTACAGTCATCTCAAAAGAGTGATGGTATACATTTTATAAACGACAGGGTTGGTGGAGAATTGAACATGTTTTGCAATATAATGTTCAATAATTATCTTCTGTTCAAGTTCCTACTTTTTTGTTTTTTGGTTAATTAAAAAATACGAGGTGCGACTATTAAATAACGAGACTGACGCAGAAAATTTTATTTTTATTTTATACATAATCACTTACTGTCACCTTCAATATACACTCCTCAATCCCTACAACGCTCTATGCGAATTTTCCATCGTTGGAAACAGTGCTGGAAGTCATCATCTGTCAGCTCCTTCAGGACACGTGCCGCTTTCTCTTTTACCGCTTCCACAGACTCAAATCTTGTCCCTTTAATGCAGATTTCACCTTAGGGAACAGGTAGAAGTCACATGGTGCAAGATCTGGTAAATAAGGTGGATGTTCTAACACTTAGATGCTGTACTTGGCTAGGAACCTCTTGACAGATAATGCGGAGTGAGCTGGCACATTGTCTTGGTGGAGAACCCATGATTTGTCCTTCCACATTTCGGGGCGTTTTTTTCCTTACTCTTTAACCTAGTTTAGATAGTACCCCAAGGTAGTAATATTGATTAATTGTTTGACCTTCAGGAACCCAGTGAAGGTACACAATCCCATGGATAAAAAAAAACAATAATCATAGCTTTAAATTTTGACTTGCTCATTCGAGCTTTTATGGCTCTCAGTGAAGTTCGGCTTTTCCAGTTCATGTATTGGCGCTTCGTTTCCGGATCATAAGTAAAAACCACGTTTCATCACATGTTATTATCATTTCCAAAAATTTGGGTGAACCTAAAAACATGTTTTTTTTACCGATTAGTCTGTGTGTCTGTGTATGTAAAAAAATTCTTTCATGAACGGAATGTCGTATGAAGTTGAAATTTAGAACATACGATAAGTACTCCTAAGTCCTAAGGGGACGCGACACGAACATTTTCATCAATATTGGTTAACCGGAAGGTAGTAGTTTTTTCGTGCTATTTTCTTAAAAACTGCTTGTAAGATTTTGTTTTTAAATCGCCTTTCTTACTACATTTTTATGCTCTATTTGATAAATTAAGCTCAATGTCTGCTGAAATTCTTGAGAACTTCACTCTCGTAGTAAAAAATGTTTTTAAGATTGGGCCTTAATATTAGAAGCTATGACGGGAGCTTTCCCCCAGCGGACAAGGTTGTCTTTCCTTTGCTGGGAAATAGAATTATTTGACTTAGATTAGGAATAATGTACAAAAGTATTAAATTCTTCATGAAGAAAATACAGTAATAAGTAAATTATGTATTGTATAAATAAATAAAATTATGCATTTTAGGGAAAAATTGTAACATACAGTCAATGTTGTTGAAAATTTAAAAAAAAACTACAATTTTTATTTCAAGCACTTTTTCTACAGACCTAAATATAAAATTATGATATTTAATTGATGATAAGTTCACGTGCTTTGATTTGTTTTCTGAAATTTGGCGTGACTGTTTCTTAGGGTTTAAGTTGATAATCTGAAATTTGACACAACATTTTTAAGGGTTAAGTTTGATAATCTGAAATTTGGCACAGCTGTTTCTTAGAGATTAAGTTGATAAAATCTAAGGCGTCTTTGTATAACCATTTTGCATTCAATACGAAAAAACTGGGGTCAACCTTAAAACAATACATACTATTTCTATACCTTTTTGAAAGACTACAGTTTTAAAAATCGGCGTTTGTCTTCTCTTAAGTGAAATCTAGTAAAAGTAATCATTCTAATGTCTAGTAATTGTTTTTAAGGGATAGAAAGTTTGTAAACTACCTTAAAGCAATAAATATTAATTAGGTAATTAATAAAATATTAATGTTAATTATCTTCCCAAAGAGCTGTAATGCTGAATATCGTTGTTATTGTTCTTAAATGAGACTTTTCCTCTTCTTCTTCTTCAGGTGCCTATCCGTCCGAATGTTTACGACCATCATAGCAATTCTCACGCTGTTCGTTGCTCTGGGGAACAGCTCTTTTGAGCTTTTTCCAAACCAAGTTCTAAGATTTCGAAGCCACACCTTTTATGTGCTAGGTCCTCTTTTTCCATATATTTTCCCCTGAAGAATGACTTCTATACTATTTTTCAAAGTTGATGAGCTCTGAACTTACACATTGCCCCCTACCCACTTCAAAGCCAGCCAATGAATTGCCAGCAATGTTGCCAATACTTGCTCTCGTAGCTCTGTTATATATTGTAAAGTATTGCATGTTATAGCACGCTCTATAATCGATTTGTTCAGTACGAGATGCAAGACACGAGTAAACTACTGTGGCTCTTATACGGATTCGTGCGTAGTGTTTGTCAGGCTGATACATTCGTACAATCTGACAACGCTGGCAAACGTTCTGATTAATCTAAATTCGTGAAACAGCAGAGCCTATCAACCGTGAAAAGCATTATAGAAAGAATATCGTTATTTACTCCGCATGATATGACCAAAATTTTGGGGTTTCCTACACTTGATGGTGGAAATGACTTCCTCATCTTTCTTCCTTTTCTTGAAAATTTCTATATTTGGCATCCGAGCAGTCCATGGGTCTCTAAACACTCAATCTGTACAGCCACATCTTAAATGCCTCAAGTTTCCTTTTGATGGCTTTATTCAAGGTCCGGGACTTAACACCGTACGGGAGCACAGAGAAAACATGACATCTTAGATGCCTCAGTTTGTTTCAGGAGTAAGGTTATGGCTCTTGAAAATAGTACCCATTTTATTAAATACTGCTTTTGGCTAACCTCTACAGCATTTTATTTTCTGTCAATTGTCCCATTGCTCGTTTATCATGGTTCCCAGTAATAATACTGTTGTACTCTCTCTTCCTCTTTCTCTCTCACTCTCTCCTTTTTCCCCTCTCCCCCTCTCTCTTTAATGAAATGAGACTTTGAAAGGGTATAAAAATGGAGTGTCACCGGTAAAACCGTGAGACTCATGTAATTACTAATTAAGTATTCTAGTAGGTACAAGAAATTGATGTGACTTTCCTCAGCAAATGTCAAACTTTGTGTAAACAGTTTAAACCAAATAGTTACAATAAATAAAAAAGGCTTAAATACAATTCCGTAATATATTTTTAAATCACAAGGAGTGGAAGTATAATGAGCATGTTTCAGTATCATCAGAAAATGTAATCCGTAAGGATTTATCATTCTTTTATGTGGAATCACGAGACGCAGAAATCAAATTGGAAAAGTTTCAAAGGTTTGTGTGAACTTTGTGGAAAACGCTGGTTGGTAAAGTGCGAAAAGAGACCGTTGTAAAGTTTTATCTCACTTTGGTGTTCTGCTAGTTTTAACTCGTGTTTTTCAGAGGGTTGGACCCTGACTGTTCGGCAGATGTCAAGAATAGGGGCTGCTGAAATGAGGTTGTTAAGACTTTTAGCCCATTATCGATTGCTGGACAATAAAAGATGTGAAGATATTAGGTGTGAACGTTAATGTCCTATCGATGATATTAACCATTCCGAAATACAGACAAAAGTGTTATGGTAATTTGTTTCGGATTACAGACGATCGAATACGCTAACTATTGTTCACTTATAACCCAACTGGATAACCTTGGAAGAAATGGGCATTGCAACTTTTTTACGAAATACCAGTTTAGTAAATTTAAGACAGTAACAGGCCCTACCGTTTATGATGTTGGTGATAATGATGATGATGTGAAAAGATGTATACTGAAATTTTAATTACAATATATTTTACAATGTTTTTGGCCATATATTCTTTAAAATTTTCAATGCAATCTGTTCAATTCAGAACATAAAGCAACCTCATGACCCAATGAGATGAGGATGATATGTACGCCGTGTAAATAAGATGTAGTCTTGTACAGATTAGGCCGACCATTCCTGAAAGTTATTGAACTCTCAAAAGTAATTGAACTCCATCCATCAATGCACACCGGTACCCATTGTAACACCTAAACCTAGATCCGTTCGGGATCTGGGTATGATAAATAATAAACAGTTTTACTTTAAACTTATACCAATTAATTATTATTTTATTTATTTTTGTTAGATTTTTAACACTAGGTACATTTTCTCAGAAACCAATAAACCTAGCAGGCTGAAATTTTTTAATTATTTTGTTTTACACAATTTTAATAATTAAACTTAGCGTCTGAACTTGACTGTTAATAAACTGTCCTTTAGTAATTAACACAATTGAGTTATCTGCCCAAAACCACTTGTTACTATCCTTACGAACTTACACTATTTACATAGATCAGAAGCGGTTCCGTAACGACACTATTTCGAACGGCCCGACACACTTCCCGTTCTCAATTCAGGTATTGACTGCCCCACTACAAAGGCGCCTACTATTTTTATACCGGTTGTTTGTTAGTTATCTAGACCCTTCGAATGATTACGAGATCCTTCTAATGCTATTCTGGAACATTGTATAAGAAATCAAAATAATAACAAACGTTTCTACTACTTTCGATTTCCTAGAATTCCCATTCAAAACATTTCATTTATCGCAATTTACTTCTATTTCCTGCTAGTTCCTGGACTACAAACAATTGTTCTGTTTCTTATCACATGTTGTTAAGGTCAACAGCCGAAAGGCTGGTTTGCACCTCTAGGGGTAAAAACGAAGAGTGAGGTGGTTTACTATTCCCTTCCTCACTGAGTTGAAAGAGTAGGTTTATCAGTATGCCAGGCCCTCCGAAAATCATCCACTTTCCACCGTGCAAATGACACCTTCACTTCATTGACCATATGGTCTGGCTGTATAATGAAATTAATTACTCTCAGAGCAGATAACTGTGACTAGTGTCTTTTACACCACTACCTCTTCCGTTCTTAAATAGTTCAGTCACATAATTGGCAGACTAAGTGATAAGAAACAGAACTATTTTTTGTAGCCCTGGAACCAACAAATCGAGTGCAATTAATTTAACACTCCACCTGCCCGTTATGGGCAACTTATCATATGGTCAGCCAATTATATGACTGAAGCATTTAAGAACTGAAGAGGTAAAGGTGTATAAGATACTATAACGCAGGAGTTTATTACGCATTTTTTAGCGATTTGGAAACAAAATATTTATACTCGTTTTTTTTAGAGCATTTTTCACATAGTCCATGTGTCATAACATGTAGCGTGATCAATTTTAAGAGGAAAAATTTGTAAATGATATTTACAGGAGTATTCCTGCAGATTTTCTCATTAATGTCAGCTAAAATTCAGTCTTTCAGTGAAAAGGATAAAGGAATTAGAGCATATTTTTAAAAATTAATATTTTGTTCCTGATGGACGTAACGAGTTAAAACAAACGCTGTAGCCTATTCCTTTTTTTTAAATTTATTTATTTAACGTCGCATCAACTACATCGGTCATTAGCGACGACGTTGGGGTGTAACTATTGTACAATGGAGGATGAAATAATTTTTTGTAACGTATGAAAATATGCCGTGCCTGAGTGGGATTCGAACCCACTCAGGCACGGCATGTTTTAACTCGCTGTATCCCTTTTATTAAACAAATTATACAAATAAAATAACATTAAAGCAAGCTTTAAAACGAGCTTGAAATTTTTATTTTTTTACTTGGTGAGACATCCGGTTCCAAACACAGGCTTCATGTTTCATTTTACGTACTATTATCAGAGTTGTCTCCTCTAAGAGTAATAAATTTTATTATACAGTCAGATCCTGTGATGAATGAAATCAAGGTATCATTTGCTGAATGGAAAGTAGATGCTTTTCATAGAGCCTGCTGATAAGTATACTTTTCCAATCAGTGATAAAGGCAATCGTAAAACACCTCACTCCTCATTTTACTTAGTGAAACCTCTAAAGGTTCAAACCAGCCTTTCGTCTAATGACCCAAACAACAACATTTGTAATACTATTTTTAATTACACACATGTGATACTAAAAGATTCTAATTTGATTATTTATGCTAGAAGCTTGTTTATAACAAACTTAAGGGTACCCGGAATGCCTATCTCCGTAATGTTGATGTAAGGAACATTTTCTCAAAAACTATTACAAATATCCTGTCCAATTTTTTTGTGGTTACTTTTCAGGGTATTCTACACCCACAGAATTAGTAGCATCTGTATATATATTGTTAAGAAGATAAGAAAATAATTTTTTAAATTACCACTTTTGAAAAGCATAATTTTTTGCCTATTTAAGTGGAAAATAAATGTTTAAACATATTTTTTTACTGTAATATTAACTCAGTACATTTAAATTATGGTATAAAAGGCTGTACAAAAATTTCATTAAAATCCGTTCACATTTGGCTAACAAAGTTTTTCCTATGTGTCAAAAATTGCTGTTACGGGAAACAAGAAAAAACTAAAAGAGAACACATTATAAGTACTACAAAATAGTTACCTCTTATACATTTCAGGATCATAAACTGGAAATTCTTCAACTGTTACATTCACAGCTGGTCTAATGCCGACTTAAAGTTTTAAAACAAAAACAAAATTATGAGTTTATCGTTTGTCATTCAATAAATATATGTTTATATGCAAACTGATAAAATTAAAGAAAATAACGTAAGAGTTCAACATATTTTTAATTTTTTTTTTGGGTTAAAAATTGCAAAAACCCCAACAAATTTTACATAACTGGATGCAGAAAATTTTGAATTTGAATACTAGACAGTGGTTACCGGTGTACTTTGATGGTTGGGGTTCAATTAACCATACTCTCTCAGGAATGGTCGGCCTAAGTCTGTACAAGACTACACCTCATTTACACGTCATACATATCATCCTCATCTCATTGGGTCATGGGGTTGCTTATTGTTCTGAATTGAACAGATTGCAATGTGCACAAATTAGAAATAAAAAAATAATAATAATGTGCAAAAAACCGGATATATGAACATTTTTAATTTTCTCCGTTCCGGGTACCCTTAAGTTGGTATTATTTCTGTGTTTGGACAGACATGTAAATTTACTGTAGTAATTTCAGGTTAACCATTAATTAATAAATTGATTAATCTCAGCAATGAATTTAAATTGACATTTATTACTTGTGCATTATCTATTCCGTTTAAACTGCATTCATTCATGAGATTCAAGTAGTTGTAATAGTGTCATTGCATTTAATATGTGTGAACTTGTAATTGCAACCGGTATGTGAGTATTACAAGGGTGTCTATGTATTTGTAAATGATATCAATGTGTGAATTTGTTGTAAATCCTATCTACTGGTGGGATATAATATGGGTTAGGTAACAACAGCCCTTGTCCTACGTCCCTTGTATGTAGATTGTGAATTTTCCCTTGTGACAATCAAACCACATACAGAACCATGAGTGGAAGGGTAGTTTTCATCCTCCCATCCACCTCTACCTCTCCACCTCTTCATCCGTGACTAAAATCCACCCACTTCCTCATCGGCATCGACTGAAAAACACTTAATAATATATCTGTATACTGAAATCGCTGTTCATCGTCTGTCACTCAATAAATTGTCGCTATGATTTCAGATTTATTGTTAAAAAATATTTATGGAATTATTTTTTAGCTTACCAGATTTTGTATTTTGTTTGTGCGTTGATAATATGGTTTCGGTTGTGAGGTTTACTTTGAATTTATACGAATTATGGTTTGTTATTCAATGTACGTAAATTTAATACGTTGGTGGAATTAATTTTTAACCTGATAAACTGTCACTTTAGTTAATTACCTCAAATGCCCCTCAATCAGCCCAAGAATGGTTTTTGGAATTAACTATGTCTTCTTCTTAAGGTGCTTATCCGTTACGAATGATGGTGATCATCATGGAAAGTCTCACTTTTCAACAGCAGTGCGATAAGAGTTGTCAGGAAGTTTTGTTGAACCAGGTCCTTAGATTTTTTAACCACTTTGTATTTCTTCTTTCGGGGTCTTGTTCTCCCAAGATCTTCCCGTGCAAAATACACTGAAGCAACGCATATCTGGGTTGACGGTAATTTATAAATGTAATTTTTTTTAAATATTATATAATCAAACTGCACTAATTTTAGGTCTTTAAAGAAAATATAGACAATAAAAAAATGGAACACAACTATTGCTATTATTTTATATTGCTCCGTTTATACTTTTATAGTAGCGATGTGCATGAACATGCATGTATGACATGCACATACATGAGCAATTTACAAGTTCCAACTTGATTCTCATTGTTTTTACAAAATAATGAGAGTTGTTTATTGTTGGGTTACTTAGCTGATATATTTTCAGATTTAAATGACTTGAATGTGAATTTACAAGGACGTGATAAAAACATTTTATTAATGATAGACAAAGTTCATGCGTTCATTAAGAAACTCGATGTCTGGATTATTAGTCTTCAATTCAAAAAGTTTTATTCGTTCCCTCTCACTTCGGATTGTTTTGAGAAAAATTTGAATGAACATGACACTATTATTCAACACAGTTTGGGTTTCATGATGATGCGCTAAAAACTCAGTTGACAGAGTATTTTCCGGAAGGTAAAAATGATTTCTCAAAGAGATGGGTACTGAATCCGTTTAGTGAAAACGTTGTTGCCGCAGCCAAGTTACCAGTTGAGATTCACGACCGGCTCATCGAAATGTCTGCCAACAAAACGCTACAACTGCAACTTGCATCTGAAGATTTAAATATGTTTTGGCTGGCTCGACGACATGAATATGAAAATTGAGTCACAGAAGCATTGAATATATTAATATCTTTTTCCACGTCTGATCTCTGTGAAAAGCGGTTTTCCTCTATGGTTGCTCTAAAAACTAAATATAGGAATCGTATGTTATCTCTCGAGAACAACTAACTTTTATATATTTCAACGAAGATCCACGTATGAAGAAAATTTTAAATGAAAACAAATGCAACCATCAGTTTAATAATTGAATGGTTCAACAGAAAAACGTCGCAACTGATAAAATTTACAAAAGTGAGGTTTCAGTGGAATACGTTCTATAAATCCTCTATTTTATCGTAATAATGAATTCTAACATGTAGAATTGTTACTAAAATATCGGAAATTCTTAAAACAAAATCGTCATACAGTGAAAAATCGTTATGTAGCTAAGAATCAGATGGTGTCTTTCACTTTCTGTAAAAAAATTTTTTGTTACATGCAACGTTTTTCCGTTGACCCATTCAATTAATTAATGATTAATTTATTTTCTTTACAAGTAAGTGTACTTATTGCTTGTACAACTTTTATAACTACGTTTATAATAAATGATTTTTTTCTCATAAAATGATTAAATGATTTAATTATTGTTTCGCGACTGTCAGGTTGAGAATCGCTGCTCTAGAAGTTTAAAATTACTGATTAAAAAGTAATCACCTATAAATTCTCTAAACAAAAATGAAAGATAATTTAAAACAGTTATTGTACAACGCTTCATTTAAGTTTTCTGAAAACAATTTCGTATTGAAATTGGTACATTTCAAGATGAATTATTTCACATTGTTGACCAAATAAAATTATAATTGTGGTTGGAAATTCGGTACTAAATTTTGTTATAAATGATGTATATAAATTAGAATGAGGTATTTGCTCAAGTTTAAGGTTATGTTTGGTTGATAATTCTATAGCAAGTAGTAACGGGAATAGTAGGAAGTAAAATGTGTAAATGTGTTGGTGAATTGAATGACTTTGAATTGTGGTTGTGTGGTATCAGTGAAAGTAAAGGGACACGAGAAGATAAACTGAACGAGTACTATACGAGTGATGTGAACGAACGATGAACGAGTCAAAGCAGAGTGGGTGATCCCCTAAAGGCCAGGAGCAAATCCATGACCAGCTCAACGCTCTACCAACCGACCTCTCTCTTCTCTTCCCAAGAGTAAAGAGAATACATTTCTCTTACAACTCTTAACTCTTCCCCTCCTTTGCTTTCTTCCCTTTATTTTGTTTCTTCCATCCATACGTAACATAGTTTATCATTTCCTTTCGACCACTAGTTTTACTCATTTCGTATCACGTCATTTATCTTCCCTTTCCACTTCTTAACTCATCTTAACAGATTTACTTTTTCATTCTTAAACATCTTGCATTGTACAACAATCTACACCCACTTGTTAGTTGAATCTATTTGCACAATGGAACGATTCACAATCCTTCTTCAATTCATTTTTATCGTAACACCTTTGTCGGAATAATTCTGTTTTAACAATTTAAAAAACTATATTTTTTAATATAATTTTTTAAAAAGTATTGGTCAGTGCAACTGGATTCTACAGGTGTTTCTAAATTGGTGACCTGGCTATACTTTTTCAGATTCTACTTGTAAAAATAAACAAAAACTATCCTAAGGAAAGTTGGAAATTTCTCCTTCCTTCTTTTCCTAACCTCCATTTCATTATATTTGTATAAAAATTTATATCTCAAGATTGAATAGCGTAATCACTTCAATATTTGGGAACAGTCTTGGTAATAAAATCTTTGGTTCTAAAATCTTAGAAAAATCATAACTAAAATTCCTTCATAAATTTCAAAATGGCGGTCATCTTTATTTTTTAATCCGTTAAACCTTCAAAATTATTAATTTTATTAAAATGAACGTTAAAGCTAAAATATTAAGCCTTTTATTTTGAACAAAGAGACATACAATTTGTTTATTAATGGCAGAAAATTTATATTGTAGTTTTGTGTTTGTTTTCATGATCTCCACTTTACGCTGATTCGATT
This sequence comes from Catonia carolina, assembly GCA_035578175.1. NCBI lineage: Eukaryota > Metazoa > Arthropoda > Insecta > Hemiptera > Achilidae > Catonia > Catonia carolina. The sequence goes on along the minus strand of JAQMRL010000006.1, from coordinate 50,497,620 downwards.
AAATTTTAAGTGTTTTTCACCTTGTTGTTGTTTAGGTCATCAGCTGAAAAGTCGGTTTGAACCTCTAGAGAGAGGCTTTACTAAATAAAACGAAGGGTGAGGTGATCTACAATTGGCTTTCTCACCAATTGGAAAAGTATGCTTATTAGCATTCCATACCCTCTGAAAAACATCTACTTTCCACCCTGCAAATGATACTGTCACTTCATTCACGGCAGAGTCTAGCTGTGTAACGAAATTAATTATTCTCAGAGGAAATAACTATGATTAGTTTCTTTTACACTTCTACCACTTCCGTTCTTAAATGCTTTAGTCATATAATTGGCTGACCATGAGATAAGAAACAGAACTATTTTTTGTAGTCCTGGAAGTAGCAGATCGAATGCAAATAATGTAACACTCCACCTGTCTGTTATGGAAAATACTTCACCTTATACGAAAAAAAATTAAAAGATAATTTTTTAAAAGTTGTTTTCTTTTAATTTTGAACCTAGGACTATAATATATACACCATAGCACAATCACTAGTATGGGTAAAAGTCATTAGGTAGGCCTGGAAGGAGATATCACAATCAGCAACGTTTCCTCCAGGATGATGGTCACACTATGATAGATAAAGTTGATGAAAAATGATGAGTCGACGATGATGATGGAAAGATATGGTGCCAATGACGAAATAGCTACAAAATATTATTGAAGGAGATCCCTACCCCAAAAATGACTGAGATATCTAAAATTTGGAAAATGTTTAATAGCCACGTGTCGAGTGAAATATCTCATGCAGTCTCGTTCTTTCTCCTCCAGTTCTTCATGATCTCCGACTCTTCATCTTGCTCTCCTTTCATCAGTCCATTCTCTTCCGTTGATATTCCTCCATAAGAACCTTCGGTCCAAAACTTTTGTTTCTGAATTCTTATCGATCTAGGTAGTATTTTTCTGTAATGTTGATTCTTGTTTGGTTCTTGAGTCCTCCCTTCACCTCTTTATCATAACCACCCGTAGTGTGTAGTTTAACATTGACCGATTTCGTTGATTAATAACGATCCTTTTATAAAGTTGTCTTGTAAAGTTATTTACGTAGGGAGTTTGCATGTATAAGTGAAGAATTTCGGGCGTGCCAAGAGGCTCCAGTGGAAAATCTTAAGTATCTCTAGAATAATAAATAAAAGATAAATAATATTAAATAAGTTAATTTAAAATATTTTTTTAACTTAAGTATATTATTGGCGTAGTGATTAGCGCCACTGGCTTCTGCGCCAGTGTCCCGGGTTTGATTCCCGGTCAGGTCTGGCATTTTTTCATCAGTCATTTTTATTATCGTTTTTATCCACCGTCTGCATCAGCAGAAATTGCAGAACAGTCAGACGTAAAACAAACAAAAAAATATTTAATTTTGCAATGACAACTCTAGCGAAAATTATCAAATTTTGTATTAAAATAATACTGTTGTTTTTGGCTTAGAGGGGCACTACCACTCAGTGGTAGTGCTCCAGATTATTGAAACTATTAAATATAATTTTTTAATTAAGATCTTAGTTACTGTTAGTGTTGTGTTAATGTATCTTTTCTTTTTCTTTTTTGCATCCAGGAGACTCCAAAGGGAGTATAGGACATGTCAAGATAAAACTGATAAACTGAAAGTTTATCACCAATGATAAATTCATCACTTACCACCAAAAAATTGTTTCTGCTACTGCTTACTTCAGTAGACTTGTCATGAACCCCATTGAATCAAATATCACACAAAATTAAAAATTAAAACGTCAAACACAATGATAAATTCATCACTTACCAATAATTTTTCCCGCTACTGATTAACTCAGTAGGCTTGTCATGAACCCCTTTGTATCAAATAGTACCCAATATTTGTTTAATTAGAAGTTAAAATACTTTTCATGTCTCTACTCCATCGGGATTTCAGTTGTCTTTGTGCAATATCTGGTAAATCGGGAGAATTTATGTTATGTATTAAGGATTTTTTATGATTATTTAGGCTTAGCTAATCCTACGGTAAAATTTTATATATGTGTCGTTGCACCATAAATCTGACTACCATGCATCGAGAACGGTTGCCTTGTACGTAAGAACTTCGGTTTCGAAGTGTTTGGTAATTTTGATCGCTGTCGAAAAGTTTGTACCGAGTTATTTTTTAGTCCTGTTACCCAATTGTTAATGTCTGGTTATTTTTTTCTAAGAAAGGGAAATTTTGTTATGTGACACGATGTTGGTAGCCCTACTCAACTGGTATAGATACGGCAGTGTGAGTTGATTCTCCTTGAGCTGTGTAAAATTTTATACCGTTTTCGATCGTATTACGAACAGAATATCTTTTACCGTACAACAACGGGGTTTCATTCTTGAACAATAAATATTTTGCTACGAAATCGTATGCGAGTGTAAAAGAGTCATTTAAAATTAAATTTGTTGATGTTCCTCCACTAGAACAAATGTCAATTTTTACGCTAAGAAACCGATTTCGAGAGAGAGGTCGTGTTTGCGACAGAAAACGTAGTGGTCGACCAACTCTCTTGACTGATGATGTTTTAGAGATAGTGAAAAACACTATCTGTCTCTCGAAATCGGTTTGTTAGACTAAAAATTTACATTTTTTCTGGTGGAGGAACACCAGCAAATTTAATTTGAAATTATTCTTAAACACTCGCGTACGATTTCGTGCAACTGGCTACTATGCCGGGGTCCCGGGTTCGATTCCCGGTCAGGTCTGGCATTTTTTTCATCTGTTAATCACCACATATCATTACCTACACATTCTGTTGGTAACGCGACCGGAAACCGTACAAAATTTTACACCAAGGAGAATCAACTCACATTGTCGTATCTATACCGGTTGAGTAGGGCTACCAACTTCGTGTCAAAAAACAAAATATCATTTTGTTTAACTGATTCAGTGTATTTCCGGTGAAAACTCGATTTTGAAAAATCCACATGAAAACATTCGGTTCTTTCCTTTCTCCCATATATTCATATAAAACAAGAGAAAGTAAAAAAATTAAAGAAATATGATAAATGAACTTCCATAAAATTACCTTGAAGAAAATTTTAAAGTCCGGAAGTTGCCTTACTTGCGAGAATGGAGTGAACATGATAATGGACGGTCTACATACATTAATGATTATGGTAAACGTGTCTTACATATGTTTTCATTAAAACATCTTCCGGTCTGACCCTAAAATATTTTTTATTTACCTTTTTTTTAAACTAGGCTTTTGGTTTCAAGGTTAGATGTATTGCTTTACCGGTTGCATAACTTCTCCTGTTAAGAATAACTGAACGCTTGCCGTGTACTGTTGTATTTTAATGATTAATTTTGTAACTCATACAATAATTATGACTTTATGTAATAACTTTTTATTATTGTCTTTTACTTATAAGTTAAAAGTTTAATCTCAAAAATTGGCTGCTTACGCGGTGTAGCGGTTATATTGTAAAATACAAAACTGAAGATCCCAGGTTAAATTTTTGATTAAGGTCTGTAAATTTTTTGCACATTAAAGGCACTTTGGGTCTTTTCCGTTTTCTGTATGCCACTATCAAATACGAATTCCCTAAAGGGTTACACAATTCTCCCACTCCTGCGTCTTGCGGGGCAATCTGATAGCAATATTTACACAGTCTGTCATGAATTTTGTAGAGTTACTTAATAATATTCGGACGGAGGAAGATGCTACAAAGTTCCTTCAAGAAAGGGGGTTATTGCATAATCCCAGAAGATGTGACAACTAAAACAGTATGTGTAAAACACTCACACGACATTCTCTTCCCAATGTAAATAATTTAAAAATATAACTTTATTGTATAATGTAGCCTTGTAATAGCAAAAAATTCAATTAAAAAATGTAACTTAATAGTAATGTAGTAATAGCAAAATAAAACAATCAAAATATAAAATTAAACAACAGAACGTGTAACATAGTACTATATACTTGTATTGGGAAGGACTTGTGTACGCATGCGTGAGTGTGTCTGTCTCAGTATAAGTATTCAGTAAGGCAGGGAGTGGAAGAAATGAACAAGTGTGCAACCCTTCATGGAATTCGAATTTGATATTGACAATCAGAAAACGGAAAAGACCCGGTAATTTAACCGGTAATAAGTTTTTGACATGACTTTAAGGTCATCCATGATTTTCAATTGTAGGATGCATCTCAAATCTAAACTTTACTGACCATCTTCGGCGGAAGAACAAACCCTTGTGATATTATTGAGATAAGTTAAACGTTTTGATTAATTGGCACTAGAAAAAATGTTTTATCAGGAAATAAAACATTCAGGAAGTGTTTTGTTTTTTTTAAAATTCGGTTTAGTTGTCAGGGAAAAGGTTTAAGGGTTAAAAAAAAATCGTGTACGTTTTAAGGTAGAGGTCATATCGAGTACAGTAGCTGTTGTTGGTGTAGAAGTCGAGGAGAAGAAGAAGAACAAAAAGAAGAACAGGGTACGTAATAGAGGGATGTTTTAGATAAAGACAGACGAATGAGAGAAAAACAGTAACCAAGTCGCGCGGGTAGCGGTGGTGGTGTGTTGTTCGGTGAGAAAAAGAGACAGACGTAGTGTGATGAAGTGAGATGGTGTCTTTAGGATGGGTGCTGTCAGTGGGACGGGGTTAAAAGCGAAAGTTACTAGAGGAAGGGGTATGGTGGAATGAGAAGGCGGCAGCGGGGTGCTTCGGAAATGAGTTTTTTCGCAGTAAGAGTAACTGAATAATTACTATCCGAGAAGAAAACATACAGGTTTCTACTAACTGCCTGAGGCTTCCATGAAAAATCAATACTAGTACCCTGTGTATGTTATTATTACTATTACTATTTTTATTTTACTATTGTTATTTATATTGCTCTCTCTCTCTCTCTCTCTCTCTCTCTCTCTCTCTCTCTCTCTCTCTCTCTCTCTCTCTTTCTCTCACTCACTAGTTATTCCTCTCTGTTTCAATTTTTAATACTCAACCTAGAATGGTAACAATGTTCTTATAAATTTTTAATTTAAAATATTTTTTTAATTAAAATAAAAATTAGGTTTTTCTCATTCCTTGTGTTTTCTATACATTTTAAAATTTTATGTTCTATTATTTCACTTGAAAGCATAACTAACTACGAACACAATGCTACGAGTTTTCTTCTGCGTGAAGTTATTTTTTAAAAAGTGAAAAATCTTAACAGAAATTTCATTTTCTTTGTTAGTTCTAAAAATATATTTATGGGTCCTTCATCTTGAATTACTGCCCATAACAGACAGGTGGAGTGTCAAATTATTTACACTCAATCTGTTCGTTGCGGGGCTAAAATAAATAGTTCTCTTTCTTATCACATGGCCAGCCAATTAAATGACTGAATCATTTAAGAACAGAAGAGGTAGAGTTGTAAAATACACTAATCAGAGTTATCTCCTCTGAAAGTAATGAATTTCATTGTACAGCCAGACCCTGTGGTGAATGAAGTGAAGGTGTCATTTACAGAGTGGAAAATATGTGCTTTTCAGAGGGCCCGGCATGCTGATAAGCATACTTTTCCATTCAGTGAGGAAGGCAATGGTAAACCACCTCACTCCTCGTTTTACTTAGTAAAACCTCTACAGGTTCAAACCAGCCTTTCGGCTGTTGACCTAAACAACATCTTGAATTCTATGTACAGATTTAACATCTATTTTACGTAATATATTGTGAAAAAATCAATGAAAACTAAATTGATATGTTTTTAAAAAAATTTTTAAGAACAGATATCGGTCTTTAAAATGTGACGAACGATGTACTACTGATACTCAAAATTAAGGATTTAGAAGGATTTTTATGGTATATTAGGTAATAGGTAAGAATGTTGTTCAGGTCATCAGCTGAAAGACTGGTTTGAACCTCTAGAGATTTTACTAAGGAAATGAGGAGTGAGGTGGTTTACCAGTGCCTTCCTCACTAAATTAAAAAGTATCCTTATCAGCCAGGCCCTCCGAACAGCATCTAATTCAACCCTGATAATGGGACCTTCACTTCATTCACCACAGGGTCTGCCTGTATAATAAAATTAATTACTTTCAGAGAAGATAACTCTGGATTAGTGTCTTTTGCACCTCTGCTGCTTGTGTTCTTAAATGATTCAGTCATGTGACCCTGTGATAAGAAACAAAACTATTTTTGCCCTGGACTAACAGATCGAGTGCAAATAATTTTAGGGTCTTTTCTGTTATTCCACCCCCAGCATAATTTTTCACAGTTTTTGGATATTTCGTATGTAGGTACCTATTCTTACAGTATTTTTAATGATAAAAACGGAAAAATAATTTTAAAAAATCATGTATCAATATTTTTCAAGTTAACCTTAAACTATTTATTGACAAATTATTTAATTTAAATACGTTATATTCATTTATGTAATGATGTCATTTACTCAATGAATTTATATTTCATTATTACATATACTAGTAAAAATATTGAGAAAAAGCAATCTAATTACCCTACCTACATATATTTAACTTTAACTTGAAAAATATTGATGTAGGATTTTTAAAAATATTTTTCCCGTTTTTATCGTTTAAAATTTTGTAAGAATGCATACAAAAAAATCACAATATGTGAAAAATTTTGCTGGTGGGGGGGAATAACAGAAAATGCACTAATTTTTTTTAATCCTTTAAAAAACTGTATTTTTTATTGTAATTTTCAAAAATTATTGGTTAATGAAACTTGTAAATGACACCTTCACTTCATTCACCACAGAGTCTGGTTGTATTACGAAATTCATTACTCTCAGAGGGGATAACTCTTGATTAGTGTATTTTACACCTCTACCGCTTCTGTTTTTAAATGATTCAGTCATATAATTGGCTGACCACATGATAAGAAACTGAACCAGTTTTTGTAGCCCAGGGATCGAGTGCAAATAATTTTGATTTAACCCTTTAAAAACTATATTTTTTATGTAATTTTTCAAAAGTATTGGTTAATATAACTTGCAAATCCCACCTTCCCTTCATTCACCACAGAATCTGGCTGTATAATAAAAAAAATTACTTTCAGAGGAGGTAACTCTTGATTAGTGTCTTTTACACTACCTCTTCAGTTTTTAAATGATTCAGTCGTATAATTCGCTGACCACGTGATAAGAAACAGAAATATTTTTTCCCTGGAACTAAAGATCGAGTGCAAATAATTTTGTTTAAACCTTTATAAAACTATATTTTTTAAGTTAATTTTCAAAAAGTAGCGTATAGGTTAATGCAACTTGCAAATGATACACTTGACGTCATTCACCGCAGAGTCTGGCTGTATAATAAAATTAATTACTTTCAGAGGAGATAACTCTTGATTAGTTTTTTTACACCTCTACCTCTTCTGTTCTTAAGTGATTCAGAATTGGCTGACCACATGAAAAGAAACCGAACTATTTTTCGTAGCTTTAGAACTAACAGATTGAGTGTGATATTATTATTTTTATTTTGTAGTGAAAAGTTCCGAATAAAGAAATAAACAGTGTTTACTAAACATTGCGTGAGCATTACATTTAACCTTGAAAACATTACCTTCGAATCAAGTAAAACGATTGTAGAGGGGGTAAATTGTGTGTGGGGCTGGGGTGGAAATAGAAAAACAGACCTACATTGATCAAACTAAAGGTAACAACGACACTAATAATACAACGTAAAATGTTTTATACACACACACTACTTTACGATATATACCCTATAAATTAGTCTAGGGAACCATTTAAAAACACCAAACAGAATGTTCCGGTTTAGTTCTTCTCCACGCCTACAAAAAAATAAACATACTGAATATCCGTTTTTAGCCCTAAAGTTTTACTTTCAAATACGTGTGTATATAAACTACACAACTGTGTGTAATATGAACAAAATTATGTTCTGTATATTTTCTTTCTTTGTTTTAACCTCTATCAACCGTTTTTCCATCTCTCTTTAATGTTTTATTATCCTCGAAACGCGGACAAATCTATTTTTAGATCGGTAGACTACATCATAGTGTATATAGTTTAGTCTGTAGTCCCTCTTTTTTTTAAAGTGTTTTATGGTTAATAGCCAGAACATGTTTTTTTTTGTTTTGTTTTAACTGTCCGGCTGGACTAGACATCGTGTGGTGGGTCAACTTCGATAATTTTGTCCGAGGTCCGGGTTATTTTTATTATTATCAATTGCTATATAATTCGTATTTGTACCTACTGTCAGTCACTGAAATTTTAGAAAATTATTCTAAAGTACTGTTCAGTAGTGTTGGTAATTTCTATTGTTTTTTTTACTATCTCTTGCCTATATGAATATAAATGCAAGAAAAGTATTGTTTTCATTACGATTTTTTGAAATCGAATTTTCACCGGATCTACGCGTTTTCAGACCCCCTGAACCCAAAAAACATGTTTTTAGCGATTGGTCTGTGTGTCTGTCTGTGTGTGTGAACAGAATATCTCAAGAACAGGACATCGTACGAACTTCAAACTTGAAACTTTAGTTAGATACCACTAGAGGACGCGACACGAATATTTTCATCAAAATCGGTCAACCGGAAGTAGTAGTTTATTCCTGTAATTTTTCACTTTTTTGCGATTTTCTCAAAAACGGCTCCACGATTTTTTTAAAGATGGTTTCAATTATTATATTTTTTTATACTCTACAAGATAAGAGTAGATAAGTCGGCGCCATGTCTGCTGACATTCTTAGAGAAGCTGTGTCTCGCAAAAAAAACGTTTTTTTAAGATTGCGGCTTTAATAGCCTATGCATTTTAGCGCAAAAATGTACATAACAAAAATTGTAGAGAATTTAGAACCCTACAACTTTTATTCTAAACATTGTTTTGTATAACGCTTAGTTTAGCGGTAATCAGTTTTTACTGGTTTTTTTATAAAAATTTGTAAAAGATTGATTTTTTAAAAATTTAGCCATAGTTTGCATTTTACGACAAAAGTGTTAATAATATAATTTATAGGAAATTAAAAGATCTACAACTTTTATTTAGAGAATTTTCTCTACGGAGACTAGTTTATCGTGAAAAAGTTATTTTCCGTATTTTTAAGCCGAACAGGTTGATTTTCATTTTGCATCATTCACTCATGATTAAAATTAATTATACTTTTAATTTTACATGTTTTACTGAGAATTTAACGTAGGTTACATTGGCAAGATAAAATTGGGTGAGTGTTAAAGTGCCTGTTTAATTGTTCCGGGGAATAAAGTAGACTAACGTTTAATATATCTAAACAATTGCTCAGAAAGAGAGCAGATTGTTTTTTATTGATTTGTCACAAAATGAGCTTTTGCACAAATCAGATATTATCTCTTCTTCTTCTTCTTCTTCTCACAATCAAGACTTCCTCCGGTTCCGACTCATAATAGCGATAAACTATTGAGTTATCGCCATCTCTTCCGTGGCCTCCCAATATCTCTCCTCCCTATCGCTCTGTATTACAAAACAGTGAGGAGGTTCCTTCCCTCAGGCATTCTCCCTACGTGCTCCCTCCATCGATTTCGGTATTCTGCAATCTTCACATTCAGGTTGTAAACATCCAGTTCCTCAGATATTTAAATTAAATTCTCATATCAGAGTTAAATTCGTAGGAGTTTAAAATAAATAATCGATTTGTTTTGTAAATATATTTAATATTTTGAAGTTGTATTATTAGAATCGACATTTGAGATGCAAATGCCAGGGTTTATTTTTATTTGTCATTATAATACACAGGAAACACGTTACCCCAATCATATTTTATGAAATGCTGTTCTTTGATTAGGTTACTTTGCTTTCGGTTTATCCAATCTTGTGTCTGTAATAGTACTGTGATGATATAGCTGTCTGTTGCTAACCAATCCACTAATGTTAAAGTGCACACTGCATAACAATGAGGCTAAATAATCCACTTCATTTGTGACTCTGTTGTTATTTTATATAATATGTTCTTCATAGTTTAATACTTTTTACTTTCTCTTGCCTATAGAATATATAGGAAAGAAAGTATTGTTTTCATGTCGATTTTTTTAAATCGAGTTTTCACCGGATATTCACGTTTTCAGACTTCCTGAGCCCAAAAAAACATGTTTTTAGCGATTGGTGTGTTGTGAACAAAATATCTCAAGAACGGAACATCGTACGAAGTTGAAACTTCAAACTTTAGTTAGGTACTACTAGAGGATCCGACACGAACATTTTCATCAAAATCGGTCAACTGGAAGTAGTAGTTTATTTGTGTCATTTTTTACTTTTTTGCAATTTTCTCAAAAATGGCTCCTGAGATTTTTTTTTTTAAATCGCTTCATTTACTATATTTTTTATACTCTAAAAGATAGGGTAGATGCCATGTCTGCTGAAATTTTTGGGGAGGCTGTGATCTGGTAGAAAATATGTTTTTCTTAAGATTGCAGCCTTATTAATATGAATTTTAGCCCAAAATGTATATAATAAAAGTTGTAAAAAATTTAAAAATCTACAACTTTTTTCAATTTTTTTTTTGTATAACACTTAGTTTAGCGGTAATTAGTAATTTTCTGTTTTTTTTTTCATGTAATTTGTAAAAATTTTATTTCTTAAGATTTCGGCCGTAGTAGTCTATCCATTATACGACAAAAATGCATAAAATAAAATTTATAGGAAATTAAAAGATCTACAACTTCTATTTCAAGCATTTTTTTCTACTGAGTGATTTTCCGTGTTGTTATGCCAAACATAAGTTGGTTTTCATTTTGCATCATTCGCTTATGACTAAAATTAGGTTATGTTTTTTTCAGGTTGGTTAGATATTTCTTTTATTACTAATGTTAGGTTATATTGTTTATTATTGGCAATGGCAAGCGAAAGTGGTGTAAGTGTTTCACTCCAGATTTTTTAGAATGAAATATTAATAATAACATTGTCGGTTAACAATAAAATCTAATTAAGTTCACCGAAGTGAACTTTTCTCCCGTCATCTACAAAAAAACGTTCAAAGACGAATAAGGAGGAAGAGGAGCAGAGCTCTATTGTTTTAGAAACGGTTATATGTTATTAATAAATAAATAAATTAATCTTTGAATTAGTAAGAAGTAACTAATTAAAATATCGGAGAACTGTCAGTGGACGGTGCTCTCCAAGCACGTCACTCATGTCATTTCATTCATTCTTTCACCTACTATCATATTCACTGGTTGTTTATTTTTTGTTACAGTTGTGAATTTAATTAAGTTAATAATAACAAAATTTCACCGAGTTAAACTGAAAAAAATAGTTGATTTAATGTAAATAATAAAAATCCTTTTCATTAGACGACGCGTCTCGTTGCTGGTGAGAATTTTTAAAAAAGTTTGCTTTTAACTTATGGCAAAAACCATTAGTATTTCTTTATAATATACTCTTTAAGAGGAATTGTATGACAGTATTTTTGTTTCCAAATTACGACTGTTATTTCTTGATTTCCGTTTGAAACCGGAACTTCAAACCCATTCCAGGTTCGCTAATTTTTTGTGTAGATAATGAATCCGGAAACCGTTTGTTGTTATCTCTTTTAGTTTCTGACTTTGATTTCTTTATTTCCGATTTTGGGCTATTTCCGATCGAAACTGGAACTTCAAACCCAATTTAGGTCTACCGAAGTTTTGTGTAGATTACGATTCCGAAAACTGTTTGTTGGTATCTCTTGTAGTTTTTGACTTCCGGATTGGGCCACTTGCGGTCGAAATCGGAATTCCAAACCCAATTTAGCCACACTAACTTTTTGTGTAGATTACGAATTCGAAAACCGTTTTTTGATTTCCGGTTTTGGGTCACTTTCGGTCGAAACCGAACTTCAAACCCAATCCAGGCCCACTAACTTTTTGTTTAGATTGCGAATTCGAAAACCGTTTGTTGTTATCTCTTGTAATATTTGACTTTGATTTGTTTTTATTTCCGGTTTTGGGCCACTTTCGGTCAAAACTGGAACTGCAAACCCAATCCAGGTCCACTAACTTTTTGTGTGGATTACGAATCCGAAAACGGTTTGTTGTTATCTCATGTAGTTTTGACTTTGATTTGTTTTATTTCTGGTTTTGGAACACTTTCGGTCGAAACTGGAACTCCAAACCCAGTTCAGGCCCACTAACTTTTTGTGTAGATTACAAAACCGAAAACCGTTTGTTGTTATCTTTTGTAGTTTCTGACATCTGGGTGTGACGGACGGACGGTCAAAAGAAAATGATAGATGACAATTTTTTAAAATTGCCACCAATTATGTTTATGATGTTTACGACCGTTGTGGATGGAATTATTACTGGTGGATGACCTTTTAAGGGTCAAGAATCTATATTAATCCGACCACTAAACCAAAGGAAGTGAATGAAGATATATTAGGCTTGTGATCCAATTTCGTATGAGAACTAAAGTAATAATTACTTAATTCTGTCATTCGTTACGTACAGTAAATCATCCGTAAATAATTTGTTATTTGTAATTAATACTTCTTATAATGTATTTGCTTAATCTATTTACTTACCCAATTTGGTTCTTTCTGAAATATGTTTTCTGAGGGATTTTTTAAAGTTAGAAACATACGAGTATAATTCAATCAGTTATGGATAAAATAATTTTTTCACTGAACTTATTAATGTTAAAATAATTGTACAGTTATCTATTGTTTTTAATAATTCTGTAATTAATTTTATAAAAGCTAAAATGCATTATATTATATTTATTCTGTAGAGGCTGGATAATAAAACTAGAGCTTTGCAATTTCAGTCATTTGCGTCTTAAGGAACATTCCCACGATGCTAGTTTTTAGCTGCTAGGAGACTATACTAATTTTCAAAGCGTACGAGTTCTGAACGAATGTATTGCCCCCTACCCACTTCATAGCTAGCAAATGATTTTCAAGCAACGTTGTGAATACTTGCTCTTGTAGCTCTGTTACATATTTTTTCAGCCATATTTTTTGATCTTTCAGTAATAATTATAACCTTTGAACAGCTGACTGTATTAAAAAGTATTGCATGTTAATGTGCTCTATAATCGATGTGTTCAGTACGAAATGCAAGAAACGAGTGAACTAATGCGGCTCTTATACGCATGCGCGCGTAATGTTTGTCAAGCTGATACTTTCTTACAATCTGACAACGCTGGCAAACGTTCTGATTGGTCTAAACGCGTGGAACAGCTGAACTTATCAACCGTGAAAATCATTATAGTAGCTGTAGTACGTAAAATGAAAGAAGAAGCATGTGTTTGGAACTGCGTATCTCATCAAGTAAGAAACATAAAAATTTCTGGTACGGCTCGTTTTAAAACTTGGTTTTTTGTTATTTTATTCGTATAAATTTCGAAACACGGGAGTCTATTAGGCTTTTTCTAGCGATTTGGAAGCACAATATGTGCCCGTTTTTAGCAAATTTTTCACTTAGTCCATGTTTCAGAACATGTAGCACGATTAATTTTTAGAGGAAAAATATGGGATTTTAGAATAGTGTTCCTCCATGTTTTCTAATTAATTTCAGCTAAAATTCAGCCTTTTAGTACAAAGGATTAAGGAATTACAGCGTTTTTTTTAAAAAAATAGTTATTTTCGTTCCCGATGGATGTAACGACGTAAAACCAACGCTGATAACTAATTCATTGTAAATAAATTTATTTCGCGTGAAAGTAATTCATTCAAAATTACTGTGCGAATTTATTCGTACTAGCTAGTTCGCCTAGCATTTATTTTAATAACTTTGTTGTTGTTTAGGTCATCAGCCGAAAGGCTGGTTTGAACCTGTAGAGGTTTTACTAAGTTAAACGAAGAATGAGGTGGTTTACATTTGCCTTCCTCACTGAATGGAAAAGTACGCTTATCAGCATGCCGGGCCCTCTGAAAAGCACACATTTTCCACTCTGCAAATGACACCGTCACTTCATTCATTACAGGGTCTGGCTGTATAATGAAATTCATTACTTTCAGAGGAGACAACTCTGATTAATGTCTTTTACACCTCTACCTCTTTTGTTCTTAAATGATTCAGTCACTTCACTGGCTGACCATGTGATAAGAAACAGAACTATTTATTTTAGCCCTGCAACAAACAGATTGAGTGTAAACAATTTCACACTCCACCTGTCTGTTATGGGCAGTTAATAACTTTATAAACTTAAATAATTGCTTATATAAATGTGCATAGGTGGTTGAAATTTTTTCCGTGAAAAGGTTGATGAACAAAGATTCATGTATAGGAAATTCCCCTTACTCGAAATTTCGTAATAAGTGAGTCATTGAAGTTTTCGTCGTTTTATATACTAACTCTATTATTTATATATATATATATATATCGATCAATTTTAACCCATAGGATAATAAAGGTTAGATTTTTGAAGTTGGTAACACTGTAAAAATGAAGATAATGTTATTGAAGAGGTTACGTTTGTATTTTACGATCAGTTGAAGCATTGTCGGATAAAAAGAAAGGTCGGTGAAATAAGATGGGCTTAACTGAACATCATACAGTGACTGTAGAAAGATGTGGGTATGTTTCCCCGTTAAGGGTTGTAGGATGAGGATAAGTGTTCAGGGAAAAGGGAAAAAATAAAATCCCGGCTTTTATGCGGTGTCGTTGGGTTTTCCAATGAGTAGCTTAGTACAACTTTGGTTTGTTGTTTGTTTTCTTTGATGCATCTCGTACTTATACATTTACTGTCCTTTATATATTAGGTAATTTAATTTTTTAAATTTATATTATTACTTTCTCTTACCCTATACTATATGGAAGGAAAGTATTGTTTTCATCTCAATTTTTCATTGTGTCTGTGTTTGAACACAATATCTTAAGAACGGAATATTGTGTACTAAGCTAAAACTTAGAACTTACATTAGATACCTCTAGCAGAACCGACACGAATATTTCCATCAAAATCGGTCAACCGGAAGTCGTAGTTTATTCGTGAAATGTTCACTTTTTTGTGATTTTCACAAAAACCACTCTACGATTTTTTTGTAAAATTCTGAAGTAATTCTTATATTTTCTACATGATAGGATAAGCACTAAGTCTGCTGAAATTCTAGGGGAGCCTGTCCTCTCGTCAATAGAAGTTGATGTTTTTCAGTTTTCTTGTTTATTTAAAGTCGCATTGTTAAGTTAATGATTGATCATTCACATTGGCAAGAGAAAATCGTGCGAGTGTTTCACACCAGATTTATTAAATGTATTTTTTTTGTTTTTCGTGCCCAATATGAATATATAGGGTGTTTCACATTAAGTGACCGGGGATTTTTGAGCTCATTGTATAAGCAAAAATAATGAAAAAAGTTTATATTAACATAGGTCCGGAAATGCTTTGTTACGGCTAGCGAAAGATTTCGCCCATAATTTAGTACCCTGGTTGTAATAAAGATTTGCTGGAATTCTGGGAAGGTAAATTAAGGGATGAATTCAGTTGTTTTTTTATGGTTTTTGACGTGATAAATTTGATAAAATTGCTCCTACAACTGTATCTCTTGTAGCTTTTAAGATACTATACCACGTGAAAAACAAAAATAGAGGCCGAGAAACAATTTTTTCATGTTTGACGTACAGTAACTTTGTTGAATAGCTAATGGACATACACAATTTAAAAACAAAACTTATAGGAAATTAATTCTCAAAAATATCATGTAAATTATTGCAATTAAAACCAGATAATAGCTGATGAAATTAAATTTTATTACTACCACTTACCGTATGAAAACGAAGGAATTTCAAAATAGAATGTGACGTTCAATTAATACCACAAAAAAAATACCAAAAAATTATTGGTACTTTAAATAAAATTTATATTAAATTTTCGAATATCTGTTCTTGTACTTTGATACATTTTGCATTTTAGTTTGCTTTATTCATCGGACAAAGATTTAAACAATATTTTCTGAATTGTAAGAAAAAATCAAAACGATATTTGGTGATGACTTGAATATAAATAAATGAATGACAAATATAAATCTTTGAGTCTGTTTCTACATGTTTATGTAAAAGGATTTATTGTTAAAAGCGACGAGGAACTTGGAAAATGCGTGTGTGTTTTCTTTTTGTAGACTCGAGAGAAAAATATTTAGAAAAATCCTAGCCCAATTGGGAATCCGAGAAAGTTGGAACACTAAACAGGAACAAAAACTGTTCATGCTTTTCCTTTCTTTTTTTTTCTTTCGCTGCTGTACCATTCCTAACATTTCATTTGGGTATGCATGTGTGTGTGTTGGATTGCACAGTTGACTAACAACAGATGTAGGTAACCTTTAAAATAGTGAATAACAAACGACCTTAAATTTTGACCTGAACCTTAATCTGTAACGTTATTTTTTTTTTAGTAAGCTTGTAACGAATTCCTCTTGTAGACCAACACGCCCGTACGCGAAAGCACGCACACAAACGCCAGTTGTTAGTCCATTCTTCCTACACATGACTGTATAAAATTTATTTTTCCACGCCGGATCATTTTTTTTCTTTACCAAACCCCCCAAACCTCCCCACAACTCATTTAGTTAAACCCGTACTAAATTCTGATATGAGTAATCTCCAGGATAATTTATTTCTTCTGGTTAAATTACACGGTATTTCCTGCGGATTTTTTAAGTTAATTTTTTAAAAAACATATCAGGTTTATTAAAACACATCTTCAAAAACTTTAAAATGTGTTTTTTTTTAAAGTAAAAATCTAGTGTAAAACACTCACATGACTTTCTCTTGCCGATGCAACTAATGAACAATATAAGGTAAGTAATAAAACATTAGAAATAAACAAAAAAAATAACCTCAAAAACATAACCTTATTTTTAATCATGAGTGAATGATGGAAAATGAAAATCAACCTCAGTTGGGCTTAAAAATACGGAAATTCACTCTCACGCTAAACTAGGCTCTGTAGAGAAAAATGCTCTAAATAAAAGTTGTAGATCTTTTAATTTCCTATAAATTCGATTATTACACTTTTGCTGTAAAATGCACACTAAGGCCGAAAACTGAAATAAATCGATTTTCACACGTTTTCGTGAGAAAAAAACAGAAAATCGCTAAAACTATCCGCTCAAACCGCTAAACTAAGCATTATACAAAAACATGTTTGAAATAAAAGTTGTAGGATTTTAAATTCTCTACAACTATAATTATATACAGTTTTGCGCTAAAATGCATATAAAAGTCGCAATCTTAATTTTTTTTTTGCGGAAAACAGCTTCCCTAAGAATTTCAGCGACATGGCGCCTACCCTATCTTGTAGAGCATAAAAAATTTAGTACATGAGGCGATTTTTAAAAAAAATTGTAGAGCCGTTTTTGAGAAAATCGCAAAACAGAGTTATCAAACACTAATCAGAGTTATCTCCTCTGAAAGTAATGAATTTCATTATACAGCCAGACCCTGTGGTGAATGAGGACCTTTCGGACTTTTCCGGCTGAGGACCTAAACAACACTAACCTAAAGTTTAAGGAAACGGTTCAGTTTAATTGGAAGATGATACGACTTCTAAGGAAACATTAAGATAAATTTATTCCACGAGTGGTACTTTAAATTCGAGATTAGTGACGTTTAAGAACAATAAGCAATCTCATGACCAAATGAGGTGAGAATGGTATGCATGACGTGTAAGTGAGGTGTAGTCTTGTACAGACTCAGGCCCACCATTCCTGAGGGAGTATGGTTTTTTTTATATATTCAGTTTTTTTTCTTATATTCATTATTCTTGTGAGACAACGGTAGAATAGATATTTCTTGATGAAGTTTAAACGGAAAGTTATTTCATATGAATTTTACGATATTGTATATCCAGATTTTATTATATAGGTCTACCGTACCTAAAGTTTAAGGAAATATAGTCAAGCTTCTACTTACGGACTTTTCTGAATTACGGACATTTCATAATAGCGGACAATTTTATAAGTCCCGGCATTTTCCCGTAAGACACAATACTAAAATATTTCCTAATAGGCCTAAAGGACGCGGACAGTTAATTTTTATGATTTTAAAAATTCAATTTCTGGAAAGCGGACAAAACTTGTCCATAAAAAATGTTAGTACAATGTAGCTATATAATAATGCTGACTCTTTAGTTGCTATTGGAAAACTAAAAAATATATTTCATACATAAAGCCAATTGTGAAGGTTGAAAACGATATCTGAACTGCAAGAGGATGTCGAATTGCGGATCTTAAATAAAAGGAAAAAAACAAAGAAAAACTACTAATTTTTACGTACAAGAATGAAATACGTTCGATATGCTAGGATTTACAGTATGTGTTACAAATAAAATAAAAAAATCTGGTGTGAAACACTCACACAACTTTCTCTTGCCAATGCAAATAATTTACAATATAATTTAACATTAGTAATAAAATATTAGAAATAAACAAAAAACTAACCTCAATAAACATAACCTTATTTTAATCATGAGTGAAACACTCAAAATGAAAATCAACCTCAGTCTGGCTTAAAAATACGGAAACTCACTATTTCACGCTAAACTAGGCTCTGTAGAGAAAAATACGTTAAATAAAAGTTGTAGATCTTTAAATTTCCTATAAATTTGGTTATATACACTTTTGTCGTAAAATGCATACTAAGGCCAAAATCTTAAAAAAATCGATTTTTCACACGTTTTCGTGAGAAAAAATCAGAAAATCGCTAATTACTGCTAAACTAAGCGTCATACAAAAAAATGTTTGAAACAGAAGTTGTAGGTTTTTAAATTCTCTACAACTTTTATTATATAAAGTTTTGCGCTAAAATTTATATTAAAGCCGTAATCTTAAAAAAACAACGTTTTTACGTGAAAACAGCCTCACCGAGAATTTCAGCAAACATGGCGCCTACCCTATCTTGTAGAAAATAAAAAATTGAGTAAAATAGGCGATTTTAAAAAAAATCGTAGGACCAGTTTTTGAGAAAATCGCAAAAAACTGAAAAATTATACGAGTTTATTCGTATAATTTTTCAGTTTTTTGCGATTTTGTAGAGCATAAAAAATGTAGTAAACCAGGCGATTTTAAAAAAAATCGTAGGACCAGTTTTTGAGAAAATCACAAAAAAGTGAAAAATTACACGAATAAACTACTACTTCCGGTTGACCGATTTTGATGAAAATGTTCGTGTCGCGTCCGGTAGTGGTATGTAACTTAAGTTTCAAGTTTCAAGTTCGTACGATGTTCCGTTCTTGAGATATTCTGTTCACACACACACACACACACACACACACACAGACACACACACAGACCAATCGCTAAAAACATGTTTTTTGGGTTCAGGGGGTCTGAAAACGTATAGATCCGGTGAAAACTCGATTTCGAAAAATCGACATGAAAACAATACTTCCCTTCCTATATATTCATATAGGCAAGAGAAAGTAAAATATGTATTTAAAATATTGAGTGCATAAGTGGTTAAATTTATAATTAGCATGCGTTCTTAAAAAAAAAAAATATTTTATTACTATAGGCCTACGTATTGTGAAAATTGTGTAATCAATTTATTTATAATCTTGGAATACAAACATCAGGTATGTTGGATAACTTATAAGTATTTTTTCTTTTTTTTGGTTTAACGTCCGACTGTTCTGCAATTACTGCTAATGCAGACGGTGAATGATGAAATGATTTTTTGTAACGTATGAAAAAATGCCGTGCCTGAATGGGATTCGAACCCAAGACCGCATGATGAGAGGCGAGCACGTTACCAACTGCGCCAATGCGGCCGGCAACTTATAAGTAGGGGCCTACTGTACATGCATGCATATTTTTTATATTATTTTTTTATTTTTGTTAAATACGTTACATTATGCAATACATAATGTAAATAAAGAAAATTCTGCCCATAACAGACAGGTGGAGTGTCAAATTATTTACACTCAATCTGTTAGTTGCAGGGCTAAAATAAATAGTTCTGTTTCTTGTCACATGGCCAGCCAATTAAATGACTGAATCATTTAAGAACAGAAGAGGTAGAGGTGTAAAATAAACTAATCAGATTTATCCCTTCTGAAAGTAATGAATTTCATTATGCAGCCAGACCCTGTGGTGAATGAAGTGAAGGTGTCATTTGCAGAGTGGAAAATGTGTGCTTTTCAGAGGGCCCGGCATTCTGATAAGCGTACTTTTCCACTCAGTGAGGAAGGCAATGGTAAACCACCTCACTGATTTTTTTTTTTTACGTAGTAAAACCTCTACAGGTTTCAAACCAGCCTTTCGGCTGATGACCTAAACAACAACAACAAAGAAAATTGTACAGTACACGTATTTCTCATTAGCGGAAACTTCTTAATAGTGGACAAATATTTTGGTCCCGAGAGTGTCCGTTTTTCAGAAGTTTGACTGTAATGCAATTTCATTGGAAGATGATACGACATCTAAGGAAACATTACGATAAATTTATCCACAAGTGGTAGGCTGTTTCAAATTGGAGATTAGTGACGTGACAGAATTAGGGGTTTGAAAAGCGGTAACGCTGGATGCGTGCGTGTATAGATTTGCCAGTTGAGATGAAAGGAAGGGAGGGGGTTGTACCAGCCTATTCTAATGAATTGGCCGACGATTGTGTTGTGTGGTGGGAGGGTGGTAGGGTGTGTGGACTCTAATTGGTGTTCAATTAGAGTCGTTAATGATGGCCCGGTAGTCCAAAATCAGCCCAAGTTGTGATTTATCGGTATTAGGTTTACATCACATCACAAAATTAGTGGTATATACATTATATTGCTTCGTAATGAGCCAATAATGATCAAAATACAAGGTATACAAATTGGGTATTTGGTCAAATTATTATTAAGGCATTCAAATCATCGCTTAACTATGTATAAATAGCATCCTAATTATAATTAATTAATTTCAGGATAATTCATTGTCAATTAATCCACTTCATTGATGAATAGTTTACGTTAACTTGTACTTTATAATTTTAATTTGTACAAGATATTTTATCCGGTGTTTTTTGTCAACAGTTCTAAAATACATTTCATTACTTTTTGTAACTCAGGTTTTGGTGTTTAGGTCATCAACCGAAGGCTGATTTGTACCTCTGGAGGTTTTAATAACGTCTGTTTCGCACCGCCGCCGCGATATCGTGACAGCGGTTTCGGTGTTATTTCGCAGTGAAATGACTTTCACACCGGCTCAAAAATTTCAAAGCGGAACCGCGTGATTCCTGGTGTATTTGTATTAATGGTTGATTCGCTTTGGTAGTGTTTATACAAAATGTCAAGTATTTCTTCTTCAGTAAAAGAGGAAATATGACTCATGAAATATATTTCAGGTCGTTGCCTGACTTGACTGAATCAGTAATACTGTCGATTTGTTATTCATGGTAATAGTAAACTTTCAAAATACTTGCAAAAGATAACAGATTGCAATATTCTGAAATGTTTCGTTGGCGAAAATCTGTCGACTGCGACAGATTCCGTGCGGTACTGAAGCGATACTGTGGCGAACTGGCGAAACTACGGCGGTAGTGTGAAAAGATTTCGCTGTTCTAGCCGTCTCAACCGATATTTCCGTATGGGGGCAACGGATTGTTTCGCCTGATCGCGTATTCAGATGGACAACTTGCTGCGGAACGAAAGCGAAGCCTCTGTTACGGTTTTGCGGCGTTGGTGTGAAAATGGCGTAAGTAAAACGAGGAGTAAGGTGGTTTACCGTTGCCTTCCTAAGTGGAAAAGTATGCTAATCAGGATTTCAGGCCCTTTAAAAAGTTCATATTTTCCACCTTGCAAATGACACCTTCATTTCATTCACCACAGGTTCTGGCTGTGTAATAAAATTTATTACTTTCAGAGGAGATAACTGTGATTAAAATCTTTTACACCTCTACCTCTTCTGTTCTTAAATGATTCAGTCGTATAATAGGCTGACCGTGTGATAAGAAATAACTATTTTTTGAAGGCTTCGAACCAGCAGATCGAGTGCAAATAATTTAACACTACACCTGCCTGTTATAGGCAGGGTTATAATACGTTACTGTTATAATACGATTCATAAAAAATCTGGTGTGAAACACTCACACAACTTTCTCTTGCCAGTGCAAATAATTAACAATAAACCTAACATTAGTAATAAAACATAAGAAATAAACAAAAAACTAACCTCAATAAACATAACCTTATTTTAATCATGAGTGAAAGACGCAAAATGAAAATCAACCTCGGTTTGGCTTAGAAATATGGAAAATCACTCTTTCTCTCTAAAATAGGCTCTGTAGAGAAAAATGCTCTAAATAAAAGTTGTAGATCTTTTAATTTTCTATAAATTTCATTATATACACTTTTGTCGTAAAATGCATACTAAGGCCGAAATCTTAAAAAAATCAATTTTTCACACATTTTCGTGAGAAAAAACAGAAAATCGCAAATTACCGCTAAACTAAGCATTATACAAAAAATTGTTTGAAATAAAAGTTGTAGGATTTTAAATTCTCTACAATTTTTATTATATAAAGTTTTGCGCTAAAATGCATATTAAAGCCGTAATCTAAAAAAAACAACGTTTTTACGAGAAAACACCCTCACCAAGAATTTCAGCACACATGACGCCTACTATCTTGTAGAGAATAAAAAATTGAGTAAACCAGGCGATTTTAAAAAAAATCGTAGGACCAGTTTTTGAGAAAATCACAAAAAAGTGAAAAATTACACGAATAAACTACTACTTCCGGTTGACCGATTTTGATGAAAATGTTCGTGTCGGGTCCGGTAGTGGTATGTAACTTAAGTTTCAAGTTCGTACAATGTTCCGTTCTTGAGATATTCTGTTCACACACACGCACGCGCGCGCGCGCACACACACACACACACACACACACACACAGAGACCAATCGCTAAAAACATGTTTTTTTGGGTTCAGGGGGTCTGAAAACGTGTAGATCCGGTGAAAACTCGATTTCGAAAAATCGACATGAAAACAATACTTTCCTTCCTATACATTCATATAGGTAAGAGAAAGGAAAAAAATAAGAAAATTGTCAATATTTATAAAAAATTGTTCAATGATGAAGTATCTTATTAAGTTATTACAGTATTATTATTATTAGGTACAATAAAAGATTTTCATGAATAGGCCTACTGTTAAAGTTTGCGCTTTACAAAAATGTTTCACATCATATAAACACTGTCAAATACATGTCTTTTGTAAATGTGTTTCATTAAGGATAGGTATTTATATCAGATGAACTCTGCGTGACGTAAATTACTAAATTTCAACAGTATTTTATCAATTTTACATGAAAGATGTTAAACAGAACCGTCATTTGAGTGTCGTTATTATTGTTATTTCACTTTATTAACTTATTTGAGAAAAAGATAACAAATAAGTTGTTATTGTAGATATTTTGTTCTTGTTAATGTTCTATTAAAATGTACTATGTGAAGATATAACCGACGTATAACAAAGAAAGATAACCTAACCTAACACATTCGTGCAATGTGTTTGCCATTCAATTTGCGTTTTATTGTATTTTATTGAATACAGTATAATATATCGATGTACAATAAGATAAAATTAAACGGGGGTTGTTTTATTGTACAGTTTTGAAAGTTTGTTACGGACATAGTTGTGTAAAATTGAACTAAACAAATCAGATCTTGTCACTGTAACATGTAATAGAGTTAAAAAGTAGATAATTGTGACGGAAAAATATTTTGATAGTTAGTTTTTAACTAATTTTCACGTTTCATAATTCCCTGAAGCCAAAAATATTATTTTTTTACAATTATCTGTTTGCGCTCTTGTTTTTTTTTTGTTACCCTGAATTGAAAACTACCACTCCGGTTGAGCTTAAATAAACCCTAGCCTAAAGTTTCTATGGAATATCCGTCCATTCTGAAAATTTTAAAAATAATTTAAATTTTTTTTATACAAATTTTTGTTTAAGGAGGTACCTAAACTAGAATTTAATGTTTTTATTTATTTGAATAGTTTTATTGCTTTGCGGATTCTAATACAACGCTTAGTTTAGTGCCAATTAGTATTTTTCTGTATATTTACTTTCTCGTGCCTGTATGAAAATATAGGAAGGAAAGTATTGTTTTCATGTCAATTTTAAGAAATCGAGTTTTCACCACATCTACACGTTTTCAGACCCCCTGAACCCAAAAGCCATGTTTTTAACGATTTGTCTCTGTGTATATGTGTGTGCGCGCGCGCTTGTGTGTAAAGAATATCTCAAAAAACGGAACATTTTACGAACTTGAAATTTAAGTTAGTTACAATGAGAGGACCCGACAGGAACATTTTCATCGAAACCGGTCAATCGGAAGTAATAGTTTATTCGTGCCATTTTTCTTTTTTTGCGATTTTCTCTAAAACGGCTCCTACGATTTTTTTAAAGAATCGCCTCATTTTCTAAATTTTTTATGCTCTACAAGATAGGGTAGGCGCTATGTCTGCTGAAATTCTTGGAAAGGCTGTTTTTTCTTTAAAAAAATTGTTATTTTAAGATTGCGGCTTTAATATGCATTTTTGCGCAAAAATGTATGTAATAAAAGTTATAGACAATTTAAAATCCTACAACTTTAATTGCAAACATTTTTTTTTTTTGTAAAACGCTTAGTTTAGCAGTAATAAGTTTCTGGATTTTTTTTCCTAAAAATCTGTAAAAAAAATAATCGATTTTTAAGATTTCAGCCTTGGTATACATTTTACGCAAAAGTGTATATAATCAAATTTATAGGAAATTAAAAGATCTACAACTTTTATTCCAAGCATTTTTCTCTACAGAGCCTAGTTTAGCGTGAAAGAGTGATTTTGGGTATTTTTAAGCCAAACTGAGGTTGATTTTAATTTTGCATCATTAGCAGTAATGATTTTTTCTGGATTTTTTTCAAGAAAAGCTGTAAAAAAATCGATTTTGACGATTTCAGCATTAGTATGCATTTTACGCAAAAGTGTAGCTTATATATTCAAATTTATAGGAAATTAAAAGATCTACAACTTTTATTCCAAGCATTTTTCTCTACAGAGCCTAGTTTAGCGTGAAAGAGTGATTTTCCGTATTTTTAAACCAAACAGGTTGATATTAATTTTGCATCATTCACTCATGATTAAAATAAGGTTATGTTTTTTGAAGTTAATTTTTTTGTTTATTTCTAATGTTGTATTACTAATGTTTGGTTATATTGTTAATTATTTGCATTGGAACGAGAAAGTTGTGTTAGTGTTTCACACCAGATTTTTTTTTAATTTGTAGAAGTTTTCAAAAAAAAAATTATTTAAACCATCCCCTACCATTTATGTAAAATATGTTCGGGGTATGTTGAAAAATAATATATACGGGTAGAAACCACGTGTATGTAGTTATTGTAGTCTTGGAAGTTATACCTTGTTTATAATGTACTGTAGTTTACTTCATTATTATGACGTCACTATAATTACCGCGTCATCACTCTGTCTTTATTCATCTATCTTTCTCACACATTTACCCCTTCTTCTTACTCTCTCCATATCCAATTACAAGAGTGACGACCATTTTCTCTGTGTCATTGAAAATCAATGATTTACTTATTATAACATAAAATTAGATTTTACTACAGCTTATGCTTGGTTACTTCGTCTCTTCCTCATTTTCCTTCTCTACAAATTGCATTCTAATTACCCCGTATATTGAATATTACTCCTTGTTATTTACTAATAAATATGAGAACATTAGAGATCAACTGCTTCGGTAGCAACTAAGTAAATCTTCCAGAGGTACCAACATATCTGTTTAATTTCAATCGGTAATTAATATTCTCACGATAACGTTGTTCATTAGAAAACAGTTGGTAATACTTCTTACCAATTTAATTATCTTATATTAAAAACAAATCTGATATGAAACACTCACACGATTTTCTCTTACCAATTAAAAATAATTAAAAATAACCTGTTTAATGATTAATAAACAATGTTGTTGCCCATAACGGGCTAGTTCCAGGGCTACAAAAAATAGTTCTGTTTCTTTTCGCATGGTCAGAGAATTATAAACACTTACACAATTTTCTCTTACCAATTTAAAATGTTGTTTAGGTCATCAGCCGAAAGGCTGGTTTGAACCTGTAGAGGTTTTACTAAGTAAAACGAGGAGTGAGGTGGTTTATCATTGTCTTCCTCGCTGAGTGGAAAAGTATGCTTATCAGCATGCCGGGTCCTCTGAAAAGCACTTATTTTCCGCTCTGCAAATGACACCTTCACTTCATTCATCACAAAGTCTGGCTGTATAATGAAATTCATTACTTTCAGAGGAGATAACTCTGTTTAGTGTATTTTACACCTCTACCTCTTCTGTTCTTAAATGGTTCAGTCATATAATTGGCTAACCATGTGACATGAAACAGGATTTTTTTTGTATCCCTGGAACTAGTACATTGAAGACAAATAATTTAACACTCTATCTTCCTGTTATGGCTAAAATCTTTAGTATACAATGTAAAATAATAGACTAACAGAATTTTTAAATAAAAGAGAATTTAAAATCCTACATATCAAACTTTTTTTTATAACGCTTAGTTTAGCGGTAATTAGCTATTTTCGGTTTTTTCACGAAAATAAGTAAAAAAAAAAATCGATTTTTTAAAGATTTTAGCCTTAGTGTGCATTTTACGACAAAAGTGTAGATATATAATAACATTTATAGGAAATTAAAAGATCTACAACTTTTAATTAGAGCATTTTTCTCTACAGAGCCTAGTTTAGCGTGAAAGAGTGATTTTCCGTATTTTTAAACTAAACTGAGGTTGATTCTCATTTTGCGTATCACTCATGATTAAAATTATGTTATGTTTATTGAGGTTAGTTTTTTGTTTATTTCTAATGTTGGGTTATATTGTTAATTATTTGCATTGGGAAGAGAAAGTTGTGTGTTTTTTATTTGCAGATTTTTTTTATTTGTAATGCGAGTACATAACATTAGTTCAATTTAAGAGAACAGTAGGTAATCCTATGACCCAGTGAGATGAGGATGGTTTGTGTAACGTATTAGGTTTTTTGTTGTGCAGACTCCAGGCCGACTATTTCTGAGAGGGTATGGGAACCTCTATCTAGGGCTTAAATCTGTTTAAAAGTTTCTCCTGTACTAGGATTTGAACCAGATTAGTTCTTTCATCTTAATTAGTGAGCTAAAATTCTCCTGATTTTGAAACTGATGTAAAATAAGATTAGCGATTATGTTCGTAGGGTATCCGATGATTTATGTTAGTAGGCATAATTTTTATTTGGGTATTATTTAGTTTTTTCTCTTTGAGTTGGTCGTGTACTCAAAGCAAAGAAGTAAGACTACAATTAATTTCGACTTAAAATAAGAGATAATTCTCTATGCTTAAAACACTAATTAATTGAAGCTAAAAATTAAGCATTTCACTGTTAATGAAAATATTGAGAAACCCTCCAATTAAAAGAATATTTAAAGGAGTCAGTTAAGATGAACTTCGCTAGCCCTGATTTATTTTTATGTTGAATGGTAAAATTTAGATAATTCAAATACGTTGGGGAAACAAGATTGTTGTTTTTATAATAAGTTGTAACATAAAGTATGTTTAGTTCTGGGTAATACAGTTACATAGAAATACAAACCTTACAACCCCGTACATGAAGTATAGACCTAGAAATAATGTACGCGCACATACGTAACGATACGCATATCTCCTGCATCCCCTCCTAGCTTGTTAATCTCGCCTCTTTACCACCCTCCGATGTTGTTCACTCATTTCATCCGCCTCCCCGCAACCCCCCCGCGAATACCCACCACGTTCAACGTCGCTTGCTAGTGATTCAGAGTGGAGCGAAACCGAGTAGACGAAGAAAAGATCGATATATTTTTTTCACTTTTACCCCCCACTACCTCACCCCATAACGTTTACTAACTGTCAACCAATCGTGTTCCATTTTTTCCTTCTCGGAGTGTTTGTTTGGGTCTCTTTGCGCATGCCCCCTGTCCGAGTGAACTTGAATTTCTCACTTTCCCGATCCTACGCGAATCTCTATTTCTGTTCAGCTTCTCTGATGTTGATGCAGGGTTGCAAAGAGTTGCACACACGATCGTATTACCCCTCTCACATGTGTTAAAGGCCTTCGCTCCCTTGCTACTGATAAATTGACCATTCAGCTATTCCTTCCACCCTGTTACTGCACTATTTTTATTTCTTCCTTTAAAAAGAAAAACACTATTTTGCGTGATATAAACTATTATTTTATTCTCGACTCATTTACCAACTGATTTTTGTAAAAATATTGGAATTTCGTCTCATATATTCTGAAAACAAAAACAATAAAACACCATTTAATTTTTTATTAACCTTAATACTACTGAAATTTTTATTTTCAATAAATTTTTGTACTTGTATAAAATCTAATTAACCTCCAGAACGATATACTATTTAAAAAAAACACTACTTCGTTTTAATTTTGAAGTTGTAATAACTTAACCGTACTATTCGAGAAATCATTTTTATCAAATAAAAAATGAGTTAAAATTACATTGAATTCAGCAGTAAATGCTGCTCGCCTCTCATCATGCGACCTTGGGTTCGAATCCCATTCAGGCATGGCATATTTATGCCATGGCTGGTTTGAACCTGTAGAGGTTTTACTAAGTAAAACGAGGAGTGAGGTGGTTTACTTAATTGCCTTCCTCACTGAGTGGAAAAGTGTGCTTATCAGCATACCGGGCCCTCTGAAAAGCACATATTTTCCACTCTGCAAATGACACCTTCATTTTATTCAACACAGGGTCTGGCTGTATAATGAAATTCATTACTTTCAGAGGAGACAACTCTGATTAGTGTCTTTTACACCTCTACCTCTTCTATTCTTAAATGATTCAGTCATTTAATTGGCTGACCATGTAATAAGAAACAGAACTATTTATTTTAGCCCTGCAACCAACAGATTGAGTGTATATAATTTGACACTCTGAAAATCGTAGGACCAGTTTTTGAGAAAATCGCAAAAAACTGAAAAATTATACGAATAAACTACTACTTCCGGTTGACCGATTTTGATGAAAATGTTCGTGTCGCGTCCGGTAGTGGTATGTAACTTAAGTTTCAAGTTTCAAGTTCGTACGACGTTCCGTTCTTGAGATATTCTGTTCACACACAGACACACAGACACACACACACACAGACACACACACACACAGACACACACACAGACCAATCGCTAAAAACATGTTTTTTGGGTTCAGGGGGTCTGAAAACGTATAGATCCGGTGAAAACTCGATTTCGAAAAATCGACATGAAAACAATACTTTCCTTCCTATATATTCATATAGGCAAGAGAAAGTAAAAATACGTTTTTTATTTTGCAAATTAAAGCTCGTTAACCAACGAGCTTTGACCGGCTAAATTCAGCTGCGTGGTTAACTTGGAAATTTAAAAGAAAAACGATTTAATAAATTTAAATGACCACTGAAAGCTGTCTCTACAAATAAAGAAAAACGAAATGTCCGAGAGAAAATTGATTATATTAAAATATTATTGTTTAAATAAAAATTTATTGACTCTACATGAAAAATAAATTTTCAGAATTTGAATTGTGAAAAAAGTATTTAGTTATATTTTGTGTAGTTAGAAGAAACATCTTACCACTGATAATGACGAAATGATTTGTAATGATGTTGGTGTATAATTAAAGAAACACGGGAGGCTGAAATTTTACGTTTTGGCCATTTTACTTTTTTTCACTTACAACATAGTTTAAATCTTCCTATTTAATATTAGCCGGCCGCATTGGCGTAGTTGGTAACGTGCTCGCCTTTCATCATGCGGTCTTGGGTTCGAATCCCATTCAGGCACGGCATATTTTCATACGTTACAAAAATTTATTTTCATCCTTCACCGTCTGCATTAGCAGTAATTGCAGAACAGTCGGACATTAAACAAAAAAAAAAATTTAATATTATGGAAATATTTGTGTGACTGTTTTAAAAAAGTTGTAAATTTTATAAATTTGCTAGTGCTGATTAGTTTTCTTTATTTTTCTTGAATTTTTATTGTTTTATTTGTAACTTTAGTTTGAATATGTTTTACATATTACATGTTTTGTTTTAATTTGAAGGTAATTTTATGATTATTATGTTGGTTGTAGGTATTGTTTAACGCATAAAAAAGCAGCTGTTTGTTTTT
The DNA here is from genome assembly GCA_035578175.1 of Catonia carolina. Lineage (NCBI taxonomy): Eukaryota > Metazoa > Arthropoda > Insecta > Hemiptera > Achilidae > Catonia > Catonia carolina. The sequence goes on along the minus strand of JAQMRL010000006.1, from coordinate 50,467,598 downwards.
ACTTTCTCTTGCCTATATGAATATATAGGAAGGAAAGTATTGTTTTCATGTCGATTTTTCGAAATCGAGTTTTCACCGGATCTATACGTTTTCAGACCCCCTAAACCCAAAAAACATGTTTTTAGCGATTGGTCTGTGTGTGTGTGTGTGTGTGTCTGTGTGTGTGTCTGTGTGTGAACAGAATATCTCAAGAACGGAACATCGTACGAACTTGAAACTTGAAACTTAAGTTGCATACCACTACCAGACGCGACACGAACATTTTCATCAAAATCGGTCAACCGGAAGTAGTAGTTTATTCGTATAATTTTTCACTTTTTTGCGATTTTCTCAAAAACTGGTCCTACGATTTTTTTTAAAATCGCCTATTTTACTCAATTTTTTATTCTCTCCAAGATAGGGTAGGCGCCATGTTTGCTGAAATTCTCGGTGAGGCTGTTTTCACGTAAAAATGTTGTTTTTTTAAGATTACGGCTTTAATATAAATTTTAGCGCAAAAACTTAGGCCTATATAATAAAAGTTGTAGAGAATTTAAAAACCTACAACTTTTATTTCAAACATTTTTTTGTATAACGCTTAGTTTAGCGGTAATTTGCGATTTTCTGTTTTTTTTCTCACGAAAACGTGAGAAAAATCGATTTTTTTAACATTTCGGTCTTAGTATGCATTTTACGACAAAAGTGTATATAATTAAATTTATAGAAAATTAAAAGATCTACAACTTTTGTTTAGAGCATTTTTCTCTACAGAGCCTAGTTTAGCGTGAAAGCGTGATTTTCCGTATTTTTAAGCCTAACTGAGGTCGATTTTCATTTTGCGTGTTTCACTCATGATTAAAATAAGGTTATGTTTATTGAGGTTAGTTTTTTGTTCATTTCTAATATTTTATTTATAATGTTAGGTTGTATTGTTAATTATTTGCATTGGCAAGAGAAAGTTGTGTGAGTGTTTCACACCAGATTTTTTTGAATGTTTGGGTTGTACAACCATAATCATAGTCAACTTGTTTTATGTACCTAAAATTTTCAGTTAGTTTCATTTTCCCGTGAAGTGAATTTTTTAGTTCACCTTGACCATCTAAACCACAGTTCATGTGGTAGGTTTGGTATTCAAATATCTGCAAATTAAAAATTAAATTTCTATTGTTACGGATTTAAATGCTAGACAGTGGTTACCGGTGTACTTTGATGGGTTGGGGTTCAATTAACCATACTCTTTCAGGAATGGTCGACCTGAGTCTGTACAAGACTACACCTCATGTACACGTCATACACATCATCCTCATCTCATGGGGTGGGTCATGGGGTTGCTTATTGTTCTGAATTGAACAGATTGCAACGTACACACATAAGGGATTAAAAAAAAATCATTTCCATTGCTGAAGAATTTTATCCATGACCTTCTGTATCAAATTCATATTCACCAAAAATTACATAACTTAAAACGAAAAATTATTTTTAAATTAACAAACAATAATAGTATCTAATAAATTGAAATTATAAACAAATTTTTACTATAAATAATAATCATTTTAGTTTTAGAAAAATATATTAAAAAATTATTCAAACTATAAATTTTTATACTGCCCATAACAGACAGGTGGAGTGTCAAATTATTTACACTCAATCTGTTCGTTGCAGGGCTAAAATAAATAGTTCTGTTTCTTATCACATGGTCAGCCAATTAAATGACTGAATCATTTAAGAAGGGAAGAGTTAGAGGTGTAAAAGACACTAATCAGAGTTATCTCCTCTGAAAGTAATTAATTTCATTTTACAGCCAGACCCTGTAGTGAATGAAGTGAAGGTGTCATTTGCAGGGTGGAAAATATGTGCTTTTCAGAGGGCCCGGCATTCTGATAAGCGTACTTTTCCACTCAGTGAGGAAGGCAATGGTAAACCACCTCACTCCTCGTTTTACTTAGTAAAACCTCAACAGGTTCAAACCAGCCTTTCGGCTGATGACCTAAACAACAACAACAAATTTTTATAAATGGCCTCCGGCCCAGCCCAGTCAGTCAGCTGGTAGCAAGTAGCTATAATTTGTTAAGTAACACCGGTTGGGCAAGCACTTTGTATGATGACCAGCAGACAGCCATCCATGAACAAACCCTACTGGGGGTCCCTGTTCAAACTCATGCCTAATCACCTTCAAAATTACAGCGATCGAATTGGGTTGTTGTCAAAAATGTACAGTCCCCAATAACAAATAAAAGCCAAAAAAACTATAAATTTTTATTATCATTCATTTTTAAATTAATATCTGATTTGATTAATCAGGTGTTTTAAATGTCAACAGGTAAAACTGACCGCTACACGTTAAATACTTCAAAAGTTGAAATTAATACAGAACAGAATATTGCTATTTGGCCGTATTGTATTGCTAAAATTTATAAAATTTGAAACATTATTCCTGAGAATTAGATAATAAATTTCAATGTTACAAGCAGAAATTATAATATTAAAGACTTTTTGCAATTAGCAGTGATTTTATAAAAACAAATTACGTTCACACTAAAAAAATAATGAGAAAAATTGTATACGTAATATGTATTCTAGGAATATTTGTTAAACAATTTTTATATTATCAATTTGTTAAGTATTTCCCGTATAAGTCTTTCTTTGCTTTTTGATCGTGTAAATATTAAATTAATTTTTTTGAATGTCTAAAATTAACTTTTAAATGTAGACTTATTTAATGGATTATTAATTTTTGTTTAATTAAATATATGAATAATAATTTTATAAAACAAAATTGAATTAAATTAATTTCATATTATACAAACTTAACAAAATATGAATAGATAAAGTGATCAGGGTTTTTCCGATTAAATTTCATATTTCCCACCGGATTACCTTTAGTGGCAACCTGTGAATGTTCTACTAGTTAATAATATGTCCGTTAGAGTGCGCGTGTGTTCAGTAGACTAGTAGAAATATTGTGGGAGAAAGCCGATTGATAGCGCTCTCTGTTGTTGAATTATGTGAACTACCTGAATCAGTACCGCGTTATTTCAAATTGCGTACACGTGACTCACTTCATATTATACCTGTTAAATCTTTATAAAATAGATCTCTCTACAAATAAACATCATATATTTTAGTGAAAAAGATTTTGTTAATTGTATCTATAAAATTTATATATTAATATTTTCTAAACAAATATGACTTTTTTTATGACATATTCCCACGACGCTAGTGAACAACAACTAGCAGCTAGTTTAGTTAAAAGCGCTAGTGATTTTGAATATGTTTGATTTTACTAATCTTCCTTCCTTCAATCGTCAGACTTATGCACTCCTACCCACATATCAGAGTGCGTTTCGTCTCTTCTCTTTCACAATACTTTAATTCGATCACCTCCTCGACCAAACCTATCCGCGCCGGTGTCCCTCAAGGTTCTGTCCTTGGCCCTATCCTGTTCCTCATTTTTTTTTATGCCAACGATTTTTCTCTCCTTCCTTCCACCCATGAAGGCATTTATGCAGATGACATCATCCTATACCGACACAACCGAGCCTTACATCTGTATAGATCCCGCCTCCAAGATCAATTGACCCTGATCACCGCATGGTGTACTTCTTTTGGAACTTGCTCTCAATCCCCAAAAATGCGAGGCGATCAACTTTACAATGAAACTTAAACAACCAGCACCGCTCACCATCGACGACCACCAGCTCAATTGGGCATCTAGGGTAAATAAAGTACCTTGAAGTCACGTTGGATAAGAGGCTTACCTTCGCCGACCACGCCAATGACAAAATTCGTAAGGCAGGATCCTTCTATACAAACTTACCCCCATTCTCCGTTCCAAATCTATCGCCACGTCTGTAACTCTCCTCATATATTCTGCCATTATCCGTTCCTTCCTTTTTTACGGGTCGCCGGTCTGGTGGTCACTCCTAGCCAATACGCTTAAAAAGTTCTTTCACGCCTTTCAAATCGCATCCTAAGCCTTATTGCAAATTTCCACGTCTAATTCTTAACTACATCATCCATGATCACCTTCTCTTTCCCTCCATCCAGGACTAATCCAAAACACCTTAAGGAATCTGCACGACGCCGGAATGGCTTCTTTTGAAGCCATTGCGGATGGCTTCATTTTTTAATGAAGCCATCCGGAGCATCTATACCAGACCGCACCCACTAGCGACGATCCGAAAACTGCCATTCCATGACTTTCTGTAGTAACGCGACTTTCAGCGTAAGTTGAACATATAATTATATCATCGTTAGTCCTCCCCGCCCAGCCAGATTTTTTGTGATGTTGATTTTAGTATGGAAAATCTGGTAATTGTTCTGTAATATGTTGATGTTATTATATATATATTGGTATTTAGTCCCGCTCGTTTTTTCTGAATCTGAAACTAAATTTAACTTCCTACGATCCTTCCGTAATGTTTCCTTGTAGAAACCTAGCCTCGTCATTTATCTTCGAACGATCAAGTGGTGTTTCCCACGACATCGTATAAATTATATTTTATCAGTTTCACTAGCGCAAGTAAACTTACTAGCGGTAGTAGAGGAATAAAGGTCACGTGATTGACTAGCACTAGTAAAGTAGCTGGGTGCGCTTTTTACCAATCTCCTCAATGTTCGTCAATCATCGGCTCTTTTGAATTTTTCTCATTAGTGATTCTCAATCAATTTTATGTTAAGGATTTTTCCTAAATACCACTAAAAGAAAGACTGCTTGATACCAAGATAAAGGAAGCGTTTTAACCTGTGTCTTTCATTATCAACTCTCTCATACAAATTCATTTAGTAATCTTCACCAAATTTCTTGGCTAACGTTACTGGAAGTTAAAAATCTTTTCTCCGAGTTAAACACTCATTTAATTTGATTTCTTCTGTTATTTATTTATTTTTTACTTCTCATATCCTTTGTAATTATGCTTTCTAAGTTCGTAAACTCTGCTACTTTTTCTTCTATCTGATAACATTGATCTTCGCGTTCTGACTCTTCCAGTTATTGCATACAATTTTTTTATAGAATTGCCTAAATTTAATTTCAGTAAAATAAAATGTAAAACAAATTGTTTTTGTTTACATCGTCAGCCGAAAGGCTGGTTTGAAACTCTAGAGGCTTTAATAAGTAACACTAGGAGTGAGGTGGTTTACCATTGTATTCCTCACTGAGTGGAAAATAATGCTTATCAACATACCCTCTGAAAAGCATCTACTTTCAACCCTACTAATGACACCTACAATTCATTCACCACAGGGTCTGGTTGTGTAATAAAATTTATTACTTTCAAAGAAGATAACTCTGATGAATGTCTTTTACACCTCTACCTCTTCTGTATTTAAATGGTTCAGTCTTATAAGAAACTTATGGAGTCTTATAAGAAACTTATGGTTCAGCTGACCATGTGATAAGAAACAGAACTATTTTTTGTAGCCCTGGAACTAGCAGATCGTGTGTAAATAATTTAACACTCCACCTGCCTGTTATGGGTATACATAAAGTTATTTTTAGAATTCTTAAAATGAGAACTAAAAATAAGTGGAGTGAAACTGGGAAAACCTATAAACTATTTTTTTTAACCCACCCATATGAAGCTAGCAGTAATCCCGTGCGTAGTTGCTGAGATTATATTATGAATTTATAGATATCGTATCAATTTTCGTTACAATAAAATTGATATTTTTACTTTCTCTTGCCTATACGAATATATAGGAAGGAAATTATTGTTTTCATGTCGATTTTCCGAAATTGAGTTTTCATCTACACGTTTTCAGACCCCCCCCCTGAACCCTAAAAACATGTTTTTAGCAATTAATCTGTGCGTGTGGAAAATGTCACAAGTACGGAACATCGTACGAACTTGAAACTTGAAACTGAAGTTAGATAATACTACCGGACCCAACGCGAACATTTTCATCAAAATCGTTCAACCGGAAGTAGGAGTTTATTCATGTCATTTTTCACTTTTTGCAATTTTCTCAAAAACGGTTCCTACGTTTTTTTAAAAATCGCCATATTTACTAAATTTTTTATGCTCTACAAGATAGGGTAGGCGCCATGTTTGCTAAAATTTTTGGAGAGGCTGTTTTCTCGTAAAAAATTGTTTTTTTAAGATTACAGCTTTAATTAAGCGAAAAATGTGTATAATAAAAAATGTAGAGAATTTAAAATCGTATAACTTTTATTTCAAACATTTTTTGTATAACGCTTAGTTTAGCGGTAATTAGCGATTCTCTGTTTTTTTCTCACTGTAAAAAAATCAATTTATTTTATAATTTGAACCTTAGAATGCATTTTACGACGAAAGTGTATATAATGTAATTTATAGGAAATTAAAAGATCTACAACTTTTATTTAAAGCATTTTACTCTACAGAGCCTAGTTTAGCGTGAAAGAGTGATTTTCCGTATTTTTAAGCCAAACTGAGGTTGATTTTCATTTTTCATCTTTCACTCATAAATAAAATTTGGTTATGTTTATTGTGGTTAGTTTTTTTGTTTATTTTTAATGTTTTATTACTAATTTACGTTATTTTGTTAATTATTCACATTGGTAAGAGAAAGTTTTGTGAGTGTTTTACATTATATTTTCTTGTGTGACTTTATTGAAGATATCAAAGTAAGATGGACTTTGGTAATTAAATGTAAGTTTGTTGTAATGTGAGGATGTTATTAATTAATGATAGCGGTTCAATTGTGATGGTAACAGGGAGAGGTAAAATGTGAGGTAATGATTACCATACGTGTGGCAGTTTACCTCCCGTTTACAACATCAATTGCCTTTGACAAGCGACATGAGAATGTGGACACTCCATTCGCGTGCTGCATCTATATTACCCATGTAATACTCACCAACTGACTGGCACAGTTCAAACAATTGAGAGAGGGCTGGGCTGTGTAACCGCCAATATTACCTCATCCGGCTGACAAAACCGGCGGCAACGTTTAGAGAGAATGGGTCGGTGTTTGAGGGAATATAGCGGTAAGGGTTGAAAAGGGTGTCAATGATACAGATACCGAAAGGGAAGAGGATTTAAGCTCAACAACACTTCTATTCCTCCTGTTGCTCGTTCTCATTGTTCTCCCTCTCTATTTATCCCTCTCCCACACTCCCAACATCCCTCTTTCTTTCTCTTTTCAAACTGACATTTTATTTTATTTTTTTTTTCATTTTATCACTTTTTATCCTTTTCATTTTGAAAAAACATCCTAATTTTTTTCCTTATACTCTCTCTCCATCACTCCTGTAACGTACTTCACATTTCTACATTTATGATGATAAATTTGTTCTTTTAATACATCTCTAGTACAGAATTTATCGAGTTTTTTCAAAAATATATTCTACAGTTTATCGGTCAAGTCTGTTTTATTAACTTTTATTATCCTGAATTGTTTTGCTGAAACAATAAAAATAATAACTTAATATAAAGTATTTTTATTCTATTTGTTATTTTTTTTTAAATAGAGGGAAATCTACATTCTAAAATAATTATTTCTGAAAAATGAATTGAGTACTTTTTTTAGAGTTAACTTTTACCGATACGTCCAATTTTAGACCTCGTGAGGTGATTTTAGACGTATCTGAAAGCTCGTTTTTCATCCCTCATTCTCAGCGTGCACTTGGGCTCTTCATGGAAGTCCTTGAAGTCCCGAAATTAATTATCTAAATTTGGTTCGATTCATTAAGTTTTCTCGGTTTATTCCGGTTTTGTCAATATCCCTTCTGATTTCTTTAAACAATTGATCCGACACCTTAGCTCTATTGTTTAATGTCTTGTTTAAAATTTTTTTTGTCATCCATTCTATGTACACAAAAGAATCATTTTGTCCGTAAAATTTTAGTCTTCAATTTTTAATCTGTTTTGTACTGTTCTTTTCTGGCATGCTGATAAGCATACTTTTCCACTCGGTGTTATAGGTAATTGTAATCCACCTCACTCCTCGTTTTACTTAGTAAAGCTTCTAGAGATTCAAACCAGCTTTTCGGCTGTTGACTTAAACTACAACAACAATAAAGTTAACTGAAAGTAAAAAATCTCATATTTAGGAATGCTTGATCTAATTTGAAATGATTCTTTTACACTCAAGTACGATTTCGTAGCAAAATATTTTTCAAGAATGAAAACCCGTTGTTCTAGGGTAAAAGACATTCTGTTCGTAACACGACCGGAAACGGCACAAATTTTTCCACAGCTTAAGGAGAATCAACTCACACTGCTGTCTCTATACCGGTTTTGTAGGGCTACCAACTTCGTGTCACAAAATAAAATTTCCCTTTCTTAGAAAAAAATTACCAGGCATTAACAATTGGGTTACAGGGCTAAAAAAATCATTCGTTTGTTACCTTTATTTGGTAATCATAAATTTTAAATTGATTTCAAAAATTTGTTTTTTTTTTAAATGATTTAGCATTTTATTCAACAGCGCCCCTTGTATTCAAAAGTTACTTCTGCGTTTTAAATGTTTTAAAAAATTGTAATGTATGTTTATTGGTCAATTTTTTCCTATTATCAGAGAAAAGTTTGTAAGAAAATTGAGTATATAGAAAAAGAATGCTGGCTTAATTTTTTTTTTATTTATTATTTTTAATTTTGATTCTTAATATGTGTGCGTAGCAATATGTTCAATTTAAGTAGCCTAGTATAAGCAATCGCACGGCACAATGAAACGAGGATAATATGACTTTAATAAGGTGTAGTGCTTTACAGACTCAGACCGACCATTCCTGAGAGAGTATGGTTAATTGAACCTAATCATCAAAGTACACCAGTAACCGTTGTCTAGTATTTAAGTCCGAATTAGAGCAACTACCTTTGAACCACAAAATTTTCGTCTTCGAAAATCAGCTGTTAAACAGCTGATTCGCAAGAATTACTACGACTGGACCAATCCTGTAGTGGAGGGGGGTAAGTAGGTGTAATTTTTTTATCCCTAATGTGTGTACGTTCCAATTTGTTCAATTCAAGAACAATAATTAACCAACGAGATGAGGATGACATGTTTCTTCTACACATTTAGGCCGACTATTCCTGAGAAGTATGGTTAATTTAACCTCAACTATCAAAGTAAGCTATACCGGTAACCACTGTCTAGTAGTCTACTCTAATCCGTATGAAACTACCTCTACTAGGATTTGAACCAGGAACCTTCATTTTTATTTCAGAATTTTGTTATTATTTACTTGACTGACAGTGTCAATGTTAAAATTAGCGTAGATATAGATGGTTTTGATATGCCATGGAACTTTTAAGGCTCGCCGAAAACTTTGAAGTGTTGTATATTTTAACTTTTAGTGAATTTTTACTTTCTCTTGCCTGTATGAATATATAGGTAGGAAAGTACCTTTTTCATGTCGATTTTCTAAATCGAGTTTTCACCGGATCTACACGTTTTCAGACCCCCTGAACCAAAAAAACATGTGTTTAGCGTTTACTCTCTCTCTCTCTCTCTCTCTCTCTCTCCCCCCCCCTCTCTCTCTCTCTCACTGTGTGTGTGTGTGTGTGTGTGTGTGTGTGTGTGTGTGTGTGTGTGTGTGTGTGTGTGTGTGTGTGTGTGTGTGTGTGTGTGTGTGTGTGTGTGTGTGTGTGTGTGTGTGTGTGTGTGTGTGTGTGTGTACGTGCGTGCGTGCGGGTGTGAACAGAATATCTCAAGAACAGAACATCGTACGAACTTGAAACTTGAAACTTAAGTTAGGTACCACTAGAGGACGCGACACGAACATTTTCATCAAAATCATCAGTTTCATACCAATTTTTTTTTTTTGAATACAGGATAGTATTGTTAGAACTTAATTACGCCGGTAATCCAACCTGGGAACTTCCAATTACTTATCTAAATTTCTGCTCAATGAATACGCGTAATTATTAGTTTTACTTACTACTGTATATATTTCCATTCAAAGAAACCTAGTAATTTTAAACTGAAACGTCTATTGCATAGTGAAGTTACTCGTATATTGAGTTAATAGTTCGTTTCATCTAGCAGATGGAAGTAGCAGGAAATGATATTACATTGTTATAAATTTAGGATAATTGCAAAGTGTAATAAATAATTAAGTTAATTCAAAATTTAATTAATATATTATTTATTTCAGCACCTGTTGTACCTGAACCATGCCGATTATCCCAGAGGAGAACGTGGACGAGGAAGGGGTAAAGGAAGCCGCGGTGGTGGGGTAAGTACGATCACTATTAATTTTTTCAACGAATTACCCTGCTGTTTCACTTAAAATTTAAATATTAATTTTTAATTAAATATACTTATATTTTATGTACAATCCAATTTAATTAATACTTTTATATATTTTGAAAATTAAAGGTTTTAAAATGGTGTATGTTACAATTTTTTACAGCTTTTATACCCAAATATTTTAATTCTGATAACGTTTATATTGTTGACCGATCGATGAACTTGTATTAATTTTTTTTAAATTTAAATCCAATACTTTTTCAATTTTGTCGTTTTTCTTTAGTAATAATATTGTTGTTTAGGTCATAAGCCGAAAGGGTGGTTTGAACCTGTAGAAGTTTTACACAGTAAAATTTTACACACATAAAACGTTGACTGAAATGAAAATTTAAAAAAGTAACCAGGTATCCGTCGAAAAAGTCCAGAATTTAAGTTTTTGTTGTTTTTGTCATCACCTGAAGGCTGGTCTGAACCTATAGAAACTTTACTAAGTAAAACAAGGAGTGAGGTGGTTTATCATTGCCTTACTCACTGAGTGAAAAATTACGCTTATCAGCATGCCGAGCCCTCTGAAAAGCACATATTTTCCACTCTGCAAATGACACCTTCACTTCATTCACCACAGGGTCTGGCTGTGTAATGAAATTCATAACTTTCAGAGGAGATAACTCTGATTAGTGTCTTTTACACCTCTACCTCTTCTGTTCTTAAATGATTCAGTCATTTAATTGGTTGACCATGTGATAAGGAACAGAACTATTTATTTTAGCCCTGAAATGAACAGTTTGAGTGTAAATAATTTGACACCACACCTGTCTGTTATGGGCAGAGTAATAATATTAACAGTTTCAATATTTGATGTTTCTACTTTTTAAGTTTACTGTTTGACTTCATTTAATTGTAGACCACATAAAATAGGTTACGTGTAAAAATATACAGAGTTCTTTTTATCTAATTGAGATAATTTAACTCGGAAAGAGATATTTATGAAATAAGTTTTTGAGATTTTCAGAAAAAATTTAGAGCGTTTTCACGGAAGGGATTTGTTTAGGTAATGGTTTGATCCTCTAGAGGCTTTATTAAGTAAAACGAGGAGTAAAGGTGCGGTTTCGTTTGCGCGATCGTCGCATGCGATTACTGCATTACATTCATACATATATATGAAAATCTTAATTAGGGCGGTTAGGGTTATCATTTTTGAATTTTTTTTCTCTAATTCTTTATTTACAAATTTTTAAACAAACAAATATGATGATTATGATAATAATGTAAATGACATGATAGGCATGAGAGGGGTAGGGCCTCCATTTGTGCCTCCCCAAGAATGAAATTTGAGTATATCAAATTAACAGGTCCCTACTCCAGCGTATTTTAAGGCGTCTAGGGGGATTATCAGGTAAATAGAAGGTGGAAAGTGAACGCACCAGTGGGTTCTCGTGTTCGTGTGACTTGTGAAAGCGTTTGTATAGGTAGGTATTCGACGGAATTTTGTACAAGTGGTGTTTTCAAATCTGTATGTAAGGTTTTGTTGCTAACGTAAAGAGGTGCTTTTGCTATAAGGCGTAATGTTTTTGACTGGAATGCTTGAATTCGTTGCAAGTTAGAGGGTTTGGTTGAACCGTAAATTTGGGACCCGTAGGTCCGTCCATATAGGTTTCAAAAGAGAACAATGTATGCGTAATTTTTGTACCATTGGTAATTTTGATCGTTTGTGAAGTAAGGAATATAGAAGTTTAAGTCGGGAATTCAGTAATAAACGTTTCCGTTTGATATATGTGCTCCAAGTTAGTCGTTTATCAAAAGTCAGACCGAGATACTTGACCGTATCTGTTTTTGTTAGAGGTACATTGTCTTATGTATACTGGTCTATGTATACTTTGAAAATTTAAAAAGAAATTGTTGCTGTGAATATAAATATGAATATGCTGTCAAAATTTCATGAGAATGCGTTGAGTAGTTTTGGAAATTAGCCTGCACAAAAAACATGCTTTGTCTTTATATTAGTACAGATTATGTGGTTAATAAAAATAAGGACGTGGTAATCGTAGTTTTGGAAGGATGTATGGATAACTGTTGGAAGCGTTTAGGTGAAATCGGGAGATTTTACAAGATGAGTTTGTCGGTCGGGAATTGGGAAGGAAGATGGTGTGAAGCGCGGAGGAAGGAGGTCAGGTCGAGTGTAGCGAGAGGTGACGACCCTGCCGTCGGGTGAATTCCTGCGGCGTACCGCTCGAGCCCTCACACCCCCGACTCGACTCCTTCCATCGGGTAATATCAACCATACAGACCCCTAACCGCCCTTTAAAATGAAAAAGGATGGATTGATAACTCGTCGAAGAAGTTCGGTACAGGATCCGTGGATCGTTGATATGTATATGTCGAGCTGAACCCGTCGTGATGCAATGTAATATCGGGTTGAGCCCGACAATAGGCCGTTAGCAAAGCCACCGGGGGATGTTTGCAGGATGGAAAGGATAGATGACGTAGGTTTGAGGTGGTGCCCTCTGCCTCTTGTTCGATGTACACTATTTTATTCCTCCAACACCGGCGTGTGCCCCCGTATGATGGTGGTTTAAAAGTCCGTTGCGCCTGCTCGAGAAATTGTAAAAACAAATCAATACCCATGTAAGAGGGTGGTGTGCCAGTAAAGCTGCCCATGCAAATATTACACTAAAATAATAAAGCCTCAAACCGCCCCCTTTCTCTTTCCACGTAACCCCATTCTACATTCGTAACTCCCTCTTTTCCCAAGCCTCCGTCAAATACCCTTTGCAAAATTTCCCCGGTCGTCGTGTTCCTTCCTCAACGCTACAACGTTTAAACGATCCCGGAGGCAGCAATCTCTCTGGACGTCACCAATTGCTATAATGATTTCTTCACATTCTATTTTATCTCGCTATTAGATTCACCCTTGAATATTTCCACATCAATCAAAACCACTTTTAAATATTTCTTTTATTTAAAATAATCGTCGTTAATTTATATAAAAATTATTTTGTATCTATTTACCAATTTGTTATTCTTAAAATTATTTTCCCATATAAATTAACTCCTCTTATATTTATTTTATTAGTCGACAAAAACATTAATCAATTTATAATACGTATACGAGGTGTGGCTATTAAATAACGAGACTGACGTTGTAAAAAATTTAATTTTTATTTTATACATAATCATTTATTGTTACCTTCAGTATACACTCCTTCTCTATCCCTACAACGCTCCATGCGAATTTTCCATTGTTAGAAACAGTGCTGGAAGTCATCTTCTGTCAGCTCCTTCAGGACACGTGCCGCTTTTTCTTTTACAGCTTCCACAGACTCAATTCTTGTCCCTTTTCATGCAGATTTTACCTTAGGGAACAGGTAGAAGTCACATGGTGCAATATCTGGTGAATAAATTGGATGTTCTAACACTGAGATGCTGTACTTGGCTAGGAACCTCTTGACAGATAACGCGGAATGAGCTGGCTAGCGCATTGTCTTGGTGGAGAACCCATGATTTGTCTTTTCACATTTCGGGGCGTTTTTTCCTTACTCTTTGACGTAGTTTGGAAAGTACTTCAAGGTAGTAATATTGATTAATTGTTTGACCTTCAGGAAACCAGTGAAGGCGTACAATCCCATGGATATAAAAAAAAACAATCATCATTGCTTTAAATTTTGACTTGCTCATTCTAGCTTTTTTGGCTCTCGGTGAAATTCGGCTTTTCCAGTTCATGGATTGGCACTTCGTTTCCGGATCATAAGTTAAAATCACGTTTCATCACATGTTATTATCTTCTACCTGTTCCTTAAGGTGAAATCTGCATTAAAAGGGACAAGATTTGAGTCTGTGAAAGCTGTAAAAGAGAAGAAAGCGGCACGTGTCCTGAAAGAGCCGACAGAAGATGACTTCGAACACTGTTTCCTACAATGGAAAAAGCGCATGGAGCGTTGTAGGGATAGAGAAGGAGTGTATATTGTAGGTGACAATAAGCGACTATGCATAAAATAAAAATACAATTTTTTACAACGTCAGTTTCGTTATTTAATAGCCACACCTCGTATTTGTGTGCTGTTTATAATTCCAGATAAAATATTTTTAAAAAATGTTTAAAAATTATTTTTGTAAAGTTTATTTATTGGTGAATTTATTGAAATAGTGTTTCAACATTCAGTTTAATCTATTTCATGTCAAAATCTATATCATTCTGTTTATTTTCCATTTCCTTTGGGATGTTGATAGACATCGCCGCAATTTGTAATTTGTGTTCGCATTTCGAAATTGTTTCTGAATGAATTTTACTCCAAACCATTATCTCTAAATTTTTAAACATAAATAAATTTATTGCTATTTGAATTCTAGTTATTTACCTTCCGTATTTAATCAGTAAATTAATAAATAAGAAAAATTAATTCTAAAAGTAAAATATCAGTTGTTTTCATTTGAGATGTGTATGGAACATTTTAGTACTCACAAAGAATTATTGTATTTCATATTTCTTGTTCTATATTAATAGTTTAATTGGGAACATGTTATCTTGAATGCAATTTTCCAATAAATTCTATTAAAATAAAAATTATTAGTAAATACTTATTTTAAATAGTTAAGAGGAAAATGATGTTTTGTGGTGTATCCATTAATATTTAACAAAAATTTCGATTTTTAATTTCCTGAAGCTTAACTTCAGATATTTTTATTGAATATCAAAGTTGGCTGTTTTTTTGTACGAAAACGTTGATGTAGAATTTTACCGAGTAATAGGATATTAAATATTTAAAAATTAATTTAAATTAATGAAGTTATTAATATTTAAATATACTTTTTATACTAGGTACTCGTTATAATGGTATAAAAATTTTCCTCGCGTTTATAAAAATTCCCTATGTAGGGATTTTTCGAATGAAAAATTTAAATATTAAAAAATGTACACTATGATGAACTGAACGAATATTTATAAAAACAGGGGGGGTTGGTTGGTTTGGGATGAAATAGGAGAGGGTAGTTGTGGTATCACATCCATTCGATCGATAGGAACTTTGCAAAGAAGAGAGAGAAAAGAATAAGTAATATAAGTGTGTGTGTTTGTGTGTGAGTAGGGGAAATTCCAAGAGGAAGATGGAAATATTGAGATCAGGTAAATGGAAAAAGATAGATGTATACGGGACAACATTAGTGGGAGTAAGGAGGTTAGATAGAAGAGAAAGAAAGATGAGATGTGACGACAAGAGAGGGGCGGGAGAAACGAACGGAACGTGCGAGAAAGTGAGCCATTTTAACGTCGTCCTTCTCGTCGGAAAATTCGTTACCAGTTTCATCCAATCAGAGATGTGATGCTTCCATCCCTATTGGCCAAAACCTTATTAGTTTAATATAATAATATTGTAGTTCTCATGGAGGAAGAAACTTAGAACTACCCCCCTCCTGTACTTCACCTCTAAACATCCCCCGGTACCATCCGTGCACAGGCAACGTTCTCTTTAAAATAAGATTAACTGCTGCTGAGTTATATTTAAATTTATCTGTATTAACGTCGGAGTTATTTATTATTTATTTTAATTTACTGATAGATTTATATTCAATTATCTCAGATAAATTAATTAAATTTTAAAATTAATTATCAAATGTATTCAAGTCTCCAAGGGGTTTAACTTAGAAATCATTATAACTAATATGAGGAAAATATGTACGTTGTAGATATTAATAAGAACTACTGCAAATTTAACTGGGTGTGTCAGTTTATATATTAATTCTTAACTACTATTAGATTATATCTGAAGACTTAAATTTAAAATATTTCTACCCGGGAATTAAATTTGATATATTTAACTTTCGTTGTTGTTTTGGTCATCACCTGAAAGGCTGGTTGGAACCTCTAGAGGTTTTACTAAGTAAAACGAGTTGTGAGTTGGTTTATAATCGCCTTCCTCACCGAGTGGGAAAGTATGTTTATCTTCCTCAAAACAGCATCAAATTTCCACCCTGCAAATGACACCTTCACTTCATTTACCACATGGTCTGGCTGTATAATGAAATTCATTACTCTCAGAGAAGATAGCTCTGACTAGTGTCTTTTACACCTTTACCTCTTCTGTTCTTAAATGATTCAGTCATTTAATTGATCATTTAGAATTGAACAGGGTAACCAAACTCAAACTTAAACTCAATGAGTGGAAAAGTTATCAGCATCCCAGAATATCTGAAAAGCATGGACTTTCCACCCTGCAAATGACACCTTCACTTCATTTACCTCAGGGTCTGGCTGTATAATGAAATTTATTACTTTCGGAGGAAAATCTTCTTTACTTCATTGATTAGGTTCCCTGAAACTGTTCTGGTACGTCTCATCTCTTCCTCGGTCTTCTCATACCTCTCCTACCTATTTGTTTATAATTGAGTCCAGTTACTGGCATATTTCCAAATGACTCCCGTCTTCGTATGTTTTGTTTGATGTGTTCATGCAAAGATGTAACTGATAATGTGTTTCTGACTTTTTCATTACCATCCATAAACATTTCGTAGAAACTTCATTTCAGCGACCTGAATTTTGCTATCTGTCTTTTTTTTGTTTGTGCCGAGACTCACTGCCATATACAAGAGTGGGGACAGTAATAGTCGTAGAACTTCATTCAAGTGTCTTGCGGTTTTTTTTTAAATTTAAATGTTTGTAGCTCCACGTATAATGTTAAATTTTCCCAACTTGTCCAACACATTCTTATCCAAATCATTTGAAATATCATTTTCCAAGTAGGCCTACTTGAAATGTTTCACCATTTCGATTATTTTTCTTCTCATTTCTGTTTTTGTTCTTATCGTACATTTTCCTTCAATGCTATTATTTCGTTTTGGTTATTGAAATTTCCAAGTTATAATTCTTAGTAATTTTGTCACAACATAAATATCGCTTTCCTTGTAAGTCGTTGATCATCTGCGTACATTAGGGAGTTACCATAATTACGTTCTGGAGCTGTACA
Organism: Catonia carolina; assembly: GCA_035578175.1. Lineage (NCBI taxonomy): Eukaryota > Metazoa > Arthropoda > Insecta > Hemiptera > Achilidae > Catonia > Catonia carolina. Next base: position 50,450,487 of record JAQMRL010000006.1, on the reverse strand, counting down.
CCGAAGTCAACAGTACTTTTCTGTGTAACTTAACATGTTGTCCATATAAATATTAAATAATGTCTGCGATGTACAGCATTTTTTGAAAATACATTTTTATTAATTTTATTTTATAAATTATATCATTTTATAACCTGCTACTGAAACACATAACTGAATAGAGTGAAAAACAGAAATGGACATTAATATCGGAAGGGACAACATGAAATGATGCTAGGTAAAACAAAAAGTTAACGGTAAGCTTATTTACCTTATATTTTGTGGTAAATAGTTCAAAAAATTAATGAAATAATGATTTTTTTGCATATCCTGGCACATGAATTTTTAACCATAGTTAGATGTGTCAATTTTCACCGCCTCGGTTTTTGTAATGATTGTGATGATAGGAATAGATGTAAGAATAAAAAATAATATAAAATGTTAAGATTACATTGTTTTTTTTCTGGAAATAAATAAAGTATTATTATTAAGAAAAAAAATGGATTGTGCAACCCCTGACCTAATGAGATGAAGATATGTATGACGTGTAAATGGGTTGTAGTCTTGTACAGATTATGCCCGACCATTCCTTAGAGATTATGGTAAATTGAACTCTAAATATAAAATTACACCGCAAACCCATTGTCTAATATTCAAATCCGTATAAAATTACGGTAACTAGGATTTGAACCAGGGATCTTCGTCTTCGAAAATCAGCTGTTAAACAGCTGACCGCGGCGATGACTTTTACCACTAGACCAATTCGGTAGGGTGCTTAACGGCAGTCGCCCTTTTTTTAATCCTTAAAGCACATTCAAAATTCAAATATTCCAGAATCATAATTTATTTGGAAGATACAGTACATATATATATATATATTACTTTAAGCGATTTACTCCCTATTTTTTAATCCTTTAGGAGAAAATGTGGATGTTTTTAAGTTTTATTTTGATAAATATATTTACATGCCCATAACAGGCAATTATTGTTTAAGTCATCAGCTAAAAGGCTGGTTTGATCGTAGAGGTTTTACTAAGTAAAACGAGGAGTGAGGTGGTTTATTATTGCCTTCCTCACTGAATGGAAGAGGACGCTAATCAGCATGCCCTCTGCAAAGCACATATTTTCCACTCTGCAAATGACACCTTCACTTCATTCACCACAGGGTCTGCCTGTATAATGATATTCATTACTTTCAGAGGAGATAACTGTGATTAGTGTCTTTTACACCTCTACTTCTTATATTCTTAACTGATTCAGTCATTTAATTGGCTGACCATGTGATAAGAAACAGAACTATTTATTTTAGCTCTGCAATGAAAAGATTGATTGTAAATAATTTGACTCTCCACCTGTCATATATCATAACAGGCAGATGAAGTGTTAAATTATTTGTACTCGATCTGCTAGTTCCAGTGCTAAAAAGAAATAGTTCTGTTTCTTACCCACATAAAATTAAATTTATATGACTGAAGGATTTAAGAACAGAAGAGGTAAAGGTATAAAAGACACTAGTCACAGTTATCTCCTCTGAGAGTAATGAATCTCATTACTATACGACCTGACCCTGTGGTGAATGAAATGAAAGTGTTATTTGCAGGGTGGAAAGTAGATGATTTTCTGGAATGCTGATAAACATAGTTCTCTACTCGGTGAGGAAGGTAAGGGTAAACCATCTTACTCTTCGTTTTACCTAGTAAAGCCTTTTAAAAGGTTCAAATATATTAATGGAGTACAGACGTCGATTTTTAAAAATTTGGCGTTATTTTTTTTTATTAATTAATTAATAAAGAAAAGTTTGAAGGTGTTTTTAATTATGAATTTAAAAAAAAAGTTGTGATTTGGTATCATCGATTTAGGTAATTAGTGGGCCCGTAAGGTATGCAGCTCTGGGGTTCTGTGTTTATTGACGGGGTAAGATGTTTATCCCGGATTATATAGACGAGAAAATCGATGGGAATTAAACGGAAAATAATATATTTTATTATTAAAGAAAAAAGAAACGAATAAAAATTGTAACAACATTTGTGTTGCATTCAAACGGAAATGCCAATAATACAAAAGCATTCTACAGTTTTGTTCTTAAGTTAGAATAAAGCGTTAAGTCGAAAAGGGACGTTTCTCTCAACTTGTACCCAGCGGAGTATACCTTGTTAATAAATAATTTTGTCTAATGTTTTCAGGACTGCTGCTATAGTCACGTTTCCGTTTCCGCTGGATTACATTACTGGTTGTCATAGCAACCATTATACCTCCCCCATTCCTTAATATATACTCATTCCACCTCCCAATTTTACCAAGAGCGCGGTAGAGGGCATACTAAGCATTAGAGGGGTGGGGAAGGGGTATAGCTTTGTTTTAATAGATCGATCTCTGTAGAATTCTAAACAATGCCGTGCAATTAATTTCGTTTCATTATACTGTTTAATTTATTTTTGTACAAAATTTAATTAAATATTTTTAATTAACACAAAAATAAGTTATATTTTTTTTATAAAATATAATAACAACGATAAAAATAAATATAAAAAATTCAATTATGTTTTTTTAATAATTTTTCTGGTGTTTTAAAATTGGCAGAAGGGTGGTTAACCGAACTAGAAATTCGTCGGTTTAAAATCCAATCAGCTAACGGAATGTTTGCAATTACATGGGGTAATTAATTCTGATGGGGTTTCCCAGCTCCGCCCAGAATCTTCCTCCTCCTTCCTTTTCGTTTCTTCACCTCAGCTATACTCCTGCTCTCCCTGCTAGCTCTCCTGGGTCCTTCTGCAGCCCGACAACGATATCGTGACGTTGTACACCCGCTCAATTTACCAGGCCTCTCTTCGTATATTTTAAAGTAACGCCGCCGTCACGAACGCCGTACTTCTTTCTTATATAAACACATCATTATCAAAATTAGACCACCCACATGATTTCAGTTTTGTTGCTCGATTACAAAACTCTCAATTATCTATTTACACGGTTTATTTTAACTACTCACCCCAAATAATTTTTCACTCGTAACGATTTAAAGAAATTAATTTATTACCGTTCTTTATTTTACTCCATTTTTAACTTTTTCTATCATCTGGAAGGCTGGTTTGAACCTTTAGAGGCTATACTAAGTAAAACGAGGAGTGAGGTGGTTTACAATTGCCTTCCTCACTGAGTGGAAAAGTATGCTTATCAGCATGCCAGGCCCTCTGAAGAACATCTATTTTCCACCCTACAAATGACACTTTCACTTCATTCACCACAAGGTCTGGCTGTATAATACAATTCATTAGTTTTAGAGGAGATAACTGTGATTAGTGTATTTTATACCTTTACCTCTTCTGTTCGTAAATGATTCAGTCATAAAATTGGCTGACCATGTGATAAGAAACAGAACTATTTTTTGTAACCCTGGAAGTAGTACGTTGAGTACAAATAATTTAACACTCTGCCTGCCTGTTATGGGCTCAATAAATTTAAAAGTATGACGATAATTTTAATTATAACCTTTGGTTAGGAGATAGCTATGGAAGTATTATTTATTTTCTTATAGGAAAGTACACCCCCTTTTATGAAGTTTTAAGGAAAAAATGGTCAAAATTTCAAGCTGTATTTTTCCTAAATAGATATATTCAAGGAAATCATAGTTTTGCAGGTATCATTTTTGGTAATTTTTGTAACCATAAAGGAAGAAGGGAAGAATATAGAGAAAGGGTGATGAGGGAATGAGATTTTTATTATATTTATATAAAGTTTCTGTGTGTGTAATACTATGTTAAATAATTAATGTAATTTTTAATACGAAATAGATTGAAAATTTAATTTAATTGAATATTACTTCTGGATGTAAATGCTGATTTTTAGAACTGTAGCTTTTCGGGAAGGTATAGAAAAACTGTTTACTACTTTGAGGTAGTCACCCCTGGTTACCTCCTTTTTAGGTTGAAGTACCAATTCTACAGTTTTCTGTTCAAATTCTAAGGAATAATTATATTATAATTATATTAATTTTCAAATCTTTATGTAATTGGGTACTTAAAAAATTAATGAGTGAATCAGTGAGTTAGGAAGGGGTTTCAGATTTGTATCTCACAGATACACCTGATGGATTTATGGACAGCCACAAGGTATTGTTTTAAAAGTAGGTTTGTAAGCATCACTTGGTGAAAAAAATCTGGTGTGAAACAGAAGACTTTTTCGTGCCAATATATGTAATGAAAGCTATGTTTAATCATGAGTAAACAATGTAAATATAAATCGTAACCTAATTTAATCATGAGTGAATGACGCAGAATGAAAATCAACCTCTGTAGGAATTAAAAATAAAGAAAATCACTAATTTGACGTTAAACTAGACTCTGTACAAAAAATGCCTGAAATAAAAGTTGTAATTTTTTAAAATTACCTATTACTTGGATATTTTTACCCATTTATTGTTAAATTCATACTAGAGATGCAATCTTCAAAAAAATCCCATTTTTACCGATTTTAATGAGTAAAATAAAGAAAACACCGTTTGACGCTAAACCAATTGTTAAAAAAGTTTTTGAAATAGACGTAGTATAGTAGGTTTTTAAATTTCTACAACTTTCATTATTATACGCTTTTGACCTAAAATGCATATTAAGACTGCAGCAAATTAAAAAACAAACAGTTTTTAGAACGAGAGAACAGCCTTCAAGAATTTCCCTAGTGGTATCTGACGTACACACAGAGACCAGTGGCTATAAACATGTTTTTTTTAAGTTCAGGGGCCTGAATACGTGCAACTTATTTCCGGTGAAAACTGTACATACATAAAACTGTATCTACATGAGAACAATACTTGTCTTCCCTATATGCATTATAGGGCAAGAAAAAGAAAAAATAGAAGTAATGCAGGTAAGAAACATTTTTATAAAAATTAAAGTATGTGTTACACGAATTGTTATCTTATTCGTAATTAATTTTCTACGTTTCATTAGTTTTATTTATCTTATCGTAATTGTAAAGCCATTCAGAATGTAGGTCAATATAATTTGTGTTATAGTAATCGCTTGTGTGGTTCCATTTTTTTTAATAAATTGAAAAAACTAAAAATCTTTAGTTTTTGTAATTTACATTATCAATGTATAAAATAACGATATGAATAATATATTTTTAGTATTCCTAATTGTAACGGTTATTAGTTTAGATTAGTTAATATAACTGTTTTAAAATAGGAAACTATTTTAAAATATTACTGTGTGTTAAGTAACCTATTAAAAAATTTGGGTACATTCCTTTTTATCATCTGGAACTATTTTTTTTCCAAATAATTTTATTTCTGATTATGGCGTGTATGGAAAATAATGATTTTTAATCTATCGGTATTCCGATCAGCTGAATCACTAGTAGAAATTCATTTGTATTGTTAAGTAACGCCGGTTGGGCGAGTAGTTTTGTGTGGTACACAGGTAACGTCAACACGTGAATAAATTTCATTGTATTTCCTGTTCAAATTCATGTCTACTCCAAGATATTTTTTTACCGTAATGTGTTTACGTAGCAATCTGTTTAATTTAGAACAATTAGCAACCCCAATGAGATTTGATTGGTATTACATGTAAATGAATTGTATAGTATTTACAGAATCAGGCCGACTATTCTCGAGAAGGTATGGTTAATTGAATCCTAACCATCAAAGTACCACTGTTAAGTGTCAAAATCCGTATGAAAGTAACAACTACCTTTACTAGGATTTGCCGGTCTTGGGTTCGAATCTCATTCAGGCACGGCATATTTTCATACGTTACAAAAATCATGTCATCCTTCACCGTGTGCATTAGCAGTAATTGCAGAATAGTCGAACGTTTACCAAAAAAAAAAAATACTAGGATTTGAACCAGGAACCTTCGTCCCTGAAAATCAGCTGTTAAACAGCTGACTAGCAGAAACGACTTTATTACTAGACTAACCTAGTGGATTACAAATTATAAAAAAATAATCAAAATTGTTTAAAAACTCATTATTATAAATCTTTAGTAATTAAACATTTTTGTATTTCCGATGAATTTGTTAAATATTCTTTGAGATTTTTTCTCTGCTAATCTAGACGAAGATAAATAAGTGATGGAAAAATGCCAGATATGACCCGGAATCGAACCCGAAACTATTTCTTTTTATGAGGGGGATAAAATGTTCAAAAAAATCAAGTAAAATAGAAACGAAATGAAAATCTGTTTATAGTTTCAAGGATCTGTAAAAAGTAAGTTTTATAGAATTGTTATGTAATAAAATTTTTTTAACTGAAAAACTACGTTTTGTCATGATACGGAGCAACACATTTATTGTGATTCTAGATAAGTATTTATTCGTGAGAAAAAGAAACTGAAAAAATAACTGAAGAAGAAGAAGAAGAAGAAGTGGAAACAGAAATAAACGATAGAACAATAAGAACATAGCTACTTTTTTCCTTGGGAAATCTTTTTCAGAGACGAGAAAGAACAGAATAGTCTTTACGAGATACATTCCGGTAAAGTGAAAAGGGCGTGCGGTGTTTTTTTCATCCTCAAAAGCTTACGCTACTTCAGGTTTTCCTCGTTTCCCCCTTTCCTTTCGGGTTTCCACCCGTTTACTCTATCCTTCACTTTCTCTCTTGGGGGTTTCAATGTTGTCAGTATAATACTGACCTAGGACAAACTCTTGGTTTCGGTCGGATCTGTTAGAGAAGATGTTTAAAGGCTTCCTTGTTCCACTCTTCGCCTTCCTCGTACTTGTTAGGTTACTTCCTTTATAGTAGTTGTGCGCTTCTATCCCACTTGATCTCTCGACATCACTTCACTTGCCGCCGCGTTCTCTTCCTTTTACTTTTCACTCTTGCATCTTCTTTCTTTCTCCAACTTCAGTCCGACTCTGTATATCTATCTCTTTCTGCTAAATCTTTCTCACTTTACTCACACACCGAGTATTTCTTCTCTTTTAAGTCGTCGTTTTATCTATGTCTGTATGTCTGTCTGTCTATCCGTTGTTTGACGCCAGTTTCAGTTGCCGCCTCCAATCCTCTACTTCCTTTCTGGGTTCTACTTACTGACCTACCTCAATTTTTTTCCTCTTGTACTTCTACTATTACTACTACTTCTTCTACTGCTACTTCTAATACTACTACTACTACTACTAAAACTTGGATACATTCATTCAATGCCACGTGCTCGTTCCTTTATCTCACTTCAGTTCATTCATATCACCCTCTTTTTTATTTTATTATTATTATTACTAGTACTACTATTACTACAGCCATACTACTGTTACGTCACTGTACTATCTTTATAGTAATGTGTGAACTTTCATTCATGGTTTTTTCATTTGTATACATACATGTATTGTAGTTCATTCATAAAAACCTGACAATACTATCGGTTTTTACTTGTAACTTTTAAAATAATGCTTTTATACAAAAAGTGCTGTACTAATGTACTTTTTCATTATAAAGATTTGTATAATTGGTATAAAAACTTAATATTTTTTTTTTACGTCTAACTGTTTTACAATTGCTGCTAATGCAGACGGTGAAAAGTATGATATATGAAGATGTCATGAAAAATGCCAGATCTGACAGGAAATCGAACCCGGGACCCCGGCGTAACAGCAAGTTGCGCTAACCACTATGGGCCAATGGCCATAATAAACATTAAAAAAATTTCCATGTATTATATTGTTCGAAAAGAAGTTAAAATAATATGACAAAAGAATTGTTCGAAAAGAAGTTAAAATAATATGACAAAAGAGTTTGTCATAAAAAACTCTGGTGTGAAACACTCTCTTGCCAAGGCAAATAATTAACAATATAACCTAACGTTAGAAATAAACAAAAAAATAACCTCAAAAAGCATAACCTTATTTTAATCGTGAGTGAATGATGCAAAATGAAAATCAACCTTAGGTTGGTTTAAAAATGCGGAAAATGTCACGCTAAACTAGTCTTTGTAGAGAAAAGTGCTCTAAATAAAAGTTTTAGATCTTTTAATTAAAAGATTAAATTCCCTTAAATTTAATTATATACATTTTTGTCGTCAAATGCATACTAAGGCTGAAATCTTAAAAAATAGATTTTCATGAAAAAAAAACCAGAAAATCACTAATTACCGCTAAAGTAAGCGTTACCTATACAAAAAAAATATTTGAAATAAAAGTTGTAGTTTTTGAATTGTCTACGTTTGATTACAATTTTTTCCTAAAATGCATATTAAGGCTGCTTCTTAAAAAAAAAACATTTTTTCTACGAGAGCACTGCCTCCCCAAAAATTTCAGCAGACATGGCGCCTAACCTATCTTATAGAGCATAAAAAATTTAGTAAATGAGGCGATTTTTAAAAAAATTCGTAGGAGCCGTTTTTGAGAAAATCACAAAAAAGTGAAAAATTACAGGAATAAACTATTACTTCCGGTTGAACAATTTTGATGAAAATGTTCGTGTCGGGTCCGGTAGTAGTATCTAACTTAAGTTTCAAGTTTCAAATTCGTACGATGTTCCGTTCTTGAGATGTTCTGTTCACGCTCAGACCAATCACTACAAACATGTTTTTTTGGGTTCAGGGGGGTCTGAAAACGTGTAGATCCGGTGAAAACTCAATTTCGAAAAATTAACATGAAAACAATACTTTCTTTCGTATATATTCATATAGGTAGAGAAAGTAAGAAGATTGGATTAGTTGAAAATAAATAATTCTTTTCGTTCTTTGATCTTCCATATAATTTTTTATTTTATACATTTCAGTAAAGCTTAATTTAACGATTCAGCTAAGTTAAGATATTCAAAAGCAGATCAAAGACTCAAACGTGGGCGTTAATTTTGTTAGATTTTAAAATTAATTTATTCTTTATCATCTACGCTAGACAGATAACTTTAATTAAAATCTAATTAGTTTTCTCTCTGAAATGATTCACCAAATTTCATCCTAATTGAATTTATCTCAAGATTTATACTTAAAAAAGAAGTAAGGCCTATTAATTATTCCAATAATGTTTTTTATTTAAAGTTTAAAATTTAAAAACCCATTAAAACCCTGATTAAATAATTTTGTAAATTTTTGGATGTATTTTTATTTTCTCTTGCCTGTATGAATATGTTTCGGTCATCAGCCGAAAGGCTGGTTTGAACCTCTAGAGGTTTTACTAAGTAAAATGAGGAGTGAGGTGGTTTACCATTGCCTTCCTCACTGAATGGAAAAGTAAGCTTATCAGCATGCCGGGCCCTCTGAAAATCACACATTTTCCACTCTGCAAATGACACCTTCACATAATTCACCACAGGGTCTGGCTGTATAATGAAATTCATTACTTTCAGTGGAGATAACTCTGATTAGTATCTTTTACACCTCTACCTCTTCTGTTCTTAAATGATTCAGTCATTTAATTGGCTGACCATGTGATAAGAAACAGAACTATTTAGTTTAGACCTGCAAAGTATGAATATATAGGAAGGAAATTATTGTTTTCATGTCGAATTTTAAAAATCGAGTTTTCACCAGATTACACGTTTTCAGACCCCTGGAACCCCCCCCAAAAAAAAAAAAAATGTTTTTAGCGATTGGTCTGTGTGTGAACAAAATATCGATTTGGTTCCAATTTGAGTAGACTATTGATGTTGTAGTCACTACCCGTTCATTTCTTCGAGGGTATCTCCGAATCGGTAGCAATATTTTCTTTGGTTTCAAAAAAATAATAGCTCTATCGATTTTGTAATGAAAACGTCTGCCCATAACAGACAGGTGGAGTGTCAAATTATTTACACTCAATCTGTTCGTTGCAGGGCTAAAATAAATAGTTCTGTTTCTTATCACATGGTCAGTCAATTAAATGACTGAATCATTTAAGAACAGAAGAGGTAGAGGTGTATTTTTGCACTAATCAGAGTTATCTCCTCTGAAAGTAATGAATTTCATTGTACAGCCAGACCCTGTAGTGAATGAAGTGAAGTTGTCATTTACAGAGTGGATAATATGTGCTTTTCAGAGGGCCCGGCATGCTGATAAGCGTACTTTTCCACTCAGTGAGGAAGGCAATTGTAAACCTCCTCACTTCTCGTTTTACTTAGTAAAACCTCTAGAGGTTCAAACCAGCCTTTCGGCTGTTGACCTTAACAACACAACAACAAAAATGAAAACGTGTATTTCCTGTGGAAATTCGATTTCGAAAAGTTGTCATGGAAACAGAACTTTCCTTCCTGTATTTCATATAGGGCAAGGGAAAGTAAAAACAATTATAAAATTTAATTGGTTGTTCAAATAAAACCATTTTAGCAATAATAAATAAATAATACTTCTAAAAACCCCATTAAAAGTAAGGGATTTTATTATACAGCCAGACCCTATGGTGAATAAAGTGAAAACGCCATTCGTGGAATGGAAAAGTAATAATTGTTTGAATATGAGTCTGATGTATTATAAACAGTCGTACTTTTCAATTTATTAGATGAGGAGATTTCTTATGTCATGAGTCTCTCGACTTGTTTGATGCAGTTCTCTTAGCTGTTCTATATTGCACAAGCCGTTTCATATCTACATACCTGCAACGCCCTACATCTTTAGAAGGATGTTATAAAACGTTTAAACTTAATTGTACTGACTAAACCCTCCAGGGTTGAAACGAGTATTACTTTTACTTCCAGGCGCTTTCTGGTAAAGGGAGGACAATGAAGTGTACAATTTTAAATCACCATTATTGCAAACTATACAGATGAACAATACTGTTGGAACGGGCCTCTTCTTCCAACTTCAAAATTAGTACTCTCCAATTCATGAAGTTGGGATGACCATCTTTTCCGAGGTCATCCCACGTTCTTCTTCGGCCGGTTTGAAAGTAAACACCTGTTTGTGTAATCCAGTAGGTAATGAAAAATATAACCTAATTTAAATCGTGAGTGTATGACGCTTTATGAAAATAAACCTATGTTCAAATTAAAAAATATACGGAAAATCACTAATTGACGCTAAAATAGGCTCTGTAGAAGAAAATGTTTGAAATAAAAGTTGTAGGTTTTTTTAATTTTCTATAACTTTGGTTATATACAATTTTGTCGTAAAATGCGTGCATCTTTTTTTTTTTTAACAATATAGTATTTCTTTTGCAATCAGTTAATAAATACAATAACTTTAAGCAAATATGAGAAAGTCTTAGTAATGTCCTTAGTATTAAAACACAAACGACACTCAGTAGTGTGTTTGAAAAAGACCAAACTGTGAAGAAACAAAAAATATATCTATACAAAACCAAACTTGATGAACCGTGAATCAACATCCCGAAACTCAAAGTGTTGAAGCTGGAGATGACAATGACGATGGTAGAGATGAAAACGACGCCAATTATGAGACGCCGATGATTAGGAGTTGAAGTAGAAAAGATAAAAATAAAAATTTAAATGACTAACAAAATCGTAGAGGTAAGTCCAATGGTTTAAAGCGCTTCAGTCTGTAAGTATCTTCGCTGTTGTCCAGGAGGCTAATCGCTAATGGATTCTGATGGTCTTCTAGTTTTTGTAAATGTTTTTTCGCTATGTTGTTTAATTTCTTCTTTTATGAAGGGCAGGTTTAGGTCATTGTGTAGTATTTCATTTGTTACGTACCATGGGGCTGCAGTGATCAATCTCAGGCATTTTGATTGAAAGCGCTGCAGTATTTCTATATTTGATGAACTAGCTGTACCCCATAGCTCTAACCCATACGTCCAAATTGGTTTGAGTATTACTTTGTATACGAGTACTTTATTTTCAAGGGAGAGTTGAGACCTACTGCCTAAGAGCCAGAATAATTGACGTAACTTCAGCCCAAGTTGCTTTCGTTTCGCCCATATATGACTTCTCCACGTGAGTCTTCGATCTAGATGTAAACCCAAATATTTAACTTCATCCTTCTGTGGGATTACTGTCCCGTTCAAGCTGACCACTGGACATGTTGGTTTCTTTAATGTAAATGTTACGTGCGTTGACTTATCCTCATTAATCTTCACTCTCCATTTCTTGCACCATTCGTGAATGTCGTCAAGATGGGTTTGTAACTTCTCCGAGGCACATGTCTGAGAAGCGTCCGTCGCTAAAATCGCTGTGTCATCTGCGAACGTTGCCGTCATTACAGATTCATGTTCTGGAAGGTCGGCTGTATAAAGCGTATATAAGAATGGGCTCAAAATGCTGCCTTGAGGAACGCCGGAATTAAATAAGTAGAATTTGGAAAAGACATTATCATATTTAACTTAAAAGAAACGATTTAAAAGATAGTTTTTAAAAATCAAGAAGTATGGATATTCTAATTTCATTTTAATTTTGTATAACAGACCTAGATGCCAAACTTTATCGAACGCCTGCTGAATATCCAAGAACACAGCTGAAGTAAACTTCTTCAATTCTAAGCTCTTCTGAATAAGTTTGACTAGTCTGTGGACTTGTTCTGCAGCCGAGTGTCGTTCTCGAAACCCAAATTGATGATCTGGAATCAGTTTAAACTCTTCTATAAAAGGTTTTAAACGATTTAACAGCATTTTCTCAAATACCTTAGAGGTAATTGGAAGCAGGCTAATTGGTCTATAGGAGCTCGGTCGTAAAGGATCCTTGCCTGGTTTAAGGATCATAATCACCTGGGCATATTTCCATTGAGCAGGAAAGCATCCGATACGTATAATAGCATTAAAAATCGCTGTAAGTAACAAGAACGCTTTTTTAGGCAGTTGTTTCAAGATTTCGCCTGTTATTAAGTCGTATCCTGGTGCTTTCTTCCGGTTAAGATTATTTTTGATAGTCCTCTCAATTTCTGCAGGGCTGAATGGTTTGATGGGTGGAGACATCTGGAAGGGCGCCTCTAGATATTCCGTAATTTCGTCAGTAAGATTTTGATCATGAAGTTCGTTCGGCTTGAAGACTTCCACAAGGCGTGCATCTTAAGGCCGTAATCTTAAAAGAATTCCCATTCGTTTACAGATTTTGATGAAAATCAAAAAATCATAATTTCCTACAACTTTAATTATATACACTTTTGCTTAAAAATGTATTAAGGCCGTAATCTTTAAAAAAATGTAATTTTTTACCACGATAGCCCCCCCCCCAAGGACTTTACCACAGACATGAAGCATACTTCTATCTTGTAGAGAATAAAAATGTAGTGAATGAGGTGATTTTTAAAAAAAAAAATTGTAAAAAATAATAATAATAAGTCGTATTAATTATCTTCTAATTACTTTCAGTTGACCAATTTTTATGAACATGTTCGTGTCGGGTCTCCTTGTGATCCTAACGTATGGTCCATGTTTCAATTTCGTACGCTATTCCGTCCTTGAAATATTTTGTTCAATAAAACACATACACCCATCGGTAAAAAGGTATTTTTTGGGTTCAGTGGGCTTGAAAACGTATATTTCCGCTGTAAAGTCGATTTCTACAAATCGACTTGAAAACAATACTACTTTCCTTCCCTATCTATTCGTATAGGACAAGAGAAAACAAAAAGACAATCGATCTGTTCCGTACTAAGACCTTTAAGGTTATCCACATCAAATAATTAGTGTCAAAATCGGTCTCGGCGTAAATCAAATATTGTACTGCTTGAAAATAACGAGAATTTTAAATTAAATATTATTTTAATTAATTTTAAACAAATCATTTTAAATTTAATGAAAATTTTGAGGCAATTTTTACTTTCTCTTGCCTATATGAATATATAGGAAGGAAAGTATTGTTTTCATGTTGAGTTTTCACCGGATCGACACGTTTTTAGACTCCTAAATCCAAAAAAAAAAAATATTTTTAGCGATTGGTCTGTGTGTGTGTGTGTGTTTGTGTGAAGAGAATATCTCAAGAACGGAACATCTTACGAACTTGGAACTTGAAACTCGAGTGAGATACCAGTATAGGACCCGACACAAACATTTTCATCAAAATCGGTCAACCGGAAGTAATAGTTTATTCGTGTCATTTTTCATTTTTTTGCGATTTTCTCAAAAACCACTCCTACGATTTTTTTTAAAAATCGCCTTATTTTCTAAATTTTTTATGCTCTACAAGATAGGGTAGGCGCCATGTCTGCTGAAATTCTAGAGGAAGCTGTTTTCTCGTAAAAAAATTGTTTTTTTAAGAATGGGACTTAATATGCACTTTAGCGCAAACATGTATATAATAAAAGTTGTAGAGAATTGAAAATCGTACAACTTTTATTTTAAACATTTATTTGTATAACTCTTAGTTTAGCTGTAATTAGAGATTTTTTGTTTGTTCTCGCGAAAACGTGTAAAAAATCTATTTATTAAAGATTTCAGCCTTATTATGCATTTTACGACAAAACAGAATAAAATCAAATTTATAGGAAATTAAAAAATCAACAACTTTTATTTAGAGAATTTTTCTCTACAAAGCCTAGTTTAGCGTGAAAGAACAATTTTCCGTATTTTTTAGCCAAACTGAGGTTGATTTTAATTTTGCGTCTTTTCTCTCATGATTAAAATTAGGTTATGTTTATTGAGGTTAGTTTTTTTGTTTATTTCTAATGTTTTATTACTAATATTGGATTATATTGTTCATTATTTCCATTGGCAAGAGAAAGTTGTGTGAGTGTTTTACCCTAGATTTTTTAAGAAAGTACAAGTTTACCTTAATATCTATTTATTGTTACAATATTTTTCATGTGTCTTTATTTAACTTAACGTAGAATAAAGTTGGTTTTAAGCCATATTCTTTGCAACGTAACGAGCGTAATAACCCCAGTTTTTATGTATTTTACGGTAATTTAAAAACATTCTATTTTCAAGGCTTTACTTAAACTACAATACAATCTGATAAAAGTGTAGCATCCGTGTACTAACATTATAAAAAATATTGAGCTATCTTTCCAGGCAATATGGTTTTTTATCTTCTAAATTGTGTACGTCGTATTTCAAACCTAACGTTTATGTTTATTTTTTTGAACACGGTTGAATGGCTTTTCTTGGAAGAAAATGTATAAATTACGTTCATTATTCATAATAAATAAAAGGACGTTTCATTTTTGACATTTTCTTACTCATTTCATTCAAATCTCTTGTTTTTTTGTCAAATTTTTAAGTTCCATGTATATTATGTTATGTTGTTTAGGTGATCAGCTGAAAGGCTGATTTGAACCTCTGATTTTGATGAGAAAAATACGGAAAATCATTATTTGACGCTAAACTCGATTTCTGATCACGGTTTGGAACAAAATCTAAATTATGTCAAAAAATAATTAAAAATTGGGACATAAATTACCGAAAATCATCGACAGCACTGGTCAATCACGTGACCTTTTCTCCCCTATTAGCGCTAGTCAGCATCGTTCACACTGAGCTAGTTTACTTAAGCTAGTAAAATCAAATATGTTCAAAGTCACTAGCGCTTTAGCAACAATAGTTGCTAGTTGTTTGTTCCCACGATGCTAGTAAATTAGCGTCGTGGGGAAAGATCTTAAATGAAAATCAACCTCTGTAAAACTTAAAAATTTGGAAAATCACTAATTGACGCTAAACTCGGTTGTAAAAAATTCTTAAAATTAAAGTTGTACATTTTTTAATTTCCTATAATTGATTAAATACATTTCTATTGTAAAAAGGCCGCAATCTTAAAACAATCCCATTTTTTACCGATTTTCATGAGAAAAATACAGAAAATCATTAATTGACGCTGAACTCGATTCCCGATCACGGTTTGGAACAAAAACTACATTATCTGAAAAAATAATTTATAAATTCGGTCATAAAATTACCGAAAATCATCGACAGAATTTTAAGGAAAGTGTATAATAATATAGTGTATCCTTTCCCCTACCCCATGATAAAAATACTGTATTCAATCATGGAAATTAAATTCAAATAGTTTTCCTACGTGTAAGTAGCTTTTTTGTTTAGATAATCAACTGAAAGGCTAGTTTGAACTCTAAAATCTTTACTAAGTACCTAAAACGAGAAATGAGGTGGTTTACCATACCTTCCTCATTGAGTGGAAAAATATGCTTATCAACGCGCTCTCTGAAAAGCATGTATTTTCCACCCTGCAAATGATACCTTCACTTTATTAACCCTAGGGTCTCGCTGTATAATGAAATTCATTACTCTCAGAGTAGATATTTCTGATGAATGTCTTTTACACCTCTACCTCTTCTGTTCTTAAATGTTTCAGTCATATTTTGGCTGACCATGTGATAAGAAACAGAACTATTTTTTGTAGCTCTGTAACTAACAGATCGAGTGCAAAATAATTTAACAATTCATCTGCCAGTTATGGGAATTTTTTAATATTACCATGATCAAACGTGCAGCTAATTGCGTTTATATTTTCTTTCTGCTTCGGTGTATTGGTCTTTGATAATTCTAAAAAAACTCGTTCATTATGATTGGTTAATAATTTATAATAGTAATAATAATAAAATACTGAAATTTTGCATATTTACACTTTTCGCTCTAACTATTTTTGAAAAATTAATATTAAATTTTTGAAATAGATCACTTAATTGATTTTTTAAAAATTAATTTCAAAAGTAATTAATTTAATCTTCCGATGTTTTTTAAGCTACAGTTTTTTTAATACTTGTTTGGTTGGTAACATTTTCGTGATATCAGAGTTACCACAACCATCCGTGAAAACAGTTTTAATTGAATTTTAATTAAATTTTAAAAATGATTACACTTTTCTGCTTGATATTTAAAAAAAAACTAATCGCAATTTTCCTTTCAACTCGACCTAAATTAAATGCTAACTAAATATGTTTTCCATCCTGCTTAAAAGTTCTATCTTTGTTTTCCATCTCTCTCTAATATCTTTCACCTCCCTCTATAGTATAAACGATAATATTAAAGTAATTAAATTTAAATCTAATTACTACTAATTCTAATTAACTACGTCCACTGCGAAAACATTTTCTACTAAAACATTTACATGGCTTTATGTTTATTAAATTTTTAATTAAAAAACATGAAAATTAAATTAATGAAACTTTTGTGTATGAATTTTTTTATGTTTAATTTCGCTGATTAATTTTCAATTTGTATTACGTCATAGTTTCAGTTAATAAACTGTTCATTATTAGTAAGGGATCGTTAGGTAAGATTCATATGCATGGTTGGCCTTTTTCAAGAGGAGTTGAAAAATCCTCAACAACACTTGTAAAATTTGGTAAAATCAAGACAAATCATCCCGGGAACCACTATTAACAGTACTGAAATTCGTATTAGTTAATAAGGAATGCTAACTAAAAAAGTGGAAAAAATTTTGTAAAATATCAATAATAGTTCAAGAAATGAATTTTTTTATTAATATATTATTTTTGTTTAAAATTTTTTACATAGAGTTGTTGACGTAATCACAATTTGCTTGGAAAGTAGGGAATACTGTTCTGCAGTGTTCCTTGATGTCGAAAAAGCCTTTGTTAAAGTTTGGCTTGAAGGCCTGCTATGTAAATTGGAAATATCGTTACCATATCACTATTTTCTAATTTTAAAATCTTATTTGAGTGGAAGGATATTTCAAGTAAAGTTAAGGATAAATTATCAAAATTTTTTGATATTATGGCAGGCGTTCCTCAGGGGTCGGTTTTAGGACCCGTGGTGAACACATTGTATGCATCTACTTTCAACTCCTTGAACGATCATTGCAACATTTTCTGATGATACAGAAATCTTATCGACCAGTGAAGACCCTCCCATTGCTTCGGGTACCGTTCAAAACTATCTATCTGATTAGTCTTAGAAGATGGTTGAACAAGTGGAAAGTGAAGATCAACACGGGTAAATCCAGCCACGTAACATTTACCTTACGGAAGAAAACGTGCCCTCCAGTATTTTTAAACAATGAAAGAATACCGGACAGTACAGGTGCTAAGTACTTAGGGTTTTACCTTGACAGAAGGGTCACGTGGAAAAATCATATCAAAATGAAAAGACAGTTAAATATCCGATTTAGTAAGATGCAGTGGTTGGTGGGGCGAATTTTCTAATTAACTTTTAGTTAATAAAGCTATTTTGAAACCTATTTAGAGCTACGGGATATAATTATGGGGAACCAGTAAGGTATAAGTAAGTAATAGTGACTTGGAAATCCTGCACCGGTTTCAAAATAAAGTTTTGCGAAACATCAGCAACCCTAACTGGTTTGTTACTAAAAAGGATATTCACGATTATCTAAATATGCCAACGATTAAGGAAGAAATCAGACGATTTAGCCACAGTTAACAAAATCGTCTTTACGACCATAGTTAATCTATTGGCTATAAACTTGTTAAACAATTTGAATAGCCTACTATAAGGAGGTTACAGAGGGTTCATGTTTTAGATTTACTTGAAAGAGATTAATTTGTATTTTTACACCTTTAGAGCTATGTTGTATGTAATACAAGTTGTACATAACAAATGTAATGTTTTAACTATACCATCATAAGCCATAATTTTTCAATTATATTTTTTCTAGTTACCATTAAAATGAAAATAATCTTAGTTTTTAGTTATTAAGTTGTTATTTAATTATTAATTTATGATTTTGATAGTTTTTGTTTTGTTTCCTAATATAATTTAATGTTTGTCTATATTTCTCTGCAAATAATTTTATGTTTTCTTTGATTTTCATAACTACTGTTATCAATACTGTGTTTGTGTTTAATTTGTAGAAAAGGGTCGCTTTGACACTTCCCTACTCATGTCAGTGTTATTACTACTCATGTCAAAGCTCTGTTATTTATTTTGAAAAATTATGATTTCCGGAAAACTAAAGGTAGGCCTATTACAGATTTGTTATCAACAAAAATAGTATAATCCATATTCCTGATGAAAGCTAATTTTAAATATTAAAAAAATCTGGTACGAAACACACAGATTTTTTTTTCAATGTAAATAATGAAAAATATAACCTAATTTTAATCTTAAGTGAATGACGCAAAATGAAAATCAACCTCTGTAGAACTTAAAAAATGCAGAAAAAATAATTCTTGATACAAGTATTTTAATTTTGTAAAACTTTAGTTGTTTATACTTTTATCATAAATGCATACACTGATGCCGAAATATTAAAGATCCCATTTTTTACCGATTTTGATGAGCATAATACAGAAAATCTCTAAATGACGGTAAACTAGGCCTGTGTTGTAGGCAAAAATGTTTAAATAAAATAGTTTTAGTTTTTTTTTTATTTCGTACAACTTTTAATTAGGTAAAACTACACTTTTGCCTTGTATACTACGGTCGCAATCTTAAAAAAGAAAATTATAGCGACAGTTTCCCCCAAGAATTTCAGGAGACATGGCGCTTACTTTAAATTGTAGAGCCCAAAAATGCAATGAATGAGGCGATTTTTAAAAAATGAATTTTGTTGGAGCCGTTTTTGAGAAAATAGCATAAAAATGAAAAATCGCACGAATAAACTAATCTTTCTCCCTAGTAATTCATATAGAGAAAGCGGAAGTAGAAAATTGTGATGTAAACAATTTTATTTATATATTTCGATATCAAGATGGGCAGAAAATTTTGAATATTATTATAGTTATTGCGAAAAAAGAAATAAATATACTTTTGTTTGAAAGTTTAATTCCTCTTGAGGTAAGTTGCTGTCTTTATTGAAGAAAGTTGTTTTTGTGGTTATTCTTCAGGAACTTCCAAGATTTAATTCAGGATTTTATGAAGAACAAACACTTTTTTTGTAAACCTCCAAGTCATCAAACGCGCGTTCATTTTACTGGAATTTACTAACAATCTCATTTAAACTCATTATGATCGGCTACCTTCACCGACCAATCCGCTTATTCTAAACGCTCCAAAGCAATGAAAAACAATTCATTTCAAATTCTACGAAACGATTGGTTCAACATTTATAGTTACAATTGCATTGCCAATCAACCGTATGTCCAAAACACGTTAATTACATCGAAATCACACAAATACCTTCCTGACAGAATAATTTTACCTTTCCAATTTATAGAGTTGTGTTTATAGGCTACCCACTATTATTATTTCTTTGTCAGTTAGGAATTTACTGAAATACATGAATATTAAAGCTACTTACCTTTAGGAAAATATTCTTCAGAACAATCCAGACAAAAAAAGAAATCTGGTGTAAAACACCCACACGAGTCTCTCTTGCCAGTGTAAATAATGAATAATTTAACCTATGTTTAATCATGAGTTAATGACGCAAAATGAAAATCAATTTCTGTAGAACTGAAAATTTTCCATAACTGGCAGGTGGAGTGTTAAATTATTTACACTCACTCTGTTAGTAACCCACCGGGTTGGTCTAGAGGTAAAGTCGTCGCCAAAATCAGCTGATTTTCGGAGACGAAGGTTCCTGGTTCAAATCCTAGTAAAGGTAGTTACTTTTATACGGATTTGAATGCTAGATAGTGGTTACCGGTGTACTTTGATGGTTGGGGTTCAATTAACCATACTCTCTCAGGAATGGTCGACCTGAGTCTGTACAAGACTACACCTCATTTACACGTCATACACATCATCCTCATCTCATTGGGTCATGGGGTTGCTTATTGTTCTGAATTGAACATATTGCAAAGTACACAAATTAGGGATTACAAAAAAAAATCTGTTAGTTGCAGAGCTAACAAAAAAAAAATAGTCTGTTCTTATCTCATGGTCAGCTAATTATATGAGCATTTAACAACAGAAGAGGTAGAGATGTAAAATATACTAATCAGAGTTATCTACTCTGAGAGTAATGAATTTCATTATACAGCCAGACCCTGTGGTTAATAAAGTGAAGTTATCATTTGCGGGTGGAAAGTAGATGCTTTTTAGGGGGCATGTTGATAAGCATACTTTTCCACTCGATAAGAGAGGGATGTTAAAACCAGCTCACTTCTCGTTTTAGGTACTTAGTAAAGCCTTTAGAGTTCAAACTAGCCTTTCGGTTGATTATCCAAACAACAAAAGCTATTTATACGTAGGAAAACTATTTCAATTTCATTTCCATTATTGAATACAGAATTTTTACCTTTTAGCATGGCGTAAGGAGAAGGGTATACTACACACATGTTCCTTAAAATTTTGTCGATGATTTTCTGTAATTTTAAGACCGAATTTCTAATTATTTTTTTAGATAGTTTAGTTTTTGTTCCAAACCGTGATCGGGAATCGAGTTTAGGGTCAATTAATGATTTTCTGTGTTTTTCTTATCAAAATCGGTAAAAATAGATTTTTTTAAAGATTACGGCCTTAGCATTTTACGACAAATGGTATGTAATCAATTAATTATGGGAAATTAAAAAATCTACAACTTGTATTTCAAGCATATTTTTTCTACTGAGTTGAGCGTCAATTTGTGGTTTTCCGTATTTTTAAGTTCTGCAGAGGTTGATTTTTATTTAAGGCTTATTCCCATGATGCTAGTTTACTAGCTGCCAGTTTTGTTAAAGCGCTAGTGACTTTGAACATGTTTGATTTTACTAGTGCTAGTAGCGGAGAAAGGTCACGTGATTGACTAGCGCTAGTAAACTAGCTCGGTGTGAACGTTTGGAAACGTTGCTGGTTACTAATAAGCTGCTAGTACTAGCAGCTAGTGAACTATCGTCGTGGGAACCGTCACAGACGCGCTTGTAGGTCCTGCTAGTACTATAAGCTGGTAAGCTAGCGTCATGGGAATATGCCTTTATTGTCATTCACTCATGATTAAAATTAAGTTGTTTTTCATTTTACATTGTTGATTAAACATAGGTTACTAGCGTGCTCCGCCCGGCTTCGCACGCGAAAAATGTTTAATCAATTTTTTTTTAAATAAATTTGGATCTGAAATTGTGTATCGACTGTATACTCCAAAGTACGCGCGCGCGCGCACGCACACACACAACAATTGATGTTTTGATAATTTCCCCCGCGTACGCCTCTTGCTTTTATCAAACCCTTTCATCTTCTTCAACAGCAACACGTATTCACATGTATACACACACACACACACACATACTTTTTAGAAAATCTTCATTAGGGCCCCTAAGGTTATCATTTTTGAATTTTTTTTCTCTCATTCTTTATTTACCACTGTAACATTTTTTACAACAAGCAAATGTGTTGATTATGATAATTGCGTAAATGACATGATAGGCATGAGAGGGGTAGGATCCCCATTGGCGCCTCTTTAAGAATGAAATTTGTATATCAAATTAGCAGGTCTCTACTCCAGCGTCTTTTAAGGCGTCTAGCAGGATTTTCAGGTAAATGGAAGGTGGAAAGTTAAAATTAAAATTTTTAAATTTTGAAAATTTTAAAATAAAATGTTGCTGTGAATATAAATATGAATATGCTGTCAAAATTTCATGAAAATCCGTTCAGTAGTTTTGAAAATTAGCCTGCACAAAAACACCAAAGACAAAGCGTGCTTGTCTTTATAATATTAGTATTAGTAAAGATATAGATGAATTACATTGCCAAGATAAAGTTGTGTGAGTAATTTACACCAGATTCTTACTCTTTAACCCTTTCAGTGCGGAAACAATATTTTAAAGTTTGATCCTAAGTACCATTAATTTGAATAAGGGTGTACAAAACGTGCCAGCCCTTATTTCGAAAATTTGCGCCAACCAAAGTTTCAACGTTATAGAAAAATAAAATTTCCTGTTTAAAATTAATTTTTATAGTGTTTATAAAAAAAAAGAAGTTGTAACACTAAAAATATTCAAGATATTTTTTTTAGTTTATTTAAAGTCGCATCGACAGCTTGGTCATTAGCAACTATATGGATTTTGGCACCTTAACGGTGATTTTTGAACCCGGGACCTTTCGCTTTGTAGGCTAGCGCGTTAGTCACTACGCCACAGAGGCGGTTTCAAAATACATTATTACATTAATTTTTTGTTTTAAAATGTTTTTGGAAATGTTCGGTTATCCGGACGTTGGCACTTTATGAAAAACTTACGGACTTCCGGTAAACCGGATGTTATTACTACGTAAAATATATCGCTGCCCATAACAGACAGGTAGAGTGTCAAATTATTTACACTCAATCTGTTCGTTGCAGGGCTAAAATAAATAGTTCTGTTTCTTATCACATGGTCAGCCAATTAAATGACTGAATCATTTAAGAACAGAAGAGGTAGAGGTGTAAAAGACACTAATCAGAGTTATCTCCTCTGAAAGTTATGAATTTTATTATACAGCCAGACCCTGTGGTGAATGAAGTGAAGGTGTCATTTGCAGAGTGGAAAATATGTGCTTTTCAGAGGGCCCGGCATGCTGATAAGCGTACTTTTCCACTCAGTGAGGAAGGCAATGGTAAACCACCTCACTCCTCGTTTTACTTGGTAAAACCTCTACAGGTTCAAACCAGCCTTTTGGCTGATGACCTAAACAACAACAAAATATATCGATGTCCTGTTTTCCGGACTTTGGTCTGAAAGGGGGAAAGTTGTCGAGATGGAAACACGTTTTAGTTTTTTGTTCAATTAGTAAAGAATATGTGTCGAATTTTATTAATTTTCTTGGGAGAAATTGAATCATTGATAGCTTTCGCTTTTATTTATTGTAATAATTTATGTTTTTGTTTTATTTTATAAAAATAATAAAGATAATTATTAGTATTGTGGAATGAAATACAGATGAACGATGTTCTGTTTAGGGACTTGACATTGGGTAAATCGTATTATGTGTGTGTACAACGTTGAGTGCATAGAACAAGGTCTGTGAGGTGAACGATTCATACTGACGGCGTGTGGTGTTGGTTTGGTATTGTTATTGTCGGAATAGACAGTAGTAGCAGAATTAATAAGAGATAGAATATAAAGTCGGATGTTTTTGGTATGGAGAATCGGGCCTGCGTATTTCGTCTTCATATAGTGGGGGGAAACACAGTCTCGTTCGTTCGTTTGCTCGCGCTGGCTGGCTTGCCTTGCCTGCTATACTTATAACATATACTACAACGAATCGAAGTAGTAAATGGAGAGGGGAAAAATTCCCTCTAACGCCGGGAGTTTAGATTTGTAAGCCTGTTTTCTTCCTTGAGCACGGCACACTTCTCTTCTGCGAGGTAGATTGCCATTAGTAGTAGTGGCTACGGATGTTCGTTGTTTAGTGTTGTCAAAAATAATATTATATAGATAATTATTAATCTCATTCGGGAGTGTTTTTAGTTGTTTTAAATATATATTTTAGATAAATAACAATGGATCTATCTACAAAATATTATACGATAATAATATGTGTGTTATTGTGTTATTATTAAATTCTATATGACAAATTGGGTTATTTAACTTAACGTTATTTTATTCATATAAATAAATATATAGGTAAATAGACAAAAGTTTCACCTGTTCGTTTATTTTCTGTGGTAAACTAACCTGTACTGCTAATATAAACTCTTGTTATTAGCCCAGTATTTAACATTTTATCTAGTTTAACCTAAAGTTATAAGTTTTAATCTTATCTATGAAATAATATTACTGCCACTCCAACAGACAAGGTAAACATCTATTTCTATTCTATTTACTATTTTAATATTTCGATTATTAATTTTATCTCCCATTATATAATAATTGTCTTTATTATTAATTTAATTAGGTTATTATCATATCAAAACTATAACAATATTTTTACTGTCTGATAAAGTACAATTTATTTATTAATAAAATATAAAAAAACAAAAATAATTTATTTACAGTGTAATAAACTTTTTTTATACTACAGTATATATTTTTAGGTTATTACCATTTAGAATTGAATTTATTTTGATTTATAAGCCATGTTTGTTTATTTTTTATTCAAATTATTTAGTTATTGATGTAGTACTATTAAATAAATAATTACTATTTTTTTTAATTATAAAAATAAATTAAAATTACGTGAATTTTAAAGGAAAATATTATTAAAGATAAATTAACTATAAGGAAAACATGTCATTTTAATTACAAACATATTAATCCGATTGTTTTCCTTCTTTATAATCGATTGAGTTATGAAAATTTAATCATTGAATGGTGTGTTTTGTTTATATTTATTACAGATAAATATTAAACAATAATGTTTATTTACTAAATAAGATTGTCGCATTTTTAAAGTCGTGCCGTGTAATTGTTCATCCCCTCTTTATAGTTGTGTTTATAATATTTCTTTAATAGATTCGAACTGCAAACCTTTTAAATCGTCCCTCTTTTATTTTATGTAATTGTTTATTAGTTACTATCAACATAAACTATTATAAATCAATAGATTTATCAATGTTGTTCTATTTTGTCTAGTTAGTTTTAACGTATTAAAATGCAAATTAATCCTCACTGACTCACTCGATCAGTATTTTTTTTAACTTCCCGATCATTTTAAGAGAGCTGAAATCAGGCACGTTGTTCCTTAGGGATTAAACGGAATAATCATGTGCATTTAGATCACTTTCACTTAGGGTAAAAATGGGGTTACTACCCTAAAGCAATATACTTACTGTAAATTATTTCTATACACCTTCCCGAAGAGCTACATTTTTAAAATCGACTTTTGTTTACGGCAATTGATACTTCAGAAAAGTAAGCTATTCAAATGTTAATTACTTAAGGTGTAAACATTTTGTATGTAGGCTACATTTTAAAAATAAATCAAATTTTGTAATTTCCCGAATAGCTGTAATTCTGAAAGTTAAAATTTTATTTTTAAATGTTAAACGAAATAAAAATTGGTTTTAAACCGGGGGAAATACTTTCCCCCGGTATTATAAATGATTACACTTTTCTCAACAAAGGTAACCGCTTTCCTAAACACGTTTAAACTTCATAAATAGTTTTAAACAACCAGTCCTGTTGAAGTATGCAAAAAAAATACAAAGCAGTAATTTTTTAACGCAAATTTAGTTTTCGATTCAAAACTTTTATCGTTATCACAATATGTGTATTGATTTTAATTAAGTTACGCATTTTTGTATCGCATTTCGATCTTTTATTTTTTCTTTGAAGTCATAATGTTGAAAATTTGTTTCCTCTATTACTCACATTAGTTTTACCGAAATCAGATTCTGTAGAAATTTTTCTCCAAAATTGTTATTGTTTATTGATAAGTTCTACAAATACAATTTATATCTAACCCAAACATGTTTATTTTGCTAAATTCGGTTGCTGTTTGTTATACTATATTTTATGTATGTTTGACCTTTGCTAGGGAAAGCTGTTCTTACGTAATTATGCAAACGAATAGTAAAAGATACCGAATTTTATAAATAGTACTCGCCACTTTAGCGGCGCTTCTGGATCTCTCGCATCAGTGGGGCAGGTGGATCAGAATTCTTTTTATTTCTTTTTTTTTGTTTAACGTCCGACTGTTCTGCAATTACTGCTAATGCAGACGGTGAAGGATGGAATGATATTTTGTAACGTATGACAATATGTCGTGCCTGAATGGGATTCGAACCCAAGACCGCATGATGAGAGGCGAGCACGGATCAGAATAATTCACCAGTGGATCAGAACCATGGAAGTATGGGCGCGCTTTGATGTAAGGTGAAGTTCGGCCGCCAAAGAGGTTGGGTGGTTGACAATAATTTGAAGTTAAAAGGTTTGCAAGTTTGATGATGATGTCTGACGTTTAAGGTTTGAAGTTTCAAAATGTAAAGTTTAAAGGTTTGCAAGTTTGAAGATTATGTCTGACGTTTAAGGTTTGAAGTTTCAAAATTTAAAGTTTAAAGGTTTGCAAGTTTGTAGATGATGTCTGACGTTTAAGGTTTGAAGTTTTGAAAGTTTGAAGATGATGTCTGACGTTTAAGGTTTGAAGTTTCAAAATTTAAAGTTTAAAGGTTTGCAAGTTTAAAGATGATGTCTGACGTTTAAGGTTTGAAATTTCAAAATTTGAAGTTTAAAGTTTTAAAAGTTTCAAAATTTGAAGTTTAACGGTTTGAAAGTTTAAAGATGATGTCTGACGTTTAAGGTTTGGAGTTTCAAAATTTGAAGCTTTTACATTTTAAAGGTTTGAAAATTTTAGGTTGATGTTTGAATTTCGAAGGTCTGAAGTTTCAAAATTTGAGGTTTTAAGGTATGAAGTTTGAGTTTTTTTAGCATTCTCAGCGCCTCGGTGGGTTAAGGACATTTTCAGCTGAAAGTCTTGAAGTACTTTGAAAGGGGGCACAAAAAAGGTTCTATACACTTTTCCGTTACGATGCACCGTTTAAGAGATAAAAAATACTTACCCCCACATTTGAGGAGGGGATACAACCGAAATTTTCGGTTTACCATATTTTTATTTAACCCTTTCAGTACCAACGTCCGAAAAACAGGACGTCGATATATTTTTCGTAGTAATAACATCCGGTTTACCGGAAGTCCGTAAGTTATGGATAAAGTCCCAACGTCCGGATAACCGAACATTTCCAAAAAAAAATTAAAACAAAAATTAATGGATAATGTATTTTGAAACCGCCTCCGTGGCGTAGTGACTAACGCGCTAGCCTACAAACCGAAAGGTCCCGGGTTCAATTCTCGGCTAGGGTCTGGAAATTTTAACACGTTAAAAATCACCGTTAAGGTACCAAAACCCATAGCAGTTGCTAATGACCAAGCTGTCCATGTGACTTTAAATAATCTAAAAAAAACTATTTTGAATATTTTTAGTGTTACAACTTCTTTTTTACTTTCTCTTGCCTATATGAATATATAGGAAGGAAAGTATTGTTTTCATGTCGATTTTTCGAAACCGAGTTTTCACCGGATCTATACGTTTTCAGACCGCCTGAACCCAAAAAACATGTTTTTAGCGATTGGTCTGTGTGTGTGTGTGTGTGTGTGTGTGTGAACAGAATATCTCAAGAACGGAACATCGTACGAACTTGAAACTTAAGTTACATACCACTACCGGACCCGACACGAACATTTTCATCAAAATCGGTCAACCGGAAATAGTAGTTTATTCGTATAATTTTTCACTTTTTTGCGATTTTCTCAAAAACTAGTCCTACGATTTTTTTTAAAATCAACTGGTTTACTACATTTTTTATGCTCTACAAGATAGGGTAGGCGCCATGTTTGCTGAAATTCTGCTTGAGGCTGTTTTTACGTAAAAACATTTTCTTTTTAAGATTGCGGCTTTAATATGCATTTTAGCGCAAAACTTTATATAATAAAAGTTGTAGAGAATGTAAAATTCTACAACTTTTATTTCAAACATTTTTTTGTATAACGCTTAGTTTAGCGGTAATTTGCGATTTTCTGTTTTTTTTCTCACGAAAATGTGAGAAAAATCGATTTTTTTAACATTTCGGTCTTAGTATGCATTTTACAACAAAAGTGTATATAATTAAATTTATAGAAAATTAAAAGATCTACAACTTTTGTTTAGAGCATTTTTCTCTACAGAGCCTAGTTTAGCGTGAAAGCGTGATTTTCCGTATTTTTAAGCCAAACTGAGTTCGATTGTCATTTTGCGTCATTCACTCATGATTAAAATAAGGTTATGTTTTTGAGGTTAGTTTTTGTTCATTTCTAATGTTTTAATACTAATGTTAGGTTTATTGTTAATTATTTGCATTGGCAAGAGAAAGTTGTGTGAGTGTTTCACACCAGATTTTTTATTTTACGTTCACCTCAATTAGTACCGTTTTTCACGAGGTGTTTCAGGGTCTGGAAATTTTAACACGTTAAAAATCACCGTTAAGGTACTAAAATCCATAGCAGTTGCTAATGACCAAGCTGTCGATGTGACTTTAAATAATCTAAAAAAACTATTTTGAATATTTTTAGTGTTACAACTTCTTTTTTTTATAAACACTATAAAAATTAATTTTTAATAGGGAATTTTAATTTTCTGTAACGTTAAACTTTTGGTCGGCAATGGCATGTGTTAACCCTTTCCACCCCAATCTTTTACTATACACAACTGTACACGAAAAATATGTGTACATTGTTTCATACATTTTACTGAAATTTAAGTGCAGTAAAATCACTTTTAGACTTTTGACTGTTTTTAATGGGCTCAAAAAGTGTGACACGTAAGTCACATTGGGACTTGATGGTATCAAAGTTTCCAACAATATGAATAAGTAAAATATTGTTCAGGCTTCCAACAAAACAAAATATATTATTTTACTTAGATTTGTAGCAAAAACCTAAGTATGATTTTAATATCAAAGTCATTATTTAATACTTAAAAAATTTTACAATTCAAAAATATTGGTGAAATGGATAAAATCACTTTTTACAAACAGTCTAAAAAATATACGTGTATGTAAATACAACATATTCGAAAAAATGCTACTTAATTTTAGTAAATGAACATTATATACATATATTCTGCCCATAACAGATAGGTGGAGAGTCAAATTATTTACTCTCAATCTGTTCGTTGCTGGGCTAAAATAAATAGTTCTGTGTCTTATCACATGGTCAGCCAATTAAATGACTGAATCATTTAAGAACAGAAGAGGTAGAGGTGTAAAAGACACTAATCAGAGTTATCTTTTCTGAAAGTAATGGATTTCATTGTACAGCCAGACCCTGTGGTGAATGAAGTGAAGGTGTCATTTGCAGAGTGGAAAATACGTGCTTTTCAGAGGGCTCGGCATGCTGATAAGCGTACTTTTCTATTCAGTGAGGAAGGCATAGGTAAACCACCTCACTTCTCATTTTACTTAGTAAAACCTCTAGAGGTTCAAACCAGCTTTTCGGCTGATGACCTAAACAACAACAACACATACATATATTATATACATACATTATATACATATCTAAAACTAAAATTGACTTTAAAAAAACTAATGGTTGTCTCCACAGTGGTCAGCATGCTACATTGCAAAGCGAAAGTCTCAGGTTCGATTCCTGGCTAGGGTACAGAAAATTATTACACTTCACACCCAGCGTTCTTTAATCCAAAGAAGTCGCTAACAACTAAAATTTTGATGTCTGTTATTTCACTCCAATGTGACTTCTATGTCACACTGGGTGAGAAAGTGTTGAGTCTGCAAGTTTTTGAAATAGGGCGGGTACTTTTTGTACACCCTAATTCAAATTAAATGGCTTTAGATCAAACCTTTAAATATTGTTTCGGCAATGAAAGGGTTAATTTTAATAGCTGAATAACATGCCGTATAAATTTGTATTCCAATAAACTCTTGTGTAAATATGAATTTTTACTTTCTCTTGCCTATATGAATATATAGGAAGGAAAGTATTGTTTTCATGTCGATTTTTCGAAATCGAGTTTTCACCGGATCTATACGTTTTCAGGCCCCCTGAACCCAAAAAACATGTTCTTAGCGATTGGTCTGTGTGTGTGTGCGCGCGTGCGTGCGTGTGTGTGTGTGTGTGTGTGAACAGAATATCTCAAGAACGGAACATCGTACGAACTTGAAACTTGAAACTTAAGTTACATACCACTACCGGACCCGACACGAACATTTTCATCAAAATCGGTCAACCGGAAGTAGTAGTTTATTCGTGTTATTTTTCACTTTTTTGCGATTTTCTCAAAAACTGGTCCTACGATTTTTTTAAAAATCGCCTTGTTTACTCAACTTTTTATTCTCTACAAGATAGGGTAGGCGTCATGTTCGCTGAAATTCTTGGTGAGGCTGTTTTTACGTAAAAACAAAGTTTTTTTAAGATTACGGCTTAATTATGCATTTTAGCGCAAAAACTTATATAATAAAAGTTGTAGAGAATTTAAAAACCTACAACTTTTATTTCAAACATTTTTTTGTATAACGCCTAGTTTAGCGGTAATTTGCGATTTTCTGTTTTTTTCTCACGAAAACGTGAGAAAAATCGATTTTTTTAACATTTCGGCCTTAGTATGCATTTTACGACAAAAGTGTATATAATTAAATTTATAGAAAATTAAAAGATCTACAACTTTTATGTAGAGCATTTTTCTATACAGAGCCTAGTTAAGTGTGAAAGAGTGATTTTCCGTATTTCTAAGCCAAACTGAGGTTGATTTTCATTTTGCGTCTTCCACTCATGATTAAAATTAGGTTATTTTTATTGAGGTTAGTTTTTTGTTTATTTCTTATGTTTTATTACTAATGTTAGGTTTATTGTTAATTATTTGCACTGGCAAGAGAAAGTTGTGTGAGTGTTTCACACCAGATTTTTGAATATATGATGCAACTCCATTAAGAATCACCCTCAGGACAAAATGGTTGATTAGTTTATGAAAACGAACGATAAATGAAGTAATTTATGTCAGAAATTCATCAAAAGTAAGGAGAGACATAAAAGGTCCTGACGTTAACGAAAAGTAGGTCTGGTTTTTATCATTTTCATTGCTGTTAAACGTCAGAAAAGGATTAAAAAAACTATTAAATATACATATATCTATAGTACTGTTACAGGAATCGTAAATTAACGGTTGCAGGTTTGTTTTCTCTAATTTTTGTAAAAGAAAGAAATACCGTAATAACTTTAGTAGGGTTATAAATCTTCAGATGTTGACAAAATTTCGGATTTCATTCGGTATATTTGTTTTGTTTAAGAATGATGAGATAAAATTATGTAAATAACGTAATATTGAAATTATTTAGGGGTTGTAATTTTAATCTTTAATCAAGTTAGAGAAATTCGTCAATGTGTATTTTGTAATTACATTTTGTTTGTTATCATAGGCCTTTCATTATTTTGTTTGTTGCATTCCATTTTCAGTATTTATATATTTATTTATAAATGTATCTTTCCATAAAATTGATAATGGAACAGTTTTAACTAAAATGGAGCTGTTACCAAAGTAAAGAACTATTACAACATTTTTGTTTTGTTTGTGTGTACATTACGTATCCGTCCGTGTATATATTAAAATATTATGTTTGTGTTAGTAAGCTTTTACTATTAAATATATCAACATGAAGAAAATATGATACAGTTAAGTTTCTTTTGCATTAAACGTTTTTAATTAACATTTATGTAAGTACTCCTTTAAAAAAAAACTGTATTAATGATGCGAATAAATGCATCAAAATCGGTTTAACGCTTTAAGTACCAACGTCCGGAAAACAGGATGTCGATACATTTTACGTAGTTATAACATCCGGTTTACCGGACGTCCGTAAGTTATGCATAAAGTGCCAACGTCCGGATAACCAAACATTTCCAAAAAAAATTTAATACAAAAATTAATGGAATAATATATTTTGAAACCGCCTCCGTAGCGTAGTGACTAGCGCGCTAACCTACAAAGTGAATGGTCCCGGGTTCGATTCCCGGCTAGGGTTTAGAAATTTTGACACGTTGAAACCACCGTTAAGGTACCAAAACCCATGACCAAGCTGTCGATGTGACTTTAAATAAACTAAAATAAATAAATAAACTAAAAAAATCTATTTCGAATATTTTTAGTGTTAGAACGATTTTTCTTTCTATGAACACAATAAAAATTATTTTTTAACAGGACATTTAATTTTTCTGTTACGTTGAAATTTTGGTCGGCAGTGGCAGGCTTAGGCCTACACCCACAAGTTTTTGAAATAAGGGCTGGTACTTTTGTACACCCTTATTCAAATTAAATGGCTTTAGATCAAACTTTTAAATATTGTTTCGGCACTGAAAGGGTTAAAATTGTCGTCTATTTTCTAATTTCCTTTCGTCATATCCAGATGTCTGAAACTACAAGAGATAGCAACAAACGATTTCGGATTCTTAATATAAACAAAAAGTATGTGGGCCTAAAGTTCTAAAGTATTGGGTTTGAAGTTCCGGTTTTGACCGGAAGTCAAGTTACAAAAGTCGGAATCGTAAACAGAAATAGTATCATTAGATTCCTTTTAAAGAGTTGATTGAGGAAGCAATAATGTTTTTTGCCATAAATCAAAGTTAGGCCTTAGCTTTTTAAAAATTTCCGCCAGTCATGAAGACGTTTCGTCTCATGAAAGGGATTTTTTTTAAATATTATTTATTTTCCCTGTAACATGGAATCCCTGTTGCCGACAATATACTTTATACTCTCTTCTTTACGGATGATCAAGTTGTCGTATCTGCAGATCACGATAATGCCAGCTATATGATGAGGAAGTTGCAAGAGGAGTATGAAAGAGGAGGTCTCAGTATAATTGTAAACAAGACTGACCACTTTACTGTTGGTGATCCAGGAAATGTTATTCAGCTGGGTACTGGTGTAGTGAAAAGCTGTGAAAATTTTAAATACCTGAAAGTCATCTTTGATTGGAGTGAAACAAGTACGTGGAAAAAACAGCAAGATTTCGCAAGGGCGAAGAGTTATAGGGCAGTTAAATTCTATCC
Organism: Catonia carolina; assembly: GCA_035578175.1. Taxonomy (NCBI): domain Eukaryota; kingdom Metazoa; phylum Arthropoda; class Insecta; order Hemiptera; family Achilidae; genus Catonia; species Catonia carolina. The sequence goes on along the minus strand of JAQMRL010000006.1, from coordinate 50,417,410 downwards.
TTTGGAATGAAAAATAATGGAAGGAGACAAAGATAAATATTTATCATGTTATCCTGGAGATTGTGTGTACCTATGCTGTGGAAGTGTGGGTATTGAAAAAGAGACTGAAGGATCGCCTAAAAGCGGTAGAGATGGATTTCTGGAGGCGGAGCTGTGGTGTGTCGCGGATCAGTTGAATACCGAATTCTGAAATTAGGAGAAGAATCGGCGTTCAAGGAAATATCATGGATACCATATCCCGGAAGTAGTTAAAATGGTTTGGCCATTTGCAGAGGATGGAGGATGGTAGGTGGGCAAAGAGGGCATGGGAGTGGACGCCAGCCGGTAGAAGAAGGAGGGGTAGGCCGGAAGTGACATGGTTGGATGGAGTGCTGGAGGCAATGTCTTTGCGGCGGCTCTCCGATGGGAACTGGTGAGAACTGGGAACTGGAGAGGTGGTGCTTAGGAAGCAAGATATGGCTGGGGCTGTAAATCCTCACTTGAAAAAAAAATTTACACGAGGGTAAGTCAATTATTATCCGCAATTTAGTTATATTTTTGTTTATGTTGGCAGTACTGTCGTTTTGCGTTGATGACGCATGCTTTGTTTATTCGCGGTTATATGTAGGATATGCAAGTTTCAATCTGCTAGGTTAGTTTCGTTATCGCTGTCGTGCTGTTAATCATGGCTGCTCCGCTTTCTATTTGCACCAGAGAAGAGCAACGTTCAGTGATCCGTTTTTTGTGGTCGGAAGGTGTATCAGGGGCCGAAATTCATTGAAGACTTTCGGTACAGTACGGCAACAGTGTTTTCCCACAACGGAGTGTCTACGAATGGATTGAAAAATTCAAAAATGGTCGAACAAGTGTTACGCACGATGAAGGACCCGGACGACCGTTTACCGCCGTAAATGAAGAAAACATTGAGCGTTCACATTGATGCTTACGGTTTTTTGGGACTCACAAGGTCCAGTACTGGAACATTATCAGGAAAGGGGCACAACAATAAACAGTGTACGTTACAGTGAGATGCTTACTGCCAAGCTAAAGCCTTCAATTCGAAGCAAACGCCAAGGACTGCTGTCAAAAGGTGTTGTGATGTTGCACGACAATGCCCGTCCGCATACTGCTGTCCACACTGCTGAAACGCTCCAGAAACTCAATTTTGAAGTACTGGCTCATCCTCCATATAGTCCCGATTTTGCTCCTTCTGATTATCACTTGTTTGGTCCACTCAAAGAGGCATTAAGGGGCCTTCGATTTACCTCGGACGAAACATTGAAAGAAGCGGTGCATTCCTGGCTCGCATCTCAACCAAAAACCTTCTTTTATGAGGGCATTAGGAAACTTGAACAACGATGAACCAAGTGCGTTGAGGCAAGAGGACTTTGTCGAAAAATGATGTACTTGTCAGTTTCCTATTTGATTACAATAAATTTTTTATAACTACATTGCGGATAATAATTAACTTACCCTCGTATATATATTTATTGTATCTGTTGAAAATTGTACAAGTGTGGATTGATTTATAAATTGTTAACTATTGTACTGTACAAAAGTTGGATACGTAATTTTTAATAGACTATTAATTACTTATCACCTATACGTATTTTACTGAGTGTTTTTTAGAAGATATTTTATCAAGCTTACAGTATAATACGCTAATTGCTAATATGAATTAATTCAGCATTGACCCAATTTACTCCTCTGTTATTGTACGTATTAAATAAAAAAATAGGCTTATCTTACTTCTAGGCTGAAATCTGTTATTATATAATTTATAAACTACTCGGTACAATACGTACAAATGTGTATTTTTCATTTCAGTATACTATTGTATCATTTAGATATTTTATTAATTACAAAATGCTTTATTACTTTCTCTTGCCTATATGAATATGTTGTTGTTTAGGTCATCAGCCAAAAGGCTGGTTTGAACCTGTAGAGGTTTTACTAAGTAAAACGAGGAGTGAGGTGGTTTACCATTGCCTTCCTCACTGAGTGGAAAAGTACGCTTATCAGCATGCCGGGCCCTCTGAAAAGCACATATTTCCCACTCTGCAAATGACACCTTCACTTCATTCACCACAGGGTCTGGCTGTGTAATGAAATTCATTACTTTCAGAGGAGATAACTCTGATTAGTGTCTTTTACACCTCTACCTCTTCTGCTCTTAAATGATTCAGTCATTCAATTGGCTGACCATGTGATAAGAAACAGAACTATTTATTTTAGCCCTGCAACAAACAGATTGAGTGTAAATAATTTGACACTCCACCTGTCTGTTATGGGCAGTATATGAATATATAGGAAGGAAAGTATTTGTTTTCATGTCGATTTATCGAAATCATGTCCGGATATACACGTTTTCAGAAACCCTGAATCCAAAAAGCATGTATTTAGCCATTGATCCGTAAGTGTGTGAACAAAATATCTCAAGAATGGAACATAATACGAAGTTGAAAATTGAAACTTAATTTAGATACTACTAGAGGACCAGGCGCGAACATTTTCATCAAAATCGGTCAACCGGGAGTAGTAGTTTATTCGTGCAATTTTTCACTTTTTTCGATTTTCTCAAAAATGGATCATACCATTGTTTTTTAAATCACTTCATTTTACATTTTTTTATGGTCTAAAAGATAGGTTAAGCGCTATGTCTGCTGAAATTCTTGGGGAGGCTGTGCTCTCGTAGAAAAAAATGTTTTTTTTTTTTTGTAATTGCGGCCTTAATATGCATTTTAGGGTAATCGTTTATATAATCAAAGTTGTAGAAACTTTAAAAACCTACAATTTGTATTCGAAACATTTATATATATAACGCTTAGTTTAGCGGTAATTAGTGATGTATTTTTCATGAAAATCGGTAAAAAAATTATTTTTAAAGATTTCGGCCTTATTATGCATTTAGCGACAAAAATGTATGTAATCAAATTTATAGGAAATTATATTATTTATAGAAAAGAATTAAAACTTTTATTTAAAGGATTTTTCTCTACAGAGTCAAGTTTTTTTTTATCCGAGGAGGCGAGAAAACTCATGTTCATTCCTTCACGATAGGGGAAGTAGCGTTGGACTCAATTGAGGCGTCCTCGTCCAGCCCCAAGGAGGCTGCAACCGCCTTACCTACCGAAAACCCGCCGCCTGGCCAATTGATCCGACATCAGCAAACAACCCTCCACCTCCCTCGGAACCGTTTAGAGTCTAGTTTTGCGTCGAAAAGTGATTTGCAGGGTGGAAAGTAGATGCTTTTCGGAGGGCCTGGCATGCTGATAAGCATACTTTTCTACTCAGTAAAGAAGGCACTAGTAAACCACCTCACTCCTCTTTTTACTTGGTAAAGCCTCTAGAGGTTTAAACCAGCCTTTTGACTGCTAAATTAAACAACGACAATCTACACAAAAAGTTAGTAGGCAAAAATTAGGGTTGACGTTCCATTTTTGACCTGAAGTCAAGAAATTAAAGTCGGAATTTGGAAACAAAAATAGTGTCATTAGATTCCTCTTAAAGAGTAGATACAGAATTCACTTATGGTTTTTCCCATAAATCAAAGGTAGGCCTTTAAAAAAATTGCCACGAGACACGTCTTATAAAACGGATTTTTTTAAGTCATTAACTTGTGTTTTTTTTAATTGATACACTTTTGTGATTTAATTTAAATATTTTATAATAAAACTGATACTTAATTTATAGCTATTTATTTTTTATTATAATATGACACATTATTAAGTAAATATTTAATTTAATATTTAAATTATTGTTTTAAATAAATATTGAACGGTTTCGGTTATCTATTATTGGTACAAATATTAATTTAAGGTTATTTCTTGTTAAAATAAATACCAGCACTTGTTAAAGAACTTTGAAACTACAGTTCAGGATTAATTTGATAGTAAACCACCATGTAATAAAGTTTTATTACTATTTATTAATTAATTATTTATAGAATTTGCTTATTTGAATAACATGTATTTATTCAACCGAATGTTTGATAAAACGTGTTTATAATGTTTATATTTTACTCTCTCTCTCTCTCTCTTGCCCTGTGTGATATGAATATATAGGGAGGGAAAGTATTGCGTTTTATGTCGATTTTTTGAAATCGTGTTTTCACCGGGTACACACGTTTTCAGGCCCCTCTGAACCCAAAAATCTTGTTTTTTAGCGATTTATCTGTGTATATGTGAACAAAATATCTCAAGAAAGGAATATTGTGCGAATTTGAAACTTAAAACTTAAGTTAGATGTCATAAGAGGACCAGACATGAATATTTTCATCAGTCAATCAACTGGTGGAAGTTGTAGTTTATTCGGGTGGTTTTTCACTTTTTTACAATTTTCTCATAAACGGTGCCTACGATTTTTTTTTCAAAATCGCCTCATTTACTTTCTTTTTTGTTATACAAGATTGGGTAAGTGCCGTGTCTGCTAAAATTCTTGGGGGCTTTCGTGCTCGTAGAAAAAAGTTTTTATTTTTTTAAAAGATTGCGGCCTTGTCCTTGTCTGAAGGGGCAAGAGTGCCCCTTAGTTTGTATTTTACGATTTAAGTGTATATATCAAAGTTATATTATACGTATCAAAGTTAGTCCAGGTATTGGGCTATCAATAATGGAGGGTAATACTGAGGAAGTGAATTGTAGGGGGAGGCAAAGATTAGAATATATAAAGCAAATTACAAAAGATGTAAGGTGTTACAGGTGTGTAGATATGAAACGACTTCCGCAAGATAGAACAGCTTGGAGTACTGCATCAAACCAGTCGAGAGACTGATGACAAAAAAATCAAAGTTATAATAAATTAAAAAACGTACAACCTACTTTTATTTTAAGCATTTTCTTTACAGAGCCTAGTTTAGAGGCAAATTCTGATTTTCCGTATTTTCAAGTTTTACAGAGGTTGTTTTTTATTTTACATTGTTTATCCATGATTAATAGGCTATAGGTTACATTGGGAAGAGAAAGTCGTTATCCTCAAGATATTTCCTTAGAATAAGACGCCATTATCGTCAGTGGATGAGGGATTTACCCATAAATTTTTATTTTTATCTCTAAATATTATTCTCGTAACAGACAAGTGGAGTGTCGATTTATTTGCATTCAAACGTTGTATACTTTAAATACACTCACACTTTAAATATGCCGATTAAAGGCAGGCGGAGCGTTAAATTGTTTACACAGAATCTGTTAGTTCCAGAGCTACAAAAAATAGTTTTATTTATTATCACATGGTCAGCCAATTATATGACTGAATCATTTAAGAACAGAAAAGGTGAAGGTGTAAAAGACACTTGTCAGAGCTACTTCCTCTGAGAGTAATGAAATTCATTATACAGCCAGACCATGTGGTGAATAAAGTGAATGTGTCATTTGGAGGGTGGAAAATATGTGCTTTTCAGAGGGCCCGGCATGCTGATAAGCGTACTTTTCCACTCGGTGAGGAAGGCAATGGTAAACCACCTCACTCATCGTTTTACAAGTAAAATCTCTAAAGGTAAAAACCAGGATTTCGGCTGATGACCTAAACGGGAACACATATTTATCATCATATTAGGTGGTTGTTATACTTTTGTAGTATTATTTCAAATTAAGAAATAATGTTAAAAATCTGGTGTGAAACACTCACGCAACTTTCTCTTGCCAATGCAAATAGTTAACAATGTAACCTAACATTAGAAGTAAACAAAAAAACTAACCTCAATAAACATAACCTAATTTTAATCATGAGTGAAGGACACAAAATGAAAATTAACCTCAGTTTGGCTTAAAAATACAGAAAATCACTCTTTCACGCTATACTAGGCCCTGTAGAGAAAAGTGCTCTAAATAAAAGTTGTAGATCTTTTAATTTCCTGTAAATTTTATTATATACACTTTTGTCGTAGGTACAATTCATGCTAAGGCTGAAATCTTAAAAAAATAATTTTTTTACACTTTTCCGTAAGAAAAAACAAACAGAAAATCGCTAATTACCGCTAAACTAAGCGTTATACAAAAAAAATGTTTGAATTAAAGGTTGTAGGGTTTTAAATTTTCTACAACTTTTATTATGTACATTTTTGCGCTTAAATGCATATTAAAGCCGCAATCTTAAAAAAACATTTTTTTTACAAAAAACAACCTCCCCAAGAATTTCAGCAGACATGGCACCTACCCTATCTTGTAGAGCATTAAAAATGTAGTAAATAAGGCGATTTTTAAAAACATCGTAGGAGTCGATTTTGAGAAATTTGTAAAATAGTGAAAAATGACACGAATAAACTACTACTTCCGGTTGACCGATTTTGATGAAAATGTTCGTGTCGGGTCTGGTAGTACAGGGTGATTCATTTAAAAGTAGCGCGCTGCATTAAACAGCGGCCTTCGGCACTCAATTGGATTCAAATAGTAAATGAATAAATAGAATTACTTAATACATAATTTTACATATTTATTTAAAATTTATATACAAATTTCAATTTCACCTGTACAGTAGATGCTGAAAGTGGCGTCCTTGAACGCTTACACATTTTTGCGCTCGTTCAATGTTATTAATGCACACACGACGCAATACGGAAACGTCTATAGCTTGAATGGCTGCCACGATGTTATTCTTGAGCTCATGTGTACTGCGGGGGTTTGTTTGGTAAACAGTTCCTTTTAAATAACCCCATAGAAAAAAATCGCACATACTCAAATCGGGTGAACGAGGAGGCCACAAATCTTTACTAACAACTCGCATAGGAAAAGCCTGATTAATATGAGATAGGGACTGGCGAGACTTGTGACATGTTGCACCATCTTGCTGGAAAAAATTGTACTCTATAATAATATAATAATTAAAAAATAATATAAATAATTGTACTATAAAGGCTAGTCGATCACATCGTGATCAGTGCTGCCAATACAGCCTATGAAAATTACTGGAGCGGCTATAAATTAAATTACTCGAGCGGCGGGCTACTTTTAAATGAATCACCCAGTAGTACCTAACTTAAGTTTCAAGTTCGTACGATGTTCCGTTCTTGAGATATTCTGTTAAAACACACACAGACCAAATGGTTGAAAACATTTTTTTGGATTCTGGGGGGGGGGTGGTCTGAAAACGTGTATATCCGATGAAAACTCGATTTCGGAAAATCTACATGAAAACAATACTTTTCTTCCTATACATTCATAGAGGCAAGAGAAAGTAAAAAAATAATATATTTTACGATTTCAATCTGATTACCGTAGTAGTAAACGTAGAAGCAACGGCGGAGGTAAAATTTACAAAGATAACAACGCCGGACTGGTTGTAAGAAAAGAACCCTGCTAAGTTACTCCCACGAGTATACTTTATCATTATTATTATTATTATTATTATTATTATTATTATTAGAATAGTTACTGTTGTAAACTTTTTTAATTTCGTTGTAAACGAAGTTAAAAAGTTACCCCCTCCATGTTCCTTTTGAATATTCTTTTTAAAAAAACTTTATTCTCCCCCCACACGCGTTCCGATTTATCAATATAATACCATCGTACAGTTTGAAGGTTATTTCCCCCACCTTTTAATGTATTTATGATTGTTATAGACTAACCAACGTAAATTTGTTGTCTACCTGCGTGACCTCTGGCCACGCTTTGTACGCTTAATTCTGTTTTCTTACCTGCAAGGCAAAGATAGATGCTTTCTTTATTTTAAACGGCTACCATGTATTTTATTTAAGACATACAAATGATTTTATTTAAGATTTTTTATCTTGTTGAGGTTATTTTTAGTTCAAATATATTTTTATTTTATGATAAATTATTTTAAAATAAATTCTATCGTGCCATAAATACATTTAAGATACGTATCCCTAATATTTATATATTTTAATCTGTATTTATTTAATGGTTTTATATAAATTGCCGGTAACAGGCAGTTAGAGTGTTAAATTATTTGCACTCAGTCTGCTAGTTTCAGGGCTACAAAAAATAGTTCGGTTTCTTGTCACGTGTTCAGCCAATTATATGACTGAACTATTTAAGAATATAAAAGGTAGAGATGTAAAAGACACTAGTCAAGAGTGATCTCCTCTGAAAGTAATGAATGTCATTATACAGCCAGACCCTGTGGTGAATGAAGTGAAGGTGTCATTTGCAGGGTGCAGAGTAGATGCTTTTCAGAGGGCCGGACATGCTGATAAGCATAGGCTATTATTGTACTCAGTGAGGAAGGCAATTGTAAACCACCTCTCTCCTCGTTTTACTTAGTAAAACTTCTAGAGGTTCAAACCAGCCTTTCGGCTGTTGACCTAAACAACAACTATATAAATGAACATATATAAATTGTCCATAACGGGCAGTCGGTGTGTTAAATTATTTGCACTCGATATGATAAAAAAAAATCTGATGTTGAAAAAAAAAGTTGAAAAAAATTTAATATTAAAATTTAATTTTTATTTGATTTTGAAAAAAATCGATCTGTTTAAAAAATAGTTCTGTTGTTTATCACATGGTCAGCCAAGTATATGACTAAAGCATTTAAGAATAGAAGAGGTAAAGGTGTAACAGACACTAATCAGAGTTATCTCCTTTGAGAGTAATGAATTTCATCTTTATACAGTCAATTTATATTTATTTAAAACGCAAAATCGCTTCCTATGTATTTTAAGTGGGAATTCGATTAACTCCTAAATACAGAGTTCTACTGAACTGATTTTTATAACTTTTACAAGTTTTTAAAGAGCATTCTTTCCTGATTTGCGCAAAAAAAAAGAAAGTTCTTAACTTGAAATTCATGCTGATATGAGTTTCATTTTGCGAAATGAAAAAGAGTAAATTTCGTTTACAACGTAGCGTTAAACAGCGTAATGTATAATGCGGTTTTCCACATTTACCCCCTCCATAACCATATTCCTATAAGCATACGGAATATGTCTCATCTCTCTTCTCATCTCATAAATCACAACTCTGGCTTCTACCCCGGGGTCCCTGGTTCGATTCCCGGTCAGGTCTAGCATTTTTTCATTATTCATTTTAATTTATCACCATTGTCAACCGTCTGCATTAGCAGAAATTGCAAAACAGTCAGACGTAAAACCAAAAAGAAAAAATATTATCTAAAAATTATTGTAAAAATAACAAAGTTAAACTCGGGTGAAACCGGAAGGGGGGCTAGTATATCCGTAAATATGTTACCAATGTGTGTGATATATACCGTAATAATATTTATGTTTTGTATGTATATATAAATAGGTTATAGGTTAATCGTGTAATTACATAAATTTGCAAAATGAGGTAATATTGTTGTTGGTATGGAAATGTTACGTGGTGTGAGGGCACACGGAGTGTATAGCACGTGGGAGGGCTGTTGAACTGCAGCTTTTGTCCTTTTGGCACATAGCCGCCCGTCGGCACTGTGGGGTTTTGTACTCCTCACCGTACTTACACCTGCTATGATCATTTCTATAATGATACCCATTCGTCTCTTCCATTTTAAAAGTTATTGAACTTATCGTAACTTTTAGTATCTTTTATTTCTGTAACACACTCACCGTTTGTTTATAATTATTTAAGTATTTTATTATTTAACCCACTGGGTTGGTTTAGAGGTAAAGTCGTCGCCAAAATCAGCTGTTTAACAGCTGATTTTCGGAGAAGAAGGTTCCTGGTTCAAATCCTAGTAAAGGTAGTTACTTTTATACGGATTTGAACACTAGACAGTGGTTACCGGTGTACTTTGATGGTTGGGGTTAAATTAACCATACTCTCTCAGGAATGGTCGACCTGAGTCTGTACAATATTACACCTCATTAACACATCATACACATCATCCTCATCTCATTGGGTCATGGGGTTGCTTATTGTTCTCAATTGAACAGATTGCAACGTACTCAAATTAGTGATTACAAAAAAAAAATAATTTTATATTTTTATTTAATGAACTTTTTAAAGTTTTATATTTTCCAGTACTTTTTACTTTCTAAAAATCTGTTTTCAGTATAAAATGAGGAAGTATTGAGATTGGGAAATTTTTTTAATACCCAGATGTTAGCTTATCTTTACGTTTTATTACCCCTAAATGTGCCCATACGGCAGGTGGAGTGTTAAATTAATTTCACTCGATCTTTTGGTTCCAGGGCTACAAAAAATAGTTCTGTTTCTTATCACATAGTCAGCTTGTTATGTGACTGAACTATTTAAGAACAGAAGAGGTAGAGGTGTAAAAGAGATGAGTCAGAGTTATCTCCTCTGAGAGTAATGAATTTCACTATACAGCCAGATCCTGTGGTGAATAAAGTAAAGGTGTCATTTGCAGGTTGGAAAGTAGATGCTTTTCGGAGGGCCTAGCTTGCTAATAAGCATACTCTTTCAAGCTAGTGAGGAAGGCAATAGTAAACCACCTCACTCCTCGTTTTTACTTAGTAAAACCTCTAGAGGTTTAAACCAACCTTTTGGCAGTTGACCTTAACAACGCAACTACCCCTAAAAGCCAAAATGTATTGTTTACTAGAGTCGTGTTTGTATGTTATTCGTTCTAGAGCTATCTAGTTGTTGTCGTTCACGTCAGCAGCCGAAAGGCTTGTTTGAATCTCTAGAGGCTTTACTAAGTAAAAACGAATAGTGAGGTGGTTTACCAATGCCTTCCTCACTGAGTTAAAAGTGTGTGCTTATCAGCATGCCTGGGCCTCCGAAAAGCACCTACTTTCAACCCTGCAAATGACACCTTCACTTCATTCACCACATGGACTGGCTGTATAGTGAACTTCATTACTCTCGGAGGCGATAGCTCTGACTAATGTCTTTTACACCTCAACCTCTTCTGTTCTTAAATAATTTAGTCATATATTTAGCTGACTACATGAAAAAAACTGAACTATTTTTGTAGCCCTGGAACCAGCAGATCGAGTGCAATTAATTTAAAACTTCACCTGCTCGTTATGGGCAAAAGAGCTGTCTACTTAACCGATTAACTGTAATTTGTACGGCCCGACACACTTTCCATTTACAATTCAGGTATTGACTGACTGAGTACAAAGGCGCTACCTGTATTTTATACCTACTGTCTCATAGTTAATATAGACCTTCCGAACATTTTATTCATTCTAGTGCATCATTGTCTAAGGAATCCAAATAAAAACTAATAGTTTACTATTTTCGATTTCTTAGAACTCCTATTCAAAATATCTCATTCATCGGAATTCACTATCATTGTTCAACACACTCCACCCCATACAATAAACACATACAAAATTTGTTTACTTAACAATCTATCCTGTCAACTAAATTTTTAGAATTTCACAATGTTAGAGTAGGGATAAATATGAACTTTTGATTTCTCTTACATCAAGAATGAACTCATGAAACAATCGTTTATAAATAACTGTAAGCCTTTTTGTTAGTTAGTTTTGGGGGAATTAAACTTTCCCCTGGAATAGAGTCTTAGTTTTTTATCAGTGTTTTTTACCATGAACTTCTGAATTGGCCTTATTAAGTTATGTAACAGCTTTTACACAATATTAAGCGAATGTTTGTAACTACTAATTATTTTTATTCTAGTATTGAATAATTATTAATTCGGATTATTTTAATTAGAAGGTCATTTAATTATCTTTATCGTTAAACAGATATATCGAGTAAATTACTATATTATATTTTGTGTCATAGACCGCTTTTGTGGCAAGGCCTGTTGTATTATTTCATTTGTCTGTTGTATTTTGTTAGTTTGTATGTAGTGTTGATAAATCTCTGTTTATTTATTAACTATTTATTTAACTTTCTCTTGCCTATATAAATATATAGGAAGGAAAGTATTCCTTTCATATCGATTTTTCTAAATCGAGTTTTCACCGGATCTACACGTTTTCAGACCCCCTGAACCCAAAAAATATTTTTTTAGCGATTGGTCTGTGTGTGTGCGCGCGCGTGTGTGTGTGTGTGTGAATAGAATATCTCTAAAACGGAACATTGTACGAAATTGAAACGAAATTTGCTCATAACGGGCAGGTGGAGTGTTAAATTCATTGCACTCGACCTGTTGGTTCCAGGGCTACAAAAAAATTGTTCTGTTTCTTAATACATAGTCAGCCAATTATATGACTGAACTATTTAAGAACAGTAGAGGTAGAGGTGTAGAAGACACTAGTTAGAGTTATCTCCTCTAGGAGTAATGAATTTCACTATACAGCCAGAACCTGTGGTGAATGAAGTGAAGGTGTCATTTGCAGGGTGGAAAGTGGGTGCTTTTCGGAGGGCCTGGCACACTGATAAGCATACTCTTTCAACTCAGTGAGGAAGGCAATAGTAAACCACCTCACTCCTCGTTTTTACTTATTAAAACCTCTTCAGGCATTCAAACCAGCCTTTTGGCTGTTGACCTAAACAACACAACAACAACATTTTTTTTTAATTAAGGGCTACAAAAAATAGTTACATTTCTTATCACATGGTTAGCCAGTTATATATATATATATATATATATATATATATATATATATGACCGAATCATTTAAGAACAGAAGAGGTAGAGGTGTAAAAGAGTCAAGAGTTATCTCCTGTGAGAGTAATGAATTTCATTATTCAGCCAGACACTGTGGTGAATGAAGTTATGGTGTCATTTACTGGGTGGAAAATATGTGCTTTTCAGAGGGCCCTGGCCTGGTCTGGCATGCTGATAAGCATATTTTGCCACTCGGTGAGGAAGGCCATATCACTAAACCATATCACCATACCACTTCTAAACCATAACACTTCTAGTTTTACTTAGTAAAGGCTCTTGAGATTCAAACCAGTCTTTTTGGCTGATGACCTAAACGACATCTTTTATAAATGTTTTTAGTATAACTGTGTCGGTTAAGTTGGCTCAGTGCTACAAAATTTTAGTCAATTTTGAATCTACAGTAAATTATTTTTGAGCGTATTATGTAACATATTTACGGTTATTCTAGATCAGGCCCATTGATGTAGTTGTTAGCGCATTTAGCTTCTATGCAAGTGGTTGGTTCAATTTCCAGTTAGATTAGGTATTTTTTCCATCACTAATTTTTGTCCAAAACCATTTTTATTAGCCTTCGTCTGTATTACAGTATGATGTAAAAAATGTAAATTTTACATTCTAGTGTGTAAAATGAACTTTTCGACGTCGTTAATAACACATTTTCTGTATTCTGTTGATATGTTAAACATAAAATGTTGTTTATGAGAAACTTGAGGTTTGGTTTTATCCGATAGTGACTGATTCACTAATATCACAAAACAACCCCCAGGAAAGAATGGATGAGGGAGGGATGAATGGGTTGATAGGGAGAGGACGTTCAACCTGTAACAGAATCGGTACTAAGCAACGCATCCACCCAAAGGTTTCTCTACGAGAAGCGGGAGGGAAACCCATAAACTCCCTTCCGTTAATGACTCATGTTGATTCCTCCACCTACGGAAAGTTTGAAGATTTTATCTTATCACCAATCTTTAATGCAATCAAACCATTACTTGGTCTTCCATAGAGTTCTCTCTGATGCTCCAATCGATGTACTTGAGATTTTTGGTGATGGGTTATAAAATATATTAAACTTACTATTAATTCTCAAGAAGGAATTACGTAAGTCAGTTTGTAACCCACATAGAAACAAATTTGTTATTCCCAGAATTGTATATTCACCTGTACTATCGCTGGCTTGACTCCAGCGCTATTTGAAGAATGTCCTCTAATAACGAAGATAAAAAAAAATATTATTTTTCGCTACAGGAACACGATCAATTCCAACAGTTTTTCTGGCTTTTTTCGGGCAAAAAGAAGGAAATATATCTTTTATATTGTTTTAAAGTCCTTCACATTTTTTAAGTATTCGACTGAACGAATAAAATTCAACCAGAACGACTAAACGGAAAAAAGGTAGGGTTCGTTAGGAATCTGGGTATAAATAATAATAAATAAACTTCCATCAAATTTGCAACAATTATTTATTGACACGATTTTTTTTTTTTGGGGTGGGTTTAACGTTCGACTGTTCTGCAATTACTGTTAATGCAGACGGTGAAGGATGAAATAATTTTTTTTGTAACGTTAGAAAATATACCGTGCCTGAATGGGATTCGAATCCAAGACCGCATTATTGACACGATTAATAATTACAATCATTTATTAAACTACTAACAAATTACAATTAGATTAATTACAGAATTAAAGCTTTAACTAACCTCGACTATAAAAATAAAATACCGTCATTCAACAATCAAAACAAATGATTTACCTGCCACAACCACTATATACCACCCGTACGCATACGCGCTATTAACGTAATGGAGAACAGTCTTGTTACGATAGTATTATTTCGAAACGACCCGACAACAATGATTCCATTCGCAGAAAATTATTAACTAAACCACTACAATAGTGGTCACTGTTTTATACCTTCGATCATATAATTAATCGAGACCATTTTAACACTTTCACTGTTTTACTATAAAATGGTGGACGGAATCAAAATAAAATTAAACGTTTCTACTATTTTCGATTTCTGAGAATTCCTTTTTAAAACATTTCATTTATACAATCTATTGTTGTTTAGGTCATCAACCAAAAGGCTGGTTCGAGCCTCAAGACACTTTATTAAGTAAAACGAGGAGTTAGGTGGTGGTTTATAGTTAACTTCCTCATAAAGTATTCTTATCAGCAGGCCAGACCCTCTGAAAAGGATCTACTTTCCACCCTGCAAATAACACATTCACTTCATTCACCACAGGGTCTGGCTGTGCAATAATGTATTTCATTACTCTCAGAAGACTGTCTTTTACACCTTTTCCTTTTTCTGTTCTTAAATGTTTTAGTCATATAAATTGGCTGATTATGTGATAAGAAACAGAGCTATTTATTTTAGCCCTGCAACTAACAGATCGAGTGTAAATAATTTGATACTCCTCCTGTATTTTATGGGCACAAACTTTCTAGAATAACACTATTGTACTCGTAATATTACAATATTTCCGCATTATCTTATTGTCAGATAGGTGGAGTGTTAAATTATTTAGACTCAATCTGTTCGTTACAGGGCTAAAATAAATAGTTCTATTTTTATCACATGGTCAGCCATTTAAATGTCTGAATCATTTAAGAACAGAAAAGGTAGAGGTGTAAAACACACTAATCAGAGTTATCTGTTCTGTAAGTAATGAATTTCATTATACAGCCAGACCCTGTGGTGAATGAAGTGAAGGTGTTATTTACAGAGTGAAAAATATGTTTTTTTAGAGGGCCCGGCATGCTGATAAACGTAATTTTCCACTCAATGAGGAAGGCAATATAAAACACCTCAATCGTCGTTTTATTTAGTAAAACCTCTACAAGTTCAACCCAGCATTACAACACGTTAAATCATATTACATCGTAAGTAATTGGTAACAAGCCGTTCATTTACGTTACAAAATATCACTTTTCTACGATTCTGTACTTCAATACTCAAAAGTTTGATCCTTATGCTGTTTAGGTCATCAGCCAAAAGGCTGGTTTGAACCTGTAGAGGTTTTACTAAGTAAATCGAGGAGTGAGGTGATTTACCATTGCCTTCCTCACTGAGTGGAAAAGTATACTTATCAGCATGCCGGGCCCTCTGAAAAGCATATATTTTCCACTCTGTAAATGTTATTGCCACTTCATTCACCACAGGGTCTGGCTGTATAATGAAATCCATTACTTTCAGACGAGATAACTCTGATTAGTGTCTTATACACCTCTACCTCTTCGGTTCTTAAATGATTCAGTCATTTAATTGGCTGACCATGTGATAAGAAACAGAACTATTTATTTTAGGCCTGCAACTAACAGATTGAGTGTAAATAATTCGACACTCCACCTGTCTGTTATGGGCAAGATCCTTATGCATTTATGTTGAAAAACAACTAAACGCATGCAATGTAAATACAAAGTTGTAGGATTATGAGTTGACAAATATTAAATTTTACTGTTTTTTTTTACTACCAAGTACTAAAAACGTAATGAGATTGTTCTGTTGACAAGTTGTTCCCATAAAACTGATTGAATGAAGTAGAATGACAGCTGTTGTTACTCTTTTAATGGTGACTCTGGTTTTTGTTATTGTATTGTTGTGTTTGTTGTATATGTGTGTAATGTGTCGGTAGAAGAGAGTTGTAGGTCAAAAGCGGCTTTTTAGGTCGTCGGTCTATAGTAGTAGTAATAATAATAATAATAATAGTAGAGTAGAATGTGCAGCAGTGTGGTTGTAGGAAAGCTTTGGTTAACCGGGGCGTAAATGCGGTAGAGATATAGAGTGAACCGACTACGGCTACAGCTTGTGCACTCCCAGCTATGCTCTCCACTCTGTCTCGTATTGAAAAGCGTTTGGCCGACCTTCACCCCTTGATTCAATCTCTTCCTCCCTTTTTCTCTGTTTCTCTTTTTTAGTATTTCTTTCTCTGTCTTTCTTTCACTTTTCTCTCTGTACACAACCTCCACAACAATATTTTTATCTCTTTTACCTAAATCTGTTTTGGTTTTCTTTTAGTTTTATTTTTTCCTGGTCTTGGACTTTTTGTCTACTTTTTTTATCGCAGAACATATTTTGTGATGTTTTCCTATTGTTGTATAGGTCATCAGCTGAAAGACTGGTTTGAACCTCTAGTGGATTTACTAAGTAAAACGTGGAGCGAAGTGTTTTACCATTACCTTTCTCACTGAGTAAAAAGTATCAGCATGCCAGGCTCTTTGAAAAACATTTAGGGTATTTTCCTTTTTCTGTATCCACTATCAAATCCGAATTCCCTGAAGGGTTGTACACATCTCCCACTCCCTGTCTGATTGAATACTCATACTGAGACAGACACACAAACGTCCTTCCCAGTACTAGTATATAGTACTATGTTACACGTTCTGTTGTTTTATTTCTTATTTTGATTTTTTTTGCTATTATTACATTACTATTACGTTATATTTTGTAATTATTTATATTGGGAAAAGAAAGTTGTGTGTTTCACACAGACTATTTTAGTTGTCACATCTTCTGGAATTATGCAATAACCCCATTTCCTGAAGGAATTCGGCAACATCTTATTAACAGGTACAGGTTGACTCCCAAGGCAAGTTTTGCAATTTTGCTTAAAAACCCCATACCTATTTTATGGTTCCTTTGTTTTTTCAATAAATTTTCTTTCGTCTTTTTTAAAATTCAATTTCTGGAAAGCGGACAAAACTTGTCCATAAAAAATGTTAGTACAATGTATGCAATACATTGCATTTTCAAAAACTGTCGGATTAATCATAGACAGCATAACATATGATTGGTTTTGTAGAGCGCGTGCAAATTCATTACCATTATCCGGTTCGATAATTCGTGAAAAAAGCTTTAGAAGTAGCCAAATATAGGTATTGTGTAAATTGTTTAATCAACTTTATGTATAATCCTGGAATACAAACATAAGGTATGTTGGATTACTTTTATAAGTACTGTACTTGCATGCATATTTTTTATATAACATAACGGTCTAGCATCGCTGTATACAATGTTGTTGTTGTTTAGGTCATCAGCCAAAAGGCTGGTTTGAACCTCTAGAGGTTTTACTAACTAAAACGAGGAGTGAGGTGGTTTACCATTGCCTTCCTCACTGAGTGGAAAAGTACGCTTATCAGCATGCCGAGCCCTCTGAAAAGCACATATTTTCCACTCTGCAAATGACACCTTCACTTCATTCACCACAGGGTCTGGCTGTATAATGAAATTCATTACTTTCAGAGGAGATAACTCTGATTAGTGCCTTTTACACCTCTACCTCTTCTGTTCTTAAATGATTCAGTCATTTAATTGGCTGACCATGTGATAAGAAACAGAACTATTTATTTTAGCCCTGCAACTAACAGATAGAGTGTAAACAATATGACACTCCACCTGTCTGTTAAGGGCAGGTATACAATGTTATCAAAATCAAAACAGCAATATTTTCGGGCCGCCTGTCTTTTACACAGATATCCGAAAATCCTTTCATACGTTTTATACGTTTCTTTTTTGGTAATGTTTTTTTTTAATTAATTTATTTAACGTCGCATCAACTACAGCGGTCATTAGCGACAACGTTGGGGTGTAACTGTTGTACTGTGGAGGATGAAAATGATTTTTTGTAACGTATGAAAATATGCCGTGCCTGAGTGGGATTCCAACCCAGGATCGCATGATGAGAGGCGAGCACGGTACCAACTGTGCCAATGCGGCCGGGATTTTGGTAATTTTATACATGCACTATTTTATACTATATACTTTTGTAATAATTTTTTTTTTTTTATTTCCTAATATACGTACGTTGCAATCTGTCAGAACAATAAGCAACCCCATGACCCAGTGAGATGAGGATGATGTGTATGACTGTAAATGAGGGTCTGTACAAGACAAGTCTTGTACAGACCCAGGTTGACCATTCCTGAGAGAGTATGGTTAATTGAACACCAACCATCAAAGTACACAGACAACCACTATCTAGTATTCGAATCCGTATAAAGGTAATAATGTTTATAATGTATTAAAGTACGTAACTAATGTTTTTATTTTATTTATTGTAACTACCTTTACTAGGATTTGAACCTGGAACCTTCGTCTCCGAAAATCAGTTGTTAAACAGCTGATTTTGGCGAGGACTTTACCTCTAGACCAACCCGGTGGGTTTTGGTAATAAATAATTTTATTTTAATTATATAATCGTACATTCTGCCCATAACAGACAGGTGGACTGTCAAATTATTTACACTCAATCTGTTCGTTGCAGGGCTAAAATAAATAGTTCTGTTTCTTATCACATGGTCAGTCAATTAAATGTCTAAATCATTTAAGAACAGAAGAGGTAGAGGTGTAAAAGACACTAAGCAGAGTTATCTGCTCTGAAAGTAATGAATTTCATTGTACAGCCAGACCTGTGGTGAATGAAGTGAAGTTGTCATTAACAGAGAGGAAAATATGTGCTTTTCAGAGGGCTCGGCATGCTGATAAGCGTACTTTTCCACTCAGTGAGGAAGGCAAGGTAAACCACCTCACTCCTCGTTTTACTTAGTAAAACCTCTAGAGGTTCAAACCAGCCTTTCGGCTGTTGACCTAAACAACAATCGTACATAGTAGTTAGTGTGTATTCAATACATTCTTGTTAAATACGTAACATTATGCAATACATAATACAAATACAGAAAATTGTACAGTACACATATTTCTCATTAGCGGACACTTCTTAATAGTGGACAAATTTTTTGGTCCCGCAAGTGTCCGTTTTTCAGAAGTTTGAATGTATTCGAAAATTTGAAGATAAATTCGTGCTAGATAATTGATTAATTAATTACGATTTAAAAAATATTTTACTTTTTGTTTGTGTTTCGTTGTTTAAATAATCTGTGTTCGGATTATCGGAGGTTCGTGTTTGTTGAAGATGATGTAGGATAATAATAATCTGAAGTATTGTAGTAGTAAATAATGGTAAGAGTAGTAGTGTATCCAGTTGTGGAGGGAACTTTTGCTTTTGTATTCACTTAAATAAACGAGTTGGTACTTCTTTCTACTGTGTCCGCCAGTACCCTGTTGGCTTACTGGCATGGTGCTTCGAATCCCTTGTAAGTTGCTAATGTCAAAGAACTTTCAAATGTTGCTTAACCTTTCCCCTCTCTCAACCTATCTCGTCTTTGCAGTCACTCTCTCTTTCTTTCTCTCTCTTCCTTTGTCTCTCGTTCGTGTACTACGTTCACCACCCACAGTCTGGTTTTATTTTACTCCCGTCGGTATTTTATTATGTTGTAAGCCGGCATTGGTTGTCTTGCAGTTTCGTCCTTGAACTTGGCTCTTTGCAGACGTTTCTTTGAACCACTGGTTTATTTTTTTTTATCTGGCGTGTTTTCGATGTAGTATTAGTCTTCATTTTATATGTTACTATCTGTATTTATCCGTACCAACTCTCTTTATAGATATTTTTCTTACAATAATAAAAATAATTATTATTTTAATATTATCAGTTTTTTTTTTTAGTTTAAAACTTTTCTGTAATCGAATCTTAATTTTATAGCTCGCGTTGTCTACATATCACCGTAGGATTTTTTATTTCTTCCCTTCATCCACTTTCTTTTTTCTCTTCATGGAAACCCTTAAAATTAAGTAATCAGTTGTCATCGTCGCCCCTTTTGATTAGGTACTGTGCTGCCGGCTATCAAAGCTTCCGACATAGCGACAGAGGGAGCCGCCACTAGTTCCGAGAGTGGTGGTAGGGTTGGGGCGGCGTACCGACAGAGGCGTTTGTCATCAAGGCCAATACCAATAACCGCTCTCTACCACAGCGCTCTCGGCAACTATATAAAATAGAGCGCTAAACTGAGCCGAGAGGATTCAATTCCAATCCAGAAAGTAGACAAGACGTCCACCATCGGCACACGGCTACCGGACGCCAGCGAAGACTAATCGAAAACCCCGCAAGAAAGAAGATAATGCTTCTGTTCGCAATTCACACAAGAGAATTGTCTCGATAGTAACTAACACATTGACTCCTCTCAGTAAAAAATTTAATCTATATTCTATAACATAACCTTTAAAAAGATAAACTGTCTTGCTTTTGCAGACGACCTAGCAATATTAAATAGAAAAGATTAAAATTAAATTAAATGTAGTTAATAAGTTGTTATTATTACTGTTTAGCGGTAATTAGCGCCGATTTTCTGGTTTTTTCTCACTGTAAAATAATCAGTTTGTTTAGAGATTTCAGTCTTAGCATGCATTTTACGACAAAAGTGGATATAATAAAATTTATAGGAAATTAAAAGATCTACAACTTTTATTTAGAACATTTTTCTCTAAAAAGCCTAGTTTAGCGTGAAAGAACGATTTTCCGTATTTTTTAGCCAAACTGAGGTTGATTTTCATTTTGCGTCTTTCACTCATCATTAAAATTAGGTTATGTTTATTGAGGTTAGTTTTTGTGTTTATTTCTAATGTTTTATTACTAATGTTAGATTATAGTGTTCATTATTTGCATTGGCAAGAGAAAGTTGTGTAAGTGTTTCATACCAGATTTTTCCGTAATGTGTGGTGACGCGGTGCAGTTTTGATGTTCGTTTTCTATTTATCGAAGAAAATTTGTTATCCTGCTTTTTCTGCTCGTTTAAATTTAAAACACTTTTTGTTTCATTGTTGTTTCTGTGTTCATAGAAATAATTGCTAGGTCGTCTGCAAAAGCAAGACAGTTTATCTTTTTATAGGTTGTGTTATAGAATATAGATTAAATTTTTTACTGAGAGGAGTCAATGTGTTAGTTACTTATCGAGAAAATTCTCTTGTGTGAATTGAAAGTATTATATTAATAGTAGAGATGGATGAACAGCAAATTGCAGATATAAATCTTAAGAACGTACGAAGGAAAGGTCTCTCATTCTACTTTTTACTTTCTCTTGCCTATATGAATATATAGGAAGGAAAGTATTGTTTTCATGTCGATTTTTCGAAATCGAGTTTTCACCGGATCTATACGTTTTCAGACCCCTTGAATCCAAAAAACATGTTTTTAGCGATTGGTCTGTGTGTGTGTCTGTGTGTGAACAGAATATCTCAAGAACGGAACATCGTACGAACTTGAAACTTGAAACTTAAGTTACATACCACTACCGGACGCGACACGAACATTTTCATCAAAATCGGTCAACCGGAAGTAGTAGTTTATTCGTATAATTTTTCAGTTTTTTGCGATTTTCTCAAAAACTGGTCCTACGATTTTTTTTAAAATCGCCTATTTTACTCAATTTTTTATTCTCTACAAGATAGGGTAGGCGCCATGTCTGCTGAAATTCTCGGTGAGGCTGTTTTCACGTAAAAACGTTGTTTTTTTAAGATTACGGCTTTAATATAAATTTTAGCGCAAAAACTTATATAATAAAAGTTGTAGAGAATTAAAAAACCTACAACTTCTGTTTCAAACATTTTTTTGTATAACGCTTAGTTTAGCGGTAATTTGCGATTTTCTGTTTTTTTTCTCACGAAAACGTGAGAAAAATCGATTTTTTTAACATTTCGGTCTTAGTATGCATTTTACGACAAAAGTGTATATAATAAAAGTTATAGAAAATTAAAAGATCTACAACTTTTGTTTAGAGAATTTTTCTCTACAGAGCCTAGTTTAGCGTGAAAGTGTGATTTTCCGTTTTTTTTAAGCCAAATTGAGTTCGATTTTCATTTTGCGTCTTCCACTCATGATTAAAATAAGGTTATGTTTTTGAGGTTAGTTGTTGTTTATTTTTAATATTTTATTAATAATGTTAGGTTTATTATTAATTATTTGCATTGGCAAGAGAAAGTTGTGTGAGTGTTTCACACCAGATTTTTTTTAAATTTAAAATCACTGAAATAGATATTGGTACACCTAGTAGTATAAAACGGAAAATTAGATTTGTAATCTTTTCCTTATTGAATTTAATCAGTATTCATTTCTATTAAATCTTTTCCTTTAACAAAAATGAAAATTGAATTCAATAATCCGTTCTATTAAAATATAGTAAGTAGTATGAAATTTAATTAAGTCAGTTTCTTTAAATAGTGGAAAGTGGAACGGGATGGAAAACTCTTCTGGGATAGCGTTATTATTTACTGTTGACTTTACTATAATTGTGCCTAAACTGTGGCTCATCTTTGTCAGTACCTGTCATTTCTTTATAGAAGATTTGAACTCGTCTAGAAATAATCTAGAAGTTATTAACAGTTCTTATGTTTTTGACATTGTCAAACATCTGTATTGTTACATTTTAAAGTCAGTTTTTACCTGGAGTTTAAACATCTCATTTTTCATGTAAAATAAATCTATTTTTCCTTTCTCGTGCCTACATGAATATATAGGAAGGGAAGTACTCATGTTTTCATGTCAATATTTCGAAATCGAGTTTTCATCGGATCCACACGTTTTCAGACCCCCTGAACCAAAAACATATGTTTTTAGCGATTGGTCTGTGTGTGTGAACAAAATATCTCGAGAACAGAACATCATACGAAGTTGAAACTTGAAACTTAAGTTAGATACCTCTAGAGGACCCGACATAAATATTTTCATTAAAATCTGTCTACTGAGTAGTAGTTTATTCGTGTAATTTTTCACTTTTTGCGATTTTCTCAAAAACTATCCTTACGTTTTTCTTTAAATTGCCTCATTTACTACATTTTTATGCATTACAAGGTAGGGTAGGCGCAATGTCTGCTGAAATTCTTGGGGAGGTTGTGCTCTCGTAGAAAATACTGGTTTTTTAAAACTTGCGGCCTTAATATGGATTTAGCGCAAAAGTGTATAATCAAAGTTGTAGAAAATTTAAAAAACTACAACTTTTATTTCAGGCATTTCCTTTGTATAATGCTTAGTTTAGCGGTAATTAGTGATTTTCTGTTTTTTTATGAACATTGTAAAACAAATTAATTTTTTAAGATTTCGGACTTAGTATGAATTTAACGACCAAAGTGTATAATAAAATTTATAGAAAATTAAACGATCTACTACTTTTGTTTTAAGCATTTTTCTCTATAGAGCTTAGTTTAGTGTGAAAGAGTGATTTTCCGTATTATTAATCCAAACTAAGGTTGGCTTTCATTTAGCATCATTCATTCATGATTAAAATAAGGTTATGTTTTTTTGAGGTTAATTTTTTGTTTATTTCTAATGTATTATAACTAATGTTAGGTTATATTGGTCATTATTTGATTTGACAAGAGAAAGTGGTGTGAGTGTTTCACACCAGATTTTTATAAATGTTAAAAAACGCTAGGGCAATGAACAGAGAAATTGTGCTTTTCCTTCGATATCAAGAGAAAATATTCTGGTACTGCCAGTCTACATAGATTTGTCTTCAAAGACTGATGAAATAAGTCAACTAGTAACAGAAAATACTCAAATAAGTATGTAAGAATTAGAGGTTTCAAGTTTGTACCCTGTATCTCTCTACTAGAACATAAAACGTCAAAATATTTCTTGTAATTATATTGTTTTTACTTTCTCTTGCCTATATGAATATATAGGAAGGAAAGTATTGTTTTCATGTCGATTTTTCGAAATCGAGTTTTCACCGGATCTATACGTTTTCAGACCCCCTGAACCCAAAAAACATGTTTTTTAGCGATTGGTCTGTGTGTGTGTGTGTCTGTGTGTGTGTGTGTGAACAGAATATCTCAAGAACGGAACATCGTACGAACTTGAAACTTGAAACTTAAGTTACATACCACTACCGGACGCGACACGAACATTTTCATCAAAATCGGTCAACCGGAAGTAGTAGTTTATTCGTATAATTTTTCAGTTTTTTGCGATTTTCTCAAAAACTGGTCCTACGATTTTTTTTAAAATCGCCTATTTTACTCAATTTTTTATTCTCTACAAGATAGGGTAGGCGCCATGTTTGCTGAAATTCTCGGTGAGGCTGTTTTCACGTAAAAACGTTGTTTTTTTTAAGATTACGGCTTTAATATAAATTTTAGCGCAAAAACTTATATAATATAAGTTGTAGAGAATTTAAAAACCTACAACTTCTGTTTCAAACATTTTTTTGTATAACGCTTAGTTTAGCGGTAATTTGCGATTTTCTGTTTTTTTTCTCACGAAAACGTGAGAAAAATCGATTTTTTTAACATTTCGGTCTTAGTATGCATTTTACGACAAAAGTGTATATAATAAAAGTTATAGAAAATTAAAAGATCTACAACTTTTATTTAACGTATTTTTCTCTACAGAGCCTAGTTTAGCGTGAAATAGTGATTTTCCGTATTTTTAAGCCAGACTGAGGTTGATTTTCATTTTGAGTGTTTCACTCATGATTAAAATAAGGTTATGTTTATTGAGGTTAGTTTTTTGTTTATTTCTAATATTTTATTACTAATGTTAAATTATATTGTAAATTATTTGTATTGGCAAGAGTAAGTTGTGTGAGTGTTTCACACCAGATTTTTTTTTTAAAGCCACATAGGACTACATAAGTTCATCAAACTAAAAAAACTCATTACAGTTTTTGCGGTTCAATTTTTCAGTTTTTGGAGTCCTTTCCTGATATTTCCCTCCTTGAACTTTCACCAGTATTCCTTCAATCCATCCGATCTTCTCTGCCGTTCCTTGTCAGAATACACAACTTTTTGTCGTTTGGTCGGTTTCTGCTGTTCAAGTCTTGTGGTCTTCAGCCTTTGGTAATTTCCGGATTTTGTTTTGAGGTCCTCAAGTGAGATTTGGAGTCCGTTCATGTCCTCCTTAATTTCCCTGATCCAGTGGGGCTGAGTTTTTCTGTTTAGGAAAAAGTTGATGATTTGTTTTGAGATTCTGGAAGAGTCGGTCCTCAAGAGATGCCCAAAGAAGGAAATTCTCTTTTTCCTCATCTGGTCTGCTAGAGGTTCTTTATTTCTGTATACTATAATTATCTATTGTTTCTTTTATTATTATTATTATTATTTACGTTATGGCCTACAAAGAACCGCGATTTCTCAGTTTTTCTTCTGTGCTTTCCTCTTCGCCCAGTATTCTTTCATTTTCTTGGAAGTCACGTATTCGTTCTTCCGACCATTTAGGTCTTGATCTTTTACTGTCCTCTTCCTGGAGCACTAGTTTGAGTTTATGTCTGAGAGGTGTTCTTTGTATGATGTCCGTCTCCGTTATTTGGAGTTTGTTGCAGTCTGTTTTTATCTCTTTGAGCCATCCATCGGGATTTTTCAATTTTTCTTTGTAGTTCAGGATTTGTTTTGAGAGCCTATGTTCGTTCATTCTCACTGTGTGTGCGTAGAAAGCAATTCTTCGTTTCTTCATGATATATAATAAAAAATAATGATTATAGGTACGGTAATTTTTTAAATTTTTGGTTATAGTATTTTGGTGTAAGATATTATTTTTGAAGGTGTTTTTTATCGACGCTTGGGATCAAAAAATTTTACCAGTTTTATTATAAAGATTCGTTTAATGTTCGCAAGTTAACTTTACAATGCCGCGTGTATATTTTTAAGAACGTAAAGTTGGTTGCCTTGGATTGCCCTTGGAAGTTCGTTTATTACTATTATTATTGCAATCGGCCTTGCGTGCATCTCACAGCCAGGCAAACACATTCACTGCCTTAGTTATTGTGTTCCAACTAGTACTTTTGTATTCAATATTCTGATAAAATATTTATATTAAATTTTCAACAAGTTTTATCTCTTAAATTTTACCCAAAAATTTTAAAATTTCTTTAAGGGTTTCTAAGGTCCTTGATCTAGGTCAGTGATTCTCAACCTTTTTTGCTCTGCGACCCCCCCCCCCTATTGTAAAAATAAATAAAATTAATATTTCGTGATCCACCCCTCCCCGATAATAATAGTAAGCCTTAAAATAAATTGAATTTTGACTGTAATTATAAATGTAAAATGTTTTTTTAATATTATATTATCAAACTGCACTAATTTTATGTCTAAATAAAATACAGACTGTAAAAAATAAAAATGGAATAAACCTATTGGTATTATTTTTTATTGCTGCGTTTATACTTTTACAGTAGCGACGTGTATGAACGTGTATGTTTTGGCTTGCTCGACGACATTGATATGGAAATTAAATTACAGAAGTATTGAAAATATTAATACCTTTTTCTACGTCTTATCTCTGTAAAAAGGGGTTTTCCTCTGTAGTTGCTCTAACAACTAAATGTAGGAATCGTTTGTTATCTCTCAAGATTAATTTATTTTTATGTTTCCAACGAAGCTCCACGTATGAAGAAAATTTTTAATGAAAAACAAATGCAACCATCACATAAATAATTAATTAATTATTAATTTTTTTTCTTTACAAGTAAGAGTACGTATTGCATGTAAAATTTGTATAGGTAAGTTTATAATAAATTATTTTTTCTCATATAATGATTAAATGATTTCATTATTGTTTCGCGACCCCCCCTATAATATCACCGCGACCCCCCTATAATATCAACACGACCCCCAGGTTGAGAATCGTTGATCTAGGTCATAAAATACAATTTTATTATTAAGATTTATTGAAAGCCGAAAATGATAAAAATTCGGAATAAGGAAATTGTGACTAAAAAATACATTGAATATTATTTAAAGGTTAATTTTCATATAAGCAATTGTTACTGCCCACAACAGACAGGTAGAGTGTCAAATTTTTTACACTCAATCTGTTCATTGCAGGGCTAAAATAAATTGTTCTGTTTCTTAACACATGGTCAGCCAAGTAAATGACTGAATCATTTAAGAACAGAAGAGGTAGAGGTGTAAAAGACACTAATCAGAGTTATCTCTCTGAAAGTAATGAATTTCATTATACAGCCGGACCCTGTGGTGAATTAAGTGAAGGTGTCATTTGCAGAGTGGAAAATATGTGCTTTTCAGAGGGCCCGGCATGCTGATAAGCGTACTTTTCCACTCGGTGAGGAAGGCAATTGTAAACCACCTCACTCCTCGTTTTACTTAGTAAAACCTCTACAGGTTCAAGCCAGCCTTTCGGCTGATGACCTAAACAAAGCAATTGTTGTATTGTTTTTTACACCCACTCTGTTTTATTGTTTTTGTTCATCCCGCCCACGTTAATACAAATATTCCGGATCAGATTTGTTGACTTTTTTTAATTTAACTCTTTATAGGTCTTTGGTAAGTATACTTGTATTTAGGTCATCAGCCGAAAGGGCTGGTTTGAACCTGTAGATGTTTCCTCACTGAGTGGAAAAGTACGCTTATCAGCATGCCAGGAACTCTGAAAAGCACATATTTTCCACTCCGCAAATGACACCTTCACTTCATTCATTCACCACAGGATCTGGCTGTATAATGAAATACATTACTTTCAGAGGAGATAATTCTGATTAGTGTCTTTTACACCTCAACCTCTTCTGTTCTTAAATGATTCAGTCATTTAATTGGCTGACCATGTGATAAGAAACAGAACTATTAATTTTAGCCCTGTAACGAACAGATTGAGAGTAAATAATGTGACACTCCACCTGTCTGTTATGGGCAGAGTAAGTATACTTAACACTGGCAATAAGGTCCATTTTTTTAAAGAATAAGCTATGCAGTTGAACCCTATTGGCATTTTATGGTTTTACAGATGTTCTCTGATAAGTAAGTAGGCTATCCACATTTTGAAATAAGTGCGCAGCGACCATTTGCTTCATGAGTTACACGTATGTGGTAAGGATACCCCATATCAGCGTACGCAACCGTGTTGTTGTGTTGTTACTTTTGTACATTGCTTAAAAAAATCGAGTTTTTTACGGGAAAGTAAGTATTCATGCTAATATAAAGTTCAGATAAGTTATTCTTCACATTTTTCTGTTATATAGGACTACAAGTTGTTTTAATAATCTGATCTAAACCTTTTCTAAAGCTGTATTTATAAGTATAAACTGTTTTTCTTACAAGTAAAACAGTGTTTTTTAGTCTAACTTACATATTTATTCAATATCTTGCTTTTGTCCCTGATTAGAGAAAGGTTCAAACATTTGTATGTAAACACAAGTGAAAGTAGTTTATACCCAGCGGCTATTGAATCTTATTCTAATAACGGATAACGAATTCAGTTTTTTTACATTATTATTATTTTCTTCTTTTTTTGTTGTTTATTTATAGATTTTATTTCTTACACATTTTTTCCACTTTCTATTTTATTACCTTCTTGTGTGTTAGTACTATATTAAAACTTACCACTTGTCCTGTTTTATTTTAATTACATTTTTGTACCTAATACTCTGTTTTTCTTTTGTTTTACGTCTGACTGTTTTGCAATTTCTGCTAATGCAGACGGTGAAGAATGATAATATATGAAAATGAGTGATGAAAAAATGCCAGACCTGACCGGGAATCGAACCCAGGACTCGTTTATACTAATACTCGTTTATTTTTAAGTAAATTATTAAATAGTTTTTTTTTAGTAATGATTTTGACCCACCGGGTTGGTCGAGAGGTAAAATCGTCGCCAAAATCAGCTGTTTAACAGCTGATTTTCGGAGACGAAGGTTCCTGGTTCAAATCCTAGTAAAGGTAGTTACTTTTATACGGATTTGAATACTAGACAGTGGTTACCGGTTTACTTTAATGGTTGGGGTTTAATTAACCATACTCTCTCAGGAATGGTCGGCCTGGGTCTGTACAAGACTACACCTCATTTACATGTCATATACATCATCCTCATCTCATTGGGTCATGGGGTTGCTTATTGTTCTAAATTGAACAGATTGCAACGTACCCTACACAAATTAGAAACAATTAAAACGTGAAAACAGCCTTACGAAGAATTTCAGCAAACATGGCGCCTACCCTATCTTGTAGAGAATAAAAAATTGAGTAGGCCTAAACCAGGCGATTTTTAAAAAAAATCGTAGGACCAGTTTTTGAGAAAATCGCAAAAATTGAAAAATTATATGAATAAACTACTACTTCTGGTTGACCGATTTTGATGAAAATGTTCGTGTCGTGTCCGGTAATGGTATGTAACTTAAGTTTCAAGTTCGTACGATGTTCCGTTCTTGAGATATTCTGTTCACACACAGACACACACACACACACACACACACACACACACACACAGACCAATCGCTAAAAACATGTTTTTTTGGGTTCAGGGGGTCCGAAAACGTATAGATCCGGTGAAAACTCGATTTCGAAAAATCGACATGAAAACAATACTTTCCTTCCTATATATTCATATAGGCAAGAGAAAGTAAAAAAGTAATGATTTTAATGGTTGATTTTCCTCTCTTACATTCTTACTGTACGCTTGTCTAAACTTTGTTATTTACATGCATAATCAATATTCTGTAGCCCAATCTGACTGAATAAATTGTTTTGTGTTAGTATTGCTTTTACTTAATTGTTCACAATTGAAATGTTAACACAAGAATCTTTTGAATCTTGTAGTTTTGTAAGGAATTTGAATTGAAGTTTGTTGGAACCCTAACCATCAAAGTATACTGGTAACCACTGTCTAGTATTCAAATCCGCATAAAAGTAACTTAACTATCTATACTAGGATTTGAACCAGGAACCTTCGTCTCCAAAAATCAGCTGTCAAACAGCTGACTCGTGGCGACAACTTTACCTCTAGACCAACCCGGTGGGTTGAGTAGAAATTAACACTAGAAATACATCAGCTGTTTAACAGATTATTTTCGGTGACAAAGGTTCCTGGTTCAAATCTTAGTAAAGGTAGTTCGTTGTTGTTGTTTAGGTCATCAGCCGAAAAGCTGGTTTGTACCTCTAGAAGCTTTACCAAGTACTTAAAACGAGAAGTGAGGTGGTTTACCATTCCCTTCCTCATTAAGTGGAAAAGTATACTTATCAACAAGCCAGGCCCTCTGAAAAGCATCTACTTTCCACCCTGTAAATGACACATTCACTTCATTCACCACAGGGTATGGCTGTATAATGAAATTCATTACTCTCAGAGGAGAGTAATTCCTCTTTTAGTGTATTTTACACCTCTACCTCTCCTGTTTTTATGTGCTTCAATCACATAATTGGCTGGTCCTGTGATAAGAAACAACAATTTTTTGGTTCTAGCAGCAGATCGAGTGCAAATAATTTAACACACCACCTGCCTGTTGTGGACAACAATTCGATTATGTTCCGTTAAATTCGAGGTTTTTTCTTATCAATTTTTGGAAATTATAATTTTTATTAAAAGGATTCTTACTTAATTTCAGTCAATAGGTTATCTTTTTTATTGAATACATTGAAAATATCGGTGAAGCTATCTGTGTATAGTAAAAACAACTCGGTAGGAGTGGGAAAGATCTATTTATTGAATGTAATTGTGTGTATGTGTGAGTGTGTGATAATATTTATGTGTAAGGAAGATACACATTTGATCTGTTACGAGATGATAATAATAGTAACACGTAATAACAATAGTAACGTTAGTTGAAAGCTCTCTTGGCTTTGGCACTTACTAGAACATACCGCCCCGTAAATGTAATCGGGTCATTCCCCTCTTCTTATTCTTCTTCATCTTCTTCTTCCTCCTTCCTTTTGCATCTTCTCGCTCTTTCTTCATACCCTCTTCTATATTTCACACTGTTTTATTCCTCCCCCGTAACATTTCCCCTCCACCATTTTCGTGTCGACATCAAAACAATCCTTTCTCTCCCACCCAAACCTCCTTGTTACTTCTACTATACGTAACGTTCAATCTACAACCAGACAGACCATTTTGTTTGTGTATGTCACGTGTCTACGTTTCATAGTAAAGTGTCTTCCAACTTCCTCTCTTATCTATTTGATTCAATTGTTTTTTTTGTTTTGTTTCTTTTTTAAACCGTTTCTTCTTATTCTTCTTTCTATCTATACTCATTGATATTTACTTTTTCTTGACATAATTTTCATTTCTACAAATTGTTTTTGACATCAATTTTGTACAACTATCAACCTTCAGAATTTTACAATATTATCACGTCGATAATTAGCTGGCGGAGTGTGAAATCAACTGCACTCGATCTGCTGGTTCCAGGGCTACAAAAAGTAGTTCTGTTTTTTAATCAAAGTCGGCCAATTATGCAAGGTGTGGCTATTAAATAACGAGACAGACATTGTAAAAAATTTAATTTCAATTTTATACATAATCACTTATTGTCACCTTCAATATACACCCCTTCTCTATCCCTACAACGCTCCATGCGTATTTTCCATAGTTGGAAACAGTGCTGGAAGTCATCTTCTGTCAGCTCCCTCAGGACACGTGCTGCTTTCTCTTTTCCAGCTTCCACAGGCTCAAATCTTGTCCCTTTTAATGCAGATTTCACCTTAGGGAACAGGTAGAAGTCACATGGTGCAAGATCTGGTGAATAAGGTGGATGTTCTAACACTGAGATGCTGTACTTGGCTAGGAACCTCTTGACAGATAACGCGGAATGAGCTGGCGCATGTCTTGGTGGAGAACTCACGATTTGTCCTTCCACATTTCGGGGCGTTTTTCCTTACTCTTTGACGTAGTTTAGAAAGTACCTCAAGGTAGTAATATTGATTAATTGTTTGACCTTCAGGAACCCAGTGAAGGTACACAATCCCATGGATATAAAAAAAACAATCATCATTGCTTTAAATTTTGACTTGCTCATTCGAGCTTTTTTTGGCTCTCGGTGAAGTTCGGCTCTTTCAGTGCAAGGATTGGTGCTTCGTTTCCAAAAAAATTGGGTAATTTTCAATCGCGTACAAAGTGTCAGTACAAACATTTTTGCGAGCTTCATTTCAAACATTTTTGAGCGGCACGTGTCCTGAATGAGCTGACAGAAGATGACTTCCAGCACTGTTTTCAACAATGGAAAATTCGCATGGAGCGTTGTAGGGATAGAGAAGGAGTGTATGTTGAAGGTGACAATAAGTGATTATGTATAAAATTAAAATAATATTTTTTATAACGTCAGTCTCGTTATTTAATAGCCACACCTCGTATGACTGAAGCATTTGCTAACAGAACAGGTAGATGTGTTAAAGACACTAGTCAAAGTTATCTTCTGTGAGAGTAATGAATTTCATTATACAACAAAACCCTGTGGTGAATGAAGTGGGGGTGTCATTTGGTGGGTGGAAAGAAGATTCTTTACAGGGGGCCTGGCGTACTGATAAACATACTCTTTCAACTCAGTGAGGAAGGCAATAGTGAACCACCTCGTTCCTCGTTTTTTGGCTTAGTAAAACGTTTAGAGGTTCAAAAAACGAATCATTTAAGGAGACGACCAGAAATATTATGACTAAATTTTAAGGACATTTGTTTAAAATGAATGACAAACTGGTTCTTGATGGCAATATTTAAAATTGTCATGCTAAATTAAATTGATTTGTTTTGCAAATTTTGTGAGTTTATTGAATTTTCTGTCCGGTCTATTTTTTGCGTTGTTATTTCCTGTGATGTTGTCACCTAAATATCTAAACTTTTCGACCAGATCAATTTTATGGTCGCAAATTTTTACTTTGGAAACGCAGAGAGGGTCGCGAACTAAGATTTTTGTTTTTCTTAGGTAATTTTCAGGCTAAATTATTATTAATTGTTATAATTCCTTACAACAAACAATCTATTCCCCCAACTATTTCTAGATTAACCATGAACTGCTACTTCGTTACTATATGTTTTTTTCTTTACTATGGTTATTTTAAAATTTAAAATTAAACTTGACATTTAATTTAATACAAGTATGAATCGATTTATTTGCAAAGCCCTTCAAAAATAATTCATTGATAATTTAAATTACAATTTAAATCGTTGATTTAAACGATTTTATTTTGTGTTATACTTATTTAATATTGTAGACCTATGGATCTATCCAACCGAGTATTGTAAAGGGGATCGAACGTACTGTTGATTTGATTGGGTTTTTGATGGACAATAGTCAACCATATTTTGTTCATAAATGTTAGGCTAACAAGGTTATAATATAAAAGCACATCTGTTCTTTTAAGCTAGCAGGTAAAGAACTATTTTCCCCTATTGTTCATTAAAAACGATGATAGTTTCCGCTGAATCATATTATAAAAAAGGTATTTCTTTGTAATTTTTTTTTTAAATTTCCACTTCAAAAATCGTTTTAATCGTGTTATGATTAAACTGTCAGGTATTATTATATTATGTTTTCATTCTCGAATTACTTTATTGTAAAAGAAATATCGTTTAACAAAGTATTATATTTCTGGCAAATGAAAGGAAAAATTAAAATTATTTGTAGTTTTTTTTTAATCAGTACTAGTTTCGTTTTATTTCTGATAATAATGTTTCTGTTAAATAATTTCATAATTAGTACATCGTTCATTTTTACTTTCTCTTGCGTATATGAATATATAGGAAGGAAAGTATTGTTTTCATGTCGATTTTTCGAAATCGAGTTTTCACTGGATCTATACGTTTTCAGACCCCTGAACCCAAAAAACATGTTTTTAGCGATTGGTCTGTGTGTGTGTGTGTGTGTACAAAATATCTCAAGAACGGAACATCGTACGAACTTGGAACTTGAAACTTAAATTACATACCACTACCGGACCCGACACGAACATTTTCATCAAAATCGGTCAACCGGAAGTAGTAGTTTATTCGTATAATTTTTCACTTTTTTGCGATTTTCTCAAAAACTGGTCCTACGATTTTTTTTAAAATCGCCTTATTTACTCAATTTTTTATTCTCTAAAAGATAGGGTAGGCGCCATGTTTGCTGAAATTCTTGGTGAGGGTGTTTTTACGTAAAAAAGTGTTTTTTTAAGATTACGGCTTTAATATTAATTTTAGAGCAAAAATGTATATAATAAAAGTTGTAGAGAATTTGAAAACCTACAACTTTTATTTCAAGCATTTTTATTGTATAACGCTTAGTTTAGCGGTAATTAGCGATTTTCTGTTTTTTCTCACGAAAACGTGTGAAAAATCGAGTTTTTTAACATTTCGGCCTTAGTATGCATTTTACGACAAAAGTGTATATAATAAAATTTATAGAAAATTAAGAGATCTACAACTTTTATTTAGAGCGTTTTTCTCTACAGAGCCTAGTTTAGCGTGAAAGTGTGATTTTCCGTTTTTTTAAGCCAAATTGAGTTCGATTTTCATTTTGCGTCATTCACTCATGATTAAAATAAGATTATGTTTTTGAGGTTAGTTTTTGTTTATTTCTAATATTTTATTACTAATGTTAGATTATAGTGTTCATTATTTGCATTGGCATGAGAAAGTTGTGTGAGTGTTTCACACCAGATTTTTCGTGTTCGTTTAAATTATTTGCACTCGATATCGTTACTAGTTACTAGTTCCTGGGTACACAAAATAGTTCTGTTTCTTATCACATGGTCAGTCAATAATATGCCTGAAGGATTTAAGAACAGAATAGGTAGTGGTGTAAAAAACATTAACCAGATTTATCTTCTCTGAGCGTAATGAATTTCATTATACAGCTAGACCCTGCGGTTAATAAAGTGAAGGTGTCATTTGCTGAACGAATAGTAGATGCTTTTCAGTGGGCTTGATTGCTGATAAGCATACTTTTCCACTCAGTGAGGAAGCCGTGATACACCACCTCACACCTCGTTTTGCTTAGAAAGCCTCTAGAAGTTCCACTCAGCGTTTCGGCTGATGACGTAAACAACAGACAATATTACATAGTTAACACTTCTGCTATCTAGTGAGTAAAATAACAAAGGATGGCAGAAGCACAAGTGATATCAAAAGTAGGATTGGTCAAGATAGAAAAACCTTGGAAATGAAAAACTACTTACTGGCTACAAATATTAATTTAAAGATTAAAAGAAAATTCTGAAAACACTATGTTTGGAATGTAGCATTATGCGTAGTGAAACGTGGGTGATAGGGGCTGTAGAAAGGTAGAGGATAGAACCTTTTTGAAATGTAATGTTGTAGGAAAATCTTAAAGATTAAATGGGTTGACAAAATAAGTAATTTAGAGATTCTTAAACGAGTGGACGGAAATATCTTACCAGAAGAAGGGATAGGCTAGTGGGGCATAACTTAAGACATCCAGGTATTGGTCCTATTAATATAGGAGGGTAAGTGAAGGTGTCATTTGCAGGGTGGAAAGTAGGTGTTTTTCGGATGGCTTGGCATGCTGATAAGCATACTCTTTCAACTCAGTGAGGAAGGTGGTAAACCACCTCACTCCTCGTTTTTACTTAGTAAAACCTCTAGAGGTTCAAACCAGCCTTTCGGTTGTTTACCTAAACAACAACAACAATATTGAAGGAGTGAAATGTAGGAAGGGGTAAAGGTTAAAATATTTAAAGCAAGAGATGAAAGGTGTTACAGATGTATTGATATGAAACGACTTGCGCAAGATAAAACAGCTTGGACAACTGCATCAAACCAGTCGAGTGACTGATGACAAAAAATGTTTAACATTAATGATTAAACATAGGTTACATATTATGTTTTATTATTTATATGGCAAGATAAAGTCGTATATTAGTCTGTCACACCAGATTTTTATTTTTGAAAGATTACATAATGTTGAGTTTATTTTTATCAGAAGGACAGAGTTTTTAACAATCGGTTTTGTATAGCAATTGATACTAACTGTTTAACTTAAGTTGTTGTAATTTCAAACGTATTGCAAATTAGGCCTGTTTTATCTTCATTCAAGGTTTTTTTCTTTAGTGATAATTGTTTTACTCGCATTTTATACACTTCCTTGCGGCTGCGCGCGCACATGTACTATTCATTCACGTGACTGTTTCTTTACTAACATACTACAGAAGTATTGGTTCGTCGATTGATGTAGTAGTTATCGGTTTTATCAGCTTTTATTAGCTCGCCTTGACGTATTATTTTCTATAGCGTAACCTACTTTAAGTCCTTGTCACGATAAGAATCTTTTCTAAGTGAAAAATTCCCTTTTATTTATAAAAAAAATCTCATGTGAAAACTCACACGAATTTATCTTTCCAATGTAAATTAATCAGCAATATAATCTGTTGTATTTCAGATCAACAGCCGGAAGGCTAGTTTAAACCTCTAGAGGTTTTACAAAGTAAAAATGAGGAGTCAGGTGGTTTACTCAATATTTTCCTCACTGAGTTGAATGAGTATGCTTATCAGCATACCAGGCCCTTTGTAAAGCATCTACTTTCGACCCTGGAAATAAAATTTTCACTTCATTCAACACAGGGTGTGGCTGTATAGTGAAATTCATTTCTCTCAGAGGAGATATCTCTCAATAGTGTTTTTTATACCACTAACTCGTCGGTTCTTAAATAGTTCAGTCATAGAGTCATAGCTGACTCTGATAAGAAACAGAACTATTTTTTGTAGCCCTGCAACTAACATATCGAGTGCAAGTAATTTAACACTCCACCTGCCTGGTTTGGGCAAAATATAATTTATTTTTAATGATAAATAAACAAAGTACAGTGAAAAACGTAACCTAATTTTAAACGTGAGTGAATGACGCAAAATGAAAATCAACCTTTCTAGAATTTAAAAATGTGAAAAATTAATAGTTGCCTCTAAAACTAGGCTCTGTAGAGAAAAATTCTTAAAATAAAAATTATAGGTCTATTTTAATATCCTATAACTTTTATTATAATTACATTGTACTACATAATTACATTACACTGTGTATAATTACATTATACACTTTTGTCATAAAATGGATACTAAGGCCGTAATCTTAAAAAAACATTTTTTTCTTCTAGATTACAGCCTCGTCAAAAATGTCAACAGGCATGGCGATTTTTTAAAAAAAATTGTAGGATCAGTTTTTGACAAAATTGTGAAAAATCGCACTAATAAACTACTACTACCGGTTGACCGATTTTGATGAAAATTTTCGTGTAGGGTCCTCTAGTGGTACCTAACTTAAGTTTTAAGTTTCAACTTCGTACGATGTTCCGTTCTTGAGATATTTTCTTCACACGCTCGCGCGCGTGATCAAAACACACACACACACACACACACACACACACACACACACACACACACACACACACACACACACACACACACACCAATCGCTAAAAACATGGTTTTTTGAGTTCAGGGGGCCAGAAAACGTGTATATCCGGTGCAAACTCGATTTCGAAAAATATAATATGAATTCTACAATGTGAAAACAATACTTTACTCGCCTGTGTAATTCATATAGAGCAAAAGAAAGTAAAAAATCCCTGAAGCGCGCGCACACACACACACACACACACACGCCAATCGCTAAAGATATGTCTTTTGAGTTCAAGGGGCTAGAAAACGTGTATAATTTCTGTATAATTAATGCAGAGCAAAAGAAAGTAAAAAATCCCTGTTGTTGGTAACACTGGTTAATTAATTGATTTTAATTATTGTTAGCTTAGTTGTAAAAAGATCTATAATTAACATTTCTTAATAATTTATCTTGTTTACATTTATAATTTCAATTTTATAGATTGTTCTATTATAGACCTATTATAAATGAAGCTCCGTTATTTGAATAAAATAATTTGATAAATTATTTTTGAAATGTGTAGTTGTTTTAAAATTATCATTACTATTGTTTGCCGTCTGGTGCCATTGTTAACAAAGTTAAGTAACTAGCTACTAGTTTCCGGATTTTTTTGCAGCCTAAATTCTCAATTTTTACTTTCTTTTGCCTGTATACAGGCAAAATATAGGAAGGAAAGTATTGTTTTCATGAAACAATTTTTCGAAATCGAGTTTTTAGCGAATATACACGTTTTCATTCACACCCCCTGAACCCAAAAAACATGTTTTTAGCGATTGGTCTGTGTGTGGACAGAATATCTCAAGAACAGAACATCGTACAAAGTTGAAATTTGAAACTTAAGTTAGAAACCACTAGAGGAGCCGATACGAACATTTTAATCAAAATCGGTCAACCGGAAGTAGTAGTTTATTCGTGTCATTTTTCACTTTTTTGCGATTTTTCTCAAAAACGGGTACTACATTTTTTTAAAAAACTCGCCTCATTTACTACATTTTTTTATTCTCTACAAGATGGTCTAGGCGCCATGTCTGTTGAAATTCTTGGAAAGGCTGTTCTCTCGTAGAAATTTTTTTTGATTGCGGCCTTAAAATGCATTTTAGGACAAAACTGTTGTATATAATTAGAGTTGTATAAAATGTTTAGTATAACGCTTAGTTCAGCGGCAATTAGTGATTTTCTGGGTTTTTTCATGAAAATGTGTAAAAAACAATTAAGATTTCGACATTAGTATACATTTTACGACAAATTTTATGACAAATCTTTATTATGTATAATAAAATTTACAGGAAAATAAAAAATATACAACTTTTTTGTAAGAATTTTCTCTACAGAGCCTAGTTTAGCGTAAAGAGTGATTTTTCCGTATTAAGCCAAACTAAGGTTGATTTTCATGTTTGAAGATCCGGGTGGACCGGAAGTGGCCCATAACGGGAAGTCAAGAAATTAAAGTTGGAATTTGAAAACAAAAATAGTGTTTTTCGCCGGCCGCATTGGCGTAGTTGGTAACATGCTCGCCTCTCATCATGCGGTCCTGGGTTCGAATCCCAAATAAGGCAAGGCATATTTTCATACGTTACAAAAAATCATTTCATCCTAATTACGCACAGTTACACCTCAACGTCTTTGCTAATGACCTTGCAGTTGATGCGACGTTAAATAAATAAATAAATAAATAAATAAATAATAAAATAATGTTATTCGATTCCTTTTACAGAGTAGATTCAGATATCACTTCCGGTTTTTGCCATAGCTTAAAGGTTAACTATTTTTAAAATCCCTCCAGCCATGAGACGCGTCGTCTTATGGAAGGGATTTTTAATGTTCGTAATGTTTAAAGAAATCCCCCTCCATAGAAAAAAAACACCTCCACAGACAGGTGGAGTGTCAAATTATTTACACTCAATCTGTTCGTTGCAGGGCTAAAATAAATAGTTCTGTTTCTTATCACATGGTCAGCCAATTAAATGACTGAATTGTTTAAGAACAGAAGAGGTAGAGGTGTAAAAGACACTTATCGGAGTTATCTTCTCTGAAAGTAATGAATTTCATTGTACAGCCAGACCCTGTGGTGATTGAAGTGAAGTTGTCATTTACAGAATGGAAAATATGTGCTTTTCAGAGGGCTCGGCATGCTGATAAGCGCACTTTTCCACTCAGTGAGGAAGGCAATGGTAAACCACCTCACTCCTCGTTTTACTTAGTAAAACCTCTACAGGTTCAAACCAGCCTTTCGGCTGTTGACCTAAACAACAACACAATTTTTAAAATATTGAACAATATAATCTAACATTAGTAATAAAACATTAAAAATAATCAAAAAACCTAACCTCTATAAATATAACCTAATTTTAATCATTCTAGTGAAAGACGCAAAATGCAAATCACCTCAGTTTGGCTTAAAAATACGGAAAATCACTCTTTCACGCTAAACTAGGCTCTGTAGAGAAAAATGCTCTAAATAAAAGTTGTAGATCTTTTAATTTCGTATAAATTTGATTATACTTTTTTGTCGTAAAATGCATAGTCTAATAAGGCTAAAATCTTTAAAAAAAGAAATCGATTTTCTTTTACACGATTTCGTGAGAAAAAAAACAGAAAATCGCCAATTACCGCTAAACTATGCGTTATACAAAAAAATGTTTTAAATAAAAGTTGTAGACTTTTAAATTCTCTACATTTTTTATTACATAAATTTTTGCGCTAAAATGCATATTAAAGCCGCAATCTTAAAAAAACAATTTTTTTACGTGAAAACAGCCTCACCAAGAATTTCAGCAAAGATGACGCCTACCCTATTGTGTAGAGCATAAAAAATTTAGTAAATGAGGCGATTTTTTAAAAAATCGTAGAAACCGTTTTTGAGAAAATCGGAAAAAGTGAAAAGTGACACGAATAAACTACTACTTTCGGTTGGCCGATTTTGATGAAAATGTTCGTGTCAGGTCCGGTAGTGGTATGTAACTTAAGTTTCAAGTTCGTACGATGTTCCGTTCTTGAGATATTTTGTACACACACACACACACACACACACACACACACACACACACACACACACACACACAACCAATCTCTAAAATCATGTTTTTTGGGTTCAGGGGGTCTGAAAACGTGTAGATTCGGTGAAAAATTGACATGAAAACAATACATATGTATTCATATAGGCCAGAGAAAGTAAAAAATTGAATCGAATGGAATCGTAGAAAATATTATGAATGAGATATAATTGTGTTTATAGAGCTGGCCTGCTGGATTAAGAAACGAGAAATAACCTCACAAGAGTCCGAAGTTGTAATATGAAGCAATTGTGTTAAATAATTATATTGATAATTATTTATGCTACAGCTTGTTTCTCTATTAACGCACACGTGCGTGAGACGTGAATATATTGATATAATATTATTTTAACAATAATTGGATGCGTGCATGCAAATAATAAATAGTGTAGACTACAAGATTAACATATAACCTAATTACAACAATCTTGTAGTTTACAGTAGCTTTTCTGTATCTTAATAAAATGTAAATAATAGAACAACTAGTTAATATTGTATTTACATTTTAAATTGTTAAGCGGTATACGCTACTTTAAGCACGTACACAAAAAAATTTGAAATTACGACAAACCGGATTAATTTTCTCGCTGATCCTTCAATTAGCTGTAGTACAGTTTCCTTTTATTAAAACAGATTTTGA
This sequence comes from Catonia carolina, assembly GCA_035578175.1. Taxonomy (NCBI): domain Eukaryota; kingdom Metazoa; phylum Arthropoda; class Insecta; order Hemiptera; family Achilidae; genus Catonia; species Catonia carolina. The sequence continues at coordinate 50,376,385 of JAQMRL010000006.1, read as the reverse complement.
TATTGTATTCGTAAGATTTGTAACGTTTTATGTGGAATATTTCAATTAGATCAAACATTTATATGCTAAGATTGGGTTTACAGGATATTTCAAATTGCAATATGTCTTCGATTTATGGGTTTCGCATTTACCGTGGCTCAGATTTAGCATCACTCATTTGAGAACTGAAAAATCTGGTGTGGAAGACTCACACGACTTTCTCTTGCCAATGAAAATAATGAACAATATAACCTAACATTAGTATAAAACAATAGAAATAAACAAAAAAACTAACCTCAAAAAAATATCCTTATTTTAATTACGAGTGAAAGATGCAAAATGAAAATCAACCTCAGTTGGGATTAAAAATACGGAAAATCACTCTTTCACGCTAAACTAGGCCCTTTAGAGACAAACGCTCTAAATGAAAGTTGTAGGTCATTTAATTGGCTATAAATTTTATTACATACACTTTTGCCCTAAAATGCATACTAAGGGTGAAATCTTAAAAAATCTATTTTTTACAAGTTTTCGTGAGAAAAAAAACAGAAAATCGCTAATTACCGCTAAACTATGCTTTATACAAAAAAATATTTGAAATTAAAGTTGTCGAAATTTAAATTCTCTACAACTTTTATTGTATAAATTTTTGCGCTAAATTGCATATTAAAGCCGTAATCTTAAAAAAAGTATGTTTTTCGTGAAAACAGCCTCACCAAGAGTTTCAGCAAACATGACGCCTACCCTATTTTGTAGAGAATAAAAAATTGAGTAAACCAGGCGATTTTTAAAAAAATCGTAGGACCAGTTTTTGAGAAAATCGCAAAAAAGTGAAAAATTACACGAATAAACTACTACTTCCGGTTGAACGATTTTGATGAAAATGTTCGAGTCGGGTCCGGTAGTAGTATGTAACTTAAGTTTCAAGTTCGTACGATGTTCCGTTCGTGAGATATTCTGTTCGCGCGCGCGCGCGCGCACACACACACGCACGCACGCACGCACACACGCACGCACGCACGCACACACACACGGACCAATCGCTAAAACATGTTTTTTGGGTTCAGGGGGTCCGAAAACGTGTAGATCCGGTGAAAACTCGATTTCGAAAAATTGACATGAAAACAAATACTTTCCTTCCTATATATTCATATAGGCAAGAGAAATTAAAAATACGTTGTTATATTTATAATTAACATTGACAAGGGAAAGTCGTGTGAGTGTTTTACAATAGATAAATACTTTTGAATACGTTATGCCAATAGTTGATCCCGAGATCTGTTGTTTCGTTCGGTATTGTAGCTATATTGTACTACCGTTTTTTACTAATTCAAATAAGTATCAATCTATATTGTTTAAGTATTTGTTTAGATGAAATAAAACCACCACTAGTTTTGGTTTATCTAAAAAACCGTAAAATGTTATCTTACTATAATACACGCACAAGTGTATGAACATGCACGCACGCACGCATATATACGAGTATTTGCTTACGTTGAGTGCCTGTTATCAGTAGTATTGCTATTATTAGGCTTACTAATTTTTTTTATCTGTTATTGACACACTATTTTTACATATCCGTTTCTTTTACTAAAATAAAAGAGTAGGCTTAATTTTAGTAGGCCAAATATATTATTAATAGGCACTCCTAATAATGAGTTTGTATTTTTGTAAGCTTTTGTAAGTGATCTTATCAAAATCAATTTTTTATTTTATAAAATTTTTATGAGTAGGAGTATTTTATATCTTACAATTAATTTGTATTTTGTCCTTGTTAATTTTTATTGTAAATGGTAGAAAAAACCTGAAGTGATATATTGTGTTGAAATTGTTAGTAGTGTTATTTGGAATTATTATTTTTTTGTGGTAGACTAATTAAAAAAAATTGTTTTCTATCATTCTCCTAAGTCCGTCTGTCCGTCACCCTCTGATGTCAGAAACTAAAAGAGATAGCAACAAACGGTTTTCGGATTCGTAATCTACACAAAAAGTTAATGGGCCTGAATTGGGTTTCAAGTTCCGGTTTTGATCAGAAGTGGTCCAAAACCGGAAGTCAAAAATCAAAGTCAGAAACTACAAGAGATAGGCTACCAACAAACGGTTTTCGAATTCGTAATCTACACAAAAAGTTAGTGGGCCTAAATTGGGGTGAAAATTCTGGTTTTTTCAGCCCACTTCTAGTCAAAACCAGAAGTCAGAAACTACGAGAGATAACAAACGGTTTTCGGATTTGTAATCTACATAAAAAGTAAGTGGGCCTAAATTGGGGTGAGTGTTCCGGTTTTGACCAGAAGTTGTCCAAAACCGGAAGTCAAAAATCAAAGTCAGAAACTACAAGAGATAGGCTACCAAAAAACGGTTTTCGAATTCGTAATCTACACAAAACGTTAGTGGGCCTAAATTGGGGTAAAAATTCTGGTTTTTTCAGCCCACTTCTAGTCAAAACCAGAAGTCAGAAACTACGAGAGATAACGAACGGTTTTCGGATTTGTAATCTACATAAAAAGTAAGTGGGCCTAAATTGGGGTGAGTGTTCCGGTTTTGACCAGAAGTTGTCCAAAACCGGAAGTCAAAAAATCAAAGTCAGAAACTACAAGTGAGAGCAGCAAACTTTTTTCGGATTCGTAATCTACCCAAAAAGTTAGTAGGCCTGAATTGGGTTTTAAGTTCCTGTTTTTACCGGAAGTAGTCCAAAACTGGAAGTCAAAAATCAAAGTCAGAATTTGGAAACGAAAATAGTATCATTCGATATTTTTTTAAGCGTTGATGCAGAAATCACTAATGGTTTTTGTCGGTTTTAAACGGAAGTCAAGAATTCAAAGTCGGAATTTGGAAACAAATTTTGCGGAGCTTCAAACAGGGTGAGGATTGCAATTATGGTTTCTGACATCTGGAACGGATAGGTACTGAAAGACGAATATTAATAATATTTATTAATTTTGTTAATAAATTTCGTCAGTGTATTTGGCATAATTTTCAGTTTTAAATTAATAAATTGATCTGTGAAGATAGTTTTTATAATTTTTATGTTTTTCTTTTTGTTACAGTCTTACCGTAGCAAGATACAACGACCTGGCGGCCAGACTCCTCCGCAATCTGCAGTCTCTCTCAATGGTGGCGGCAACGTGGATAACAGTATGATGACGGGATTACCTGAACACCCACCTGTAAGTAATCTTCTAAGTAAAATATTTTTATTTTATTAATTTATCGTTTTACGAGAAATGATTATGTACCTATTCAAATGTAGTATACAAGTCTAAAGGTTTTACCTTTTCAAATGTAGTATACAAGTTTAAAGGTTTTACCTTTTCAAATGTAGTATACAAGTTTAAAGGTTTTACCTTTTCAAATGTAGTATACAAGTTTAAAGGTTTTACCTTTTCAAATGTAGTATACAAGTTTAAAGGTTTTACCTTTTCAAATGTAGTATACAAGTTTAAAGGTTTTACCTTTTCAAATGTAGTATACAAGTTTAAAGGTTTTACCTTTTCAAATGTAGTATACAAGTTTAAAGGTTTTACCTTTTCAAATGTTGTATACAAGTTTAAAGGTTTTACCTTTTCAAATGTAGTATACAAGTTTAAAGGTTTTACCTTTTCAAATGTAGTATACAAGTTTAAAGGTTTTACCTTTTCAAATGTAGTATACAAGTTTAAAAGTTTTACCTTTTCAAATGTTCAGTAGTATACAAGTTTAAAGGTTTTACCTTTTCAAATGTAGTATACAAGTTTAAAGGTTTTACCTTTTCAAATGTACAGTAGTATACAAGTTTAAAGGTTTTACCTTTTCAAATGTACAGTAGTATACAAGTTTAAAGGTTTTACCTATTCAAATGTGGTAGCCTATACAAGTTTAAAGGTTTTAAGGTTAATTTTTTTTGTGGTTTTACGTCCGGCTGGTTTGTTATGACTGCTAATGCAGACGGTGAGAAGGGTAATAGATGAAGATGAATGAATGCTAGACCTGATCGGGAATCGAACCCGGGATCCCGGCGAAGAAGCCAGTTGCATTAACCACTACGCCAACCGGCCGGTCAAAAATTAAGGTTAATCGAATGAATTTTTGGTTACTACTAGTTCCACCCTGTATCTTTATTTACCAACCCTGTACTTGCTTCACTCTTCCCTGCCCACACTTGACACCAATCCATCGATTATCTTTTTTAATCAGCGGCGCCTTTTCGGGTGAAGTAGGTGAAAAACCTCTCCTCCCATTATCTGGATAGTAACGAAATTTATTTCACTCACAAAATAAGTATAATTTCTGTTATAATTATTTTTTGTTTCACAATATATGATGAAGTGTCGGGTAAAAAAGTACATAAAATTATTGTATCTGCTTAGAACGTTTTCTAATGTTTTAAATAGCCCTTGTAATGGCCTTAATATACGTAATAAATGCCCAAGTGAAGAGTTAGATTGATGGCCGCCGCTTCTCTTCCAGCGCGAGAGCGTCCCATGACAACGGAGATGTCTGGGGCAAATATATACAGTGGAGCGTCAGTTATCCGAACTAATTAGGACCAGAGCGGTTCTGATAATCAAATATTTCAGATTAAAGAATACGCTAAATACAACAGTTTGATACACTGTACCGTAACAAAATGTAATAATATAACCTAAATGTAAACAAACTCAAAAATACAGAATTTCAAAACTGAATAAATATATGAAATAAACTGCGGTAAAATCCTTTATGAAATATTTTTTGACGCACTTGTACTTAGCTGTTCATTAATTTGTTTAAATCTTGAATTTCGCATTTCGCAATTGAAAGCAGGCAAAGTTTTCAAATACTTTAATCGACGTTTAGTTTAATAATTAGCATTTAATAGAAAATCCCTTCATAAAAAGAAAACACAGTAGAAAATTGATTTTTTAAAAAGTAATTCGTATTCAAAAAGGTCTAGGGTACATGCTGTCCAAAATTCGTCGAGAGAAATGCGTCCGTATTTGAGATTTTTGCGCGTCAATTTGATAGAATATCGCGTTATTATAACCAGCGTTCATTCATAGTTGAATCTTAAACAGTCTCCACTAAGCCAAGTTGAACAAGGAAACTACAGTAGTATTAATTTTTCATTGAATTGTATGTCTGTATATGTTTTTCTTGTAGTTTATTAAAGTCGTATCAACAGCTTGGTCATTAGCGACAACGGTGGATTTTAACTTGTAAAAATTTCCATGACGCTGACCGGTAATCGAACCCGGGACTTCCGCGTGGTAGGTTAGCGCGCTACCACTACGCTACGGAGGTAGCCATTTTGATAATTTCATCGTATTTTGATAATAAATAGGGAATCTATTTTATTTTCTATCGATAAGGCGGCTCGGATAATTGACAGTTCGGATGACTGACGTTCGGGTAATCGTCGTTCTTGTGTATATGCCTAGTTCTACCCACCTTTCCCCGAAGAGTGAAGAGATTGCGACAGGTCAACCAGCCTACTGCACCTGCATGTTTTAAAACATGCAGAATGTTGGTAATTGCGGTGTTACATAATTGTTTTATGTAGGTAGTAATTCTAAGGCACTCGTATAAAGACTGATTGGTTTTATCACACTATTATAATGTCGTTTCTACGAGGTATTCTTAAAAAAAACTGTTTGGTAATCTCTAAAACTTAATTAAAGGCCAAGAAAGAGGTTAGTACCGTAAAGCAACACATATTTTTCTCATGAACTCCCGAAGAGCTTTAGTTCTTAAACTTGGAAATGATACCTGGAAATAGTAAAACACTCGAATTTTGACATCTTGCTTCTTATAGTGTAGAAAGAAAATTTACTTTACTACTCTTGATGGTGTGATGCCTAGAAAAAATAAAATATAGTATGAAACCGGGAAAAGCATTAACCAGTTTATTTAATTCACCTTTCTGAGGATAGCAATAAAAAATAATTGATATTAATGTACTATATTAAAGATAAAAAATCGTTTTTATCTCCCGATAATTTTTTAAATTTTTGTATCATCACTATGATTTATAAATAGGGGTTCGTATTGTTAAGAAAATACTTTATTAAACTGACATAATTTTTTTAATGTTTTGAATTACATGGATTTTAAAAAATACCGGTAATACATATTTTTTCTGAAGAAATTAGTTAAGAATCAAATACCGTTCATAGACAAAGAACTATAACTTCAAGTAATTGTGGATTAACTGTGTAATTTGTTTTGTTGTACCGGGTTCCCGCAAAGCCTGAAAACAAAATGAATTTTTTAAAACTGAATGTGATTATTCAGAATAAATTACTGAATCGTTTATTTCAGTAAGAGACCCCAGTCACCTTTAGTGTTTTTTAGGTTTAGATAGATTTTACAGTATTTACGGTACATATATTTTACATATAATAAAACGAAACATACATCTACACATACATTTGAAGCGTGGAAAAATGGTACAGCTTTCTAAAAGTAGTGCAGAATGGTATTGGTTCTGGCTTTAATTTCCCTCTTAAATACCTAGGAGGACTCACCACAGGACGGAAACGGAAATACTGAAATATCCATAGTCTTGTAGAACTTCAACATGGTTTCTTTTAACACTCAAAGATTTCAGAAAAAGAGGTTATTAGAAACAATTATAAAATCTAGAAAATCAGGAACTTAATTCGGTTATGGTGAGAAGATTAAAAACTGTGGTTTATCCCTCCGGGTATTGACGAGTAAAAATTTGTTAAATACCAAGAAACGTCTGCGTCAACTGTTTTAAATTTAAATAATTTAGGAGGAAAATACTAAAATACTGTACAGTTTTCTTCTTCTAATTCTTCTTATTGTACCCTCTCCGATCGGAGGTTGGGGATCATGTCGGTTATTTGGACTGTGGACAATGCAGCTCTGAACAGCTTCGCTGAGGTACAACGAAACCTGTCGCGAAGATTCTTTAACCATGAAATTTATATTCTTCTCACATCTCTCTTCCTCTGAATCTTGCCTTTTAATATCAAATAAAGCATTTCGTATCTTCGTCCACACATAACGTGACCCAGATATTCCATTTTCCTTTTTTGGATGGTGGAAACAAGTTTCTATTTTGTTCCCATTTTCCGCAATACTGTCTCCTTGGGTACTTTATCCGAAGGTCAAACCTATCTATTCTTCTGATATCATCTTCTTCAAAGCCCAACTGTACAGACTACGAGTCTGCCATGTGAAATTTGTAAATGGTTGTTTTTTTGCGTTTTCGTAAAACTTTGTAAAAGTAACCAAGGTATCTTTCTGAAATACACTACTCGATTTTTTTACTTGATTACTGTATCAATGGAACTTCTTCTTCTGCCTTTCAAGGATTTGGCACCTCTGCCTGTTCCGAACCTCTCAAATCTGCCCATCTCTTTCTCGGCCGTCCTCGTTCTCTCCTGCCCTCTGGCTTATAGTCCAGTGTCTGCTTAGGTATCCTATCCTCCCGTATTCTGTTTACAAGCTCCAACCACTACATTCTGTTCTGGGATACCTTGTTATTTATAGAGAAGATGTTGAGTTCTTTCCTTATCTCGGTATTCCTGTAACGATCTTCTCTACTACACCCATACATATGTCGTAGAAATTTCATTTCAGATGCTTCCAATCTACTCTCCTCTCGTTTTGATAGCATCCAAGTTTCACTGCCATAGAGTAAAATCGGCACTGCTATTGTTTTATACAATATCACCCGCGTTTTTTTGCTGGTGCTTTATTTTAAGGTGCGGTGGATAGTACCGCATATTTGCTGAAGTCAGTTCATCTTATTGCAAGCATCTTTATCCTGTTGGTATGTAATGTTGCAACCTAGATACTGAAAGTAGGATACCTGTTCCAAAATATTAATCTATAACAATTTTGCTTCTGACTGGCTTCTTCTCCTTGAATGCCATTACCTTTGGTTTCTTCGTCGAAACTGTCAACTTATATTCTTTGCAGAGTTTGTTCAGCATTAAAAAAGTGCTCTCTGCAGGTCATACTCATTCTCCTGTAGCACTCGTATCAGGTCATCGGCAAATAATAGGCTGTTTACAACCCATCTTCTATGAGAATACCAGTGTGTATTTGAGACTTCCATCTTCTGATCACGTCGTCCAAATAAATATTAATCAATGGAACTACTCTTAATATTTTAGTTTGATTTTTTTTGTCGACCATCTTGGGTCCGCCGAAAAAGTTTAGCCACTTATAGTTTTATCAAATTCAGTCGTCTGGCTTTTTAAACACCCTGTATATCTATTTACACGATTCATGTACCCGTATTTTGATAAATACTATTAGATAATATTATGTATTTTAACTCGGAATTATAATTACTCCACTAACTTTAAAGTTTAGTATATCTAAATTCGAAATTTATAATAATTGGAACCTGTAAAACGTGCTGCACGAACTGAAAACACAGTATTAATGGGAAAGAAAATAGTTATTCGTAGTGAAAGAATACTGTAGCATGTTAAGTTGATTAGTTTCCTTTTACCTGGTCGGAGATTTTGTTTCTTCTTATTCTTATTCTTTTTCTATGTATAAAAAACGAAAAACCTCTTTGTTATGTGTTGTTTATTATTTTATATTCTTTGTTTCGTTACAGCATAAAGAGAAAGTTTGTGTTATATTTATGCTGTTATTGTACCGTATAATACAGTTTAGATACCAAAAATATAAAATTGAGATTAATTTTATCATCCGTTTAGGACAACGGTTTTATGGTCATTTTATTATAATGTTGTTTAATTTTGTAGTATTTTTATTACATTATCAAAGATTACATCCGCGCTGCTCGCGAGTTTATTGCTAGCATCACAAGGTCTGTAAAATGTTCTTGATATCAGGATTAGACTCCTGCTTGTTCTGAACTTATTTTTATATATGTTACTATATTTAAAAAATTGCTATTTGATTTCATTCTATAATTTAGCTATTGCCATCTTCTCCGTGTCCTTCCATTATCTCTTCTTCCACGTGGTCTATAGTTTAATTTCGCGATAATAAAGGGTGTAAAACCAGGAATTAGAAACCAGAAATTGTGTACAGCTCTGAAACTTTATTTAAACTTAACCAGAAAAATAGAACGGACAAGATTCAAAAACTTGAACGAAAGATCCTTAGAACTTGTATAGGCAAAAAACACAAAGAAGATGGGAAATGGAGACTCTTACCCAACAAAATTATCTACCAAGGTAATGAGCCAATAATAGACTCCATGAAAAAGAAAAAGGATATCTTTTTTGGCCATTTAATTAGAACACCAGAAGACCGAATTATAAGGAACTTGTTTCCAAAAAAAACCATCAATCTGGATCAAAGAAATCAAAGAGGATATGTAAGAACTAGGTTTAACCTTTTAGGGATCTGGAGCTGAAGAGAATGAAGACGGACATACTTAAAGACAGAAACTTAAGATTTAAAACCAAACCCGAAAACAGAGGTTCTAAAACGGTTGTTTCAGATGCAGAGAGACAGGCCAGATTGATCAGAATGACCGAATATTGGCTAGAAATCAGAGAAAGGAATGCAGAGAGAGCTTCTAAATAGCTGACTAAAGTGATACTTTGCGGTCTCAAAAGTAAAAAATCTGGTGTGAAACACTCACACAACTTTCTCTTGCCAGTGCAAATAATTAACAATAAACCTAACATTAGTAATAAAACATTAGAAATAAACAAAAACTAACCTCAATAAACATAACCTAATTTTAATCATATATGAAAGACGCAAAATGAAAATCGATCTCAGTTTGTCTTAAAAATACGGAAAATCACTCTTACACGCTAAACTAGGCTCTGTAGAGAAAAATTCTCTAAATAAAAGTTGTAGATCTTTTAACTTTCTATAAATTTGATTATATACATTTTTGTCATAAAATGAATACTAAGGCCGAAATCTTAAAAAAATTGATTTTTCACACGTTTTCGTGAGAAAAAAAAACAGAAAATCGCTAATTACCGCTTAACTAAGCGTTATACAAAAAAATGTTTGAAATAAAAGATGTAGAATTTTAAATTCTCTACATTTTTATTATATACATTTTTTCGATATAATACATATTAAAGCTGTAATCTTAAAAAAACACTTTTTTTACGTGAAAACAGCCTCACCAAGAATTTCAGCAAACATGGCGCCTACCCTATCTTGTAGAGCATAAAAATTTTAGTAAACCAGGCGATTTTTAAAAAAATCGTAGGACCAGTTTTTGAGAAAATCGCAAAAAAGTGAAAAATTACACGAATAAACTACTACTTCCGGTTGACCGATTTTGATGAAAATGTTCTTGTCGGGTCTGGTAGTGGTATGTAACGTAAATTTCAAGTTTCAAGTTCGTACGATGTTCCGTTCTTGAGATATTCTGTTTACACACACACACACAGACCAATCGCTAAAAACATGTTTTTTTGGGTTCAGGGGGTCTGAAAACGTATAGATCCGGTGAAAACTCGATTTCGAAAAATCGACATGAAAACAATACTTTCCTTCCCATATATTCATATAGGCAAGCGAAAGTAAAAAAGGGTGTAAAATTTTAAGATGATTATTTAGTTTCAGAAGTTTGTTTGAATTTTCTGTGGTTGATGAGAATTAAATTTTTGTATAATAGAATTTAATCAGTTATTATGAAATTGATAATTTAAAAAAAATAACTTATAATATTGTATAGAAATTGTGAAACGTGAAGTAATGAAGCTGATATTAAAATAAGAAATAATTGAGAAAGAAAAATATTATTTTAAATACCTATTTTACGAATAATGAATTTTACTAAATGAAAGAACGAGAACGATGATTTGGAAGCGTGTGGTTTTAAAATTGCCACTATTAATAGAACCAGTATGGGAGAGTAACCAACGGATGGCAGCTTAACCGAGAAACAAACAGATGCTGCCAAAAAAAGATTTTGGCCTCCAACTTCTCTAGATAATATTCTCAGTGTGTTTGACGTCCACCTGTACAAAATATTTACGTAAACAAACAACGTTGTCACTATAGTATCTTTATAGTACATTCAGATTCTCTTTTCCTTTTGAGTTATATACAAAAATTACTAAATTTTATTAAATATTTAAATTAAATTCCGTGCCCATCAAAGGCAGGCGGAGTTTTAAATTATTAGCACTCGATCTGTTAGTTCCAGGGCTACAAAAAAAATAGTTCTGTTTCTTATCACACGGTCAGCCAATTATATGACTGAACCATTTAAAAACAGAAGAGGTAGACTTGTAAAAGACACTAATCAGAGTTATCTCCTGTGAGAGTAATAAATTCATTATAAAGCCAGACCACGTGGTGAATGTATTGTAGGTTTCATTTGCTGGGTGGAAAGTAAAAGCTTTTTTGAGCCTACTTGTGTTTTTCATCTTGGTTCACAGTATTAAGATGTAAAAATTTTTCCCTCCGGGAAAACAAACACTTTCAACCTACAAACTGCTGTAAAACATTTCGTAATGTCAGAAACAATATAAATGTTTTCAGAATCTTGTTTTCCGATACAACACACAACAACCTCGCTAATCCGAAATTTATGATAATTCGAATTGTAATTTTTTTTCTCTTTACGTATAATGGATGCCCATAACAGGTCGGTGGAGTGTTAAATTATTTGCACTCGATCTGTTAGTTCTAGGGCTACAAAAAAATTGGTTTCTTGTCACATGGTCATCCAATTATGTGATTGAAGCATTTAAGAACAAATGAGGTAGAAGCGTAAAAGACACTAATCAGAGTTATCTCCTTTAAGAGTAATGAATTTCATTACACAGTCAGACCACGTGGTGAATGAAGTGAAGATGTCATTTGCCGGGTGGAAAGTAGACGCTTTTCGAAAGGCCTGCAATGCTGATAAGCATACTTTTTCACTCAGTGAGGAAAGCCTGATAAACCACCTTACTCCTTGTTTTACTTAGTAAAGTTTCTATAGGTTCAGACCAGCCTTCAGGTGATGACAAAAACAACAAAAACTTAAATTCTGGACTTTTTCGACGGATACCTGGTTACTTTTTTTAAATTTTCATTTCAGTCAACGTAGAAATACAGTAATCATACGTATCAGTTGCTTCTTTAATTTTCTTGCTTTAGTGTTTTTGTCCTATATTTTTTCATTAATTGTAAAACGATTTCTTTCTTTTATCATTCCACTTCGGTATGCTTTTCTTAACATTTTCCTCTGGAAAGTCCTTAAATTCTTCAGTTGTTTTTCTATCTTCTATTACAGTGGTCATCAACTAAAGAATACTTGTAGAAATCAACTTTTTGGATTCAGTTGTTGTGAAACGTGAGGATTGGTAAATTCTGGTATAAAAGGTTTGTCGCGTTGCAATTGTTTCTCAACTTATATACGAGATTATGTTGTTTGCGAACTAAGGATGGAAAGTGGACAAAGGTATTTTTAAAGGAAGTACAGAAAATGAAAGGTTGAAAGAACCGAGAAATTGTTGAAGGGAACTGCTACCTATTTAACTTATTTCTTTCTCCCTTAACTACTGGTACAAAAGGATTTCCTCAAGGGATACTCCACTCTCCTTTGGGTTGCCCTAATGATCTTAACACTCATGCTTACGGCTCATTTAAAGAACACTTTCTATTAATACGACTTTTCTGGTAGACCTGCTAATACCAGCATTTCACCCACTTATTTTTTCTTCCTTAACGTTTTGATAAATTACTCATTTTTAATGAAATTGTCAACAGCTTTGACTAATGATTTTTTTTCTTTTATATTCACATATACCTAGTGTACAGATGTGATGATTCAGAATTTTGTTAATAATCTTTTGGGAACTTTCGGCTTTTATATATTTTGCTAATCATTTTTTTTTTAATTCTGCGAAATTGAACTAATGTTTGCTGTATTCCTAATCGTTGTGGGACATAACTTTTCTTCCTTTTCTAATGTGTGTACGTTGCAATCTGTTCAATTCAGAAGAATAAGTAATCACATCACCCAATGAGATGAGGATGATGTGTATGACGTGTAAATAAAGTGTAGTCTTGTAAAGACTTAGGTCAACCATTCCTGAGAGAGCATGGTTAATTGAATCCCAACCATCAAAGTACATCGGTAACCACTGTCTAGTATTCATATCCGTATAAAAGTAACTACTTTAACTAGGATTTGAATCGCGGAACCGTTGTGTCTAAAAATCAGCTGTTAAACGGCTGACTCGCATTGACGACTTTACCTCTTGACCAAACCGGTGGGTCACGAGACATGACCGTGGCAAAAATGTTACATTCTAAATAGTCAACATATGTAGTCTAATAATAAATGAAAAACTGGTATAGAAATATTTTGATTCCAGTTCTACATTTTGCAGTTCTCAATTTTTCTTTGATTAACCGACAGTTAGTTTAATAAGAATCGGTTTGCTGGACTTTTTTTTGTTAATGAGACATTTCTCCCTAGAATATGCCCATAACAAGAAGGTGGAGTGTTAAATTATTTACACTCGATCTGTTAGTTCTAGGGCTACAAAAATAGTTTTGATTCTTATCACATGGTCGGCCAATTATGTGACTGAAGCATTTAAAAACAAACGAGGTAGAGGTGTAATTCAGAGTTATTTCCTCTGAGAGTAATGAATTTCATTATACATCCGGACCTTGTGGTGAATGAAGTGAAGGTGTCATTTGCTGGGTGGTAAATAGATGCTTTTCATAGGGCCCGGCATGCTGATGCATACTTTTCCATTCAGTGAGGAAGGTATTGGTGAACCAATCACTCCTCGTTTTACTTAGTAAAGCCTCTAGAGGTTCAAACCAGCCTTTCGGATGATGACCTGAACTATAACAACTCCTTAGAAAGTGATAACTGGGAGGTGATTTAACGTACGCTAGTAATGCAGACGTGATGGATAAACTGAATCATTTTCCGTATATTTGTGGTACAGTAGCAAGATCACTGGGTAAAAGAGTTCGGAAAGAAACCCAGTTGATGTTTTATAAGGCTTTGGCTGTACCAGTATTCCTGTGCGGAAGTGAGTCCTGGGTACATGGGAGGAAAAATGAACGTCAGACCCAGGCATCGGAAATCCGATTCTTGTGAAGAGTTCAAGGGTGTGGTTTGAGGGATCACATTAAAAATTAGGAAATTCGGGCCCATTAAAATGTCTCTTCTCTCTTAGAAACAGTCAGTAAATACTGAGAGAAATGGGAGGAATATTCGATACGAATAAGTGAGGAGGATAGATGGGCGAAACGAGCATTAAACTACATTCCCGATGAAGGAAAGATGTAGGTAGGCCGCAAAAAGATGGGCAAAGAAGTCGGGAGGGCTAATCCGTGACGAATAAGAGAAATTTCTCTTGTATTCTTCATTTGTCCTTTCCTTAAATTTTTGTCAGGAATTTCATAAAAATGTTTGACATTTTTTTTGGAATTTTTACGTTACGTACTGTATTTTTAAGTACAATCATTTTTTATGTACACATCGGAACACTTTTGCTTTCACTGATGAGTTGATATTGTTTGAGCAATCTGAGGATGATTTACAGAGGTTATTCTATGGATTTAGTTTAAGTGCTGATTGGTATAATCTCCTGATTTTTTTAGAGAAGGCAAAAGTGATGGGTATTAGGAATACTGATCATCTCAGAAACTAAGTAGTTCTCAATGAAACCTTGAAGAGATACCTTCGTTTATTTACTTGGAATGTGATGGTTGTTATTCGCAATTATGAGTTGCAGAAATTAAATAAAAAAAGTTTTATTTATATACACTTTAAGGAGATGCTGGTCGTTAATGAGTGGAAACAGACATTTAAAAGTTTTATCACTCTTTTTTCGGTTTTTCCGGTTTTAATGTATTGTTCAGATGTTGAACTGTAACTACTCAGCAGATATCAAGAATTGAGACTTCTGTGATGAAATAGTTAAGACCGTCTATTTCTGGATCATAAAAGAAATTGTAGATATTAGTCATGAAGTTAATGTGTTCAGGAGTAATTTAAAAATGCATAAAATATGGAAAAATGGTGTAGTCATTTGTTGTGGATGCCAGATGATCGATCATCGAACAGGTGTTTACTTCTAAGTCAATCAGACAATGTGGTATTGTAAGACCTCAGAAGAGATGAGTATCCATAATTCTTTAATAATAAATATCAGATTATTAAGTTTGAAGTTGGAACTGGCTTGGAGGCGTAATCCGTATCGTTTATGGCGTCAGAAAACGGGGTTTTCAAAGATTCTGTTGGAGAAAATGTCTGCCTTTGAAAGATAAATTTTCATTTTGAATATTGTTGCTGTTTAGGTTAACAGCCTAAAGGCTGGTTTGAACCTCTAGAGGTTTTACTAATTACAACAAGGAGTTAGGTAGTTTACCATTGCCTTCCTCCCTGAGTGGAAAAGAATACTTATCAGCATGCCAGGTCTTCTGAAAAGCATCTACTTTCAACCCTGTAAATAACATCTTTACTTCATTCACCACAGGATCTGGCTTTTTAATGAAATTCATTACTCTCAGAGGAGATAACTGTGACTGGTGTCTTTTACACCTCTACCTCTTCTGTTCTTAAATACTTGTCATATAATATGCTGACCATGTGATAAAAAACAGAAGTATTTTTTGTAGCCCTGGAACCAGCAGATCGAGTGCGAATAATTTAACACTCCACCTGTCTTTTATGGGCATATTATTTTATGGGTTCAGAAATTTATAAATTTTATATAAAAAACAGATGTAATATTTTTATTTCATAGAATGAACGAGAAAATTATTTAAATATAATATTTTGTTGGTGACGCTGAAGAAACTTCATTGATGTAGTTTAAAATATTTGAGATAAAATTTAAAAACGCTGGTTGCTCAGAGAGGCTGCTGCAGAGGTTAGTCGAGGGCGTCAACCCTAGAATTGACAGGCGAAGTAGCAAGCTGGGAGCAGGGGAACAGGGTTGTTGTTTAAAAACTGCATGAAGCTCAAATCCGTTTTTATAAAAAGGAATAATTTAAAAAATTTAAAATAAAAGTAAAGAGTTCGTAATCTGATTAATTAATAACGTGAAAGTTTTAATTAATTTTTAAAAATTAATTAATTTTTTATCGGAATTTTTTTCCGGAAAATTATTTATCGAAAGAATGAGATAGAGTTTAGAATTGAAAGCGGTAGCGGCATATTTTTGAGCGGGGGTTGGCAACTCTGAACGATTAAGGAGCAAGTGAGGGTGCTGCAGCCACAATCGATCTTTGCTGCTCTGACGTCATCAACGACGACCCAAAAATCCCCTCCATCTCTGTTTCAGCCCTCTATGTACTTCAATTTATATTTTATACTTTAAACAGCACACTTTCCTTTAATATTAATACATTTTTCTGTTATATTCCAAGCATTATTTTATCTTTTGTAATATTGAAAATATTTATTTCTCAGACAGATAAATTCTCTAAATATTATTATTCCCCTATGCTGTTCAGTTTTATATTGTATTTCTCTGAAGGCTTTCTTTTGAACCTACTTGTGTTTTTCATCTTGGTTCACAGTATTAAGATGTAAAGATTTTTCCCTCCGGGAAAAAAAACACTTTCAACCTAAAAATTCCTGTAAAACATTTCTAAATTTCAGAAACAAAATATGTAAACACAAGAGCGTCGATTATCCGAACGTCAATCATCCGAACTGTCAATTATCCGAACCGCCTCATGGATAGAAAATAAACTAGATCCTCCTTCTAGCTTCCTTCTAGCTTCCCAAAAACCTTTCATCCTCTCATTTTGCGCCTTTTTCTCTTCAGCTGTCCATTTTCGCCCACTTCTTTTGGCTTGCGATCTGAACTGAATTTCCTGGTTTGTGATTTTTTCTCTACAAATTTTGCGGTCGTGAATGTCTTCCATTGTGATGCACAATTCTTGCAGGTCTTCCATAGTTTCTTTGTACCAAGAGGTGCCCAACTTTGAAGTGAAAATTATGTTTAATATTCTTTTTGTCAGTCTGGTGTCACTCATTCTGGCTATATGTGTAAAAAACCTCACTTCGTTTTCTGATGAATGTCGTGATGGTGTCAGTATGTCTGTATAGTTCTTCTGTGGGTCTTTTTTGCCAGAAGTTTTTTCTGAAAACTGCACCGTGTATTTTCCTCAGAATTTTCCTTTCTTGCTTTTCAATGTCTTTAATTTTTGCCATTCCCCTGGTACTTGTGGTTTCTGATGCATATAAGGCTTCTGGTAGGACCACCGTATTGTAGTGTAGCCTATTTATTATCAAAATACGATAAAATTATCAAAATGGCTACCTCCGTAGCGTAGTGGTAGCGCGCTAACCTACCACGTGGAGATCCCGGGTTCGATTCCCGGTCAGCGTCATGATGATGATAACGTGCTGGCCTACAACGCGATGGTCACAGATTCGATTCCCGGCTAGGTTCGGGAAATTTTCACAAGTTAAAACCCACAGTACAACTCTGTAGTCTTTAATTTAAATAAATGTAGTCTTTAATAACTGTTGATGCGACTTTCAATAAAAAAATATAAATACGATTTTGGTTTTTCTATAAAACGATGGAAGTTTTCTTTTGAAATGATTTGTTTTTAAATATTATTTGTGTTTTTAACCCTTACAGTGCCGAAACTATTTAAAAGTTAGATGTAAAGTGCCATTTAATTTGTATAAGGGTGTATAAAAAGTGCCAGCCCTTATTTCGAAAACTTGCAGGCGTAAGCCTGCCATTGCCGACCAAAATTTTAATGTTATAGAAAAATAAAATTTTCTGTTAAAAATTAATTTTTATTGTTCATAGAAATCGTTCTAACACTAAAAATATTCAAAATAATTTTTTTTTTTTTTTAGTTTATTTAAAGTCTGATCTACAACTTGGTTAGTAGCAACTACTGTGTGTTTTGGTACCTTAACGTGTTAAAATTCCAGACCCTAGCCGGGAATCGAACCCGGGACCTTTCGCTTTGTAGGCTAGCGCGCTAGTCACTACGCCACGGAGGCGTTTTCAAAATACATTATTCTATTAATTTTTGTTTAAAGGTATTTTTGGAAATGTTCGGTTATCCGGACGTCGGCAATTTATGCATAACTTACGGGCGCCGGTAAATCGGATGTCATCACTACGTAAATGTATCGATGTCCTGTTTTTCGGACGTTTGGTACTGAAAGGGTTAATTAATTATGAGAAATTAATTACGTTGATTGATAAACAACAGATGCGGTAATGTTTTGATTTTGTTGTTCGTCTATTATTAGAATTGTATGTTATTGTTTTTCGTTTTGTTTTGTTTCACTGCAATTCTGTGCAGTAGGAGAATTTTGTTGGTGAAAGCACCGACCGACCCCCTTTCACTCTATCTTGTAAACGTTTTGTGTTACTGAACTCAGTGTTGTGCAGTGAAATAACGCTGGGTGTAGCTGTCGAGTGAGGCGGCGAACGGAACGGCTAAAGCGATTCGACCTTGCTCTTGGCGGTCTGTTCTGTGTACCGTACGAACGGCATCATCCCCGATTTCAAACGTTTCTCGTTTACCCTTTCTCTACAAATCTCTTTCCCTCTTTCTCTATGTATTTTATATAATATATATATATATATATATATATATGTATATAAATTTCTACTATCACTTTTTGATAACGTTTAACTCACAGCACGCGATTTATTCTTTTTCAAAAATAACCCTTTATTCTACATTCCTTTTGATTTCATCGTCCATTTTTTAGGAAGTTTATTCAGTTTTTGTTTGTCCTTGAGAATGAGAATGTGTTTTGATCGTAAAAATTTTATCGCCTGGATTTCAAGTTTTATAATTAGCGGACCTGTTGATGTACTGATCTGTGTTACTAGCTTCTATACCAAGGGTATTGGTTCGATTCCATGTCACCGTGTAATAAACATTAATATGTATAAAATTTGGATGTAAAACGTTTTTGAATTACTTTAAAAGCAACAAATGTGGCATTGAACGAAATAACTTTGATTAAATTCATTTGCTATTTCTGTTTTCATGTCGATTTTTCGAAATCGAGTTTTCACCGGATCTACACGTTTTCAGGCCCCCTGAACCCAAAAAATATGTTTTTAGCCATTGGTCTGTGTGTGTGTGTGTGTGTGTGTGTGTGTGTGTGTGTGTGAACAAAATATCTCGGGAACGGAACATTGTACGAACTTGAAACTTTTTTAGAGGTTCCGACGCGAACATTTTCATCAAAATCGGTCAACCGGAAGTAGTATTTTATTCGTGTCATTTTTAACTTTTTTTGCGATTTTCTCAAAAAGGGCTCCTACGTTTTTCTTAAAAAATCGCCTCATTTACAAATTTTTTTTATGCTCTACATGATAGGGTAGGCGGCATGTATGCTGAAATTCTTGGGAAGTTGTTTTCTTGTTAAAAGATTGTTTTTTTAAGAGTGCAACTTTAATATGTATTTTAGCCCAAAATGTATGTAATAAAAGTTATAGAGAATTTAAAATCCTACAACTTTTTTTTTCAAACATTTTTTTTGTATAACGCTTAGTTCAGCGGTAATTAGCGATTTTCTGGTTTTTTCTCACAAAAACGTGTAAAACTTTTTTTAAAGATTTCAGTCTTAGTATGCATTTTATTATGTCTGTAAAGATAAATGTTGCCTTTAACAGGCAGGTGTAGTGTTAAATATTTCGCACTCGATCTGGTTATTCCAGACTACAAAAAATAGTTCTGTTTTTTATATTATGGTCTGCCAATTTGTATGCAGAAGCATTTACAAACAGAAGAGGTAGAGATGTAAATGACACTAGTCAGAGTTATCACCTCTAAGAGTAATGAATTTCATTATCCAGCGAGACCCTGTGGTGAATGAAATGCAAGTATTATTTGCAGGGTGGAAAGTAGATGTTATCTGGCATGCTGATAAGCATACTTTTCCACTCAGTGAGGAAGGCATTTGTAAACCCCTCGTTTTACTTAGTAAAACCTCTAGAGTTTCAAACCAGCCTTTCGGATGATGGCCTAAACAACACACTTTCCTATCCATAGGAACATGTAGTCTGAATTTAAGTGCTTTAATTTTCCTACGTATCACTCAGATAATACGGATGCCATTTTCAGAACTGTTGGTCTTCAGGAAATTAATAAAAGTATATGTTTTGCTTCAGGTACTTTAATTTCATGGGAGTTGTAAAGGGAAATTAAAGTTCAACCATTTCCACCTGGGGGTTAAATTGGAGGTAACTTCCCTAATTACATAGAGAGATGAAACCCTTCTTCTTTTTCTTCTTCTTGTTAAATCCTTCAAGGAATAGGCATTTCTGCCTGTTCTGAACCTCTGAAATCTTCCCATCTTTTCCTCAGTTTCTCCTTCCCTCCGGTTTGTAACCCAATGCCTGCTTAGGTATCTTATTCTTGCAATATGTATCACTTTTATGAGTAATTGGCATGCATATTTCTTATTCGATTCATGAGAATAGTTAAGTATTCAAACTTTTAAGTAGTAGAAAATTTATATTTAATTGGTGATCGGGAAGTTAAGAAATAATTACTTAGAAAAGAAATTTGCAAAGTGCTTACTTTTATAATTTTTAATGATTTAATACATTCGTTGTACTGAAATAACGATGCAAATAAGTCAAGTTTTATTTAAGATCATTAAAAAGTTGTAACTATCAACTTAAAAGTTAAAATGTTGTTTAGCAACATAAGTTAACTACTTTGACGATTCTTTTCTGTATAATAAAATCTGTACTTGTATGTTTTTTTATTATTTAAGGACAAGTTGAATATTACTTAACAATGTTATTTTAGTAGTTAAAGATTTGTGTTTTATGTATAAATGTAAAGTCAGTAAATGATTTGTAATGAACACCCGTGGTTTATCTACATTACATTTTTTATTTAATTTTACACGTGGATTTTCTAAATTGTTATTTTATTATTAATTATATATCCTATTCATTTTATTTATGTATCCATTTGTTATTCTCTTTTGATAGATTTTTTAAAAATAAAAAATCCTACGTTAAGTTACCGGTGTACTTTGATGGTTGGGGTTCAATTAACCATACTCTCTCAGGAATGGTCGGCCTGGGTCTGTACAAGACTACACCTCATTTACACGTCATACATATCATCCTCATCTCATTGGGTCATGGGGTTGCTTATTGTTCTAAATTGAACAGATTGCAACGTACACAAATTAGAAATAAAAAATAAAAAAAATAAAGTTACGTAGGAAATTTTTTCGGAAGCTCTCTTCTGCAGCCCACACTCAGAATTCTCTCACTTTGGCTTTTCGTTTTTGTTCTCTTTTTTTGGGAGCCCTGAAAGTCAGTAATTAGTTATCTGTACTAGGGTTTGTTCCATGTTCTCTATTATCTCTATAGGTAGCAATTTTTTAAATTGTTATCTATCATTTTCTTATGTCAGTCCGTCACATTCAAATTTCAGAAACTACAAGAGATAGCAACAAACGGTTTTCCGATTCGTAATCTAAACAAAAAGTTAGGGGGCTTGGATTGGGTTTGAAACCATGGAAGTTTTGGCTAATGGACTGAACCATGGAAGTACGTGCGCTGCACGCCCGCACTTTGGCATTAGGTGAAGCTAAGTTGCCAAAGGGGTTTGGTTGATAACAATAATTTTAAGTTTGACGATTTGAAAGTTTAAAGATGATTTTTGATATTTTTAAGGTTTGTAGTTTCAAAATTTGAAATTTAAAGGTTTGAAAGTTTTAGGTTATTATTTAAAGTACAAATGTCTATAAAGTTTCACAATTTGAAGTCTGAAGGTTTTAGGTTTGAGTTTTTTTTTAGTTTTCTCAGCAACCTGGTAAATTGAGGGCAACTTTAGCTATATGGTCTTGAAGTACTTTTCAAGGGGCACAAAAATGTTGTATATGTTTATTCACGAAGATACACCATTTAGGAGATAAAATAACTTCCCTCACCTTTGGAGATGGGGTGCAACCCAAAAGTTTCGGGTTACCACATTTTTATCTATTTTTGAACGCTGAAGTCTTTTTAAAAGATTTTTTGTAATCTGAAAATTACAAAACTTGGTTTGGGATAGCAACCCTCATAGGACCCGGATCTAAAATTTAAAAACCCCTGCAATACTATGGGTACTGAGTAACATTTTTCAAATAAAAATTTTCAAAAAAATATACAAATTATTCATGCCATTGTTAATCCAGAAATTTTGATTTTCCAAAATCAGTTTGCCGTATTATTTCAAATAACTATTTTACTGTAATTACATTTATTTTTTTATTGAGAACTTTCTAGCAGATGCTTGGAAACCTTTAATTTATTTTACCTTTATTCTAAATCTGTTTATTGGTGACATGATTATACCTATAAAATATAATTGTTAAGTATAAAATTAATATAGTTGATGAGCATAATTGTTAAGATTTTTGTTTTTTTGTTTACTTATTAATAAAGGTATCTTGATTTGTGTTTTTTCAGGCTGGAGGAGTTATGCCGTTTTATGGAACTCAGCCAAGCAACATGGTAGAGGGAAGTGGTTTTGCTCCCCCGATCAGAGAACATCGTTTTCCAAATGCTGTATGGCATCAAACATCTGCCAACGATCCAAATTCCATCGGTATGTCTTTATGTTAATTTTTGGTCTGTTTATATTTCACAGAACATTACTATCGTCTTATAAATTAGTTTTTTAAGCATTTTATTTTTTTTACTAAACTACTCGTTTATAATTCTTTATAAATATTTCTGGATAGTCGTGTTAGAAATTATATTAACGGTTGAATAACCAACAATTTATTTTTTTTTAATGACGTAAGATACATTTTTTTGTCATTTAGAGCCTTTTTTTAGACACTTTTAGTATCTAACTTCAAATAGTCTTTCTTCAGTCCATCCCTATTCTACTTTTTCATTTGCTATTCATTTAATCCCTTAATCAGTAATCTGTTATATGTTCTCAACTCAATCCAGTATGTTTTGTCAATTTTTTTTTACGTTAAAATAGATTAGGAGTGGTCTAAAAGACCAATATTTATTTTTCGTTCATATTATTTTAAAAACTAAATGCTTAAATTAGTATATAATACATTCAACAATGTTTTATACTTTAACACTAAAAAATAAAACTATTCAATACTTTTTTCACTTCACACTGCTCTATTTTAACACATCATATTGCACTGTTACACTAGTTCGAAGGGCTTCTTCGTCTTAAGTCTTCTTGGAACATTTTCATTATTAAGATGTTGAATTGCTTCAGGATTGATGTGGCCATGTGGACGAGCTTCATGTTTGATAGCAAATCTTCTTATCTCACTGGACACAAAAAGGATGTAAAGATCTCTATGCAGATCACTATTACTAATGTAACAAGGAGCATTAACCATAGCTCTCAGTACTTTGTTCTGAAAAAATGATGTTTTTCATCATTATACAGCCAGACCATGTGGTGAATGAAGTGAAAGTCTCAGAGTGAAAAGTGGATGATTTTCATAGGGCCTGGTGTGCTGATAAGCATACTTTTTTACTCAGTATGGAAGGCAACAGTAAACTACCTCACTCCTTGTTATACTTAGTAGAGCCTCTACTAACAGACTATGAGCCTGCCCATAACGGACAGGTGGAGTGTCAAATTATTTACACTCACTCTGTTCGTTGCAGGGCTAAAATAAATAGTTCTGTTTCTTATCACATGGTCAGCCAATTAAATGACTGAATCATTTAAGAACAGAAGAGGTAGAGGTGTAAAAGACACTAATCAGAGTTATCTCCTCTGAAAGTAATGGATTTCATTATACAGCCAGACCCTGTGGTGAATAAAGTAAAGGTGTCATTTGCAGAGTGGAAAATATGTGCTTTTCAGAGGGCCCGGCATGCTGATAAGCTTACTTTTCCACTCAGTGAGGAAGGCAATGGTAAACCACCTCACTCCTTGTTTTACTTAGTAAAACCTCTACAGGTTCAAACCAGCCTGTTGGCTGATGACCTAAACAACAACAGAGCCTCTAGAGGTTCAAACCTGATGACCTAAACAACACAATTAAAATGAACTTTTTAGAAAAAACATTTAAGTACAGTATAACTTGGTTAATTCAAAATTGAAAGGGGAATGAGTAAAGTTAGAATTATTCAAAATTTGAATTAACCAACATCATACGGAATGGTATTGTAAAGTTAAAAATTACGAAATTCAAACTTTTGTTATGTACTGTTGTTGTTTAGGTCATCAGCTGAAAGGCCGGTTTGAACCTGTAGAGGTTTTACTAAGTAAAACGAGGAGTGAGGTGGTTTAACATTGTTTCCTCACCGAGTGGAAAAGTACACTTATCAGCATGCCGGGCCCTCTGAAAAGCACGTATTTTCCACTCTGCAAATGACACCTTCACTTTATTCACCACAGGGTCTGGCTATATAATAAAATTTATTACTTTCAGAAGAGATAACTCTAATTAGTGTTTTTTATACCTCTACCTCTTCTATTCTTAAATGATTTAGTCATTTAATTGGCTGACCATGTGATAAACAGAACTATTTATTTTAGCCCTGCAACGAATAGATCGAGTGTAAATAATTTGACACTTCACCTGTCTGTTATGGGCAGACTATGTACTAATTACGGAAATAAAGTAGAAAGTCAGCTTTACTGAAAACCCTGATTTACTTCATTAATATTGTAGGAAGTGTATGTAGGGCTACATACATATATGTCTAAATTATAGTATTAGACATATGGTATGTCCAGTAGGTACTGAAATACAGTACTGCAAGTTATTGAATCTATTAAACAAAACCTCAAAACACAATTGTCCACTGTGGAATATTCTGCTGTTCTTACCTGCTTTTCACTTTTTCTGGTTTTTTTATTCCAGTTTTCCAAAATTATGTTTTTCTTTTTAAGAAAGATGACAAAGTGTTCACTAAAATCCTATATTCTGTAGCTATGTTACACTTCCATTTTATACACCGTTCTACAAATTTTTGTTCTTTTTGGTTTATTGTCCGACTTTTCTGTGATTACTGCTAATGCAGACGGTGAAGGATGAAATGATTTTCTTGTAACGTATGAAAATATGCCATGCCTGAATGGGATTCAAACCCAAGACCGCACGATGAGAGACGAGCACGTTACCAACTACGCCAATGCGGCTGGCATCGTTCTACATCTTGAATCACTTTAACTTTTCCGTCCAAAGTTAAATTTTTGTACGGGCCACGCTTAGGCATTGTTAGAATAAACTTAACTGTACTGCACGTAAACTGTTAACTGAAATGGAACCAAGACAGTACTGAAATGTACTGTACGTAGTTTACAAAAAATGTATGTATGTAAATTTTACAACACAAATTCCACTCAGCGTATGCACTAGTAGTGTACTCTAGTCTACAAAACGCCTACTATACTGTGACTGAAAATGGTTTAAGAATGAGGGTGTAAATTTAACTGCGGAAATCCCAAACCGATCGTACAGTGCAAGTCTCTGTGAAAGTGAAACTCACTTTACAGTGTTCAAAGCATATAATACGGCGTACAGGCTGGAATTCCGTAGATTAGGCTACTTGCGTGTTAATAACTGACTTTATTGTGTCAACCCTAATGCAGCAGGTAAAAATGTCGTTACCTGTATATGAAAACCGTTGGTAAACAAAAATTTATTTTCTCTCTGAATAACGTTGGGTGAACAACTCAAAAACTTTGAATTAACCAAATAACATATTTTTTTTTAAACTTGGAATTAGGCATACAACCAAATAACATATTTTTAAACTTCGAATTGAGCATACCAGTTTTAGTAAGATTTTAATATCCTTTTCAAGGGCAATACCAGTTTATTTGAATTATCTAAGTTTGAAATAACCAAGTATACTGTAATTTTGTACATTACTTAACCCTTTCAGTGCCCAAACACTATTTAAAAGCTTGATCCTAAAGTGCCATGTAATTTGTATAAGAATGTACAAAAAGTGCCAGCCCTTATTTCGAAAGACGTAAGCCTGCCATTGTCAACCAAAATTTCAACGTTACAGAAAAATAAAATTTTCTGTTAAAATTTATTTATATTGTATTCATTAAAAAAAAATCGTTTTAACACTGAAAATATTAAAAATAGTTTTGTTTATAGTTTATCTTAAGTCGCATCGACTGATTGGTCATTAGTGACTATTGTATTTCGAGACCCTAGCTTGGATTTGAACCGGGACCTTTCGCTCTGTAGGGTAGCGTGCTAGTCACTACTCCACAGAGGGGGCTCAAATACATTATTCTATTTATTTTTGTTCAAAAAATTTTTTTGTAAACGTTCAGTTATCTGAACGTTGGCACTTTACGTAAAATATATCGACGTCCTTTTTTCCAGACATTGGCACTGAAAGGGTTAAGGAACTTATAAAAATGTTCCGAATGGCATTGATGAATTTTGTTGATTTTCATAGGTACATGGACACCTCAAGGTCAGTTTATTCAGCAGATTCCACCTCACCAACTTGATGAATTGCGGTATCATCATCCTCAGTATTATCATCAAACTCCTGGACCGGCACCTCCAGCTCCTGCTCCAGGTAATAATCTTTTCATTATAGCAACATGGTAAAAAATCTTTGCGAAATTGGTCAGTTTTTATTTGTTAAAATATGTTTTAACCCTTCTGCTACAGCGTGTTTTTCGTCATATACTGAATGTTCAAATCTCAAAAAACGCTCCAAAATAAATCCATTTATCTAAGGTCATTATCGATAAAAAATTGGGAAAAAATTACAGGTATTTTATACAACACGTACGGTTATTTTTATTTTAAAATCATAAAAATCGGTTGCGTTTTTCGCTAGCTACAGCTGGGAAAACACTTTCACGAGTAAAAATTTGTAGGTTACTTTATATTTTTGGCTGTAATGTGCTAAAATTTAAGTTTTATCATGACATTGTTCATAACATAATTTGTAGAAGACATTTTTGTGAATAAAATGATGTTTTACAATATAATTTAGAGTAAAATTAGCCCTAATAATTGCAGTTTGAAATTTGCAACGCACAAAGTGGGAACAGATTCTGTAATATTTGAACAGTGTTACATTGTCAAATTTCTGTCATTCCCCACCCTCTTGTTCACAATATGTATGTGAATAGTATTGACATTGAACTCGTACTGTTACAAATACACATACAAAATTATGTAGTAGTGGTAAAAAGATAGGGTTGTAATAGGCCATGAAACAGGTCGAGGGAGCTTTGACGAAGAAAGACAATGTTTACTCTCAGAATTTCCGCATAACGTGCCAACATGCACGTAGGACAAAAAAAAATTAATTTTATAGCATCTACGCATTGTTCTGATTTAGTAAGTAGTTCTACAAACCTTATAGATGAAATATTCCATTGTCTTGAAGGTAGGACGATTTCAAAAGTAACTTGGCAACTTACAACGATTCTTTTAACCTTGCTATCAGTACATTTGCTTTGTGTTTTATATGAAATTATAAAGCAATTCAAGGTGCGTAATTTGATATATGAACCGAACAAATCGCTTCATAAATACGTTTGCTGTAAATACGTATGAATCCAGTCTATTTTTGCCTTCAATGCATGTCAAAAAGCACTTCTCTGCAAACTGATTGGAATTCTCCGATTTCTTCCACACCTAGATGCCTCTTTACCATATGCCAATGCACAGTGGAATAGCCACTTTCTTATAGAACTACATCAAGTGTCAATTCAAGCGTTTCCTTTTAAATAAGGATATATTGTACCACAAATTATCTCAAAATATTGGTGTAGTGGTCAGCGCAACTGGTTGTATGTCATTTTCCTGGGTCCAATTCCTTCAGTTCTAACCATTTTTCATCTGTACATCACCTTCATATCATTGACTGTACACTAGCAAAGGCGTATGTAGGCTTCATCACTAAATTGAAATTAATTCTATTCAATCTTTGTTGGTAAAGTTGTTGCCGCAAGTCAGCTGTTAAACAGCTGATTTCTAGAAATGAAGGTTCCACGGTTCTTTTTTGTTTTTGTTTTTTTTTGTTTAATGTCCGACTGTTTTGCAATTACTGCTAATGCAGACGGTGAAGGATGAAATGATTTTTTGTAACGTATGAAAATATGCTGTGCCTGAGTGGGATTCGAACCCAAGACCGCATGATGAGAGGTTACCAACTACGCCAATGCAGCCGGCGTATGCGTTCCATGGTTCAAATCCTAGTAAAGGTTGTTATTACTTTTAAATGAATTTGCACTAGATAGTGGTTACCGGTATACTTTTATGGTTGGGGTTCAGTTAACCATACTTTCTCAGGATTGATCAACCTGAGTCTGTACAAGACTACTCCTCATTTACACGTCATACACATCATCCTTATTTCATTGGGTCATGGGGTTGCTTATTGTTGTTAATGAACTGATTGCAACGTTCACATATTAGGGATAAAAAAATTTTGTAATTTTTGTGGTAGATCGTTGTCCGTTTCATATGACTAAATATATCTCAATAGGCAAAATGATTGATCTGCTCCAGAATTACTCCATCAGCTTTTAGCTTTGTCCTGATTGGGTATTTTCCTCCAAAGGCCATCACTATTGCTTTGTTTTTTTTTACTTTTTTTATGATTTCACATTTTTATTTCACCAATTAATCATCCATTTGATTATCCAGTCCTATTGATTATGTCCAGTTTAATTATGTCCTGTCCCATTGTGAGTGGATGAGCAAGCATCCATTGTAAATATACTCTGTGTCATGTTCAGAATGCAGTACAGCTGTTATGAGAACCCGTTGTGTTATCAGGCTCACGGAAAACATCAGGCACAGCCAATACGGTAACTCTCCTTCGCTAACACCATCTGAAAGTCACGGGCAAAAATATTTAGAGTTACCACGCTCTTACAAGTTATTTATATTCAAAAAATTCTGAAAAAATACTTTCACTTCCTAATGAGTCTAGTATTTTATTACGCTGTAAATGTTATTATTATACTCTGATACTTAGATAAGAGACCATAGGTACGTATAAGAGAAAAAGGTATGACTTCTCTCTCTTCATCACCCTCATTGTCGGGCCAGGGGAGTTTTATTACCATTTTTAGACCTTTCCGAGATACTAAAGACTGTTAGTCAAAGAAGATTTAAACAGTAACTATTGTTTACATTAAAATAATTAAATTGATAAACAATTCCAGTCTTATAATAATTTGTCGGTACCTGATCTTTAAAACGATACAAATATTAAGTATGTTTTCATATTACGTTATTCAATAGGAGTTTGTAAATGAGAACGTGTTATGGCGCGGAGTCAATATTTTTACTTATAGTAGTAGCAATCAAACTCCGATATGAAATATATTGCTGATGGACTTCCCGTAATGCATTTTGAACGTGAAATCAAATATAGCGAGATACACAACACAATTCTAGTCTTAATAATCCAATGAAATAATTCTAGAAACAATGCATGTTATATTACTAGTTTTAGGTATAATTCGAAAACTGATAATCAGTTCTAACATTTTGTTAATTTATAGTTCCAGGTTACCAGCAACCGCAACAAAGTGCATTTATGCAAACAAATGGCAGTTACCCACCACAGGCGTCACCTTTAATGAATGGCAGCCTTTCACAGCCTCGCAATGGTACTACCATTAATGGCACAAATGTAGAGTACATCGATGCTTCTCCTCGGCCTACAGAGTACATTAATGGAAGCTATTCACATTCCACACAGGTATGTATTATAATTTTTTTTAAAATTTCATGTCAATATTTATAATTTCATTTTTTAAATTATTTATTTAAAAATTTTTTTTTTGTCATCAGTCTCTCGACTGGTTTGATGCAGTTCTCCAACCTGTTCTATCTTGCGCAAGTCGTTTCATATCTACATACCTATAACACCCTACATCTTTTGTAATTTGCTTTATATATTCTAATCTTTGCCTCCCTCTACAATTTACTCCCTCAATGTTACCCTCCATTATTGATAGCCCAATACCTGGATGTCTTAGGATATGCCCCACTAGCCTATCCCTTCTTTTGGTAAGATGCTTCCATATACTTCTTTTTTCATCCACTCGTCTAAGAACCTCTAAATTACTTATTTTGTCCACCCACCTAATCTTTAACATTTTCCTATAACACCACATTTCAAAAGCTTCTATCCTCTTCCGTTCTACAGCCCCTATCACCCACGTTTCACTTCCGTATAATGCTACACTCCAAACATAATGTTTTAAGAAATTTTTCCTAATATGTAAATCAATGTTTGTAGTCAGTAAGCTGTTTTTCATTTCAAAGGCTTTTCTAGCTTGAGCAATTCTGCTCTTGATATCACTCGTGCTTCTACCATCCTTTGTTATTTTACTCCCTAGATAGCAGAATTCCCCAACTTCCTGTATGTTTTCGTTGTCTACTTTTAAATTTCCCATCTCTTCTAAACCACTCTTGCTGCTGCACAACACTTTCGTTTTGTTCTTATTAATTTTCATGAAGTAATCCTTCATTTTAAAATATCACTGTGTTAATTGAAATATATTATAGTATTTTCTCAAATATCCTGTTGTTAAGGTAATCATCCGAAAGGCTGGTTTGAACCTGTAGAGGTTTTACGACATAAAACGAGGAGGACGTGGTTTACGTGTGCTTTCCTCACTGAATGGAAAAATACGCTTATCAGCATGCCAGGCCATCTGAAAAGCACATATTTTCCACTCTACAAATGACACCTTCACTTCATTCACCACAGGGTCGGGCTGTATAATGAAATTCATTATTTTCAGAGGAGATAACTCTGATTAATGTCTTTTACACCTCTACCTCTTCTGTTCTTAAATGATTCAGTCATTTAATTGGCTTACCATGTGATAAGAAACAGAACTATTTATTTTAGCCTTGTAACATCGTCATCAAACATCCTAATAGGTATTTTTAACAGCCGTATTATATTGGTAATCAGAATATATATTATTTTCTTTAAATCACCAGTAATACGGTAAACAGTAAACACTTACCAATTATAGCGCTTTCTTGGATAAAATGCATAATATCTTCAGTAATTTTTCATATTTAAAATTTAAAAACATCCTACTTCCACCATGGTAGATAAGGATTTAGTCGATTTTTATGTATTCTTAAATCTATATTTAAAACAGTCTTGTCAACTTAATTAGATTGTTGTCATATTCAATTTGTGAGTTCATTAATTTATGTTTATTTTCATATGAGATATAGTATTTCCATATGTCTAGACCGGGTTGGTCTAGAGGTAAAGTCGTCGCCAAAATCAGCTGTTTAACAGCTGATTTTTGGAGACGAAGGTTCCCGGTTTAAACCCTAGTAAAGGTAGTTACTTTTATACGGATTTGAATACTAGACAGTGGTTACTGGTGTACTTTGATGGTTGGGGTTTAATTAACCATACTTTCTCAGGAATGGTCGGCCTGGGTCTGTACAAGACTACACCTCATTTACATGTCATACACATCATCCTCATCTCATTGGGTCATGGGGTTGCTTATTGTTATAAATTGAACAGATTGCAACGTACACAAATTAGGAATAAAAAAATAAATAAATTTAAAAAAATCCATATTTGTAAATATAATACCTTTCCAATTTCTCTACTTCATTGTGTTTTTCATTTATTTCTAATATTTCCAAATTATTTTTTATATCTGTTATTGTATGTTGATTTCTGCACATATGTTCTATTACATTTGAAAATTTATTATTTTCTTTTTTGTAGTTCAAAAAGTGTTCTGTAAGCAATGAAAGAAATTATGAATGTAATGAAATATATATAGGAAAAACCATCAGGTCATTCATAAAACTGTTTACAGAATACTTTTTGTAATATATTGAAGTATATTTTTTATGAATATTATTAATATTATTTAAATTTATTTAAATTTTAGGACGTAGCTATGGGACCTGCAGCATCAACTACGCCAAATAGTAGATGCAGTTCTGTTCAAATGGAAACAACCAATGGTGATTCAGTATCTGTTGGAAATAAGACACCAACAAGTTATGGTAATCCACAACAGACTGGTAATCCATCACAACCGATAACAGCCCAGTCCAATCCGGGAAACGCGATGCCTGGATACCCACTTCAACCACCTCCCCAATTGCAACAGAGTTCACACAACTCTAGTGGGTAAGTAATGTTATATATTACTCGTTTGTAATTTTAAAAAAGTTTTTTTTATATGTAACGTTGCATCAACTGCAACGATCAATATTATTTTTTTTTCTAACATCTGAGAATATTTACAATCAGTTTAAAAAACAAAAACTATAAGTAAATAGCATTAACAGGTTCACATGACGAAGACAATACCCAATTGTATTGCTTCGGAAACGAAAAAAAAGTTTAAGTATAAGTTTTTAAAATATTAACAAGATAAAAGATGAATAACATTAATAGAAAAGGTAACCAAATTCATAACAGTGATAGTAGAAGAAGATGATGATGATGGCGAGAAGATGGTGATGGGTAGAGAAAGAAGAGAAGATCAAAGAAAGTAGGTTAGTCGGTAAATCTAAACGGAAGGTCAAGCAATTTTATTCGTTTCAGTCGTGTCACATCTTCGCTGTTATCAAGTAAATTAAGTGCCAAAGAATTCGGGTGATCTGCTAATTTTTCTTGATATTTTGAACTTAGTTGCATGATTTCCTCTTTCACGGTGTTGACACATAAGTTCTTATGCAATGTATCATTTGTCACATACCATGGAGCATTTGTTATTATCCGTAAGACTTTGGACTGGAACCGTTGGATGATAGCAAGATTCGATTTCGCAGCTGAACCCCAAAGCGGTAACCCATAAGTCCACAGCGGTTTCAGTATGGCTTTGTACAGTAGAAGCTTGCTCTCTAATGACAGCTGTGAACGTTTGTTCACCATCCAATACAAATCTCTCAGCTTCAATCCTAGTCTTTTGCATGTATTCCAAATTTGTTTGGACCAGGTAAGGCGTCGATCTAAGTGCAGTCCCAAGTATTTTACATCATCTGCCTGAGGAACTGGTCTTTCATTTAGTCGTATCGGAGGACACGTGTCTTTCTCCAAAGTAAACGTAATATGTCTCGATTTGTCGTCATTTATTTTAATTTTCCATTTCTTGCACCAGTTCTCAACTATACTTAGATGGTCTTGCAGTAATTTAGTAGCCCCAAAGGTAGAGTCATCCGTTGCTAGTAGAGCTGTGTCATCAGCAAAAGTGGCGATGGTTGTGTTATTGCTCTCCGGTAGATCAGAAGTATATAAAGTGTAAATAAATGGACTTAAGATACTACCTTGTGGAACACCAGAATTAATTTGACGAAGGGTGTAACTGTTTACAATGGAGGATGAAATGATTTTTTTGTAACGTATGAAAATATGCCGTGCTTGAGTGGGATTCGAACCCACGACCGCATGATGAGAGGCGAGCACGTTACCAACTACGGCAATGCAGCCGGTGTTTTTTATTTTTAATGGAATATAAAATTTTGTTATTATAAAAATTACTAGAGTCCTGTAATTTAACAATCTAGTACCACTGAGTGATTTCATGTTACCATGATTGATGAGGATTCCTGCTCTCTGGTGTTGTTGAATTCGAACTGTATTAGTTAATATTGAAAGTACAAGAGGTTTTCTTAAAAATTGTTTTGTGATCGTCTACTATTCATTGATAAAATCTTGTAATATAAATTTTTTTAATAAACTTGTAGAGTGTATACTCTCCACTAATACGTAAAAATGTATTTACAGAAACTGTGTCAAAATAAGTAAAGTTATTTATAAAATTGCTTGAAATAAAAGTTGCAGATTTTTTTATTTCCTATAGCTTTGACAGTATACATCTTTGTCATAAAATGCAAACTAATGTTGCAATCACTACATTTAGGACCCAACACAAACATTTTCATCAAAATCGTTTAACTGGAAGGACTGTAGTAGTTTATTCTTGTCATTTTTCACTTTTTTGCGATTTTCTCAAAAACGGCTCCTACGATTTATTTAAAATCGCCTTAAATACTAAATTTTTTATGCTCTACAAGATAGGGTAGGCGCCATCTCTGCTGAAATTCTTGTGGAGGCGGTTTCTCATAAAAAAATTGTTTATTTTTTTAAGATTGCGGCTTTAATATGCATTTTAGCACAAAAATGTATATAATAAAAGTTGTAGGGAATTTAAAATCCTATAATTTGAATTCAAGCATTTTGTTGTATCATGCTTAATTTAGCGGTAATTAGTGATTTTCTGTTTTTTCCCACGAAAACGTGTAAAAAATGGATTTTTTAAAGATTTCAGCCTTAGTATGCATTTTACGACAAGAGTGTATATAATCAAATGTATAGGATCTACAACTTTTATTTAGAGCATTTTTCTCTACAGACCCCAGTTTAGCATGAAAGTGATTTTCCGTATTTCAAAGCCAAACTGAGGTTGATTTTCATTTTGTGTCTTTCACTCATGATTAAAATTAGGTTATGTTTATTGAGGTTAGTTTTTTGGTTTATTTCTAATGTTCGGTTATATTGTTCATTATTTGTATTGGCAAGAGAACGTGTGAGTGTTTCACACGAGATTTTTTTTTAATGTGTGGTATTAACAAAATTTTCATGTTTATTTTAGGTATCCAGGCCAAGAACTTCATTCTGCTTCAAGCGGATTAATCGGGGAGACAAGTCAACAAACTCCTTCGCATAGAACAACTTCATCAAATACAAATAATAATCATCATGGGATAACGGAACCACCAAATAGTCAACAGCAATCTAACGTGGCATTGCAACATCAGCCGTGGAGCAACAGTGCAAATAACAGTAACAATACTAATAATAGTAATAGCAACAATGCAAATAGTAACGATCTCCATAATGTTAACCATAGAACGATGGATGGTCAATCTGGGCCTCCGTCACTTCCACCACCTCAGTCGCCCGCAATGGCTTCAATACAAGTCTGGAATGAAAATGAAAGACAACCGATGAGTCAGAGGAATATTAACGATTCAAATAATTCAAACAGTTACCAAGACATGGAAACCACAAACAATTCACATAATCATCTTCAACAACAAGATATGTATAACCAACAGGAACGTTCAAACATAAATAATCGAATTAAAACAATGATATTAAATAAACAAGTAAACAATCATCAATATCCACAGCCTCCTCAATCGCTACCACCACCATCTACTCAACAAAAACAACCGCAACCAATGCCATCGCCAGGTTCAGCGCAACAACAATCACCACATCAACAGCATCAACAATCTCCACATAATAATCAACAACCTTCATCGCATTTCCAACAGCAACAACAACAACAGCAACAATCTCCACATTTTCAACAGCAACCGTCACCGCATTTCCAGCAACAACCATCTCCGCATTTTCAACAGCAACCTTCACCACATTTCCAACAACAACCATCACCACATTTTCAACAGCAACCTTCCCCACATCAACCGCAACAATCACCACATCAACAGTTTCAACCACAACAACAATCACCGCATCATATGCAACAACATATGTCAAATCAACAGAATCACCAGTCTCATAGACAACCTCAGATGAGTCCAATGAATGGCCAAATGCGACGATCTAGTGATGGTTCGTATTTAGACTTAATTACATAAATTAATTCCTTTAACCCTTTCAGTACCAACGTCCAGAAAACAGGACGTCAATATCTCTTACGTAATTATAACATCCGGTTTATCGGATGTCTTTAAGTTATGTATAAAATACCAATGTCCGGATAACTGAACATTTAAAAAAAAACTTTTAAACAGAAATTAGTAGAACAATATATTTTGAAACCGCCTCCACGGCATATTGACCAGCTGGCTAGCCTACAAAGCGAAAGGTCCCGGGTTTGATTCCCGGCTAGGGTCTGGAAATTTTAACATGTTAAAATCACTGTTAAGGTACCAAAACTCACTCAGTAGTTGCTTATGACCAAGCTGTCGACGTGACTTTAAATAAACTAAATAAAACTATTTTGAATATTTTGAAGTGTTAGAACGATTTCCTTTTTTATGAACACAATAAAAATAAATTTTTAACAGTTAATTTTTTTCTGTATTGTTGAAATTTTGGATGGCAATGGCAGGCCTGCAAATTTTCAATATAAGGGCTGGCACTTTTTGTACACCCTTATTCAAATGAAATGGCACTTTAGATCAAATTTTTAAATATTGTTTCGGTACTGAAAGGGTTAAGATATTAAAAACATATTCAATCTGTTATAATTGTTAAAATGGTTCCAGATTAACATTAAAATAAAACAATTAATAGTTTTATAGAAAAACATTCTCACTTCCTGTCGAATGTCAGAATGCAAGTTGCCAAATACTTCTGAAAGATTTCCTTCAAAAATGTTTGCATTGGCGAAACATATTTATCATATTATTGACAATCATATTATTGGTTTTAATTTTTTTGTTAAGTTCATAAAATGTTTCCTTTATCATTACTAACAAAAATATATACGAGGGGGTACCCAAAAGTATCCGGAATAGCTCTGCTGTGGGCGGAGCTTGTGCAGTACAAATTCCCGCCATTAGGCTGCTTGTAGCGCTACTCATTGCCAGTTCAATGCCATTTTGTTCGTTGATCTAGCTTGTTCTGTTCTCGTGCAGTGATTGTTCTCGCTAGTGCTGTTTTGTGCTCGTGTCGTTTTTCATGATGGCAAGTTTTAATGAACAACGTGCGGCTGTGAAATTTTGCTTCTTGCTCGGTAAAAACGCCGCGGAAACAGTTGTAATGTTGAACACAGCTTACAAAGACGACGCTATTGGAAAAACCCAAGTGTACGAGTGGTTTTTGCGCTTTAAAAATGGCGACATGTCCATTGAGAACAAACCTCGTTCTGGACGACCGTCGACTTTCCGAACAGACGAAAATGTTGTGAAAGTGAAAGAAATTGTACGAACAGACCGACGAAAGACCATTGACCAAATATCACAGGTTAGTGGGTTATCTTGGAGCTCAGTCCAACGCATTTTAACAGAAGACTTGACAATGAAAAGAGTCGCTGCCAAGTTTGTGCCTCGGGTTCTGACAGACACTCAAAAGGAACGTCGAATTGAAACGTGTAGTGATTTGAAACAACAGCTTGAAACTGATCCAGATTTCATGTCAAAGATCATTACGGGTGACGAGTCTTGGTGCTATGGGTACGACCCAGAAACCAAACAACAATCCAGTCAATGGAAGACTTCATTATCACCCCGACCAAAAAAAAGTCGTCAAGTCAGATCGAACATCAAAACAATGCTGATTTGTTTTTTTGATGTGAGGGGAATTGTCCATTCAGAGTTCGTTCCACCAGGCCAGACGGTAAATCAAGCTTTTTATCTTGAAGTGTTAAGAAGACTACGAAACAGCATTCGTCGTAAAAGACCTAATTTGTGGCAGACAGGGGACTGGTTTTTCCACCACGACAACGCGCCTGCACACACGGCAATCTCGGTTACCCAGTTTTTGGCGAAAAACAGCATGGTTTTGCTACCACACGCACCGTACTCACCCGATCTGGCTCCGTGTGATTTTTTCTTGTTCCCACGCATGAAAAGGGGCATGAAAGGTCTCCGATTTAACAACGTTGATGATGTCAAGAAAAAAAAACGATGGATGAGCTGGCAGCCATCACTGAAGAGGAGTACAAAAAATGTTTTGAACAGTGGAAGCACCGGTGGGACAAATGTATTAGTTGTAATGGAGAGTATTTTGAAGGGGATAAGGTTCTTTTGTAAAAAAATTAAAAATAAATAGTTTTAAAAAATAATTCCGGTTTCTTTTGGGTACCCCCTCGTACAACCCCTTGTCTAAAAAAAATTAATTCCTTTAAAAGCTATATTTCTGGTTTGTAAGTAATTCAACCATATTTTCTTACCGAGCTAGATGTTTGATAAATTATTTGGCGAAAACGTTAATTCATTCTTGACAGGTTTTTGCATTAATATTTTTTGTAAATTTGTTTACAAATGAGAATTTATTTGTATTAATCAAGAGACCCAGGTCATTTATGGCCGGGTACAGATGGATGGCGTGTTACACACCGTCATTTATATGCACTACCTCTCAACGTTAGCTGCGTGGTAATGGCACATTAACACACTGTCCATTTGTTATTACACTAAGACGTTTCGTCTATTTATTACTCTGTGTAATATTCATTAATAATAGAAATTTTAAACTAAAATAGAGAATTTATCTTGGTGAGAAGCTGTGTTTTCTGGAGACTTCGCCTGTCCTTTGGTGTTGAAATTGTTTTCTTTATATATTGAACTACCATGGCCCGCACGGCTTCGCATGTGAAACATGTGCATGACCTATATAATCAATCTTTTAAAAATAAATATGTAACAGAAATTGTCTGGCTGCTAGATTGACTATATGTACTCCAACGTACGAATACACACACACACACACACACACACAACATTTTGATGAATTCCCCCGCGTACGTCTCTCATCTTCATCAAACCCCTTCATCTACTTCAACAGCACATGTACACACACACATTCATAATATGAAAAAACTTCATTAGGGCCCTTAGGGCATCATTTTTTTAAATTTAAAAAGAAAATTTTGTGAATATAAATATGAATGTGCTGTCAAAATTTCATTAAAAGCCGTTCACTAGTTTTGGAAATTAGCCTGCACATAAAACACGCTTTGTCTTTATAATATTAGTATAGATGCATAGAATATCAGGAAAAATGCTCAGGGAAGATTTGAATATTTTCTGGGAATAAGTTATTACAACTACTCATTATGGTTTTTGCATTGCGATTGTTAAATGGATTAGATGCTGTAAAGTTAACTTTTAAATTTTAGACGTTAAAAATTGTACTGTAAATGTTTATGAGGTTTTGATTAATTCAATTTTAATATTTTAGGTATGATTCCAAATCAGGATATGCATAATGGTGGAAATCGGTCTCATCAACAACCACAACCTCCTCATCCACCACAGCATATGCAACAGTTGCCACAACCTCCACCACCACCTCAGCAACAGCAGTCACAACAGCAACAACAACAGCAACAACAGCAACAACAACAGCAACAGCAACAAGCACAGTTACAGCAATCTCAACATCATCAGTACAGTATGGGAATGAATCAACCTGATGAAAAATCTAAGGACCAAACATCATATCTCACTCCAGGCGGGAATTTTTTAGCTCAAGGCCACCATCCTCGGAATTATCTTTCTGAGGGTGGTGGCTTTTGGGACTGGGGTCCCCATACAATGAATAATGCTAACGCTGAACCACCCACACAAGAAAACAACAACGGTTTATCAGCTATGGAAAATTTTGTAAGATATGCTACATCAATGGATTCTAATATAAACAATTCTTCATTAAATTATCCTGGCACAAAAACAACTATTAATACAAATCAAAATAATCAATTACCTACAAATAATAGTAATCAGAGTAACAACGTAAATGTGTCTAGAAAGACACCAGTTGGATTAAACAATAATAACGTCAACAATTCAAACAACTCGTGGCATACACCAGCAGTTAACGTGAACATGAATGAAGAAATGAAATTTAAAAAGGAAAAGAAAGATTTTGGTGAATATGATGACAAATCATGTGTCAAAAAGAATTTAAATTATAATAACTATAATTATCAACATAAAGAGGATAAACCAATATTACAACCGCCTCCAAAACCTCCTCCTGCTCCAAAACACCCTCAGAATTTACCATCAGTTCCTCACAACCAGCAAAATTTATCAACTATTCCTCCAAATCAACAAGTTTTACCTAATGTTCCATCAAATCATCAAAATTTATCGAATGTTCCGCCAAACCACCAAAATCTACCAGGTATTCCTCCAAATCATCAGAACCATCCTATGATTCCACTGAATCATCACCAAAATATTCCTCCTAATCATCAAAGTCAAACAAATGCTCCTTCAACTCACCAACATCCATCCCCAGGCAATCATGGTCATCAAAATTTACCAAGTATTCCTTCAAACCACCAGAATTTGCCCAG
Organism: Catonia carolina; assembly: GCA_035578175.1. NCBI lineage: Eukaryota > Metazoa > Arthropoda > Insecta > Hemiptera > Achilidae > Catonia > Catonia carolina. Next base: position 50,336,530 of record JAQMRL010000006.1, on the reverse strand, counting down.
CATTCCTCAGAATCATCAAAATTTACCTAATGTTCCTCAAAATCGCCAACATGTAGTACCTATGATTCCACCGAATCATCAAAATTTACCGATGATTCCTCCAAATCACCAGAACTTGCCAACAGTTCCACCAGTTCATCAGAATGTACAAACTGTTCCACCGAATCATCAGAATTTGTCTACAATTACAACAACTAATACCATAAGTCATCAACATCAACAGACAGTCACTACATGGTGCAATAAAGGAACACAAGAAGATATTAAACCAGTTTGTACAACTTCTGTCACAACAAATACAAGTTGCACAAATACACCTTTTGATAGCAATAATCTAAATTACAATTGGAACTCAAATTCGATGGCAATGGAGACATCAACAAACAATTTCAGTGAAAGAAATCCACAGCCTCCAAATAATACTGACAACAAAAACTTCAATCAAAATAAAAATTCTAATAATGTCGATAAAAAAGATGTTAATTTAACAACTCCTGATTGGAATGCCATGACAAAATCAGAAGAAAGAAGCAGTTGCCAATGGGCATCCGTTTCAAACGGTAATCCTGTGTATTCGTGGAAAAATGATGTTAAACCGATGGTCTCTGATAATGAAAGTAATACGGTCAATGAGGATAATAAAAATTGGTTATCAACATCACCGACGACTCAATCTACATCAACTTCAACCGATTTATCACCGAATCCTGTTGATGATAAATCAAAAATAATTACAGCAACCACTATGACCACTACGACAACTACAGATACAATGGCAAACACAACTGGAAATAGTATGGATGAAGACGAAGTCATCTTTCCTGCTATACCATTTGGTACTGATCCGAGAGATAAATTAGATATAAAAATTGATGGTGATATTAAAAAGGAATTACCAAATTATGTGTTTCACGGTGAAGGTGGACCAACATATTTAGACAAAATGCCGGGATCATGGTGTTGTCGAAAAGGCGGTACTGAAGCACCAACTCCCGAACATCTACGTGATGGTTGTTGCCAAGGTTTACAAACTTTAGATGAAGTTTTAGAACCAAATCCTGCTGATGCTAAAGATCCAAAACAAAAAAATAACAATAATAATAATAATAATAATAATAACAATAATAATGGTGGTAACACTGCGAATAATAGTACTAATACACAAGACAGTAATAATAGAGATACTAATTCTCCAGAAAATTTGCAATCTCCGAATGATATGCAAACAAAATCAACTAACATGTCTGCTAAGGAATTTCAGGATCATTTAGAAAGGTAAATTTCCATAATTTTTAATAATTAAGTTATTTACTCTTTAATTTTTTGTAAATTTTGTACGGATTTTCCACTAGCATTCTATGTTCCTTTACAATTGCTTCCTGTTCTTTTTTGCATATATTCATATTTTCATGGGTGAGCTCTTGTATTTCCTGAAATGAAAAAGAATGTTCACTGGGGTTACTTTTTGGATATGTCCTTTCAATACAACTGTGTAGTCACTATTTTATCTGCTAAGGTGTTCTGAGAACCGGTCTGTTGCCGTATGTGTTTATTTTTTATGTACTCCACTGCGTAACCTACACAACCAGTCCATCTCTGAAGCCTTTGTTTATTCCTGGAGCTGGTTTACCAGCACTCAGCCTCATATGTAGTTATTGGCTTCAAAATACATGTTTCCAGAAAGTAGAACCAAGAATTTAAAAAGTTAAAGTACCAGAAATGTTCCTCATTGTGTTATATGTACTTGTAATGTAAATTTTTTTGGGCATAGTGTGTGGTGTTAATTTTGTATTCTGTGTACAGAATTTTTTTTAATCGTTAATCTGCACATGTTGCAACCTGTTGTATCTAAGAATTATTAGTAATCACATGAGATGATGATGATATTATGACAAGTAATTGAGGTGTAGTCTTGTACAGACTCAGGCCGATGTTTACTGAGAGAGTATGGTTAATTGAGCCCCAATCATCAAAGTACACTGGTAGCCATTGTCTAGTATTCAAATCTGTATAAAAGTAACTACCTTCACTAGTATTTGAACCATGGAACCTTCGTCTCTAAAGTTAACAGAATTAATTGAAAAATTTGGAATTTCAATAAAATACTTCATTATATCTAAACATTGCGATTTAGATCATTTTGGAAGGTCAATATTTTTGTAGATTTGAAAATGGAATAGTGTTATTCAAATGGTTAACAAATTTAAGTAAATAATAATTTTAAATGTGGGTATATTTTAAAAATGTGATTTAATTATTTTTTAAATTTCTTTCCAGGTTAAAAAATAATGTAAGGACAGAGGTACCCGACTGCAGCTGTTTTCCACCAGATAAATGCCCACCAGAACCTGGTTCATATTATACACATCTTGGTGCTGCAGCCAGTTTACCAGAACTAAGAAATGATTTAGAAGCTAGAACTGGTCTTAAAGGGAGTGCCATACGAATAGAAAAGGTAAATGTATCATAATTTGAATTTTTTTTTCTCTTTATTTATTTAATGTCGCATCAACTACAGTGGTCATTAGCGATGACGTTGGGTTGTAACTGTAAAGGATGAAATGTTTTTTTTTTGTAATGAATGAAAATATGCCGTGCCTGATTAGGATTCGAACCCAAGACCGCATGATGAGAGGCGAGCACGTTACCAACTATGCCAATTCGGCCGGCGAATTTGTTTTGTTTATAAAATTTGGAAAACATGGTGGATTAGAAATTAAATTTTAAGATTTCCATATTTTGTAGCATTTATAAATTTAGAGAAAACTTTAGTTTGGTATCTGACTCTTTATAGAGGTTAAGCCTTAACCGTTGAAACAGTTTATTTATACATTTTTTTAAATCCCTGATGTGTGTACGTTGCAATCGGTTCAATTTATAAACAATGAGCAACCTCATGAGATGAGGGTGATATGTATGATATGTTTAGGAGGTGTAGTCTTGTACAGACTCAGGCCGACCATTCCTAAGAAAGTATGGTTAATTGAACCCCAACCATCAAAGTACACCGGTTGGTAAACAGTGTCTAGTATTCAAATATGTATAAAAGCTATTTTTACTAGGATTTGAACCAGAAACCTTCGTTTCCGAGTATCAGCTGTTAAACAGCCGACTCACAGCGACGTCTTTACCACTAGACCAAACTCATGGGTTGAAGCAATTTATAAAATTAGATTTGTTGGTATATTTCTGTTTATATTTATTGATAAAAATGTTCATATAATTTTATAAATACTTTTAATAAATTTATTTATAAAATTAGTTTTATTACGGTTGCATCAATATTTTTCGTTAATTTTTTTCAAAATTAAACGATTATATAAAATTTTTTACAGTATTCCACATTTCTTCATCATGTATAAGACCAATTTTTGACCACGTGAGGTGACTTAAAATGTTTCTGAATGCTCTTTTTGCAGCCCACATTCTCAGCGTTTGCTCACTGTAGGCTTTTTTCTTTTCTTCTGTCCACCCAGTGTTTCTGATTTTGCTCTTTATGGAAGCCCTTAAAATCCCTTAATTTAAAGGGAATTTAAATTTAAAGAGACAGTATCAATCTATTACTCTGTCATTGATTTACCATGTGTAAATAAATGATTCCTGAAGCGTCAACATTACGATTACAATAAATAACAAATATTATTTATGTTTTTAGGTAGTCTATACCGGAAAAGAAGGGAAAACTACTCAGGGATGTCCATTAGCAAAATGGGTTATACGACGGGGATCAAATGATGAAAAAGTGTTACTCATAGTTAAACATCGACAAGGCCATAAATGTCCAACAGCTTGGCTTGTTGTCGTATTAGTTGCTTGGGAAGGTGTACCTTCTCAAGAGGCAGATTGCATTTACAGTATGCTTTCTCATAAATTAAATAGGTAAGTTTAATTTTTGTTTTTCTCTTATTCTTTCTGATCGATTTGAATGACAATAAGTAATCACAAAAAATTAAAGACCTACAACTTTTGTTTCAAAAATTTTTTGATAATGCTTTATTTAGTGTCAATTAGTGATTTTCTGTATTTTGCTCATCAAAATTGGTATAAAAAACAGGTTTTTTTTAATATAGCTGCATTAGTAGGCATTTTACGACAAAGAAATCAAAATTATAGAAAACAAAAAAATCTAAAAATTTTATTTCAAGCTCTGTTTTTTATGGAGCTTAGTATAATATTAATTAGTGATTTCCGATATTTTTAACACTTTTACTGCTGGGAGTTAAAATTTAATATTTATGTACCATGTTGACCATTTATGACAATTTTCAAGATTTTATTCTTATTTTATTTTTGAACCTATTTCATTGTTACTTGCGGTAAATTAATGCTCTAATCTATACCTTTAAAATGCATTATTTGTTATTAACCAAAATAATTTTTGTGCTTAAAAATATGCTAACAAATAGAACCACTTCTGAGAAAAAAAGAAAAATTTAACCGTACTAGAAATATTAAAACTTGATTTAATTAGGCATGTGTTGGTTTTTTCAGTTTTTTATTTCATATCAACAGCTCGGTTATTAGCGACCAGAGTGGGAAACTTGGGAAACTCCCAGACCCTAGCGGGGAATCAAACCGGGGACCTCCGTAGTGCGCTACCACTACGCTACAGAGGCGGCCTAATTATTTCGTATTACACTATAAATATGTAATTTTAAAATCTATTACAACTTGAATAATACTTTCGTTATCATTCAATGACATGTTGCAAAGTGACAAACAATGCACGCACTGTACGATACAAATTGTAAGTTATAAACACCCTTAGTAAGCATACGTTAAAATAACCTCAGATAGGAAATAAAACTTTCAATAAGTACTTAAGCGGTTTTAAATAATGTAAAATTTTACTTAATTTTACTTTTTTTTTTTACTTAATTTTTTTTTTAAATTTTAAATAATGTTTGTAACAAAAGAAATGCCATCCATAGACGTTCAATCACTTAATATAATGCGAGGAATTTGAAGACGTCGAATGACGGAATTTGGAAAACAGAAAAGTTTCATTACGATGTCAACAGATAGGCTCAGCAGCGAGAGTGTTAATTCTATCAGAGGTTGATTTTAATTTTGCGTCATTCACTCATGATTAAAATTAGATTATGTTTTTCATTTTACATTGTTTATTAATGATAAAACATAGGTTGTATGTTTTATTATTTACATTGGCAAGAGAAGTTTTTGTGAGTCTTTCACACCAAATTTTTTCTTCTATACAGTGTTAAGAATTTATAAACAATTTATTGTTGATTGCTTCTATCTGGCTTTTTGAGGAATAGAGAACTCTGATTAATCGGTGTAATTATTTTTTGGTTTCGAAAAGACTTTTTGGAAGATGTAGTATTGATACTGAATATCTCAACTAAAAATTTTTGGTGTTTGAATTTTTAAAGGTACGGATTACCAACAACCAGACGGTGTGCAACTAACGAGCCTAGGACGTGTGCTTGCCAAGGATTGGATCCTGACACTTGCGGTGCTTCATTCAGTTTTGGTTGTTCCTGGTCTATGTATTACAATGGGTGTAAATATGCTCGCAGTAAAACTGTTAGGAAATTCAGATTGTCTGTCAGATCAGAGGTAGGTATACGTATTACGATATTTTTGAATTAGTTATTTAGTAAAATGTTTTATAAAACATTCCTATTCAAAATTTGTACAAATTATTATTTTTTTATCCCTAATGTGTGTACATTGCAATATATTCTATTTAAGAACAGTATTAAGCAACCCCATGACCCATTAAGATGACGATGGTGAGTCTGAAATGTAAATGAGGTGGTTTTGTACAGACCCAGGCTGACCATTCCTGAGAGAGTATGGTTAATTGAACCCTAACTATCAAATAACATGAGTAATCACTGTCTGGTATTCAAATCCGTATAAAACCTACCTACCTTCACTACGATTTGAACCATAAACTCTTTGCATTCTTTCACTGTTGGCTTTTCTTCTTTCTTCTGTTCATCCAGTGTTCTGTTTTAGTTATCGTGGAAGCCCTTATGTAGTCATTAATCAGTTGGCTGAATTTGGTCTAGTCGATTATGTCTTCTTGATTCATTCCAGTTTTTTCAATATTTTTTCAGATTTCTTTAACCCTTCGCAGACTATTGACTGATACATCTGCCAAAAAATCTTTCCCATAAGTTGTTTTGCAAATAACTAATTAAGTAATATTTTGACTAAAATTTGTCTTAATAATCATGAAAATTATACCAAAATATCTAAATACTTTGAAAATTTCCCCCTGCAGAAGCTGGGTTGACAGCATTGTCCGCCAGTGTTTTATGGCTGCCACGAGGTTGGTGTTCCATATCAATCGTGGTTCCTCTGTTCGTTAATGTTTACATGTGTTACGTTCTTCTTATTAAATTATAATATTTCTTTTAACAATCTTTGTTGTATCCTTTTATTCTGCAATTCAACACACTAATAATTTTTTTAGTCAGTTTTATTTACGGATATATCTGCATTTGTCATGTCACTACTACAGTCTAAAGACGGATATACAGTCCTCTCTCTCTCTCTCTCTCTCTCTCTCTCTCTAAAACGATATCCAAGGGACTAGGCATTTTCATCGTTATATATAGAGAGAAATCAAAATTTGAAGAAATAGGTTTAAAAATAAAATAATACCATAAATTCACACACAAATACCCAGCAACACAACAACCCTCAGTCTGAATTACAAGCTCCTATGCAAATAATTTGCTTTTATTTAGATCGGAGGCTCAGAGAGTGGTATATGATTTATACGCTGCAGTTGAAACTACTGCAGGATGACCCAATCCAAATCATGATGAAGCTCCTGCAATTTCTTCCTGCTGCATCCTTTTATTTCCTCATCAAGCCACTTCTTTCTATCCTTCCAGATGGTAGCCACAGTTGACTTAGAGAGCCCCATTCGCCCAAACAACATCCATTTGTCTCTTGCCTTTCTCTATTCCCCCAATCAACAATAACATTTCTTCAACGGTGAGCAATTTACGCTTTAGAAATAAATCTTTACTGTTCTGCACTGAAAAACAAATGAGACTGTACAGTAGCAGCCAAAACAGCATTCCTCAAGCGGGAAACAAAAAAGTTTGCTGAAATGTAAAGTCAGTTCCAACAGTGAAACTCTATGTTCTCTTGTCACATCTAATCTTGAACGATATTTGCTCTTCATGGCAGCAAGAGCGGAAAATCCAGTTTTCACAAGAATTTATGTTGTAGCAAAAGGAATGAATATTTTTAAAAAGCATTTTCACTCAAAAAAGGGTATTCATTTTGTACACTGATCCAGAAGGGTGTGAGCGAACATTCTTTAAATTTTGTGCCCAAGGCAGTCATTTTGAAGATCAATGGGGTTTTCTTTTCCTGAAGAAAATTTCACTAAATTTTCTAAATAAACAATATTTCACTTCATTTATTTGGTCTACACAAAACTTCATTTTATTTTTTTGAACTAAGCTTTGCCCCCCCCCCTTTAAACCCTTCATCACGGCCTCCACTTTGAGAACCAATGGTATTATGAATAAAGACATAATTTAAGGTGATGTCTAAAAATTTTTTTTTTTATTTATTTAACGTCGCATCAACTGCAAGGTCATTAGCAACGACATTGGGGTATAACTAAGTAATGAGGATGAAATGATTTTTTTTTTTGTAACGTATTAAAATATGCCGTGCCTGAGTGGGATTTGAACTCAGGACCACATGATGAGAGGCGAGCACGTTACCAACTACACCAATGCGGCCAGCTAAAATATTTTATTTATTTATTCAACTGTTTTAGAGGAAAGAAGTAAGTATTATCTATATTCCTGGAGCAAGCTAAGGCAATTTGTTTACCTGCACTTATTTGGTGGTAAATTGATTGAATTATAACCAAATTTAACTATATTTGTTTACTCCATAACATAAAAAGGGAGATTTTGTAGTATTTATGTTAGATATTATATAAAAATTAATAATTTAATAGTTAATGATGTAATAACTTTTATTTTTTTAGGAACAAGAAGTAGAAGAAAGGATGCATGTACTAGCGACTTTGTTATCTCCATTATATCGAACGTTAGCACCAGATGCTTTTAAAAATCAAACGCAATTTGAAAGAGATGCGTCTGAATGTAGACTTGGCTTTAAACCTGGTAGACCATTTTCTGGTGTTACGGCTTGTATTGATTTTTGCGCTCATGCACATCGGGATCTTCATAACATGAATAATGGATGCACTGTGGTATGTATGACATTTGAATTGGAAATTCAATTTAAATTGCATTTAAGTTTCTCAATAGTACAGTTTCTGTTTTATTATCATTACCTTTAGTAAAAAGCCACTAATAAATATTTTACCTATGAGCTGATCTAAAAATTCAATCTCCCTTTCAAGACTTCCAATTTAATACCATTTGACATCGTAGACTAACAGTTTTTTGAATTTTTTTTGCCATCAGCTTTTGACTGGTTTGATGCAGTTCTCCAAACTTTCTATCTTGCACAAGTTATTTTGTATCTATTTACCTGCAAAAACCTACATCTTTTTCATTTTCTTTAAATATTTGAACCTTTGCCTCCCCCTACAATTCACTCTTTCAATATTACCCTCCATTATTAATAGACAAATACCTGTATGCCTTAAGATATGCCCCACTAGCCTATCCTTTCTTCTGGTAAAATGTTTCCATATACTTCTTTTTTCATCCACTGGTCTAAAAACCTCTAAATTACTTGTTTTGTCCACCCACGTAATCTATAATTTTTTCCTATAACACCACATTTCAAAAGTTTCTATCCTCTTCCTTTCTGCAGCCCCTATCACCCACGTTTCACTCCCGTATAATGCTACACTCCAAACATAGTGTTTTAAGAAATTTTCTTAATCTGTAAACAAATTTTTTTAGTCAGTAAGCTGTATTTTAGTTCAAAGGGCATTCTAGCTTGAGCAATCCTACTTTTAATATTATTTGTGTTTTTACCATCCTTTGTTATTTTACTACCTAGATAGCAGAATTCCCCAATTTCCTGTATGTTTCCATTGCCTACTTTTAAATTTCCCATCTCCTCTAAACCACTCTTGCTACTTGCCAACACGTAATTAATTTTCATGAAGTAATCCTTTCTCATTATCTCATCCATTCCGTTTAAGATATACTCCAGTTCTTTCTTAGTATCAGCTATTATTATGATACGATCGGCGAATCTCAGCATTTTTATCGTTTCTTTTTGAATTATTCCTGCATAAAATTTTTTCTTTATAGTTTCTTTTAAATAAAAGTTAAAAAGTTGTGGTGACAATGAATATCCTTGTCGTACACCTTTTCTTATAGCAGCTTCTTTTTCGTAACCTTCAAATTCTCTAAACAGCCGTTTGATTCTTCAACAGACTGTAGATAATTTTCCTTACTTTGTATTTAAATCCTAGCCTTTTCAAAGTTTTAAACATTTTGAAAAAATTATAGTCGTATTTTCTCACATTGTGTTAAATTAATGATTTTGTATATCTTGAACTGTTTACAGGTGGTAACATTAACGAAGCACCGTAGTTTATCGAAACCTGATGATGAACAGCTGCATGTACTACCACTGTATGTAATGGACGATTCTGATGAATTTGGAAATAAGGAAGCTCAAGAAGCTAAAACCAAAGTTGGTGCTATCGAAATGCTTTCTAAGTAAGTCAATTTTAAGTTATTTTTGTATTATGGAATTAAACTCAGGTACTAGCCGTACTATGAATTTTAACAATTTCTATTAAGAATCAAACTTAAATTTGTTGATATTGTGTTGAGAAACTTGTCTTCTAAACGGAGTAAAAAACTCAAATATTTAAACTTCAATTTTGTGTTGACTCTATACATGTTCGTCCAGGCTCATCCGAAAAAAAATCTGATGTGAAACTTTCACACAATTTTCGTCTTGCCAATGAACAATATAATCTAATAAAATTAGTAATAAAACATTAGAAATAAACAAAAACACTAACCTCAATAAACATAACCTAATTTTTTTAATCATAAGTGAACAACACAAAATGAAAATCAACCTCAGTTTTACATAAAATCATTCTTTTATGCTAAATTAGGCTCTGTAGAGAAAAATGCTCGTAATAAAAGTTTTAGATGTCTTAATTTTCTATAAATTTGATTATATACACTTATGTCGTAACATTTAAACTAAGGCTGAAATGTTAAAAAAATCGATTTTTTACACGTTTTTGTGAGAAAGAAACAGAAGATCACTAATTACTGCTAAACTAAGCGTTATGCAAAAATTGTTTGAAATAAAAGTTGTAGGATTTTTAATTTTCTACAATTTTTATTGTATACATTTTTGCGCTAAAATGCATATTAAAGCTGCAATCTGAAAAACACAATTTTTTTTACATGAAAACAGCCTCTCCAAGAATGTCTGCAGACATGGTGCCTACCCTATCTTGTAAAGCATAAAAAATTTAGTAAACTAGGCGATTTTAAAAAATATCGTAGGAGCCGGTTTTGAGAAAAACGCAACGAAGTGAAAAATGCCACGAATATACTACTATTTCCGATTGACCGATTTTGATGAAAATGTTCGTGTCGGGTCCTCTAGTGATATCTAACTTAAGTTTCAATTTTCAAGTTCGTATGGTATTCCATTCTAGAGATATTCTGTTCATACACACACACACACACACACACACACACACACCAATCGCTAAAAACATGTTCTTTGGGTTCAGGGGGTCTGAAAACTTGTAGACCCAGTGAAAACTTGATTTTGAAAACTCGACATGAAAACATTACTTTCCTTCCCGTATATTCATGTAGGCAAGAGAAAGTAAAAATGATTAGCACCCTAAGGTAACATGTGAAAAATATTGCTAGCATTTAGTGTTAATAAAATAGAACAAAAGTTGTTTCTCCAGTTTTCCAGACAATTCCAAATTTAGTTTGGATTTTAACGCAATAATGTGAAAAGCCTTACATTTCATGCACACTATTTTAGTTTTTTTAATTTATTTTCTGAATAAAGTGGAATACAACAATAAGAAATGACAATTTCTTTTATCGGTTATTTTTAGATTTCCATGTGAGGTTAGAGTACGAGCTGTTCCTTTACAGCCTTGTCGACGGCACGGTAAAAAAAGGAAAGAAGATGAACCTGATGCAGTGATTAAGAAAGAACCGGCTTCTCAGCGAGGTACAAATGTCGACCATTCTCCACAAAGGTCAGTAAAGAAAAGTAAAACCTGTTTTTTAATTTTATGTATGATCTCTTCTTCCTGTCATGGATTAAGCCTTCTGACCTGTTTCGATTTCTTTGCCCATCTTTTTGTCCATGAGGTATGTAGTTTAATTCTTATCTTATTTATTTCTCTTAATTGCCAACTGTTTCTAAGAGAGAGTAGAGATTTTAATGGACCCAGATTTCCTCATTTCTAATATAATCCATCAAACTACACCCCTGAATTCTTCTCAAGAACCGTGTTTCCGCTACTTTGATCTGACGACATTCATCTTTCCTTCCAAGTACCCAGGATTGACTACCGTACAGCAATATTGGAACAGCCAAAGTCTTGTTAAATTTCAATTGGGTTTCTTTTTGAACTCTTTTACCCAATGATCAAGCTATTAACCCACATGTGAACTGAAAATGATTTAGTTTATCGAACCTGTCTGCATTTCTAGCATATATTATTTCATATCCCAGGTATTTAAAATGATGTACCTGCTCTATCGAACACCCATTGATAACTATTTCTGTTTGTACAGGGTTTTCCCCCTCCAGAAAGGGGAGGCCTAAGTGCAATTGTGAGTGTTCAATATAGAATTTTTGTTAATACCTTGTTGTTTTTTAGGACAACAGCTGAAAGGCTGGTTTGAACTTCTAGAGGTTTCACTAAGTAAAAAACAAGGAGTGAGGTGGTTTACTATTGGCTTCCTCACTGAGTTGAAAGAGTATGCTTGTCAGTATGCCAGGCCCTCCGAAAAGCACCCATTTTCCACCTTGCAAATGACACCTTCAATTTATTCACCACAGGGTCTGGTTGTATAGTGAAATTCATTCGTCTCAGAGGAGAGAAATCTGACTAGTGTCTTTTACACCTTTATATCTTCTGTTCTTAAATATTTCAGTCTTATAATTGGCTTATAATCTTCTTCTTCTTACACTCAAGGATTAGGCTTTTGCCTGTTCCGACTCACATCAGCTTATTAACATTTATATCATTTAAATTACTATATTGTATCATTCAACTTGCATTGAGTCTTATTTTATTTCCCTTTATTACTGCCATCTTTTCCGCGGTCTACCAACATCCCTTTTACCTACGGGGTGGTAATTTAAGATATTTAGAGGGAATCTTTCTGCTGGCATCCGTTTAACATGCTCCTTCCACTGATTGCGGTATTGTAACACTCTTTCATTCAGGCTGTACACATTCAGCTCTTTCCGAATATCATCGTTCCTTATGTGGTCCCGTCTGTCACAGCCCTTTACCCTGCGTAGGAATCTCATTTCTGCCGCCTGCACTCTACTCTCTAGCGGTTTTGTAGTGACCCATGATTCACTTCCGTAGAGGAGGACCGGAGCAGCCATCACTTTATAAAACTTCATGGTAGTTTCTTTCCTCGCTTTTTTCCCCAGGGTTCTGCTGATATTACCACATATTGATTGGAATTTCCCTATCTTCTTCTCAATATCTAAATCATCTTTAAAACTGATATTGCAGCCGAGGTAGCAGTATTGTGATACTTGTTCCAACACTTTGTCATCTACCACAATTTTTGATCTAGTGGGAAACTTGCCAGTGAATGCCATTATTTTTGTTTTTTCTTTAGAGATTCTAAAATTATACTCTTTACATAAATTGTTCAGGACATGGATTGATTTTTGGAGGCTATCTTCGTTTTCTTGAATAATCCACAAGTCATCTGCAAATAGTAATGCGTTCAGGTATTTTTCATTATTCAACTTGATACCTAAGTCTACTCTGCATTTCCATTTCCTGAAAATGTGGTCTATATAAATGTTGAATAAAGTGGGTGATAAGCTGCACCCTTGTCGTACTCCTTGGTTAATTGTCATCTCCTCAAGTCTCTTTTTACCTGTATTTATGACTATTAGCGTGTTATGGTAAAGTGTTTTTATTGCATTAATGAGGTGAAGTGGATATCCTCTTTCACATAGAATATTCCAAAGGTGTCTTCTATCCACTCTATTGAAAGCTTTTTCAAAGTCAACAAAAGCCATATGGGTTTCAAGATTGTATTCTCGTCTTTTTTCTATAATCCTTTTGACTGAAAAAACATTATCTGAGCATGATCTTCCTATTCTGAATCCATTCTGTTCTTCATTCAGAATTGCTTCAGCAATATTTTTCACCCGGCAATTAATGATTTTGGAATAGATCTTATATCCAACATTGAGAAGACTGATACCTCGGTAGTTCCTACAGTCATTCCGCTTTCCTTTCTTAAAAAGAGATATAACTTCTGCCTTTTTCCATTCTTCTGGAATTCCATGTCTCCTCCAACATTTATTTAAGAGGTGCAAAAACCTTAATTCAAAAAACATGCCTCCATATTTAAAGAGCTCTCCATTTAAACCATCCAATCCAGCAGCTTTCCTATTTCTAATACTCCTTAGAGAGTGTTGTAATTCTTCAATTGTTATTGAGTCTACTGAATTATTGGCAGATGGTTCAAAGGGACATCCGATTCCAGCATCTTCAGAATGCCACAACTCCTTATAGTGTTTTTCCCACTCAACATCTGAAATAATGTTTAATGGAGCATTATCTCTCTCGACTCTATTGATGGATCTCATTATCTTAAAAGCGCATTGTTGCCTCCCATGGATATCTTTCTCTATAACATTTACAAACCTGTCCCATGAGTCCCGTTGAGCTTTCCTTACTACTTGTCTGGCAAAGTTACGTTTCCTTTTGTAATCTTCTCTTGCTTGACGAGTTTTCTTTTGCAACAGAGTGAGATATGAACTTTGTTTTTCTCTGATAGCATCCTCTATGTCAGGATTCCAAATTCGTTGGCTTATAATGATAATATTATTATAAAAATAGATGTTAATTTTTGTGTGTTTTTCTGTTTTAGAAACCAAGGGGGGCATGATTCAGGACCACATAGGGCAATGGACCAAAGAGCTCATCAGGCTATGGATCAAAATTCTGGCAGAAATTGTCAGCCAATGTCTAACCTTGAAATGACCACAATGTTAGAGGGAATGGATGCTCAACTTCAAAGCTCACAGGTTAATTAAGTAAAATAAGATGGAAAACTTTCATGTGTTTTAACACTTTTGCTGCTGTGCTCGTCAATTGACTTTTTGACAAATGTCACAAAATTTTTCTGTTTTCCAGATCCTGTTATTTGATGTTGAAAAACAAACGTAACGTTAAAGAAAGTAGAGAAGTGGATGTATTTAATCAGAATAATAGTGTAGAGCATGTAGAAACAGCGAAGTTCCTAGGAGTATCTCTAGATTGATTTTTGTCTGGGGACTTCTATACCAATCAAGTTTGTAGTAAAATTTCATCAGGGGTATTTGCTCTAAAACAAATTGTCAGATTAAATGATAAAAAATGACTAATGACAGCTTATCATAACCTCATTCTGTCTCACATCCATTATTGTATCTTAGTATGGGGTAATTCTAGCATGGGTAATATGGATTTGATTTTTTAAATTTAAAAGAAAGCTATTAGGTGTATGGCGGGAACTAACCAGCTAACCTCATGCAGGCCACTATTTAACCCCTTAACGGTTTTTTTTTTAGCCAAAAATGTTCATATCCTGCTCAATTTTTTTTTCATAATTTTGTACAATATGACTGAATAAAGACATATAGATCAATTTACATGCACAAAAACATCATTTTTAAAAAAAATCATCACTTACGAATAAATAATAAACAATCCTACTATAATAAACGAAATTGAAATACTGGACTAAATACTATGTATGAAATGAAACCTACTACTAAAAAACTGTAAAAAATATCGAATAGCTTACAATTTCTTTTCGTTAGCACTTATAACGAACTTATAACTTTACAACGAAACGCACCGAACTAACCAAAACATAACCTTTTACGCAACATTGGAGAGTACGACATAAACAAATAACATAGAGTCATCTAACCTATAGAAAGGAACCTTTACTAGCGCTAATATTAAAGTTACGGATATAAGATAAACTACTTTTAATGTTACGGCGAGATATTTCGACAGAAAACAGAATAAATCGAGACAAATTCAGTTGCGAGTTATCTCGCCAGGGGCACTTTTCTACAACATTTACGTTGCGAGATATCTCGTCATAAACCGTTAAGGGGTTAAGGAGCTTAAATTGCTTACAGTTCCCTCTCTCTACATTTTTGAGGTGATTATGTGTGTTAGGCAAAATAATTTTGTGCAGAATTTTAATGTTCACAATCATAACACAAGAAACAGAAATGATTATTATGTGGCTAATCATTCCACAAAATTTTTTGAACAAAAACCTACTTATTCGGGGAAAAAATTCATGAATAAATTACCCCAATTTTTAAAATGAGATAATTTTCATCCTATAAAATAATCTGAAAAATTACTTGTTCGGTGAAATTTTTTTATAGCGTACAAGAATTTCTTTCTTGATAGTAGTGATACATTGTATGATTCTTATATGTATTTCTGGTGTTATAACTGACATGTCCTATACTCCTCCTGGAGTCTCCTGGACACAAAAAAAAAGAAAAAAGTCTTCGAATTCCCCCTATTGTATTAAGTGATTGAATGTCTAAGGACGCCATTTCTTGTGTTACAAACATTATTTTTAATTTTTAGTTATAATTATAAAATACACCACTAAAGTGCTTATAGAAAGGTTTATTTTCTTTCTGTGGTTACAATGTATGTTTACTAAGCGTGTTTATAACCTACAATTTGTGTTGTACAGCTCATGCGTTGTTTGTCGTTTTGCAACATGTTATTGAATGATGATGAAAGTATGATTATTATATAAAATGATGATATTATTCGCTTTATAAGTAGGTTTTATAATCATATATTTTTAGTTTAATACAATATAATCAGGCCATATCTATAGCGTAGTGGTAGCGCACTACGGAGGTCCCAGGTTGGATTCCCGGCTAGGGTTTGGGAATTTCCCAAGTTGAATTCCAATGTAGTCGCTAATAACCGAGCTGTTGTTGTGACTTTAAAAAAATAAACTAAAAAACCAATGTATGTCTAATTAAATCAAGTTTAAATATTTCTAGTACAGTTCAATTCTTGTTTTTCCCTCTAAAAGTGGTTTTATTCGTTAGCTTACTTTTAAGTAAAAAAATTATTTTGTTTAATTATAAATAATGCACTTTAAGGGAAAGATTAGAGCTTTATTTTGTACTAAGTTACAATGAAATTGGTTCAAAATAAAATCTTGAAAACAGTCAAATGGCTAACATAGTACAATCTGTCAATGTTTTGTAAGCTTAGTTCGCGCAGAATTGAGAAGTGAGTGGGAAGAATACTGCCGGCTGTAGAAGGGATGACATACGTTCGATGCATGCGTATGTTGCTTGCGTGAATTGTCTCATTCTACTGAAGCTGTCGCAGAGAACAAATCGTAGCTCGAACGGTTGACTATCTTGTCTTATTGTCTGTGGTTGGTGAACATTTGTGAAAAGCCCCCAAGGAAACGTCAACCCTTCCACCATGTTGGAGGTCGCTCTTTTAGGAAAAAGAGGCTTCCGTAGGCCTAGACCATATAAACCTACGGTAAGGTACAGTACGTTATGTATTCCAGCGAGTCGGCTGTGAATTCCCCCCTCTACTGCTGTACTACTCACACCATTATTTCTCCCTTCATCGTACCTCAACCAAATCCGTCTACTGCGCATACGCTTACATAACTTTGAAGGCCTGTACATAAGTATTGAATTTCTCCCAGCGTAAAAGTGTTTAGTAGTTTGTGATTAAATTAATTTTTTCTTTACGTTTGATTGTTTTGCAATTTCTGCTAATGTAGATGGTGGAAAATGATGATATGTGAAAATGAGTGATGAAAAAATGCCAGATCTGACCGGGAATCGAACCCGGGACCCTGGTGTAGAAAACCAGTTGTGCTAACCACTACACTAACGGGCCGGCCATAGTACTTTTGTGTTGTAATTAATTAGTGTTTAGATCTTGTGGATTTATTTTATGGTACCATATAATGTTCAACTTTGAAAAGTGGCAGGCCAGTTGATATAGTGGCCAGCACAACTGGCTTCTGTGCAGAAGTCATCGTACTATAGGCATACTGTAAGGAAATTGCAATTAGAGCATTCGAGCCGCCAGCCTTGGTGGGGAAGCATCACCCCGACCATTGTAGTATTTCGCAGTAGACACTCGGCAACACAACGTTTTACGAAGTGAGGCTATTTTGTATTCGGGATTTACCCCAACTTCCTGATGCATGCGCTCTGCGACTGCAACATCCTACCAGTATAGCTATAAATGATAGTATATAAAAATGATATTTTTATAGCTATTAATATATTTAATAGCTATTAATTAATTAATTAATTTAATTTATAGATATTTTATAGCTATAAATGATATATGTTTTGTTAAAGGTATCATCAACAGTTTTGGATAGTCCTGTATCAATGTACCAGTCATGGGGAGGGTATCATTCCAGCCCTGCTGAAATGTATCATTCCAGCCCTGCTGAAATGTATCATAATAATCCAGCTAAGGTTGCTTGGGCCAAGTCTAATCATCAGCGTCATCCAACATGGGCTAATAATGAACTTCATCGTAAGCCGGAATGGAATAAACATGGTCCAGGTGAATAAAATTTATTACACTATTTTATTATTGTGCTTATATATTTGTAAATTTGAAATGTTCGTATTTTTTTACTGGGTTAGGTTTTTGCCATTCAGGGCATTTAGGCCTTATTAATTAATTTAAGCATTTTTAATGTTCGTTCTGAGCATTTTTTCAGTGTAAGCTTTTCTTCTTTCTTCTACATATCCATTGTTGATTTAATTGGAAACCCTAGAGTGTTTTCACACACACTGGCAAAGCCAGGTATTGGTGCCGGATGCAATATTATCATATTAGACTTTTCACATGCAGGCCAGTCCAGCGTATGGCACCGGTTATGCAGCTGAACTTGAAATTGACAAGCCAAATGCCAGAACAATCTCCGACATGTCGTTTTCAGTGTTTACTTGTGCGCCATTGGAGACCCATGTCTAGACGTGTGGGTGCCGGAGAAGTGTTTGTATACTGTACACCACTGGTAGTGCAGTAATTCTCATCATGATCAGAACAGATTTCATTTTTTTTATTTATATTATTTTTGTAAATATAACTTTTTATTGTACTAGTATAACTTATTAAAAGTTAATATAACTTTTATTGTGTGTTACATAACTTTTATCATTGTTACTATGAGTAAATTGTTCGATAACGATGTTGTGACAAATAGAACTCAACGAAAGCAAACCCTGCTACTGTACAAACTGTGGAGAAATTCAGTGCACACCATTGCCGAACTGTGTGAAAAGTTACTTCGGCCTACAGTGGGTTACTCATACTTTGTTCTCCTCAACATTTTTTCCCAATTTTTTTAAGATCTTTTGCAACTTCTATTCAGATAGTTATTGTCAGTAGTTTTTCTGTGGCATCTCAGTCTGTTTGGTGCTCTTAATTCAGTAGTTTACTTTTCTAGAGTTCGGGTAAGGCTTCTCAAATTTCTTATGAGGATATTTTCGTTGTGAAAACTTCATTTAAAACTATTAGTGGATGGTAACCCATACTTTGTTCTCCCTTAGGGGAAAACTATGTTCCATTTTTTTTTTATTGCCATAACCAAGGAGACATGAAAAGATTCAACTCTGTTTTACTAAATAGTTAGTATCACTCAATCCATTGAAAAATGACTGAAAAGATAGACTGAGAAGAGAAATTATGATCAGGATCACAACACCAAAATCAACAAATATGATCATAGTCCCACTACTGTCATAATTATATATCACTTATTGATAATCCCCTATTATAATATTGATAATTAACAATTTTTTAATTTGTTTTAGATGGATGGAACTCCTCAGAATATCCAAATCCAAACTGTCCAGTAGCAGGAATGATGGGAAGAGGTGGAAATAATGGTGATAAGGTAGTACCAGATAGTACAACGAATGTTAGTCAATCACCTTCATCTATAAACAGCTCAACTTCAACATCCGATTTACAATCAAGTACAGGAATTCCATCTGAAGCAAGTCCAACACCTAGTCCTCATGGCAATTTCAATTCACCGTGGTCAAATAACAACAACAACAACAACAACAATAATAATAATAATAGAAGTAATGTACCTCACAACTGGAATCCTGAAAATCAAGTTGCACGTCCAAAAAGTGTTTCACATAAGGGTACTGATAAGCCATTTTCTGAAGATCCGAGTTTGTTATCACCATCTTCGTTACCACCACATAGTCCGTTTTCATCGACGCCTAGTCCACAAAATACAGTACCTTCAAGTCCTCCAGCTCATAATATATCTCGAATCGTACAAACCAATCGGCCTCCGGTTTCAACTACACCTAATCTATCTTCACCAAATCCATCTGATTGGTCTCCGGCGCAGAATAACGAACACCCACATCATCATCATCATCACCACCAACATCACGAATATCAACAACAACCTTCATGGGAATACAACAACCAGATGAATATTCAAACGAATCCAAACCAAATACAATCGTCATACCCATCACCATTCCGAGTACCAAAAGGTCGACCTTTATCTCGATCGTCAAACTTTCACCACACCAATAATTCATCACAACCAATAAATGTTGAAGCTAATTTAAATTCATCGTCTACGTCAACAAACACTTCAACATTTTTAAAACCATTTCCTTCGCCAAAACATAACAATAAAAATAATCACAATGATAACCACACCGAATCACATAATTCTTATCAGCATCACCATCAAATGCACCAAGGACATCACAGTAATAATAACAATAATAATAATAATAATAATAATCATTCAATATCACCGTCGTCCACCTCTATCGGTGTTAATGTAAATCCTAAGAATTTTGAAAACACAGCGACGCATACTTTATCGCAAGGAATCAATACAGATTTTTGTTTATCAGATACAGGACAAAGATGTATTACACCTTCTAGATATATGAATAATAATAACAATAGTAATAGTGATAATAGTACTGTAGATAGTAAATGTAATATTATAAATAATAACAATAAAGATTGGAATTCAAATCAAAATAATTTATCAGTCGACCGTATGTGTAATCAACATCAAAATTTACAACAAAAGAATAATAATAATAATAATTCAAGAAATAATTCGTCCACGAATCAGGATAATAAATGGTTTAATAATAGTAACGATAAACCGAAATTTAACGAGTACGGAAATATCTCGACGCAAACGCAACATTCCATCAAAACCGAAACTGGTGCTCCTATTATCAAACGAGAAAGTTTATGGCCTGGTATCGATGACATTAAACAACCTCCGAGTGAATATCAAAGTTCGAATCCGAATTATCCGTCGATGAATACTGCGCCACCGACTTCGCATCATCATTATCCAGGGACACCACCTTCGTCTTATCCTCCGGATACTAAACCTTTCCATCATCATCCTCCTCCACATCTTCCACCGACAAGTTTACATCATCAACCGTCATGGAATTCTCATCCGCATGACAATCCAAATAATGCACATTTTAATATTGATCCAAGAAATCAATATCCGCCACAGTATCCAACACCACCTCATCAACCAGCTAACGGAATGGATTTTAATTCTCCTCATCAGTTTTATCCGAAGAGGGAATGTTTCCACGCAGGAAGTGTACCGTACGGATACCAGGTTAGTATTTTATTTACCTTTATTGAATAGATTTTAAAAATTTATATAAGTTTTTTCATTTTATTAAAATTACTTCAACTATTTTTTCATTACTTACAAAAGTAGATCATGGATCAGTATCAATAGGTTTAAGAATGTTAAAATTTTCCAGAACTAGTTCAGGAACTGAACCCAATTTTTTTTGTATATAGGGAGCGGCAGAAGTAATTCCCAAATTAGCCACCACCGTGGGCCAAGTGCTTGTGGTGGTAGGTGGGCCCGGGTTGTGTCATTGCGTAGTTTAATTGCTGTCATTTTAATCGCCACCATGACATGGACCAGTGAACATCGTGCATTCATTATCGAACTTATTTTAAAAATGGTGATTCTGTTATCACCACACAGAGTTTAGTTCATACAGACTTCGGGATAAATCGGCACGGTGCAATCCCTGACGGGATAATTGTTCTAACTTGGATTAAAAATTTTAGAGTCTCACGTACGGCTTTAAAAAATACATTGTAAGGTAGACCTCGGAGAGCTCGAACTTCACAGAACATACAATTACTCCAGCAAAGTAGTTACTCAATCTCCGAGACGTCCAGCCCATAGGCACGCAGCTAGCTTGGGAATATCTTATCGTAGTTGTGAGAAGAATTTTACACCAAGACCAACACTTTTATCTGTACAAAATCATGGTTGTGCAGGAAATTAGTGAACACGATTGGGCCAACGGTATTGCATGTTGTGAGGCTATCCTGGAAAATATTCCAAGAGATGCCATTGTGCACTCAAGTGACAAAGCACATTTTTATTTATCAGGATAAAAATTAAAATAAATTTAACTAAATGGCAAACATAATTCTTTCAGATGGTTTCATAAAATTTTGACTAGAATCCTTTACGTATTTTTTATTAGCCTTTTAAATTGGGGAATTATTTCTGCTGCTCCCTGTGTATTATGATATAATGTCAAAGACTAATGAGTAGCTTTTTTCTATTTTTTTTTTTATTTTTGCTATTTACAATCAGTAGTATGAGGTGCTCAAAAGAATTTCCAAAATTTATTTAAAATCACACAAGTTGCAATTAGATTTTTACACACATATTGCTCATGCACTAAACTTCTCTGCTTTCAATAAAACCCCAATACTACTCCAGAGCAAATGGATTCTTTTTGTTAAGTTTATACTAGATCTTCATTGTGACGCAGGTGGATTGCTTCAATGTTGTCATGACAGTAGAATCTTTCCTCATACTTTTATGAAAACTGGATTTTGCCTGAGATAATGTCCATATAATTAATTGCAGGGGTGAGGAGGTCATTGTTCTCTCAGCAATGATGTTTCTCAGCACCTTTTTTTGGGAGCATTGTATGATGTTCATATTGCTATTTTTGGTACATCCCCGGATTGCATGGCATGAGTCTGGAAAGGCAGGTTTTAGCATCTGTTTGTAAATTAGGAGTTTTTTTATAGAATGATAATAAATATTTTCTCTCCTGCAGCCAGTACAGTTTCTGGTGCTGAAACCCAGGATGGATTTATTTTACAATGTAGTTTAACCTACCATTGTAAACCACTAATCCAGTCGATTTAACTGTCTTGATTTTACAACAGAAGTATTAAAATATCATTGGCATTTATAGTTCTTGATTTTTTTTTACTTTGGAGCCATTCAAGAATTAGTTATCTCTTTAGGGACAGAAACTGTGTCGATAAAATTGTTGATTGATTATCGATTTTTTTTAAACCCTAATGTGTGTGCTTTACAATCTGTTCTATTTAAGAACCTAAAGCACCCTATGCCTCAATAAGATGTATGATGTGTAAATGAGGTGTAGTCTTACGCAGACTCAGGCTGACCATTCCTGAGTTACGGTTAATTGAACCCCATCCATCAAAATACACCGGTAACCATTGTCTAGTATTTAAATCCTTATAAAAGAACCACCTTTACTTGGATTTGAACCTATGTCTCCGAAATTAGCTGTTAAACAGGTGATTCGTGGTGACAATTTTATCGCTAGACCAACCCGGTGCGTAACTGAAAATAAACAAGAAATTTGGATGCCTAACGAGAAATATCAGTGTATGTTTTAACATTTAGTTTTATCAAAACAATTATAAAAAATCTGAACAGAACTGTCGGTAAAAAATCTCTTTTAATTGTTAAGTAATACTGGTTGTATGAGTAATATTATATATATGGTTACCTCACTCCTTGCTTGTCTTAGTTAAATCTCTTCCAGTTCAAATATTACCAAGTAATTGCGGTAGTAGAACCCACCGGGTTGGTCTAGAGGTAAAGTCGTCGCTAAAATCAGCTTTTTAACAGCTGATTTTCCGAGACGAAGGTTTCTTGTTCAAATCCTAGTAAAGGTAGTTACTTTTATACGGATTTGAATGCTAGACACTGGTTACCGGTGTACTTTCATGGTTGGGGTTCAATTAACCATACTCTCTCAGGAATGGTCGATCTGAGTCTGTACAAGACTACACCTCATTTACATGTCATACACATCATCCTCATCTCATTGGGTCATGGGGTTGCTTATTGTTCTAAACTGAACAGATTGCAATGTACACATATTAGGGATTACAAAAAAAAATTGCGGTAGTAGCATGAGAATCCATCTTTAAAGTTTTTCCTTCTGATACTAGATTGACTGCAATCAGAAATACAATTTCTTGATAAATTTTTTTTATTTATATTTATATTTTGATGTTTTTTAAAAAACTTAATAAAAAAATTATTAGTTTTAATAACTTAGAACATTCATTATGTAGGGCCTACTGAATTTTTTTCTGTGTTTTTTTTATTAGGGGATGTCAGGGTTCCAGTTGCCAAGATGGGATCTATATGGGCCAACACCATTCTTCCCCATGGTTCCTGAACCACCTCGTGCTGAACCTATTGGTGAAGTCACCGATTTCATTGATAACGAGGAATGCTTTAGAGTAAGTAATAAAAAATTTAACCATTTTTAAATTTTATATTGTTCTGTTAAAATACATAACATCAGATATCAGTCTGTAAACACTCGATGTTTACAGTGACATCGGTTAAAATTACATATCGGTTTTGGTGACAACTGTATGAATTTTCAACTATCCCGGATATCTCTCAACAGTATGAGTCAGCGAGTTAATCATTGTTTTGTGTAGTTTTAATGTGTTTTTTTTTGTTGTTAGATAGCGTCTGAACATGCAGTAGTGTTCATGTCAGTAGTTTCCTTCTCTATCCCTACAATGCTCCATATGAATTTCCCATTGTTGGAAACAGTGCTGGAAGTCATCTTCTGTCAGCTCCTTCAGGACATGTGCCGCTTTCTCTTTTACAGCTTCCACAGACTGAAATCTTGTCCCTTTTAATGCAGATTTTACCATAGGGAACAGGAAAAAGATAATGACATGTGATGAAACATAGTTTTTTACGTATGATTCAGAAACAAAGCATCAATCCATGCACTGGAAGAGCCGAACTTCACCAAGAGCCAAAGAAGCTCGAATGAGCTAGTCAAAATTTAAAGCAATGATGATTATATTTTTTGATGTCCATCGGATTGTGTACCTTCACTGGGTTCCCTGAAGGTCAAACAATTAATCAACATTATTACTTTGAGGTACTTTCTAAACTACGTCAAAGAGTAAGGAAAAAACGCCCTGAAATGTGGAAGGACAAATCATGGGTACTCCACCAAGACAATACGCCAGCTCATTCCGCGTTATCTGTCAAGAGGTTCCTAGCCAAGTACAGCATCTGTGTCAGAACATCCACCTTATTCACCAGATTTTGCACCATGTGACTTCTACCTGTTTCCTAAGGTGAAATCTGCATTAACAGGGACAAGATTTGAATCTGTGGAAGCTGTAAATGAGATAGTGGCATGTGTCCTGATGGAGCTGACAGAAGATGACTTCCAGCACTGGTTCCAACAATGAAAAATTCGCATGGAGCGTTGTAGGGATAGAGAAGGAGTGTATATTGAAGGTGACAATAAGTGATTATGTAAAAAATAAAAATAAATTTTTTACAACGTCAGTCTCGGTATTTAATACCCACACCTCGTATTATGTTCAACAAAATCGCGCTAACAGGAACTTGCATGAGTCTAGGTCTTACTGTATATTCCCTTATATTTTACATTTTCTTAAATTTGAAGCTTAATTTGTTTTGTTTACTTTCTTTTAGGATTCACAGATGGGTGGTGTCGCTATAGCGTTAGGGCATGGCTCAGTATTATTCGAATGCGCCAAACATGAATTACATGCAACTACGGCTCTAAGGCGACCGAATCGTCTTCATCCTACAAGAATTAGTCTCGTATTTTATCAACACCGTAATTTAAATCGACCGAAACACGGATTGGAAGAATGGGAGGAAAAAATGCGATTACGAAAACTTGGCGTTACGACAACATCGGGTTCTACTACGAACCCATCCCCTTCACCGTCATCTTTTGAACGGTCACCAACACATTCATCACAGTTTTTAATGCGTTCTCCAACCTACACAACTACAACTTGGACGACTCTGTTTCCAATGCATCCTTGTATGGTTACTGGACCTTATCAAGAGGGCGGAGCAGTTAGTTAAATGTAAAATTTTATGTATCCACAGGTTTAAATTTAAATATTTGAATAAATTTTATTCAAGTATTTATTTTTTTATAAGTTTTATGATGTATATTTTATTTTAAAGTCATCATATTAAATGTATCATAATTTGGCAGAGATTTTAAAAAAATTTTAATCAAAGTTTTATCAAAAAATTTTTGGGTAAATTTTATAATTTCGTATTGGTAAACGTGTTTTTAAAATTACCTATTAAGTAAAACATTGAAAGTATTATCGGGAAAATAATGTGGTTTCATAAAGACAATTAAAATTTATCACTGCCGTAGGAAATACTCTTTCTCTTGAAATTTATTTACAATTTAAAAAAAAATTAATTATCAACGTTGAATTTCGTATTTAAAAATGATGTTACAAAATAATAAATTTTTGTATTAATAAAATACATATCTTCAGTTTTTGTGCCATTTATAAAAAAAAATATTAAATTTTATTTTTTGTAACAGTTTTTGAACGATTATACTAGAATTATTTTTAATGGAGAATTTTAGTTCAATATTTATTTATTTATATTATTATTAATATGTATGGTTATGACTGTTATTATTTATTAAACATTCCTTTATTTATTTGTATATTTATTAAACAAAATTCCCAAAGTGTACTATTTATTACAATTATAGTATAATATAATATTTAATGTAATAAACAATTAGGGTTATATTTTGAATTATATAATTAATATATATTAGTCATATCGTCATGTTAAAAGAAATGAAAATCATATTTTTTTGTTGTGATTTTTTTAGTTACGAAATTTTGAGTATGATTTTACCAGTGAAAAATTTCGAGTAATTGATCGAAAAGGTTTAAAATGTCTTTTTCTGAATGTTAGTTCTGCGGATAGCAACTAGTGTAGGGTAGTGTATGTCTTTTGATTGTGAAAAATAAGTAAAAAAAGTGAATGTTTTGTATTTTTACATGAAATCATAACTAATAAAAAATAAAAATTAATAAAGTGTTACGTTAAGAATGTTGTTTGATTGTAGTTTAGATGAAATGAATTTGTTAATAAACAGTCATGTTATTTGTAAACTTTACATTCGTAGTACAATCATATTTATGAGAATTATTACAGTATATTTTGCACAATTTAATAATTTATCATATTTTAAATGAAATGTGTGAAGAAAATTTATTCCAGTGCTTTAACCTTTAAAAAATTGTAATTAACATTTTGTAAAAAAAACAATTGAGAAAACACTAAAAAAATGTTGTAGATTGAATGAATAATAATGCAGTTAATTTATATTTTTTATATCAGTACAAATTTATAAATTTGTTAAATTTTTTTTTTTTATTTTTGTTAGGTTGTATAATTTTTATTAAACTAATATTTCCAGTGTTCAAATTTATATTTATTGTGTTCATTAATTTTAAATTTTGTTCTATTCATATTTTATTTTCTATTAACAATTTTAAGTTCTTAAACATTAATTTAAAGTAAAAAAATAATATAAATGTATTTGACCATAATTTTTTTTTAAAAGTTTTTATTGGAATATACCAATAATCCTGTCTTAAAACTGTAATGTAACCTAAATATAATTTTTTTTATGACTATCATAATATCTTAAGTCGTATTATAACTTAAGATTAAACTAAGTTCAATTTCTTTTCTTGTAAAAAATACCGCTATTTGTGAAATTTAAATTGTTTTTATCTGTCGTATGTAAAGCATTTTTAAAATAAAATTCGTTAACTTAAAAAATTCCTGTACAAAAGTAGCCTGTTTGTTCACAGTATTGTGAAATAAAATTATGAAAATACCACCTTCATTGCGTAGTGACTTGTGCGCTAGCCTTCAAAGTGAAAGTTCGATTCCCAGCTAGGGTCTGGAAATTGTTACACATTATAATCTACCATTACAGTACCAAAGCCGACTGAAGTCTGTAATGACCAGGCTGTCGATGCAACTTTAAAAAACTAAAAAATAAAATTAAAAATTTTTTCAGATGATAATGTGATAAATTTGTATTTCAAGGTCTGTTTTTTTTAAGTTAAACATTCTGAAAATGTAATCATTTTTTTTTAAATTGTAATAAAAAATTGTCAACATTTTGATGTTAAATAAATAAACTGAGATATTATTTTATAATACCTAATTTCTTAATGGAGTGGTAAGAATAATTTAAGAAAGTTACAGGTAATTTTATTCATCTGTTAAAAAGAAAACTGAATTTTCCTATTAACCAGAATAACAGACAGGCTTTATTAATATTATTTGTCAATTATTATAAATCGTTAATACATTTTAACCTAATTTTTTACGATATAAAAACATCTAATATATTTTTTATAGTGTTGGATCAAAAAATATATAGGTTTATGGTTCAAAAAATTTAATTCTGTGATTAAAATTTTTATCGTTTTTTTTCCACGAGTTTTGAATGTATTGTAAATTTTTTTATCCTATAAATTTATTTTAAAATCAAACAATAAATAAATAAAGCATGATAATTAAATAAAAACATAAAAAATTTTAAAAATGAAACCCTATAATGGTCCAGCCTTTGTCTTTCAATCATTTAGTATAAGGAAATTATTTCTAACCGTACTAGTCGTCTGAACTATAGTTTCAAATTTTAATAACAATGTAAAATAAAAACCTAAAAGAAGTACAAGTATTAAATTATACTGATCTCAAAGTTTTATGTATTTTATTAGATAATTTATTTTTCTTATTAACAAAACAATCACAATTTTTATGCACTAACCTAACCTTTATTAATTCTAACCTATACATTATTCTACTTAATTTTGGAACTGGTTTGTAAACATATCATATGAGTGTTTAGTTGAAAGAATTAGACAAGATAGTTGAAAATTAGTGGCGAATTATGTTAAATCAACATATTTATAAATTTATTTTTGCGAAGAAATACTTAAGTGCATTTTGTGTGTGGTCTGTACTTTTGTCCTTATAAAAAGCTCTGTTTTAGTGTTAATTGCATTTCATTAAGTATTTATTCTTATTTAATATTAATATAATCTTAAACTAATTATTTATCTGTTAATATGTTAGTTAATTTTAAATTCATGACACAGTTATAGTATTTTATCAGTCACTTCATGAAAATGGAATCTGTTAAAAAGTATACACTTAAGAAACTTTTGATGAGTTGAAAAAGATAAATGGTTAGGAATTTGTCAGTTTCTTTAAAAGTAAACCAGTTTCTGGGTTAAATTATTAGCGAATGTGACAAAGGAAGTGTTTTTAATATTTTGAAAGAATTTAAAATTTTTATTCTGACAATGAAAATAGAAAGTGTATGGCAAAACTAATAGAAAAATTAGTGATTTTGTTAAGACAGTAATTATGAGAAAAATTTATTGATTTTTATTTATTAAATGTAAAAATATAAACAAAATCCTAATCGATGGAATTTACATGAAAAATGTGGTATAAAATTAAAACAGTAAGACCTTGACGAGGGATGCGTTCCGCAAAATTATCGCGTAACGTGAAATTCGCGTAACTTGGATTGTTTGGTTTAACTTTAAAACATTCGCTGATTGTCCATACCGTTCAAATTCGCTAATTGTCGTTAGTGTTAATTTACTAAACCCAATCATTCCTTTTATACTCTTCGTTTTCTCACCTCTTTCATATTTTTTTAACAACATTAAACTTTTCCTTTAAAATAATCTCTTTCTATAACGTTTTCTTACCTTTTTATAACCTTTATTCAAACTCATATTGTACAGAAAGTAACAACAAAAAAATAAAATAAAAGATATACAAATTGTAGCACAATTAAAATCATGATTAAATGTATGCAACCATATACGATCGATATTATTAACGTATTGAACAGTAATAATGTTTAGAACAAAAGAAAATCAAGATAAAACTCCATTGTAAAAATGGGGAGGACAACTACAATAAGGGTTTCGAGAGAAATTAGCAAAACAATAACAAAATGGTCATAAAATGTAAACATCCGTAAGATAAGAATAACTACTGTACACAATATAATATAATGTTCAACAAATTCGCGTTAGTCGATGTCTTGCTGTACTTTTTAATCTAAAAACGTTTTCAATTAGACTCAAGTTTGCTCTAGCCATTAGTATGGCATACAATTAGCATTTTCGACAACTACAACTATCAATTCAGCCAATAGCAGACCAGGACATTTGTTTACAACCAGTTTCCAAAGATTAAGTGAAATAAAATAAATAATTTATTAATTCGTTTTTTAACTATCCTCACTGATCAAATGAACTTATTGTGTTCAGATGTATTAAGTTTATTTTTAATTATATTTATTAAGTATTGTATTATGTCATTTTTATTATATTTTTTAATAATGTATGTATATTTTTTTTAGTTTAACTGATAATTTTTGTGTGATAGTATACATTTGTTAAATTTGTGTGAATTTATTTATTTATTGGTATGAATGTAATATGGAATGATTGTGTATTATAAAATAAATAATTTAATTTAATTTACTGAAAATAAATGCCAAATCAATATTTGAATGAAATACATTTTTCTTTTATGTTTATAATAATTATTATTTTCGGTTAGTTTTTCTTTCGATAAAATTATCATGCATTTATGAATATTGTAAGTATTTAATTAATTAATTGTATATATTTTTTTTCGTATTAAAAATTTTACAGTATATATTTTTTTTTAAATCTTGGCAAAATTTATTATTAAACCTGATTTTTCGAGAGGAATAATTAAAATGAAGCATGTTTTTATTTTTTATTTAATGAAACAAAAGAATTGTAACTAGTCAGTGTAATTAATAGTGTTCATTTATTTAAAATACTGTTCATTTTTTTTTATTATTATTATTAATATGTTTTTGATTGAAATTTTTTTAATCGGCTTCATGTATTTTTCATTCGTTGAAGTACAACAAATTTTTGCCTATATACTATTATTATTTTTTTTTTATTTATGTATTAAATTAAGTTTATATAATATAAGATAGTTTTACAAGTTACTGTAAAATTAAAAATGTAAGGTTATTAGTATTCTGTAGTTGAGTAATATTATTAATTTATTAAATTAGAAGATAGGTCCTTCCCCCCCAGTACTGATTAGGATAGGTTAAAAATATTGTCATTGTAAAATTATTATTATATAAGTGAAAAAAGTAAAAATTTTTTATGATGGTATGATATAATAATAATAATAATAATAATATAGTGAAAAAATGGGGTGATTTATATAAATATATTTGAGAAAATTACATTAATTAATCATGGTTAAAAAATTATAATTATTGCTATTTAATATAAACAGTTATTTGCTCATAAATGTTAAAAAGATTATTTAATTAATATGAAATTTATATTTTAATAACATTTTAATCGGTTTGTTTACATTTCTGTACCTTATAATTAAAAATGTAGTCGATAAAAGTCACATAAATATTTTTTAAATTTTTTTATCGTTTTATTTTGAATTTTTTAAAAGTACTGTACGTATTTAGTCCACTCCAAGTACCAAACATACAATCATCTAAGAGTATAAATTACATAGTATTTGTAAAATTAATATAATAATAATTTAGATTATATATATTTATACATGAATGAATTTAAATTTTGTGAAAAAATAATCCAGTTTTTCAATATAACTGAATGTTTTTAAGATACTGTGATTTTTCTAATAGGATGTACGTATGTTACAAACACTGCCATTTTTTTTTTTATTATAATTTACATTTTTTTGTGTCATTAATGTAATTGTGTTTTTGTTTATCAATGTATCTAATTTATTCGTTATAATTTGTTTTACGTTTTTAATTTTGTATATGATTTTAGATTAAACAGTATGGGCATTAAATTTTGCGTAGTAGTTTCTTTTTAATCTGATACATATTGGATTCGACCGTTGTATGATTGTATAAAATTTTAGATATGATTCTATAAATTTTACAGTTCCATCTAAGTAATGTAATTAGATGAAATGAAGTATATTTGTGGTTTATTTAAACTACAAAATATTATCTCCTTGTGCCATTTCAGACCTCCCTAATGTTCACCACAGTGTATTCATCCCTGTTCCTTAACCAGGTTACCTCTCTAACCTTTAATTTTTCATTTCAGTACTAGTTAAAGCAGTTTTTACTTAATAGTCACCTTGCAGAACATATCCCTAGTAAACCAAATTAAAAAACTTCATAACAAAAGCGCTTTCCAAAACATCTCTCTACGTTTGTTCTTCATAATCTCCATGGTTATGTGGTTAAAAATACCAATATTTATTTATAAAATGAAATTGAAAGCTAAACCCACTTAGAGAAAGTAATGTACCAGTAAAATAACATAGTAAATGAGAAATATCGGCTTTTAAATTTCACTTGATCTTACGCGAAAATCTTTGATTTTTAAATTGTTATCCTGATTTTTGCGTTTTTATTTAAAATTATTATTAATTTTTGATTCTTTCTCAACATTCAAATCATTGACGCTTCTCTTCTGAAACATCATGGTTGGTTACCACTATTTATTATTTTGTGATAGTTCAAATTACCGTCAATCTTATTTCAGATGTTAACAATCTGTTCTGTTGAGACTTCTACAATGACTGTTTTTTGTTGATTTTTACTGCACGTAATCAATGAAACTGTATGATTTTTATTGATTTCTATTTGTACATCTCATCTTTGTTCATTTCAGCTGCTACAACTATTAGTTGTGTTTAAGAATTTTCTACAAAATAAATGTAATATTGACTGGTTTCAGACTTAAACTGACCTCACTGCAATAAATTTTATCGTGTACTGTACTACCTATTACTGTAGCCACTGAAGTGGCTTTGCGCAGCACATGGGTTAATTCTTTTCTTCTATCTTACTGTATAGTGTCCTCGCAGGTTTGTTCCACAAACCTTCAGCTCCTTCATTCTCCTCGCTCATTTTTTTATCATGTCCATACCATTGTAACCTTATTTTCCCAACTCACAGTCTCTTGTTTTACTTTTTATTTCCCCAGCTTGTTGTACGTTTCATACATTAAGATTTTAGTCTTCTGGTTCAATTCCTTCTCTTTATGGAGTCTCATTCTATTGTACAGAGTGATTTTTTTAGTCCTGTTACCCAATTGTTAATGTCTGGTAATTTTTTTCAAAGAAATGGAAATTTTGTTTTGTGACACAAAGTTGGTAGCCCTACTCCGGTATATACGGCAGTGTGAGTTGATTCTCCTTGAGCTGTGTAAATTTTGTACCGTTTCCGGTCATGTTACGAACAGAATGTCTTTTACCCTAGAACAATCGCTTGTTTAAATCTAGTCTTGGACTAATCGTGCGCGATGCGGATACGATTTTAATTTTTTAGCAGCTTTCTTAATACTCGAATACGAACCAAATAGCGAGGAAAATTTTTGTAAACTTTTCCATGGATTGAGCAATCTTGTTTTCACATTCTCTAAAACTTCATCTTTCAAGAGAGTTAGTCGACCACTATATTTCTGTCACAAACACTACGTGTCTCTCGAAATCGGTTTGTTAGCCTAGAAATTGACAGTTTTTTGGTGGAGGAACACCAAAAACTTTAATTTGAAGTGATTCTTTTACACTTGCATACAATTTCATGGCAAAATATTGTTCAAGAATGAAAACCCGTTGTTCTAAGGTAAAAGACATTGTGTTCGTAACGTGACTGAAAATGGTATAAAATTTTGCACAGCTCAAGAAGAATCAACTCACACTGCCATATCTATACCAGTTGAGTAGGGCTACCAACTTCATGTCACAAAACAAAATTTCCCTTTCTTAGAAAAAATTTACCAGATATTAACAACTGGGTTACAGGACTAACAAATCACTCTGTATATACAGTTTTGCCACCTTATTTTTTTGTCTTGTTTCATATTCCACCCCGTTTGCAATCAATCTTGTTAGGTCAAGTATTAATAAAATATTTTTACAATACTCCTGAAATATTTTTCATGTATGACAAAATAGATCTCATTTTTTTAAAATATATCTATGTTAGTGTGAATTAGTATATTACCGTTCAAAACATAAAAAAGTCAAAACCTAACAAAAAATGACATTCAGTTATATTGATATTTCCATCGTATCCATAAATATTGTTATAACTATTGTTAATTGATGATAAAAAATAAATACATAATTTAAAAAATACATAAAATGACTATAGTTATATAATATATATTTTTTGCAGAAATAGTTAGCGTAGATATATATATATATATAAATATAAATATATACACTATTATTGATCATTATATATTATTATACAAAAAAGAAAATAATAACACAATATTATTGTTACCTAGTTTTTATCATTATGTCATGAAAAAAAATTAATATATTATAATATTAATAATATAATTAAAAAGAACAATATCTTTTGTAGAAAAAAAAATAAATATAAATAAATATAATAATAATAATACTGTTTGTGTATAATATATTAATAAAGTTGCTTGCCTTGCCGAAAGAGAAAAAAATAATTTTTTCACAAAAAAATATATATTAAAAAACAAAAAAATTAAAATAAAAAAGCAATACAATATGAAATTATTTATAATGTAACCACTATATATTTATTATATATATATATTAAAAAACACTATATATATATATATTTAAAAAATATCTAAATAATTGTCAATGTGTATTGTTTTAAGTGATGTGTCTGTTCATGTGACTAAATTAATAAATGTAACTTGTATAATACAATAAAATATATATAATCATAAAACATGCGTATTATAAAATATGATTTTATTGCTAATTTTTTAATTTTTATTAATTTTTTTAAATGGGCGAGCTTTTTTGAATAAGTACAAAGTAGACTTCCATTTGTAATTCATATGATTAAAAAATGTAATTATAATAAATAATGTAATTTTATGTGTGCATGTATTTTACGTATGAACTAAAGAATGGTTGAGATTCTAAGTGACTCATTTTTTTTCAAATAAAAGTAAAAAATCGGTATTGTACAAACATTATTAATATATGAATTTGATTTCAAATTTTTAAGTGAAATTACATTTAAAGAATTTGTTTTTAATAACCCTGATTAAATAATTTTAATTTTTATGTATTTGATTATTTAATTTAT
The DNA here is from genome assembly GCA_035578175.1 of Catonia carolina. Taxonomy (NCBI): domain Eukaryota; kingdom Metazoa; phylum Arthropoda; class Insecta; order Hemiptera; family Achilidae; genus Catonia; species Catonia carolina. Next base: position 50,301,961 of record JAQMRL010000006.1, on the reverse strand, counting down.
TATATGTATTTTCAGGGGAAGGCTCAGAAATGTACAAAGTGTAAACAGATTTTTAATGTTATTATTTTATTATTATATTACGAATTAATTAATTAATTAATGAAGCCAAGGAAGTCGTCTTTAATTAATTATTTATTATAAAACATGTAAAATATTTAATGACGTATTTATTTATTTATTTTTCGTAATTTTAAAAATTAATTCATTAATGGTTTAGAAATTAATGATCGTAATGTCTTCCTGAGGCTTTTAAGAATTTTTTATGGAAAATTTTGATTGACAGAAAAAATTTTGTTTTGCATCTCTTTAAGTTTGATTTTAAACATTTTTTTTATCTTCATGTTGTATATATGTGTATAGAACATGAGGGTATATATTTTATATGGTATATATATATATATAAATATATTTCTTTGTACAATGAAAAACTCAAGTCTATTTTATTATAAATAGTGTTAAGTAATATTATTAATTATTATTATTAATTATGATTATTGTACTGTATAAGTTAATTTATAATATTATTAAATGATTATGTAATCATTTTTAGTTTTGTGAAATTTGTTTGTATTTTTTCCAATAGACTGTAGTATTAATTAGTAAGAGAAAAACTGTGTAGTCCCACAACAAGCTGTACTATTGTAATTGTTTTTAAATGTGAATATAAACTACTTAAATTTGTGAATAAAATTTATGAGTTTATTTATTTTACCTTTACATTGCTCGAAGTTCTTTAGTTGCACCATGCACTTTTTTTAAATACGAGGTACGGATAAAAAAAATAACCGGATTTATGCTATAAAATTATTTTATTTGTTCACAACTTTGACATTACCCCCTTCAATATATTCCCCTCCCCTATCCTTACACCGTTCCATACGGATTTTCCACCGATTCCATTTTCTGTAAGCATGTTCATTGTCTCCATTGCTTTCCGTTTCACTGTTGGGAGTTAAATTCAATACTTTTGTACCATGCCCGGCCATTTATGACTGTTTTCAAGATTTTATTCTAATTTTATTTTTTAACCAATTTCATTGTTACTTACCTCAAATTAAAACTAATCTTCCCTTTTAAAATGCAGTATTTTTGTTATTAACCAAAATAATTTTTGTGCTTAAAAATATGCTAACAAATAGAACCACTTTAAGAGGAAAAAAACAAGAATTGAACCGTACTAGAAATATTTAAACTTGATTTAATTAGACGTACATTGGTTTTTTAGTTTATTTTTTTAAAGTCGCATCAACAGCTCGGTTATTAGCGATTACCGTGGGATTTAACTTGGGAAATTTTCAGACCCTAGCCGGGAATCGAATCCAGGACCTCCGAAGCACTACCACTACACTAAGGAGGCGGCCTAATTATATTGTATTACACTAAAAATGTATGATTACAAAAACTGTTTAAAACTCGAATAATATCATCATTTATATAAAAATGATTACTTATAATAAGTGAGAGAGGTAGTATTTAGGAAGCGAGATATGGCTGGGGCTGTAAATTCTCGCATGAATATATATATATAATTATATATTTTGTATCTAATATTACTTTATGTAGAAATAAAAATAAATATTTTTATTTCATATAAGTTTTCATATCTATTGTGTGGTCATAAGGACCCACACAAGGTTTTTTTACTTTAGTTTGCTCTACATGAATACAAAGGGAAGGTAAGTATTAATTTTTTAAATAAAGTTTTCAGGTCCATTGAACCCAAAATACCTGTTTTTAGTGATTGGTCTGTGTTTGAAGAAAATATCTCATGAACAGAAGCATATGAAGTTTAAATTTGGAACTTAAATTAGATACCAAAAGGGGACCTGACATAAACATTTTCATCAAAATCAGTCAATCGGAAGAAAAAGTTATTCATGAAATTTTCTCAAAAACAACTTGCATGAATTTTTTAAAAATCACCTCATTTACTACATTTTTTGTGCTCAACAAGATTGGGTAAGTACCATGGGTGATGAAATTCTTGGTGAGGTGTGGTTTGGTGGAAATGAAATGGGAATGGGTTTTTTTAAGATTCCGGCCTTAATATGCATTTAGGGCATCTTCATTCCGTCTATCAACCTCCAATAAGTAAACATCTACCTATTTTAATCCAATTACTTTATTAATTAGTCCTTGAAATACCTTATAATTTTTGCCGACAATTTTAAAATTATTAGAATATTTAAATCGTAAAAATATTGTTTTTATGAGAATTACGAGTATTAGTTTTAGATGTGTGTGTATTCTAAACATCTAAATCTGTTAGGTCAAGATTTATTGCAGAAATATTATTGTACACCAAAGATTAAAACGAGGATGGAGTAGAGACCTCTTGACGTAATAAGAATAAAGGTACTCTACAAAATAAATTATGTTAATTTTTCAATGTAACGTTTATATCATATCTGTCCTGTAGTCTTTACATTTCTTATATTTCCTCAGGAGTCTCCTGGACGTAATTAACAAAAAAAGAAAAAATATTTGTTATTCCATGTAATTTCTCATAAAAGTATGTATTTAAATTTATTTTTTAATTTTACCATTTTTGCAAATAGTAAAAGTATGTCAATATATATTAAATTTACAAATATATATCATGTTATTTTGTATTTTGCATTGTTTGTTCAATATTTTGGTCGTTGTGCAATTTTTTAAAGTTCCAATAAAGAATTAAATGTCAATGATTTCCCGTATTTTTAAGAACTACAGAGGTTGATTTTCATTTTGCATAATTCACTCGTGGTTAAAATTTGGTTATGATTTTCATTTTACATTGTTTTCTCAATAATCATGAGATTAAACATAGGTTATTTGTATATGGTCTATTATCTACAGTGGCAATAGAAAGTCGTGTGAATGTTTCACACCAGATTTTTTTGTTTTAGTTTAAATATATTTCACGATTTTAAATTTAATTATTATAGTTTTATTTTATTAGTGGCTCTAAAAAGATAGATTTTGAAGTGTGGAAGCATTTTTAATTATTTCTGTTGTTTAATTTATTGTTTTATTTTTACAATTGTTTGATTTTTGGTATTGAAATCAAGAATTAATTTTTTGTTTCTTTGTATTGGAATCAGTATCGAGAATTGATAAATATTGGTATCTACACATCACTAGTAATATTACTGTAGGATTAATAAATTAAAAATAAATTTATAAACAACTAAATTTTATTTACAACAAAGAATTAACAATAAATTTTATAAATAACAATAAAATTTTAACAAAAAACAGATTTCTTTAAATATAACAACGATGTACAATATATTATTATATAATTTCATATATCCTATTTTGTACTTTATTTTGTGACACATGATGTTAATTTTAATGTACTGTTCTTTTTTTTACAAATCTGATGATGTAATTGCTTAATGTAACTAACTACTTTGCTCAGCTGTAGAAACGACTAGATTCCATTAATTTTTGGTTCTTTGATTAGTCTGAAACAAAAGCAATAAAAAAAAAGTTAAATGAGTATAATTTTAACACCATACAAAAAAAATTAACAAATCTAAACAATAAAAATTGTAAGTGGGTGAGAAACGTTACCAATCTACCACCAAAAATCCAAAAATCTATACCAAAAATCTAGTGTTATGCTTTAAGAAAATTAACCTTCAAGCAAGGTCACATAGAATACTAGAAACGTATTTTAACTTTCAAATTATTAATATTTTATTCTGAACTGATGATAATTAATAAATTTTAGTACATGGTGACTCCGTAGCAAAGTGGTAGTGCGTTAGCCTACATCGCGGAGGTCCCACGTTCGATTCCCGGCTACGATCTGTAAATTTTCACTAGTTCAAACCCAGAGTTACGTAACCAACTATAGTAACTAATAACCGGGCTGTTCAATGCAACTTTAAATAAAATTGTTAAAAATTGGTACAAATAAAGTATGTACGCGTTTCTAAAACGTACGGTAAGTGCCATTTTAGGTAAAATGTGTTTTATTACAAAAAAACACGTTGTAAATGTTTAACAATGGTACAGATCGTCTGTCTACTACTGATTCTTATGACAAAAATTTCAACTCGAGAAATATTTGTGCTGGTCAAATTATTGTAACAAAAGCGTGTTTATTCCTTCTCTAAAATTTTGTTTTTGGCACAACAGCGGTTTGGAAATGCACGATTCAAATGTGTTGATTCTTAAAAATGTTTTGCTTCAATCAGAAATTGTTCCTAATATCTTGGTCATTAATATAAGAATATTGGTAATTGTATTATGCAAAAAATACGGGTTAAAATTTTTAAATGTTTTCTGGTACAGTGACGTAACTGTTGATTACATCCACTGAACTACAGATGTGACTAAATCTCATTTAAATTAAAAAAAGCTATTATGCTAAGTCAACCACTTAGTAGAAAGTTACTGTAGATTGTTAAGTTATACCCATTGGGAATGCAACCTTGTATGGTGTCCGGCTGAAAGTTACACCAGAAGAAAAACTCGGGGTCCCATTATCAAATTTTCATTCTCTTGGAATAATGGCTATTCATCGCTAAAAAAAATTAGGTAGCTGTCAGCATTGTGTTACGAATAACATTGAGGCATTAGGTGCAACAAGGGCGTGAGTTTCCTCTACGTTAATCAGTTCCGTAGAGTAATAAAGCTGATCAGTTCATTGAATTCTACTTGTTGTTTTCTGCTTGTCCTGAAAATTTCATATCGATATCTGTAAAACTGACAGAGTTCTAACTTTTTAATGAAATGGTTGTCAGACCTGGATATCTGAATACAACAGCTGTTCTAAACGTTTACTCATCTGAATCTACAGTAGTTTTGTTTGTGCGTGGTTATTAAAGTTTTGTATTGTTTGCATTTTCCGGGATTAAAAATAGCGTTGTTCATTTTAGTCAATTAATTTTACGCCGGAGTTTTTTCAATTAAATAAAAAGAGTTTTGATAGTGAGTTAGTTTTCAATGAAAGTTTGTGTGGTACTTTTAGTGATTATATGATTGTGACTGTATGTACGGGGAAAACGCGAATAGAAATGAAACTAACTGGACAATGAAATATACCTAGTTAAAAATATTAAGAACTCTATACATAAACTCAAAAGAGAGTGAAGTACTAAAAAAGACTCATACACTTAACTTCATGCTGTGATGGGGTTAGTTTGAATGAACAGAACTTTTTACAGATATTTACGCTTTCTGCGATTTAGGTAAGTAAAACATGTTTTTGTATACTAGTTGTATTTTTAAACATAATTGGGTCCATTGCACTTGTAGGAGTACAATGTTCCATTACGAAGAGGCCGAACGAAAGAATGTAGAAAATTCGGTATTCATACAATCCCTAATCCAAATTATATTCAGTAATAAGCAGATTAGTATTTTTTTAACTTTAATAAATTTTGGAAATTATATAAAATTAGAGCTCCACACCAATTTTAACAATTTCAATTGTTATTTATACATGTGTGTGTACTACATCCGAATCTGACGTTAAATTTCCCCAAAAATCACTCCAAAATTATTTATAAGCCGTTTTGTAATCGTCGACCGACATAACCTGTTTCCTGTAACTATTATTAATTTATGCCATGATGTTTCAGTATAATGACAAATTTTATGATGCAATTAATATCGATCGAAAATAAACAAATATTGTTCAATGAAGAGAAATTAATTTGATATTTGCACATTTTAACAAATAACCTCTTCACATAATTGTGGCAGGGTGTATGACATCATAGACCAGTTAATTAATAATAAATTGTGAACAAGTTATCAGTTAAGGGGAGATTGCACGATGGTTTTAACTCAAAATTTCGATTTTTGGTTTATGTTTTTCAATAGTTTAGTCCGAGATCTACCAGAAAAACAGTAAATTACGTCAAAAAATATTTTTTTATGACAAAAGTAAGTTTTTATCAGGTTTACACAGAAAAATTATCATGTTACGAAGAACGAATATTTTTTCATAATTTTTTATACTGCTCTATTTAGTGCAAAGAGAATTTTAGTTTTTAAAATATCTGCATCACGGTTTTTAATACTCTCAGCTGTTGGTTCAGCTTTCTAAACAACAGTTGATGGGAAATTACTTATTTATGTACTCGTACATACATTGTTTTTGATTTGTGCCTTCTTGTTTTTTTACCTTTTCCTGTAAATTTACATTTTTTTTTTTTTTTTACTCCTAATTTGTGTACGTTGCAATCTGTTCAATTGAGAACAATAAGCAACCCCATGACCCAATGAGATGAGGATGATATGTATGACGTGTAAATAAGGTGTAGTCTTGTACAGACCCAGACCGACTATTCCTGAGAGAGTATGGTTAATTAAACACCAACCATCAAAGTACACCGGTAACCACTGTCTAGTATTCAAATCCGTGTAAAAGTAACTACCTTTACTAGGATTTGAACCAGGACCTTCGTCTCCGATAGTCAGCTGCTAAACAGCTGATTTTGGCGACGACTTTACCTCTAAACCAACCCGGTGGGTCAAATTTAGATCAAATCAGATTTTTGACACTAAGTTACATTTTTCTCAGAAACCAATAAACCTATCAGGCTGAAATTGTCACCAGTTAATTATCTTGTGTAGCCACATATACAGAATTTTTATGACTTCCTCAGGTGCTCCAAAAATTAGAAATACGCAAAACACGTGGAAAACAATTTGTAAAAATTTTATGTTATTCGTAATTTAAAAAAAATATGGCATGGTCCAAAGATTAAATTTAAACAAATGTCAGTAGCTCGAGAAGAATCTCGACACCTATAGCGTGTAAAGTTTAATTTCACTATCTTTTACCAATCCTATGAAAAAAGTACCTAAAAATAGCAAATTTAACATTGGCGGGATACAAAGTAGGCCCTACAGTTTCCCCTTAAAATGTCTAAGAACCGAATAATTTCTGTTTTTTTTTTTATAACTAATTGTTAATTTTCCATGTAATAAAATTTGTAAATATATAAGTTTTCGATTATAAAATTATGCATAAATTATTATGCATATTATTATTATGAACTTTTGAAAATTGCTAACTCACGCCCTTTTGCATTAATTATTAGCATAAAGGGCGTTAGTTAGCAATTTTCAAAAGTTCATTATCTTGATCCGTAGTGTAACTATCACATTAAAGTTAAGTAATAAAATTTTGCTTATAAAATGTTGTTGTTTAGGTCTTCAGCCGAAAGGCTGGTTTGAACCTGTAGAGGTTTTACTAAGTAAAACGAGGAGTGCAGTGGTTTACCATTGCCTTCCTCACCGAGTGGAAAAGTACGCTTATCAGTATGCCGGGCCCTCTGAAAAGCACATATTTTCCACTCTGCAAATGACACCTTCACTTCATTCACCACAGGGTCTGGCTGTATAATGAAATTCATTACTTTCAGAGGAGATAACTCTGATTAGTGTCTTTTACAATTCTACCTCTTCTGTTCTTAAACGAGTTCAGTCATTAAATTGGCTGATCATGTGATAAGAAACATAACTATTTATTTTAGCCCTGCAACGAACAGGGCTTATAAAATATAACATGGTAATTTAATAATAAAAGTTCTATTACAATTTACTAATGTGCAAACTTTTACTGCTGTTTATCTCAAAACTCAATTTTCTCGCTTACGCCCTTCTTGCACATAATGCCTCCATTAACAAAAGCTATAGAAAAGAAAACATACCCGCATACTTTTATTTTTTAGTAAATTTCATACTTATTATTTTTGCAATGTTAATTGCAGTATTTAGTTATGAATTTACTGGGTGATAATGAAAAATATTGTTTGGCACGCTATTCGTATAAGAGATGTACTGTAACCAAAATCTTTATGCCAATATTATTGTGTATCGTCCTGGGATACTTTTTTACGAGTACACACATAAATCTGTGAACTTATTTCATTGTACATTTGATTTTGTTAAAATATATGTCACTTCCTATAAGCTGCTTTGTCGTTTTATGTGGAAAGATTATTTTTAAAAACTGTAAGATAATGACATTTCTTTGGGGTCTTTTCCGTTTTAACCCACCGGGTTGGTCAAGAGCAGTGGTTCCCAACCTTTTATGGGGCATCGCCCCTTTGTGAAGGATGACTTACACTTATCGCCCCCTTCTCTTAGCATCTTATACCTAATTTAATTTGAAGTAATGTGTTGATAAATAATAAAGTATGTTATTCTGTAAAAAAGATTTATTATTGTTCACAACAAATAAAATCAACCAAAGCAGTTGTGTCCAGAATTCTTCATCTCATGTGTAGGAGCTCGACCATAAAAAATGTCAACAAAGAGTTTAGTTTATTTGTTTGTAAAAACTAAACTATTTGTTTGTAAAAAAACATGTATCCGCGACAGTAAAGATTCTACCCTGTAGTACAGTTTTATTTTTCTGTCTTTGAATACTCATCGCCCCCCTGCGAACCCAAATCGCCCACCAGGGGGCGATTGCCCCCAGGTTGGGAACCACTGGTCTAGAGGTAAAGTCGTCACCAAAATCAGCTGTTTAACAGCTGATTTTCGGAGAAGGTTCCTGGTTCAAATCCTAGTAAAGGTAGTTACTTTTATACGGATTTGAATACTAGGCAGTGGTTACCGGTGTACTTTGATGGTTGGGGTTCAATTAACCATACTCTCTCAGGAATGGTCGGCCTGAGCCTGTACAAGACTACACCTCATTTACACGTCATACATATCATCCTCATCTCATTGGGTCATGGGGTTGCTTATTGTTCTAAATTGAACAGATTGCAACGTACACAAATTAGGAATAAAAATTTTCCGTTTTCTTTATGCCAGTATCAAATCCGAATTCCCTGATGGGTTGCACACTTGTTCATTTCTTCCACTCCCCGTCTTACTGAATTTACTCTGCTGAGACAGACAAACTCACGCACGCGTACACACGTCCTTCCCAATTCCAGTATAATTTATAGTACAGTAATCCCTCAGTATCCGCGGTGGTTACGTTCCGGAAGGTTACCGCGGTTCGTAAAACCGCGGATAATGATACCTTATATGAACGAAAAGATGGGGGTTAGGTTCTGAAGGAAAAGTCCTGTAGGGGTTTTAAGTGTTTAAAGTTTTAGGGACATTTGACCATTTTATAATCTATAATATTTAATAAATACAGTACTGTACGTATAAACATTTTAGGTTGCTTTAAAATAGTTAGTTATGGGTGTTGGCTTCTTTTTCTTTTCAAACTCGTTGTAGACTTCTTCGTATGATATCATCAGCTCCTCGAGTCTTTTTTTTTAAATTGAAGGGCCCTTTCCATGACGGGATCCGTCTCCAACACGTGATCAGCGAGCTGCGTTGCCATGCTGAGGATCTCGTTGATGGTTTATGGAGAAATGTTTAGCTTCGTTTCAGGATCGTCAGGATCTTCGTCTGCCTTTTAGACTGCTTGGCTATCTCAATTTGGGGTGTCATCAGTTCCTCCAACTCCTTCATTGTTAGTTCCTGGTCATGGCTTTTCATTTCTTCTATGTCCTAGTGGTCGATTTGAGCAAAACCCTCACCGTTCACGTTGTGAACGATTTCTAAAATTTCATCTTCCACTGGTGTTTGAAATATATAAAATTTCAAACATGTAGGGTGACACATGTTTTCGGAATTGTATGACTTCCTCACCTCCCACCAAGTTCGGTGTACACAAGGTGAGATTACGTACGTATTTTAAGGTTTCAGGCCCACGGACAAAGTCCGCGGATAACCGAAATCCGCGGATACCGAGGGATTACCGTACTATGTTACACTTTGTTGTTTTATTTCATATTTTGATTGTTTTATTTTTCCATTACTACATTACTATTAAGGTATATTTTTTAATTTAATTATTTGCTATTACTAGGCTACATTACAGTATTACGTTATATTTTTTAATTATTTACGTTGGGAAGAGAAAGTTGTGTGAGTGTTTCACACATACTTGTTTAGTTGTCACATCTTCTGGGATTATGTAATAACCCCTTTTTACTTTCTCTTGCCTATATGAATATATAGGAAGGAAAGTATTGTTTTCATGTCGATTTTTCGAAATCGAGTTTTCACCGGATCTGTACGTTTTCAGACCCCCTGAACCCAAAAAACATGTTTTTAGCGATTGGTCTGTGTGTGTGTCTGTGTGTGTGTGTGTGTGTGTGTGTGTGTGTGTGTGTGTGTGTGTGTGTGTGTGTGTGTGTGAACAGAATATCTCAAGAACGGAACATCGTACGAACTTGAAACTTGAAACTTAAGTTACATACCACTACCGGACGCGACACGAACATTTTCATCAAAATCGGTCAACCAGAAGTAGTAGTTTATTCGTATAATTTTTCACTTTTTTGCGATTTTCTCAAAAACTGGTCCTACGATTTTTTTTAAAATCGCCTATTTTACTCAATTTTTTATTCTCTACAAGATAGGGTAGGCGATATGTTTGCTGAAATTCTCGGTGAGGCTGTTTTCACGTAAAAACGTTGTTTTTTTAATATTACGGCTTTAATATAAATTTTAGCGCAAAAACTTATATAATAAAAGTTGTAGAGAATTTAAAAACCTACAACTTCTGTTTCAAACATTTTTTTGTATGACGCTTAGTTTAGCAGTAATTAGCGATTTTCTGATTTTTTTCTCACGAAAACGTGTGAAAAATCGATTTTTTTTTAAGATTTTGGCCTTAGTATGCATTTTACGACAAAAGTGTATATAACCAAATTTATAGGAAATTTAAAGATCTACAACTTTTATTTAACGTATTTTTCTCTACAGAGCCTAGTTTAGCGTGAAATAGTGATTTTCCGTATTTGTAAGCCAGACTGAGGTTGATTTTCATTTTGAGTGTTTCACTCATGATTAAAATAAGGTTATGTTTATTGAGGTTAGTTTTTTGTTTATTTCTAATATTTTATTACTAATGTTAAATTATATTGTAAATTATTTGCATTGGCAAGAGAAAGTTGTGTGAGTGTTTCACACCAGATTTTTTAATTTAATTATTTGCTATTACTAGGCTACATTACAGTATTACGTTATATTTTTTAATTATTTACGTTGGGAAGAGAAAGTTGTGTGAGTGTTTCACACATACTTGTTTAGTTGTCACATCTTCTGGGATTATGTAATAACCCCTTTTTCCTTAAGGAACTCTGCAGCATCTTCCTCCGTCCGAAAATTATTAAGAATATAGTTGGGAGCTGACTTGTTTGCTAGTGCGGGATGAAAGGCAAGGGGGCCTGGTATAGATACTAAAGTCACGAGATTGCCTTTTGCTTATGGATGGGCTGTGAGGAAGGGAAGTGAAAATATGACAGTGCTGCCAACCTCAACAGTAAGTATTTCACTACCGTGCAGTTTCTACATGCATTTTGTAAGCTGTGGTTTAATCCGAGAAAATTTTCTTCATAAACCTTATACGAAATAAATCTGACCTGTAATACTGCCTATAGCTTAATTACACGACTATACTGCCCTGCTAAGCCAAAAAAACCGTAACTGCATGGCGTATGATATGCGAGAAATGAGGATTTTGCATTTTGGCCTAAGCCACTTGTTAAAAATATGCAGGTTATCCAACTTCCTATTGTTTCATGCATATTTTACGCCAAAGAATCAGAAAAATACTTCAGTTTTTTTCCTAAATGCTTTTTCTATTAACATTTATGCTGGTACAGTTAAGGCATTCATGTTATAACAAGCCAAAAAGGGGTAACTGCTGTTACCCCTTTTTGGGTAACCTTTATATCTCGTATAAGGTTGTAGATACGGTATTTCGGCTTAGTTTTTTGGATTTCTCATACTTTTAAACATAAGAATCAATTCAAAACTCAAATTTAATTTTTTTACAGTTACGGCTTTTTGGCTTAGTAGGGCAGTATAAATGTTTGATTTACTGTAATTACCAGCTACCTTATTCCATTGGAACAAATTTTTTACGAATGAATCGCCTTCTTTACTATCGCTGCCAACGGCGTCTTCACTATCAGTCCACTAGTAACTACCTAACCGTTTCCTTTTTTTACCAGGTGTCAACAAAACTGTTGAAGAATAGCTTATTCACGTTTTTAATTTCCTTCTTTATTTTTCGAATTGTGGAAGGAAAAACATCACAGTAGTTAGCCACTCGCTCATGGCGTTTGTTAAGAGGCATTGAAAGGGATTTTCGTTTAGTTTCAACTTCACAGCTCATTTTATTACACTTCCTATTAGATTTCGTTTAGCACTGTGAATAGTCTGCCCTCATTTTCGAGAAAATAACATTTCTGTTTACGGTAAGAAACAGTTATATTCGTACCGTTAACCTACAAAAGGTTCCGTGATATCTGTATAGGGTATGCTCTGAGTATAGTATAAGTCTGTATGTAGTCTGAGTTTAGTATAAGTCTATAGTATAGTATGTTTGTTGTACTGAAATTATAGTTCATTCCAGTTAAGTTGTCAGTAGATTGATTGGTGTGAAATGTGGAACGGCAACTGCTCATTGGTTGTTTCTGTTGAACACAACAACCGTTTCACTTGTAGCCTGCTGCTGAGTCACGTACGCCTATACATGCAATTATATCAGTTTTGCTTCTGCATTCGAATAGTGTAGTTACTAACTACATATCCAGAGTCGTGTTAATTCTTATTATAATAGTGTTTGTGATATTTTTAAACGTATTATACTAATATTTGTTGTTATTGTGTTGTTTTAATTTCAATAAGTAGTACTATTAGTTGGTAGTTACATTCTCTTAAATCTCCGGTTAAACGAAACAAGCGCGGACAAGCCATTAAATTCTAAACAAAAACTATTAATTATAAATGCTTTGAAATCTTTTAAAACTGAACATGCTAATATAACAATAAGTGAAATTGTAGCAAAAACTTCAGCAATGGTAGGCGTCTCTGAACGATCAGTTTACAGAATAATTAAGGAAAAGAAAATCACGGGTCGAGTCGAATCTCAAACTAAAAAGCGAAACAGAGTTAACACGATTAGCAATTCGCTGGACGAAGCAACAAAAATTTCATTTAATTATTTTCATTTTTAAAGTTTCTTATAAAGTTACTTCAAGTTTTACCTCTACGTATGGGTAGATCTCTATCAAAATGCGGTTTGAACTGTTCCTTCGTGCACCGCCTGTGAATCGGAATTTGTTTTGTAGGCACTGCCAACTTAATAGACTATAAAGCAGTCGCGCATGCGCACTGATGCTGTTCCCCCTTTACCCCTCGTTGCAAACAAGGACAAACTCGTGACTCAAGTGACTATACTACAGTAGTTATTCGAAATGTTTTGTGAGTAATATTTTTAGAAGAGCTAATGGTACTAATGGTATTATTACTACTACTACTACTAGGTTATAGGAGGAGGGGAATCGTACAAACAATCTCCTCCACCCGAATTCCTTACGCTAGCAATCAAGTGAGCTCCCATCTATAACTCTACTAAATTCATGGCAGACTGTGTATAGCAGCCGCGTCAGCTCGTGATCCGTGTGAGGAATTTCGATTACGGCATGCAATGAAAGATTATAGTATTCATAAAAAACACATTTATCATAATGTTCTTGTCATTATAAAGTAACCTTTTGTTTTATTATTTCAATTTATTATATAATATAGTAACTCTTTTACTTTTCTTTCATTGTATTTATTAATATTTAGTAATTTATTTAGTAATATTTACAGTTTGAGTCAGGCAGTCCTCAGGAATTAAAATATGTACGTAGCATAGAAAATAAGGAAATTAAAAAATATATATTTCATAACATTAATTTATAGGCCTAAATAATTAGTAGCAAATTATGATTATGATTTTTTTTACTGAGGTAAAAATAATCGAATGGTTAAGCCAATTCCGAGTCCTTTACGCGATTCTTCATCACAGTTTTTTATAACTGATGCAATAATTTGTCGCACTTCCGAATGAATTACCGCTTTATTTTTCCGGGAAGACATATTAAAATAAAACAAAAGATATGAAAAATACACGTTGAAATTTACCTAACACAAAACTAATAACTTTTGGCACGTTAACACGCTTTAAATTTCAAAATAAAAATCACTTTAGTGATCAAAAATCATGAATAATGATTAACACATCCGAGACGCATTAGCATTAATGTACAACTGTATATTGTGACATATGTATCCGTTGTGAAAAGCAATAACATGTAGGCCTATAATAAATAAATACATAGACATAATAATAATATTTACATGATGACTAAATGTTTTTGTACTGCACGATAAGACAAATATATTACTCACATTCTATTACGCCACCCGTCCCACTTCCCCAGGCGACAGAGATCATGAGCTGGCGCGCGTATAGTAAATATTGCTTGTCAGATTGGCGCGCTAGACGCAGGAGTGGGAGAATTATGTAACCTTCAGGAATTCGGATTTGATAGTGGCATACAGAAAACGAAAAAGACCCTTTCTTTCATCAGAGTTTGGCAGTACTATTTAAGTTCATCGGTTGTTTTTATTTTCTTATACCCTATATGAACATGTAGGGAGGGAAAGTATTGTTTTCATGACGATTTTTTACCGGAAGTACTTGTTTTCAGGCTCCTTGAATCCAAAAAACGTCCTTTTACCGATTGAGCTGTGTGTGAACAAAATATCTTTAAAACGGAATAATGTATGAAATCGAAACTTTTTACTTAAATTAGGTACCACAATTTTGGACTCGACACAAACATTTTCATCAAAATCGGTAGTTTATTTGTGATATTTTTAACGTTAAATCTCACCTGGAATATTCTACATGCTTTGTGTAGGTTGCATAGCTTGAGTTTGAGGGTAGTAATAGTAATAATACTGTTGGGATTGTTGTTGGGCCTGAACTTGTGCTTGTTGTTGAGCCTGCAGTTGTCGAGCCTGAGCTTGTTGAGCCTGAATTTGTTGAGCTTGAGCTTGCTGTTGAGCCTGAATTTGTTGGGCTTGAGCTTGTTGTTGAGCCTGAATTTGTTGGGCTTGCGCTTGCTGTTGAGCTTGAATTTGTTGGGCCTGAGCTTGCTGATACTGTTGCACGTAAAGTTGCTGTTGCTGATGTTGTAGAATATTAGAATACAAATTGGAATGCGCGTACGATCCAGTGTGGGAAATCGCGTGGTGCAAAGAGTTCAAAGAGTGTTGTCCATTGGATGAAGTACTTGAGTGGGCCGATATCGCGGCGGGTCCTGGGTAACCTGCGCGTACGGGAACTGCTACGTGTTTCACTATAGTCACCGTTACTGGGTAGGGATTTGGAACGGGTACTGGTACCGGAACGTGTTTTTCTACCGGTACGGCTACGTGTTTCACTACTGGATACGGTATTGGGATGGGGATCTTTTTTTCCACCGGTACCGCCACAGGGTGTGGTACCGGCACTGGCACGTTTTTTTCAACGGTAACTACATGTTGATGAGGCCCAGGTACTTGAAACTGTAACAAAATAAAACAAAATTCCAAGCTGAAGTTTAAGAGATACACACACTACATTCAATTATTAAAACAGATTTGTACCAAGCTACCGAATACTAAAGCGATTGCCTTAAAATGAACAGGAAGGCTGGTCTAAGAGAAACAGAGAAATTTGAGAGATTATTCCTTTGCAAGATACAGTAAGAGTCTAAGGAGAAGCAGAGCAAAAGGAATTCCAGCAGTTTCAACATAGTGCGTGATATTAACTTGTCATATATTTCGTGGGGTTACTGCAAAAAGTTGGTAACTACAAATTGAAAATTGAGTTATCTATTTAAAAAATATTAGATATTTTAAGTATTTTGATAGTTTGTGGCAATTTTAACATCTGTAGAATAATAATCACAGAAATTAAAATTAGAAATTTCTTTTAAATAAGAACCATAATTTACTACTGAAAATTATCTAAACTTTAAACACGTTTATCTCCAAAAGTAAAAAAGTTAAATACCACCTTTTTGCAGTAACCCCACATTTGTTGTCAAGGGAACGACCGATAACCTCACCGTTCCCCGCTATAGCTCAGACTACGCTTCTGCTTAGGCGCGTACTATACAGTATTGCCCGATCCCAAGCTTTGTGCATTGAGAAGAATGCAATACATCACTGCTACTGTGAGAGATTGCGTTAGTAGTAGTAACGTTTCACTTGTACTATGCTTGTAGTAGTCACGGGTACTATCCAAACTAGATATATTCGGTGTCACCGTATAATTTAACCGTGGTATTGGGTTCGAATCCCATTCAGGCACGGCATATTTTCATACGTTACACACTTCTTGTCCAACGTTCGTATTGGTTTGATTGTCAACAAATAGTTGTTGATATTTTGATTTTCTTTTAGTTTTGTTTTTCTAATTATTTTTTTTTATTACCCTTAGTTAATAATTTTATTTAGTGTCTACAAAATATCTTCTAAAACGTGCTCAAATGAAGAAACATTCAATTTAGTCCACCATCTTCTTTGTTTCCATTTTTCTTTTTAACCATGTTTTTGTCAATAATATTTAAGTAGCAATTATATACTCTAGCCAAACAGAAAGCTGCAGCAGTGATTTTCTCGATATCCATTTTAATACGGAAGTAGTTAATAAAAGAAAAGTAGGGTTAGCAAATGAGTGTTGGTCCAAGGTTTGGTCAAAATACGGAGCCAACCTTTGACCCAGTATGTGGAGCCAAGGTATGGCGAGTGCCGCCATTACGCCAATATTGGTGACCAATGCATTGGCTTGCTCTTGGCCCATATTGTGGAGGAGTTATGCAAACTGATATCTGCCTTTTCCATAGTTTCTTATGGACAATCTTCTTTCCTCGATTCAGTTCAAACGACGCTGTACGTAACTGGTATAGTCCGTTCGCTCTTAGAGCTTGCCTGAAGTAAACAAACCTCTCCCTTTGTAGTAGTGAGTAACAGTGTACATATGACCTTGTATTGCTGTTGGGCTCGTGTGTGTTAGTACACAGTTGGTATAGGATGACTAATACATAATAATGACATTTCATGGCTATTCATATAACTCCGCGTAGCCTAAATAAAATTGAAAATAGTTTATTTAAACATTATTGTTTTCAGTTAAAATAATGAAACAATTCCACCATGATCGTATTGTATTACTCGTTCCATCAGTCTCAACTTGGTTGCTGTTATATAAACATCCACTTCATGTGTATGCAGTTTGTACTTAGTTCTATTTGTAATTTATCAGTTTAAAATATTTTCTTCCTTCTTTTATTAATATTGTTTAAATCCGTGTGACTTTTTCCTCAACTTCGTTGTTATTGTGTGTGATTATATCTTTTTGTTTTGTTACACTAATAAGTAATGATGAATGACGGCGCTTCAACTTCAGTTATAAAACATAAACGAGGGCAACTTCTAAAAAGTGGGCAAAAAATTATAATTTACAATGTTTTAATTCTTTATGAGTAAAGTATCCTACTATGGCCTTAAAAGACGTAAAAAATGGCATCAGAATTGACGGGCGTGTCTACATTTAGTGTACACGGTATAAGAAAAGAGATGAAAGAAAGTGGCAAGTTGCAGACACCTAGCAAGAAAAGGAAACGAAGCAAACCAGTTTTTGAACAGTGCGACGAAGTTATTAAAACTGCAGTTCGACTAAAAGTTCACAGTTTTTTCCAAAATAAGGAAGCTCCTACGCTTAATAAACTTTTATCAGTCTTAAACAAGGATTTGGATATACCACATTTTAAAAGAACGTCGCTCTATCATTTACTGAAATCAATCGAATTTGAGTATTTGAAAAGAGGACTATATGTCATAATGAAATAATTAAAATAAGTAAATTGCATAATATTTTACTTGTTATTAATGATTGAATGGAAAACTTTTCGGGGCAACCTGTACGGTATCAGAGCGGTTTGTTTACTTCAGGTAAGCTCTTAGCGCGAACAAACTATACGTGGTTTGTACGAGTAGTGAAAACCGGGCTTTAACAGGTTGACTGCTATGAGACATATTTTTATGTTCCAGTTCGTATTCTCAGATACGCTTGCACATACCAGTGTCTTATTTTTGTCGTTTTTGACTACTTATTCCATAGTGAAATTATGCTAACATCAGCAATGTTCTTAGCTTTCTTTGTTCGGGTATTAGTTTATTTTGTATTTAGCATTTATTTTTGTACTTAAAAAGAAATTATACTGTGACTGCCTCCAGACCTAGTGATCAGCATGCTTGATTGCTACAGAAGGTCCTAGGTTCGATTCTCGAATAGGGTCTGGAAATTACATGTCGAAACCCATTGTTTTGTACTTAAAAATAATCGCTAATAACCGAAATGTTTCTACGACTTAAAATAAAGAAATCCGTATATTCATATGGAATGGCACAATTTGTTGTACAAAATTAGGCATGACAACAACATTTTGCTAAGTTATGCAAGATAGATACCTGTCTCAATTTTTACTTTCTCTTGCCAATATGCATATATAAGAAGGAAAGTATTGTTTTTATGTTTTTTTTAAATCGAGTTTTCACCTGATCTACACGTTTTCAGACCCCTTAACCCAAAAACATGTTTTTAGCGATTGGTGTGTGTGTGTGTGTGTGTGTGTGTGTGTGCGTGTGCGTGCGTGTGTGTGTGTGTGTGTGTGTGTGTGTGTGTATGTATGTGCGCGCGAGTGTGAATAGAATATCTCCAGAACGGAACATCGTACCAACGTGAAACTTAAAACTTACTATAAATTAGATACCACTAGAGGACCCGACACGAACATTTTCATCAAAATCGGTCAACCGGAAGTAGTAGTTTATTCGTGTCATTTTTAAATTTTTTTGCGATTTTTTCAAAAACGGCTCCTATGATTTTCTTTAAATCGCCTCATTTACTACTTTTTTTATGCTCTACAAGATAGGGTAGGCGCCATGTCTGGTAAAATTCTTGGTGAGGCTGTTTTCTCGTAAAAAAATTGTTTTTTTAAGATTTCGACTTAAATATGCATTTTACCACAAAAATGTATCTAGTAAAAGTTGTAGAGAATTTAAAATCCTACAACTTTTATTTCAAACACTTTTTTGTATAACGCTTAGTTTAACGGTAATTAGCGATTTTCTATTTTTTCTCACGAAAACGTGCAAATAATCGGTTTTTTAAAGATTTCAGCCTTATTGTGCATTTTACAACAAAAAAAGTACAATCAAATTTATAGTAAATTAAGAGATCTACAACTTTTATTTCGAGCGGTTTTTTCTACAGAGCGTAGTTTAGGGTGAAAGTAATTTTCCGTATTTTTAAGCCAAACAGGTTGATTTTCATTTTGCGTCTTTCAATCATGATGAAAATTAGGTTATATTTATTGAGGTTAGTTTTTTGTTTATTTCTAATATTTTATTACTATTGTTAGGTTTGTTGTTAATTATTTGCGTTGGCAAGAGAAAGATGTGTGAGTGTTTACTCCAGATTTTTTTGTATTAAAAATAAAAGAACGAAATTATTTTTATCGTACTAGTAACTAATTTTTATGCTGCATAAAATGAAAAAATTTGCATTTTTGGCAAGACCACTTATCATTCAAATAGCAGTCAACCTATTAAGAAGCTGGTGCACCTTTACGAAAAGTTTTTAGAACTGAATGGCGATTATTTGGTAAAGTAGGGTAGAAATCTAGTAAATTAATTCTGCCAATAAAAACCTTCTCTCAGGAGCTTATATTTTTACAAGACTAAATGGCTCTTACTTTAGGAATATCCATCGTACATAAATAACAGAGTTTAATATACCTTTAGTATTTTAAATTAATAAAAGTATTTTAATTAATTGTGATACTCACACTGTTGGTGTAATATGCTAATTGTTTTTCAACTGAATTTTCGTGTCCGTAAGATGCTGCATACACTTCATCTATGTGATCGTTATTAAGTGAATTGTGATAGTACCCTAGAGATGGTGATTCTTCCTCATGATGAACACCTCGCTTATCTTTGCCACCGCCTCCTGTATCAGGCTTAGCAGAGGCTAGCAGGAACCAACCTGCTAGCGCTGCCGCTACCTGAAATTATAAAAATCATAAATTTAAATTAAATTAAGCCCATAACAGACAGGTGGAGTGTCAAGTTATTTACACTCGATCAGCTCGTTCCAGGGCTAAAATAAATAGATCTGTTTCTTATCACATGGTCAGCCAATTAAATGACTGAATTATTTAAGAATAGAAGAGGTAGAGGTGTAAAAGACACTAATAAGAGTTATTTTCTCTGAAAGTAATGAATTTCATTATACATCCAGACCCTGTGGTGAATGAAGTGACGGTGTCATTTGCAGAGTGGAAAATATGTGCTTTTCAGAGGGTCCGGCATGATAAGCGCACTTTTCAACTCAGTGAGGAAGGTAATGGTAAATCACCGCACTCCTCGTTTTACTTAGTGAAACCTCTGCAGGTTCAAACCAGCCTTTCGGCTTATGACTTAAACAACAAATTAAATTTTTATTTAGGTCAACGGTTCTCAAAATTTTTATTTCGAGGCCCTCTCCCTATACGGTTTAACTGTAAGCCACACCCCCTTATATGTATATAAATTTATATTTTTTTAATTACCGGAAATTCTACTTTTAAGTTACATGTTTAAAACCTATCCCTATTGGGACAATAGGTTCAATGTTGAAATAATTTAAAATAGATCAGGACATGTAATTTTAATAAGTACATAATGATAAATTAACTCAAAACGAAAATTTAGACTACTATACCCCCAACGAACTAAAGACTGCAGATGAGATCTAGCCAATGACAGCTAAGGGCGGATGTGAGGTTGCCCTTTCGCAAAGTCACACTCTGTTCCATTGAACTCCAGCTGTCTTATTGTTAGCCTGTCTTCCACAGCGGGACCACAACGTGACAACGTAGGATACGATTAACGAAAATCAATTGGCTCTGTGCTGTGATCTAGGTCACTATGCCCCATCTTCATCTGCAGTCTTTAGTTCGTTAAGGTATAATGATATGGATGAACATATTTTTTATCGGTACAGAGCTTTCTGAAACGTGGAGTCAGTTACGACAGTACAACTTTTCAGTTCTCTTGGCTCATTTAATCTTGAACGATATTTGCTTTTCACGGCAAAAAGAGTAGAGAATCCAGTTTTCACAAGAATATATTGTACCAAAGGGAATGAATACTTTTAAGGCATTTTCACTCAAAAAAAGGGTATCTTTTGGACACTGATCCAGAAGGGCGTGAGAGAAAATTTCTTAAATTTTGTTTCCAAAGCAGTGTTACTTTGAAGACCAATAGGTTTTCTTTGTGTAAACAAAATTTCATTAAATTTTCTAAGTAAAGAATATTTCTCTTCATTTATTTTTTTAATCTAAGCTTTGCGAACCCCTCGAAACCCTTCATCGCCCCCTCCCCACTTTGAGAACCATTTTTCGAAACTACTGTCTGATACATCCAAAATTTTGTAGTACCATTTCCGATACTTTTTGACTAGAGGAAGAAATTCAGTCCCTGAATTGGTTCTCTGGCCTGCGCAACCCTGTTGAAAATGTCCTTCGTGGAATTTCTCTCCTGTATTACCAAACTTTCCCAGATTTTTCACATTTCCTCCTTTTGCAGATCGTTACCTTACCTCCAACAACCAGATATTTCATCTTTCCGAAAAATGTTTTTGATTCTATCCCTTTCAACCCTACTTCCGTCAGGTTAGAATAAAACCATGAAAAAATCAAACAAAATTATAAAAAAAAAATTTGGTGTGAAACACTCACACGAAATGAATTATTCTGTTGACAATGCAAATAATGACCAATATAACCTAACATTAGTAATAAAACATTAGAAATAAACAAAAACTAACCTCAAAATAATAACCTAATTTTAATCACAAGTGACTGATGAAAAATGAAAACCAACCTTAGTTTTGCTTAATAATTCGGAAAATCACTCTCACGCTAAACTAGCCTCTGTAGAGAACAATGCTTGAAATAAAAGTTGTAGATCTTTTAATTTCCTATAAATTTGATTAGGCTTATACACACTTTTTTTCGTAAAATGCATACTAAGGCTGAAATCTTAAAAAATCCATTTTTATGAAAAAAAAACCAGAAAATTACTAATTACCGCTAAACTAAGCGTTACACAAAGAAATATTGGAAATAAAATTTGTAGATTTTTTAATTGTCTACAACTTTAATTATATACATTTTTGCGCTAAAATGTATATTAAGGCCGCAATATTAAAAAAACCCGGTTTTGTCTAAGAGAGAACAGTCTCCCAAAGAATTTCAGCAGACATGGCGCCTACCCTATCTTGTACAGCATGAGCGATTTAAAAAAATCTGGTGTGAAACACTCACACAACTTTCTCTTGCCAATGCAAATAATTAACAATATAACCTAACATTAGTAATAAAACACTAGAAATAAACAAAAAACTAACCTCAATAAACATAACCTAATTTTAATCATTATATGAAAGACGCAAAATGAAAATCAACCTCAGTTCGGCTCAAAAATACGTAAAATCACTCTTTCACACTAAATTACTCTCTGTAGAGAAAAATGTTTTAAATAGAAGTTATAGATCTTTTAATTTTCTATAAATTTTATTATATACACTTTTGTCATAAAATGCATCCTAAGGCCGAAATCTTTAAAAAATCGATTTTTCACACGTTTTCGTGAGAAAAAACAGAAAATCGCTATTTACCGCTAAACTAAGCGTTATGCAAAAACATGTTTGAAATAACAGTTGTAGAATTTTAAATTCTCTACATTTTTTACTATAATACATATTAAAGCCGTAATTTAAAAAAAACACTTTTTTACGTGAAAACAGCCTCACCAAGAATTTCAGCAAACATGGGGCCTACCCTATCTTGTAGAGAATAAAAAATTGAGTAAACCAGGCTATTTTTAAAAAAATCGTAGCACCAGTTTTTGAGAAAATCGCAAAAAAGTGAAAAATTACACAAATAAACTACTACTTCCGGTTGACCGATTTTTATGAAAATGTTCGTGTGTGGTCCGGTAGTGGTATTTAACTTAAGTTTCAAGTTCGTACGATGTTCCGTTCTTGGGATATTTTGTGTACACACACACACACACACACATACACGCGCGCGCGCGCGCGCACACACACACACACACACACACACACACACACACACACACACACACACACACACACCAATCGCTAAAAACATGTTTTTTTGGGTTCAGGGAGTCTGAAAACGTGTATATCCGGTGAAAACTCAATTTCGAAAAATCTACATGAAAACAATACTTTCCTTCCTGTATATTCATATAGACAAGAGAAAGTAATAAAATAAACGATTGTATAAAACATTAAATAAATCTAACTTATTTAATTTTCACCCTTTGAAGTGAGGTTAATTTGATTTAATTTAATTTCTTTCGATATCTTTTGTATCGAGAAAAAAGTCTAAAGTAATTATTTTTTACGAGTTCAGGTTTATTGCGCATTGTTTCTTGAATGGTTAGCCACAAAAATATCGTATTATAGACTCATGTAATATACTAGATGATTCAAGCTATGACATAAAGATTTAAAGATATTTTTAAAAAGTAATTTAAACTTTTTTTATAATTTTAATGTTTTATATCCGGTTTAGTTTACTGATAAACAAGATAAATTTAATTTTATATTTTATTTGTGAAATAACTTTCATATTTAATTGTTGTGTTACTCTACTGTGATATCGCAAATGTAGTTCTAGTATTTTTTTGATTATACAAAGATAACAAGGCTAAAATCTTAATCTATTTTTTATTTTTAATAATATCCGTTGTGACTTAACGATGTTCCGTTTTATATTTTTTTAATGATTAAAATGAGGTAGTTAGTCCAAATTTGGCATACTTCGTTTGAAAGTATATTTCAATGTCGTTTTTGATTTTATTTATTTATAACTTACAAGCAATTTAAACAATTACAAACAATATAACTTACATACAAGCAATTCCGGCTAAAACGTTGTCAAAAGAATTGCCTAGGCCGTTGGTTCTCAAAGTGAAAGGCGCGATGAAGGGTTGGGGGGGGGCCTAAAGCTTAATTTAAAAAGATAAAATGAAATTTGTGCAGATCAAATAAATGAAAAGAAAATATTCTTTATTTAGAAAAGTTAGTGAAATTTTCTTCACACAAATAACCTCATTGATCTTCAAAGTGACACTGCCTTGGAAACAAAATGTAAGGAATGTTCTCTCATCCCCTTCTGGATCAGTGTCAAAAAAGATATCCTTTTTTGAGTGAAAATGCCTTAAAAGTATTCATTCCCTTTGCTACTATATATTCTCTAGGGAGTAAAATAACAAAGGATGGTAGAAGCACAAGTGATCAAAAGTAGAATTGCTCAAGCAAGAAAAGCCTGTGAAATAAAAAACAGACTAAAAACATTAATTTACAGATTAGGAAAAATTTCTTAAAACATTATGTTTGGAGTGTAGCATTATACGGGAGTGAAACGTGGGTGATAGGGGCTGTAGAAAAGAAGAGGATAGAAGATTTTGAAATGTGGTGTTATAGGAAAATGTTAAAGATTAGGTGGGTGGACAAAATAAGTAATTTAGAGGCTCTTAGGCGAGTGGATGAAAAAGAAGTATATGGAAGCATCTTACCAGAAGAAGGGATAGGTTAGTGGGGCATATCTTAAGACATCCAGGTATTGGGCTATCAATAATAGAGGGTAATATTGAGGGAGTAAATTGTAGGGGGAGGCAAAAATTGGAATATGTAAAGCAAATTACAAAAGGAGTAGGGTGTTATAGGTATGTAGATATGAAACTACTTTCGCAGGATAGAACAGCTTGGAGAACTGCATCAAACCAGTCGAGAGTCTGATGACAAAAAAAAGAAACTACATATTCTTGTGAAACTGGATTTTCTACTCTTTCTGCCATGAAAAGCAAATATCGTTCAAGATTAAATGTGCCAAGAGAACTGAAAAGTTGCACTATCGGAACTGACTTCACTTTTCTGAAAGCTTTGCGTCGAGAAAAAACAGGCTCATCCATCACAGTAGTAGTCTTAAATTTTGTTTTGAGTTATATTTAGCAATATGTACTGATTACAAATACATGTCCTAATCTATTCACAATTTAATCGCAATTAATAATTGAATCAGTCATTTCAGAAAGTCCATAAGTCAAAAATGTTTCTGTTTTGCTTTATTTTAGTTTTGGACTAATTGATTGCAAACGCGCATTCCCTACAAAAGTCTCATAAATCTGGCTTTCATCAATTAATATTTTACTAAAAAAAGGTATTTAAAAGGTTTTCTTTCATTATAAGAAAAAGAAATGGATGTTATTTTGACGCTAAAGCACTGGATTCCAGAGAAAGAGGACACTGAAAGTTTCTATGCAAAAATTTTTTTGGGCGATAACCACTGTTTGTTAGTAACGATGACGAAAACGTGGAAGTTTCCGATAACCAAAATTTTCCTCCTAAGTAAGAATTTCAATTTTTTTTTTTAAAAGCTGCTGTAAAAAATATTCGTATATAATAGTTCTATACTCTTTTATGTAAAATGAGTAGTTTTGTAAGGCCCCAAAAGTTAAGTCTTTTTTGACTTATGGGCTTTCTGAAATGACCGATTCAATTGTAATTTATTTAATTAATTTTTATTTTAACATTGAACTCATGGCCCCACTCTAGAAATAGGCTTTAAACATGGAACTTAAATAAGAATTACCAGTAAAAGTGTTATATTAAAAAAAGGCACACTTATACTGCACATAAGTGGAGCGTGGCTTACAGTTAAACCCATATAGCGGGGGGGGGGGGGAGCTCGAAATCACATATCAGAGTGCGTCTGGGCTAGAGCATTGTATCTGACACGTTTTCAGAGATTTTTTCCAATTTTTCATGAAAAAAATCACTAATTACCGCTAAACTAAGCATTATACAAAGAAATGTTTACAATTAAAGTTGTAGTTTTTTAAATGTTCTACAACTTTGATTGTATACACCTTTTCCCTTAAATGCATGTTAAGGCAGCAATCTTTAAAAAAATACATTTTTTTCTACGAGAACAAAGCCTACCCAAGAATTTCAGCAGACATGGCGCCTACTCTATCATGTAGACATAAAAAAATGCAGTAAATGAGGCGATTTAAAAAAAAAATCGTAGGGGACGTTTTTGAAAAAATAGCAAAAAAGTGAAAAATTGCACAAATAAACTACTACTTCCGGTTGACCGATTTTAATGAAAATGTTCGTGTCAGGTCCTCTAGTAGTACCAAACTTTCATTCCAAGTTTCAACTTCATATAATGTTCTGTTCTTGTAATATTTTATTCACACACAGACCAATCCCTAAAAACATGTTTTTTTGGTGTTTCAGAGGGTCTGAAAACTTGTAGATCCGGCATTGAAAAATCGACATGAAAACAATACTTTACTTCTTATATACTCATATAGGCAAGAGAAAGTCATAAATAAAATAAATAAACAAGTTCCTATTTGGGATGCAAGATTAAATTTGCATGTTGGGATGATATTCTACTATCATACTATGTCAAGCATACTGTATTTAAAATGTCTGTCTTTATATTAACATATATGGAAAAGAAATGAGGTTAGGTCTATAGTTATTATCAGTATTGACAAATAATAGCTTGTTAACATTTTAAAATCTTACTACCGTCTTAAGTATGTGAAACCATCTAGTTTGGTCCATGTTTGAATGGACACATAAATTTAATTTTAATAAGTTAGCCTTCGGTGATATCACGTATCATCGTTGGGAACACTCAATTTTATTTTTCAATTATCTTCAAATTATTTTCTGTTTATTTATAATAAATTCTTTTCCGGTTACATTTATAAATATTTATTATTTCGGTTTTTTAGACAGCAATTTCTCATTTTGACGTGTAAAATGTTTTTATTTACTCTTCTACAAGTCTGTAGTTTAAATTTTTTTAATTCCTAATATGTGTACGTTGCAATCTGTTCAATTCAGAACAATAAGCAACCTCATGACCCAATGAGATGATGATGTGTATGACGTGTAAATGAGGTGTAGTCTTGTACAGACTCAGGCCGACTATTCCTGAGAGAGTATGGTTAATTGAACCCCAACCATCAAAGTACACCGGTAACCACTGTCTACAATTCAAATCCGTATAAAAGTAACTACCTTTACTAGGATTTGAACCAGGAACCTTCGTCTCTGAAAATCAGCTGTTAAACAGCTGATTTTGGCGACGACTTTACCTCTAGGCCAACCCGGTGGGTTACTTTAAAATGAGAGTAAAAATGTTTGAACTAGATTGAGGCGTTAGTAGCTAATAAAAGTGTGTACGAGGTGTAGAAATTAATTTCCGGAAATTTAGTTATAACTCGGGAATTGGCAACACTACGTCATTTGTAAATATATAACCTGAAATGTGGGATCTTCCTTTTGTTGCAGTCGAAGTTTGAAGTCGATGACTCGTTTGGTTTGTGTTTTATGTGTGTTTTTCAAAAGTAATTTTTTTAGAGGCGTCGTGAAAATGAGTGACTCGCATTAAAAGCGAGGTTAGCTAGGATTTATTGTCCCGCATTCAGAGTGACGGTAGAGATTGGATGAGTAGGGTGGTCACTGAAGATGAGACATGGATATTTGAGTATGAGCCCAAGACACGTAAACAAATTCAGCAGTGGGTGGAAAAGGGTGGAGAGCGGCCAACTAAAACGATGATGTCCAAGTCACGACTGAAAGAAGACTGAAAGAATGTTCATCTTTTTCGATATCCCCGGTATCATTCATCATACGTTCCTACCGCCAAGAAAGTGATTGGACAGTTCCATGTTGGCGTCCTATCCCATTCAGCCGACCCATTCAGTAATTAATAATAATTAATTTTTTCGTTCTCTTGCCCAATATGAATGTATGTATAGGAAGGAAAGTATTGTTTTCATGTCGATTTTTCACCAGATATACACGTTTTTAGACCCCGTGAACCCAAAAAAACATGTTTTTAGCGTTTGGTGAGTTATCATAAATTCACCTTAATTTTTTGAATATTTAAATTCCTTTTACGTAAATTTAAAAGAAATTTAGAAAAGTACACTTGACTTACTTCACTTCCTCATTATAAAACGGTACCTTCCTACCTGCAGGAAAGTCAATTTTATATTATTCATTGCCTACTTAATTATCTGTACCGGGTGTCCCACAGAATTTGGGCCGGCCGCATTGGCGTAGTTGGTAACGTCTTGCCTCTCATCATGCGGTCTTGGATTCGAATCCCATTCAGGCACGGCGTATTTTCATACGTTACAAAAAATCATTTCATCCTTCACCGTCTGCATAGCAGTAATTGCAGAACAGTCGGACGTTAAACAAAAAAAAAAAAAAACAATTTGAACCGTACGGAAATAGCATTGACTTTTATTTTTACTTTCTCTTGCCTTTATGAATATATAGGAAGAATAGTATTCTTTTCATGTCGATTTTTCACCGGATATACACGTTTTCAGCCCCCTTGAACCCAAAAAACATGTTTTTAGCGATTGGTGCGTGTTTGAACAAAATATCTCAAACGGCTCCTACCATTTTTTAAAAATCGCCTCATTTACTAAACTTATATGCTCTACAAGATAAGGTAAGCGTCATGTCTGCTGAAATTCTTGGGGAGGCTGTGCTCTTGTAGAAAAACGTTTTTTTTTTAAGATTCCGGCCTTATACATTTTAAAACAAAATGTATAATATAACGAAAGTTGTAGAACATTTAAAAATCTACAACTTTTTTTGTATAACGCTTAGTTTAGCTACAAAATTGTTGATTTTCTGTTGTTTTCTGCATGAAAATAGGTTAAAAATAGGATTTTTTAAGATAGCGGCCTTGGTGTGCATTTTGCGACAAAAGTGTATGTAACTATACCTGTAATTATAGACAATTAAAGTATCTACAGCTTTTATTTTTAGCATTTCCTTCTACAGAGCCAATTTTATCATCTAGTGGTTTTCGGTTTTTTTTAAGTCAAACAGAAGTTGATTTTCATTTTGCGTCATTTACTCATGATTAAAATTAGGTTATGTTTTTCATTTACATTGTTTACTCATGGATTAAACCTAGGTTGTATGGTCATTATTTAAATTGGTAAGAGGAAGTCGTATGAGTGTTTACACCAGATTTTTCATTGTACATGGCTAACTAATATTTAAATATAGGTAATTTGTTTACGTAGGCCTACATTGACATGTGAAAGTCGTGTGAGTGTTTCACACTAGATTTTTTATTTTCTCTTGCCTATATGAATATATAGGAAGGAAAGTATTGTTTTCATGTCGATTTTTCGAAATTGAGTTTTCACCGGATCTACTCGTTTTTAGACCCCCCTGAACCCAAAATAAAATGTTTTTAGCGATTGGTCTGTGTGTGTGTGTGTGTGTGTGTGTGTGTGCGCGCGCGCGCGCGTGCGTGCGTGTGTGTGTGTGTGAAGAGAATATCTCAAGAACGGAACATCGTACGAACTTGAAACTTAAGTTACATACCACTACTGGACCCGACACGAACATTTTCATCAAAATCGGTCAACCGGAAGTAGTAGTTTATTCGTGTAATTTTTCACTTTTTGCGATTTTCTCAAAAAACTGGTCCTACGATTTTTTTAAAAATCGCCTGGTTTACTAAATTTTTTATGCTCTACAAGATAGGGTAGGTGCCATGTTTGCTGAAATTCTTGGTGAGGCTGTTTTCACGTCAAAAAAATTTTTTTTTAAGATTACGGCTTTAATAGGCCTATGTATTGTAGCGCAAAAATTTATATAATAAAAAATGTAGAGAATTTATATCCTAAAACTTTTATTTCATCTTTTTCTTGTATAACTCTTAGTTTAGCGTAATTAACGATTTTCTGTTTTTTTTTCTCACGGAAACGTGTAAAAAATCGATTTTTTAAAGATTTCAGCTTTATTATGCATTTTATGACAAAAGTGTATATAATCAACTTTATATGAAATTAAAAGATCTAAAACTTTTATTTCGAGCGTTTTTCTCTACAGAGCCTAGTTTAACGTGAAAGAGTGATTTTCCGTATTTTTAAGCCTAACTGTGGTTGATTTTCATTTTGCGTCTTTCACTCATGATTAAAATAAGGTAAGTATGTTTTTTAAGATTAGTTTTTAGTTTATTTCTAATGTTTTATTGCAAATGTTAGGTTATATTGGTCAGTATTTGCTTTGGCAAGAGAAAGTTGTGTGAGTGTTTCACACCAGATTTTTTATCCTAGGAAGGTTAGGATCTATAATCCCTTGGACCCACGAAATGCATTAACTGTGAGTTTTTAAGCGATACCGAGTGAAACCGGGAAAAAACAATAAACCAGTTTTTTTACTGCACCTCTTTGAGGTTATTATTCGTTAGTTACATTGCAATTATGTTTGACAAGAATTTAAAATGTAGTTGTGGAATCTAGTATTGTATATTTCATTAGCTACCTGTAAATCAAGTTCATTAAATTACATGTACATTGGCTAAGCTCCAGGCTGTATCTAATTTTAATATACATGTTAAAATCGGTTTATACACCGTACATAACTCTAATAAATTTATTTTATTTTTACATTCATGTTACCTTACTACCTACAAGGAAAACTTCA
Source organism: Catonia carolina (assembly GCA_035578175.1). Lineage (NCBI taxonomy): Eukaryota > Metazoa > Arthropoda > Insecta > Hemiptera > Achilidae > Catonia > Catonia carolina. The sequence goes on along the minus strand of JAQMRL010000006.1, from coordinate 50,271,471 downwards.
TGAGTAGAAAGTATTTTTTTCAGTTATCATAAATTCACAATAATTTTTTAATATTTAAATTCACTTTTATGTAAATTTAGTAGAAATTTAGAAAAGTACACTTGTCTTATTTCACTTCCTTATTTTAAAACGGTACCTTCCTACCTGCAGGAAAGTCAATTTTATATTATTCATTGCCTACTTGATTATCTGTATCGGGTGTCCCACAGAATTTGAACCATAGGGAAATAGCATTGATTTTGATTTTTACTTTCTCTTGCCTATATGCATAGATAGAAAGAAAAGTATTGTTTTCATATCGATTTTTCGAAATCGAGTTTTCACTGGATCTACACGTTTTCAGAACCCCTGAACCCGTAAAACATGTTTTTAGCGATTGATGTGTGTGTGTGTGTGTGTGTGTGTGTGTGTGTGTGTGTGTGTGTGTGTGTGTGTGTGAACAGAATATCTCAAGAACGGAACATCGTACGAACTTAAACTTAATTTAGATATCACTAGAGGACCCAACACAAACATTTTCATCAAAACCGTTCAACCGGAAGTAGTAGTTTGTTCGTGTCATTTTTCACTTTTTTGCGATTTTCTCACTAACGGCTCCTACGATTTTTTTAAAAATCTCCTCATTTACTAAATTTTTTATTCTCTACAAGAAAGGGTAGGCGCCATATCTGCTGAAATTCTTGGAGAGGTTGTTTTCTCGTAAAAAATTGTTTTTTAAGTTTGCGGCTTAATATGCATTTAGCGCAAAAATGTACATAATAAAAGTTGTAGAGAATTTAAAGTCCTACAACTTTTATTTTTAACATTTTTTTTGTATAACGCTTAATTTAGCGGTAATTAGCGATTTTCTGTTTTTTTTCTCACGAAAACGTGTGAAAAATCGATTTTTTTAAGATTTCGGCCTTAGTATGCATTTTACGACAAAAGTGTATATAGGCCCTAACCAAATACAGTAAAACCTCTCTAATTCGTCACTCTCTAATTCATCACCTTCTATAATTCGTCAGCCCTCCCCAGTTCGTTATAGGAAAATATTTCTGGAGAGTTTGATATTTTCCGAAAATGAAACGCAGGTTCAAGAATTTTGGAAAAAGTATACAATCAAAGATGCTATATATAACATATCACAAGCATGGCATAACATTTCGAAAACAACACTTAAGTCTTGTTGGAACAATCTGTGGGCTGACCGAGAAGAAACTAGTAGCATCCGTTCTTACAATGAAACAAACAATGTCTTATCAGAATTAAAAGAAGTGTGCCAGAGTATACCTGTGACTAAAAATATTACCGACGAGGAATTAGTTGAATGGATAGAGCAAGATGCTAACGAACTTGGGTATGAGATTTTAAGGGACAAAGAAATTGTGGCCTACGTTCAAAACAAAGATTCACCTGTTGAGGAAGATAGCAACGAAGAATATGTTTCAAGCCCTGAAAATATTGGTACGAATCGAGAAATAGAAGGAATGCTGACGAAGTGCATCGAATGGTATGAGAGACAGAAAGAAGCAGAGTTATCAAAATTAATTGTAATACGACAAATTCGCCAGTTGGCTGTGGAAAAAGAAAAGAACTCGTTGGTAGAAAAGAAGATAACCCACTTTTTCAAGAAATAAATTTGGCATTTTACATACATACATACATATTAGTGTATTTAAGTAACGTTTTCTAAATTTTAATGTGATTTTTTTGTAGTGTTAAGTGATACATAGTTAAAGATTCGTTTCATCGATTTTGCAAATGTATACTTTTCGATTGTAATTTTATATTCGGGAACGTGTACTGTGTTTTGCGTTCTACAAATTAGAAAAAAATGTAAGTACAACCATATACAGAATTTCTGAAGTAGTATAAAACTAGATACGTAGACTAATACAAATTTACTGTAGTTATAGGTCTTAGAATTACTTATTGTGTTTATCGTTAATGTAAGTTTCATTTATGTAATTCGACTTTTATGGAACTAATATACGTACGAGTATGTTATTTATTAACCGTTCATAGCAAATTCCATAATTCGTCACTTTCTGTATTTCGTCACTCCTTCGGTCCCGAACGAGACGAATTAGAGAGGTTCCACTGTATATGGGAAATTAAAAGATCTAAAGTCCAGCCTCTCTTAGTTTGCTCCTAATGTAAACAAATAATGACTTAAAAAAAAATGCCTTATATAAGCCTTATATAAAAATGTATACACGCTGATTAAAAAGTAACAACAAAATACTTTCAAAAGTATTTAAATACAAAATACTTTAAAAAGTATTTTTCTAAATGAAATTGTTAGGCCTACATCATATCATGACTGATGTTTTAAGTACTTATAATTTAAAAAATAGTTAACTTAATTGGAATACGACATCCGTAAAGTCGCAGACTCTATCGTGCACCCTGTAGTAGGTGGCTTTTGTTTGTTGACAGTAGGAGCAAACAAAGAACGGCTGAACTGTACAACTTTTATTTAGAGCATTTTTCTCTACAGAACCATGTTTAACGTGAAAGAGTGATTTTCCATATTTTTAAGCCAAACTGAGGTTGATTTTCATTTTGCTTATTTCACTCATGATTAAAATTATATTTATGGAGGTTAGTTTTTCGTTTATTTCTAATGATTTATTACTAATGTTAGGTTTATTGTTAATTATTTGCATTGGCAAGGAAAGTCGTGTGAGTGTTTCACACCGGATTTTTTAATTTTATACTTATCATGATTTCAATTGTCACGTTTTATTAAATTCCAACGAAGTATTGTATTAATTATTTTATACTGTAGTATAAACAAATCGGATATGTTCCGGTAAAAACGGAAGTAGCTCTAGTTTTCTAGACATTCATGAGAAAACGCTCAAAGGGATTTTTTAATAGCTACTTCATATCTTATGTATCAATATATTATTTATTTAATTAAATTTATAGCCGGCCGCATTGGCGAAGTTGGTAACGTGCTCGCCTCTCATCATGCGGTCTTGGGTTCGAATCCCATTCAGGCACGGCATTTTTTCATACGTTACAAAAAATCATTTCATCATTCACCGTCTGCATTAGCAGTAATTGCAGAACAGTCGGACGTTAAACCAAAAAAAAAAAAAAAAAAAAAAAAAAAAAAAAAAAAAAAAAAAAAAAAAAAAAAAAAAAAAAAAAAAAAAAAAAAAAAAATAATTAAATTTATTAAATAAGGTAATGTGATAGAAACCTGTATCGAACTAGTCTTGTTTGCACGTGGTAGCCTATATAATTTTCTTCTTAACTTAATGATTCACCTCCTTACTCGTTTCTATAATGAATCTATTTTTTTGTACCATGGAAAATGAAAATCTTTGGAGCTGCTGAAAAATGAATTGGTAAAAAAAATCCCTTTCATAAGACGACGCGTCTCATGGCTAGAGGCAATTTTTATAAAGGCTTACCTTTGACTTATGGCAAAAACCATTAGTGATTTCTGTATTTACCCTTTAACCCTTTATAAGTACCAACCCATAACAGACAGGTGGAGTGTCAAATTATTAACACTCAATCTGTTCGTTGCAGGGCTAAAATAAATAGTTCTGTTTCTTATCACATGGTCAGCCAATTAAATGACTGAATCATTTAAGAACAGAAGAGGTAAAGGTGTAAAAGACACTAATCAGAGTTATATCCTTTGAAAGTAATGAATTTCATTGTACAGCCAGACCCTGTGGTGAATGAAGTGAAGGTGTCATTTACAGAGTGGAAAATATGTGCTTTTCAGAGGGCCCGGCATGCTGATAAGCGTACTTTTCCACTCAGTGAGGAAGGCAGTGGTAAACCACCTTACTCCTTGTTTTACTTAGTAAAACCTCTAGAGGTTCAAACCAGCCTTTCGGCTGTTGACCTAAACAAGAACACGTACCAACCAAAGTTGGTATGGTTACCACTGGCAATAAGGTCGAGTTTATTTAAGAATAAGTTATGCAGTTGAACCTTATTGGCGTTTTATAGTGTTATAGATGTTCTCTGGTAAGTAGGCTATCCACATTTTGAAATAAGTGCGCAGCGACCATTTGCTTTGTGAGTTACATGAATGTGGTAAGGATTCATACCAGCGTACGCAACCGTGTTGTTTTGTTGTTACTTTTGTACAGTGCTTAGAAAATTCGAGTTTTTTCAAGAAAGCAAGCATTCATGCTAATGCAGTATGAATAATGTTGAGAAATACTCATGTATAAAGTTGAGATAATTATTCTACTCATTTTTACTTTCTCTTCCCTATATGAATATATAGGAAGGAAAGTATTGTTTTCATGTCGATTTTAAGAAATCGAGTTTTCACCGGATATAGGCTACACGTTTTCAGACCCCCTGAACCCAAAAAACATGTTTTTAACGATTGATCTGTGTGTGTGTGAACAGAATATCTCAAGAACGGAACATCGGACGAACTTGAAACTTAAGTTAGATAACACTAGGGGACCCGACAAGAACATTTTCATCAAAATCGGTCAACCGGAAGTAGTAGTTTATTCGTGTCATTTTTCACTTTTTTGCGAGTTTCTCAAAAACTTCTACGATTTTTTTTATAATCGCCTCATTTACTACATTTTTATGCTCTACAAGGGTAGGGGCCATGTCTGCTGAAATTCTTGGTGAGGCAGATTTTCGTAAAAAAATTGTTTATTTAAGGTTGCGCCTTTAATACGCATTTTAGGGCAAACATGAATATAATATAAAAGTTGTAGAGAATTAAAAATTCTACAACTTTTTTTTTTATATTTATTTATTTATTTAAGGTCGTGTCGACTACGAGGTCATTAGCGACCACGTTACATTATATTATACACATGATACATTATATAAATACATAATGAAAAATTAGTTAAGTTCAATTAAAACAGAGAAATAATAACTAAAAAATAGAATGATACAATGAAAAAAAAAACGAATGCGATTTTACAACTATATCAAATCTGAAATTTTGTTAAATTTTAAAAAGTTTATTGTGTTTTGAATCGCAACTTTGTCTACTAAATTAAGTGCTAAAATGTTGTTAATTTTGAATACTGTTCGCGTGAATTGTGTGGTTTGGCAGTGTGTGATTATGTGTTTGATTGTAAGTGGCGTGTTACAATTTGTACAAACTTGTGGTTCTTCTTTCTTCAGTAAGTGTTTGTGCGTAAGCATAGAGTGTCCAATACGTAGTCGCGTAAGTAGAACTTGATGCCTTCGAAGCTCCAAGTGAGGCTGAGGGTTTTCATAAATGTTTTTTCTGATGTGGTGAAGTTTCGTTGGAGGATGTCGAGACCAGATTTGGTTCCAGTGTTGTTTGATTTGGTTGTGCAAATGTCTCCTGAAATCTGCATGAGATGAGAGATGGTTATCTCTCAGTGGGATCTTTAACGCCTCTTTGGAGGCAGTGTCAGCTGTTTCATTTCCGTTTATACCACAATGCGACGGAACCCACACAATGCGTACATCATTCATGCTGTTGACATGTCGAAGTAGGTTGGATATATGTTCTATAATTGGCTCTGTAATTTTTTCGGCCTGCAAGCCTCTAACCACACTCATCGAATCCGTAAATATTGTGTACTTTTCGCCCGTTCTTGTGGCTAGGAGTTTTAAACTACGATAGATAGCATATGCTTCGCAAAAGAAGATAGAACAAACATCATTTAAACGGAATTGATAAGTACGGTTAGGGAAGACAACTGCACAACCAGCGCCTTCTGGTGATCGAGAGCCATCCGTGTAAATTTGTACATTGTTCGTGTATTTTGATAACAATTCATTAAACAGTCTACAACTTTTATTTTAAACATTTTTTTGTATAACGCTTAGTTTAGCGGGTAGCGATTTTCTGTTTTTTTCTCACGAAATCGTGTAAAAAATCGATTTTTTAAAAGATTTCAGCTTTATTATGCATTTTACGACAAAAAAGTATAATCATATTTATAGGGAATTGAAAGATCTACAAGTTTTATTTAGAGCATTTTTCTCTACAGAGTCTAGTTTAGCGTGAAAGAGTGATTTTCCGTATTTGAGATAAAAATTAATGTGAGAAATGAAACCGGGAAAGTCAATAAATCAGTTAAATAACGCTCTATGAGAATAATAAAAGTCTATTGCTAAATTTACTGATGAAAAAATAATTTCCAAGTTAGTAAACAAAACAGAAAATGTCGGACAAGATAAAAAGAGTATATAAAAAAATAAGTCGGTTTAAATCCATAATTAGATAATATTAATTAAAGATGGAATTAAAAATAAGGTTGTACAAAGTAAACGTGAGATAAATTACGGTTAATGGAGTGAAATAGCTAAAGTAGTACAAAATCCTGATACGTGAAATAAAAGAAATAACATTGTAAAAGAGAAAATACTGTCAAGCCGTCAGATCATGCTGTGATAATCTAGATTTTCAAGTATTTAGCCCATGTACGGACATTCAACAGGTAGCACAAATAACATTGTATTTATCCGCTAATAATACCGGGTGAGCATAAAGTCTTGCCCTGATTATAAAAATTTATTGCAGAATAACTGTTTGACATAATAATTTAAATTTGATGCTGTTACATAGGTTAGTGTTAATAGTTTTTTTTTAAGATTACTTACATTAGTAAACTTCAACGTGTGCCCCCTTGGTAGCTCGGAGAATGTCGAAGCGGTATTCCAGTTCCCGCCAGGTGTTTTGTAACATGTGTTCTGTCACAGTACCCACAGCAGCTTGTATCCTAGCCTTCAGTTCGTCAACGTCAGCAACTGGTGTGGCGAAGACTCTATCCTTGATATAGCCCCAGAAAAAAAAGTCAAGGGGAGTAATGTCTGGAGAGCGGGGTGGCCAGGGTGTTGGACCATCCCTTCCAATCCACCGATCCGGAAATGTTTCACCCAGGAAATTACGCACTATCAAAGCCCAGTGGGGCGGTGCCCCATCTTGCTGGAAAATTATCCATGGTTGATATTCTTCTAACTGTGGTGCAATGAACTGTTGCAAAACATCTAAGTAAATGTTAGCGTTAATGGTGTTTTCCGTGAAGAAAAACGGCCCGAAAACCTTATTATGCATGAGGCCGCACCAAACATTCACATTTTTGCTGTCTCGCTGTAACTGTACAGTAGCATGTGGATTCTCTGATCCCCATATACGGACATTATGCCTATTTACCATTCCACTGACATAAAAGATGGATTCATCGGTAAAGCATATGCGATTTAAGTAATCGTTAGCGCCGTCAATCCTGTTGAGAATCTCAGTTGCGAATTCTGCACGTCTCAGCAAATCATTCGGTTGCTAGGCCTGCACGATTTGCACTTTATAAGCATGCAACCTAAGCCTTTTATGAAGAATTTTCACCACACTTGCTTGCGGTATTTGAAGTTCACGTGATGCTTGACGAGTTGATTTAGACGGACTCCGTTGAAACGATTCCCGAACAAGATCAACAGTTGCTTCACTCACACTAGGCCTGCCACTTCTAGGAAGATCTTCAACGCTGCCTGTTTCTTTAAACCTTTCATACCATCGCTTTATTGATTTAACATCAGGAAGGCTGCGTCCATAAAAAGCCCGAAAATTACGCTGAACACTGATGGGCGATTTCGTTTCGTGAAACCAAAGCACACATTGTGCTTTCTCCTGCTTCAACGCCATTTCGCCAGCAACTAACGTGAACTAACAGACCATGTCATTGTTGAGGAGCACTAGCGCCATCTATTGGTCACAAAATCTACTAACAATAACCTATGTAACAGCGCCAGATTTAAATTATTACGTCAAACGATTATTCTGTAATAAAATTTTATAATCAGGGTAAGACTTTATGCTCACCCGGTAACAAATCAGAAAATTAGAATACTAGATTTAATTTGAGTGGTTACCGGTGTACTTGATAATTACAGTTTAATTGAACCATACTAATGCATGCTACGGTGATGTAGAAACGTTAATTGCAAAATCAAATTTTTGGCTCACTTATTACTTTCTCTTCCCTATATAAATATATAAGAAGGAAAGTATTGTTTTCGTGTCGATTTTAAGAAATCGAGTTTTCACCGGATCTACACGTTTACAGACCCCCTGAACCCAAAAACATGGTTTTAGCGATTGGTCTCTCTGTGTGTGTGTTTGTAAATAGAATATCTCAAGAAACATCGTACGAACTTGAAACTTGAGATTTACGTTAGATACCACTAAAGGACCCGACACGAACATTCAAAATTCATCAAAATCGGTCAACCGGAATTAGTAGTTTATTCGTATCATTTTTCTTTTTTTTGCGAATTTCTCAATAACGGTTTCTACAAGTTTTTTAAAAATCGCCTCATTTATTAAATTTTTTACGCTTTACAAGATAGGGTAGGCGCCATGTCTGCTGAAATTTTTGGGGAGGCTGTTTTCTGGTAAAAAAATTGTTTTTCTAAGATTGCGGCTTTTGTATGCATGTTAGCGCAAAAATGTATAATAAAAATTGCAGAAAATTTAAAATTCTACAATTACTATTTCAAACATTTTTTTTATAACGCTTAGTTTAGCGGTAATTAGCGATTTTCTATTTTTTTTTCACGAAAACGTGTAAAAAATTGATTTTTTTTTTTAAAGATTTCAGCCTTAGTATGCATATTTAATTGGTCTTGTGAATTACTAAACGTCTCTTGAGAAATTCAGTTTTGTTTTTGAGGAATTCATCCGATATATCGTACCATCTATTCAATTTTGTAGCAATAAAAAACATCTGATTTTAATTAAATATAATTTAAAAAATTGTACAAGCTATTACTGCGTTACAATCGACCTAAGTTTTTTTACAGTTATTTCTTTCGATCAAGTTTTTATTATGAGAACTTCTTTCTCTGATGAATATTGATTGTAAAAGTTTTACGGAAGTTCAATGTCACTATTAACCAGTTATTAATGATATTAGAATATTTTTTAACATGCTTAACTTATTGCATACTTGACCGGCCGCATTAATGTTTTTAAGTTCACACATAATTTTTTATTTTTTTTATAGTCTATATATGGTCATAATCAATCAGTCGTGCCGACGAGTTCTTTATTTTTATTAATCGTTATTTTAGAAATAGAAAATGTGACATATATTTCTTAGTTTTCACTTTCTCTTGCCTATATAAATACGAGGGTAAGACAATTATTATCCACAATGTAGTTATAAAATTTTATTGTAATCAAATAGGAAACTTACAAGTAGGCTACATCATTTTTCGACATAGTCCTCTTGCTTTTCAACGCACTTGGTCCATAGTTGTTCAAGTTTCCTGATGCCCTCATAAAAGAAGGTTTTTAGGTTGAGATGCGAGCCAGGAATGCACCGCTTCTTTCAATGCTTCGTCCAAGGTAAATTGACGGCCCCTTAATGCCTCTTTGAGTGGACCAAACATTTCGACAGTAGTATCGATTTCACGACAAAAATGCATATAATCAAATTTATAGGAAATTGAAAGATCTACAACTTTTATTTGAAGCATTTTTCTCTACAGAGCCTAGTTTAGCGGTAAAGAGTGATTCACCGTCATAATACGTCAAACTAAGATTGGTTTTCAGGTTTTTATTTTGCATCATTCACTCATGATTAAAATAAGGTAATGTGTTTTGAGGTTAGTATTTTTTGTTAATTTCTAATGTTTTATTACTAATGTTAGATTAAATTGGTCATTATTTACATTGGCAAGGGAAAGTCGTGCAAGTGTTTTAAACTAGATTTTTTTTTTTTAGTTTGAAGTCGCGCATCTTGGTCATTAAACGACTACTGTGGGTTTGGGTACTGTACGATGGTTTTTAACGTGTAACGTGTTAACATTTCCAGAACCTAGCCGGGAATTGAAACCAGGACCTTTCGCTTTGTAGGCTAGCACGCTCTGGTCACTACGCCGCGGAGGCGGTTTCAAAACATTATCCATTAATTTCTGTTCAAAAGTTTTTTTGGAAATGTTCGGTTATCCGGACGTTGGCACTTAATGCATAACTTACGGACGTCCGGTAAACTGGATGTTATAACTACGTAAAATATATCGACGTCCTGTTTTCCGGATATTGGTAGGGGAAGGGAGCCATATATGGTATAGGGTCTTATTATGGAATGCTAGTGTTTTTCCAGACAGGACGTTGGAAATCCTGATCCTCTCGCGTCATTGGTTATACCGACAGAAACAACTACCGGATTCGAACAGATCAAATACAGCGTGTTTTGTCAAGGTGATTACAATGAGATAAAAAATCTGGTGTGAAACACTCACACAACTTTCTCTTGCCAATGCAAATAATTAACAATAAACCTAACATTAGTATTAAAACATTAGAAATGAACAAAAACTAACCTCAAAAACATAACCTTATTTTAATCATGAGTGAATGACGCAAAATGACAATCGAACTCAGTTTGGCTTAAAAAAAACGGAAAATCACACTTTCACGCTAAACTAGGCTCTGTAGAGAAAAATTCTCTAAACAAAAGTTGTAGATCTTTTAATTTTCTATAACTTTTATTATATACACTTTTGTCGTAAAATGCATACTAAGACCGAAATGTTAAAAAAATCGATTTTTCTCACGTTTTCGTGAGAAAAAAAACAGAAAATCGCAAATTACCGCTAAACTAAGCGTTATACAAAAAAATGTTTGAAATAAAAGTTGTAGAATTTTACATTCTCTACAACTTTTATTATATAAGTTTTTGCGCTAAAATTTATATTAAAGCCGTAATCTTAAAAAAACAACGTTTTTACGTGAAAACAGCCTCACCGAGAATTTCAGCAAACATGGCGCCTACCCTATCTTGTAGAGAATAAAAAATTGAGTAAAATAGGCGATTTTAAAAAAAATCGTAGGACCAGTTTTTGAGAAAATCGCAAAAAACTGAAAAATTATACGAATAAACTACTACTTCCGGTTGACCGATTTTGATGAAAATGTTCGTGTCGCGTCCGGTAGTGGTATGTAACTTAAGTTTCAAGTTTCAAGTTCGTACGATGTTCCGTTCTTGAGATATTCTGTTCACACACAGACACACACACACACAGACACACACACAGACCAATCGCTAAAAACATGTTTTTTGGGTTCAGGGGGTCTGAAAACGTATAGATCCGGTGAAAACTCGATTTCGAAAAATCGACATGAAAACAATACTTTCCTTCCTATTATTCATATAGGCAAGAGAAAGTAAAAAGGTAAATTGATATAATGAACAATGCACTAATGCTGAAAGTAAGGTTGTATTTTGTCTGCGATTACTGTGAATAAACTGATTGGACTAATACTTTGGTGCTTTAAAAACTATGCCGGCAAATTTTATGTATCTATTCCAAGTATTCCAAATTACAACCCATTGGGTTATAATAATAATAATAATAATATAATAATTATAATATTTGGGTTATAATGTATTCCATATTAAGATCCTATTTTGTGATTTGGTTTAGCGCAACTGGCTTCTACGCCGGGGTCCCGGGTTCGATTCCCGGTCAGGTCTGCCATTTTTTTCATCGCTCATTTTCATTATCATTATTATCCACCGTCTGCATTAGCAGAAATTGCAGAACAGTCAGACGTAAAAAATATATATTTTGTGAATTGTAAAAATCATGTCGCTAAAGAAATTTAAAAAAAATTATAATTATAAATTTTAAAATTTTGTATTTTCTAGTTATGAAATAACCTATTTCTACTAGACTTTTTATATAAAATTCAAGTAATTTCAAAAAATTCATAGAAACCCAGAAATATGAAAAAATAAAAATTGTATTCCATATTTGGTTCCTCTCCCCTACTGAAAGGGTTAAGGTGAGAAAAATTGTAAATAAACAATAAAAAAATTTAAAAAATCTCAAGTAGGGCTTACACATCGTGTGCATGTTATTTACTATTTTTTTCTCTTTTAATTCTTTATTTACAACTGTAAAATTTTACAACAAGCAAATATGATGATTATGATGATAATGTAAATGAAATAATAATAATGTAAATACTCTCTCAGGAATGGTCGGCCTGGGTCTGTACGAGACTACACCTTATTTACACGTCATACACATCATCCTCATCTCATTGGGTCATGGGGTTGCTTATTGTTCTAAATTGAACAGATTGCAATGTACACAAATTAGGAATAAAAAAAAATATAAATTACATGATAGGCATGAGAGGGGTAGGGCCCCCATTGGTGCCTCCCTAAGATTTACTATATACTATTTACTATTTAAATAGATTTTACAATAAAATAATATTAATTAAAATTTATTACAATAAAATGATAATAAAAGGAAACAATGTTAAGTAAAAAATATGTACTTACGTTAACCCGCATGCCTTGGACGACAGTGTTGAATTGATGTCAGTTCGTGTATATACACTAGCTTTTAAATACTACCGTTGCATTTACTTTTACGGAGATTTAAGGAGAGTAGCGAAAAGAAAACGTCGGCTTGATATAAGTTAAAGATTTAGGGGAGTAAGGTTGATCAAGGTAGCTAGGTAGATATGTGCGTGTTTGTCTAGACTAAAGTGTTATATGCACTGCACGTAACATTTACAGTGCTTTTGACCAATCTTAATGGTCAGCTTTCTTAGCTAGAAGAACCGGTCATTATCTGAATACATTTCAAACTATCTCTTTTTATTTTATATAATTTTTATATATCTTTCTTTATTTATCGATTCACTTTTTCCCCTTCTTATTAATTTTTAATGACAACAAACAAGTGATTTTAATAAATTGTTTCTTCCTTACTTAAGTTTCAGTTCCTTCCTTCCTTCCTTAAATATCTGCTTATATTTCCTCGTAATTTGTAATTAATAAATACTTTGATATTTTAAAACTACTTGAAATTGCGTGACTCGTATTTCTTTTATAATATTTTTATACATTTTTGATTCGTGCGAACAATATAAATTATGTGAATGGAATTAAAATTTTGTTTTTGATAATTATGCCACAATTTTCGTGTGCGTGCGTATTGTGAGATTATATGAAAAGTAAATCTGCACCACGAGCTAACTCTACTTGTCCAGAAACTTTCAAGTGATTGTTTTGTTCTTGTATTTATTATTTATTCGGAACCTTCATGTATAAATTCTATAAGATGTAGAACCTCCGTCAATTGAAATACTTTTAATCGAAATATCTTCTTACAAAAACGACTGACAAAAAAAAATTGAAAATTATTATTAATTAAAAATTTATTATAATAAAATGATAATAAAAGGAAACAATATTCAAACAAAAATGTTCATATCAATTCAGAACAATAAGAAACCTCATGACCCAATGAGATGAGGATGATAAGTATGGAGTGTAAATAAGATGTAGTCTTGTACAGACCCAGGCCGACCATTCTTGAGAGAGGTAATTTAACCCCAACCATCAAAGTACTCTGGTAACCACTGTCTAGTATTCAAATCCATATAAAAGTAACTACCTTTACTAGGATTTGAACCAAGAACCTTTGTCTCCAAAAATCAGCTGTTAAACAGCTGATTCACGACGACGACTTTACCTCTAGACCAACCTGCTGGGTCTAATGTGATTTAATGCTAATAGTTGTAAATTTTTGCTGTCCAAAAATTCTATTTTACCAAAGTTCTATTACCCTATATGAATATATAGGAAGGAAAATATTGTTTTCATGTCGATTTTTCGAAATCGAGTTTTCACCGGATATTCTCGTTTTCAGACCCCCTGAAACCAAAAAATGTGTTTTTAGCGATTGGTCTGTGTGGCTGATAAGCATACTCTTCTATTCAGTAAGGAAGGCAATGGTAGACCAGCCATTCGGCTGATGACCTCAACAACACAAACAAATATATAGGAATATAGGAAGTACTGAGTTTTAATTTTTTTCGGCTACAACACATATTTCTTCTTCAGCTTTTCTTCAAGACTTAGGCAGTAGTAGCCTGTTCCGAACTCACAAACTAGAAACTCTTAGCTTATATCCATGCTTTCCGAGGTCGTCCCACATCTCTTCGTCCAACCGGTGCATAACGGTATACTTGGAGGGGTATCCTGTGGCCCGGGATTCTGTCCGGGTTTCCCCTCCATCGCTCTCGATACCCCTTAATCTTCTCATTCAGGCAGTAGACTTGGAGCTCCTTCCTTATATCCGTATTCCGCACTCAATCCAATCTCGAGCATCCCTTAACTCTTCGCAGGAATCTCATCTCCACTGTTTGGATCTTTTGTACATTCCTCGTCGTGGTCACACATGCTTCACTCCTATACACATATATAAAACGCAAAATCGTTCTAATGTATTTTAAATGAGAATTTCATCTTCTCCTTCTCCTCCTCCTTCTTCTTTTTCTTTTTCTTCTTCTTCTTTTTCTTCTTCTTTTTTCTTCTTCTTTTTTCTTCTTCTTTTTCTTCTTCTTCTTACTATCAAGGATTAGGCATAAGCCTGTTCGGAACTCACAAACCATTCCAACCCGTACATCTCGACTACTGCCATCTTCTTCGTGGTCTTCCCACCTCCCTTCTTCCAACTGGATGGGAATACTATTAACTCCTAAATACAAAGTTCTACTGAAAGGATTTTTTTAATTTTTACATAGTTTTAAAGACCATTATTTCCTGATTCATCCAAAAGTTCTTAACTTAAAATTCATGCTAATATGAGCTTCATTTTACGAAATGAAAAGATTAAATTTTCTTTAAACGTAGTGTAATGCGGTTCTCCTACATTTACCCCTCCATAGCCACATTCCATAAGCACAGGATATGTGCACCTCTGTTCTCATCGCAGAACTCACCCGACATTTTGTTGACGTTCTTTTTTTAAAATTTTAATTTAAAACCGTTCTTTTCAGTACGAAACTATCGTACTACTGTGATTTAGTCGTTACTCACCTTTCTTCTAAGAACGGTCAATGTCAATTGACCTTTGAAAAAATTGATATGAAAACAATACTTTCCTTCCTATATATTTACGAGGTATGGCTATTAAATAACGTAAATTAAATAACGTTGCGACTGACGTTGTAAAAATTTTATTTTTATTTTATACATAATCACTTATTGTTACCTTCAATATACACTCCTTCTCTATCCCTACAACGCTACATGCGAATTTTCCATTGTTGGAAACAGTGCTGGAAGTTATCTTCTGTCAGCTCCTTCAGGACACATGCCGCTTTCTCTTTTACAGCTTCCACAGACTTAAATCTTATCCCTTTTAATGCAGATTTCACCTTAGGGAACAGGTAGAAGTCACTTGGTGCAAGATTTGGTGAATAAGGTGGATGTTCTAACACTGAGATGCTGTACTTGGCTAGGAACCTCTTTACAGATAACGCGGAATGAGCTGGCGCATTGTCTTGGTGGAGAACCCATGATTTGTCCTTCCACATTTCGGGGCGTTTTTTCCTTACTCTTTGACGTAGTTTAGAAAGTACCTCAAGGTAGTAATATTGATTTATTGTTTGACAGGAACCCAGTGAAGGTACACAATCTCATGGATATCAAAAAAAAACAATCATCATTGATTTAAATTTTGACTTACTCGTTCGAACTTTTATGGCTCTCGGTGAAGTTCGGCTCTTCCAGTACATGGATTGGCGCTTCGTTTCCGGATCATAAGTAAAAAACCACATTTCATCACATGTTATTATGGTTTCCGAAAAATTTGGGTCATTTTCAATCGCGTACAAAGTGTCAGTACAAACATTTTTGAGCGGCAAGTGTCCTGAAGGAGCTGACAGAAGATGACTTCCAGCACTGTTTCCAACAATGGAAAATTCGCATGGAGCGTTGTAGGGATAGAGAAGGTTTGTATATTGAAGGTGACGATAAGTGATTATGTATAAAATAAAAATAAAATTTTTTACAACGTCAGTCTCGTTATTTTAATAGCCACACCTCGTATATAGGCAAGAAAAAGTAAAAAGAGAAAAATATGTGTTTTGGAAGTAGACTTCTTAAAAAAAATGTGAACATTTACTTCATTAGTGTGATACCAGTGACAGAAATCAAAAATAGTGGTAAACTTCACGAACTCTGGTGATTATATATAGTTCACTTTCAAAACAATAATACCAATTATTTCTTGTAATAATAAATAATAATTTTTCGTATGATTTTATGTAGATTCGTCACTGAAATTGTAATATTTGATGATTAAGTTAAATGTGTTTGACACGCTTTTTAGGTGTCCATGCGATACCTAAAAAAATATCGAAACACGTGAGGTACGGATAAGATGAATAAATAGGTTATCTTTTAAATGTGGTATTGATACGTAAATTACTCATCTGAAGTGTGGTATATTATTATAGAAAATTTGGTCAGTAAATAAAACAGAACCTGTAAGGTAGAAAGTTTAAAAAAAACGAATTTTAATACAATTTAACCTCATTCTATTATTTGGGAACGTAAAATTTTATTTTATTTATATTTTGTTAAAAAAGAAAGATATTTGGATATATAACAAGCCATGAAACTTTATACTTGTATGTGTATATTGCCTCACTGTGACGAACAACTTTTCTTTTTAATTTAACAGATAATTTTAAAGATAAAAGAAGGAAATGTTAACGCGTAATTACAGATGATTTTGCTACTGTTGACCTTCAACCCGAATATTTTTTTCTTGTAAATTAATGGTAATTTACCGGTTCATACCTGGTTTTAGGTGGCCAATACTTTTATGGAAAATTTAAACCAGTATATCTTTATCTGGAAATTATTATAAAAAAAATCTTAAAAACATAGTTACCAATGCAGGTCATTCTAAAGCAAAAAAATTATTATAGTTAAATATTTCCGCCCCCGCTTGCTTCTCTTTGCATTCATACACATTCAACTCGCCATTCCAGCGGCGCTTCGTCCCGCTTCCGTGTCTTCCATCAGTGGCGTAGGTGCAGAATTCATAAGTGTATCAGAACCATAAAGTCCAGGCGCGCAGCGCACACAACTTTCTTTTGCCAATGGAAATAATGAACAATATACCTAACATTTAGTAATAAAACATTGGAAATAAAAAAAAACTAACCTCAGAAAACATAACCTTATTTTAATCATGAGTGAATGATGCAAAATAAACATCAGTAATACGTTGGTTCAGTACGCAGAGTAATTGGAAATATATGACTCATTCACACTACCTGTCGAATGAAAACAAATATATGAAATATAGTACAAAAATAAAAATTTTGAATATATCCGAATTTTTAATGTTTTTGGAATCGAATGTTATTCATCACGTTTTTCTATTATATATAAAAGTTGAATCGTGTTTCTAGCTCAAAAAGTACACCATCCAGAGGACTTAGAAAAAATAAAAGTGCTATCCACCCGATAAACTAAAACATGCGACATCGTCACAGTTTAAGTTGCTTAACTCACTTAATTAAAGTTACTTA
Source organism: Catonia carolina (assembly GCA_035578175.1). Classification (NCBI taxonomy): domain Eukaryota; kingdom Metazoa; phylum Arthropoda; class Insecta; order Hemiptera; family Achilidae; genus Catonia; species Catonia carolina. The sequence goes on along the minus strand of JAQMRL010000006.1, from coordinate 50,254,142 downwards.
AAGTTGCAAAATAGCCTATATTGATCAGAAAGCTCTAAGCTATGCAACAATGAAAGATTTCTTAAAATCAGTTCACTAGTTTCTGAGATTATCTCATACAAACAAACAAACAAACAGACGTTTCTTCTTTATTATATTAGTACAGATAGTATAGATAGGCAAGAGGAAGTAAAAATAAAAGGAAAACTTTTCTGCTGTGTTCGATTTCCTAGAATTTCTTTTCAAAACATTTCATTCATAGCAATTCACTATCCTTGTTCAATATACAATTCTTACAATAAACAATATAGGACTACCCCATCGATCGTGTTTGGAATAATGTTACAATATAAATATAGATGATTATTATTAAATAAGCAGTAGCTACAGTAAGAAGTCGGTAGCTTTAAGATAATAAAAGGCATATTATTTTATTACTATACACAGTATAGGTTATGAAAGTTCAGAAAGGTTAACTCTTATGAACTTTACATGCAGTTTTACTAGTTTTGCTTTAAGCTATTAAAAATCATCTTTTATGAAACACGTTTTTAATGCATATTTTTGTAATAATATGATGGTCCGAGTATTCAATAGGTATTTTTATCATCATAAAATACAGTAATTAAATAGTATTTATATTTGCTCGTAACAGAAAAGAAACTTTTAAATAATTATATTATTGAAAATTATGTGAATTTGTATTTTGCAAAAAGTTTTTGTGGTGTACTACATTGTGCAAATTATTCGGGATAAAGAACAAACACTCCTTAGAAAATCTATGCTCTTATTAATTCTACGCATTGATATCTACTGATAAATACGAATTATCATTTCTCCTTTAGCAAAAATTATCTTTCGAAAACGTTTTGGCATTTACTCTACTAGGCCTGACTGTTGGCGTAGTGATAGTGCAACTGGTTCTACGCCGGGGTTCCGGGTTCGATTCCTAGTCAGATCTGGCATTTTTTCATCATTTATTTTCATATATCATCATCATCATTCTCCACCGTCTGCATCAGCAGAAATTGCAAAACAGTCACGCGTATAACAAAAAAAAAAAACATTGACCCTACTAGATTAGTGTTAATTTTCTTGACTTCTTGATCATGGAACGACACTTTTTTAGCATTACTTATCATGCGTTTTTTTGTTGTACAATCCATTTTACCTAAACGTCTTTTTAAGATACTCCCGATTTTGATGAAAATATTCATGTCGGGTCCCCTAGTGATACCTAACTTAAGTTTTAAGTTTCAATTTCGTACGATGTTCCGTTCATGAGATATTTTGTTCACACACAAACACACACACACACACAAACACACACGCACGCACGCACACACAGACCGATTGCTAAAACATGTGTTTTGGGTTCAGGGGGTCTGAAAACGTGTATATCCGGTGAAGACTCGATTTTTAAAAATCGATTTGAAAACAATACTTTCCTTTCTATATATTCATATAGGCAAGAGAAAGTAAAAATGTAGCGTGCCCCAATTAATTTGCGCAGTATAATACCCCTGAGTATGGCTTGACTGAAGACAGATGTAAAGGGACCACGTCAAAAACGAATGGTGTTATTTCAAACAGAGATTCGTCGTCGTCGTCGTCGTCTTCATGGATTAGGCTGTGCGTTAGCCTGTTCCGGCGTCCATCTCTTCCTCGGTCTATCAATACATCTTTTACCTGTCAGATTATGGATCAATGCATTTAATGGAAGGCGATCTTGGGACATTCTTAACACATGCTCTGACCACTTTTCTTTGTATGTCCTTATAGTGTTCAACAATGGTTGGGCACCGCATTCATTCCTTATTACTTCATTACGAATGCGATCCTCTCTTGTGCAGCCCTTAACTTGCCTTAGAAATCGCATTTCCGCTGACTGGATTCTTGATTCCTGTTTTCTCGTCAGCACCCATGCCTCACTTCCATAAGCCAAAGTTGGGATCGCCATTACTTTATAAAACTTTAGCAATGTGTTTTTCCTGGCTCTATTCTTGAGAGATCGACTTATTGCACCACATACCATGTTGAACCTAGTTACTTTTTGATGCACATCATGGTCATAATCATACGTAACATCGCATCCCAAGTATTTAAAATTAGCTACTTGCTCCAAACGCTTGCTTCCAATCACTATTTTAGACCTTGTAGGCCATTTTCCATGGAAAGCCATAATTTTTGATTTGCCTGCAGAAATTTTCATATTAAAATGTTTGCCAATTATGAAGAGCTTATGCACTGCCATTTGCAGCTTGTCCTCGGATTCCTGTATAATCACAGTGTCGTCAGCAAATAATAAATAGTTCATAAAAGTATTGCGGATAAGAGCGATACCCTTGTCTACTTCATGCTGCCACATAGACATAAGCTCGTTGACATATATATTAAATAAAGCAGGTGAAATTGGACAACCTTGTTTGACTCCTTTATTTGTAGCTATTTCATCTGTCAATTTTCCGGCCCCCACTGCTATTTTTATTGTTGTGTTCCCATATAAAGTTTTTATATATTATATTCCGTGCCCAGTCAGCTCGCTCCTGGGTCTCACTTTGAACTGAGTAAGAGTGAGACATAACTGGGGGTGAGACACTGGGATGGGGGGCCTCAACCCCAACACGGCGCGTCCCAATGGCTGATAGGGAAAGTTCCTGTAGACATACAGAACAGGTGCGAATAAGACAGAAGGTTAAATAAGCACTCGCGGATCAACTGAGGCATGGTCAACGGCTCTATGGCGGAAGAGGAAAGCTTCCCAACGGCGGATGAGGCGGATGAACCTGGGGGAGTCAACCCTGAGAACAAATCCTGTGGGTTTGGAAGCAGAGAGGTGGCGGTCCCACCACCAAACTTGCCCAGCGCAGCGTTCGTATCGCGGCCTGGGGACTAATATATTACTGGCAAGCGTCTAAATAAAGCCAAACAGAGATTAATATTTCAAATTTAATTTGAATGATAACGATGAATAATTGCAAATCTGCTGTAGTGTAAGGAGAATTGGGAAAACCAAACTAATTGATATAAATATATTCAACCCGTTACTTTTTCATACATCTCATTTGAAAAATCCCTAGATTTTCTTCATTTTATCTTCTACATGGCCATCACCCTTTGTCACCATTTGATTTTCCTCTACTTGACACAGAAAACGACGTCGATCTTCTTGCTCAGCTAAAAATTCTTTTAGATGTTTGTGACAAATTACTTGAAATTTTGTCCATGGCTCAATTTATCAGAAGCAATGCTACGATAAGTCATATCAGCTTGTTACTTTTAATGTAGGTGTTAATTGGTAATTGGTTTGCGGGCATTTCTCCCACCACCTTCCCTCCGATTGGTCGCCCGAAATCATTGACCCGGAGGCCGTTCCGTAGACTTATACTGTGGCTGGCGACTGTCACATTCCGAATTTGGACAATATACTAAAGTTTCGAGAGCGAGGATGAACCTGATCGGAAACAAAGGGAATGCGTATCACTTGCTCTCTTTTCAGGAAAGCCTCTTGACGCACAAAGCGCCCATCATCAAGAACATTTAATTACAAAAATTCGGTCCTAACAGTCATAAAAGCGGGTCAGAAGTAAAACTAAAATTTATTTATAAAATTAGGTTAGGACTTCTCACCATAATTTATGCGCCAGCACGTCCTCGACACGATTAATTTATTCCCGGCAGGGGAAAATTTAAAGTGAATCGGCACCGGAGTTTCAGACCTATGCGTGAATGTAGGTGATAAGGTCTTAGTTTACTCTCTTTAATCTGCACCAGGAAAATCGCCCAAATTGTCTTCTCATTACTGAGGTCCTTTCTTCATATCCAAAGCAGTTACCCCTTAATTATGAAGTCATCGTGGACTTCATAATCATCGTAATCAAAGAAGATCTTCATCCTTTTAAATACATCGATGATCTTTACAAACACTATTTCTTTATTGTGGTTATCATGTCTCATGAACATTACTTGAAATCTACGAGAGTCATCTCTAAAGTAAAGACTGTTTTGTTGTGAAAAGATTATTTAGAAAAATGTGTAAAAAATGAAGTGATACAGAATAAAATACGTAACTTAAATAGTTGTTCTGCTCTACATAATCGCCGTATGAATTAAAAATTTTTTTGCGATTCACCAGCTTCAATATACCCTCGTCATATTCTTCTGCCGCCAGTTCGTTTAGCCACTGATTCACTGCATCTTTAGGTTCATCGTTATCTGCCAATTGCTTACCACACAAAAATTCTTTCAATTTGCCAAACAAATGGTAATCTGAAGGCGCTAAATCTGGACTGTACGGTGAGTGACTGAAAATTTCCCATCCAAATCTTCTCAGTAAATCGAGTGTCTTACCTGCCACATGTGGACGTGCATAATCGTGCAAGAGTACGATGCCGTCGGTAAACCGTCCACGGCGCCGATTTTGAATGGCATGTCATAACTTGCGTAGAGTTTCGCAGTAATATTCTGCATATACAATCGTTCCGCGTGGCGTAAAGTCAATCAACAGTATGCCAAATCGATCCCAAAAGACCGTGGCCATCAATTTCCTTCTAAACGGCAGTGGCTTGATCTTTGTCGGTTTCGTTGGTGACTGAGGATGACGCCATTCACATGACTGCCGTTTTATTTCTAGCGTGTAATGAGAAATCCACGTTTTATCGCCAGTAACTATTAAATTAAGGAATTCATCACCATTTCCTCTGTAGCGCATCAGAAATTCCAACGCAGATTCCATTCGGATTTGTTTGTCACGTCCCGATAACACGTACGGCACCCAACGCGTACAAAACTTTCTGAAGCCTAAATGGTCACGCACAATGCAAACAATAACTGCTCTTCAAACATTAGGGAAACTAAGAACCAATTCAGATATTGTCACGCGACGATTGTTTTTGGATTTGTTTTAACAATTCCTCGTTGAATATTGAGGGCCTCCCCGAACGTTCTTCATCATGCACATTAACTCTCGTATTTCTAAACCTTTCACTCCATTTTCGAACGTTTCTTTCATTCATTACACTATCACCGTACGCAGCAACCAACTGCCTATGAATTTTGATCGTTTTAACGTTTTTTGATGGTTTAAAAAACGTATCACCCTACGTATTTTACAGTCGGCGGCAACATCAATTATCTGATTCATTTCAGAATGCAATAACACCAAACGTAAATAAAGACATAACGCGACAACTGACAAACAACAATGCAGTGTGTATATTACGCTGGCCTTCCACCACACAGGTTAGTCAACCTCAAGGCGAGGAATTTCCCAACGGTCTTTACTTTAGGGATTACCTTCGTTGGTGTACAAATTTGTTTTCACCAATCAATATTTCTTCACTATGTACTATAAAGTCACGAAAATGGAAAAAGAAACAATGAAAAAGGTCAAAGTATCTATCAAAGTAAGAAATAACTGGGCTATTTAAATACATGACAGATTAAACACATTTGCAGACGAGTAATTATGGTATTTATCATTAATATTACTTATTATTTCATTACTACATCATAATAATGTGTAATATTAAATTTAAAATAATATTACATCTTAGACTAAGAAGAATTTGTTAAGTTGTTTAACCTGTATATGTCAGATAAAAAACTAGATTATCAATTATTCTGCTCATCGTTACAATGTAATACATATGACCTTGTTTTAAGTACTTTGTTTACTTTTGTGTTGAAGAATTTTGAAATTACAGTTGGTCCTTGATTTTACCGGTCTCGGATTTAATGTTACTCATTTGAGAAAAGAAAAATTTCGCTCGAAAACCTTACGTCACTTTCTTTCTTGTAAGTTTTGATAGTGGCCTTCGGGTCACCCAAGTCAGTCAGCTGGTAGAAAGTCGCTATTATTTGTTAAGTAACACCGGTTGGACAAGCGACTTTGTATGGTAACCAACTGACAGTAATTCATGAACAAACTCTACTGGGGGTCCCTGTTCAAACACATGCCTAATCCACGGCAAATAATACACAAAAATCAGCGCCAGATTGAGTAGTTGTCAATAATGTACAGTTCCCGATAACAAATCAAACCTAAAAAAGATTTGGTATACCACCAGGTTGGTCTAGTGGTAAATGAAGGTTCCTTGTTCGAATCCTAGTGGTAGTAAAGGTAAAGGTACTTTTTTACGGATTTGAATACTAGACATTGGTTACCGGTGTACTTTAATGGGTGGGGTTCAATTATTAGTCATACTCTCTCAAGAATGGCCAACCTGATTCTGTAGACTACACCTCATTTACACGTCGTACATATCATCCCCCATCTCATTGTGTCATGGGGTTGCTTTTTGTTCTTGAACTAATTAGATTGCAACGTTCATTAATTAGGGATTAAAACAAAAATTAATTTGAAAATTTATATACCTCACTCCTACGCAAATGCATAAATACGGCAACACTTGGTCTAACATTATTCACTTCGGTTAATTTTTCTTTTTTTTTTTGATTACTGGTAACTATTCTCCCGAGACTGTGGATAAAAAAGAAATGAATATACGTAAACGGACTGCCATCGAAGATAAAAGTATTTAAGTCAATTCTTTTGTTTATTATTATTGTTATAATAATTATAATATTATTTAAGGGGGTGGGTTAGTCAACTCATGAAGATGATTTTTTAAATTTCGATTGTTTTTTGCATTTATTTGAAGTTTAAAATTTTCTGAATCACAATATTTGTTTACTTTGTACGTTGATAAAAAGTTATAAAAACATCTGTTTAAAATAAAGCTCACTAGCAAGGCGAGTGAAATTATTTCTTCAACTTTAAGTTTTCCGGAAATGTGGTTTTTGCATGATTGTACATTCTCGGGAATTAAATATTTTGGTTTATATTGGAGATATTTTGACGATGTTTTTTTTTCAAATGTTCAAAAATTTCTTGCTCTATTATCTGTGGAATGATTATTACAAAAACCTAAATAGGGATTTAGTTAAAAAATAATTTGTGAATACATAAAATAAATGTTTTTGAAAGTATGGATTTTCTTCAATAAATTTATCGTAAGAAAAACTAAATACAATCGCATACAACAATTTTCTGCATTTTTAGCATAAGAATCATGTTGATAACTCTTGGTTCCTGAGATATTTGATTCTCCATAAAAGCCCGCTTTTCCAACCTCACCCTTATATAAGGGGCTGTAATTAATTTTTTGGCTTGGTTCAAATGGTAGATCATTACTAGTAAATTACTCTTTCATTTAAAATAAATAATGATAAATTATAGCCAGAGGATTTCATTTTCATTTTCATTTTCTGGGTTGACTACCCCCTTAAGTCAATTCTTTTGTTTATGATAATTATGTGTAATAATACGAGTATTATTACTTTCTCTTGCCTATATGAATATATAGGAAGGAAAGTATTGTTTTCATGTCGATTTTTCGAAATCGAGTTTTCACCGGATCTATACGTTTTCAGACCCCCTGAACCCAAAAAACATGTTTTTAGCGATTGGTCTGTGTGTGTGTGTGTGTGTGTGTGTGTCTGTGTGTGAACAGAATATCTCAAGAACGGAACATCGTACGGACTTGAAACTTGAAACTTAAGTTACATACCACTACCGGACGCGACACGAACATTTTCATCAAAATCGGTCAACCGGAAGTAGTAGTTTATTCGTATAATTTTTCAGTTTTTTGCGATTTTCTCAAAAACTGGTCCTACGATTTTTTTTAAAATCGCCTATTTTACTCAATTTTTTATTCTCTACAAGATAGGGTAGGCGATATGTTTGCTGAAATTCTCGGTGAGGCTGTTTTCACGTAAAAACGTTGTTTTTTTAAGATTTCGGCTTTAATATAAATTTTAGCGCAAAACTTTATATAATAAAAGTTGTAGAGAATTTAAAAACCTACAACTTCTGTTTCAAACATTTTTTTGTATAACGCTTAGTTTAGCGGTAATTTGCGATTTTCTGTTTTTTTCTCACGAAAACGTGAGAAAAATCGATTTTTTTAACATTTCGGTCTTAGTATGCATTTTACGACAAAAGTGTATATAATTAAATTTATAGAAAATTAAAAGATCTACAACTTTTGTTTAGAGCATTTTTCTCTACAGAGCCTAGTTTAGCGTGAAAGCGTGATTTTCCGTATTTTTAAGCCAAACTGAGTTCGATTGTCATTTTGCGTCATTCACTCATGATTAAAATAAGGTTATGTTTTTGAGGTTAGTTTTTGTTCATTTCTAATGTTTTAATACTAATGTTAGGTTTATTGTTAATTATTTGCATTGGCAAGAGAAAGTTGTGTGAGTGTTTCACACCAGATTTTTATTTTAATAATTTTAAAGATACTCCCGAGACTGAATAAAAAAGCTTCAACAGGTTGGAAGATGTGAAGATCCGTTAAAATTTTTCTATGACCACAACACTTTCTTATTTTACCCTTTAGGTAGATTCTTAAGACTGTAAAATTGGTCATGCATCTGAAAGAAATTATTCAAACATCTAAGAGAAATTAATCAGTAAAAACAAATGCTTTCTAATCGAAAATAGATGATTATTTAAAAATATTAAATTTATGCAAAATATCTAACCAGTGTGACGATTCAAATTAATGCACTCACTGAATGCTTAAATGTGGTAAAAATCATGGGAAATTAGTGTGATCGTGGCCTGTTAGTGGACAGTTCAATGAATCCACTTACGAAAATAATCAATCACTGTTAAAATAAAAACCACAGTTCTCAAAACTAAAATCAGTCAAAAAGAAATTTAAAAGTACAGTAAAACCTCGTTGATCCGGATCCGGATTAGATTTTTTTACTTTCTCTTGCCTATATGAATATACAGGAAGCAAAGTATTGTTTTCATGTCGATTTTTCGAAATCGAGTTTTCACCGGATCTACACGTTTTTAGACCCCCTGAACCCAAAAAACATTTTTTTAGCGATTGGTGTGTGTGTGTGTGTGTGTGTGTGTGTGTGTGTGTGTGTGTGCGCGCGCGCGCGCGCGTATGAACAGAATTTCACAAGAATGAAACTTCGTACGAACTTGAAACTTGAAACTTAGGTTAGACACTACTACCGGACCCGACACGAACATTTTATCAAAATCGGTCAACTTGACGTAGTAGTTTATTTGTGTAATTTTTTACTTTTTTGCGATTTTCTCAAAAACGGGTCCTACGATTTTTTTTAAATCGTCTCATTAACTAAAATTTTTATGCTCTACAAGATAGGGTAGGCGTCATGTTTGCTAAAATTCTTGGTAAGGCTGTTTTCACGTAAAAAATTATTTTTTAAGATTGTGGCTTAAATATGCATTTTAGCGTAAAAATTTATATAATAAAAGTTGTAGAGCATTTAAAATCCTACAACTTATACACAAAAATGTTTGAAATAAATTTTAAACATTTTTTTGTATAACGCTTCGTTAGCGGTCATTAGCGATTTTATGTTTTTTCCTCACGAAAACGCGTGAAAAATCGATTTTTTTAAGATTTCGGACTTAGTATGCATTTTACGACAAAAGTATATGAATATAATCATTTAATAGGAAATTAAAAGATCTTCAACTTTTATTTAAAGCATTGTTCTTTGCAGAGCCTAGTTTAGCGTGAAAGAAGAGTGATTTTCCGTATTTTTAAGCCAAACTGAGGTTGATTTTCATTTTGCGTCTTTCACTCATGATTAAAATTAGGTTACGTTTATTGAGGTTAGTTTTTTGTTTGTTTCTAATGTTAGGTTTTTTGTTAATTATTTGCATTGGCAACAGAAAGTTGTGTGAGTGCTTCACACCAGATTTTTTTGTTTAATGTTTACTTAGACAATATTTTTTTAACTCTGACAGCTAGAACGAAACTATAAGTTAATAGTAACATTAATAATAATTCTTTATTTCCAAAAACACAATTTTAATCTTAACATTTTTTATACATTTTGTACACACATTCATTCCAATAATCGCGGCGGTGGAAAGTGTGTTTCACACCAGATTTTCTAGCTATAGAGTTGAGTTTTCAATCACTGTATATTTAGATGAAAGTTTTAAAAATCTAAATTTTCACACCTAACGCTATCTAATAACCGAGAAAAATGTTCATAAACCGGAAAAATTGGAAAGATTTATCATTATTTTACTACTGATATTATTAAAATGTTAGAAGCCTATTATTAATAGTGTATAGGAAATAATTTAACACGTAAACAAGTTTTAAAAATTAGTAAAAAATAATTATACAGTAAAAAAAAGAATTGAAAAACAAAAAAAACATACTTCCGTCCACATTTGGTTACTTGTACCACTGGTATTGTCAGTGACCATACATGGAGAAAGCAATAAGTCAGAAAATATTAGTGGAAGATAAATGAGAATGCAACTTGCTTTTTCAGTAAACATAAAGTATATCTTTGTAGGAACCAGTGTAAAGATATATAACATGGAGGTACGTTAATTTGTTTTAACTAGATTATCCAGTTTCACTTTTAAATCGAAGTGAAAAATTATTAAAATTTGATTGTAGTAGAAATTTACAATTATTTTTTATCACTTCATTTTTTCCTTAACCTCGAAATATATATTTTATTATATAACTATCTTCTATTGCATAACAAACCAGTCGCTATTTAAATTTTAACTGTTTTCCAATATATTTGTGTTAAATGAGGCTTGCTGTTTAAATAAATATTCGACAATCTGCACTAAATTTCTCGTAAAAATATCATTTCATCTCCTCCTCCTGCTTCTCTTCCTGCTCTTGATTCTACTCCTCCTGCTACTTTTCGTTCTCCTGCTTCTCCTGCTCTTGCTCCTCCTTCTTCTCGGCCTCCTCCTGATCTTGCTTTTTCTCCTGCTCTTGTTCCTTCTCATCCTCCTCCTGCTCTTGCTCCTTCTCATCCTCCTCCTGATCTTGCTTCTCCTCCTACTCCTTCTCATCCTCCTCGTCCCGCTCGTGCTACTCTTCTCCTCCTCCTCCTCCTCCTCTTTCTACTTTTGCTCCTGCTCTTGCTCTTCCTCCTCCTCCTGCTTCTTCTCCTCTCCTTCTTCTTTTTCTTCCTCCTCTTTATGTCACAGTATTATTAACAATAAACATAATTAAAGAAGTTTTTATTATAAATTTGATTTAAAATTGAACTACAGTGGAGCGTCAGTTATCCGGACTAACAGAGACCAGAGTGGTTCTGATAATCAAATACTTCGGTTAATCAAGTACTGTAAATACTGTAAATGATGTAATATAACCTAAATTAAGTTAATTAAAAGTAGTAAAGTAGTAGTAAATTAAAAGAAGTACCTAGAAGTTTATTGTGTAATTAATTGTGTTGGCCCGCTTAGTTTAATTTCTCTTTCTCCCTCTTCCACAAAGGTTTGCCCATCACTGTTCTAAAACGATATCTTTTTGACATCAGACTATTCGTTCAAATTTGGATGGCCGTCTCCGTGGCCCAGTGGTTACTTTTTCTTGCCTATATGAATACATAGGAAGGAAAATTTTGTTTTCATGCCGATTTTAAGCGAGTTGTCACCGAATATACAAGTTATCAGACCCCCTAAACCCCAAAAAATATGTTTAGCGATTGGTCTGTGTGTGTGCGCGCGCGCGCGAGTGTGTGTGTATGTCTGTGTGTGTGTGTCTGTGTGTGTGTGTGTGAACAAAATGTCTTAAGAACGGAACAACGTACAAAGTTGAAACTTGAAACTTAAGTTAGGTATCACTAGAGAACCCGACACGAATATTTCAACAAATTCGTCATTTTTCACTTTTTGCGATTTTCTGAAAAACGGCTCCTACGATTTAAAAAAAAAATCGCCTCATTTACTACATTTTTATGCTCTACAAAGTAGGGTAAACGCAATGTCTGCTGAATTTCTTGGGGAGGCTGTTCTCTCATAGAAAAAAATGTTTTGTTAAGATTGCGGCCTTATATGCATTTTATCTCAGAAATGTATATAATAATAATAATAGTAATAATAATAGGGCTAGACAATTTAAAAATCAATAACTTTTATTCCAAATATTTCTTTGTATAACGCTTAGTTTAGCGATAATTAGTGATTTTCTGGTTTCTTTTCCATAAAAATTTGTAAAAAAAAATGAATTTTTTTAAAGATTTTGGCCTTAGTATGCATTTAAAGATGAAAGTGTATAATCAATTTATAGGGAATTAAAAGATCTACAACTTTTATTTTAAGCATTTTTCTTTACAGATCCTTGTTTAGCGTCAAAGAGTGATTTTCCGTATTATTAAGCCAAACTGAAGTTGATTTTCATTTTGCATCATTCACTCATGATTAAAATTAGGTGTTGTAATGTTTTGCGAGGTTATTACTTTTTTTTGTTTATTTATAATGTTTTATTGCTTTTTTTAGGTTGTATTTTTCATTATTTGCATTGACAAGAGAAAGTCGTGTGAGTGTTTCACAGCAGATTTTTAATTTCTTCGAATATAACGCGAACACCATTTTATCGTACCGATTTCCTTTGAAAAAGATGCGCGGTATAGTCGAGTAAATACGTAGTCTACGTATTGTAGAACATCATAAGAGAAATTCATGTTCATTTTTTAAAAAAAGAAAGGTTAAAAACATTTTAAATCGATAGATTGTAATTTAACGGCTCTAAACATGCCTGATTAATTATAAACATATTAATGTTTATATTATAATAAAAATGAAAATAAGGAAGTTTTAAATAACTTATTTTTTAAAAGTTTAGAAAAAGTTGTTGAAAATCACAAGTCTATCACTACCACATCATTTTTGTTTTAATTTCAACGACTTTCACGTATGATTTTGTATTTATTATAAACGTACATTTTTTTATTTATTCGAACGTAAATCAGGTTTTTAAATTGGTGTATTCGTGGTAGAGGTCAAGGAATATATCAGGTATTTCTTTATATTCAAGCGCAAGTCCGTATTGTTTGTAAAAGACGACTTCATTAAAGGTGCTTCTACACGATAGGTATAAGTAAATGAAATAAATTATTGTAAAACAAGCTTCATCTTTAAAATTAAGAACATTTTTTTATCATCAGTCTTTCGACTGGTGTGATGCAGTTCTCCAAGCTGTTCTATCTTGCACGAGTCATTTCATATCTACATACCTGCAACACCCTACATCTTTTGTAATTTGCTTTGAATATTTTAACCTTTGCCTTCCCCTTCAATTCACTCTCTCAATATTACCCGCCTGTACCTGGATTAAAAACATATTAAACTTAATAAAGTGATTTGACGTTTAAAAATTTCCCGAAATTTATTTTTAATATGATAATTAAAATTTAATTTTAAAGGAGAGAAGATGGAACAAGTCTGGAAGAGTTTATTAGCCCTGATGGAAGTTCGGATAAGTAAATAAACAACCGAATTTTTAAAGCTTAATGAACTTGATTCACAGATTTTAGAGCATGCACGAAGCAGCTGCCGTTGTCACATTTACAATAGCATATTTACTGTTATTATTCTGTGGGAGATTAAGGGATAAAAATATTGTACCTTTGTAAAGTAATATTCTAGAAATTGCTAGGGATGTTGTTCATTGTAAGAAATTGTGTATTGAATAAGGATAATGAATAGCGACGAATGGAAAGTTTTGAATCGGAATTCTCGGAAATCGAAACTTTTTTTTAAAATTTTATTTCGTCTACAATTTTCTAGTAAAACAGAGAAAGGTTTCGAAGGGCCTCGATTAACTATCAGACCGCAGGTATAAAAACAGTTTATACTATTGTACCGTTCGTTTTTACTTGTGCCATGAATGGAATTACTCTTGTCGGGTTGTTCCGAAATAATGCCGTTACAGAACAGGTTCTGAATTATGTTAACCTTGTGTGTGCGTCACTGTTCTGGGTGGTAACAAGTGGTTGTGAATTGGTAAATTTGTTTTGATTGTTAAGTGACTGCGTCGTAATTATTGTCAAGTTTGGAGTATAGAGTCCGTACTTTATATTCAAGCGCTGTGAAGAATCTAAGAAGTGAAGACAAAAAAGAAAAAAATTAAGTTTATAATATGTCTACAGCTTCGTGGAACCTACATCATAAATCGACCCTTACACAAACGCGCGCGCAGCATCCCTATACCTGCCTCAGCGGTGTTCCACATTCCTCAGTACTGGGTCACCTACAAGGTACTTGACTGCAATACTACCATTTTGATTATAATTATCTTTATCAAAGTTGTATAATTTTCAAAATCTACGTATTATTCCTTGAAAAACGAGTCCAAACACGATGTTATTTTGATATTCTTTAGCATTTCAGATGTCGGATTTCATTCTGACGGCCGTTCAATAATAGTAACAAATTTAACAATTGAAGGGATCGGCGGAAGAAAGTGCTAACCCATAAAATTTCCAGCATGATTTTTCTTAAATTCTGCAAAATTGAAATATCCAGCACGTTTTAAACGGGATACTATTTTTACGATCTTAAGAACCTAGATTGACAGAATTTAACAAAAATTCAAAAACATGATTTGTAGATTTCAGTAAACTTTTATTTATTTATTTATTTATTTATTTAATAAAGTTTTACATGTGAGAGCAACAGGTAAGACCCAATACTGCTCTCTTAAAACATACATAACAATACAATCTTAATTTAATTAGCTTATAATATATACAATAATGATGCTTATAACCTACAAAATTATAACCTTATATTCATAACCTACAATATAATAATGAATGTACTAATGATAACATATAAATATGAATAATATAATATGAATATGAATAATATAATAATAATATGAATAATATAATGAATATGAAGAATATAAAATATGACCATGATGAATATAATATTTTAATATGATAGTATATAATATAATTATGTAATAATATAATGATATAAGATTGAATATAATACACACAAATAAATTACAGTATAATTTGGAAAGAAAAGAAAAAAAAGATTAAAGATAGAAAGAAAAAAGAAAAGAAAAATAAAAGAAAAAGAAGAAAAAAACCAGAACAGGAGCCGTGGAACAAAAATTCGAATTTAGGAATACATTTTTTTTATAACTTAACTGATTGTCAAAAAAGGTCAATAATACGAACAGATTTATCGTAAAGTCTCTTAGAAACTGTAATAGTATATTGTACAATACTGTTATTAATTTAAGAACTGAACACACTTTTTTGCAAAGGATGACTGACTGTCAGAAAAAGGATCAATAATATTGTTACATTTATTATAAAGTGCATTCTATTTACTGGGGAATTTTCATGGTACAACGTTCTGTTTCTGGGAATGTAAAAAAATCTATTAAACCTAGGTCTTAATAATGGAGCACTTAGTGACATGTGCTCAATTACGCCTGGTATATCAATTTTATTGTTCAAAATTTTGTAAATCAGTAAGAGTGAATTCAAGTCTCGTCTATTTTCAAGCGACATTATATTGAACGATTTTCTCAGCTCATTAGTCGGAAGGGAATAATGACATATTTCTTTATGCTTTTTAAAATACAAATACCTTAGAAACCGGTTCTGAATTTTTTCAATTTTTAATTTAGCGGCTATTGAATATAATATAATGACGTTGTGTAAAATTATGTTTATGTGGGTTAGCACTATCTTCTCCCGTCCCCTTCAATTAATATTATTATTTTTTACGTGTTGTAACAATTATTACATCTTATTCCGTTATCTTTTTAAAACGTAATATTTGATTAATACTTCCGTTTTTTTTAAATTAAATAGTACAGGAAACGCTTAGGATTGTCACAATGACCTGTGTTTGGACTCATTTTTTAAGGAATAGTACGTAGATTTTGAAAATTATTATACAATTTTTTTTAAATAATTACAACTAAACTGGTAGTATTGCAGTCAAGCGCCTAGTAGGTGACTCACTACTGAAAAATGTAGAACACAGGTAAGGCAGATTGCTGTGTATTTGTGTTTGTGTGTGTAAGAATCTGTTTATGATCTAAGTTCCGCGGAGATATGGATGTATGATAGGTTTTACATTCTCTCTTAGCTATACCGTGTAACGTTAACCGTGGTTAACGGTCTAGCCTACCACACGGAGGGCCTGGGTTCGATTCCCAGCCAGGGTCGGTCGCATTAGGGTAGTTGGTAACGTGCTCGCCTCTCCATCATGCGGTCTTGGGTTCGTATCCCATTCAGGCACGGCATATTTTCATACGTTACAAAAAAATCATTTCATTCTTCACCGTCTGCATTAGCAGTAATTGTAGAACAGTCGGACGTTAAAACCAAAAAAAAAAAACCGTGTAAGTGCTCCTTAGGTCAATAATGAAAACCTGATGACTTTTTATGATTTTCACGCGTTGCATTCAGATAAAAGCAACTATTAAACAAAATTTAGTAGCTAGAGCTATAAAAAAACAATATAAACAAAAAATTTCTTATTAGGCTTTGTATGACAAGTTGGAGATTGAAATACGAAAAATTTGCTAGATTTACGTCTATAAATAATAATGCCTAACAGTTAATAATAATTTCACTCTTCAAATAAAAGCGTGATCAGAAGAGTTTATACATACAGAACAGTACTAAGTAGCTTCTTTTTAAAAAAATTTGGTATGAACACTTACACAACTTTCTCTTGCCAATGCAAATAATGAACATTATAACCTATCTTTTTTTTTTTTTAATTGTATAGCCCTTTTAAGAGCGCACTAGTTATGTAATTAAATTCATTTTCTCTTAAGCTGTTTTGGGAGCTGTCGCCTCCTTGCGTGGTACTCCCTCATCCTCCTACTCACCACCTGTCTCTCCTCCTCTGTCCAGATTCTAGTCTTGGACTCAGCAGAATGGAAATTCCCGAAAGTCTTAATCTTGTGCCTAAAAATGTCTCTGTTCATAATGTCGTTGCCCGAGATGTCCAACGTTATGAGGTCTTCCTCCACTTCCTTCAACCATCTGTCTCTGGTTTTAAGTCCTTCCTGGCTTCTGATCAACTTGTAGGTCTCATTTTCCATATTCCTAAACCTCATTAGATGTCCGTAATATTGCAGTCGTCTTTTCCGACACTTTGTTGCCAAGGATTCCCCCAGAAAATTCATTATTACTTCGTTTGATCGTTTTTTATGTATGTTAGTGTCCGGGTCATAGACTGTTCCCAATATTGTCTGGGCAAATCTTTATAAAACATTATACATAAAAAAACACTTACCTCAAAAAACATAACCTTATTTTAATAATGAGTGAATGATGCAAAATGAAAACCAACCTCAGTTTGGTTTAATAATACGGAAAATCACTCTTTGACGCTAAACTAGGATCTGTAAAGAAAAATTGCTTAAATTAAAGTTGTTGGTTTTTTAATTTCTTATAAATTTAATTATCCTGTATACACTTTTGTCGTAAAATGCATACTAAGGCCGAAATCTTAAAAACAGATTTTGTTGAAAAAAACCAAAAAATCACTAATTACCGCTAAACTAAGCGTTGTATAAAAAAGTATGTTAGATTAAATTTGTAGTTTTTAAATGTTCTGAAACTTTGATTATGTGCACTATTGCGCTAAAATGCATATTATGGCCGCAATCTTGAAAAAAAAAGATTTTTTTCTACGAGAGCACAGCCTCTCCAAGAATTTCAGCAGACATGGCGCTTACTCCGTCTTGTAAAGCATAAAAAATGTAATAAATGAGGCGATTAAAAAAAGGCTTAGAAGCAGTTTTTGTGAAAATTGCAAAAAAGTGAAAAACTACACGAATAATTACTACTTCCGGTTGACCGATTTTATTGAAAATGTTCGTGTCGGGTCCTCTAGTAGTACCTAACTTAAGTTCAAAGTTTCAACTTCGTTGGGTATTCCGTTCTTGAAATATTTTGTTCACACACTGACCAATCGCTAAAAACATGTTCTTTTTGCTTCAGGGGATCGGAAAACCCGTATATCCAGTGAAAACTCGATTTCGAAAAATCGATTTGAAAACAATAGGCCTTACTTTCCTTCCTATGTATTCATATAGGCAAGAAAAAGTCAAAATGTCTACAAATCTGATCTGGATCAACGAGGGCCGTATAAACGAGTTTCACTGTAGTAAGATTTCATTTCAATTAACCATACTCTCTCAGGAATGGTCGACCTGAGTCTGTACAAGACTACACCTCATTTACACGTCATACATATCATCCTCATCTCATTGGGTCATGGGGTTGCTTATTGTTCTCAATTGAACAGATTGCAACGTACACTAATTAGGGATTAAAAAAAAAAGATTTCATTAAAATAAAAATCGGTTTAAAATGTGTAAAATGTTGTACTCTTGTCAGAATTAGCGAGAGATTTAGTGCAATTTGTCGTTTCTTAAAATTGCAATTTATACGAGAACATAAATAAAATATTAAATATGGTAAATTAGGCAACAAATAATGTTTTAAGATATCCGTCTTTATTTAAATCCATGAGAACAAATTTCACTTTCTTAGTTATCTTTTGCTGTATTAAAGCAAATTTATGTTTTGTTTTTTTTGTCGACGTTATTTTACTAATTTAGTTCATAAATATAGCTTTTTTAAGTAATATGCTAAAATCTATTACTGTATTTGTATGTTTAATTTTAAACCTAAATATCCTTTACATAAAAAATACCGGCATAAAATAAATATTTCTATTTTGAGCCGATTACAAAAATTCACAAGTTTTTATTTTACTGTTGTAGCCTACGAATCATGTAACTTCAAAACACACGTTTCACTTTTCCCACAGTATGTGGACCTCTTATCTGAAAGTAATTTTTTTTAGTAAGCCTAGGTCATGGGACGAATGAATAGTTTTAATAATCGATTATTTATTATTCGAATGTTGTTTAGGTCATCAGCCAAAAGGCTGGTTTGAACCTGCAGAGGTTTTACTAAGTAAATCGAGGAGTGAGGTGGTTTACAATTTCCTTCCTCACTGAGTGGAAAAGTACACTTATCAGCATGCCAGGCCCTCTGAAAAGCATATATTTTCCACTCTGCAAATGACACTTTCACTTCATTCACCACAGGGACTGGCTGTATAATGAAATTCATTACTTTCAGAGGAGATAACTCTGATTAGTGTCACAGTACACCTCTACCTCTTCTCTTCTTAAATGATTCAGTCATTTAATTGGCTGACCATGAGATAAGAAACAGAACTATTTATTTTAGCCCTGCAACAAACAGATTGAGTGTAAATAATTTGACACTCAACCTGTCTGTTATGGGCAGAAAGTAGAGTGTGATTATTAATTAATAATTAACACTATAAGTTTATAATACTCAATTTCTTATGCGGTTTACAAAAATGTGAAATATTTTTTCCGATATCTGTACTGGGAAAGATTTTTTAGATTTATAATAACAGATTGCGTCATTTGTTTACATTTGAATGGCTCAACAGAAATACGTTGCAAGTGTCAAAATTTACGAAAATGAGGCTTCAGTGGAATACGTTCTATAAAATCTTCTGTTTGATCATAATAGTTAATTCTAATTGGTAGAATTGTAACTAAAATCTCTGAAATTTTTGAAACAAAACCGTCATACTGTGAAAAATCGTTATACAGCTAAGAATCAGATGGTATCTTTCACTTTCTGTAAAAATTAGTATCTACAGTACTATTCTAACTTGACGGCTGAGTGCAATCTTAGCTCTGCTGTTCTACGCATGCGCCCATTTTCCTAAATGATTTACAAGCTGATTCTATTCTCGATTTTATCTCCGTTCAACTGTTATAACAGAAAAAACATACTAAAAAATTGCCTGTGCACATGCGTCAACTGAAGACCAGGGAAGATTTCCCCTCTAACTGTCTCTTTGTGGTAGTTGGAGCAGTAAAGCGATGATTAACAGCTGGATCGACGGTAGGGGAATAGTATCGATGCACAGGCGTGGGAGAGGCAAAAACAGTACAAGCAGAACAAGCCACGTCTTATAAACTTTTTTAAATTGTAAAATAATATTAGTTAAAGTCTGGGGTTCAAAATGTTACACCATGGCAATAATTCCTCAAACTACGAGTGCAAGGAAGTAAAATTAAGCAACAATTATTTTGTTACATCCTGTAGATAGAATGAAGATAAGTTCTTGGTAATGATCCGGAACTATTTTTTTAATTTCTTTTGCCTATATGAAAATATAGGAAGGAAAGTACTGTTTTCATGTCGATTTTTCGAAATCGAGTTTTCACCGGATCTAAACGTTTTCAGACCCCCTGAACGCAAAAAACATGTTTTTAGCGATTGGTCTGTGTGTGTGTGCGTGTGCGCGCGCGCGTGTGTGTGAACAGAATATTTCAAGAACGGAACCTCGTACGAACTTGAATCTTAAAACTTAAGTTAGACACCACTACCGGACCCGACACGAACGTTTTCATCAAAATCGGTGAACCGGAAGTAGTAGTTTATTCGTGTAATTTTTAGATTACACGAAATATCGGGACAAAGTTATTTTTAGATAACATTGTTAAATTGAGGTTGATTTTCATTTTGCGTCTTTCACTCATGATTAAAATAAGGTTATGTTTTTTGAGGTTAGTTTCTTTCTTTATTTCTAATGTTAGATTAGGTATATTGTTCATTATTTGCATTGGCAAGAGAAAGTTGTGTGAGTGTTTCACACCAGATTTTTTACATGTAGACCAAACATTGTTATCTTGTAGCTACGAATGAATCTTTATTTGACAGTCTAATAACTTTCCTTTAGGGCTTACTTTCTTCCAGTTCAAAAGTAGATCTGTTCTTGTATTTACACATCACATCATTATAAGGTAGAACTGTTAATTTTAATATTCCATAGAATTATGTATTAGCGATTTACCATTTTTAGATAACTTGTTTAGTATTTTGCATACTTTCTCTGATTTATTACTATGTGATATACCTAACAGAAACGTATTGTTGTATTGATGATTCTATAATGGTTTTAAGTCAATAAGTTATTTGGTTTTGTCACAGGTTGATCTTTTATCTTTAGTCTACGTGAGCACTTTGTACCAAAGTTATCGGGACGCTGCATCGTTTCAATCTGGTCTTATCAGCGTTCCATTGCACACAATTATTTTACCAATTTTAACAAAACTTGGAAAATATGGCTTGCTCTGCTTGTACTGTCTTTACCTCTCTCACTACTGTGCATCGATACTATTTCTTTACTGTCGAGGAAATAGACTTATTACTTCTTTTTACTTTCTCTTGTCAATATGAATATATAGGAAGGCAAGTATTGTTTTGATTTCGATTTTTCGAAATCGAGTTTTCACCGGATCTACGTTTTCAGGCCCCCTGAACCCAAAAAACATTTTTAACGATTGGTCTGTTTGTGTGTGTGTGTGAACGAAATATCTCAAGAACGGGACATCATACGATTGAAACTTGACACTTAAGTAAGGTTCTACTAGAGGACCCGACACGAACATTTTCATCAAAATCGGTCAACCAGAAGTAGTAGTTTATTCGTGTCATTTTTCACTTTTTGTAATTTTCTCAAAAACGGCTCCTATGGTTTTTTTAAATCGCCTGCTTTACTACATTTTTTATGCTCTACAAGATAGAGTAAGCGTCATGTCTGCTGAAATTCTTAGGGAGGTTGTGCTCTTGTAGAAAAAAATGGTTTGTTAAAGATTGCGGCCTTAATATGCATTTTAGGGCAAAAGTGTATAAAATAAGTTGTAGAGAATTAAACAACCTACAGCTTTTATTTCAAACATTTGTTTGTATAATGCTTAGTTTCCGCTTAGTTTAGCGGAAATTAGTGATTTTCTTTTTTTCACGAAAATCTGTAAAAATCTATTTTTTAAGATTTCGGCCTTAGTTTGCATTTTACAACAAAAGTGTACATAATCAAATTTATAGGAAATCAAAAGATCTACAACTTTTATTTAGAGAATTTTTCTCTACATACTCTAGTTTAGCGTGAAAGAATGATTTTCCACATTTTTAAGCCAAACTGGGTTTGATTTTCATTTTGCATCATTCACTCTTGATTTAAATAATGTTATGTTTTTTGAGGTTATTTTATTTTGTTTATTTATAATGTTTTATTCCTAATGTTAATTTATATTTTTCATGTTTTGCATTGGCAAGATGAGGTCGTGTGTGTTTTCACACCAGATTTTTTAATTTTATATTGTTGTCATATTTTTTCTCTGCCTAAAAATTTGTTCGCAAAATTTTTTTGAACTGTTTTTCTTTTCTTTTATTAGTTTTTCATTCATAATTATTTATAATCAACTCATATATCAAAAGTAATGGGTGATTCAAAAAGAGCGCCGGTTTTTAAACGGCTGGTAAATTTTTGTTTATCGGTTGGCAACATTGTTTGACCTCATTTCTATTTCGGAGAACATTCCGATTGACGATTCAGTTGTAGTTTCCCTTGTTCGCAGTGTAGTACTCTCGCAGTCTGTGTCTAACCATGGAGAAGTTTACTATTGCACAACGAGTGTTAATCGTCAAAACATTTTACCAGAGTGGAGAGAGTTATGCGGCTACTGTCAGGCGACTTCGCGGTACTCTAGGACGTAATGAAGCATCGAATGAATCAACAGTTCGCAGGCTCATGAAAAAGTTTTTTGAGACGGGTTCAACAGTCGACCTTAAAAGTTCTGGACGTCGTCGTTCTGGCCGAACTGAGCAGAACGTTGCGTTGGTTCGTGACAGTGTGGCTGTTAGCCCAGCAAAATCAATACGTCGCCGTTCTCAACAATTGGGTTTACGATGTTCTTCTGTACGGAGAATTCTTCGGTAAGATCTCCAATATCACCCGTATAAAATTCAGTTGACGCAACATTTGAAAGTGGCAGACCACCAGAAGAGACGACAGTTTGTTGACTGGGTATTGAGAAAAGGATGATGACACCTTCGCAAACAAAATCATTTTCAGTGATGAGGCGCACTTCCACTTAAACGGTTTTGTTAATAAACAGAACTGCCGTATGTGGGGTTTAGAAAACCCTCGCGTGGTTAATGAAAGGGAAATGTATGCACAGCGAGTGACAGTTTGGTGCGGCTTTTGGTCGGGCGGTGTTATCGGCCCTTACTTTTTTGAAAATCAAGAAGGACAAGCCGTGACAGTAAATGGAGACCGATACCGTACTATGATTAGGGAGTTTTTGTGGCGTCATTTGGATGGAATGGACATAGACGAGTTGTGGTTTCAGCAGGATGGTGCCACCTGTCACGCTGCACGAGAAACAATGTTGTTGCTCCGTGAACGGTTCCAGGATCGCATCATTTCTCGTAATTCCGACCATCAATGGCCACCAAGGTCGTGTGACTTGACGCCTTGTGACTTTCATCTTTGGGGTCATCTGAAGTCATTGGTGTATGCCAATAAACCCCGAAACATCAATGACTTGAAGGAGGAAATTCAACGGGTTATCGGGCAAATGGAAGTCGAAACTTGTCGTGCAGTAATATCCAATTTCATGGACAGAGTTGATGCGTGCCAGCGCAGTAGAGGAGGACACATGCATGACATCATTTTTCATACATGAAATCGGAAGGTAAGATGAACTTGTTGATGTATTTATTTTCAGTTTTTCAATAAAATAAATCTCTTAATTTGATATATCAAAACCGGCGCTCTTTTTGAATCACCCTTTAGAAGTGTGTACAGAATAACAGCTAACTCATACAGTGAATGTGAAATAAAAAAATGTGGTATTCATTACAAATACCAGGCTGGCCTGTAGTGTTGTGATCAGCGCAACTGCCTTCTGTCTCAGAGTCCCAGGTTCCCAGTCAGATCTGGCATTTTTTCATTACTCATGTTCATCTATCTGCATTAGCAATAATTTGCAAAACAGTCAGACGTAAAACAAAATTTGTTTACTTGATGATTGTGGCAATAGTAAACTTGTTCAGTCCATACGTTGAAGCCAAATCCACCTATCTCACTTTACATTCAAATTTAGCTTCAATTTCTTTTTTAATCTCTATTGTCAATGGTTTCCTTTTCTTTCCTGACCCAAAACATACCTTTCGAAGACATTTTCTAAATTCTTAATTGTAAAATAGAGTAGCAAACAAACAAACATGAAACACTAAACTGAAATTAAATATGAAACATAAAAAACCAGGCCTTCGAAACTCCGATGACAACTTGGTTGTTCAAGGGTGTAAAGTAGGATTGAAACTGAAAGCAAGATGGTTGAATGTGAATTGATTTCTAAGAAAGAGTGTGAATAAAGCGGAAATAAAAGAGATAAGATTTAGTACATAATGTAAGAACATTGGCTGGATGTTACAATTTAACTGATGAATCAAACAGAGTGCTGGAGATAAAGAAACAATTTTTATTGAAAAACTGAATAAAAGTTTACTGATAAATTATTTATGTATGTACACCCATTATTAATGATATTCTAGTACAGCAAATTGTAAATTGGATTGCTTTTCTAGGAAAACAAAATACATAAGTAACAATGTTCGTAATGTAAAGAAAAGTTTGTAATCTGAGGCGAAAAAAATGTTTCAACCAAGTTTGTATAGCAAGAAACAACCTGTAATGATGAATACAGACTTCCATTTTTCCCAAGAAGAAACGATTATAATAACTGTAAGATTTATTTATTCAAACAAATGTGTTTGTAGACTTATGATAGATTGTTTATCTTAGATGTTCACTACTTATTTCATTTGTCCATAACAGGCAGGTGGAATATTAAATTATTTGCATTCGATCTGCTAGTTCCAGGGCTACAAAAAATAGTTCTGTTTCTTATCACATGGTCAATCAAGAAAGAAGACAGATCTCGATGCTAAAAGGTAGAAAAAGCAAAAGTTGTATTTTGGAGAATCCATGGTCATTGTGGCCTATTCACAAAAATAATAATAAATAAAAATATCTTATTTCATGAATTTCTGTAAATAACCGCAATGAATGATTGTTTATTCCATATTGTCATTTGACATTTTTAACCATGTAACATGAAAACTCTTTTGAATACAACGTCAAAGTCATTCATAAGTAAAATTTAGCACTGCATGAAAATTACTAAGAATATATTCAGGTTTGTTAGGCTCTTTATTGATAGGATCTATTGATGTTGGGCTACAAGAAATAGTTCTGTTTCTTATTACATGGTTACTCAATTATATGACTGAAGCATTTAAGAACAGAAGAGGTAGAGGTCTAAAAGGCACTGGGACAGGTGGAAAGAGAAACATCACAGTAGTTAGCCCCTCGCTCATGGCTTTTGTTAAGAGGCACGGATAGGCATTTTTGTTTAGCTTCAACTTCATAACATTTTATTACATTGCATATTAGCTTTCGTTCAACACTGTGAATAGTTCGACTACGTTTTCGAGAAACCGACATTTCTGTAACAAACAGTTAACCTACAAAAGGTTCCGAGATATACTGTATATGCTCTGGGTATAGTATAAGTTGTTATGTTTGTCGTACTGAAATTAAAGCAGTTGGGCATGTGCACTGATGCTTTTCATCACTTGATGTTTTGCAATGAAATGACTTGTGCAAGATGGACAGCTTGAAGAACTGCATCAAACCAGTCGAGAGACTGATGACAACAAAAAAAATTTAGTATGCCATATTAGTACAAGGAAATTCATCACACAGTAAGATGGAAAGAGTTTTTAAAATTCAGAAAAAGCGATTAGATATGTGGTGGGAGGCAACCACTTACCCTCATGCAGATCACTATTTAAAGTCCTTCATTTGCTTAAAGTTCCTTCTTTGTACTTCTTTAAAGTGATAATGTACATAAAGTAAAATACATTTTTACAAAATTTCAATGTTCACAACCACTACAGAAACAGAATAAAATATTCTATTTTATTTATTTTTATTTTATTTATTTTGTATTTTAGGGATACTATGTTGCTAATCACAACACTAAGGGTGTTCTCTCACCAGTGATACTCAACTCCGACACGTCCTCGACTCGACAGCACGTACGAGTCCTACCCTTATTTATATGTTCACCCTCACACCAGTACGACCTCGACGCAACCTCAATCAAACCGATTCTATCCGACTCAGTTTGTCCAACACCTTTTCTATCTGTCGCATATAATCATTATCAATTGCTCCTCAAGAGACAAACTACTCCTGTAGTTTGTGTCTTTTTTTTATAATTCTAGGACCAACAAGTTCAAATAATAGTTGAAAACTCTTTTGACATCCGAAAAAAAGACTTAAATTTGTATTCATCACAGGAGAGTTCCTGGGCTCACACATACGCTTCTCTATTACGATTATTACTTATATACAGTTATATCCAACGTTCTTTTTTCTGTTTTCTTCTAAATAGTAATAAGCAACGACTACGTCTTTTTCATCACTTGACATTTTGCAAACTGCGGGAGATTCGAAGAAAAGATTGAAGATTGGTTATGTCGATGTGCGAACATGCACGACATGACTCATTTTTTGGTCAAGTCGAGGTCGTGTTTCACCGTTGTGAGAGTGCCCTGAATTGTTTGAACAAAAACCAACTTTTGCTGGTAGAAAATACATCAATAAATTGCTACAAGCTTTAACAGGTTGACTCGCAAGGCAATTTTTGCAGTTTTGCTTATAAAACCCATACCTATTTCATGGTTCCATTGCTTATTTAATTAATTTTCTTTCAAGTCTAGAGTATTGTAAGGCTTAAATTTTTTGGTGCTGTTTTTTTAGGCGAGAGACTGATCAGTTACTCAAGAGTAAAAAAATTAAATTTACGGTGAAAGACTGAAGTGTGTCTCACTGAAATTTTACTTGTATTTCTATAAAATATTATATGTTTTTTTTTTGTCATCAGTCTCTCGACTGGTTTGATGCAGTTCTCCACCCTATCTTGCGCAAGTCGTTTCATATCTACATATCTGTAACACCCTACATCTTTTGTAATTTGCTTTATATATTCTAATCTTTGCCTCCATCTTCAATTTACTCCCTCAATATTACCCTCCATTATTAATAGCCCAATACCTGGATGTCTTAGGATATGCCCCACTAGCCTTCTTTTGGTAAGATGCTTCCATATACTTCTTTTTTCATCCATTCGCCTAAGAACCTCTAAATTACTTATTTTGTCCACCCACCTAATCTTTAACATTTTTCTATAACACCACATTTCAAAAGCTTCTATCCTCTTCTTTTCTACAGCCCCTATCACCCACGTTTCACTTCCGTATAATGCTACACTTCAAACATAATGTTTTAAGAAATTTTTCCTAATCTGTAAATCAGTGTTTGTAATCAGTAAGCTTTTTTTCATTTCAAAGGCTTTTCTAGCTTAAGCAATTATACTCTTGATATCACTTGTGCTTCTACCATCCTTTGTTATTTTACTCCCTAGATAGCAGAATTCCCGAACTTCCTGTATGTTTTCGTTGCCTACTTTTAAATTTCCCATCTCTTCTAAACCACTCTTGCTGCTGCACAACACTTTCGTTTTGTTCTTATTAATTTTCATGAAGTAATCCTTTCTCAAGATCTCATCCATTCCATTTAAGGCATCCTCTAGTTCTTTCTTTGTCTCGATTAATACTACTATATCATCGGCGAATCTCAGCATTTTTATTGTTTCTCCTTGAATTTTTATTCCTGCGTCAAATTTCTCCTTCACTTCATTTATAGCCTCTTCTATATACAAGTTAAAAAGTAGTGGTGACAAAGAACAACCTTGTTGTACACCTTTTCTTACAGCAGCCTCTTTTTCATACCCCTCGATTCTCAAAACAGCCGTTTGATTCTTATACAGACTGTAGATAACTTTCCTTTCTTTGTATTTTATTCCTAGCCTTTTCAAAGTTTTAAACATTTTACTCCAGTCCAGATTGTCAAATGCTTTCTCTAAATCTACAAATGCCATATAAGTAGTTTTATTTTTCTTTATCCTTTTCTCAATAATCTGTCTCAGAGCTAATATTGCATCTCGAGTTCTCATTCTCCTTCTAAATCCAAATTGGTCATCGTCCAATACTTCTTCTACTCGGTGTTTTATTCTCCTGTATATAATTCTTGTCAGTATCTTGGATGCATGGCATGTTAGGCTGATGGTTCTGTAATGTTCACACTTTTCCGCTCCTGACTTTTTTGGTATTGGAATCATAATATTTTTTTTAAAGTCCGATGGTACCTCTCCACTCTCATAAATTCTGCACACAAGTTTGTATAATTTGTTTTGAGCAACTTCTCCACATCGTAATAATAATTCCGATGGTACGTTATCTATTCCTGCTGTCTTATTCATATTCATATCCTTAAGTGCCCTATCGAATTCTTATCTTAGTATAGGGTCCCCTCTTTGATCTTCTTCAACATCAGTTTCTTGTTCTATTGCATCATGTTCTAATTCTTTTCCCTTGTAGAGTTGGTTTACGTATTCCTTCCATCTTTCAGCTCTCTCTTGGCCATTCAACAATGGTTTGCCATCTACGCTTTGTAAATTAATATTATATGTGTTTTATAAATATTTTTCTTTGGGGTATTTTTTCAATAAAACTGCATTAATATTGATAATGCGTCTCTCTAACGAGCAGTTGTTTGGCAAGTGGTATACTTGAGTACCAGTTGTCTACATAGAGGCACGGCACTGACCAGAGTCAACTTTTAGAATGCAAAAATATTGTATTATGAAAACCATAAAAAATTTAAAGATAAAATGATTTTTCATTGCATAATATTATTAAAACATGATTAATAGTGCAATAATTAACTATAATAATAATTAATATCATATAACAGTAATAATAAGTAGTCAAGTTTCACTGACTCATTTTTGCCTCAATCGGATCAAGTAAATCATGAACTATGACTGGCGAAATGAATTCATTTCTAACAGCTCAGTATATGATTCAATGCAAACGAGCATCCAATCCGTCTCACGATTCTATTAAAAACATTATTACATGAGAGACGGAGCAGTCTCTCAAAAGTAAATGTTACAGATCTGGTGAGAGACGTATAAGTGTCTCACGGGAGTCAACCTGTTAAAATGTCGTGACAATTTAAGTTTGTTTAAAAAAAATACTTGATTGATGTAACATTTTACAGTGTACATGAATTTTATTTTTAATAGTTTTTGGTTGAAAAATATACAATTTCTAATTAAATGTTGAGACAAATAGTGTGTATTATTTAATATAAAGGGGTTGATGACATGCTTATTGAAATAAACATGTTAGTAGTTGTGGTAATAAATTATTAGTAAGTAATGAATTTATCATAATATGTTAAAATTTGAACTTAACAGTTTTATCTTGATATGTCCTATACTTCCTTTTAGAGTCCCCTGGATGCTTTTATAAAAAAAAAAACAAAATGTAAACCCAGATATTATTTAACTTCTTTTTACAGGATGACTGTATTGTTCAAGGTGACCATTGAACTGGACATTTTGGTTTCTTTAATGTAAATTTTATGTTACTAATTAATTAATTAATTCATTCATTCATTAGTTACTTGTAGCCTACCAATAATTTATTATATTTTTATTACCACCAATTAATTGCTTCAATAAGCAAATCATCTAATAATTTTTACCAAATATTGCAGAATCTACCTTAGTGTTTACTTAAAAATGTTTTATTAAAAAAAATCCATTTAAAAGAGTTTCTCTTGTGTACAATAAGATGTTTTCATCAATTAAGTATTTTGTAGCTTTTTTTAAACATAAATCCAAATTACAGTAAAACCTCCTTAATCTGGCATTCAATAGTCCGGAATTGTCTATAATCCGGAATCAACGGCAATAGACAAAAATTATAGAATTGCCTTCACAATGAACATTGTAAAGTGAGCAACCCGACAGCTACCGCCGACACTCAAGTGCCACAAAGGGTCACGCTCTGAGTTTGTAAACTTGTTACGCTCTTTTACACATTTGTAAAATTTGCTGAGTCAAATAAACAATACAGTATGGCTGAAGTTATGAACTTGCATATAATAAAAAATTATTTTTTAAATAAAAAAAATACTAGTCGTAAGAAGCAAGTAGATATTAGATTTTTTTTCCACCCATCTACCAGTGCTGTTGCTAAAAACCACGAATAGTACAGTACTGTACTGTATTTCATACTGTATTCAAATTTATTTCATCATGTACTGTACTGCATTAAAATGCATTTTAATATTTCTCCTGTACTTATATATTGATTTATATTGTTTAAATAACCCATGTTTAAATAATAAATACATACAGTAAAAGTTTCTTGTGCAAATTGTGTTATTTTTTTATACGACTCCTGTATTTTTATAAATAACCTCCATAGTCCGGAATTTCCTTTAATCCGGCAAGCTTTGAGTCCCAAACATGCCGGATTAAAGAGGTTCTACTGTACCACAACTTTTTAAAACTTGTGGTAATTTTTTTATGCATTTTTTTCTTGGTTAAGTAGCCTTTCGTTTAAACAATTTAGTATTGTGATTTAGTAACATTTTAATCAATTCTGTTTCATGCGTTGTAATTGTTGACATATAAATTGTGTAAACAGGTAGTTTGCTTTTTATACATTATCACTTCGAAGATGTACAAAGAAGGAACTGAAAGAAATTGAAGCTCCTTAAATAATTATCTGCGGGAAGTTAAGCGTTTAGTCTCCCTGTACACCTAAGAAGGTTTTCTGAATTTTAAAAACTCTATCCATGTTACTCTGAGATGAACTAATATAGCATACTGGATATGAGATGAAATTAAACAATGGAAAGCCAGACACATGTAATTTTTGTGGGAATGTTGGGTTTTTCATTGAGTTAATCCTAAAATGCACTAAAGAAAAAAGATAAAATGTATACTTATGGGCTTTCTGAAATGACAGATTCATTTAGACATCAGTTTTCATCTTGACATTTCCTATACTACCTTTTAAGAATCTCCAGGATGCACTTTACAACAAAAATGTAATTAATAGGTTTTGAGAAAATAGGAAGGCAGGATTTAAAAATACAGGAAAATATTTGAAAGAATTATAGTGTAATTGAAAATGAAGATAATCTTTATATTACAAAAATGTATGGAGCAGGTTATGAGAACTAATTGTTATGTTTACTGAGAACATGCAGTGTCTGTTCTGGTTCCATTTAATCGTTCATTTCAGAAAGCCCATAAGTCAAAAACGCTAAGTTTTGGAAAAAATTTTTAACTGGTAGTTTACTACATTTCAATAAAAAACAATTTGTATAGAGAGCTGTCCCCTTTAATATAAAATGTATATTTTTTAAGGTAAGCCATTTATTTAAAACAAAATGAAAATTTTGACTTACAACATTTCTGAAATAACTTGGAGTAAAATGCTAATTAACGTTCTTTTCTGTAAAATACGTCTCTAGACCACAAGAAAATTGTGTTGTAAAATAATTTTCATTTATATATGTTACTAGTTTACATTAGTTACTTATAATATGTAGCATTTTGCAACAATAGTTAAAAATTGAAATTCTTAAATTTAAGAAAGAAGAATGTTGGTTTTTAGAACTATTAAGGTTCTTCGTCACAAACCGTATTTATCTTCCTTAAAAAGATTTTTGCGTAGAAATTTTGTAGTTTCTACCACTAGAAAGTAGAACTTGGGCTTCAGAAGATCATCCACTTACATTTTTGTAATTTAAAGGAAGCTCTTTATATCCTTAAGGATAAGCTTTTTCATAATGTTGTGTTTCTTAAGGAAAGCCAGATTTATATGATTTATGTAGGGATGGTGTATTTACAGTTTGTCCTAAAATGCACTAAAGAAAATAAATGTAAAATTTTGACTTAAAGGCTTTCTGAAATGACCGATTCATTTATTTTTAAAATATAAAAAAGTATTAAGCTGTTTTAAAAAATTCTAAAATCTCAGTCACTGTTAGGTTAGTTGCAGTTATGAACCATTCGCATAGTCTTTATCATTTCAATGGTAACAGTGATTAGGAGGTGGTGAAGGCACAATCGCCATTCCAATTTTTGGTAAAAAAAAATAAAACATTTACTCCAGTTTAGCCATCTAAAACTAGGAATTATTTTTCTTCTTCTTATCACAATCAAGGATTAGGCTTGCGCGTGTTCTGAATTACAACAGCAACAAACTACTGAATTATTGCCATCTTTTGTGTGGCCTCCCAACATCTCTCCTCCTCACCGTTCTGTATTGTAAAACACTGAGGGGGTATCCTTCCCTCAGGGGTTCTCTCTACGTGCTCCGTCCATCGATTACAATATTCTGCAATCTTCTCATTCAGGTTGTAAACATACAGTTCCGTTCTTATATCCTCATTTCTTAGTTCGTCCTTATGACTGCAACCTTTTGTTCTTCGCAGGAATCACATCTCTGCTGCCTGTACTCAACTCTCCTGTGGTCTGGTACTAATCCATGACTCACTTCCATAGAGGAGGACTGGGGCAGCCATCACCTTGTAAAACTTTATCTGGGTTTTTTCTTGTTTTCCTGCCTAGGGTTCTGTTAATATTGTCGCACACTGCTTGGAATTTGCCAACTTTCTTCTCTATATCCAAATCTAGATCAAATCCGACGTTACAATCTAAATAATTGCATCATCTACCGCAATTTTAGTCCTGGTAGAATATTTACCAGTAAATACTATTACCTTGGACTTTTTTATGGAAACATTGAAAACATTTAACAAAATTAAATTTATTTAAAACATATATTGATCTCTGAAGCTCATCCTCACTCTCTTGCACAATGCACAAATTTTTTTAAAATTTTATTTAATGCTTTATGTCAGTACGTTGCAATCTGTTCAATTTGAGAACAATAAGCATCTCCCCAACCCAATGTGATAAGGATATGTACTTACTTTACTTCAAAGTGGGGGTCCTAATAGAGTTACTCCGCATCCCGCATGACCGCCTATCTCCCCAGTCACCCTCCTCCAAGTTTCTTGTCTCCATTGCCCGCATCACACCACCCTGGCACGTTTTCCGAGGCCTCTCTTTTTTTCTTCATCATCACCAGACAATAAAGCCACTTGAGGTCACCTATCTTCAGTCATCCATTGTACATGCCTGTACCAAATCAAGTTGGTAACGTGCTTGCCTCTCATCATGCGGTCTTGGGTTCGAATCCCATTCAGGCACGGCATATTTTCATACATTTAAAAAAAAATCATTTCATCCTTCACCGTCTGCATTAGCAGTAATTGCAGAACAGTCAGACGTTAAACCAAAAAAAAATGTACCAAATCAACTGCCTACTCTATTCTTCCCACCACAATGTTCTGCACATCCGCTGTTCCCCTCACCATTTCATTTTGTACATGATTCAACTTGGAGACCCCTCAAGCTCTTCCTAAAAAATCCATCTTCAAAAGATCTGGAGGATGATATGTACGCGTGTAAATGATTTGTAATCCTTTACAGACTCAGGCCAACTTTTCCTGAGATAGTTAATTAAATCCCAACCTTCAAATTAGCTACACCTGTAATAACTATCAGGTATTCAAATCCATATACAATGAATTACCTTTCTAGGATTCGAACCATAAAACTTTCATTTCCAAAAATCAAATGTAAACTAGCTGACTTCTGGCGATGACTTTAACACCAGACCAACCCAGTGGGTTGACACAATTCTTGAATGAATTAATGTTAACAGTCAATGAGGAGAAGTGTCAATTCTCAAGGCAAGACTGATTTGACACTAGCGACCAGCAACTTGTGATACACAACAGCAACAGCACTAGATGTGGGGATGGTAAAGCTAGCTATCATGAGGTTCCATACCCTCTTAACTTGTCTTCACCCCTCCCATGCCCTCCCTGTTTGGGAACTTTTGCTTTAGAGGTTTTACTAAGTAAAACAAGGAGTCAGGTGGTTTATTAACATCTTCTTCACTGAGTTGAAAAGTATGTTTATCAGCATACCAGGCTCTCTGAAAAGTACATAGTTTCCACCCTGTAAATGATACTTTCACTTCTATCACAATAGGGTCTGGCTGTATTATGAAATTCATTACTATCAGAGGAGATAACTCTGTCTTTACAACTCTTTGAGTCAACTTTTTCTGAGTCTTTACAACTCTACTTCTGTTCTTAAATGCTTCAGTCATATAATTGGCTGACCATGTGATAAGAAAAGAACAATTTTTTGTAGTCCTGGAACTACCAGATCAAGTGTAAGTAATTTAACTCTCCAGCTGCCTTTTGTGGGCAGAGTTTTTGGTTATATTGCAATTTTGTATTCTGTCTTCCTTTGTACAAGTACTACTTGATAAAGTAATCCTTGACCCTTTATAGAAAACACATCTTAGCAGCTTCTAAATTTTCTATTTTTACTTTCTCTTGCCTATATGAATATATAGGAAGGAAAGTATTGTTTTCATGTCGATTTTTCGAAATCGAGTTTTCACCGGATCTATACGTTTTCAGACCCCCTGAACCCAAAAAACATGTTTTTAGCGATTGGTCTGTGTGTGTGTGTGAGTGTGTGTGTGTGTGTGTGTGTGTGTGTGTGTGTGTGTGTGTGTGAGTGAGTGTGTGTGTGTGTGAACAGAATATCTCAAGAACGGAACATCGTACGAACTTGAAACTTGAAACTTAAGTTACATACCACTACCGGACGCGACACGAACATTTTCATCAAAATCGGTCAAACGGAAGTAGTAGTTTATTCGTATAATTTTTCACTTTTTTGCGATTTTCTCAAAAACTAGTCCTACGATTTTTTTAAAAATCGCCTGGTTTACTACATTTTTTATGCTCTACAATATAGGGTAGGCGCCATGTTTGCTGAAATTCTGCGTGAGGCTGTTTTTACGTAAAAACATTTTCTTTTTAAGATTGCGGCTTTAATATGCATTTTAGCGCAAAACGTTATATAATAAAAGTTGTAGAGAATGTAAAATTCTACAACTTTTATTTCAAACATTTTTTTGTATAACGCTTAGTTTAGCGGTAATTTGCGATTTTCTGTTTTTTTTCTCACGAAAACGTGAGAAAAATCGATTTTTTTAACATTTCGGTCTTAGTATGCATTTTACGACAAAAGTGTATATAATTAAATTTATAGAAAATTAAAAGATCTACAACTTTTGTTTAGAGCATTTTTCTCTACAGAGCCTAGTTTAGCGTGAAAGCGTGATTTTCCGTATTTTTAAGCCAAACTGAGTTAGATTGTCATTTTGCGTCATTCACTCATGATTAAAATAAGGTTATGTTTTTGAGGTTAGTTTTTGTTTATTTCTAATATTTTATTAATAAAGTTAGGTTTATTATTAATTATTTGCATTGGCAAGAGAAAGTTGTGTGAGTGTTTCACACCAGATTTTTTATAATAAATTTCACTAACCTTCTTTTTAAACGGCATCAACTTTTATCTTTACTTACACGTGTTTCAGTGGATCCACCATCATCAGAGTAAAAAACATAATTGAAACTAAAAAATGTTTTTTATTTATTTAAAATCTATAGAAGATTAAACATCTTCAGTCATTTGTATAAAATTGTTTTGTGCAAATGACTAAAGATGTATAATCTTCCATAGATTTTAAATAAATAAACAAATTATTTAGTTTCAATTATGTTATTTACTCTGATGATGGTGGATCCACCGAAACACGTGTAAGTAAAGATAAAAGTTCGCGCAGTTTAAAAAGAAGGTTAGTGAAATTTATTATATAAAATAGAATTAATTTCAAACTGCAGGATGCATTATAAAGATTTACTTTTAAATTTTGTTACCTTTCTGTGTAATAACCGAAGTTTTGATGTCATTAAAAGTATTGAATTGCCATTACGTAGTAAAATCTCATCAATGTATGTTTGTGAGCCCTATTTCTCAGTGAAGTTGTAATCGTTCTGCATATTCTACGAAAACCATGTAGTTTTTAGACGTCAATTTCTTTGTCAAAACCAATGGGCAGTTCAAATATTGAATGTCTTTTTATTCTTTAAATGAAAATTCTCACGCATGTAGGTTCAACCCAAATAAGAATGAATCCGTAAGGAATGCAGCAGCTTAGTTGTGCCTCTCTTCTAACAATACTGTTGACAGTAGTATCAAACTGAGTGTGAAAAAACATTTATAGTCATTCTTAATACCGTCATATAAATTTTCCAACTTCGTTTTTTACTGGGTGTTGAAAAACTTGTCCCTGGAGTAGAATCAACATTCTTCCTTTCTTTTCTGATATTTGAAATCATATGTTTTGATAAATTCGTGTAAAGTGCTGCTCTTTCTGTGACTTTTGCTACTGGGAAGTGCTGTTTTTTTGTCCAAGGCTTCTTCATCACATACAACATAATAACAACATAATAACATACAACAACATAATAACAACATACAACATAATAACTTCACTTCCCATTTTTCGTGCTTCGGCGTGTATACTGAAAGAATCACTCAATTAGAAAATCAAAACAAAGTTCCGTAGTCCAACTACATTCTGGTTATAATATTGGTTCTGTAGGATGATACTTGCACGCTAGTTTTGACAAGATGTGAGTTAGTGTACCATTACCTTCTGTAGGTTCTAGATGACTGCTTAACAGTATACCATGCCTCCCAGTTAAGGCTATACGATGTGTAGCTATTAAATAACGAGACTGAGGTTGTAAAAAATTTTATTTTCATTTTATACATAATCACTTATTGTCACCTTCAATATACACTCCTTCTCTATCCCTACAATGCTACATGCGAATTTTCCATTCTTGGAAACGGTGCTGGAAGTCATTTTCTGTCAGCTCCTTCAGGACACGTGCCGCTTTCTCTTTTACAGCTTCCACAGACTCAGATATTGTCCCTTTTAATGCAGATTTCATCTTAGGGAACAGGTAGAAGATAACAGCATGTGATGAAACGTGGTTTTTTAATTATAATCCGGAAACGAAGCGCCAATCCATGCTATGGAAGAGCCGAACTTCACTGAGAGCCAAAAAAGCTCGAATGAGCAAGTCAAAATTTAAAGCAATGATGATTGTTTTTTTCTTATATCCATGGGATTGGGCTCCTGAAGGTCAAAAAATTAATCAATATTACTACCTTGAGGTACTTTCTAAACTACATTTAAGAGTAACCCCCCGGAAATGTGGAAGGAAAAATTATGGGTTCTCAACCAAGACAATGTGCCAGCTCATTCCGTGTTATCTGTCAAGAGGTTCCTAGCCAAGTACAGCATCTCGATGTTAGAACATCCACCTTATTCACCAGATCTTACACTATGTGACTTCTACCTGTTCCCTTAGGTGAAATCTGCATTAAACGGGACAAGATTTGAGTCTGTAGAAGCTGTAAAAGAGAAAGTGGCAAGTGTCCTGAAGGAGGTGACAGAACATGACTTCCAGCACTATTTCCAAGAATGTAAAATTCGCATGGAGCGTTGTTGGGATAGAAAAGGAGTGTATATTGAAGGTAACAATAAGTGATTATGTATAAAATAAAAATAAATTTTTTTACAATGTCAGTCTCGTTATTTAATAGCCACACCTCGTATACTGAAAGATTCACTCCATTAGAAAATCAAAACAAAGTTCCGTAGTTCAACTACATTCTGGTTATAATATTGGCTGTACAGGATACCTGTATGCTAGTTTTGACAAGGAGTAAGTTAGTGTGCCATTACCTTCTGTAGGTTCTAGATGACTGCTTAACACTATACCATGCCTCCCTGTTAAGGCTATATATTTCCACCCTGAAATTGACACTACATAATCTAGCGGTAAGTTATGGTGGGCAATTTTTATTTATTTTTTTTTTGTTTAACATCCAGCTGTTCTGCAATTACTGCTAATGCAGACGGTGAAGGATGAAATGATTTTTAGTAACGTATGAAAATATGCTGTGCCTGAATGGGATTCGAACCCAAGACCGCATGATGAGAGGCGAGCACGTTACCAACTATGCCAATGCGCCCGGCCAATGGTGGGCAAGTCTGAGGTTACAATATGTATGAAGAACTGGAGGCTTTGCAAAGATTTTTTTTATTAAAAAGTAGTTCTCACTTCCACATTCGACATCTAACTACTCTCACAGGCAAAAAAACCAGGCCATCTATTCTTTGTCATTTTTTAAGTTTTAATTCTTTATAGGGTATTCTTTATGTAATTCTTTATGGTGGTTCTTTATAGGGTCTATGGGGGAAAATATATATGTTATGAAATTTTATATTTTGCTGTACAGGGACTTGAATAATGTGTTTCTAGTGCCAGAACAGTAAGATATTTCTTTGTTTTGATGTTAAGCCCTGGTAAATATACTAACCAAGGAACATTTATTTAAATGGAAATCACATAATGTTTAGTGGTAAGAATGCTTATTAAAACAACTTGTAGTCCTATATAACAGAAAAATGTGTAGAATAACTTATATCAACTTTATATTGGCATGAATGTTTGCTTTCCCATAAAAAACTAAAATTTTTTGAGCACTGTACAAAAGTACAACAAAACAAAGTGGTAACGTACGCTGTTATGAATCCTTACCGCATTCGTGCAACTCATGAAGAAAATGGTCACTGCTCGCTAATTTAAAAATCTGGTGTGAAACACTCACACAACTTTCTCTTGCCAATGCAAATAATGACCAATATAACCTAACATTAGTAATAAAACATTAAAAATAAACAAAAACTAACCTCAATAAACATAACCTTATTTTAATCATGAGTGAAAGATGCAAAATGAAAATCGAATTCAGTTTGGCTTAAAAATACGGAAAATCACTCTTTTACGCTAAACTAGACTCTGTAGAGAAAAATGCTTAAATAAAAGTTGTAGATCGTTTTATTTTTTATAAAATTGATTATAGATACTTTTGTCGTAAAATGCATACTAAGGCCGAAATCATAAAAAAATCAATTTTTCGCACGTTTTCGTGAAAAAAAAAACCAGAAAATTGC
The DNA here is from genome assembly GCA_035578175.1 of Catonia carolina. Classification (NCBI taxonomy): domain Eukaryota; kingdom Metazoa; phylum Arthropoda; class Insecta; order Hemiptera; family Achilidae; genus Catonia; species Catonia carolina. The sequence continues at coordinate 50,215,463 of JAQMRL010000006.1, read as the reverse complement.
TAATTACCGCTAAACAAAGCGTTTTACAAAAAAATGTTACAAATAAAAGTTGTAGGATTTTAAATCCTATACATTTTTTATTGCATACATTTTTACGTTAAAATGCATATTAAAGCCGTAATCTTAAAAAAACCACACCAAGAATTTCAGCCAACATAGCGCCTACCCTATCTTGTAGAGCATAAAAAATTTAGTAAAACAGGCGATTTAAAAAAAAAATCGTAGGACCAGTTTTTGAGAAAATCGCAAAAAGTGAAAAATGACACGAATAAACTACTACTTCCGGTTGACCGATTTTGATGAAAATGTTCGTGTCGGATCCTGTATTGGTATGTTACTTAAGTTTCAAGTTCGTACGATGTTCCGTTCTTGAGATATTTTGTACACACGCACACACACACCAATCGCTAAAAACATGTTTTTTGGGTTCAGGGTGTCTGAAAACGTGTAGATCCGGTGAAAACTCGATTTTGAAAAATCGACATGAAAACAATACGGTCCTTCCTATATATATTCATACAGGCAAGAGAAAGTAAAAATGTGGATAGCGTACTTACCAAAGAACATCTGTAACACCATAAAATGCCAATAAGGTTCAACTCCTTAGCTTGTTCTTATATAAAATCGACCTTATTGGCAGTAGTAAGTATACTTGCCAAAGACCTATAAAGGATTAAGATGATAACTACCTCATACTACAAGCTTATAGAATGATAAGTACCAACAGATCTTCTTGTACTATTAACCACAAAATTGTGAGCTTTCTAGTAAACCAAGAAGTTTTGTATCTCCACCCGTTTATCACCAACAAGATCCCGTACTCTGTCTAGTCAATTTTAGTAAAACTGTTTTCAAAAAAATCCGCTAGATAGCATTAGTGTTACATTAAAGATGGCTCTTTCTTTTCTTGCTTTACTAATACATTTAATATTTTTATAATAGTCCAAACACACTTATTGTTTTAATTATTGTCTGAAGCATAGGGTAAAATTACTTATTTACGAGATTATCTAAATAAATTGAGTAGGTTGTGGAAATTAAAAAGAGATTCATAGTTTTACAACACTTTTCGACTTACTCTTTGTAAATATATTTTCTTCATGTCTAAATTTAAACAGATAGGTTTAATTGTTCACAAATATTTGAATTGCCCATAACGGGCAGGTGGAGTGTTAAATTAATTGCACTCGATCTGTTGGTTCCAGGGCTACAAAAAATAGTTTGTTTCTTATCACATAGTCAGCCAATTATATAACTGAACTATTTAAGATCAGAGAAGAGGTAGAGGTGTAAAAGACACTAGTCAGAGTTATCTCCTCTGAAAGTAATGAATTTCACTATTTAGCCAGACCCTGTAGTGAATTAAGTAAAGGTGTCATTTGCAGGGTGGAAAGTGAGTGCTTTGCGGAGGGCCTGGCATGCTGATAAGCATACTTTTTCACTCGGTGAGGAAGGTAAACCAACTCACTCCGCGTTTTACTTTCTCTTGCCTATATGAATATATAGGAAGGAAAGTATTGTTTTCATGTCGATTTTTCGAAATCGAGTTTTCACCGGATCTACACGGTTTCAGACCTCCTGAACCCAAAAAACATGTTTTTAGCGATTGGCCTGTGTGTGTGCGTGCGCGCGTGTGTGTGAACAGAATATCTCAACGGAACATCGTACGAACTTGAAACTTAAAACTTAAGTTATATACCACTACCGAACCCGTCACGAACAATTTCATCAAAATCGGTCAACCGGAAGTAGTAGTTTATTCGTGTAATTTTTCACTTTTTTGCGATTTTCTCGAAAACTAGTCCTACGATTTTTTTAAAAATCGCCTGGTTTACTCAATTTTTTATTCTCTACAAGATAGGGTAGGCGCCATGTTTACTGAAATTCTTGGTGAGGCTGTTTTTACGTAAAAAAAGTGTTTTTTAAAGATTACGGCTTAAATATGTATTATAGCGCAAAAATTTATATAATAAAACATGTAGAAATTTAAAATTCTACAACTTTTGTTGCATACATTTTTTGTATAACGCTTAGTTTAGCGGTAATTTTAGCGATTTTCTGTTTTTCCTCACGAAAACGTGTGAAAAATCGATTTTGTTAAGATTTCGGCCTTAGTATGCATTTTATGACAAAAGTGTATAATCGAATTTATAGAAAATTAAAAGATATACAACTTTTATTTAGAGAATTTTTCTCTACAGAGCCTAGTTTAGCGTGAAAGAGTGATTTTCCGTATTTTTAAGCCAACTGATGTTGATTTTCATTTTGCGTCTTTTACTCATGATTAAAGTTGGGTTTTGTTTAGTTTTTTGTTTATTTCTAATGGTTTATTGCTAATGTTAGGTTATATTGGTCATTATTTGCATTGCCAAATAGAAAGTTGTGTGAGTGTTTCACACCAGATTTTTAATTAATAATAAGTTGAGATCGGCCTGATCTTTTTGAAACTGATTTTTTGAAAATTAATTTGGTTAGGTATAGTTACAGAAGTAGGCTTGCCGAGAATACTGCTTATGGACATAATCAGATAAATAAACCAGATCGTTTTCATAAGGTGGCTTAGCGGATATTTAATTTTTTTACGTTAAAAATATTACAAGTTATTTAAATGTTACTTTCTGTACACCCTGTATTTTTAGACTATAACAGCGTATAAGATTGGTAGAAATGAACAATGACTGCGTCGGTTTGGTGTCTATCAACCATAATTAAGGGGAATCACAGAAACTGTATAATCTACCATTCAAGGTCATCTGTTATAAAATGCTCTGCTGGAATGTTGTTTCTGCACGGATAGCCAGATGCAATCATATTTTTATTTACAGCATCCTCTACTGTACTAAATTGTAGCACTATTCTAAATATATGTTAGTGAATTTTTACTTTCTCTTGCCTATATAAATATAAATAATTGGAAGGAAATAATTGTTTTCATGTCGATTTTTCGAAATCGAATTTTCACCGGATCTACACGTTTTCAGACCCCCTAAACCAAAAAAACATGTTTTTAGCGATTGATCTGTGTGTGTGAACAAAATATCTCAAGAACGGAACATCGTACGAACTTGAAACTTGAAACTTAAGTTACATACCACTACCGGACCCGACACGAACATTTTAATTAAAATCGGTCAACCGGAAGTAGTAGTTTATTCGTGTAATTTTTCACTTTTTTGCGATTTTCTCAAAAACGGCTCCTACGATTTTTTTTTAAATCGCCTGGATTACTAAATTTTTTATGCTCTACAAGATAGGGTAGGCGCCATGTTTGCTGAAATTCTTGGTGAGGCTGTTTTCACGTAAAAAAATTGTTTTCTTAAGATTACGGCTTAAATATACATTTTAGCGCAAAGATTTATATAATTAAAGTTGTAGAGAATTTAAAATTCTACAACTTTTATTTCAACATTTTTTTGTATAACGCTTAGTTTAGCGGTTATTAGCGATTTTCTGTTTTTTTCATGTTTTCTCACGAAAACATGTAATAAATTGACGTTTTTAAGATTTCGGCCTTAGTATGCATTTTACGACAAAAGTGTATGTAATCAAATTTATAGGAAATTAAAAGATTTACAACTTTTATTTAAAGCATTTTTCTCTAAAGAGCCTAGTTAAGCGTGATTTTCCGTATTTTTAAGCCAAACGGAGGTTGATTTTCATTTTGCTTCTTTCAGTCATGATTAAAATTAGGTTATGCTTATTGAGGTTAGTTTTTTGTTTATTTCTAATGTTTTATTACTAATGTTTATTGTTTATAGGATTATTGTTTATTGTTTGCATTGGCAAGAGAAAGTTGTGTGTGTTTCAAACCAGATTTTTATTTTACAGCATCCTACTGTACTAAATTGTAGTATGAGTACTATTCTAAATTATATATGTTAGTGTATTTTTTGTTATACAATTGTAGACGTTACACATGGCTGATTATGTACCAGTTTTATTTTATTGTTTCATTTTTGTTCTGTGAAAATGAAAGTAGTTCACAGGACAAAATACATAATTGGATTAATTATTCATGAAGTAATAATACACATGTAATTTTTGATTACTGTTTGACTTCTGTGACCGGCCACTTCTATTCAACTTCCAACTGTGTTTATAACTATGTTTTTTTTAAATAATACTACTTTATTTCCAAAAATCTGGTGTGAAACACTCACACGACTTTCTCTTGCCAATGCAAATAATTAACATTAACCTAATACTAGTAATATAACATTAGAAATAAAAACATAACCTAATTTTAATCATTAGTGAAAGACGCAAAATGAAAATTAACCTCAGTTTGGCTTAAAAATACGGAAAATCACTCTTTTACGCTAAACTAGCCTCTGTAGAGAAAAACGCTCTTAACAAAAGTTGTAGATCTTGTATTTCCTATAAATTTAATTATACTTTTTTGATGTAAAATGCATAATAAGGCTGAAATCTTTAAAAAATCGATTTTTTACACGATTTGTTGAGAAAAAAAAAAAATCGCTAATTACCGCTTAACTAAATGTTATACAAAAAAATGTTTGCATTAGAAGTGGTAGAATTTTAAATTCTCTACAACTTTCACTACATACATTTTTGCGCTAGAATGCATATTAAAGTCGCCATCTTAAAAAAAAAACAATTTATTTTCGAGAAAACGGCCTCACCAAGAATTTTAGCAGAAATGGTGCCTACCTTATCTTGTAGAAAATAAAAAATTTAGTAAATGAGGCGATTTTTAAAAAAATCGTAGGAGCCGTTTTTTGAGAAAATCGCAAAAAAGTGAAAAATGACACGAATAAACTACTACTTCCGGTTTAACTAGATCTTTTTATCTAGAATTAATTCCAGAATTGTTGTAATTAGCTTAATAAGTGATATGTTTTTTTATGCTTTATAGTATTATTACTTATTATGCAAGATACGAATCTCATTGCTTAGGTCACACAATGTATTTGACTGACATTGTAAAAATGATTTTGCAACCGAACAATAAAAATGTAATTTAAAAAAAAAATGTGTCTACCAATTCAGTAAAATGCATACGGTAAAGTTTTTGTCTTAAATGTAACTTTAATTAAAATAAAACGACAGTTATTTATGTAAATTCAGGCAGTACGCTATAATAAGCCTCCTCTTTTTCATTTTTTCACCATAAGGGTCTATTCACACACATCCGTCACGTCACATCTCAGTTCCGTCATTCCGAGAAGTATCAGTCACAGAAAAATATTCGTTCTTGAAAAATTAATGTCATTGTCTACACTGAGCACCGGCACCGTCCCGAATCCGGCGCGTCAGTCTTGTCGCCGTCACCGAACCTTCAAAACGATATTTTTCTCGACGATATTTTGTTTTTTACGGACGTGTTTGTCTCTATGCACAATGACTGAATGGAGTTTGACAGAAGGAAAACTGACGTACATGTATGAATACTGTCATCATTTTTGACTTCAAGTGGCCGTGCCGGTTCCGTTTCGGAACGGTGCCGTGACTGATGTGTGTGAATTGTTCTTTATACGTAATTCCAAAAAAATTATTTTGTGACTTAAGTTATTAGCAAATTAAAATACAGAATCATAGCCTTAAAATTACATGGTTGAAGCCACGACGGGCCGCTATCTATTATATAAAAAGAGATGTCCTGATTTATAGATCAACTTAAGTTTTCTAAGCTGTCGCTGAGAAAGGATTTTGCATTCGCAAAAATACCCTCTCATAATAAATACAGAAATTTTACGAAGTTGAAACTTAAAACTTAAGTTAGGTACTACCACCGGACCTGACAAGAACTTTTCATCAAAATCGGTTAACCGGAAGTAGTAGTTTATTCGTGTCATTTTTCACTTTTTTGCCATTTTCTAAAAAACGGCTCCTGCAATTTAAAAAAAAATCGCCTCATTAACTATATTTTTAATGCTCTATAAGATAAAGTAGGTGCCATGTCTAGTACAAGATAGGGTAAGATGGGTACCATGTCTGCTGAAATTCTTGGAGAGGCGTGCTCTAGTAGAAAAAAAATGTTTTTTTTTTCAAAATTTCGGCCTTAATATGCATTTTAGGGCAAAAGTGTAAAATTCAAAGTTGTAGAACATTTAAAAACCCACAACTTTTATTTGTTTTATTTTTTTTATAACGCTTAGTGTAGCGGGAATAAGTGGTTTTTTTTTCATGAAAATTTAAAAAAAAAGGATTTCTTAAGATTTCGGCCTTGATTTTACATCAAATGTGTATTACTCAAATTCATAGGAAATTTAAAAATCTACGACTTTTATTTTAAGCATTTTTCTCGTTAAGCGTGAAAGTGATTTTCCGTATTACGCTAAACTGAGGTTGGTTTTCATTTTGCATCATTCACTCGTAATTAACATTAGGTTGCCTTTCAGTTTTTTGCGTTTATTTGAAGTCGCATCAACAGCTTGATCATTAGCGACTACGGTATGTTAAGAAACTGTAATGATTGGTTTTGGCACGTAGTGATTTCCAGAGCCTAACCGGTAATGAACCCGGGACCAAACCAATACGTCACGGAGGCGGCCATTTTTCCGTGTTTTACGTTGTTTACTAATTTTAAGTTATATTTTGTTCATAAATAATGAACAAGATAAATTTTCATTGGCAAGAGAAAGTCTTGTGAGTGTTTCACACAAGTTTTTTTTACATTTTACATCGATATTTTGTAGTTCTTTCAATAGTTTGAAATTGCATAGGCTATTATTTATTTATTTATTATTTAATATTGCATTTTTCCGCATTCGTATTTATCTTCAGATAGCTCGTTCAAGTTAAGCTTCCACACAGCTTCTTCATTTCTGTATGCCATTCCGTTCTTGGAATTCCTTTTTCTCTTTAACATTCTCAAGGTCCTCCTTGAACTTCTCTCCGCCTACCTGCATCCTCCTCTAATAATGTGACCTGCCTATTTCCATTTTTTCTGTTTTCCTTGTTACTTCTTCAGTAACTTATGTTTGCTGTCTAATTTATTGCTCTTCTTGTTTCCTAGTAATTTTGATCGTGAATCTATCCGTAATTTCCATTGCCTTTTGCAGCGGATTTAGATCAAAATCCAAGTTTCGCTGTATGTTTAGACGGGAAGTATTACTTTATCTTTAAGCTTTGATTTAAGTCTGATGATTACTTTGGATTTTAAGAACTCTATTTTCTTTATCCCCTTTATACCTAATCGGTATAAAAAAAACAGTGTTGTTGTTTAGGTCATCAGCCGAAAGGCTGGTTTGAACCTGTAGAGGTTTTACTAAGTAATACGAGGAGTGAGGTGGTTTACCATTGCCTTTCTCACTGAGTGAAAAAGTACGCTTATCAGTATGCCGGCCCTCTGAAAAGCACATATTTTCCACTCTGTAAATGACACCTTCACTTTATTCACCACAGAGTCTGGCTGTATAATGAAATTGATTACTTTCAAAGGAGATAACTCTGATTAGTGTCATTTACACATCAAGTCAATTTTTTCCTTCTCTTCATTTTCAGTCTCGTCTATATAATATATAAAATAACTTAAAAAGACAATAAGAAATAAGAAGGACGGTATTAAGTATTACTTTCTCTTGCCTATATGAATATATAGAAAGGAAGGTATTGTTTTCATGTCGATTTTTCGAAATCGAGTTTTCACCGGATCTATACGTTTTCAGACCCCCTGAACCCAAAAAACATGTTTTTAGCGATTGGTGTCAGTGTGTGTCTGTGAGTGTGTGTGAGTGTGTGTGTGTACAAAATATCCCAAGAACGGAACATCGTACGAACTTGAAACTTAAGTTACATACCACTACCGGACCCGACACGAACATTTTCATAAAAATCGGTCAACCGGAAGTAGTAGTTTATTCGTATAATTTTTCAGTTTTTTGCGATTTTCTCAAAAACTGGTCCTACGATTTTTTTTAAAATCGCCTGGTTTACTACATTTTTTATGCTCTACAAGATAGGGTAGGCGCCATGTTTGCTGAAATTCTGCGTGAGGCTGTTTTTACGTAAAAACATTTTCTTTTTAAGATTGCGGCTTTAATATGCATTTTAGCGCAAAACGTTATATAATAAAAGTTGTAGAGAATTTAAAATTCTACAACTTTTATTTCAAACATTTTTTTGTATAACGCTTAGTTTAGCGGTAATTTGCGATTTTCTGTTTTTTCTCACGAAAACGTGTGAAAAATCGATTTTTAAAAGATTTTGGCCTTAGAATGCATTTTACGACAAAAGTGTATATAATAAAATTTATAGGAAATTAAAAGACCTACAACTTTTATTAATAGTATTTTTCTCCACAGAGCCTAGTTGAGCGTGAAAGTTTGATTTTCCGTATTTTTTAGGGCAAACTGAGGTCGATTTTCATTTTGCGTCTTTCACTCATGATTAAAATAAGGTTATGTTTTTGAGGTTAGTTTTTTGTTTATTTCTAATGTTTTATTACTAATATTAGGTTTATTGTTAATTATTTGCACTGGCAAGAGAAAGTTGTGTGAGTGTTTCACACCAGTTTTTTTTTCTTCATTTTAGTAATAATTATACGGGTAAACCTGTAGAATAGCGATCTATTATACCGGGTGATTTTTTAGTCCTGTTACCTAATTGTTAATGTCTGGTAATTTTTTTCTAAGAAAGGGATATTTTGTTTTGTGACACAAAGTTGGTAGCCCTACTAACCGGTATAGATACGACAGTTTGAGTTGATTCTCCTTGAGTTGCGTAAAATTTTGTGCTGTTTCCAGTTGTGTTACGAACAGAATGTCTTTTACCCTAGAACAACGGGTTTTCATTCTTGAACAATATTTTGCTACAAAATCGTATGCGAGTGTAAAAGAATCATTTCAAATTAAATTTTTTGGTGTTCCTCCACTCTATTCTAGTCAATTTCTAGGCTAACTAACTGATTTTATAGAGGCAGGTATTGTTTGCAGCAGAAAACGTAGTGGTCGACCAACTCTCTTGACAGATGTCATTAAGAGAATGTGAAAACAAGATTGCTCAATTCTCCATGGAAAAGTTTACAAAAACTTTCCTCGCATGTTGATTTGTCATGTTCGAGTGCTCAGAAAGCTGCTAAAAAATTAAAATTGTATCCGTATCACATACGATTAGTTCTAGAGCTTCAGCCTTCAGATTTAAACAAGAGATTGTTTTAGGATAAAAGACATTCTGTTCGTAGTACGACCGGAAATGGCACAAAATTTTACACAGCTCAAGGAGAATCAACTCACACTGCCATATCCATACTGGTTGAGTAGGGCTACCAACTTAGTGTCACAAAATAAAATTTTATTTTTTTTAGAAAAATATTACCAGACATTAACAATTGGGTAACAGGACTAAAAAATCACTCAGTACATAGTATCGTTGATCAAATGACAAGAGTAAAAGTCAATTGTTGAATTTTCAAAGAAATATTTAAAATAATAATGAATAACTAAACATCAAGATAAATAATTTTTAGTTACTATCTCAATATTTTATAGCAAGAATTAAATATGATACATGAAACTAAAATTTAATTAGAAATATTTAGTGTAAATAATAATAATTCCAGAAGTCAGATAGTTCAACTTAATAAAAGTGAAGCTTTTCAAAAAAAAAAAAACAAATGAATGTATAAATTTTAATAAATAATTTCAATTAAATGAATTTTATATAAGGAACTAAGATAGTATCAAGATATAAATGAATTAAGAAACTGAATTCAACAACACAATGGTTTTGAAACCAACAAATGGAATTTTTGAAAGAATCAATTAAAATTGTTGTTGTTTAGGTCATCAGCCAAAAGGCTGGTTTGAACCTGTAGAGGTTTTACTAAGTAAATCGAGGAGTGAGGTGGTTTACCGTTGCCTTCCTCACTGAGTGGAAAAGTACACTTATCAGCAAGCCAGGCCCTCTGGAAAGCATATATTTTCCACTCTGCAAATGACACTTTCACTTCATTCACCACAGGGTCTGGCTGTATAATGAAATCTATTACTTTCAGACAAGATAACTCTGATTAGTGTCTTTTACACCTCTACCTCTTCTGTTCTTAAATGATTCAGTCATTTAATTGGCTGACCATGTGATAAGAAACAGAACTATTTATTTTAGCCCTGCAACTAACAGATTGAGTGTAAATAATTTGACACTCCACCTGTCTGTTATAGGCAACAATTAAAACTATAAAACCAATTGTAACAATGGTCCAGTCCCCTATTCGATCCAGGTCAATGGTACACGGCACATCTCCAAGAACTTCACAAACTGTGTAAATAACGGGTGATTCAAAAAGAGCGCCGGTTTTTAAACGGCTGGTAAATTTTTGTTTATCGGTTGGCAACATTGTTAGACCTCATTTCTATTTCGGAGAACATTCCGATTGACGATTCAGTTGTAGTTTCTCTTGTTCGCAGTGTAGTACTCTCGCAGTCTGTGTCTAACCATGGAGAAGTTTACTATTGCACAATGAGTGTTAATCGTCAAAACATTTTACCAGAGTGGAGAGAGTTATGCGGCTACTGTCAGGCGACTTCGCGGTACTCTAGGACGTAATGAAGCACCGAATGAATCAACAGTTCGCAGACTCATGAAAAAGTTTTTTGAGACGGGTTCAACAGTCGACCTTAAAAGTTCTGGACGTCGTCGTTCTGGCCGAACTGAGCAGAACGTTGCGTTGGTTCGTGACAGTGTGACTGTTAGCCCAGCAAAATCAATACGTCGCCGTTCTCAACAATTGGGTTTACGATGTTCGTCTGTACGGAGAATTCTTCGGTACGATCTCCAATATCACCCGTATAAAATTCAGTTTCTGCACGAGAAACAATGTTGTTGCTCCGTGAACGGTTCCAGGATCGCATCATTTCTCGTAATTCCGACCATCAATGGCCACCAAGGTCGTGTGACTTGACGCCTTGTGACTTTCATCTTTGGGGTCATCTGAAGTCATTGGTGTATGCCAATAAACCCCGAAACATCATTGACTTGAAGGAGGAAATTCGACGGGTTATCGGGCAAATGGAAGTCGAAACTTGTCGTGCAGTAATATCCAATTTCATGGACAGAGTTGATGCGTGCCAGCGCAGTAGAGGAGGACACATGCATGACATCATTTTTCATACATGAAATCGGAAGGTAAGATGAACTTGTTGATGTATTTATTTCCAGTTTTTCAATAAAATAAATCTCTTAATTTGATATATCAAAACCGGCGCTCTTTTTGAATCACCCTATATATATTTAAAAATTTTTATTACATTTGAGCTCATTTTATTAATCATAAATTCATTTAAAATACATTATTACAGTATTTCAATTTTAAATTCGTTTAAACTTAGAATTATAAAAGTGTGTCATTAATCGACCAATCAATAAATTAAATTAAACCAACAATTAATAATTTTTGTAATCCAAATTTATCAATTTTTAAGTATAAGTAAATTTCATAACGTTCATAAAATATCATTTAACGTAATCGAATTAAATTGTGTCTTCTTTTATTTATTCATTTATAAATTCCATTCTCTTTTAAAAAAATTCCTTTACAAACCATTTTATAATGATATCCGTTTCATCTTGATAAAATCGGATTAGATTAGATATGTGAGAGAGGGGAACTAATAAGACTGACAAAAATATCTATAACCAAATGAAAAATAACTTTGCTTTAAAATAATTAAAAAGATAATAAAATTGGTAAACATCCCGTTACTGTAAACCTTTAAAATTATCCATCACAATAACTACGATATCCTTGTCATTTTAATCCTATGAAAATATATTTATTATGTCCCTTACGGGAATACCGACAACTGAAATGAACAATTCACTTTTATTTTGAGAATAGTATAATATTTTAATCCCAATAACTATTTTTTATGACTGAATGAGGGACCCACCCGTTTGGTTTGGCCTCCTGTCCCCCATTAAAATATTTTACAATTCTCTTTCTTCTTCTTAGTTGCCTAGTAACCATATTTTGTTAATGAAATCAAATAATTTTTAAAGTATTTATTTTAATCAGCTGGAGATATCTATTTTTATTTCAATAGACTCAAAAATAAACAACTCCAAGTGTCCAGTAAATTTGTCATATTACACAAATGAATTGTTTCCAAAAACGAAAAATGAGACATTTAAATACAATAGTATTTAAGGCAGAAGCCCTGTATGCGTCCGAAACAATAGTCAGTATTATTGGTAAACTCGCTAGGGAAATAGAAAATAAAGATTCAAAGAATCTCGGAAAAAATATTATATTTCAAGCGACACGACAACGTTCATGTTTCAAAACTCCCTGAAAGAAGCCAACAAAACGGTTATTGAAACATGTCCTACTGTGTTTGTGTGGGAGCGTGCGCACACATTTTAATAATATTCATCTTAGAACAATTCTTAGAACTTTCTCTTGCCAGTGTAAATAATGATCCATAATAACCTATGTTTAATCATGAATAAATAATGTAGAATGAAAATATAATATAATTTTTTGCACGTAGGCAGATGGTTGTTAAATTATTTGCACTCGATTTGCTAGTTCCAGAGGTACAAAAAATAGTTTTGTTTCTTATCACATGGTCAGCCAATTATATGACTAAAGAATTTAAGAACAGAAGAGGTAGAGGTGTAAACGAAAGAAGAGGTGGAGGAGTACTTTCACGGTGTATACCGCATTTTTAGGTTGTAACATATAGTTTCTAGAAAATGTTTACTGTGAAGATTGCATCTTCCTTTGAAACATTTTATTAAACATTTGGCAAAGGAAGATGTAATCTTCACAGTAAACATTTTCTAGGAACTATATGTTATTACCTGAAGAAGCGGTATGCACCGTGAAAGTACTCATAAAATCAAACTGTAAAAAAGTAAATATTAAAAGTTTTTTTATACTGGGTGTCGCACGGAATTCGAACCGTTGAAAAATAGCATTGATTTTTATTACCTAGTTAGTTTATGTTGTCTTTCCACGTTATATATTTTTATGTCGTTCCACTAGTCCAAGTTATCTCCTCTGAGTGTAGGCCTAATTAATTTCATCATTATACAGGCAGACCCGGTGGTGAGTGAAAGTGAAGGTGTCATTTGCAGGGTAGAAAGTAGATTCTTTTCAGAGGGCCTGGCATGCTGATAAGCACACTTTTCCAATCAGTAAGGAAGGTAAAGGTAAACCATTTCACTCCTCGTATAACCTGGACCATTATTACCCAATTATATGTAGTATAAAGCCTCTAGAGATTCAATCCAGCCATCCGGCTGATGAACTAAACAACAAAAACATAATTTTATTGTAGGACTTTAAAATACACAAAATCACAAATTGACGCTAAACTCAGCTCTGTAGAAAAAAATCTTGAAATAAAAGTTGTAGGTTTTGTAATTTTACAATTTCATTGTTGTTTAGGTCAACAAAAACGAGGAGTGAGGTGGTTGACCATGCCTTCCTTACTGAGTGGAAAAGTGTGCTTATGAACATGCGAGACCCTCTGATAAGCATCATACTTTCGGCTCTGCAAATGACAACGTCGCTTCATTCACCACAGGGTCTGGTTGTATAATGAAATTTATTACTGTCAGAGGAGATAACTCTGACTCGTAATATTATGATAATAGGTATGTCCACACTCATTCGACTTTCGATTTGACGTCGAATGCGACATCGCATGCGCTTAGAGGCATGCCACCTTCCCGCACTCGTTTGAAGAAATTTATCTCAAAAAAGAAACATAAATATTTTTGAACAATGCACTAAGTTAAAGACTGTTCTTTTCTGCATTGATGGTTTAATTTAGATTGTTTTATTTAGAAATTAATCGGAGATAACCCAGCAATTAACGCAAAAAAGTATTCAGTTTTTAGCCGGTGTTCCGTTAATGTGGTTTTTAAACGTCTGTTACTCCGTCCAGGCTTTTCATAAAAATCGGCGTTTAAGTACGTTGAAGATCAGAGTTTTTTTTAATAATATGAATATTTTAAAAGTTAAATCTCATGTTCCGTTTTAAAATGCCGGCCATTTTTTAAAAAAAGTGCTTTTTTGGCTCCACGTAAGGGTAGGAAAATGATTTTTGGACTGAACCATGCATTTTCACAACGGTATTATGTCAAGCAAAGCGTTTATTTTATTTAAATAAAAAAATTGTTAAATTATTCGAAATTAACTAAATTATTCAGAATGAGTTGCAGCAGGAAAAACAGAGAAGTTTGTTTTTCTAAACGCTATACTCGGAGCGGATACCGCTATAGAGCTCAGTTTCCTCTTAAGAAGTTTAGAGACTAATAGAATTTTCTATTTACACCACATATCTATTTCTAAAATTGACGTTAGCTGCATCTCCGACTAGTTTCAAGTTAAAATAATATAAGTCAAACCAATCAGCGCAGGAAAGAACAGGCTTTAATTTAGTGTAGTGTTCAAAAATATTCGTTTTTTTTTTTTTTTGAGATAAAGCCCTTCAAACGAATGTGGCCTCTAAGCGCATGCGATGTCGAACGAGTATGGACATAGCTATTCGACATCGCATGCGACGTCGAACGTGTGGACATAGCTAATGTAGTTTATTTTTTTCGGAACAAAACCTTAGCTATATAAAGAAAAATCTGGTGTGAAACACTCACAAAACATTCTTTTGCCAATGCAAATAAAGACCAATATAACCTAATATTAGTAATAAAACATTAGAAATAAACAAAAAACCAATCTCAAATAACATAACCTAATTTTAATCATGAGTGAAAGATGCTAAATGAAAATCAACCTCAGTTTGGCTTAAAATTACGGAAAATCACTCCTTCCCACTAAACTAGGCTATATAGAGAAAAATGCTCTAAATAAAAGTGGTAGATCTTTTAATTTCGTATAAATTTAATTATATACACTTTTGTCGTAAAATGCATACTAAGGCTGAAATCTTTAAAAAAATCGATTATTTTTATACGTTTTTGTGAAAAACAAACAAGAACATCGGTAATTAACGCTAAACTAAGCATTATTCAAAATAATGTTGGAAATAAAAGTTGTAGGATTTTAAATTCTCTACAACTTTTATTATTTGCGCTATAATGCACATTATAGCCGCAATCTTAAATAAACAACTTTTTTACGTGAAAACAGGCTCTCCAAGAATTTCAGCAGACATAGGGCCTACCCTATCTTGTAAATTATAAAAAAATTTAGTGAATGAGGCGATTTAAAAAAATGGTAGGAGCCGTTTTTGAGAAAATTGCAAAAAAGTGAAAAATTCCACGAATAAACTACTACTTCCGGTTGGATTTTTATGAAAATGTTTGTGTCGGGTTCGGTAGTAGTATTTAACGTAGGTTTCAAGTTCCTACGATATTCCGTTCTTGAGATATTCTGTTCACACACGCGCGCGCGCGCACACACACACACACACACACACACACACACACACACAGACCAATCGCTAAAAACATGTTTTTTTAGGTGCAGGTGGTCTGAAAACGGGTAGATCCGGTGAAAACTCGATTTCGAAAAATCGACATGAAAATACTTTCCTTACTATATATTCATAGGCAAGAGAAAGTAAAAAAGGATCTTAAGAAATAAATGTTTTAAACATTTTCAACTTTGAATATGCGTGACATTTGTTTTGACAGATATTCAGAAAAAATAAAGAAAAATTTTCGACCACTGATAGGTTAAGTGCTTCAAAATACCTTAGGCAAAATAGGTTGAGTGCTTCAAAATACCTTAGGCAAGCCTTTGGCAAAATAGGTTGAGTGCTTCAAAATACCTTAGGCAAGCCTTTGGCAAAATAGGTTGAGTGCTTCAAAATACCTTAGGCAAAATAGGTTGAGTGCTTCAAAATACCTTAGGCAAGCCTTAGGCAAAATAAAATAGGTTTTTAATAAAATTTGGACATAAACTGAGGAGGCCGCTGAAAAGTGGTAGTCGTTGAAAGTAGTTTGGTATGTTTTAATAAAGTCGAACTTCTATAACTCGAATTTTCAAGGTTTGAGGGGGAAATCGAGTTACAGAAATTTTGAGTGTTGGAAAAATAACAACAAAGCAGTTATTCAAAACTAACAACAGAATATTCCACATAGACTAACACAGCAGCGTAATCTCGTAATACAGCACTGTACGTTGCATTTTGGCTTAGCTATTGGCTACGGTTTTAAGTACTGTTAAACTGTATAAAAATTACGTTATTTTAATTACGCAGTACAAGCTGAATATGTTACATTGTACAGACAGATTATGGTTCTATTATTCCGTGGTCGACCAAAGTTCGTCGATTCAAAGAAATTCATGGTTTTGGTTTACGCCTGTTAGATCTATACAAAGGCAACCAGATGACTTTGTGGGTCTGTACGCTTTAATGGTCGAACACTTCCTGTTTTAATGAAAGCAGCAGCACTGTACCTACATTTTTCAAAAGACCAAAAACGCTATTTTGAGAACTATGCATACATATTTTTGTCAAAAAAATGAAATAAATAGTTCGACTGAAATAAATGGTGAAATTCGAGTTACAGATGAATTTTTACATGGTAAATGCATGGTAGGTTGACGAGAACTAAAATTCAATTCGAGTTGTAGAAGTTCGACTGTAATTTATTATTCAACTTTTTTCTTGTTTTTGGTCATGTCTCTCGACTGGTTTGATGCAGTTCTCCAAGCTGTTGTATCTTGCGCAAGTCTTTTCATATGCACATACCTGTAACACCCTACTTTTTTTGTAATTTGCTTTGTTTATGCTAACCTTTGCCACCCCCTACAATTCACTCCCTTAATATTACTCTCCATTATTGATAGATGATGTAAACGCACCTTAAAATGTGTACTAGTCTATTTATTTCATCGGTTTTCCTTATTGTATAACAATAGACCCGGATGTATTAAGATATGCCCCACTAGCCTATCCCTTCTTCTGGTAAGATGCTTATTCAACTTTGCTAATTAGCCTATAGGCTATAAAGCTGTTTCACATTGGTCACTTTTAAGTTTTGTAGATGCAGCATCAAAATCGGTCAAAATTACCGATAAAATGGTAGTCGTACTTAAAAATTAACGAAAAATTAAGTGAGATATGTCGTTATTTATTTCTTGTCTATCAAAGTTTTTATTAACTTATTTCCAAGGTTACGCCTGGAATTAAAAGAACACTCTTTTTCGCGAAAATTTAGTGTATTTATTTTTTGTTTACTGGTAATGGTAGATCATTAGTACATAATATTATAGTAGGTCAATTTTTCTTAAAGTAGATAAATGTCATTAGAAGCAAGAACGAACTTGGGACTTAAACAAATATTACAATAGTTTATCATTACAATAAGGAAAACCGATGAAATAAATAGACTATGAACAAATTTTAAGGTCCGTTTACATCATGTAACATACAAGTTGCAGTACTACTGTAACATTGATAAGGTATAGATACTGTAGTCACGAGAATTCCTTTTGTGTATGGATGGGCTGTGAGGAAGGGAAGTGAAAATTTGACAGTGCTGCCAACCTCAACAGTGAGACACTACTCGTACATTTCACTACGGTGCAGTTTCTACATAAATTTTGTAAGCTGTGGTTTATTCCAAGAAAATGTTTTCTTCATAAACCGTATAAGAAATAAATGTGACCTGTAATATTGCTTATAACTTAATAACATGACTAGAAATTTTTTTTTTCTACTGTAATTACCAGCTACCTTATTCCATTGGAACAAAATTTTCTACGAATGAATCACCTTCTTTACTATCAGTCTCACCTAACCGTTTCCTTTTTTTACCAGGTGTCAAAAAAAACTGTTGAAGAATAGCTTCTTTACGTCTTTATTTCCTTTTTTATTTTTTTAATTGTGGAAACAGAAACATCACAGTAGTTAGCCACTCGCTCATGGCTTTTGTTGAGTGGCAGGGAAAGGCATTTTCGTTTAGCTTCAACTTCACAGCATTTTATTACACCGCATATTAGATTTCGTTCAGCACTGTAAATAGTCTGCCCACGTTTTCGAGAAACTAACATTTCCGTTTACGGTAACAGTCATATTCGTACAGTTAACCTACAAAAGGTTAAATTGATATTAAATTCTACACTAGTTTATAAAAATTGAAAATATCATGCTGGCAGAAAAACCTTTATAAAAACACGGCGTTTATGAACTCCTCCGTACTTATATGATCAGTACGGTAGAGATCATTCCTTAGTAGAGATTGACCTATTCTACTCGTTTCTCGACTAAGACGCTTTTCCGTCTAATACGCTAACATGGGGTAGTCCCTTAAATATCATATTAAGTGAATTTTACTGTATACTCGTATGTCTCTCCTCATAACAGACAGGTAAAGTGTCAAATTATTTACACTCAATCTGTTCGTTGCAGAGCTAAAATAAATAGTTTTGTTTTTATCACTTGATCAGCCAATTAAATGACTGAATCGTTTAAGAACAGAAGAGGTAGAGTTGTAAATGACACTAGTAAGAGTTATCTCTTCTGAAAGTAAAGAATTCCACTTTACAGCCAGACCCTGTGGTAAATGAAGTTAAGGTGTCATTTGCAGGGTAGAAAGTAAATGTTTGTCAGTGGGCCTGACATGCTGATAAGCATACTTTTCCACTTAGTGATAATAGCATGGTAAACCACCTAATTCCTCGTTATACTTACTAAAGCCTCTAGATGTTCAAATCAGCCTTTTGTCTGATGACCTTAACAATAACAGTTTTTTTAAAGAAAAGACTTGCATAAAGTCGATAGTCTAAAAAAATCTGGTGTGAAACACTAACACGCTTTCTCTTGCCAAAGAGCAGAAGAAGTAGAGAAGAAGTAAGAACAGAAGAGGTAGAGGTGTAAAAGACACTAGTCAGAGTTATCTCCTTTGAGAGTAACGAACTTCATTATACAGCTAAACTCTGTGGTGAATGAAATGAAGGTGTTGTTTGCAGGGTGGAAAGTAGGTACTTTTCAGAGGGCCCGGCATGCTGATAAGCGTACTTTTACACTCAGTGAGGAAGGCAATGGTAAACCTCTTCACTCCTCGTTTTACTTGGTAAAACCTCTACAGGTTCAAATCAGCCTTTTGGCTGCTGACCTAAAATACAACAACTCGTATTTCTTGACTAATTTTTTTTTTTATAATCCCTTATGTGTGTACGTTGCAATCTGTTCAGTTTAGAACAATAAGCAACCCTTCTGACCCAATGAGATAAGGATGATGTGTATGACGTGTAAATGAGGTGTAGTCATGTACAGACTCAGGTCGACCATTCCTGATAGAGTATGGTTAATTGAACCCCAACCATTAAAGTACACCGGTAACCACTGTCTACCATTCAAATCCGTATAAAAGTAACTACCTTTACTAGGATTTGAACCAGGAACCTTCGTCTCCGAAAATCAGCTGTTAAACAGCTGATTTTGGCGACGACTTTACCTCTAGACCAACCCGGTACTAATTGTTATAGCAAAGGATAGCTTAATAGGGAACTGAACTCTTTTAAATGAAAAGGGGCATGGTCCCTGAAGAAACATGAACACAACGATATAATGGTCGACAGTGCCTTTCATTCAGATTTATAAAAAAAATTATTTTTCAACATAAAAAAGTATGCGCTGAAGTGGTTTGAAACTATATTAATTACGGTTTGAAACTGTAATTCTTTAGTTTTCTGGGACTAGAAATTCACAGTTGAAGGTTGCAATTCGATAACTTTAACGGTTAAAGAGACATTTAATGTTTTTGATTTTCCGGTACGATTTTCCAAGAAAAACAAATATTTGGAAATTTTTAGCAAATCTTTATGGCAATGGCTTTCAAATGACATCAAAATCATTAAAATCGGGCCGGTACAAATCCAGAAATAGTTTTCTCAACAAAACATTTTACCATTTTATAAAATAATAGCAGATTCAGGTTGACCATTCCTGAGAGAGTATGGTTAATTGAACCCCAACCATCAAAGTACACCGGTAACCACTGTCTACCATTCAAATCCATATAAAAGTAACTACAGTTCAGCCGTCCTTAGTTTGCTCCTACTGTCAACAAACCAAAGCCAGCTACTACAGGGTGTTCGCTAGGGTCCACCACTTTATGGATATTGTATTCCTATTAAATAAACTAAGTTTTGAATTATAAGTACTTAAATTACTTAAAACATCAGTCATGACATGATGTAGGCCTAACAATTTCATTAAAAAAAATCTGGTGTGAAACACACACAACTTTCTCTTGCTAATGCAAATAATTAACAATAAACCTAACATTAGTATTAAAACATTAGAAATGAACAAAAACTAACCTCAAAAACATAACCTTATTTTAATCATGAGTGAATGACGCAAAATGACAATCGAACTCAGTTTGGCTTAAAAATACGGAAAATCACGCTTTCACGCTAAACTAGGCTCTGTAGAGAAAAATGCTCTAAACAAAAGTTGTAGATCTTTTAATTTTCTATAAATTTAATTATATACACTTTTGTCGTAAAATGCATACTAAGACCGAAATGTTAAAAAAATCGATTTTTCTCACGTTTTCGTGAGAAAAAAAACAGAAAATCGCAAATTACCGCTAAACTAAGCGTTATACAAAAAAATGTTTGAAACAGAAGTTGTAGGTTTTTAAATTCTCTACAACTTTTATTATATAAGTTTTTGCGCTAAAATTTATATTTAAGCCGTAATCTTAAAAAAACAACGTTTTTACGTGAAAACAGCCTCACCGAGAATTTCAGCAAACATGGCGCCTACCCTATCTTGTAGAGAATAAAAAATTGAGTAAAATAGGCGATTTTAAAAAAAATCGTAGGACCAGTTTTTGAGAAAATCGCAAAAAACTGAAAAATTATACGAATAAACTACTACTTCCGGTTGACCGATTTTGATGAAAATGTTCGTGTCGCGTCCGGTAGTGGTATGTAACTTAAGTTTCAAGTTTCAAGTTCGTACGATGTTCCGTTCTTGAGATATTCTGTTCACACACACACACACACACACAGACCAATCGCTAAAAACATGTTTTTTGGGTTCAGGGGGTCTGAAAACGTATAGATCCGGTGAAAACTCGATTTCGAAAAATCGACATGAAAACAATACTTTCCTTCCTATATATTCATATAGGCAAGAGAAAGTAAAAATACTTTAAAAGTATTTTATATTTAAATACTTTTGGAAGTATTTTGTTGTTACTTTTTAATCAGCATATACACATTTTTATATAATACGCATGCTCAGTGACGTAATTATTTGTTTACATTAGGAGCAAACTTAGAAAGGCTGGACTGTACCTTTACTAGGATTTGAACCAGGAACCTTCTTCTCCGAAAATCAGCTGTTAAACAGCTGATTTTGGCGACGACTTTACCTCTAGACTAGACCAACCCGGTGGGTTATTGTCTAACTAATAAAGGAATATTGTTTTTTGTAGGTCTAATTAGAAATGTTTTAAAATATTTAAAAGCTAAATGTTGTGCGATCTGTAAATAAACTAAAATTATATAGATGCCAAGTGAAGCGAGATTTGCAATATTGTTGCTCTTTTACAGACTTATAATGTTGAAGTGGTCACCCGCCTATTATTATTATTATTATTATTATTATACCTAATTACAATATTTTCAGGCGAGTTGTTTTTAACATTTATCTAACGGTCAAGGCCATATCATTGACGACGTCAAGATCGTAAGGTTGGTGTTACACACTCTAAGGTGCGGTTAAGCAATGTAACAAAATATATTTTTTACTTTCTCTTGCCTATATGAGTATATCGGAAGGAAAGTATTGTTTTCATGTCGATTTTTCGATATTGAGTTTTTACCGGATCTACAAGTTTTCAGACCCCCTGAACCCAAAAAACGTTTTTAGCGATGTGTTTAGCAAAATGTTTCTAGCGATTGGTCTGTGTGTGTGTGTGTGTGAACAGAATATCTCAAGGACGGAACATTGTACGAACTTGAAACTTGAAACTTAAGTTACATACCACTACCGGAACCGACACGAACATTTTCATCAAAATCGGTCAATCGGAAGTAGTATTTTATTCGTGTAATTTTTCAATTTTTTGCGATTTTCTCAAAAACTGATCCTACGTTTTTTTTAAAAAATCCCCACGTTTACTAGATTTTTTATGCTTTACAAGATAGGGTAAGCGTCATGTCTGCTGAAATTCTTGAAGAGGCTGTTTTCACGTAAAAAAAATTGTTTTTTTAACATTGCGGCTTTAATATGCATTTTAGCGCAAAAATTTATATAATAAAAGTTGTAGAGAATTTAAAGTCCTACAACTTTTATATAAACATTTTTTTATATAACGCTTAGTTAAGCGGTAATTAGCGATTTTCTATTTTTTCTCACGAAAATGTGTGAAAATCGATTTTTTAAAGATTTTTAAGATTTCGGCATTTTACGACAAAAGTGTACTATATAAACAAATTTAAAGGAAATTAAAAGATCTACAATTTTTATTTTGAGAATTCTTCTCTACAGAGCCTTGTTTAGCGTGAAAGAGTGATTTTCCATAATTTTAAGCCAAATTGAGGTTTATTTTCATTTTGCGTCTTTCACTCATGATTAAAATAAGGTTATGTTTTTTGACGTTAGTTTCTTTCTTTATTTCTAATGTTAGATTTGGTTTATTGTTCATTATTTGCATTGACAAGAGAAAGTTGTGTGAGTGTTGCACACCATTAAACTTTGTGGAAGAAAACTACAAACAATACATTACATATTTAAAATAAAAATAGTTTTTCCTCTTTACCTGTCACAACAATTTGCTGACATATTATGAACGATTATAAAATAATAATGGAAGGGTAATTATTCCTTTAGATAAGAAATTATAAACAGACCAGGCTGTAAAAACATGTATTCTCGATGAAAAATCGACATGAAAACAATAGTCTATTTCTTTCTATATATATTTCCCAGTAAAAATATTTGTAGATTTTATAAGGAAAGTACACTTAATTACACCATATTAATATCTTCACCAATGTTGCGATATTAGGCTTAAGTATGTTGCATTATTGTAGGCAAGTAATTTCCACGTAACACGTGCTCACATCCTTGAGGGTTTGCGGCAATTTACAGTGTCACTTGTAAATTTCTTCAGATTTTCCTTGACTCAAGTGCGATTCCAAGTATGCGGATAAACCTTTAGTTGTTTTTATTATACAATTGAACTTCGATATAACGAAATCGAGAAATCTGGGAAAAAATTCGTTAAATCGAGGTATTCGTTATACCGAAGTAACAAGAATTTCCAAGAATTAATAATAAGTTTTATTAACGAATTTTTTCACGTTGTATGATGAATTAAATACAGTTAATTTTTAATTATGGTTAATAATTTTTTTTGTAATCCCTAATGTGTGTACGTTGCAATCTGTTCAATTCAGAACAATAAGCAACCCCATGACCCAATGAGATGAGGATGACATGTATGACATGTAAATGAGGTGTAGTCTTGTACAGATTCAGGTCGACCATTCCTGAGAAAGTATGGTTAATTGAATCCCAACCATCAAAGTACACCGGTAACCACTGTCTAGCATTCAAATCCGTATAAAAGTAACTACCTTTACTAGGATTTGAACCAGGAACCTTCGTCTCCGAAAATCAGCTGTTAAACAGCTGATTTTGGCGACGACTTTACCTCTAGACCAACCCGGTGGGTTAGTTATGGTTAATAGTAGTACAAAAAGTATGTATTGATTTCAAGTAGGAACTTACCTCGTACATAGATCTTAGCTATAATTAAAAGCATCTGAAACTCATTTGTAGCTTAATACAGTACTGTATTTATATAAGTAAGCAATTCGGGTTACCCCATTAAGGAATTAAATAAAAATAACCTTTCATTCTTGCATGTAATTAGTTAAGAATGCGTTGTGTTTGTAAACAGGTACAATTCTGGTACGGAAATCACAAGAATCTACTTTGAATCTCACAGAGAAATCATAATACAGCGTGTCACTTCGTACTTATTGCATACCACTATTTCTTTATATCAAGGTAGGCCCTACTTATTCATTAAATCGAGGTAAATTTACATATAGTTTAATTATAATGTCACGGTGCAGTAAAAAATTTGTATAATCAAGGTTTTCATTTTATCGAAGTTCGACTGTATTTTCATTTTATTTCTTACGGTACTGGATTTTATCGATTATCTGTTATTACTTTTTCTTCTTTTTATTATTTAAAGTCACATCAACAGCTTGGTCATTAGCAACTACGGTGGGTTTAGCCTCTAGACCCTAGCCGGGAATCGAACCCGGGACGTCCGTGTTGTAGGCTAGCGCGCTAACCACTACGCTACGGAGGCGTTCGTAACTTCTTGTAATATTTATTTTCTTGTTTTCCATCTATATTACAGGGGAGTGAGTGAGTGAGTGAGTGAGAGAGAGAGAGAGAGAGAGAGAAAAGGGAGAGAGATGGAGCGGGGTTGAGGGAGGAAGGATGAAAGAGAGTTCTATAAGACAGTGGCTGTTTCAACACTGACACATGGCAGTGAGGCCTGGTTGTGGAAGAAGAAATAAGAAAATTCCATTCTGTCGGCAGAGATGCGCTCCTTGAGATGCGGTAGGGGCTGTAGTCGACTGGATCGGTTCAGAAATGAGGATATTCGGCGCGAGTTAAATGTGTGTTCTCGTAAAGAGACAAATTATGGAGTAACGCCGGAAATGGACCGATCGTCTTGAAAGAATGTCTCCACACGGGATTCCTAGCCTGGTTAGAAGTTACAGGCCGATTGGGCGCCACGACCGGTGGCTAGATGGATACCGGAACAGTTCCTGGGACCTAATCCGTAATAGGTGAGGAAGGAGAGGGAGGAGGTTAATTCCTATGTTCGGGGTCAGTTTCGTCTAATCGGACTGGTAATTTTGGATTAAAAGGAATAACGGGTGCAAGCGCAGATAAATACACATTTATAATGAAGTACATTATAATGATGAAGCACAAGTAATAACAAAAGTAGAATATTGTTCAAGCTAGAAAATCCTTTAAAATGAAAAACAGCTTACTGACTTCAAATATTCACTTACAGATTAGGAAAAATTTCTTAAAACACTATGTTTGGTGTGTAGCATTATACGGGAGTGAAACCTGGGTGATAGGGGCTGTAGAAAGGATGAGAATAGAAGCTTTTGAAGTGTGGTTTTATTGGAAAAGTAAAAGATTAGGTGGGTGGACAAAATAAGTAATTTAGAGGTTCTTAGGCGAGTGAATGAAAAAAGAAGTACATGGAAGCATCTTACCAAAAGAAGGGAAAGGCTAGTGGGGTATATCCTAAGACATCCAGGTATAAGTCTATCAATAATGGAGGGTAATATTGAGTAAGTGAATTGTAGGGGAGGCAAAGGTTAAAATATTTAAAGCAAATTACAAAAGATGTAGGGTAGTACAGGTATGTAGATATGAAACAACTTGCGCAAGATAGAACAGTTTGAAGAACTGCATCAAACCAGTCGAGAGACTGATAAGAAAAAAAATTATGTACATCCTTCTCAAATTTACTTTTTTGGGTTTAGGGGTTCATGAAACGAGAATAGGTGTATTAGGGTATCGAAAATTTAGCACTAAGTATCTACGTAAACACTTTCACATTACACTATAGTGCCCGCCACGAAAGAAGTCCATTGTGTTTGAAGAGTTCTATTTGAAAAACTACCGAATGGAAAAATTTTAAAGTTACATGAAATTAAAGCCTGTTCTTTCCTGCGTTTATTCGTTTAAGTTGATTTTTACTTTCTCTTGCCTATATGAATATATAGGAAGGAAAGTATTGTTTTCATGTCGATTTTTCGAAATCGAGTTTTCACCGGATCTATACGTTTTCAGACCCCCTGAACCCAAAAAACATGTTTTTAGCGATTGGTCTGTGTGTGTGTGAACAGAATATCTCAAGAACGGAACATCGTACGAACTTGAAACTTGAAACTTAAGTTACGTACCACTACCGGACTCGACACGAACATTTTCATCAAAATCGGTCAACCGGAAGTGGTAGTTTATTCGTGTAATTTTTCACTTTTTTGCGATTTTCTCAAAAACTGGTCCTACGATTTTTTTAAAAATCGCCTGGTTTACTCAATTTTTTTATTCTCTACAAGATAGGGTAGGCGTCATGTTTGCTGAAATTCTGGGTGAGGCTGTTTTCACGTAAAAACGTTGTTTTTTTAAGATTACAGCTTTAATATGCATTTTAGCGCAAAACTTTATATAATAAAAGTTGTAGAGAATTGAAAATTCTACAACTTTTATTTCAAACAATTTTTTGTATAACGCTTAGTTTAGCGGTAATTTGCGATTTTCTGTTTTTTTCTCACGAATACGTGTGAAAAATCGATTTTTTTAAGATTTCGGCCTTAGTATGCATTTTACGACAAAAGTATATATAGTTAAATATATAAAAAATTAAAAGATCTACAACTTTTATTAAGAGCATTTGTCTCTACAGAGCCTAGTTTAGAGAGAAAGAGTGATTTTCCGTATTTCTAAGCCAAACTGAGGTTGATTTTCATTTTGCATCATTCACTCATGATTAAAATAAGGTTATGTTTTTGAGGTTAGTTGTTTGTTTATTTCTAATGTTTTATTACTAATGTTAGTTTTATTGTTAATTATTTATATTGGCAAGAGAAAGTTGTGTGAGTGTTTCACACCAGATTTTTTTATTTAAAAATGTGTCAGAGATAGGTACAGCAATTTACTCGTAAAAATTACCCAGTTCGTAGCCGGATTTCTGATAGTGTGCTTTTTAAACGTCTGTTACTTAATCCAAGCTTTGCTTAAAAAATCCGGATTTAAGTAAGTTAAAAATCACTGGTTTTTCTGCAATTTGAATATTTAAGAAAGTAAAATCTAATTTTCAGTTTTAATATAACAACCACTTTAAAAAGTGCTATTTTGGTTCCACGTGAAGATTAGGAAATGATTTGCCGATTGATCTATGCATTTTTACTACAGTATTGTGCCAAGCATACTTGATTCTTGCATTTATAATGTAATATACTAAATATTCCCCACGAGGGATTCGCCAAATTTGTTGTGAATAAATGAAGTCGATATGATTGAACAAATTTTGCTTTATTAATTTTGAATTATCTCACAACATAGATTATTAATTTTTTAGTTTTTTTAAAGTTTTTTCTTTATTACATATTGTGTAGTTTATCTTTTTAACAAATGTGTCCCACAAGTTTTTAAATTACTGTTATTTTAAATATCATTTTTAGTTTATACTGTCCAGTTTTTTTAAATGTATATTAATTTAAACTTTTATAGCTGGCATGTGGACCATCCATCTTACTTGACGTCTGGAACCACAGTCATCCTTTTTTCACAAAATTCATAGTTATTCTTTATTATAGTTTCCTAGCAACCATATAAATAACTCTCTTTTCAATATTTTTTTAGTAGTATAAATTAAATAGTTTTTAAAATGTTTACCTTCCAATCAGCTGGAGTTTGTTTATACTCTCAACTAGAGCAAACATAAACAGATTTAACTGTAGCTGGTTTGGTTCGTTACAATAATTACAAAAAAGGAAAACAGAAATGTATTTTTGATGTAAAAAGAAAATGTTATTAAATTGGTTGAGGGCAAATGGTCTTCGCAACGGACTTCTTTCGCGGCGGGCCTATAGTATACATTGAGCTCGAGAGATCAGAAACAAGTTTATATTGTAGAACTTAAGTCTTGTTTGAAAAATAGCCTATATTTATCATAATTGTACATCTTACATTATGATAATATATTGTATAATTAATAAAAATAACCTGATTCTCATGTAGGCCTAAAATATGAAACGTTTCACCAAACTATTCAGAACAGTCACTGTAATTTGTAATTTCTTTCCATTTAAGTAACACGGTATTGATTATATCTTTTATTTACATACTCTAGAATATAAAAACATTCAGTACTATTGTAAAATGAAAGTGAATTCACATATTATCTTCTGTCTGTTCATACAAAAGCGAAATTCATTCACTCAACATCTTTGCTCATAACGGTGGAGTGTTAAATTAATTGCACTCGATCTGTAAGTTCCAGGCTACAAAAATTAGTTCTGTTTCTTATCATATCGTCCCTCCAATGATAAACTCACGAATGTGCAAATTTTGCGAATATGAGTTAGTGCATGATGATGTCTACAACCCAATGCATATTGTAGTAAACTCGCGAATACGAGGGGTTACCCAAAAGAAACCTGAATTATTTTTTAAAACTATTTATTTTTAATTTTTTTACAAAAGAACCTTATCCCCTTCAAAATACTCTCCATTACAACTAATACATTTGTCCCACCGGTGCTTCCACTGTTCAAAACATTTTTTGTACTCCTCTTCAGTGATGGCTGCCAGCTCATCCGTCGTTTTTTTCTTGACATCATCAACGTTGTTAAATCGGAGACCTTTCATGCCCCTTTTCATGCGTGGGAACAAGAAAAAATCACACGGAGCCAGATCGGGTGAGTACGGTGCGTGTGGTAGCAAAACCATGCTGTTTTTCGCCAAAAACTGGGTAACCGAGATTGCCGTGTGTGCAGGCGCGTTGTCGTGGTGGAAAAACCAGTCCCTTGTCTGCCACAAATTAGGTCTTTTACGACGAATGCTGTTTCGTAGTCTTCTTAACACTTCAAGATAAAAAGCTTGATTTACCGTCTGGCCTGGTGGAACGAACTCTGAATGGACAATTCCCCTCACTTTAAAAAAAACAAATCAGCATTGTTTTGATGTTCGATCTGACTTGACGACTTTTTTTTGGTCGGGGTGATAATGAAGTCTTCCATTGACTGGATTGTTGTTTGGTTTCTGGGTCGTACCCATAGCACCAAGACTCGTCACCCGTAATGATCTTTGACATGAAATCTGGATCAGTTTCAAGCTGTTGTTTCAAATCACTACACGTTTCAATTCGACGTTCCTTTTGAGTGTCTGTCAGAACCCGAGGCACAAACTAGGCAGCGACTCTTTTCATTGTCAAGTCTTCTGTTAAAATGCGTTGGACTGAGCTCCAAAATAACCCCACTAACCTGTGATATTTGGTCAATGGTCTGTCGTCGGTCTGTTCGTACAATTTCTTTCACTTTCACAACATTTTCGTCTGTTCGGGAAGTCGACGGTCGTCCAGAACGAGGTTTGTTCTCAATCGACATGTCGCCATTTTTAAAGCGCAAAAACCACTCGTACACTTGGGTTTTTCCAATAGCGTCGTCTTTGTAAGCTGTGTTCAACATTACAACTGTTTCCGCGGCGTTTTTACCGAGCAAGAAGCAAAATTTCACAGCCGCACGTTGTTCATTAAAACTTGCCATCATGAAAAACGACACGAGCACAAAACAGCACTAGCGAGAACAATCACTGCACGAGAACAGAACAAGCTAGATCAACGAACAAAATGGCATTGAACTGGCAATGAGTAGCGCTACAAGCAGCCTAGTGGCGGGAATTTGTACTGCACAAGCTCCGCCCACAGCAGAGCTATTCGGATACTTTTGGGTACCCCCTCGTATGTATCTTGTTCGGTTAGGTAGATACAGCCTTTGTAAAGTTACGAATACACGAAGTGTGTTAAAGAAGAAAGCATTGAATTTGTTTTATGCTCTCCTGTAAAACTGAGAATTTGCACATTCGCGAGTTTACCATTGGATGGACGATATAGTCAGCCAATTGTGACTAAACTATTTAAGAACAGAAGAGTTAGAGGTGTAAAAGACACTAGCCAGAGTTATCTGCTCTGAGAGTAATGAATTTCATTATACAGCCAGACCCTGTGGTAAATGAAGTGAATGTGTCATTTGCACGGTGGAAAGTGGGTGCTTTTCGGAGGGCCTGGCATGCTGATGAGCGTACTCTTTCAATTCAGTGAGGAAGGCAATAGTAAACCACCTCACTTTTTGTATTTACTTAGTAAAACCTCTAGAGGTTCGAACCACCCTTTCGGCTGTTTAACTAAACAACCACACGTTATCAACAGAAATAAAATGTAAGTTGTATTTGCCTGGTAGGTATTCGCTTTAAAAAGGATTCTGAAAAGTTCTGTATGAAGAAAATGAAAAATTCATTAAATCCGTACCATTAAAACTTTGATAAGTTAAATTTTCTTACAGAATTTGAGTTATTTTTGGGTACGTTACACCTAAATAGCAATTTTCTCAAAACGGCTTCTAGATTTTTGGTAAATATCGGCTCTTTTACTATAACTACATTTTTATGCTCTACAAGATAGGGTAAGCGCCATCTCTGCTGAAAATCTCTGCTTTTATCGCAAAAAAAAATGTTTTTTTTTGAGATTGCGGCCTTAATTATGATGCATTTTCAGGACAAATTATTTATAATTTAAGTTGTTACGACTTTTATTTGAAACTCTTTTTACTTTCTCTTGCCTATATGAATATGTAGGAAGGAAAGTATTGTTTTCATGTTAATTTTTCTAAATCGAGTTTTCAACGGATCTACACATTTTTAGACCCCCTGCACCCCAAAAAACATTTTTTTTTTAGTGATTGGTAAATGTGTGTGTGTGTGTGTGTGTGCGCGCGCGCGCGCGCGTGCTTGTGTGAACAGAATATCTCAAGAACGTAACATCGGACGAACTTGAAACTTGAAACTTAAGTTTGGTACTACTAGAGGATACGACCACGGACATTTTCATCAATATCGGTCAACCGGAAGTAGTAGTTTATTCGTCTCATTTTTCACTTTTTTGCAATTTTTCAAAAACGGTTCCTACGATTTTTTTTAAATCACCTCATATACTACATTTTTATGCTCTACACTACAAGATAGGATAGGCGCCATGTCTGCTGAAATTCTTGGGGAGGCTGTCCTTTCGTAGAAAAAAAACATTTTTTTTAAGACTGCGGCTTTAATATGCATTTTAGCGCAAAAATGTACATAATTAAAGTTGTAGAGAATTTAAAATTCTACAACTTTTATTTCAAACACTTTTTTTTGTATAACGCTTAGTTTAGCGGTAATTAGCGATTTTCTGTTTTATTCTCACGAAAACGTGTTAAAAATCGATTTTTTAAAAGATTTAAGCCTTAGTATGCACTTTACGACGAAAGTGTATATAATAAAATTTATAGGAAATTAAAAGATCTACAACTTTTATTTGCTAACTAAAAACATTGTCCGCATTGGTGAATGTACACTCCCTACGGAAATTCGAAATTGAAAAAATAACATTTCATGAAAGATACATTTAGGCTATATATAAAACTACCACCATTTCATTGTAATAAGCAGTCAAACAGCCACTTCTCAACGGAATGATTTACAGTTCAGCCGTTCTTAGTTTGCTCCTACTGTCAACAAAAGCCACCTACTACAGGGTGTACGCTAGAGTCTGCAACTTTAGGGATGTCGTATTCCTGTTAAGTTAACTATTTCTTAAATTATAAATACTTTAAGTACTAAAAACATCAGTCATAATATGATGTAGGCCTAACAATTTCATTTAGAAAAATACTTTTAAAAGTATTTTGTATTTAAATACTTTTGAAAGTATTTTGTTGTTACTTTTTAATCAGCGTGTACACATTTTGATATAATGCGCATGCTCAGTGACGTCATCATTTGTTTACATTAGGAGCAAACTAAGAGAGGCTTTGTAATAATGTGCGTGGACGATGTTTGTAGAAATGTACAATAATGACTCCCCACTGCTACCCACTCCTTCGCGGTGTTCTCAAGGTCAGAGCTACCATTACTCAACAACTTTTTTTAATCGTAGTTTTTCTATTTTTAGTTTTGTTGATTTTTAAAAGACGAAATTAACGGGTGATTCAAAAAGAGCGCCGGTTTTTAAACGGCTGGTAAATTTTTGTTTATCGGTTGGCAACATTGTTAGATCTCATTTCTATTTCGGAGAACATTCCGATTGACGATTCAGTTGTAGTTTCTCTTGTTCGCAGTGTAGT
Organism: Catonia carolina; assembly: GCA_035578175.1. NCBI lineage: Eukaryota > Metazoa > Arthropoda > Insecta > Hemiptera > Achilidae > Catonia > Catonia carolina. The sequence continues at coordinate 50,183,620 of JAQMRL010000006.1, read as the reverse complement.
ACTCTCGCAGTCTGTGTCTAACCATGGAGAAGTTTACTATTGCACAACGAGTGTTAATCGTCAAAACATTTTACCAGAGTGGAGAGAGTTATGCGGCTACTGTCAGGCGACTTCGCAGTACTCTAGGACGTAATGAAGCACCGAATGAATCAACAGTTCGCAGGCTCATGAAAAAGTTTTTTGAGACGGGTTCAACAGTCGACCTTAAAAGTTCTGGACGTCGTCGTTCTGGCCGAACTGAGCAGAACGTTGCGTTGGTTCGTGAAAGTGTGGCTGTTAGCCCAGCAAAATCAATACGTCGCCGTTCTCAACAATTGGGTTTACGATGTTCTTCTGTACGGAGAATTCTTCGGTACGATCTCCAATATCACCCGTATAAAATTCAGTTTCTGCACGAGAAACAATGTTGTTGCTCCGTGAACGGTTCCAGGATCGCATCATTTCTCGTAATTCCGACCATCAATGGCCACCAAGGTCGTGTGACTTGACGCCTTGTGACTTTCATCTTTGGGGTCATCTGAAGTCATTGGTGTATGCCAATAAACCCCGAAACATCAATGACTTGAAGGAGGAAATTCGACGGGTTATCGGGCAAATGGAAGTCGAAACTTGTCGTGCAGTAATATCCAATTTCATGGACAGAGTTGATGCGTGCCAGCGCAGTAGAGGAGGACACATGCATGACATCATTTTTCATACATGAAATCGGAAGGTAAGATGAACTTGTTGATGTATTTATTTTCAGTTTTTCAATCAAATAAATCTCTTAATTTGATATATCAAAACCGGCGCTCTTTTTGAATCACCCTATAGTAATTAGAATAATACTATTAATTGTAAATAAATTATGCCATTATATTAATATAATAAACATTATATTAATTATGCCATTATTATTAATATGTCATTATAGCGTACTTTAAAATACGTTCTTTTAACATCATTCCAAGAAATTTAATAAACAATTTATTGTTACAATTTATTTATGAAGTATCTAATTGCAGTTATGTCATTATGAATAGTTAAGATAAGCTCCGACGGAACATGTTTAGTCTGGTTTCAGTGATGAATCATGCAATTCATCAACATCCTTTCGAATTATAGAAAACTAATGTTCGTATCCGTTACTTCTCTCATTCAAGGTTAATAAAAATGGTAGCAATTTAAGTGACAACTAAATATGATTAAGGTACAAACATCATATAATAAAACTACCATTTCCAAGTTTCAAGTTATAATAAAACTTACCATTATAGTAAGGGACAAACTAAATATGATTAAATAAAACTTTTCAGGTACTGACCATGGTACGGTTTTACTTTTTACTTTCTCTTGCCTATATGAATATATAGGAAGGAAAGTATTGGTTTCATGTCGATTTTTCGAAATCGAGTTTTCACCGGATCTATACGTTTTCAGACCCCCTGAACCCAAAAAACATGTTTTTCGCGATTGGTCTGTGTGTGTGTCTGCGTCTGTGTGTGTGTGTGTGTGTGTGTGTGTGCACGCGCGCGTGTGCGCGCGCGCGCGTGTGTGTGTGTGTGTGTGTGTGTGTGTGTGAACAGAATATCTCAAGAACGGAACATCGTACGAACTTGAAACTTGAAACTTAAGTTACATACCACTACCGGACCCGACACAAACATTTTCATCAAAATCGGTCAACCGGAAGTAGTAGTTTATTCGTATAATTTTTCACTTTTTTGCGATTTTCTCAAAAACTAGTCCTACGATTTTTTTTAAAATCAACTGGTTTACTACATTTTTTATGCTCTACAATATAAGGTAGGCGCCATGTTTGCTGAAATTCTGCTTGAGGCTGTTTTTACGTAAAAACATTTTCTTTTTAAGATTGCGGCTTTAATATGCATTTTAGCGCAAAACGTTATATAATAAAAGTTGTAGAGAATGTAAAATTTTACAACTTTTATTTCAAACAATTTTTTGTATAACGCTTAGTTTAGCGGTAATTTGCGATTTTCTGTTTTTTTTCTCACGAAAACGTGTGAAAAATCGATTTTTTTAAGATTTCGGCCTTAGTATACATTTTACGACAAAAGTATATATAATTAAATATATAAAAAATTAAAAGATCTACAACTTTTGTTCAGAGCATTTTTCTCTACAGAGCCTAGTTTAGCGTGAAAGCGTGATTTTCCGTATTTTTAAGCCAAACTTAGTTCGATTGTCATTTTGCGTCATCCACTCATGATTAAAATAAGGTTATGTTTTTGTGGTTAGTTTTTGTTTATTTCTAATATTTTATTAATAATGTTAGGTTTATTATTAATTATTTGCATTGGCAAGAGAAAGTTGTGTGAGTGTTTCACACCAGATTTTTTACTTTCTCTTGCCTATATGAATAGCCCTGTATGAGTATACAGCAAGGCAAGTATTATTTTCATGTCGATTTTTCGAAATCGAGTTTTCACCGAATCTACACGTTTTCAGACCTCCTAAACCCAAAAAACATGTTTTTAGCGATGGTCTGTGTGTGTGTGTGTGTGTGTGTGTGTGTGTGCGCGCGCGCGCGCGTCATCGTACGAACTTGAAACTTGAAACGAGTTACATATATCACTACCGAACGCGACACGAACATTTTCATCAAAATCGGTCAACCGGAAGTAGTAGTTTTATTTGTGTACTTTTTCACTTTTTTGCGATTTTCTCAAAAACTGGTCTTACGATTTTTTCAAAAATCGCCTCATTTACTAAATTTTTTATGCTCTACAAGATAAGGTAGGCTCCATGTTTGCTAAAATACTTGGTGAGACTGTTTTCACGTAAAACAATTGTTTTTATAAGATTGCGACTTTAATATGCATTTTAGCGCAACAATGCACATAATAAAAGTTGTAGAGAATTTAAAATCCTACAACTTTTTTTTAGTACATTTATTTTGTATAACACTTAGTTTAGCGGTAATTAGCGATTTTTTGTTTTTTTCTCACGAAAACGTGTGAAAAATCGATTTTTTTAAGATTTCGGCCGTAGTATGCATGTTACGACAAAAGATATGTAATAAAATTTATAGAATATTAAAAGATCTACGACTTTTATTTAGAGCATTTTTTCTCTACAGAGCCTAGTTTAGCGTGAAAGAGTGATTTTCCCTATTTTTAAGCCGAACTGAGGTTAAGTTTCATTTTGCGTCTTTCACTAATGATTAAAATGAGATTATGTTTTTTGAGGTTAGGTTTTTGTTTATTTCTAATGTTTTATTACCAATGTTAGGTTATATAATTAATTTTTTGCATTGGCAAGAGAAAGTTGTGTGAGTGTTTCACACTCATTTTTTATACTGTTCCCTAATGACTGGAGTAATAAAAGTAAGATTACACCCTTCTAATAAGATTAATGTTGACAGTACATTTTTATTGTCCAATAATTTTCCTAATCGTCAGATTTGTTGGGAAGAACGTAATATGGCAATCTTATAAACAATAAAGTGTAACAGTTTGTTAAAGTGTAACAAAGTTATGAACAATAAAGTGTAACAGTTTAAAACTACTGTTAAGTCCTTGTACAAAAATTGCACTTAATGTATTTTAGTGCGGCCCTTTATAGAGTTGCTTTCATAAATTTGTTCTCAGCATGCACACAGTCAAAACGTAAAAAAAATCACATCACACGCGAAAATACGATCTGCATGCAAAACATTATCTAGTGGAATATTAGTCTGATAAGCATTTTGAATTAACTGTCTGTAAAAGTGTTTTCTCTATGTATGAAGTTCGGGAAATCTCTATGGGGGCACGGCTGAATGTATTAAAATTATTTAATACAACAGTAGTATAACATTGATAAATTCCGTCTTGAATAAATTTATTTGCATTAGGAAAATATCTGGAGTATAACCTTGATGGATTAATTTGTTTATAAAACGTGGTCCGACTTGTTCGTAGAAAAGAATTCCAGTAATAATTTATATATTCGTTTTTTTCTTAGTGAATAGTACTATGTGCTGTGTTTGAGATCGTAGCCCACTTTTTAGAATTGTGATAGTAGTCTATGTTTACAAAAAATATAACAGAGTCGACTGTACGTTATGTAGCTTCCCCTAATTTATTTTAGCATTACTGTTCAAACAGAAACTGAAAAATGGCCTTGGAAGTACCCCCACTCTTTGTCTAGAAAGACATAGTGACGCTGGAACGGAACAAGCGTTTTCAGTGTTTAGTAGTTAGTACGTCTTCGCTCTTCCGCTGGTGTTGTCTGTGGGAAGTTGTTTGTGTGTTATCGTCGTTAACAAGACACATTCTGTTAAATTCTGTGATTTTTGTTACAATTTGTTAACTTTACAGTAAGTATTTTTTCATTTATTATAAGTAATATAGTTTCAATGTTTGTTTTTTTTATCTATGTAACAATATGGGTTTTGAAAATCGAATCTTGTTAAATCTTTAGTCATTCGGGTGTTAATATCGATGTATTCTGAGAACCGGGAATTAAAGTAACTTTTACTTTCATCTGTTTTTGATTTTCATGTATTATTATGTCATCGGTATGCACATATGAGTTTTCTTACCGTTTTCTTTTGTTGATCTTTGTATTTCTTAGTTCGGTTTGGAAGTAAACTATGGTTTTAAATCAATAAACGCTGTACATACTGAAAAAATTACAAAAAATTGTGAAATTTTAATCTTCTACGAAATTATATTATGTAGTATATTTTTTTATCTAATTTTATGTTGTACTTCATTTAAATGTTGCCTTAAAGTTTGTTTTCATTAAAATTTCTGACTGGAAAACTCGCACTATCATGATGCAGTTTTCTTACATTTTTGGCAACAATGGTGAATGTTGACAAATCGCTTATATCCTATTCGATTTATTATTTGCTTTAATTTACTACTGCACCTGTTTCGTGTTTTAATGATCAAGGTTAGTTTATTTGGGCCCGTTGTAAATTGGACGGATGTTAGATTTTATCTGTAGTAATTATTTGACGATTACTTAGATAGCTTTGATTAACCGTTTGTTTTAATATGTCGCCTAAACCTTGAACTGTGAACTATACACGGAGCCTTTTTACCAGCTTTTAATTCAGTCTTTTTTATTCAAAAATAATTGTGAACATGTTAGGCTTTTCATTTAATATTCTGTAGTAGTCGTATGTTGCATTTTTCGTAACTGTACTCTTTTTATTAACTTTATTTTCTAATTTTATTTAGTTGAAGTGAGAGCAAAGGCTGTCTACTTCACTCACGTAAGTTTAGTTCTTGTAAAATGATTTGCTTAAAGCCACATTGTAAGGCTGATTGTAAATAAATAAGTTAAAAAAAAAAAAAAAAAAAAAAAAAACTACTCTTGTTTTTTGCCGTAATGTTACATAAATTTTTATGAAACTCGAATCGAATAATTATTTTTGTAGTTTATTTTAAAAGTCGCATCGACATCTAGGTCGTTAGCGACTACGCCGTTTGGTGTGGTAATCGACTGTGATAATTTTTCGATCCTAGCCTTCCCTTTTTACTTTCTCATGCCTATATGAATATATAGGAAGGAAAGTATTGTTTTCATGTCGATTTTTCGAAATCGAGTTTGCATCTGATCTATAAGTTTTCAGACCCGCTGAACCCAAAAAACATGTTTTTAGCGATTGGTTTGTGTGTGTGTGTGCGCGCGCGCGTGTGTGTTAACAGGATATCTTTGGTTTACTCAATTTTTTATTTTCTACAAGATAGGGTAGGCGCCATGTTTGCTGAAATTCTTGGTGAGGCTGTTTTCACGTAAAAAAAGTGTTTTTTTAAGATTACGGCTTTAATATTTTGTGTTATAGCGCAAAAATTTATATTATAAAAAATGTAGAGAATTTAAAATTCTACAACTTTTATTTCAAACATTTTTTTGTATAACGCTTAGTTTAGCGGTAATTAGCGATTTTCTGTTTTTTTTCTCGACGAAAACGTGTGAAAAATCTATTTTTTTAAGATTTCGACCTTAGAATGCATTTTACGACAAAAGTGTAATAATAAAATTTATAGGAAATTAAGAGATCTACAACTTTTATTTAAAGCATTTTCCACTACAGAGCCTAGTTTAGCGTGAAAGAGTGATTTTCTTAATTTTTAAGCCAAACTGAGTTCGATTTTCATTTTGCGTCTTTCATTCATGATTAAAATAAGGTTATGTTTATTGAGGTTAGTTTTTTGTTTATTTCTAATGTTTTATTACTAATGTTAGGTTTATTGTTAATTATTTGCACTGGCAAGAGAAAGTTGTGTGAGTGTTTCACACCAGATTTTTAAGTGTGTGCGATAAATTTTATTACTTGGAATAACTGTTGTGTTACTGCTTTATTAATGTTTGTAAATCGCGTAATGTTTGTTAATAACCATTGATTTTTGAAGTTTGACAGATCCAGGACTAGTTATTCGGCGATTTCAAAAATTATTTAACTGTGTATGATTCTGCATGTGTTGACAATAAAAACTGATTTTATTTGATTTTTAAAATTCATTTTTGCTGTTGCTTGTTTTTTTGTCTTGCAAGGTCAGCCACTTTTTTTGCAATTTAAGTGGCCACGAAAACACGGCCACATTGTATGATAACTTAGTGTCTTAAACTGTAGTTGTAATCTGAACCATTGCCTCATTTTTACTTTCTCTTGCCTATATGAATATATAGGAAGGAAAGTATTGTTTTCAGATCGATTTTTCGTAATCGAGTTTTCCACCGGAGCTACGCGTTTTCAAAACCCCTGAACCCAAAAACATGTTGTTAGCGATTGGTCTGTGTTTGTGTGAACAGAATATCTCAAGAACGGAACTTCGTACGAACTTGAAACTTGAAACTTAAGTTAGATACCACTAGAGGACCCGACACGAACATTTTCATCAAAATCGGTCAACCAGAAGCAGTAGTTTATTAGTGTCATTTTTCACTTTTTTGTGATTTTCTCTTAACGGCTACAATTTTTTTAAAAATTGCCTCATTTACTAAAATTTTTGTGCTCCATAAGATATGGTAGGCGCCATGTTAGCTGAAATTCTTGGTGAGGCTGTTTTTTAGTAAAAAATTGTTTTTTTAAGATTGCGGCTTTAATATGCATTTCAGCGCAAAAATGTCTATAATAAAAGTTGTAGAGAATTTAAAATCCTACAACTTTCATCTCAAACATTGTTTTGAATAATGCTTAGTTTAGCGGTAATGAGCGATTTTCTGTTTTTTTCTCACGAAAACGTGTAAAAAATCGATTTTTTAAGATTTAGGCCTTAAGATGCATTTTACGACAAAAGTGTATGTAAACAAATTTATAGGAAATTAAAAGATCTACAACTTTTATTGAGAGCATTTTTCTCTACAGAACCTAGTTTAGTGTTAAAGAGTGATTTTCCGTATTTTAAAGCCAAACTGAGGTCGATTTTCATTTTGCTTCTTTCACTCATGAATTAATAAGGTTATGTTTTTTGAGGTTAGTTTTTTTGTTTATTTTTAATGTTTGATTACTAATGTTAGTAAAAAAAACGGATCTATACGTTTTCAGACCCCCTGAACCCAAAAAACATGTTTTTAGCGATTGGTCTGTGGGTGTGTGTGCGCGCGTGCGTGTGTGTGTGTGAACAGAATATCTAAAGAACGGAACAACGTACGAACTTCAAACTTGAAACTTAAGTTACATGCCACTACCGGACCCGACACGAACATTTAAGTAAATTTGGGCAGATTGTAGCGTTTTGAGAGCTCGGATGTTTTTTTTTTACAAAGCTAAAATATTAGCTATGTAGGCCTCTTCATGACTCCTCCACTCTTCTCTGTCCTGCGCCGTCCTCCTCCAGCTCTCTCCAGCGGTTCTCTTTATGTCGTCCTCCCATCTTCTCTCCGGCCTTCCCCTTGATCTTCTTCCATCATATGGTCGCCAATCAAGGATCCTCCTTGCCCATCTCTCTGGTTCCATTCTCGCCACGCGTCCCGCCCATCTCCATTTGCCTCTAGCCATCGGCCTGCCAACATCCTCCAGGCCAGTCTGGGATCTTATCCATTCATTCCTCTTTCTATCTCTCAGCCTTACTCCCAGAATAGATCTTTCCATAGCTCTCTGCGTTTTTTGCATTTGGTATACAATCTCTTTTGTTAGCGGCCACGTTTCTGAACCATATATCATTACTGGAGTGATACATTGATTGAAGATCCTAGCTTTGTTTTCTCTGCTTATTTTACTATTCAGTACTCCTCTCAATTTTGCAAAAGCTGCCCATCCCAATTTCACTCTTCGCTTTGCCTCTTCTTTAACACCTCCCCGTTCAAGGCGTGTATTTTGTCCCAAATAAACATAATCTTGGACTTTATTAATAGTTTCCCCATCACATGTAACTTCATCCTGGTCATCTTCTCCGCCCATTATCTTAGTTTTCTGAAGGTTCATCCGGAGCCCTATTTCCTTTGATGCCCTATGCAGGTCCTCAATCATCTCCATCAGTTCCACCCCACTGCCAGCAATCAACACAATATCATCCGCAAATCTCAAGTGATTCAGCCATTTCCCATTCACCCTTATGCCATTCTCTCTCCAATTCAGATTTCCCATTACATATTCCAAACCAGTTGTAAAAAGCTTCGGTGATATTGTATCACCTTGTCTTACTCCTTTCGGATGTTTAGTATTACAAAATATGTTTTTTGTGTGGGGTGGTTTCTCATTACAAAATTAAAGAGCATTGTTGTTTATTAAGTATTGAATTCTAAACCAGACTGCTCTGTACGAATCAATTGATTAAGAATTTATGTAATATCACATTTCAGTTGGAATTTTATGTATAAACGATTACCTTTCTCTATCTGTGGTTAAGAAAATTATCCAAGCATATTATTTGTTAGCCAATCTAATAAAAAGTCGCAAAAAATTTAGTTGGATCATTGAATAAACGGGAGTCGAAATTAAATATCTTACGGTTTTGTGTACCTATTTTATTTGATTAACCGACTGTTTGTGAGATTGTATTTTTGTGATAAGTAACTTTTTTACTTTCTCTTGCCTATATGAATATATAGGAAGGAGAGTATTGTTTTCATGTCGATTTTTCGAAATCGAGTTATCACCGGATCTGTACGTTTTCAGACCCCCTGAACCCAAAAAACATGTTTTTAGCGATTGGTCTGTGTGTGTGTGTGTGCGCGCGCGCGTGCGTGCGTGCGTGTATACAAAATATCTCAAGAATGGAACATCGTACGAACTTGAAACTTAAGTTACATACCACTACCACCGGACCCGACACGAACATTTTCATCAAAATCGGTCAACCGGAAGTAGTAGTTTATTCGTGTAATTTTTCACTTTTTTGTGATTTTCTCAAAAACTGGTCTTACGATTTTTTTTTAAATCGCGTGGTTTACTCAACTTTTTATTCTCTACAAGATAGGGTAGGCGCCATGTTTGCTGAAATTCTTGGTAAGGCTGTTTTTACGTAAAAAAAGTGTTTTTTTTAAGATTAAGGCTTTAATATGTATTATAGCGCAAAATGTATATAATAAAAAATGTAGAGAATTTAAAATTCTACAACTTTTATTTCAAACTTTTTTTGTATAACGCTTAGTTTAGCGGTAATAAGCAATTTTCTGTTTTTTCTCACGAAAACGTGTGAAAAAACGATTTTTTTAAGATTTCGGCCATAGTATGCATTTTATGATAAAAGTGTATATAATCGAATTTATAGAAAATTAAAAGATCTACAACTTTTATTTAAAGCATTTTTTTCTACAGAGCCTAGTTTAGCGTAAAAGAGTGATTTTCCTTATTTTTAAGCCAAACAGGTCGATTTTCATTTTCCATCTTTTTCACTCATGATTAAAATAAGGTTATGTTTATTGAGGTTAGTTTTTTGTTTATTTCTAATGTTTTATTACTAATGTTAGGTTATATTGTTTAAATTTTTTTGCATTGGCAAGAGAAAGTTGTGTGAGTGTTTCACACCAGATTTTTTTTTTATAATGTGTGTATGTTTCTCGTCGTACCCACCCTTAACTGTCTCTTTCTATCCCATCGGCATTCTTACATTATCCCTAGTAAACAGTACTACATACATAATATAGTACGTACAGTATTATTATGTAGTAAAACAAAATCGCGCTAACGTGAATTCGCGTAAGTCGAGGCCTTACTGTATTACTTTCTCTTGCCTATATGAATATATAGGAAGGAAAGTATTGTTTTCATGTCGATTTTTCGAAATCGAGTTTTCACCGGATCTATACGTTTTCAGACCCCCTGAACCCAAAAAACATGTTTTTAGCGATTGGTCTGTGTGTGTGCGCGTGTGTGTGTGTGTGTGTGTGAACAGAATATCTCAAAAACGGAACATCGTACGAACTTGAAACTTGAAACTTAAGTTACATATCACTACCGGACCCGACACGAACATTTTCATCAAAATCGGTCAACCGGAAGTAGTAGTTTATTCGTATAATTTTTCACTTTTTTGCGATTTTCTCAAAAACTAGTCCTACGATTTTTTTTAAAATCAACTGGTTTACTACATTTTTTATGCTGTACAATATAGGGTAGGCGCCATGTTTGCTGAAATTCTGCTTGAGGCTGTTTTTACGTAAAAACATTTTATTTTTAAGATTGCGGCTTTAATATGCATTTTAGCGCAAAACGTTATATAGTAAAAGTTGTAGAGAATGTAAAATTCTACAACTTTTATTTCAAACAATTTTTTGTATAACGCTTATTTTAGCGGTAATTTGCGATTTTCTGTTTTTTTTCTCACGAAAACGTGAGAAAAATCGATTTTTTTAACATTTCGGTCTTAGTATGCATTTTACGACAAAAGTGTATATAATTAAATTTATAGAAAATTAAAAGATCTACAACTTTTGTTTAAAGCATTTTTCTCTACAGAGCCTAGTTTAGAGAGAAAGAGTGATTTTCCGTATTTCTAAGCCAAACTGAGGTTGATTTTCATTTTGCGTTTTTCACTCATGATTAAAATTAGGTTATGTTTATTGAGGTTAGTTTTTTGTTTATTTCTAATGTTTTATTACTAATATTAGGTTTATTGTTAATTATTTCTATTGGCAAGAGAAAGTTGTGTGAGTGTTTCACACCAGATTTTTTTAAAAGTGGAATAAGTCAAACAACGATTAAAAGTTTGATAAGTGATGTGTTTTACAATAAATTTGGTCTAGGTAAACAGAAGTAGATTAAATAATTTATGTATAAGTTACGTCTGTTCAATCTCTGAGAACAAAATAATATTTTATTCCCGTGGTAAATTTAATGATAAGAATGTTTCAGATAAGCTTTTCCTTCAAAGTTTACTGATGTATCTGTAAAATATAAATGTATTTATTTAAATATAAATGTTGTTTAGGTCAACAGCCGAAAGGCTAGTTTGAATTTCTAGAGGTTTTATTAAGTAAAAACGAGGAGTGAGGTGGTTTACCGTTGCCTTTCTTACTAAGGTGAAAGAGTATTCTTATCAGCACACCAAGCCCTCCGAAAAGCACCCACTTTCCCACCCTGCAAATGACACCTTCACTTTATTCGCTACAGGGTCTGATTGTATTGTGAAATTCATTACTCTTAGAGGATAACTCTGACTAGTGTCTTCTTTTACACGTCTGCCTCTTCCGTTCTTAAATAGTTCAGGCATAATTGGCTGACTATATGATAAGAAACGGAACTATTTTTTTTAGCCCTGGAACCAACAGATCGAGTGCAATTAATTTAACACTATCTACCCGTTATATGCCCAAAATGGGCAGGTGGAGTGTTATTTTAATTGCACTCTTATCTGTTTGGTCCAGGGCTAAAAAAAATAGTTCTGTTTCTTATCACATAGTCAGCCACTTATTTGACTGAACTATTTAAGAACAGAAGAGGTAGAGGTGTAAAAGACACTAGTCAGAGTTATCTCCTCTGAGGGTAATGAATTTCACTATGCAGCCAGCCCCTGTGGTGAATGAAGTGAAGGTGTCATTTGCAGGGTAGAAAGTGAGTGCTTTTCGGAGGGCCTGGCATGCTGCCAAGCATACTCTTTCAACTCGGTGAGGAAGGTAATGGTAAACCACCTTACTCCTCGTTTTTACTTAGTAAAACCTCTAGAGGTTCAAACCAGCTGTCGGCTGTTGACCTAAACAACAACAACATACCCGTTATGGGCAAACGTGAATATTAACAATAATACAAAATGTTGATCAAAACAATTCATAGTTTAGCATCAAACCGATCACAGTGACTCCACTAAACTGAATGAACGCTGCAATATTCGCTTGCCCGTCCAAACATGCGAACACATGGTGTAACACATTCCTTTGATGCGACGGGGAAATAACGTCAATTGATGAGACGGAGTGATGTTTACGGTACTATGTTACGATATTATGTTACACTGTGTAACATTTTTCGCGAATCGTAAAAAATTAACCGTATCGTTAAAATTAAAAAAATAAAATTTATTTATAAATTTGAATATAAAATATACACTTTTGTCGTAAAATGTAAGGCCGAAATCTTAAAAATTCCATTTTTGTACAGATTTTAATAAAAACAAAAAAATATCACTAATTACCGCTAAACTAAGCGTTATACAAAGAAATGTGTGAAATAAAAGTTTCTTTTGTGTCATCAGTTTCTCGACTAATTTGATGCAGTTCTCCAAGCTGTTTGTCTTGCGCAAGTCGTTTCATATTTACATGCCTGTAACACCCTACATCTTTTGTAATTTTCTTTATATTTTATTCTAATCATTGCCTCCCCCTAAAACTCTTTCCCTCAATATTACCCTCTATTATTGATAGACCAATACCTGGATGTCTTAAGATATGCCCCACTAGCCTATCCTCTCTTCTGGTAAGATGCTTCCATAAACTTCTTTTTTCATCCACTCGTCTAAGAAGAACCTCTTAATTACTTATTTTGTCCACCCACGTAATCTTTAACATTTTCTTGTAACAACACATTTCAAAAGCTTCTATACTCTTTCTTTCTACAACACGTTTCACTCCCGTATAATGCTACATTCCAAACATAGTGTTTTAAGAAATTCTTCCTAATCTGTAAGTTAATGTTTGTAGTCAGTAAGCTGTTTTTCATTTCAAAGGCTTTTCTAGCTTGAGCAATTCTACTTTTTCACTTGTGCTTCTACCAAACTTTGTTATTTTTACTCCATAGATAGCAGAATTCCCAAACTTCCTGTATGTTTTCGTTGCCTACCATTAAATTTACCATCTCGTCTAAACCACTCTTGCTGTTGTACAACACTTTCGTTTTGTTTTTATTAATTTTCATGAAGTAATCCTTTCTCATGATCTCATCCATTCCATTTGAGATATTCTCTAGTTCTTTCTTTGTCTCGGCTAATACTACTATATCATCGGTGAATCTCAGCTTTTTTATTGTTTCTCCTTAAATTTTTATCCTTGCGTCAAATTTTCCTTCACTTCATTTATAGCCTCTTCTTCGTACAAGTTAAAAAGTAGTGGTGACAATGAACATCCTTGTCGCACACCTTTTTTTACAGCAGCTTCTTTTTCGTACCCCTCAATTCTCAAAACAGTCGTTTGATTCTTATACAGACCGTAGATAACTTCCTTTTTCTTTGTATTTAATTCCTAGCCTTTTCAAAGTAAAATCAAAGTAGTAGGTCATTACATTGTCTAAAACTTTGATAAAATACTTTTTTGCCCTAAAATGCATATTAAGGCCGCAATCTTTAAACTAATTTTTTCTACGAGAGGACAGTCTCCCCAAGAATTTCAGCAGACATGGCGCCTTCCCTATCTTGTCGAACAAACAAAAAAATGTAGTAAATGAGGCGATTTTTTAAAAAATCCTAGGAGCCGGTTTTGAGATAATCGCAAAACAGTGAAAATATACACAAAAATAATCTACTACTTCCGGTTGACCAATTTTCGATAAAAATGTCCGTGTCGGGTTCTTCTGTAGTAACTAACTAAAGTTTCAAGTTTCGGCTTCTTAACGATGTTCCGTTCTCGAGATCTTTTGTTTACACGGAAGCACACACACACACACACACACACACACACACACACACACACACACACACCAATCGCTTAAAACATGTTTTTGGGTTCAGGGGATCTGAAAACTTGTAGATCCGATGGAAAACTCAATTTCGAAAAATCGACAAAAACAATACTTTTCTTCCTGTATATTCATACTGCCCATAACAGACAGGTGGAGTGTCAAATTATTTACACTCAATTTGTTCGTTGCAGGGCTAAAATAAATAGTTCCGTTTTCTTGTCACATGGTCAGCCAATTAAATGACTGAATCATTTAAGAACAGAAGAGGTAGAGGTGTACTGTGACACTAATCAGAGTTATCTCCTCTGAAAGTAATGAATTTCATTGTACAGTCAGACCATGTGGTGAATGAAGTAAAGGTGTCATTTACAGAGTGGAAAATATGTGCTTTTCAGAGGGCCTGGCATGCTGATAAGCGTACTTTTCCACTCAGTGAGGAAGGCAATTGTAAACCACCTCACTCCTCGTTTTACTTAGTAAAACCTCTAGAGGTTCAAACCAGCCTTTCGGCTGTTGACCTAAACAACAACAACATATTCATACAGGTAAGAGAAACTAAAAAAATCTATCCGATATTGGAGTCCAGAAATTATGGTTTATCTTAAGCATGTAGGAAAGAACATATTGTATAATCGGCTGTAATTATTTAGTATACTGTCAGAATAATGTTCTTATCATAATCTCTATAAAATACAGGGCTCAATTTACATTGTTTGAACAAGTGGTAGAAAGATCACTGTTTCATTAATAAAGTAACATTCATAACTTGTTTGTGTAACTACGTACCTAGAACTCATTAAATTTATGTATTGAGTACAAAAAAAAGATGTGCATAATTGCTATGGGCCCCATTATAATCAGTTCATTGTGTTCAAAACTATTATTAATATCGGGGTACTTGAAATGTCAATCCGCCTGATAATATTCGTAGATGTTTATAAAGTATATCTTACAGTATTTCACTGTTTTTAAATCGAATACACCAAGGACTTGCACCACCGTCATTTTTACCCGGTGGGCAAATACTTTAATATGAACTATACATCTGGTGTGAACACTCACACAACTTTCTCTTGCCAGTGCAAATCATTAACGATATTACCGAACATTAGTAATAAAACATTAGAAATAAACAAAAAACTAACCTCAATAAACATAACCGAATTTTAATCATGAGGGAAAGATGCAAAATTAAAACAACCTCAGTTTGGCTTAAAAATACAGAAAATCACTCTTCACGCTAAATGTGAACTTTGTAGAGAAAAATGTTATTAATAAAAGTTGTAGATCTCTTAATTTCCTATAAATTTGATTATATTCTATTTTGTCGTAAAATTCATACTAAGGCTGAAATCATTAAAAAAAATCAATTTTTTTACACGTTTTCGTAAGAAAAAAAAAACAGAAAATCGCTAATAACCACTAAACTAAGCGTTATACATAAAAATGTTTGGAATAAAAGTTGTAGCATTTTAAATTCTCTACAACTTTTATTATATACATTTTTGCGCTAAAATGCATATTTAAGTCGCAATCTTAAAAAAAAACAATTTTTTTACGTGAAAACTGCCTCTCCAAGAATTTTAGCAGACATGACGCCTACTCTATCTTGTAGAACATAAAAAAATTGAGTAAATGAGGTAATTTTTAAAAAAATCGTAGAAGCCGTTTTTTGAGAAAATCGCACAAAAGTGAAAAATGATACGCATAAACTACTACTTCCGGTTGACCGATTTTAATGAAAATGTTCGTTTCGGGTCCTCTAGTGGTTAGTTAAGAAGGAGCAGTTTAACGGAGTGATTAGGAGTAAAATGTGTAAATTCCCCCTCCCCATAGCATAATTTTACATTTTTTGGTGAATATTTCGTATACAATAATAATTTTAGCGATAAAATCGGGAAAAATATTTAAAAAAATTCTACTCCAGTATTCAAGTTAAATTAAGGTATAATAAATTAATCATTCAATTAATTTAGCATAATGAAATTAAATATTATTAAATAATTTAATAATTTTCAGTAAATAGTTTAAGATTAACTTTAAAAATACTGATAATTGATTTTTTTAAATATTTCCCCCCGTTTTTATCATTAAAAATACTGTAAGTACACATACTTACAAAATATACACAGAATGTGAAAAGTTAATCTAGCGGTGGGGAAATAACAGAAAAGACCCAAATGTTTACTTTCTTTTGCCTATATGAATATATAGCAAAGAAAGTAGGTATTGTTTTAATGTCGATTTTTCGAAATCGAGTTTTCACCGGATTTACACGTTTTCAGACCCCCTGAACCCAAAAAAAAAGTTTTTAGTGATTGGTGTGTGTGCGTGCGCGCGCGCGCGTATGTGCGTGTGTGGGTGAACAGAATATCTCAAGAACGGAATATTGGACGAACTTGAAACTTGAAATTTAAGTTAGATACCACTAGAGGACCTGACACGAACATTTTCATCAGAATCTGTCAACCGGAAGTAGTAGTTTATTTGTGTCATTTTTCATTTTTTGCGAGTTTCTCTAAAACGGCTCCTACGATTTTTCAAAAATCGCCTCATTTACATTTTTTATGCTCTACAAGATAGGGTAGGCGCCATGTCTGCTGAAACTCTTGGTGAGGCTGTTTTCTCATAAAAAAATTTTTTTTTTAAGATTGCGGCTTTAATATGCATTTTAGCACAAAAATGTCTATAATAAAAGTTGTACAGAATTTAAAAACCTACAACTTTAATTTGATATTTTGTATAACGCTTAGTTTAGGGGTAATCAGCGATTTTCTGTTTTTTTCACGAAATTGTGTAAAAATAATCGATTTTTTAAAGATTTCAGCCTTATTATACATTTTATGACATCTGAATACTGAAGTTCATCTGAATACTGTAGTATAAGTATGTTTTTAATATGGACTTTTTTATTTATCCTCGACAAATTTCAGGTAGTTTCACTTGATAGTTTGCAAATGGTGGCGTACGTTTAAAAAGTTTGGTACCTCCGTAACCCGTTGCTATTTGGAATTATTTTTTAGGATATTAACAGTTTTTCAATCGTAATTAACGTTTTTATTGAAAAACGATGATTAATATAAATGATGGAAACCGGAAAAATAAATTTAAAATATTTGTTAATAAATATATACAAATATATTATAATTATAAGTATGAAATATAATATATTACCTATTGATTCAGTGGCTACAGCTGCCGTGGTGATAACAGTAATTTTGTTATTACTGAATCTATACAAATATTTTCAATTTACTTTTCCGGTTTCCTTTATATTAATCGAGGTTTTTAATATTAACGTCAGTTAATTTCAATTGTAAAACTGTTTATTTTCCAATTCTTCTCAGAACGATACAATCAGCGTTCAGTCCTGTATGAGTGAATAAACCTTAAGGTGCTTTTGTTAAATTTTTGATTGTGCATCTTGTGGATGCACCATGAAAATTAATGAAAATGTAAACAGTATAATATAAACTTCATGAAAGATTTAATTTTTGTATTGTTTTTTTGATTTCAGTTGAAAGATGGGTATCCCAATGCTCAGAGAAAGCTTATGTGGCTGCAATTTAAAGACTGGAACCAAAATCATTGGATGGTATGGAGCGGTAAGTTAATTGATTCTTATTATTCTATTTTATTTGTACTAATGAAATTCTATGTTGGGTCAATTTATAATGCTCAAGTGCGTTGCGTGCTGCAGAGGTCTTGCATTCAGTTCCTGGCGATTGTAAGGAATTTGTACCAATGTTTGGGTCTTTTCCATATTCTGTATGCCACTATTAAATCCAAATTACCTGAAGGGTTGCACACTTCTCCCACTTTTGCGTCTAACGTGCCAATCTGACTGTAGTTCAGCCGTTCTTAGTTTGCTCCTACCACCACAAACCAAAGCCAGCCACTATAGGATGTATGCTAGGGTCCATGACTTTAACTTTGTTCTTCTTTTTTTACATTGTCACCGCCACCCCTTCTAATTAATCATTTACTGTGTTGCCAGCCTTCAATACTTCTTCCGGCCTTTGTCGGCACGGTAGGCCCTTTAGCGGCGCACCGACAAACCTTTCGGCTCCGCACCGACAGAGGCCTTTGTCATCAAGGCCAAGCCAGTAGCCACTCTCTACCACAGCGATCTCTGCGACTATATAAAGAGCGCTGCACTGAGCAGCGATTCAATTCCGATCAAGACTCCTAGGGATTCACTTCGAACCAGACAGCAGACAAGACGTCCACCACGGCACACGGCTGCCAGACTCCAGCGAAGGCTAATTGATGACCCCGCAAGAGAGAAGATGATACTTCCGCTCGCCGACCCGTCACCGTAAGCCGTCGACCGGACCGTCATCACCCGCTGACGCGAGCGATGGTCACAGCGGTCCCTCGACCGAGCCTTACACCCACCGGACCCAACGAAGCAGCCATCGACACACTACTGCGAGGGAAGAAGATGATGTCTCCGCTGGACAACGACACGCCGTGTCGCCCAGCTCCTCGACCGCCACGACGACTACGACCGACGCCTCTCCAAGACGACCACCACTTAAACGGCCTTTTCAGGGCCACCAAACTAATAAGGTTTGCCACTTAATGTCGCCATCCGGTGACAACATGATTTATACAATCAGTAACTAGGACAAATAAAAACTATAAATAGAAATGAAAAATCAAATACTATAACGCTAAATTCCTAATTGAAAATAAATTATAATGCATATAAGAATGATGCGAGACAATACGATGTCATAAAGGAATGGTAGCATATTAAAACGATGACATGTTCTTTGTCAAAAATGTGGGGAGAGATTTATAGGTTTGGATTAGTCATCATCAAATTCAATTGTGAAATAACGAGTGAATATACTAATACTAGATAACAAATCATTAAAATTGAAATGTTTCTTTTAAAGTTCTCTTGTTTTGTCATACAGATCAGAAGTAATGTGTACGCATAACTTGTAACCACGTATATTTAAGAAAAAGAATGGTAATAAACTATACAGTTTTTATAAAATTATTGTTCAGTACTTAAAATACATCAGTCATGAAACGATTAAACAGTTTTATTTATAAAAATACTAAAATACTTTTAAAACGTATTTTGTAGTTACTTTTTAATCAGCCTGCACAGATTTTTAAGTAATGGGCATGCTCAGTGACATCATTATTTGTTGACAGTAGCAGCAAACTAAAGAAGGCTGGACTTAGGCAATATTCCAACGTAATATCAATTCCACTTCTATTTCACAGTTAATTACCCAGTCTACTATAAATTTTGTAGAGTTACTTAAAAATATTCGGACAGAGGAAGATGCTGCAGAGTTCCTTCAGGAAAAGGGGTTATTGCATAATCCCAGAAGATGTGACAACTAGAAAAGTTTGTGTGAAACACTCACATGACTTTCTTTTTTCCAGTATAAATTATTAAAAAAATATAACTTGTAGTAGTAATATAATAATAATTAAATGTAAGATATAATGTAAATAATTAGAATAAGTTATAAGTAACCTGTAAATAAATAAAAAAATTATAAAAAACTCAAAATAAGAAATAAAACAACAAAATGTGTAACATAGTACTATATACTGGGACTGAAAAGGACGCGTGCAAGCGTCCGTGATTGTGATTCAGTATGAGTATTCAGTAAGGCAGGGATTTGTTTGTTTTACATCTGACTGTTTTGCTAATGCAGACGGTGAGAAGGATGATATATGAAGGTGTGTATGAAAAAATACCAGAACTGACCGGAAATCGAACCCAGGACCCCTGCGTAGAAGATAGTTGCAAAGCTAACCACTATGCCAATGGGCTGGCCGTAAGGCATGGAGTGGGAGAAATTAACACATGTGCAACTAATCCTTCAGACAATTCGGATTTTATAGTGGCATACAGAAAATGGAAAAGACCCTAATGTTTCAGGGTAGAAATAGAAAAATACAATAATCTCAAATGTGGGTTGAAAAAATCAGAATAAGCTTGATTGAATTCCAGTTTCTGATGTATCGGACATTTGTAGGTTATGTCTTCTGTCCTATTGTCCGATCTATCAGATGTTGAATAAAACAGAGTTTACAATTATTGACATGTACTGCCCGTTCCCAAGCTTTGTGCAGCTGAGAGGTATGCATTACCTCACTACTACTGTGAGAGATTGCGTTAGTAATAGTAACGTTTTACTTGTATCAAGTTTGTAGTAGTCAAGGGTAAGGTACTATCCAAACTACAACATATATTCTGTGTCGTCGTCTTCAGTGAATCGTAGCCAAAACAACACCCTTGTATGTTATGCACTAGGCAGCCTACTGCCCAGCGAAGAGCAATGAGATGATTAGTACAGTGTTATGACGTAACAGCAGTCTGGTACTTCGTCTTTCCCCTTCATCCCGCAGCTGCACAAAGCTTAGATTCATACAGTAGACCCAATGAACACCGCATTGGTTTACCCCTGAATATCAATAATAGATTTGTTACAAATATTAGTTACTTTTATTCAATGACGAAATCAAAGCTTTTATTGATCCTCACTATAATTTAAAATAAGACTTGAAGTAACAAAAAATTTAATTGTTCTAAAGCTGGATGGTTCAAAAACCGACTGTAGCACAATAGTATGATAGTTTCGTTCTGAAAAGAATGGTTTTAAACTGCTTAGGTCAACAGCCGAAAGGCTGGTTTGAACCTCTAGAGGTTTTACTAAGTAAAACGAGGAATGAGGTGGTTTACCATGCCTTCCTCACTGAGTGGAAAAGTACGCTTATCAGCATGCCGGGCCCTCTGAAAAGCACATATTTTCCACTCTGTAAGTGACACCTTCACTTCATTCACCACAGGGTCTTGCTGTATAATGAAATTCATTACTTTTAGATAAGATAACTCTGATTAGTGTCTTTTACACCTCTACCTCTTCTGTTCTTAAATGATTCAGTCATTTAATTGGCTGACCATGTGATAAAAAACAGAACTATTTATTTTAGCCCTGCAACGAACAAATTGAGTGTAAATAATCTGACACTCCACCTGTCTGTTATGGGCAGGGTTTTAAACTAAAACTTTAAATAGAAGGACTTCAACACAAGGTCTAATTTGGACTGAGTGTGTTAAACATTGAGGAGAGAGATGATATATATCCTGTACGCTAATGGAATATGGCTATCGAGAGGTAAATGTGGGAGAACCCCATTACATTACGTTGTAAACGAAATCTACTATTTTTCATTTCGTAAAATGAAGCTCATAAATGCATGAATTTCAAGTTTAGAACTTGGGGAAAATCAGGAAAGGTTACTCTTTAAAACCATGTAAATATTATAAAAATCTGTTTGGTAGAACTCTGTTTTAGGAGTTAATAGAATTCCCATTTAATAAAATACATTGGAAGCGATTTTGCGTTTGAAATTTGATTATACACTTTTGTCGTAAAACGTATACTAAGGCTAAAATCTTTGAAAAATTGATTTTGTTACACGTTTTTGTGAGAAAAACAAAAAATCGCTATTTACTGCTAAACTAAGCATTGTACTAAAAATGTTTGATATAAAAGTTGTAGGATTTTAAATTCTCTACAACTTTTATTAAATACATTTTTGGGCTAAAATGCATATTAAAGCTAAAATAAAAATAAAACATTTTTTTTTACGAGAAAATAGCCTCCCCAAAAAATCCACCAGACATGGCGCCTATCCCCTACCCTATCTTGTAGAGCAAAAAAAATGTAGTTAATTTTTAAAAAATGGTAGAAGCCTTTTTGTGAAAATCACAAAAAAATAAAAAATATCACGAATAAACTACTACTTCCGGTTGACCGATTTTGCTGAAAATGTTTGTGTCGTGTCCTCTAGTGCAGTGGTTTTCAAAGTGTGGTACGCGGGATCGTGGCTGGTGGTACGGGAGTATTGGTGTTTTATTGATTTCATTTTGTATCTTTTTGATCATTTATTTTCGAGAAAAGGAGAATTGAAAATTCGTGCTTGTGTGTGAGATTTACACGTCACACAGCCTGTATGGAATCATTCCTGCTTTCATTCTTTCTAGAGCAAAAGAAAAATAAAAACCAAAAGAAAATAAAACCGTTAAATCAGTGAATGCTCTGTTGGTTGCGAGCCGTGAATTTCCAAGCAGCAACATCCTGTTTTAATGTTTAATTTTCATGTATGAGTTTTAAATATAATTGTTTGAACGTTTTTTTCATAAAGTACTTTTATTTTTGTTTGATTTTACCATAATGAACTAGGTTTTGTTTGAAGTGTTTTAAACCAGTTCAAAAAATTAATTTGATTGGACACCAATTTGTATAAATAAAAAGTGGTCACCGACTAATCAGTGTATTATTTATTTATAGTAGTGATAAAAGTGTATGATACACGCGCGCATCTCCCCTTCTTCTGTGCCCTCGACCGCGTTTATACATAATTATTTTGAGACAGAACCACTGGTGGTGGTACGTGAACATGTCAAGACAAATTAAGTGGTTCGCCACCAAAAATGTTTCAGAACCGCTGCTCTAGTGGTATGCAACTTAAGTTTTAAGTTTCTACGATGTTCCGTTCTTGAGATATTCTGTTAAACACGTGCGCGCGCACACACACACACACACCAGTCGCTAAAAACATGTTTTTTGGGTTCAGGTAGTCTGAAAACGTGTTACCCCGGTGAAAACTCAATTTTGAAAAATCGACATGAAAACTATTTCCCTTCCTATATATTCATATAGGCAAGAGAAAGTAAAAAATGATGTACTTCATTCAAAACTTTCTGTAAACATGTAACCTGATTATCAATTTGATTATGGACATTTCCTTAAAATATATAATTTTTTTTCAGAATTAACATTTTGACTACAGAATTAAAGCATTTGAAATTTATTTTGTTCTCATTTTAGATTGTTTCATTCATTGCATTTGCATTTGGTGTTGTTGGTCTAGTTGCGTTAGAAGCTATGGATGAAAATAAAACACCGAAAACTGATAATCAAGAGGAAGTCATTACAGGTATGATAATCTTTAATTTGAAGTATTAATTCTTGATTTTTTCCTGTCATTTAATCCGCAAATTTCATCAAATTTTTTTGTTTTCTAGAACATAAAGTGAATTTTTAGTCCTAATACCCAATTGTTAATGGCTGGTAATTCTTTTCTAAGAAAGGGAAATATTGTTTTGTGACACGAAGTTGGTAGCTCCACTCAACCGGTATAGATACGGCAGTGTGAGTTGATTCTCCTTGAGCCGTGTTAAGTTTTGTGCCGTTTACGGTTGTGATACAAACAGAATGACTTTTACTCTAGAACAACGGGTTTTCATTCTTGAACCATTTTTTGCTACGAAATCGTACGCGAGTATAAATTCTTTTCTATGAAAGGGAAATTTTGTTTTGTGACTTGAAGTGTGTAGCCCTACTCAACCGGTATAGATACGGTAGTGTGAGTTGATTCTCCTTGAGCCATGTTAAATTTTGTGCAGTTTCTCGTCTTGTTACTAACAGAATGACTTTTACCCTAGAACAATGGGTTTTCATTCTTGAACCATATATTGCTACAAAATCTTACGCGATTGTAAAAGAATCATTTAAAATTAAATTTTGTGGTGTTCTTTCACCAGAAAAAATGTCAATTTCTAGGCTAACAAACTGATTTCGTGAGACAGGTAGTGTTTGCGACAAAAAAAGTAGTAGCCAACCAACTCTCTTGACAGACGACGTTTTAGAGAATGCGAAAACAAGATTGCTCAATTCTCCACGGAAAAGTTTACGAAAACTTTCCTCGGAAGTTGGTTTGTCATATTCGAGTGTTCTGAAAGCTGCTAAAAAACTGAAATTGTATCCGTATCGCGTACGATTAGTCCAAGAGCTTCAGACTTAAACAAGCGATTGCAATATTGCCCTTGGTCTTTCGTAAATTATAATGGAATTGAAATTTTAAACACAGTGTTAATTAGAAATTGACATTTTTTCTGGTTGAGGAACACCAAAAAATTTAATTTGAAATGATTCTTTTACACTTGCATACGATTTTGTAGCAAAATATTGTTCAAGAATGAAAACCTGTTGTTCTGGGGTAAAAGACATTCTGTTCGTAACACGACCGGAAACTACACAAAATTTTACACAGCTCAAGGAGAATCAACTCACACTGCCGGATCTATACCGGTTGAATAGGGCTACCAACTTCGTGTTGCAAAACAAAATTTCCCTTTCTTAGAAAAAATTACCAGACATTATCAATTGGGTAACAGGACTAAAAAAATCACTCTGCAGTAAAAGTCATTTACTATTAGAGTTGATACAGTCAAACCCCAGTTACCCCAGACCCGGTTAACCGGATAAGTTTATTATTACATTTATGTATCATTTTTAGAAAATAGAAAAATAATGGATCAAAACCCACTATGTATAGAACAGTACATAAATATTGTACACGCATATGTTAATGTAGAATATTAATTATTTATTGCCGTATTTAAAGTACGAGGCGTGTTTTTTAAGTAAGTACCGTTTTGCGATTCCGCCGCCGCAGCGCTACGGTCGGCGTTCCGCGCATGCGCGCTGGTTACCTACATCTCTTGTCTTACGCACTGACGCCATTACAGTCTGATTCTTCATTGTATACGTTGTTTACTGAGTGTTTAAGATGCCTCCGACAATCGTGAGTCCCGCTGATTGTGAAGTACGGGCTGTTATAAGATTTCTTAGTGCTAAAGGCGTAAAACCGATCGATATTCATCGTGAGATCGTTGAAGTTTACGGACAAAACATTATGAGTGATGGAATGGTAAGGAAATGGGTGAGAGCATTTAAAGATGGCCGCACAAATGTGCAACAATTTCTGCCCGGAAAATCATGTGCACAGTTTTTTGGGACAGAAAAGGAGTATTGCTAGTGGAGTTTCTGCCTCGTAATGAGACAATCAATGCAGCGTCTTATTGTGAGACATTGAAAAATCTGCGTCGTGCAATCCAGAACAAAAGACGTGGCAAGTTGAGTAAGGGTATCGTTTTGCTGCATGACAATGCCCGTCCACATGTGGCTAATCAGACCAAAGATCTCATCAAATCATTTAAATGGGAAACTCTAGATCATCCTCCATACAGCCCTGATTTGGCGCCCAGCGACTACCATTTGTTCCTGCACTTGAAGAAACACCTGGGCGGTCGGCGTCTTCAAGACGATAACGAAGTCAAAACATTTGTGATGCAGTGGTTAACAAATCAGGCGGCAGAATTTTATCAGGAGGGTATTCAAAAACTGGTGCCACGTTATGACAAGTGCCTCAATATTCACGGAAATTATGTAGAAAAGTAGATTAAGGTACAGGCTTTCATGTAAAAATAAAATTATTGCGATATCTTTGCACGTCTTTTTTTAATTCCAAAACGGTACTTACTTAAAAAACACGCCTCGTATTTTTACATTATGATAAGTTACAAAACCAGTTTCTAATTTGAGTTTCTTAATTGTAGTTATCAATATGTAAAGCAGTTACAGCAACATCTGTGAAGTTGGTCTCTACACATAATAAAAGATCTGGTGTGAAACACTCACACAACTTTCTCTTGCCAATGCAAATAATTAACAATAAACCTAACATTAGTATTAAAACATTAGAAATGAACAAAAAACTAACCTCAAAAAACATTAGTGAAATATGCAAAATTAAAATCGACCTCAGTTTAGCTTAAAAATACGGAAAATCGCTCATTTACGCTAAACTTGGCACTGTACAAAAAAATGCTTAAAATAAAAGTTTTAGATCTCTTAATTTCCTATAAATTTTATTATTTACACTTTTGTCGTAAAATGCATTCTAAGGCCGAAATCTTAAAGAAATAGATTTTTCACTAGTTTTCGTGAGAAAAAAAACAGAAAATTGCTAATTACCGCTAAACTAAGCGTTATACAAAAAAATGTTTAAAATAAAAGTTGTAGAATTTTACATTCTCTACAACTTTTATTATATAACGTTTTGCGCTAAAATGCATATTAAAGCCGCAATCTTAAAAAGAAAATATTTTTACGTAAAAACAGCCTCACGCAGAATTTCAGCAAACATGGCGCCTACCCTATCTTATAGAGAATAAAAAATTGAGTAAACCAGGCGATTTTTAAAAAAATCGTAGGACCAGTTTTTGAGAAAATCGCAAAAAAGTGAAAAATTATACGAATAAATTACTACTTCCGGTTGACCGATTTTGATGAAAATGTTCGTGTCGGGTCCGGTAGTGGTATGTAACTTAAGTTTCAAGTTCGTACGATGTTCCGTTCTTGAGATATTCTGTTCACACACACACAGACCAATCGCTAAAAACATATTTTTTTGGGTTCAGGGGGTCTGAAAACGTATAGATCCGGTGAAAACTCGATTTCGAAAAATCGACATGAAAACAATACTTTCCTTCCTATATATTCATATAGGCAAGAGAAAGTAAAAAATCTGGTGTGAAACACTCACACAACTTTCTCTTGCCAATATAAATAATTAACAATAAACCTAATATTAGTAATGAAACATTAGAAATAAACAAAAAACTAACCTCAATAAACATAACCTAATTTTAATCATGAGTGAAAGACGCAAAATGAAAATCAACCTCCGTTTGGCTTAAAAATACAGAAAATCACTCTTTCACGCTAAACTAGGCTCTGTAGAGAAAAATGTTTTAAATAAAAGTTGTAGATCTTTTAATTTTCTATAAATTTGATTATATACACTTTTATTATAAAATGCATAATAAGGCCGAAATCTTAAAAAAATCGATTTTTCTCACGTTTTCGTGAGAAAAAAACAGAAAATTGCTAATTACTGCTAAACTAAGGGTTATACAAAAAAATGTTTGAAATAAAAGTTGTAGGTTTTTGAATTCTCTACAACTTTTATAATATAATTTTTTTCGCTGAATTGCATATTAAAGCCGTAATCTTAAAAAAACACTTTTTTTTACATAAAAACAGCCTCACCAGGAATTTCAGCAAACATGGCGCCTACACTATCTTGTAGAGCATAAAAAATGTAGTAAATCAGGCGATTTAAAAAAAATCTGAGGACCAGTTTTTGAGAAAATCGCAAAAAAGTGAAAAATTACACGAATAAACTACTACTTCCGGTTGACCGATTTTAATGAAAATGTTCGTGTCGGGTCCGGTAGTAGTATGTAACTTAAGTTTCAATTTTCAAGTTCGTACAATGTTCCGTTCTTGAGATATTTTGTATACACACACACACACAGACCAATCGCTAAAAACATGTTTTTTGGGTTCAGGGGGTCTGAAAACGTATAGATCCGGTGAAAACTCGATTTCGAAAAATCGACATGAAAACAATACTTTCCTTCCTATATATTCATATAGGCAAGGGAAAGTAAAACTAGTGGAATCTCGTTTGTTCCGTGAAATTTTTTATTCCACTTTTATAAGCGAGAAAATTGAGAAAAACTGTGGGGTCCAGTTCATGCTGACCCCTCGACTCAACGTTTTAAATTCTTTTAGGTCTAAATGGTATTAACACTGCATCGTATCTGGGTTGGAGTCCGCCCATATTAGTCTCATTTAACCGGGGTTGAACTGTACAAAGAAACACAACGGACTGATGGTGGCATGATTCTTTTTTTCTTTTTTTATTTTGGTTTAACGTCCCGACTGTTTTGCAAATTGCTGCTAATGCAGACGGTGAAGGATGAAATGAATTTTTTGTAACGTATGAAAAAATGCCATGCCTGAGTGGGATTCGAACCCAAGACCGCGTGATGAGAGGCGAGCACGTTACCAAGATCGCCAACGTGGCATGATTCAAACCAGCCAACATCATATTTGTATTTTTTTGGCCTACACACCTAGTACACTTACAATGCACTGATAAAAACATTCAATATTAAATTTCTTTTTAATTTATACATTTGGTCATAACTAACCTCTACGCTCTTGTAACCCTTCTGATACGGCGTGTTTTTCATCGTATAGTGAATGTTCAATTGTCAAAACACGCTCCCGAATAAATTCATTTATCTAAGGCCATTACCAATAGAAACTTGTGAAAAAATCACAGGCATTTTATACAACACGTACGGTTATTTTTATTATAAAAACGTAAAAATCGGTTGCGTTTTTGCTAGCTACAGTGGGTGAAACACTTTCGCGTGTAATGATGTATAGGGTACTTCATATTTTTGGCTGTAATGTGCTAAAATTTAAGTTTATCATAAAATTATGTAGTACGTAATTTGTAGAAGACATTTTTGTGAATAAAACCATGTTTTATAATATAATTTTGAGTAACATTAGCTCTAATAATTGCAGTTCTGTGATTGCAGAATCTGTAATATTCGAACAGTGTTGCATTGTCAATTCTTGCCATTCCCCACCCTTTTGTTCACAATACATGCGTGAATAGTATTGACATTGAACACATTTTTTTTTGTCATCAGTCTCTCGACTGGTTTGCTGCAGTTCTTATCTGCATGTACTAAGTAAGCCTAACCAGAATCATACATGAAGGAGTTTCCTTACGATAATTCTAGTCAGACAGAAAAAGCTGTAGTTTACTGTTGCTTTCAGCTTTTTGGTTGGCAGACTGAGTGCCTCAAGCCACCGTCTGCCGGGGTGGAATGGGCAGCCCTTCCAGTTCCGTTCACCATGAGCCGGTTATCGTGCTGATGTGCGGTAACAATTGAACACATATACAGTTGCAAATACACATACAAAATTAATTTTGTAGGAGTGGTAAAAGGATAGGATTTGTAATAGGCCATGAAGAAGGTCACAAGGGAGGTTTGACGAAAAAAAGACATGTTTACTCTCAGAATTTCCGCATACCATGCCAACTTTTGCATGTTGGAAGAAAAGGTTTAATTTTATAGCTTCTACGCACCATTCTGATTTAGTAGGGTGTTTTACCAACCTTTTAGATGAAATATTCCCCAAGTTACAATGTCTTGAAGATAGGACGAATTTAAAAGAAACTTGGCAACTTACAACCATCGTTTCAACCTTGCTATCAATACAGTAATCCCTCGTTATCCGCAAGGTTATGTTCCGGAGGGTTACCACGGTTCATAAAACCACGAATAATAATACCTTATATGGACGAAAAGATAAGAGTTAAGTTCTAAAGGTAAAGTCCTGTAGTCGTTTTAAGTGTTTAATAGTTTTAGGAACATTTTACCATTATTATAATCTATGAATATTTAATAAATACAGTAATGTACGCATAAAAAATTTAAGTTGCTTTAAAATAGTTAGTTATGGCTCTTTGCTTCGTCTTTTCAAACTTCTTGTGGACTTCTTCGTATGGTATCATCAGCTCCTGAGTCCTCTTTTGAATTAAAGGGCCCTTTCCATGATGGGATCCGTCTCCAACAGGTGATCAGGCAATCGTTGCCATGCTGAGGATTTTGTTGATGGTCTGTGAAGAAATACTTGGCTTCGTTTCAGGATCGTCGTACAAACAAAGAACTGTACATACGTACGAATAAGTTAGACTGACACATGGAGGAAACCATACGGAGAAATTACAGTATGGTGTGTGGGCGTACGTATGGTGGTGAGGGTGGTGTGTTACTGGCGGGGCCCGGTACCGGGTGAGGCGCTCACTACGTACAGTGCGCGGAAATCTAGCTTGGCTCATGGCGGCTGTCGCCATACTAGTGTGTGACTCAACATGATACGGATACCGAAACATTTATTCAAAAGACATGTTTTCAGAATTATATGACTTCCCAACCATTTACGGTGTACACAAGGTGAGAAAACGTATGTATTTTAAGGTTTTAGGTCCATGGACAAAGTCCGCGGATAACCGAAACCCGCGGATACCAAGGGATTACTGTACATTTGCATTGTGTTTTATACAGCCGCGTAATTTGATATATGAACCGAACAAACCGCTTCATAAATACGTTTGCTAAAGGCTTTTAAAGCTGGTAACTACCAGGGCAACTGAGACTGCCTTTTTTAGCAAAAGGGTTAAGGTAGTATTATACACTGTTCGCCAATTACGGCGGCATGTAGGGAGGGTAGCGAGACAGAGAGAGAATGTGTTGCGTCCGCCGTTCCCCTCAACTCATTTCAATCAGTCCACGGTGTTCAAGCACATTAGTGACAATACGCGGTACGGTAGGGCACTCTGCCGGCCAGTTTTGTTCACTACACTAACAAACTCATTTTTACTTTCTCTTGCCTATATGAATATACAGGAAGGAAAGTATTGTTTTCATGTCGATTTTTCGAAATCGAGTTTTCACCGGATCTATACGTTTCAGACCCCCTGAACCCAAAAAACATGTTTTTAGCGATTGGTCTGTGTGTGTGTGTGTGTGTGTGAACAGAATATCTCAAGAACGGAACATCGTACGAACTTGAAACTTGAAACTTAAGTTACATACCACTACCGGACGCGACACGAACATTTTCATCAAAATCGGTCAACCGGAAGTAGTAGTTTATTCGTATAATTTTTCACTTTTTTGCGATTTTCTCAAAAACTGGTCCTACGATTTTTTTTTAAATCGCCTATTTTACTCAATTTTTTATTCTCTACAAGATAGGGTAGGCGCCATGTTTGCTGAAATTCTCGGTGAGGCTGTTTTCACGTAAAAACGTTGTTTTTTTAAGATTACGGCTTTAATATAAATTTTAGCGCAAAAACTTATATAATAAAAGTTGTAGAGAATTTAAAAACCTACAACTTTTATTTCAAACATTTTTTTGTATAACGCTTACTTTAGCGGTAATTTGCGATTTTCTGTTTTTTTTCTCACGAAAACGTGAGAAAAATCGATTTTTTTAACATTTCGGCCTTAGTATGCATTTTACGACAAAAGTGTATATAATAAAAGTTATAGAAAATTAAAACATCTACAACTTTTGTTTAGAGCATTTTTCTCTACAGAGCCTAGTTTAGCGTGAAAGCGTGATTTTCCGTATTTTTAAGCCAAACTGAGTTCGATTGTCATTTTGCGTCATTCACTCATGATTAAAATTAGGTTATGTTTTTGAGGTTAGTTTTTGTTTATTTCTAATATTTTATTAATAATGTTAGGTTTATTATTAATCATTTGCATTGGCAAGAGAAAGTTGTGTGAGTGTTTCACACCAGATTTTTCATCAAAAAATTCTGAAAAAATTACTTTCGCTTCCTAAGAATCTTATTCTATTACACTATAAATGTTATTATTATCCTCTGATATTTATGTAAGATACGCTCGTACAAAGTTAGACGTTTAAATCTCATCGCATTTTTGCATATCACGTAGGCTAATATAACTTCTTTTCCAGGACAACATTATACGCGTTTTATTATTTTGTTATAAAATATAAAATTTTATCTGTAATTTGATATACGTAGGGCAGAAAAAGAAATAATAAACGAGCTTGAAAAAAAATTGCTTTTTGAAGGGAAGTCAAAGATAGATCATCGTGTCTGGTGTCTCATTCCTGTTAGTATTCCAAGAAGCTGAATCATTTTTACTTTCTCTTGCCTATATGAATATATAGGAAGGAAAGTATTGTTTTCATGTCGATTTTTCGAAATCGAGTTTTCACCGGATCTATACGTTTTCAGACCCCCTGAACCCAAAAAACATGTTTTTAGCGATTGGTCTGTGTGTGCGTGTGTCTGTGTGTGTGTGTGTCTGTGTGTGAACAGAATATCTCAAGAACGGAACATCGTACGAACTTGAAACTTGAAACTTAAGTTACATACCACTACCGGACGCGACACGAACATTTTCATCAAAATCGGTCAACCGGAAGTAGTAGTTTATTCGTATAATTTTTCAGTTTTTTGCGATTTTCTCAACAACTGGTCCTACGATTTTTTTTAAAATCGCCTATTTTACTCAATTTTTTATTCTCTACAAGATAGGGTAGGCGCCATGTTTGCTGAAATTCTCGGTGAGGCTGTTTTCACGTAAAAACGTTGTTTTTTTAAGATTACGGCTTTAATATAAATTTTAGCGCAAAAACTTATATAATAAAAGTTGTAGAGAATTTAAAAACCTACAACTTTTATTTCAAACATTTTTTTGTATAACGCTTAGTTTAGCGGTAATTTGCGATTTTCTGTTTTTTTCTCACGAAAACGTGTGAAAAATTGATTTTTTAAAGATTTCGGCCTTAGAATGCATTTTACGACAAAAGTGTATATAATTAATTTTATAGGAAATTAAAAGATGTACAACTTTTATTTAAAGCATTTTTCTCTACAGAGCCTAGTTTAGAGAGAAAGCGTGATTTTCCGTATTTTTAAGCCAAACTGAGTTCGATTGTCATTTTGCGTCATTCACTCATGATTAAAATAAGGTTATGTTTTTGAGGTTAGTTTTTGTTCATTTCTAATGTTTTAATACTAATGTTAGGTTTATTGTTAATTATTTGCATTGGCAAGAGAAAGTTGTGTGAGTGTTTCACACCAGATTTTTAATAGTTGTGAACTTTATACCAAACAATCGTCAATTTTTAGAAATCAACTACACACGCACAATATCAGTTGAATGAAATTTTAACAAAAAGAACTGTATAGTAAATGTAACAGAATGAGGGTATGACGTACCTCTCTTTCGGGCCTGTCAAAACTTAAGATAAGTACAGCATTTAGAAAAAATGTATTGCCTATTACCCAAAAGGAATCGCAGAAATTTTTCCCCGTATTTTGTGTGCGCGCAACTAACTTCGACAGCGACAGAAATGTCAAAACTATTACCGCATGAACAGAACACTATGAGTAGTGAGTACTACTTTAGAGGTAGCCTGTATCAGGCTACGACGCTGTGGTGGGAGGCTACTTACTGCGCATGTGCGGCCCGCATGCCACCATAGTTGGTTATATTTATACCTGATTCTAACAAAAATGCAATTTTTAGTCGTTAATGTATTTTATTGATTCTAATTGATTTGTTCTCCATTTCAGTTTTGAAGGTGTTATTGGTTATTGTTATTATCGATGGACTGCTTCTTACTTTCTTGTCAGTGCTTCTTCTGGTTGGAGCTTACAAGGTAAGTTTCTTATCCTATAAAGGGAATATTTGTTTAACCTTTCCAGTGGGTGGTTTTAATACCACCAAGTATCACTGGTGGAGCTGTTCTTCGGATTGCAATATTTCTGTTATTTCTAAATTTTATTATTATTTTCTTATATACCTGTTTTGAAGCGGATAAACTACTTGTATTTCATATAATGAATTAATATAATAATTTCACTAACCTTCTTTTTAAACTGCGTCACCTTTATTTTATTCCTACTTACACGTGTTTCGGTGGATCCACCATCATCAGAGTAAATAAAAAATTGAAACTAAAAATTTTTTTTCATTTATTTAAAATTTACAGAAGATGTTACATCTTCAGTCACTTGTATAAAACTGATTTAAAATTAATTTATTTTAATTTATCCCTTCTCATATTTACTGTAGATAGCAGCAGCAGTCAATATCACTTCATCATTCCTAAATTTTATCTGTTCATTCAAAATGTCCTGCTTTTGCTCTTTTAAATATTTATAAATATGGAACATCTCATATTTTTCAATTTTATTTTTATTCTCTATATTACATTGTTCTATTATATTGAAATGTTCATCTATTTTACCAAATTTATGTTTTTCTTCTTTTATATGATTGGTATAGTTAGATATAATGTAGTCACATTTCAGTGCTTTTTTATGTTCATTATACCTCACTTGAAAATTACGACTAGTCATACCAATGTAAAATTTTTTACAATCCTCATTACCACAATCTATTTTATACACACCCTTTAAAAAGAAGGTTAGTGAAATTATTATATTAATTCATTATATGAAATAGAAATATTTCAAACTGCAGGATGCATTATAAAGATTTATTTTTAAACTACTTGTGCACTTAAATTTTCTCCAGAGCATCCTCTTTGGACCCACTCATCAATATGAGTGCAATTTCTAAAGCATTTTCCCATGTAAGAAGCAAAACTTCACAACTACGTAGGTTGCCTTTTATATTTCGGGAATGGAAAACAAAAAAACAAATTAATCAATGTAAATGGCTGTATTGTTTTTCAAAATATTCTCCATGATGATCAATATTTTTTTCACTCAGTTTTGTTTTGTTTTTCAAACAATTTTTCATGCG
Organism: Catonia carolina; assembly: GCA_035578175.1. Classification (NCBI taxonomy): domain Eukaryota; kingdom Metazoa; phylum Arthropoda; class Insecta; order Hemiptera; family Achilidae; genus Catonia; species Catonia carolina. The sequence continues at coordinate 50,149,544 of JAQMRL010000006.1, read as the reverse complement.
CTTGAACCAATTTTCGAAGTACTTGTTCCACTTCAATTGAGGTACCTCCAAAATGTACTTTTTGAATGCATCAACTGCTTCTTCAGGCGTCGAAAAATGTTGACCTCTTAATTTGTTTTTGATGAGCGGGAATAAGAAGTCGTTGGGTGCCAAATCAGGGCTGTATGGCGGATGGCCCATCAATTCGATTTTTTTATTTCTCAAAAAGTTCATTGTTTTAGCCGACATGTGAGAGCTCACATTGTCCTGGTAGAGAATGATTCGTCTTTGGGGGTTGGTTTCCCTTATTTTTCCAAAAACTTCTGGCAAACAAATGGTTGTGTACCATTCAGAATTGACCATCCGATGTTCCACTAGTGGTACAGTTGCCACATGCCCGGTTTTTCCAAAAAAACAAGTGACCATTTGCTTGGAGGTGCTTTGCACGAACAACTTTTGTGGGATTTCACTCGTCTTGAAAGAACGGTACGGTCGACTGCTGTTTAGTTTCGGGTTCATAGGCATACATCCATGATTCGTCACCCGTGACGATGTCATAAACGTATTTTGAAGCACCGCTTTTGTATTTCGTGAGCAATTCTTTCAACCAATCGACACAAGTCTTTTTCTGAGCGATTGTCAAATTATGAGGAATCCAACGCAAACAAATCTTCCTGGTGCCCAAATTTTCATGCAATATTGAATGTATGCTGGTCCCACTAATGCCTAACAATGCCGTAATCTCACGATACGTTATATGACGATCTTGGATAATCATTTCACGCACAGCATCAATATTTTCTTAACAACAACCGATTTTGGACGACCTTCGCGAAATTCATCACTGAGCAAACCCCGGCCACGATTGAATTCCGTATACCACCGATATGCAGTGGTTTTCGATGGTGCTTCATCGCCAAATGTCAAATTAAGTTCATTGGTGCACTGTTGTTGAGATAATCCACATCGAAAATTGTAAAAAATAATTGCATGAAAATGTTCACGACTTAACTCCATTTTTTGACCGAGATAACAATTTCAAGCACTACTAAATAACACAACAATGGACTGTACAAGCGAAACAGAGTGCAATCTATCGAAAAAAAGTCGAACTTTAAGATAACGATATTGGCTAACAGATTGCAGCACCAGTATTGTCCATTCCCGAAATATAAAAGGCAACCCTCATAATTATATGTTGTACAAGAGAATCCACCTTTTCTAAAAATACTGCACTCTAAAATGGCTATCGGTAGCAAAAATTAAATTGTCTGCTCACAGCATTTCTAAGCAACCCTATTTAGCCTAATAACTGGGGAGTCAAAAAAAAAATTTGGTTTTTTTTATCACATGGTCAGCTAATAATATGACTGAAGCATTTAAGAACAGAAGAGGTGAGGTGTAAATGACACTAGTCACAGTTATCTCGTCTGAGAGTAATTAATTAATTAAGGCTGAAGCATTCGTACAATCTGACAACGCTGGCAAACGTTCTGATTGGTCTAAGCACGTCGAACAGCAGAGCCCATCAACCTTAAATAGCATTATGGTTGCAGATTTTTACTTTCTCTTGCCTATATGAATATATAGGAAGGAAAGTATTGTTTTCATGTCGATTTTTGGAAATCGAGTTTTCACCCGATCTATACGTTTTCAGACCCCCTGAACCCAAAAAACATGTTTTTAGCGATTGGTCTGTGTGTGAACAGAATATCTCAAGAACGGAACATCGTACGAACTTGAAACTTGAAACTTGAAACTTAAGTTACATACCACTGCCGGACTTAAATAAAAGTAAATAATGCTATTAAAGTGTAGTACCATTGTCTAGGGATGGTACCAAACTTCATTAAATAGAACCTCGTTTGGCTGTATATATATTTGTGCTGTACGAATCTAAGCTTTGTGCAGCTTCAGGATAAAGGAGACAGACAAAGTACTGGACTACTGCTACGTCATAACACTGTACTTATTATCTCATTGCTCTTCGCTAGGCAGTAGGCTGCTTAGAGTGGTGACATACGTGGGTGTTGTTTTCACTATTTGCTGTAGACGGCGACACAGAATATATGTACAGTTCAGCCGTTCTTAGTTTGCTCCTACTGTCAACAAACAAAAGCCACCTACTATAGGGTGCACCCTAGAGTCTGCGACTTTACGGATGTCGTATTCCTATTAAGTTAACTATTTTTTTAAATATAAGTACTTTAAAGTACTAAAAACATCAGTCATGATGTGATGTAGGCCTAACAATTTCATTTAGAAAAATACTTTTGAAAGTATTTTGTTGTTACTTTTTAATCAGCGTGTACACATTTTGATATAATGCGCATGCTCAGTGACATCATTGTTTGTTTACATTAGGAGCAAACTAAGAGAGGCTGGACTATAGTTTGGATAGTACCCTTGACTACTACAAACATAATACAAGTAAAACGTTACTACTACTAATGCAATCTCTCACAGTAGTAATGATGTAATGCATACCTCTCAGCTGCACAAAGCTTGAGAACGGGCAGTAAGCTTAGTTAAATAAAGTTAAAATTTTTTAAAACATGAATCCCGTTTATATGTTTGATACACCCTTATAAATTACCGTTTAATCTATTTTATTGGGTTCGAATCCCATTCAGGCACGGCATATTTTCATACGTTACAAAAAATCATTTCATCATTCACCGTCTGCGTTAGCAGTAATTGCAGAGCAGTTGGACATTTAACAACAAAAAAAAATTATTTAAACAGTTAAAACTACATTAATAAATTTGTTTGCTTTTTCCAATAATAGTTAAAATTGGATACTAAAAATTAACAATAATTGTTATTGCTTCAGTATAAAAAAATAAAAATACTGATTTTATTGTTTCGAGATGTCATAATTTATTATTCTTCTCATGCTTTACGTAAAACAAAAAAAAATTTATTTAAACAGTTAAAACTACATAAATAAATTTTCTTACTTTTTCCCCAGAAATAGTTAAAATTGGGTACTAAAAATTAACAATAATTGTTAGCACTATAAAAAAATAACAATACTGATTTTATCGTTTTGAGATGTCATAAAAATTTATTCTTCTTCTCATGCTTTACCGGTCTTTTTGTTGTAGGCTTTGTTTTGTTTGATATTAAAAATGTTGAAATCATTATAAACACATTATTATTGCATTTTCAGTTTCTGTTAAGCTATTCTGTTTGCAATAGAATAATTTATAAGCATTTCTACTTTAGTAACAATATTGATAATATCTGAAATTATAATAATTTTATTTACTGTTCTGCACTGTTTTAATACAAAATACCTTAAAAATTTAAACTTGGGAAATCAACTTTAAAAAATCTGGTGTAAAACACTCACACAACTTTCTCTTGCCAATGCAAATAATGAACAATAAACCTAACATTAGTAATAAAACATTAGAAATAAACAAAAAACTAACCTCAATAAACATAACCTAATTTTAATCATGAGTGAAAGACGCAAAATGAAAATCAACCTCAGTTTGGCTTAAAAATACAGAAAATCACTCTTTCACGCTAAACTAGGCTCTGTAGAGAAAATGCTTTAATTAAAAGTTGTAGATCTTTTAATTTTCTATAAATTTGGTTGTATACTTTTTTGTCGTAAAATGCATACTAAGGCCGAAATCTTTAAAAAATCGATTTTTCACACGTTTTCGTGAGAAAAAACCAGATAATTGCTAATTACTGCTAAACTAAGTGTTATACAAAAAAATGTTTAAAATAAAAGTTGTAGGATTTAAAATTCTCTAGATTTCTTAATATATAAATTTTTGCGCTAAAATGCATATTTAAGACGTAATCTTAAAAAAACAATTTTTTTATGTGAAAACAGCCTCACCAAGAATTTCAGCAAACATGGTGCCTACCCTAGCTTGTAGGGCATATGAAATTTAGTAAACCAGGCGATTTAAAAAAAAATCGTAGGACCATTTTTTGAGAAACTCGCAAAAAAGTGAAAAATTACACGAATAAACGTTTACTTCCGGTTGACCGATTTTGATGAAAATGTTCGTGTCGGGTCCGGTAGTGGTATGTAACTTAAGTTTCAAGTTTCAAGATCGTACGATGTTCCGTTCTTGAGATATTTTGTAGACACACACACACACAGACAGACAAATCGCTAAAAACATGTTTTTTGGGTTCAGGGGTCTGAAAACGTGTAGATCCGGTGAAAACTCGATTTTGAAAAATCGACATCGACATGAAAACAATACTTTCCTTCCTATATATTCATATAGGCAAGAGAAAGTAAAAATTAATTAACAACTAAAACAATACTAAAAAAATTATTTTACGTAAGTTTTCTGTTATAAGAATGAGTTGGCTACGTTTGGTGCCCCATTTATGAATTAAAATGCTCCATGTATGGATCCCCTGTTGCTCAGATCAGTAATATTGCCGATATCATTATCTGTTTGGTGTTAAGTCATGTGCGGTGACGGGCTTTGTGTAATTATTAATTAGAACGGGACAAACAAACAGGATTAATGTATTCTACTTTCTCTTGCCTATATGAATATATAAGAAGGAAAGTATTGTTTTCATGTCGATTTTTTGATATCGAGTTTCCACCGGATCTACACGTTTTCAGACCCCTGAACCCATAAAAACATGTTTTTAGCGATTGGTGTGTGTGTGTGTGAACAGAATATCTCAAGAACGGAACATCGTACGAACTTGAAACTTAAGTTACATACCACTACCGGACCCGACACGAACATTTTCATCAAAATCGGTCAACCGGAAGTAGTAGTTTATTTGTATAATTTTACACTTTTTTGCGATTTTCTCAAACTGGTTCTACGATTTTTTTAAAAATCGCCTAGTTTATTCAATTTTTTATTTCCTACAAGATAAGGTAGGCGCCATGTTTGCTGAAATCCTTGGTGAGGGTGTTTTTACTTATAAAAAGTGTTTTTTTTTTAAGATTACGGCTTTAATATGTACCCTATTATAGCGCAAAAATTTATATAATAAAAAATGTAGAGAATTTATAATTCTACAACTTTTATTTCAAACATCTTTTTGTATAATGCTTAGTTTAGCGTTAATTAACAATTTTCTGTTTTTTCTCACGAAAACATGTGAAAAATTGATTTTTTTAAGATTTCGGCCTTAGTATTCATTTTATGACAAAAGTGTTTATAATCAAATTTATAGGAAATTAAAAGATCTACAACTTTTATTTAAACCATTTGTCTCTACAGAGCCTAGTTTAGTGTGAAAGAGTGATTTTCCGTATTTTTAAGCCAAATTTAGGTTGATTTTCATTTTGCGTCTTTCATATATGATTAAAATTAGGTTATGTTTATTGAGGTTAGTTTTTTGTTTACTTCTAATGTTTTATTACTATTGTTAGCATTATTTTTAATTATTTGTATTGGCAAGAGAAAGTTGTGTGAGTGTTTCACACCAGATTTTTTTTTTTAATACAAAATACCTTAAAAATTTAAACCTGGTAAATCAACTAAAAATAAAAATTAATTAACAACTAAAACAATACTAAAAAAATTATCTTACATAAGTTTTCTGTTATTAGAATGAGTTGGCTTCTTTTGGTGCCCCATGTATGAATTAATAAAATGCTCCATGTATGGATCCCTTGTTGCTCAGATCATCAATATTCGCGATATCATTATCTGTTTGGTGTTAAGTCATGTGCGGGGACGGGCTTTGTGTAATTATTAATTAGAACGGGACAAACAAACAGGATTAATGTATTTTAATTTCTCTTGCCTATATGAATATATAGGAAGGAAAGTATTGTTTTCATGTCGATTTTTTGATATCGAGTTTCCACCGGATCTACACGTTTTCAGACCCCTGAACCCGATAAACATGTTTTTAGCGATTGGTGTGTGTGTGTGTGTGCGTGTGCACGCATGCGTGTATGTGAACACAATGCCACGGTTATTTCGTATGCACTTCGGGATAAATCGGCACGTTGCAGTACCTGACAGGAAAACCATTCTATGACTTATAAATTTTATAGTCACAGGTTCGGTTTTAAAAAAAATGCAGCATCAGGTAGACTTCGCAGCGCGTGAACTCCACAGAACGTTCAGTTACTTCAGCAAGCAGTTACCCAATTGCAAAGACGTCCAGTTTGTAGCCACGCAGCCAGCTTGGGAATATCTGATCATAGTGCAAGATGAATTTGACACCAAGACCTATACTTTCATCCATACAAAATCATGATTGTGCAGGAACTTGGTGAATGTGATTAAGCCAACCATATGGTACCTTGTCAAGCTGTCCTGGAACATGTTCCAAGAGATGCCATTATGCACTTGAATGACAAAGCACATTTTCATTTAACAGGATTAAAAATAAAAATTTTTAGGATAAAAATTAAAATAAATCTTTACTGAATGGAAAACATAATTCTTTCAGATTGTTTAATAATATTTTGACTAGAATCTTTTATTAATATTTTTATTAGCTTTTTTCAAATTGGGGAGTTATTTCTGCCGCTCCCATAAAAAAATAAATCATTAAACATAATAATATGCTTTTCATGGTTGATGAGCTCTACTGTTCAACACGTTTAGACCAATCAGAATGTTTGCCAGCATTGTCAGATTGTACCGGACAAATATTACGCGCGCATGCGTATAAGAGCCACAATAATTTACTCTTGTCTCGCATCTCGTACTGAACACATCGATTATAGAGCGCATTAACATGCAATACTTTACAATATAATCAGCTGATTGTATGTTTATAGGTTATAATTGTTATTGAAAGACCAAAAAAATGACGGACGAAATATTTAACAGAGCTACAAGAGCAATTATTGGCAACGTTGCTGGCAAGTCATATTGGCTAGCTATAAAGTGGGTAGGGGGCAATGCATAGGTTCAGAGCTCATTAGCCTTGAAAAATAGTATAATAATATGGATAAAGTAAATAAATAATAATTGTGACAAGTTTTCTAAAATTTTAATTGTTTAAAAATTAAATTTTTCTTAAAACAACCTTGGCCTCAGGGGTCATATACAAAGGAAAATAGTGGACTACCAAAGGTTTCATTTATGAAGATATAAGTAAAGTTATAAGAATCAATAGAAATATTTTTATTTATTAATTTTTTTGTTTTGTTGTCCGTAAGTTGTTTGTAATATTCATGACATTTTAATTACAGGATAAACCTAGTTACTTGTTCCCATGGCTTGTAGTCCGTGCACTTTCTGTAATTGGTTTTCTGATAGCGGCTGTTTTCAGTATCTTCAATCACGGTGTAAATGCTAGTGATGTTGGCAGAATAATTGGTGAAAGTAAGTAAAAAGATTTTATAAATAGTTACGTAGAACTGTAGGTTAAAGTACGAGGGTCATTCGTAAAATAAGGTTCCCTAAGCTGCCGAGACAGAATGCGATGTGCTGGGAGAAATCTGGCAACACTGTCTTACTCATCAGCTCTCCTCTCTTTTTCCGCACCACTCCCGCTTCGCTACGTCGATCAGTGCCGGCCTAGCAGCCTTCGAAGATGGAGTTCCCTATCGCTGTTACCGCCAGATGCGAAATTCGCGCTGTGATAGGTTTTTTAAATGCAAAACGGATTTCACCTTTTGCCATTCATCATGGAACAACAGTAAACTCTGACAGATATTGCGACAATTAAGAAATCTGAGACGCGCGATCCAGAATCGCCGGAGAGGAAGATTGTCCAGTGGTGTGAGGCTTCTCCATGACAACGCTCGACCTCATGTCTCACATCAAACTCAAGAACTGCGGACAGATTTTGGCTGGACTGTTGTGCCCCCCCTACACCCTGGACCTAGCCCCAAGTGATTATCACTTATTCCCAAAATTAAAGGAACACTTGGGTGGCCTATGCTTCAGTACCAATGATGAAGTCAAGGAAGAGGTTACTCGATTCCTCAAAGGATTGGCGGCAGAATTCTACAACAAGGGGATAGGAAAGTTGGAGCATCGTCTGCAAAAGTTTTTGGACAGAAACGGCAATTATGTAGAAACATAACGTAAGTTTTAAGCTTTAAATTGATGTATAACACTAAGATAAAAAATATAGCTGTCTATTTTTAAAACTCATGGGAACCTTATTTTACGAATGACCCTCGTAGATCGTATTTTTTTTCAGGTTACATCTTTTCACTAAGTGTGTTGAACTCTCTTTAATAATATAGAACGAACGGTATCTTAACTACAGATGCTACAGGTGCTTTATTGGAGGAGATTTAAATGGCCACATGGGCAGTGATAGAACAGCAATGGAAAGAGTGCATGGTGGTTGGGGTGTAGGAGAAAGAAACCATGAAGGGGATAAGGCTATAAGCTTCGCTTTAGCATGGGATATGGCGGTGCTCAACACCTTCTTTGAGAAAACCGAAGACCAATACATGACGTACGCAAGTGGGGAAGTAAAAAGCCAAATAGATTTTGTGCTATGCAGAAGAAGGCAGCTTGGACAGATCACAAATTGTAAAGTGATAAAAGGGGAAGGCGTGACTAGTCAGCACAGACCGGTCATAGTGGATAGCACGCTGAGGTTGATAAGGAGGGGAAAGGAAAGAAGTGAGCGAAGGGTGAGGTGGTGGAAGTTGCGAGAGGTGGAGATGGCGAGTGCTTTCAAGAGGGGTGTTCTGCAGGAGATGACACAAAAGGACTCTGCAAATGACTGGTGGGAAGTAAACAGTAAGGTGATTTTGAGAGTAGGAGAGAATGTGCTGGGCAGGACATCAGGGAAGGGGCCACCAGGGGACAAGGAAGCTTGGTGGTGGAATGATGAAGTGCAACAGAAAGTTAAAGCTAAGAAAGAGGCAAGAAAAATTTTTGACAGCACCAGAAGAGAGGCAGACAAGGAAGCCTACAAACAGGCAAAAAGAGAGGCAAAGAAAGCAGTGGCTATTGCGAAGGCAGGTGCATCGGAAAGACTGTATGAAGAACTGGAAACCCCAGAAGGAATTAAAAGGCTGTATAGTATTGCTAAGGCAAGGGATAAATCATCAAAGGATTTTACGCATGTACGACAGGTTAAGAGCTCAGATGGAGTGGTGTTGAGAACGGATGAAGAGATAAAGAACAGATGGAAGGATTATTTTTGCCAGTTACTGAATGAAGAACGCTACACAGGGAACAGAGGAGAGGGAACCCCAAATCAGGAGGAAATTGAGGAAATTGGAAGGGGGGAAGTCTTAGACGCTTTGGAAAAAATGAAAAATGGTAAAGCAGTGGGACCAGATGACATACCAGTGGAAGCATGGAAGGCCTTGGGAGAGGAAGGAGTGGAGATGCTGTGTGACTTGATGGGCAGAATATACAGAGAGGAAAGGATGCCAAAAGCATGGAGAGAGAGTGTTGTGGTACCAATATATAAAGAGAAAGGTGATATCCAAGAATGCAAAAATTACAGAGGGATTAAGTTAATGTCACACACACTAAAGTTATGGGAGAGAATAGTAGACAAAAGAGTGAGGGAGGAGACGGTGATGGGTGAGGAACAGTATGGTTTTATGCCGGGAAGAAGCACGACTGATGCACTTTTTGCCTTAAGGCAATTGCTGGAGAAATATGGCGAGAAGAAAAGGGACCTGCACCTGGTATTTATAGACCTTGAGAAGGCCTATGATACCGTCCCAAGAGAGGAACTATGGAGATGCATGAGGATGAAGGGGGTGTCTGAGAGGTATGTAAGATTGGTGAAGGACATGTATGATGGAGTGGGCACCAGAGTAAGAACCTGTGTGGGAGTAACAGAGAGTTTTCCAGTGACTGTGGGTCTGCATCAAGGCTCTGCTTTGAGCCCATATCTATTCAACTTGGTTATGGATACACTTACTGAAGGGGTGAGAGAGCAGGCACCCTGGACAATGCTTTTTGCGGATGACATTGTGCTGGTGGGAGAAACCAGGGATATGGTGGAGAGGAAACTGGAAAGTTGGAGAGAGGTATTAGAGGAGGGAGGCCTGAGGATCAGCAGGGAAAAGACTGAATACCTATGGTTTGGAGGTGAGGATAAGAGTGGAGGGGTGTGTTTGCTGAATGAAGTGGTGAGAAGGGTAAAGTGTTTCAAGTACCTTGGTTCATGCCTCACCGAGAGTGGAGGACTGGAGGAGGAAATTAACCATAGAATACAAGCTGGATGGAATAACTGGAGGCGAATGACAGGTGTATTGTGTGACAGAAGGATTGGGACAAAAATGAAGGGAAAGATGTATAAGACAGTGATTAGACCGGCATTGTTATATGGTAGTGAGACTTGGCCTATGACGAGGAGACAGGGAAACAAGTTGGAGGTTGCGGAAATGAGGATGTTGAGGTGGATGCAGGGAAAGACTAGGAAAGATAGGATACGGAATGAGGTGGTAAGGGAGTCTGTGGGAGTGATAGAAGTGTCCAAGAAGGTTCAGGAACGAAGGCTGCAGTGGTATGGACATGTGATGCGTAGGGAGGAGGAGTATGTGGGGAGGGTTGTGGATGGATTGGTGGTGGATGGGGTGAGAGGGAGGGGGAGACCCCGGAGAAGATGGAGAGACGCCGTGGCGGACGACTTGAGGGAGAAGGGCCTGAGCGAGGAGGATGTGGTGGATCGGAGGGAGTGGAGGAGAAGAGTACGGAACAGCGACCCCTGAGGAAGGGAAAAGCTGAAGAAGAAGAAGATGAGGTATCTTAACTACAGAGGTAATACTCGCCTCACACACACACACACACACCATGAAGCTCTTTGAAAGAATTCTGGGAAGGTGCATCAGAGAGAGTAGAAACAGGTCTGGAAATAGGAGCTAATGGGATTTAGTTATGGAATGCAACAATCTATGCAGTGTTTGCATTAAGGCAAGTTTGTGAAAAGAACTGGGAGTTCAATAAATGGGTAGTCATTTTTTTAATTTCTCTTGCCTATATGAATATATTGGAAATTCTCATGTCGATTTTTTGAAATAGAGTTTTCACCGGATCTACACGTTTTCAGACCCCCTGAACCCAAAAAACATGTGTTTAGCGATTGGTCTGTGTGCGTGTGTGCTAGAGAAGGGACAAAAGAACTGTCACTGTGAACGAGTCACGGTTACTTATAATTCACGGTGACCACAGCTATTCAGATAGGCGAGTAACTGTTTTCCAGTCACTGTTACAAAGATCGCTTACTCTTCTGTCACTGGAAGACAGGACGACACGGCGAATGTTCACCGTACGTCAACAGCGTATAGTACAGACCTCTCGTTCCCCAGTCACTGTTACAAAAATCACTTACTTATTTGCTGTTCACTGTCACTTTTAAGACAGACCGAATGCTTTACCTTAGAAACTAGTGAAGAAATTCACTCACTCATTCACTGTTCACAGTTAATAGACAAAACGACATAATAGCTACGTAAGATATGTTCGTGTGTTCACTAGGCTTAGTGCTCTCTTTTGATAACCGGCATGTCCATTCTCTTTTACTTCAATTTTTACACACTCTTTACTCTCCCTCTCCCGGTCTCTTCCCCTTGGCCGCATTGGCGCAGTTGGTAACGTGCTCGCCTCTCATCATGCGGTCTTGGGTTCGAATCCCATTCAGGCACGGCATTTTTTCATACGTTACAAAAAATCATTTCATCATTCACCGTCTGCATTAGCAGTAATTGCAGAACAGTCGGACGTTAAACAAAAAAAAAAAAAAAAAAAAAAAAATTCCCCTTGTTATGTTTTTCATCTACTAGGCTAAACAAAACGAGGGTAGTTCCTTTACATTTCTGATTGCGGTAACATAATTATATTACAGTGTTATTTTTATTACATGGCGCGTTCTACCTAGCTATTTTATTTATATTGTGCGCTGTTAATTTTTTCAGTTGTAAATTGTTTCTTGTACTTTCTTTTTTATACACAAAATGTTCTTTTTATTACTAATTTAGGATACCTTGTGTTAATCAGTTTTAGGCTAAATTTTTATTTTAGTTATATACGAAGCCCATTTTTTTAATTTATCAAAACTTCAGTTGTTATCATGAAATAACAACTGAAAACATTATTATTATTTCATGAGAACTGAAAAATATACTAAGTATATACACAGTTATTGCTAAATCACTAGTAACTATTAAAAGTAACGGTGAACGCAAAATCACTGTCACCGTGATCACGGTGACAGACACACACACACAGTACAAACAAAGTACCAACTTGAAACTTAAGTTAGACACCCCTACCGGACCCGACAACATTTACATCAAAATCAGTCAACCAGAAGTAGTTGTTTATTCATGTAATTTTTCACTTTTTTGTGATTTTCTTAAAAACTGGTCCTACTATTTTTTTTACAAATTGCCTCGTTTAATAAATTTTTTATGCTGTACAAGATAGGGCAGGGGTCATGTCTGCTGAAATTCTTGGTGAGGCTGTTTTCACGTAAAAAAATTGTGTTTTTAAGATTGTGGCTTGATTATACATTTTAGCGCAAAAATGTATATAATAAAAGTTGTAGGGAATTAAAAATTCTTCAAATTTTATTTCCAACGTTTTTTTGTATAACGCTTAGTTTAGTGTTAATTAACGATTTTCTGGGTTTTTTTCTCACGAAAACGTGTAAAAAAAGATTTTTTTTACGATTTCAGCCTTAGTATACATTTTACGACAAAAGGGTTATAATCTAATTTATAGGAAATTAGGAGAGCTACAACTTTTATTTAGAGCATTTTTCTCTACAGAGCCTAGTTTAGCGTGAAAGAGTGGTTTTCTGTGTTTTTAAGCCAAACAGGTTGATTTTCATTGGCGTCTTTCACTCATGATTAAAATTAGGTTGTTGGAGGTTAGTTTTTTTGTTTATTTCTAAATGTTTTATTACTAATGTTAGGTTTATATTATTAATTATTTGCATTAGCAAGAGAAAGTTGTGTGACTGTTTCACACCAGATTTTTTTTATTTTTAGTTTCAGCCTGGTTTAATCTTGTGTAAATGCCGCTAGATTCTTGTTAAAAGTTTGTTATGTTTTTTTCTTCCAGTAATTGGTATTTACTGCATGCTGGTTGTGTACAGTCACTACAGAGTTCTGAGGGGAGAAGCACCAAGTTATGCTTAATCTACAAACGTATTTTCTGCGTACTACAGGAATGAATAATTTTTTTCTTTTTATTATGTAATACAGTGAAACTTGGTTAATTCGAACCTGAAGGGGAATGGAAAAAGTTCGAATTATCCAAAATTCGAAATAGCCAACATCATATGGAACAGTATTGTAAAGTTAAAAAAATTACAAAATTCGAACTTTTGTTATACGTACTGCACTATGTATACTATGTACTTGCTTTAAAATCCCGAATGTCTAATTTTTTGCAAATCCTTCTGCTTTTGCACGAATTATTGTTCCACTTAAAGGAATCACTTGGTCGCGAGCTTGCTTGAACCACTTCAAAACACAATCGTCCACTGCAGGATATTCGGCTGTTCTTACCCGCTTTCGACATTTTCCGTTTTTTTGATTCCAGTTTTCCATAATTGTGTTTTTATTTTTTAAGAAAGACGATAAATGTTCGGTAAAATTCCGTATTCTTTAGCTATGTCACACTTTCTTTTTGTACCGCGTTCCACATCTTGAATCACTTTAAATTTTTCGTCCAAAGTTAAACTCTTATACGGACCACGCTTAGCCATTGTTAAATGAACTTAACCGCACTGCACGTAAACTCTTAACTGAAACGAAAACAATTCAGTAGTACTGAAATGTACTGTACCTAGTTAAAAAAAAGTACGTAGTACTACTGTATGTAAATTGTACAACACAAATTCTACACACCGTATGCACTCGTGTATATTCTACAGTAGGCCTACTGTGCTGTGACTGAAAACGGTTCAAGAATGTGGGTGTAAATTTAACTAGGGAAATCCCAAACCGATCATACAGTGCAGGTCTGTGTGAAAGTGAAATTCACTTTACAATGTTCAAAGCCTATACGGCATACTGGCTGGAATTCCGTTGATTAGGCTTACTACGCACTAATAACTGACACTCTATTGTGTCTATTTTCAACCCAAACGCAGCAGGTAGAAATAATTTTATTACAGAACCTGTTTACGAAAAACCTAGCTAAACAAACATTTTTATTCTTTCTTTGAAAAACTTCGAATTAACCAAATAACCTATTTTTAACTTCGAATTAGGCATACCATTTTTGTTCAGATTTTAATATGCTTTTCAAGGGGAATACCAGTTTATTCGAATTATCCAAAAATTCGAATTATCCGAGTTCGAAATAACCAAGTTATACTGTATTATGATTATCTGAAAACTTAAACATGTTAATTTTGTATCATTATCAACATCATTATTAAGCTAGTAAGCTAATATAGGCAATCTACTATCAATAAATAAATGAAGAATTTGTTTTTGATAGTTAAACCCATTAAGAATGAAAAATATATAATTTTTTTTTATCATTAGTATTCATCCAGTGCTCATATATTTGCAGATAATCAATACTCTGGTATTTCATTTTGTATTATTTGTGTCTGAAATAAAATAATAAAATAATTTTATTATTATTAGAAATTTCACACCATAATTATTATGGTGTGAAATTTCTCATTCGAATGGTAAATTATTCCAATTTATTTTGGTTTGGTTAATGTGAAAATTCACTGAAAATATGAAATCATATGTTTTTGATAATCATGAGTTATGTTTTACCGTGTTTTGTATACCATGCCAGATAATACAATGTGCTGGATGAATTATTAATTGGGTTATTTATATTAAAAAAAATTCAAATAGAATTTTGTTTTAAAAGTTTTTTCTTCGTGATGTGTTACAATTGATGTGTTCAATTGTACTTAAAGTAATCATATGTATTGTTAAATATACGCTGAAACTAGATTAAGTTTCTATGGAGTTATTTTTAAGAAATCATTTAAAATCAGTAGATTATCTGATATTATTTCCATTTTTGTTTATCTGATCGGATATTTAGATTTTTGTTTGTTACTTAATGTACAGTAGATTCGCACAAACCCAAACTTTTGTAAATTCGGGATCAGGTCGTTTTACTGGAAACGTTGAGTTTCACAGATGGAAGTCTATCAATAAAAAATGAAACTATAAACAACAACTTAAGTAAAACTGGAATATTTACAATAAAAAGAACTACTGTAATTTTTTTAAATTATTTTTATAAAATTCCCAGTTACAGTAGACATACATTATGGAATATTTAGTTCAAAATATATTTAAGCAATACTGTATATTTTACTTGTGCTGTATTAGTCTTAAAAGGACGTAATAACCATAACTGAAATAGAAAACATTATTATGAAGAATTTTAAAGCACATAAGTAAGTCTATTTTCCATGAGAGAAGAAATTTATCATTTTCATTCATCTTTAAATTTTGTTGCTGTTCACCTTTACTTGATTTGAAGCGACAGAAAACAATATTTTGCTAGATGATGTCCTTTGCTCTTAAAAATATTGCAGTGTGTAGACTCAACTGCCTTTAAGCCATCAATATAACTTTACTATTATTTAATACGTTTCCTCTGATTCGCCATCTGCTCGGCGTTGTTCATAATCCGTACTCTCGCCATCTGTCAATTCTTTGTCAGATATTCCATTTCATCTGACATTTGCATTAGCATTAATGTGCAAAATAATCAAAACGTTAAAAAAAAGTTCTACGACCAATATCTTGTTAAGTTTCTGAAAGTTGGGTTTATCGGATTACTGTATTTGTACAGTCTGGCCGAAAAGTCCCTTTACAGAGAATATTTTTTTTTTTTTTTTTTTTTTAACAGTATAGTTTTTCTTTTGCAATCAGTTAATAAATACAATAACTTTAAGCAAATATGAGAAAATCTGAGTAATGTCCTTAGAATTAAAACACAAACGACACTCAGTAGTGTGTTTGAAAAAGACCGAACTGTGAAGAAACAAAAAATATATCTATACAAAATCAAACTTGATGAACCGTGAATCAACATCCCGAAACACAGTGTTAAAGTTAGAGATGACAATGACGATGGTAGAGATGAAAACGACGCCAATTATGAGATGCTGATGATTAGGAATTGAAGTAGAAAAGATGAAAAAACAATTAAATGACTAACAAAATCGTAGAGGTAAGTCCAATGGTTTAAAGCGTTTCAGTCTGTAAGTATCTTCGCTGTTGTCAAGGAGGCTAATCGCTAATGGATTCTGATGGTCTTCTAGTTTTTGTAAATGTTTTTCGCTATGTTGTTTAATTTCTTCTTTTATGAAGGGCAGGTTTAGGTCATTGTGTAGTATTTCATTTGTTACGTACCATGGGGCTGCAGTGATCAGTCTCAGGCATTTTGATTGAAAGCGCTGCAGTATTTCTATATTTGATGAACTAGCTGTACCCCATAGCTCTAACCCATACGTCCAAATTATAATACAGAGAATATAATTATATTATATATAATATAATATAATATATATTCTCTGTATATATTATATACAGAGAATATAATATTATTTTATAGGTATTCAAAAAAACCATATTACTATTTTAATCACAAATTTATTGAATAAAAATGAACATAATGTATTAATTTATCATAAACATAACATTATTAATGAAAAAAATCGCTATACATTCAGTTCTTCCATTGTCACAGCAGAGCTTAATTCGACACCACGTTCGTTCGCTGATTCGCTTCAATGTATCTTGGGTGACTAATGCAAACCCCATTCCAGCACTATCCTTTAAGTTGTCATATGTAACATTACGCCGTTTTTGTACTTCTTCCTTGATGATACGCCACAATGAATTATCTGCTGATGCCAATTCCGGGCTTCTTGGAGGCTACGGCATTGGAGCAGGACAGTTTGGCTTGGCGACCCTCGTCCAATCCATTGGTGTGGGTAGAGTTTGTTCAGTCGTCTGCGAACGCTAAGAGCTAAGCGTGGTGAAGCACCGTCTTGTTGCAAAATAACTGTGTCTGCGATTCCTCTAGTCGTCAGTTCTGTCATTAACCACTCGTAACTCATATTTAGATAGCTGTTTTGGTTGATAAAGCCTTCAAAAAAATAGGGGCCAAATAGATGATCGACACACCAGCTCAGATCATGACATGAGGAGGGCTATTTTTCACTTCTTCGTAAAAATATGGGTTTATTTTAGACCAAAAGTTAAGATAGCGATTTCGGGAGCTTCAATAAATTGTGCACTCATCACTGAACATATCGTTTTTCTTCTCCATTAATTTCGTAAAGCGTTAAAGCATCATTTAATATGCTTGCACACGAAATTCCACATCACTATCACTAAATTCGTTATTGATATTGGTCAAAAGGATTTCATATTTAGGTCCTTTCGACCTGTTTGTTTCCTACACCACCATTTCACAATTGCCCCCTTACTTATCTTATAACAGCAATTTTTATACAGTGTAAATGGACTTTTACGGCCACTCTGTATGTACAATTGGTATTTGTATGATTTATTGTGATGTTTTGTCACTACGTTATATTTTTCGACATCTAAGATCATATTATTTGTTTTGTTTTTCAATGTTAATTCATTTTGTTAAGTATTATTATTGTAGGTTAAATTTAAGAAACGTTATGAAATTTTTGACTATTATTACTGTTGTATTATTTTTTTTGTTCCATACATTTATTGTTTTTATTTTTACAGTTCGTTTATAATATAGTGAAAATTTAAGTAATAGTGTTAATTTTTGTATTCTTTATTTACGGCAGGATCTCATTGATCTGGAATTTGTTTTAAAATCTACTGTGGACGACATAGTTACTGTAATATTTTCTCATAGGTGAATTTTTGAAATTATTGTTAATGGTATAGTTCTGTCATAAACAGCATCAATCATTATATTTTTTTGCCCATAATAGACAGGTGGAGTGTCAAATTATTTACACTCAATCTGTTTGTTGCTGGGCTAAAATAAATAGTTCTGTTTCTTATCACATGGTCAGCCAATTAAATGACTGAATCATTTAAGAACAGAAGAGGTAGAGGTGTAAAAGACACTAATCAGAGTTATCTTCTCTGAAAGTAATGAATTTCATTGTACAGCCAGACCCTGTGGTGAATGAAGTGAAGGTGTCATTTACAGAGTGGAAAATATGTGCTTTTCAGAGGGCCCGGCATGCTGATAAGCGTACTTTTCCACTCAGTGAGGAAGGCAATGGTAAACCAACTCACTCCTCGTTTTACTTAGTAAAACCTCTAGAGGTTCAAACCAGCCTTTCGGCTGTTGACCTAAACAACAACCCTTAAGGCTTCGGAAGTTTCGTACTGTTATGCTTCTAATACACAGCAGATGTATTACATTCCTTTCCCATAACGTCACGCATATATTCATATAGTTAGATTTTACGTGTGAAAAACCATTTTTGTAAAGCATAATTTTATGTACGTGTACAAATATTTCACAGTTCTGTAGGTTGCAAGGTCCCTTTCCATGTATTTTTGATTTACATTTGAAATCTTCTAGGGTAATTTGCATTTTCTCTATCTTTTTTAATTTCCTTGATCCATTTTATTTTGTGTTTCCTATTCCAAATTGCCTCTATGATTTTTTTAATTGCTCTGTCTTCCGGTGTCCTGATTATATGTCGTAAGAAAGATGTTCTCTTGATTATATGTTTTAAGAAAGAGTTTCTCTTGATTATATGTCGTAAGAAAGAGATTCTCTTGATTATATGTCGTAAGAAAGAGATTCTCTTGATTATATGTCGTAAGAAAGAGATTCTCTTTTTCTTAATTGTACTAAATAAATATGTTTATAAATATATATTTTTTAAATGATAAGTTTACAAATTAAATCAATAAATAAAATACAGAAGAATATTACTAAATTTTTATACTTTTTCAAGTGAGTTATCTTTTGTGACTCATAACCAATTTTACCTGTATTCAAATACAGGTAAAAAATTCCAGATAAGAGATTCTTCCACTGTATTATTATTTTTATTATGCCAAAAAAAAATATAGAAATAAGTATAATGACTTGTTTTAGGAATTTCAAGTTTATTGTTCACAATTTTACTTGAAAACGTTACATTTAAGTTAAGCGGTTATCATTTGAATTTATAATATTTAGTTATTCATTAATGTAATGATTTTATTGTTTAGATTTTCTATTTTTGTATGCTTTTCAGACCATTCTACCTGCCTTGTATTAGAATATCATTCTAAATTAATAAAATGATTTAAGTATTCGTACTTTATGTTTTACAAACGCTTGTTAAAACATACTTATAGTCAAAGTTCTTTGATTTATATTTGTTTAAATTGTATTGTGAAGTATTAATATTTGTTTTCAGTTAGATTATTCTAAAATTAGTATATTAGGTTCTAATAATATTGCTTTTGTTATGAAAATATAACGACTTATAATGGTATAGTATTTTATAATGTATGAAATAATTGAAATCGCTTAACTTTTTCATTTATTTACATTTTGGGTGAAATTGAATTTTGTATGGTTGTTGGAATGGTCATAAATATTGTAAGGTTGTGAACGAAAGTACGTTAAATTTTTGAACTGGTTTTGTATTACTTATTATAAAATCATAATTATATATTTTTGTAATAATTATTGTTCATTAAAAAATTAAAGTTACATTTTCATTTTGTGGTTGTTTTTTTATGTAATTTTACACCAGTTTATCAGGTATGTTTAATTAATTGGTAAAATGTAATGAATGGAAATTTTCAGGTACAATCTATGTACGAGGTGTGGCTATTAAATAATGAGACTGACATTGTAAAAAATTTAATTTTAATTTTATACATGATCACTTATTTTCACCTTCAATATACACTCCTTCACCAAGAGCTACAAAAAAGCTCGAATGAGCAAGGGAAAATTTAAAGCAATAATGATTGTTTTTTTATATCCATGGGATTGTGTACCTTCACTGGGTTGCTGAAGGTCAAACAATTAATCAATATTACTACTTTGAGGTACTTTCTAAATTACTTCAAAGAGTAAGGAAAAAACGCCCCACAATGTGAAAGGACAGATCATGGGTTCTCCAACAAGACAATGGGCCAGCTCATTCCGTGTTATCTGTCAAGAGGTTCCTAGCGAAGTACAGCATCTCTGTGTTAGAACATCCACCTTATTCACCAGATCTTGCACCATGTGACTTCTACCTGTTCCCTAAGGTGAAATCTGCATTAAAAGGGACAAGATTTTAGTCTGTGGAAGCTGTAAAAGAGAAAGCGGGACGTGTCCTGAAGGAGCTGACAGAAGATGACTTCCAGCAATGGAAAATTCGCATGGAGTGTTGTAGGGATAGAGGAGTGTATATTGAAGGTGACAATAAGTGATTATGTATAAAATTCAAATAAATTTTTTTACGTCAGTCTTGTTATTTAATAGCCACACATGGATTAATAGCAAGCAGGGTTTTTTCAACACGATTTTAACAACCTAAACCTTCATCAATTTTCCCTGAAGTGGGCTTAAATGAATCATCTGTTTCAGTAGATTTGCTGAAAACTAACCAAAATCATATATATTTTTTTATGACTGTAAAATAGGAGGTCTAAAAAAAAGATAATAATATGCGAAGTTAATAAGAACAAGATATGGTAAGCGATGTGTCTACGTACCTAATGCAGTACTACCTTACCCATATCTCTCTCTTTCTCTGTCTATCCCTTCCACATCTCACACAGCTATTTTAGATTGAAGGGGGCAAGTTCAACGAACTAAAGTATACCATATTGGTACTGATACATCGCTTTGGACTTTCCAACATGGTCGTTGTTACTTTAAGTAGTGTACAGTGAGTTCTGCTATATTTTGCTTTTGTTTTTAACAGCTTTTTTCAGAGATATTATATTTTATTTCGGTTCTTTTTAGAAACTATTGTCATTCATCAGGATATAAATGGATAGTCGTCCAATAGAGGGAAGACCAAGAGGCAGGAGACGTTCTATAAAGACAAATTTACACTTTTGTTTAGGTTTTCCTGCAGAGGTTCACCCAGTAAATAATTATATTATGTTATATGTGTATAATAACATAATATATATTATATTATTTCTTTTTGCGTGTTTACTTATAACACACAAAAAGAAATTGTTCAGACAATAAATGTTGTCATATTTTGTCACACGTTTTTTTTATATTTGGCTTTTGCTCAACACATGAGTGCTTGGTGGGTATTAAAAAGTTGTATGCTGTGATGGACCTGTTTGTACCAATTCCAAGCTGTAATACCTCTCAGCAGTCCGCCGTCACCATGAATGAATCAGGTTTGTTACAGAATCTTTATTTAAATTTGTAATAATAAAGAAATATTTCAATATGCTTATTTCTTTTCTTTTTTTTTTTTTTTTTGTTTAACGTCCGACTGTTTTGCAAATTGCTGCTAATGCAGACGGTGAAGGGATGAAATAAATTTTTTGTAACGTATGAAAAAATGCCATGCCCGAGTGGGATTCGAACCCAAGACCGCGTGATGAGAGGCGAGCACGTTACCAACATCGCCAACGCGGCCGGCGTTATTTCTTTTTGTGATAATGAAAAAAGATGATCAAATTAATAATGAAACCTCCCAATTATTTTTAAAATGTAGTAGCAATTATGAACGAACTGACACTTTAAAAATTAAAAATAACATCTGAGCTATCTTACATTGATCTTCATTATAGGACAGAGTGAACATTTCTGAAGCACTCTATGGGAAAAAGAAGCACTGTCTAGCTGCCAGCAAAGAATAAAATTAACCCATAGAAATGGAACAATGATTTCTGAGATATGTCTACTGTCTCCAACATGTTAAGGCTAATACAGACTGTGAAAAATGAAAATGAGGGAGGAAAATTATTGGATGACCTAATCAGGAATCTTAACTCTGTATCTCTGATATTGAAACCAGTTGCACTGACCACCATGCCAAGCCAGAAGAGTTAAGAAGTGTGTTTAAACTTAGTTACAATTACAGCAATGTCAGTTGTGCTGGAACTCATGAAACGTGTCTTCCACCATACATATATAATGATATGGCTCTGTTTACATTATGGAGTGGCAGGTTTTATGCATGACAATGCGTAAATCTGTCCATACCAAATAGGTGGAGTATTTAAATTATTTGCACTCGATCTGTTAGTTTAAGAGCTGTAAAAAATAGTTCTGTTTCTTATCACATGGTCAGCCATTTATATGACTGAACCATTTAAGAACAGACTAGGTAGACATGTAAAAGACGCAAGTCAAGAGTTATCTCATCTTAGAGTAATGAATTTCATTATACAGCCAGATCCTGTGATGAGTGAAGTGAAGGCTTCATTTGCAGGGTGGGAAGTAGATACATTTCAGAGGGCCGGGCATGCTGATGAGCATACTTTCCTCTCAGTGAGAAAGGCAATAAAGAATAAACCACCTCACTCAACGTTTTATTAAATAAAACATTTAGAGGTTCAAACCAGCCTTTTGGCTGATGACCTAAACAACACATATATTTTCAACTTTCTTTAGTAGGTTTTTGTTCAAACAATTTATTGTGATTAGCAATATGTAATCAATTCTGTTTCTTATGTAATGGTTGTGGACAAATTCTGTAGAAATGTACCTGTTCGTACATTATCACTTCAAATATGTACAAAGAAGGAACTATAAGTAATTAAAGCTCCTTGAATAATGGTCTGCTTTAGGTTAAGTGGTTGCCTCCCACCATACCTGTAATAGTTTTGTTTCAAATTTTAAAAACTTTCCATGCTATTCCGTTATGAATTACCCCAAACTAATTTGACATACTTGATATGAGATAAAATTAAATTATGGTAAGCTGCTATTAGCAAATTTTTATCATTTAATCTGGCAATTTCGTTTAATGTAAATACCCCAGATTATAATATTTTATCACAAATTTGATCAATATAAAAATCCCACAATGAAGATATATCTAGTGACGATCCTAGAAACTTCACTGTTTGCACATGTCCTAGGATATTATTTTGTATAAAGAAGAGCAATTCTGTTGTTTTTTTTTTTTGCGCCCTGGAGACTCCAGGAGGAGTATAGGACATGTCAGCTATAACACCTGAAATATAATATAAGAATCATCAATGTATCACTACACTACTATCAAGAAAGAAATTCTGGTATGCTATAAAAAGTTTCATCGATCAAGTAATTTTTCAGATTCCTTTTAAAGGAATTCAAACCCGCACAACATTTTAAAAATTGGGGTAATTTATTCATGAATTTTCTCCCTGCATAAGTAGGTTTTTGTTTAAACAATTTTGTGGAGTGATTAGCCACATAATAATCATTTCTGTTTCTCGTGTTATGATTGTGAACATTGAAATTTTGCATAAAATTATTTTGCCTAACATACATAATCACCTGAAAAATGTACAGAAAGGGAACTGTGAGCAATTTAAGCTCCTTAAATAGTGGCCTGCATGAAGAATAGTGTAGCATGAATAGTGACCTGGTTAGCTCCCACCATACACCTTAAACTTAAGCTTTCTTTTGAATTTTAAAAACCCTATTCATATTACCCATGCTAGAATTACCCCATACTAAAATACCATAATGGATATGAGACAGAATGAGGCCATGATAAGCTGCCATTAGTAATTTTTTATAATTTAGTCTGGCAATTTGTTTTAGTGCAAATACCCAGATGGTATTCTGTCACTATATCACAACTTAAATGGTTTGTGATGATGTCTCGAATATTTTAGAATATTTACTGGTACGAGTTGCAGTGGTCATTGATTTTTTTTCTTTAAAAATTGCGGGAGACGGTCCGTATGTCGGTTGTGCGCAGACGATAAAAGTTTTGGTGGTGTTGGGAAATATCAACTTGTTAGGGAAATTTTTGTATTACCATAGAATAATTGATAGATTAGATTAATAATATACTCGAAGTCGCTTGCTTGCATTTTTCATTTTGGGTTGGAAAAATTTACGTGTGTAATGATTGTTGTGAAATTAGTAGAAGCTGTTAAATTATTTTGTTGAAGACAATATATTATCCAGTTGTGATTAAAGTATACGAGAGGGAATTTTTAGTTCTACAATATTTCGTACCCATTCTGCAAGCACTGTTATTATGTTTATCAGATTCTGTCTGTCATAATCCCGTGTTGGTATTGAATGGATTTGTGTTTATAGTTTATTATATTGTTTAATTACAGATTAGTAGGGTGTAAATCCATTACATATACAATACTACTAAATATTAGTTTAAAAGGCTCTTGACTTCTGTAAAGTTACCGTATTTCAAACCCGGGTCTAGTAGTTTACTTACAGTATTTACGTTTAGCAACAGTTTCACTGTATCGAGTAAGTATAAGAAGTTATTTATGTTTTATTTTTATCCTTACTTTATGTAGATAGCTTTATTTAATAGATAAACATTTACTAATGCATTAAACAATATACATTATGTATGACATGTCAAATTTTGGAAGATATTATTACTGCAAAGTAGTCACTTCCAGGCATTCGTTGGTTTCGTCTTTCATGGAAGCTGTTTAAAGACTGTGACAAGGATATCCAAAATCTTTAAAAATACGCTTAATTATTAAATAATGGATGTTTTTGTTAATTGCTTCTAAAAGATTCCAAAAAGGGACTGTAGGACATGTCAAGATAAAAACTAAATACTAGCCTATATGTTAACACTATTAATGTTAAATTCATTACTTACCAATCTATCACCTTTTAACTTTCTCTTTTCTATATGAATATTTATAGGGAAGGGAAGTAGGCCTATTGTTTTTATGTCGATTTTTCTAAATCGAGTTTTCACCGGATATACACGTTTTCAGGTCTCCTGAACCCAAAAATCGTGTTTTTAACGATTGTTTTTAGAAGTTAGGTACTACTTGGAGACCAGACCCGAACATTTTACTCAAAATCAGTTCACAGGAAGTATAGGTACTTGAGTCACAAGTTTGCCTTTGGTTACAACCAACACAACAACTTATACTATACCCAGAACACATACAGCATATTGCGAAACCTTTTATAAGTTAACTGTACGAATATAACTGTTTGTTACCGTAAACAGAAATATTAGTTTCTCGAAAACGTGGCCAGTCTATTCACAATGCTAAATGAAATCTAATATGCAGTGTGATAAAATGCTGTGTAATTGAAACTAAACAAAAATGCCTTTCCCCATCTGTTAACAAAAGCCATGAGGTAACTACTACATTTAATGGGCTAACTACTGTGATGTTTGTTTCCACAATTTGAAAAATGAAGAAGGAAATTAAAGATATAAAGAAGCTATTCTTCAACAGTTTTGTTGACACCTGGTCAAATAAGGAAACGTTTAGGTACAGTATTCAGATGAACTAATGTTCCCTAACTGGTGGGAGTAAGAGAATGCATAACGCTCTCACTCGCACAAGCCATACACGCCGTTCCAATAACATTATCTTTAATCTTACTCATTGTTGTGAGCAAGCGTTTATGCATGCAGTAAACTAACAAGCAAGGTAACGACTGTAGTATGTTTTCAAATTTGGATTATAATGGTAAAGACCTTTGAGCGCATACGTAGTTATGCCACATATCTCCCTCTCACTCGCTCGGCTATGAGACATTAGTTCGTCTGATACTATAGATACTAGTGAGAATGACTAGTGAAGACGGTGGTGACAGCAATAGTAAAGAAGGTGATTCATTCGCAGAAAATTTTGTTCCAATGGAATAAGGTAGCTGGTAATTACAGTAAATCAAACATTTCTTGTCATGCAATTAACCTATATGCAATATTACAGGTCACATTTATTTCTGATAAGGTTTAAGAAGAAAACATTTTCTCGTAATAAATCTCAGTTTACAAAATGTATTTAGAAACTGCACGATAGTAAAATGTACAAGTAGTGTCTCACTGTTGAGGTTGGCAGTACTGTCGTATTTTCACTTCTCTCCTCACAGCCCATACATATTATATAAAAGCAATCTTGTGACTTCAGTATCTATAATACTTTATTCGTTTGATTTTCACTTTTTTGCGATTTTCTCAAAAATGGCTCTTCCAATTTAAAAAAAGCCTCATATTCTACACTTTTTTACTTTACAAGATAGGGTAAGCATTAAGTTGTGTTTGTCAAAATTCTTGGAAAGGTTGTACTCTCATAGAAAAAAATGCATGATTGCGTTATTAATATGCATTCTAGGGCAAAAGTGTATTTAGTGAATGTTGTTGGACATTTAAAAACATACAACTTTTGATTACATTCGTTTTTACCTTAAAATGCGTATTAAGGCAGCAATTGAAAATACCGATTTCTTTAATGATTTCCATGAATGGAAATCTATTTGTCGCTAAATTAAGGTCTGTAGCAGAGAAACGGTCGAAATAAAATTTGTAGGGATTTTAATTTTTTTACAACTTTAGTAATAATAATTATGCACTATAATTTTACTGAAAAATGCAAATTAAACCCACATATTTAAAAAAGAAAATCACTACGAGAGCACCCAGTGGTGCGTGATTTTTGTTCAAGGTTTTTCAACAAAAATAGCTAAAATTTTTACATGGAGAGCACAATAATAATTTTATAGCTCTCTGCTCACTTTCAGAAAATTGTTTTTTCCAAATTTCATTAATTCAGATGTATATGTAATATGCTTCTAACTTTTTAATTAATATTTTTGATCATAATTAATTAGCAGTAATTTGTGATTATCAGCAAAACAAACTAAAATCGGGTTTTTCAAAATTGGATCTTGGATCCACTATAGAATTTAAGCAGACATGCCAATACTCCATCTTGGAGAGCATGAAAAATGTAGTATACAAGGTGATTTTTAAACAAAATCATATAAGCTGTTTTTGGGAAAATCATAAAAATATGAAAAATTACATGAATATGCTGCTTTTTCGGGTTGACTGATTTTGATGAAAATTTTTGAGTCTATTCCCCTCTTGGTATACCTAACTTAAGTTATTATTTTCAATTTTGTATGATTTTCCAATCTTGTGTTATTTGTGTACACATACACACAGTAGCACATAGAAAGAATGGCTGAGGAGAGGATCCTCCTCAGCGTTTTGAAATACAGGCCGGAAGGGAAGGCGAGATATTGGGAGGCCATGTAAGAGATGGCAATACTTCAGTAAAACTTAATCCTTGATTGTGAGAAGGAGAAGGAGAATAAACTAATTCAGATAATTCTTTATCGTGTAGTAAAATTGTATTTTGACACTTGTAAGCTAATTTATTTTCTTTTATTTCAGGTTTAACAACACTTTGAGATAATGAAGTTGCTTATCCTCAGACAAACTGCTTTTGGTCATAGCATCAGAAGTGGAGCACTTTGCATTGCTTGGTGCTCTTTGGTTAGTAAAATTCTCATATTTATTATTGTAATAGTGGATATAGTTTGAGGAATTATTGCAATTGTGCAAAAAATTATCTGGATTTTAACTGATCTTTGTATTTTGTAGCAACTCTGAAGACAAAAAGTATTTTTTGGAAGGACGTCCATGTTTTTTGGCTTTCTATCAATATTTGGATGTGCAAAAGTATGTTTTTTTATCCTAAAGTAAATCCCTGTGACCAGATTTGTAACTCTCTGCTCTTTTCGGAAAATAGGTTTTTTACTTAATTTCAGCAATTCACATGTATGTGCTTCTAATTTTTTAATTTAATATCTTCTGACCATGATTAATGAGCTGTAATTTGTAAATTTTCAACAAAAAAAATTAAAATCAGATTTTTTTCAAAATTGGAGCTTGGGAGTGCATTTACGTGTAAAAGTTATTGTTACCAAAACTAAATTATTTCCTTCGTATGAGATTCGATTCAATCTCCATTTTCATAAATGAAATATTCTCAATATTGTTACGTTACATTTGAGCAGGGAATCTACAGGTTTCTTCTGTTTCTGTATCCTACAGCCCGTGCTCTTCCTGAGATTCTTTATTGCTGTAGCATCTTGGGTTTCCTGTATCTCATGTGTGTTTGAGGGCGATCTCTTCTCTTTCTATTTTCTGGATGGAAAAGGATTTGTTGCTGGGGCCATTTGTTGGACATCCCAATACTATACCAACTGTCTGTTCTCTTTCTGTTTACTATGGTATCCTGAGAACTGCTGTGTTGCTTGAGGTCTTCATTTTTCGCATGCTTCACTCTGAAGACCCTGTACGACCAATAAGTATTGTTTGTGTATAATACAAATATATATTTGTACTGAATTTTTCTTGCCAAGGGGAAGCGATGGAAGGCAGTTTGTACGGGCAGGATTAGTGGTGAGTGATGTCAGGCAAGCAAAGAAACCCGACTTAAGTCACCTTCAAGCCTCCAGTGTGTATAGATTGTGTGAAAAGTGTACCCTTGTTTTCATCACTTGTCAGTTGTCAGGATGCAGTGAAGCCTTAAACAGCTTTATGCTGTTAAATTTTGCGTTAAACTGAACAAAACCCCCACTGAGACTCTTCAAATGCTTCAGATGACTTTCGGGGACGAAGCCATGAACAGGAGAAGTGTTTTTGGGTGGTACAAACAATTTGAGGAGGCCCAAGAAAAGTTGCAAGACAAACAATACATAGGATGTCAGGTTTCAACATTAATCGATGACAATTTAACCAATGAATTGTCCACAGAGGGTTTATACCTCCTGGACAGGTAAATTTTGCAAAGAAGTGCTTGAGAATTTGAGGGCAAGGGTGTCCGCAGCTTCTGACTGGAGATCGGTAATACCTGGATTCTTCATCATGATGATGTGTCCTGTCACAAATGCCTCATTGTAACTGAACTGCTGGTCAAGAGTGCATGGCTATGCTGCCTCAATTCCTATAAAGCCCAGATGTTACTCCCTAAAAGGATGTCTTTCTGGGATTGATATGGTGGTTCAATGGGCTACATTGTGGCATCTCAACAGCTTAGCTGTTGAGAACTTCCATGTTGTATACCAAAACTGGAAAATACACTGGCAGTGATGAGTTGATACTCAAGTATACAAATATCTGCAATAAGATTTTTTTTGTAGTCGCAATATGGTTACTTAATGGGTAGACTTAATGCACAGGCCAACTCATTCCAAATGAGATGTGAGTTTTGTATGCGCAGTAGCAAAGGAAGTAGTGGGGGGTTTCAGAGCCAGTGCGTTCCCAGTCACCAAAGAGTGAACATCCGTACAGTGGGTCAAAAAAAGTAGTGTTTCAGTTTTGTAGACCAGTCGGTTTCTTTTGACTTACCTTAAATACTATGAGACGTGATTTTCTTTTATGCGTTATCAAAAACCAGTTTATTTAAAAAAGTGTAATTGTGTATATTTAAAATAGTATTTCAGTGCTAGTTTATTTTTAAAAAATTTTTTTATCCGAGGTGGCGAGAAAAACTCATGTTCACTGTTAGTTTATTTAAAACAGTGTAATGTGTGTTTGTTTTTAGATAAAATTTTAGAAAGTATAGGTCATGTTGTATTATGACTTCCTCCGTACCATCCCAAATTGAATCCTATCGAGTTGGTTTGGGCTTCACTTAAAGATTATGTACCTAAGTAAAAATAATGTAAACTGTAATTTTTATGATGTCAGAACTATGTGATGACTTTTTTACTACATTTTCTGCCGATGACTGGAAATCTCGATGCGAACATGTCTTATTAGAAACCGAACTAACACAAAACGAATATACTTTAGATAATGTGATTGATAGCGTGGTAATAAATTCTAATACTGACAGTGACGATTCAGACAAGAGTTTTTCAGGAAGTGAGATTTCTGGCGTGGAAGACTTATGATTTGTCGTAGTAGGGCCTACATTAAGATTGAATTTTCATAAAATACAATATCTGGATATAAGCAGTAAATTTTTATTTCATTTCGGTAATTGTAGTACAAGAGAAAATTAAATCAATTTGTAACTTGAAGTATAACAATAATGTGTGTGTACTTGTGTCTGTGTATGTGATAAAAAGCACACAGAACTTTGAAGGCAGGCTCTTCCGCACTGACAAGTGTGGGGAGCAATATACCCTTCTCTTTCTAAATATTTCTTTCTCACTCAGTTGTTCTGCGCAACTCGCAATTCATTTGGATATTGCCAGCCTTTAGTTATAGATATCAGTACAGTGTGCAGCATTTAATCTTACTTCCTCAGGTAATTAATTGAATGGTTTTGAGAAATGTGTGATTGGACAAGTAAGTAGTGTACCTATCAAATTTTATATTTCAGGTGATATCGCTGTTGCTATGCGCAGGTCTACTTTGCGTATTACTCAGAATTACGATGGATCCTATTGGACAATTCCCAGATGAAACTTCTTTGAAACCAGTATCTAAAGATGAGGAAATTACAATGAAATGTGAAGAAGCTTGTAAGTACTATTTCTAATTAAATACTTTTCATAATCTATAAATTTTTGAAAATGTAATGTGAAATGAGATGTTTTAATGGTACAAAATTTTGGTAATTGAATTTCAACTAATCTCTTGAGTTAAACCCACTAGGTTAGTCTAGAATAAAGTTGTCACCATGAGTCAGCTGTTTTATAGCTGATTTTTGTAGGTGAAGGTTCCTGGTTCAAATCCTAGTAAAGGTAGTTAGTTACATTTGTATGGATTTGAATACTAGACGGTGGTTACTGGTGTAATTTGATGGTTGGGGTTCAATTAACCATACTCTCTCAGGAATGGTCGGCCTGAGTCTGTAAAAGACTATACCTCATTTATGTCATACAGACCATCCTCATCTCATTTGGTTATGGAGTTGCTTATAGTACTTAAATTGAACAGATTTCAACATCCACACATTAAGGTAAAAAAAATTGAGTCCAAAAAAGTAGTTCTTATAAGATGTTTGTGTACTACATTTGTCATTCAGATGGAAATACTGTGTTAATCTGATAAAAATCTGGAAAGTAAGAATTTCTTAAGTGAGGGTTTCTGGGTCCCTTAAGAGAGTGTAATTTTTGAATTAAGTATTATTTTTGAAGAATTTCCTGGAGGGACTGTGTCCTCATTTGAAAAAATTAAATTTTATTAACTTTGCTGCCGCAAGATAAATTTTATGGCAAAAATCATATAAAAAAATCTGAAACACAAGACTTTCATTTGCCAATGTAAATAAAAATAATAATTATAATCTATGTTTAATCATTAGTCTTCTTCTTCTGCCTTTCAAGGATTAGGCATCTCTGCCTGTTGCGAATCTCTCAAATCTGCCCATCTCTTGCTCGGGCATCCTCGTTCTCTCCTGCCCTCCGGCTTACAGCCCGGTGTCTGCTTAGGTATCCTATCCTCCTGCATTCTGCTCACATGCTCTAACCACTGCATTCTGTTCTGGGATACCTTGTTTATAGAAAAATGTTGAGTTCTTTCCTTATCTTGGTATTCCTGTAACAATCTTCTCTACTACACCCATATATATGTATGTCGAAAAAATTTCATTTCAGATGCCGGCAATCATTAACATTAGTGAACAATGTAAATTGAAAAACAGAACCTAATTTTAATCATGAATTAATGACACAAATTGAAAATCAACCTCTGTTAGGCTTAAAAATACGGAAAATCACTAATTGACGCTAAATTAAGCTCTATAGGAAAAATGCTGGATATTTTAAGTTGTAAATTTTTTTCTATAACTTTTATTCAATACATTTTTGTCATAAAATGCGTACTAAGGTTGCACAATAAAAAAATCTCAAGTTTCCCCAATTTTGATGAAAAAATACAGAAAATCACTAATTGGCGTTAAACTAAGTGTTGTTCAAAAAAATATTTGAAATAAAAGTTGTAGATTTTTTAATGTTTTGCAACTTTGTTTAATACTTTTCTGCTCTAGAGTGCATTTTGTAAGGTTGCAATCTTTAAAAATACCATTTTTACCACGAGAGTACAGCTGCCCCAAGAATTTTAGCTGACATGGGGCTTACCCTATATTGGTGAGCATAAAAAATATAGTAAATGAGGCAATTTTTTTAAAAAATGTTAGAAGCTGTTTTTGAAACAATTGCATAATATTTGCACGAATAAACTTACGCTGGACCAAATTGATGAAAATGTTAGTGTCAGGTTCTGTAGTGGTACATATCTTAAGTTCTAAGTTTCATTTTCGTACGGTATTCCGTTCTTGAGATATTTTGTTCACAAACACAGACCAATCGCTAAAATCATGTTTTTTGGGTTCAGGAGGTCTGAAAACATGTATGTCTGGTGAAAACTATGTTTCAAGAAAACTACATAAAAACACTACTACTCTTCCCTATATATTCATTTAGGGCTAGAGGAAGTAAAAAAAATCTGGTGTGAAACACTCACATGACTTCTCTTCCCAATATAAATAATAAAACGTAATAATCTATATGTTTAATCTTAGTAAATAATGTTAAAGAAAAAGATAACGTAATTTTATTGAAATGAAACTAAATTAAGTAACAGCAAGATATTTATTACAAGAAAATCCGTCTATTCACCTAAAAAAGGATTTAACTATTGAAGAAGAGCATTAATTACGTATTTTTCAGAAAACCTTAATTTTTACGTTCTCTTGCCTATATGAATATATAAGAAGGAAACCATTGTTTTCATGTCGATTTTTCGAAATCAAATTTTCACCGAATCTACACGTTTTCAGAACCCCTGAGCCCAAAAAACATGTTTTTAGCAATTGGTCTGGGTGTGTGTGAACAGAATATCTCAAGAACGGAACATTGTACGATCTTGAAACTTGAAACTTAAGTTACATACCACTACTGGACCTGACACAAACATTTTCATCAAAATCGGTAAACCGTAAGTAGCAGTTTATTCGTGTAATTTTTAACTTTTTTGCGATTTTCTCACAAATTGATCCTACGATATTTTTTTAAATCGCCTGGTTTACTAAATTTTTTATGCTTACAAGATAGGGTAGGCATAATGTCTGCTAAAATTCTTGGTAAGGCTGTTTTTTCGTAAAAAATTGTTTTTTTTTTAAGATTACGACTTAATATGCATTTTAGCGCAAAAATGTATCTAGTAATAGTTGTAGAGAATTAAAAATTCTACAACTTTTATTTTACAAATTTTTTGTGTAATGCTTAGTTTAGCAGTAATTGCCAATTTTTTGTTTTTTTTCTCACCAAAACGTGTGAAAAATCGATTTTTTAAATTTTGGACTTAGTATGCATTTTACAACAAAAGTGTATATAATAAAATTTATAGGAAATTAAAAGATCTACAACTTTTATTGAGAACATTTTTCTCTACCGAGCCTAGTTTAGCGTGTAAGAGTGATTTTCCATATTTTTAAGTCAAACGGGTTGATTTCAATTTTGCGTCTTTCACTAATGATTAAAATAAGGTTATGTTTTTTGTGGATAGGTTTTTCTTTATTTCTAATGTTTTATTACTAATGTTAGGTTATATGGTTTTGTAATTGTATAGGTTATGTTATTATTTGCATTGGAAAGAGAAAGTCGTGTGAATGTTTCACACCAGGTTTTTTTACACGTCTATTTATTATAACTGTAAAGTTTCCAGTCTGTAGAGTATGCAATATGTCCGGCATATTAATTTAAAAATAGCTTTCTCTTCGTGGGACACCTGTTATATTCTGTATTAATATCATGCATGTATAATATGAGGGCTATTCAGAAAGTAGGGAACGTTTTGTAAATAAACAAAAACTATGTAAAAGAAAAATTTTTTATTATATATATCTGAAAGAGTGACTAAAATACAACTTTTCTACATAGTCACCAAGCAAATTGAGGCACTTGTCATAGCGGTGGACAAGCTTCAAAATTCCTTCGTCATAGAAATTTGCCGCCTGCGACCGCAGCCACTCGGTGACGTGCACCCGGAGTTCCTCGTCGTCGTCGAAGCGCTGTGTTGCTAGCCAGTTCTTCATTCTTGGAAACAAGTGAAAATCACTCGGTGCAAGATCAGGACTATAGGGTGGATGAGGGAAAACCTCCCATTTGAATGAATCAAGGAGTTCTTTTGTGCGGTTTGCCATGCAAACCGCACAAAAATCAGCAAGGAAGATTATGGCTACTGTGTTTTGGGACAGGCAAGGTGTGCTGCTCATTGATTTTCTCGAGCGTGGTGCAACAATAAACTCTGATCGGTACTGCCAAACATTGCGCAACCTTAGGAGAGCAGTTCAAAACAAGCGCCAAGGAAAGTTGTCGTCAAAAATTTTGTTTCTTCATGACAGTGCCCGACCTCACACGGCAAACCGCACAAAAGAACTCCTTGATTCATTCAAATGGGAGGTTTTCCCTCATCCACCCTATAGTCCTGATCTTGCACCGAGTGATTTTCACTTGTTTCCAAGAATGAAGAACTGGCTAGCAACACAGCGCTTCGACGACGACGAGGAACTCCGGGCGCGCGTCACTGAGTGGCTGCGGTCGCAGGCGGCGGATTTCTATGACGAAGGAATTTTGAAGCTTGTCCACCGCTATGACAAGTGCCTCAATTTGCTTGGTGACTATGTAGAAAAGTAGTATTTTAGTCACTCTTTCAGATGTATATAATAAAAAAATTTTCTTTTACATAGTTTTTGTTTATTTACAAAACGTTCCCTACTTTCTGAATAGCCCTCGTTTAAATAATAATTTAGAACTGCTTTTCTTTGATATCAAATTCATCTTGGCCCCCTCCATAGCAAACTGGTTAGCATGCTAGTCTACAATGTGGAGATCCTGGGTTTGATTCCCAGCTAAGGTCTGTAATTTTCAAAAGTCAAAACCCACTGTTCTAGATTCATAACTCTCTGTAGTTTCTAATAACCAATCAGTTAATGCAACTTTAAATAATTTTTTCTTTTTAAATGTATTGTGACTAGTCTAAGACTAACTAACAATTTTGTTCTAACTTAATTGATCTAAGTACTTAATCTAAGAATTTACCAACTAATAATTCTTAGTTTATGTTCGATAATCTGATTCACTATTAATAAAATTTACTAATCATTGATATTTAACAAAATTCTTCAAAATATACCGTATTATTCCGAAAACAAGCCGCACCCGAATTTAAGCCGCATCGGAAAAATTACGATCAAACCTAAGAAATAAATTTCAAGTACAGAACTTGTATGTTTTTGAAAGTATTTTATTTTTTAAGAAGAAAATACCGTACAAACAAAATACACTTACTACTTAATTAGCATTTAGAAGTTTTTGTTTATTTTTTGTTCAATGCCGAACACAAAAATTCATCTACATTATTTGTGTTTTCTTCCTGCTTCTTTGGTGAATGTCTTTTCCGCGTTTTTACCCAAAAAGTAGCGCAGGACTTGCGATACCAATAATTCGAAATTGGTATCGCAAGTCCTGCGCTACTTTTTGGGTACTTGTATATACAAAGTACCCTTAACCTATAACATCACTCATGGCGATGTATAAAATACAACAAAAAACAAATAATCGGCTAAAAAATAAAATGAAATATAAGAAAACTGCTAGCAAACTTTATGCTGTAACACCAAACTGATAAAAATGACTTTACACGCGCTACGTAAGGAGTGCGTCTCTCTCTCCCTCCTCCCACCCTCTCTCTCTCTCTATTCATACCTACTTATGCTTAATAAGAAACGATTATTATTATTAAAGCGCGAATGCAAGCCGCAGGTCAAATTATGGAACCGATTTTTAGGAAAAAACTGCGGCTTGTATTCGGAACAATACGGTATATAAGTAACTATTAACTTACAAATTAATAACACTGTTCATTACACCAGTTCAAATGGTTTTACACGTGAAAGCCTCCTACTCAGATCTGCGTTGTCGAGTAGTTGTATAGCTTTGGCATTCACATGGTGGAGAAGTCTGTCCTCATGATGTCTGGAAAATTTCCGAATTACTTCGTTTATGGAATCCACTCCCAAGTCCCGGTGCAGGTTGTCGTTCTTAACATACCAGGGAACGTTGACAATGCTTCGGAGAACTTTGTTCGGAATCTTTGAATGATTAATTGGTTTGATGATTAATTGGTACATCCCCCGAGTTGTATTTCGTAGGTCCATATGATTTTAATATTTGCTTGTATATTAGAAGTTTGTTTAAATAAATAAACTAAAAAAAAGTTCATCCTACGCTGGGATTTAAAAGATTAATTTTTGTATTATTTTTCTGTTTCAGTCTCTATGTGTGTCTTACTGGTGTTGCTTGTATGTGCTCTTGTCACTTGTCTATTCTTGGTCATTGGTATCTACAAGGTAAATTTTTTAGAACTTTGTAACATTAATTGTCTATATCAGTAGTCATTAACAAAATTTTTCAAAATACGTTTAAAACTTTGAGGAGACTGCCATGGTCCAGCCAACTTTTTACTAAGGCTGACAAAAAAATTTAGATGTGGCAATCACGGTCAATCAAAATAATAATTGTTGTGTCACTGCCACCCCTTCTAACTAATCATTTACTATGTTGCCGGCCTTAAATACTTTTCCCGGTTCTTGTTGGCGCGGTAGGCCCTTTGGCGCCGTACCGACAAACCTTTTGGCTGCTTACCGACAGGGCTTTGTTGCCAAGGCTGAGTGAATAACCACCCTCTACCACAGCACTCTCAGTAGCTATGTAAGGGCTACTATATTAACGCTATATAAGCGCATTGCACTGAGCCGCTTGTCATTATGCTCTACATCTTTAACAAAGATCGACCAACTCATCCACGAGATAAAGGAAGATGCTCTGGGACTTGCAGCAGTCATCGCCGCAGCTCTCGCAGCCACGCGCTGCCTAAGCCGGTCTCCTTTGAGACCAGCACAATGCTCTTTCTCAGGACCAATTTATTAAGGTTTTAACCGGCCCTTTTCAGGGCTATCAACTTGAGCCACGGCTCTCGTCGCAGCCACACGCTGCCTACATCGGTCCCTTTTGAGACCGGCACAACGGTCCTTCTCAGTGTCAACTCATTAAGGTTTACACCGGCCCTTCTCAGGGCCATCAACCACCTCTGTCCGTCCTGGCGAACATACACATAAACGACCCTTTTCAGGGCCACCAAACAGATAAGTTTTGCCATCTGGTGACAGTTGATTTCAAAAAGGTTTGTGCCATAAAATGTCACTACAGTTTCAAACTACTCTAGGCCCATGTAGAAAAGTTACAGTTTTTACTTTCTCGTGCCTGTATGAATATATAGGAAGGAAAGTATTGTTTTCATGTTGATTTTTCAAGTCAATTTTTTACCAGATCTACACGTTTTCAGACCCCCTGAACCCAAAAAACGTGTTTTGAGCAATTGGTCTGTGTGTGTGTGTGTGTGTGTGTGTGTGAGAACAGAATATCTCAAGAACGGAACATCGTACGAACATGAAGCTTATAACTTAGACAGTATTACCGAACCCGACACGAACATTTTCATCAAAATTGTTCAACCGGAAGGAGTAGTTTATTTGTGTCATTTTTCACTTTTTTGCAATTTTTTCACTAACAGCTCCTACGATTTTTTTAAAAATCGCCTCACTAAATTATTTATGCTATCATACTCAGGGTAACTGCCCATAACAGACAGGTGGAGTGTCAAATTATTTACACTCAATCTGTTCGTTGCAGGGCTAAAATAAATAGTTCTGTTTCTTATCACATGGTCAGTCAATTAAATGACAATCATTTAAGAACAGAAGAGGTAGAGGTGTAAAAGACACTAATCAGAGTTATCTTCTCTGAAAGTAATGAATTTCATTGTACAGCCAGACCCTGTGGTGAATGAAGTGAAGTTGTCATTTACAGAGTGGAAAATATGTGCTTTTCAGAGGGCCCGGCATGCTGATAAGCGTACTTTTCCACCCAGTGAGGAAGGCAATGGTAAACCACCTTACTCCTCGTTTTACTTAGTAAAACCTCTAGAGGTTCAAACCAGCCTTTCGGCTGTTGACCTAAACAACAACAACTCAGGGTAAAGCTATAAGCAACCGTATGTAGGAATTTTTTTTGTCTGCAACTACTTGGTTTGAACAACTCTGTAGGTTTTTAGAGAGGGAAGCTGTTATATTTTCCTTGCAATGCTACAAAGAGCCGTATTTTTGACCTGAGTGAGGTAAATCCCCTCCGGAACAGTAAAATTAACTCATCGACCCACATCAAGGGCAAATTTCATCATAGAAAATGCACAGCTTCAACACATACTAAAGATATTGAATGCACGTTGATATACATACGAGCTGCACGGACTTCCATCACAACATACTGATTCCCTAACCATCAATGCACCACCACACTAAAGAGTGAATAAAAAATTTCCCTTTTATGATATTTTATTTCTGAAAACACTATTAGATGGGTTAAAGAATTCCCTACAAGAAAAGTGCAATATTTACGGGTCTCCGATTTATACTGACCTTGCAGAAGCACGTTTATCGCCCCACCCACAATCCATTCAGCATCACCTAAAATTAGATCAACAGTGTGAACCGGGTTAATTAATTTGTTTTAGCAGGAATGAAATGAATGGTAAAGTTTCACTAATTAGTAAAAACTTTTTAAATTTTGATTTTGTGTGTTTAAAAAGTTGTCTGAATGTAAACAACCTATTCTTCAGTTGTTGCACTATACAAAAAATCTGGTGTGAAACACTCACACAACTTTCTCTTGCCAATGCAAATAATTAACAATATAACCTAACATTAGTAATAAAACATTAGAAATAAACAAAAAACTAACCTCAAAAAACATAACCTAATTTTAATCATGAGTGAAAGACGCAAAATGAAAATCAACCTCAGTTTGCCTTAAAAATACAGAAAATCACTCCTTCACGCTAAACTAGGCTCTGTAGAAAAAAAACTTTATAATAAAAGTTGTAGATCTTTTAATTTCCTATAAATTTGATTATATACACTTTTGCTGTAAAATGCATTCATTCTAAGGCCGAAATCTTAAAAAAATTTTAAAAAAATCGATCACACGTTTTCGTGAGAAAAATACAGAAAATTGCTAATTACTGTTAAACTAAGCGTTATACAAAAAAATGTTTGAAATAAAAGTTATAGTATTTTAAATTTTCCACAACTTTTATTATATACATTTTTACGCTAAAATGCATATTAAAGCCGCAATCTTAAAAAAACAAATTTTTTTACATAAAAACAGCCTGACCAAGAATTTCAGCAAACATGGCGCCTACCCTATCTTGTACAGTATAAAAAATTAAGTAAATAAGGCGATTTTTAAAAAAAACCTTGGACCGGTTTTTGAGAAAATCGCAAAAAAGTGAAAAATTACACGAATAAACTACTACTTCCGGTTGACCGATTTTGATGAAAATGTTTGTGTCGCGTTCGGTAATGGTATGTAACTTAAGTTTCAAGTTCGTAGGATGTTCCGTTCTTGAGATATTCTGTTCACACACACACACACACACACACACACACACACACACACTCTCAACAGACACACACATAGACCAAAATTGCTAAAAACGTTTTTTGGGTTCAGGGGGTCTGAAAACGTGTAGATCCAGTGAAAACTCGATTTCGAAAAATCAACATGAAAACAATACTTTCCTTCCTATATATTCATATAGGCAAGAGAAAGTAAAAAAATAATTCAATTAAAAAAGTAAAAGGATTAATGTGGAGTATGTTATTTTAAAGGAGTTTGTTGAAAACTTTTTTTAATAAAAAATTTTGTGGGTATTTTTTTTAGAAACGGCCTAGATTTATGCTTCCCTGGATTTGGATCCATGCTGCTACAATTGCAGTTCTTTTCTCAACATGCTTCGGCCAGGCTTTCTTTGAAAGTGGAATCGACAAATATGTTTTCCGTAACATTGTCTATGGATGTAAGTTACACATTTATTTTCTTTTTAACTTACTTTAGCTGTATTTTGACATTTCACCCAAGTGATCAACAATAGCTCGTAGAGAAATTTATTCTCTGGGCCGGCCCGTTGGTGTAGTGGTTAATGCAACTGGCTTCTACACTGAGGTGCTGGGTTCGATTCCTGGTCAGGTCTGGCATTTTTTCATCACTCATTTTCACATATCATCATTCTCCACCGGTTGCATTAGCAGAAAGTCTGAATTAGTCTCTGTAGCGCATCAGAAATTCCAACGCAGATCCCATTCGGATTTGTTTGTGATGTTCCGATAACATGTACTGCATCCAACGCGCACAAACCTTTCTGAACCCTAAATAGTCATGCATAATGCGACCAGTAACAGCTCTTGAAATATCAGCGAAACCAAGAGCCAATTCAGATATTTTTACGCAACAATTGTTTTCGATTTCTACATCGACCTTTTTCAACAAGTCCTTGTTGATTATTGAGGGCCTTCCCGAACGTTCTTCTTCATGCACATTAACTCTTGTATTTCTAAACCTTTGACACCATTTTCGAATGTTTCTTTCATTCATTAATTATCACCCTACACAGCAACCAACTGCCTATGAATTTCGATCGGTTTAATGTTTTGATGGTTAAAAATCTGGTGTGAAAAACACAACAACTTTCTCTTGCCAATGCAAATAATAAACAATAGTCCTAAGATAGTAATAAAACATTAGAAATAAACAAAAAACTAACCTCAATAAACATAACCTAATTTTAATCATGATTGAAAGACGCTAAATGAAAATCAACCTCAGTTTGGCTTAAAATACGGAAAATCACTCTTTCACGCTAAACTAGGCTCTGTAGAGAAATATGCTCGCAACAAAACCTGTAGATCATTTAATTTCCTATAAATTTGATTATATACACTTCTGTCGTAAAATGCATACTGAGGCCGAAATCTTAAAACAATAGATTTTTTACATGTTTTCGTGAGAAAAAAACAGAAAATTGCTAATTACCACTAAACCAAGCGTTATACAAAAAAATGTTTGAAATAAAAGTTGTAGGATTTTAAATTCTCTACAACTTTAATTATATACATTTTTTGCGGTAAAATGCATAATAAAGCTGCAATCTTAAAAAAACAATTTTTTTACGTGAAACCAGCCTAACCAAGAATTTCAGCAAACATGGCGCCTACTCTATCTTGTAGAGCATAAAAAATGAAGTAAATGAGGCGATTTTAAAAAAAATCGTAGGACCAGTTTTTGAGAAAATCACAAAAAAGTGAAATATTACACGAATAAACTACTACTTCTGGTTGACCGATTTTAATGAAAATGTTCGTGTCGGGTCCGGTAGTGGTATGTAACTTAAGTTTCAAGTTCGTACGATGTTTCGTTCTTGAGAAATTTTGTATACACACACACTCACACGCGCGCGCGCACACACACACACACACACACACACAGACCAATCGCTAAAAACATGTTTTTTTGGGTTCGGGGGGTCTGAAAACGTGTAGATCCGGTGAAAACTCGATTTCAAAAAATCGACATGAAAACAATACTTTCCTTCCTATATATTTATATAGGCAAGATAAAGTAAAAAGCGGCAACACCAATTATCTGATTCATTTCAAAACGCAATAACACCAAACGTAAATAAAGATACAGCAACGCGACAACTGACAAACAATAATGCATTGCGTATATTACGAGACCTTCCACCACACAGGTTAGCCAACCTCAAGACGAGGAATTTCCCAACGGTCTTTACTTTAGAGATGACCTTTGTAGATCCAGTACACAATTGAAACCATATTTTGTATGAAGTACAAAGTGTGGCTATTAAATAACGAGACTGACATTGTAAAAATTTAATTTTAATTTTATACATAATCACTTGTATACATTGTCACCTTCAATATACACTCCTTCTCTATCCCTACAACGCTCCATGCGAATTTTCCATTGTTGGAAACTGTGCTGGAAGTCATCTTCTGTCAGCTCCTTCAGGGCATGTGCCACTTTCTCTTTTACAGCTTCTACAGACTCAAATTTTGTCCTTTTTAATGCAGACTTCAACTTAGGGAACAGGTAGAAGTCACATTGTGCAAGATCTGGTGAATAAGGTGGATGTACTAACACTGAGATCCTGTACTTGGCTAGGAACCTCTTGACAGATAACGTGGAATGAGCTGGCGCATTGTCTTGGAGAACTCATGATTTGTCCTTCCACATTTCCGGGCGTTTTTTCCTTACTCTTTGACGCAGTGTAGAAAGTACCTCAAGGTAGTAATATAGATTAATTGTTTGACCTTCAGGAACCCAGTGAAGGTACACAATTCCATGGATAAAAAAAAAATCATTGCTTTAAATTTTGACTTGCTCATTCGAGCTTATTTGGCCCTCAGTAAAGTTCAGCTCTTCCAGTGTATGGACTGGCACTTCGTTTCTGGATTATAAGTAAAAAACCACGTTTCGTCATGTGTTATTATCTTCTACCTGTTTTCTAAGGTGAAATCTGCATTAAAAGGGACAAGATTTGAGTCTGTGGAAGCTGTAAAAGAGAAAGTGGCACGTGTCCCGAAGGAGCTGACAGAAGATGACTTCCAGCACTGTTTCCAACAATGGAAAATTTTCATGGAGCGTTGTAGGGATAGAGAAGGAGTGTATATTGAAGGTGACAATAAGTGATTATGTATAAAATAAAAATGAAATTTTTTACAACATCAGTTTTGTTATTTAATAGCCACATCTCGTACATTCTTGGAATTAATAAAATGGTTAACATACAGCGTTTGGTAGTATCTGCGGTATGGCTCAGACCGAATTACCTGCAGGTATGGGGGCTTAATTGTATACACCCTCATATACAGGGTGATTCATGAAGTTCTCCCCCCACTTCTACAGCACATTGTACTAGTAAAAATAATGAAAAAATGTTATATAAACATAGGTCCGAAAACGCTTCGTTAGCGAGTTACAGCTAGCGAAAGTTTCGCCTGAATTTCAGTTCACCAGGTGAAATGAGGTCTTCCTGGAATTGTGGTAAGGTAGATTAAGGGGCAAATTCAATCATTTCTTATGGTTTTTGATCTGATAAATTGAATAAAACAGGTCCCAGATCTGTAAGTTAAATAGTTTTTAAGAAAACCAGTGTCAAATGCAAAAAATGGAGTGAAAAACTTATTTTTTCATCTTTGGGCAAGGATAACTGTGTTATTTCACCAAGAAACAGTTAAAATTTTTCAATAAAACATGTAGAAAATTTTATTCTGAACAAACCGGTGTAAATTAAGTACACAGAAAGCGAATAGATGTTTGATTAAATGAGTTTTTATTCATAAGAGTACAAAGTAAAATTAACCGGAAAAACTAAAATGAAAAAATGTGTTTTTTTCACTCCATTTTTTTGCATTTGACACTGGTTTTCTCAAAAACTATTCGCTTTCTGTGTACTTTATTTACACCGGTTTGTTTAGAATAAAATTTTCTACATTTTTTATTGAAAAATTTTAACTGTTTCTTGGTGAAATAACAAAGTTATTCTTGCCCAAAGATGAAAAAATGTGATTTTCACTCCATTTTTTGCATTTGACACTGGTTTTCTCAAAAACTATTTAACTTACAGTTCTGGGACCTGTTTTATTCAATTTATCAGATCAAAAACCATAAGAAATGATTGAATTCGCCCCTTAATCTACCTTACCACAATTCCAGGAAGACCTCATTTCACCTGGTGAACTGAAATCCAGGCGAAACTTTCGCTAGCTGTAACTCGCTAACGAAGCGTTTTCGGACCTATGTTTATATAACATTTTTTCATTAGTTTTACTAGTACAATGTGCTGTAGAAGTGGGGGGAGAACTTCATGAATCACCCTGTATAAAAAGTAGCAACATGAGAAATCTAGCTGGATGTTTTTATAGTAAAGTATTTTCTGACAGACTAATACTAATGGATTTTTCTTTTCAGTTTTGCATCTTTATATATTTGCAATTGTCTACACCCATTACAAATCTCTTAAACCGGCAACTAATGGAGGAATTGTGTATTCCGAGCGGATTATTGATCCAGAGTCGATCTGTCAAAAAGAACCGATTAAACAAGCTGGTCATGTAATGGCATAAATATGAAATTTATGCTCATTATATTTATATTTATCTATATTTATGTGATACATGTTTGTATATTAATAATGTGAAGCATTTATATAAAGTACAATAAAAATGATTATTGGTGTGTATTTAGATTTCTACTGGAATGAAACGGTAACATAATTCAATGTGATGTAAACAGGGTAAAAATTAAAATTTATTACAGATTGAATTAGTAGGTAATTAATCTCAAATAAAATACATTATTTAACCCTA
Source organism: Catonia carolina (assembly GCA_035578175.1). Taxonomy (NCBI): domain Eukaryota; kingdom Metazoa; phylum Arthropoda; class Insecta; order Hemiptera; family Achilidae; genus Catonia; species Catonia carolina. Next base: position 50,105,536 of record JAQMRL010000006.1, on the reverse strand, counting down.
ATAGTTTATTTGAACTTATGGAGTGATAGGATGGGAATATAATATACACAGTAAAAATGGTTAAAAGTAAAGAGTGTTTAATTATCTCAAAATGCTACTCTGTTCACTAGTGCTCCATGTTGCTCAAACAAGTACTGATTTCAAAATGGCCTTAGTAATTAATGTGTGCTGAGTTTGTTTTTACTATCACTTGCCTATATGAATATATAGGAAGGAAAGTACCGTATTAACTCGTGTATGTCACGTCCTCATGGAAGCCTCTCCCCTGATTTTGATGTCATGCCTTGGGAAAAATATTTTTAAAAGAAAATTTTTTATTTTTATTTTTTTTATTCCTAATTTGTGTACGTTGCAATCTGTTCAATTGAGAACAATAAGCAATCCCATGACCCAATGAGATAAGGATGATGTGTATGACGTGTAAATGAGGTGTAGTCTTGTACAGACCCAGGCCGACCATTCCTGAGAGAGTACGGTTAATTAAACCCCAACCATCAAAGTACACCAGTAACCACTGTCTAGTATTCAAATCCGTATAAAAGTAACTACCTTTACTAGGATTTGAACCAGGAACCTTCATCTCCGAAAATCAGCTGTGAAACAGCCTATAAGAAAATTAGCGAAATTTTCGTGCTCTGCCATTGCCACCCATTCACTGTGTGGTCGTTGTAAGGGGGGGGGGTTTGAAAAGCCGGTTGATGCTGACATTTAAGGGCTGCAGCTGTGATATTCAACCTCCAGGAATGACGAGTATGACAGTGTTTCCTTTATGTTGAAGTTTCTTGATGTTCTCCATAGTGTAGCCTTGAAAACTATCAAGAACTAACATATTGCGTAAATGTAAGAGAGCACCAGCACGTTTTCCCCATACACAATTTATCCCATCCAGAAATCCAATCGATAAATACTGATTCTGGTCTGCATTACCGATTTGACTTGGAGAAAAAAATTCTTTTCTCGATAACTCTGTGATAATGTGCCCCTGAAACAGGGCCACTTTATTATCCGCATAGGTATCTGACTTTCTCATAACAGACAGTTGGAGTGTCAAATTTTTTACACTCAATCTGTTCGTTGCAGGGCTAAAATAAATAGTTCTGTTTCTTATCACATGGTCAGCCAACTAAATGACTGAATCATTTAAGAACAGAAGAGGTAGAGGTGTAAAAGACACTAATCAGAGTTATCTCTGAAAGTAATGAATTTCATTATACAGCCAGACCCTGTAGTGAATGAAGTGAAGGTGTCATTTACAGAGTGGAAAATATGTGCTTATCAGAGGGCCCAGCAGGCTGATAAGCGTATTTTTCCATTCGGTGAGGAAGGCAATTGTAAACCACCTCATTACTCGTTTTACTTAGTAAAACCTCTACAGGTTCAAACCAGCCTTTTGGCTGATGACCTAAACAACAGGCATCTGACGAACATTGACAGATCGGAGTTTTCTGCCTGATTGAAAATTGATGTCTATTATAAAACTGTTGCACCCAGTCTCTTCTTGCCTTAAACTCTTCTATGTTCATTTCTTTCACGATTTCAATAGCTTTTAGTTGACACATTTCTGTTGACACTGCATAACTGAATTGTCGGTTTACATTTTACGTAGTCCCGCAACTGTTTTACAATTTCCAGATACTTTGCCTGTTTACTACAAAACAAACAAACAATTCTGCAGTTTACCATTATTTTTTCTCCAGTCTTGAATACATGATTTGGATACATTTTATTTTCTACCTACTGTATGATTCCCTGAAAGTTCCAAAATTCCTAGAAATAAGGGCTTGATGGAGCAAAACAAACATCATCTGTAAATAAGTCATATTATACGAGGGGGGTACCCAAAAGTATCCGGAATAGCTCTGCTGTGGGCGGAGCTTGTGCAGTACAAATTCCCGCCACTAGGCTGCTTGTAGCGCTACTCATTGCCAGTTCAATGCCATTTTGTTCATTGATCTAGCTTGTTCTGTTCTCGTGCAGTGATTGTTCTCGCTAGTGCTGTTTTGTGCTCGTGTCGTTTTTCATGATGGCAAGTTTTAATGAACAACGTGCGGCTGTGAAATTTTGCTTCTTGCTCGGTAAAAACGCCGCGGAAACAGTTGTAATGTTGAACACAGCTTACAAAGACGACGCTATTGGAAAAACCCAAGTGTACGAGTGGTTTTTGCGCTTTAAAAATGGCGACATGTTGATTGAGAACAAACCTCGTTCTGGACGACCGTCGACTTCCCGAACAGACGAAAATGTTGTGAAAGTGAAAGAAATTGTACGAACAGACCGACGACAGACCATTGACTTTTTATCTTTAAGTGTTAAGAAGACTACGAAACAGCATTCGTCGTAAAAGACCTAATTTGTGGCAGACAGGGGACTGGTTTTTCCACCACGACAACGCGCCTGCACACACGGCAATCTCGGTTACCCAGTTTTTGGCGAAAAACGGCATGGTTTTGCTACCACACGCACCGTACTCACCCGATCTGGCTCCGTGTGATTTTTTCTTGTTCCCACGCATGAAAAGGGGCATGAAAGGTCTCCGATTTAACAACGTTGATGATGTTAAGAAAAAAACGACGGATGAGCTGGCAGCCATCACTGAAGAGGAGTACAAAAAATGTTTTGAACAGTGGAAGCACCGGTGGGACAAATGTATTAGTTGTAATGGAGAGTATTTTGAAGGGGATAAGGTTCTTTTGTAAAAAAATCAAAAATAAATAGTTTTAAAAAATAATTCCGGTTTCTTTTGGGTACCCCCTCGTACGTCCTACTGGACAACTTTGTCTTCTCATACATGACGTCATTTCCTCGTACATAGCACCCATCGATCTTGTAAAATATCTGGGTATATTTTTTACTTTCTCTTGCCTATATGAATATATAGGAAGGAAAGTATTGTTTTCATGTCGATTTTTTGAAATCGAGTTTTCACCGGATCTATACGTTTTCAGACCCCCTGAACCCAAAAAACATGTTTTTAGCGATTGGTCTGTGTGTGTGTGTGTGTGTGTGTGTGTGTGTGTGTGTGTGAACAGAATATCTCAAGAACGGAACATCGTATGAACTTGAAACTTGAAACTTAAGTTACGTACCACTACCGGACTCGACACGAACATTTTCATCAAAATCGGTCAACCGGAAGTAGTAGTTTATTCGTGTAATTTTTCACTTTTTTGCGATTTTCTCAAAAACTGGTCCTACGATTTTTTTAAAAATCGCCTGGTTTACTCAATTTTTTATTCTCTACAAGATAGGGTAGGCGTCATGTTTGCTGAAATTCTGGGTGAGGCTGTTTTCACGTAAAAACGTTGTTTTTTTAAGATTACAGCTTTAATATGCATTTTAGCGCAAAACTTTATATAATAAAAGTTGTAGAGAATTGAAAATTCTACAACTTTTATTTCAAACAATTTTTTGTATAACGCTTAGTTTAGCGGTAATTTGCGATTTTCTGTTCTTTTTCTCACGAAAATGTGTGAAAAATTGTTTTTTTTAAGATTTCGACCTTAGTATGCATTTTACGACAAAAGTGTATATAATTTAATTTATAGAAAATTAAAAGATCTACAACTTTTATTTAAAGCATTTTTCTCTACAGAGCCTAGTTTAGAGAGAAAGAGTGATTTTCCGTATTTCTAAGCCAAACTGAGGTTGATTTTCATTTTGCATCATTCACTCATGATTAAAATAAGGTTATGTTTTTGAGGTTAGTTTTTTGTTTATTTCTAATATTTTATTAATAATGTTAGGTTTATTGTTAATTATTTGCATTGGCAAGAGAAAGTTGTGTGAGTGTTTCACACCAGATTTTTCAAATTAGATTAACTCGTGTGCGCCTTGCACCCCATTTTTGGACTTCAATTTCAGGTATAAAATGTGCGCGACATACACGAGTAAATACGGTATTGTTTTCATGTCAATTTTTTGAAATCGAGTTTTCACCGGATATACACATTTTCAGACCCCCTGAGCCCAAAAAGTATGTTTTTCACAATTGGTCTGTGTGTGCATGTGTACAAAACTTCTCAAGAGCGGAACATCGTATGAAGTTAAAAACTTGAAACTTAAGTTAGATACTACTACCGAACTGAAAGAGTGATTTTTCGTATTATTAAGCCAAACTAAGGTTAATTTCATTTTGCATTATTCACTCATGATTAAAATGAGGTTATGTTTTTTGAGATTAATTTTTTTGTTTATTTGTAATGTTTTATTACTAATATTAGGTTATATTGTTCATTGTGCCCATAACAGGCAGGTGGAGTGTTAAATTAATAGCACTTGATCTGCTAGTTACAGGGCTACATAAAATAATTCTGTTTCTTATCACATGGTCAGCCAATTATATGACTGAACTATTATTATAAATGTATAAAGTATTCTGAGAGTAATGAAATTTCATCATTGTACGGCCAGACCCTGTGGTGAATAAAGTGGAGGTGTCATCTGCAGGGTGGAAAGTAGGTACTTTTCAAAGGGACTGGCATGTTGATAAGCAAACTTTTCCACTCAGTGAGGAAGGCAATGGTAAACCACCTCACTCCTGGTTTTTACTTAGTAAAACTTCTAGAGGTTCAAACCAGCCTTTCGACTGTTGACCTAAACAACATTGTTCCTTATTTGCACTGGCAAGAGAAGGTTGTGTGAGTGTTTTACACCAGATTTTACTTGTCGATTTAGGTCCCCAACAGATACAAGTACAAAGAGATGAAACAAAAGTTTATAATTATGAAATATGTATCGCTACACAGAACTAACAGAATAAAAATGAGTACAAAAGATTTTAATAGATAATGTATATTTTTATTCCTAATTTGTGTACGTTGCAATCTGTTCAATTTAGAACAATAAGCAACCTCATGACCCAATGAGATGAGGATGACGTGTAAATGAGGTGTAGTCTTGTACAGACCCAGGCCGACCATTCCTGAGAGAGTATAGTTAATTAAACCCCAACCATCAAAGTACACCGGTAACCACTGTGTAGTATTCAAATCCGTATAAAAGTAACTACCTTTACTAGGATTTGAACCAAAAAGCTTTGTCTCTGAAAATCAGCTGTTAAACACCTGATTTTGGCGATGATTTTACCTCTAGACCAACCCGGTAGGTCAATGTTTATTAAAAACAAAATATTATTACTATTTTGTTTGTAATAAAAATTAGCTATTGACGTAATGTGTAAAGAGGCATCTCGTAATTATTTAGGTCGGTATAGTTGGGCATCCATAATTTTAAGGTCATAATCTGTAAAATATAAATACAACTCCACACTGGTTTCCAATTGTATGTACTTCCCTCTGGAAGGAGAGTTCAATTTGGAACCAGTGACATCAACTTTTTTTTTTAAATCTGGTGTGAAGCACTCACATGACTTTCTTTTGCCAATGCAAATAATGAAAAATATAACCTAATATTAATAACAAAACATTACAAATAAACAAAAATTAATCTCAAAAAACAAACATAACCTCATTTTAATCATGAGTGAAAGATGCAAAATGAAAATCAATCTCAGTTTGGCTTAAAAATACGGAAAATCACTCTTTAACACAAAACTAGGCTCTGTAGAGAAAAATGCTTGATAAAAAAGTTGTAGATCTTTTAATTTTTTTATAAATTTTATTATATATACACTTTTGTTGTAAAAAAAAAACCGAAAATCACTAATTACCGCTAAACTGAACATTATACAAAAAAAAATGTTTGGAATAAAAGTTGTCGATTTTTAAATTGTCTAGAACTTTGGTTGTATACGCTTTTGCCCTAAAATGCATTTTATGGCAGCAATCTAAAAAAAACCTTGTTTTTCAATGAGAGAAAAGCCTCCCCAAGAATTTCAGGAGCTATGGTGTTTTTTATCCTATCTTGTAGAGCATAAAAAATTTAGTACACAAGGCGATTTTTTAAAAAAATTGTAGAAGCCGTTTTTGAGAAAAATGCTGCAAAAAAGTGAAAAATGACACGAATAAAGTACTAAGTTTACTTCTGGTTGACCGACATTGATGAAAATATTCATGTCGGGTGCTCTAGTAGTACCTAATTTAAGTTTTAAGTTTCAGCTTTGTACGATGTTCGGTTCTTGAGATACCCACACACACACACACACACAGATCAACCGCTAAAAATATGTTTTTTTGGGTTCAGGGAGTCTGAAAACGTGTGTATATTCGCTGAAAACTCAATTTCGAAAAATCTACATGAAAACATTACTTTCTTCGTATATATTCATATAGGCAAGGGAAAGTAAAAATTGAAATGAAAATGTACATGTAGTTATTGTTAAGATCATTGGTCGAAAGACTGGACCCTCTAGAGCAGTGATTCTCAACCTTTTTTTCTCCGCGACCCCCACCCCTGATAAGTTACCAGTTAAGATTCATGACCAGCTCATCGATTTTGATCTGCTGACAAAACGCTACAACTGCAATTTGCATCTGAAGATTTAAATACATTTTGGCTTGCTTGACGACATAAATATGGAAATTAGTCACAGAAGTATTGAAAATATTAATACCTTTTTCCACCTCTTATCTCTGTGAAAAGGGGTTTTCCTTTATGGTTGCTCTAAAAACTAAATATGTAGGAACCATATGTTATTACTTGAGAAAAATTTACTTTTATATGTTTTTAACGAAGATTCATGTATGAAGAAAATTTTAAATAAAAATAAATGCAACCATCACATTAATAATTAATTAATGAGACTGCAGCACAACCAAGACGTGTATAAATTCTCAGAGAGCATAGTCTCACGGATGAGGAAGCGCAGACTGCTATTCTTTGGGCATCTCAGCAGGATGAGTGGCGATAGATTGGTCAAACAGGTATTCGACTTTGTGAACCGGGGAAAGAAGAACTACACATGGGCCAAGGAAACTAAACTGGATCTGGAACAGATAGGATTAACACCGCGGGACACACAGGACAGAGAGCACTATAGAGCAGTGATAAGGGAATCTGGGGCGATCGAGAGCAGGAGGATGCGCCGGGGAAATGGCGGCGAATGGTCAGAGGAAAGGAGACACCAACAAAGCGCGAGAATGAAGGCGTTATGGGCCGAACGCAAGGGAAGCTGGCAAATACAGTAGACCAGAGGAACAACTTGGTAACGTGATCCATAGCAGGTCAATTCAAAAAAAAAAAAGCAACCATCACATTAATAATTAATTAATTAATAATTTCTTTTCTTTACAAGTAAGTGTACTTATTGCATGTACAATTTTTATAAGTAAGTTTATAATAAATTATTTTTTTCTCATAAAATGATGAAATGATTTCATTATTGTTTCGCAACCCCCCTCCCCCTATAATATCACCATGACCCTTAGGTTGAGAATCACTGCTCTGGAGGCTTTACTAAGTAAAACGAGGAGTGAGGTGGTTTACCATTGCCTTCCTTACTGAATGTTTTATTTATTTTATTTAGTAAAATATAGCTACATTAAAATTACAATTCATGACTATACTAAGCTATGTACAATATTTTAAACTAAATATACTTATACGCAAAAACTCTTCTTCACAAAGAGTTCTGTCCGCGCATAGGAGTGTACAGAACAAAAACATTAATTCACTTAAATACTTATGACTACTATAAAATTACTAAGTTAAATTACTACTGGTAGCTATATTATAATGTATGAATGTAAAAGCATACTTAGCATGCCAGGTCCTCTGAAAAGCATCTATTTTCCACCTTGCAAATTTGACACCTTCACTTTATTCACCACATGGTCTGGCTGATATAAAATTCATTACTCTGAAAGGCGATAACTCTGACTATATTCGGAGGAATGAAAGACTGCAGATGAATTTTGTGATGAAAATATAATAAATATTTACATGTACTGTTGATTACTTCTATATCTTATAATCAAATATTTAATATTTATAAATTTAATTTGTGTAAATTTTATTTTTCATCTGATTTTGGACTGGTTATAAACCACATTAAAAAACTAGTTTATTAACACTTTCAAAACTGTTTCATTTCCTCAGAATATATTTAATTTTTTTCTGTCGTCTGGAAAACTTTGGTTTCATTTAAAATTTATTTCAATTTTTTCATTCCGTTTATTCGTAAGTAGTATTTTCTAATATTGTGATAGTTCTGAATCTCCTAATATAGGTGTAATAAAATATTATTATAATAAAGAAAACATATATATTACATTTTTTATTGTCATGATTAAATTAAATGTTTACATGAACAATTGTTGAATTTATTTATTTTTATGTATTTCCTCCAGTTACTTTACTAGACGGTAGGGATCATCAACAATGTGCGCAGTGACAAGCCCCGCTCTCTGACATCATTGCTCACCAGCGACAGCCGATGCACGATATGTACATGTACCGTGTTGGCTGTGATGTTTACTAGTCTTAATACGGTCTGTAATACTTTACTAGTCTTTAATAATGGTATGTTGTGCGATTGCCGGTTGTTCTAATCACGATAGACACCAAAAGGAGTCTGACATTATAAGTTTTACTATTTTCCAAAGACCATTGAAACTAGATTGAACTGGATAAATGTTTGCAAGCGGGCCGATTCATTTTCTACTGATAGTGATCGTGTGTGTTCAGTACATTTCAACGAATCAGATTATGTATGCGATTTAAAGTCCAAGTTGCTTCATCTTCCATTAAAACATGTCTTAAAGATGAATTCAGTTCCACATTTAAATTTGCTGATTTGTAGTGCCATTCTACGTCCGGTTAACCCGACTTGTAGTGAACGTAAAAATCGAGCAGAGAAACGATACGCTTGTAAGGAAGTTTATGATATTTTAAACTCGTCATCTAATTTCAGCACAGGCAGTTCACAAAATGAAGGGATAGGTGTAGGAGAAAGGTAGGTGTAGTTTTAACAAAGAACCGATAAATTTGATTGTTGCGCAGTTAGAGGAAACTGATCTCTCAAAACATGAAAACGCTGAATTAAAAGAAGAAAAAAAGTTACTTAGAGAAAAACTTCAGGCCGCAAACAAAGAATTATTAAAATTAAAATTGATTTCCCATGTAAATATATTTAAACTGCTAATTCGTCAATAAAACAATGCAAAAATCCTACAGTCACTACGCACCGGCCAGTAGTTGGGGACCAGACTACATCATCTTATGTCTCACAGCAGCTGCGGGTGACCGCTACAGTCTAGTATAGTAACTGTGATATTTCCTGAAGTTTTAAAAATAAAACTTTGAATTTCATGATTAATTTTTTAGTCTGTATAGTTTTATTGTTGACTTGCAAACTAAATTTAGAGGTTCAACTTTTCACACTACCTTACAGATTGAAAACTAAATTACGACTATAAATAAAACCAATTAATATGCTTTTCACAGTTGATGAGCTCTGCTGTTCCACACGTTTAGACCAATCAGAACGTTTGCCAGCGTTGTCAGATTGTACGTGACAAACATTACACGTGCTTGCGTATAAGAGCCGCAATAGTTCACTCTCGTCTTGCATCTCATACTAAACACATTGATTATAGAGTGCGTTAACATGCAGTACTTTATAATATAATCAGATGATTGTATGTTTATAGGTTATAATTCTTATTGAAAGACTAAAAAAATGGCCAACAAAATATTTAACAGAGCTACAAGAGCAAGTATTGGCAACGTTACTGCTAAGTCATTGGCTAGCTATAAAGTGGGTAGGGGGCAATGCATACGTTCAGAGCTCATCACCCTTGAAAAATAGTATAGTATTGGAAACATGAATTATGTTTACATCAGTGTGAATTACCAGTGGAAGGGGAAAAATATGACCTGAGGATTACTGAATATTTGTTATAAGAAAAAGTAGGTTAAATCTATTTCGTAAAATAATGATACAATATGATTTTTGGAAGGTTTATATAACTTTCTGTGCAAATCGGATGTGATATTTTTCTGTCCCATAAATTATTTAGAAAAATTTTGAAGGAAAGGAAAGAGTATACAAGGAGCGTTCATAACGTTTCTTGGAATTGCCTTGTGGTCACCAAACAAGTGATAAGATAGTCGAACTAGCAATATGATTGTATGCACACTTTTGTTTGAACAGGTTTGGACAGTGGATAGTGGTGTCAGTGCTTCATGGGACATGGATGTGAGTGATTATCAGTCAACAAAATATCGCAGTTCGAACAGCTTGCGAACATCAAGTTCATGTACAAATTGGGAAAGTCAGCTTCAGCAAGATTACGGTAGTAATCCACTAAAAAAAAATCAGCAGGAGACGTTAGAGGATGATGAGTGCAGTAGAAAACTGTCAACATTCTGGAATTATTACAAAAGTGAAATAATTGATTCTAGATGATCAGTTAAGATCATGAAGACTGACAATCGCCGAGTTGGTGAACACAGTTGGTATATCACAGGGATCAATTCATGCCATTTTACGTGATGATTTTAAGATTAGATGCATCGGTGAGAAGTTTGTTCAGAGGCTGCTGAACACGGATCAGATGAAACGTCACATGATAATTGCCGGCGAGCTGTTTAAGACAAGCTCGAAGGACCCTACGTTCCTCCAACAGATCATCACTGGTGATGAGTTTTGGGTGTTCACCTAAGACCCAGAGACAAACCAGCAATCATCAGAGCAGGACACATCGTCTCCCAGACCAAAAAGGGACATCGAATCATTTGCATCGACTCGGCTCCAACAGATTCTGAAACAAGCCTTCTACACTGCATTCAACAATAGCGGGATCGATTGAGCAAGTGTGTGAGTGTGCACAAGGTCCTTCTTTGAAGTTGATCAGGTAAGCAAACATAAGACAAAACAACACTTAATTTTACCACACAGATTCTTTTTTACTTTCTCTTGCCTGTATAAATATATAGGAAGGAAAGTATTGTTTTCATGTTGATTTTTCAAAATCGAGTTTTCACCATCTACACGTTTTCATACCCCTGAACCCAAAAAAACATGATTTTAGCAATTGGTCTAAGTGTGTGTGTGTGTGTGTGAACAGAATATCTCATAAACGGAACATCGTACGAACTTGAAACTTAAGTTAGACACCACTATCGGACCTGACATGAACATTTTCATCAAAATCGGTCAACCGGAAGTAGTAGTTTATTCGTGTAATTTTTCACTTTTTTGCGATTTTCTCAAAAACTGGTCCTACGATTTTTTTAAAATCGTCTGGTTTACTAAATTTTTTATGGTCTACAAGATAGGGTAGGCGCCATGTCTGCTGAAATTCTTGGAGTGGCTGTTTTCACGTAAAAAACTAATTTTTTAAGATTGCGGCTTTAATATGCATTTTAGCGCAAAAATTTATGTAATAAAATTTGTAGACAATTTAAAATCCTACAACTTTTTTGTTAAACATTTTTGTGTATAACACGTAGTTTAGCGGTCATTAGCGATTTTCTTCTTTTTTTCCTCACGAAAACGTGTGAAAAAGTCGATTTTTTAAGATTTAAGCCTTAGTATTCATTTTACGACAAAAGTGTTTAAAATCAAATTTATAGGAAATTAAAAGATCTACGACTTTTGTGTAGAGCATTTTTCTCTACATAGCCTAGTTTAGCGTGAAAGTGATTTTCCGTATTTTTAAGCCAAATTGAGGTTGATTTTCATTTTGCGTATTTCACTCATGATTAAAATTAGATTATGTTTATTGGGGTTAGTTTTTTTGTTTATTTCAGTGACATGGCGCCTACCCTTTCTTGTAGAGCATACAACAATTTATTAAATGAGGCGTTTTAAAAAAAAAAATCGTACGAGCCGTTTTTGAGAAAATCGCAAAAAAGTGAAAAATGGCACGAATAAACTACGACTTCCGGTTGACCAATTTTGATGAAAATGTTCGTGTCGGGTCCTCTAATAGTACCTAACTTAATTTTCAAATTTCAACTTCATACGATGTTCCGTTCATGAGATATTAGTACACACACACACACACACACGCGCGCGCGCACGCACCCCCCCCCCCCCACACATACAGACCAATCGCTAAAAACATGTTTTTTTGGAGTCAGGGGGCTGAAAACGTGTAGATCGGTGAAAACTCGATTTCAAAAAATCGACCTGAAAACAATACTTCCCTTCCTATATATTTATATAGCAAAAGAAAGTAAAAATTTATTCCGATGATTAGTGCATTAAAAATTTTAGAAAGAATTTTTATTTTTCTACAAAAAAATAGTCCATTGTTAAGAAATGATATCTCGTATCAGATAATACTTTGAATCATTTTTTTTAAATGAACCATGAGTAGTAAAGCAATGAATCATTCAGTAATAACTGCGTAATAAAATATCAATTTTTATGCAGCTGGTAATATCTATCCTTTATTAAAACCAATAGGCATATTACTGATTAATAAACCACATAATTAGAATGTATATGCTAGCCTATGACGTCTCAAACTAATTGATTGCTATTCCTCATGTTTTAACGCCTATAACATGCAGGTAGAATGTTAAATTATTTGCACTAAATTTGCCAGTTCCAGGGCTACAAGATAGTTCTGTTTCTTATCACGTGGTCAGCCAATTTTATGAATGAACGATATAAGAACAGAAGAGGTATTTTATTGTTTTTGTTATGCAGGCTATTAGAATAAAATATGTTATAAGGAAATAAAGTGATTGAAATTTTGACACTTTTGTTGATGAAATTATTCAACAAAAAATTTGAATTTGAATTTTTCGCACGCTGTAAGAATATAATTTTCTATGTTGTTTTAAAGTTTCAAACTTTTCGGTCAAATACTTATCGAGTTACACGCCTTTAAACGCATGAATTTGTTACGGTATCAAAAAACCGGGTTCTTTTTGTCTTCCAACCTCGATGCAATTTTTAAACCACATTAAAAATACTGTATAGGACTATTCCTACGGTATTAGGTAGGTATCAGACGAACTAATGTCCCATAGCCGAGCGAGTGAGAGGGAGATATGTGGCATAACTACGAATGCGCTCAAAGGTCTTTACCGTTGTAATCCAAATCTGAAAACACTCAGTCGTTAACCTGTTTGTTAGTTTACTGCATGCATAAATGCTTGCTCACAACAATGAGTAAAATTATACGACAATGTTATTGGAACGGCGCGTATTGCTTTGCGTTATGAGAGCGTTATGCATTCTCTCACTCCCACGGCTAGGGGACATTAGTTCATCTGAATACAGTAGAGGAGGGGTAAAAGACATTAGTCTGAGTATAGTAGTAATTTTCTCTCTTATAATAGAGAGAAAACTAAACTCAAAAAACATATTCTACTATCGGTTTCATAATCATAGATACCCGAGTTTGAACCCTTGCATCTCCAAAACTATGAGTTGGATTTTAACATTCTTTACATTAAAATTTCACTCATTTTATTCTGCGTTGACCCTTAATAGTCTATATTTTTAATGTATATAATAATAATAAAATTTTTTATTTCTGTCTTATACAAAATACAAATACACAATTTTATATTATGAACTAAATACATAATAATATCAAAAAGTTCTAATGTTGGACACAGCACAAATAATATCAATTAATTCAAATTTAATCAATCATTAATGCTTTTAGCTTGATTAATCATCGATAAGTTAACTTTATACAATTACAAAAATACAAAAACATTGTTTAGTATCAATGTCTTCAATTTACATAACTTAACATTTTATTGTCAATATTCTGATTACTACTTTCATAGTTAAGAACCAAACACTCAATATTACTTAATAAAAATGAACAATGTAATATTGTTCAAAAAACACAATAAAGCAACATAAATAAATAAAACAAATAAAATTCTGTAATTGAAAATTCCATTAATCGGATATACCTTGGGGATTTTTAAATCTCCAAAGTATTTTTCTGTAAAATAATTCACTGGTAAGTAGTTTTCTTTTTTAATACAATTTATTTTTTATTTCAAATTGACTATTTACATTATAAACTTTTTAACATAATAAGATATACAAAATTTACTACAAAATGTTTTAAAACTTAACTAAGACTCACTTAACTAATCAGAAACGTTGTCGTTTTACAAACAAATAACTAATTAATAACAATAATAATTGTGTTTTATTTACAAAACTTAGCCTACATTGAAAATAATACAATTTATTATACTAACTAGTTTTAACTAAATCACTTTACTTTCAAAACACAAACTTCACAACAGTTTGTACAACACTGACTGACTAAACAAAGATAGCCATTTTCGTAAAATAACAATAGAGTTTTCGTGAATGAAAAAGGATCTCAAATACAATAGAATAATCTAGCGAAATAAATAACAATATAGACGTAGTAGGACCAACAGAAGAAGACCATAGAATGTTTTACCCTATACTATTTTTTTTATGTAAGAGTTGCCATCTCGAGGTATGACCTGTATATGTCGTATGACCTGTATATGTCGAGGTATGACCTGAATAATGTTGTTTAAAAACTGCCATATCGAGGATGGAAGACCAAAAGACCCGGTTTTCTTGATACTGCAACAAATTTCATGCGTTTAGAGGCGTGTAACTGGATAAGCATTTGACCGAGAAGTTTTAAATTTTAACATACCTAACATAGAAAAATATATTCTTGCAGCGTGTACGAAATTTCAAAATCGTAAGTTTTTCAAATTTTGATTTATTAACAATATTCTGAACCCTTGCTATCTCGGTAACCGCTCGATCGTTCGGCACGGGCAAACTATCGTTTTATTCAGCGTAAAAAACTTAGTACAGGTAAATTATTCAGACGAACTAAAGTCCCCTGGCCGTGGGAGTGAGAGAATGCATAACGCTCTCACTCACACAAGCCATACGCGCCATTCCAATAACATTGGATAATTTTACTTATTGTTGTGAGCAAGCGTTTATGCATGCAGTAAACTAACAAGCAAGATAACGACTGTAGTATATTTTCAGATCTGGATTATAACGGTAAAGACCTTTGGACGCATGCGTAGTTATGCAACATATCTCCCTCTCACTTGCTCGGCTATTGGACATTAATTCGTCTGATATCTATATGTTAATATGAAATATTGATTGGCCAATGTTGTGGTAGAATTTTTAGAATTTTGAAAAATAGATGGTTAATGCGGGGAGTGGGTGTTACTATCCATGTTGCTAGTTTATCCTGTCGGACTGTCTACCTGAATTGACATACTACATTGTTAGTTCAGGTAGACAGTCAGATTCAGGCAAAATGGATAGTAGCGCCCACCCCCGCATTACCCATCTATTTTTCAAAATTCTAAAAATTCTACCACAACATTGGCCAAACGATATTTCATGTTATTAACATATATATGTACTAAGTTTTTTACGCTAAATAAAATGATAGTTTGCCCGTGCCGAACGATCGAGCGGTTACCGAGATACCAAGGGTTCAGAATATTTTTAATAAATCAAAATTTAAATAACTTACGATTTTGAAATTTCGTACACGCTTTAAGAATATAATTTTCTATGTTGTTTTAAAATTTCAAACTTTCCGGTCAAATACTTATCGAGTTACACGCCTCTAAACGCATGAATTTGTTGCGGTATCAAAAAACCGGATCTTTTTGTCTTCCAACCTCGATATGCCAATTTTTAAACCACATTAAAAATATAGGACTATTATAGGTAAACGCAGAATAAAATGAGCTAAATTTTGATGAAAAGTGTGTTAAAATCTGACTCATAGTTTTGGAGATGCAAGGGTTTAAACTCGGGTGTCTATAATTATGAAACCGATAGTAATTTTCATCATGTTTAGTTTCGCATAATAATACGGAAAATCACTTTCACGCTAAATTAGAATCTGTAGAGAAAAATGCTTAAAAAATTAAAAGTTGTTGATATTTTAATTTCTTATAAATTTGATTGTATACACTTTTGTCGTAAAATGCATACTAAGGCTGAAATCAATTTTTACTTTCTCTTGCCTATATGAATATATAGGAAGGAAAGTATTGTTTTCATGTCGATTTTTCGAAATCGAGTTTTCACCGGATCTATACGTTTTCAGACCCCCTGAATCCAAAAAACATGTTTTTAGCGATTGGTCTGTGTGTGTGTGTGTGTGTGTGTGTCTGTGTGTGAACAGAATATCTCAAGAATGGAACATCGTACGAACTTGAAATTTGAAACTTAAGTTACATACCACTACCGGACCCGACACGAACATTTTCATCAAAATCGGTCAACCGGAAGTAGTAGTTTATTCGTGTAATTTTTCACTTTTTTGTGATTTTCTCAAAAACTGGTCCTACGATTTTTTTTAAAATCGCCTGGTTTACTCAATTTTTTATTCTCTACAAGATAGGGTAGGCGTCATGTTTGCTGAAATTCTGGGTGAGGCTGTTTTCGCGTAAAAACATTATCTTTTTAATATTGCGGCTTTAATATGCATTTTAGCGCAAAACGTTATATAATAAAAGTTGTAGAGAATGTAAAATTCTACAACTTTTATTTCAAACATTTTTTTGTATAACGCTTAATTTAGCGGTAATTAGCGATTTTCTGTTTTTTTCTCACGAAAACGTGTGAAAAATCGATTTTTTTAAGATTTCGGCCTTAGAATGCATTTTACGACAAAAGTGTGTATAATAAAATTTGTAGAAAATTAAAAGATCTACAACTTTTATTTCAAGCTTTTTTTTGTACAGTGCCTAGTTCAGCGTGTAGGAGCGATTTTCCGTATTTTTAAGCCAAACTGAGGTCGATTTTAATTTTGCGTATTTCACTAATGTTTTTTGAGGTTAGTTTTTTGTTTATTTCTAATATTTTATTACTAATGTTAGGTTTATTATTAATTATTTGCATTGGCAAGAGAAAGTTGTGTGAGTGTTTCACACCAGATTTTTTACATATATTTTCATTAAAAAAAAAAACAGAAAATCACTAATTGCCGGTAATACAAAAAAAGTTTAAAATAAAAGTTGTAGTTTTTAAATTCACTTCAACTTTTATTGTATAAATTTTTGCGCTAAAAGACATATTAAACCGCAGTCTTTAAAGAAACTATTTTTTTCTACGGGAAAATAGCCTTTCCAAGAATTTCAGCAAACATTGCGCCTACCTTATCTTGTAGAGCATAAAAATGTAGTAAATGAGGCAATTTTTAAAAATATCAAAAAAATCTTAGGAGCCATCTTAAAAAAAAACATAAAATGAAAAATGATACGAATAAACTACTACTTCCGGTTGACCGATTTTGATGAAAATGTTCGTGTCGAGTCCGGTAGTAGTATTTAACTTAAGTTTCAAGTTCGTACGATGTTCCGTTCTCGAGTTATTGTGTTCACACACACACAAAGACCAATTGCTAAAAACATGTTTCTTTGGGTTCGGGGGTTTGAAAACGTGTGTAACCGGTGAAAACTCGATTTCGAAAATTTAACTTGAAAACAATATTTTTTTTCTTTATATTCTTATTGGCAAGAGAAAGTAAAAAATGATGTAAAATAAAATAAAAGTGCGTTGTTTAGGTCATCAACCGAAAGGCTGGTTTAAATCTCTAGACGTTTTAGTAAGTAATACGAGGAGTGGGTTGGTTTACAATTGCCTTCCTCACTGGGTGGAAAAGTATCCTTATCAGCATGCCAGGCCGTCCAAAAATCATCTACTTTCCACCCTGAAATGACACTATCATCACTTTGTTCAACACAGGGTCTGGCTGTTTAATGAAATTCCTTACTCTTGTAGATGAGATAATTCTGACTAGTGCCTTTTACAATCTGCCTCTTCTGTTCTTAAATTTTTCAGTCATATAATTGGCTGACCATGTGATAAGAAAGAGAACTATTTTTTGTAAACCTGGAAATAACAGATCGAGTGCAAATAATTTAACACTCCACCTGCTTGTTTTGTGGAAAAAATAAAAATATAAAATGGATAAATAACATACAGTAATTCAGTTTATGATCGAATTGCCGCTATATGCGGATTTCGCTTTGTGGGTTACTTTTTGGGACTACCTCGGTTAACCCGGAACTCGGTTATTGGGCTCGGATAACCGCGGCTCTATTGTAATTGAAAAATGTTTTGTTGGTCTTCATTGTGATTCCAATTTTACCTTCATGTGATATTATGAAAGTGTCAAACCATTGCTTTACAAAATTTTTTACTTTCTCTTGCCTATATGAATATATAGGAAGGAAAGTATTGTTTTCATGTCGATTTTTCGAAATCGAGTTTTCACCGGATCTATACGTTTCCAGACCCCCTGAACCCAAAAAACATGTTTTTAGCGATTAGTCTGTGTGTGTGTGTGTGTGTGTGTGTGTGTGTGTGTGTGAACAGAATATCTCAAGAACGGAACATCGTACGAACTTGAAACTTGAAACTTAAGTTACGTACCACTACCGGACTCGACTCGAACATTTTCATCAAAATCGGTCAACCGGAAGTGGTAGTTTATTCGTGTAATTTTTCACTTTTTTGCGATTTTCTCAAAAACTGGTCCTGCGATTTTTTTTAAAATCGCCTGGTTTATTTAATTTTTTATTCTCTACAAGATAGGGTAGGCGTCATGTTTGCTTAAATTCTGGGTGAGGCTGTTTTCACGTAAAAACGTTGTTTTTTTAAGATTACAGCTTTAATATGCATTTTAGCGCAAAAATTTATATAATAAACGTTGTAGAGAATTGAAAATTCTACAACTTTTATTTCAAACAATTTTTTGTATAACGCTTAGTTTAGCGGTAATTTGCGATTTTCTGTTTTTTTTTCTCACGAAAATGTGTGAAAAATTGATTTTTTTAAGATTTCGGCCTCAGTATGCATTTTATGACAAAAGTGTATATAATTTAATTTATAGAAAATTAAAAGATCTACAACTTTTATTTAAAGCATTTTTCTCTACAAAGCCTAGTTTAGAGAGAAAGAGTGATTTTCCGTATTTCTAAGCCAAACTGAGGTTGATTTTAATTTTGCATCATTCACTCATGATTAAAATAAGGTTATGTTTTTGAGGTTAGTTTTTTGTTTATTTCTAATATTTTATTATTAATGTTAGGTTTATTGTTAATTATTTGCATTGGCAAGAGAAAGTTGTGTGTGTTACACACCAGACTTTTTATGTGGTTTCCATATCAAAAGAAGGATGTGGTTGTGAAGTTATCTTTCCACACGAGACACTCCATTTAGAACTTCATGATACATGTTTCGCATTCTTCTGAGCTGATTCAGTAGATTAAGAAATTGTTAAAAAAAATCTGGTGTGAAACACTCACAAAACTTTCCCTTGCCAATGCAAATAATTAACAATAATCCTAACATTATTAATATAACATTCGAAATAAACAAAAAACTAACTTTAATAACATAACCTAATTTTAATCATGAGAGAAAGACGCAAAATGAAAATCAACCTCAGTTTAGCTTAAAAATACGGAAAATCGCTCTTTCACGCTAAACTAGGCTCTAGAAAAAAACGCTTTAAATAAAAGTTGTAGATCTTTTAATTTCCTATAAATATTATTATATACACTTTTGTCGTAAAATGCATACTAAGGCCGAAATCTTAAAAATATAGATTTTTCACACGTTTTCGTGAGAAAAAAAAACAGAAAAATGCTTATTACCGCTAAACTAAGCGTTATACAAAAAAAAGTTTGAAATAAAAGTTGTAGAGAATTTTAAATTCTCTACAACTTTTGTTATATAAATTTTTGCGCTGAAATGCATATTGAGGCCGTAATCTTAAAAAAACAAATTTTTTACGTGAAAACAGCCTGACCAAGAATTTCAGCAGACGTGGCACCTACCCTATCTTGTAGAGCATAAAAAATTGAGTAAACCACGTGATTTTAAAAATAATTGTAGGACCCGTTTTTGAGAAAATCGCAAAAAGTGAAAAAGTACACGAATAAACTACTACTTCCGGTTGACCGTTTTGATGAAAATGTTCGTGTCGGGTCCGGTAGTAGTATGTAACTTAAGTTTCAAGTTCGTACGACGTTCCGTTCTCGAGATATTCTGTTCACACACATACACACAGACCAATCGCTAAAAACATGTTTTTTTGGGTTCAGGAGGTCTGAAAACGTGTAGATCCGATGAAAACTCGATTTCGAAAAATCGACATGAAAACAATACTTCCCTTCCTATGTATTCATATAGGCAAGAGAAAGTAAAAATAAATACGCAGTATGTTCAAAGTATGCATTCCTGACAGAGTTTTTGACTTTTTCTTGCCTATATGAATATAGGTATTGTAAGAGAAGTATTGTTTTCATGTTGATTTTTCGAAATCGAGTTTTCATCGGATATACACGTTTTCAGACCCCCTGAACCCAAAAAAAACATGTTTTGGGTTGTCACCGGATGGCGACAGTAAGTGGCGAGTTTAAAATCTTTAATATTTGGTGGCCCTGAAAAGGACCGTTTAAGCGGTGGTCGTCTTGATGGGAAGCGTCGGTCGTAGTCGTCGTGACGGTCGAGGTTCTGGGTGACACGGCGTGTCGTCGTTCAGTGGAAACGTCATCTTCTTCCCTCGCAGTAGTGCGTCGAAAGGGGGAAAATCAAGAACATAATTACATACTACTCATAAGTTTGTTTGTGTAAAATAAAGTGTCGAGACAGTATGATTAAGTATATCTTTGCTAAAAAACAAATCAGTGTTTAGTTTTAGAAATACACAGAAATTGTGTTAAGCTGAAATATGCATTTGGTATTTATAAAGTTACAAAAATCTGGTGTGAAATACTCACACAACTTTCTTTTGCCAATGCAAATATTAACAATATAACCAAACATTAGAAATAAAACATTAGAAATAAACAAAAAACTAATCTCTAAAAATATAACCTTATTTTTATCATGACTGAAAGACGCAAAATGAAAATCAAACTCAGTTCAGCTTAAAAATACGGAAAATTATTCTTTCACACTAAACTAGGCTCTGTAAAGAAAAATGCTCTAAATAAAAGTTGTAGATCTTTTTATTTCCTATAAAATTAGTTATACCTACACTTTTGTCGTAAAATGCACACTGAGGCCGAAATCTTAAAAAAATAGATTTTTCACACGTTTTCGTGAGAAAAAACCAGAAAATCGCTAATTACTGCTGAACTAAGCGTTATACAAAAAATTTTTTGAAATAAGAGTTGTAGGTTTTTAAATTCTCTACAACTTTTATTATATAAATTTTTGCGCTAAAATTTATAATGAAGCCGTAATCTTAAAAAAACTATTTCTTTACGTGAAAACAGCCTCACCGAGAATTTCAGCAAACATGACGTCTACCCTATCTTATAGAGCATAAGAAAATGAGTAAACCAGGCGATTTAAAAAAAAAATCGTAGGACCAGTTTTTGAGAAAATCGCAAAAAAGTGAAAAATTACACGAATAAACTACTACTTCCGGTTGACCGATTTTGATGAAAATGTTTGTGTCGGGTCCGGTAGTGGTATGTAACTTAAGTTTCAAGTTCGTACGATGTTTCGTTCTTGAGATATTCTGCACACACACACACACACACGCACACACACACACGCGCGCGCACGCACACACACACACACACCAATCGCTAAAAACATGTTTTTTGGGTTCAGGGGGTGTGAAAACGTGTAGATCCGGTGAAAACTCGATTTCGAAAAATCGACATGAAAACAATACTTTCCTTCCTATATATTCATATAGGCAAGAGAAAGTAAAAAACTATTACAATAATTTCGAGGGGGTCATGACCCTTGTGACCCCCCCTCTCTAAATCCGCTACTGCAACCACTAACATAACTTTTTTGGGTTCAAAAGTCCATCTTTAAAGACCAACCAGCAAAATTCAGGGATCAATAGGTCCTAAATGTCCTAATGTTTTGTATATGAAACATTTTTAAACAATTTATAAAAATCTAGTGTGAGACACACACGACTTTCTTGCCAATGCCAGTGATGAATAATATAACCTAATATTAATAATAAAATATTAGAAAAAAAAAACAAAATAACTAAACAACCTCAAAAACCATAACCTTATTTTAATCATGAGTGAATGATGCAAAATGAAACCTAACCTTAGTTTTGCTTAATAATACGGAAATCACCCTTTCACGCTAAACTAGGCTCTGTAGAGAAAAATGCTTAAAATAAAAATTGTAGATCTTTTAATTTCCTATCAATTTGATTATATGTATTTTTGTCCTAAACTGGATACTACGGCCGAAATCTTTAAAAAATCAATTTTTTTTACAGATTTTCATGAAAAAAGAAACAAAATCACTATTTACCGCTAAATAAGCGTTATACAAAAAAATTATCGAAATAAAAGTTGTAGATTTTTAAATTGTCTACAACTTTTATTATATACTTTTTACCCAAAAATGCATATTAAGGTGGTAGTCAACCCAGAAAATGAAAACTTCTAGCTATAATTTATCAATATTTATTTTAAATGAAAGAGTAATTTACTAGTAATGATCTACCATTTGAACCAAGCCAAAAAATTAATTACAGCCCCTAATATAAGGGTGAAGTTGGAAAAGCGGGCTTATACGGGGAATCAAATATCTCAGGAACCAAGAAAGATATCAACATGATTCTTATGCTAAAATATATGGAAAATTGCTCTCTATTATATGTTGTATGTGCTTGTATGTATTTTTTCTTACAAGAAATTTATTGAAGAAAAACCATATTTTCAAAAACATTTATTTTATGTATTCACAAATTATTTTTTAACTAAATCCCTATTAAGATTTTTGTAATAATCATTCCACAGATAATAGCGCAAGAAATTATTAACATTTAAAAAACATCATCCAAATATCTCCAATAATAACCAAAATATTTAATTCCTAAGAATGTACAATCATGCAAAAACTACATTTCCAGAAAGCTTAAAGTTGAAGGACTAATTTCACTTGCCTTGCTAGTGAGCTTTATTTTAAACGAGTGTTTTTATAACTTTTTGTCAATGTACAAACAAAGTAAACAAATATTGTGCTTCAGAAAATTTTAAACTTCAAATAAATGCAAAAACAATCGAAATTTTAAAAATATCGTCTTCTTGAGTTGACTACCTCCTTAAGGCTGAAATCTAAAAAAAAAAATAGTTTTTTTTTCTGCGAGAGAACAGCCTCCCCAAGAATTTCAGCAGACTATGGTGCCTACCCGATCTTGTAGAGCATAAAAAATGTAGTAAATAAGGCAATTTAAAAATATCGTATGAGACGTTTTTGAGAAAATCGCAAAAAAGTGAAAAAGGACACGAATAAACTACTAAGTTCGGTTGGTGAAAATGTTCGTATCGGGTCCTCTAGTGGTACATAACTTATGAGCCCATACACACATAGCCGGGCTGGCAAGCCGGCTGTGTAGTCAAGTAAAAAATGCTTAAAATAAATATTGTAGATCTTTTAATTTCCTATAAATTTGATTGTATGTATTTTTGTCGTAAACTGGATACCACGGCCGAAATGTTAAAAAAATCATTTTTTATAGATTTTCATGAAAAAAAAACCAGAAAATTAATAATTACCGCTAGACTAAGCGTTATACAAAAACATGTTCGAAATAAAAGTTGTAGATTTTTAAATTGCCTACAACTTTTATTACATACATTTTTGCGCTAAAATATTTATTGAGGCCGCAATCTTTAAAAAAAAAAAGTTTTGTTCTACGAGAGAATGCCTCCCCAAGAATTTCAGCAGACATGGCGCCTACTCTATCTTCTAACTAAAGCATAAAAAATGTAGTAAATAAGGTGATTTAAAAAAAATGTACGAGCCGTTTTTGAGAAAATCGCAAAAAAGTGAAAAATGGCGAACAAACTAATACTTCCGGTTGACCGATTTTGAAGAAAATGTTCGTGGTTTCTAACTAGTGGTTTCTAACTTAAGGTTCAAGTTTCAACTTCGTATGATGTTCCGATCTTGAGATATTTTGTTACACGCGCGCGCACGCACACACACACACACACACACACACACACACAGACCATTCGCTGAAAACATGTTTTTTAGGTTCAGGGGGTCTGAAAACGTGTAGATCCGGTGAAAATTCGATTTCGAAAAATCGACATGAAAACAATACTTTCCTTCCTATATATTCACGTAGTAGGCAAGAGAAAGTGAAACATGAAGGTGATAAGACTCAGTTGCCGCAGTAGTTCATGCCTTGAAACCGATAATAATCGGTAACGACCAATTATTTAATGCCTTAATGTTCTTACAAACCAACTAACAAAATATATATATTAAATAATTAATATAGGTTCTTAATGTTCTTCTTGAGTTTAATGTTCTTGCGGTTTTCAAAAAAAAAATAAGAGCAAAACCAGAAATATTTATTATTTTGAAATTTACATTAAAAAAAATCAAGGGTGATTAGGCCATCGTTAAGTAACAAAACTATCTACGGAAGGAAAAATGGATGCGGATAAGAGAAGGTAAATTATTACCGAGCGATTTTAGGAATTAAAAATTATACCGATGACGTCACAAAAACAAAACTACAACAAGAACGAACAAGTCCGTCGGACAAACAGCGAGCTGCCTGTTAGATATGGTAGGCAAAGTGCATGTAATCCCCCACTACTCCTTTATTCGTACGGTGTAGTTCTGCGAAGCGAGTCGACTGCTGCGTTCATAACAAACGTCGTTTGTTATAATTGTGCTTATTTTTTAGTAGATCTTTCATTTAGTAAAGTGAATATTTTCAGATAAATTAATTAACATCAGAGTTAGTTATAACAATTAAATCTAAATGTAAGTCAATTTACATTTATTTTCTTAGAATATCATAGATATCCAGATTTATGTTAAATAATCGTATTTTCCCATAATTCACCCAGATATTTGACAACAGTTGCCGGTTATTGTAAGGACTTAATTACCAGGAGTATACGTAGTGCCTGTTTATCATTAGTTTATGGTAGAGGAAGTTGAATATTAGTTCTTTCTGTAATTTACCTGTTGATAACCTTGTATTCGTATAATAGTGTATACATATCTTCATAAAAGGTTTTTTTTATTCGTTTTATCGAAAGTTTAGGTTTAGGTATAAAACAAGGTTTATGAAAGTTTGTTTTAAGTAATTTAATTTGAAATGTTAACACCTTAAGTTTTTCTGATAGTAATGAAGTACCGATATAGAAATAATTTAGTATCGATTTTGAAACTTGACCAACTATTTTGTAGTCCTGAGAATAAAATTTTTTAGTTTTTGTTAATTTCGTAAATTCACATTACAATACTCTTTTAAATGAAGTTTTTGAAACAATGGTTTCTTTTTTGTAATTCCTATTTATTTGCAAATGTTGTTTTATATCAAATATCTTGATTTACAAAACTGGTATATTTTCTAAGGTAAATTAGATTGCATAAAACGTATAAAAAATGAAAGTAAAAATTGTCTATGAAACATAATGCTTGTTCATTTAACTGTGCTGATAATATTCAAGGCCATTTAAAACTATTATAGTTTTGTCAATTCAAAGTTTTGGTATGAAGTTATTAATTTTTTATGGACATGATTTTATTTAATATTCTGATTTTTATTTTCTAACTGTTACTGTAAAGTACCTATAGATGTAATTTATGAAAAATTTAACAACCTGTTAAATTTGTAATCAGTTTAAATTCTTTTATTACATAGGCCTACAAAGGTAGTTAATTAGAAAATTAATGATTTATATTTCTCATTAACCCTTTCTTACCCAGTGTGACATAGAAGTCACATTGGAGTGAAATAACAGACATAAAAACTTAGCGACTACTTTTGATTAAAGAGTGCTGGATGTGAAGTGTAATAATTTTCTGTACCCTAGCCAGGAATCGAACCTGAGACCTCCGCATTGCAGTGTAAGATGCTGACCACTACACCACGGACGCGACCATTAGTTTATTTTTAAAGTTAATTTTAGTTTTAAATGTTTATGTTCATTTACTAAAATAAAGTAGCATTTCTTCAAGTATGTTGAATGTACATACAAGTACAGCTAACCTCATGCAGGCCACTATTTAAGGAGCTTAAATTGCTTACAGTTCCCTGTCTCTACATTTTTGAGGTGATTGTGTATGTTAGGCAAAATAATTTTATGCAGAATTTCAATGTTCACAATCATAACACGAGAAACAGGAATGATTATTACGTGGCTAATCACTCCACAAAATTGTTTGAACAAAAACCTACTTATGCAGGGAGAAAATTCATAAATAAATTACCCCAATCTTTAAAGTGTTGTGAGGATTTGAATTCCTTTAAAAAAATTACTTGATCGGTGAAACTTTTTATAGCGTACAAGAATTTCTTTCTTGATAGTAGTGATACATAGTGTGTTTCTTATATGTATTTCAGGTGTTACATCTGACGACATGTCCTATACTCCTCCTGGAGTCTCCAGGGCGTAAAAAAAAAAAAAAAAAAAAAAAAAAAAAATTTTAGGCTGTAAATAGTGACTTTGTCAATTATTTTACGTACATTTTTGAATTGTAACATTTTTTAAGTCTTAATAATGCTTTGATACTTAAATCATATTTAGTTTTTTTGCTACAAATTAATAAGACAATATTGTTTAGGAAGGTTGAACATGATTTTGCTTATTCATATTGTTGGGAACTTTGATACCATCAAGCTCAATGTGACGTATGTGTCACACTTTTTTGTCACGCCATCAATAAGGCTGAAGGTCTAAAAGTGATTTTATTTCACTTAAATGTCAGTAAAGTGTATGAAACAATGTACATATTTACATATTTGTTTGTGCATAGTTAAAAATTTTGGGATTGAAAGGGTTAAATCATTTTTGTTCATTGTAAAAGAAATGTTTTTGTATGATTAAATGCAATAATTAATGCATTATTCTTAAAATAATTTTTAACTCTTGGATCTTGTCCTGCTCGTAGAATCCTAGTTATTGGAAATATGGTAATATTGGGATGAAAATATTCGTTTCAAGTCCTCTTGTGGTAACAAATTTGAGTTGCAAGTTTCAACTTTTTACAATATTCTGTTCTTGAGGTATTTTGTTCACACATACTCATAGGCCAATTTTTAATGTTATAATTTTCTTGGGGTTTGTGGGGCTTAAAAACTCTATTTTGAAAAATCTACGTGAAAACAGTACTTTCCTTCTCTATGTTCATATCGAGCAAGAGAAGTTAAAATTAATTGCTGTTTTAAAATACTGTAGTATAAATCGTAGGAAATATTTTAAGATAATACATTTGAGTGTATTATTTCATAAATCTGTACTATTATTTTATAAAATGGTAAAATGTTTTGTTGAGAAAACTATTTCTGGATTTGTACCGGCCCGATTTTAATGATTTTGATGTCATTTGAAAGCCATTGCCATAAAGATTTGCTAAAAATTTCCAAATATTTGTTTTTCTTGGAAAATCGTACCGGAAAATCAAAAACATTAAATGTCTCTTTAACCGTTAAAGTTATCGAATTGCAACCTTCAACTGTGAATTTCTAGTCCCAGAAAACTAAAGAATTACAGTTTCAAACCGTAATTAATATAGTTTCAAACCACTTCAGCGCATACTTTTTTATGTTGAAAAATAATTTTTTTTATAAATCTGAATGAAAGACACTGTCGACCATTATATCGTTGTGTTCATGTTTCTCCAGGGACCATGCCCCTTTTCATTTAAAAGAGTTCAGTTCCCTATTAAGCTATCCTTTGCTATAACAATTAGTACCGGGTTGGTCTAGAGGTAAAGTCGTCGCCAAAATCAGCTGTTTAACAGCTGATTTTCGGAGACGAAGGTTCCCGGTTCAAATCCTAGTAAAGGTAGTTACTTTTATACGGATTTGAATACTAGACAGTGGTTACCGGTGTACTTTGATGGTTGGGGTTTAATTAACCATACTCTCTCAGGAATGGTCAGCCTGGGTCTGTACAAGACTACACCTCATTTACACGTCATACACATCATCCTCATATCATTGGGTCATGGGGTTGCTTATTGTTCTAAATTGAACAGATTGCAACGTACACAAATTAGGAATAAAAAAAATTAAAAAAAAACAATTGGTAAAACTCAAGGGCAAACATTTTAATCGTTAGGTTAGATTTTCGTGTGGTAGTTCTTGCCATCAATACATTTTAATAACGACTGGAAACAAGACGAAGAATTTTGTGTAAGAGGAGGTAATATAAATAAATATGTTGGTATTTTGACCGATGAAAATATTACGGTGCTTTTAATTGGGAAAAATATTGTTTTCAGCAAAAACAAAGTTACTTAATGAAAATTTTTACTTTCTCTTGCCTATATGAATATATAGGAAGGAAAGTATTGTTTTCATGTCGATTTTTCGAAATCGAGTTTTCACCGGATCTATACGTTTTCAGACCCCCTGAACCCAAAAAACATGTTTTTAGCGATTGGTCTGTGTGTGTGTGTGTATACAAAATATCTTAAGAACGGAACATCGTACGAACTTGAAACTTGAAACTTAAGTTACATACCACTACCGGACCCGACACGAACATTTTCATCAAAATCGGTCAACCGGAAGTAGTAGTTTATTCGTGTAATTTTTCACTTTTTTGCGATTTTCTCAAAAACTGGTCCTACGATTTTTTTAAAAATCGCCTGGTTTACTCAGTTTTTTATTCTCTACAAGGTAGGATAGGCGTCATGTTTGCTGAAATTCTTGGTGAGGGTGTTTTCACGTAAAAACATAGTTTTTTTAAGATTACAGCTTTAATATGCAATTTAGCGCAAAAATTTATATAATAAAAGTTGTAGAGAATTAAAAATCCTATAACTTTTATTTCACACATTTTTTTGTATAACGCTTAGTTTAGCAGTAATTAGCAATTTTCATTTTTTTCTCACGAAAACATGAGAAAAATCGATTTTTTAAAATTTCGGCCTTAGAATGCATTTTACGACAGAAGTGTATATAATTAATTTTATAGGAAATTAAAAGATCTACAACTTTTATTGAGAGCATTTTTCTCTACAGAGCCTAGTTTAGCGTGAAAGAGTGATTTTCCGTATTTTAAGTCGAACTGAGGTTGATTTTCATTTTGCGTCTTTCACTCATGATTAAAATTAGGTTATGTTTTTGAGGTTAGTTTTTTGTTTATTTCTAATGTTATGTGACGAATGTTACATTATATTGTTATTTATTTGCATTGGCAAGAGAAAGTTTTGTGAGTGTTTCGCACCAGATTTTTTTTATAGCCTATCACCCTTGGCGAAGCTGATGGGTAGGTCCGTTATTTATTTAATTCCGCTTTTATTTTTGGTACAACATTTTTTGTTGATGAAGCAAAGCGAATACAGTTCCACTAGTATTATATGTAATAAAATATTATTTCTATGTTTCAGTTCTTCAAGATGTTTGACAAGAACACAAAATTACCAGTTCTTGAAACGGCTTGTGGGTGCAATATTAGAAAGACGTCACTTTTTATTGGCATAATCAGTACCGTAAGTATCTTGAAAACAAATAAATTGTTAATCTTTAAATTTATTTATTTATTTTGCCATCAGTCTCTCGACTGTTTTTATGCAGTTCTCCAATCTGTTCTAACTTACGTAAGTAGTTTCATATTTACATACTGCAACACCCTACATCATTTTAAGACCCCAACACTATAACGATTAGTCACTTTACCTCATTTTCTACAGGATCAATTTTTAAGTTAAAATCTTGTGTACTGTAAGAAATAAAGCACAATTTTTTGTACCTTGTACATTTTCATAAAGGTTATTATTTTTTTTTTTTAGGTTAGGTTTTATGTTAGGTTATTGAAGGGAAGTTGAGTTAGCTTATTTTCCTTTAAGACCTTCTTTTCGTCTCTTTCTTTTATCATTTTTTCAGTTATACACTAGTCCTTCATGTCGGATTTCATCTCTTGGATCCATTTATTTTGGGTCTTGCACCTGAGTTGGTAATCTAAGAGCTGTTTAGTAAGTCTTGTGTTGGGTAGCTTGTAGAGGTGGCTAAAAAAAGCCACTCGCCTTTTTCTCATTGTGTCAATTATAGACTCATTTTCCTTGTAGGCTATGCTCTTAGGAATTATCCACCATTAGCCTTGGTCTTGGTGTTTGAAATTAATGGCCGTTCTTAATATTCTTCTGTCTATTTTTTGGAGTTTGTCGGTTGTAGATTGTATATTCAGTTTGAAGAGAGTTTCACCAGCGTATGTGGCTTCCGGTTTGGCTACTGAGTTATAGTGCTGTATTTTGGAGTTGATTGAGAGGGACTTCTTTTTATAAGTGGGCCAGGTGATTCTTTGGGCTTGTTTAAGTTTATTGAGTTTTATATTATTTATTAAGTTTATTTATAGTTGATAGACCAATATACTGTGGACAATTCGAACTGGCACAACTCTAGCTCTACGTGTACACACAGTTCCTCATAAAGTATATCCACAACCTATTCTTTTAACACCAATATACCAATCAATATCCCAATCAATCAATCAATATACCAATCAAGTTTGTAGTAAAATATCATCTGGGGTTGCACTAAAACAAATTGCCAGATTAAATGATAAAAAATTACTAATGGCAGCTTATCATGGCCTCATTCTGTCTCATATCCATTACGGTATCTTAGTATGGGGTAATTCTAGCATGGGTAATATGAATAGGGTTTTTAAAATATAAAAGAAAGCTATTAGGTGTATGGTGGGAGCTAACCAGCTAACCTCATGCAGACCACTATTTAAGGAGCTTAAATTGCTTACAGTTCCCTCTCTCTACATTTTTGAGGTGATTTTGTATGTTAGGCAAAATAATTTTATGCAGAATTTCAATGTTTACAATCATAACACGAGAAACAGGAATGATTATTATGTGGCTAATCACTCCACAAAATTGTTTGAACAAAAACCTACTTATGCAGGGAGAAAATTCATGAATAAATTACCCCAATTTTAAAATGTTGTGAGGATTTGAATTCCTTTAAAAAGAATCTGAAAAATTACTTGATCGGTGAAACTTTTTATAGCGTACAAGAATTTCTTTCTTGATAATAGTGATACATTGTGCGATTCTTATATGTATTTCAGGTGTTATAGCTGACATTTCCTATACTCCTCCTGGAGTCTCCAGGGCGCAAAAAAAAGCCTACAAATTTTATTGTACGCAAATGCCTACAACTTTATTTCAATGTACAAACACATACAATTAATTATTTCATTTGAAAATATTTATTTAATAGTTTTTGTTTTAGTAAATATAATAAAAAATTATTGCAAAGAACGTAACTAATTAATGTAATTAATTGAACATGAAACTTACTAAACAAATCAGTCTGCCATAATGAACATAAAATCATATTATAGTAAAACAAATTAGTCACATTATTATGTCTGACAGATTATTAATAACAATGTAAACAAAGCGTAGTGACTGTGTGTGAGTCGCACATTACATTACAGTAGCGATTGTAACGGGTGATTCAAAAAGAGCGCCGGTTTTTAAACGGCTGGTAAATTTTCGTTTATCGGTTGGCAACATTGTTAGACCTCATTTCTATTTCGGAGAACATTCCGATTGACGATTCAGTTGTAGTTTCTCTTGTTCGCAGTGTAGTACTCTCGCAGTCTGTGTCTAACCATGGAGAAGTTTACTATTGCACAACGAGTGTTAATCGTCAAAACATTTTACCAGAGTGGAGAGAGTTATGCGGCTACTGTCAGGCGACTTCGCGGTACTCTAGGACGTAATGAAGCACCGAATGAATCAACAGTTCGCAGGCTCATGAAAAAGTTTTTTGAGACGGGTTCAACAGTCGACCTTAAAAGTTCTGGACGTCGTCGTTCTGGCCGAACTGAGCAGAACGTTGCGTTGGTTCGTGACAGTGTGGCTGTTAGCCCAGCAAAATCAATACGTCGCCGTTCTCAACAATTGGGTTTACGATGTTCTTCTGTACGGAGAATTCTTCGGTACGATCTCCAATATCACCCGTATAAAATTCAGTTGCTGCACGAGAAACAATGTTGTTGCTCCGTGAACGGTTCCAGGATCGCATCATTTCTCGTAATTCCGACCATCAATGGCCACCAAGGTCGTGTGACTTGACGCCTTGTGACTTTCATCTTTGGGGTCATCTGAAGTCATTGGTGTATGCCAATAAACCCCGAAACATCAATGACTTGAAGGAGGAAATTCGACGGGTTATCGGGCAAATGGAAGTCGAAACTTGTCGTGCAGTAATATCCAATTTCATGGACAGAGTTGATGCGTGCCAGCGCAGTAGAGGAGGACACATGCATGACATCATTTTTCATACATGAAATCGGAAGGTAAGATGAACTTGTTGATGTATTTATTTTCAGTTTTTCAATAAAATAAATCTCTTAATTTGATATATCAAAACCGGCGCTCTTTTTGAATCACCCTATATACTTTCATGACTGTACCGTTGCATGGCGAGGGGTGAAGAGTGGAGTAGAGTCTGTCTACGCTACGAGTACTCTGACATAGGCAACCAGCAATACAAGTGAGCATGCGCATTAATTAAAAATACCCACAGCATGATCAGAAAATAAATTCCATACAACACTAATTATTCACTCTAAGCTTATTATTATTTATTTTGCTTTTACGGCCATATTAGACCACTCAATCAATTTTTGGAGGCTTTTCTCCTACCCCAGTAATCTCTCATCACTTGGGCTCTTCTTTCCTGTTCTGCTTCCGAATAAATCACCTTTCTCCTCTTTATTTCTATTTCTTTAAATCTAGTCTCACTTTGGTGTAATATTTTCAATTTATTCGTTTTTTGCCTTAAGTCTTGTTCTGTAATCCGTAGTTCCGCCATGTCTTCCTTGACCTCGTTCATCCATCTTGGATGTTGTTTGGATGTAATCAATCTTTCTACCAGTTGTTTTAAAACTCTGGTCTCTGGTGTTCTGAGAATGTGCCCGAAGAAGGAAACTCTTCTTTCTCATCTTGTCTAGTATTGAATCTGTATGTTTGTATACTTGCTTGTTTGGCAACAGCACCCACATCCCATCTTTCTGGTGTTTCTTACCAATACACGCTCTTAAAATCCTTCTTTCTATTTTCAGGACACCTTCTATTTTGCCTTTCAGATTGAAGAGGGTTTCAGTGCAATACGCAACTTCCGGCTGAACTACTGTTTTATAATGTCTTAATTTGGTCTGGATTGATAGTGACTTCTTATTGTATGTATATCTAGTTGTAATTTGTGCTCTGTTTAGTTTGTTTTTTCTTTGATCCCAGGATTTTTTTTCTTGATTGTTATACCTGATAATTTCTCCAAGATATTTAAATGACTCAAAACTTAATATAACTCTAAGCTTAATATAATAAAAACACGTTCAATTCATATGTTAGAAAATGTTTTATAAATCGAACATTACTTTACCATTAATAACTAAAACTTTTACTATTGTTACTCTTACATTGTTATTTTTCGTTGCATTATTTACTATTATTACATTTATATTCATGATTGGGTGGGTTTTTATTATAGACTCAGTTTTATTTTATTTTTAGTCACAAGTAATATAATACTAATGCGCTTGAATTATAACAGGAGAGTAAACAATTCCAGTGATTCGTTGTTTATCATTTCAGATTGTTTATTTCGTATCATTAAAATTAATGTCTGTGACTAGTTTAATACAATTGTGTGCACTTGCCAGTGTTTAACTCATTTTTAGTGTCATCAGTTATCTTTTGGAATTGTATCGGTTCGTTTCAATTTTCTTCATTAACTGAAGTTGAAAAGTTTTGTAAGCTGTGTTTTGTTAACATGCGTGATAGTGAAAGTGTTGAGTTTATGAAACATAAAACGGTAAACATTAAAAAGTAGACAAAAATTGTTTTGTTAAATATAATGGTTAAAATAATTAAGGAGGCTCTTTCTGAAACTACAATAATTACAAGTAATCTGAATGGTATAATTGAAAACACTTAAAGGATAATGTTTATTTTAGCTGGATGTAGATATTTTAATGATGGAACAAAGTGCAAGATAATTGTCAGGCGGAAAGGTAGATACACGCTAACTAGTGTAAAACTTTCGTTTACAACCTATAGCCGCTTGCCTCGCGCGGAGTACTCTTACAGTATATAGACTATGGATAAACATCGAAGCTAACTAGTGTAAAACTTTCGTTTACAACCTATAGCCGCTTGCCTCGCGCGGAGTACTCTTACAGTATATAGACTATGGATAAGCATCGAAGCTGCTTGTGCCAATTCGAATTGTCCAAGGTATACCTGGGTGTCTTAAGATACGCCCCACTATCCTATCCCTTGTTTCGGTAAGATGTTTTCATATACTTCTTTTTTTTGTTCACGAATTGACCTGCTATGGATCACGTTATCAAGTTGTTCCTCTGGCCTACTGTATTTGCCAGCTTCCCTTGCGTTCGGCCCATAACGCCTTCATTCTCGCGCTTTGTTGGTGTCTCCTTTCCTCTGACCATTCGCCGCCATTGCCCCGGCGCATCCTCCTATAGTGCTCTATAGTGCTCTCTGTCCTGTGTGTCCCGCGGTGTTAATCCTATCCGTTCCAGATCCAGTTTAGTTTCTTTGGCCCATGTGTAGTTCTTCTGTCCCTGGTTCACAAATTGGTTTGACCAATTTATTGGTCAAACAGGTATCATCCTGCTGAGATGCCCAAAGAATGCCAGTCTGCGCTTCCTCATCCGTGAGACGATGCTCACTGAGAATTTATACACGTCTTGGTTGTGCTGCAGTCTCCATCCCTCCGTGGTCATCCTGCCCCCCATTATCTTCCGTATTATCTTCCTGTCCAATCCCTCAATCTTCCTGAGGCCCCTATTGAAAAGCAGCGTTTCACTGGCGTACAGTGCTTCGGGTTGGATTACCGTGTGATAGTGTCGCTTCTTAGCATTTTTGGAGATGCACTTCTTGCATACTTCTTTTATTTTATGTCCAACAATTTTTTTTTCATTAATAATAATCTTCTCTCTTCTTAAAGTTCCATCTCCTATCGGAGGTTGGATATCATAATGGCTATGGTCACTTTGCTGGCTGCCGCTCTGAATAGTTTCAATGAACTACAGTTGAACCATTCTCTAAGATTCCGCAGCCAGGAGATGCGTCTTCTTCCTACGCCTCTTCTTCCTCGGATCCTTCCCTGCATAATAATTCTCAGCAACTCATATTTTTCTCCTCTGGTTATGTGACCCAAATATTCTAGTTTCTCTGTTTTTATACTTTTCATAACTTCTAACTCCTTATTTAAACGTCGGAGCACCTCAACATTGGTAACCTTTTGGACCCACTGAATTTTCAATATTCTCCTGTAACACCACATTTCGAACGCTTCTATCTTCTTTATGTGTTGTTTCTTCAATGTCCAAGCTTCCATTCCATATAGTACGATAGAAAATACATATCATCTTAGAGCCCTCAATCTGAGAGGCAACTGAAGGTCTTTGTTTGTTAGCATTGTCTTCAATTTGATGAATGCTTGCCTTGCAGTTTCAATTCGTACTTTAATTTCTTTACTTTGGTCATTCTTGCCATCAACCCAGGTTCCCAGATATTTGTATGTCTCCACTTTTTCTATTTGGGTTTGCTCTATTGTTAATGTTTCATTTCCATGTTCTGCTTTCGAGACAATCATAAATTTAGTCTTTTTCTCATTTATTCTAAGTCCATATCCAATGCAATGATCGTTAATTCTATTCACCAACTCTTGCAGCGATTCCAGGGTGTCTGCCATCACAACGGTGTCATCAGCGAATCTTATGTTATTTACTATCCTTCCACCCACAGAGATTCCATCACTCAGTTCTGTTATGGCTTCTTGAAATATGGCTTCACTATACATGTTGAACAGTAGTGGCGACAAAACACAACCCTGTCTTACTCCTCTCTTTACATCAATATTCTCGGACTTTTGTTCTTCGACCTTTATATTGGCCTTTTGATTCCAATACAGATTGATGGTGATTCGCAAATCTCGTCTGTCTATATTTTTGTTTTTCAATAATTCTATTAGTCCTAATTCTAATAGTTCTATTAGTTGTAATTAATAATAATGATGACGTTGAAAGGAGGTGAATGATTAAAGAATGTCAGACCTGACAGGGATCGAATTCAGTACCCCAATCGCCGGCCACAGCACCAAGAAAACCGTTCGAAGAATGGCTATTTTAGCTGTACTACATCCAACAGTCACTTGAGACTATGGGAAAGATAGGAGATTCCAATTTAACATTGGTTGTATAGAGCAATACACTCTCCACTTCTATCTGTCCTACAAATATACGCAGTATTTAATTAATAACGTATATGTTTTAGTTGTAATTGTAATTTAAAGTTAAGTTAAATGATAGTGACTTTTATTTAAAGAATAATATTCAGCCCCAATATTCGATTAAAAGACACAGTATTTAAAATTAAATAGAAACGAAATACTTTAAAATAAATGTAAATACAGTCAACTACCGATTATCGGCGCACATCGGATGAAATTTTTTTTCATTCTTTTTTCTTAACTTTAAGTAAATTTCTTGTAATGTGAAGATAAAATTTGTACAGCACAGGACGTACTAGCTTTGTAAAGTAAAGCACTCGCTTAAATTTGTAAATACGTGCTTTGTAAAGTAAAGCACGTGCTTAAATTTGTAAAGCACACGCTTTGCTTTGTGACAAACTTATGTTGAGAAAGCTTCAGTCCCAAATCAAGAAAAAGTGTTTTAACTCAAAAAAAAACAAAAGCAGATGACTGACTTTTTTTAAAACGTTGTGACTTCTATTACAACATAGCTTCTGCACATCATTTGTAAGTAAACAATATTTTTATGTTTTTTTTTCTAAATACATTGTATGTACTAATTTTAAAAAAAATACAGTAAATAAACATTTTTAGGGACAAAAAATAAATTAACAACATTTAAAATTTTAATGTTATATTTTGTAATTTAAGTTAGTGTTTTCATTATTGTACATATTTATGTACTTTAAATAACAAAAAATTAATTAAGATTTTATACGTATACTACTATATATGCCTACGCTTTTTTCGTCATTTTGCGGATTATCCGCGGAATCGGATTATCCGCGGCACTCGTGCCACCCAATTCCGCCGATAATCGGGAGTTGACTGTAGTTACATTTATAGAATAAAAAAATTTGGTGTGAAACACTCACACAACTTTCTCTTGCCAATGCAAATAATGAACAATGTAACCTAATGTTAGAAATAAACAAAAAAACTAACCTCAATAAACATAACCTAATTTTAATCATGAGTGAGAGACGCAAAATGAAAATCAGCATCAGTTTGGCTTAAAAATATGGAAAATCACTCTTTCACGCTAAACTAGGCTATGTAAAGAAAACTGCTCTAACTAAAAGTTGTAGACCTTTGAATTACCTATTTTTTTTACGTGAAAACAGCCTCTACAAGAATTTCAGCAGACATGACGCCTACCCTATAGTAAATAAGATGATTTTAAAAGAAATCGTAGGACCCGTTTTTGAGAAAATTGCAAAAAAGTGAAAAATGACACGAATAAACTATTATTTCCAGTTGACCGATTTTGATGAAAATGTTCGTGTCGGGTCCAGTAATGGTGTCTTAACTAAAGTTTCAAGTTCGTATGATTTTCCGTTCTTGAGATATGAAAAAGTACTTTAGCGTTCTCACACACACACACACACTCAGACCAATCGCTAAAAACATGTTTGTACAATGTTCCGTTCTTGAGAAATTCTGTTCTCACACACACACACACACAGACCAATTGCTAAAAAAATGTTTTTTTTTAGGATTCAGGGGGTCTGAAAACATGTAGATCCGGTGAAAATTCAATTTCGAAAAATCGACATGAAAACAATACTTTCCTTCCTATATATTCATGTAGGCAAGAGAAAATAAAAATTATAGAACATTTATAGAATTTATAGGCCTATGGAGATGAAATTGATAAATACACATTTTGAAAGAATAAATAGTTATATTCAATTACAAATGTAATAACAATTCTGTCACATAATTATAAATATTTCAGATAACAACGTAAACATTTTTAATTGCAAACGTAATTTATTTCAATACCACAAGTATAAAATATAGCCTACAATAACATCAACTTTTATTTTCATGGCGTGAGTCAATGTTTTTAACACAATACGTAACAGCGCTCTGGCCACATAAGCAATGATATCTTCAGACTGAAGATACGGGTGATTCAAAACTATATGGCAATCTCTTGGGATCTCATTCTATAGCTAAAAATAAGAAAAAAAGTTCATATAAACATGTGCCAGAAAACGCTTAGTTAGTGAGTTATGGGTAGCGAAAAATTTCACCTAGAACTCTGTACCCTCGGTGAAGTAAGGCCGTATAAAAATGTTTAAGGTAGTTACAAAGATACAAATACGATTGTTTCTTATGTTTTTTAATCTGAAAAATTGAATAAAATTGGTTCCAGAGCTGTAAATGCAATACTTTCAGAGATATCTTGCATAAAACACAAGAATTATTGCAAAGAAATTACACATTTTTGTGTTTAACGTAAGATTACTTCCATAAATGGTAAATAAAGGTGTATTTTTTCTTAAATAAATTTGTAGAAAATTTAATTCTAAAAAGATTCATGTGAATTACTCAGGAAAGAAATGAATAATAGATATTGAAATTTTGCTTTATTTAAAATCAAAACAAATGCACATTCTTAACTGCATAAAATATTAACTAATATTTAGGTTGGGAGTAACAGCTGGCAGCTGTTTTAAGATTTCGGCCTTAGTATGCATTTTACGACAAAAGTGTATATAATTAAATTTATAGGAAATTAAAATATCTACAAGCATTTTTCTCTGCAGTGCTTAATTTAGTGTGAAAGAGTGATTTTCCGTATTTTTAAGTCAAACTGAGGTTGATTTTCATTTTGCGTTTTTCACTCATGATTAAAATTAGGTTATGTTTATTGAGGTTAGTTTTTTGTGTATTTCTAATGTTTTATTACTAATGTTAGGTTATATTGGTCATTATTTACATTGGCAAGAGAAAGTCGTGTGAGTGTTTCACACCAGATTTTCTTATAATTGTATTAGTAGAACGAGTTGATCTATTAGAAATATGTTACAGTTTTTCATTTGCGTCCAAATCGCCATCAGCTTGGTCATTGAGAGAGAGTTCAGTCGAAGAGAATTTTGGATATACAATAGTTATCATCGGATACAGTGACTTCCAAGGGAACAGCTAGTTCCAACCTCTGTAAGCGATAAGTCACTGTTATACTGTTCGCCAATTACGGCGGCATGTAGGGAGGGTAGCGAGACAGAGAGAGAATGTGTTGCGTTCGCCATGCCCCTCAACTCATTTCAATCAGTGCACGGTGTTCAAGCGCAATAGTGACAATACGCAGTACAGTAGGGCACTCTGCCGGGCCAGTTTCGTTCACTACACTCTAACAAGCTCATTTTTCATCAAAAATTCTGAAAAAATTACTTTTGCTTCCTAATTAATCTTATTTTATTACACTATAAATGTTATTATTATATTCTGATATTTATATAAGACACGCTCGTACAAAGTTGGACGTTTAAATCTCATCGCATTTTTTGCGTATCACGTAGGATAATATAACTTCTTTTCCAGGATGACATAATATGCGTTTTATTATTTTGTTCTAAAATATAAAATTTTATCTGTAATTTGATATATATAGGGCAGAAAGAGAAAGAATAAACGAACTTGAAAAAATCACTTTTTGATGGGAAGTCAAAGATCATCATGTCTGGTGTCTCCTTCCTGTTAGTATCCCAATAAGGTGAATCAATTTTTATAGCTGTGAACTTTATACCAAACATACGTCAATTTTTAGAAATCAACTACACACTCACTATATCAGTTGTATGAAATTTTAACAAAAATAACTGTATAATAAATATAACAGAATGAGGGTATGACGTACCCCTCTTTCGGGCCTGTCAGAACTTATGGTAGGTACAGCATTTAGAAAAAACTTATTGCCTATTACCCCAAAATGAATTGCAGACATTTTCCCCCGTATTTTGTGCGCACGCAACTAATTTCGATGGCATGTGGCTTTCAACTGCGACACAAATGTCAAAACGATTACCGAATGAACAGAACACAATGAGTAGTGAGTACTAGTTTAGAGGCAGCCTGTATCAGGCTAAGATGCTGTGGTGGGGGGCTACTTACTGCGCATGTGCGGCCCACATGCCACCGTAGTTGGTTATATTTATACCGATGGCATTTTCTTGTAGCAAAGATCTCCAGTTACGTTGATATTGTTTGCCCATTGCGAAGTAAACCCCTTTAAAAGAGCTTCTTTTACGTCTTTTTGTTGACTAACTCGAATTCTATTCGATTTCCTTTTACCTTCATCAAAAGTTTTCTGAATTTTTTCCCTGTTTTCAAAATTGTGGATATTGTGGCCTGTCCAACATTGAACTTCATTGCAATATCCCCGTTCATTTCACTGTTTTCCAAACACCAAATAATTTGTATTTTTCTGTCACTGGTAATTGTCTACGTGAAGATGTCATATTTACGTTTGCATAAAACACAAAAATAACGGACAGGTTAAAAAAAAGATACGGACTAAACTTGAGTAAACAGGACAATAAAAAAATAGATCAGCGCTGTATTTTGAACTCAAAAAGAAAGGATAGGCCTATAAGTAATCAAACTTCCCACACAAACTACTTATTGTAAATCCACCTTGTGATTAATGCCATTTAAGAAAAAAAATAAGTTAAAACTAGACATACTTTAGAATGTAATGTCAGGGTTTTTTTAACTTGTTCAAATTAACTGTGAAAAATTTAACATTCCATATTTTTCAGTTCTTTTCAACATTTTTTCTGTTGGGTGCGGTGATCTGTCTGATTGACTTCGAAATCAATTTCGCTAAGAAATTTGCAGATGATGCAGACACGGAGGTACTAGAATTGGACAAAATGTATTTTCAAAGATTTGGTAAGTTATAATATTGAGTAATTATAATTTTCCTTGGTATTTTTTCTTTGTTTTTTTAAGAAAAGGTGTTTTTTTTTGAAGAAAGGAGGTTTTTGAAAGAAACCAGTTGTTTTTATAATATTATTTTCGAAGAATTTTTAGACCAAAACCATTACCTTCATTTCGAAAAACTTAGCCTTTCTGTGAACTTCCATAACTTGGAAATCACTGTGTCCCAAACATACAGATTCAAATGGTTTAAGTAAAAAAAATCTCTTTCATGAGAAAACGTGTCTCATGGCTGGTGGCAATTTTTGAAAAGGCTTAATGCGTACTTTTGATTGATGGGAAAAACCGTTAGGGTTTTTTTGTATCTACTCTTTTAACAGGAATCGAATGATGTACGTATTTTTGTTTCCAAATTCCGACTTTGGTTTCTTGACTTCTGGTTTTGGGCTATTTGTGGTTGAAACCAGAACTTCAAACCCAATGATTTCTGTGTCTACTCTTTAAGAGGAATTGAATGACACTATTTTTCGTTTCTAAATTTTGACTTTATTTATGGACTTCCGGGTTTTGGGGCACTTCCGGTCAAAACCGGAACTTCAAACCCAATCCAGGCCCACTAACTTCTTGTGTAGATTTCATTCCGAAAACTGGTGTTGCTATCTCTTGTAGTTTCCGACTTTGATTTCTTGACTTCCAGTTTTGGGCCACTTCCAATCGAAATCTGAACTTTAAACCCAATTTAGCCTCTCTAACTTTTTGCGTAGATTACAAATTTGAAAACTGTTTGTTGTTATCTCTTGTAATTTTTAACATTGGTTGTGATGTACAATCAAAGGAAAATTATAGATGACTATTTTGAAAATTGCCACCAGCAACAAGGCAAATGTAACGTGTCACAATACTCTCAAAAGAATTTGTTGCCACCTTGAGTTTACTATTTTGACTTATTAAAAAAAAATCTGTTGTGAAACATTCACACGACTTTCTTTTGCTAATGTAAATAATGAACAATATAACCTATGTTGAATCATGAGTCAATGACGCAAAATGAAAATCAACCTCTGTAGAACTTAAAAATGATCTTCTAAATCGATATATGAAATTAATTACCCATCAATGGCAATATTTAGTCTATTGTATACTGTGGACAATTTGAACTGTCACAACTCTTGCTCTACGTGTACACACAGTTCCACATAAAGTATATCCATAACCTATTCTTTCAACAAGGTCTACAAATTTTAATGTACGCAAATGCCTACAACCTTATTTCAATGTACAAGCATACAAATAATTATTTCATTTTAAAATATGTATTTAATTTGTCCCAGTAAAACTTTAAATTATAAATTTACAAGAACTAAACTGCAAAAACTCACTAAACTATACAGACGCACGCAACTAATTAAACAAAATGTTGTTTTGGTCATCAGCCAAGAGGCTGGTTTGAACCTGTAGATGTTTTATTAAGTAAAACGAGGAGTGAGGTGGTTTACCAATGCCTTCCTCACTGAGTGGAAAAGTACGCTTATCAGCATGCCGGGCCCTCTGAAAAGCACATATTTTCCACTCTGCAAATGACACCTTCACTTCATTCACCACAGGGTCTGGCTGTATAATAAAATTCATTACTTTCAGAGGAGATAACTCTGATTAGTGTCTTTTACACCCTCTACCTCTTCTGTTCTTAAATGATTCAGTCATTTAATTGGCTGACCATGTGATAAGAAACAGAACTATTTATTTTAGCCCTGCAACGAACAGATTGAGTGCAAATAATTTGACACTCTACCTGTCTGTTATGGGCAAACAAAATGGTCTGAATGAATTATAATCATTGAACAGATGTATCAATGAACAGAAAATCATTTATGAAAACAAAATATTAGTCACATCATTATGTCGGACAGATTATTATTAATAACAACAGTAAAAACAAAGCATAGTGACTGTGCATGAGTTGTACATTACAGTAGCGATTGTATACTTTTGTGACTGTACCAATGTTGCATGGTGAGGGGCGAAGAGTAGAGTAGATAAACACCAAAGCTGCTTGTGCCAATTCGAATTGTCCAAGGTATAGCAAGTTCATATTTTACCGTATTATTCCGAAAACAAGCCGCATCGGAAAAATTACGATCAAAACTAGGAAATAAATTTCAAGTACAGTACTTGAATGTTTTTGAAAGTATTTTATTTTTTAAGAACAAAATACCATACAAACAAATACACTTACTACATAATTAGCATTTAGAAGTTTTTTTTTATATTTTGTTCTATGCCGAACACAAGGATTCATCTACATTATTTGTGTTTTCTTCCGGCTTCTTTGGTGGATGTCTTTTCCGCGTTTTTACCCAAAAAGTAGCGCAGGACTTGCGATACCAATAATTCGAAAATGGTATCGCAAGTCCTGCGCCACTTTTTGGGTACTTGTATAGACAGAGTACCCTTAA
Source organism: Catonia carolina (assembly GCA_035578175.1). NCBI lineage: Eukaryota > Metazoa > Arthropoda > Insecta > Hemiptera > Achilidae > Catonia > Catonia carolina. The sequence goes on along the minus strand of JAQMRL010000006.1, from coordinate 50,062,260 downwards.
CCTATAACATCACTCATGGTGTTGTATAAAATATAACAAAAAACAAATGATCCGATAAATAACAAAATGAAATGTAAGAAAACTGCTACCAAACTTTATACTGTAACACCAAACTGATCAAAATGACTGTACACGCACTACGTAAGGAGTGTGTTTCTCCCTCTCTATCTCTATCTATCTATTCATACCTACTTGTGCTTAATAAGAAACGATTATTATTATTAAAGCGCGAATGCAAGCCGCAGGTCAAATTATGGAACCGATTTTTAGGAAAAAACTGCGGCTTGTATTCGGAACAATACGGTATATTGTTTTCAGTTTATAATGTTTTCATGAATACAGCATCAGAATTAACAAAAGTGACATTTAATCATAAAATTTTCAAAACAGTTAAGTGTGATTGTCATATAATAATTGTATGATTTTTTTTTGCAGTTGGTAGTCTATACTTCATTGTGGGAATTTTATTGTCTGGAACTGCTGCATTGTTTTCGGTTCTGTTGCTTATTGGAGTATGGAAGGTAATTTACGTTATTTAAATTTTTATAATTGTGTAACAACCCTGCTAATTCAAAATTTAGGTTAATCCGAACTGGTTTTAAATTTTTTGTATCATGCTCATCTATATATATGCATTTCTATACCATTCATCCAAATGCGGCGACAATTTGGTGAGTTGTTGTTCGCAAGCCCTCTAAAGCTACGTCCAGACATATAAAATCGTGGTGTAATATCAGAGCTTTCCGTCGCTCGTCTGTTTTCTAGCGTTGCATTAACACTTTCGAGACGACAACTGTACGTGATACGGCCGTGATGATATACACCGAGTGACGGCAAACGTATGTCATACGGGCATGGCAATACAGGGTGATTCGTGAAGATATGCAGAAACTTTTGGAGCTCATTGTACATTTAAAAATAATGAATAAAGTTTATATAAACATGGGTTCGGAAATGCTTCGTTTCCGAGTTACGGCTAGCGAAAGTTTCGCCCGGATTTCAGCTCACCAGGTGAAATGAGGTCTTCCTGAAATTCTGGTAAGATGATTAAGGGGCGAATTTAATCATATCTCATGGTTTTTGATCTGATAAATTGAATAAAACAGGTCCCAGAACTGTAAGTTAAATAGTTTTTAAGAAAACCAGTGACAAATGCAAAAAATGGAGTGAAAACACATTTTTCCATCTTTAGGCAAGAATAACTTTGTTATTTCACCAAGAAACAGTTAAAATTTTTGAATAAAACATGTAGAAAATTTTATTCTGAACAAACCGGTGTAAATAAAGTACACAGAAAGCGAATAGATGTTTGATTAAATGAATTTTTATTCATAACAGTACAAAGTAAAATTAACCGGAAAAACAAAGATGAAAAAATGTGTTTTTTTCACTCCATTTTTTTTGCATTTGACACTGTTTTTCTCAAAAACTATTTAACTTACAGTTCTGATACATGTTTTATTTAATTTATCAGGTCAAAAAACATAAGAAACGATTGAATTCGAGAATTTCAGGAAGACCTCATTTCACCTGGTGAGCTGAAATCCAGGGGAAATCTTTTGCTAGCCGTAACTTGGTAACAAAGCATTTCCGGACCCATGTTTATATAAACTTTTTTCATTATTTTTACATGTACAATAAGCTCCTAAAGTTTCTGCATATCTTCGTGAATCACCCTGTATACATCCCTAGATGGCAAATGATCTCTCATACGTTTGCTACTTTCACATTGTTATATGTGGCTACCCGTACGCTATCCGTTTCCCGTTTTCGTTGTTATTTAATTCACTTTGTTCTCCGTTTACCTACAGCGATAGTTGACCGAATTGATTAGTATTTTCTGATATATCGATCGCTACTTAATGCGCGAGATCAAACCGTAGCGTGTATTATAGAGTACCGACATAGTGGGTTACAAGGCCACGTTGTTTGCAGTGCATGTGTATGCTATTATACATTTCATGAAACGTTGTCTAGAGATGCATTAGATTGTTTTGCAGAAGATTCTGGGTCGGAATTAGATGACACGGACATTGATGAATCATACAATCCTGGGGAGAATGAAAGCGATATTGATATAAGTTTCATATAAAATTTTTCAGAAATGTGTAAATTAGTGTAATTGTAAAGTATTATTTTATAAATAACTTAATAATTGACTTAAACTAAATATATGGTTAAAAAGAGCAAATTTCAAACTTTATTTTCATATAAAACCCTTGTTGATAAGAACTGAAGTGACTGCACACTAGAGAAGAGACAAAAGAACTGTCACTGTGAACGAGTCACGGTTACTTATAAGTCACGGTGACCACAGTTATTTAGATAGGCGAATAATCGTTCCCCAGTCACTGTTACATAGATCGCTTACTCTTCTGTCACTGGAAGACAGGACGACACGGCGAATGTTCACCGTACTATTCTACAATATAGCACAGCCTCTCGTTCCCCAGTCACAGTTACAAAGATCTCTCGTTTCCCAGTCACAGTTACAAAGATCGCTTACTCATTCACTGTTTAAGGCAGGACAACACGGCGACCGTAATTCTACAGTTCCTTCAATCACTTTTACACAAATCAGTTACTCATTCGCTGTTCACTGTCACTTTTAAGAGAGAACGAATTCTTTACCTTAGGAACTAGTGAACAAATTCACTCACTCATTCGCTGTTCACAGTTAATAGACAAAACGACAGAATATGCTTACTCTTCTTCAAGGCCCCTATGATAGCTACGTAAGATATGTTGGTCTGTTCACTGGGCTTAGTGCTCTCCTTGTCGCCTCTCCTTTGATAAATGGCACGTCCATTCCTTTTTTTACTTCAATTTTTACGCACTCTTCTCTCTCACTCTTTCTCTCTCCCTCTCTCAGTCTCTTCCCCTTGTTATGTTTGTCATCTACTAGGTTAAACAAAACGAGGGTAGTTCCTTTACATCTCTAATCGCGGTAACACAATTACATTACAGTATTATTTTTATTGCACACCGCGTTCTACCTAGCTATTTTATTTATAATGTGCGTTGTTATTTTTCAGTTGTAAATATTGTTTCTTGTACTTTCTCTTTTTTCTACAAAATGTTATTTTTATTACTAATTTAGGATACCTTGTGTTAATCAGTTTTAGGCTAAATTTTTATTTTAGTTATATACGAGGGTAGGCTGATAAGTAATGCACACATGCTTGTAGAAGACAACTAAATAAACTTCAGTAGCGCGCCTGGTGGCATGTGGAAGTACTATTTCTCCTCTACAAGCCTGCGCAGTTTGAAGGCGTTGCTTTCATTCAGTTTGTTTTGAGTAGTGGAAGTATGGCGTCGTGTTCTGGTGCTATGTCAACGATGCTCGTCAACCAATGCTGTGAACAACTTTTGAAGCGCTACCGTGACGAAGGAGACGACTTTCTTTTGAATATTGTGACGGGGGACGAGTCATGGGTTCATCATTACGATCCCGAAGAAAAAAGGCAGAGCGCTGAATATCGTCATCCACATTCTCCTGTTGTGAAAAAGTTCAAAACACAACCGTCCGCAAAAAAAATTCTTTTGACTGTGTTTTGGGATGCTCGCCGAGTTTATGTGACTGATTATCTGGAACGAGGGGCAACGGTAAATTCTGCTCAGTATATACAGACTCTGAAACACCTCCGACGTCGAGTTTGTCGTGTTAGAGGCAACCTGGCGCCAATAATTTTGCAACACGACAATGCTCGTCCACACACTTCGCGTGCAACTGGAGAGGCTCTGAGAAACCTGAAGTTTCAACCAATTTTACACCCTCCGTATTCTCCCGACCTTGCGCCTTGCGATTTTTATTTTTTTCCTCTACTGAAGAGAGACCTTAAGGGTAATCATTACAGCTCGGACAATGAGGTGAAGGCAGCTATTGCGTCCTGGGTTCGAGGAAAGTCGGAAGAATTTTTCAGTGACGGAATGAAAAAACTTGTTAAACGTTGGGAGAAATGTGTAATGCTTAACGGTGACTATATTGAAAAATAAATAGATAATTTGGTAGGTTAAGATTTGTCTTTAATTTGTTATTTACCCCATCTTGCTATTTCTTTTTGTTCGTCTTCTACAAGCATGTGTGCATTACTTATCAGCCTACCCTCGTATGTAGCCCATTTTTTTAATTTATCAAAACTTCATTTATCATGAAATAACAACTGAAAACATAATTATTGTTTCATGATAACAAATGAAAAATGTACTAAGAAAATACAAAGTTATTGCTAAATCACAAGTAACTATTAAAAGTAACGGTGAACACAAAATCACTGTCACCGTGATCACGGTGACTGGTTGAAATAGTGAACGCTCTTCACTACTGCACACTGATTTTTTGAAAAAGTTGAAAAAATATCCGTCTACAGTGCCAAGATATGTATAATTTACTTTATTGTGTAGTGCATAGTCGTGAAAAAAATGGTAGACTGGAAAGTGTTAAAGAAAGATGTTACGCATGCTTTGTTTATGTCTGGCCGGGACTCCATAACAAGACTACAAGTCGCCAGTACGCACATGGATTGGAGTGCTTTATTAATATACGTTTATTTAATATAAAATTCATTAATTCGTATTTAGTTTATTTGGATTGGTCATTTCAGAAAGCCCCATCAGTCAAAATTTACATGTTTTTCTTTAGTGCACTTTAGGACTGACTGAGTGTAAATCCCTACAAAAATCACTGAAGTATGTCTTTCTGTAATATAACACTAAGAAACGGGTTATACTTAAGGATATAAAGTGCTCCCTTCTAATCAGTCAAAATTTACATGTTTTTCTTTAGTGCACTTTAGGACTGACTTGAGTGTAAATCTTTACAAAAATCACTGAAGTATGGCTTTCTATAATATAACACTAAGAAACGGGTTATACTTAAGGATATAAAGTGCTCCTTTCTAAATAAACAGTTGAAAAATTTAACTTTAAAAAGTTAAAAAATTTTTTTTAAATTCAAAATTGTCTTTTCCATTCAATTGTTTTTTTTTTTTCAAAGCTGTACTTACTTTCCGGACACACCGTGTACATGTGTAAGAACAAAAAGAAATCTGGTGTGAACAATCACACAAATTTCTCATGCCGATGCAAATAATGACCAATATAACCTAACATTAGTATTAAAGCGTTAGAAATAAACAAAAAAATAAATCTCAGAAAACATAACTTCATTTTAATCATGAGAGAATGATGCAAAATGAAAATCAACTTCAGGTTGACTTAATAATACAGAAAATCACTCTCATGCTAAAGGCTCTGTAGAGAAAAATGCTTAAAAGAAAATTTGTAGGTTTTTTAATTTTCTATAAATTTTATTGTATACACTTTTACTGTAAAATGCATACCAAGGCCGAAATCTTAAAAAATTCAATTTTTTACAGATTTTTATAAAAAAAACAGAAAATCACAAATTACCGCTAAACTAAGCGTTACACAAAAAAATGTTTAAATTAAAAGTTGTAGATTTTTAAAAGTCTACAAAATTGTCTCAATTCACCGAGAGTACTGAATTCTTAGAGAAATTCTGAACTTGTTAATGAAGCGTTTTCAGGCTTATGTTTTGTATGAACTTTTTTTCTTATTTTTAGCTATAGAATGAGCTATCGAAAGATTGCCTAGTAGTTCTGAATCACCCTGTGTATTCTAAATTGTCTTCAGTTGATTTTTACTTTCTCTTGCCTATATGAATATATAGGAAGGAAAGTATTGTTTTTATGTCGATTTTTCACCGTATCTACTTATTTTCAGACCCCCTGAACCCAAAAAACATGTTTTTAGGGATTGGTCTATGTGTGTGTGTGTGTGTGTGTGTGTGCGCGCGCGTGTGCGTGTGCGCGCGCGCGCGCGCGTGTGTGTGTGTGTATGCAAAATATCTCAAGAACGGAACATCGTATGAACTTGAAACTTAAAACTTACATTAGTTACATACCACTACTGGACCCGACACGAACATTTTCATCAAAATCGGTCAATCGGAAGTAGTAGTTTATTCGTATAATTTTTCACTTTTTTACAATTTTCTCAAAAACGGGTTTTATGATTTTTTTTAAAGTCACCTGGTTTACTCAATTTTTTATTCTCTACAAGATAGGGTAGGCGCCATGTTTGCTGAAATTCTTGGTGAGGCTGTTATTACGTAAAAATAGTGTTTTTTTTAAGATTACGGCTTTAATATGTATTATAGCGCAAATATTTATATAATAAAAAATGTAGAGAATTTAAAATTCTACAACTTTTATTTCAAACATTTTTTTGTATAACGCTTAGTATAGCGGTAATTAGCGATTTTCTGTTTTTTCTCACGAAAACGTGTGTAAAATTGATTTTTTTAAGATTTCGGCCTTAGTATGCATTTTATGACAAAAGTGTATATAATTGAATTTATAGAAAATTCAAAGAGCATTTTTTTTTTTTGAGGAAGAGTGATTTTCCGTATTTTTAAGGCAAACTGAGATCGATTTTCATTTTGCGTCTTTCATATATGATTAAAATTAGGTTTATGTTTATTGAGGTTAGTTTTTTGTTTATTTTTATGTTTTATTACTAATGTTAGGTTTATTTTTAATTATTTGCACTGGCAAGAGAAAGTTGTGTGAGTGTTTCACACCAGATTTTTTAAATATTTAAAACTAGCTGAGTGTTTCTTACTTTTATATTTTCTTTATTTTTCAGAAACGGCCAAGTTTCTTCCAACCATGGTTTTATATGATTGCTGTTTTTATGGCCATATATTTTGGTTTAGCATTCTTTAAGGCTTACTTTCTCTATGAAGGATTGAGTGGATCTGTCTTTCACTTAATTGTGGATGGAGGTGAGTTAAGTTTTAAATTAGATTCATTATGCAGTGGGTGCCATCTTTATCATCCTCCTAACACGAGATTATTTTCATGACCTGTTGATTAGTTCTCTGATGTTTTTACTCGAATGATTTATACAGCATTTCCTTTCTCGTGAATTTCAATCACAGTAGGCCCTTAACTTACACGAGGGGTACGTTCCACAAAATCTTCGCGTAACTTGATTTGTTTGGTTTATTGTAAAACATCCGCCAACTAAATAAAAACTGAACGTTGTAGTATGCTTTTGTTTTGTACAGACCGTACCGGTACGATAACTCGAAAGGAAGAGCTATGTTATAAGGTGAACTAATCAGTCTAAAAAATACAGAATAGTAATAAAATAAAAACTTACTTGTGATTGTTAATGCTGCAACATTTGTTACCTTTATTTAAACGTAATATCACCGGGGATGGTGACATTAAGTGGCAAACCTTATTTGTTTGGTGGCCCTGAAAAGGGCCGTTTAAGTGGTGGTCGTGTTGATGGGAAGCGTCGGTCGTAGTCGTTGTGGTGGTCGAAGAGCTGGGCGATGTGGCGTGACGTCGTCCAGCGGAAACGTCATCTTCTTCCCTCGCAGTAGTGCGTCGATGGCTGCTTCGTCGGGTCCGGTGGGTGTAAGGCTCGATCGAGAGATAGCTGTGGGCATCGCTCACGTCAGCAGAGTATGACGGTCTGATCGACGACTTACGGTGATGGGTCGGCGAGCAGAAGCATCATCTTCTCTATTGCGGGATCGTCGATTAGTCTTCACTGGAGTCCGGCAGCCTTGTGCCGTGGTGGACGTCTTGTCTGGTTTGAAGTGAATCCTTCGGAGTCTTGATCGGAATTGAATCGCTCGGCTCAGTGCAGCGCTCTTTATATAGCTGCCGAGAGCGCTGTGGTAGAGAGCGGTGACTGGCTTGGCCTTGATGACAAATGCCTCTGTCGGTGCGGAGCCGAAAGGTTTGTAGGTATGCCGTCAAACGGCCCACCGCGCCGACAAAGGCCGGAAGATGTACGAGGGGGTACCCAAAAGTATCCGGAATAGCTCTGCTGTGGGCGGAGCTTGTGCAGTACAAATTCCCGCCACTAGGCTGCTTGTAGCGCTACTCATTGCCAGTTCAATGCCATTTTGTTCGTTGATCTAGCTTGTTCTGTTCTCGTGCAGTGATTGTTCTCGCTAGTGCTATTTTGTGCTCGTGTCGTTTTTCATGATGGCAAGTTTTAATGAACAACGTGCGGCTGTGAAATTTTGCTTCTTGCTCGGTAAAAACGCCGCGGAAACAGTTGTAATGTTGAACACAGCTTACAAAGACGACGCTATTGGAAAAACCCAAGTGTACGAGTGGTTTTTGCGCTTTAAAAATGGCGACATGTCGATTGAGAACAAACCTCGTTCTGGACGACCGTCGACTTCCCGAACAGACGAAAATGTTGTGAAAGTGAAAGAAATTGTACGAACAGACCGACGACAGACCATTGACTTTTTATCTTTAAGTGTTAAGAAGACTACGAAACAGCATTCGTCGTAAAAGACCTAATTTGTGGCAGACAGGGGACTGGTTTTTCCATCACGACAACGCGCCTGCACACACGGCAATCTCGGTTACCCAGTTTTTGGCGAAAAACGGCATGGTTTTGCTACCACACGCACGGTACTCACCCGATCTGGCTCCGTGTGATTTTTTCTTGTTCCCACGCATGAAAAGGGGCATGAAAGGTCTCCGATTTAACAACGATGATGATGTCAAGAAAAAAACGACGGATGAGCTGGCAGCCATCACTGAAGAGGAGTACAAAAAATGTTTTGAACAGTGGAAGCACCGGTGGGACAAATGTATTAGTTGTAATGGAGAGTATTTTGAAGGGGATAAGGTTCTTTTGTAAAAAAATTAAAAATAAATAGTTTTAAAAAATAATTCCGGTTTCTTTTGGGTACCCCCTCGTATGAGAGTGGAGAGGTACCATCGGACTTTAAAAAAAATATTATGATTCCAATACCAAAAAAGTCAGGAGCGGAGAAGTGTGAACATTACAGAACCATCAGCCTAACATGCCATGCATCTAAGATACTGACAAGAATTATATACAGGAGAATAGAACACCGAGTAGAAGAAGTATTGGACGATGACCAATTTGGATTTAGAAGGAGAATGGGAACTCGAGATGCAATATTGGCTCTGAGACTGATTATTGAGAAAAGGATACAGAAAAGTAAAACTACTTTTATGGCATTTGTAGATTTAGAGAAAGCATTTGACAATCTGGACTGGAGTAAAATGTTTAAAACTTTGAAAAGGCTAGGAATTAAATACAAAGAAAGGAAAGTTATCTACAGTCTGTATAAGAATCAAACGGCTGTTTTGAGAATCGAGGGGTACGAAAAAGAGGCTGCTGTAAGAAAAGGTGTACGACAAGGTTGTTCTTTGTCACCACTACTTTTTAACTTGTATATAGAAGAGGCTATAAATGAAGTGAAGGAGAAATTTGACGTAGGAATAAAAATTCAAGGAGAAACAATAAAAATGTTGAGATTCGCCGATGATATAGTAGTATTAGCCGAGGCAAAGAATGAACTTAAAAATTTGATGGTGATGCGTTGCGCAACAGATGGATGTACCTCTTGCCCGATCATGGCTGTACTGATGACAGAACAGAACGCAGTCCCAATAAACCAAACAATAATCGCTCACAACTACACCTAGCATGAAAGTGCGGGCTACCACCAATAGAAAAATATGTATATTTGATTCACCCTCGTACAATAATGTGAAATATATCTAATTAATATATTATAAATATTATTTTCTGTTTGTTTCAGCTATTATTTACTATGCTTTAGCTATCGTACACAGTTACTATGTGCAAATTACAGCTGAGCGTTTTGGTGATAACATTCTTGGCCAACAGATTTTGACTTCTGATTCTTTAAAAGTTGACGGAGATATTAAACCAACTAGTAAGAGTGTTGTTTAAGTTGTAATAAACTTATCAGATGTTTCATTAAATAATTTAAAGTATTATTAATTAAGTTTTACGTATCGGCTTAAGTGAATAAAATAAGTTATCACTGAAAGTATTTTCTGTTAAATAAAATTGTTTTTTTTTTCAGCAAAAGCTTTTACTGAACTCTTAAATGAATAACTAATTACTATTACAGTCAATGCTCGATTTAATGGACTAGACTCCTAAATAAATAAAATGGTTTGAAAATTACAAAAATCTTAAGTTTCACCGGATGGCCACATTAAGTGGCGAGATAAAACATTTAAGTGTTCGGTGGCCCTGAAAAGGGGCGTTTATGTTTGTTTCTGCCAGGGCGAACAGAGTTGGTAGATGGCCTTGAAAGGGCCTGTGAAAACCTTCTGGAGTTGGTCGTGAGAAGGATCACTGTATTGGTCTTGAAGGAGGCAGTGTAGGCAGCGCTTAGCTGCGGCAAGAGCTGTGGCTCAGGTTGGTGGCCGTGAAAAGGGCCGGTTAAAACCTTAGTGAATTAATCCTGAGAAGGACCGATAAAGGCAGCGCATGGCTATGAAAGCTGCAGCGTCGGTTGCTGAGTTGCTTTTGCTGCTGCTTCAATTCCGAAAGCATCTTCCTTCGTTCTCTCGTAAATCCAGTTGGTCGATCTTGGTCGGAGATGTAAAGTGTAATGACGATTGGCTCAGTGCAATGTGCTTTTATAGTCACTGAGAGCGCTGTGATAGAGGACGGTTATTGGCCTCGAAATTGGCGGCAAAGGCCTCTGTTAGTATGCCTCCAAAGGATCTGCGCACGGACAAGGGTCGGGAAAAATATTGAAGGCCAGCAACACAGTAAATGATTTATTAGGAGTGGGAGTGATAAGAAATGTTAATTTTTGCAAAGAAAAATTACCAATTACAGTTTCTGATATTCATAACTAATTACGTAAGCTGATACATATTTTTGAAGTGTTGGCACCATTGCTATCAGTGTAAACATCTGCATTTTTCCCCACTCATAAGCTCTTCCCGTAAGGTAAGTTCTTCCAGAAAAATACAGTTTTTTGAAAGTTATGATAAGAATAAGGGTATAAGAAAATCCAATATTTTCTTTAACATATTTGACCGATTCTGTTATAACTGAATAACTTTAAATTTAACGGACATCGGTATCCCCCAATTAGTCCGTTAAATCAAGCATCGACTGTACTTAAAAGTAATTACTAAAAAACAAAGTACTTTGTTTTAGTTGTTGTAAGTATTTTTGTTCAGTTCTCAGTAATTACTTAATTTTATTCTCCAGTAATTACTGGCATTTTTAATAAAATATATCCCTTCCTATTAATGTAACAATCATCGAACGCTGTAATTTTTTAATTTCATTAGGTGTACAGTTAAGTGCTCCAATAACATTAGGAAATTTGAATCTTGATGCCCACTTTCTGTTTCGCAATATAAATACCCATTACACTTTGTGGTAAGCTTATATGAGGGGGGTCCCGAAAAAAACTGGATTTTTGTTATAAAAAATTTATTTATTACATTTTTTTACAAAATTCCTTCAGTCACCTTCAAAAATTACTCTCCATTAGATGTGATGCAGTTGTCAAGTCTTTTTCCCTCAGTTTGAAGCACCTCTAGAACTCTTTAACTTTGATGTTGTTGCAAAGGTGTTTTTACCGCCTCCACATCATCAAAACGCTTCCCTTTCAGACTTTTCTTCATTGGGAATAGAAAATAGTTGCTTGGGGCTAGGTGTGGCGAATACGGAGGGTGGGAAACAACAGACCACCCCTAAGAAGCCAAATAGCAGTTCATTCGTATGGCTGTGTGTGCAGGGGCATTGTGATAAAGGAACCAGTCACCTGATCACTAAAGTTCCACGTGTTTCCTCAGTACATCCTTTTGCAAACGTCTTAAAACTTTCAAATAAAAGTGCTGGTTAACAGTCTGGCTAGTGGGGACAAATTCCCGATGCACAATTCCACGAACATCAAAAAAGACAATTATCATCATCTTCACATTGGACCACACTTGTCTCGCTTTTTTTGGTCTGGAGAAGTTGGGAGTTTAAAGCTCCAAAATTACTCAAAAACTTGTGTCTGGCTCATAGTATCCTCTTTGAAAGTCTATTGAAGGATTTGGTTAGCTTCTGTTGCAGATTTTTGAAGCAGGAAACAAAATTTCAAACACACTCTTTGTTCTTTTAAATCTGCCATAATGATGTCACATGCAGAATGCGACAACAGTTGGAGAAACACAATACTATGATCAAACAATAACCTACAAACTGACGCCATTTAGGCAGTTGTTTGTTGAAGATGTCTACTAACTCCATTTAGCGGAAGGACTCCACTACGTCTACGACTGCAAATACGTTCTCAATCTGGGTTTTTTTTGGGTACCCCTTGTATTATCATAATTTATGCTTTATCATTAATAGCATTTAATACAAAATCAAATGTTTTGTACACAGTTTTCCAATGTTCGCCAACTTGAAACCCAGGATCGGCGAGGTAGCTTAAAAATATCTCCTTGCATTCTTGCATTGTTAAAGCATCTCCTCTTTAAAAGTTTGTCTATTGCAGACTTTCATGAAAACAGCCATCGTTAGTAGTTTTCTATAAATTTTAGATTGGTCTTTGGTAAACTTAAAAATAAAAGTAATATTATTAAATAATTAGGGAAAGAAAGACAGAAAAATCTGAAATGATGAAGAAATATTGGGACCCTTTATGGGTTGACCCAAGTGCTGGCCATAAAAGATAAAAAAAGTCATTTCAGGCATTTATTCTTGCCAATTAAGTAATTAAAATCAAAAATTAAGTTTTATTGTATATTTGCAGAAAATACTTTTTTATAACAGTAATTACTTGAAAGAGTCAGTAAAATTATAAAAAATTATGTTTTATTCACATTGTCAGTATTTACTTAAAAATGGGCAAATAAAAGTACAGTTAAACTGTACAAGTACAGTTAAACTGTAATTTGAAATTTTTGTTGATTCGAAGAAATTATTTGTCCATTTGAAATTTTAACACAACATAGACAATTATATTCTTACAGCGTGTACGAAATTTCAAATAAGTAATTTATTTAAATTTTGATTTATTAAAAATATTCTGAACCCTTGCTTTCTCGGTAACTGCTCAATCGTTCAGCACAGGCAAACTTATCGTTTTATTCAGCGTAAAAAACTTAGTACAGATATGTTAATAACATAAAATATTGATTGGCCAATGTTGTGGTAGAATTTTTAAAATTTTGAAAAATAAACTTGATAATACGGGAGGGCGGGCGTTATTATTCATGTTGCCTGAATCTGACTGTCTACCTGAATTGACAATGCAGTCTGTCAATTCAGGTAGACAGTCCGACAGGATGTCACGTACACAAACTAGCAACATAGATAGTAACGCCCACCCCCCGCATTACCCAGTCTATTTTTCAAAATTCTACCTCAACATTGGCCAATCGATATTTCATATTAACATATCTGTACTAAGTTTTTTACGCTGAATAAAACGATAGTTTGCCCGTGCTGAACGATCGAGCGGTTACCGAGATAGCAAGGGTTCAGAATAATGTTAATAAATCAAAATTTAAATAACTTACGAATTTGAAATTATGTACACGCTGTAAGAATATAATTGTCTAGGTTGTGTTAAAATTTCAAACTTTTCGGTCAAAAAATTATCAAGTACACGCCTCTAAACGCATGAAATTTGTTGCGGTAGCAAATAAACCGGGTCTTTTTGTCTACCAACCTCGATATGGCAATTTTTAAACAACATTAAAAACAAACGATTATTATAGGTCAACGCAGAATAAAATGAGCTAAATGTTGATGTAAATTTTGTTAAAATCTGACATAGTTTCGGAAATGCAAGGGTTCAAACTCGGGTGTCTATGGTTATGAAACCAATAGTGACTCCCTACTGAGATTGTAAAATGCAGGTAAGGGGTTGCTTTGCTGTGTGTTAGTGTGTAAGGGTCAGTTTATGATCTACATAAACTTTGTAATGTGAATTTTTTCAGCAGTTCCTTCAGCTTCGAATTACCGAGGTTTCACTGTATTAACTTATTTTATTCACTTTAGCCATTGTTGAGTACTTCAGTACTAAAACTGTTATTATTTTTGTTAAAGAATTTCTTATATTTTATAAACATTGTTTTTATTTTTATAATTTTTTATGATGTTGAACTTAATTTATTAATTGATAAATAATGTAAATATTTAATTTCTATTATGTTGTGTTTATTATGATTAGCTTTGTATTAATAGTTTATTAACCAAAAAGTATTTGTAGTGCTCGTTATTTTTTTGAACAATAAAAAACCAATTTCTATTTCTATTTTTTTGTTGCTCACCCTGATTCGCTGAAATCATAAAATTAATCCTTTAACATGAGTTGCTGTCTATCGACTTTAATTTGTACTAAAATTAAGTTGTTGTTGTTTTTCAAAAAAGGTACACGTATAATACATGGTAGGTACTGTGATTAGTAGATTAGAATCAAAACTTATTAAGGAGACTGGCAGATTGTCAGTTGAAAACAAAAACTGATAAAAAAAGTAATTGTGGAACTCCATGTTAGCTTTGTTTTTACTGGTCTGTTGTACAATCTAGATTGATTTTAATTTCGGTTTTAGGTGTAATTCTCTATAGCAATAAAAAAATTTTGATTTGGGAAGTTTTGAAATCACTTAATGGACTTAAATAATTTTGATAAGTTTTTGTTTTGAAGATTTGGATTTAAAACTTGTAACACTGGTAAATTTATTCCTACTTTTATTTTTTTCATACAAAATCCCACATTTGAAATTCATGGTCTTTTATAACATCCTCTTATTAACAAGACTAAAGAAGAAACTAACAACAATGTATTAAAACTGCATATTGATGACCTGTGGATGAGACCAACTCTATCAGCTGGTAAGTAACCTTGGGTAGACCTGCACTTTGTATGGTGATCAGCTGTGACAGCCTTACATAAACATATACACTTCTATTTGTGTTCAAATTTTGTCAGTTCAAGTAAAAAATATAACAGTAAAATAGGATGGTGGTTATGGTAAAACTTAGTTCTAGATAAACAAAATAAAAATTCAGAATTGAATCCAGAATCTTTTGTTTTACAAGTAAGATTTTTAGCACTGAAAAAATTTGGTAAGTCCAAGTTTGTGTGCATTAGTAATACAAGAATATTTAATAGAAAATATTGTTAATTGAAAGAATAACATGTAAGAAAATGTTGGTAATATGAAGGTGTAAAAACGTTAAAAATATCGTTTACTGGAAAATGCAGTTATTAAAAAGTGGATTCCTACGCTATCTAGCGAATTTCGACAAAACTGAGTTAATAGTAAAATTGCGAAAATAGTAACTTATCGCTCGTTGAGAAAGTATTCCACGCCATCTATTGAGTTATACTAGAATCGAGTTTGTAAAAAGTGCATTCCTACACAATCTAGCGGATGTCGGTAAAACTAACGTCAATAGAATTGTTTTACTATATTACAATTCACTCAAAATACCTTCTTTTACGATTTTAAAATTCTACCAATATTGTCGGCAAAAGATACTATTAAACAGTAACGATGCTGTCTTGTCAGAAGCTAAAGACGAACTGCGCGTGTCGTTCTTATATACCCGCTTTTATCCCGTTATACGATAAATTGGGAAATATTTCTATACAAAAATAATAAAATATCCCTCGATCATTTTGCAAATTGTAACTCGATTTGTCATGTACGTATAAACTATTCTCTATTCACTTTAGTTTCACCAAAATCCGCTAGATAGCGTAAGAATGCACTTTTTACAACTTCATTTTCAGTAAATCACGATAGAAGTCGTGGAATACTTTCTGAATGAATCATGTTTATTTTATCACACCTTATAGCAAAATTGTTTATAATACTATTCTATCGTACGATATTTCCTATAAAAGATTCCAGTTTGAAACTATAACTTAGGTCGGTAATTTCTTCTTTACATTCTGAATTTCTTTCTATTTCAGTTATTTATTACTCTCTCTTACCGTATACGAATATAAAGGTGTGAACGAAATATCTCATGAACGTGATATTGTACGAAGTTGAAACTTGGACAAAATTTTAAAATCACCTCATTTTCTGCATTTTTTTATCCTATACATATAGGATAAGCACCATATCTGCTGAAATTCTTGGGGGACTGGTAAATTTTTTTTTTACAAGATTGCGGCCTTAATATGCACTGTAGAACAAAAGTGTAGTCTATATAATAAAAATTGTACAATTTTTAAAAACTTACAATTTCTATTTCAAACATTTTTTTCTACAATGCTAATTTAGCCTTAATTAATGATTTTCTGTATTTTTTTCATTAAAATCTGTAAAAAATGAAATTCTTTAATAATGCAGCCTTAGTATGCAATTTACGAGACACAACTATATACAATTTAAGTTACAGAAAATTATAACATCTACAACTTTTCTTTCGAGAATTTTCTTCTACAGAGCATCAATTAGAAATTTACTGCATTTTTAAATTGAACAGAATGATTTTCATTTTGCATCATTCATGATTAAAATTAGGTTATATAAAAAATACTCTATATTCATTTTTACTATTTTTAAACCCTAAATGTTTGACGACAAACTATCTGGAATTTCAAGTATCTGAAATTGGGTCCCTACAATTATTTCAGTCAGGCGAAGTTTGACTGTACGCCTCTTTATCTTGGAGCCACAGTATTTGTGCGTACAAGCTAAATTATAACTTTTGTTAACAGGTTTATTATATTAAAATAATAAAATACAAATTTTCTGATAAATTTAATTTATTATCTGATACAAAAATAGCAGTGATGTTTATTACAAAGGCAGTGGCATAAATTTAACAATATAATAAATATATTAAATTTAAATATTCTCTTTCTGATATGTAGTTCACTGCAAAAACTACTTTCAGCTAAATGAGTGATGCCTTGACCTCATTAAATGTAATTATAATTTGTTAATTTTTTGTTTGTGTTCTCTAAAATAAATAGAATAATTATATTATATTAAATAAAATATTAGTTTGAAACAATCCAAATTTGAAATTAAATTAAATTAAACAGTAATTTATAAAATAATAATACAGTGGGGCTTCGATTATCCAAATTAATTAGGGATTTGATCATCTGGAAAATTGATTTTCTGAATTTACTCTACAGAAGCTAGAATTGAAAATTTTGCTATAATATATACGACACTATTTCACTTGTCACTCAATCTTTATTATACATGTAAAATGTAAAAATACATAAGTGAATATAACGTATATTCTCATACAATTCACTTTATTATAATTTACAAAATAAATGCATGCATAGTATAAGTTAAAAACACTAAAGAATCAGAATTACGTACAGTATATTACAAAAAATTAGAAATCAGAAATTTTCTTTTGTTTAATGAAAGCAACTATCTTGCTAGCAGCCAAATCCTATGTGAAATAAATTTATCTATCCAGTATACATGTATATATCAAAGTATTTATACAATATCATACAACGTTTAAATACAAAAAAACTATTAAAAATTTGTATATCTATAAAAATCAACAAAGAATTAGAACATACATGCATAAACATAGTGTATATTTTACAATTTTTTTTTATGAAGGGCATCCAGATAATCGGTTGTCCAGTTCGTAGATGTTCAGATAATCGACATCCCACTGTAGTAATAATATTTATTTATATTAAATTCACAATATTGCGATATGTCCGTAAAAATATAAATATTTTTATGTGCAAAATATATTATTTATTAGCACCAATATTAATGGAAGTCATTCATTAAAAATATGATTGCTTTCAATAATTTTAGCATTAAGTTATTATAAACAAATATTTAGTTTCAGAATTAATATATATATATATATATATATATATGTATGTTTTACTTACTCCTCTTCATGACAATTTAACCTAAAATTTCATATTAATTAAAAAAATACTATTATTGGTATCTGAACTTGAGAAATTATGTGGTTTGGTGTAAAATATCAAAAACTTCACGAGATAAATTTTTTAATTTACATATGTAACGCGCAATATTAATAATTGGGTACAATAAAAATGATTCAAAGTATTCATATTTGGGCACCATTATTAATAAGGCACGGGACAACTCACAGGAGATGCGGTGTCGTATTGGAAAGCCAAGAGGAGTTTCAACCCCTCAACACCCGATGGGGTGACATCGGGCAACAAATTACGGCTTCTCACATGCTATGTGTTCTTAGTTCTTCTATATGGTGCTGAGACTTGGACCTTAAAACAGGGCGACTGCATGCCGACTTAAGGCTTTCGAATTGTGGTTGTATAGGAGAATATTAACAATTTCATGGACACAGAAAGTCACTACACTAATGTTGAAGTTTTGTTGAGAACAAACAAGGGTCTTGAATTGGTCTAAATTGTTTCTTGCCGTACACTGTAACTATAATGAGAATCAAAAAAGATATGATTCTCTTTTAAAATATCCTGGCTCATCAATTTGGTGACCTGGATCGGTAAGAACTCCACGGAATTGTTCCGGATTGTGACTAATAAGGTCAAAATAACCATGATGATTGCCAACATCCGAACCAGATAGGCACAACAAGAGAGCCGCAAATATATTTTTTTGAATAAGCACAATTTAACGATAAATAAAAAAATGTAGTACTTTTTTTTGGTTTAACCTCTGACTGTTCCGCAAATAATGCTAATGCAGACGGTGAAGGATGAAATGATGTTTTTTGTAACGTACGAAAATATACCATGCCTGAATGAGATTCGAACCCAAGACTGCATGATGAAAAATGTAAGTATTGTAAGTATGTAAAAAATATATAAAACATCAATCAAATTACAAATTTTAGGTTAAATTCCTTAGGACAAAACCAAATGTTTTATATAAAATCAGGTTGGTACCAATTGGTAACATATATATTTACTGAAAATTATGGAAAATAATTACCTACTTATATTTGTTCATAGTTTTTTTTACTAACATATATTATTTTTTATTACATAATGTATAACTAAATAAAATATATTTATATATATTCTCGTTAATAACATGTAATAAATCTAACAAGCATTAACTTACATAAAATAGTTTTATTACAGTTTCTAATAATTATTAACAAGCGGGGTTCTTCATAAATTTTGTTACAATATACTTTTTAAAATAATCTACAAATATTATTTATTATTTTTGTGTATTACCATAATAATTATAAATATTTAATTATTATAATAATAATAATATTAATATAGCCAGAAATACTATGTAAAAAGGCCTCTTCTATTTAATACTTTAAAACTATTTTTAACATAGATGTTGATACTGCTTAGGCATCAAAAGCAAAAAAAGTTATGTCGGTTTATGAAAATATATTTTTATTTATTTATTTTTAGTTTATAAGGCATTAAAGGCTTTCCAGTTAATTCGTTTAAATTTGATAGAAGAGTGTAGTCTAATATTTATTCGTTATAAAAGAATTAAACTTCACTTTTCTATACCGCATTTATCTTACTAAACTATTTATAATATTAAAAAAATTATTTTTAATAATTAAAAAAAAAAATAGATTAGTTTGTCTTTGAAAAGTGTCGTTTGTTATAAAATTTGTTACGTATTTATTTTTGATTATTAATGTTAAAACCATTTTTAATTTTACTTAACTTCAAAAATACCTATCAAGTTTTTAAAATATTAGGAGCAAATTTATATTAAATAATTACATGTACATAATATGGCGAAAAACACATTATGGAAGTAATAGACTATAACTATTTAACAAAAAAAAGAAAAAAATTACAAGCTAAAAAAATAATTAAAACATTACAATTAATAAGGTTATGTTAGGTTTCTAACCTAACATACTAAATTTTAAATATTATTTACATTATAACTAAAACAATATATAACAAGCATTAACAATAAAATTAATAACAATATAATAAGATTCTGTTATATTACATCATATATAAAATACAATACGTTTTAAAATAATATAACAGTATTATGCGTAGCGTACACTTGGAATAAAGCTAACCTAAAAAAGCAAAAGCTTTGATTATAATTGTTCGGAAAATACCGTGAAATAGTTATTTATGTTAATTAATGATTTTAAATAATCAGCTACTACTAAAAAAAATGAATATATATTATAATGTAACAAAAATATTGGTAAAGAATAACAACATAGAAAAAAAAGTAAATATGAATTACAGGTAATCACTATGGTAAAATACATACTTTCTAAAAGGCCAATCAATCGCTCAAATATATAATAATAATATTACCCGATTACTGATAACTTGTGTGTAATAAGCCTACAGTAATTTTTTTAAAAATTATTTACGTAAAATGTTAGGTTAGTTAATTCTTAGAAAAGCACCCTTTCATTAAAAGATAGATGACTCATATACTACTACAAATAATATAAAATATTAATAAATTAATACATAATATTATTATATACATTAATTAAAATGAAATAACATAAAATATATCTATAAAAACATTTTCAATTTATTTGAAGTTTGTTAAGGAAAATAAATAATTTAATCAACTACATATGAGAAAAAAACATATATCATTTTTACAATATAATTAAAAAGTGGTTACAATAATTTTTAATTTGTTCGTTCGTAAATATTTGTAAAAATAATTAAAATAGAATTAATAGTGATATAGTATATTGATAACAGTGTTATGTTTGGCTCATAAAACCAATTTTAATTTAAAATTTTTTTAAAAATTAATTGATTTTGATATAATTTAAAAATTTCTTTCTGTTTACATGAGCTTTGCCTTTGCGCAATCTGGACAAATAATATCCTCCGCATCTGTGATAAAACCGCGACCAACCAATGATGTTTTGCAGTTAGCGCAAATGAAGCAATCGTTGTGCCAGTGTCGGTCTTCAAAAGAAATGAAACGTGTACCGCCAATACCTGAAACAAAAAAAAATAAAAAAATTAATATGGCAATTAAAATTTTTCATCTTCATGTACGATATCGTTTCAGAATGTTGGATACCTTCATAGCAGTTCGCACTTTATTGGCAGCCAATTTAAAAACTACATTGTATCGAAGCCATACCATTTGTGTAAGTTCTTTAGCCACGATATTTTTCTTCGACCTGAACAATGTTTATCCATTATTTTTCTTTCCGTGTTTTGCAATAAAATAATTTACAGTAGGTTAAATTTAAGTACATAACAGACAGGTGGAGTGTTAAATTATTTGCACTCAATCTATTAGTTGCAGGGCTAATAAAAATAGTTCTGTTTTTTTATCAGATGGTCAGTCTTAATGACTGAATCATAAGAACAGAAGAGGTAAAGGTGTAAAAGACACTAATTAGAGTTATCACCTCTGAAAGTAATGACTTTCATTACTCAGCCAGACCCTGTGGTGAATAAAGTGAAGGTGTCATTTGCAGACTGGAAAATATGTGCTTTTGAGAGAGTCTGGCAGGCTGATAAGCATACTTTTCCACTCAGTGAGGAAGGCATGGTAAACCATGTGAGGAAGGCATGTTTAATGTGATTAGTAAAATATAAAAAAAAAAACTGCAAAAACATTTTCTTCTATTAGAGGGGGGGGGGGTTTAAATGAATATCTTATCTATTCTACTAAAGACCTACTAAGGCCTTCCCAACATTTCCTCGCCAGACTTTCTAATATTGCATGATAAATGTAAACAAATGACACAATCGGTTATTACAAATCTAAAAAATCTTTCCCAGTTCAGATATCGAAAAAATATTTCACATTTGGAATGTGCATATGAAGTTGAGTATAAACTTATAGTATTAATTATTAATTAATAGTCATATAGACTACTCTACATTATAAAGTTTTGTTATCGTAGGGGTGCAGAGGAGGGGAATGGTATTGGTTATGATGGCATTGATTGATCTACATAGCCGATATTTGTGTACGTGCTAATAGCAGTGAAAGCCCCATAAGAAATACACTGTCCGACATTACTCCGTTGTTTCAACTGAACGTGTAAACGACTATAGCAACTAAGTAATTTATAGCATAAAAACTAAATAAATGTAAATTGATACATAAAAATATTGAACATACCTGTGATTGGCTTGCAACACGCTGTGCAACGCTTAGCAAATAATTCACCGAAACAATCAGCACAATATGGTTTCTCGTCGCGAGATGTAAAACGCTGTCCTGCAAGGGATGTATTACAATTTGTGCAAGTGAAACACTCACGATGCCATGGTTCGTTCTTGTAAGTTACACCGCCACTTGTGATAATCTATATAAACAGATAAATAAATAAATGTAAATTACATTTTATTAACTTTAGTTATACTAAGGACGAAAGATTTAGGCGGGTTGAGTTCTCGCTCATGTATCTCTTCCACAACCTCCTACGTACTCAGACTCTTTTTTGAATTGTGCTCTTTACAATGTTACAAGAAGTACACTGTTTTTACGTGTTAGATTAAATAATAGTAGTTTATTTACTGTACTTTTTCATTTACTGTATTTATTATTTATTGTATTATTTACTGCGGTTGGATAGATAATAATATATTAATATAAATAAAGTATCATAACAGACAGGTGGAGTGTCAAATTATTTACACTCAATCTGTTCGTTGGAGGGCTAAAATAAATAGTTCTGTTTCTTATCACATGGTTGGCCAATTAAATGACTGAATCATTTAAGAACAGAAGAGGTAGAGGTATAAAAGACACTAGTCAGAGTTATCTCCTCTGAAAGTAATGAATTTCATTATACAGCCAGACCCTGTGGTGAATGAAGTGAAGGTGTCATTTGCAGAGTGGAAAATATGTGCTTTACAGAGGGCCCGGCATGCTGATAAGCATACTTTTCAATTCAGTGAGGAAGGCAATGGTAAACCACCTCACTCCTCGTTTTACTTAGTAAAACCTCTACAGGTTCAAACCAGCCTTTTGGCTGATGACCTAAACAACAACAAATAAAGTATAAATAGAATTGTATAACAGGTATCCCGATGAGATAATTATGATGTATATAAAAATTAATTCAACATTTGGAACGGATGCCGGAGGAGATAATACCTCTAAAAGTGATGGAATATGTTCCAGTTGGAAGAAGGGAGGTGGGAAGACCTCGAAGAAGATGGCAGTAGTCGAGATGTACGGTGTCTGTGTAGACGTACAGGATGGTTTAAGAGTTCGGAACAGGCTTATGCCTAATCCTTGATGGTAAGAAGAAGAAGAAGAAGAAGATAAAAATTAATGAAACACCGAGAAAATAATCACAACCAAACCGAATAACTCTTCAAGGCTATAATAACCGAACTGAACTTGACGTACAATAATCTTTTCAACACTAAACGACAACTAACCAACCAACAGGCGGAGTAAATGTTTTGAGCGTAAAGGGCGAAGTAAACTTTAAAATCACTCCGACTAGTGGAAGCGGCGAGTTAAGTAAGTGGCGAAGTACACAGTAAACTCCAAACTGCCTAAATTTATCACGCTTATTATAGTGTATTTGACTAATAAGCTAAAGAAATTTGATTCCCTGTGAGAGTCTGAAAAATGTTCACCATAAAAGTTGAATAATGTTACTAACAAAAAACATTCTATTATTCTACTGTAAATGTAAATGACTACACAATTGATATGACTACATAAATAGATAGAAATCGTAAATAAATAAAAAAAAAAAAAAAGAAATTTATGTAAGTCCTAATTGATACTTAATTTTAAATAATATGCTATGATGCAGTAAACTGTTTTTGTTACATTCTTTGGCATGAAGTTTTTAAAGTTGGAAAGCTGCACATTAGTATTGAAACAATTTTTAGGGATTAAAAATTTAAAATGTATTCAAATTTGTAACGTATCACGCATAATTTTCTGTATAATATTTTATCACTTTTTTTCTTGTTGCTCACCTTCATTTAACTTTACACTAAGGTAACACAGAATTAAAATAATTTGAATAATATTTCAGATCTGTACCACAAAAATTTGTATCATCTATAACATGAATGTACTGAACATCAGAAAAATTAAAAAAAAAAAACATTTTATAGTCTTTACATTTGCTAGACATTGTCTAGACATTTTATAGTCTTAGGTGCCTTTTATAGTCTTTCAAATAAAATTTTGTGTAATCCACATGTTTGCAACTATATCAATTGAACGGGTTGGGAGAAGATAGTGCTAATCCACATCAACATAATTTTACACAATGTCATTTTAAAAGTTTACTGAAATCTACAAATCATGTTTCTGAATGTTTTGTTGAGCATTTGTCTTTCTGTTTTTTTTTTTGGGTTCTCAAGACTGTAAATCTAGCATTCTGTTTAAAATGTGTTGTACATTTTATTTTTACAGAATATTTAAGAAAAATCATGCTGAAATTTAGTGGGTTAGCACTTTCTTCTCCCAACCCCTTCAATTTTACGTCTAATTATTATTCAATTTATCAGTTTATTTGTGTACAATTAAAATTTATCTATGCCATAAAATGTATATTATGGTCACAATCTTAAAAAAAAAACATTTTTTACCAACAAATTTCAGCAGATATGTCACCGATTCCATCTTGAAGGGCACAAAAAAGTTAATAAAGTGATTTTAATCAAAATAATTCAAAGAATATGTTTATGTCAGGTCCCCTCATGGTTGAGGGGGCAGAGCCTCCTGTCTAGACAAATAGGGCAACCTAAATAAATAAAAATATGATTTCAACCTTAAATTTCTGATAATAAAACAACACAATAACCTATTAAATTTAAGTTTAAAAAGCAGTATAAATAAAGATAATTAAAATATAATTATGTAAATTTATTTAAATACCAAACACACATCAATAAATATTTTAAAATAATTAATAATGAAATCATAAATTGAACAGAAATAATTATGACATAATAGTGGCGGGCAATTATAATACAAAAAAGCTAATAGAATTTTAAATTTATTGGCTAGATGTACTTGAAAAGTATTAGAAAAGTTGTTTATATACAAGTTTTATCTAATTAATATTACTTAACAGTACAAGAATGATTAAATTTTTACAGCACGTGATTTAATGGTTATTTTAAATGGCTGATAGTGACAAACATCTGTTTCCTAATTAAGATTATATATTTTAATCCCTAAAGTGTGTGCTTTGCAATCAGTTCAATTTAAGAACAATAAGCAACGCAACGATAAGATACTTGATAAGATTTTAACATGGAATCAATAATTAGTTGACTCAGGCATTCAGCTTTGGAATAATGTATTCCTAAATTCATTGCTGTATGCAGATGACAATGTTATTATTTTTGACACAAAAGACAGGCTCCAAATATGCCATTTTTACGTTGCAAAACATTAGCGCAGAGTTTGGCATGAGAATATTGGCGCAAAAATCAAAGATTATGGCATTCAAGTGAAGATGGCCGGTTTGCTCAAAAATTGTACTTTGAAACTGAATTTTAGAACTAGTTTGAGATTTTAAATATTTTGGATGCAAGATTTCCTATGACAAAGATGATGACGTGAGTGAAAAACTGGCAAAATTCAACGCTGTATGCGGTTCTATTTGCAGAACAATAGGAAAGAAAACGAGAAAGGACAAACAAATGAAATTTTATACAGCAATGGCAATGGCCGCTCATAACATATGGGAGTCAAACATGGGTGTCATTTCAGAGGAATGAATCTCATATTTAGGCTGCTGAAATGAGAGTTTTGCGGGGAGTCAAAGGTTGTAACCAGTTAGATAGAGTACGTAATGAAACTATCCGCGCCGAGTTAAATGTTCAGTCACTGTTGGAAACGTTAAGAATATATAAGAGAAACTGGTCCAACTGTTTACTTCGCATGCCAGCTCACAGATTTCATCTGCGAGCATGGAAATATAAACGTAGAGGGAAGCGAGGCTTGGGAAGACCTACAAAGAGATGGATGCTGGAACAGGCCATTGAGAGCCTAATCCTTGACAGATGATGATAAGCAACCCAAAGAAATGATGAGTATGATGTGTACTTTGGACAGACTCAGGTCGATGGCCGGCCGAGTTAGCGTAGTTGGTAATGGCTCGCCTCTCATCATGCGGTCTTGGGTTCGAATCCCATTCAGGTATGGCATTATTTTCATACGTTACAAAAAATTATTTCATCCTTCACTGTCTGCATTAGCAGTAATTGCAGAACAGTCGGACATTAAACCAAAAAAAAAAATTCCTGAGAGAGTAAGGTTATTTGAACCCCAACCATCAATGAACACCGGTAACCACAGCCTTGAATTCAAATTCATACCAGGATTACCAGGATTTACACCAGGAACCTTATCTCTGAAAATTAGTTGATTAACAGCTGACTTGCGGCGACGACTTTACTTCTAGACCAACCCATTAGGTCAAGATAATAAATGAAACTTCTTAGATTTAAAGGGGGTTTTCTGATTCTTGAGGATTTTGCATTGCCGTCCAAAAATACACCGCACTGATCTCTCTATTTCAAATGTTGGACTATTTTTCTGTTTCATCTCTGTTCCGCTAATTCTTCCGCATTTAATGACTTGTCCACACAGTACAGACATAATTGTTAGTATTTTTGTAATATAACATTGAAATCAAAAGATAATAACTCAATTAAACACTTACTTTGTTGCACTTAACACAACGTGTGGCGAATTTCTCTTCATAGCAAGTCGCGCAATAGATTTCTTGTTCACGAGGTATGAAGCTCTTGGTCCCAATGGGTGATTTGCAAACGCAACAACAGAAACATTGTTCGTGCCACTGCCTTGTCTTGTATTCCATTTTCTTCGTACCTATGAACAAAAAGAAATAAAAAATTGTAGAAATGATAAACAGGTTTTATTAGTTTCACATGTGTGTATTAAAGCAAAAGACTTTACTGATTGCAACTTCCTGATTATATGAAAAATTGAAATTTTTTTTTAACTTTGTTACTTAAGTAATAAATAACAAAACTTAAGCTTCGTTCTGCGAAATCTTCAGTCTAACTGAAGTAAAAACTCAGAATATATACCTAATAGTCTTCTTTGTCCTATGTGGACTTATGGAATACAACTGTTTGGAAAAAAACTGTTCAGCAAAAAAATTGAATTTATAACATAGTAAAAGATTTTCTGTGCGCATGTGCCAACTGAAGACCAAGGAATAGTTACCCCTTTAACTGCTTCGTTGTGATAGTTGAGCGTCAGTGCGATTAACAGCTGGATCGACAGTAAGGGAATAGTATCAATGCACAGGAGTAGGAGAGGCGAAAATAGTACAAGTAAAGCAAGGTCAGGTGGTATCTTTCAAGTTTTTTTTATAAATTTTAAAATAATAGCACTAAACTGCCCTTTCTATGTGATAAATGAAACCTTACATTCGGATTTACACGTAACATCGGTTAAAGAAATAAAACAAACTACAATAATTTTTAACAAAAATTTTCAATATGTCCCTGCAATGGTGAAGTGGTCAGCGCAACTGGCTACTATTCCGGGGTCCCGGGTTCGATTCCCGGTCACGTCTGGCATTTTTTTCATCTGTAAATTATCACCACTCATCATTACCTAAGCACAAGCCCAAGGCTTATGTAGGCATCATCACTCAATAAAAAAAAACAAATACAACGCCTTCATCACCAGTGGGAAAGATTTATACTATAAATCCTTCTTCTTCTTCTTCACTTCCAAAGATTAGGTTTCTTGAACCTGTTCCGGTACCCATCTGTTCCTCGGTCGTCCTATATCTCTTCTTCCTGTAGGTTTGTAGTTTCTGGCGGCTTTTGGTATTCTCTCGCCTGGCATGCGATTCAAATGGCTGCACCATCTGTTCCTGTTCTGCTTGATTCTGTCTAGCAACGGTAAAGCATTCAGTGTTTTTCTAATTTCTTCATTTCGTAGCCTATCTCTTCGGCTGCATCCATATACACTTCGTAAGAATCTCATTTCTGCAGCCTGGATTTTGCTGTCTACCTTTTTCGTATGTATCCAGGACTCACTGCCATACATCAAAGTAGGGACAGCAATTGTATCGTAAAACTTAAGTCTCTTATCTTTTCTTGTTTTCCGTTTCAGATGTTTATGTATATTACCACAAATGCTTTGAAATTTAGATAGTTTGTAAAGCACATCTTTGTCAAAGTCATACGAAACATCATTACCAAGATATTTGAAATGAGAGACTTGTTCAAGCACTCTTCCTCCTATTTATTTCGTATCCTATTTATATTTCCAATGTTCCTGTCCTGTCCGAGGCTATCTTGGGTACTGCAAGTAAACTAATTTTTCCATGGATAGGATACTAGCCTATCGCACAACCCCCTTACTAGGAGGACCAGAATTTGAGGTTTATTCCTTTCCATTTCAGCCGCCCATTCTGGGATCAGACGCTGTTTGGGGCCGCCCAATCTGGGTACAGACGCCCCGGTTACCTGTTGGTCCGCGGGAGGTATTTCATTTCCCTCCTACCACCCAATATTGGGAGGCATCCCCCTATCCGCCACCTGAGGACGCGCCCTCTAGGGGTTACAGGCTCCCCCGGATTGGATTTATATACTATAAATCCAATTTTTATAATTATTTTTAAATGTTTATAATATATTTTTTTTAAATTTTGGGCACGCCTTCGGCCAGCGACTTTGTACGGTGAGCAGCAGCTGACACCAATTCATGAACAAACCTAATGAGGGTCCCTGTTCAAACTCACGGCTAATCCACGCCAAAAATACAGCGAAAAGCAGCTATCAAATTGGGGGTTATCAATACTGTACAGTTCCCGATGACAAAAAAGAAAAGTTTGTTTTTTTGGACAATTTCTAATATTACATAGTTTACTTGTATAATATAATTTATCGGATGGGTAAATGGATTTCTTAATCAGTTTATTCATGTTATTTGGTTTCTGTATTTATTATCACATTTGGTGGTTATACCGTTTTTTATGCCCATAACAGACAGGTGGAGTGTCAAATTTTTTACACTCAATCTGTTAGTAGCAGGGCTAAAATAAATATTTCTGTTTCTTATCACGTGGTCAACCAATTATATGAATCAGAAAGAGAGTTATCTCCTCTGAAAGTAATGAATTTCATTTTACGGCCAGACCCTGTCGTGAATGAAGTGAAGGTGTCATTTGTAGAGTGAAAGTATGTGCTTTTCAGAGGGCCCGGCATGCTGATAAGCGTACTTTTCCACTCAGTAAGGAAGGCAATGGTAAACCACCTCACTCCTCGTTTTACTTAGTAAAACGTCTACAGGTTCAATTCAACCTTTTGGCTGATGACCTAAATAAACAAACACCTTTTTTTTTGGTAAAGTTCCAAATTAAAAAATAAAAAGTCAATAAAACAATTGACACGAATTTTAATGTTCGTTAACGTACACCCAATTAGAACTCTTTATAATTATTAAAAATTATAATAATTAAAAATCTAACAATTACTTAATATTTTGTCTGATTTTCAACCCCTACTCTGATTTTCGGGGATGAGGATAATATTTTGAAACAAACTTTTATTCAGGATTTTATAATAAGAATAGAAACAAGAATTCAAGCAGAAAAAAGTTTTTCACTAATTTGCAAAATAAACAAAAAAAACTAAAGAAAAACCTGTTAAGCAAATTGGAACATATGTAGAAAATTTATTTTCCGTAAATCTACGTAGTATTGTGGCGTGTGTTAAAAACATCAGACTTTTAAATCGTAAAGATTTAATGACCTTGAACTTAAAATAGAAATAAAACGTTGAAAAGTTTGATGAGGTACATCAAGAATGCAAATACGAGTACATGGAAGAATTCAGACAATAACCAACATGCAAAGTAATTTAAACATAAATTATGGAAACAGTAAAATTACAATTTGTACAGTAACAGATCGACATGTCCGTGTTAGGTAATTTAATTGTATCATTAAGATCAGTATCTGGTATAATGCCAGGTGTTAAACCTAGTTTTATTAGCACTCCTGTAAAATTTCCCTTCTGAACGAAATAATTTCTCTTCCTCCTTGTTTGGAATACCTATTCGTACCAGGGTACAAAACTTGATCAATGGCAGACAATAGTGGCTACATGAAATTGTAATAGAACAACAAACTGTCTATAAACTGCAATGTTATTTTGCAAATTTAAATGTTCAAATGCAATCGAGAAACATTTTCAACTGAATTGTTTTAAAGTACGTTATTTGTTAGGTATACTTTTTCTTGAAAGAAAATGGATTTTCCTTTCATCACTATTGAAGAAGTAAAATGTTTACAAACAAATATATTTTTATTTCCCGCATTCTATAGTTTCTTTCTTTATATTTTTTTTAATTTTTTTGTTTTACGACCGGCTGTTCTGTATTAATTGTAATGCAGACAATCACGGATGATAAATTAAAATTATTGGCAAAATTATAAACAAACCTGACTGGGATTCAAAGCCGAGAAATCTAACGTATAGAATTAACAAAACTTACGATCCGAAATTTTATATTCCTGCATTTCAAATAATCTTAACGATTAAATGACCCCTTATAGCCAAAAATTAGGTTTAAGAAGGATACAGCTTTAAAATGAATTAGTGACTTTAAACATTTTCTAACAAATCTGATTGAGTTTCTCTTATTTCATGACCGAACTAGGACCATTAAAGCTACACGGATAAGAAAATTCTTTTTTTAACGTTTCAGTTTTTTACACATTGTGGGAACTTTTAAAAGTGAAAAAATTTAAATTTTCAGATTTTAACACAGTTTGAAATGCTCGTTTTCCAAAGGTATCAAAATTACATTGTATCTAACAAGTTATTAACTTATAAGCCCTAAATATGTTTTTATTTCCCTTGCCTATATGAATATAATAGGAAGGAAAGTATTGTTTTCATGTTGTTTTTCGAAATCGAGTTTTCACCCATAATACGCGTTTTCAGACCCCCTGAACCCAAAAAACATGTTTTTAGTGATTGGTGTGTGTGTGTGTGCGCGCGCGCGCGTGTGAAATCAAAATAAATTAAGAACGGAATATCGTACGACGTTGAAACTTAAGTTAGATACCATTAGACGACCCGGAACGAACATTTTCATCAAAATTGGTCAACCGGAAGTATAGTTTATTCGTGTCATTTTTCACTTTTTGCGGTTTTCTTAACAACGGCTCTTAAGATTTTTTTAAAGATCGCCTCATTTACTACATTTTTTATGCTCTACTGAAAAGGGTAGTTTTTCATATACATGGTGATTTTCATATTGCGACATTCATTCATGATTAAAATTAGGTTATATTTTCCGGTATTTATATTGTCAAGAGAAAGTTGTGTGAGTATTTCACATGAGATTTTTTTGTAGTAATTCTAAAAACGCTTTTATTTTGTGAAAAGCGAGGTTTAGTATTTGCAAAAATTCAGAACTTCTTTTTTTTCTTTCTTTAAATTTGACTATTTCCACTCAGTGAGAAAGGCAATTGTAAACCACTTCACTCCTCGTTTTACTTAGCAAAGATTCAAGAGGTTCAAACCAGCGGTTTCGGCTGATGACCGAAACTAAAACAGATCTACGGCGTATACAATAATTTATAATATTTCTGCAAGTCATTAAAGAATGATTTAAAAATAATTATTACACAATACGTGATGAGAAACACTTGAAGTATAAACAAAAGCTTGTTACCTTGGCTCAGTTCATATTATAACGCCACCCAAGAAGAATGAATTTTAATAATGATTGGAACTAATCACGTATATTTACATTAATTCAATTTAAACTTTTTATGTAATGATTTATTATTGTTTTGAAATTAATCACATTTAACCTCCGGCAATATTTCCTAATGGTCCCCGGTTATAACACGGCCGCATGTTTATATATTTGTAGGGTTAAATCGGTCGATGTATGTAATTATGTTACTATCAATGTTTTTTTTTTCTCTTGCCTGTATAGGAAGAAATGTATTGAAAGGAAAGTATTGTTTTCATGTCGATTTTCCGAAATCGAGTTTACACTTGATATACACGTTTTCAGACGCCCTGAACCCCAAAAAAACATGTTTTTAGCAATTGGTATGTGTGTGTGTGTGTGTGTGTGTGTGTGTATGTGTGTGTGTGTGTGTGTGTGCGCGCGCGCGCATGTGTGTGTACAAAAAATTTTGAAATAAAAGCTGTAGATTTTACAATTGTCTTTTGCTCTAAAATGCATATTAAGGCTGCAATCTTAAAAAAAACAAATTTCTACGAGAGCACAGCCTCCCCAAGAATTTCAGCAGATATGGCGCCTACCCTATCTTGTAGAGCATAAAATTTTTAATAAAAATCTTGAATAAAAATTGTAATTTTTTAATTTTCTATACATTTGATTAAATACACTTACGTCGATAAACGCATAGGCTACGAAGGCTGTAATTTAAAAAAAAAAGTTTTTTACCGGTTTTTAATGACAAAACGTAGCCTACAGAAAATCACTAATTGACACAAGATTAAGTAAGGTTTGTAGAAAAGAAATGTTTGAAATAAAAGTTTTCATTTTTATAATTTTCTACAACTCTGATTATATACATACAACCTTATTGCCCTAAAATGCATATTAAGTTCACAATCTTAAAAAAAAAAAATTACGAATATACAGGGCCCAAGAATTTTAACAGGTACATGACACTTACCCTAACTTTGAGAACATTAATAAAATGTAGCAAATGCGGCGTTTTTGCAAAAGTGAAAAATTGCACGAATAAACTAGAATAACTACTTTCGGTGGACCGATTTTGATGAAAATGTTCGAGTCACGTCTCTTATGGTTACATAACTTAAGTTCAAAGTTTCAACTTCGTAAGATATTTCGTTCTTGAGATATTTTATTTACACGTACAATACTTTTATTCTCTATATATTAATAAAACAAAAGAACGTACAAATAATATTTTTTTCAGACAGACACATTTAATTAATTTTTCGAAAGTTACTTTGTAATACCGCAAAAATATCAATTTTTTAATCGACCTAAAATCCTAGATTTAAGAAGATTGATTTTAAATTTACGACGCTATTCGACGCAAATACTACAGATGTTCGTATTACTATCAAACATGCAACACATATCCGTCATGCAACAATACAATTTTTTCACCACACGCGCCTACAAATAACTGCGTACTTGGGTCAGGTCATGGTACGCCGTAGATTATAAACCCTTTGTAACCTATTTTCTCGACAAATACTTATTTAAAAGTAAGTAAATTTAACTAGGTTATGCTGTCTGCCCATAACAGACAGGTGGAGTGTCAAATTATTTACACTCAATCTGTTAGTTGCAGGGCTAAAATAAATAGTTCTGTTTCTTATCACATGGTCAGTCAATTAAATGACTGAATCATTTAAGAACAGAAGAGGTAGAGGTGTAAAAGACACTAATCAGAGTTATCTTCTCTGAAAGTAATGAATTTCATTGTACAGCCAGACCCTGTGGTGAATGAAGTGAAGGTGTCATTTACAGAGTGGAAATTATGTGCTTTTCAGAGGGCCCGGCATGCTGATAAGCGTACTTTTCTATTCAGTGAGGAAGGCAATGGTAAACCACCTCACTCCTCGTTTTACTTAGTAAAACCTCTAGAGGTTCAAACCAGCCTTTCGGCTGTTGACCTAAACAACAACAACAACTAGGTTATAATATAAGAGGTAAATGATCATATTACAATACAAATGTTATTTAGGTCATCAGCCAAAAGGCCGTTTTGAACCTCTAGAGGCTTTACTAATTAAACGAAGGAGTGAGGTTGTTTACCTTTGCCTTCCTCACTGAGAGGAAAAGTATGTTTATCAGCATAACCGGCCCTCTGAAAAGCATCTACTTTCCACCCTGCAAATGACACATTCACTTCATTCACCACAGGGTCTGGCTGTATAACGAAATTCATTACTCTCAGAGGAGAAAACTGAGATTAGTGCCTTTTACACCTCTACTTTTTTTCTTAAATGTTTCAGTCATACAATTGGCTGACCGTGTGATAAGAAACAGAATTAATTTCTTGTAGCCCTGGAACTAGCAGATCGAGTGTAAGTAATTTAACACTCCACCTGCCTTCTATGGGAAAACAATACAGATATAAGATAATAATAGAAAATTAGAGAATTCGCTTTATGTTATTATATTCTCTTCGCTCGCTAACCATCAACTTTCAGCCGCGTAGCACCCTCAGCTGACTTTTATTTTTTAATTTTATCTATTTAGATAATTTAGAAAATTTTATTAGTAAGCTTAAGATTTTTACAACACAATTTTAGGTCATTTCAGTAACTTTTGACCTACAGAAATAGTAAAATTTCACCTAATTTGTGAACCACTCACAAAACATTCTCTTGCCAATGTAAATAATAAAACATAAAAATTACTATGTTTAATCATTAGAACCCATGTAAAATGAAAAACATAACCTAATTTTAATCATGAGTGAATGATATAAAATGAAAATCACCCTCCGTTCGACTTAAAATTACGGGGAATCACAAATTGACACTAAACTAGGTTCTGTAGAAAACATGCCTAAAATAAAAGTTGTAGATGTTTTTATTTCCTATTACTTTGATTATACATGTTTTTGTCGTAAAATGCGTACTAAGACCGCAATATTAAAAAATTCAATTTTTTTTATCGATTTTGATGAGTCAAATAGAGAAAATCACTAACTGACGCTAAACTATGCGATGTAGAAGAAATTGTTTGAAATAAAAGTTGTAGGTGTTTTAATCTTCTAACTTTAAATATTAAATATTATATAACTTTAAATATACACTTTTGACCTAGAATGCGTGTTAAGGCCGCTATCTTAAAAACACAAATTTTTACCCCGAGAGCACAGATCCCCCCTCCAAGAATTTTAGCAGACATGGTCCTTATCCTACCTTGTAGAGCATAAACAATTAATTATTGGAGGAGCTCCGTTTTTAAGAAAATTGAAAAAAGCGTAAAATTGCACGAAAAACAGATGCGTAGAAAAAGTAAAATGTGAAGTAAAACTAAGAAAAACAATAAACCAGTTTATTTAATTTACCAATATAAGGCTAGCAATAAGCTTGCGCTATGTGCAGGCGTAGTAACTGGTAGAAAATAAATTCGATTAATAGAAAGCTTCTCAAATTTGCGATTTTATTGTTTAGTTGTATGCACAGTAAACGAATACATCATCCTAAATTTTACAAGAAATACAACCTAGATTTGGTGCACTGCAGTTCCGGGCTATTTGCCAAAGTATTTTCCACGATTTATAGTAACAACGGCGTCTAAAGAATTCCAACTGGGTATTTTTATCGAATCGTATTTTTAAAACCAATAAAAAACACGGTAAATGTATGTGTTACTAAAAATTTCGAGACTTAAAACGTGTATATCTTCAATAATAGGAATAAAATTAGTTAAATAAATTTTTAAAAATTTTGGAAAGTTAATTAAAAATCACTGACGTTTACAAAAATATACAGATAATATTATGCAACAGTATTATGTTAAGGCCGAACTGGATTACAACACAATGGAAAAATATAATGATAATTTTTAAAGTTACATTTTTTACCACTGAAGTATTTAAAGCGGAGGCCAAATAAGCTTGCCACTTGAGCTGCGCGATAAGTTCGGATTCAGCCCGGGGCTGAATTTGAAGCCCGGATATACATATTTTCGTGATCACAAAACTTTGTCATTTATTAGTATGGAGTCACGAGAGAGTAAAACAAATTTGTTTGTAGGAGGCTTTGGCTGGAGAAATAGGGGAGTAGTAATGAATAGTTGGCGAATGCGTAGGTTCCCTAGTTTAATAAAATACAGTCCACATTTTGGTGAGTCAACGTGTGGGTATCTCAAGGACACTAAATTTTAATTGACAAAATTTTCAGTATAATATTTTTATTCAATATAATTTCCAATTCGTAAGCTACAAGAAATTATCACTTTTCATTCTGCAAACTATTTTTTTTTTTTGTTATTGTTTAGGTCAGCAGTCGAAAGGATAATTTGAACCTCTAGAGGTTCAGGATTACAGAAAGTTCTCAGTAATTTGTAATAAATTCAATTTGAATTTTTAAAATTTCCTAAAACATTATGTTCCGAGTGTAGCATTATACGGGAGTGAAACGTGGGTGATAGGAACTGTAAAAAAGAAGAGATAAAAGCTTTTTAAATGTGGTGCTATAAAAAATGTTAAAAATTAGGTGGGTGAACAAAATAAATAATTTACAGATTCTTCGACGAGTGGATGAAAGGAGAAGTATATGAAAACATGTTACCAGAAGAAGGGATAGGCTAGTGGGGCATATCTTAAGACATCCAGGTATTGGTCTATCAATAATGGAGGGTAATATTGAGGGAGTGAATTGTAGGGGTAGGTAACGGTTAGAATATTTAAAGTAATTTACAAAAGATGTAGGGTGTTACAGGTATATGGAACGACTAGTGCACGATAGAATAGTTTGGAGAACTACATCAAAACAGTCGAGAGACTGATGACAAAAAAATTATATGTACATTAATTTGTATTTATTTTCTAGATGGTTTCTTAGGCAAAATTACCCCGTAAACAGAACCACTCTTAAGTTTCTTCCTTCGAAGATAACACTATAACGTTGAATGTGTAACGCTATTGGTTGTCTGTTACCACACCCCCTCTAAGAACCATCCAATTAAAATTTACCAACGCCATAATGTTTATTACCCACCATTAAATTTGAAATATTTTTCAAGATAAATATCATCACGTTACTATTATTTAAAAACAATGTAATAAAAAATTTAAAAAAGTTTTGTTATAGTAACAAAATTTAAGTTTATTAGTTAATTTCAAAGTTTCGTGTTGAAAAAGTTTTATAACAAAAACTTTACACTGTTCTATTTTATTTAGTACTAGGTATTGTTATTATTACTATTTTAATTTACCCTATATTTTATTAATTACATCTTTGTTACTGGCGCTACGTCCCTATTTTGTTATTAATGTTTGTGGTCACGAAATCTAACAGTGATAATGCTTAATGTTACCTAGTATGTTATATTTAGTCCATAACTCATTCATATCTTTCAGTTTCAACTAATGATTTTCTCACAATAACTCTACTAAACCTTTCATTACAAGAAATAAATTAAGGGGGTTCTACTACGACGTATATAATATTGTTTTGTTGCCAAATAAAATTATGGAACAACTCGCTCTTTTCATAAAAATAAATAAAATCCCGCCTCCGTAACGTAGTGGTAGCGCGCTGGCCTACCACGCGGAGGTACCGGGTTCGATTCCCGGCTAGGGTCTGAAAATTAGAACGAGTCACAACTCAACGTTCCATAACCCACTGTAGTCGCTAATGATCAAGCTGTTGATGCGACTTTAAAAAAAAAATGTAGTGAGCAACACACACACGACTTTATCTTGCCAATGTAAATAATGACAAATATAACTTATGTTTAATCGTGAGTAAACAATGTAAAATAATGAACAATATAACCTAATATTAGTGATAAAACATTAGAAATAAACAAAAAACTAACCGCAAAAACATAACCTATTTTTAATTTAATTATGAGTGAAAGACGCAAAATGAAAATCAACCTCAGTTTGGCTTCGAAATACGGAAAATCACTCTTTCACGCAAAACTAGGCTCGGTAGAGATAAATGGTCAAAATAAAAGTTTTAGATCTTTTAATTTCCTATAAATTTGATTATTACACTTCAGTCGTAAAATGCATATTAAGGCTGAAGTCTTTAAAAAATAATTTTTTTACAGGTTCTCGTAAGAAAATCGCTAATTACCGCTAAACTAAGCGTTATACAAAAAAATGTTTGAACTAAAAATTGTAGGATTTTAAATTCTCTACAACTTTTATTATATAAACTTTTGGACTATAAAGTATATTGAAGTCGCAATCTTAAAAAAACAAATTTTTACAAGAAAACAACCTCTCCAATAATTTCAGTAGACATGGCACCTACCCTATCCTGTAGAGCATAAAAAATTTAGTAAATTAGGTGATTTTCTGTATTCTTCTCATAAAAATTTGTAAAAAACGGGATTTTTTAAGGTTGGGGCCTTAGCCATGTATTTGACACCGGGTTGGTCTAGAGGTAAAATCGTCGCCGTTAGTCCGCTGTTTAACCGCTGATTTTCAGAGACTCTGGTTCAAATCCTAGTAAAGTTTTATACGGATTTGAATACTAGACAGTGATTACCAGTGTACTTTGATATTTGGGGTTCAATTAACCATACTCTCTCAGGAATAGTCGGCCTGGGTCTATACAAGACTACACCTTATTTACACGTGATATACATCATCCTAATCTCATTGGGGCTTGCGGTTTCTTATTGTTCTGAATTGAACAGATTGAAACGTACACACATTAGGGAAAAGTATGAATTTAACGACACACATGCATACAATTTAAGGTGAAGAAAATTTACAACTTTTGTTTTGAACATTTTTTTAAAGAGCTTAGTTTAGCGTCATTCACTTATGATTTAAATTAATCATGGAGGAGCAGAAGTAAAAAAAAGAAAACTCAGAGATCTTTGCCGGGTATCGAACACAGGACCTACAAGTTAATAATTTAAGTACGAACGCTTTAACCACTGTGGTAACCAAATTGTAATTCTTTATTTGGATTTAAAAAATATATAGCAATACAAAAGATTTCTCTTAATTAAACGTAACAAAAGAAAAACACCAACATTACGTGACCTATGAAATAATTAATCAATATTTAAAACCACGTAGCAAATTAGTTTTATTGTATAGAATATGTAATTGTAAATAAATAAATACAATAGAGAATACAGTGTCAAGTATTGAAAATGTATTTGTATTATGTAGCATACTTATAAATAAAAACGACCCTGAACTATTAAAAGAAAAATTACAGTAATAGATTTTGATTGTCACTTTTGTATACAAGTAATATTGATTCTAATTTTAATTTCTTACTAGAGTTATTTACTCAGAATATAAAAGTATCTATTTTCACAGAGGTTTACTATCTTCTCATAGTATCGGGTATAAAATAGGAAAATACTTTTTTTATAAACAAGTCCTTTAACGAAAAAATTATAAATTTAGTATAGAATTTTAAATTTTGTTTAACTATTTTTCCACTTTACAGTTATAATTTTGAAAAAAATGATGCGGTTTCGGCAATAAATAGTAAAGAACGGCTAAATTAACTTCGGGCGAAAAATTTTAAATACAAAATATTTTTGACACATTTTTACACTCTCTTGCTATATGAATTCCTATATCAGGGAAAGAAAGTATTTATTTCATGTCGATTTTTCGAAATCGAGTTTGCACCGGATCTACACGTTTTCAGACCCCCTGAATCCCAAAAACATGTTTTTATTAGCGATTGGTCTGTGTTTGTGTGTGTGTGAAAAAATATCTTAAGAACGGAACATCGTACGAACTTGAAACTTGAAAATTAAGTTAAGACACCACTACCGGACCCGACACGAACATTTTCATCAAAATCGGTCAACCGGAAGTGGTAGTTTATTCGTGTAATTTTTCACTTTTTGTGATCTTCTCAAAAACGGCTCCTACGATTTTTTTAAAAATCGCCTCATTTACTAATTTTTTTAAGCTCAACAAGATAGTGTAGGCGCCATGTCTACTGAAATTCTTGGGAAGGTTGTTTTCTCTTATTATATTATATATATATATATATATATATATATAATAAAATTTGTAGAGAAAAATTTAAAATCCTACTTTTCTTTTAATTTTTTTTTGTATAACGGTTAGTTTAGCGATTTTCTGGTTTTGTTTAGATATTCTGTTCACCCACACACACCCACAGACCAATCGATAAAAAAACATGTTTTTTGGGTTCAGGGGTCTAAAAACGTGCAGATGAAAACTCGATTTCCAAAAATCGAAATGAAAATAATACTTTCTTTCCTATACATTCATCTAGGCAAGAGAAAGTAAAAAAAAATTAACAAAATAAGAGTCCCTTAGAGATTTTCTCAGTAATACCATTTTAAAAAATTATTAATTCTGTAAAATAAATAAAAATTACGCTAAGTTTAAAGTTTTATTTAAAATTTATTTAGGATGTCACAGGACCGACTAATTTTGAGTGCATTGCTTTATGAATCAAGGAGTACAAGCGAAATTGGATACCAAAGAAGAGATGACGCCGACTATGAAGTCTTAAGTTAGTCTATTTTTTATTTCTTAAACCCAGTTCCCGAACAAACTTAGGCTTATGTGTTACAATATGTATTTTTAACCTAAAAAATCAAATAAAATCCCGGTTTAGAACTATTTTTAAACACTGACATACTTTTTCAAAACAATTGCCGACAATCGACGAGAGATTAAAGGAAAACTAATAATATTTTATGTATTACACACAGTCCATACAATAAAATCACTTATACAAGATAATAATAAACGCAAAATTAATTAATTAAGTTACTGTAATAAAAATTAGTGTAGGATACATATAAGTATTTTAAAAAAATTACTCTTTCACAGCTAAATAATAGAGCATATTAAAAAAAATAGTTCTCAGAAAATTACAAAAAAGTAACCTATAAAATAATAATAATAGTAATAAAATAACACTTTATTACCGATTGTATGTAAATTTTAAAATAATTACATTATTAAACACTATAAGAAAAACATAACATAGTAAAAAGGCCTAGTATTACACTTCAAATACATTCTCAAATTATATATTAAATAAATAAATTTAACAAATAAATAACGCGAAGGACGAATTGAGTTCAACAAGTATTAATATTATATAGTGACTAACTTTTGTTTGAGATTTTGTTCCTTAGAAAAAAAAACTAAACAGGTGTAGGCAGTGTGTTTCCAGGAGGCCGAATCACTTCATTCTAGAATTTTCATATACGGTAATGTCTTGACTAAATGATGTAAGAATTTAAAAATAAATAAGTGACCGTCTAAAACCTACGGGTTAATTTATCGATAGATTTGATTAACGTTGTCATGTTGTTTAATTTTGAATAGATTTACAAGTTCAGGTGGTATGAATTTTTTTTAAAAGTCGCATCAACATTTTGGTTATTAGGGACTACTTTAAATTGTGGAACGATGGGTTTGAATTTGTAATAATTTTTCCAAAACCTGACCGGGAATCGAGCCCGGGACCTTCACTTTGCAGCGAAGCACACTAAACACTGGCCTACGGAGCGGCCTGGTATGAATTTTTAACAATAAGTAAGCGGTTTGAAAATTTTAAACTAAACTTTGTAAGGCTTACCGAATGCAATATGCAATATTTTTTTTATTTTCCAAACATTTATTTGTATAACGCTTAGTTTAGCGGTAATTAAAGACTTTCTGTTTTTTTTCATGAAAATCTGTAAAACAAAATCGATTTTTTAAGATTTCGGCCGTAGTATCCACTTTACGATAAAAATGCATGAAATAACATTTATAGGAAATTAAACAATCTAAAACTTTTATTTCGAGCATTTTTCTCTACAGAGACTAATTTAGCGTGAAAGAGTGATTTTTCCATATTATTAAGCCAAACTAAGGTTGGGTTTCATTTAACATCATACACTCACGATTAAAATTTGATCATGTTTTTTGAGGTTGGTTAGTTATTTTGGTTTTTTTAATGTTTTATTATTAATATAAAGGTTATATTGTTCATTATTGGCATTGGGAAGAGAAAGTCGTGTGAGTGTCTCTCACCAGATTTTTTTGAATGAACTACTAAAATAATGTAAGTATAATAAAATTCTAAACGTACTCTTAAAAAAAATCCAATAATGGGTTTCTGGATTAAAGGAAAGATAATCCAGTTCCTTTTTACTTTCTCTTGCCTATATGAATATATAGGAAGGAAAGTATTGTTTTCATGTCGATTTTTCGAAATCGAGTTTTCACCGGATCTATACGTTTTCAGACCCCCTGAACCCAAAAAACATGTTTTTAGCGATTGGTCTGTGTGTGTGTATATATGTGTGTGTGTGTGTGTGTGTGTGTGTGTGTGTGTGTGTGTCTGTGTCTACAAAATATCTCAAGAACGGAACATCGCACGAACTTGAAACTTAAGTTACATACCACTACCGGACCCGACACGAACATTTTCATCAAAATCGGTCAACCGGAAGTAGTAGTTTATTCGTATATTTTTTCACTTTTTTGCGATTTTCTCAAAAACTGGTCCTATGATTTTTTTTAAAAATCGTCTCATTTACTCCATTTTTTTTCTAAAAGATAGGGTAGGCGCCATGTTTGCTGAAATTCTTGGTGAGGGTGTTTTTACGTAAAAAAAAGTGTTTTTTAAGATTACGGCTTTAATATTAATTTTAGAGCAAAAATGTATATAATAAAAGTTGTACAGAATTTAAAAACCTACAACTTTTATTTCAAGCATTGTTTTGTATAACGCTTAGTTTAGCGGTAATTAGCGATTTTCTGTTTTTTCTCACGAAAACGTGTGAAAAATCGATTTTTTAAAGATTTCGGCCTTAGTATGCACTTAACGACAAAAGTGTATATAATAAAATTTATAGAAAATTAAGAGATCTACAACTTTTATTTAGAGAATTTTTCTCTACAGAGCCTAGTT
Organism: Catonia carolina; assembly: GCA_035578175.1. NCBI lineage: Eukaryota > Metazoa > Arthropoda > Insecta > Hemiptera > Achilidae > Catonia > Catonia carolina. Next base: position 50,019,899 of record JAQMRL010000006.1, on the reverse strand, counting down.
TGTGTGATTTTCCGTATTATTTTTAAGCCAAATTGAGTTCGATTTTCATTTTGCGTCATTCACTCATGATTAAAATAAGGTTATGTTTTTGAGGTTAGTTTTTGTTTATTTCTAATATTTTATTAATAATGTTAGGTTTATTATTAATTATTTTCATTGGCAAGAGAAAGTTGTGTGAGTGTTTCACACCAGATTTTTTCTTTTGGTGTTGTTTATCTGAAATTTAATATCCAAAATGCCTAACTTTGAACCGTTAGATTTACTACATTGTTAAACAATTCAAGTAGATAAACAATCAAGGGCAACCAGCCTTTCATAATCTAAAAGTTCATACATGCATATTACAGTTTGTTTTTAAAATTATTAAGATATTTCATAAATATTTGGGAATACGAATACAAAATTATTTTTCGTAGGGTTGAACATGAATAAAATCTTTGCAGAAGTTAGAGGATCTACACTATCACGAAGTTAAAGAAATAATTCAAGAATTTTCAAGTACAACGTTCGTTAACTTTATGCCCGAGAATTTATGTTCAACGCAGCAAATATCCTAAATCGAATTCCAAAAATCCATTTTAAGAAATAAAAATTTTATTCCCATATGTATACACAGAGCTATTCCAAAAATATATCTTATCTGGCTCCCAAACTTTCGAGGAAACAGATTGTAAGTTCCCCAATCGTTTATAAGTAAACTTATATTATAAACTTTAAACTGCCCATAACAGACAGGTGGAGTGTCAAATTATTTACACTCAATCTGTTCGTTGCAGGGCTAAAAAAAATAGTTCTGTTTCTTATCACATGGTCAGGCAATTAAATGACTGGACCATTTAAGAACAGAAGAGGTAGAGGTGTAAAAGACATTAATCAGAGTTATCTCCTTTGAAAGTAATGAATTTCATTATACAGCCAGACCCTGTGGTGAATGAAGTGAAGGTGTCATTTGCAGAGTGGAAAATATGTGCTTTTCAGAAGGCCCGGCATGCTGATAAGCATACTTTTCCACTCAGTAAGGAAGGCAATGGTAAACCACCTCACTCCTCGTTTAACTTAGTAAAACCTCTACAGGTTCAAACCAGCTTTTTGGCTGATGACCTAAACAACAACAAACTTAAAGTGGAATTAGGAATTACAGAAATAGTTCTTAAGCGACGGTATTAGATTTTGAACAAAGGTATTGTGTAACAAGAGGAAAACAGCGCTTATTTTAAAATATATGTATAAAAAAAAATACATACACAAGTAACTGATTGTAAAACGTTTTTATATTTTATTAGGAATGCCTTTTAATGACGTTAGTTGATGAGACAAACAGGTTGACCTTTAAGAAATTTATTTCAAGAAACCTATCAGCAACAGTAACAGGAAAACTAAAGCAGAAAATTCTTCAAAATTGATCAAAGGTATTTATTTTCTGAACGAATTTTTTTGTTTGTAACATAATATTATGTTTTTATATTAGTGATATTTAACGTTAGCGATGAAAATAATGCCAAAAATCTATGTAATAACATCTACTAAAACTTGGTTATTTGTAATAAGATTTAAGCAAATCTAGTATAAAATTGTTCAAAATAAAATTCTGGGTTTGCCGTCTCCGTGGCGTAACGGTTACCGTCCTAGCCTACTATGCGGAGGTCCCCGGTTCGATTCCCGGCTACGGTCTGGAAATTATTACGTACCAAAACCCATCTTTACAGTTTCTTAACCTACCGTAGTCGCTAATTTTTCACTTTTCTGCAATTTTCTCAAAAACGGCTCCTACGATTTTTTAAAAAATCGCCTCATTTACTTATTTTTTATGCTCTACAAGACAGGGTAGGCGCCATGTCTGCTGAAATTCGTGGGAAGGTTATTCTCTCGTAAAAAAATTGCGGCTTTTATAATATACATTTTAGCGCAAAATGTATGTAATAAAAGTTGTAGAGAATTTAAAATCCTACAACTTTTATTTCAAACATCTTTTTGTATAACGCTTAGTTTAGACCTCTAAACTAAGCGTTCATTATTATAACAATTAATTAGCGATTTTCTGTTGTTTTTTTTCACGAAAAAATTTCGGCCATTTTACGACAAAAGTGTATATAATCAAATTTAAAGGAAATTAAAAGATCTACAACTTTTATTTTGAGGATTTTTCTCTACAGAGCCTAGTTTAGTGTAAAAGAGTGATTTTCCGTATTTTTAGGCCAAACTGAGGTTAATTTTCATTTTGCGTCATTCACTCATGATTAAAATAAGGTTATGTTTTTTTTATTCCTAATACGTGTACGTTGCAATCTGTTCAATTAAGAACAATAAGCAACCCCATGACCCAATGAGATGAGGATGATGTGTATGACGTGTAAATGAGGTGTAGCCTTGTACAGACCCAGGTCGACCACTCCTGAGAGAGTATGGTTAATTGAACTCCAACCATCAAAATACACCGGTAACCACTGTCTAGTATTCAAATCCGTATAAAAGTAACTACCTTTACTAGGATTTGAACCAGGAACCTTCGTCTCCGAAAATCAGCTGATTTTGGCGACGACTTTACCTCTAGACCAACCCGGTGGGCATGTTTTTTGAGGAAATTTTTTTGTTTATTTCTAATGTTTTATTACTAATATTTGCATAGGCAAGAGAAAGTTGTGTGAGAGTTTCACAACAGATTTTTATATATAAGGATATTTAACTCCGAATAAGTTGACCAATAAAAATGATGTACAATATTTAATAAATAAGAATAAAGGTATTTAAATTGTTTTGTTGTAAATAAATTTCATACGATACTTAACTGGTAGGTGACAGTTGACTTTTGTTTACAATATTACCAAATAAGCCGTTGGTTATCCATCAAGGTCATGACTGAACAGAGAATCGGCCTTATATGGGATAGTTCTTTCGCTGGAATGGAGACTACATAACCTATACGGTAACTTTTAACTTGCGAAGAACCCACAGCGTTATCTGACTCGACAAGATATTCTCGTATTATCTTAACCTAACACACACATTAAAAGTTATTCGTCACCAAACAGAAGGTCACGTAAAAATTTAAATAAAAGTTTGTTAAGTACAATAACGTAACTTTTTTATAGATAAAATTCATAAGGTACTCCTACGTACTGAAATTTCAGATGTAGTGTTACAAAAGTAATAAATTTTATTGAAAATCGCACGAACTTTCTCGTGAAACTTTTAGCGGTTATCACAAATGAAACTATATATTTAAACTTACACGTATTCGGGAATCGAACCAAGAACTTTCCGCTTTGCTATGATAAATAAAAAAATCAACTTTTACTGTCATATAAAATGATATACATTATTTACTATTTTACTGTCACCATCGCCTCCTTTGATTTAGGTACTGTGCTCCCGGCTAACAAATCTTCTGAAGACCCGAGACACCGTAACCACCGTCAACCGGGACTGTCATAGCCCGCTGTTGCAAGCGATGTCCACAGAGGTCCCTTGACCTAGCCTTGTGGCCCCGGATTCTGACGAAGCACCCATTTTTTTTTTTTTTTTTTTTTTTTAACGTCCGACTGTTTTGTTAACAGTCCTTCACCGTCTGCTGTTAATGCAGACGGTGAAGGATGAAATGAATTTTTTGTAACGTATGAAAAAATGCCATGCCCGAGTGGGATTCGAACCCAAGACCGCGTGATGAGAGGCGAGCACGTTACCAACATCGCCAACGCGGCCGGCACCAATTGACGGAAGCACCCATTGACGGACTACTGCGACGGAAGAATATGACGTCTCCGGTGGACGACGACATGCCGTGTCGCCCACCTTCTCGATCACCACGATTTCATTTCCGCTTTGATTTCTTCTTCGTTGTATAATTTCAGTCTTTTTTTAATTTAAATATTAAAACAAGTTAGAATTATTTTTGAGTAACCTAATTTTAACAAATAAAAGGTACGAGTTACGCGTGGTTTGAATGGTCATCCTGGTGTTTACTTTTAAGGATTTGTTGAGAAACATGTTTTTAAAAATTAGTTTGATCAATTCGCAAACGCGCGCGCACACACAGTCAGGCATTTTTCAACTATGAAATTTTTTAATAAACGGACTTACTTTTAATTTTGATGGTTTTCGTGTCATGAGTTGCACAAGACAGGATCAGAAATGAAGATATAAGACAATAATTGGGAATTTTTCTATTCAACGAAAAAAATTGTATCGTGGCCAAAGGGCCGATCATTTAAATAGAATGCCCCAAAACCACTTGCCTAGGATAGCGAGAAGATACAAACCAGTAGGAAGTAGATATATTGGGAGGCCGTAGAAAAGATGGGTGCCCGAACAGGTAGAAATGCCTAACCCGTGAATAGAAGAAGACTTTTAATTTTATACAATAATTATACAATAAAATTGAGGTAAAGAAACAATTACCAATCCTTTAAGTAATAAAAGGTTCAAGTATTTAATCTCCGGCAATTTGGGTTTGATTTACGATAATTTGTCATTATATAAGATACATTTTTGAATGAATAAATAATGATAAATATGTTCTACCTGAATATACGCAGATAGCATGTTGTAATGAAATAAATGATGGTGCACAACTTAAATAAAACATGATGAATACAACAGAAAATATAATACAGTGATAGATAATATCGTGGCCAAAGGGTCGATCATTTAAATAGAATGCCAGAAAACTAAAAATATTTAAATAGAATGTCATTTGCTTAGGATAGCGAGAAGATACAAACCAGTGGGAAGTAGAGATATTGGCAGGCCGTAGAAAAGATGGGTGCCCGAACAGGTAGAAATGCCTAACCCTTGAATAGAAGAAGACTTTTAATTTTATACAATAATTATATAATAAAATTGAGGTAAAGAAACAATTACAAATCCTTTAAGTAATAAAAGGTTCAAGTATTTAATCCCCGGCAATTTGGGTTTCATTTACGATAATTTGTCACTATAAGATACATATAAGATAAATTTTTGAATGAATAAATAATGATAAATATGTTCTACCTGAATATACGCAGATAGCATGTTGTAATGTAATAAATGATGGTGCACAAAACTTAAATAAAACATGATGAATACAACAGAAAATATAATACGTTGATAGATGGATACCCCATCTGTCATTATGTCATACCAAGGGGCAACTTTCCTACTTCTCTCTCTAGTTAACTGTCAAAAAAATCGCGGTAATGATATTTTTGACCTTCATTTATCTCTTTTTTATAAATATATTAAGTCTTTATTATTGTTTAGTTTTTATTTTACAATTGTCGGCTAAGTTGTATCTCTGAAAACGATGTACAAGATTGTTTCACGTTCATGTATATATAAAATCTGGTGTGAAACACTCACACGACTTTCTCTTGCCAATGGAAATAATGAAAAATATAATCTAACATTAGTAATAAAACATTACAAATAAACCATAAAAACCTAACCTCAAAAAACATAACCTTATTTTAATCATGAGTGAATGATGCAAAATGAAAACCAACCTTTGTTTGGCTTAATACGGAAAATCACCTTTTGACGGTAAACTAGGCTCTGTAGAGAAAATGATCTAAATAAAAGTTGTAGATCTTTTAATTTCTTGTAAATTTGATTATATAATACATTTTTATCTTAAAATTTATACTAAGGCTGAAATCATAAAAAATCGATTTTTTACACAATTTTCGTGAAAAAAACAGAAAATCGCTAATTACCGCTAAACTAAGCATTATACAAAAATATGTTTGAAATAAAAGTTGTAGGATTTTAAATTCTCTACAACTTCAATATATACATGTGTTTGGGCTGAAATGCATATTCAAGTCGCAATCTTAAAAAAAAACATTTTTTACGAGAGCTCAACCACCCCAAGAATTTCACCAGAAATGGCGCCTACCCTATCATGTAGAGCATAAAAAAATTTAGTACATGAGGTGATTTATAAAAAAATCGAGGTTTTACTAAGTAAAAACGAGGAGTAAGGTGGTTTGCCATTGCGTTCCTCACTGAGCTGAAAGAGTATGCTTATCAGCATGCCAGGCCCTCCGAAAAGCACTCACTTTCCACCCTTAAAATGACACCTTCACTTCATTCACCACAGGGTCTGGCTGCATTGTGAAATTCATTACTCTCAGAGGAGATAACTCTGACTAGTGTCTTTTACACCTCTACCTCTTTTGTTCTTAAATAGTTCAGTCATATAAGTGGCTGACTATGTGAAAAGAAACAGAACTATTTTTTTTAGCCCTGGACCAAACAGACAGAGTGCAATTAAAATAACTCTCCGCCTGCCCGTTTTGGGCATGGAATACCACTAATTACCGCTAAAAATTAAGGGTTATAAGAAGAAATGTTTGAAATTAAAATTGTAGATTTTTAAATTATCTACAATTTTTATTTACATTATATCTAACATTTTTTGCGCTATAATGCATATTAAGGTCGAAATCTTAAAAAAAAAAATTTTCTACGAGACAACAGCCTCCCCAATTTAATTTAATTTAACGAACAAAAAAAAGGAAACCTACAATAATGAATATTCAATATGTGGGCTCAAAAAAGCTACTAGAATATGTTTTAAGTTAATTAATATGATCTACAATGACTGTAAACTACAAAAATTTATTCAAATATTTCACATAAATTAAAAAAATAATTATTTATTTTTCCTACTCAGTTCTAAAAAACAAAACACATTTTTAAATTAATTGATATTTTTTTAACTTGTATAGACTATCACTATAAAAATTTACACGAAATTTAAGTGTAAAATTATTTAAATGCAAATTTATATTAATTAATTTAAAATAGTATATTTACGTAGGTGTATAAAAAAATCACAACAGAAACAATTTGGGATACTTTGAAATGTGTTGTTTAGGTCATCAGCCAAAAAGCTGGTTTGAACCTGTAGAGGTTTTACTAAGTAAAACGAGGAGTGAGGTGGTTTACCATTGCGTTCCTCACTGAATGGAAAAGTATGCTTATCAGCATGCCGGGCCCTCTGAAAAGCACTTACTTTCCACTCTGCAAATGACACCTTCACTTCATTCACCACAGGGTCCGGCTGTATAATGAAATTCATTACTTTCAGAGGAGATAACTCTGATTAGTGTCACAATACACCTCTACCTCTTCTGTTCTTAAATGATTCAGTCATTTCATTGGCTGACCATGTGATAAGAAACAGAACTATTTATTTTAGCCCTGCAACGAACAGATTAAGAGTAATTAATTTGACTCTCCATCTGTCTGTTATGGGCAGAACTTTGAAATAAAAACTGGAATAGTTTTTATTAATTCTTAAGATGTTTGTATTAACTATAAAGTTGTTAATAACAATTTTTACTTTTTCTTGCCTATATGAGTATATAGAAAGTATAGTATTGTTTTCATGTCGATTTTTCGAAATCGAGTGTTCACCGTATATATACGTTTTCAGACCTCCTGAACCCAAAAACATGTTTTTAGCGATTGGTCTGTGTGTGAGCAAAATATCTCAAGAACGGAACATCGTACGAACTTGAAACTTAAGTTAGATACCACTAGAGGACCCGAAACGAACTTTTTCATCAAAATCGGTCAACCGGAAGTAGTATTTATTCGTGTCATTTTTCATTTTTTGCGATTTTCTTAAAAACGGCTCCTACGATTTTTTTAAAAATATCGCCTCATATACTAAATTTTTTTATGCCCTATAAGATATGGTATGTGCCATGTGACATGTATGTAACATGTCTGCTGAAATTCTTGAGGAGGTTGTTTTCTCGTAAAAAAAATTGTTTTTTTAACATTGCAGCTGTAATATGCATTTCAGCGCAAAAATGTATGTAATAAAAGTTGTAGAGAATTTAAAATCCTACAAATTTTATTTCTAGCATTTTTGTATAACGCTTAGTTAAGCGGTAATTAGCCATTTTGTTTTTTTCTCACGAAAACGTGTAATAAATTGATGTTTTAAAGATTTCAGAATTAGTGTGCATTTTACGACAAAAGTGTACGTAATCAAATTTATAGGAAATTCAAAGATCTAGAACTTTTGTTTTGAGCATTTTTCTCTACAGAGCCTAGTTTTAGCGTAGAAGAGTGATTTTCCGTATTTTTAAGCCAAACTGAAGTTGATTTTCATTTTGCGTCTTTCACTCATGATTAAAATTAGGTTATTGAGGTTAGTTTTTTTGTTTATTTCTAATCTTTTAATACTAATGTTAGGTTATATTGTTAATTATTTGCATTGGAAAGAGAAAGTTGTGCGAGTGTTTCACACCAGAATTTTTAACTTTGTTTAACTTTTTAAGAGATGTACAAAATAAAAGCAAAAAAAATTTTCTGGATCATTTGAAGACACAGATTTACATGGTGGTTTGAAAGTACGTGAACGCTCGCGCGCGTGCGCATGTATATGTTGACTAATTTCAAATTCCTGAAAAACTGGCAGAATGCTAACAGATATTAATACAAAAACATCAATGTAAAGCATACTGGTGGTTTTTTCTTTTCACCCGTTTATCTCATGTATTTATTGTTCTAATACTCTCCGATACATAAGGTCAATAATTGCAGTCTGCAGTATCGACCTTGCCTTCTGACATACTTGTAACGCCCTTGTTATTAAGAAGTAATAATAATGTTTGTTGTTTAAAAACAGGTTGCATAAAATTTCCTAGTATTTGGTTTTTAAATAATTTTCAATATAATTTTATGTATTCACTTTATCAACAGAAAATTGATTATACTTGTAATATATTAATATAATTACATTATAAACTAATTAATTTTTATGTCTTTATTTATTATGTAGTTTTAAAAAAAATTACAACAGAAATATCTACAATCTGTTCGCCATGGAACAATAAATAGATGTTATGGATGAAAAAGTAATTATCTGTGTATGTGTCTTGAATGGAGGATTCATCCATCGATGTATCTCTTATTGATCTTATGTTAATTTAATTATGTTTTTTTATCTTCACAAAAAAAGGTCTGTTGGATGTTTTGGTCGCAGTTTTCAGTGTTTGTGTGTTATCTAGGAGGTTCACTGCTAAAAAGTTGGGTTGATTTTCTAATTTTGTGTGATATGTTGAGGAGATGCCCGTAATGGGCAGGTGGAGTGTGTAAATTAATTGCACTCGATCTGTTGATTCCAGGGCTACAAAAAATAGTTCTGTTTCTTATCTCATAGTCAGCCAATTATATGACTGAACTATTTAAGAACAGAAGAGGTAGAGGTGTAAAAGACACTAGTCAAGAGTTATCTATAAGAGTAATGAATTTCACTATACAGCCAGACTCTGTGGTGAATGAAGTGAAGATGTCATTCGCTGAGTGGAAAGCGAGTGCTTTACGGACGCCTGACATTCTGATAAGCATACTCTTTCAACGGCGATTTAAGATTCCCTTCGAATTACGAGATATACTCGGTGAAGAAAGCCCTATTTTAGACGCGGCTAAGATTTTTACGATCCATTAGTGTGTACAACAGTGTCTGACAGTCTAGAGTGATCTGTGAGGAAAGTATTGTTTTCATGTCGATTTTTCAAAATTGAGTTTTCACCGGATCTACACGTTTTCAGACCTCCTGAACCCAAAAAACATGTTTTTAGCGATTGGTCTGTGTGTGTGTGTGTGAGCAGAATATCTAAAGAACGAAACATCGTACGTACTTGAAACTTAAGTTATATACCACTACCGGACCCGACACGAACATTTTCATCAAAATCGGTCAACGGGAAGTAGTAGTTTATTCGTGTAATTTTTCACTTTTTTGCGATTTTCTCAAAAACTGGTCCTACGATTTTTTCTTAAAATCGCCTGGTTTACTTAATTTTTTATGCTCCACAAGATATGGTAGGCGCCATGTTTGCTGAAATTCTTGGTGAGGCGGTTTTCACGTAAATTTTTTTTAAGATTACGGCTTTAATACTGGACATTTTAGCGCAAAAATTTATATAATAAAAAATTTAGAGAATTTAAAATCCTATAACTTTTATTTCAAACATTTTTTTGTATAACGCTTAGTTTAGCGGTAATTAGCGATTATCTGTTTTTTTTCTCACGAAAACGTGTGAAAAATCAATTTTTTTAAGAATTCAGCATGAGTATGCATTTTATGACAAAAATGTATATTATAAAAATTATAGAAAGTTAAAAGATCTACGACTTTTATTTAGAGCATTTTTCTCTATAGAGCCTAGTTTAGCGTGAAAGATCGATTTTCCGTATTTTAAAGCCAAACAGGTTGATTTTCATTTTGCGTGCTTCACTCATGATTAAAATAAGGTTATGTTTTTGAGGTTAGTTTTTTGTTTATTTCTAATGTTGTATTACTCATGTTAGGTTATATTTGTCATTATTTGCATTGGCAAGAGAAAGTTGTGTGAGTGTTTCACACCAAATATTTTAATAAAAAAAAACATTAAATAAATTTAAATGAACTAGCGGCTGAAAAGAGATAAACAATTTAAAACTTCTGAAATGGGTGCGTAAATGGCTTCTATGCCAGGGTTCCCAAATTCGACTCAAAAAATCATCTCCAGAATACTAAGAACGCTTAATGAGACAACGCTGCGTAAATTAAAAACTGAATTTCTTTTCTTTGTAACCCATTACTTTAATTACATTGCTGGTAATATTTTGTAATGTCAATTAAACAATAATTAGATGTCATATAAAACAATAGAGTAATATATTTAAATTCAAATTATCCGAGCAGTAATTATACGGTTGGATAAAATTTGTCAATAAAGGATGAATAACAAATATAATATCACCTTTAAATTTTATAATTATTGGAATAAATTAAGCGTAAACAATATAAATGTATTTAATTAATTATATAAGGAACTATTGTTTTGATATAATCTAATTTATTATTAAGATGTTTGTTAATTGGTATAAAAATTATTGACATGAATAATTTAATTTAAATTCATAAAGATAAATTTTTTTGGCAGAGCTAGATAAATTTATTTCTAGGCCTGTACATAAATTTGAAAGTTCTCATTGACTCGAAATAATTTGAACATAATATTATACAGTGATTTTTTAGTCCTGTTACTCAGTTGTTAATGTCTGGTAATTATTTTCTAAGAAAGGGAAATTTGGTTTTGTGACACGAAGTTGGTAGCCATACTCAACCGGTATAGATACGGCAGTGTGACTTGATTCTCCTTGTGTAAAAATTTTGTACAGTTTCCGGTCGTGTTATGAACAGAATGTCTTTTATCCTAGAACAACGGGTTTTCAATCGTGAACAATATTTTGCTACGAAATAGTACGAGAGTGTAAAAGAATCCTTTCAAATTAAATTTGTTGGTGTTCCTCCACCAGAAAAAATGTCAATTATTAGGCAAAATAAACTGATTTCAAAAGAGAGAGGTAGTGTTGCGACAGAAAACGTAGTGGCTCTTGACAGATAACGTTTTACAGACTGTGAAAACAAGATTGCACAATTCTCCACGGAAAAATTTAGGAAAACGTTCCTCGCAAGTTGGTTTGTCATATTCGAGTGTTCAGAAAGCTGCTAAAAAAATGTTTTTTAATTCCTAATTTGTGTACGTTGCAATCTGTTCAATTCAGAACAATAACCAACTCCATGAGGATTATGTGTATGACGTGTAAATGATTTGCAGTCTTGTACAGAACCAGGCCGACTATTCCTGAAAGAGTATGGTTAATTGAAACCCAACCATCAAAGTACACCGGTAACCACTGTCTAGTATTAAAATCCGAAAAAAGTAACTACTGAAACCCAACCATCAAAGTACACCGGTAACCACTGTCTAGTATTAAAATCCGAAAAAAGTAACTACAGTACCTTTACTAGGATTTGAGTCAGGAACCTTCGTCTCCGACAATCAGCTGGTAAACAGCAGATTCGCGGCGACGACTTTACCTCTAGACCAACCCGGTGGGCTAAAAAATTGAAATTGTATCCGTACCACGTACGATTAGTCCAAGAGCCTCCAGATTTAAACAAGCGATTGTTCTAGGGTAAAAGACATTCTGTTCGTAACACGACCGGAAACGGCACATAATTTTACACAGCTCAAGAAGAATCAACTCACACTGCCGTATCTATACCGGTTGAGTAGGGCTACCAACTTCGGGTAACAATACGAAATTTTCCTCTATATAAATATCTCAAGGTTCCTTTGAGAATTTCAGCAAACATGATGGTTACCCTATCTTGTAGAGTATAAAAAATTTAGTAAAAGAGGTAATTTTTAAAAAAATCTTAGAAGCAGTTTTGAGAAAATCGCAAAAAAGTGAAAAATCAACATAAAAACAATACTTTCCTTCCTAGATATTCATATAGGCAAGAGTAAGTAAAAACTGAGTAATTATAACAATTATTTTTAAAAAAGCTATGAAATTAATTGGAGAATGTAAGAGTGGATAAAAAGAGATCAACATTTTTCGTCCTTCTTTCTCTTTCTTTTACTCACTCTACCTCTACTTAACCGTGTGTGCGTGCGCGTGTTTCATAAAGATAAATGAACGAATGAATGGAATTTGTTTGTTCTATAATCCGTAATCCTACGCGATATAACAGCGGGGCATATGTAGGATGATAGCCTGATAGAAATGCCAATGGTTTAGTTCACAGCTGCTAAGGAAGATGGCTTAGTGCCCACAAATGTGTCCTTATTTGTAATTTGTGATTCATTCATTTCATATAATATATAGGCAATACAATGACTCTTAATCTCTCTTTATCCAATAAGAAATTTAAAAGAGCGCATGGAGTTTAAAGGTGTAATAAATTTACTCAATTGAGTAGTAAATGCTTAACTTACCACGATTATCCACTACAGTAAATACATTATTCAAAAGTCGAAGTCGCCATCATTTTCTGTTATATTTTATAACTTTAAAATATCATATTAGAATCATTTGTAAAAATCTGGTGTGAACACACACGACTTTCTCTTAACAATGCAAATAATGAACAATATAATATAACATTAGTAATAAAACAATAGGAATAAGATTTCGGGTACTTGACATTCGGCAATTTTACATAAGAAACTTATTTTTTTTTTTTTTTACTTGTGAGGCAACAATGGACCACTTCAGCCACAACATGGAAGACTCTACTTCGATCTCTGAGCCTTGATCTTTACCCAGTATTCCCTCATTCTTTGTGATCTCTGAGCCCGGAGTTCTTCCGTCACCCTCTGCACTCTTCTAGTCTTGGTTTCCGGTTCCAAAGCCAGATCCTTCAACTTTCTACAACTCTCAGACTTGAACCTCACATCCTCCAGCGTCAACCCAAACCTTTCCAAGTCCTCCTTGACCTCCTTCGTCCAGTTCAAACCAATTTTAAAATCCCAGACACTTTCAATAAGTCGTCTAAGTACTCTGTTCTCCGGTGTTCTAAGGATATGGCCCAAAAAGGAGATTCGTTTCTTCCTAATTGTGTCTAGTATTGGCTCCGAAATTTTATAGACTTCATTATTTGGTAGCAGTCTCCAACTATTATCTTTGTATATTCTCTTACCAATACAGGTTCTAAGGATTCTTCGTTCTAACGTCAGGATTCTGTGGGTTTTAGTTTTTTGTGACAGTTTTGTTAGGGTCTCTCCACAGTAAGTCACTGCAGGTTGTATTACCGTTTTGTAATGTCTTACCTTTGTATTTACCGACATTGACTTCTTGTTGTATGTGGTGTGGGTGATGAACTGAGCTCTCATAAACTTTCTGTACTACAGAAAATAACTCATAATTATCATACCAGAGCTGTAACCCGGATTGGATATCAAGCCCCTAGATTGCATAAAACCATTAACAGCACTGCAGCACATTATATAGGCTCAATCACATACCTTAATTTACCAGAGGCTATCCGAAAGACTGATGTAACTCCTCAAATATACAAAAGAAAAGTAACCAACTGGCTGATTAATTTAGGGAGAGGGCAGTCTGAGGATTTAATTAGTTCTTTGTATTCAAACTAATTGCTCTTCCTCTTAAGTCAGCTAAAAATTTTTTTTTGTTTACATTGTCATCGAAAGTCTGCTTCATCCTTTCCCATTACATGATATTTTTTTTTTATTATTTTTTTTTTATACTGTTATCCTGTTTTTTTGTATATTTACGTTAGGAAATTTTGTTGTATGTTTTTTTTGTAAATTTTTGTTTCTTTTATGTAAATTTAATGGAGATATAAAAAGCTATTATTATAATATAATAAATAAAATAAACCATCTCATATCCGCGCACAGGCTAGACCTATGCGGGTATTTGGAAATCAGATAGGATAAGATTCATTGTACTTGTTTTTAGCAATAATAAATAAATAAAATAAACAAAAAACTAACCTTAAAAACATAAAACCTTATTTTAATCATGAGTGAATGATGCAAAATGAAAACCAACCATAGTTTGGCTTAATAAGGAAAATCACTCTTTGCCGCTAAACTATGCTCTGTTAGAGAAAAATGCTTCACATTAAAGTTGTAGATCTTTTAATTTCCTATAAATTTGATTAGTTTACAAACACTTTTGTCGTAAAATGGATACTACGGCCGAAATCTTAAAACAATAGATTTTTTTACAGATTTTGATGGAAAAAACAGAAAATCCCTAATTACCGCTAAACTAAACGTTATACAAAAAATGTTCGAAATAAAAGTTGTAGATTTTTAAATTGTCTTAATTTTTATTATAGCCTATACACTTTTGCGTTAAAATGTATATTAAGGCCGCAATCTTAAAAAAACCTTTTTTTATACGAGAGAATAACCTCCCCAAGAATTTTAGCAGACATGGAGCTTACCCCATCTTGTAGACCATAAAAAATGTAGTAAATGTGGCAATTTAAAAAAAAAATCGCAGGAGCCGTTTTAGAGTAAATCGCAAAAAAGTGAAAAATGACACGAATAAACTACTACTTCCGGTTGACCAATTTTGATTAAAATGTTCGTTCAAATGTTCAAGTTTCAACTTCGTGCTAAATTCCATAGAAAGGGTAACTTATATCTGCCCTAATTAAATAATATTATCAAAGGATTATCGCCAAAGTTAGAGAGAGCACACAGCAAGGATGTCAGATCACAGGACACCTAAGCAGGCACACTGGTGGCAGGCTCCAGAAGGAAAAAGGTTGTCGGCAGACCTAGGAAAAGATGGAGATAGATGATAATAGTGTGTGAGTTCGAATGAGGCTGAGCCCTAATCATTGTTTGGAAGAAGAAAAAGAAGAAGAAGAAGATTAAATAATTATATTTGTCTTGAGCATTTAGCGTTGGTAATTTCCAACCGATTTCAAACAAACAGTACTTAAATTTCTCATTGAAAATAAAAGGATCAGCTTGTTAACGGGCAAAATTGGACCACGGAAGAAAATGGTTTATTCAGTGAACAAAATTTAAAAAAAATACGTAACAGAACCGAAGTTGTAACGGTTTTTCCTTGGGGTACTGTTTATAACGAAAAGCGAGGTAATGAGTTTTTCAGTAGTTTACTGCATCAGGTAATGCTGAACTACAAATCAAACAGTCCTGGGTTTGACTCCCGACAAAAAAGTTTTTACATGTCAAAAATCTACATTATTTTATAAAACACAATAATCGATAATGTTAAAACTATCAAATAAACGCAGGCTCTTACGTGACAGACTTTTTCTACTTTTACCAATATTTTATTTGCTTCATTACCTGGTCGGTGGACACCCGTGAAATTTTATACCGATAGTTCCAATATCAAAATAACAAACATAAAGGTTCTTCATGTACAGCTGAAGAATTTATAAATATTTAAAAACATTTATTTAAAATTTTAGCTCAATGATATACTGGATGATTTTAAGTTGTCAAGTTAAGTTATAATATAATGTTCAGTGAATCTCATACAATAGGCAGAGAGATTTTACAATGTTGTTCAAAACAATTAATTTTTCACAGATCTCTCTTGAATACAAAATTTAAAAACAAAATTTACAAAATTTCTCGTAATAAGGTTCACTTAATAAGTTATACTAAAATTATAAAGTATTACAAGAGAACTTATTAATTTTTTTTGCATAATCTAATATCAAAGTTCTTAGAGAATTAAGGTTATAGATAAGATAAAATGTGCTAATTAATTTCAAATTACTTTCTGCAATTACAAAAATAAATAAGTATATACAAGAGTTTATTTTAACAAATTAATATTTTTATCAAATAAAACAAAATATTAGTGTGTTTTAAATTAAAATATTAAAAATAAATACGGCAATACTTAAAAATTATTAATAATTTTAACAAATTAGAAGAAAAACTAACACGAATTTTAAATAAATTTAAAAAAATATTATTAATTAGGCAATTATTTATTTTATTAAATTTTAATTAATAAATATTTATATAAATTTATTAGGTATTTAAAAAAATTAATTAATAATTTATTATATAATTAATAATAAAAATATTAAAAATGAGCATTATTTTAAAAAGTTCTGTTATAAAAATTTAACTGTATAATATATTAAAAATGATGTCTGTATTATGGACGTATAATAATGGTTTATTGCACGTGTCAGAAGTCTAAATGTGATTACACATCATAAAAATCTGTAGGTATATGAAACGAAGAATCAGATTCAGGAGGCGGAGTTTTATAAAATTTTTGTTGACGTCATTTAGTTTTAACAAACGTTTATTAAACTATATACTAAACGATTTGAAATATTTTCCTTATAAATAAATAAATTAGTTTGTAATTCATTTGTAAAACATCATGGGGCGACTTAAAATTCTCAAAAAATATCTGTTTTGGATTAAGAATAAATCTCATTACGGGCACGAAATATTTTGAAATAATTACAGAAAATTAGATTCACATAATTTTTGAACTATATTACTTTTTTAGATTAAGAGGGTTTAAAATTAAAATGATCTCGTATCATCAATTACCATCTTTAGAATTTTAATGAAGATTCACTTAATATATGAAAATTAATTATAAATAAATTTTCAATATCTGAATAATATCGTAAACAATATAATATAATAATACATAAAACATAAAAAAATGCAAAGTTTATTAAGAATTTAGAAGAAAGATAGAATTAGATTATAATTGGTAAATGGATGATAAAAGAGGCGTGGTTAATTAAAAAAAGAGGAGGGGTCGATAAAATTAAACCACGAGATTAGTTTTTAAAAATGGAATACTCTTGCAAGTAAACCAATCAGAAAATATATAGTGAAATATAATTTGTTGTTTAGGTCATCAGCCAAAAACCTGGTTTGAAACTCGAGAGGCTTTACTAAGTAAAACGAGGATTGAGGTGGTTTACCATTGCCTTTTTCACTGAGTGAAAAGTATGTTTATCAGAATGCCACAAAGCCCTCTGAAAAGCAACTACTTCCCACCCTGGAAATGATGACACCGTCACTTCATTCTTTAAAGGATCTGGCTGTTTAATAAATTTCATTACTTTCAGATAAGATAACTCTGACTAGTGTCTTTTACACCTCTACCTCTCCTCTTCTTAAATGCTTCAGTCATATGACTGGCTGACTATGTGATATAAGAAACAGAACTAATTTTTGTAGCCGTGGAAATAGCAGATCAAGTGCAAATAATTAATAATTTAACACTTCACATGACTTATGGGGAAGAAATATAAATACAATTTAAAATACCGTAATCCAGGGTTATATGGCCCATATGGGTAACCTACTCATCATTCTCCAAAATATTTATTAAATTTTTATACCCTGAAAAGTAGTTGGGGATATCAAAACAAAAAAAATACTTCACAACTTTTTAATATAGATGACATTTTTAAGCACCAGAAAGTTTCTTACAGATTTTAGAGAAAGCATATTTAGGATCCATTGTTAATTATCGGAAAATCATTGTTTTTTGGTAAATTTAAGTTTATTGAAAGTTTTTCTTTTTAATTTTTGAAATAAATTGATTTCTTAAATTTATATCGCAACTTAAATTTTAAAATTACACTGTATGTGGGGGGTTAGCCATTGCTGTAGTGATAAAATTTTTTATGAGCTGTGGCTATTAAATAACGAGACTGACGTAAAAAAAAAATTTAATTTTATACATAATCACTTATTGTCACGTTTAATATACACTCCTTCTCTATCGCTACAACGCTCCATGCGAATTTTCCATTGCTGGAAACAATGCTGGAAGTCATCTTCTGTCAGCTCCTTCAGGACACTGAAGCCGCTTTCTCTTTTATAGCTTCCACAGACTCAAATCTTGTTCCTTTTAATTCAGATTTTACCTTAGGGAACAGGTAGAAGATAATAACATGTGATGAAACATGGTTTTTTACTTATGATCCGGAAACGAAGCGCCAATCCATGCACTGGAAGAGCCGAACTACACAGAGAGCCAAAAAAGCTCGAATGAGCAAGTCAAAATTAAGAGCAATGATGATTGTTTTTTTTTTTAATATCCATGGGATTGTGTACCTTCACTGGGTTCCTGAAGGTCAAACAATTAATCAATATTACTACCTTGAGGTACTTTCTAAACTACGTCAAAGAGTAAGGAAAAAACGCCCCGAAATGTGGAAGGACAAATCATGGGTTCTCCACCAAGACAATGCGCCAGCTCATTTCGCGTTATCTGTCAAGAGGTTCCTAGCCAAGTACAGTACCGCAAAGTTAGAACATCCACCTTGTTCACCAGATCTTGCACCATGTGACTTCTACCTGTTCCCTAAAGTAAAATCTGCATTAAAAGCGACAAGATTTGAGTCTGTGGAAGCTGTAAAAGAGAAAGCGCACGTGTCCTGAAGGAGTTGACAGAAGATGACTTTCAGCACTGTTTACAACAATAGAAAATTCGCATGGAGCGTTGCAGCGATAGAGAAGGAGTGTATATGGAAGCTGACAATAAGTGATTATGTATAAAATAAAAATAAAATTTTTTACAACGTCAGTCTCGTTATTTAATAGCCACACCTCGTATGATTCGAATGGTTATAATATAAGTAGGCAAACTTCAAAACTTAACATCCAAGTTTAATAAACTGAACCGATTGTAGGACAAATTATTTGAATAAATATCGCAATATGAATTATAAACAAAAAATTACCACTCGAATTTCATTCAAATAGTAAAATTACGAATGAACTTTATAATAATATAAAAATTATTATCGAAAATTATCACGCATAATATTATCAAAACAAATAAATAACAATTGAATAATGTAATGTTTATTTTTAAATTTTAATTAATAGCCTACAAAAGATACGTCATTAAATATTTACGAGCGGCCTAATTATAAGAAGGTGATAAAATTACAGATAAATGAATGTATGAGGCGTGATAAAACAATAAAATTTTATTATTTAATTAAGTAGATAAGCATTAAGTATAAAGGAGTTATACTCAACAAACCAAATTGTTTTAAAAAGAACTTTGTCATGATTTGTTTACCTGGTGGAGCTCGTTTTGGATCGGCGAGAAGGCATTCCTTTCCTAACGTACAGTAGAAACTTTTATATTCCTGCCCGGGTAAGAAAGTCGACAAAATTGCGACATCTTCGTTCTTTCTTTTCGCTTCTTTGATGCGATCTTCTCCAATAGTTTTTGTAGTTAATTTCATCGATTCTAATTTATTACTTAGAACGTCGGTAGCCATTGTTTTAGTTGTAACAGTTGTTTCTGTTGTTTCGATAGTAGTGGTTTGAACTGTGAAATTTATGTAATATGTATAATATTTATTCTACTGTCCATTTTAATTTTATTTTTATATTTAATTAATATATTTTGCTAGGATTTATTAGTTTCTTAACAATTTAACCAATCAAAAATATGTTACAATAAAAAAATTATCTTAAACTACAATAAAAAAATGAAAAAATTTTAAATTAACCAATAGAAAACATTAATGAAACACAACTGCAGAATGAAAACAAGGTGATTGATAATCTAGTCTTTCACCCCGCCCACTATATTGAAAACAGATCCCAATTGGTGTAACTTAAAAAAAGTGGCCTGTTTTTTTAAGTAAGAGCAAAAACTTATATGATTAAATTGTGTATTATTATTTTAAATATAAAATTACCGTAGAAAATTTAAAACAATAAATTACTGACGATAAAAACGTAGTAAGAACATGAATAGTCCATAATACTAGGAAATCCGAATTAAAATTAAGAAAGGATTTAAAAAAAAATTGTGATTTTAAAATATTCAATTCGCTAGAAGAATTCCAGTAGCTCTGTTTATTGTATCATTTTAAATTTTTATATTAAAATCTGATTTTTGTAAACGAAGGTTCCTGGTTCAAATCCCAGTTATTTTATACCTTTATACATATTTGAATATTTTATAGTGTTTCCCGGTGTACTTTGATGTTTGGTGTTCAATTAACCATACCCTCTAAGGAATGTTCGGTCTGAGTCTGTACAAGACTCCGCCTGATTTACACGTCATATTTATCATCCTCATCTATTGAGTTATGGGGTTGCTTATTGTCTTTACATTGAGCAGATTTTTAATACGAAATTACAGTAGGAAATTTAAAACAATAATGTTAAAATTAAACATTTATAAATTTATACATCATGAAATTTTTAAAACCATAAATTACTACGATAAAAACGTAGAACAACCTGGATAGTCCGAAATACTGAGAAATTCGAATTAAGGAAGTGTATTAACGAATTAAGGAAGATTCGATTACTGGACAGTGGTTACCGGTGTACTTTGATCGTTGGGTTCAATTAACTACACTCTGTTAGGAACAATCGGCCTAAGTCTGTACACGATTACACGTCATACATACCCCTATCCTCATCTCATTGGATCATGGGGTTGCCAATTATCTTTAAATTGAACAGATTGCTACGTACACTAATTAGGGATTAAAAAATAAATAAAAATTAAAAAGAAATTTAACAATAACTGAACGTTTAATAAAAAGTAACACCTTTCCCTTTTCACCAAGAATTTCTTTCGGTCACTTAAACCAACAAAAAATTCTCTTTTTCTAATGTGATTTAATTAATGCTGAAGATGGAATCAGTATCGAATTTGAGAATCAAACATGAAGATTCTGTTAATTTGTTTATATTTTTATTTAGTGGAAGAAAAAGAACCATGTTGTTCTTTCGTTGGTGCAGTGGTGAGTGCAACTGGGTTCTATGCCAGGGGTCCCGAATTCCATCACTCTCGTCACCTACATTAGCAATGTAAAAAAATAATCGGAACTAAAAACAAAAAACAATCTATTTATCAAACACCCCGAGTATATTTACTTAAATATGCAATTGAAACAGAACAACCATTAATTAAAAACAAAAAAATCATATTTTTTTAAAGAAACTGTAATAAAAATGAATTTAGTATTGTAAAGTAAAAAAAATATTATTAATTTTAAATAATAATAATAATTTTTATTTTATTATTATAATTTTTTAATAATTATATTAAAAAAAACAATTTACTACCTGGAGATAAAGCATTTAATTTTTTTACAAAAAATTCCCAATGTCGTCGAATTTTTCGGTAATCCAATTTTTTTCGTGAAAATACATCAGTTATACAGGTTGTTTTTTTTATTTAATATACTAATCAAAACAGAAAGTTACGAAACTATTATGAAAACGTTTCTCTATAAAACAATCGATACAGTTATAATCTAAAAAAAAAACTTGACCACCTTGTTTTTTGATGGACGTCCTTTATTTTTCACAAATAAATTAATAATATTTAATTACAAAAAGTTACTACCAAGATATTTTATTTGTTTTTCTATGTTATTTTAGTTTAATACCTTCAGGATTAATACAACAAAGAAAAATTAGGAAGGTTAAAAGTCTTTTATTTAAAAATTATATAATACAATTTGACCCAAATTAATAATAATTTAAATTAAAAATTTGCTCATCAAATTTAACCTTAGGACTGGAAGAGATATTTCAAACAACAAAATAAAAATTATTTTTTTTAAATAAAATTTTTAAAACAATACTTTGTTGTTCGTTTTTTAATATCCGGTATTCTGTTATTAATCATGTGTAAACAATCAAATGAAATTAAAGATAGATAAAAACAAACGAAATAGATTTAATTAAACAGAAGGTCTGGACAAAATGAAACAAATACAACTTGAACAATAAAAGGTTAAAAGCTAACGGGTATATTATTTTATCAACCAATAGGCAACGATATGTTTTTAAATAGGAAATATATTTTTGACCATGTATATCTATAGAGAATCCATTCAAACTAACCCTAATTTTATCGGCAAAATCTATAAAGAACACAAAAATAACCAGACTATTTCAATGAGGACCAAAAAAAAAAACTACCGGGTTGGTTTAGCGGTACAGTCTTCGCCAAAGTCAGCTGATTTAGATTTAACAGCTGATTTTCGGAGACGAAAGTTCCTGATTCAAATCCTAGTGAAGGTAGTTACTTTTATACGGATTTGAATACAAGAAAATTGTTACCGGTGTACTTCGATGGTTAGCTTTCAATTAACCATACTCTCTCAGGAATTGTCGGCCTGTATCTGTACAAGACTACACCTCATTCACACATCCTTATCTCATTAAACAACTGACTTGCGGCAAAGACTCTACCGTTAGATCAACCCCGTGGGTTTATTCGAAAAAACCAAAGAATAATACATTTTAAATGCAAAATTCAAAATGCCCATCGGGTTGGTCGAGAGGTAAAGCGTCAACGTGAGTCAGCTGTTTATCAGCTGATTTTCTGGGCCGAAGGTTCCTGATTCAAACCTAGTAAAGTAGTTACTTTTATGCGGATTTGAATTCTACACAATTGTTACCGGTGTACTTCGATGGTTAAGTTTCAATTAACCATACACTCTCAGGAATGGTCGGCCTATATATGTACAAGACTTCACATTCATACGTCCTCATCTCATTAAACGGGTGACTTGCGGCAACGACTCTACCGTTAGATCAAACCCGTGGGTTTATTCGAAAAAACTAAGGAATAATACATTTTGAATGCAAAATTCAAAATGACCTATCGGGTAGGTCGAGAGGTAAAGCGTCATGGTGAGTCATCAGCTGTTTATCAGCTAATTTTCGGAGATGAAGGTTCCTGGTTTAAATTCTAGTGAAGGTAGTTTTACTTTTATACAGATTTAAATACTAGACAGTTGTTACCTGTGTACTTCGATGGTTAGGGTATGGTTAACCATACTCCCTCATGAATGGTCGGTACAAGACTTCACCTCATCCACATCATCTCATGGGGTCGTGAAGTTGCTTATTGTTCTTAAATTGAACATATTGCAGCAACATACACACATTAAGTATTAAAAATAAGTATGCAATTTTTGTGTAAGTTGAATTTTTCATTTTAATTTATTGGAAAATTGATTCAATTAGTAAAGCATGGAGTGAAACCGGGGAAATCAATAAAAGAGTTTATTTAATGCACCCTCTGAGGCTATAAATAATCACGAGCGAAGCGCAGGTGCAATCGCTACCTATTTTGTGAAAGGTAGAATAATAGTACCGTATTGTTGTCGTTTAAGTCATCAGCTGAAAGACTGGTTGAAACTCTAGAGGTTTTATTAAGTAAAACGAGGAGTGGTTTACAATTGCCTTTCTCACTGACTTGAAAAGTATGCTTATCAGCATGCCAAGCCGTCTGAAAAGCACACATTTTCCACCCTGAAAAGGACACCTAGACTTCATTAACCACAGGGTCTGGTTGAACATTGATGAAATTCATTACTTTCAGAGAAAATAACTCTGTGTCTTTTACACTTCTATCTCTCCTGTTCTTAAATACTTCAGTCATTTAATTTAATTTCATATTATCAACATGAAACTTAAACAAGACAAGTATAACTTCAATTAAATTAATTTAAGTACCACACTACTTAATAATAAACAAATAGTTTTTATTACCCTATAAAAATTGTATTACTGTTAAGTATAATTTGCAAGGATATTAACTATTTCGTACCACCTAAATGGGTTGCTTTTATTAGAAATACTTATTAAAATACAGTTCTGAAACAAGAAACTACATTTTTTATCTGTTATTAAAGGAGTAGCCCTATATTTACAATATTCTTATGACTAATTCTAATTAGATCTTAGGCCTCGCCTTTTAAACTACGTAAAATATTTCTTATCTGCCTCCAGTTTGTCCAACCTACACATTTGTTTTAAATGTTAATGTTGGTAACCTTGCTCTAGTAACAATAATTAATAATTTATTATAATATATATATAAAATATATAAATTGAATTAATTTTTATAATTTTACAAAATTTTAAAGATTGTAATCTGTAAAAAAATATTAATAGTTTGTTTTAAAAGTTAAGTGTTGTTTGACAATGTTAGAAGAATACAGTTAACTTTTCAAGTATGTTTTTTTATCTTAAACTTATACCGGAAGTAAATACTTCCAGGGCAGACAGTTTAAAAAAATTATTATTATTGTTAAAAACTTAAAAGTTTTATATAAGTATTTCTGTCTTTATTATATGTTTGATAAAATATATTTGTAAACGATCGGTGGTGTTGTGCAGTTTATGCTGAACTAGGAAGCCGTTGTTCCCAGGTCATCATGAAAATTAGAAAAAAATTAAGATTTATAAAAAATACATTCCTTTTGTTCGTTAAATTTTAATACTGTGAATTTAGAATTAAATATAGTAGCTTAACTAAGAACCTAATAAGAAAATGTATGGTACAAAATCTGTGAATTTTTTGATATAATTAACTTTCTTAATGAGCCCATAAAAGTCAAATGGAGTGTTAAATTATTTGCACTCGATCTGCTAGTTCCAGGGCTACAAAAAAATATATCTGTTTCTTATCACATGGTCAGCCAATTATATGACTGAAACATTTAAGAACTGACGAAGTAGAGGTGTAAAAGACATCACAGTTATCTCCTATTAAAGTTATAAATTTTATTGTACAGCCACACCCTGTGGTGAATGACGTAAAGGTGTTATTTTCACAGTGGAAAATATGTGTTTTTTAGATGGCCTGGCATGCTAATAAGCATAATTTTCCACTAAGTGAGGAAGCCAATGTGGTAAACCACCTCACTTCTCGTTTTACTTAGTAAAGCCTCTAGAGGTTCAAACCAGCCTTTTGACTGATGACCTAACCAACAAACAATAAGCATATTCTCTCTAATATGAACTGTAGGGATATAATTTTAAAAAAAATCGAAAGAGAGCAAGGGCTTCAAATAAATTTTCTTAGTACATAATAAGGGAAGTTTGATCGAAATAAGTCGTTTTTTAGAGATAATTTTATTTCTTTAAGCTATTACTGGAGCTATTACTTTACAAATTTCAACCCAGACGGTTTACTTATTTTTGAATCCAGAATATATAACAAATATAAAAACAGGTAGATAAAAACCTTTTATGCTTTAACGGGGTGTTGAAATATGAAAATCAATTAAGATCCGGGTATATAAAATTTTGTCCCATCGTAAAATTTTGTCTTGGGTTCGAATCCCATTCAGGCACGGCGTATTTTCATACGTTACAAAAAAATTCATTTCATCCTTCACTATCTGCATTAGCAGAAATTGCAGAACAGTCGGACGTAAAACAAAAAAAAACCGTAACACTTTTTATTTCATAGTATAAATATTATTTAGAATGAGAGAGAGAGAGAGAGATAGAGAGAGAAAGAGAGATAGAGAGAGAGAGAGAGTAAACCGTTTACATTTGACTATCAAGCGGTTTAAGAGACGGGAAATGGTAGATCAATAAACCTTCAGAAGAAATTTGATAGGTTGTATATCATCAACATTTTTGGAAAAGTCATGTGAGGAATTTTAAAAAGGGAAAAACTTAAGTAGCCTAATACCGCCGCATCAAAATTCTGAACAAACAAGTAAATTTGTTTTGGGATGTGGACATTTTATAAGATTGATGGTCTGTGAAGAAGGTGATGGATATATTCAAATATCTTTTAAAAACATAAGGGTGAGTAAGAAAAAACTCATGGAAAAAATTGAAAACTAAATAAATGTATATATTGATTTAGGTACGGAAAACTTGAGAAAAGTAAAAGTTTAACAAATAACGTGTCAAAATAGGTCAAATGGTTGGTAAACCGCACTAACTTCCATGGTAATCTTCAAACAGTATTAAATTTTACTCATTTTAAGACCGATTTTGATGCTGCATCTACAAAAATTATAATTTTATGTTGTCAACAACATAGAATAAGTCTTATCAGCAAAAAAACATAAATAAACAACTTCGTAACAATTTTCATTAATTAGGGAGAGGCGAAGGTGAAAAATTTTAAAGCAAATTACAAAATATTCAAAAATGAAGGGTGTTACAGCTATGTTGATATGAAATGACTTGCGCAAGATGAAACAGCTTGGAGAACTGGATCAAACCAGTCGAAAGACTGATGTCAAACACAGATGTTAGTATCGTCACTTAGTATCAGCTGTAATTATCATTTTTACTTTCTCTAACCTATATGAATATATAAGAAGGAAAGTATTGTTTTCATGTCAATTTTTCGAAATCGAGTTTTCACCGGATATACACGTTTTCAGACCCCCTGAACCCAAAAAACATGTTTCTAGCGATTTGTGTGTGTATGTGAACAGAATATCTTAAGAATGGAATATCGTACGAGGTTGAAACTTGAAACGTAAGTTAGATACTAATACCGGACCCGACACGAACATTTTCATCAAAATCGGTCAACCGATAGCAGTAGTTTATTCGGGTCATTTTTCACTTTTTTTCGATTTTCTCAAAAACGGCTCTTAAGATTTTTTATGCTATATAAGATAGGGTAAGTGCCACGTCAGCTAAAATTCTTGGGAAGGCTGTTTTCTCGTAAAAAAAATTGGTTTTTTAAAATTGCGACTTTAACATGCATTTTAGCACAAAAATGTATATAATAAAAGTTGTAGAGAGAGTAAAATTATTTCAAACACTTTTTTGTATAACGCTTAGTTTAGCGGTAATTAGCGATTTTCTAGTTTTTTTTCACGAAAATGTGTAAAAAATAGTTTTTTTTAAACAATTTCAGCCTTAGTATGCATTTTACGACAAAAGAGTATACAATTAAATATAAAGGAAATTAAAAGATCTACAACTTTTATTTAGAGCGTTTTTCTCTACAGAGCATAGTTTAGCGTGAAAATGATATTCCGTATTTTTAAACCAAACTGAGGTTGTTTTTTTTGTTGATTTCTAATGTTTTATATTAGGTTATATTGTTCATTATTAGCATTGGCAAGAGAAAGTCGTGTGACTGTTTTACACAAGATTTTTTTTTGTGTATTGGTTACGTGTTCCAGAAAGATCCTCCGCTAGATACTGGGTCCGAAGATAGTAGATGGACACTGTAGGTTAAAAGGGTCGAGAAGAACTGTATCAGGAAAATGAACGATTACAAAAAGAAGACTAACATTATTGATGGACACCAATCTAAAAATCTGGTGTGAAACACTTACACAACTTTCTCTTACCAGTGAAAATAATTAACAATAAACCTAACATTAGTAATAAAACATTAGAAATAAATAAAAAAATAACCTCAATAAACACAACCTTATTTTAATGATATATGAAAGACGCAAAATGAAAATCGATCTCAGTTTGCCTTAAAAATACGGAAAATCACTCTTTCACGCTAAACTAGGCTCTACAGAAAAATGCTCTAAAGAAAAGTTGTAGATCTTTTAATTTTCTATAAGTTCGATAATAAACACTTTTGTTATAAAAATGCATACTAAGGCCGAAATCTTAAAAAAATCGATTATCACACGTTTTCGTGAGAAAAAACAGAAAATATCGGTAATTACCGCTAAACTAAGCGTTATACAAAAAAAATGTTTAAAATAAAAGTTGTAGGATTTTAAATTCTCTACATTTTTTATTATACAAATTTTTTGCGCTACATATTAAAGCCGTAATCTTAAAAAACACTTTTTTTACGTAAAAACAGCCTCACCGAGAATTTCAGCAAACATGGCGCCTACCCTATCTTGTAAAGAATAAAAAATTGAGTAAACCAGGCGATTTTAAAAAAAATCGTAGGACCAGTTTTTTGAAAACACAAAAAAGTGAAAAATTACACGAATAAACTACTACTTCCGGTTGACCGATTTTGATGAAAATGTTCGTGTCGGATCCGGTAGTGGTATGTAACTTAAGTTTCAAGTTTCAAGTTCGTACGATGTTCCGTTCTTGAGATATTTCGTATACATACACACACAGAACAATCGCTAAAAACATGTTTTTTGGGTTCAGGGGGTCTGAAAACGTGTAGATCCGGTGAAAACTCGATTTCGGAAATTCGACATGAAAACAATACTTTCCTTCCTATATATGCATATAGGCAAGAGAAAATAAAAATGGATAAAAAAATAATAACGGATAGAAATGGAATGGATAAAACCGGTTGACAAAAAAACAAATTTTTAAAACACTAAAAACTAGAGCTACGGTATCGGATAAATGGTTTAAATATGTCAACAAACCGGACTAAAACGAGGAAACTTAACTTCATGGATAACTTAACTGTTAACCATGTATATGTTACTTAACAAGATCAAATGCAAACAGGATTATTTAATGACAAGTACGTAGGTTTTCAAATGAAATATTAAACAAATGTTTAATATTTAAATAAGACATAAAAATTGTTTGTTATGATTTAATTTTACATTTTGACACCTACAACTAATTTCTTAACAAATCAATCAGTTCTGTGCAAAATAAGGTAGTTCAGTTATACAAAATTAGCATAATTGATTAATAAAATGCTTCCGGGTTTTTTTATTAGGTTTTACAAATTAAAATACGTAGGCTTATCATATTTACGGATATTGCATTTATTTTAAAATTTTATCCCAAACACTCACACGACTTTCACTTGCCAATTTAAATAGTAAAACATAAACTTATTAAACAATTTTTACGTTCTCTTGCCTATATGAATATATAGGTAGGAAAGTGTTGTTTTCATGTCGAAATCATGTTTTAATTTTCGAAATCGAGTTTTCACCGGATCTACAAGTTTTCAGACCCCCCTGAACCCAATCTAATTATAAAAAGTGGGTTACTTTGTACCCGTGAATCAATCCAGGATAATTTGCAAAAAAAGGCAGTTCATTCAATTTTTGAGAGTAAAATTAAAAATTTAATAACGATAACTGGTAAATGAATAGTTTTAAAGATGATTTAATATTTAACGTGTTTCAAGCGGAAAAGTATATTAAAGTAAATAAATAATACAAAAATAAAGGAATTTTTCTTTGTTTGTTTGAAACTATTACGTTTGAAAACAAAAACAAACTAAAATGTCAAGAGACATCGATTAGTTGTTTCAAAAAGTTTTAAAAGTAATCATTGAATTTTTTACAGTGTCTTTTGTATCATCACGTTAGGTCCCAACTAATGGGAAAATCATTAAAAAATTAGTTATTTATGTTAACTTGGTCGAAAAAGTATCGTTAAAAGTATTTCTTAGCTTTTTACTTTCTCTTACCCTGTGTGAAAATATAGAAAAGGAAAATACGAGTATATTGTTTTCATGTCAATTTTTGAAAATCGAGTTTTCACTGGATGTACAAGTTTCCAAGGATCCCTGAACCTAAAAACATGTTTTAACGATTAGTCTGTGTGTGTGTGTGTGTTTGGGTTCAGGGAGTCTGAAAACGTGTAAATCCGGTGAAAACTCGATTTCGAAAAATCGACATGAAAACAATTCTTTTCTTCGTATACATTCATATAGGCAAGAGAAAGTAAAATTCTACTACTTTTTCCCTTGTTTATTTAACGTCCCATCAACTACTGCGGTCATTAACGACGACGTAGGCTTGCAACTGTGAATGATTAAATTATTTTTTGTAACGTATGAAAATGCCGTGCTAGAGTGGGATTCAAACCCAAGACAACTTTAATTCATGCATTTTCTTCTATAAAGCTTAGTTTAGCGTCAATTAGTGATTTTCTGTATTTTGCTCATCATCAAAATCGGTAAAACAAGATTTTTAATATTGCGGTCTTACTGCGCATTTTAACAACATAAATTTTAAGTTACAGATACAGTATCGAAATTAGGCAAAAATAATAAATTGTAAAATTTTTTGACAATTAGCGGGACAGTGTGGGTTTCAGTAATATTCATGAACATTTTGTACAAGCAAAAAACGAAAGTAAAATGTGAATACGTAATTACTAACATGTAAACTAAAACCAAAATAACGTTGAAAGGAGGGCTGTAAAACAGTGTAAAGATCTCTTTTAGAGCAAAAGTAACAATTTAAGCATCTGTAAAATTTTACAGAATAAAAAGAAAATGTAATCATTCCGAAATATACCAGACAAAAATACCAAATTTTCAAATCTTTGTAAACGATTTCAGAGAAAAAATAAACACACCAATATAAAAATATTTGCGAATCTAAATAAATTGCTTAAAAATAGAATTAAGTCAGTACTTTTTTATGAGACGTTTGTTTATTTAATGGTAGAATTCATTTTCTGTTGAATAATTTAAGAACGTAGATTACTTTCTGATGAGTAAATATATTATTTCTTAGTACTTAAAAGTCCAAGGTTAAATTAGTAAAATACATTTTGAATACAAATTTTCAAGATAATTCTACGAATAAATACACTTGATTTACTTTCAATAATAATAAAACGAATATAAAATTTTTACTTTTGCCTTCGAGTCAACCAAGTCAAGTCAGCTGGTAGAAAAATATAATTAAGTAACATCAGTTAGGTGAGTAACCTTGTTTAGTGACCAACTGACACCTACACAGGAACAAATTATATATATTACCGCAGCTATAAAATTGGTTGGTTTCCAATATTCAATACAGTTCGTGATAAAAGGCATCATTTATTAAATTTGGGTACAACCTTAAATTACTGACGCTTTCCTCAGGTATTTCAGATTCCTGTAATTTATTAAACACATTTATCCAAAAATTTTAAATTAAATTTTAATGCTCCAAAATTTATAATTAACTCTACCATTTATCAAGACATTTTTGGGTTACCTTTACTAATAAAAATAAAAAGTCTGGTGTGAAACACTCATGACTTTCTCTTGCTAATACAAATAATGAACACTATAACCTAACATTAGTAAAAAAACATTAGAAATAAACAAAAACACTAGCCTACAAAAACATAACCTAATTTTAATCATGAGTGTATGATGCAAAATGAAAATCAACCTCAGTTTGACTTAATAATACGAAAAATTACTCTTTTACGCTAAACTAGGCTCTGTAGAGAAAAATGCTCTAAATAAAAGTTGTAAATCTTTTAATTCCCTATGAATTAGATTGTACTTTCGTCGTAAAATGCATACTAAGGCCGAAATATAAAAAAAAAAACATTTTTTACAGATTTTCATGAAAAAACAGAAAATTACTAATTACCGCTAAACTCAGCCTAGTACAAAAAATGTTTGAAATAAAAGTTGTAGGTTTTTAACTTTTCTACAACTTTTATGATATACAATTTTGTGTTAAAACGCATATTAAAGCTGCAATCTTTAAAAGAACATTTTTCTATGAGAGAACAACCTCCCCAAG
Organism: Catonia carolina; assembly: GCA_035578175.1. Taxonomy (NCBI): domain Eukaryota; kingdom Metazoa; phylum Arthropoda; class Insecta; order Hemiptera; family Achilidae; genus Catonia; species Catonia carolina. The sequence goes on along the minus strand of JAQMRL010000006.1, from coordinate 49,988,392 downwards.
AATTTCAGCAGACATGGCGCCTACCCTTATCTTGTAGAGTATAAACAATGTAGTAAATGAGGCGATTTTAAAAAACTCGAAGAGCCGTTTTTGAGAAAATCACAAGAAAGTGAAAACGACACGAATAAACTACTACTTCCGGTTGACCAATTTTGATAAAAATGGTCGTGTCGGGTCCTCTAGTGATACCTAACCTAAGTTTCAACTACGTACGATGTTCCGTTTTTGAGATATTTTGCTCTCTCTCTCTCTCTCTCTCACACACACAGCTAAAATCATGTTTTTTGGGTTCAAAGGGTCTGAGAAAACGTAAATTTTCGGTGTAAACGCGATTTCGAAAAATCTGCAAGAAAACACTTTCCTTCTTATATTATATTCATAACGGCAAGACAAAGTAAAAAATTCTGTGGGTTTTATTCAAGGGACTTTAATTTTAAAATTTTAACCCAATCGGTTTTTGCTTCAGATAATAATGTAACAGATAAACGCACGCGTGGAATCAAGAATCCAATTTTTGGCTTCAGGGATGAGATCAACTGAAATCCGGATATCAAACAATTTGCACAACTGCAATACACTCACAATCTACACTACAAAACGCACGTAAATAACACGGAAATAAGAATGTTTTTTGCAAAAACTTCAATTTGTTTAATAATTAGGTAATATCTTTCTGAACTAAACCATGCAGGATCTATTCCCGATCGGAGTTGAAAAACACAATTTTTTCTCAAAATTTTTCAGTCAAATCAAAACAATTTTAACTGCTCTTATTTGAAGTTTAAAAGTTTAAAAAACTTCAAAATCGCAAATCCGGGAGACATTAAAAAATTAAAAGTTAATTTAATTATTTGTCATTTTGGTTTTAATAAAATTTTACAATCTAAGAAAAATATACTCAGTATCAGATTTGCAAATCAGTACTACATACATATTTTTTGGCCGCCTCCGTGGCCCAGTGATTAGCGTGCTATGCTGCAAAGCGGAGATCCCGGATTCGATTCCCGGCCAGGGTCTGGAAAATTATCATAAGTTCAAACCCACCGTTCTTCTTACCCAAAGCAGTCGCTAATAACCAAGATTTTTTGACCGCTTCCGTGGCGTAGTGGCTAGCGTGCTAGCCTACAAAGCGAAAGATCCCAGGTTCGATTCCTGGTTAGGGTTCGGAATTTTGACACAATAAAACCCACCGTTACAGTACCAGAACCCACAGTAATCGCTAATGACCAAGCTGTCGATACGACATTAAATAAACTAAAAAAATTACATATTTATTTTGTTAAAATTATTGTTAACCTAACAAATCTAGTTGAAAACAAGTTAAATGTACTACCAGTTAATTAAAAAGAAATAAAATAATTATTTGAACTTATTTTAAATTAGCGGTTTACCTAAATACATAATTAAAAAAAGAAAGTTAAGGGTAAAACTTTTGAAAATACTTTAAAATAAAAATAATTTACTTAAATATACGTTTAATTATTGAATTTAAATAAAATGGACAGTAGAATAAATTATTTCTTAAATATTAAACTTACATTATACAAAAAATAAAACACGTGATAGAATATCAACGTTTATATAAGAGCGTATCCAACAACGAATCACGATCAAAGCGTTCGCACAACTAAACAGAATTGAAGCAAAGCGGTTGTTTGTCCTATTCAAGAAATAAAGTTGAAGCGCATGCGCTGACTACAAAACTGCCTTCACTCGAAATCCTATGCTATGTGTTCGTTTCCTACAGAATCATAATAGGTTTACTGTATTTGTTTTCTGACATAAATGTTACGTCGTATCAATAAGTTAATCGACCAACGCATCATTTTACTTATTAAATGAGTTCTTAAAGCACTCATCAATGAATATACAGTTTTAGTTATCGTGTTCAATATCAAAGTAGAAAAACGGCAAACCAATGGGATATTTTTTAAATTTTTATTTATTTATTTTCCAGCTCAAAACGTAAATTTATTTTTATATTTAACTTGGTGGTGGAAAAATAAATCAACCAACTGCAATCAAAAAAATTAAAAAAAAGACATTAAAATATAAAAGTTAATTTCATTTTTTGGCATTTTGGTTTTAATAAAATTAAAAATTAAAATAAAACGAAGTTTTCTATTAATTTTTTTTACATCAACAAGTGTTTATTTTTTAACTGTTAAATGTGCGTTCAGACAGTAAACGTTTAGGTAGTAAAATAACATTCTTATATTTTATATTCTTATGTACATTGCCAGCCTAAATTTTTTTTTACTTTCTCTTACCCTGTATGTATAGACTATTAAATAGAAAAGAAAGTATTGTTTTCATGTCGATTTTTTGAAATCGAGTTTTCACCGGATATACACGTTTTCAGACCACCAGAACCCCAAAAAACATGTTTTTCGCGAATGGTCTGTGTGTGTGTGAACAAAATATCTCAAGAACGAAATATCGTACGAACTTGAAACTTAAGCCCTAGAGTTACGTTTCCATTCCCAATTCTACGGAACAAGATATCCGTGCCCTATGAATTTATTCCGATGGGTTAATAAAGACTTTATCTATAACTAGCATAGCCCGCGCGGCTTCGCACGCGAAACATGTGTAGGACCTAATCAATTTTTTTTAAATAAATATGTAACAGAAATTGTCTAGCTGCTAGATCGACTGTATATACTCCAACGCGCGCGCGCGCGCGCGCGCACACACACACACACACACACACACACACATGACGTTTTGTCAATTTCCCCTCCGTACGTCTCTCACACCATCATCAAACCCCTTAATCTACATCAATAGCAATACCTACTCACATGTACACGCACACACACGCATACATATTTATGAAAATCATCATTAGGGCCCTTAGGGTTATCATTTTTGAAAATTTAAAAAGAAAATGAAGGAAATTTAAAAAGAAAATGTTGAAAAGCTGAAGAAGCCCTTCACCTACTTCACTTGAATAGCCGCGCTGATACACACACACACACGCGCGCGCGCGCGCACACACACACACACACACAAAGTAAATGTAAAAGTAAAAGGTGAAAAATTTGCGAGAAATTCAGAGCGGTTTACGAACCAAATTGTAAATTTATAACCTATAAATTTTATTATTTGATTGACATGAAAAATAATATGTTAATTATGTATGAATTAATGTATGACATCAGATAGATGACAAAGTACGTAGGTAAATTACCGGGCCAAGGGAATCGTGTTAGATACTTCATGAGATTATTTCTAATAGAAAACAAGTTATACAAAATAATTTATGGTAAAATTATATAATGTACTTTAAAATAATATCCACCGGCAATTCGTGAAATTTTAAATTAATCAAGGGAATACATAATGAAATAATAACATAAACAAGCTTGTTAAATTTTCATAAAACATTGATTTAAAAATGAATACAAACAAGTGTTTATTTTTTAACTGTTATGTGCGTTCAGACAGTAAACGTTTAGGTAGTAGTAAAATAACATTCTTACATTTTTACTTTCTCTTGCCTATATGAATATATAGGAAGGAAATAATTGTTTTCATGTCGATTTTTCGAAATCGAGTTTTCACCGGATCTATACGTTTTCAGACCCCCTGAACCCAAAAAACATGTTTTTAGCGATTGGTCTGTGTGTGTGTGTGTGTGTGTGTGTGTGCGCGCGCGCGCGCGCGCGTGTGTGTGTGAACAGAATATCTCAAGAACGGAACATTGTACGAACTTGAAACTTGAAACTTAAGTTACATACCACTACCGGACCCGACACGAACATTTTCATCAAAATCGGTCAACCGGAAGTAGTAGTTTATTCGTGTAATTTTTCACTTTTTTGTGATTTTCTCAAAAACTGGTACTACGATTTTTTTTTAAATCGCCTGGTTTACTCAATTTTTTATTCTCTACAAGATAGGGTAGGCGCCATGTTTGCTGAAATTCTTGGTGAGGCTGTTTTCACGTAAAAACATTGTTTTTTAAGATTACGGCTTTAATATGCATTTTAGCGCAAAATGTTATATAATAAAAGTTGTAGAGAATGTAAAATTGTACAACTTTTATTTCAAACATTTTTTTGTATAACGCTTAGTTTAGCGGTAATTAGCGATTTTCTGATTTTTTTCTCACAAAAACTTGTGAAAAATCAATTTTTTTAAGATTTCGGCCTTAGAATGACTTTTACGACAAAAGTGTTAAAGTAAAATTTATAGGAAATTAAAAGACCTACAACTTTTATTTGAAGCATTTTTCTCTACAGAGCCTAGTTTAGTGTGAAAGTGTGATTTTCCGTTTTTTTAAGCCAAATTGAGTTCGATTTTCATTTTGCGTCATTCACTCATGATTAAAATAAGGTTATGTTTTTGAGGTTAGTTTTTGTTTATTTCTAATATTTTATTAATAATGTTAGGTTTATTATTAATTATTTGCATTGGCAAGAGAAAGTTGTGTTAGTGTTTCACACCAGATTTTTAACTGTTAAATGTGCGTTCAGACAGTAAACGTTTAGGTAGTAAAATAACATTCTTACATTTTATATTCTTATGTACATTGTGCAGCCTAATCTTTCTTTAATATGTAAATTAAATTGCTACATAAATTATTGATACAAAAACATCAATAAAAAATGGAACAGTAAGCCCACACAAACGATTTTAAAAGAATCTGTAAGGATTGATTCACTCACGATTCACACATCACTAATTCTTCTACTTGCACAATAACTGAGGAGCAAACATTCAAAACGTGTTTTGTCACAAAAAATAAAAATCTGGTGTGAAACACTCACACAACTTTCTCTTGCCAATACAAATAATTAACAATAAACCTAACATTAGTAATAAAACATTAGAAATAAACAAAAAACTAACCTCAAAAACATAACCTTATTTTAATCATGAATGAAAGACGCAAAATGAAAATAGACCTCAGTTTGGCTTAAAAATACAGAAAGTCACTCTTTCACGTTAAACTAGGCTCTGTAGAGAAAAATGCTTGAAATAAAAGTTGTAGATCTTTTAATTTTCTATAAATTTTATTATATACACTTTTGTCGTAAAATGCATACTAAGGCCGAAATCTTTAAAAAAATCAATTTTTCACACGTTTTCGTGAGAAAAAAACAGAAAATCGCTAATTACCGCTAAACTAAGCATTATAAAAAAAATTGTTTGAAATAAAAGTTGTAGGGTTTTAAATTCTCTACAACTTTTAATATATACATTTTTGCGGTAAAATGCATAATGAAGCCGCGATCTTGAAAAAACAATGTTTTTACGTGAAAACAGCCTTACCGAGAATTTCAGCAAACATGGCGCCTACCCTTTCTTGTAGAGAATAAAACATTGAGTAAACCAGACGATTTTAAAAAAAACCGTAGGACCAGTTTTGAGAAAATCGCAAAAAAGTGAAAAATTATACGAATAAACTACTACTTCCGGTTGACCGATTTTGATGAAAATGTTCGTGTCGGGTCCGGTAAGGGTATGTAACTTAAGTTTCAAGTTTCAAGTTCGTACGATGTTCCGTTTTTGAGATATTTTGTATACATACACACAGACCAATCGCTAAAAACATGTTTTTTGGGTTCAGGGGGTCTGAAAACATATAGATCCGGTGAAAACTCGATTTCGAAAAATCGACATGAAAACAATACTTTCCTTCCTATATATTCATATAGGCAAGAGAAAGTAAAAACCAGAGTTAAACATGCAGTCTTATTACTCTTATACGTTCTACGTTCTGGAATTGGCCTATATTTACGATTTCAACCAATAAAAATTTGGTGTAAACAGTTACACGACTTTTCTAGCCAATGCAAATAATGAACAATAATATAACCTAATATTAGTAATAAAACATTAGAAATAAACAAAAAACTAAACTCAAAAAACATAACCTTTTTTTAATCATGAGTGAATGATACAAAATGAAAATCAACCTTAAATTTGGTTTATTTATAAGGAAAATCACTCTTTCACGCTAAACTAGGCTCTGTAGAGAAAAATCCTCAAAATAAAAGTTGTACGTCATTCAATTTCCTATCAATTTGATTATATACAGTTTTGTCTTGTAATGCATACTAAGGCTTAAATCTTAAAAAAAAAAATTTTAACACATTTTCATGAAAAAAAAAAACAAAAAATCACTAATTACCGATAAACTAAACGTTATACAAAGAAATGTTTGAAATAAAAATTGTAGGTTCTCTGCAACTTTTATTATAGTATGTATACATTTTTGCGCTCAAATGCATTAAAGCCGCAATCTTTAAAAAAAACATTTTTTTTCTACGATAGCACCGCCTCCCCAAGAATTTCAGCAGACATGGGACCTACCTTATTATATAGAGCATAAAAAAATTATTAAATGAAGCTATTTTTAAAAAAAATCGTAGGAGCCATTTTTGGGAAAATTGCAAAAAAGTGAAAAATGACACGAATAAACTACTACTTTCAGTTGACCGATTTTGATGAAAATGTTCATGACGGATCCTCTAGTAGAATCTAACTTAAATTTCAAGTTTCAAGTTCGTACGATGTTCCGTTCTTCAGATATATTGTTCGCACACACGAAAACACGCACACCAATGGCTAAAAACATGTTATTTTGGGTTAGGGGGCTGAAAACGTGCAAGGTACACAATCCCATAGATATAAAAAGAAACAATCATCATTGCTTTAAATTTTGGCTTGCTCATTCGAGATTTTTTGGCTCTCGGTGAAGTTCGGCTCTTCCATTGTATGGATTGGCACTTCGTTTCCGGATCATAAGTAAAAAAACCACGTTTCATCACACGTTATTATCTTCTACCTGTTCTCTAAGGTGAAATCTGCATCAAAAGCGACAAGATTTGAGTCTGTGGAAGCTGTAAAAGATAAAGCGGCACGTGTCCTGTAGGATCTGACAGAAGATGACTTCGAGCACTATTTCCAACAATGGAAAATTCGCATGAAGCCTTGTAGGAATAGAGAAAGAGTGTATATTGAAGGTGACAATAAGTGATTATGTATAAAATTAAAATAAAATTTTTTACAACATCAGTCTCGTTATTTAATAGTCACACCTTGTACGCTGTGATCGCAAAAACTCTTAAACCAAACTTTAGAAATGTATTAACACTATGATTTTACCATAATAATACTAGTGATTAAATTCAGAATTTATGAATCATATTTTTGCATACAAATTGCGTATAAAATACAATACAGATAATGATATGTACGTGAGTGAATGATTGCATTAATACACAACATTTTTATCGTTTAAAGAAACATACAACATAAATATTCATAAACATTATTGAATGCCACATTTTATCTATGCAACGTTTTAATTAAGTATAAAACGAATATATCAGTCATGAGTTTTTTTGTACAATATTAAGTAATTCTTTATTAATGAAATAAAACATAAAAAGATTAATATTGTAAGATTTATTTTCTGATTAATACCGTCAGAAAAATAAATGTAAGATAATATTTGCAAAAAATTTAAATTCCTTGTCGGAAATGTCATGTACAGCATGAATAAAATTAAAAGCTGTCTGTAAGGTACTTTGGTATGATTAATATATACTATAATTTGATTACGACATAAACCGTAAAAAATTCTATGTTCAGGTTATTTTAAATAAGTTACATAATATTAAACATCTTTGGTAAAAACACTCACATGACCTTCTCTTGCCAATGTAAAAATACTACCTATGTTTAATCATGGGTATCTATGTACCTAATATAAAAATCTGGTGTGAAACACTCACACAACTTTCTCTTGCCAATGCAAATAATTAACAATAAACCTAACATTAGTATTAAAACATTAGAAATGAACAAAAACTAACCTCAAAAACATAACCTTATTTTAATCATGAGTGAATGACGCAAAATGACAATCGAACTCAGTTTGGCTTAAAAATACGGAAAATCACGCTTTCACGCTAAACTAGGCTCTGTAGAGAAAAATGCTCTAAACAAAAGTTGTAGATCTTTTAATTTTCTATAAATTTAATTATATACACTTTTGTCGTAAAATGCATACTAAGACCGAAATGTTAAAAAAATCGATTTTTCTCACGTTTTCGTGAGAAAAAAACAGAAAATCGCAAATTACCGCTAAACTAAGCGTTATACAATAAATGTTTGAAACAGAAGTTGTAGGTTTTTAAATTCTCTACAACTTTTATTATATAAGTTTTTGCGCTAAAATTTATATTAAAGCAGTAATCTTAAAAAAACAACGTTTTTACGTGAAAACAGCCTCACCGAGAATTTCAGCAAACATGGCGCCTACCCTATCTTGTAGAGAATAAAAAATTGAGTAAAATAGGCGATTTTAAAAAAATCGTAGGACCAGTTTTTGAGAAAATCGCAAAAAACTGAAAAATTATACGAATAAACTACTACTTCCGGTTGACTGATTTTGATGAAAATGTTCGTGTCGCGTCCGGTAGTGGTATGTAACTTAAGTTTCAAGTTTCAAGTTCGTACGATGTTCCGTTCTTGAGATATTCTGTTCACACACAGACACACACACAGACCAATCGCTAAAAACATGTTTTTTGGGTTCAGGGGGTCTGAAAACGTATAGATCCGGTGAAAACTCGATTTCGAAAAATCGACATGAAAACAATACTTTCCTTCCTATATATTCATATAGGCAAGAGAAAGTAAAAACAATCTGCTGTGCAACACTCACACGACTCTCTTTTACCACTGTAAATATGCCCAATAGATGAAGCTAACATTATTAAACATAAAATGAAAAATGGCTGCCTCTGTGACGTTGTAGATAGCGCGCTAGCTTACTAAACGGAGGTCCCCGGTTCGATTCCCGGCTAGGGTCTAGAAATTATTACGTGACAAAACCCATCATTACAGTTTCTTAACCCACCATATTCGCTAATGATCAAGCTGTTGATGCGACTTTATTAAATAAACAAAAATATTACCTCAAAAATTATAATCTAATTTTAATCATGAGTAATTGATGAAAAATGAAAACCAACCTTAATTTGGCTTAATAATACGGAAATCACTCTTTTACGCTAAACAAGGCTCTGTAAAGAAAAATTCTTGAAATGAAAGTTGTAGATCTTTTAATTTCGTATAAATTTGATTATATGCATTTTTGTCGTAAATTGCATACTAAGGCCGAAATCCCAAAATATCCATTGTTTAACAGATTTTCATGAAAAAAAAACCATAAAATCACTAATTACCACTAAACTAAGCGTTACACAAAAATATGATTAAAATAAAAGTTATAGGTTTCTTAATTCTTTACAACTTTTATTATACATACTTTTGCCCTAAAATGCATATTAAGACCGCAATCTTAAAAAAAACCTTTTTTTATACGAGAGAGAATAGCCTCCCCAAGAAATTTAGCAGACATGGCGCTTACCAAGCATAAAAAATGTAGTAAATTAGGCAATTTTTGAAAAAAATCGTAGAATCCGTTTTGGAAAAATCGCAAAAATGTGAAAAATTACACGAATAAACTACTACTTCTGGTTGACCGATTTTGATGAAAATGTTCATGTACGGTCCTCTAGTACAGTGATTCTAAACCTGGAGGTCGCGAAACAATAATGAAATCATTTATTCATTTTATGAGAAAAAGACATACACACAGACCAATCGCTAAAAACATGTTTTTTTGGGTTCAGGGGGTCTGAAAACGTGTAGATCCGGTGAAAACTCGATTTCGAAAAATCGTCATGAAAAAATACTTTCCTTCCAATATATTCATATAGGCCAAGAGAAAGTAAAAATATTCGGTAATTATATACCTAATATATAATCAGGGCTTCTCACCAATTTTAATGTTTATTTTTACATTTATGTGTGCTAAATCCGAATCTGCCGTTAATTTTGTACGCAATAACTTTAAAATTATTTATAAGCGTATTTTCATCGTCGATCGACACAACCTCCCATAACCAGCCAGAACAGAATAAAGATTTATTCTGTTTTATTCTTTATTCTGTTCTCGCTGCCCAAAACTATTTCATTTACACAATTATGTTTCAGTATAGTACTAACAAATTTTATAATAAAAAATTAACAATAAACACAAATTAAGGTATTAAGATATTAAGTAGGTTCTTCACCATTATTTTTCAATATATTACTGGTCTATGACGTCATACACTCTGCCATAATGGTGAAGAGGTTATGCGTTAGAATATACAAATATCTTATTAATTTCTCTTATTGATCAATATTTGTTTAATTTTTATCAATATTTATTAATTTTCATCATAAAATTAGTAGTCTACTAAATATAACGGCGTAAATTAATTATTAGTTACGGGAAACTGAGGTTATGTCAGTCAAATATTTAAAAAAACGTTCAAAAAATAATTTAAGAGTGATTTGCGCACAAAATTAAGGTCAGATTCAGATTTAACACACATAAATTTATAATAAACATTAAAATTGTTAAACGTGGTGGTTAGCCCTGATTCTATGCAATTACCAAAAATATTTTTAGGCCTAGGAACCCAATTAACTAAAATTAATCATTGTAACATGCAATGTACCTTTGTCTCTTCTCTCTTGACCTTTTCCACGATTCCTCGTCACGATGTGTCTTAGAAGATAATTCAGGACATTTAACTGGATTAATTTTCATTATACGTATTAAAAATCACTTAACATACACACTTTAATCGAACTACAAAAAAACCTTTGAAGAACATAACCTAACGAACCAACAAACACTACCTCTCAAAGCCGGCGACATTAGCGCCGTGGGAGAAAATTGAACTACCACTAAGTGGTTATCTGCTTTGGAAACACATGATTTATTTATCTGTTTTTGCAACTAACCCATACTTTACAACGCAATACAGACGGTATTTATGTTGTTTTGAAAGATTTATATGATATGGTAAGAAGGTAGATCTATATTTTTTCATTAACCAAAAATAAAAAACTGAAATTCGAAAAAGTGACATCTGATTTTGAAACTAGACGACTCAACTGACGCAAAATTAAGCTTTAAAGAAAAACATGCATAAAATAAAAGTGATAAGTTTTTTAATTTCCTTAAACTTTGATTTTACACACTTTGGTCGTAAAATGCATACTAAAGCCGCAATCTTAAAAAATATTTTTTCCTCGAGAGCACACCCTGTCCAAGAATTTCAGCAGACATTACGCTTACGCTATCTTGTAAAGGATTAAAAATGTAATAAATGAGGGGATTTAAAAAAATCATAGCAGCTGTTTTTACGAAAATTTCAAAAAAGTGAAAAATTGCACGTACAAAATACTACTTCCGGTTGACCGATTTTGATGAAAATGTTCGTGTCGGGTTCCTTTTTGGTATTTACTTAAGTTCTAAATTTCAACTTTGTTTGCAATTCCTTTTTTGAGATATTTGTTCACACACAGACCAATCACTAAAAACATGTTTTTTGGGGATCAGGTTGCCAGAAAACGTGTCCGGTGAAACTCGATTTTGAAACATCAACATGAAAACAATACGTTCCTTCTCTATATATTCATATAAGGCAAGAGGAAGTAAAAAGAACACGAGTAGGATAAAATCCTCAGGATTACGCTTTAATACGATCTACTTTATTTTTTCGGAGCCTTTTTGGATCTTATAAACATGGAATTAATTTCCATCTAATTGAAACGTTTGTTAATTGGGAATTTCTTTCGTGGAAGCTTCCTTGCATACCATGTCAATAATGAAAGCGTTGAAATCTAGAATTTATGCAATTATCCGAGCTAGATTCAAGATTAGAAGCAAAAAAAGAAAAAGAAAGAAGTAATTTTAATGGTTCCCGGTGTACTTTAGTAGTTTGAGGTTCAATTAACAATACCTTTCAGTAATGGTCGGCCTGAGTCTGTACAAGACTACACCTCATCACACGTCATACATATTACCCTCAGCTCATCGGGTCATGGGTTTGTTTTATGTTTTAAATTGAACAGATTACAACGTATAAACATTTGGAATTTTTAAAAAAACACCTCTAGAGGTTTCATTAAGTTAAACGAGGGGAAAGATGGTTTATAAATGCCATCCTCACTGATAGAAAAAGTATGCTTATCAGCATGCCAGGCTTTCCGAAAAGCCTCTACTTTCCACCCTGCAAATGACATATTCGCTTCATTCACCATAGGGTCTGGCTGTATAATGAAATGCATTATTTTCAGAGGAGATAACTCTGACTAGTATCTTTTACACCTCTACCTCTTCTGTTTCTTAAATGTTTCAGTCAAATAATTGGCTGACCATGTGATCAGAAATAGAACTATTTTTTGTAGCCCTGGAACTAGCAGATTTAGAGCAAATAATTTAGCACTGGTATGGGAAAAAAATTAATTAAATATTTTTAAAAATCTGTACCTTCCTAAAGAATTTTAATAATTCAGATAACTGGGAATTCAATAAAACAATTTATTTAATACACCCCTCTAAGGGTAAGATTATCTTTCCTGCACTGGGACCATGAGTATTCATTTTCAACAAATAAATAATTAATTTCATTTTCATTCACCCAGTTACTGATAATAAATTTATTTACGATAACAATAAAAAAAAGAAAACAGTAGGAAATATATGTTTATTTAACTTGGTAATTAAAATCGTAAATCAACTATATTAAATACAAATAAACAAGATTTTATTGTAATTTATACAAGCAAATAAAATATATTCAATAAATAAAATTTCACTAAAGACAGCTACCTACTGAGTAATACTGAGAACAGTTTTTTTTGTTTTTTTTTTAATAACTTATATAAAGAAATATGTCTATCATGAATAATAGAATAAAATTTTAACACGCAATTATAAATTAAACCAATATAAATAAAAAATAAACTTATACATAGTTTATAAAAATATTTTAATTGTTAATAAAACTGACGTTAATAATAAGGAAATAATATAAAAATTTACAATAAATTTATAAGTTTACAAAGACAATTTAAATATTTTATAAAATGGTTTAATTTTTCCAATATAATTAACTGAATAAATGTAACATTCTTTGAATAAAATATTACTGATGTTATAAAGTTACAAGAAATTGAATAATTCAGTTACAGTGTACATAATAAATTGGATTTCAATTTAGATTCTTGGGTAGAATAAAAATTTACAAATCTCTATGTACGTGTGAAGATATATCTATAACGACATAGAAGTTAACTCAGTAAGACAAGAAATTACATGATATAGTGGAACATAAGAACAAAGAATAGGGTTACAAAAAATCGTTCTGTTTCTTATCACATGGTCAGTCAATTATATGACTGAAGCATTTAAGAACAAAAGAGGTAGAGGTGTAAAAGATACTACTCAAGAGTTATCTCCTCTGTAATGGATTTCATTATACACACAGACCCTGTGGTGAATGAAGTGAAGATGTCATTTGCAGGGTGGAAAATATGTGCTTTTCAGAGAACCCGGCAAGGTGATAAGCACACTTTTCAACTCAAGTGAGGAATGCAATGGTAAACAACCTTATTCCTCGTTTAATTTAGTAAAACCTTTAAAGGTTTAAACCAGCCATTCGGCCGATTACCTAAACAACTACATCAAGAACAAAGATTGAATGGACATTCGAATCATTTTGCACTAAATTTACTGGACAACAGCGAATATACTTTTACGAAACTTAACAGATACAATGAATTACACTTTTTTTTAGCTTTTCTTTGTTATCGAGAATTGTACTTTGTAGAGAAAAGCGTTACACAAAAAATGTTTGAAATAAATGTTGTAGGATTTTAAATTCTCTACAACTTTTATTATACACTACATTTTTGCGCTAAAATGCATATTAAAGTCGCAATCTTAAAAAAACAATGTTTTACGACAAAACAGCCTTCCCAAGAATTTCAGCAGACATGGCACCTACCCTATCTTGTAGAGCATAAAAAATGTAGAAAATGAGGTTACTTTATAAAAATTGTAGGAGCCGTTTTTGAGCTAATTGCAAAAAAGTGAAAAATGACATAAATAAACTACTACTTTCGGTTGACCGATTTTTATGAAAATGTTTGTATCAGGTCCGGTAGTAGTATCTAACTTAAGTTTCAAGTTTTAAGTTCGTACAATGTTCCGTTCTTGAAATATTCTGTTCACACACACACACACGCACGCACGTACGCACGCACGCACGTACGCACGCACGCACACGCACACACACACACACACACAGAATAATCGCTTAAAACATGTTTTTTTGGGTTCGGGGGGGGGGTCTGAAAACGTGTAGATCTGGTGAAAACTCAATTTCGAAAAATCGACATGTAAACAATACTTTCCTTCCTATATATTCATATGGGCAGGAGAAAGTAATAATTAAAAAGAAAAATAGTACTTGTGAATATCGTAGTAAAAAAGTGCATAGAAGTATGTTTGTGCCATACCCTAAGTTCTTTAAGACTATGTTTTAAGTTGTCCTTAACCCACTGGTTCACTGAGAAAACTCAAAAAACAAATTTTAAAGATCGCATTCCCAGGTTTCATGTTATTCATTTCTTTGGCCTCAAAATATTTTCGTAAACAATTTTTCGGATGAAAAGTGTTTACCTGGTTTTTCGAATTACACGTACGAAAATTCAAACTACAAACAATCGGCAAACATAAACAGAAGGGCACAGCCCCATAAAGTTTTTTCGTACCCTTATTCGTACAACTATATTATTATCCACCTAACCCAATTGGCGGCCGAACTTCACTATATGGCAAAGTGCGGGCGCGCATTGCACACACTTCTATGGTTCTGATCCACTCATGAATTCTGTGACAAACTTAGTAAGGGCAGGGCCCTCTGCGCCATGCTCTCCCCCCTACTCCAATCAAAATCTCACCCGGTTAAATTCAAACTCCTCATGTACTCCTTCGTACTACGATCCTTTCTTCTCTACGCGTCACCAGTACGGTGGCCGCTCCTATCCAAATCTTCGAAAACTAAAGTCTCCGCCTTCCAAAATAAAACCCTCCGAAACATCACTAAATTCCACTATCTTATACCCAACCTACAATTCACGAATATCTACACTTCCCCACCCTAGAGGACTATATCTACAATACTTCAAGAAAACTCCACGACGCTGGCAAGACATCAGGACTCCAGATCATCCAAGAAATTTACACGACGCCCCATCCTCCTGAAGACTACAAGATCTTATCGTTCCACGACTTCCTCTAACCACCCCCCACTTCCCTTAACCCTACAATTATTAAACATATCCCTTAATCAATTTAAATAACTCAATAACTCACACCGAAAACTTACCCCTCCACCAAAACATACACCACCTTTTCCATCTGGTAATCAACAAAAATTACCTTCCAAAAAAAAACAATTAAAGGCCACTGAAAATTTAAATAAACAACCAATAATGAAAAGAGCCGTCTCTCTACTACCACCACCTTTCTCACAACCTTCAAAGAATTGCCACAGTCCCCAAAATTAAAATTTCATTCAACTAAAAATTTATCAAAAATACCCTCAAAATTAATCCCTTCCCCTGCCACGCTCACGGCAAAAACTCCACCAACCCCCCATACCAGTCTAAATTACTTTTCTTACACAATTCTCCTTATTTCTAACCTGAGGTTACGTTAGTTCTGTTATTTTGTTCTACGAGCGACCAGGTGCTAACACGATGTCACCATTATAGGGGCTTCTTAGCCCTCTCAACCTGGACTGGACTGGATGAATTCTGATCCACCTAACCCCACTGATACCAAACATGGAAGCGGCGCGAAGCGTCGCTAGGTAGCGAGTACTTGTTTATAAAATTCAACGTAGTTATTTTATGTATATAAATTTATTATATCAGTAGGCAAATGTAATCTTGTAGATAATGGGCGCGCCTAAATAACCATTGGGATGGGTCCTTAAGTTATATTATTACGGCCTAAATTATATGCAAATTAACCATATAAAGTAGTTCGCTTTATTTGGCACGGAAAATAATACTGTACTGTATTTTTAATGTATTCTAAATTATAATGTAAACATTATTGTTTATAATATATTCATTAAATTATTTAATGTTCAGTGAACGCAACGTCAATATAATTATGTTAATTATTGGTTTGATTTCATTATGACTTCTTATTTTAGTATTACTTGATACAAATTTGTCCTTAAAATGTTTGTGTGTTCGCGTACAGATAAGTAAAATTTAATAAACATACTTATATAATTGAAATACATTTTTAATGTATTATTTATTCAGTATTCAATCATGTTTATAAAAACGCCTCGGTGTTTTATTCGATAAAGTTCTATTCTGATAAGTCAAACGCCAAAGTTATAGTTTTTAATTTCCGAACGGGATGTTTTAATATTGTTCCTAAATAATATGAAGGTATTTCATATGAAAATATGAATATTCATATAGTAAATTGTAAGCAAACAAACAGGTGGAGTGTTAAATTATTTGAATTTAATCTGTCAGTTGCAGGACTATAAAAATAGTTCTGTTTCTTATCAGATGGTCAGCCAATTAAACGACTGAATCATTTAAGAACAGAAGAGATAGAGGTGTAATAAACACTAATCAGAGTTTTCTTCTCGGAAAGTAATGATTTCATTATACAGCCATATCCTGTGGTGAATGAAGTGAAGGTGTCATTTGCAGAGTGGAAAATACGTGCTTTTCAGAGGGCAGAGGGCCTGCCCTGAGAGGGCAGGCCCTGGCATGCTGATAAACATACTTTTCCATTCAGTGAGTAAGGCAATGGTAAACCACCTCACTCCTCATTTTACGTAGTAAAACCTCTACAAATACAAACCAGCCTTTCGGCTAACGACCAAAACAACAATTGTAAATTGTCTACAACTTTTATTATATGCACTTTGGCGCTAAAATGCACATTAAGGCTGCAATCTTTAAAAAAACCCCGTTTTTTCTACGAAAGAACAGCCTCCCCAAGAATTTCAGCAGACACTGAGCCTACCCTATTTTGTAGAGCTTAAAAAATGTAGTACGAGGCGATTTTTAAAACAATCTTAGGACCAGTTTTGAGAAATCGCAAAAAGTGAAAAATGACATGAATAAACTACTACTTTCGGTTTACCGATTTTGATGAAAATGCCCGTGTCGGGTCCGATAGTAATATCTAACTTAAATTCTACGTTTTAACTTCGTACTATGTTCCGTTCTTGAGATATTTCGTTCACACACACAGACCAATCACTGAAAACATGTTTTTTGGGTCAGGGGTGAAAACGTGTAGATCCGGTAAAAACTCGATTTCGAAAAATCGACATGAAAACAATACTTTCCTTCCTATATATATTCATATAGGTAAGAGAAAGTAAAAATATAAATAATAACGAACAAAGGTGAAAAATGTTGTAACTGTGATTTTGGAACATGGATAAATTTTCGAAACGGTAGCTAGGAATCAAAGCCTGGATCTTCAACTTTATATCTGAGCACCTTATGACTGATGGATAAAAACAAATTTAAAAATAAATATAGTAATATAGTATATTTACTACAATAATACATTTTAAAGTACCACAAGGAAAAGTTATGTAATACCTATTTATAAACTAAAATAAAACATTGTAACAGACTAAAACGTGGATGACTCATAACAAACAGCAGTTAAAACGTACGTAATATAAAGTAATATAATAAGGATTTAAAGGCGTTATAGATCAAAGGTGAAGACACACAAATTTAATGCTAGTTATATTAAGTAAATAACTTAAGCACAGGTGGTGAGATGGATTACGTTAATACTGACTAAAACCAAACGAAACAAAAAGAGAGAAAAAAATTAATACGTGTGGGTTTTACATAATAGGCGTACAAACATTTTAATATCAAATAAAAATATACAATAAAAAGAACACGATGAATAATGTTAAATATTCAAACATAAAAATTTGATTCATCTATTTAAAATTGTACTTAAATTTTGATAATAAAGATCATTGATAAATTTTTAATTGAAAATTCACATTTCAAAGAACAATTTTTATATTTTTATAGATCGTTAAAAGAAGTTGTTTTTCAAAAGGCGTAACTGTTTTAATGTATATTTGATTTAACACAATTAGTGACGGATATAAAAATTGGTTACAGTGTTTTTTTATTGTTTGATTTGGAAGATACAAGTTCATAAAAAAACGTTTGCAAATATAATGTGTCATGAAGGTTATATTAACAGAAAACTTATAATTTGTTTAAAAAATGTTGTGGTAATTTATTTTTTAATTTGGATTCAAAATTATATCATCATCATCATCTTCACTTCCAAGGAAAATTATATAATTTACTAAAACTGAATCGTAGAACTTAAATCATTATTTTCCAGAATATTTTGGCAAAAAGTTAATCCAAATTTCGAAATAAACAATTTTCTTAGTGAGGGATAACGATATTTATTTTATTAAAAACGTAGGCCTACCTACTGGAGAATGAAAAAAATTATTTACTATAAAATTTACATTTCATGTTTTTATAATTCGGTAACTATTTTGGAAAAGTGGAAGAAAAACCTGTTTTGTTTATTTCCTAAACACAGACAGGTTTTCTTATATTGATTTCACAAAATGTTTTTTACTTTCTTTTGCCTATATGAATGTATAGGAAAGAAAGTATTGTTCCCATGTCGATTTTTCGAAATCGTGTTTTCACCGGATCTACACATTTTCTACACATCTGAACCCAAAAACATGTTTCTAGCGATTGGTCTGTGTGTGTGTGTGTGTGTGTGTGTGTACGCGCGCGCGCGCGCGTTTGTGGGTGTGTATGTGTGTGAACAGAATATCTCAAGAACGGAACATCGTACGAACTTGAAACTTAAGTTAGATACTACTAGAGGACCCGACACGAACATTTTCATTAAAATCGGTCAACCGGACGTAGTAGTTTATTCATGTCATTTTTTACTTTTTTGGGATTTTCTCAAAAACGGCTCCTACGATTTTTTTTTAAAAATCTCATTTACCCTACTACATTTTTTATGCTCTACAAGATAGGGTAAGCGCCATGTCTGCCAAAATTCTTTGGAAGGCTGTTTTCTCGTAAAAAAATAGTTTTTTAAGATTGTGGCTTTAATATGCTTTTTAGCGCAAAAATGTATATGATAAAAGTTGTGGAGAATTTAAAATCCTGATGAAAATTAGGTTATATTTATTCAAGTTAGTTTTTTGTTTATTTTTTATGTTTTATTACTAATGTTAGGTTTATTGTTAATTATTTGCATTGGCAAGAGAAGTTGTGTTGAGTGTTTCACACCAGATTTTTTTTTCTCAGACTGGATATGTAATTTAACGTTAGAATAGAACACAATATTACGGTAATGTGTTCAATATGTGTGATTAAAGCTACCTGTCATGTACGAGGATTAAAAAACTAGTTTCTGAAAAAGGTAATAATAATATTATTGATTACAATCATTCTCACGAAGTCAACGACAGGTCATTGTAACAAATATAACTTAACATATTTAATACTTGGATTAAAAAAAAATTTAATGACCATATCATTTTACATGAACACAAGATGGTTTTTTTTAGTATTCGAACTAGTTCATCACTGTAAGGAATGTACAGTAATAAAGAAAATTCATGAGCAGAAATTGGATTATTTGTCTCAATGTTTTTCATACTTAAAATACCGTTAGCCCATACGTCAGTTTCCCCTCATACGGAAGAAGTAAAAATCTGGTGTGAAACACTCACACAACTTTCTCTTGCCCAATAATTAACAATATAACCTAACATTAGTAATAAAATATTAGAAATAAGCAGAAAACTTACCTTAATAAACCTAACCTAATTTTAATCATGAGTGAAAGATGCAAAATGAAAATCAACCTCAGTTTGGCTTAAAAATACGGAAAATCACTTCACACGATTTTTCACACGTTTTCGTGAGAACAAAACCGAAAATCGCTAATTACCGCTAAACTAAGCGTTATACAAAAAAAGTTGAAATAAAAGTTATAGGATTTTAAATTGTCTACAACTTTTATTATATACATTACTGCGCTAAAATGCATATTAAAGCAGCAATCTTAAAAAAACAATTTTTTTTTACGTGAAAATATCCTCTCCAAGAATTTCAGCAGATATGATGCCTACCCTATCTTGTAAATGATAAAAAAATTTAGTAAACGAGAAGATTTTTAAAAAAAATCGTAGAACCAGTTTTTTATTAACTCGCAAAAAAGTGAAAAATTACACGAATAAACTACTACTTCCGGTTGACGGATTTTGATGAAAATGTTCGTGTCGGGAGCGGTACTGGTATGTAACTTGGGTGTCTATGATTATGAAACCGATAGTAGAACCATTTTTCTGTTAGTTCTCTGATACCGTGCAATAGAAAAACCTGTATAAGCTTAATTTAAATTTACGAACCATCAAGCAGTGCAGAAGCAATTACTATTACATGTTGTTTAGGTCATCAGACGAAAGGCTGGTTTGAACCTCTAGAGGTTTTACTAAGTAAAACGAGGAGTGAGGTGGTTTACCATTGCCTTCCTCACTGAATGGAAAAGTACGCTTATCAGCATGCCAGGCCCTCTGAAAAGCACATATTTTCCACTCTGCAAATGACACCTTCACTTCATTCACCACAATTACTATTACATAAATTTCCAAAAGAAATACAGTAGATAAGATTGTCAAAATCTGATTTATTGTAATATTAAAATCACGTCCAATTTTTGCTTTCTCTCCCCAAGTTTGGCGACACACGGTCAAACGACGTAATATTTAAGTGGATATTAAATTCAGACAATAGACTAAAAGAAGGCGTTATGCGTTGTTTTCTAATACACAAGGACCTGTTCAAGGAAGATAAAAGAATTCATTTACTATTAAGTAACAAATACACAGATAATGGGGAGGAAATTAATTTAGCAATAATGTAAGGAATACATGTGGGAGAAAAAGACCGCGAATAGTTCCTTTAGACATTCAGTGGGGGAATTAAATCTATACGTCAACTAAAAAAAAAGTTCTTGACCTAGTTAAATTTGTAGTACTTTTCAACCTACAATAACATGGGTATATTAATTTCTACACCCCCGGAGAATATTTTTCTTTTTAATTTTTTTATATTGATAATAATCCTTAAAAATTAATAGACCATCTTATATAAAAAATATAACTTGAAGGCATTATTATAATTTAATTTATTCCATTATAAATATATTACAATACTATATTACGCATCGGTATATAAAATTTATTTATTATTGTATTCGAAATTAATTAACTATTGTTATATATTTTATTAGGATTTATATAATTATTAATTTTTAAAGTTTGTCAGGGTTAAATTAATTTTTATATATTGTAACTTTTACGCCAGCACTATGCACGGATTTATTACTAGGCATATAGGGGTGTATTAAATACACTTATTTATTGATTTTCCCGGTTATAAATCACATTTATTTTCCTAGGTTATAACTTTAGGAACTGCCCATAACAGACAGGTGGAGTGTCAAGTTATTTACATTCAATCTGTTCTTTGCGGGGCTAAAATAAATAGTTCTGTTTCTTATCACATGGTCAGCCAATTAAATGACTGAATCATTAAGAACAGAAGAGGTAGAGGTGTAAAAGACACTAATCAGAGTTATCTCCTCTGAAAGTAATTAATTTTATTATACAGCCAGATCCTGTGGTGAATGAAGTGAAGATGTCATTTGCAGAGTGGAAAATATGTGCTTTTCAGAGGGCCCGGCATGCTGATAAGCATACTTTTCAACTCAGTAAGGAAGGCAATGGTAAACCACCTCACTCCTCGTTTTACTTAGTAAAACCTCTACAGGTTCAAACCAGCCTTTCAGCTGATGGCCTAAACAACAACAACAATAACTTTAGGAATACAAATACAACTCTTTAATTTTAAGGAAATTACAGAAATAATATTTATTGTTTTCGGGTAGTTACACCCTGTTTGCCGACCACCTAGGCTTCTATGCCAGGAGACCAAGGTTCAAATTCCGTTAAGGTTTTCAATACTAATTTTCATTTACCGCGCTTTATTATCTATCGTCTATATTGGAATTCATGTACTAAACGGGTAGACACAAAAATAAAAAAAATCTGGTGTGAAACACTCACACCAATTTCTCTTGCCAATCCAAATAATTAACAATACAACCTGACATTAGTAATAAAATATTAGAAACAAACAAAAAAAAACTAACCTCAATAAACATAACCTATTTTTAATCATGAGTGTAAGACGCAAAATGAAAATCAACCACAGTTTGGCTTAAAAATACGGAATATCACTCTTTCACTAAACTAGGCTCTGTAGAGAAAAATATCTAAATATAAGTGTTAGATCTTTCAATTTCCTATAAATCTGGTTATACTTTTTTGTCGTAAAATGCATAATAAGGCTAAAATCTTTAAAAAAATTCGATTTTTTTACACGATTTCGTGAGATAAAATAAAAAATCGCTAACTACCGCTAAACTAAGCGTTATACAAAAAAAATGTTTGAAATAAAAGTTGTAGAATTTTAAATTCTTTACAACTTTTACTAGAAACATTTTTGCGCTAAAATACATATTAAAGCCACAATCTTAAAAGCTATTTTTTTTTACGAGAAAACAGCCTCCCAAATAATTTCGGCAGACATGGCACCTACCCTATCTTGTAGAACACAAAAAATGTAATAAATAAGGCGATTTAAAAAAAATCGTAGGAGCCGTATTTGAGAAATTCGCAAAAAAGTGAAAAATTACACGAATAAACTACTACTTCCAGTCGACCGATTTTAATGAAAATGTTTGTGTCGGGTCCTCTAGTGGTATCTAACTTAACTTTAAAGTTTCAAGTTCGTACAATGTTCCCTTCTTGAGATATTCTGTTCACATACACACAGACCAATCGCTAAAAACATGTTTTTTGGGTTTAGGGGGTATGAAAACGTGAAGATCCGGTGAAAACTCGATTTCGAAAAATCGGTATGAAAACAATACTTTCCTTCCTATAATATTCATAAAGGCAAGAGAAAATAAAAATAATCCAGAAAGAAAATTTACGAGAAAGTTATCTCAGTTTGTCGATTATTTAATTTAAATTTATTTTTATTAAGATGTTCAAAATTATTTAATAGATTATGGATAAAAATATAAATATTACTAATCAGTTAATTAATATAATATAGTCATTACTTCAATTTTAAATTACCATGACCCAAATTATTATTACATTACGTATTATATAAATACTTATTGATTAGAAATTATTATAATCCGTACGTTAAATATTTTTAAATCCGTACCAGACTCAATCAGATAAAATTTATATATTTATTAGTACGTGCGTTTATTTTTACTAGGATTTTATAACGTCATGTTTTTAATAATAAATAAAATACTGAATGTATGAATAGATAAATGTATTCGTACTGTTAAGTGTCGGCCACTATCATCTTGTAATGTGCTACATTTTTTCTCTATCTATGGTAATAAGAAACGTGTTTGGTGTTATAATTCAATAGCTGTAATAGCGCCATTGTTTTTTTTATTTATGGTAGTAAATAATAGAGGTGAGATGAATATATATACAAATTTATTTAATTTATTTATTTGTGTTGTTGTTGTTTAGGTCATCAGCCAAAAGGCTGGTTGGAACCTGTAGAGGTTTTACTAAGTAAAACAAGGAGTGAGGAGGTTTACCATTGCCTTCCTCACTGAGTGGAAAAGTACGCTTATCAGCATGCCGGGCCCTCTGAAAAGCACATATTTTCCACTCTGCAAATGACACCTTCACTTCATTCACCACAGGGTCTGGCTGTATAATGAAATTCATTATGTTCAGAGGAGATAACTCTGATTAGTGTCTTTTACACCTCTACCTCTTCTGTTCTTAAATGATTCAGTCATTTTATTGGCTGACCATGTGATAAGAAACAGAACTATTTATTTTAGCCCTGCAGCAAACAGATTGAGTGTAAATAATTTGACACTCCACCTGTCTATTATGGGCATTATTTATTTATCTATTTATTTAATATATCCTTCTTCCCTTTCTCCTCGTGTTCGTTGTAAATATTTGCTTAATTTTTTTTAATTCATAATTTTTTTTCATTAAGGTATTTTCCTTGACATATTTATTTAAGTTATTAATTATTTACTTTGGGTTTATCACTTAGTCAGATTTAAAAAAAAATTGATTACAAAAATGTTTTGTGATTAAGAGTACATATTATTTACCTGTCTGTGTGTAACAGATAGTGGAGTGTTAAATTATTTGCATTCAATCTTTTAGTTCCAGGGCTACAAAAAATAGTTCTTTTTCTTATCACATAGTCAGGCAATACATGACTGAATCATTTAAGAACAGAAGAGGTAGTGGTAAAAACATACTACTCAAAGTTACCTCTTTTTAGAGGAATGAATTTCATTATACAGCCAGACACAGTGGTGAATGAAGTGAAAGTGTCATTTGCGGGGTGGAAAGTACATGTTTTTCAGAAAATTATGCATGCTGATATAAGCATACTTTTTCCACTCAGTGAGAAAGACAATTTAAAATCACCTCACTCCTCGTTTTACTTAGTAAAGACTAAAGATTCAAACCAGCCTACCGACTGAACAACACAATGAAGAAGAAAATTTTTGGTTTTTGAATTCTGGTTTTTTGATATTATCACTGTTTTAAAAATAATTATATTATAAATATTCGTAAAAGTGTAAAAAGGTACAATTTGAAACATATGATACTGTAAGTTTATATTAAGTTGATTGTTTCTGAATTATATAAAATGAAAAACTCAAAATGGTAACTTAGTAAGTTTTGGAATCCACCTCTTTAATTAGGATTTTAATAAATTCAATCACAAATTTTATAACACTAATAAAATATAAATTTTGTAAACACTACAGCACAAAAAAAAGTATTAATTAAATCGAACCTATTTACCAATAGATAAAAAATGGTTGCTTTACAATAGAAAAAATACTTAAAAAGATATACACACGAAAGCTTTACAACCCAAAATATGATTCGCACCTGAGTAAAACTGATTCCTTATATAAATATTTTGCACACTAAAAAGAATATGACATCATTGTAGGTAAATTATTATGATAATAATACAAAAAATATTCATTAGAATAATACGTATTAGGGCTACAAAAAATAGTTCAATTTCTTATCACCTGGTTAGCCAATTAAATGACTGAATCAATTAAGAACAGAAGAGATAGAGGTGTAGAAGACACTAGTCAGAGTTATCACCTCTGAAACTATTGAATTTCATTTTACAGCCAGACCCTGTGGTGGATGAAGTGAAGATGTCATTTGCAGGGTGGAAAATATGTGGTTTTCAAAGGGCCTGGCATGGTGATAAGCATACTTTTCAACTCAGTGAGGAAGGCATTGGTAAACCATACAATTTCTTATTTTACTTAGGTAAAACCTCTAGAGGTTCAAACCAGCCTTTTAGCTGATAACCTGAACAAACAAACAAAATTATTTAATATTTGTTTAATTTTGTTGAATGAAAATACTCGAGTTAAAACTATGTGGATATTTATTCCGCTTCAAATTTATCTTAAGGGGCAAGTGGAATTTTGGCAGATGTAGGGCACCCTGGCGAAAGAACCTGAGAGACTGGTTTGGCTGCAGTAATATGGAGCCGTTCCGTGCAGCAGCAAATAAGATCTGCATAATGATGATTATTTCTGACTTCTGATAGGAGATGATGGGACTTTAAGAAGTAGAAGACGAAGAGGATTCTTTAGTGTAACGAATAATGCATAAGAACAAATATTGGAGTAACACGGGGGAAATTATTTTATATGTTGAAGAAGCCTGTACTCCATTATTGAGTACAAGTATTTGCAAATAAAAGTTGAGTAAAAGTTTTTGCAGAATTTTGAGCAAATTGGTCCAAAATGAAATAAAAAAATCTCTAGGCTTTCGAGATGTGGTATTATAGTAGACTGATTACAACTTATAGTTTAAGCATTGTTTTCTACAGCACACAAATTAGCATCAATCAGTGATTTTCCATATTTGTAAATTCTACAAAGGTTGATTTTCATTTAGCGTCATACACTCATGATTAAAATTAGGTTATGGTTTTCATTTTACATTGTTTACTAATGATTAAACAAATTTCATTATTTACAATGACAAAAGAAAGTCGTAAGAGGGTTTCACACTAGATTTTTAATTTTATTTTTGAAAATTAAACTTCCACATTCTAACAAAAACAAAAATATACGGTTGTTTTAAGTTTATTTTCAAGTTGTATCCAAAAATCTTGGTTATTAGTGACTACATTGGGGGTGATGAACAGTGGGTTTGAAGTTGAAATAATTTTCCAGACCCGGGCTGGGAATTGAACCTGGGACCTCCACTTTGTAGCATAGCAGGCTAACCACTGGGCCACAGTTGGCCTTTTTAAATTTTGTTATGTGTGGATTTAGTTACCACCGGGTATTTAAATTTTTGCAATATTTTCATACTTCAATCAATTTGAAATAAATTTTTATTTTACGTCCTATCTTTCTATTGTTGTTTAGGTCATCAGCTAAAAAGCTGGTTTGAACCTGTAAAGGTTTTACTAAGTAAAACGAGGAGTGAGGTGGTTTACAATTGCCTTCCTCACTGAGTGGAAAAGTACGCTTATCAGCATGCCCAGCCCTCTGAAAAGCACAAATTTTCCACTCTGCAACTGACACCTTCACTTCATTCACCACTGGGTCTGGCTGGATAATGAAAATCATTACTTTCAGAAGAGATAACTCTGATTAGTGTCTTTTACACCTCTACCTCTTCTGTTCTTAAAAGATTCAGTCTTAAATGATTGGCTCACCATGTGTTAAGAAACAGAACTATTTATGTTAGCCCCACAATGAACAGATTGAGTGTAAATAATTTGACACTCCACCTGTCGGTTATGGGCAGATCTTTCTATTAACATTATTATTATTGTAACTAAAAAAAGTTTACAAAATTTCCTTTTATTCTCTATGCCAAAGTGGTGAAATTCTAATTTTTTTTAGATTAGAGTAAGAATAAATGAGTTTTCAAAGTACATCTACAAAATAACAAATACCTATTGGAAATATTTAAAAAATTAATGAAATATTAACTTATGCATAAACAATTAAATTACTCAATTATGAAAATTAACATTGAAATAATAAATTGAAATTGAATAAATACATAAATTAATTAAACACCAATTGATATTGCATAAAATACATCAATGTAACACTTTCTTGTATTTAAAATTACAATGGATAGATAAATAAACACGAGTAAAATACAGTAATAATAGATTTTCAATTATAAATTCAATTACATTTTCATGTAGGTAGATCATTAATACAAAGAAATAATTTAATTATTATTTTACGACTTAAAATAATTACAATTTTTAAGCAGAAATTTAAAAACGTTTAAAGTAAATATACTTAATTGTAAGTCAAGTGTTAGTAACCCTGACCTCAATAAATAAATAAATATACATTTTTTATAAGTGATCAAAAAACTGTAATTTTCTTTGTTTTTTTTTTTTTAATGTAATAATTGCTCAAGATTTTCATAATCTACTACCTACTACCTATTCGTAAATTAGACAAAGTATACCCGAGGAAACACTAGAAAGAAGCCAGTTTAAATTGATACCATGAAATACAAAGAAGAAAGAAGTTTGTTGAAAATACAAGTTATTTTTTTCTCAACCTCTGATTGGTTATAAAAATAAAACTAATGAGAATAATAAAATAAATTTATTACCAAAAGTTACATAGATCCTCGGTTACCTTTCAAATTAATCACCATTTCAATTGAGGCATTCATCATAAAGGTATATATACAAGCTCTCCAATATCCTCTTCATACAATGTTACCGCCAGTGACTTCAAATGAGTTTTTACAGTGTCTTGGAGCTCATCGTCTGTTCGAAAGCTCTAAAATTGTCGCAAAGTTTCGGAGTAACCTTTTGCATTTATCATGGTTGCGGAGAGCCATTCAAAACAAAACAAGAGGAATGCTTATTTCTGAAGTTGTGCTCATCCATGATAAAGCCCATTCTCACAGTGCTGTAGTAACGAAACAGGTTTTTGACAAGTTTCGATTAGATATTTTTGAATATTCGGTCTATAGCCTCAACTTTTTTTTCTGCTATCTAGAGAGTAAAATAACAAAGGATGGTAGAAGCAAAAGTGATATCAAGAGTAGAATTGCTCAAGCCAGAAAAGCCTTTGAAATGAAAAACAGCTTACTGACTACATACATTGATTTACAGATTAGGAAAAATTTCTTAAAACATTATGTTTGGAGTGTAGCATTATACAGAAGTAAAACGTGGGTGATAGGGGCTGTAGAAAAGAAGAGGATAGAAGCTTTTGAAATGTGGTGTTATAGGAAAATGTTAAAGATTAGGTGGGTGGACAAAATAAGTAATTTACAGGTTCTTAGGCGAGTGGATGAAAAAAGAGGTATATGGAAGCATCTTACCAAAAGAAGGGATAGGCTGGTGGGGCATATTCTAAGACATCCAGGTATTGGGCTATTAATAATGGAGGGTAATATTGAGGGAGTAAATTGTAGAGGGAGGCAAAGATTAGAATATATAAAGAAAATTACAAAAGATGGAGGGTGTTACAGGTACGTAGATATGAAATGACTTGCGCAAGATAGAACAGGTTGGAGAACTGCATCAAACCAGTCGAGAGACTGATGACAAAAAAAGCCACAACTTAGCACTGAGTGAATTCCAGCTTGTTCCCTGGACTGAAGAAGTCTCTAGGAGGGTAGAGCTTCCAAACAGATGACAAGCTTCAAGACACCATGAAGACCCATTTCAATTTACTAGTGGAAATGTTTTACGAAAAGAGTATTGATAAGCTTGTACACCGGTACAATAAATACCTAAATTTAAATAGTTATTATTTTGAAAAGTTGATAAGTAAATTTTTGATAATACATTTATTTTATTACCTCATTAGTTTTATTTTTACAACCAATTGCTAGTTGAAAAAAATAACTCTCATATGTGCAAAATATTCAAGATGTCTCTTAAAAGTAATCACAAGCTGCAGAAATTATATTGGAAGAGTTTCAAACGCTTATATACACTCTGAGGAAACCGCTGGTAAAGCGCAGAAGGAGACTTTTAATAGTGATCGCACCTCGGTTCTGCAAGTTTTAAAGTTTAGTTTAGAGCATACGACCCAGACTACACTGTATAAATCAAGAATAGAGTTGCCAAGATGAAATCATTAAGACCTTAAGCAGGGTTGAAAATTTATTTCACGTTTATTTGAATTTTTTACTTAAAAGAGCAATTTTATTCGTTTAATAGAAATAAATTTATAATCAAGATATTATAAATAAGGTTAATAAAAAAATATACAACCGCTAAGATTTTGAAAATTGACTATGATTTTGAACGTACTTTTTCAACAAAAAATAGATCAACGTAAATGTTCCCAACAAAGAAATAAAATATAAAGGATAAATAATTTTTTTATCCCTAATGTCTGTACTTTGCAATCTGTTCAATTTTAAACAATAAGCAACCCCATGACCCAATGAGATGAGGATGATGAGTATGACGTGTAAATAAAATGTAGTCTTGTACAGACTCAGACTGACCATTCATGAGAGAGTATGGTTAATTGAACCTCAACCATCCAAGTACACCGGTAACCACTATCTAGTATTCAAATCCGTATAAAAGTAACTACCTTTACTAGGATTTGAACCAGAAATCTTCATCTCAAAAAATCACCTTTTGAACAACTGACTTGTGGCTTCTGGATGACCTCAGAAGAGATGGGTATCCCAACATCATTAAGAAATAGCAAATTATTTAGTTTGAATTAAGAACACACCATATTATATTATGAATATTCAAGAAATTTTGTAATATTTGATTGCACAACTACAGGGTGATTTTTTAGTCCTGTTACCCAATTGTTAATGTCTGGTAATATTTTTCTAAAAAAAATAAAGTTTGTTTTGTGACACTAAGTTGGTAGCCCTACTCAACCAGTATGGATATGGCAGTGTGAGTTGATTCTCCTTGAGCTGTGTAAAATTTTGTGCCATTTCCGGTCGTGCTACGAACAGAATGTCTTTTATCCTAAAACAATCTCTTGTTTAAATCTGGAGGCTGAAGCTCTAGAACTAATCGTATGTGATACGGATACAATTTCAATTTTTTAGCAGCTTTCTGAGCACTCGAACATGACAAATCAACATGCGAGGAAAGTTTTTGTAAACTTTTCCATGGAGAATTGAGCAATCTTGTTTTCACATTCTCTTAACGTCATCTGTCAAGAGAGTTGGTCGACCACTACGTTTTCTGCTGCAAACAATACCTGCCTCTAAAAATCAGTTAGTTAGCCTAGAAATTGACTAGAATCGAGTGGAGGAACACCAAAAAATTTTATTTGAAATGATTCTTTTACACTCGCATACGATTTTGTAGCAAAATATTATTCAAGAATGAAAACCCGTTGTTCTAGGGTAAAAGACATTCTGTTCGTAACACAACTGGAAACAGCACAAAATTTTACGCAACTCAAGGAGAATCAACTCAAACTGTCGTATCTATACCGGTTGAGTAGGGCTACCAAGTTTGTGTCACAAAACAAAATATCCCTTTCTTAGAAAAAAATTACCAGACATTAACAATTGGGTAACAGGACTAAAAAATCACCCGGTATTATCGAATATTCAAGAAATTTTATAATATTTGATTGCACAACTAATATTGAATGCGTAGAAGACCTTTATTACACATTTTACTGCAATATAAGATGGACATAAAACCATCTGAAAGTTAGCTAATAAACTGAAATAAAAAAACAACCTACAACAATTTAAAATGGAAAAAGTTTGAACATGAAATATAAGAATTGCAGTTAATCCCAATTTATAAAAGAGGATAATAAAAAAAAGTGTTACATAATAGTAACGCCCAATATCGTAACATTATACAAGTTAAAGTTGAATACGGTCATTAAGTTTTCTAGTTCAATCTTTTAAACAATTGATAGTTAACATTACTTTAAATTACAGTAGAAATAAAAAAAACCTATTAATAAAGTGCAATTATTCTTGAATTGCATGATATGTCAGTTTTTATAAATATGTTGATCTGAATAAGTACAAGTTTAAAACTTTGTCAGTATTAAAACAATGATTTAAGTACATGGAAAATAACATCTGTTAAAAAACATTAACAAATATTTTGCGCGATGAAATTCCAACTTATTTGTGTAAGATAATTAATTGACCGAAATATTTTTGAAAAATATATTGAAGACAGAAATTAGGTTAATTAGAATAATTATAGTATATAATATAAATATACTTATAACATTAAAAACATTTATGCATATATACCGGGTGTCTCTTGAAGAGGTTGCTATTTTTGAATTATTATGCTGGACGTATTGCTTACTCTACAGACTGGAAACTTTACAGTTATAATAAATAGATATGTAAAAAAGTACCCTCGAGTTTCATTTGCTTATGATTAATCAAAACAAAATGGCGTAATAAGAAAATAATATCAAAAATTATACTGTTTATACCTCGGCAATTTTTCAAAAACGCTTATGACTCAATTTTGTTTTGTTGCTATCAGTGCATAGCTATTGATGGACATCAGTTCGAATAAAGGTTAATGAAACAAATTGTGTTTATTAATAATTTATCACTTTCATATTTCTTTGTATGGGATATGTTCGGCATATTAATTCAAAAACAGCAATCTCGTGGGACATCCATTATATATGTATAATTAAAATATATTACACTATAATACTTATGCTGTTGTTTAGGTCATCAGCTTAAAAGGCTGGTTTGAACCACTAGAGCAAAGGTTTCCAAAAGGGGTGGACCCCCGAAGAGAGGCATAAAGACAAGTCGAGAAGAGCGGGACCTCGAGATAGTTTACGTACATCTAATTACCTTTTTTCAAGCACCGATTTGTGGGAAAAAGCATTTTCAGCACTTGTTGCAATAAAATCAAAATATTGGGGCAAACTTGATGTTGCTAATGATTAAATTGTGCGCTTTCTAATAATTCACTAAGACTAGAAAATCTTGTAAAAAAAATGCAATGTCATCCATCTCAATGATTTATTTTGTCACTTACTTGTTCAATTTAAATTGTAACATGTAACGTTACAAAAAAAACAATAAAAAATAAATGTATGGTTATTCAATGTACATAACTATTTGTTTTTTTCATTACCACATAAAATTGTGAATGGGGTGTGGAAAGTTTTCTTGACAGAAGGGGCATGGTAAAAAAAAGTTGGGAACGCTGCCCTAGAGGTTTTATTAAGTAAAACGAGGAGTGAGGTGGTTTACAATTACGTTCCTCAATGAGTTGAAAAATATGCTTATCAGCATGCCGGGCCCACTGAAAAGCACATATTTTCCACCTTGCAAATGACACCTTCACTTCATTCACCACACGGTCTGGCTGTATAATAAAATGCATTACTTTCATAGAAGATAACTCTGATAAGTGTCTTTTACACTTCTACCTCTTCTGTTCTTAAATGATTCAGTCATTTGATTGGCTGATTATGTGATAAGAAACAGAACTATTTTTGTAGCTCTGAAACTAACAGGTTGATTGTAAATAATTTAATACAACACCTGCCTGTTATGCGCAAAAATATTTATACTAATACTGTAATAAATAGGCCTACAGTATTTACAAATATTAATTTATTCTCAGGTAATAATTTTCCTTTTCCACAAGTGATTCATACAGATATAAATAAAATTCTTATCTCTATTCCTGCCTACTGCATTGGCGTAGTTGGTAACGTGCTTGCCTCTCATCATACGGTCTTGGGTTCGAATCCCATTCAGGCACGGCATATTTTCATATGTTACAAAAAATAATTTCTTCCTTCACCATCTGCATTAGCAGTAATTGCAGAACAGTTGGACGTTAGACAAAAAAAAACATCTATTCAAATATGTTTTATTTGTAAAAACCTGATTTCGCCTTCAACGTGTAAGGTTGTGTGAGAAGTTGAACCCTTTAAGTTCGTTTAGCTTTTAAGATAGTTTTAGTCATGTTTAAGTTAAGTTTGATCAAAACTTTGATCATCAGGGACTATACTTGGTAACCGAGTATTCATTACAATGATTGATATGAAATACTAATACTAATATGAAAAACTACTAAATACTAATAGGAATCAAATGTTCAGATTTTAGCTTAAAGATCAAAAGTCTTACCAACCTCACGAAATTGAAACCAGACATTATAAATCATAGATGTAAATAAATGCATAAATATATCGTTACCACAAACAAATCTAATTAGCATTGACTATTTTAGAAAAAAAGAAACAAATTACTAAATCAAGACTACTGCATAAATTTTAAAATAATTAACATATTTATCATAAATACATTAAAATACAAGTCAATACAATCACAGCCAATATTTACAGATAAAATTACTGAGATAATATTTTTCCTTTTTTTACTCTATAAACAAAAACAAAAAATAACGTCACCAAAAGTCACCTTGATGACTAAACATTATATACAATAGTTGTACAATGAAAGAAAAAGGAGGGGGAATTAGCAAATAAAATAATAAAGCGAGAGAGAGAAAAAAAAGACAAAAAAAGATAATGTGGTAGGCGAGACTAAAGTACATTGAATCAAGTAAATAAGAACATAGAACAGGTGAGACATAAATAACACTACCACAAGAAGAAATGTTCATATAAAGAATCACAAGTTTCCTGTTACATAACGCCCATAATTTTATGACGACATAAAAAAATTATGTAAATGTTAAATGTAATTTTATATAATATTATTACAAGTTCAATTTTAGAACATCATTTTTAAACTGCTCTTAACAGACAGGTGGAGTGTCAATTTATTTACACTCAATCTGTCCGTTGCAGGGCTAAAATAAATAGTTCTGTTTCTTATCACATGGTCAGCCAATTAAATGACTGAATCATTTAAGAACAGAAGAGGTAGAGGTGCAAAAGACACTAATCAGAGTTGTCTCCTCTGAAAGTAATGAATTTCATTATACAGCCAGACCCTGTGGTGAATGAAGTGAAGGTGTCATTTGCAGAGTGGAAAATCTGTGCTTTTCAGAGGGCCTGGCATGCTGATAAGTGTAATTTTTCACTCAGTGAGGAAGGCAATGGTAAACCACCTCACTCCTTGTTTTACTTAGTAAAACCTCTAGAGGTTTAAACCAGCCTTTCGGCTGATGACCTAAACAACAACACATTTTTAAAATAGGTAGTTTCAAAGTATTTTACATATTACATAATAGAAAGAGATGTCCATTAAATATTTGGGAATAAAATTAGACTGTCTCCTTCACCAAGATGAGTTTTTTTGGGTCTTACGTATAACTTTTGCAATTTCTGCTAATGCAAACAATGGAAAATGATGACATATGAAAATAAGTGATGAAAAAATGCCATAGTTGATTGGGAATAAACTCGGGACCCTGGTGTACAAGCCAGTTGCAGTCAGTTAAAAATAATCTTTACTAGGATTTGAACCATGGAATCTTCATCTCCATCAATTCAGAAATTAAATAATAAATCCATGGATTTGCAACACCTGGTCAGGTGTGGCATTTTTTCAATCGGTGAGTTTCATCTGTAACCTTTACTATCTCAATTAGCACAAATGTGCAATACAGTCAGTCAATAAAAAAATGAATAAATACACCACTACAATCATAAAAAGTTTATCCTTCAAAAGTGCATTACATTTATGCAGATTTGTTAAAATTTAAAGCAAATTTTTTCTTAAATATTCTTATTTGAAACTGCTAAACAGAAAATTGTGGTATTACATTTTACACTGAATTTTCATACAATATTTGTTAAATTCTATAAATAACTATAAATCGCAAACAATGTTTCAACTGATAAGACACTATAAACAAAACAATACAACGTAAAATAACATCATAAAACACTTATTTCCATACGCATAAAATTAGTAATAAGATAATAAATTTACTATAAAACTAGATTTTCTATTGCATTGGTGAATGAGTGTACAGAAATGAGTCATTAATGTTTTTGAATCATTTTAAGTCATTGAATACCTGAATGTGACTGTCATTATAAAAATCTAGTGTGAAACACTCACAAGACTTTTTCTTGATAGTGCCAATAATGAAAAATATAACCTTATTTTAATCATGAGTGAATATGACAAAATGAAAATCCATCTCTATAGAACTTAAAAATAAAATAACTAACTGATGCTAAATTAAGCTCTGTAGAAAAAAATGTTTGAAATAAAAGTTGTAAATTTTTTTATTTTCTGTAATTTTGATTACACAGTTTTGTCTTAATAAGGCTACAATCTATAAAGTGAAGTTTATTTGTGACAATTTTTGCCATGTAACATTTTCTTGTGTTTGTCCATCCGCCCATCTATTACATCTAGATGTCACAGACTAAAAGTAAAGTTTCATTTCCCTATCGTTTACCAATCTTTCGAAAAAACGTACCGAAAAATAGCAAATTTAACATTGGAAAATACAAAGTACAGTTTTCCGTTAAGTGAACACGGAATGTGATTTCTCAGGCCGACTACTTTTCTTTAGAAAAAATTTCCACCAGCCATGAGAAGTGTCATCTCATGAAAAGATTTTTTTATTTATTTATTTAGTATTACAGTAAACTACAAGTAAATACAATTCTCACTATATAATTAGGTTATATTGATTAAAAAGTATTTTACTAGATAAAAAACCTTGATTATGTAATCACGTAATGTATCAGATTACAGATAGACGAAGCGTAATGTATGAAAATAGACTAAATATAAAATTATATTTCATAAATGAGGTCAGTTATTATAACTGAAGTACTTTCAAACATGCCAGCCATGTTGTGGGTATGGTAGTACCAACTAATGTATTGGTTTTTTTTTCTTCTATGTATAATCATTTAAATAACCGTATCAACTAATGTAACAACTTGTATGATTCTATCATTTTTGACTTTTTTATAAATTCAATGTACGGAGAGAGAAAGTGTTTTGACTTTATAAAAATAATAAAAATTCAATAATTTATTAATTCTACTGATACAAAAGTGATTTTTAGAAATCAATGAGTTTGTGTTACTTTATGAAACAATACTTTTCTTCCTATATATTCATATAGGCAAGAGAAAGTAAAAATACGCTGTGAAACACTCACATTATCATTAATCATGAGTGAAAGAAGCGAAATTAAAATCAACCTCTGAAGTACTTAAAAATATATTAAAATCACTAATTGACGCTAAATTAAGCACTGTAGAAAAAATGCTTAAAATAAAGGTTGTAGTATTTTAATTTTCTTTAATCATATACACTTTTGTCGTAAAATGGTCATGTCATACTAAAGCCCAAGTCTTTAAAAAATAATTTTTTTACAAATTTGAATGGGCAAAATACAGAAAATTATTACATTTTTTTGCTCTGCATGATAGGGTACGCACCATGTCTGCTAAAATTCTTGAGGAGGCTGTGCTCTCGTAGAAAAAAATGGTTTATTTTAAGATTGCAGCCTAAACCCTTTCAGTACAAACGTCCGGAAAGCAAAACGTTCCCTGCAAAGCGAAAGGTCCCGGGTTCGATTCCCGGCTAAAGTCTGGAAATTTTAACATGTTAAAACCACTGTTAAGGTACCAAAACCCACAGTAGTTGCTAATGACCAAGCTGTCGATGCGACTTTAAATAAACTAAAAACTTTTTTTGAATATTTTTATTATTAGAACAATTTCTTTTTTTTAACATAATAAAAATTAATTTTCAACAGGAAATTTTATTTTCCTGTGACATCGAAATAAGGGCTGGCACTTTTGTTCATGCTTATTCAAATTAAATGGCTTTAAATCAAACTTTTAAATATTGTTTCGGCACTGAAAGGGTTGTTGTTTAGGTCAACAGCCAAAAGGCTGGTTTGAACCTCTAGAGGTTTTACTAAGTAAAAACGAGGAGTAAGGTGGTTTACCATTGCCTTCCTCACTGAGTTGAAAGAGTATGCTTATCAGCATGCCAGGCCCTCCGAAAAGCACTCACTTTCCACCCTGCAAATGACACCTTCACTTCATTCACCACAGGGTCTGGCTGCATAGTGAAATTCATTACTTTCAGAGGAGATAACTCTGACTAGTGTCTTTTACACCTCTACCTCTTCTGTTCTTAAATAGTTCAGTCATATAAGTGGCTGACTATGTGATAAGAAACAGAACTATTTTTTTTAGCCCTGGACCAAACAGATAGAGTGCAATTAAAATAACACTCCACCTGCCCGTTTTGGGCACACTGAAAGGGTTAATATGCATTTTAGAGCAAAAGTATATATAATCAAGTTGTAGAACTTTTAAAAACCTATAACTTTTAATTCAAACATTTCTTTGTATACTGCTTAGTTTACTGGTAATTAGTGATATTCTGTTTTTTTTATGAAATGGATTTTTTAAGATTTCGGCCTTAGTATGTATTTACCGACCAAAATGTTTATAATCAAATTTATAGGAAATTAAAAGATCTACAACTTTAGTTTTAAGGATTTTTTTTCTACAGAGCCTAGTTTAGTGTCTAAGAGTGATTTTACGTATTATTAAGCCAAACTATACGGTTAATTTTCATTTTGCATCATTCACTCATGATTAAAGTAAGGTTATGTTTTTTGTTTATTTCTAATATTTTATTACTAATGTTAAGAATATTGTGCGGTTCCAAGCTGTGTGTAGTTGCGGGTTGAAGGGTACGGGTGAGGTATATTAAATGAGTGATGCATGCTGGGAGACGGTTGTTGTATTACTCTGATACAAAACATTCGTATTCAAACTTTCCTTATTTAACATATTTGTTTGTATTTATTACATTTATTTATTTACATATTTTGATATAAATTAACAAGTTAAATATTATGAATCTGACCAAGTTAATAACCCATTGGGACTCAAGCAATATTATTGTTCATTATTTGCATTGGCAAGAGAAAGTTATGTGAGTGTTTCACACCACATTTATATAATAATTTTATTTACAAACCTTTTAAGACCCATCATGTTGTTCTAGAGGTAAAGTTGTCGCAAAAATCAGCTGTTTAACAGCTGATTTTTGGAGACGAAGGTTCCTGGTTCAAATCCTAGTAAAGGTAGTTACTTTTATTCCGATTTGAATACTAGACAGTGGTTACCGGTGTACTTTGATGGTTGGGGTTAAATTAACCATACTCATTCTCATAATCATACCATAATCATACATCATTCTCTCAGGAATGGTCGGCCTGGGTCTGTACAAGACTACACCTCATTTACATGTCATACACATCATCCTCATCTGATTGGGTCATGGGGTTGCTTATTGTTCTGAATTGAACAGATTGCAAGTCATACACATCATCCTCATCTGATTGGGTCATGGGGTTGCTTATTGTTCTGAATTGAACAGATTGCAAGTCATACACATCATCCTCATCTGATTGGGTCATGGGGTTGCTTATTGTTCTGAATTGAACAGATTGCAACGTACACAATTTAGGAATAAAAAAACCTTTTATGCTGCTTTTGATCTCTACTATTGTCTACAGTTCAGCCGCTCTAAGTTTGCTCCTACTGTCAACAAACCAAAACCAGCTACAACAGGGTGCACGCTAGAGTCCGTGACTTTATGGATGTCGTATTCCTATTAAGTCAACTATTTTTTAAATTATAAGTACTTAAAGTACTAAAAACATCAGTTGTGATATGATGTAGGCCTAAAAATTTAATTTATAAAAATACTTTTAAAAGTATTTTGTATTTAAATACTTTAGAAAGTATTTAGTTGTTACTTTTTAATCAGCGTGTACACATTTTTACATAATGCGCATGCTGAGTGACATCATTATTTGTTTACATTAGGAGCAAACTTAGAGAGGCTGGACTGTAGATACATGTTTTTTTATGTTTTGGTGGATCCACCATCATCAGAGTACACAATACCATTTGAAACTTTAAAATGTTTATTTAATAAAATAATGTTTATTATAAGTAGTAACACTGAGATTGAAATATCTTCTATAGATTTTAAATAAACATTTTAAAGTTTCAAATGAAACAGTGTAATCTGATGATTGTGGATCCACCAAAACACATGTTATTAGTAAATCAAGGGAGGTTAAAAGTTAGTGAAATTTATTGTATACATTTACTACATAAAATATAACTGATTTCAAGCTGCAGGATGCATAGTAAGGATTTATCACTGTATCATGTTTAAATATAATTTAAAATTAGAATTAAAATTATAACTATTTCAGAATTGAGTTAAGAATAAGTTATTAATTCAAATCATTTTATACAGAAGTTACATTAATGTATTGCATCGCTATCTACTGGATAAAAATCAAACTAACATTCCAATTATCTGAACACTAATTACAGTATACTATTAATGTAACTATCAAACCCTATAGTTGATTTTACATTCAGAATGCAGTATGGAAAGTCCATAAGCAATGTATTTCATATGGGAGTTTGAGCGCTACTACACTAAGTAAAAATATCAACTCCGCGCCACAACACGTTCTCATTTACTCACTCCTATTGAATAACGTAATACGAAAACATACTTAGTATTTGTACTGTTTGAAAGATCACGTACCAACAATTATTATAGTAATGGACTTGTTTATCAATTTTATTGTCTTTTTTAATTATTTTAAAGTAAAGAATAGTTATTATTTAAATCTTGTTTGAATAACAGTCGTTAGAAAATAAATCTCGGAAAGGTCTAAAACTGGTAATAAAACTCTCCTGGTTTGACAGTGAGGGTGACGAAGAAAGATACGTCATACCCCTTTCTCTTACATGTACCTATGGTCTCTTATATAAATATCAGAGTATAATAATAACATTTACAGCATAATAAAATACGATTCATTAGGAAGCGAAAGTATTTTTTTCAGAATTTTGATTAAAAATGAGCTTGTTAGAGCGTGGTAAGTGAAACTTTAAATATTTCTGCCCGTGACCTTCGGACGGTGTCGGTGGAGGAGAGTTATTGTATTGGCTTTGCCTGATGTTTTCCGTACGCCTGATAACACAACGGGTTCTCATAAGAGCTGAACTCCATTCTTAACGTGAAATAGAGCCAGCAATCGTTGATTTTGAGATGATGTTACCGCTTCTTGAACCGTTCTTATAGCAAAATCGGATTTGCTTCATAGCATTGCAATGTTATCTTTTTAGTTTTAACTCATCTACACACAGCGTTGCTGTTTTGTATAATAGTTTAGTGATTTATAAAGTCAATTTTTACGTATAATACAATAGTTTTAGTTGCACATTCTGCCTGTATTTCCCTATTGAAACCACGTTATCCTAGAGCTGAATTTGGTTATTTCTTGGTTTGCATGATCTGTTTTTGTATATATTTTTTCAGTTTTGAACATAGAATCGTTTTCTTTTTTGGTTTTATTTTTAAATAAACATTATAGGTAAGGATTCGAATATAATGAATTTTGAAAGAGCATAAGAAAGTTTTAAACAGTAGTGTCATTAGAAATTTAAAAAAAATATTCGTCTAAAAATTATTTTCAAATAGCTTCAGCATCCTAACTATCAGATTCAAATTTCAATAATGTATTTATGCTATTTTCTTAAGTTTTCTTGATATTTTGATATATCACGTGATAAGGTTTGTGATTTATAACAAATTTTTAATGGTTTCTTTACGGTTCGGTGACCCATATGCTAGAAATTCTCTGCTGGTCTAGAAAAATGTTATTGCCAGCTAACTATAGGGTTAATAAAACACTCTATTAATATGTGAAAATATTTAAAAATTCATACAAACTTTCATCACATATTTTTTATTTACTACATATATTAGAACGATTTCATGGTAAGTTATCTAAAAAAAATTACAGATATCTTAAAATTTGTGAATAATATGATTTCTTGGTTATATCATCAGTTTTCAAAGTGCGGGGGGGGGGGGGGCGTGATGAAGGGTTTGGGGAAGCATGAAGCTTAGTTTAAAAAAATAAATGAAGTTTTGGGTAGACCAAATAAATGAAGTGAAATATTCTTTAGGCAAGGAATGTTCGCTCACGCCCTTCTGGATCAGTATCAAAAAGAAAACCCTTTTTTGAGTGAAAATGTCTTAAAAGTACTCATTTCTTTTGGTACTACATATGCTTGTGAAACTGGATTTTCTACTCTAGCTGCCATGAAGCGCACATACCGTTCACAATTAAATGTGACAAGAGAACTTAGAATTGCACTGTAAGAACTGTCTCCATGTTTCAGCAAGCTTTGTACCGAGAAAAAATAGGCTCATCATCACATAAGTTTTTTTTATTTATTTAAAGTCGCATCAACAGCTTGGTCATTAGCGATTACAGTGGGTTGTAACTTGTTATAATTTCCAGACCCTTGCCGAGAAAAAACCCAAGACCTACGCATGGTAGGCCAGCACTCTAACCACAACGCTACGGAGGAATCATTAGTAATTTTATTTTGAGTTATATTTAGCAATATTTACTTATTAAAAATACATGTCCTGATCTAATTGTAATTATATTTTTAATTATTTCAACATTGAACCCATTCTCCCAGTAGGAATATACTTCAAAAACGTGTAACTTGAATAAGAATTAGGCCTACTAGTAAAAGTGTTACTAAAAAAATGCACAATTAAATAAAAAGTTTGAGAATCGCTGGGTTATATCAATGAAAAATATGACTGAAATTTACTGTTTACCAAAATGTTATAGTTATTTTAGGAATTTAAATCAAAATAATCTAATCAACAGACATTTTATTATAATATTTTGGTGTTTCCACAAAATAGCTAAAAAAATTTCCCAAAAATAAACTTAAATAAAACCCTAAGAATCAATAATAAGTTATAGTGCCTATATTGATTAGATTTCTTGTGTATCAGGTAGTCATGGCTTATGTCCAGTGAGATAAGAAAATTTGCTGTCAAACATGAAGCTCGTCTACATGACCACATCAATCCTGAATAGAATAGCTGAATTCTTGATAATAAAAATGATCCTAGAAGGTTTAAGACT
The DNA here is from genome assembly GCA_035578175.1 of Catonia carolina. NCBI lineage: Eukaryota > Metazoa > Arthropoda > Insecta > Hemiptera > Achilidae > Catonia > Catonia carolina. Next base: position 49,946,344 of record JAQMRL010000006.1, on the reverse strand, counting down.
AGTGTAACAATGCAGTATGATTTGTTAAAGCAGAGCAATGTGAAGTGAAAAAGTAGTGAATAATTTTACATATATTTTTTAGTGTTAAGATATGAAACATTGTTGAATAGATTATATAATTTAAGTATTTAGTTTTTAAGATAATGTGAACAAAAAATTAATGGTTGGTCTTTTAAACCAATTTTAATCTATTTAAGTACAAAAGAAAATATAATCATGGGACGGCACAGAAATATAGGTGAGCTAGCTCACCCCATTCCACTCATATGAGTTAACGGTACAGTGCGAGCCGTACAACTGAGTAACGAGGTGAGCTATCAAAGTGAGCGAGTAGAAAGTACAGCACTGAGTCATTTAAATATGATTCTTGCATATGGAGTTCTACTTATATTTTCACTAAAATTAAGTTCGATATATAGAATTTGTTTTATGTATACAGAAACATTTTTCCATTAAAATTTCAAGTTCGATAAATAGATTCGACTGTATATATTTCTAACCACCAGAATATGGTAACAGAAAACACTTAACAATGTTAGTTTTAAAATATTTAAAAAAATTTAATTTACTGAAGATGTGTACAAGATACACGAAAGCGCTAAACACATTGGTTAGTGTTTTCTGTTACTGTATTCTTCTGGTGGTTAGAAATATATACAGTGAGATCTCTATTTATCGAACTTCTATATATCAAAATTCTCTATGTATCGAAATATTTCCTGAGTCCCATGAAATTTTAATGGAAAAATGTTTATGTATATCGAATACAAATTCTATATATTGAACTTAATTTTAGTGAAAATATAAATAGAACTCCATATGCAAGAGTTATATTTAAATGACTCAGTGCTGTATTTTAATCTACTTGCTCTCTTCCATAGCTCACACCATTGTTCAATTTTACGGCCCGCTCTGTACCGTTCACTCATATGAGACAAAAAACAGGACTACAGATTTCCTTTAAGAAAACTAAATACATAACTGACATTAATACAGCTATATGTCACTTGAAGACACAATACGGAAAAATTGGCAAAGTTGATAGCTTCAAGTACCTTGAGGACATAATACAACCAGAGACCAATGAAAAAGGAAGCAAAAAATAAAAGATGAGGGAAGATGGCTGGTGCACTTCGAAGAACTCACCATCGCAAATATGTAAAATTGGATACCTGCTCCAAAATATTTCCATTAATATTTATTTTTGACCTCACCAGTATATTTTCTAGAATTGCCATTACTTAATGTTTTGAGGAGATATCGTCAAATTGTAATCTGCGTAAATGTTGTTTAGCATAATATGGTTTTCTTATGCTATGATTAATTTAAAGGCAATATACAATACTCGCAAAAAACATGTGAATTTGATTTTTCAAATTTAAGTGTTTTAGAGCATTTGACATAAAAAATATGACACGGATATAGGAGTGAATAACAGTTCAAATATCTAGGAGAAATCATCGACTGCAATCTCAAAGAAAAATCCACTTGGTAAAACAGAACTTCCAAAATTAAAAAAGTACAAGGAATAACCTGGCAAACGTACAAAAAAAAAATGCTTTTCAATGCATGTTAAAATCCGCCAATACAAAACAGTTGTTCTCCCAGAGGCGCTTTACACCGGTGAAACTATTTTCCAAATTAAGAATGAAGCTAAAACTGTCCAACTTCTTAAAACAGAACACAAAATTATCAGAACCTGCCTCAACAAGAATTATCCAAAAAATATGTTATGGTGAATACCTTCTAATGAAACTGTTTATAAGAAAATTGATCCGATTATTATTAGCGTGATGAAGAAAAGGAAGGATTTCCTACTTTTCCCACATTTTAAGAATGCCAAATGATAGAATATTGAAACAACTGATCCTCAAGAACTTGAACAGGAATATTACAGGAAGATACATAAAAGAGATTAAGAGGGATCTCAATGAAATTGGACTGGCAATTGAAGACGTGTTTGACAAGAAAAAATAAACAGTACTCTCAAAACATACAGATTTTATTGGGGAAAAACAGAAAGATGCATGGTGGAGGTTACAGATTAGATATGGAAACAAAGATCAGACCATCTCAAAAAGTACTGGCAAAACTGAAAGGCTAGACCACCAATATGTCATCTGAAAAACACTAGAAATTGAATAGCTAAGTCCACACTCTTGAGATGTTGCATGCGCTTAGAGGCATGCCATTTCACCTGTTTGCACTGATTTCAAGAGCTTTATTTTATAAAAACATAACAAATATTTTTGAACACTACACTAAATTAAAGCCTGTTTTTTCCTGTGCTGATTGGTTTGACTCAGATTATTTTATTTTAAAACTAGTCGGAGATGCAGCAATTTACGCATAAAGAGTACTCAGATTTTAGTCGGTTTTCCGCTAATGTGGTTTTAAACGTCCGTTACTCCATTTAGGCTTTTCATAAAAGAACGGTGTTTAAGTACGTTGAAGATCAGAGTTTTCTCTGTATGAACATTTTAAAATAGAAGTCTGATGTTCCATTTTAAAATGCCGGCCATTTTTTAAAAAAAAGTGTATTTTGGCTTCATGTAAAGATAGGAAAATGATTTTTGGACTGAACCATGAATTTTTACAGCAGTATTGTGCCATGTATCGTATTCTGCATTTGTAATTAGAAATAGATACGGGGTGTTAATAGAAAATTCTATTAGCCTCTAAACTTCTTGAGAGGAAACTGAGCTCTATAGCGGCATCCGCTCCGAGTAAAGTCATTTAGAAAAACAAGATGTTGTGTTTTTCCTGCTGCAACTCATTCCGTAGCTCATTTTGAATTATTTAACGATGGTTTTATTTTAAAAAATAAACGCTTCGCTTGACATAATACTGTTGTGAAAATGCATGGTTCAGTCCAAAAATCATTCCCTACCTTTATGTGGAGCCAAAAAAGTAATTTTTTAAAAAATGGCCGGCATATTAAAACGCACCATGAGATTTAACTTTTAAAATATTCATATTATAGAAAAAAACTCTGATCTTCAACTTTAACGCCGATTTTTACGAAAAGCCTGGATGGAGTAACGGACGATTAAAAACCACATTACAGGAAAACCGGCTAAAAACTGAGTACTTTTTTGCGTTAATTGAAGGTGTTATCTCAGATTAATTTTTAAATAAAACCATCTAAATCAAACCAATCAATTCAGGAAAGAACAGGCTTTAAATTAGTGTAGTGTTCAAAAATATTTGTTAAGTTTTTTTTTTTTGACATAAAGCTCTTCAAAGGAGTGTGGGAAGGTGGTATGCCTCTAAGCGCATGTGATGTAGCATGGGACATCGCATGCTGAATCGGAAGTTGAAAAAGAAAGCGCATTAGTGTAGACACACCTATTGGGTTAGTGGTCCAATGTGGTCTCAAAATAAATAAAAATTATGAGTAAATGAGACAGCATCAAGTTAACTCAGTAGCTTGAAGACCTAATGGACATGGAATGACTTAAGTGCAACTATATTATGGGGCAAAATTTAAGAAAAATGAAACATTAAGCGACTGATGATCTGAACCTTAAATTCCATTGAATTTTACATCCTACATTCGAAATGAATCAAACCTAAAAAATGTATGAACTTATTTACAAAATGATATGGATATGAAATGACTCACCAGCTCTGAAGATTTGGCCACAACCATCGCATCGTGATGCGAATTGACTATCGTAACAGTTGCCACAGTAGATCTTATCTGCCTTAGAACCAAACTGCTTATCGACTAATGATACATGGCACTTATTACAGAGGAAGCATGCTTCATGCCAATGCTTATCCTTATATGACAGATCCTGTAATCATAAAATACATACAGGTTATTTAAGTTTTTATTAACATTAAAACTGTTTCGTAAAAATAATTTATGTGGAAATACGATTATAAGTTTACATGACTACTTAAATAACAAAAGCAATACTTTTGAACAAAGCTTGTTTCATTACGACATTAAAAAACGACTCTTGAAATAATTTTCAAATTAACGACCATATTATAGTTTTTCTCTGGCAATAGTTAAAGTAGGAGTAACTATAACTCATGAAACAACGATCTAAATTTAATCTGTAGTAAAATGTGTCTAAAGAAGTTAAATCTTTTTCTAGCGTACAAGAAGAAGAATTTCAATGATACTTTTAAAATATATTTTAAATGAATATAATAATACTGTACACATTAATGGTAACTTTTATTATTGTTTGCAACATTAAGATCAATCGTAAATCATTGGTTAACTTACAGAAAATTCTCCATACTATATCCCACCGAAATCAAACATCTTTAAATGCTTTTGTCCGAATTAATTAATTCTTTTTTAATCCCTAAGGGTACGGCCATACTGGTAAGCGGTAAGCGACAGACAAAGTGGCAAAATCTAAATGGCGCTATGGACATACTGGTAAGCGGAAGAGCGGCATATATGAGCGGGTACCCAAAAGAAAACTGAATTATTTTTCAAAAGCTATTTATTTTCAATTTTTTTACAAAACGACCTTATCCCCTTTAAAATACTCTCCATTACAACTAATACATTTATCCCGCCGGTGCTTCCACTGTTCGAAACATTTTTTGTAGTCATCTTTAGAAATGGCTGACAGCTCCTCCCTCGTTTTTTTCAAGACCGCTTCAATGTTGTCAAATTGGTGTCCCTTAACGGCCCTTTTCATGCGAGGAAATAAGAAAAAGTTGCACAGACCCAGGTCAGGCGAGTAAGGTGCGTGAGGCAGCGGAACTATGCCATTTTTAGTCAAAAAATCTTTCACCGAGATGGCTATGTGTGCAGGTGCATTGTTGTGGTGGAAGAACAGTCTCCTGTTTGCCAGAAATCGGATCTTTTTAGCATTAGCATTAGCATTATATTAGCATATAATATAACATATCATATAATATATCATATTAGCATTGCCGTGGACGGTGCTTGTGTAGTATGCATTTCTGCCGCACAGACGTGTATAGCACAACTCATTGCGAGTTCAGTGATTGCAACTCATTGCAAGTTCAAAATTCATCTGCGTTGATTGTTTTTGCTAGTGCTGTTTTGTTCTTGTTTCGTTTTTTATAATGGCAAGTTTAAGTGAACACCGTGTAGCTGTGAAATTTTGTTTTCTAATCGGTAAAAGTGCTGTTGAAAGTGTTTTAATGTTGAAAACAGCTTACAAAGATGACGGTAAGGGAAAATCTGAAGTATATGAATGGTTTTCTCGGTTTAAAAATGGCGACATGTCGATTGATGACAAACCTCGTTCTGGACGTCCATCAACTGCCCAAATCGACAAAAATGTTTAAAAAATTCGAGAGCGTGTGCTCTCAGACCGTCGACTGACAATTTGGAAGTTTTAAGAAGATTGCGCAACATTGTTCGTCAAAAAAGATCTGATTTGTGGCAGACAGGAGACTGTTTATTCCACCAGGACAATGCACCTGCGCACAAAGCTATCTCGGTGAAAGATTTTTTGACTAAAAATGGCATGGTTCCGCTGCCCCACGCACCTTACTCGCCTGACCTGGCTCTGTGGGACTTTATTATTTCCACACATGAAAAGGGACATTAAAGGACACCAATTTGACAACATTGAAGCAATCAAGAAAAAAATGAGGAGGAGCTGTCAGCCATTTCTAAAGATGACTACAAAAAATGTTTCGAATAGTGGAGGCACCGGCGGCATAAATCTATTAGTTGTAATGGAGAGTATTTTGAAGGAGATAAGGTTGTTTTGTAAAAAAAATTGGAAATGAATAGCTTTTGAAAAATAATTCCGGTTTCTTTTGGGTACCCCCGCATATAATTAAAAAATTTAATTTACAGAAATTGAAGAACTAAGTGGATAAAGGACAACCACTCATTTTGATTGCTGCTTTTTTTGCTGTATTTTTTTGATGTGGATTAGGCATGAGTTTCAACTGGAACCCCCAGTAGAGTTTTTAATAAATGGCTGTCAGCTGGTCACCACACAAAGTCGCTGATACAACCGGCATTACTAAACAAATACTAGTGATATTCTTTTATTTTGTTCAGGCAAGCCTGAAGGCCAAAAGTAATATTGAAATGTAGTTTTAACATAGCATAAATTTTCATGAATGTATCAAAATTAAAGAATTCAGACAATTACAAGATACCTTAGAACTTTGATCACCTTTTAAAAACTTTATTTTTGTTACAAACAACCTTCATTTACTAAGCTCTTCAATTATATGAAATACCAAAAACATATTTGCTTGTGTAATCAAAAATCTTTTTAATTATGCCTTACTTATATAAACCACTATGATGTTAAAGACGCAATAATAAAAAATATATTATTAACACAAGGAAAGTATTTCGTAAGTTTAAAATGGCAAGTGGAATCATACTTGGCGTTTGTTATAAGAACTTCGAATTTAACATTTAAAATATTAAAAAATATCAAAATTTTATTATGATGTAATGACTATAATGTTGGCTTACAGTGTTGCCAACACAAATAAATTGTCCATGGATAATTATTAATAAATGCTTAATTTACTTTGTTTATATTAAAATATTCTATAAATAATATCTTATTACAAGATTTTAAGGGGACACATATATTTTGTTTTACAATGCAGAATTTATTTTAAATAATTTTTTAAAACGTATTTTAGTTAAAAGATTTAAATGGAAATTCTGCCAGACTTATTCATCATAACCTAGAAACTAAATATTCTGACAGTAATTAACATAATAAAATGGAATATTTGGTGTACAAAAAAAGTAGAAACATATGTCTTTCAATTATTGATATATTGCCAAATACTTGAGGGGTTTTCTTAAAAACATGTTACACAATATTATAGTTCAAGTAACATGTTAAGTTATTTTTAGAATGTTACATACTAAATGATATTGTATGCTATATAACTAGTACTAATCTTACAAAACTTTTAGGTGAGTTTGCCTCCCCCATATTCCTAAGATATAATCCATTGGTTTTAAGACTCGTCATATCTGCAATAAAGGGGGTACAGTAATCCCACAGAAGGAGGAAGTTAAATATCTGGGTTTACATCTAGATCGAAGACTCAGGTGGAGAAGTCATAATATGGACGAAACGAAAGCAACTTGGGCTGAAGTTACGTCAACTGTTCTGGCTCTTAGGCAGTAGGTCTCAACTCTCCCTTGAAAATAAAGTACTCGTATACAAAGTAATACTCAAACCAGTTTGGACATATGGGTTAGAGCTATGGGGTACAGCTAGTTCATCAAATATAGAAATACTGCAGCGCTTTCAATCAAAATGCCTGAGACTAATCACTGCAGCCCCATGGTACTTAACCAATGAAATACTACACAATGACCTAAACCTGCCCTTCATAAAAGAAGAAATTAAACAACATAGTGAAAAACATTTACAAAAACTAGAAGACCATCAGAATCCATTAGCGATTAACCTCCTCGACAACAGCGAAGATACTCACAGACTGAAACGTTTTAAAACTCTAGACTTACCTCTACGATTTTGTTAATCATTAAAACTTTTCTTTTCTTTTCTACTTAACTACTAATCATCGTCATCTCATGATAGGCATCATTATCATCTCTATCGTTGTCATCATCTCCAGTTTTATCAACTTTGTGTTTCAAGATGTTGATTCACCAAGTTTAATTTTGTATATATATATTCTTTTCTTCATAGTTTAGTCTCTTTGAAACACACTACTGAGTGTAGTTTATATTTTAATTCTAAGGACATTACTTGCTTAAAGTTATTGTATTAACTGATTGCAAAAGAAATACTACTTTGTTACAAAAAAAAAGTAGTTATAATCTCGCACACAGGCAAGACAGTTGGAAGATATAATTTTCAACCACTCCTAATATGAGGATCAGATACTATTTGCATCTATGCAATATTTATTTTGTTTCTTTTAAACAGAATGTCACGTAAAAGTAAATACATTATTATGACTATTGATGAAAAACTTAAAGGCTGTAGAAATGATAGAAAAGGGTGAATTGTTGTGCATTGTTGCTGCAGATGTTACTTAGTGTCTCATTTGTATCAGATTGGACAAAAAATAAAGTAACAGCATTGAATTAAGATATCAAATGCTTCGCTTGATAATACAAGGTAAGATTCAGGAGAAGAAGAAGAATTTCTTGTTTGAAGAATCTTTGCTGAACAAATTCTGCAAAGAATTATAAGTTGACAGTTTCGATGAAGAAGACAAAGGTAATGGCATTCAGGGGAAGGAGCCAATCAGAAGCAAAATTTTTATAGATAATAATATTTAGGAACAGACATCCCACTTTCAGTATTTAGGTTGCAACATTACTACCAACAGGATAAAGATGCTTACAATAAGATGCACCGATTTCAGCAAATATGAGGAACTGCACCTTAAAAAATAGCACCAGCAAAAACACGAGGGTGAGATTTTATAAAACATTAGCAGTGCCGACTTTACTCTATGGCAGTGAAACTTGGGTGCTATCAAAGCGAGAGGAGAGTAGATTGCAAGCACCTGAAATGAAATTTCTTCGATATACGTATGGGTGTAGTAGAGAAGATTGTTACAGGAATACCAAGATAAGGAAAGAACTCAACAACTTCTCTATAAACAACAAGGTATCTCATAACAGAATGCAATGGTTAGAACACGTGAACAGAATGAGGGAGATAGGATACCTAAGCAGACACTGGGCTAAAAGCCAGAAGGCAGGAGAGAACGAGGACACCCGAGAAAGAGATGGGCAGATTTGAGAGGTTCAGAACAGGCAGAGATGCCTAAACCTTGAAAGGCAGAAGAAGAAGAATCTTCACAAATGGTTTCGTTGTACCTCAGCAGGGCTGTTTAGAGCTGCAGTGTCCAAAATCCAAATAGCCAACCTCTGGTCGGAGAGGGCACATTAAGAAGATAGAGTTAAGATATCAAACAGAAAAACCATAAAACTATATGGTGAAAACTTGAAGAATTTCAGAAGAAAATTTCCGATTTTTAAAATACAGTAAAAATAATTAGGTTTAATTTTTATTTTATTTATTTTTTTTTAGTTTATTTAAAGTTGTATCAACAGCTCAGTCATTAGCGACTTTGGTGTCATATGCAATGGTGAGTTTTAACTTAAAATTTACAGATCCTGGTCAGGAATCAAACGTGGGACCTCCGCAAGGTAGGCTAGCACACTACCACCATGCTACACGAAAACAACCAGGTTTAATTTTTTATTTATTATAATATCGTATTTCAGTTAAAATTTATTGGATGGTTGTTAAATAGATTTTTTATTTGTTTCACGTCCGACTTTTTTGCCATTACTGCTAATGCAGATGATGAGAAGGATGATAGATGAAGATGTGTGATGAAAAATTTCCAGGCCTGACCAGGAATCGAACCCAGGATGCCGACTTAGAAGCCAACTGCACTAACCAATATGTCAACAGGTTGGACAATTAGACAGTTTTGTTAGTTTAAAAAAGTGATATTCTTAATAAATTAACCTTTGTTCCTTGTTATGTTGAATTTGTTAAATCTGGGTTATCCAAAAAATTAGTAATTTGTAATGGGTCTGCCCCAATTGTTTCAGATAACTGGGGTTCTCCTGTAAAAAGGAAAATGAGCCATCCAGAAATTATGCTGGCAAAAAACAGAACAAGTTGTAGATAATATCATGTTATCATGGTATAAGAGCACACCTCAAGGCAGATAACATTATGACGATGAAAATGATCATATTGTAGACATGCAATATTCAATGAGTAGATTTATATTGAATATTTTTGCCTACGCTTCAAAAATACTTATTCTAAGATAAAATAAATAATATAATAAAATAAATTCTTACCTTAGAATCAATGCCAATCATTTTATTGCATTCTTCGCAAGGATTGGCGAAGACAGATTCGTAGCACTTGACGCAGTATGGATGATCATCACGGAGGACGTACCTTTGACCAGTCAATGATTCGTCACACTGCCAACAGCAGAAATGGCCGCTATGCCAGTCTTTGTTCATTGCTTTCGTATATTCGCCACTGAAAATCAACTGTAAAAGAAAAAAAAGATCATATAATATATTTTTAAAGTAGCCATGATAAAATTTACATTAAACGATACTTATTTGGTGTAATAAATTAAAAGTTTATTGGATAGTAAAGTGGTTCTGATATCTCGATAAAGAAAAATATGATTGAATCTAAGATTAGTACAGATCACAAACAAAATAACTGTAAAATTTTGTCGAAAATACTATTCAGGTAGATTCAAATGTAGTGTCACCAAAAAAGAAAAACACTAGACCAAATTGGCTTAAATAAAAATAGACCAAATACCTCACAATAAAACAGCTAAATACTTTACTTTTTTCTGATCAATACCTTATTGTATTACAGTTGTAATTACTTCATGGAATATACATCATTAATTATTTTTTTCATCAGTCTCTCAACTGGTTTTATGGAGTTCTCCACACTGTTAATTTTGCGCAAGTCGTTTCATATTTACATACCTGTAACACCCTACATCTGTCGTAATTTGCTTTATATATTCTAACCATTGTCTCCCCCTATAGTTCACTCCCTCAATATTATAGACCAATAAAATTCACTCCCTCCATTATTGATAGACCAATACCTGGATGTCTTAAGATATGCCCCACTAGCCTATCCCTTCTTCTGGTAAGATGCTTCCACATACTTCTTTTTTCATTCACTCCCCTAAGAACCTCTAAATTACTTATTTTGTCCACCCACCTAATCTTTAGCATTTTCCTGTAACACCACATTTCAAAAGCTTCTATCCACTTCCTTTCTACAGCCCCTATCACCCACCTTAATCTCCCGTATGATGCTACACTCCAAACATAGTGTTTAAAGAAATTTTTCCTAATCTGTAAGTCAATATTTGTAGTCAGTAAGCTGTTTTTCATTTCAGAGGTTTTTCTAGCTTAAGCAATTCTACTTTTGATATCACTTAATTAACAATAAACAAATACTAATGCAAGAAATTACGACGTACTTTAATTTAGAACAATACTTTTATTACAAAAAATACATAGGCACCCTGTAAAAGTTACACTAAAGTTTACAGTACTGTACATTTAATTTTTTTTAAATTTTTCGGGGCCGTTTCAGATGAACACTATTTCAGTTAACCCTTTCAGTGCCGAAACAAAATTCAAAAGTTTGATCTAAAGCCATTTAATTTGAATAAGCATGTACAAAAAGTGCTAGCCCTTATTTTGAAAACTTGCAGTTGTAAGCCTGCCATTGCCAACCAAAATTTCATCGCTACAGGAAAAAATTTTTTGGTTAAAAATACATTTTTATTATATTGATAAAAAAAGAAATTGTTCTAACAATAAAAAATTCAAAATAGCTTGTTTTAGTTTATTTAAAGTCACATTAACAGCTTGGTCATTAGCAGCTAGTGTTGGTTTTGGTATCTTAACGGTGGTTTTAATGTGTTAAAATTTCCAGACCCTATCCGGGAATTGAACCTGGGACCTTTCGCTTAGTAGATTAGCATGCTAGTCACTACACCATGGAGGCAGTTTCAAAATACATCATTAATTTTTGTTTAAAAGTTTTTTTCGTAAATGTTCGGTTATCTGGATGTAGGGACTTAATGCATAAAACGGACATCCGGTAAACCGGATGTTGTCATTATGTAAAATATATTGTATTAAAAATATAATTATATATTATATAATTATATATTAAAAATATAATAAATATTAAAATATATTGTATTGTAAAGTATATTTACACTCAATCTGTTAGTTGCAGGGCTAAAATAAATAGTTCTGTTTCTTGTCACATGGTCAGCCAATTAAATGACTGAATCATTTAAGAACAGAAGAGGTAGAGGTGTAAAAGACACTAACCAGAGTTATCTCCTCTGAAAGTAATGAATTTCATTATACAGCCAGACCCTGTGGTGAATGAAGTGAAGGTGTCATTTGCAGAGTGGAAAATATGTGCTTTTCAGAGGGCCCGGCATGCTGATAAGTGTACTTTTCCATTCAGTGAGGAAGGCAATGTGGTAAACCACCTCACTCCTCGTTTTACTTAGTAAAACCTCTACAGGATCAAACCAGCCTTTCGCCTGATGACCTAAATAACAACAAAATGTATTGACGTCTAGTTTTCCGGATGTTGGACTGAAAGGGTTAAAAGTGTTTTGGTTAAGAGAGGTTTGTTGTTGTTTAGGTCAACAGCCAAAAGGCTGGTTTGAACCTCTAGAGGTTTTACTAAGTAAAAACGAGGAGTGAGGTGGTTTACCTATGCCTTCCTCACCGAGTTGTGAGCGTATGCTTATCAGCATGCCAGGCCCTCCGAAAAGCACCCACTTTCCACCCTGCAAATGACACCTTCACTTAATTCACCACAGGGTCTGGCTGTATAGTAAAATTCATTACTATCAGAGGAGATAACTCTGACTAGTGTCTTTTACACCTCTACCTCTTCTGTTCTTAAATAGTTCAGTCATATAATTGTCTGACTGTGTGATAAGAAACAGAACTATTTTTTGTAGCCCTGGAACAAGTGCAATTAATTTAACACTCCACCTGCCTGTTATGGGCATAAGAGAGGTTTAACTAATCTCAAATTTTTTAAAATTTTTACTAAATAAATTTTGGCATCTATACCTACTTTTTTATAAAACATATAAGTTACACGAGATCATAATCTTTAATACAATAGTTATTCGACGAAGTAAAACATGTTTTAATGTTTATATGGATGATTGGACAAGATGCTTTCTCACTCATACACACTAGCACTTTATAGTCAATGTACGAACAACGAATGACTATGTTTAACCCTTCTACCAAACATCCCTTTGTGACATAACCATATGCTCCCTTCGTCATACAATCACAACAACAGCAATATTGATGATTTCACGGTTAATCCCTTCTGACATGAATTAGTTTCCATCAGCGTAATTCACTTTAATCGCGTTTTCATGTACTGTACTATATTCAAAATAATCAATAATTATTTCCTGTGATTCTATCATTTTAAACATTAATGTTTGAATAAATATTGTCGCTTTTAAAATAAAATAACTATTTTCAGATAGGCAAAAAGGTAAAATAAGTGAAACAAATTTATTACTAAATCTTTTTGTACACTAATTAGCTGTGAGCTTTAATTACTTGTGAGCTGTGCACAAACTTATTGCTGACCTCAGAGGGGTGTACAAAATAAATTATTTTATTCCTTTTCACTTTCTCTAGCCTATATGAATATATGTATAGGAAGGAAAGTATTGTTTCATGTCAATTTATCAAAATAGTGATTTCACCGGATATACAAGTTTTCAGGCCCCCTGAATCCAAAAAACATAATTTTAGCGATTGGTCTGTATGTGCATGTGTGAACAGAATATCTCAAGAATGGAACATCGTACAAAGTTGAAATTTGAAACGAAAGTTAGATACCACTAGAGGACCCGACATGAACATTTTTATCAAAATCTGTCAACCGGAAGTAGTAGTTTATTTGTGTCATTTTTCCCTTTATTGCGAAATTTCTCAAAAACGACTCCAACACCTTGTTTTTAAATTTGCCTCATTTATGACATTTTTTATGGGTAGGTGTCATGTCTGCTGAAATTCTTGGGGAGGCTTTTTTCTCGTAAAAACGTTTTTTTTAAGATTGAGGCTGATATATGCATTATAGCGCAAAAATGTATACAATAAAAGTTGTGGACAATTTAAAAATCTACAACTTTTATTTCAAACAGTTCTTAGTATAACGCTCAGTTTAGGGGTAAGTGGTGATTTTCTGTTTATTTTTTCATGAAAATTTGTAAAAAGATGGATTTTTTATGATTTCGGCCTTAGTTGCATTTTACGACATAAGTGTATATAATCAAATTTATAAAAAATTGTAAGATCTACACCTTTTATTTAAAGCATTTTTCTCTATTTAGTTTAATATCAAAGAGTGATTTTTTCGTATTAAGCAAAACTGAGGTTCATTTTCATTTTGCATCATTCACTCATAATGAAAATGAGGTTATGTTTTTTGAGAATATTTTTTTTGTTTTTTTCTAATGTTTTATTACTAATGTTAGATTATATTACTCATTATCTGCACTGACAAGAGAAAGTTGTTGGAGTGTTTCACACCAGATTTTTCTGATTCTATACAACGCTTCATATTTGAGGTAGAGGGGGATGGAGGAGGAGAGAGGGGGTAGATGTCTTTTCTTTTTAATTTGACTAGCCCATTGAAGAGCGCACTAGTAACGTAGTCAATTTTGTTGCTTTTTAGTTCTAATCCTGAGCTGCTATCTTTGGGCATGAAATTCCTTCATTTTAACACTAAGATCCGCTTTCGTTCTTAAGTCCAGGCCTGCCCAACTCTCTGCACCTTCATAACTGCAAAATTTACAAAAGATTTTAATTTTTTTTTATAAAAGTCTTTATACTCAATGCTTACTCTTGAAATGTTCATAGTTTGTAAGTCTGCTTCGATTTCTTTGATCTATTTATCTCTCGTTTATAGATCCTCTTGGTATTTAATTACGTAGTTCATAGGTCTCATTCTCTTTGTCAAGCAATCTCATCAGATGACCATGACCATAATACTCTTTAACATCTTTAGAAAGGATCCGGTAGTAGTACCAAACTTAAGTTTCAACTTCATACAATATTTTGTTCTAGAGATATTTTGTTCACCCACACACAGACCAATCGCTAAAAACATGTTTTTTTTGGGTTCAGGAGATCTAAAAACGTGAATATCCAGTAAAAACTCAATTTCACAATACTTTCCTTCCTATATATTCATATTAAAATAAATAGTTAGTAAAATAAATAGATATTAAATAAATAAATATTAAAATAAATAGTAGGCTAAAATAAATAGTTCTGTTTCTTTTCACATGTTCAGCCAATTAAATGACTGAATCATTTAAGAACAGAAGAGGTAGAGGTGTAAAAGACACTAATCAGAGTTACCTCCTCTGAAAGTAATGAATTTCATTATACAGCCAGACCCTGTGATGAATGAAATGAAGGTGTCATTTACAGAGCAGAAAATATGTGCTTTTCAGAGGGCCCGGCATGCTGATAAGCATACTTTTCCACTCAGTGAGGAAGGCAATGGTAAACCACCTCACTCCTCGTTTTACTTAGTAAAACCTCTACAGGTTCAAACCAGCCTACAGGCTGATGACCTAAACAACAACAACACATATTCATATTATAGGCATAAGAAAGGAAAAATTGCTGATACCAGCTTACCATGGTTTAATTCTACCATCATATTTGGTATGCCATACTAGTTTCTTTAAGAGGTTAAAGAAATAATATTTATTTCTTGAGGGTAGTTATACCCTTTTTGCAACTTAACAAAGATAGTTTGAAATGAAATGCTTTAATTTTCCTAAGTATAATAGTATACTAGTCTTGGGTTGGAACAGGATTTTTCTGTTCCCAGAACAAATACTGAACAGTAACTGATACAAAGTACTAATCAATCAAACCCAGGACTTTCTCCCTTGTAGTCTAGCATGATAACCACTATATAAAATATTCATACATAAAAATAAAATAAAAACTTAAAAATAAACTTTCATAAATCAGATAAAATATATAGTACATAGTAATACAAATAGAAATGAGAATATCTAAATTAAAAAAGCCAACAAAATGAAACAAAACCCATTCTATTTATATAACAAACAAAATTCATTCTTCAATTCAATTTTAATAGAAACATAAAACAAAAAGATCTATATTAAACATGACAAAAACAAGACATGGATTATTCTACCAGAGAAAAAATACATTCGAACAAAAAAAATGATGTAAATGAAAAGAATATTAATAAAAAGAATGAAAAAGATAAAAAAAAATGAAAATGTATTTTATATACAAGATATTTAAACGAAACAGAATACATAAACGTATGATATATTAATAAATATTTACGGCATACATACTAATTATTTAAATGTCATTTTTATGACAACCAATTTATTGTAATAAAAAATGATATTAAAATGTTATACGGATCACATCCCAATTATTTAAAGTTATTAAATGTCATGAACAATACCAAGAATTAATTTTTCAACAATATAAAAGATACTTGAGTTCTTTTGTTTAAATAACTTTTTTGTAATCCATTTGAGTTCACATTAAAATTTTAATTGGCCACCTCTGTGGTGTAGTGACTAGCTAGCCTATAAAGCAAAAGGTCCTGGGTTCGACTTCCGACTACGGTCTGGAAATTTTGACAAGTTAAAACCCACTGTTACAATACTAGAACCCACACTAGTCGCTAATGACCAAGCGGTTGATGCAACTTTAAAATAAACTAAAAAAAAAATTAATCATTAGTGAAGAGTAGTGGAGCTTTAACGGTGGGTTATAACTTTCAATAATTTCCAGACCCTAACTGTGAATGGAACCCAGGACCTTCTACATTTTACACCAGTGCACTAACTGCTTTGATACAAAGGCAGGAAAATATTATCGTTTTTTTAGTTTGTTGTTTAGGTCAACAGCCGAAAGGCTGGTTTGAACCTCTAGAGGTTTTACTAAGTAAAACGAGGAGTGAGGTGGTTTACCATTGCCTTCCTCACCGAGTGGAAAAGTACGCTTATCAGCATGCCGAGCCCTCTGAAAAGCACGTATTTTCCATTCTGTAAATGACAACTTCACTTCATTCACCACAGGGTCTGGCTGTACAATGAAATTCATTACTTTCAGAGAAGATAACTCTGATTGGTGTCTTTTACACCTCTACCTCTTCTGTTCTTAAATGATTCAGTCATTTAATTGACTGACCATGCGATAAGAAACAGAACTATTTATTTTAGCCCTGCAACTTAATTATTAGCGATAATAGGTTATCTAACTGGAATGGTGGGTTTTGACTTGATATTATTTCCAGACCCTAGCCAGGAATCGAACCTGGGACCTTCATGTTGTAGGCCTAGCACACTACCACTACACTACAGAAGCAGCAAAAATAAAAATAATTTGTTTATTAGGTTTCAAAATAATATAGAATTGAAAGGAAAAATGATAGAGCAGGGGTCAAACACTTTAATTACCTCAGCAACGATATAACATACAATTTGATAAAGATTTGATAAATAAAATAACAAAGTTTCACAGAATATGCGGCAATATTCATAGGAAATTGAAAAACAAAACAAGACAAGAGACGAGGATCAAATTCTACTAATTGTATTCTTTTAATTGTATTGTATCTTGGATACATACAAAGAACATTGATAGCAAGATCCAAGCAACAGAGATGAGATTTTTGCGTAGTGTGTTGGAATGCTCTAGAACAGACAGGATAAGGAATGATGAACTACGAAGAGTTGTGTATGTTCCACCACTACGTGACAAGATCTTACAGAATCGAAGAAACTGGTGCACTCACATGAACAGAATGCCATATGGGAGGATGCCAATAGAGGCTAAAAATGATGGACCAATTGGTACAAGAAATGTGGGAAGACCAAGAAAGAGATGGGTAACGAAACAGATTCACTAAACCCTAGACCTTGAAAGAAGAAGAAGAAGAAGAAGAAGAAGAAGAAGAAGAAGAAGAAGAAGAAGAAGAAGAAGAAGAAGTAGAAGAAGTTTCAATGAAACTTTTGAATATAACTGAAAGTTGATAATATAGTAGGCCTGTATATTAATCACTGGAAAATTATGTAAAAGAAGCTAACCGGTTCAGGTACCAGCTAATAAAGGAATTTAATGTTAAGAAGAAGGTTTAAGTGTACTGGATTAATACAATTATTTTCTCTCACTGTTTTTTTTCTTTGTTTATTTAACATCGCATCAACTACAGTGGTTATTAGCGACAATGTTGAGTAGTAACTGTGAAGGATGAACTGATTTTTTTTGTAACATGAAAATATGCCGTGCCTGAGAGGGATTTGAAGCCAAGACTGCATGATGAGAGGCGAGCACATTACCAACTACGCCAATGCGGCCAACTCTCTCACTGTTTTGGTTTTGAATTATGCTGTTTAATAATGTCAATAAAACAAAGAGGCATTACGAAAGTTGTTTTCAGTGTTTTTTTTTTGTTTTACAATGTAACATTTGCATTTTTGTTCTGTAACAGTGGGTATTGAATTTCATACACTTTTACGTCTCATTATCTAAATCTGCAAGAGCAGAAAACCAAGAGATTTTGCTATCACAGGGTAAAAAAAGCAAAAAAGCCATTATTTATAAAGAAATTTTAAATAAAATGTAAATTGAATTAATTTCATTACAAGGCCCATGAAGTACAAAAGTAGGGGTTGCTAATAAATTTATAAAACAGGAACTAGGCAAGTGACATTTTATAAGTATGGTAAGAATTTTGTTATAAAAGACACATAATTATTCTAAAAAGCTTAAAAATGATGGAATAGTAAACCAAAAAGATGTCACAAGAGTCAATTTGCTCACCTGCCTACTAAATACACAACGAATGTAGTAAGTATTACGCATAATGATAAAGTTAGTATTAGACTGAAGTAAAAAAGAAATAAAGAAGTAAACCAGTACACTGTTATCTAGGAAGACTGATAACTGATAAAAACAGATGTAATAAACAAATAAAACTTAAAGGCCAGAGATATCACAACATTATGGTATCTTCAATTTGCAACAATTGAAAAATGAAATGCCGGCCGCATTGGTGCAGTTGGTAACGTGCTCGCCTCTCATCATGCGGTCCTGGGTTCAAATCCTACTCAGGCACAGCATATTTTCATACGTTACAAAAAATCATTTCATCCTCCATTGTACAATAGTTACACCCCAACGTCATCGCCAATAACCATTGTAATTGACGCGACGTTAAATAAATGAATTAAAAAAAAAAAAATGAAATTTACAAACCAAAAAAATGAAGTCATAACTAATGATTCGCTAAGATT
The DNA here is from genome assembly GCA_035578175.1 of Catonia carolina. Classification (NCBI taxonomy): domain Eukaryota; kingdom Metazoa; phylum Arthropoda; class Insecta; order Hemiptera; family Achilidae; genus Catonia; species Catonia carolina. The sequence continues at coordinate 49,927,465 of JAQMRL010000006.1, read as the reverse complement.
TGTTACAAAATGATCTGATACTAAAGATGAATAAATTTAAAATTACTATCGCACCCTTGTTTGAAGATGAATTCATGAAAATTACTACAAAATCATAAAATATTACAAGAAAGATATTTACAAAGGTTAATTCATGCATTGAAATTTCATGTTACTAATAACTTGGTAGTTAAAATCAAAATAATAAAAATTAAATAAAAAAAACAAAAACTGTTAAACATTAAAACACTTATAAACCAAACTATTGAAAAACACAACGAAAAATTTATTTTATAATTACCTTAAAATTATTATTGACCAGGAGTAGGTGTATGTGATGAAAATATAAATACTAATAAATTATACTGTAAATTATAAAGAATTAATATTTTATTGAATCAAAATTTCCATTTATCAACTATGGTGACTTTTAGAACAATAATAAACATTGTTAAATACATTTAAAAAAAAAATCCTAACCAAGAATCGAATTTGGATGTACGAGATGATCATATTTATTATTAACTGTACACTACACCAAACAATCAAAAAATTATGTTTTGGAAACTTGAAGCTCATTATAAAACCAAAATTACATTTAATTCACAACCACTACTAATAAAATAAGATACTTTTATTAAAAATTAATGTCATCTAAAAACAAATCTGGTGTGAACCACTCACAAGACTTTCTCTAGCCAATGTAAATTATGAACACCATAACTTAAATTTAATCATGAGTAAATTAATGATGCTAAATGAAAATTAAACCTCTGTTTGACTTAAAAATACGGAAAATCACGAATTGATGCTAAACAAGATGCTGTAGAAAAAATGCTACAAATAAAAGTTGTAGATTTTTTTATTTCTCGCAATTATGATTTATACGAGAATACACAGAAGTTGATTTTCATTTTGCATCATTCACTCATGATTAAAATTATGTTGTTTTTCATTTAACATTGTTTTTTAATGATTCAATGTATATATTTTTTATTTACATAAAACATTTATCATTGTCACGGGAAAGTCATGTGAGTGTTTCACAACAAATTTTTTAATTTCATGTTCCTGACCACATAAAATGATTACTACTACCTGTATTCTAAATAAATATTTATATATAAAACATTTTTGTGTTTTATTTGTAGTAAGTACTACTTTGTCATCAAAATCGGTCAGTAAATGATAAAAATTAGTGAGAAATTTGTTACCATACATTTTAATTATTTTAGGGTTCTTAGTTTCCTCACGGTCCTTTAAGGTTCCCTGAAGAACCATACGATATATAACAAGAAAATATTTAATTAACTTTTATTTTCAGTAAACTATTTCTGATTTAGTTATTTGTTGAAAACATTATTGAATTAAAAATATACAATAGATTTGAGAAACTTAATAATTTTGGCAAACTTAAATTTTTTTCTGTTTACATGAAATGAAAATAACTCGAACTCGTCAATAACTGTCATGATTTTCCTGGAATTAATTACTTTAAAATTCTTTAATTTCAAAAATATCCAATTTGTTTATGTTGTAAAGAATTATTGTTTTTATAATGGATATTTATTTAACTATTTACAAAAATAATATAACAATGAGGGAATTGGTTTGTATAAATTTTGTTTTCAATAAATAGTATAACCTACACAGCACACCTTTGCCAAAATCAAGAGTGCTGTAGATTTATTTTTGTATACAGATTTAAAATGAATTAAGTAATTACTAAATATAATCCCTGTTTTGCGTGGGAGTGGATAAAATAAACAACTCTCTTGGTTTTCCCGGTTTCATTACATATTTACAGTGTTTATGTACCACTTTAAGGACACCAATGCAAATTTTCAGAATTATAATTCTTTGAGAAAATAAATTACAGAAGTAAATTGAATTATTTACAGTACTTCCTACAACCCCTTAAGCCGGCCCGTTGGTGTAATTTTCAACACAACAGGCTTCTATGTTAGAAGACCTGGAATCGATTCCCAGTCAAATGTGGCATGCATATTTTCATTTATCACTCTTTACTGTCTGCATTAATCTTAATGTGCATAGCAGTTGGACATAAAATAATCTGGTGTGAAACACTCACACGACTTTCTCTAGCCAATGTAAATAATGAAAAATGTATACCTAATTTTTAATCATGAGTGAATGACGCAGTATGAAAATCAACCTTTGAAGGACTTATAATTAAAGAAAATCACATGCTAAACTAGAAAAAATGCTTAAAATAAAAGTTAAAGGTTTTGTAAATTATACCTATATCTTTATTAGTCCATATGAACTTTCGTCGTAAAATGCATGCAAAGGCTGCAATCTTAAAAAAATTACATGTTTTACCGAGTTTGATGAGCAAAATACAGAAAATCACTAATTGACGCTAAACTAAGCGATGTTCCAACAAGATTTTTGAACTAAACGTTGCAGGTTTTTAAATGTTCTATAACTTTTATTATTATACACCCTTTTGCCCAAGAATGCATATTACGGCCGCAATCTTTAGAAACAATTTTTTTTCTATGAGACAACAGCTTCCCCATGAATTTCAGCAGACATAGCGCTTACCCTATCTTGTAGAGCATAAAAATGTAAAAAATGAGGCAATTTTAAAAAAATCATAAGAGTCGTTTTTGAGAAAATTGCAAAACGTGAAAAATTGTACCAATAAACCACTACTTCTGGCTGACTGATTTTGATGAAAATGTTCGAGTTACGTCCCTTAGGGGTACCTATCTCAAGTTCCGAGTTTCAACTTTTTACGATATTCCATTCTTGAGATATTTTGTTCACGCACACACACACACACACACACACACACCACGCTAAAAACATGTTCCTTGAGTTCATGGGGCCTGAAAACGTGTACATCCGGTGAAAACTTGACTTCAAAAAATTGACGTGAAAACAATACTTTCTTTCCCTATAGATTCATTTAGGGCTAGAGAAAGTAAAAATCTTCGGCAATGTACGAAAATAATATAATACTCCTTTTAGTCAACCAGTATTCGCGTTTAAGTCACAAATGATCGAAAATTAAACGCATTAGTTTTCTAACTCAAATTTTCAAGAAACAATTTTCTAAATTTCAGCTCCATGAGCTATCGAGAAGTTAGAAAGATAGAAACTAGAAGAAGTATTGATAACCGAGTGAGTGAGGACTTTCATATTTATGTAAACAAATAATAAGTTTAAATTTTTAAGCAAAGTTTTAAATAAATATTAAACAAAGTACTGTAAGTATTTGAATATCATAAAGTAATAATTTAAAAGTTTAACGCAAATTTGTTAACAAAAATAATTAAAAACCTTTTATCTGCGAATAAATACCATATAAAATAGCAACTAAGCAAATTATAAATTATTTACAATGTTCATTAAATAACTTTGTAATTGCTGTTTTTATTTCAAAAATAACAGAAAAAAGAAACGACTATGTGTTTTATAATAGAGTAATGTTTAACTTTACTTTATATAATTGGAAAATTGTTTACTTTTCCATTAATGGACGCCATTTTTATTTTACATCGTTGAAAAGGGACGTGTAATTAACAGGTATGAAAATAGTTTGTAAACAAAGTATTTTTACTTTCTCTTGCCTATATGAATATATAGGAAGGAAAGTATTGTTTTCATGTCGATTTTTCGAAATCGAGTTTTCACCGGATCTATACGTTTTCAGACCCCCTGAACCCAAAAAACATGTTTTTAGCGATTGGTCTGTGTGTGTGTCTGTGTGTGTGTGTGTGTGTGTCTGTGTGTGAACAGAATATCTCAAGAACGGAACATCGTACGAACTTGAAACTTGAAACTTAAGTTACATACCACTACCGGACGCGACACAAACATTTTCATCAAAATCGGTCAACCGGAAGTAGTAGTTTATTCGTATAATTTTTCAGTTTTTTGCGATTTTCTCAAAAACTGGTCTTACGATTTTTTTTAAAATCGCCTATTTTACTCACTTTTTTATTCTCTACAAGATAGGGTAGGCGCCATGTTTGCTGAAATTCTCGGTGAGGCTGTTTTCACGTAAAAACGTTGTTTTTTTAAGATTACGGCTTTAATATAAATTTTAGCGCAAAAACTTATATAATAAAAGTTGTAGAGAATTTAAAAACCTACAACTTCTGTTTCAAACATTTTTTTGTATAACGCTTAGTTTAGCGGTAATTTGCGATTTTCTGTTTTTTTTCTCACGAAAACGTGAGAAAAATCGATTTTTTAAACATTTCGGTCTTAGTATGCATTTTACGACAAAAGTGTATATAATTAAATTTATAGAAAATTAAAAGATCTACAACTTTTGTTTAGAGCATTTTTCTCTACAGAGCCTAGTTTAGCGTGAAAGCGTGATTTTCCGTATTTTTAAGCCAAACTGAGTTCGATTGTCATTTTGCGTCATTCACTCATGATTAAAATAAGGTTATGTTTTTGAGGTTAGTTTTGGTTCAATTCTAATGTTTTAATACTAATGTTAGGTTTATTGTTAATTATTTGCATTGGCAAGAGAAAGTTGTGTGAGTGTTTCACACCAGATTTTTTTGTTTATATCGAACGCAATAGGTTGGTGTACGTAAACCACTGGAAGTAAAACAAGGAAAGAAATAGTTTACTATTGCGTTATTCATCAAGTTTATTCATCATGAAATCATAGATTATAAAATTATCTATTATTTGCATGTTAAAAAACAGGGTGCACAACCCGTGGGCCGCTCAAAAATGGTGGTCTTAAATTTAGTGAAACGAAATACCATTCCACAGTAAAAGGAATAAGCCAGCACAATATTGCTCTATCAAACAACATTATGATACTGGTGAAACACCTTAAGTAGGCCTACCAAGGAAATGATATTTCATATGATTTGGATAAAAATGTGTTGGACAAGTTGGCTAAATTTTAAATTATACATGGAACTATACGTTGAAATTAAAAAAAAAAACAAAAGAAACTTGAATGAAGTCCTACAACACTATTACTGTCCCCACTCTCTTATGTAGCAGTGAATTCAGTGAACACACAAAAACGACAGATAGAAAAATTCAGGCCGCTGAAATGAAGTTTCTACAAAATGTTTATGGATGTACCAGAAAAGACAAAATTAGTAATGAAAAAGTCAGAAACACATTATCAGTTACAGCTTTGCATGAAAAAAATCAAGCAAAATAATAGAAGGTGGTGGAGCAATTTGGAAAGAATCCTAGTAATTGGACTCAATTATAAACCCATAGGTAGAAGAGCTGTGAGAAGACCGAGGAAGAGATGAGAGGTACCAGAACAAGTTCAAGAAACCTAATCAATGAAGTGAAGAAGATTTTCCTTTGAGAGTAATGAATTTCATTATACAGTCAGACCCTGTGGTAAATGAAGTGAAGGTGTCATTATTACAGGTTGGAAAGTAGATGCTTTGCCTGTAATGATGATAAGTATACTTTTTCACTCAGTGAGGAAGGCAATGGTAAACCACCTTACTTCTAGTTTTACTTAGTAAAGCCTCTGTAGGTTCAAACCAGCCTTCCGGCTGATGATCTAAACAACAGTTTTTTACTTTCTCTTGCCTATATAAATATATAGAAAGGAAAGTATTGTTTTCATGTCGATTTTAAGAAATCGAGTTTTCACCGGATCTATACGTTTTCAGACCCCCTGAACCCAAAAAACATGTTTTTAGCGATTGGTCTGTGTGTGTGTGTGTGTGTGTGTGTGTGTGTGTGTGTGTGTGTGTGTGTGTGTGTGTGTGTGTGTGTGTGTGTGTGTGTGTGTGTGTGTGTGTGTGTGAACAGAATATCTCAGGAACGGAACATCGTACAAACTTGAAACTTGAAACTTAAGTTACATACCACTACCGGACCCGACACGAACATTTTCATCAAAATCGGTCAACCGGAAGTAGTAGTTTATTCGTATAATTTTTCACTTTTTTGCGATTTTCTCAAAAACTAGTCCTACGATTTTTTTTAAAATCGCCTGGTTTACTACATTTTTTATGCTCTACAATATAGGGGTAGGCGCCATGTTTGTTGAAATTCTGCGCGAGGCTGTTTTTACGTAAAAATATTTTCTTTTTAAGATTGCGGCTTTAATATGCATTTTAGCGCAAAACGTTATATAATAAAAGTTGTAGAGAATGTAAAATTCTACAACTTTTATTTCAAACATTTTTTTGTATAACGCTTAGTTTAGCGGTAATTAGCGATTTTCTGGTTTTTTATCTCACGAAAACGTGAGAAAAATCGATTTTTTTAACATTTCGGTCTTAGTATGCATTTTACGACAAAAGTGTATATAATAAAAGTTATAGAAAATTAAAAGATCTACAACTTTTGTTTAGAGCATTTTTCTCTACAGAGCCTAGTTTAGCGTGAAAGCGTGATTTTCCGTATTTTTAAGCCAAACTGAGTTCGATTGTCATTTTGCGTCATTCACTCATGATTAAAATAAGGTTATGTTTTTGAGGTTAGTTTTTGTTTATTTCTAATATTTTATTAATAATGTTAGGTTTATTATTAATTATTTGCATTGGCAAGAGAAAGTTGTGTGAGTGTTTCACACCAGATTTTTAGACTTCTAGATACTTCTCGATTTTTACACCATTTCATTGTGGTATACAACTAATTATTATTCATTTTATAACCATTTAATTATTATTATACTTTTGCTTCTTCTAGGGAGGGGTACGTGCCCCCTGCCCCTCGCTGGGTTTGCCCATGGGGATGTAAGTAAGATTTGAAGGAAATGGTTGGAGTCAAGTTTATGATAGGAACATCATTTTAAAAAAACTACTGTTCTAAAAATGTATGGAGTAAAACCGGGAAAATCAATAAACTAAATTATTAAATACACCTTACTAAGAAAATCTTAAATGGAACATTTATAAAAAAGTAAACACAATTTGATGTAACATTTATTTGAATAAAAAAATGTAGAGATAAAAAATTGAACAACGAATCGAATATTTTTTTTGGCAACTGCAGTTTTTTTTCACTCTTACACTGTCGGGAAAAATAACAGAAAACAGATACAATGGCAACAAAGATTTACTTTCAAAAGTAGGGTACATGAATGTAATATAAATAACTGTCATACCCTTTTTGACATATTTGTCGTTGTATTAGATGTTTTGGGACTTATTTTATGACGGAAAAAAGGAAAAATAGATGTACAAAAAGGGACGTTCAACAAATACTGACTAGAATTTAAAGAAGCTATTATTAGAATACCTATTTGTTGTATAAAAATATCCATGTAAATTACTTTATACGTTTGCTTCATTGTACATACTAAATCTTATGAAAAAACGTTTAGTAAAGAAAAACTAATTTAGTTTACTACCTCACAATTGTGTGTTGTTTAGGTCTCTCATAATGCGGTCTTGGGTTCAAATCCCGTTCAGGCACGTCATATTTTCATACGTTACAAAAAATCATTTCATTATCACCGTCTGCATTAGTAATTCCAAAACAGTCGGACGTTAAAGAGCAAAAAAAGGTCATCAGCAGAAGGGCTGGTTTGAACCTTTAGAGGCTTTACTAAGTAAAACGAGGGGTGAGTTGATTTACCATTGCCTCCATCATTGCGTGGAAAAATATGCTTATCAGCATGCCCGGCCCTTCGAAAAGCATCTACTTTCCATCCTGCAAATGACACCTTCACTTCATTCACTACAGGGTCTGGTTGTATAATGAAATTCATTACTCTCCGAGGGGATATTCTTACTAATGTTTTTTATACCTCAACTTCTGTTTTAAAATAGTTCAGTCGTATAATTGGCTGATCATGTGATAAGAAAAAGAACTATTTTTTTCTGTAGCCCTGGAACTAATTAATAAGATCGAGTGTAAATAATTTAACACTCCACCAGCCAGTTATGGGCAATTCAGTTAATTAACGTAGTTTAAAATAAGCCGTAAACGAGAAAAATTTGTTTTTCTCAACTTTAAAGTTAAATTATTATCCAATGAAAATATATAAAAAAAACATAAATAAAAAATGTAAATAATCAACAGTGTAAATAATTGAGACCACAAACATCACTGCTTGGATGAATTACTTAAAAATTATACATCCTTTTTTTAATAACGAAGATATTCAGCTATGTCTATATTAATTAACTTGTGTAAAACATTTTATGCTGTAATGATTTGAAATTAAATAATATTTTTAACTTTTTAATTCAGTAATATATGCATGGTAAAACAATTTTATCAGAATTACTAAGAAATTAATTAGGTCAAAGGAAATGTACTAATTACCAAAAAAAGTTGTAGTGAACTTTAAGGGAACTGAAAATTTTTCTAAATACTCGTATATACCTACATTTAAAATTTCTATGAGTATTAAAGTATATAAAGAATCAAAAGCAAACCATTTTTTTAAATTTAGGATATTTAATAACAGACCTAATGTTCCAAATAAATAATTTAAAGAATTCAAGGAGTTAAAAATATTAGAATAACACCAGAAAACTTATTAAACCAAACAAAAGTATAAATTACCGATTACAGAATTTAAGAAATTCTATAAAAAATTAAAGGAAATTAGATCAGTGAAGTATCCAAAACTGTACGTAAAGTGAACACCTTCCATAGTGAACACCTCCGTGGCCCAGTAGTTAAGAGAGCTAAACTAAACTGCACATTGCAAAGCGGAAGGTCTCAGATTCGATTCCTCGCTACGGTCTGAAATTATTACACATTAAAACCCCCGATTTTGAACCGTAAACCATAGTCTCTAATAACCGAAGCAGTTGATGTGACTTTAAATATGAACTAAAAATAAATAAAATTAAATATCTTAATTTATTTTAAAAAATTTGTAAAAATTGTTAAGTTTTTTTGAACAGAATAAATTCATATTTACCCGGGTTTGATTCCCGGTTAGTGTCTGGAAATTATTACGTGTCAATGTCTCAACACACAGTAGTCGCTAATGACCAAAATGCTGATGCGACTTACAAAAAAATAAAAAAAAACCGTGATTTCACATTTTATAACATAGATAAATAAGTGAAAATTACATTAGAAACACTAATTATGTATTTTATGTACTAAAATACCAAGAGATTTTCCGCCAAACATTTTATGAGAACATAAAACATTAAAATCAAAGCTTACTACGTAATATTTTGAGTAAGCTATAATTTTTGAGTGATTTATTTATGTAAAACAAGTTGACATATGAGTGAGGTTAGAAAAAAAAAATCAAAAAAATCGAAGTTCCTGGTTAAAATTTTAAAATAATCCTATGTTTGTCTATAACACGATCTAATCAATACATAAATATTACATAAAAGAAAAATCACTCATTCGAAACAAAATCTAAAGAACAAAACTTATAGAAAATTGAAATTTGATCTTTAAATTCCGTTTGGGCTGAAGGTTAATAAAGGATTTTTAAAAAATCTGAACTTAATAGGCCTAGAAGAAATGAAAAATCTGGTCTTTTAAATTACAGCTTTACGCTGAAATTGGGTAAAAAATTATTAAAAAAGCAAACATTTTTCCAAAAATGCATAAAAAAATATTTTTCTAGACCGCCTCCGTGGTGTAGTGATTAGCGCCCTAGCCTACTAATCTGAGGTCTCGGGTTCGATTCCCAGCTAGAATCTGGAAATTATTACGTGCCAAATCTACCATGACAGTTTCTTACCCTTCAGTAATCGCTTATGACGAAGCTGTTGATACGACTCCTAATAATACAAAAAGAAAAGATTTTTCTCTATAAAATTTCCCTATCCGACGCGTAGGTTAACAGAAAGTTTTCTTATTTATTTAAAACTGCATCAACATTGGTTCATTCATAAGACCGTTACAACATTTCGATATTATATACTCAAGAAGTACGTCGGTAAAATTTTTAATAGGATATTTAATATAGTAAAACGTTTATATAACTAAAAAATAAGAGTTCTAAATTTTTCATTGTAATAAAATATCTAAACAGAACTTATAGAATCCTTTAAATACTTGGGAGAAATCATCACTTACAACAACAACAACAACGAAAAGGAAGCATGGGACGAAAGAACCAAGAAACTAATACCATCACACCTAATCACCAAAAACACCTACAATAAAAAATGCCTATCAATAAAAACCAAAATAAAAAGCACTACAAAACGGTCGTACAACCAAAGGTAATATACGGGTGTGAAACTCTATTCAAATTAAACCAGGAAAACAAAATAGATAAAATCCAAAAACTTGAAAGGAGGATCCTTAGAACCTGCATCGGAAAGAGACACCAAGTAGATGGAGAATGAAGATTACTACCAAATGACAGGTCTACCAGGAGACCGAATCAGTAATAGAAACGATGAGGAAGGAGAATATCCTTCTTTGGACATATAATCAGAACACCCAAAGATAGAATCACAGTCAGAAAACTCTACCAGAAAAAGACAGAAGTAATATGGTTAAGAGAAACAAGAAATATATGGAAGAATTAGGCATCACCTTCGAAGATCTAGAAAAAAAACCGAACAGCTGAAACTATTAAAAGGTAAAAATATTAGATTCCAAGGAAAAGTAGATAAAAGAGGAAGCAGTAAAGTGTTCTTTTCGGAAGCAGAAAGACAAAGAAGATCTGCCAGAGTGAAAGAATACTGGAGGAAAATCAAAGAAGAGAAACATAAGAGAGTACCCAGAAATTGACTCAAGTGATCCACTGCGGTCTCAAAAGGAAAAAAAATCTAAATAAAATATAATATTTATGACTGCAAAGCGAAGCGATAAAGATTGATAACCGGCAATAGAAATAAAAATAAAAATTTATATAATTGAGTATATTCATTGAAGTTCCAGAATTTTTCATTATACAAATGTCCATTGTCACCTCTGGTCATCAGAATTATTTTTTTTAAGCAATACAGAAAAAACCCAAAAGAAAACCTTTTTAATATAAAAAACTAATCTTTATTTAAAGAACTTAAGACACAAAGAAAACAATAAATAAGTTCAATAACCTAGCATCCTATCATTTGGCAAATACTCTAAAATTCCTATTGAAAGGGTCCCATTGAAAAAATAAAACAGCAATTGAAAACATTATAAAACGAATTGAAATGTCAATAGATACTTGATCAGAGGCCAAATACTGCAGTATTATCAAATTCAAATGAGTATATAAATATACTTCAATCTGTAAATAAATATATTTATCTAAATAAAAAAAAATGCGAAAGGCCTTACAAAATTACCCTGTAACGAGATGAGAAAGATTCAGTAACATATTTTTACATTCACTTACGCTATATAAATAGAGAAGAAAAGTATTGTTTTCATATCGATTTTTAGATATCGAGTTTTCACCGAAAATACATGTTTTCAGTACACTGAACCTAAAAATATGTTTTTAGCGATTGGTGTGTGTGTGTGTGTGTGTGTGTGAGCAAAATGTCTCAAGAACGGAAAATTGTACGAAGTTGAAACTTGAAACTTAAGTTAACACCATTTACATTCACAGGATCAGACACGAACATTTTCATCAAAATCAGTCAACCGGAAACAGTAGTTTATTCGTGTGATTTTTCACATTTTTCCGATTTTCTCAAAAACGGTCCCTACGATTTTCTTTGAAATCGCCTCGTTTAACAAATTTTTTATGCTCTACAAGATAGGGTAAGCGCTATGTCAGCTGAAATTCTTGGGAAGCCTGTGCTACCGCAGAATTTTTTTTTAAGATTGCGGCCTTACTATGAATTGGTGTGTGTGTGTGTGTGTGTGTGTGTGTGTGTGAAAAATCTTTCAAGAACAAGGGATACAGACACGAACATAACAATCAAAATCAGTCAACTGAAAGTTGTAGTTGAATTCATGTTGTTTTTTTAATTTTTGCGGATTTCTCAAAAACTTCCCTTACGGTTTTTTTCAGATGGATTCTTATACCAATTTTTTTATGCTCTACAAGATAGGGTATAAAGTGTGCCAAAATTCTTGGGGGTTTGTGCTCTCGTGATATTTTTTTTAAGATTGCCGCCTTAATAATATGTTTTTAAGGTAAAAGTGAATTTAATTAAAGTAGTAGTAAATTAAAAAACCTACAACTTTTATTTAAAACATTTTTACCGACAACGCTTATTAGCGTCAATTAGTGATTTTCCGAATTCTTAAGCCTTTACTAAGTTTCATTTTCATTTTGTGTCATTCACTCATAATTAAAATTAGGTTTTTTTATTTTACATTCTGAAAACCAAAGAACTCCGAAGATCTCACACGTGCACGAAGAAAGTACGCTTAAGAAAAGCCAAAATTAGACACTATAAGATTGTGATAAAACCTTAGAATTACCGAAAATGCTGATCTAAGAGAAGATAAGAAGTTTAAAGAAAGATCTTCCACAAAAAAACCGGATCTACGGAAACGATCTAAAAATTAAGACTAAAATGCTATGGAATGGATCATAAACAGTTAACAAAACTAATTTTTTAGACTAAACAATAGAACTAAGGTGCCGGATATGTAGAATATTACAGAAAACTGCAATAAAAACACAACTGACCAAATATAGTTCAGACTATTGATTACTTAGTCAAACGGCTTCCAGAAAGAGTAAAATCAAAACAACGGATGGACGGAAGAAAGGAGAAAAGAATATAGTGAAAGAGTGCTAAAAGTTTAGGCTACACAAAGATCTTTCCGTACAAAATCTATTTTTTTTAAATTTCAGCCTTAGCAGGAATTTTACGACAAAAGTGTCTATAATAAAATTTATAGGATATTGAAAGATCTACAACTTTTATTTGAAGCATTTTCCCTACAGAGCCTAGTTTAGCCTAGTTTAGAGTGATTTTCCGTATTTTTAAGCCAAATTGAGGTTGATTTTTATTTTGCGTCTTTCACTCATGATTAAAATAAAGTTATATTTTTTGAGGTTAGTTTTTTGTTTATTTCTAATATTTTATTATTACTAATGTAAGATTATGTTCATTATTTGCATTGGCAAGAGAAAGTTGTGTGTTTTACACCAGATTTTTATAGTTCGCAACTAACGGGTGTTTTATCAAGGACGCAACCCTGATTATAAGAAGATAGAAGTAATACATTGGTAAATTTTCTGTCCCCCAATCGGTATGTTGGCAACAGCGTACTCAAGGCCAACTACCTAAGACAGTTAAAATGTTCCAGTCAAACATTAGTGTGGTGACAGCAGTCGTTTCGTTATATTGTGTCAGCAATGGTTTTTTCCAAGGAAAAACGCGTGTTTATTGTAGACTTACATAGCGAGTAAATCTTACAAATGTGTGCAAGATAAGTTTCAGTTGAAATTTCCCCGTTCAGCTGTTCCGAATAAATCGTCAATATTGCGTTTGATAAATAAATTCCGTAGAACTGGTAGTGCACTCGATGAGAAATCACCTCGCCAGCCAACAAAGCTAACCGCGGAAGTTCTCGAAGATTGGAAAAATCGTTGGCTCAATCACCTAAAAAATCGTTCAGAAGATTATCATCGCAAGCTGGGCTAACATTAACTACTGTTTTCAGAGCTACGGAAAAAGTTACATTTGCATCCTTATCGCGTTGGCGTAACTCATGAACTGAAAGCTACAGACCATCAGAAACGATTACAATATTGTCGGTGGTTTCGATCTTTGGTTGAAGAAAATGGTATTCAATTGTTGGATCATTTTTATTTTAGTGATGAGGCTTGGTTTCATTCAGATGGCTATGTGAATAGTCAGAACTGTAGAATATGGAGTGCAACAAATCCTCATGCTTTTCATGAAAAATCATTGCACTCACGTAAAATTGGTGTTTGGTGTGCAATTTCCCGCCGCCTTATAATAGGGGCGTTATTTTTTGACAGTACTGTAGACAGAGTAGTTTATAGTGATTTAATCCAACAGTTCATTTCATTGTTGGATTTGGACGACCGAAATTGTTGGTTTTAACAGGACAAGGCTACATGTCATACTGCAAATGAAACGCTAGCAATGCTACGGGAATTTTTTAATCTTCCTTGGAAAAAACCATTGCTAACACAATATAACGAAACGATTGCTGTCACCACACTAATGCTTGACTGGAACATTTAATTGTCTTAGGTTGTTGGCCTTGAGTACACTGTTGCCAACATTTCGATTGGAGGACAGAAAATTTACCGATGTATTACTTCTATCTTCTTATAATCAGGGTTGCGTCCTTAATAAAACACCCGTTAGTAGATAGATTGGAAATAATTTTAACATTCCACCTGCCTGTTATAGGCAAAGATATTATATTAGTGAATACAAAATTATTTATTCAAAACCTAATCAAGAATCAAACACGAAACCTTCAACTTATCAATAAAGTAAGATCCAATTAAACCACAAAGAAACCTACAATATTTAGTTATTAAGGGTATTTCGTTTATTAATATACATTTTGCACAATGTGTTCAACAAAATGGTATTACATTACACACATGTGCCTCTCTGTTATTTGCGTATCCCTATTAACAAATAAAGCTATTGATAGCTTCCTTCGATATACTCTTGTTACTGTAAAACATCTTTAATTAAAATTTAACTAATGTCAGCGGATATGCTTCGTTGGTTATTTATACAAATGTAATTACATATTTCACATACGGGAGGTTACATGATACGGCAAACTGAATTAATTCTCTCTCTAATTTTCAAAAAGTAATAAAAATCGGGTGTGAAATACTCACAAGACTTGTTAATGTAAATATTGAAAAACATAATTTTAATCATGAGTGAATGACACTAAATGAAAAATAAACCTCTGTTAGACTTACAAATATAGAAAATCAGTTTTGACGCTAAACTAAGCACTGTAGAGAAAAACTAATCAAATAAAACTTGTTGGTTTTTACTTTCTCTTGCCTATATGAATATTAGGAAGGGAAGTACTGTTTTCATGTCGATTTTTCGAAATCGAGTTTTCACCGGTTATAGTACACGTTTTCAGACCCCTTGTACCCAAAAACATGGTTTTTTAGCGATTTGTGTGTGTGTGTGTGTGTGTGTGTGTGTGTGTGTGTGTGTGTGTGTGTGTACAGAAAATTCCAAGAACGGAACATCGAAAGAAGTTGAAACTTAAAAATTACGTTAGGTATCACAAGAAGACCTGACACGAATATTTTCATCAAAATCGGTCAACCGGAAGTAGTAGTTTATTTGAGTAATTTTTCACTTTTTACGATTTTTTATGAATCGTCTCAGTTACTCGTATTTTACCCTCTACATTACAGGGTAAGCAGCTATTTTTGCTGAAATTCTTGGGAAGGCTGTGCTATCGTAGAAAAAATTGTTTTTTAAGATTGCATTTTACGGTAAGATCTTAATATGCATTTTACGGCAAACGTGTCTATAATCAAAGTTGTAGACAATTCAAAAACCTATAATTTTTAATTCAAATATTTCTTTGTACAACGCTTAGTTTAGCGGCAATTAGTGATTTTCTGCTTTTTTCATGAAAAACTGTAAAAAATAGTTTTTTAAAAAAATTTGCGACCTTAGTATGCATTTAACGACAAAAATGTATATATTTAAAGTTTCAGGAACTAAAAAAATCTACAACCTCATTTTCAAACATTTTTTTTATAAAACGCTTAGTTTAGAGGTAATTAGAGATTTTCTGTTTTTTCATTAAAATCAGTAAAAAATGAGGTTTTTTTAGATTGCGAGAAAAGTGTATATAATCAAAGATATAAGAAATTAAAAAACCTACAACTTTTATTATAAGCATTTTTCTCTACGGGGTCTAGTTTAGAGGCAATTACTAATTTCCCGTATTTTTAAGTTCTAGAGAGGTTGGTTTTCATATTGCATCATTCACTCATGATAAAAATTACGTTATTTTTAATTTGACATAGTTTAATTATGGTTAAACTATAGGTTATATTGTTCATTGTAAGATAAAGTTGAGTGAATGTTTACACCAGATTTTCATAACATAAGGTTTTTGTTTTTTATTTTACGTCTGACTGTTTTGCTAATGCAGACGGCGAGAAGGACGATACATGAAGATGAGTGATGAAAAAATGCCCGACCTGACCGGGAATCGAACCCGGCACCCCGGCGTAGAAGCCACTTGAGCTAACCTATTTATTTTATTTGTATTGTTATTATTATTATTATTTAATATGTATTAAATACTCATATGTGCTATTTAATATGTATTACTTAAGTTGGCAAGACAAAGTCGTGTAAGATATTTCACACCAGATTTTTACTTTCACTTGCCTGTATGAATATATAAGAACGAAAGTATTGTTTTCATTTCGATTTTTCAAAATGGAGTTTTCACCGGATCTACACGTTTTCAGACCCCCTGAACCCAAAAACCATGTTCTTACCGATTGTTCTGTGTGTGTGTGTGTGTGTGTGAACAAAATATTTCAAGAATGGAACATCGTACGATCTTGAAACTTGAAACTTAAGTTAGATATTTCTACCGGACCCGACACGAACATTTTCATCAAAATCGGTCAACCGGAAGTAGTAGTTTATTCATGTAATTTTTCACTTTTTTGCGATGTTCTTAAAAACAGCTCCTACAATTTTTTTAAAAATTGTCTCATTTACTCAATTTTTTTAGGCTCTACAAGATAGGGTAGGTGCCATGTCCGCTGAAATTCTTGGTGAGGGTGTTTTCACGAAAAAAAATTGTTTTTTTAAGATTGTGGCTTTAACATGCATTTTAGCGCAAAAATTTATGTAATAAAAAATGTAGAGAATTTAAAATCCTACAACTTTTATTTCAAACATTTTTTTGTATAACGCTTAGTTTAGCGGTAATTAGTGATTTTCTGTTTTTTCTCACGAAAACGTGTGAAAAATTAATTTTTTTTAAAAATTTTGGCCTTAGTATGCATTTTACGACAAAAAAGTATAATCAAATTTATAGGAAATAAAAATATCTACAACTTTTATTTAAAGCATTTTTCTCTACAGAGCCTAGTTTAGCGTGAAAGAGTGATTTTCCGTATTTTTAAGCAAAACTGAGGTTGATTTTCACTTAACGTCTTTCACTCATGATTAAAATAAGATAATGTTTTTTGAGTTTAGTTTTTTGTTTATTTAAAATGTTTTATTACTAATGTTAGGTTATATTGTTAATTATTTGCAATGGCAAGAGAAGTTGTGTGAGTGTTTCACACCAGATTTTTTTTATATAGTTCCATAAATAATCTAAATATACTAATTCCAGGGAATTCCTAATGACTACCTAATTTTAAAGTCACTTGTATAATTATATTTAATTTTAAACAGTATTTTAGTAAATAAAATTCTGAGTTGTATCTTAACTATTGTAATTATTAATGAATTTCCTGTTATATAGATTCAATTTAATGTGATAAGATATAAAAATAAAGATAATTTTTATTTAATAATTATTTTAAATGAATTTATAGGAAATTCTGATAATTATTTGTGTCCCATTATTATTTAAACATCATTAATAACATAACTACTTAATTTAAAATTTGTATGTAATTAAGAAATTATGGTGTCTACATAACTTTTTATTAATTTTATAAGATTTTTTCTTAAAAGTGTATTCCTTGTTTTTATTGAATAACTATTAAAAATAAACAGTATAACTTAAAGAAAAAAAAAACCGAAAAAATCGCATTAACGACGCACTGGACACATACCCCTGCTCCTGGCCATTTTCCGTGATAGCGAGATGATTTTCCTTTTCGATTTCAGTGATGGTAACATCTCCTTGATCGGAGCTTTCGCGCCTTTTACTAGTTTTCTTAACTTTGCGCACTTTGCGCTCGGTTGTGTATGTTGTTTGTTGAACTTCAACGTCAGCCATCCTGCACCAAGTCTGTTCGCACGGCTACTGAACTGGCCGGCGTCGCGGCGTGGCGTCCCCTTCTCCCTAACAAAATTTACCGACGCCCCCTCCACCTGAAATAACTCACTAAACTCCCTCTTCCCTAAGCGTCGTTCTAACCCCATCTCGCCTTGACCTGCTCAAGTCCATTGTGCATCATTAGGAAAATGTCAGCAACCGATTCTCACTTATACAATACGTTTACTATTATTATAATTTCCTTTCGTATAGGTCGATTTAAATAAAGACTTAAATTGTTTACTAAGATAACGTTAATGACCATCACTTAAAACAAAAGAGCGCCGTTAATTTCCACTAACCTTTTTTACAACGGAGCCAAAATTTAAAGATAGTCTATAACTCCGTAAATTTTCTTTAGTCTATTAATAATAATTATTAAAGACAAAACTATTTTTATACACGTTCTTCTCATCGGTCTGGAATTTTAGAAACTTTATAGAAACAAAAATCTGGTGAGAAACACACGACTTTCTCTTGCCAATGCAAATAATGACCAATATAACCTAACATTAGTAATAAAACATTAGTAACAAACAAAAAACCAACCTCTAAAAACATAACCTTATTTTAATCATCAATGAAAGACGCAAAATGAAAATCGACCTGTTTGGCTTAAAAATACGGAAAATCACTCTTTCACGCTAAACTAGGCTCTGTAGAGAAAAATGCTATAGATCAAAGTTGTAGATCTTTTAATTTCCTATAAATTAGATTATATACACTTTTGTCGTAAAATGCATAGTCTACTAAGGCTGATATCTTAAAAAATCGATTTTTCACACTTTTTCGTGAGAAAAAACAAAATCGCTAATTAACGCTAAACTAAGCGTTATACACAAAAATATTTGAAATAAAAGTTGTAGGATATTAAATTCTCTACAACTTTTATTAAATAAAGTTTTGCTCTAAAATGCATCTCAAAGTTTTGTTTAAAGCCGCAATCTTAAAAAAAACAATTTTTTTTCGTGAAAACACCCTCACCAAGAATTTCAGCAAATATGGCCCCTATCCTATCGTGTAGAGCATAACAAATTTAGTAATCCAGGCGATTTTTAAAAAAATCGCCTGACCAGTTTTTGAGAAAATCGCAAAAAAGTGAAAAATTAAGTGAATAAACTACTAGTTCCGATCGACCGATTTTGATGAAAATGTTCGTGTCGGGTCCGGTAGTGGTATGTAACTTAAGTTTCAAGTTCGTACGATGTTCGTTCCGTTCTTGAGATATTCTGTTCACACACATACACACGCACACACACACACACACACACACACACGCACGCACGCACGCACGCACGCACGCACACACACAAGAATCGCTAAAAACATGTTTTTTGGGTTCAGGAGGTTTGAAAACGTGTAGATCCGGTGAAAACTCGATTTCGAAAAATCGACATGAAAACAATACTTTCCTTCCTATATATTCATATAGGCAAGAGAAAGTAAAAATCAGAAATATAGATACAAGAAAAGCCCCTGTGCTTAGCATAGAGAACCCTGGATCCAAAAATGGAGACAAACAGTTCATAAATACTCTTCGTTTTATTGATCAGTATTCCGTTAATCCTGTCCACGTTCTAAGAATAATTAGTGGAATTTTCACCGTAAGAGATTTTTCCGGTTGATGTGAAGCAGGGCCATCGCTCCGACCTCCAACCAGGAGGACCAAGTAATTTTTAACAAGGGTTTTCTTCCCTTAGCCTTGGGAAGTGCCAACTCTTGTACTGGAAAGCAACAGCTGGTGATTTTGGTCCACCCTGAGTATTTGATTTCCTCAGTCACCACCATATCTGGTGATCTTCCTATATCCACCACCTGAGGAGGCGCCCAACGGCAGATTAGCAGCTCAAAGGAATGAAGACGTGTACAATAGAAATGAATGGCGTTATGGGTCGAGGTAAATGGTCCAGGCTGTAGTGTATCCGCTAAAATAATTTGGATGAAGAGGCCTCAGAATGAGCTCTACAAAGATACCAACACAATTACAGAAGAAATCAGGAAACGCAGAGCAAAGTTTTACACACATATCTACAGGATGGAAAACTCCAGAATCTCAAAGAAACTACTCGACATTATAACAAAAAGTAAAACCGGTAAAGAATGGCTGAAAGAAGTCGAGATGGACCTACAACAGATCAACATTGAAAATCTCGAAGACCGCGCCGAATGCCGGAATAAAATCATAAATGTAAGTTCCAGAAAAGAATACCACGACAACCGGGAAAAAATGGACAGATGAACGGAAGAAGGAGCATTCCGAGAGGATGAAGAGATTTTGGGAAGAGAAGAGGAAGAACAACCCAAAGTGAAATCATGATTAAAGTTCATTCACTCTCCTATAGGGGAATAATCGAAAATAATAATAATTTATTTTTTGATGGCCTCCACTCACCCCTTACAGCCATCCCAAACCTCCATGAAGAACAGGGAAGCGGGGACGACCTACATGAGTAGAGCAAGTGCAGCAACAGATAAAAATCCTTGAACGCTGCACTTACCCATCAGGACGTAAAAACATGGAACGTCAAAAGAAACACTAACTCATATATCTAAACTCACAAGTAAAAAAGCGCAGAGATTGGCAATGATACCACACCTAAGTGTGTAAAGACAACAATGATGAGAAGAAAAGAAACACTAACTAAAGACAAACAACCGAGCTAACAGCCAAGTAAAAAAACCAATTATCAAAGGAGGAGTCCAGTATGACTTTATAACGCTGGTAGGCTACTCAGTTCACCTACCAACTTGTCATATGGCTGTCCCAACTGAATCAATCCATCCAACATAACACAGTTACCCTCTTAAACGTTGATATATTCTTGTTGAATATATCAACCCCGCAACCGTCAACAAAATTCATAATGTTTACGCATCTTGCCAGGGGAGATATCCACGTCTTTACCCTGTAATCCAAAAGCTAACACCGACCTGACATATGCTTGATAAAGCCGGAGCAACGTCTCAAGCCGCCGAAAACGACGTCCAACATAAAATAAAATTCCTAAGTTTCTCCTTGCTCTGGCAACTATTTTATTTACATGCGCTGTGAAGAGCAACTTGCCATCGAAGTGCACTCCCAAGTCACATACGCTTTCGACACGGGATATAGCCATACCGTTAATGTAATAAGTATATTTGACTTTTAAAGTCTTCCTCGAATACGTCATTACATTTGTCTTTTTAAAATTAAGAGGAAGATCATTGACAACAGCCCATTCATGAATACTGTTGACATCCTTCTGAAGCACTTTAAATTCATCAGCGGAATTAACTCTTGCGCACAGCTTCATATCATCGGCAAAAACAAAGATTTTTGAATTCAGACCTTTTCCTATGTCGTTTATGAAAAGGATGAACAGCAGTGGACCAAGATTTGAACCTTGCGGGACCCCTGATGTGGCTACGAATTCACTGGACACCTCCCCAGCCACCTTGACCCGAAAAGTTCTGTTGGACAAATAACAGCCGAGCCACCCAAGCATAGCACCCGTCACACCATAGCGCCTGAGTTTACTTAAAAGAATAGAGTGAGACACCGAATCGAATGCCTTCATGAAATCAAAGTAAACGACATCGACCTGCTTCTTATTTTCTACTTCTGGGGCGACAAAAGACAACATATCAACAAGATTTGAAGCTGTCGATCTCCCTGACATGAATCCATGCTGACTAGAATCGACAAATCTACTCAAAGAAGCATATAAATAGCGATATACCACCTTTTCGAAAACCTTAGCTGTTGAGTTCAGAACCGAAACTGGTCTATAATTAACAACTTCCTGTAGGTTGCCCTTCTTAGGAATAGGAGACACTAAAGCGCGCTTCCATGCCTCTGGAAATATACCAGTCCTTAGACTAAGATTAAATAGATATACATGTACCGGCGCAATCAGGCCGGAAATTCCCTGAATTATGAAAGGAGGAATACCATCAACCCCTGCCGCAGACCTAGCCCTCAGCGACGCAATACATGGCATGACGTCTCTCTCGGTGATGGTTGGGATATTAGCACATGATATAGACTCTTCCCCCTCATCTGCATCACCTTCCTGAGCCGCACTCATCGGCCGGTAGACAGACTGGAAATACCTACCAACGACCTCACACAACTCGCTGGCCTCAGTGATAGTCCGATCGCCTAGTTTAATAGGACGCACATCCCGTGATTCCCGAATGAAAGACTTCACGCATTTAAAAGAGATTGGCCGGCTTAACATGCAATTCAGCCTCAATATTGCCAGCCCTGACAGCAGTATCTCGCCGAAGAATCTGCTTCACCTTCTTCCGGAGAGAAGAAAACTCCTCATAATACTTCGGTAACCCAGTCCTCTTAAATTTCTTGTGGACACTACTCTTGTGCTTCAAACAACGTATTAACTCACGCGAGAACCAGGTAGGATAATCTTTTAACTTTTCTCTTTTTTCGGTATATACTCGCTAATACAACCAGCCAAAATATCAGAGAATCCACCAACAGCTTCCTCCAAACCAGCCGACTCATAAACATAACGCCAATCAGCATTCTTTACACTATTATAAAGTCCCACGTAGTCGCCCCTAGCATAATCATACATTCGTCCACTGCCTCCAACCTTAACAGCCTCGCCGATACTTGCTATATATAATAATAATAATAATAATAATAATAATTGATAACATTGCCTAAGACAGGCAGGTGGAGTGTTACATTATTTGCACTCGATCTGCTAGTTACATAGCTAGAAAAAACAGTTTTCTTATCACATGGTCAGCCAATCATGTTACTGAATCATTTAAGAAATGAAGAGGTAGAGGTGTAAAAAACACTAGTTACAGTTATCTTCTATGAGAGTAATGAATTTCATTATACAGCCAGACCCTGTGGTAAATGAAGTAAACGTATAATTTGTAAAGTGGAAAGTAGGTGTTTTTCAAAGGGCCAGGCATGCTGATAAGCAAACTTTGTTACTCAGTGAGGAAGGCCAAGGAAACCACTTCATTCCTTGTTTTACTAAGTAAAGCTTCAAGATGTTCAAACCAGCTTTTCAGCTGATGACGTAAACAAAAATTTGTTAACTATTATTTCTGGGTATAAAACGCTTTTCCACATGACAAGTTTAACTTCTACAAGTTTTTTTTTTTAATTTATTTAACGTCGCACCAACATCAAAGGTCATTAGCGACGACGTTGGGGTGTAACTGTGTGTAATGAGGATGAAATGATTATTTGTATCGTGTGAAAATATGCCGTGCCTGAGTGGGATTCGAACCCAGGACCGCATGATGAGAGGCGAGCACGTTACCAACTGCGCCAATACAGCCGGCAAGTTTATTCTACAAGTTTATTCGGAGTATAAACTTGGTTGAAAAATTATTTCACTGTATGTTCATTTTCGTATTTCCCCATCTGAGTGCAATAGCGCCCGTAATTGATAAAAAGTGCTTAAATGGAAAACAGAAATAAGTTGGATATATAAGTAAATATAAACAGATATTAGAAAATTACAACATCACGGAGAACAGTTGAAAAACTACACAGGATACACAAGTAATGAACAAAAGTGGACAGAAATAAATAAATAAAATACAAAACCGAAAAACATGGAAAGATTGATTTCGAAGAAAGAAATTCACCTAGAAATGGCTCAACCACACAACTTAAAATGTATTTATTAAGCTAAACCCATGAACATTTACAAATGCGTTTACATTTAACAAAATCTTAATAAAAAATTATTTTAATTCTCAACTTCAGTAGGTTACAATTAAAGAAATGTATTACTATAATAAATCTGAACAAAATATAGTAAAGATTTGAATAAAAATAGAAAAATAAATCTCAAGAAAAATGAATTCAAACGTGTTATACCGAGTGAGTTCAGAAAACAACTTATAAAAAATATATTAATAAGCTGGCATTTAAAAGTGTTCTGTCATGGAGTACGTTAATTCAGGTGTATATGAAGTTTGGCAACAGTGTAAATTATTCCAATCTACCCTTGACCAAAAGATTTCATTTCAGAAAATAAATAAAAATATATTAGAATTATTTAATTGAATAAATTTGATACACATGTTATCCTGAAATCATATTACATACTAAATTTGCATAAAAATATTTACATTTTTAGAATTTATTAGTGAATTGGAAACTTTTTATAATTTGTTCTCATTAATTTATTCATTGTCACAAAACTTCTAAACTAGTAGATCCCTGTTCTTTAATAGGTCTAAAAATCTGGTGTGAAACACGCACACGACTTTCTCTTGCCAATGAAAATAATTAACATTATACCAAACATTAATAATAAAACATTAGACTTAACAAAAAACTAACCTCAAAAACGTAACCTAATTTAAATCATAAGTGAAAGACGCAAAATACAAATCAACCTTAGTTTGGGTTAATAATACGGAAAATTACTTTCACGTTAAACTAGGCTCTGTAGAGAAAAATGATTGAAATAATAGTTGTAGATCTTTTAATTTCCTATACATTTTTTTTTTTTTAATTTATTTAACGTCGCATCAACTACAAGGTCATTAGCGACGACGTTGGGGTGTAACTGTGTGTAATGAGGATGAAATGATTTTTTTGTAACGTATGAAAATATGCCGTGCCTGAGTGGGATTCGAACCGAGGACCGCATGATGAGAGGCGAGCACGTTACCAACTGCGCCAATGCGGCCGGCCCTATAAATTTTATTACATACACTTTTGTCGTAAAATGCATACTAAAGCTCAACTCTTAAAAAACCAATTTTTTTAGATTTTCATGGAAAAAACTACTAAATACCGCTAAACTAAGCGTTATAAAAAAAAATTAAATAAAAGTTATAGGTTTTTATTAAATTTTCTACATCTTTTATTATATAAATCTTTGCGCTAAAATTCATATTAAGGCCGCAATCTTAAAACTAAAAGTTTTCTACGAGAGCACAGCCTCCCCAAGAATTTCAGCAGACATGGCGCCTACTTTATCTTGTAGAACATAAAAAATGTAGTAAATGAGGCGATTTAAAAAAAAATCGTAGGAACAGTTTTCAATAAAATCGCAAAAAGTGAAAAATGACACGAATAAAATAATATTTCCGGTAGACCGATTTTGATGAAAATGTTTGTGTTTGGTCCTCTAACAGTACCTAACTTACGTAATTTTGTTCACATACACGCACCAATTCGCTAAAAACATGTTTTTTGCGATGAGGGATTTCATAGTTTAATCCATGAAATTCGAACAAAATTATATTGACAGAGCTTTTATTCGTATAGCACCAACTTCAGACCACGTGAGGAACTTTAAACTTTTTTGGAAAATCTTTGATAATGACGGATTATGACGCACATTTAGTGGCAAAAATTATATAAACTTAATTACATTAAACATCACGCATGATTATTAAGCATACAATTTCATAACTAAAAAAAAAATAAATAAATAAAATAAATTTGGCACAAAATTTTGTTGTTTTGTTTATTTAAATTTGTTTTTCAAGTTATTATTTTTTAAAATAGATATTTCAATGAAACTTAAAATGTAGTAGAACAAATAAATAAATTTATGAACTTAAGTACAGCCATTAATTTAATTTATTATAATAAAATAAATATAAATGATATTAAGTTTTTTTTTAAATTGGCAAATTGGGTAATTATACAATTAATTAAATAATTAAATTGTTTGTACTAAAGATTTATGGTGAATTAGATAATTAGTAATATTAGTCTACTAATAATCAGTTAGACGTACCGTGACCAAAATTGTAACATTATTAGAGATGTTATATTAACTTAAATTTAACAAAGGGGCGACCTTTAAAAGTTACATGCGAACCACTCTTTATCAAACAATAATGTAACAAAAGTAACACGATGTACCATAATTGTTACACAATAGATTATGTACTCTTATGACACGTATACAAACACACACTTTGTGGTTTTTAACTTTGAATTGTACCATTTATTTTCTAGTCGTTAACTTTTAACAAATTATATAATTAGTTGAAATAATGTAACCCTTTGATAGAAGTTCAGTTAATGACAATAATTCAGTCATTGAAAGTTTATACCTAGTTGGTGTTTTCAAAAAAAAAATCTGGTGTTAAACATTCACACAACTTTATTTTGCCAATGTTAATAATTAACTTTATAACTTGTGTTTATTCATTAGTAAATAATAGAGTATAAAATGAAAAACATAATAATTTAATCATGCAAAGTGTAAATATACCCCTGTAGAACTTAAAAATACAGAAATAATGCTTGAAATAAAAATTGTTGATTTTTTTTTTTATTTCCTCTTGCCTATATATGAATATATATATAAGAAGAAAAGTATTGTTTTCATGTCGATTTTTTGAAATCGAGTTTTCACCGGATATACACGTTTTTAAACCCCCTGAACCCCAAAAAAAAGTTTTTAGCGATTGGTCTGTGTGTGCGTGCGTGTGAACAAAATATCTTAAGAACGGCACATCGAACGAACTTGAAACTTAAGTTACCACTACCGGACCTGACGTGAACATTTTCATCAAAATCAGTCAACCGGAAGTAATAGTTTATTCGTGTAATTTTTCACTTTTTTGCGATTTTCTCAAAAACAGCTCTTACGATGTTTTTTTAAAATCGCCTGATTTAATAAATTTTTGATGTTCTATAAGATAGAGTAGGAGCCACGTCTGCTGAAATTCTTGGAAAGGCTGTTTTCTCGTAAAATATTGTTTTTTTAAGATTACCGCCTTAATATGCATTTTAGTGCAAAAATGTACATAATAAAAGTTGTAGAAAATATAAAACCCTACAACTTTTATTTCAAATATTTTTTGTATAACGCTTAGTTTAGCGATAATTAGAAATTTTCTGTTTTTTTCTCACGAAGAGGTGTTAAAATCGATGGTTTTAAGATTTCAGCCTTAGTATGCACTTTACGACAAAAGTGTATACGAGTATAATGAAATTTATAGGGGATTAAAAGATCTACAACTTTTGTTTCAAGCGACTTTCTCTACAGAGCCTAGTTTAGCGTCCAAAAGTGATTTTTCGTCAAACAGGTTGATTTCTTTTTGCATCATTCACTCATGATTAAAATAGATTATGTTTTTTGAGGTTTCTTTTTTATTTATTTTTAATGTTTTATTACAAATATTAGGATATATTGTTCACTATTTGCATTGGCAAGAGAAAGTCGTGTGAGAGTTTCACACCAGAATTCTTATATAGCTACATATTTGATCGAAAGGATAATTTTATAAAATTTAATTACACTAATTTTCTATAACTAGTAAACGAACATGAAAATTGATATGAAACTTTTAGAGAAATGGTACATTATTGGAAGTACAAGTACATTAAATATAATTTATATTTTAAAATACTCAATTAAGTTTTGTGTAATATTACAAAACGAAATGACTTTAAGAATATTTGACGAGGGAATGAATTAATATAAATTATAGTGCAGTATTTTATATCGACCTACGCCAATACATTAATGTTCACTTACATTGTAACAAATTATTACTTTTAATAAATACTTCTGTTAAATGATTCTCATTTAAAAGTGCAGTACTGCGTACGTTCAAAATTCTGAACAGTTAATTTCAATAAAATTTTACTGTTTTTATGATATTTATATCCTAAAGCGTATTAACAAATGGATTCTAATTAAATAATGAGTTTTAGCTTTAGGTTAATTAAATTTAAAGTAGGTTTCCGATTTTATTCTGAACCTTATTTACATATTTTATATAAAATAATAATTTTCATAAAATAATTTAAATAAAATTAAAATATTTATAATATTATAATATTATTTAAAATATTTAGCCTATGTATTCACCGTATTCTTTCGAGGTCAAGACCTACCACCTGAGTGGACAAAGTCTTATATCAGTAATCTTTATAAAAAAGGTGACCGTCGAGACTGCAATAATTATCGGGGTTTAAGTGTAACAAATTCATTGTCTCGAGTGTATGGGAAAGTCCTGAAGAACAGAATTGAGAAGGAAGTCATGGATGTGGAGGAGCAGAATGGCTTCAGAGCGGGAAGATCGTGTGTAGACAGCATTTTCTCTTTGAAACAGTTAACAGACAAAAGGATAGCTCATAATCAAGCTACTCATATTGTTTTTGTGGATCTTACTAAGGCTTATGATAGTGTCCCTCTCTCAAAGTTATGGATGGCCATGAAAAATCAGGGCATAAGTGTGAAATACATTCATGCTGTCCAGCAACTATATAAGAATATGACATCAAATATCAAAGTGCGTGGAAAAATCACAGATGAAATTCCCATTAGTAAAGGATTAAGACAAGGATGTTGCATTGCTCTTACACTGTTCAAAATATATTTGAATGAAGCATTGAAAGTCTGGAGAAGGAAATGTTGCAACATGGGTATCCTTGTTGGAGATAAAAGGTTGTACTCATTGCACTTTGCTGATGATCAGGTTATTATGGCTGAAGATGAACAAGACATTGACTACATGCTACGGAAACTGGATGAGGAGTACACAAACTGGGGTCTATCAATAAGCAGAATGAAAACACAGTATATGGTTGTTGGAGGAAATGCTAAGGATTTGAGTCTTGGAGGTGAAATCATAAAGGCAACAAGAAGATTCAAATACCTCGGAGTTGTGCTATCGTCAAATGGGGGAAGCAATGAGGAAATAAATGCAAGAGTTGGTCAGGCGCGGTCAGCAATAAGGCAGTTGAACAGTGTCCTATGGAATGGAAGAATAACAAAGAAAAATAAGATTCGCATTTACAGCACAGTCATTGAAACCATTGGAACATACGGTGCAGAAACTTGGGAGGTGAATAAAAGGTATGAAGCTAAGCTCAAGGCTTTGGAAATGGATTATTGGAGGCGATGTTGTGGATATACAAGAATGGACAGAGTGAGAAATGATGATATTCGAAGGAAGATGGGTCTGACTGAGAATATTGCCGATTGGATAGAGGCAAAGAGTTTGACGTGGTATGGGCATGTGAAGAGAATGCCTCCTGAGAGATGGCCGAGGATATTATTGGACTGGGTCCCTGAGTCAAGCCGGAAAAGAGGAAGGCCGAAGCACTCCTGGCAGTATGGCATGGAGGTGGCGATGCAGGCGAGAGGACTGACAGACAATGACTGCTTGGACAGACAAATGTGGAGGGTATTAGGATGCGAGAGACGGCGACAGCTGTAAAACAAACTCGCTAATATATATATATATATATATATATATATATAAAAATATTTATCAACAGACACACGGATCATTATTATTTTATTAGTAATATTCATAAACACAGTAATAAACATACAGTAAAACCCCGCTTAATCGAAGTATATCAAGGGCGGACCCGATTTCGGTTGCAGGAAATTCCAGGTAACATGCAGAATCATACTTTTAGGGTTTGAAAACAATAAAAATCTGTTGTGAAACATTCACACAACTTTTTCTTAATAACATATGTTTAATCATGAGTAATGCAAAATGAATGACAATCTAATTTTAATCCAAAAATCAACCTCTGTAAACTTAAAAATTCGGAAAATACTGATTTTCCGAATTTTTAAGTTTACAGAGGTTGATTTTTACTTTCTCTTGCCTATATGAATATATAGGAAGGAAAGTATTGTTTTCATGTCGATTTTTCGAAATCGAGTTTTCACCGGATCTATACGTTTTCAGACCCCCTGAATCCAAAAAACATGTTTTTAGCGATTGGTCTGTGTGTATGTCTGTGTGTCTGTGTGTCTGTGTGTGTGTGTGTGTGAACAGAATATCTCAAGAACGGAACATCGTACGAACTTGAAACTTGAAACTTAAGTTACATACCACTACCGGACGCGACACGAACATTTTCATCAAAATCGGTCAACCGGAAGTAGTAGTTTATTCGTATAATTTTCCAGTTTTTTGTGATTTTCTCAAAAACTGGTCCTACGATTTTTTTTAAAATCGCCTATTTTACTCAATTTTTTATTCTCTACAAGATAGGGTAGGCGCCATGTCTGCTGAAATTCTCGGTGAGGCTGTTTTCACGTAAAAACGTTGTTTTTTTAAGATTACGGCTTTAATATAAATTTTAGCGCAAAAACTTATATAATAAAAGTTGTAGAGAATTTAAAAACCTACAACTTCTGTTTCAAACATTTTTATGTATAACGCTTAGTTTAGCGGTAATTTGCGATTTTCTGTTTTTTTCTCACGAAAACGTGAGAAAAATCGATTTTTTTAACATTTCGGTCTTAGTATGCATTTTACGACAAAAGTGTATATAATAAAAGTTATAGAAAATTAAAAGATCTACAACTTTTGTTTAGAGAATTTTTCTCTACAGAGCCTAGTTTAGCGTGAAAGTGTGATTTTCAGTTTTTTTTAAGCCAAATTGAGTTCGATTTTCATTTTGCGTCTTCCACTCATGATTAAAATAAGGTTATGTTTTTGAGGTTAGTTGTTGTTTATTTTTAATATTTTATTAATAATGTTAGGTTTATTATTAATTATTTGCATTGGCAAGAGAAAGTTGTGTGAGTGTTTCACACCAGATTTTTGGATTAAGATTGTTTAGGGGCAAATACTGATTTTCCCCTAAACTAAACTCTGTAGAGAAAAAAGCTTAAAATTAAAGTTGAATGTTGTTTAATTTCCTATAATTTTGATTATATCGTAAAATAAATGCTAAGGCCGATAACCGGATATAAGATTAATAGATTTCACACTTGTAAAGTTTAAACTGGTTATCATACATTAACCCAAGTATGTTTCATTAAAATATATTAAATTTATGAAACTTAAACAATTGCCTTTTTTGGCTTTACGTCTGACTTTTGCAATTGCTGCTAATGCAGACGGTGAAAAGGATGATGCATGAAGATGAGTGATGAAAAAAATGCCAGACCTGACTGGGAATCGAACCCGGGACCCCAGCGTAGAAGCCAGTTGCGCTAACCACTGTGCCAACGGGATTGCCAGATAGGTCCACGAGAAATATTAACGACAGATTAATAATTATACCAAAAACTATTAACACAAGAACAAGACTGTACTAACAATAATTAACCATTACCAGACAAACATTTAACGAAGTAACATAGTTAACAAGAACAATATAATATTGTGACAAGTATAGAATTGCAGTTGCAATTCGGGTACCCTAGCCAAACGGATGAGTGCCAAGAAAACAATGAAACTGTAACAGGTGCATAATCTCATAAAAGCTGATAAAAGGGAAGTAATTGATTCTGTGACGGATGTACTGGGTGATTAAGAGAAACAAAATATAGTTATAACAAAATGTTTTGAAATTAATTTATTTATGCCATTTAATAGTCGTCACCGCGAGTCAGCTGTTTAACAGCTGATTTTTTAAGACGAAGGTTCCTTGTTCAAATCCTAGTAAAGGTACGGTTCAGCCGTTCTTGGTTTGCTCCTACTGTCAACAAACAAAAGTTACCTACTACACGGTTGCACGCTAGAGTCTGCAACTTTACGGATGTCGTATTCCTATTAAGTTAACTATTTTTTAAATTATAAGCACTTAAAGTACTAAAAACATCAGTCATTATATATGATATAGGCCTAACAATTTCACTTAGAAAAATACTTTTAAAAGTATTTTTTTGTTACTTTTTAATCAGAGTGTACAGATTTTGATATAATGCGCCTGCTCAGTGACGTCATTATTTGTTTACATTAGGACGAAACTAAGAGAGGCTGGACTTTAGTTACTTTTATACGGATTTGAATACCAGACAATGGTTGCCGGTGTACTTTGATGGTTAAAGTTCAATTAACCATACTCTCTCAGAAGTGGTCGACCTGTGTCTGTACAATACTACACCTCATTTTTACGTCATACACATCATCCTCATCTTATTGGGTCATGGGGTTGCTTATTGTTCTAAATTGAACAGATTGCAAGTCATACACATCATCCTCATCCTATTGGGTCATGGGGTTGCTTATTGTTCTAAATTGAACAGATTGCAAGTCATACACATCATCCTCATCTTATTGGGTCATGGGGTTGCTTATTGTTCTAAATTGAACAGATTGCAAGTCATACACATCATCCTCATCTTATTGGGTCATGGGGTTGCTTATTGTTCTAAATTGAACAGATTGCAAGTCATACACATCATCCTCATCTTATTGGGTCATGGGGTTGCTTATTGTTCTAAATTGAACAGATTGCAACGTACACATTTATTAGGAATTAAAAAAAATCCTAGTAAAGGTGTAGATACTGAAGTCACGAGATTGCCTTTTGCGTATGTATGGGCTGTGAGGATGGGAAATGATATATTTACAATGCTGCCAACCTCAACAATGAGACACTACTCGTACATTTCACTACCGCGAAGTTTCTACGTACATTTTGCAACCTGTAGTTAATTCCGAGATAATTGTTTCTTCATAAACCTTATAAGAAATAAATATGACCTGTAATATTGCCTATAGTTTAATTAAATTACTAGAAATGCTTGATTTACTGTAATTACGAATGAATTGCCTTCTTTACTATTGTTGTCATCGGCGTTTTCATTATCAGTCTCTCTAGTGTCTACCTAACCGTTTTCTTTTTTCTACCAGGTGTCAACAAAACTGTTAAAGAATAGCATCTTCACGTCCTTAATTTCCTTCTTTATTTTTCGAATTGTGGAAAGAGAAATATCACAGTAGTTAGACACTCGCTCACGGCTTTTGTTAAGAGGCACGGATAGGCATTTTTGTTTAGTTTCAACTTCATAACATATTATTACATTGCATATTAGATTTCGTTCAACGCTGTGAATAGTTCGACCACGTTTCCGAGAAACCGACATTTCTTTAACAAACAGTTAACCTAGAAAATGTTCCGCAATATACTGTATATGCTCTGGGTATAGTATAAGTTGTTATGTTTGTCGTACTGAAATTAAAGCAGTCGCGCATGCGCACTGAAGCTTTTCCCCCTTTACCCCTCGTTGCAAACAAGGGGAAACTCGTAACTCAAGTGACTATAGTTACCTTTATACGGATTTGAATACCAGACAGAGGTTAACGTTGTACTTTGATGGTTGGGTTTCAACTAACCATATTCGCTCAATGTTAAACACTAGGGTTGCTTATTGTTCTGAATTGAACAGATTGTAACGTATTTACATATATTAGGAAAAAATCTGATATGAAACACTCACCGAACTTTCCCTTGCCAATGCAAATAATGAACAATATAACCTAATATTGGTAAATGAAACATTAGAAATAGAAAAACTAACCTCAAAAAACCTAACCTTATTTTAATCATGAAAATACACTGTTTCACGCTAAACTAAGCTCTGCAGAGAAAAATGCTCTAAATAAAAGTTGTAGATCTTTTAATTTCCTATTAATTTGATTATATACACTTTTGTCGTAAAATGCATACTAAGGCTGAAATCATAAAAAATTGATTTTTTTACACATTTTCGTGAAAAGAAAACTGAAAATCGTTATTTACCGCTAAACTGAGCGTTATACCAAACATAGTTCGAAATAAAAGCTGTAGGTTTATTCTCTACAACTTTCATTATATACATTTTTGCGCTAAAATGCATAATAAAGCCGCAATCTTAAACAAAACCTTTTTTTCTACGAGAGCACAGCCTCCCCAAGAATTTCAGCAGACATAGCCCTTACCCTATCTTATAGAGCTTAAAAAATGTAGTAAATCAGGTGATTTAAAAAAATCATTAGAGCCGTTTTTGAGAAAATCGCAAAAAAGTGAAAAATGTAACGAATAAAATACTACTTCCGGTTGACTGATTTTGATGAAAATGTTCGTGCCGGGCCCTCTAGTAGTATCTAACTTAAGTTTCAAGTTTCAAGTTCGTACAATGTTCCGTTTTTGAGATATTCTGTACACACACACACACACACACACACACACACACACACACACACACACACACACACACACACACACACACATATACACATAAACGCAGACCAATCGCTAAAAACATGTTTTTTTGGGTTTAGGGTGTCTGAAAACATGTAGATCCGGTGAAAACGCAACATGAAAACAATAGTTTCCTTCTTATATATTCATATACGCAAGAGAAAGTAAAAACAAATTTAGAAATGTGCCAAATTTAGATTGATTTGTTCGACAAAAAGTAAATGCTAAATAATACATTATACTAGATCTCAAATTTACTTCACTGATAAAGAATTAAGAAGATTAAACTCGAAAATTCAAGATACTAGAGGAAATCTCTTTTTAAACGCGTAGGAAGAAAACGTCATACATAAAATTCTCGTGTATGTTTGAATATTATGAAGGAACAGTATAAAAAGTTTTAAAACACTAACATATTTTATATGATAATAAAATAATTAATGTGAAACAAATTATACCAAAATATTATATTTAACGCCAAAATGTCATAAAGATATCAAAATAAAAAGTTACGATATAATAATTTATTTAAATTCGTACATAAAATTTTCAGAACTAAAAATAAAAATAATTTTACAGTAACGGATCAAAAAATAGAACAAATCAATATAGAGATAACGGAAACAGAAATATAAAAAATCAACGCGTTAAAAGAACAAGCAGAAAAAGCAGGACTACAGATTTCTTTTGAGAAAACTAAATACACAACAAACAACAAACATCAAAACAGCCCCGCGTCACCTAATGACACAAAATTCGGAAAGTTGATAGCTTTAAAAACCTCGGAGAAATAATACAACAAAAGGCCAGCGAAAAGGTAGACAAGAACAATAGACAAGGAAAGATGGCCGGTGCACTTCGAGGAACTCACCACTTGTATAAGAAGACATTCTTAAAACAAGCCAAGATTAAACCTCAAGAAGAAACAGCGACATTTGAGAGAAAGATCCACCGAAAGAAATGGGTCTTAAGATAATAATCTTACATCTTAAGATAATAATCATAAGATAAATTATCTTAAGATAATAATCATAAGATAAATTATCTTAATTTTTGGACCTTAATTTTAGGGTCTGAAAATGATGGACAATATAGGTTACGAGATCGAAAAGAATTTTACCAGGAAAATGAACAATTAGAAAAAGAAGACAAAAATTTTACGGAGACCTGTATAGAACGGATGACATCCGGTTAACAAAACAAACTTTTAAGACATTAGACCAAGAAAAGTAAATGAACCAAACCAAATTCAGAAAACGAATAACAGACTTTAAGGGCTTCCATGAAGAGCAAAACAAAGAACGCCTAGTGGACAGAATAAAGTAGAAAAGCCTACAGTGAGCGAATACTGAGAAAGTGAGCCGCAAAAACAGTTTCCAGAAACGTCTAAAGTCACCTCACGTGGTCTAAAATTGGCCCTACGTACGGAAAAAAACGGATAAAAAATATAATTTTAAAAAGGTTACTCAAGGTTATTAGTTTTAGAAATGAAATAGAAACTGGGGTGAACTATATCGGTCAAGTCTAATGGAGTACAATCTGATAGCATGAGGTTTCATAAAGAGGGTTAAGTCATTTGTATATAGCTAATGATTAAATGTTGGAAATAAAAAAAGGTAAGTGGTATGGGAGAGAATGTTCAATTTGGAAAATGGGTAGTAGTAAGCAGGAAGAGAAGAGGGTGTGGTCGTTGGTGGGTGATAAGGTATAAATGGGCACGTTAGTGACCTTCATCCTCCCTCCCACAGCAGACAAAGTATGGAACTAAATCTTTTTATAACACCTTCGATAACTGTTAAAAGAGTTATAGTGCTCGCCACGAAAGCAGTCCGTTCTGTTTGAAAAGCTATAGCCTACTTCAAAAACCTGCCCTTAACAGACAGGTGGAGTGTCAATTTATTTACACTCAATCTGTCCGTTGCAGGGCTAAAATGAATAGTTCTGTTTCTTATCACATGGTCAGCCAATTAAATGACTGAATCATTTAAGAAATTACAAAAATTTCAGCGCCTTATCTATACAATAAGGAAAACTTTGGTGGGAAAAGTAAGGAGAGAAACGGTTTTGAAGTTTTATAAAACACTAGTGCTGCCAGTGCTGTTATATGGATCTGAAAGCTGGACGTTAACCACTCAGCAATTAACTAGAATCGTAGCGGCAGAAATGCGACTGTTGAGGCCCCTAGCGGGGTACAGTTTGCTGGACCATAAGAGGAATGAGGATATACGAAATGAGCTTGGGATGCTGTGTGTAACGGATGCGATCATTGGTTATAGGCAGAGCTGGTATGAGCATGTGCTAAGAATGGCAGATGAGCGAGCACCGAAGATTATTCTTAATTACCAACCGGTTGGGCGACGTAACATAGGAAGACCAAAGAAAAGATGGTCATCGCAAGTAACTTAAAGATTTGCTAGCTTGAGAACGGAACAGGACTACAAGGCCTAAACCGTGATGCTTATGATGATGATGATGATCATTTAAGAACAGAAGAGGTAGAGGTGTAAAAGACACTAATCAGAGTTATCTCCTCTGAAAGTAATGAATTTCATTATACTCCCAGACCCTGTGGTGAATGAAGTGAAGGTGTCATTTGCAGAGTGGAAAATCTGTGCTTTTCAGACGGCCTGGCATGCTGATAAGAGTAATTTTTCACTCAGTGAGGAAGGCATAGGTAAACCACCTCACTCCTTGTTTTACTTAGTAAAACCTCTAGAGGTTCAAACCAGCCTTTCGGGTGATGACCTAAACAACAACAACTTCAAAAACGACCAACGGAAAATTTTTAACGCAACAGCAAATTAACCATTTCAGTGGCAACGTCCGGAAAACAGGACGTCGTTATATTTTACGTAGTTTAACCATCCGGTTTACTGGACGTCCGTAAGTTATGCATAAAGTGCCAACACGTTCGGATAACCGAACATTTTTAAAAAAACTTTTAAACAAAAATTAATGGAATAATGTAGTATTTTGAAACAGTCTGCGTGGTGTAGTGACTAGTGCTCCAGCCTACAAAGCGAAAGGACCCGGGTTCAATTCCCGGCTAGGGTCTGGAAATTTTAACACGTTAAAATCACCGTTAAGGTACCAAAACCCTTAGTAGTTGCTAATGACAAAACTGTCGATGCGACTGAAAATAAACTAAAAAAAACTATTTTGAATATTTTTAGTGTTAGAACGATTTCTGGTTTTATGAACACAATAAAAAGTAATTTTTAATAGAAATTTTTTTTCTATAACGAAATTTTAGTCTGCAATTAAATGGCACTAAGATCAAACTTTTACATTTTGTTTTGGCACTGAAAGGGTTAAAGCGTTGTTCTTCCCTGCATTAAAAATACGAAAACTCATTCTTTCACGCTAAACTAGGCTCTGTAGAGAAAAATGCTCTAAATAAAAGTTATAGATCTTTCAATTTCCTATAAATTTGATTATTACACTTTTGTCGTAAATGCATGCTAAGGCTGAAATCTTAAAAAAATCGATTTTTTGCGTTTTCGTAAAAAAACGGAAAATTTCTAATTACCGCTAAACTAAGTGGTATATAAAAAAAATGTTTGAAATCAAAGTTGTAGGATTTTAAATTCTCTAGAACATTTATTATAAACGTTTTTGCGATAAAATGCATATTAAAGCCCTAATCTTAAAAAAACATTTTTTTTACGAGAAAACAACCTCTCCAAGAATTTCAGCGGACATAGCGCCTACCTTTACATGTAGAGCTTAAAACATTTAGTAAATGAGGCGACTTTTAAAAAAAATCGTAGGAGCTAGTTTTGAGAAACTCGCAAAAAAGTGAAAAATGACACGAATAATCTACCACTTCCGGTTGACCGATTTTGATGAAAATGTTTGTGTCGGGTCGTCTAGTGGTATCTAACTTAAGTTTCAAGTTTCAAGTACGTACGATCTTCCGTTCATGAGATATTTTGTTCACACACACTCACATCAAACGCTAAATATGTTTTTTGGGTTCAGGAGGTCTGAAAACCTGTATATCCGGTGCGAACACGATTTCGAAAAATCGACATGAAAGCAATACTTCCACCCCTATGTATTCATAAAGGACAAGAGAAATAAAAATACGCTCAGTTCTTAGCCGGTTTCCTGTTAGTGTGCCTTTTAAACGTCTGTTACTTAACCCAGACTTTACATAAAAAAAAAAATCTGTCTTTAAGTATGTTAAAGATCACAGTTTTCTTTATAATGGGAATATTTAAAAAGTAAAATCTGATGTTTCGTTTTAATATGACGACCATTTACAAAAAAATGTTACTTTGGCTTTACGTAAAAAAAGAAAATGCTTTAAATAAAAGATGTAGATCATTCAATTTCCTATAAATTTGATTATTACACTTTTGTCGTAAAATGCATACTAAGGCCGAAATCATTTCATCATCATTAGAAAATTTCATTTTATCATTTCATTAGAAAAGATTTTTCGGCTGAACCAAGCACTTTTACAACAGTATTGTGTCAAGTAGTCTATACGTCTGGGTTTAAAATTACAAATAAAATAAAAATGAGACTTTTATTTTAAATAGGAAAATTTGACTAATCTGGTTCAGCGGTAACTGGATTTCATAGCGGACTTCTTTCATGGTGTTCTCTATAGTAGACGAGTATGAAAAGAGATAGACTGAGGGAGAGAGCAAGAGAGAGATAAATGTATTGATGATTCGCTATACTTTTACTATACAACCCTCCCTTGAGAACTATGCGATGGTCAACTTGTTTACTTTAAGTCCATACAGCAAGTGAGATTTGTCACGAGCTTAAAGGTTTAACACTAGCTAATATCTGACCCGATTGACTAAGTTGAAAATTCTACTGCTCAAGCGTTATTGGCTATATGAGAGACGTTAATGTTCCAGGAACACCTTTTTTTCTAGAAAAATTTTAAACCCACAAACTTACTTTTTTACTTTTTCTTGCCTATATGAATATATTATGCCCAAAACGGGCAGGTGGAGTGTTATTTTAATTACACTCTATCTGTTTGGTCCAGGGCTAAAAAAAATAGTTCTGTTTCTTATCACATAGTCAGCCACTTATATGACTACTATTTAAGAACAGAAGAGGTAGAGGTGTAAAAGACACTAGTCAGAGTTATCTCCTCTGAGAGTAATGAATTTCACTATGCAGCCAGACCCTGTGGTGAATGAAGTGAAGGTGTCATTTGCAGGGTGGAAAGTGAGTGCTTTTCGGAGGGCTTGGCATGCTGATAAGCATACTCTTTCAACTCAGTGAGGAAGGCAATAGTAAACCACCTTACTCTTCGTTTTTACTTAGTAAAACCTCTAGAGTTTCAAACCAGCCTTTTGGCTGTTGACCTAAACAACAACAACATGAATATATTGGAAGGAAAGTTTTGTTTTCATGTTGATTTTTCGAAATCGAGTTCTCACCAGGTCTACACGTTTTCAGACCCTCTAAACCCACAAAGCATGTTTTTAGCGATTGGTCTGTGTGTGTGAGTGTGCGCGCGTGTGTGTGTGTGTCTGTCTGTCAGTGTGAACGGAATATTTCATGAACGAAACATCGTACGAACTTGAAACTTAAGTTACATACCACTACCCGACCCGACACGAACATTTTCATCAAAATCGGTCAACCAGAAGTAGTAGTTTATTCATGTCATTTTTCACTTTTTTGCGATTTTCTCAAAAACGGCTCCAACAATTTTTTTTAAAAATCGCCTCATTTACTACATTTTTTATGCTCTACAAGGTAGGGAAGGTGCCATGTCTGCTGATATTCTTGGAAAGGCTGTTTTCACGAGAAAGAATTGGGTTTTTTAAGATTAAAAATTTAACATCCCACAACTTTTATTTCGAACATATTTTTGTTTATCGCTTAGTTTAGCGGTAATTAGCGATTTTCTGTTTTTTTTCTCACGAAAAATATTGATTTTTTAATGATTTCAGCCTTAGCTGGTATTTCACGATAAAAGTGTATGTAATCAAATTTATAGGAAATTAAAAGATCTACAACTTTTATTCAGAGCATTTTTCTCTACACAGCCTAGTTTAGCGTAAACGAGTGATTTTCCGCACTTTTAAGCCAAACTGAGGTTGATATTCTTTTTGCGTCTTTCACTCATGATTAAAATTAGGTTACGTTTATTGAGGTTAGTTTTTTTGTTTATTTCTAATGTTTATTACTAATGTTAGGTTATACTGTTAGTTATTTGCATTGGCAAGAGAAAGTTGTGTGAGTGTTTCACACCAGATTTTTCCTTTCTCTTACCAATATGAATATATAGGAAGGAAAGTATTGTTTTCATGTGGATTTGTCGAAATCGAGTTATCACCGGATATTCACGTTTCAGACCACCTGAACCCAAAAAACATAGTTTTCTTTTGCACCTGTACCTCTTCTGTTCTTCAATGCTTCAGTCATAATTGCCTGAATATGTGATAAGAAACAGAACTATTTTCTGTTGCACTGGAAAACTAGCAGATTGAGTACAAATTATTTAACACTCAACCTACCAGTTATGGGTTTATTTTCATTATGTCGACATAATACGGCAAATTTAAAGCCCAAATAAAATTTCTTACAAAGTCAAATAACAAAACTAATAAAATTCGCCCAGTGGAATTAAAACTTTTAGATTACCTAATTTAAAACCCCATACTCGTAATTTCTTATTATTTAGCAATGTCTGAACAAGACTTAAACGAGATAGCATTTTCAAGAAACCTTGGATAAACGGATAGAAAAATAGATTAGGTAGTAGTAAATAAGATTTGAAATTTTTGTTTGTGAAAATATTCAAGTACATGGTATAACGTCATATTTTCTTACCTTTATTGGATTGGGAATTCACAACCTTCTAATAAACTTCGATAAACAATATCATCTAACAAAACTAATTGTTTTTTTTGTTGTTTACTTTCTCTTTCCTATATTAATGTAAGCCTATAAGGAACGAAAGTATTGTTTTTATGTCAATTTTTTAAATCGAATTTTCACCGAATCTACACGTTTTCAGACCCCCTGAACCCAAAAATACATGTTTTTAGCGATAGGTCTGTGTGTGTGAACAGAATATCTCAAGAACGGAACATCGTACGAACTTGAAAATTGAAAATTAAGTAAGATACCACTAGAGGATCCGACACGAACATTTTCATCAAAATTGGTCAATCCGAAAAAAGTAGTTTATTCGTGTCATTTTTCACTTTTTGCGATTTTCTCTACAAGGTAGGGTAGGCGTTATGTCTGCTGAAATTCTTGGAGAGGTTGTTTTCTCATACAAATTTTTTTTTAAGATTGTGAATAATATACATTTTAGCGCAAATATGTAAATAATAAAGTTGTAGACAATTCAAAAACCTATAACTTTAATTTCAAACATTTCTTTGTATAACGGTTTGGCGGTAATTAGTGATTTTCTGTTTTTTTCATAAAAATTTGTAAAAAATGAATTTTTAAGATTTCAGCCTTAGTTTGCATTTTACGGCAAAAGTGTATTTACAGTAAAAGTGTAATGTAAGTTATGTATAGAAAATTAAATGATCTACAACTTTCATTTGTAGCATTTTTTTGTAGCGTGAAAGAGTGATTTTCCATATTTTTAAGCTAAACTTAGGTTGATTTTAATTTTGCGTCTTTCACTCATGATTAAAATAAGGTTATGTTTTTTGTTTTATTAGGCTACTTATGTTAGGTTATATTGGTCATTATTTGCATTGGCAAGAGAAGGTCGTGTGAGTGTTTCACACCAGATTTAAATTCAATAGAAACTAATTTCTATCAAATAATACTTAATCAAAACAGATGAAAGATATCACATTACATTATAAACACTATTAAACAAATCTTAAAATTAAAAACAATATTTTGTTTATGAATATTAAAATTCTAAGAAATTTCGAAACATTTGATTTATAATTTATTGTTAAAATGTTTTACATAACATGCTCTAACACGGATAATAAATAGGTCAGTGAAGTGAGTTCTGAAGAGGAGTTTTCAGGATCACTGCAGGCTCTTCTGTTTTATTTTCGTCCATCTAAAATTAGATGCAACACGAGAGGCTACAACAAAATACTAATATTTTGCAACACCCACAGTCAAAGTTAAATCTAAGCCTCCTTCTTAGTGAATAAAATTCATTTAACTTTATTTCAATTCTTTTTTTTTGTAGCAGTGTATTTCTTTTACAATCAGTTTATAAATACAAAAATTTTAAGCAAAGACGAGAAAATCTGAGTAATGTCTTTAGAATTAAAATAAAAACCACACTCAGTAGTGTGTTTCAACAAGACTAAATGTAAAGAAAAAAAAATATATATATATATTTTTCACATCAGTAAATTCCCCCCAACACGACTCACTAACAAGATTCTTACTCACATACAAAAAGTTAAATCAACAACACCATGGATTACACAAGTGAAAATAGACTTACATAAGGCACAAATAGACCCAACAGGTATTGGAGACAGAAATACATTCAGAAACAGGATAAACGAGTGGAATGTGATGTCAGAGAATGAGGTCCTTAGGAGGACAGGGACAAAGTGGACAGATGAGAGGAAGCAAAAACATGGGGAAAGAATGAGAGAGATATGGAAAATGAGAAAGAATTCCCAAAAATGAGCTTAAAAAAAAAGCCAAAAAAAGCTTTGTGCGATCCATCAGGGTCCATACGCACAAATAATAATTATATATATATATATATATATATATATATATATATATATATATATGTACCAAACTAAACTTGATGAAATGTGAATCAACATCTTGAAACACAAAGTCGATAAAGCTGGAGATGATGACGACGATAGAGATGATAACGATGCCTATTATGAGATGACGATGATTAGTAGGCCTAGTTAAGTAGAAAAGAAAAAAAGTTTTAATTATTAACAAAATCGTAGAGGTAAGTCTAGTGTTTTAAAACGTTTCATCAGTCTGTGAGTATCTTCGCTGTTGTCGAGGAGGTTAATCGCTAATGGATTCTGATGGTCTTCTAGTTTTTGTAAATGTTTATCGCTATGTTGTTTAATTTTTTCTTTTATGAAGGGCAGTGTTAGTTCATTGTGTAGTATTTCATTGGTTACGTACCATGGGGCTGCAGTGATTAGTCTCAGGCATTTTGATTGAAAGCGCTGCAGTATTTCTATATTTGATGAACTAGCTGTACCCCATAGCTCTAACCCATATGTCCAAACTGGTTTGAGTATTACTTTGTATACGAGTACTTTATTTTCAAGGGAGAGTTGAGACCTACTGCCTAAGAGCCAGAACAGTTGACGTAACTTCAGCCCAAGTTGCTTTCGTTTCGTCCATATTATGACTTCTCCACCTGAGTCTTCGATCTAGATGTAAACCCAGATATTTAATTTCCTCCTTCTGTGGGATTACTGTACCCCCTTTATTGCAGATATGACGAGTCTTAAAACCAATGGATTATATCTTAGGAATATGGGGGAGGTCTATAAGAGCTTGGTTGTAAAGGATCCTTGCCTAGTTTAAGGATCATAATCACCTGGGCAAATTTCCATTGAACAGGAAAGCATCCAATGCGTACAATAGCATTAAAAATCGCTGTAAGTAACATCAATGCTTTTTTAGGCAGTTGTTTCAAGATTTCACCTGTTA
This sequence comes from Catonia carolina, assembly GCA_035578175.1. NCBI lineage: Eukaryota > Metazoa > Arthropoda > Insecta > Hemiptera > Achilidae > Catonia > Catonia carolina. Next base: position 49,884,150 of record JAQMRL010000006.1, on the reverse strand, counting down.
TTAAGTCGAATCCTGGTGCTTTCTTCCGGTTAAGATTATTTTTAATGGTCCCCTGAATTTCTGCAGGGCTGAATGGTTTGATGGGTGGAGACATCTAGAAGGATGCCTCCAGAAATTCCATAATTTCGTCAGTAAAATTTTGATCATGAAATTCGTTTGGCTTGAAGACTTCTACAAGATGTCTAATAAATATATCAGCCTTTTCTGTTGGATGAACTTAATTTTCTCGTTGTTGTTCAGGTCAACAGCCGAAAGGCTAGTTAGACCCTCTAGAGGTTTTATTAAGTAAAATGAAAAGTGAAGTGGTTTACCATGCCTTCCTTACTGAATACAAAAGTAACCTATGCTTATTAGAATGCCAGGCTCTCCAAAAAGCATCTACTTTTCACCCTGTAAATGACACCTTCACTTCATTCACTACAGGGTCTGGTTGTAGAATGAAATTCATTACTTTCAGAGCAGATAACTCTGACCATTGTCTTTTACACCTCTACCTCTTCTGTTCTTAAATAGTTCACTCATATAATTGACTGACCATGTGATAAGAAACAGAACTATTTTTTGTAGCCTTGGAACTAGCAGGTCGAGTGCAAATAATTTAACACTCCAACTGCCTGTTATGGCCGTTAAGTTAATTTCTCTCATGTTTTGTAATTTATATAATTATTATGATTTAAATACAACAAAAAACTAAGTACAGCTACAGAAATAGTCAAGATGATATTATTCTAGTAATAGACTATTGAGTCATGCATTTATCAATTTATAACATCATAGTTGGCATGTGAAATTGTACTAAATAAATTAAACTAATCTTTACAGTTAAGTAACATTTTATGCAATAATTTTTGTTATGAATAAATATTCAAAAATCTCTTTATTTGGTCTTCACCAAGGAATTTAAATGACTCATCTGGTTATACAAAAATCACTGTATTTTAAGATATTTGTTTCCTGTTCTAATTTAAAAAGATACATTAGATAGAAAAAAAAACATTTGTCCTACGATTTTTATTTTATTTTTAAAATAAAGTTATAAACGAAAAAATGTAAATGGTGACTCAATTTTTGTTGACAGTCTTACAGTTCAACGGAGATTGGAATTGAGATTTTTGTTTAAGATGCCAAATTTTAAACTCTGTCATTATGTCAAATGAATGGGATTTAAAAAAAAGATGATTTACAAAAATGTAAGGTTGGAGGTGAAATAATTTACAAAAGAATTGGCAAACCGCTAAAAATTTCTCTAAAACCTTTAATATGCTAAATCTAAACAATAATAATTTATCTAGTCAGCAAAATAAATCGGAGCCGTTTTTGAGAAAATCCCACGAATAAACTACTACCTAATTCCGATTTCCGGAGTCTTCACACTTCCGGTATTGTGGTACCTAATTTACGTTTCAAAGGGTCTTTTCTGTCATCTCCCCGCATAATTTTTCACATTTTGTGAATTTTTCGTATGCAACCTTACAGTAGTTTTAGCGATAAAAACGGGAAAAATACTTTAAAAAATTCTACACCAATATTCTTCAAGTTAACGTTAAATATAGGTAAGGCATTGCTTTTTCTCAATATTGTTACTGTATGTAATAGGTAATAAAATATAAACTCATTGAGTACACACCATTTAATAAATTAATAATTAAATTAATTTAACATAATTAAATTACATATTATTAAATAATTTAATAATTTTCAATAAATAGTTTAAGGTTAACTTGAAAAAGGGAAAAACTTTAAGGTTAAAAATATTGATAAATGATGTTTTTAAATATTTTCCCGTTTTTATCGTTAAAAATATTGTAAGAATACATACATACAATGTACACAAAATGTGAAAAATTATGCTGGGGGGGGGGATAACAGAAAAGAACCCAAATTTCAACTTCATTAGGTATTCCATTCTTAAGATATTTTGTTCACACCAAAGATTAATCGCTAAAATATGTTTTTTGGGTTCAGGGGTTCTGAATACGTGTTTATCCAATGAAAACTCGATTTTGAAAAATAAAAATGAAAACAATACTTTCTTTCCCTGTATATTAATATAAGGGAAGAAAAAGTAAAAATTAGCGGATATTGAATACTCTAAAATTGTTGTTTTTCACGATGGAATTTCTCCTCTTTACTACAGAATAACGAAAAATAAAAACATAAAAATAAAAACACTTAAAAATGTTATTTTTAGCAGCCTACGCAGCCTACTCAAACAGGGAGATAAGTAGGCACTAAACCCTATGTTGTGTATATTTAGAAATAAAGTAGGCTTTTTTTAGAAGATTGTTTACACTGTTTCAATTCCGCGGTGAAACAAACACTAATATAAAGCAATGCGGGAGATAACAATAAAAAAATCAAGATATGGTAAAGTCTCCTACCAATTTAAAAGTACAGTGGTAGGAGTTAAACTCCAGCTCAGACAAAACAAATAAAGATTTCAGTTAAATATACTACAACTTCGCCACGCGGGCGTATTTATTATCCTTAGAGGTGTTGCAAATATCACAGGGTTACATCACTGTTATTAAAGCAGATGTTACAGACGAAGAAGTAATAGGCCAATAAATAGTAAAAAAATTACTTATTCCATCATAATAATATTATCTGCCCATAACAGACAGGTAGAGTGTCAAATTATTTACACTCAATCTGTTCGTTGCACGGCTAAAATAAATAGTTCTGTTTCTTATCACATGGTCAGCCAATTAAATGACTGAATCATTTAAGAACAGAAGAGGTAGAGGTGTAAAAGATACTAATCAGAGTTATCTCCTCTGAAAGTAATGAATTTTATTATACAGCCAGACCCTGTGGTGAATGAAGTGAAGGTGTCATTTGCAGAGTGGACAATATGTGCTTTTCAGAGGGCCCGGCATGCTGATAAGCGTACTTTTCCACTCAGTGAAGAAGGCAATGGTAAACCACCTCACTCCTCGTTTTACTTAGTAAAACCTCTACAGGTTCAAATCAGCCTTTTGGCTGATGACCTTAACAACAACAACAATAATATTATAAAAAATTTGTATCTTAAATTATTTCGGATGGAAAAACGACAGAAACAATGCTTAAACCAGTAATCCGTAAGCTCGTTAACCAGTTCCACGGTCTGTTTTTATTTTCTCACGCCATTTATGAACAAATACGGAAGAAAATATTGTTTTCTTGGCGATTTTTCTAAATAGAAATACACGTTTACAGGCCTCTGACCCAAAAGCATGTTTTTAGTGATTGGTTTGTTTGTGTAAGTGTGTGAACAAAATATCTCAAGAAGGAATTTAAAACTTGAAACTTTAAGTACTTACAAAAGAATCCGACATGAACATTTTCTCCAAAATCGATCAATCTCGAGTAGTAGTTTATTCGTGTTTTTAACTTTTTAAAAAGTAATTTTTCACTCTTCTGCAATTTTATCAAAAATGGCTTGTACGATTTCATTTATAATTATTGCTTCATTTACTACATTTTTAGTGCTTCACAAGATAGGGTACGCGGCAAATCTCCAGAAATTCATCGGAGGAGGGCTGTGCTCTCGTTGCAAAAATTTGTTTTTTCTTTATTAAGATTGAGGTCTAATATGTTTTTTATGGCAAAAGTGTATACCCTCACGTTGTAGAAAATTTAAAACATTTGAAATTTCAAGAATTTTCTTCTAGAGGGCTTAATTTAGATCAATTACTGAATCATATTTCGAAGTCGAACTCATATTTCGAATTTCGAAGTTGAGTTGATTTCATTTTGTGTCATTCACTGATGATTATATTCGGTTATATTTTTCATTTTACAGTTTTTACTCATGATTTAACATATTATGTTATTTATATCATATTTGGTCAATATTTTCATTGGCAAGTAAAGTTGTATGAGTGCTCCACGCGAGATTTTTTGGAAAGTATTTGAAATAATATTTAATGTTGTAGGTTAGGTACTCTCTTGTTACCCCTTACTGTGTATTACTTTTAGATTGTCATCATCATTTTATCCCTTAGACGTAAATGACAAAATGCAAATACTTTCCTTTGTTTGCTTAGCCTTTAATGAACATAAGGGTCTCATTTCAACTCATTGAATAATAATCTAGAATTTAGAGAAACAGAGATGAGTTTTTGAATGAGTGAATAAGTGAAGACTTTCGCATTTATACAATTTTTTTTGTTTATTTTTGCTTTTATTTGTCATCGGGAACAGTTACTGTGCTTTATTGACAACCACTCAATTTGATTGCTATTTTTTGACGTACCTTAGATATGAGTTTGAACAGGGACCCCTAGTAGAGTTTGTTCACGAATGGTTGTCAGCTAGACACCAAACAAAGTCGCTTGGTCAGCCGGTGTTACTTAACAAAATTAAAGCGCCTTCCTATCAGCTGACTGTTTGAGCTGGCTCGAAGGCCATTATATAAACATAAAAAAGATAAACAACGTAAGAAAAAGAGAAATCTCATGAACAGAAATAAAATTTTAAGTTAAAATAAATGAAAATAGATCCACTAAAGTACTAGCAAAGATCCTTGTATAAGAATGTTAAATGAAAATAAACTAACAAAAATACATTTCTAAATATAAATAATATCTATTACTCTTTTAATCAATGTATTGAATATACAACAAACAAATGGTACATTCAGGAGGAAATACGAGTACAAAAACCCATATGTAAAAGGGAGATTTATAGAAAGGGAAAACCGATATCTAAAACAATTGACTGCAGCCTGGTACACGGGATACCTACAACTGATGTTTTTGACAGTTTAGACAGTATCGGTAAAATAGGTTCTTCAAAACCGTCAACATGTTATCAAAATTAACCACAAAATATTAATACACACTTGAATCAACAAAATACTACGTACAGAGAATATTATAAAGGAATTTAAGTCTTCAATAAGGCCGAATAATAGATTAAAGTAAACCAGTCAACGATGAAGGAGGAATGTATTGGGTGATTATTACAAATATTAACATTAAAGGTAAAATTAATATAACCTCAGTATTTTCCTACCGGAAAACAACTGCTAAAAGTGTACAAAACTTTCAGTTCGTATCTACAACAGTAAAAAAAACCGCTGTTTTTCCCAATCGTACAGGGCTAATTTAAGTCCACGTGAGATGACTTTAGACGTTTCTGGAAGTTATTTTTGCAGCCCACATTCTCCGCTTTCGTTCACTGCATGTTGTTCTTCTTTCTTCTGTCCATCCGGAGTTCTGTTTTACCTCTTCGTGGAAATCCTACCCTACCTATCTATAAACCGACCCTTACACACACACACGCAGCAACCCCTTACCTGCTATAGCCTGCCTTACCAGCGTTCTACATTGTTCAGTAGTGAACAATGTAGAACACCTCTAAGGCAGGTATAGGAGTGCTGCGCGCGCGCGTGAGTGTGTGAAAGGGTTGGTTTATGATCTAGGTTCAACGGAGACACATTATAGTTGTCTAAATTTGGTTCGAACCATTAAATTTTCTCAGTTTATTCTAGTTTTCTCAATATTTTCTAACTCCTTAAACCATTTATCTGACATCTTAGGTCTATTGTTTAGTGTCTTAAAATATATATTTTGTCAATCGGTTGTCATCCATTCTATACAGGTGTCCATAAAAGCTTAGTCTTTTTTTCTAATAGTTTTCATAATTCGTTCATTTGCGTTGTAAAGTTCTTCTCGACCTCGAAACCTATATTGTCCGTCTACTATCTTCGAACCCATTATCTTTCGGAAGATCTTTTTCCCAAATTTCTCTGCTTCTCTTTCAAAAAAAAAAAACTGTTTAAGGAATAGAGAAATTTTTAAAAGGATTACAAATTTTTTTAATCCCTAATATGTATGTGTGTGTGTGTGTGTGTGTGTGTGTGTGTGTGTGTGTGTGTGTGTGTGTGTGTGTGTGTGTGTGCGCGCGCGTGCGTGTGTATGTGTGTGTGTACGTGTGTGTGTGTGTGTGTGTGTGTGTGTATGTGTACGCTGTAATTTGTTCAATTAAAACATTAAGCAACCCCCATGACTCAATGAGAATGATATGTATAACGTGTACATGAGGTGCAGTCTTATACAGACTCAGGCCGAAAATTCTCGAGAAGGTATAGTTAATTGAACCCCAACTATCAACGTACACCGGTAACCACTGTCTATTATTCATATCCGTATAAAAGTAACTACCTTTACTTGGATTTGAACCACGGAACCTTTGTCTACAAAAATCAGCTGTTAAGCGGCTGACGTAGGTGACGGCTCTACCGCTAAGTCCAATGGCTGTATTTAAGTACAGATACACTAGTTTCACATCGCCGCCGCGATATCGTGACAGGGTTTCGCTGTTATTTTACAGTGAAATGACTTTCACATCGGCGCGAAAATTTCAGAGCGGTACCGCGTGATTCCTGGTGCATTTATATTAATGGTCGATTGGCTTTGGTAGTGTTTATACAAAATGTCAGTTATTTATTTTTCTGAACAAGAAGAAAATATTGCTGTTGATGTGGGCTTCCCGTCAAAAAAGAAAGCGTACTATTTGGATTCATGAGATAAACAAACAAACAAACAAACAAAATATTTGGGTGAAAATATGTTGTGCAAAGAACTGCAGTCTCATGAAGATCGATTTCACAATTACTTTCGGATGAACCAAGGAATCTTTGAAGAGCTTCATAATTTACTACATGCCGAGGGGTACTAAAGCGAAACTGTGGTGAACTGGCGAACTAGGGCGGTAGTGTGAAAGGATTTCACTGCTCTAGCCTCCTCAACCGATTTCCCAGTAATAGGGAACAGGGTTTCGCCTGATTATCGCGTACTCAGATCGACAACTTGCTGCGGAACGAAAGCGAAACCGCTATTACCGTTTCGCGGCGTCGGTGTGAAAACGACGTAAATGATATAGATTTATTGGGACTTTTTAATTTATATTGGTACAACTGTTGCTGACGTCATCACTGGTTATTGTACCATGCTATTAGTCTGGCAACACGGCCGCAACTGCAGTGGAAAAATCTTTTTGTTTGCTCAAATTAGCCAATAACAACTCGGTTACTGTCATGCAAACGGCGTTTGAGAACAGATTACAGTAAATCACCACCAGCAAGGTAATCAATTCCGATATCATTTTCTTGGCTTGCCAATGTAAGGACCTGATTCGGTAAGAGCAACACGGAACTGTTACGGATTACGACCAAAACATAATAATTACAGTATCATAAGAGGGATTTTATAATTTCCTCTTTTAAAATTTCATCAAAAACATTTTCACCCACGCAAAACATACCATCGTTGTCTATGCACATATAATAGGTTGTTTAATTGAATAGGTGAAACACGAAACATCATATCCACTGTTTATAGTACAAAGTGAACGAAATTAATTATTGAATTAAATGATCTCTATAACAAACGGTGCATTATTATTAGGTTATCGATATCAAAATAGAACTATGTCATCCCTTATTAAACTGAAACTATAACAGCTACAAAGTAGTCTTCAATATCACTAACCGTAAATACAACCCACAGACCATACTGCGTCATATAATTTTAAACATCGATTCTCTACTGACGTCACAATACTATATCATTAATTGCAATTATGTAAACTAATACAGAGGAAAAAATCTCTTTCATGAGACGCGGGTCTCATGGGCGGCGGCAATTTTATAAAAGGCTTACCTTTGACTTATGGTAAACACCATCAGTGATTTCTGTATCTACTCTTTAAGAGGAATCGAATGACACTATTCTTGTTTCCAAATTCCGACTTTGATTTCTTGACTTCTGGTTTTTGATCATTCTGGTCGAAACCGACACTTCAAATTCAATCCTGGCTCACTAATTTTTTGTATAGATTGTGTGTATGTATTTAGATCACCACTTGAAAAGCTGGTTTGAACTTCTAGAGACTTTACTAAATCAAACGAGGAGTGAAGTGATTTACCAATGCCTTCCTAACCGAGTGGAATAGTATGCTTATCAGTACGGCAGGACCTCTAAAAAGTATCTACTTTCCACCTTGGAAATGACACCTTCACTTCATTCACTTTGTTTGATTATACAGTATAATGAAATTCATTACTTTCAGAGGAGATAACTTTGACTAGCGTTTTATACATCTCTATTTCTTCTGTTCTTAAATGTTTCTTTGGGTAGATTACAAATCCGAAACCCGTTTGTTGCTATTTCTTGTAGTTTCTGACATCTGGGTGTAACGGTAGGATGGATAAAACAAAATGATAGATGATCATTTTAAAAATTGCCACAAACTACCGTAGTTTCAAATTATTCAGATAGTAACTTTTTCCCTGAGGGATATTTTAGATTTATTTTAAAAAAATCTGGTGTGAAACACTCACACAACTTTCTCTTGCCAATGAAAATAATTAATAATAATCCTAACATTAGAAATAAACAAAAAACTAACCTCAATAAACATAACCTTTTTTTAATCATGATTGAAAGATACAAAAAGAAAAATCAACCTCAGTTTGGCTTAAAAATACAGAAAATCACTCTTTCACGCTAAATTAGGCTCTGTAGAGAAAAATGTTTTAAATAAAAGTTTAAGATCTTTTAATTTCCTATAAATTTTATTATATACACTTTTGTCGTAAAATGCATACTAAGGCCGAAATCTGAAAACAATCGACTATTCACACGTTTTCGTGAGAAAAAAACAGAAAATTGCTAATTACCGCTAAACTAAGCGTTATACAAAAAAATGTTTCAAACAAAAGTTGTAGGATTATAAATTCTCTACAATTTTTATTATATACATTTTTTCGCTAAAATGCATATTAAAGCCGCAATCTTAAAAATACAAATTTTTTACGTGAAAACAGCCTAAGAATTTCAGCAAACATGGCGCCTACCCTATCTTGTAAAGCATAAAATATTAGTAAATAAGGCGATTTTTAAAAAAATCGTAGGACCAGTTTTTGAGAAAATCGCAAAAAGTGAAAAATTACACGAATAAACTACTACTTATAGTTGACCGATTTTGATGAAAATGTTCGTGTCGGGTCCGGTAGTGGTATGTAACTTAAGTTTCAAGTTTCAAGTTCGTACGATGTTCCGTTCTTGAGATATTCTGTTCACACACACACACACACAGACCAATCGCTAAAAACATGTTTTTTTGGGTTCAGGAGGTTTGAAAACGTGTAGATCCGGTGAAAACTCGATTTCGAAAAATCGACATGAAAACAATACTTTCTTTCCTATATATTCATATAGGCAAGCCAAAGTACAAAATCCCCTGTTTGAAATTAAAAATTTCCCTGTGCAATTTTTTCATTGTAGTTATTACATGTTTAAATTATGTATTATTCATTATGTATTATGTAATATGTTTAATTTGCCGGCCATTATAAAGTATATTAATAAATAGTTATTTAATAATAAAGTTTTCAGAACGATTTAAACTATGTTTTACAATGGTAACTAAAAATTCTTCTACTAGCACATGGTATAAATAAATCAATTTATTTGGTTATCAATTTAAAACTTTAACCATATGAATATCACGTATGTTGCGAAACACAACACTAAATTGTTTGAACAAAAACCAACTAATGCAGGTAGGAAATACATCAATAAATTGCCACAAGGTTTAAAAAGTTGTGACAATTTAAGTCATTTAAAAAATAAGCTTAAATAATACTTAATTGATGAAACATTTTACAGTGTGCACGAATTCCTTTCAAAATGATTTTTGGTTGAAAAGTATTTAACTTCTAATTAAACAAATATTGTGTACTATTTGATACAAAGGGGTTCATGACAAGCCTACTGAGTTAAGCAGCAACAGAAACAAATTTTTGGCGGTAAGTGATGAATTAATTGTGATTAACTTTTTGTTCATCAGTTTTATCTCGACATGTCCTATACTCCATTTTGGAGTCAGCTGAATGCAAAAAAATCCCATTAGAGTCTGTCGGTGGGCGGCTGTGACGTCAAGGAGGTGGAAGACACCGTCTCATCGTCCAGCAGACACGTCATCTTCTTCCCTCGCAGTATTGCGTCATCGGAACCTGGTGGGCGCAACGCTCGGCTGAGGGACGACTGTGGACATCGCTCACGGCAGCAGGTGTTGAGGATCCCGATCGACGGGGATTACGATGTCGGGTCGGCAAGTAGAAACATCAACTTCTCTCTTGCGGGGTCATTAATAGGTCCGTCAAAGTCCGGTAGCCGTGTTCGGATGGTTGTTGTCTAGTCAGAGCCGAAAAAGAGAACGACGATCGGGCTCAATCCAGAGCATCTTATAAAATAACCAGAGAAACGATTACTAGCCCTCTGCATTGCCGACAAAGTTCTGTCGACCTCGTCGGAAGTATTGACGGCTTTCCTCTGTCGTCATATCGGAAGCTTTGTCGGCCGGGAAGACAGTATCAAGACCTAATATAAAAGTGGGTGATAGGGACAGACTTAATTTGTTTTCAACGAGAAAAATTGTATGAAAAGTTAAAAGCTTTGAATTTATTTTCCGAGAAGCGCAGAGAACGGGAGGTTCTTAATGAAGTAAAAAATATTGTTTTTTAAATCAGTTTAAAATAATTACCCATTAACTTTAAGGTAATTAAATAAGAAATTAAGTAACTTACATTCCTAAAGACAAATCATTAACTACAAACTACAAAAAAGAGTAAATAACTCTTCAGAATAACCATGCAATAACATTCAGTTGTTTTAAATTGCATTACAGTAAAGTTAAACAGAAGTTTCCACATAACATTTGAAAATTTATTTTTGGTCTATTACTTAATGGTTTAAAAATAACTAAATCTATTTTCACATAACACAAATTAATGTCCTGAATGGACTCAATGCGATTAAAAGCAAAACCAAACGCTACTGCTATAGCCAATATGAATACATGACGCATGAACATTTTCATATTGACGTAGCACTAATACAAAATTTATATGCTTGATTCTACAGACATTTTTAACAAAAACAAAAATAATGACGTCTAAGCAATCACTGGATTCATTCATTCATTTAACTGCTTCATTGAAATTTAAATTCAAATTTTTGAAGGTACATGCAAGGAACTAAATGGTACAGTATGGAATTATCTTTCCCGGTAATCTGCAAACAGAACTTTACAAATTTAATGTAATAAGTACCCCTTACCGTCAATGTGTTAATAAGCCCAGCTAATGTAGCAAATGAGGGAAGTTTAAAATCAAAATTGTTTTAGAAATTTTTGAGAAAATTGGATTATTTTATTTTAGAACCGGATTGAAGTATGCTATAATTTCAAGATAAAAACAATAACAACAGAAGGAGGACTGAAAAATTTATGAAGAAAAAGAGCCGAGAAGATAAAAATTACAAATATTTGGGAACAATTTGTTAACGAACTGATGAAAAAGGGCGACTTCCTACAAACTCAAAGCCTTGAATTTTGGAAGATTAAAGTTAAGAATTTGACTTCTTAATGTACGGGATGAAGGCCTTGAAGAAAAACATTAGCGACATATCAAAGGTGTTCCAAATGTGGTCATTTCAAAGAATTTTTAGAGTCGGCTAAGTGGATCGTTGTCACAAACGAGAATGCTATCAAAATCGGTAATAGAAAGGAGAAAATGAAAATATAAAAGGAAAAATAAAATTAGATGAAGGAGAAACGTAGCAGGAGAAGAAGAAGAAGATGGAGATGGCGAAAAAGAAGGAGGAGATGGAGGAATAGAGGGGGTAAAAGAAAAACGAAAAAGGAGGAGAGGGAGAAGGAAAAAGAGGAAAAGGTGATAGAAGAGAAAAAAGAAGGCGAAGGAAAGAACGTGGGAGGAGAAGGAGAAAGGAAGTGGAAAGAGAATGAGAAGGTGGAAAATAATGAGAAAAGGAGAAACGTAGGAGAAGGAGAAAAACCCTAGGAGGAGGTGGAGAAGAAGATGAGAAGGTGAAAAAGGAGGAAGAGAGGAGGTAAAAGACAAACGAAAGAGTAGGAGAGGAAGAAGGAGAAAGAGGAAAAGGTGATATAAGAGAAAAAAGGCAAAGGAAAAATCGTAGGAGGAGAAGGAGAAAATGAAGTGGAAAGAGGATGAGAAAGCGAAAAAAGGAGGAGAAGAAGGCATACAGGGGGAGGAGGAGATGGAGAAGGAAACAACGTAAGAGGGGGAAAAGTGAGTGTTAAGAAAAAAAAAGAAAAGAGGAGCAAAAGGAGAGGAGGGAAAGAATAATATGAAGAAATAGCTACGGCAATTATTAAAATTTATTTCGTTTTTCGGGAAGAACCATGAAAATATGACAATTTTAATACATTGGTCATGTGATGAGAAGACGTTTGAGTAGAAGATGAATATCTAGGCTGAACTACTTGAGTAAATGTTTAGAAAAGATGACACCTAAATAGAATGAAGTAGGCAACCCTTAATTTTGGGATCCAAAATAGCTAATTCAGAAAAACTCTTAGAGTTTGACTATATAGTTTTCAAAGTTCAACTTCCAGTCCATCCAACGACACCTTCTCGTTTTTAAATAAATCAAAAGCTGTGTCTTTACTCTCAAGATCACCTATCAAAGCCTAATATTTTGATCAAAGGACTTCCGGTTCATAGAATCTGTCTCAACTTAACATAATCTTTAAATTGGATAATCATTTAACAAGGAATTTCATAAAGTTCTTCTTAGACTTAAAAATCCTTGATCTCTATCCGGATTTTGACATAAATGATTCCGCATTACATAAGAAAGCATTCCTTAAATTTAGAAAATCAATACGGATTTCCAAAACCGTTTAACACTTAAAAAATATTTTTAATAAATCAAAATTACTTAATAAATTTTAGAAAAAAGTTAACACCGAAGTATTGAAAATCAAACTGTCACGCTTTCAAGATTAATAGGATATAAACACATAAAAATAATTTACAAGATTTTTAAAAATTGAAACAAGAAAATAAAGAAATGAAAACTAAAAATGTGATTTTTGGCTCTTACCCAAAAAGGTTTGTTGATGTCATCTTCACTGGTAGCTGTATAAAATATTTCACTATCATCTTCAGTCGAACCATGAACTATCTGTCCTAAATCACTATTCCCGATCACTAAACCATTATCGCACAATGTTAAATGATTATGTACACTAGTTTCTTCAGAAAATTTCGCGGAACATAAATATACAGTATTATCATTAACACTTTTTGATTTAACCGCAGTTAAACTATCTTGTGTTTTATTAATAACATCGGCGTTCTTTAAATTATTTTTTATTTTGGAAATTTCAGGACTAGAATTTTTTATGCTAGATATATTCGTTATAGTTTCATTACTGCTATTTGATTCGACAGCTGAATCAAATTCAGAATTTGAACTATCATTGGAATTTGATTTACTAATTTTTCTAATCGATTTGTCGTTAACGTTCGAATTTAAAGAATCTATTTCTTTTGTATCTTCTAATTTAGAATCATTATTTTGAATATTATTATCAACTTTTTCTTCAATATTGACTTCTTCACTTATTGATTTATCATTGCTTTGTAAATTATCAGATTTAGATGTTTCAGGTTCAATTGAATCAATATTCACAATGGATTTTTCATTGCTTTGTAAATTGTTATCATCAGATTTAGATGCTTCAGGTTCAATTGAGTCATTCACAGTTAATTTTTGTAGATTTGATATTTCATCATTATTTTCATCCGATTCTGAAATTTTTTGAACGGAAGATGCTGATAGATTTGGAATGTTCTTTTTAACATCATTAATTATCGTTACCGAATTTGCAACCGATTCGCTTAATTCCTCATCTGATTCAATTACCGGTTTAATCAGTTCTTGGATTGTATTAATATCATCAGAAATTTCTTCTATTTCTGAAACAGATGGAGTTCTGTTTCTTAATATTCTAGTATCATGTTCGATATCTTTTGGCCACGAAATATCAATTTTAGATATTTTTGGTGAAACATTTTCAGCAATAGCAACCAAATTATCTGAAGTTGAAATGATTGTAATAGGATGTCTAGTTTCATGAACCACATTAGTTTTCTTTGCTTCAAATGATTTAGTTTTTTCTTCTATTTCAAATCTAGATGCAATAACTTCAGCGTTTTGTTGTATTTGTTTCGTCAGCGCAATTGCTTTTTTTATACCCACATACATCATTAGTATCGTTAACACTATTTCCTCAAATAATTCCATCTTGGTGATTTAAATTATTCACACGATATCAGTGGATAAAAGCCACGGATTTAAAAACTATCCGATCAGCAGAATTCGGTTACAAATCAGTTTATCGTTATAAAGAATGAAATGACGGAAGAATATAAAGATCGTGAAAAAAATTCATCGTTTAATTTCAATAATATTCCAAATTGCTGGTCGATTTAAAATCTGAAATAAAAATCAATTTGTGATTGTTTTGTAATAGATAATTTTTTTATCCCTAATTTTTGTACGTTACAATCTGTTCAATTTAGAACAATGAACAACCCCATAACCCAATGAGATGAAGATGATGTGTATGACGATGAAATATAGTCTTGTACAAACCCAGGCCGACCATTCCTGAGAAAATATCGTTAATTAAACCCCAACCATCAAAGTACGCTATTAAACTCTTTTTTGTATTCAAATCCGTATAAAAGTAACTTTAAATTAAACAGCTGACTCGCGGCGACGACCTTACCTCTCGACTAACCCGGTGGGTCATCATACAATAATCCAATTATATTTCAGTAAAACAAATTGATTTACAAAACTTAAACGAAACAATTGCCAGATAGATGATAAGCATGTGTTCCAACTCAATAAGGCAATTTGGTAAACCCTCACTCCTCGTTTTACTTAGTAAACCTCAAGAGATTGAAACCAGCCTTACGGCTGATGACCTAAACAACAAAATTGTGAGATAACAGAAAAATTGCCTAATTTACTAAATCAAACCCTTCCAAGAACTATATTTTTGAGATTTAAAATGAAAGGTCTTAACTTAAAGAAAAATTTCAAAATAGATGTGATATGAAATGAAAAATCAAATTTTACATTACACTTTAGAGCGATTAAAATTATTTCAAATATAAAACATTCTGAAAATCTTTTAGAACCGTTTCGAGATTAAACTTACAAAATTGCTTAACTGTCACTTCTAAAAAAGGAAACTATTTTAAACAGTACACATAATTCTTTTATAAATATTGTTAACTTTTTTAAAACTTCATATTAACTTCTTACAAATTTTCGTTAAAAACATTAAAAGCATTCTTTATTATGAGTGACATAACAAAATAATAAAAATTTTGCATCAAACTATCAAAAAATAAAATTTAGTTGATTTTGTCTTTTACTTTAAAAATTTATGTTGACATAAAAAAGTTTCAAGATTGAATTTGTAGCTGTAAACTGAAATTAGAATATTTTAATGCATGTTTTAAAATTTTAAACTACGTAAATCCATTACACAAATGGAAATAGGTGAATTTTAGAATATATTTTATTAATCCACTCACTGTCATGGATGTATCAATCGATTATGGAGAAGTCGGTTTTATGGTTCATAGCGAATAATGTTTACCGGTAGGAAAGATACTTTTCATCATAAGAGATGATAAAAGTCACCTGGTTTTACTCACTTGCACTTTGTCTTAAGTTTACCGAGTAAGAAAAAAATTTCTATGGTGCTCAATTTTAATACCCGTATCTTAGATGATACTTAATTTTCATGATTCCAAGGCGAAAGAAGTAATTTTTGAGGGATGTCATCAAAGTCAGTCGAGAACTTCCTGAATTAATTGGTCTGTTATGAAAAACTAAACTTCCTCACCTAAACTCACACGGTAAAAGTTCCTCACGCGCGCGCGCACACACACACACACACGTCAGCCAATTATATGACTGATGTACTTTAAAACACAAGAGGTAGAGGTGTAAAAGCCACTATTCACAGTTATCTCCTCTGAGAGTAATGAATTTCATTATACAGCCAGACTCAGTGGTGAATGAAGTGTAGGTGTCATTTGGAGGGTGGAAAGTAGATGCTTTTCACAGGGCCTGGCAAGCTGATAAGCACACTTTTCCATTCAATGAGGAAGGCAATTGTAAACCACCTTACTCATCGTTCTACTTAGTAAAGCCTTTCGAGGTTCAAACCATCCTTTCGGCTGAAGATCTAAACAACATATTTTCGTAAAATAAAGTTTGAGTGTCAAATCTTTGACCATGGAGTTAATTATTTTTATTCACATCTTTTTCTTTGAGAGACCATAAATGTAATTCGAATTTTTCTCTACTCCCTTCAACTTCGAATTGTTCAAATTAAACAGCACTGCTTGACGGTTACGAAGAGAGTTACAGAGGTAAAGTTGCCTCTGAGAGAAATGGATTTCATTATACAGACAGACCCAGTGGTGAATTAAGTGAAGGTGTAATTTGCAGGGTGGAAGTAGATGCATCTCAGAGGGCTTGGCAAGCTGATAAGCATACTTTATCACTCAATGAGGAAGGCATTGGTACCTACTTAACTCCTTGTTTTACTTAGTAAAGCCTCTAAAGGTTTAAACTAACCTTTCGGCTGATGACTTAAACAACAACATATTTCGTAAAATAAAGCTTATGTGTTAAATCTTTGATCACGGAATTAATGTTTTTTACTTTCTGATGCCTATATGTATATATTTTAAAGGAAGGAAAGTATTGTTTTCATGTCAATTTTTAAAAATCGAGGTTTCACCGGATCTACACGTATTCAGGCCCCTGAACCCAAAAAAACATGGTTTTAGCGATTAGTCTGCGTGTGTGTGTGTGTGTGTGTGTGTGTGTGTGTGAACAAAATATCTCAAGAACGGAACATCGTACGAACTTGAAACGTAAGTGAGATACTACTACCGGACCCACACAAACATTTTCATCAAAATCGTACAACCGGAAGTAGTAGTTTATTCGTGTCATTTTTCACTTTTGTTGCGAATTTCTAAAAACGGCTCCTATGATTTCTTTATGCTCGACATGGGTAGGCATCATGTCTGCTGATATTCTTGGAAAGGCTGTTTTCTCGTAAATAAATTGTTTTTTTTTAAGATTGCGGCTTTAATTTGCATTTTAACGCAAAAATTATACAATAAAAGTAGTAGAGAAATTAAAATCCTACAACTTTTAGTTCAAACATTTATTCGTATAACGCTTAGTTTAGCGGTAATTAACGATTTTCTGTTTTTTTTATCACGAAAACGTGAAAAATCGATTTTTTAGAGATTTCAGCCTTAGAATACATTTTACATTTAGTTAGTTTGTTTGTTTATTTCTAATATTATTGCTAATGTTAGGTTATATTGTTCATTATTTGGATTGGCTAGAGAAACTCGTGTGAGTGTGTCACACCAAATTTTTTTTTTATTCACATATTTTTGTTTGAGGTACCATAAATGTAATTCGAATTATTCTTTAGTCCTTTCAACTTTGAATTATCCAAGTTTGACAGTACTTATTTAAGGTTAGGAAGACAGTTAAAGCGATTTAGAGTTTTGCACAAATATGATACAGGAACAATTGCCAGTTTAAATATATACGAGGTGTGGCTATTAAATAACGAGACTGACGTTATAAAAAAATTTTATTTTTATTTTATACATAATCACTTATTGTCATCTTCAATATACATTCCTTCTCTAACCCTGCAACGCTCCATGCGAATTTTCAATTGTTGGAAACAGTGCTGGAAGTCATCTTCTATCAGCTCCTTCAGGACACGTGCCGCTTTATCTTTTACAGCTTCCACAGACTCAAATCTTGTCCATTTTAACGCAGATTTCACCTTAGGAAACAGGTAGAAGTCAGATGGTGCAAGATCTGGTAAATAAGGCGGATCTTCTAACACTGAGATGCTGCACTTGGCTAGAAACCTCTTGACAGATAACACGGAATGAGCTGGCGCATTGTCTTGGTGGAGAACCCATGATTTGTCCTCCCACATTTCGGGGCGGTTTTCCTTACTGTTTGACGTAGTTTAGAAAGTACCTCAAGGTAGTAATATTGATTAATTGTTTGAACTTCAGGAACCCAGTGAAGGTACATAATCCCATGGATATAAAAAAACAATCATCATTGCTTTAAATTTTGACCTGCTCATTCGAGCTTTTTCGGCTCTCGGTGAAGTTCGGCTCTTCCAGTGCATGGATTGGCGCTTCGTTTCCGGATCATAAGTAAAAACCACGTTTTATCACCAGTTATTATTTTTCCAAAAAAATTGGGTCATTTTCAATCGCGTACAAAGTGTCAGTAGAAACATTTTTGCGAGCTTCATTTCAAACATTTTTGAGCGGCACGTGTCCTGAAGGAGCTGACAGAAGATGACTTCCAGCACTGTTTCTAACAATGGAAAACTCGCATGGAGCGTTGTACGGATAGAGAAGGAGTGTATATTGAAGGTGACAAGAAATGATTATGTATAATATAAAAATAAATTTTTTCAAAGTCAGTCTCGTTATTTAATAACCACACCTCGTATATGATTCACAGGAACAATTGCCAGTTTAAATATATATACACAATAATAATAATAATAGTCTAATAATGAAAACGAAACAAACAACAGATAGAGAAAGTGTTAAACTAAAAGGTGTTTCAATTTGTGACGGATATTTTTAAAGCGTAACGAATACCTACCTACAAATTAATCTTTAAAAAATAAAATTACAAAAGTAACAGTGATATTTTTTAACGGTTTAATAACTAGGAACAAGGTGAAAAATGATCTATTTCGTTGTTTGTACAGTTAGTTTTTAAATAAATTTAGAGTAAGTTAAAAGGCGTTGTTTTCTTATATATAAATAAATAAAATGTACATATAGTATAATTCTCTCTATATTCGAATTTAGAATACATCGGTACAGGCAGTCAGTGTACGGGATATTTGCCAAATCAGTTTAAACATTGACCAACCTAACTTTAATTATTTGCAGCAGCTGTTTTTATTTAATTTTTACAACGTTAAATCTGTTCGGCCTAGTTGGAAAATAATAAATCTTCGGAAATCCGCACTAATTCTCTCACTAATCTACAACATAGCTGAGTAGAAGAGTTTGTTTTATTTGGGCTGCTACGGAAATACAGAGTGCTGGTTTTAGGAATAATAAAATTCCAGTAAATTTAAAGTATCAAATACTTCACAAATTTATTCTTCCGGTACTGACTTATGATAAGAAACACTGTCATTAACAGTCAATTCATACGAACAACACGAAGAGGAATAAAAACTACAGACTACACAAACTCGGAATAAGGCTCAATAAAAATGTGCAATGCAATGGGAGTTCAAAAACACACTAAAGTGGAAGACATCATCAATAAGGTTGACGAATTAAAATGTAGTTGAGCTGAACATAATATTACCAGACAAGACGAATAATTTAATGGAGGTGTTGGACCGAGAAAAATGTCATACAAAAAGTACAAATAAAAAAATAACCCACAGAGGGTTGATCTAGGCCAAAGTCAGCTGTTAAACAGCTGATTTTTGGAGACAAAGGTTCCGTGGTTAAACTTTCACACGGATTTGAATACAAGACAGTGGTTAAAGCGGACGCCAAATAAGCTTGCCATTTTACTGAAGTGCGCAGAAGGTTTATTTTAGAAATGGCGCGCTCGGTTGCCTCAGCGAATGGTGGGGGTTAGTGCTGTACTAGCTGTGATCAGAGTCACGTCGCTCTAGCAATTTTATATATCAGCTGACCTGAAAACATTAGTATGTAATGTGTTGTTTACGTTAATAGTTGTATATAATGATTACGACTGAATGTTTTTAACGTCGCTAATAGACGATAATTTACAGTATTCAGATGAACTTAAAACCCCTAGCCGTGGGAGTGAGAGAATGCATAACGCTCTCTCTCTCGCACAAGCCATACGCACCACTACAATAACATTGTATAATTTTACTCATTGTTGTGAGCAAGCGTGCAGTAAACTAAGAAGCAAGATAACGACTGTAGTATGTTTTCAGATCTGGATTATAACGGTTAAGACCTTTGGGCGCATGCGTAGTTATGCCACATATCTCCCTCTCACTCGCTCGGCTATGGGACATTAATTCATCTGATATCTGTACATCGTTCAGCGCCTGTGATTTAATAGGCAGTTCGGTACTACGACACGAAATCTACCGACTGAATCCGAACAGTTCGCGCAGGTACACCGGCAAGCTTGTTTGGCGTCCGCTCTACCGGTGTATATTGATGGTTAAGGTTCAATTAACCATACTCTCTCAGGAATGGTTGTCCTGAGTCTGTACAAGACTACACCTCATTTACACGTCAAACACAGGATCCTCATCTCATTGCGTCATTGGGTAGGTTATTGTTATTAAATTGAACAACAACGTAGCTACAGACATTAGGGATTAAAATAAATAAATAAAAATATATACACTAATATTTAAGTAAGTACGAGTATTATAAATACTCGTATTATAATATATAAAAATATCAGAGTAAAAAGCCTCAAAGAAGGTAGTCCAATGATTTTAGTTAGATTGGGAGAATAGTGGCAACGATTGTCAGCAAACAGATCAACGTGAAAAGAACAAATACAGGGTTATGTCCAGGGTGGATAAGAAGCCGGGAGGAGAGAAAGACAGATTAAGAGGGCGAGAGAGGGGTAATAAAAGAGGGATCCACACGACATAAAGGTGAGGATAATTAAGGAATTGTTTCTGAAGCAGTTGGGTGGCTACGAAAATAAAATATTTACTAACCAATGGTGAAAATGCAAAAGGGGTGATAAAATAAATGGTAAAATACCGGGACAATTTGATATGGAACGAGGTGTAACGCAAGGGAACAGGGTTGGTTGAAGGAACCTTGGTTTTAAAATTTCACTCGCGTAAATTAAAACTAAAACACAGTCAAACGATCATCCATTTAAAAAAACTTTTTGGCTTCAGGAGAACTTTTTGGCATAAAACATGAGAATTTAGTTAAAATCGAAATTTTTCACATTGTAATACTTATTTTATACCTAATGTGTGTACGCTGCAATTAATTCAATTCATAACAAAAAACAACCACATGACCCAATGAGATGAAGATGATGTGTAAATGAGGTGTAGTCTTGTACAAACCCAGGCCGATCATTCCTGAGGAAGTATGGTTAATTAAACCTAAACCATCAATATGTACCGGTAACCACTGTCTAGTATTCAAATCCGTATGAAAGAAACTACCTTTACTAGGATTTGAACCAGGAACTTTATTTCCGTAAACCAGTTCTTAAAAAGCTGACTCGCGGCGATGACTTAACCTCTAAGCCAACCGGTTGGTTATTATAATACTTAGTCACTCAATTTCATTCTATTAAATGTTAGAAGAAAAAAAATAACTTGGAAGTTTCAAATAACATTAGAAAATTCTTAGTCACACACAATTTCCTTAGTTAAGAAAGAAAAATGACAACAAGGATTATAAGCTGAAATATTATTAGAGAAAAGAATTTGCTGGAAAAGTTCCAACCAATGCAAATAAAAATGTTTTAGTGGCTAAGAATTCAAATGTTCTCCAGACTGGCAATGTGCCTTATCTATTTAATATGAGACGATATTTAAAAGATTTAATTCACCAAATAATGAGAGAAAGAATAAATAAATAATCTTAATAATTAACATATGTAATTAAGGAATATCAATTGTACATATAAAATAGTTTTTTTTATTCAACTGTTATTTAACGTAATCGTTATCAAAGCACGGGCTACACTCTTTTGGAGAAGTAATAATTATGAAAATTTAAAAAATAATTAAAATATGGTACGTTGCAATCTGTTAAATTTAAAAACAATAAGAAACCCCATGACCGAATGAAAAGCGGAAGGTATGTATGACGTGTAAATGAGGTGTAGTCTTGTACAGACACAGGAGGTTATTACGGGTGTCAGATGAGCAGGGCTCAAACTAATCAAGTTTTAATTGATTGTCATACATAAATCCAAGTAAGATTCCTAAGAGAGTATGATTTATTGAACCCCAACCATAAAAAAAACCCCGGTAACCACTGTCTAGTATTAAAATCCGTATTAAAGTAACTACTACTAGAATTTGACCACGAACCTTCGTTTTCGAAAATTAACTGGTAAACAGCTAACGCGCGGTGACGACTACACCACTAGACCAGCACGGTGGTCAAAAAATAAAACAATACACAATAATTTTCCAACCTCAAAGATGTAAAATAAAGATACTAACTCATTGATTTTCCCAATTTAACACCAGAATTTTTAAAGTACTGGAACAGTGATCATTTCAATACGTCTGATGTAATATAAATTTGTCATTTTTTATATATAGGTATATATTATTAAAGGGACAACCTCTTAAATTACAGTGATTTTCATCCCAATGATACTAGTGACTAATACTGTACAAAGTGCAGGTACTTGTAACACAATATTCTGATGCAAATTTAATTGTTGGGTAAAACAAAAAAAAACATTTAATTAGCACCTTACTTTTAGTAAAAATAAATAAATAAAGTAGAGTATAAAAAACCTCGATAATATTTAGGTCAGGAGGGCAAGCAAACCTTGAGACCATTGTGTTTACTAAATGCAGACTATAATGTATAGTTTAGATGAAATTAATTTCCTAGATGCATAAACTAGAGCGTTTTAAAGAATACACTACTTTAATGTACTCAAATTTCTACTAGAATAAGTTACTCTACTAAACTGCTTCATTACAAACACAAAATGTCTCTCTCTCTCTCCCCCCCCAATCAAAATACTTCAGGTTTGTGTGTGCGCGGCGCGCCCACACAGTTATTTTTTTATACTATTGAGACATATTTTTTTTCTAGGTATCTTTTATGGAAGATTAATGTGTTAGGTAAATGATACAATACACCTGAACACCGGTTTTATCAATATGCAGAAATAATACATTTATTCAAATCACAAGTAGGCCTACACATTTATTTTTAAATAAACTAATTTTTAAGTGAAATACGAGGTTTGTAACGCCTTAAGTCTCCTTGAAATAAAAACTGTAACATCATTTTTAGTGATATTCTGGAAATAGGTGAGAGAATAGATTGTTTATTGTAAAAAATTGTGTAGTGAATGATATAGGGGTTTTGGTTCTTACAAGAACTGTAGATTAAACTTAACGGAAGAATGAGTGAAAATTTGGTTATTTTTGCTTAAATAATTATTGTTTTATGTTCTATGCATTTAAAATATAGTAGGTTCTCGATATACCGATCTCACATTTACCGTGGCTCGGATTTAACGTTACTCATTTTAGAAATTGCTTATAACGGGCAGGTGGAGTGTTAAATTAATTACACTCGATTTGTTGGTTCCAGGGGTACAAAAAATAGTTCTGTTTCTTACCACATAGTCGGCCAATTATATGACTGAACAATTTAAGAACAGAAGAGGTAGAGGTGTAAAAGACACTAGTCAGAGTTATCTCCTCTGAGAGTAATGGATTTCACTATACGGCCAGACCCTGTGTTGAATAAAGCGAAGGTGTCATTAGCAGGGTGGAAAGTGGGTGCTTTTTGGAGGACCTAGCATGCTGATAATCATACTCTTTCAACTCAGTGAGGAAGGCAATTTTAAACCACCTCACTCCTAGTTTTTACTTAGTAAAACCACTAGAGGTTCAAACCAGCCTTTCGGTTGCTGAACTTAACAACATTTGAGAAAAGAAAAATTTCGTCCCTAACCCTTACATTATTTTCTTTCTTATGAGTTTTGATCGAATTAACAAAAGTACTATGTAATTTCACAAAATATTACATTCATAATCCCCAATCGTTTTTCTCTTTTAAATTTCCAATTAAGTGTACCGTTTAATCCCTGTCCTTTTTCCAAGGCCAATTGTGAGTTGGGCAGTAACTGTCAAACGTATTACGGAATATGTTCCAGTTAGAAGAAGGGAGGTGGGAAGACCTCGAAGAAGATGCCATTAGTAGAGATGTACGGGTTGGATTATCTCGTGTTTGTGTATATGTGTAGCATTGGTTGTGAGTTCGGAACAGGGTTATGCCTAATCCTTGATAGAAAAAAAGAAGAAGGTATTAGATTCATTAACAATGGATAATGGTAATTTATATTAATTCCAATCCTTTATTCAGTAACATGTCTATAATTATGATTAATGTCCTAAAGAAGTACATAGAATCATTGTGCATATACGAATTCGAAATCTAATTCCCCCCCTTTTTTGGTTCGGATTTAACGTCGGTTCTGAACAAACTTTTACCACTAAATTGAGGACCTATTGTATAGTTAAGTTTACCATACGTCCTGGATTAGTTCGGACAGTACGGAATTTTCGGATATCTGTGTAAAGGACCCCGGCAGCCGGGAAATTTCGCTCTGTTAAATAGGCAACAATTTTAATTTATTATTAATAAGACACAATCTATTACAGCAATTTACAAATTTCTTTTATTTGTTTTGTTATAGAATTGTTACCTAGCAACAAGTTTCTTATGACTACCTCTAAAAGTGAGGTTATCTTTCAGTAACATAAAAAAATGCAAAAGTTCAGTTATTTCACATCCGACTGACATGAACTGGTGTTGTTGGATTCATCGTTTAAACTAGCATTTTTTGTCTTTCTGCTAAGTTTTTAACAAAACGATAGGTTTTCGCAACAATTAAATTTAAATTTTAAGAAAACCGCCATTTTAAAATTTATTAACATTAGATTTTATTAAGCTTGCACTATTTCAATATCTTGTAATAGGGACACCAATATCAAATTTTAAGTTAACATCGTTAATGATTATTGAGACATGACACAACTTGTAAAAAAGACAAACTTATAACTAGGAAATTAAACACCGGAGATCAATGTTTATGTGGTAATTTCTGTTTGTCTCGACCCAAGGAATAATGTTACAAAGCGGTTCCAGAAAGTTCCAAACAACCAGTGGTCCTTAACCACAAAAAAAATACGTGGTCTTAAAGAACCATTTACAATACTCTCTCAAGAATGCTCGGCCTAAGTCTGTATAAGACTACACCTCATTTACACGTTATTTACATCATCCTTATCTTATTAGGTCATAGGGTTGCTTATTGTTCTTAAAAAATGAACTGATTGCAGTGTACACACATTTAGAAGTATTTAAAATGTAAAAAATTATAGATATGTAAATTTAATATCCATCAGTATTAACTAGAAAACAATGTAGATTCATATTCACGGCATAAGAAAAAAATTGAAAATAAGTAATTTTACCACTAAAAAATCGAAACGCCCAGATTTTATATAAGAAAACTATTTGTAATTTAATATGTTTTTATTAAATTGATACATATAATAATTATTGTTAAACAACTGGATCAAATCATTTATAGAAAAAACTTCAATAACCTTACCCGCCCTTGAAAAAAAGTAGACTGTCCCGAAGAAACTAAAGAAATTATTCCTCATTTAAACTATTACTTTCATTAAAACGAAGTACTAAATTAGAAAATTAAGAAGTCTAGTAAATTTTGGCAAGAGTCCAACTAACGAAAAATTGGTAAAATTTGTTGGTAATTTATTTTAGGAGATTAAATCAGTTTATAACCTACTTTCACCAAATTTAAGCTAATAATAAGATGGAATTCGTTTTAATTTAAATAAATATTAAGTACGATGAACAACGTTTAAGTTAAGTTACTTAAAAAAGTAAGTGAATTAAATAGTAATTAAGTAATATAGAAATTAAGTTAAGATATTTGTATAATAAGGAAAATATGAAAAGTGTATTTTAATAAAAAAAAGTTTAACTAAAATTTATGTATTATAAATTGTTTGTACTTCAGTGTTTTTTGTATTTAATTAAACATTAAATAATTTAATTTTAAATTGTACTGTTAGAATAATCATAATGTGGTAATAAAAAAAAAAATGAGACTACAATTATATAAACATTAATAAACAGAAAAATATGTAATATAATATGCGAAAACTCCAAAGTTGGCAACACTGCAGGAAAAAATTCCTACCACTAAAAAGCACAGAATTAAAATTAGAACATGCGTTATGATAAAACACAACCGGGGTTGTCAGTTCTGAACAGATGGAATCGAACACTGAATGCACAAGAACACTATATAATAATTATTATGACATTCACACCTATACACAAACTTATTGTCCCGTCACTTACAAATTTCAAATTAGTTAATTAATCATTGTTAAAAACGTTCCTTTAAGGTGGCAGTTTTCATTTAGAACAGACTGAAGCCAAAACAACTCTGATAGCCAAATCGACCGTCTAAGTTGAACACATTGCCAAAATGTATATTTTATGCTCAAGCCTTATTCTTATCACCCGGGAATTTGCTAAACTCGGTTATTCATTTTTAAATATTAAACCTTCAAGTAAAAAAAATTAAAATCATAATTTCAACCTAAATATTAATTATATATTTAACAAATGTATTTTTAAATTTAGTAAAAAAAATTAAAATAATTTACAAGCCACCGTGGTACAGTAGTTACAGCGCTAGTCTACAAAGCGGATGGATTCTGGTTCTATTCCCCGTTCATCTTCAACACCTTGTACTTCTACCGCTTTGGCTTACTCCATTATCCTCTTCCAATCTCTCATCTAGTTACCAGCATCATCGAACCCATGACTCTCATAAGAGTACAAAAGTGTATTGTAAAACAATATTACAGTTTTTACTTTCTCTTGCCTATATGAATATATAGGAAGAAAAGTATTATTTTCATGTCAATTTTTCGAAATCAAGTTATCTCCGGATCTACAAGTTTGCAGGCCCCCTGAACGCAAAAACCATAGCGATTGGTGTGTGTGTGTGTGTGTGTGTGTGTGTGTGAGAACAAAATATCTCAAGAAAGGAACATCATACAAACTTGAAACTTAAGTTAGGATCTACTGGAGGACGCGACAGGAACATTTTTATCAAAATCAGTCAACCGGAAGTAGTAGTTTATTCGTGCCACTTTTCACTTTGTTACGATTTTTTAAAAAATTGCCTCATTTACTAATTTTTTTTATGCTCTATAAGATAGAGTAGGTGCCATGTCTGCTGTAATTCTTGGGAAGGCTGTGCTCTCGTAGAAAAAAATGGTTTGTTTTAAGATTACGGCTTTAATATGAATTTTAACGCAAAAATGTATATACCTAATAAAAGTTGTAGAAAATTTAAAAACCTAAAACTTTTAATTCTAACATTTCTTTGTATAACGCTTAGTTTAGCGGTAATTAGCGGGTTTTCTGTTTTTTCCACAAAAATGTGTAAAAAATCAATTTTTAAAAATGTCAGCCTTACTATGAATTTTACGACAAAAGTGTATATAATCAAATTTATAGAAAATTAAGTCATCTGCATTTTTTATTTTGAGCATTTTTAAGCCAAACTGAGGTTGATTTTCATTTTGCGTCTTTCACTCGTGATTAAAATTAGGTTCTGTTTATTGGGGTTAGTTTATCGTTTATTTCTAATGTTTTACTACTAATTTTAGGTTATATTGTTAATTATTTTCATTGGCAAGAGAAAGTTCTGTGAGTGTTTCACACCAGATTTTTAAATAAATAACTATAATAAAAACTATTTTTAATTTCCCCCCCCCGTACTTCGCGATCCTTCCCCCCAGACACGTCCTGCGACCTCCCAAGGGGTTGCGACCCATACTTTTAAAAACACTACAATAGAAGATCAAATTATTGGAAAAAATATTTGTTGTAAAAAGGGGATATAACAAATTATGATTCGGAAACCTACAAAATTTTGTATTTGTACTAATTAGAGCTGCTTATAACAGACAGGTAGATGGTCGAATTTTTTACACTCAACCTGTAAGTTGCAGGGCTAAAATAAATAGTTCTGTTTCATATCACATGGTCAGCCAATTAAATGACTGAATCATTAAAGAATAGAAGAGGCAGAGGTGTAAAAGACACTAATCAGAGTTATTTCCTCTGAAAGTAATGAATTTCATTATACAGTCAAACCTTGTAGTGAATGAAATGAAGGTGTCACGCGGAGTGGAAGATATGTGCTTTTTAGAGGGCCCGGCTAGCTGATAAGCGTACTTTTCCACTCAGTGAGGAAGGCACTGGTAAACCACCTCACTCCTCGTTTTACTTAGTAAAACCTCTACAGGTTCAAACCAGCCTTTCGGCTGATGACCTAAACAACACTAATTAGAGTTAGTATTAAAAAAAACTAAATTTAGAATTAAAATTCACAATCCAATTGTTTAAATAGCAAAAATATGTACAGATATAATTTATAGTTAAATTTAAAATGAGAATTTATTTCTGTAGTAACTTATTATACAATTTAATAGTGCATAAATAAAGACCCAGTTGCTTACATACAATTCGAGGAATGAATAACAAAAAATTATGTTTCCAGATTTGCAATGAAGATTGAGAATACGCATGCGTAGAAAGTTATTCGAGACGAGCAGTAACTCCCCCATGTATTCTTAGCACCACACATTTTCAGTGAGATGTTGGCTTCGTCATTGCAAGCGAGTCCAAAATTGGGATTTCAACTCGATACCATTACGCCCACGTTTTAGGGCCGATAAATAATATGAAAATAGAGAGAATTATTCCACATCCAAGTAGAGTAGGTTAAATTAAATAGAAACTTAAAAAGAAGTATTTATGTGTATTAAAGTACAAACTAAAGTAGGCTTGTTTTATTATACATTCGTACACATACCGGAACGTTGTGTTGGCAACATTGATTTGTATGTAAAATAAACGACAACATTTATCTTCACGTAATATTTATTATTATAAAATAAACTAAACAACATCATTATCTCTATTTTCGGCCAGTTTAATCTTAACTTAAATGAAATTTTCAAACGAAAATATAGTCATAGGTGGTAATTTTTAAAATTGTCATCTATCCTTTTTCCTTGTCCGTCCATTCCACTGAGATGTCAGAAATTACACGATATAGCAACAAACGGTTTTCGGATTCGTAACTACACAAAAATTACTGGGCCTGGATTGGGTTTGAAGTTCCAGTTCCAATCGGAAGTGGTCCACAACCGAAAGTCAAGAAATCAAGGCCAGAAGCTACAAAAATTAGCAAAAAAAGGTTTTCAGATTCGTAATCTACACAAAAATTAGTGGGCCTGGATTGGGTTTGAAGTTCCGTTTTGACCGGAAGTGGACCAAAACCTCAAGTCAAGAAATCAAAGTCAGAAGCAGAGATAGAAAAAAACGGTTTTCGGATTCGTGATCTACACAAAACGTTGGTGGGTATAATTTGGTTTTGAAGATCCGGTTTCAACCGGAAGTGGCCCAAAACCGAAAATAAAATAATCAGAGTTAGAAGCTACAAAAGACAGCAACAAACGGTTTTCGGATTTGTAGTCTACATAAAAATTAGTGGGACTTAATTGGGTTTGAAGTTCCGGTTTGAATTGAAAGTTGCTCACAACCGAAGTCAAGAAATCAAAGTCAGAAACAAGAGATTGCAAAAAAAACGATTTTCGGATTCGTAATCTACACAAACCGTTAGTGGATATAAATTGGGTTTAAAGTTCCAGTTTCAACCGGAAGTTGCCCAAAACAAAAGTCTCAAGAAATCAAAGTCAGAAGCTACAAAAGAAAGCAACAAACGGTTTTCGGATTCATAATCTACATAAAAGGTTAGTGGACGTGAATTGGGTTTGTAGTTCCGGTCTCAACCGGAAGTTGCCCGAAACAAAAGTCTCAAGAAATCAAAGTTAGAAGCAAGAGATAGAAACAAACAGTTTCCGGATTCGTAATCTACACAAAAAGGTAGTGGACTTAAATTGGGTTTGAAGTTCCGGTTCCAATCGGAAGTGGCCCACAACCGAAAGTCAAGAAATCAAAGTCAGAACCAAGAGATAGCAACTAACGGTTTACGAATTCGTAATCTACACAAAAAGTTAGTGGACATAAATTGAGTTTGTAGTTCCGGTTCCAACCGGAAGTGGCCCAAAACCGAAAGTCAAGAAATCAAAGTCAGAAACTACAAAAGATAGCATAAAAAGGTTTCCGGATTCGTAATCTACACAAAAATTAGTGGGCCTGGATTGGTTTTAAGTTCCGGTTTTAACCGGAAGTGAACAAAAACCTTAAGTTAAGAAATCAAAGTCAGAAGCAAGAGATAGCAACAATGAGATACGGTGTCCTATTGGAAAGGCCAGAGAGGTTCTCAATGAAATAGGTTCAGTGTTTCGGAGCCATGGCCTGACAGTAATTTACACAAAAATTAGCGGGCCTGGATTGGGTTTGAAGTGTATACAATCTAAGTAGTAGAAAATATAAAAACCTACATTTTTTATTTCAAACATTTTTTTTATACTACGCGTAGTTAAGCGTCAATTAGTAATTTTCTATATTTTCATTATTGCGACCTTAATATGCATTCTACGACAAAACTGTATTTAATGTTATAGGAAACTGCGCTAAGATTTTGGAGAAACATTGACAGCTTGTAAAGGTTCCAATCGAAACTAGTCCTAACACGATCATAGATCTAGCAAAACACGATCATTACCTTGGTTTATAACTAACAACATATTACACAGAGATTTACAGGTTCCTACAATTAAAAAAATCAACACAAACAGAATAAAATAATAAAGAACATTCAAATCACACACAAATGTTTATGTTAATATGAAGAAAATATATCCGTGGAGTTTGTTAGTAAATAGATCTTTCTTAACTACGAACTTAAAAATATTAAGACACTCACATGCATTGACCAATTCCGTAATAAGACAGATAATTACCTGTAAAGCACAAACAAATCATATTAATTAATAAATAACATTAAAATTCAATAATATATTTACTTTATTTCACACCATATGAATATTTAAGTTTGTTTTATTTACTAACAATTACAACTGTATTGTAATAAAAAAAAAAATTGAGCGTGTCTTGCAGTATTTATATCTGGACACCATTATTAATGAAACATGGGACAACTAGCAGAAGATACGGTGTCGTATTGGAAAGGCCAGAGGATTTTTCAATGTAATAGGTTCAGCGTTTCGGAGCCATGACCTGAGGCATAAGCACAAGTGATATCAAGAGTAGAAGTGCTCAAACTAGAAAAGCCTTTGAAATGAAAAACAGCTTACTGACTACAAACATTGATTTACAGATTAGGAAAAATTTCTTAAAACATTATGTTTGGAGTGTAGCATTATACGGAAGTGAAACGTGGGTGATAGGGGCTGTAGAAAAGAAGAGGATAGAAGCTTTTGAAGTGTGGTGTTATAGGAAAATATTAAAGATTAGGTGGGTGGACAAAATAAGTAATTTAGAGGTTCTTAGGCGGGTGGATGAAAAAAGAAGTATATGGAAGCATCTTACCAAAAGAAGGGATAGGCTAGTGGGGCATATCCTAAGACAACCAGGTATTGGGCTATTAATAATGGAGGGTAATATTGAGGGAGTAAATTGTAGAGGGAGGCAAAGATTAGAATATATAAAGAAAATTACAAAAGATGTAGGGTGTTACAGGTACGTAGATATGAAATGACTTGCGCAAGATAGAACAGGTTGGAGAACTGTATCAAACCAGTCGAGAGACTGATGACAAAAAAAGACCTGAGGCATAGGGCACCAAACTACGGTTCCTCAGATGCTATGTGTTCTCAGTTCTTCTGTATGGTGTGAGGACTTCGACCTTGAACATGCCGCATCAAACTTTTGAACTATGGTTGTACAAGACAATACAGTCGAGCTCGCTTATAGCGTCATTGAAGGGACAGATTAAATTTTACCGTTATATCCGAGTGACGTTATAACAAAGTTAGCTCTTGTGTCAAAGTAAATCTAACTAAACTAAGAATATTTCGTATACATTACTACTAATTTACGTAATGTGCTAAACGTTTTTTATTTACGATTTTTAAATCGTAATACCCTAATAAAATAGATTAATAACCACTATGTGTTAGTAGGGCCTACTAAATATGTATTATGTACTATTATGTACTAAAATACGGAAACCAAAATACATATTTGTATGTACATAAACTTCATAATGGTACGTTATCTACTTTATTGGAAGAAATCAGTGATTTTCTTTTGAACACCTCGTTCTGCGAAATAAATCCTCTCCGTAATGTCTCTCGGTGTCGGTGAAATCTGAAAAAAGTTTAAGCCGCTAGCATTGCTTCCTGCAATGTTGGCGTGACTGTGTTCTCTTCATCTTCCTCTTACCCAGTCGCTTCTTCAGTATTAGAGAATTTTCTTAAATGAGGATAGTCTGATGTGAAAGTTAGGTACAGTGCTACCTAACTGTACGACATGTGATTAAGTACCTATGCGACATGTGATTAAGTGTCACATGTCGCATAGAGGTTGCAGCTCCCAAAACTGACCTTGACGTAGATCAATCAGTAGTTATAGACGCACATATGAACAGCTTAAAAAAACATTTTAAGCATCATTTTAAGCTTCGCACAAGCAAACGTTATTTACCAGTAGACTATTGTACTATATTACTGTGTAAGTACTGTCTTTTTCTTTTTCAAACAATTTACTGATAAATTATGGCAAGTTCACAATCGTTGTACGTGAAGTAAAAAATGATTTCATCGGAAAAATTTTGACGCAACAACCGAGTTAATGACGTTAAAACAGGGGTTTCCAGATAGAAGTTTGTCACAACGCCTAAAAAAATGACGTTAAGTCCGAGTTGACGTAAAGTCCGAGGCCGTTAAAACCGGGTTCAACTGTATTAAGAATTTCATGAACGCAGAAAGTGACTTTTGTTGAAGTTTTATTAAGAATGAATAAGGGTTTGGAATTGGTAAAAATTAAGTGTCGTAAACCTCAAAATATTATGAGAAATAAAAAATATGGTGTGAAACAGTCACACGACTTTCTCTTGCCAATGCCAATAATGACCAATATAACCTAATATTAGTAATAAAACATTAGAATTAAACAAAAAACTAACCTCAAAAAACGTTATCTATTTTTAATCGTGAGTGAATGATGGAAAATGAAACCCAACCTTACTTTGGCTTAATAATACGGAAAAGCATCCTAGAGAAAAATGCTCTAAATAAAAGTTGTAGATCTTTCAACTTCCTATAAATTTGATTAACTTATATACAATTTTGTCGTAAAATGCACACTAAGGCTGATATCTTAAAAAATCGATTTTTTACAGATTTTCATGAAAAAAAAAACCAGAAAATTACTAATTACCGCTAACCTAAGCGTTATACAAAGAAATGTTTGAAATAAAAGTTGTACGATTTTAAATTCTCTACAACTTTTATTATATAATTTTTTGCGCTAAAATGCATATTAAGGCCGCAATTTTAAAAAATTGATTTTTTTTACGAGAAAACAGCCTTCCAAGAATTCCAGCAGACCTAGCGCCTACCTTATCTTGTAAGCATACAGCATAAAACATTTAGTAAATGAAGCGATTTTTAAAAAAAATGTAGGAGCCATTTTCGAGAAAATCGCAAAAAGTGAAAAATGACACGAATAAAATACTACTTCCGGTTGACCGATTTTGATAAAAATGTTCGTGTCGGGTCCTCTAGTGGTACCTAACTTAAGTTTCAAGTTTGAAGTTCGTACGATGTTCTGTTCTTGAGATATTCTGTTCCACACACATACACAGACCAATCGCTAAAAACATGTTTTTTTTGGATTCACGTGGTCTGAAAACGTGTATATCCGGTGAAAACTCGACACGAAAACAATAATTTCCTTCCTATATTTTCATATAGGCAAGAGAAAGTAAAAATGAATTCAATTATTAAAATTTAAGTACAGGATATGTTCATTTATAAATTATGAATTCACACAGGAGTAGATCCATTAATTTTTGAGTCCTGCCAGAGCTTTGTTAAACACGGAGAGACGACTCTGTACGCGGATTTAAAATTACTTGTTTCTAAACGCTCCGGAAGGTTTTAGATTTTACACGGAAGTTTTAAATATTTGTTAACGTTATTATACTGTACTATTTTTAAACGAAACTTATAGAAAACCTACGTAAACTTATTCCATTCATTTAATGCCGAGTTGTAGCCAGCAACAAAAGTGAAGAAGTTGAATATGAGTTTTATAATAAAAAAAATATTTATGGGTATGACAGTGTACGAGTCATTTGACAATTTATTTAGGGAAGAACAGCAATAAGACCAACTCTCAATTAGTCACGGGAAGTTTCGTTAAGTCAAGAAGCATGACGTTTACCAAACCTACACACAAATTCGCAAAGAAACTTGAGTAAAACCCGTAGAAATTAAAATTGAATAAATCTGGTGTGAAACATTCACATGACTTTCTCTTGCCAATGCAAATAATAACCAATAAAACCTAATATTAGTAATAAAACATTAGAAATAAACAAAATAAATAACTTCAAAAACCATAACTTAATTTTAATCATGAGTGAATGATACAAAATGAAAACCAACCTTTATTTGGCCTAATAATACGAAAAATCACTTTTTGACGCTAAAGTTGGCTCTTTATGGAAAAATGTGCAAAATAAAAGTTGTAGACCTTTTAATTTCCTATAAATTTGATAATACACACTTTTGTCGTTTAATGCATACTACGCCCATAACAGGCAGGTGGAGTGTTAAATTATTTGCACTAGATTTGCTAGTTCCAGGGTTACACAAAATAGTTCTGTTTTTTATCACGTGGACAGCCAATTATATGATTGAACAATTTAAGAACAAAAGAGGTAGAGGTGTAAAAGACACTAGTCAGAGTTATATTCTCTGAAAGTAATGAATTTCATTATACAGCCAGACCCTGTGGTGAATAAAGTGAAAGTGTCATTTACAGAGTGCAAAGTAGATGCTTTTTGGAGGGCCTGGTATGCTGATAAGCATAGGCTACTTTGTACTCAGTTAGGAAGGCAATGGTAAACCACCTCACTCCTCGTTTTACCTAGTAAAACCTCTAGAGGTTCAAACCAGCCTCTCGGCTGTTGACCTAAACAACAATGCATACTCAACAGAAGATTATTAATTATTGGTAAACTAAGGGTTGTACAAAAAATATTTGAATAAAAGTAGTAGGTTTTTAAATTTCCTACAACTTTTTTTGCGTTTTAGGGAAAGTGTATGTAATCAAAGTTTTACAAAATTAAAAAACCTACAACTTTTATTCCAAACATTTCTTTGTATAACACTTAGTTTAGCGGTAATTGATGATTTAATGTTTTTTTAAAATAAAAATCTGTAAAAAATGAATTTTTAAGATTTCGGCCTTACTACGCATTTTACGACAAAAGTGTTTAATTAAATTCATAACAAATTAAAAAACTGACATTTTTATTTAAAGCGTTTTTCCCTACGGAGTCTAGTTTAGCATCAAAGCGTCAAAGAGTGATTTTCCGTATTATTAAACCAAACTAAACCGACCCACCGGGTTGGTCTAGAGGTAAAGTCGTCGCCGCAAGTCAGCTGTTAAACAGCTGATTTTCGGAGACGAAGGTTCCTGGTTCAAATCCTAGTAAAGGTAGTTACTTTTATTCGGATTTGAATACTAGACAGTGGTTACCGGTTTACTTTGATAGTTGGGGTTCGATTAACCATACTCTCTCAGGAATGGGCGGCCTGAGTCTGTACAAGACTACACCTCATTAACACGTCATACACATCATCCTCATCTCATTGGGTCATGGGGTTGCTTATTGTTCTGAATTGAACAGATTGCAACGTATACACATTAGGAATAATAATTTAAAAAAAATTAAACCAAACTAAGGTTGGTTTTCATTTGCATCATTCATTCACGATTAAAATTAGGTTATGTTTTTTGAGGATTTCTAATGTTAGGTTATTATTGTCCATTATTTGCATTGGCTAGAGAAAGTCGTGGGAGTGTTCTATACCAGATTTTTAATTTTATATAAACACATATAAGTGCAGTACCTATGATACAGTACAAATGTTGCGAGAGAGGGTGGTTAACGAGAGTGTGATGAGGGAAGAGAGAAGAATATAGTTGATTTATTGACAGAGTTATTGAACAGACAAAATTATTGTATAATCAAACAGACAACTGTCTAAAATTCTATACAATTTAAACTATGCACCAGCAAGATATGAACTACCGCCAAACCTCGAACAAATTGCTGCATTATCTTTTTCAAACTAAACCACATTGAAATCAGACCAGGCGAACATTCCAAAGTAATGATGTTACTACATTGATTTATAAACGCGAATATAATATTTTTAACATGAACCTTCCACGACAAACAATTCTGGCACAAAATGAAACAAACACTTTTAGTAGTTTAACCAATGCATAAAATTTTGAAGCTCTAAATTATATTATTTCACAGGCAATAAAAGTTTAAATTTATTACTTAGGATTTTAAACTTTCAAAAATCCTAGTTGGGTTTTACTATAGGAATTTGAAAATCACGAACCATTATAATATTATAAGAACGTACCTTCAGGAAAATTTTAGTGATCAAAAACATACATGAAAGAAGGTGGATGACTGAATAAGATTGGTTATTCGGGAATACCACGAATAACAAAGGTTTATCAACGACAATTGGACAATAAATGGTCATAAATTATCATAAATCCGTACCGAGTCGGTTTTGTCTCGGTGGAACATTTATAGTATGCAAAATGAAATACGAAGCCTGTATTTGGAACCGCCTATCTCACCAAGTAAAAATCATAAAAATTTGAGGTACCGCTCGTTTTAAAGATCGGTTTTTTTGTTATTTTATTCGTATAAGTTACGAAACACGAGAATGTATTAGATATTTTTTAGCAATTTGAAAACAGAATATGTACCAATTTTTTTTTTAGCAAATACTGTGTTTGGAACCGCTTATCTCACAAAGTAAAGTAATAAAAATTTGAGGTACCGCTCGTTTTAAAGTTTGGTTTTTTGTTATTTTATTCGTATAAATTACGAAACACGGGAATGTATTACGTATTTTTTAGCAATTTGGTAACAAAATACTGTACTAGTTTTTTTAGTCAATTTTTCACATAGTCCATGTTTTAAAACATGTAGCACGATCAATTTTTTAAGAGAAAAAATATGGCATTTTAGGGGAGTGTTCCTGCTTGTTTTCCTATTAATGTCAGCTAAAATTCAGCTTTTTAGTACAAAGGGTAAAGGAATTAGAGCGTTTTTTTAAAAGAATTGTGATGGACGTAATCAGTTAGAATTTTTTAAATTTTATTCCTAATTTGTGTACGTTGGAATCTGTTCAATTCAGAACAATAAGCAACCCCATGACCCAATGAGATGAGGATGATGTGTATTGACGTGTAAATGAGGTGTAGTCTTGCACAGACCCAGACCGACCATTCCTGAGAGGTGTGGTTAATTGAACCCCAACCATCAAAGTACACCGGTAACCAAAATTAATAATCAAATCCGTAAAAAAGTAACTACTTATATACTAAGATTTGAACCAGGAACCTTCGTCTCCGAAAATCAGCTGTTAAACAGCTGATTTTGGCGACGACTTTACAACAAGACCAACCCGGTGGGTTACGAGTTAGAATATACCCCTTTGGTTAATAAGAGAATGAAATTTCACTTTTTGTTTTTTTTTAATTTTTATGATTTCTATTTTTATGGTTTTTGATTTTTATGATTTTTACTTGGTGAGGTACGCGGTTCCAAACATAGGCTTCATCTTTAATTTTAAATACTATAGTCAGAGTTATCTCCTCTGAGAGTAATGAATTTCATCATTATATAACCAGAACCTGTGGTGAATGAAGTGAAGGTGTCATTTACAGGGTGGAAAATATATGCTTCTCAGAGGGTTTGGCATGCTGGTAAGCATATTTTGCCACTGAGTGCAATGGTAAACCACCTCACTCCTCATTTTAAGTAGTAAAACCTCTAATAGTTCAAACCAGCCTTTCAGCTTATGACCTAAACAACAACAGTTAAATGTTATAGGAAATAAAAAAATATAAAACTTTTATTTGAAACGTTTTTTTCAACAGAGATTAGTTAAGCGTCAATTAGTGATTTCCCGTATTTTTAAGCCAAACAGAGGTAGATTTTCATTTTGCGTCATTCACTCATCATTAAAATTAGGTTTTTTCGTTTTATATTGATTATAAAATATGATGAAATATAAATTATACTGTTCATTATTTTTATTGGCACGAGAAATGTGTGTGAGTGTTTTACACCACATTTTTGCTATTGTGGGAGTAAGAAATATAACTTAATTATTGTGGTGCATTTGATCATAAAATGGTTTTTATTTTTATGGAGCGTTTGGATGAATGGATTAATTTCTTTTTAAATAAAATGAACGTATTTGAATGCTTACTACAAGCGGAACAAGGAATAAACTGTTTTATTTATGTATAGTTCTTCCATCGGCTAGCTCTTTAGTTCTACTGACGTATAGTTTGTTAGTATCAGTTTTTACTAGATTCATAACCCCCCGACTCGAACGCCAGCAATTTGCACACGGCACACTACCAGAAATACACATGACGTCACACATCCCACATCCCAGCCGACTTTTGTTTACCTATTAGCGACATCTGGGCTAAATTGTAAGCTACTGAAAATGCAGTCTGACATCCTTATTAAACACGAGATTTGTTAATCTACCGAAACCATCTTGCTGGGCTCAAAACAAATATATGAACTTTTTTTAAATTTTCTCTCTTTCTATGGAGTGAAAAGTGTGTCATGACTTCTCGAAGCCAAAAAATGTCGTTTTAAAAGGTTGTTGTTGTTTAGGTCATCAGCCGAAAGGCTGGTTTGAACCTGTAGAGGTTTTACTAAGTAAAACGAGGAGTGAGGTGGTTTACCGTTGCCTTCCTCACTGAATGGAAAAGTGCATTTAACAGCATGCCGGGCCCTCTGTAAAGCACACATTTTTCACTCTGCAAATGACACCTTCACTTCATTCACCACAGGGTCTGGCTGTATAATGAAATTCATTACTTTCAGAGGAGATAACTCTGATTAGTGTCTTTTACACCTCTACCTCTTCTGTTCTTAAATGGTTCAGTCATTTAATTGGCTGATCATGTGATAAGAAACAGAACTATTTATTTTAGCCCTGCAACGAACAGATTGAGTGTAAATAATTTAACCTCCACCTGTCTGTTATGGGCAGTTTTAAAAGGATGTTTCAGAAATTAGAAAATTAAGATTTTCTCAAACAATACTACAGTAGGTTCAATTTATTAACCCTTTCAGTACCAACGTCCGGAAAACAACGTCTATATGTTTTACGGAGAGATAACATCCGGTTTAACGGATGTCCGTAAATTATTCATAAAGTTCCAATGTCCGGTAACCGAACATATCCAATAAAACTTTTACATAAAAATTAATTGAATAATGTATTTTGAAGCCGCCTCCGTGGCGTAGTGACTAGAGCGCGCTAGCCTACATAGTGAAAGGTTGCGGGTTCCCGGCTAGGGTCTGAAAATTTTAACACGTTAAAACCACCGTTAAGGTACCAAAACCCAAATTAGTTACCAATGACCAAGTTTTTGATGCGACTTTAAAGAAACTAAAAAAAAACTATTTTGAATTTTTTTAGAGTTAGAACGATTTATTTTTTTATGAACAAGAAAAAATTAATTTTTAACAGAAAATTTCATTTTTCTGTAACTTTGAAATTATGGTCGCCAAAAGCAGGGTTACGCCTGCAAGTTTTCGAAATAAGGGTTCTTCTTGTACACCCTTATTCACATTAAATGGCACTTTAAATCAAACTTTTAAAAATATTCTTTCGGCACTGAAAGGGTTGAGACAGTATTGTTTAAATAGGGAACGTATGAAGTGGTTAAAAAGTTAATTTTTTTGTTAATTTACTGCACTCGTGATCGATAGAGGGAATTTTTCATAATTTTTGTAAATTACCATATCAGCTCTTTAAAGAGGTAATCGATTTATTTATACCGCGTACTAAAAAAATTTGTAAATACCATTGTAAAATATAGTTTTAATCGGTTTGGAAACGTTAATCTTGAATACATATTAATACGAATAACAACAATTAAAATAAATTAAAATTTATATTTTTTTGTAATCCCTAGTTTGTGTACGTTGCAATCTGTTCAATTCAGGACACTAAGCAACCCCATGACCTAATGAGATGAGGATGATGTGTATGACGTGTAAATGAGATGTAGTCTTGTACAGACTCAGGTCGACCATTCCTGAGAGAGTATGGTTAATTGAACCCCAACCATCAAAGTACACCGGTAACCACTGTCTAGCATTCAAATCCGTGTGAAAGTAACTACCTTTACTAGGATTTGAACCAGGAACCTTCGTCTCCGAAAATCAGCTGTTAAACAGCTGACTTTAGCGAAAAATTTATAATAAAACAATTTCATAAATTGTAGAGGGAAATTGTTAAAAAAAATTAAATATCCCTTAGGGGAAAAAGTTCCTATCTTCATAATTTAAAACAACTGTCGGAGTTTTTGAATAAAAATGTACTCCCAAAATTATGGATATTACTTTTACCTTGGTACAAAAATACGAAAATTCAAATTTTTTTGTCTTTATCTAAGAGACAGAAACTACATCTATGTAAAATGTTTTACATTCAACCTTTATTACATAAATTTTTGCGCTAAAATGCATATTAAAGCAGCAATCTTAAAAAAAAACAATTTTTTACGTGAAAACAGCCTCACCAAGAATTTCAGCAGACATGGCGCCTACCCTATCTTGTAGAGCATAAAAAATTTAGTAAACCAGGCAATTTAAAAAAAAAACCGTAGAACCAGTTTTTGAAAAAATCGCAAAAAAGTTAAACAGGACACGAATAAACTACTACTTCCGGATGGCTGATTTTGATGAAAATGTTCGTGTCGGGTCCGGTAGTGGTATGTAAGCAAAAACTAAAGTAGTAGTGGTATGTAAACATAACTAAAGCAAATACGTCATAGTCAGTATTTCAGTTCTTTCAACAAAATTTGTTGAAAATAGTAAATTGATTTAATCAATTTTATTTTTAAGTTAAATCGATGAAACTAAAATATATTAGAAAACTACAAACATTTAATACTCTTGAAGTTAATAAATAGTTAAAAATAGTTATTTAGTTCAGAATCTGTAATGAGTTATTTGAATTAGGGTAAACTATCAGATTTAAATAGTAACAAAATAATACATCACTAACTATATAAAATAAATCGGGTGAAATATTTTAACAATTTAAATATAGAGCTTACATTAATTTATGTTTAACAGTAGTGTTGTAATTTGTTGAACAACAAAAAATTATATTCATTTTATTGAACCACATTCTGGTAACCGAACTAAA
The DNA here is from genome assembly GCA_035578175.1 of Catonia carolina. Taxonomy (NCBI): domain Eukaryota; kingdom Metazoa; phylum Arthropoda; class Insecta; order Hemiptera; family Achilidae; genus Catonia; species Catonia carolina. The sequence goes on along the minus strand of JAQMRL010000006.1, from coordinate 49,842,951 downwards.
AAAGTTTGAATTTGCAGTCTAGGATCGACCACAACTCTAACAGAAATTTCAATTATAACTAAAAAAAATCTGGTGTGAAACAATCACACAACTTTCTCATGCCAATGCAAATAATTAACCATATAACCTAACATTAGTAATAAAACTTTAGAAATAAATAAAAAAAATTACCTCAAAAAACATAATCTTATTTTAATCATGAGTGAAAGACGCAAAATGAAAATCAACCTGTTTGGCTTAAAAATACGGAAAATCACTCTTTCACGCTATCTAGGCTCTGTAGAGAAAAATTCTTACAATAAAAGTTGTAGAACTTATAATTTCCTATAAATTCGATTATACACTTTTGTTGTAAAATGCATACTAAGGCTGATGAAATCTTTAAAAAATCGATTTTTTTTTACACGTTTTTGAGAGAAAAAAAAACAGAAACTCGCTAATTACCGCTAAACTAAGCGTTATACAAAAAAAAATGTTTGAAATAAAAGTTGTAAGGTTTTTAATTCTCTACAACTTTGATTATATACGAGGGTAAGCCAATTAATATCCGCAATGTAGTTATACAATTTTACTTTCTCTTGCCTATATGAATATATAGGAAGGAAAGTATTGTTTTCATGTCGATTTTTCGAAATCGAGGTTTCACCGGATCTATAAGTTTTCAGGACCCCTGAACCCAAAAACATGTTTTTAGCGATTGGTCTCTGTGTGTGTGTGTGTGTGTGTGTGTGTGTGTGTGTGTGTGTGTGTGTGTGTGTCTGTGTGTGAACAGAATATCTCAAGAACGGAACATCGTATGAACTTGAAACTTGAAACTTAAGTTACATACCACTACCGGACGCGACACGAACATTTTCATCAAAATCGGTCAACCGGAAGTAGTAGTTTATTCGTATAATTTTTCAGTTTTTTGCGATTTTCTCAAAAACTGGTCCTACGATTTTTTTTAAAATCGCCTATTTTACTCAATTTTTTATTCTCTACAAGATAGGGTAGGCGCCATGTTTGCTGAAATTCTCGGTGAGGCTGTTTTTACGTAAAAACGTTGTTTTTTTAAGATTACGGCTTTAATATGCAATTTAGAGCAAAAATTTATATAATAAAAGTTGTAGAGAATTTAAAAACCTACAACTTCTGTTTCAAACATTTTTTTGTATGACGCTTAGTTTAGCAGTAATTAGCGATTTTCTGATTTTTTCTCACGAAAACGTGTGAAAAATCGATTTTTTTAAGATTTTGGCCTTAGTATGCATTTTACGACAAAAGTGTATATAACCAAATTTATAGGAAATTTAAAGATCTACAACTTTTATTTAACGTATTTTTCTCTACAGAGCCTAGTTTAGCGTGAAATAGTGATTTTCCGTATTTTTAAGCCAGACTAAGGTTGATTTTCATTTTGAGTGTTTCACTCATGATTAAAATAAGGTTATGTTTATTGAGGTTAGTTTTTTGTTTATTTCTAATATTTTATTACTAATGTTAAATTATATTGTAAATTATTTGCATTGGCAAGAGAAAGTTGTGTGAGCGTTTCACACCAGATTTTTATTGTAATCAAATAGGAAACTTACAAGTAGCCTACATCATTTTTCGACAATATTCCCTTTGGTTTTTAACGCACTTGGTCCATCGTTGTTCAAGTTTTCTGATGTCCTCATAAAAGAAGGTTTTGGTTGAGATGCGAGCTGGGAATGCACCGGTTCTTTCAATGCTTCGTCCGAGGAAAATCGACGGCCCCTTAATCCCTCTTTGAATAGACCAAACAAGTGATAATCAGAAGGAGCAAGATAGGGACTATATGGAGGATGAGCCAGTACTTCAAAATTGAGTTTCTGGAGCGTTTCAGCAGTGTGGGCAGCAGTATGCGGACGGGCGTTGTCGTGCAACAACACAACACCTTTTGACAGCAGTCCTCGGCGTTTCCTTCGAATTGCAGGCTTTAGCTTAGCAGTAAGCATCTCACTGTAACGTACACTGTTAATTGTTGTGCTCCTTTCCCGATAATGTTCCAGTACTGGACCGTGTGAGTCCCAAAAACCGTAAGCATCAGTTTTCCTGCGGACGGTTGGGTCTTGAATTTTTTCTTCCACGAAGAATTTGGATGTTTCCATTCCATACTCTGCCGTTTACTCTCCGGCTCGTAATGATGGATCCATGTTTCGTCACCAGTAATGATCCTGTCTAAGAAGTTGTCCCGTTCGTTACCATAGCGATCCAAATGTTTTTTTGCAGATGTCCAAGCGCGTTTTTTATGCAACAGTGTCAGTTGTTTTGGGACCCATCTTGCACACACTTTATGAAACCCAAGTGTGTTGTGAATTATATCGTAGGCAGAACCGTGGCTAATTTGCAGACGATGTGCCACTTCGTCAATAGTTACTCGTCTGTCTCAGAGAATCATTTCACGTGAACGCTCAATGTTTTCTTCATTTACGGCGGTAAACGGTCGTCCGGCTCCTTCATCGTGCGTAACACTTCTGCGACCATTTTTGAATTTTTCAATCCATTCGTAGACACTCCGTTGTGACAAAACACTGTTCCCGTATGTACCGAAAGTCTTCTATGAATTTCGGTCCCTAATACACCTTCCGACCACAAAAAACGGATCACTAAACGTTGCTCTTCTTTGGTGTAAATAGACAGCGGGACACCCATGATTAACAGCACGACAGCAATAACGAGACTAACCTAGCAGCTTGAAACTTGCATACATATAACCACAAATAAAGAAAACATGCGTCATCAACGCAAAACGACAGTACTGCCAACATAAACAAAAATATAACTAAATTGCGGATAATAATTGACTTACCCTCGTACATTTTTTACGCTAAAATGCATATTTAAGTCGCAATCAAAAAACAACAATTTTTTACAAGAAAACAACCTCCCCAAGAATTTCAGCAGACATTGCGCCCACCTTATCTTGTAGAGCATAAAAAATTCAGTAAATGAGGCAAATTAAAAAAAATCCTAGGAGTCATTTTTGAGAAAATCGCAAAAAAGTGAAAAATTACACGAATAAACTACTACTTCCGGTTGACAGATTTTGATGAAAATGTTCGTGTCAGATCCGGTAGTGGTGTCTAACTTACGTTCTAAGTTCAAGTTCGTACGATGTTCCGTTCTTGAGATATTCTGTTCACACACACACACACAGACCAATCGCTAAAAACATGTTTTTTTTGGGTTCAGGGGGTCTGAAAATGTGTAGATCCGGTGAAAACTCGATTTCGAAAAATTTACATGAAAACAATACTTTCCTTCCTATATGTTCATATAGGCAAGAGATAGTAATAAGCCTATTCCCACTACGCTAGTTTACTAGCTGATAGTAATAGCAGGTTTTACTAGCTCGTCGGTGACGGTTCCCACGGAGTTAATTGTTGGTACTGCTCTGAAAACATGTGTGGGTTGTATTGTGCAATTGATGTACAAAGAACATCTTACTGCTTGAGTCCCAGCTCTGTGTAGTTGCGGGGTGAAGGGTACGGGTGAGGTGTATTGAATGAGTGACGCATGCTGGGAGGACGATTGTTGTATTGCTCTGATACAAAACATTCGTTTTCAAACTTTCCCGATTTAACATATTTGTTTGTATTTATTACATTTATTTATTTACATATTTTGATATAAAATGGTAAGTTAAATATTATGAATCCGACCAAGTTAATAACCCGGTAGGTATTTCTTAAATTAATGCGCCGGATGATAATAATATGTTTTTAGTCTAGTTAGTACACGCTACCGCTACAAATGCATCAGCTGTGAAACACTACTAACTCATTCATTCTCCCACTACTCGTATAACAACGCACTGCATTCCTCCCAACTACACGGAGCTGGGACTCAAGCAGTACTAGCAACCAGCAACGTCCAAACGTTCACACCGAGCTAGTTTACAAGCGCTGGTCAATCACGTGACCTTTTTTACTTTCTCTTGCCTATATGAATATATAGGACGGAAAGTACGGTACTGTTTTCATGTCGATTTTTCGAAATCGAGTTTTCACCGGATCTACACGTTTTCAGACCCCCTGAACCCAAAAAACATGTTTTTAGCAATTGGTCTGTGTGTGTGTGTGTGTGTGTGTGAACACAATATCTCAAGAACGGAACATCGTACGAACTTGAAACGTAAGTTACATACCACTACCAAACCCGTCACGAACATTTTCATCAAAATCGGTCACCCGGAAGAAGTAGTTTATTCGTGTAATTTTTCAGTTTTTGCGATTTTCTCAAAAACTGGTCCGATTTTTTTTTAAATCGCCTGGTTTACTCAATTTTTTATTCTCTACAAGATAGGGTAGGCGTCATATTTGCTGAAACCTTGGTGAGGCTGTTTTTACGTGAAAAAAGTGGTTTTTTAAGATTACAGCTTTAATATGTTATTATAGCGCAAAAATTTATATAAGAAAACATGTAGAGAATTTAAAATTCTACAACTTTTATTTCAAACATTTTTTTTGCCTAACGCTTAGTTTAGCGGTAATTAGCGATTTTCTGTTTTTTTTTCTCACGAAAACGTGTGAAAAATCGAGTTTTTTTAAAGATTTCTGTCTTAGTATGCATTTTATGACAAAAGTGTATATAATCGAATTTATAGAAAACTAAAAGATCTACAACTTTTATTTAGAGCATTTTTCTCTACAGAGCCTAGTTTAGCGTTAGAGTGATTTTCCGTATTTTTAAGGCAAACTGAGATCAATTTTTATTTTGCGTCTTCCATATATGATTAAAATTAGGTTATGTTTATTGAGGTTAGTTTTTTGTTTATTTCTAATGTTTTATTACTAATGTTAGGTTTATTGTTAATTATTTGCACTGGCAAGAGAAAGTTGTGTGAGTGTTTCACACCAGATTTTTCCTACTAGCACTAGTTAAATCAAAAATGTTGGAAGTCACTAGCGTGCTAATGAATACTAGCGCTTTAACTGAACTAGCTGCTAGTTGTTCGTTCCCAAGACGCTAGTACAAGCTGCTAGTAAACTAGAGGCGTGGGAATATGCCTTTAGGAAGGTACCTAGTATTAAAATATGAACGGGGACGTAGATTTTTCCTCGCATAGGGCCAATTTTAGACCACGTGAGGTGGCGTTAGATTCTGGAAGCTCTTTTTCCAGTCCCAATTCTTAGCATTCGCTCACTGTAGGTGTTTCTCCTTTCTTCTGTCCACCCGGTGTTCTGTTTTTGTTTTTCATGGAAGCCTTTAAAGTCCGTAATTAGTTGTCTGAATTGGGTTCAGTTTATTAAGTTTTTCGGTTTATTCCGGAATTTTTTTTGTTTTTTTTTTGTTTTGTTTTACGTCTGACTGTTTTGCATTGCTGCTAATGTAGACGATGAGAAGGATCATCTTCACTCAACAAGAAGATGAGTGATGAAAAAAGACCAGACCTGACCGGGAATCGAACCCGGAAGAAGAATAAGAAGTACATATTGGTTTATTTTCTCTTGCCTATATGAATACATAGGAAGGAAAGTATTGTTTTCATGTCGATTTTTCTAAATCGAGTTTTCACCGGATCTACGCGTTTTCAGACCCCCTGAAACCAAAAAACATGTTTTTAGCGATTGGTCTGCGAGTGTGTCTGTGTGTGTGTGTGTGTGTGTGTGTGTGTGTGTGTGTGTGTGTGTGTGTGTGTGTGTGTGTGTGGGCAACCGGAAGTAGTAGTTTATTAGTGTAATTTTTCACTTTTTTGCGATTTTCTCAAAAACTGGTCCTACGATTTTTTTAAAATTGCCTGGTTTACAAAATCTTTTATGCTCTACATGATAGGGTAGGGGCCATGTTTGTTGAAATTCTTGGTGAGGCTGTTTTCACGTAAAAAACCCGTTTTTTTAAGATTACGGCTTTAATATGCATTTAGCGCAAAAATTTATATACAATAAAAATGTAGAAAATTTACAATCCTACAACTTTCATTTCAAACATTTTTTTATAACGCTTAGTTTAGTGGTAATTAGCGATTTTCTGTTTTTTTCACAAAAACGTGTGAAAAGTTGATTTTTTTAAGATTTCGGCCTTAGTATGCATTTTACGAGAAAAAAGTGTATAATCAAATTTATAGGAAATTAAAAGATCTACTACTTTTATTTCAAGCATTTTTCTCTACAGAGCCTAGTTTAGCGTGAAAGAGTGATTTTCCGTATTTTTAAGCCAAACTGAGGTTGATTTTCATTTTGCGTCTTTCACTCGTGATGAAAATTACGTTGTGATTATTGAGGTTGGTTTTTTGTTTTTTTTTTAATGTTTTATTACTAAATGTTAGGTTATATTATTAATTATTTGCAATAGCAAGAGAAAGTTGTGAGGGTTTCACACCAAATGTTTGTTTTAAGATTAATGTTATTTAAAACATAGAAGTTGGACAAGTCTTAGACGGACGATGTTGAAATATTATTCATTTTAGAAGAATATTCGTATTCCTCTGAGGAGAAATACCACTTTTTCAGGCGGAAGTACTGGCCGTTAATACCTGTGTTTAATAAGAGAATTTGAAGAGGGAATACAAAAGTAACCGACTGTGTACCGGAAACACAGAGAAAATTAATTTACAACTCTCGTTTTTGCTACAAAGACAACTTAAAAGAAATTCTTTAAAAAGTCGTTAAAAAATTTATAAATTTCGTGTTAAATTTTTTATGATAGTCTATTTAGTTATTACATTATTAATATAAAAGAGAAAAATTAAGAAAAATATACATCATCAGTGATTTAATATTTATGTCACAGTATTTAAATATTTTAACAATAAGATACAACCACCACCCACTAAAATAACTAACAGGCTGTTTATTTGAAAAAATATTTTTATAAAAGTAGATCACATTGTTTGTATAAAAACATAACAAAAATACTAATAAATAGTAACATAATACAAGGGGAAATAATAAATAAAAGCCGTGTGCAAACTGCAGTAGTGACATCTGGCGGCAATTTCATTTATCTTTTCTTTTAAATCTTTGAACGGTTTGGCACATACAGAATTTATTCAACGCATCGGCAAATGCATTTCCACTAAGCTTAAATTGAGAAGTAAACCATTATAACTTAGAAAAGGTAAAATAAAACTGCATGTACAAGTATACTATTATTGGACACACGTAAATACTTCAATTCAAAAATTGTTTTTAGTTTATTTAAGTAGCATCGAAACCTTGTTCATTACCAACAACTGTGGGTTTAACGTGTTAAAATTTCCAGATTTTAGCCGGGAATCGAACCTGAGATCTTCCGGTTTGTAAGCTAGTATCACTTCTGTTGATTTCTTCATTTTAGATACCCGAGTTTGGAGCACTGTTTCTTCAAAACTGCTTGTTTAATTTTAAAGTTCTAAACACCACAATTTAGCAGATTTCAATCTGCGTTGTTACACATGTAAGTTTCATATTTTCAGCGTTTTTTATTAATATTGCGATCAGGATGAGAATAAAATAATCCAGTTTTTTGCTGCTGCAACAAATCGGATGCATTTAGAGGTTTATAACTCAAACACCGCTCGACCGATTTTTTTGAGATTTTGCGGGAATATAAATTTGTAAAATTTCAGAAATGTAGCATATTTAAATTTTGAGTTATTAGTAAAATTCTGAACCCTTGCTAACTCCGTAACCACTCATTAATTCGGCAATTTCAAAAAACCGTTGTATTCAGGATAAAAAAATTAATAACAATTCATTTATATTATGGAACATTGATTGACCAGTTATTAGGCAGAATTTTTTAAATATTTAAATAATAGGCAGATGATGCGGGGGCTGGAAGAAGCTTAACAGTGTTTCCACGTCTTTTCATCGGTTCTGTGTTAAGTCCAGACGGCAGATATGAGATTTCTGTGAAGGATTAAGGGATCTACACGCTTGGAAAGAATAAGGAAATAAGGTCAGAATTGGATATTTACAACTTGAAAAATAAAAAATGATTATCGTTATAATTGGAGGCAGCACATAGAAAGGATATCAGATCACAGGATACCTAATTAGGCCCACTGGTATGCTCCAGAAGGTAAAAGGAATGTCGGTAGACCTAGAAAAAGATGGAGATAAATGATATAGAGTGTGAGTACGGAACAGGCTGCGGCCTATTCCTTGTTTGGAAGAAGAAGAAGATTATGGTGATACGTGAAAATACGAAGATAATATAGATATGGAAATAAGGACATTTTTATAAATCACCAGAGAGTCAGAAATAATGAACACGTTTGTTATTAAATATTATTTTTGAAGTTTCAATTGGTATGCTCCAGAAGGTAAAAGGGATGTCGGTAGACCTAGAAAAAGATGGAGATAGATGATAATAGAGTGTGAGTACGGAACAGGCTGCGGCCTATTCCTTGTTTGGAAGAAGAAGATTATGGTGATACGTGAAAATACGGAGATAATATAGATATGGAAATAAGGACATTTTTATAAATCACTAGAGTCAGAAATAATGAACACGTTTGTTATTTAATATTATTTTTGAAGTTTCAATTGGTTTAGAATTTGTACACTGTATTCTTTAAAATACACAAAGTAAAATTGGTTAAAAATTTTTACTTACAGTACGCCTACATCAGTACATAACCTACTTGAAAAAGTTCGTGATTTTCATCTGATTCACAAACTGGACATATTTTTTGAAAACTATGTCACACAATCTTCTTAAACGCATAATTTCAGTTTCATTTGTTTCATCTTAATGTTGAACATAACTGATCAGAGATTCGACGGTCTTGAATGCCTCACAGTGACTCATTATATAGGCTTGTTATCATTCTCTTCGGGTTCAAAGACTTTCTGATTGCTATTTCACAACATTTCTATGATATCACTGTCTGTTTTATCGTTGACTTCATCGTCATTGATTTCTTCATATCCAGGCAAGTTTCTTACTAGCTCTGAAACTTGACTTTCTTCTGTAAGGCCAGCGCAAATAACATTCCAGCTGCAAATTTAACTTTTTCATCCCAAACCATTTTGCTAACCAAAATTGGAAAATAAGTTTGAACTTACGACCGGATATGATAGGGTCCAAATATCACAGGTCCGGATGTGACAGGTTGTAAGTTTAAATCCAGACACCGATTTTTCATGATGGAAGTAATTTTCCAATTTATACTAACTTATAATAGAGAAAATTATAATCACATTATACATCATAAGCACTTAATCGCAAATTGAAAACAATGTTTGACTAATAAAGCTTTCAATATATTTTCAGAATGTTGAAATTGGAATTTATCTTAAGTTTCAAAGTAAGTTAGCAAGTTCAAGTTTACCTTCACGATTACATCACTTCAGGAAAGTTGGTTAAGTTACGTCAGTTAAGTAACTAGGTTTAACGGGATAAATTACAATGAAGTAAGACCTTTGTGTATTTGACATTCGAATCAATTCGAACCGAATTTAATAATTTAAGATCTGATAACTCAAGAAAATTAAAAAAAATTGACCAACTAATTTTCTCCACTAACATACTACATAATTTATAACTATACGCTATCTAACGGATAAAACTGAAACTAATTATATCCCCTGTATTTCCACACGTATGCAATTAGTGTAATACAGTAACGTACGGCATATTGTCTATACATCAGGGGCTCTAAATTTGAAGAATTATGTTTTCTATATACTATTTTCATTCTAAAATCAGTAATAAGAATTTAATATAATAATTTAACATACTTAAAAAAAAATCTGGTGTGTAACACTCACGCGACTTTCTCTTGCCAATGTAAATAATGAAAAATAACATTATGTTTAATCATTAGTAAATGATGTGAAATAAACAAACTAATTTTAACATCATGATTAAATTAGTTTGTTCATCTTTGCGTAATTCAGTCATGTGAATTAAGCGAAATAAAGATCCTAAATATACGGAAAAATCACTAAACTAGGCTTTGAAGAATAATTTCTTGAAACAAGAGATGTAATTTTTTCTTTCACATAAACATAACATATGTTTTTTTAAACATAATCGATCGAACCTAGTTTAGACTACTAAAAATTTCCTTGAAGGGCCTCCACGAAGAACAAAAGCAGAATACTCGATGAATGGGGAAAAAAACAAATCCTACAACAAAAACTGGTGATTGTGTGGGCTGACAAAAGCTGAAAAAGAAAATATGAGGAAAATCTGTAACATCACTACCATAACATAATTGATCGAACCAAAAGTTTAGACTACTGAAAATTGCCTTCAAGGGCCTCAACGAAAAGAAAAAGTAGAATACTCGATGAACGGGAAAAAAAGAAAACAAATCCTACAGCAAAAAAACTGCTGAATGTGTGAGCTGACAAAAGCTGAAAGAGAAAATACGAGGAAAAACTGTAACATCACTAACTGCACACACAGAAATTAAGAAACTAATTTTAATCACCATTTACACGATAAGACAATCAAATGACGTTACCGAGTTATTTCGATCGTACCACAATCACGGATTTTTTGGGGAATATAAAAATAGTCTCTTTTATAATTTTGTAACTGAATCGAATTTTTGAATAAAGTAAATTCTTAAGAAGATTCTTTTAACTTTTGATTAATGAACATTTTATAAATGGTTGTCTAGATGATATAAAACATCAGCTGTTAAGTTCCAGACATAAACATATTCCCCCTGTCTGTTAGCACATACAAAATGAACGATCCATAGTCATGCGGTGCCTTTACTAGGAACTGACTGACAGCAGGTGCAGTAAACTGTTGTATGTTTTTTACTTTCTCTTGCCTATATGAATATATAGGAAGGAAAGTATTGTTTTCATGTCGATTTTTCGAAATCGAGTGTGTGTGTGTGTGTGTGTGTGCGTGCGTGCGTGCGCGCGTGTGTGTGTGTGTGTGAACACAATATCTCAAGAACGGAACATCGTACGAACTTGAAACTTGAAACTTAAGTTACGTACCACTATCGGACTCGACACGAACATTTTCATCAAAATCGGTCAACCGGAAGTGGTAGTTTATTCGTGTAATTTTTCACTTTTTTGCGATTTTCTCAAAAACTGGTCCTACGATTTTTTTTAAAATCGCCTGGTTTACTCAATTTTTTATTCTCTACAAGATAGGGTAGGCGTCATGTTTACTGAAATTCTGGGCGAGGCTGTTTTCACGTAAAAACGTTGTTTTTTTAAGATTACAGCTTTAATATGCATTTTAGCGCAAAACTTTATATGATAAAAGTTGTAGAGAATTGAAAATTCTACAACTTTTATTTCAAACAATTTTTTGTATAACGCTTAGTTTAGCGGTAATTTGCGATTTTCTGTTTTTTTTCTCACGAAAATGTGTGAAAAATTGATTTTTTTAAGATTTCGGCCTTAGTATGCATTTTACGACAAAAGTGTATGTAATTAAATTTATAGAAAATTAAAAGATCTACAACTTTTATTTAAAGCATTTTTCTCTACAAAGCCTAGTTTAGAGAGAAAGAGTGATTTTCCGTATTTCTAAGCCAAACTGAGGTTGATTTTCATTTTGCATCATTCACTCATGATTAAAATAAGGTTATGTTTTTGAGGTTAGTTTTTTGTTTATTTCTAATATTTTATTAATAATGTTAGGTTTATTGTTAATTATTTGCATTGCTGCCTGAAGACTGGAAAATGGCTCTTATACATCCTCTTCACAAAAAGGGTGACACAAAGAATGTGAACAATTATAGAGGAATTTCCCTGCTTCCTGTGACATATAAAATTCTTTCACTTGCAATTTCAGAAAGACTAGAGGATCAGGTAGAAAATCAATTGGGAGAGTATCAAGGAGGTTTTAGAAAGGGTAGATCAACAGTAGAACAAATACAGAACCTTAAAACAATTATAAAGTACTATACCATTAGGTCAAAGAAATATGTTGCCACGTTCGTAGACTTCAGGAAAGCGTATGACAGTATAGATAGAGAAGTTTTAATTAAGATCTTAGAAGAATTTGGAGTAGATAGAAAACTTAGAGCCATGATCAAAGCAACTTTGACAGAAACTAAATCTAAAATTAAATTTTTAGGACATCTCTCAGAGCCCTTTGAAGTTAAAACAGGAGTGAGACAAGGAGACGGCCTATCACCTCTGCTTTTTAATTGTGTGGTGGAGAAGATAATAAGAAATTGGAGAGAAGAGTTACAGTCTAGGGAGTTATATAGACCTTTGAAAATTGGAAGAGGAACTGAAATAGACTGTCTGGCGTTTGCTGACGATATAGCTTTGCTCACAGATAATATAGAAACAGCTAAGACTCAACTAGACCTACTGAAGGAAGTTGCAGAACAGGCAGGACTACAAATTTCGTATGAAAAAACAGAACTGATGACAACAATAAAAGGTATAACGGATAAGGCATTGAAAAACAAAATATGGGAAGATTAACATTGTGGATAAGTTCAAATATCTGGGCGAAATAATCATGAAGAATGGAAGTGACAAAGAGGCGTTAAAAGCCAGGATTAAGAAATTGGATCTGGCATATTTAGCTACTAAAAATATTTACAACAAAAAATGTTTCTCAAGAACTGCAAAGTTAAGACATTACGAAACAGTAGTAAAGCCTGTGCCTTTATATGCATCGGAGACATTGACCTCAGAAAATATAGGACTTATAGAAGATGTCGAGAAGAGAGAAAGAAGGATTCTGAGAAAGATCTATGGGCCACGATATGATGAAGAACACAATACCTATAAAAACGTTTCAAACACCAAATTGTATGAACATGTAGAGAAGATGTCAGAGACTTTCAGAAGAAGGAGAACACGATTTTACGGGCACATAAAGAGGATGAGCGATGACAGACTGACAAAGAAAATTTTGAATAACTTTGATAATGCTAAGACTACTTTGAAGTGGTTTATCAATACTAAAGATGATCTAAAAAAACTTCGAGTTGAAGAAGAGGACATTTACGATAGAGACAAATTTAGGCAGAAGACAAATGACAAAAGGATAAGTCTGCCTGTGCAATCTGCAAGAAGAGAGGGTACTGGTGGGAGGTGGACGGATGAGAGAAGAAAGGAGCATTCCGAACGAATGAAGGCTTTTTGGGCAGATAAGAGGAATGACATCCTGAGAAGAAGAGACCAAAATGCATAGTGCTTAACGTGATCCTTAGTCGGTCGATCAACGAATTAATAATAATAATAATAATGTTAGGTTTATTGTTAATTATTTGCATTGGCAAGAGAAAGTTGTGTGAGTGTTTCACACCAGATTTTTTATTTTAGTCTATTTAAAGTAGTATCAAAAACTTAGTCATTAGCGACTACTGTAGTTTATTGTGAGTTAATACGGTCGTAGTGCGATTTAAGTTGATAAAATTTCCAGGCCCTAGTCATGAGATTTATTCTGCTAACTTCCAGTTTGCAGTCTAGCACGCTAACGCGGTGATTCTCAACCTTTTTCGCTCCGCGACCCCCAAAATAATAAAAAAAATCTGGTGTGAAACACTCACACAACTTTCTCTTGCCAGTGCAAATAATTAACAATAAACCTAATATTATTAATAAAACATAAGAAATAAACAAAAAACTAACCTCAAAAACATAACCTAATTTTAATCATGAGTGAAAGACGCAAAATGAAAATCAACCTCAGTTTGGCTTAGAAATACGGAAAATCACTCTTTCTCTCTAAACTAGGCTCTGTAGAGAAAAATGCTCTAAATAAAAGCTGTAGATCTTTTAATTTTCTATAAATTTAATTATATACACTTTTGTCGTAAAATCCATTCTAAGGTCAAAATCTTAAAAAAATCGATTTTTCACACGTTTTCGTGAGAAAAAAACAGAAAATCGCAAATTACCGCTAAACTAAGCGTTATACAAAAAATTGTTTGAAATAAAAGTTGTAGAATTTTTAATTCTCTACAACTTTTATTATATAAAGTTTTGCGCTAAAATGCATATTAAAGCTGTAATCTTAAAAAAACAACGTTTTTACGTGAAAACAGCCTCACCCAGAATTTCAGCAAACATGACGCCTACCCTATCTTGTAGAGAATAAAAAATTGAGTAAACCAGGCGATTTTAAAAAAAATCGTAGGACCAGTTTTTGAGAAAATCGCAAAAAAGTGAAAAATTACACGAATAAACTACTACTTCCGGTTGACCGATTTTGATGAAAATGTTCGTGTCGGGTCCGGTAGTGGTATGTAACTTAAGTTTCCAGTTTCAAGTTCGTACGATGTTCCGTTCTTGAGATATTCTGTTCACACACAGACACACACACACACACACACACACACACACACACAGACCAATCGCTAAAAACATGTTTTTTGGGTTCAGAGGGTCTGAAGACGTATAGATCCGGTGAAAACTCGATTTCGAAAAATCGACATGAAAACAATACTTTCCTTCCTATATATTCATATAGGCAAGAGAAAGTAATAAATAGAATTAATATTTCGCGACCCCCCCCCCCCCCCCGATAAAACAGTAAGTCTTACTATTAATAATTGAATTTTGACTGTAATTATAAATGTAAAATGTTTTTTAATATTATATATAATTAAACAGCACTAATTTAATGTCTTTAAAGAAAATACAGACAGTAAAAAAATGGAATATAACTATTGCTATTATTTTATATAGACGACTTTATCACTAGACCAACCCGGTAGATTAATTTAAGTTCTTCTCAACAGAAATTTAGTTAATGAAACTTAATTATATTTTGGAAATTTTTAAAACAGTTTTTGTAATTGAAATATTGATTTCTGTTCTGAAACCAAAAAAAGAGTTCGTTTCGGTATTTTAATAAGTTCGGTGGGTTTAATACAAGTTTCGTTGTGCTACTTTTTAAAGAATTGGAATCTTGTGTATTTTCACAAGTTTTGCTTAAAAAAAACTTAAAAACAAATTCTTACAAAAATCTATTGAACAAAATTGTTTTAGATAACCTGTCAAATATATTTGAAATTAATTTACAAAATTTGACCTTGAAACAGAGTTTAAGTTTTAGGAGGACAATTAAAATAAGGCGTATGCAGTCCCTGAAAATATTTCAGTAACTTTGGAAAATAATATCCTGTAAAATACTTAACTGGCAATGAAACTTTCTAGACGTTAATTTTGAAGCCGTATTCAAGTTCAAATTACAGCAAAAGTTAAATTTTCACAAATCTTGTACGGTAATCATTTTAATTACCAATGTAAATTATAATTTGTCATGAAAGATATTAAGATAGAAATAAAAAATTATTTTTATTAACCTTATTATTTATTTAAGCCTGTACATAATAATATTACAATAACAATGAGTTAATGGTGTCCATGATAAAAATTATAGCATAAACGACCTGAAGAAGCAGACTGTCCATCGATGTAACTTCTATGTTCTTGCTTTTGGTGGCAATTTTTACTTTCTCTTGCTTATATGAATGTATAGGAAGGAAAGTATTGTTTAATGTCGATTTTTCGAAATCGAGTTTTCACCGGATATAAACGTTTTCAGACCCCCTGAACCCAAAAAAAACATGTATTTAGCGATTGGTCTGTGTGTGCGTGAACAGAATATCTCAAGAACGAAACATTGTACGAACTTGAAACTTTAAACTTAAGTTAGATACTACTATCGGACCCGACACGAACATTTTCATCAAAATCGGTCTACCGGAAGTAGTAGTTTATTCGTGTCGTTTTCCACTTTTTTGGGATTTTCTCAAAAATGCTTTAACGATTTTTCTTTAAATTCCCTCTTTTACTACATTTTTTTATGCTCTACAAGATAGGGTAGGCACCATATCTGCTGAAATTCTTGGAAAGGCTGTTTTCTCGTAAAAAAAATTGCGGCTTTAATATGCATTTAAGCGCAAAAATGTATAAATAATAAAAGCTGTAGAGAATTTAATTAAAATTGTACAACTTTTATTAACACACTTATTATATACAGGCATTGCGCGCGCACGGACACGCACACACACTCCAATTGCTAAAAACATGGTTTTTGGGTTCAGGGTGTCTGAAAACGTGTATATCCGGTGAAAACTCAATTTCGAAAAATTGACATGAAAATAATAGGCCTACTTTGCTTCCAGTATATTCACATACGCAAGAGAAAGCAAAAACGGTAAAGACAAATGTTGCAAAAGACAAACGGTAGCAAAATTTGATTATGAATAATAGCTGAAAGACATTATTATAAAATTAGTATAATTTAAAAAAAATATTGAAAAATGAAGGAATTTACAGTTTAATCCATGGTTTTACATGGTTTTGTCTATAGTTGGATGGGATAATTTCCACCACCTCTAGCGTAATAGGATAGTAGTTTACTGTAAGAAAATTTGTATTATCGTAATTTATTTTTTATGTAATGCGTAATATTATGGGAATAAATAAATTATTATTATTTTTATTATATACGTATAGTTTGATGTATATATATTATTTTATTAAACATTATTTTCCTTTGTTTGCACCACTAAATATATATGATATATAATGAACAGCCAAAAACAAAACAAATTAAATATAACACTCACCTCAGAGTATTACATTTATACAAGATCTTTCGTCTCTCTCGGAGACATCATCAGGAATTAATACACACACTAAACACATATAACATAAAACATTAAAACAATGGTCGAAGACCACGTCAATTATTTTCTATTAACAATTATTTAAAAATAAAAAGATAAATTTTATGAACAGCCAGACAGACTTTGATAACGACAAATTATTTCAAATTGTTACAAAGTCGCGATAAGAAATAAAACTAGGGACAAATGATCATACAGTCATTCGGCCGAATAATCGCGCGCGGCACGGTTAATAGGTAATAATTGACGTGGTCTTCGACCATAATTGGTTTAATGTTTTATGTGTTTAGTGTTGTATTTTAATCCTGATGATGTCCCCGAGAGAGACGAAAGTTCTAGAATAAATGTAAAACTCTGAGGTGATTGATATATTTAATTTGTTTTGTTTTTGGCTGTCATTATATATATATATATATATATATATATATATATATATATATATAAATGGCTTGAGGGAAGAATCCACCTCAATATTTTTCAATACAGACCGGTGGGGAGGAGAGCTGTTGGGAGGCCACGCAAGAGATGGCAATAATTTAATACTTGTCGCTGTTGTGAGTCGGAACAGGCGGAAGCCTAATCCTTGATTGTGAGAAGAAGAAGAAGAAATAAACTTTAAACTAACAAATAAAAATTTGAAAACTGATCAAGGATTTTACATACAGGGATAATTAGTTCTATAACATGAGGTCAGTGTATACATGCATACACACACATATAAAGTACAGGTACGTCAGACTTCTATTTAACTTGGATGAAACTATAGAAGTTCAAAACATTTAAACTAAATACAAAGGATAATAATTTCTGAACAATATACAAAGTAGCATTATTAGTTTTATCAAAGAGGAGAAGCCGGATATAAAATAATGCAGTAATGACTTCTTAGTTTAATTTAAGAATAAATTTGAAAGCAGTTCTAATCAAAATTGACATAAGACTTATTCATTCGATTATTTCCTTGACAGGAAGTTATCAAATAGTAGAGAAACCTTAAAGAAAATGCTTATGTAGTTTTCAGATAAATGTTGCCAACAGTTTACAACAAGCGGAAATGTTTTACCAGTTTCAAAAAAGGTATGATGTTGGAAATGTAATTTCAACATAATATTAATAAGAGTAATTTTATCACGATCTCCCACTTAATAAAGTTAGGATAAATAATCCAATCACCCTGTCATATTCTTGACAGAGCCTAAGAACAAACTAGGAATGAGTTAGAAAACTTCTGAAGGTCTACAGATCAACTGGAATGACTAAAAATTATGTTTAATTATTAGTAGTAAAAAAATGTAAAATGAAAATTAACCTCTATTTGGCTTAAAAATACGGAAAATCACTAATTGACGCTTAAATAGCTTCTGTAGAAAATATTGCTTAGAATAAAAGTCGTAGATATTTACTTTCTCTTGACTATATGAATAAGTTATATAGGAAGGAAAGCATTGTTTTTGAAAGTTTAGAAAGTATATTTCATATAGATTTTTCGAAATCGAGTTTTCACCGGATCTACACGTTTTCAGACCCCCTGAACCAAAAAACCGTGTTTATAGCAATTGGTCTGTGTGTGTGTGTGTGTGTGTGTGTGTGTGTGTGTGTATGTGAACAAAATATCTCAAGAAAGGAACATCGTACGAACTTGAAACTTGAGTTTGATACCACTAGAGGACCCGACACCACGAACATTTTTATCAAAATCAGTCAACCAGAAGTAGTAGTTTATTCGTGTAATTTTTCACTTTTTTTCAACTTTCTCAAAAACGGCTCCTGATTACATTTAAGGCGGACGGGCGTGTGCGAGCGGAGTTGAGTTGAGCGCAGCGTAGTTGAATGAAGTTGTGCTAAGTTGTTAAAGGATGTCAACGAGCATAGTTTGCTCAGTCCGTATCGAAGAAAAGAGTGGGAAAGTTTATATCTACGTGGAAGACTGCGATATGGTGAGTTTCATACTCTTTTTGAAGATCGACCACGATCAATAATTCAAAAATTATTTTCGGATGACAAGAGATGAGTTTAATGAAATTTTAGACAGTTAAAAACGACCTGACAGGATTGGACACAAACTTCAGAAAAAAGTACTAATCCGAAGGTAAGCCAACTGCTACCGCAACCAAATACGTCCTTATACTTGAGCGTCTATGTATTTTTTATCGGATACATCGTACAGAATCTTCCGCTCTCTAACGCATTCGATTAGCTTCTCTTCCATCTCCATTTCTAAGAAACTTGATAATCTCGTATGCACTAAAATATACAAAACGCCACAGATACATTGAAACCAGACGAGCGGTAGAAATTTTGTCGGAAAGCGTACAAAATCGATTGGTGGGGGAAGCGTAGTCAGCTTTCAAAACGGACCAAGACAGCAACGAAGCTGAGTGGAACCCAGCGACGCCGTTCACTCTGCAACCCATCCTGTGGCCGTCCAGACAAAAAAAACACGGGTTCGTTTTTGTCAGCTGCGTCCACTTCACTCAATTCAACTCGACTTCGCTCGCAGTGGCCGTCCGCCCAAAGACTTTCGCAAGTTTCGGGGTGCGAAACGGCAAACAATTTCAATAACTGATTCATCCAACCACTGTAATCCACCAGCCCCGCTTGAGGCGGAGAATTTCACCGGGGAAATATAAAGTCTTGTACAAAATACATGCCAACCTAACTTACTAGATTAAAAAAAAAAAATTATCCCTAATGTGTGTACGTTGCAATCTGTTCAATTCAGAACAATAAGCAACCCCATGACCTAATGAGATGAGGATGATATGTATGACGTGTAAATGAGGTGTAGTCTTGTACAGACTCAGTCCGACCATTCCTGAGAGAGTATGGTTATTGAACCCCAACCATCAAAGTACACCAGTAACCACTGTCTAGTATTCAAATCCGTATAAAAGTAATTACCTTTACTAGGATTTGAACCAGGAACCTTCGTCTCCGAAAATCAGCTGTAAAACAGCTGACTCGCGGCGACGACTTTACCTCTAGACCGACCCGGTGGGTCTAAAAGAAATTTTAAGTTAAAAATATTTTATAAAAGATCTTTAATAGCATAATAACGGCCTGACAGAATTTACCACGCATCTGGTGGCCCACGCACTAACTAGTAATATAAACTTTTAACTACTGTTTACAAAGTGACACATGATCAAGGTAAACTATTTTTAACATCCTTTATGTTTCCTACAGTCCTACTTACGTACCTGCACTTTTATCTTGTATTATGTAATTTAAATATAGAACAAACGAATTAACTAAAATAAAAAAAACAATCCAACCAAGATTAACCCACCACTATTCCGTTTATTTTTGTTTTTTTTTAACTTGTAACACGTTACCGCACAGCAAGAAAGCCTTTATAAACGAACTAAAAAATAAGTATGTATTTTATAGAGAAGGGAATTTACAAAACAAACTAAATTAAAAATTTTCATAATAAATCCAAGTAAATTGTTGTATTACATCAATATACATTTTTACTTTTTCTATATTAATATATGCGAAACTTCTAAACCAATTCAGCCCCACTAACTTTTTGTATAGATTACGAATCAGAAAACAGTTAGTTGCTATGTCTTGTAGTTTCTGACATTGATTTCTGATTTCGGGTTATGGGCCACTTTCGGTCGAAACCGAAACTTCAAACCCAATTCAGCCCCATTAACGTTTTGTACAGATTACGAATCAGAAAACAGTGTTGCTATCTCTTTTAGTTTCTGACACTGATATTTGATTTCGGGTTTTGGGCCACTTCCAGTCGAAACCGAAACTTCAAACCCAATTCAGACCTACTAACTTTATGTATAGATTACGAATCAGAAAACAGTTTGTTGCTATCTCTTGGTGTTTCCGACATTGATTTTTGATTTTTTTGCATAGATTACGAATCCGAAAACCGTTTGTTGCTATCTCTTGTAGTTTCTGGCTTTGTTTTCTTGACTTCCGGTTTTCGGACACTTCCGATCGAAACCGAAACTTCTAAACCAATTCAGCCCCATTAACTTTTTGTACAGATTACGAATCCGAAAACCGTTTGTTGCTATCTCTTGTAGTTTCTGAATTTGATTTTGCACTTTCGGTTTTGGGCCACTTCTGGTCGAAACCGCAACTTCAAACCCAATTTAGAATACCTTTTTGAGTAAATTACGAATTCGAAAAACGTTTGCTGCTATCTTTTGTCTCTAACATCAGGATGTGACGGACGGACGGACTAAGTAAAATGATAAATGAAAATTTAAAAAATGGCCACCATAACAATAATTAAATAAATTATCAGCGAATGAGTAATATATGATTTGTAGAAAATATTTACAAGAAAATTGGTACAGTTT
This sequence comes from Catonia carolina, assembly GCA_035578175.1. Taxonomy (NCBI): domain Eukaryota; kingdom Metazoa; phylum Arthropoda; class Insecta; order Hemiptera; family Achilidae; genus Catonia; species Catonia carolina. Next base: position 49,822,101 of record JAQMRL010000006.1, on the reverse strand, counting down.
TAAGCAGTATTTAATTTGTTTTTTTGTTTTTTTTTTTTTTTTTTTTTAGGCCCTCATTGGAGCAAAATTAATCGATTTATAGAAGATCCCTAGTTATTCCTCTTATTTGCCCAGTAGTTCTTCATCCTCTGCGACACTCTCGCCCTATCCTCCACAGTCCAATGTCTGTTTGTCTGCCTTTTAGGTACTTCTGGAAATTTCGTGTTTGGATTTTTGATCTTATATCCTTCTTCTCTGTTCAAAATCTGTGTCTCTGAGATATCCAGGTCCTGCAGATCCTGTTGAAATTCCTCAAACCAGGCGTACTTGACTTTGGTTTTCAAAAAGAAATCCAGTACCTGTCTGGTAAATCTGGATTCTGGCAGTCTCCTAAGATGTCCAAAGAACCCAACTCTTCTCTTCCTCATTATCTCGGAAATTTTCTCATTTTCCCTGTTAATTAATTTGTTTATTAATAATTAAATGGGAAATATGAATCAGTCATAACTTGTATATTTTAAATACCATTCAACTCTCATAAATCATTTTAGTTACACACAGTGTGTCCATTTAGAAGTAACCTACACAAACACGAACAGAATGTAGGAAGTACTCAATTATTTAAACACTGTGAATATCACGTAGTATTTACAGTTTACAAACTAAGTCAGCTGTTTGTATAAATTAAATACAAGATATTGAAGTTTTAGCTATTTGAACAAAAAAGTGCGTAGGATTGTTTCAAATGCGAGACAAATAAATAATTTTATATGTAGGATATTGTGTTTGTTTTTTCTATTAATATACGTTCTCATTTGTTCAGTTATTTTTGTTTTGTGCAGCCTACTTTTTTGTTTAAAACCATGTCCGAAAGATCGAAAATGTTGAAATTAACAGTTGATACATACTTGATAGTAATTTCTAGGAACTACATAAGATGTAAACACAATAATAATTAAATAAACACTGTCATTTACTTAACACTATAACAATCAATTAATCAATTAACTGACAACTGAAAAAATATTTCAGAACACCAGCCAATGAGGTACTCAAGAATTAGTGGCAGCCTTCAAGAAGTGATTTGGAAAGACAAGATTTGTATTTCAATAAGGAAAAGTCAAATAACATTAAAAAAGGCTGAAAAAAGAGAGATGGTCTTTAAAGGAAAATATCCAGTCAGGACAAAGATAATGGTGGAAGGAACGATTGGGGAACAGGTGAGCCACTTTTCCTATTTGGGATGTGAAGTGTGACATGAAGAGGAGACTTTTATGTACCACAAAAAGTTCAAAGATTTAATAGGATTTGTGTACCATAAATCTAAATTTAAAGGAAGGGTCCGAACTGGCACATTAATGAAGTTTTATATGACAGTGGCTGTCCCAAAACTTGACATTTGGCAGTGACACCTGAGTGTGGAGGAAGAAATATTAAAATTCCATTCAGTCGGCAGATATGCGTTATGGGCTGTAGAAGACTGGATCGGTTCAGAAATGAAGATATACGGCGAGAGTTAGATGTGTGTTCTCTTAATGAGACAATTATGGAGTACTGCCGGAAATGGTCAGATTATCTAAAAAAGAATGTCTTTACACAGGATTCCTAAACATATTGGAAGGAGCGATACGGGGCGACCAGTGGCTAGGTGAATACCGGAAGAAGAAGAATAAGAATAAAAAGAACAAGGAGGAGGAAGAGGAGGAGGAGGCGGCGGAGAAGGAAGAGGAAGAGGAGAAAGAGAAGGAGGAGAAAAAAGAGGAAGAGAAGGAAGAGGAGTAGGATGGGGAGGGGAAGAGGAGAGAAGAAAAGTGATACAGGCGAATAGCCAATTTTCTTATTCTGATGTGATGTTTCATGTGAAGAGGAATAAAAGCTTAATTTATTTCGGAAATTATAGAGAAAAGTAAAATATTCTGTACATTTCATTTATTTCTCATCATCGTTACACTTCACATGAAATTAACATGAAGTTAAAAAAAACTAATTTTTAAGATACTACACAGTAGACCTAAGGTGTCGGATAAATGTTTTAAAGAAGTCAGAAGGATGCTGAGAAACCCTGAATAAATCGAGAAAACTTAATGAACCGAACTAAATTCAGACAACTTATTACGGACTTAAGGGCTTCCATAAAGATCAAAAACATGTAGCATACACTGCAATGGTTGTTAGAGCATACAACTATTGTATGAAGAAAATTTTCAATCAAGTATGAGAAAAATTTCAGAACACAGCTTAGCCAAAGATTATTTTATTGTGCTAATACATTTTGATAAATTGCTCCGTTCGCTGGTACGACACGGACAGAAGATGTCGTACATTGTTGGTGTTGTCAATTTTAATTTATTTATTTGAACATTTAAAAATACAATGTTTTTGAGAATGGTTTTAAAAAGTGAATAAAACAATATATTAACATAGTAATACTCTTTTGTATTATCTTAGAATTTGAAATTAAATTAACAATTTTAGGGTTTTGAGATTATACATTTTATTTATAGAACCTTCTAAATCAGTTATCTACATAGATAGTTATTTATTTAAATTTAGTCAAATAACAAAATCTATAAACAACTTAATAAATTTATATAGGTTAATTTTTTTCAGAATTGAAAATTACAGTATGTAATATCTAATTATTTTACATACATTGATTGGTTAAGTAATTTACTTAGGAAATTATAAATCAGCTGTTATACTCTTTTAAAATAATTCATAATGTAGTTAACTGGTACAAACAGAACACTGGGTGGACAAAAGAAAGGAAAAAAGCCTTCAGTGAGCAAATGCTAAGTCTGTCGGCTCAAAAAGAGCTTCCAGAAACGTCTAAAGTCGCCTCACGTGTTCTAACATCGACCCTATACGAGAAAAAACGAAATAAATAAGGGTGTTGTTTTTTGAACATCCCCGTATAAACTGGTAAATATGAAATGAAAAATAGTTATAAAAGTAAAGTTTAGTAAATCAAGTTTGAACTTAATTTACTAATATTTTTTAGCTTATTTAGGATGAATAGATAAAAGTATATCGGATATAACGGTGACAAATACATTTTATCTTCAACGAAATAATACTAAAGAGAAAGAAAAACTTCACAAGTCACAAAGAGAATTGAAAAACCGTAAAAGAAATTCCTGAATGCGATGATAGGAATCAAGTTATTTAAAGCACTTCAAGGAGGGGGTTTATGTTACAAAAGGGGAAGGTTACGTCAGAGAGAGAGAAAGAACTTAACTTCAAATCGGTCACTGAACCTGACTTGATTTATTAAATCAACAACGCAACATTTACAGAATTATTGTTGTCTGGATTAAAAAACACCAATTTAATCCAATTACTTTTGTGGTGAGTTTTTAAATTGAATTAAAGTAAATTGATTATCTTAAAATCCAGTAGATAAAAATTACCAAAATAAAGTCAAATAAAACATTGATGGGGTTAAAGTTTTTAAAATTTTTAAGGAAATTACAATAAAGTAATTCCTTGACAATAATTTAAATTAAACTGATTAGATAATTAATTAATTAATAAATTTTTATACTGTATATAAGTAATTATGAATAACTTTTTTATATTAATGTTAAGACTAACAGAATATTCTTAGGCCTATTTAATTTCTACTTTCACTTGCCGTATTAGAGTATATAGGGAAGGAAAGTATTGTTTCATGTCGATTTTTCAAAATCGAGTTTTCACCGGAAATACACGTTATCAGAACACCTAAACGCAAAAACAATGTTTTTCATTATTGGTTTGTGTGTTCGTGAACAAAATATCTCAAGAACGGAACATTGTACGAAGTTGAAACTTGAAACTTAAGTTAGGTACCATGGTACCTAACTTAAGGGGACGCAACCGAAAAGTTTTATTAGAATCGGTCAAGTGGAAGTAGTAATCTATTCATGCGATTTTTTTAAAAATGGCGGCTCTTACAATTGTTAAAATTGCCTCATTAACAGCTAAATGTTTTATTATTTCAAGATAGAATAAGCGCTATGACTGATGACATTCTTAGAAGTGTTGTGCTCTCATGGTAATAATTTTTTTTTAATTTAAGATTGCAGCCATCATTATGCATTCTACAGTAAAGGTGTATAATCAGTTGTGAAACATTAAAAAACCTACAACTTTTATTTCAAATATTTTTGTACAACGCTTAGTTTAGCGTCAATTAGTAATTTTCTGTATTTTTCCATCAAAATCAGTAAAAAATTGGCTTTCTATGACAAATTTTATAACCTGCTAGATGAACATATAATTTTTTTTTAAACGTCCGACTGTTCTGCTAATGCAGACGGTGAAGGATGAAATGATTTTTTGTAACGTATGAAAATATGCCGTGCCTGAATGGGATTCGAACCCAAGACCGCATGATGAGAGGCGAGCACGTTACCAACTGCGCCAATGCGGCCGACTGTATATATAACTGAACAGAATGAAATTAAATTTAAGAATGAAATGCAAAAATGGATAATAATATCGGAAGGGATAACACGGACGTGATGCTAGGTAAAACATAAAGTTACCTGTGAGCTTACTTACCGAATTTTTTTCTGGTTACCAGTTTAAAGGTGAGTAAAATAATGTATTTTTTTACATATCATGACACATGGTTTTTTTAACCATAGTTGGATATGTTAATTTACACCGCCTCAATTATTAGAATTAATATTGCATTAGGAATGGGTGTAAAAAAGTTAATATAAAACGTTACGTTAAAAATTATATAATTTTTGGTGGAAATTATAAAATTGACATTCATCAATTTTTTTTGTCTGTCTGTCCACCTCTGTCCATCACACCCAGATGTCAGAAACTAGATGAGATAGCAAAAAACGGTTTTCGGATTCGTAATCTACTCAAAAAGTTAGTGGTCTGGATTGGGTTTGAAGTTCCGGTTTTGACCGGAAGTAGCCCAAAACCACTTGCAAATAAAAATATGTTTATCGATCCCCTTAAAGAGATGATACAGAAATCACTAATGGTTTTTGCCGTTAGTCAAAAATAAGCCTTTTTAAAAATTGCCACCAGCCATGTGACGTGTCGTCCTATGAAAAGGTTTTTTTTATAAATAAAGTAGCCTATTATTGTTGTTTAGGTCATCAGCCAAAAGGCTGGTTTGAACCTCTAGAGGCTTTACTAAGTGAAACGAGGAGTGAGGTGGTTTACCATTGCCTTCATCACTAAGCGGAAAAGTACGCTTATCAGCACGCCGGGCCCTCTAAAAATCACATATTTTCCACTCTGCAAATGACACTTTCACTTCATTCACCACAGGGTTTGGCTGTATAATGAAATTCATTACTTTCAGAAGCGATAACTCTGATTAGTGTCTTTTACACCTCTGCCTCTTCTGTTCTTAAATGATTCAGTCATTTAATTGACTAACCATGTGATAAGAAACAGAACTATTTATTTTAGCCCTGCAGCTATTATTATCAGTTTGGAATTATTGGTGCCAATTTTTAAAATACACCCAGATGTCAGAAACTATGTGGGGTAGCAACAAATGATTATAGGATTCGTAATCTACACAAAAAGTTTAAGTGCCTAAATTGGGATTGAAGTCCGGTTTCGACTGAAAGTGACCCAAAACCGGATGTCAAGAAATTAACGTCAGATACTACAAGAGATAGCAACAAACGGTTTTCGGATTCGTAATCTGCACAAAAAGTTGGTTGGCCTGCATTCGATTTGAAGTTTCAGTTTCGACCGGAAGTGGCTTGAACCGGAAGTCAAGAAATCAAAATCGGAATTTGGAAACAAAAATGTCATTATTTCTTCTTAAAGAGAAGATGCAGAAATCATTGAGTTTGAAGGTCCGGTTTCGACTGTAAGTAGCCCAAACCAGAAGTCAAGAAAGTAAAGTCGAAATTTGGAAACAAAAATACGGTCATTCGATACCTCTTAAAGAGTAGATACAGAAATCACTAATGGTTTTTGCCATAAGTCAAAGGTAAACCTTTGTCAAAATTGCCACCAGCCCTGAGACGCGTGGTCACATGAAAGGAATTTTTAAATAAGGTTAGTGAAACTAAAATAAAGTGCTACAAAAGGGTAAAAACGGTTCCAAAATATAGCAAAGAAATAAATTGGGTCAACAAAAATTGAAAATTACTAACACAAAGACCAAAATTTTACAATAAGTGAAAAATAACAAGACCAGAAATTAAATTTTGAAATAATACAATTATTGTCAAATTAGCGATTAAGTAACATGAAATATAACACGGATTACCACAGCATCCGACTCTCTGTTAACATCCTCAACAGCTGATTCGAACATTTACTGTATCCATTAAAATTTAACTGACTCTACAATCCAAATCATCGTAAAATTGATTAAAAGAAACTTCCTAGTAACCTAGTGGATATTTAATCTAAGTAATAAACTTTTTTTAAGTGATCATAACACTCGCAGGTTAAGTGTTAGGTTTATTTTTATAACCTATATTTTCATTCTCAATAGATTACTTAATAATCTAAAGATTTAAGGAAATATAAATTTATTTCCAGTTTTATTAAAAAGAATAAACATAATAAAATTATTACTATAACTAACACCGATAATAAAAGTTTATTACACGTGAAACGAAAATCCGGTAAAGACTTTCGTTAATTTTATTTCTAGCATTAAAATAATATACTTATTCAATATTTAAAATTATTTTCAATTTTTATAATTTAATATTTTACCTAAAATGCACCGTTATTCTGTGATATTGAATTAAAGCACGATTCCCCAACAAATTTTCCCAGAGATACATTTATACCTATCTATTGAGTTCAGTAAATGTAAAAATCTGGTGTGAAACACTCACACAACTTTCTCTTGCCAATGTAAATAATTAACAATAAACCTAAAATTAGTAATAAAACATTAAATATAAACAAAAAACTAACCTTAATAAACATAACCTAATTTTAATCATGAGTGAAAGACGCAAAATAAAATAAACCCCAGTTTAGCTTAAAAATAAAGAAAATTACTCTTTCACGCTAATCTAGGCTCTGTACAGAAAAATGCTTTAAATAAAAGTTTTAGATCTTTTAATTTCCTATAAATTTTATTATATACACTTTTGTCGTAAAATGCATACTAAGGTCAAAATCTTAAAAAAAATCGATTTTTCACACGTTTTAGTGAGAAAAAAAACAGAAAATCGTTAATTACCGCTAAACTAAGCGTTATACAAAAAAAGTTTTGAAACAAAATTTGTAGGATTTTAAATTCTCTACAACTTTTATTACATACGTTTTTGCGCTTACGTGCATATTAAAGCCGCAATCTAAAAAAAAACAATTTTTTTACGTGAAAACAGCCTCACCAAGAATTCCAGCAAACATGGCGCCTACCCTATCTTGTAGAGCATAAAAAATTTTGTAAACCAGGCGATTTTTAAAAATAATCGTAGGACCCGTTTTTGAAAAAATCGCAAAAAAGTGAAAAATTACATAAATAAACTACTGCTTCCGTTTGAGCAATTTTGATGAAAATGTTCGTGTAGGGTCCGGTAGTGGTATGTAACTTAAGTTTCAAGTTCGTACGATGTTCCGTTCTTGAGATATTCTGTTCACACACACACGCACACACACACACACACACACACAGACCAATCGCTAAAAACATGTTTTTTGGGTGCAGAGGGTCTGAAAACGTGTAGATCCGGTGAAAACTCCATTTCGAAAAATCGACAAAAACAATACTTTCCTTCCTATATATTCATACACACGCAATAGAAAGTAAAAATGAAAGTAATACAGAAAATGTATTCTATATTTTTAGAAAACTACGTAAATAAAATTCAAAATAAATAAGTATCTGTTGAAAAGTGAATTGACTTCAATTAAGTAAATCATTATTTTTGTGAAATTACTTCAAAAATAAAAAAATGCAATAAATAATTCAATGGATTTTTGGCAATTTCCCATAATATGATTCAATTTTAAAGCGAACGCCAAACATCCAAGATTTTTAGAGCAACACGCACGGGCGATATATTTATGTGGTGTTGTTCATAAGGGTGGTCATTTAATACGCGTGGGTGAGACATTATACGGTAAATAATTTTTTTTCACGCTCGTTTCCGCCCTACATCAACACTGCTCCACCTTGTATCTCTTTGTAGGATGAAAACTTTCAAAACACATTTGTTCACCCATTAGAATTGTCAAATTAGTGTCAAAACTTACAAATTTTAATCGAGATGAAGAAATAAAATTGTTAAATTTATTTTATTTATATTTTTGTAAAACATACGCGTTAAAAATTTAGTGTTATCATTTGTACATCAATGTTTCCGTTATACAGGGTGATTCAAAACTATACGGCAATCTCTTGGGATCTCATTCTATAGCTAAAAATAAGAAAAAAAGTTCATATAAACATATGCCTGAAAACGCTTAGTTAGCGAGTTACGGCTAGCGAAAAATTTCACCTACAACTCTGTACCCTCGGTGAAGTAAGGCCGTATAAAAATGTTAAAGGTAGTTACAAAGATATAAATACGATTGTTTCTTATGTTTTTTAATCTGAAAAATTGAATAAAATTGGTTCCAGAGCTGTAAATGCAACTTTCAGAGATATGTTACATAAAACACAAGAATTGGTGCAAAGAAATAACACATTTTTGTGTTTAACGTAAGATTACTTCCATAAGTGGTAAATAAAAGTGTATTTTTTCTTAAATAAATTTGTAGAAAATTTAATTCTGAAAAGATTCATGTGAATTACTCAGAAAAAATATGAATAATAGATATTGAAATTTCGCTTTATTTAAAATCAAAACAGACGCACATAAAACGGACATTCTTCACTGCATAAAATATTAACTGATATGTAGATTGGAAGTAACAGCTGATAATGATCAATGTTACTCCCAACCTAATATTTTATGCAGTTAAAAACGTGCGTTTTATGTGCGTCTGTTTTGATTTTAAATAAAGCGAAATTTCAATATCTTTTATTCATTTTTTTCCCGAGTAATTCACATGAATCTTTTCAGAATTAAATTTTCTACAAACTTATTTAAAAAAAATATATACCTTTATTTACCACTTATGGAAGTAATCTTACGTTAAACACAAGAATGTGTTATTTCTTTGCACCAATTCTTGTGTTTTACGTAAGATATCTCTGAAAGTATTGCATTCACAGCTCCGGAACCAATTTTATTCAATTTTTCAGATTAAAAAACACAAGAAACAATAGTAGTTGTATCTTTGTAACTACGTTTAACATTTTTATATGGCCTTACTTCACTGAGGGTACAGAGTTCTAGGTGACATTTTTCGCTAGCCGTAACTCGCTAACTAAGCGTTTTCAGGCATATGTTTATATGAACTTTTTTTTCTTATTTTTAGTTATAAAATGAGATCCCAAGAGATTGCCGTATAGTTTTGAATCACTCTGTATAATCGACAAACATAAGGAAACAAATGTTAAGTAATCGATCCAGCTAAGTCAGTAAGCTGGTAAAATATCGATAATAATCTTAAGTAACATGGTTGGACTGAATCTGAATTCTAAATCACGTAACTCAACAGAATCGTTTTCAGTTTAACGGGTGTCCCAGAGACCCACACAACTTTCTCTTGTCAATGCACACAATGAAAAACATATGTTTAATTATGAGTAATCAATGTAAAACGAAAATATAGCCTAATTTTAATCATGACTGAATGACGCTAAACTAGATTCTGAAGAAAAAATTATTAAAATAAAAGTTGTACATCTTTTAATTTCCTAAAAATTTTATTATACATACTTTTGTCGTAAAATACATACTAAGGCTGAAATCTTAAAAAATAGATTACTTTTATAGATTTTCATGAAAAAAAAACAACAGAAAATCAGATAACTTTATAACTAAACGTTATAAAAAGAAATGTTTGAAATAAAAGTTGTAGGTTTTTAAATTTTCTACAATTTTGACTGTACACATTTTTGCCCTAAAATGCATATTAAGGTTTTTTTCTTCGAGCGCACAGCCTCCCCAAGAATTTCAGCAGACGTGACGTCTACCCTATCTTGTAGAGCATAAAAAATGTAGTAAAATGAGGCGATTTTTAAAAAATCGTAGAAGCCGTTTTTGAGAAAATCGCAAAAAGTGAAAAATAACACGAATAAACTACTGATTCCGGTTGACCGATTTTGATGAAAATGTTCATGTCGGGTTCTCTAGTGGTATCAAACTTAAGTTTTAAGTTTCAACTTCTTACCCTATTTCGTACTTGAGAATTTCGTCCCCCTCACACATATACAGACCAATCGCGCTAAAAATATGTTTTTGGGTTCAGGGGGCCAGAAAACGTGTATTTCCGGTGAAAACTCTATTTCAAAAAATCGACATGAAAACAATACTTTTCTTCCCTACGTTGTTTAGGTCAATAGCCGAAAGGCTGGTTTGAACCTCTAGAGGTTTTACTAAGTAAAAACGAGGAGTAAGGTGGTTTACTGTTCTTCCTCACAAGTTGAAAGAATATGCTTATCAGCATGCCAGGCCCTCTGAAAAGTATTTACTTTTCACCCTGCAAATGACACTTTCACTTCATTTACTACAGGGTCTGGCTGCATAGTAAAATTCATCACTCTCAGAGGAGATAACTCTGCCTAATGTCTTTTCGCACCTCTACCTCTTCTGTTCTTAAAATAGTTCGGTCATATAATTGGCTGACTATTTGATAAGAAACAGAACTATTTTTTGTTCTGGAACCAACAGATCGAGTGCAATTAATTCAACACCTGCCCGTTATGGGAATTCCTTCCCTATATTATATCCATATATTACCCATAACAGGTAGGTGGAGTGTTAAATTATTTGCACTCGATCTAGTTCTAGATGAAAATAATAGTTCTATTTCTTATCACATTGTCAGCCAATTTAATGACTGAAGCGTTTAAGAACAGAAGAGGTCGAGGTGTGAAGTCATTAGTCAGAGTTATCTACTCTGAGAGTAATGAATTTCACTATGCAGCCAGACCCTGTGGTGAATGAAGTAAAGGTGTCATTTGCACGGTGGAAATAGATGCTTTTCAGAGGGCCTGGAATTATGATAAGCATACTTTTTCACTCGGTGAGGAAGATATTTTAAATCACCTCATTCCTCGTTTTACTTAGTAAAGCCTCTAGAGGTTCTAATAACCTAAACAACTATGAAAATGACAAAGAGAATACAATTTCTCAAAATATTTTCAAAACTTAGAAAACATACAATTCTGTTAAATATGTTATTTTATAATATCAAAATGAATCAATGTAAACGAAATGAACTTCTGTTCAATGAAGGATATATCGTAAACATCAAAAGAAAAGCAATCTCATCTGAATAAAATACGTTTATGAACCATCAGTTCAATTTTACAGAAGTTGAATGCATACGACATTAAAGCACATATCATCCACGACAAGAAAGGTTCCGGATTGAAAACGATTAAAATTATTTCAGTAATATCTACTATACTCTATGCCACGGTACCGTACAGCACGTCAAAACACAAATGTATTAAATTGTGATTGAACTTAGCGCGATCCATTCGAGTACAAAAATTCTTTGCTTATCAGATGATATTTTGGTATATACTAATTGAAACATATACTAAATACAAAATATAACAGTACCAGCAGAAAGGCCAATTATAAAACATCCGGTCTGTCGCCAGTTGTTGTAACTGAAGGCGTTGGTAGAGTGAAACACGATTACGCATCCTTTTTACTGACTTTCAACTCGTAGTCTGTTTATATCTGCTCCACGGTTCTGTGGGATATACGCCAGGGCATACACACTGAGAAGCCCTTCATAAAAAATGACAATGAAGTCTTGAGTTCTTTTGAGTCAATCGGTAAATCCATCAAATGTTAATTCAGAATTCAGTATCATAATCTTAAAAATCAAAATACTAAAAGAAAAATAACGACAAACTATACTAACAATTTTTGCTAATCTTCGAACGGTATACTATATTTTACTCACATAATATCGGTTTTTGATATTGCATCCATAAAAATAATGCTTCATTTTCCAAAAAAAAAAATCCAAATTCACAACAAACATTAAATTAATTTTTTACTTTCTCTTGCCCTCAATGAATATATAGGGAATGAAAGTTTATTGTTTTATGTCAGTATTCGAAATCGAGTTTTCACCTGATGTACTACACGTTTTCTAACCCCCTGAACCCAAAAAACATGTTTTTTAGTGAGCGGTTTGTGTGTATGAAAAATATCTTAAGAACGGAACATCGTACAAAGTTAAAACTTGGAACTTAAGTTAGATACCACTAGAGGACTCGACACTAAAATTTTCATCAAAATCGGTCAATCAGAAGTAGTAGTTTATTTTTGCAATTTTTCACTTTTTTGCAATTTCTCAAAAACGGCTACCAAAATAGGCGATATTTAAATATATATATTTTTAAATCGCCACATTTACTACATGTTTTATGCTCTACAAGATAGGGTAAGTGATTCTCGCGATTGGTTTGTGTGTGTGTGTGTGTGTGTAAAAAATATCTTAAGAACGGAACATCATACGAAGTTAAAACTTGGAACACTTAAGTTAGATACCACTAGAGGACCCGACACGAAAATTTTCATCAAAATCGGTCAATCAGAAGTAGTATGTATTCGTGAAATTTTTCACTTTTTTCCAATTTTTAAAAAACGGCTCCTACGATTTTTTTCAAAATCGCCTCATTTGCTACATGTTTTATGCTCTACAAGATAGGGCGACAAGTGTCATGGCTGCTGAAATTCTTGAGAGGCCTGTGTTCTAGTAGAGAAAAATTGTTTTTTAAGACTGCGGCCTTAAGATGCATTTCAGGGAAAAAGTGTATATGATTAAAGTTGTAGAAAATGTAAAACCTATAACTTTTAAGGATTTTAGATTTGAGAATATTCGAGGAATTATTTTTTAAAATATATACAACTTTTGTCAGACATTGTCATAAGTGCATTAATACTCTTCCCATCGAAGCAAAAAAAAGTAATAATTTCGTAATCGAATAAAGTAATCGAATAGTTACTTATAATAATTTCCAGAACTAGCCAGGAATAGAACCCTAGACCTTCCAATTTATTAGGTATTAGGCAGACCAATCACTAAAAACATGTTAATTGTGTTCAGGGGGGGGGGGGGCTGAAAACGTGTATATTCGATGAAAACAATACTTTATAAGTTAAGGTAAAAATAACAAATTTGTGAATTACTGTATAAATATATTAGTAATAAAAGAAATTCAGGCTAAATATTTAATGTTAAGATTAAATAAAACGTATTTAAATTAAAAACAAATACTTACATTTCAAATAATGTAGAAGTTAGTATTACAGACGCTTCGTGCGGAATGAAAGAAACCAAACAAAAACAGCTGTCAAGTAAAACGTACGTAGATAAAGAAAATTACTGAAGTATAAAGTTATTTTGTAATTCAAACAAAACTGAAATAAGTGTACTTGAGAATCTAAAGATAATTTAAAAAAAATAATAAATTGATTATCGAATAGGTAATTAAACAAAACATAAATCCACACGGAAATTTTTTGAATAATAATAAAAAAACAAGAAAAATATTGATTAAATAATACAGAAGTGTGAAATAAAAGTGTTTTCAAGAAGAGATCTCACCGTTGTTTGGTTCGCTTGCCGCTACAGTTGTCGGTAGATTTCTTATAGACTATTTCTGACATACCCGAGTTGGTTATAGTTTGTAACGATCTTAGACACACTACGTTAGAGAGTACGAACTAAGTATAGTTTAAGTGCGAACGAACGAACCGTACATAAAAATATTCCTATTTTAAACAACAACTTTGCCCGTTGAAATTAAACAAAACGGATCGGATTTTAAAAAACAAAACTAGTGAAGTAACTTGAACGAAGTGCTTTAAGATACTGTTTGAAAGAGTAAAAAATTCTTTAAGAAACTAACACGCATCGATTGACCTTCCACATTATTTTCTTTCGATTTACAGATACATTATATTTGATCATTATATTGTAATAATAAAGTACCTTAGATTCTACGCCAACTTAAAAACCAAGATAATACAGCAATGGTTAGAATAAAAAGGTGGTACACCAATTGAAACGTTTATGTAATTTTATAATTGTTACATTATTATAATCGATACGCCTACACGACATTAAAACACCTATCGAATTACATTATTTATTTAATTTTTATTTAAATAATTTATAATCTATTTATTAATATTATGAATTTTTATTAGTTCAAAAAAAATTCCGGATTATTTTACTCAGTGTAAGTAAGCATGTAAAAATAAATGGTTAAGACTTATTCACACGAACAACTAGCAGCTAGTTCATTTAAAGTGATAAAGACTTTGAATATGTTTGTTTTTACTAGCGCTAGTAAGGGAGAAAATATCACGTCATTGATTACCGCTAGTAAACTAGCTCGGTGTGAACGTTGCTTTACGAGCGCTAGCAGAGGAGAAAAGGTCACGTGATTATTAGCGCTAGAACACTAGCTCGGTGTAAACGTTGCTTACTAGCGCTAGCAGGGGAGAAAAGGTCACGTGATTGATTCACGCTAGTAAACTAGTTCGGTGTATACATAGCTTGCTAGCGCTAGTAGGGGAGAAAAGTTCACGTGATTGACTACCCCTAGTAAACTAGCCCCGTGTGAGCATTGCTTACTAGCGCCAGTAAGTAAGAAAAATTCAAATGATTGATTAGCACTAGTAAACTAGCTAGGTGGAACATAGCTTACTAGCGCTAGTAGGGGAGAAAAGTTCACGTGATTGACTAGCGCTAGTAAACTAGCTTGGTGTGAACGTTTGGAAACGTTGCTAGTTACTAATAAGCTGCTAGTACTAGCAGCTAGCAAACTAGCGTCGTGGGAATAGGCCATCAGTAGACCAATACATTTTTTGTTAATTTTTAATTGGTACTACATATTTTGCCCATCAGGCAGGTGGAGTGTTAAATTATTTGCATTCAATCAGCTAGTTCAATGGCTACAAAAAAAAAACAGTTCTATTTCTTATCACATGGTCAGCCAAGTATATAACTGATGGATTTAAGAACAGAAAAGTTAGAAGTGTAAAAGACACTAGTCACAGTTATGTCTTTTGATAGTAATGAATTTCATTATACAGCCAGACCCTGAGGTTAATGAAGTGAAAGTGTTATTTGCAGGGTCGAAAGAAGATGCTTTTCAGAGCCTGACAAGCTGGTAAGCATACTTTTCAAATCAGTGAAGAAGGCATGGTAAACCACCTCACTCCTCGTTTTACTTAGTAGTATATTTTAAAGAGGTTCAAATCAACCTTTTGGCTGATGACCTAAACAACAAAATATTACTGAAAAAATATAAAATACAAGAAAAATTGTCAAAATTACTAAATCAATAACTTCCAAGAACTTTCCACCCTGAAAATGACACCGCAGGGTGGAAAGTAGACGCTTTTCGGAGGGCTTGACATGCTGATAAACATAGGCTGCTTTTCCACTCACTGAGAAAAGCATTAAAAACACATCACTCCTCGTTTTACTTAGTAAAGCCTCCAGAGGTTTAAACCAGCCTTTTAGCTGTTGAACTAAAAACATTACATATTTAATAACGTACTGACCGATTTTGATGAGTATTTATAGAAAATTGTGCATGGCACAAAAAAATTGTAACAATATCTATATAAATAACAATAGCACTACCAGAATTTTTTTAAACCCTAATATGTGTGCGTTTCAATCTGTTCAATTTAGAATAATTTAGAATTCCATAAACCAATGAGATGAGAATTATGTGCATGACGTATAAATTAGATGTAACCTTGTACAGACTCAGGTCGACAATTCTTGAGAAAGTATAGTTCATTGAACTCCAATCATCAAAGTACATAAGTAATCACTGTCTAGTATTCAAATCTGTATAAAAAGTAAATAATTTTACTAGAACTTTAACCACGGAACCTTCCTCTATGTACATCAGCTGTTGAACCGCTAGATCAACCCGGTGGGTTATGGACAGATTAATACATAAAATTCGGCCGCGCGCGGCATGGTTGGTGCAAAAAATTTAAATAATTGACGTGGTCTTCGACCATATTTGTTTTAAATGTTATATGTGTTTTATGTGTAGTGTATAGTTCCTGAGGATGTCTCCGAGAGAAACGAAAGATCTCGAATGAATGTAATACTCTGAGATGAGTGTTATATTTAATTTGTTTTGTTTTGGCTGTTCATTATATATCATATATGTAATACATAAAAATATTCAATTTTTATAAAAATTTACTACACGAAAAACGAACTTGTTCAAGGAAATTTAAAATATTTAATATTCAAAATAAGTTACAATTAATTAAAACTTTTTTTTTCAACTCCTAATGTGTGTACGTTGCAATCTGTTCAATTCAGAACAATAAGCAACCCCATGGCCCAATGAGATGAGGATGATGAGTATGACGTGTAAATGAGGTGTAGTTTTGTACAGGCCCAGGTCGACCGCTCCTGAGAGAGTATGATTAATTGAACCCTAACCATCAAAGTACACCGGCAACCACTGTCTAGTATTCAAATCCGTATAAAAGTAATTACCTTTACTAGGATTTGAACCAGGAACCTTCGTCTCCGAAAATCAGCTGTTTAACAGCTGATTTTGGCGACGACTTTACCTCTATACCAACCCGGTGGGTAATTAAAACTTTAAAGAAAAAGTAATTGATAAGTCTAGCTTTAGAGCGAGAAAGAAAATAAACTGACCATTAAATTTAACAAACGAAGCTACGAAATAACAAAGGGAAAGAATTAAGGAGTTTTGAAAAATAAAAAGATTTAAACTATGTACATAAAATTAGGAAAATAAAATTTTCGAGGAAAAGTGTTTTGGAAATAAAAATTGAGAATTTTTTCGTTTAATTGAAAAGTTGTTTTTGAGAAAATTATATTTTGCATAGAATAAAGTATCTCTAATTTTTGGGGATACATCCTTAAATAAAAAAATCTATTGGAAGGTTGGTTGAAACAGATATAAAATTTTAATTTCCAACCACTAAACCATCTGATTCAACTAAACTATCTATGTGTTCTCTGTGCTCCTTAAGGGTGTAGAACCGGACCTTGGATAAAGCCATTAAAAGGAAACTAGAGGCATGAGAGATGTGGCTGTACAGTCGAATGTTGAGAGTCCCATGGACTACTCGGATGCCAAATATATTCTCATAAGAATGAATAAAGACTTAGAAATTATTTCCACCATCAAATGTAGAAAGCTCCAATATTTTGGACTCGATATTCGTTCCTAATAGCCATTCTGCAAGGAAAGATGAATGGAAAACGAGGACCTGGCAGAAGAATAGTGTCATGGCTTCGAAATCTGAGAACTTGATTTGGAAAGAGCTTAGAAGAGCTTTTACGTAAAGTTAAAAATCTGTTGTGAAACACTCACACGACTTTCTCTATGCAAATAATGACCAATATAACCGAACATTAGTAATAAAACATTAGAAATAAACAAACAACTAACCCCAATAAACATAACCCAATTTTAATAATGAGTGAAAAACGAAAAATGAAAATCAACCTCAGTTTGCCTTAAAAATACGGAAAATCACTCTTTCACGCTAAACTAGGCTCTGTAGAGAAAAATGCTCTAAACAAAAGTTGTAGATCTCTTAATTTGCTGTAAATTTGATTGTATACGCTGTTGTCGTAAAATTCATACTATGGCCGAAATCTTGAAAAAATCGATTTTTCACACGTTTTCGTAAGAAAAAAATGGAAAATTGCTAATTACCGCTAAACTAAGCGTTATACAAAATAATGTTAGAAATAAAAGTTGTAGGACTTCAAATTCTCTACAAATTTTATTATATAAATTTTTGCGCTGAAATGCATAATAAAGCCGCAATCATAAAAAAACAATTTTTTTAACGTGAAAACAGCCTCACAAAGAATTTCAGCAAACATGGCGCCTACCCTATCTTGTAGAGCATCAAAAATTTAGTAAATGAGGCGATTTTTAAAAAAAATCGTAGGACCAGTTTTTGAGAAAATCGCACAGAAGTGAAAATTTACACGAATAAACTACTACTTCCGGTTGACAGATTTTGATGAAAATGTTCGTGTCGGGTTCGGTAGTGGTATGTAACTAAAGTTTCAAGTTTCAAGTTCGTACGATGTTCCGTTCTTGAGATATTCTGTTCACATACGCACACACAGACCAATCGCTAAAACATGTTTTTTGGATTCAGGGGGTCTGAAAACGTGTAGATCCGATGAAAACTCGATTTCGAAAAATCGACATGAAAACAATACTTTCCTTCCTATATATTCATATAGGCAAGAAAAAGTAAAAATTGAGAATTGCTATGATGTTCGACAAAATTCGAAATGAAGAAGAAGAATAGAGGAGAACAAAAATGGAGGAGGAGGAGAAGGAGAAGAAGGAGAAGGAGGAGGAGGTGGAGAAGAAGAAATCCGAGTAAAGAAAATTGTGTGATATAGCAAAACTTTCTTACTAAACAGTAAACAGAATACGTAAGACTGAAAAAGAGAAAACTTATGGTAAGGCCATTATGTAAAACGCAACCACTTAATAGTTAGTTAACGCCGTGAAATGATGTTGCGTACAATTTTAAATCCAAGGTTATTATTGTGTAAGAAATATATTTCCTTTATAATAAAAATAAATAAATAAGTAAATAGAAATAAAATATTAATTCCGGAAATTCAATATGAATACAACATAATTTATAATTACAGGCCTATTAATACATAAAAATTAGCTGTATTTTAATCATAGAAAAACAAAATTAAAATGTAATAGAATATAATGAATAAAATAATAAATTATTCATTATATACATTGGTATAAGCCGATTGGTCTAAAATTTCTGCAGGTGTAGGCATATCTATAGTCTATATTTGTCAAAGAAAATATCTAATGCATAATTAAATGAATCTAATCATACTGAATTAAGAAATAAATATAAAAAGTATTTTATGTATGCATTGGCGTATTTATCAGGAAGTGCCAATAAATGCCATCGATCCATTAATATTGTAACAGAGTTCGAGATTAATCTAGAAGTGGTTAAATAGGTTATTTTCGAAGGATAGTCACAGAACTTAAAAAAAAAGCTACCAGAGAAGACTCAATCACAGAAGAAACGTTGAAAAATGGTGGAGAATGGTGAAAAACCCATCTAAGCACTTAAAAAAGAAATAAAAAATCTGGTGTGAAACACTGAAACAACTTTCTCTTGCCAGTGCAAATAATTAACAATAAACCTAACATTAGTAATAAAACATAAGAAATAAACAAAAAACTAACCTCAACAAACATAACCTAATTTTAATCATGAGTGAAAGACGCAAAATGAAAATCAACCTCAGTTTGGCTTACAAATACGGAAAATCACTCTTTCTCTCTAAACTAGGCTCTGTAGAGAAAAATGCTTTAAATAAAAGTTGTAGATCTTTTAATTTTCTATAAATTAAATTACATACACTTTTGTCGTAAAATGCATACTAAGGCCGAAATGTTAAAAAAATCGATTTTTCTCACGTTTTCGTGAGAAAAAAAACAGAAAATCGCAAATTACCGCTAAACTAAGCGTTATACAAAAAAATGTTTGAAATAAAAGTTGTAGGTTTTTAAATTCTCTACAACTTTTATTATATAAGTTTTTGCGCAGTAAAAACGTTGTTTTTACGTGAAAACAGCCTCACCGAGAATTTCAGCAAACATGGCGCCTACCCTATCTTGTAGAGAATAAAAAATTGAGTAAAATAGGCGATTTTAAAAAAAATCGTAGGACCAGTTTTTGAGAAAATCGCAAAAAACTGAAAAATTATACGAATAAACTACTACTTCCGGTTGACCGATTTTGATGAAAATGTTCGTGTCGCGTCCGGTAGTGGTATGTAACTTAAGTTTCAAGTTTCAAGTTCGTACGATGTTCCGTTCTTGAGATATTCTGTTCACACACAGACACACACACACACAGACAAATCACTAAAAACATGTTTTTTGGGTTCAGGGGGTCTGAAAACGTATAGATCCGGTGAAAACTCGATTTCGAAAAATCGACATGAAAACAATACTTTCCTTCCTATATATTCATATAGGCAAGAGAAAGTAAAAAATCTGGTGTGAAACACTCACACAACTTTCTCTTGCCAATGCAAATAATTAACAATAAAACTAACATTAGTATTAAAACATTAGAAATGAACAAAAACTAACCTCAAAAACATAACCTTATTTTAATCATGAGTGAATGACGCAAAATGACAATCGAACTCAGTTTGGCTTAAAAATACGGAAAATCACGCTTTCACGCTAAACTAGGCTCTGTAGAGAAAAATGCTCTAAACAAAAGTTGTAGATCTTTTAATTTTCTATAAATTTAATTATATACACTTTTGTCGTAAAATGCATACTAAGACCGAAATGTTAAAAAAATCGATTTTTCTCACGTTTTCGTGAGAAAAAAAACAGAAAATCGCAAATTACCGCTAAACTAAGCGTTATACAAAAAAATGTTTGAAACAGAAGTTGTAGGTTTTTAAATTCTCTACAACTTTTATTATATAAGTTTTTGCGCTAAAATTTATATTAAAGCCGTAATCTTAAAAAAACAACGTTTTTACGTAAAAACAGCCTCACCGAGAATTTCAGCAAACATGGCGCCTACCCTATCTTGTAGAGAATAAAACATTGAGTAAAATAGGCGATTTTAAACAAAATCGTAGGACCAGTTTTTGAGAAAATCGCAAAAAACTGAAAAATTATACGAATAAACTACTACTTCCGGTTGACCGATTTTGATGAAAATGTTCGTGTCGCGTCCGGTAGTGGTATGTAACTTAAGTTTCAAGTTTCAAGTTCGTACGATGTTCCGTTCTTGAGATATTCTGTTCACACACAGACACACACACACACACACAGACACACACACACACAGACCAATCGCTAAAAACATGTTTTTTGGGTTCAGGGGGTCTGAAAACGTATAGATCCGGTGAAAACTCGATTTCGAAAAATCGACATGAAAACAATACTTTCCTTCCTATATATTCATATAGGCAAGAGAAAGTAAAAAAGCTACCAGAGAAGACTCAATCACAGAAGAAACGTTGAAAAATGGTGGAGAATGGTGAAAACCCCATCTAAGCACTTAAAAAAGAAATAAAAAAGATCTGAGAAACTGAGAAAATTCCCAGTGAATGGAAAACGGCATTGATACACCACAGTATAAAAACGGAGATAGGTACGCATGTAAACAACAATTACAGCACAATTTTCCTTTTACCCGTGATATAGAAAGTACTTTCCGAACCACTTTTCACTAGACTACAAGAACGAGTAAATTAGATCTTGAGTGAATATTAAGCCGGATTCAGAAACCTGTAGGAACCTTCAGTGGGTTCAGGATCCTGCGCAGAAACGATATGGAAAGTACACCAAGTTCTGGAAGTTATATTTCAAGAGATATAGTGATAATGTTTGTTGATTTTAAGAAAACTTATAAATCAATTGACCGAGAAACAATGGATATTTTAGAAGAATTTGGAGTTGTCATCAAACAACGACAATCATTATGGAAACATAAACACAGACACGATCAAACGTAAAATTTCTAGAAGAAATCTTCAAAAAATTAGGGATGAAACTGTAGTTAGGCAGGGTGATGGACTGTCACCAGTTTTTTTTAAATGTGTGCTGAAGAGTTATTCAGAATAATTCTGAATAACTTTTCCAATTATTGGAAAATGGAACTTGTCAAAAGATTGTTAAACCAAGTACACATTGGAGGATCCAAGGACGTTATAAAAATACACTAAACTGTCTTGCTTTTACAGACGACCTAGCAATCGTTTCTAGAAACAAGTAAACAACAATAGAAGAAATTAACGAGTTAAAAGAACAATCAGAAAAAGCAGGACTACAAATTTCCTTCGACAAAACTAAATACGTAACGGACATCAAAACAGCCCCGCGTTCACTTAACAATTAATTGAAATGATTAATTGTGTCAATAAAATAATTGTTTGCTCAAGCTAGAAAAGCCTTTGAAATGAAAAACAGCTTACTGACTACAAACATTGATTTGCAGATTAGGAAATTTTTTTTAAAACACTACGTTTGGAGTGTAGCATTATACGGAAGTGAAACGTGGGTGATATGGGCTGTAGAAAAAAAGAGGATAGAAGCTATTGAAATGTGGTGTTATAGGAAAATGTTAAAGATTAGGATTATTAAGAGATTAGGATTAGTAATTTAGAGAGGTTTTTAAACGAGTGAGTGAAAAAAGAAGTAAGCAGCGTAACTTAGTGATTTTTCATATATTTTTTTAAGTCCAACGGAGGTCGATTTTCTTTTTACGTCATTCACTCATTAATAATATTAAGTTATGTTTGTAATTTTACATTATTTACTAATGATTAAACCATAGGGTATATATTTCATTATTTACATGGACACGATAAAGTCGTGTAAGTGTTTCACACCAGATTTTTACGAATTCAATACTGATTTCAACAAATTTTTCAATTTCCTTAATTTGAATGTAAAGAAAATACGATTTAATTTTCATCTCATCACAAAAATTTCATATTCTTTCGTATAAACATCGTTAGTTTGGTTATACCGGGTGTCCATTAAGTCTGGAAATGGCTGAATTACAGAAAAGTGAGGGTGACTACGTGACCAGAATGACTTTAATTGCTTGTTGCACCAAAAAAAACTATTGTGGGTAATATTTGAAATGTTTATCCGCCATCTTATACATGATTTCGATCTAAAATTTCAAAATAAATTCAATGGCGAAAACCGGAAATCGATATCTTTTTTCGTTTTTGAGATATTACCATTCAACTATCCAGATCAGGGCAGAACGGCCATTCCTCCCTCCTCCGTCTTTGAGCCTACATAGACAATTAAGATGGCAAGTGAACGACTACACATAAGATTATTGAAAATAATAAGTTTTTTAATATCTCCACTCGTTAATAAATAGGAAATTATTGTCATTAAAAAATACGGAAAAAGAATTTAACGGCTGATTTATTGCATTATAAAACTACAGTATCTATTTAATTTGTTACCAGTTAATACTTATTGTTTGCTATTTTTGTAAATGTTAGTGTTTAAAAGGAACTAATTGTGAAAATGAGTTACATAATTGAAAATAAAATTACCAAATGTTTCTTGACTCAAGAGTGGTTGTTCAAAGTGGCCTCCTACTTATTGACAATATGATGTACGTGCGTAAAAACTTGTTACAGCATTACGAATGAATTCCCTTGGGATTCCAGCAGATTCATTTAGAATTCTTTGTTTGAGTTCATGCAGACTGTTAGGTTTCGTTCTGTAAACTTTGTTTTTTAAGTATCCCCAAAAAAAGTAGTCTAACGGACTCAAATCACGTGATCTCGGAGGCCATTCAATTGCTCCTCTCCTAAGTATTAACTGGTAACAAATTAAATAGATACTGTAGTTTTATAATGCAATAAATCAGCCGTTAAATTCTTTTTCCGTATTTCTTAATGACAATAATTTCCTATTTATTAACGAGTGGAGATATTAAAAAACTTATTATTTTCAATAATCTTATGTGTAGTCGTTCACTTGCTACCTAAATTGTCTATGTAGGCTCAAAGACGGAGGAGGGAGGAATGGCCGTTCTGCCCCGATCTGGATAATAGTTGAATGGTAATATCTCAAAAACGAAAAAAGATATCGATTTCCGGTTTTCGCCATTGAATTTATTTTGAAATGTTAGATCGAAATCATGTATCATATGACCATCATCCTATTTAAATTAAGAAAGTTAAACCCAATATGGCGGATTCAAGATGGCGGACAAAAATTTCAAATATCACCCAGAATAGTTTTTTTGGTGCAACAAGCAATTAAAGTCATTCTGGTCACCTAGTCACCCTCACTTTTCTGTAATTCAGCCGTTTCCAGACTAAATGGACACCCGGTATATTTTGTTGTTAATGTTACACGTTATTTGATGGTAAAATGTAGTAATAGGGGGGAAAAGGATATTTCGTATTTTTTTTAAGTCCAACGAAGGTCGTTTTTTTACGTCATTCACTCATTAATAATATTAAGTTATGTTTGTAATTTTACATTATTTACTAATGATTAAAACCATAGAGTATATTTTTCATTATTTACATCGGCACGATAAAGTCGTGTAAGTATTTCACACCAGATTTTTACAAATTCAATACTGATTTCAACAAATTTTTCAATTTCCTTAATTTGAATGAAAAGAAAATACGATTTAATTTTCATCTCATCACAAAAATTTCATATTCTTTCGTAAAAACATCGTTAGTTTGGTTATATATTTTGTTGTTAATGTTACATGTTATTTGATGGTAAAATGTAGTAATAGGGGGGGAAAGGATATGATGCTAAATTGAACATTTTGTTATAAATAAGCTGTCTTCTTTTGATTGACATGCGGAATCATTTTAAAAGCATTTCACAAAGTTGTCTCCCTCGTTTTCCATTTATTAACGTCCCTATTCTTTACACAGATAAGTTAAACAACCAAAACTTTTCAATAGATAAATGTGTACAAAAATACACTTGTTCATTCATTTTCGTCAGTCTAAAAATATAAATTTGAAGTTTAATTTTTATATTCAATAATAAATATTAACCGAACGGGTTGGTGCAGTGGTATAGTAAATGACTGCTTCAGATATTATAATAATGGTGGCAATTTTTAAAATTGTCAACTGTCAGTTTTTTGTCGGTCCGTCCGTCACACGCAGATGTCAGAAACTACAAGAGATAGCAACAAAAAGTTTTCCGATTCGTAATCTACACAAAAAGTTAGTCGGCGTAAATTGGGTTTGAAGTTCAGGTTTTGACCTGAAGTAGCCCAAAACCGGAAGCCACGAAATCAAAGTCGGGATTTGGAAAAAAGTGTAATTTGATTTTTCTTAAAGTAAAAACCATTGGGTTTCAAGTTCCTGTTTTGAACGGAAGTGGCCCAAAACCGGAAGTCAAGAAATCAAAGTCAAAATATGGAAACAAAAAAAATTTCATTCGATTCCTCTGAAAGAGTAAATGCAGAAATCATTGGGTTTGAAGTTCCAGTTTTGACTGTAAGTGGCCCAAAACCGGAAATCATAAAATCAACGTCAGAAACTACAAGAGATAGAAAAACTCTGTTTTTAAATTTGTAATCTACACAAAAAGGTAGTCGCCGTAAATTGGGGTTGAAGTTCTGGTTTTGACCAGAAGTAGCCAAAAACCGAAAGTCAAGAAATTCAAACGCGGAAACTACAAATAAATAGCAACAAACCGTTTTCGGATTCGTAATCTACACAAAAAGTTAGTCGGGCTAAACTGGGTTTGAAGTTCCGGTTTAGACCAGAAGTGGCCCAAAAACGGAAGTCAAGGAATGAAAGTCGGAATTTGGAAACAAAAATATTGCCATTCGATTCCACTTACATAGTAGATACAGAAATCATTGGGTTTGAAGGTCCTCTTTCAACCGTAAGTGACCCAAAACCGGAAGTCATGAAACCAAAGTTAGAACTACAAGATATAACAACAAACTTTTTCGGATTCGTAATCTAAAAAGTTAGTCGGCCTAAATTTGGTTTTAAGTTCCGGTTTTTAATTTTGACGAAAAGTGGCCCAAAGCCGGAAGTCAAAAAATTAAAGTCGGAATTCGGAAACAAAATAGAGTCATTCGATTCCACTTACATAGTAGATGCAGAAATTATTGGGTTTGAAGTTCCTGTTTCGACCGTAAGTGGCCCAAAACCGGAAGTCATGAAATCAAAGTCAGAAACTACGTAAGGTAGCAACAAACAATTTTCGGATTCGTGATCTACAAAAGGCGAGTGGAGTCTTAATTATTTACACTAAATCTGCTTATTACAGGGCTACAAAAAATAGTTCTATTTTTATCACAGGGTCAGCCAATTATACGACTGAACCATTTAAAAACAGAAGAGGTAGAGGTGTAAAAGACACTAGCAGAGTTATTTTCTTTGAGAGTAATGAATTTTATTATACAGCCAGACCCAGTGGTGAATGAAGTGAAACTGTCATTTGCAGGATGGTGCTTTAGGTGCAGTAGGTGCTTTACAGAGGCCCTGAAATTCTGATAACCATACTTCTTTATTTATTAAGTCAGGCATATTAAACCACCTCACTCTTTATTTTACTAAGTAAAGCCTCTAACTGGAAATTGAAACCAGCCTTTCGGATGATAACCTAACCAATGTTGTTGTTTAGGTCATCAGTCGAAAGGCTGGTTTGAACCTGTAGAAGTTTTACTAAGTAAAACGAGGAGTGAGGTGGTTTACCATTGCTTTCCTCACTGCGTGGGGAGCATGCCGGGCCCTCTGAAAAGCACAAATTTTCTGCTCTGCAAATGACACCTTCACTTCATTCACCACAGGGTCTGACTTTATAATGAAGTTCATTACTTTCAGAGGATATAACTCTGATTAGTGTCTTTTACACCTCTACCTCTTCTGTTCTTAAATGATTCAATCATTTAATTGGCTGACCACGTGATAAGAAATAGAACTATTTATTTTACCCCTGCAACAGACAGATTGAGTGTAAATAATTTGACACTCCTCCTGTCTATTATGGGCAGAACCTAACCAATAACAATAGATAAATTATTACATTGTACAATGGTGTACACCGAAGATGAAATAAATAAATTTAGTCGGCAGCGCAGCTTGTCAGCAGTTTACAAGTTGATTTTCAGAGACAAATGTTCCATGGTTCAAATCCTAATTGTTTTTACCATAATTTGTGTACGGCGCAATCTGTTCAATTTAAGAACAATAAGCAAACCCGCAACCCAATGAGATGAGGATGATATATATGACTTATAAATTAGATGTAGTCTTGTACAGACTCAGGCCGACAATTTCTGATATAGTACGGTTAATTTGACCCAACCATCTAAGTGAGTTAAATACAGAACTACAGGAAGATTATTAAAATAGTACAGTTTTGCAACAATTTATTCAAAATTTAATTTTTTTTAAATTATACTAAAATGTAAAACTGTAAAACAATACCGGAACAAAAACAGACTATTTCAAGAAAATCTGATATTTTTGTTTTAGATACAATCGTAACATGTTACAAATTATGGTACACTCATTTCATTCATAAAAACACTTAAGTTTTAAGTGCTGTAGTAACAAAATAAAATGAACTGTATTATTGCCAAGAAAATTCTACATCATTGTATCGGACACAAAACATGTTGACTCAACTGAAACGATCAAGTAGTTTACGACTGGCCTTCGTAAAATAGAACAATGAGTAATGAATGTAAATACATAACGTAAATATATACAATAGAGTTTTAAAATTTCTGTACCTATTTATTTTAATTATTTGGATTTTGATACTAGACAGTGGTTAACGGTGTACTTAGATGGTTGGGATTATATTAACCATACTCTCTCCAGAATGGTCGGCCTGGGTCTGTACATAACTACACCTCGTTTACACGTCATGAACATTATCCTCATATTATTGGGTATTGGGGTTAGTTCTTGTTCTGAATCGAACAGATTGTAACCATACACACATTACGGATAAAAAATTATTTTAAAAAGGAAATTCTTTTTTTATTAACTTTATTAAATTTATTAAAACTTTATGAAATTTAAAACTGTTACAAAATAAACAACCAGTGAATAAGATAGTGGGTGAAAGAATGAATAAAATGACATAAGTGGTGTGCATGGAGAGCACCATCTACTGAAAGGTCTCCGACAAGTTATTAGTTACTTCTGACTAAGCCATCGATTAATTATGTAATAAAATTAATCGTTTCTAAAACGGGAGATCCCTGTTCCACTTCCTCCTTAATCATTTTTGAACGTTGTTTGGTAGATAACGAGAGGAAAGTTTATGTATTGAATTCGTTTGGATGAGCGAAAAGTACGCCCATAACAGACAGGTGGAGTGTCAAATTATTAACATTCAATCTGTTCGTTGCAGGGCTAAAATAAATAGTTCTGTTTCTTATCACATGGTCGGTCAATAAAATGACTGAATCATTTAAGAACAGAAGAGGTAGAGGTGTAAAAGATACTAATCAGAGATATCTCCTCTAAAAAGTAATGAATTTCATTATACAGCCAGACCCTGTGGTAAATGAAGTGAAAGTGTCATTTGCAGAGTGGAAAATGTGCTTTTCAGAGGGCCCGGCATGCTGGTAAGCGTACTTTTCCACTCAGTGAGGAAGGCAATTGTAAACCACCTCACTCCTCGTTTTACTTAGTAAAACCTCTACAGGTTCAAACCAGCCTTTCGGCTGATGACCTAAACAACAACAAGCAAAAAGTCTATAGTGAAAATTTTGATAAAGTTAAATGAAAACGTCTAATACTAGAGGGACGTTGAGGTCGTTATGTAAGGTAGCGTTAGAAATGTAAGAGGATACGTTGAGTAAAATCCATAAGGTCTTCAATTGAAACCTCTGAATCCGAATTATCACAGAGGGTATAGCACATCCATAAATTTGACGAGCGTACATCCAAATTGGCCTAAAAAGGGACTTACAGTCAAACTTCTACTAACGAACGTTTCTGAATTGCGGACAATTCCTAATAGCAGACAATTTGAAAAGTCCCAGCATTTTCCCGTAAGACACAATACTAAAACATTTCCTAATAATGGACCCTCCACATAATGGATGCTGACAGTATTAATTTGTATGGTTTTGAAAATTCAATTTCTGGAAAGCGGACTAAACTTGTTCACAAAAAAATGTTAGTAAAATGTATGTAATACATTGTAGACATAATCTTTGTTTGTAATCAGGAAACAGCAATCGTAAACATCATCCAACATGTACTACTACATAATACGCATGCACAAAAACTTCAAATCAGAAAAAATATGCGTTTAAAAATATTAAGTGCATAAGTGGTTAAATTTATAAATAGCATGTGTTCTTAAAAACAAAAATTGATTTAATTACTACAATAGGTATTGCGTAAATTGTGTAATCGACTTACGTATAATCCTGGAATACAAACATAAGGTGTGTTGGATTACTTATAAGTACTGCACATGCATGCATATTTTTACTTTCTCTTGCCTATATGAATATATAGGAAGGAAAGTATTGTTTTCATGTCGATTTTTCGAAGTAGGGTTTTCACCGGATCTATACGTTTTCAGACCCCCTGAACCCAAAAAACATGTTTTTAGCGATTGGTCTGTGTGTGTGTGTGTGTGTGTGTGTGTGTGTGTCTGTGTGTCTGTGTGTGAACAGAATATCTCAAGAACGGAACATCGTACGAACTTGAAACTTGAAACTTAAGTTACATACCACTACCGGACGCGACACTAACATTTTCATCAAAATCGGTCAACCGGAAGTAGTAGTTTATTCGTATAATTTTTCAGTTTTTTGCGATTTTCTCAAAAACTGGTCCTACGATTTTTTTTAAAATCGCCTATTTTACTCAATTTTTTATTCTCTACAAGATAGGGTAGGCGCCATGTTTGCTGAAATTCTGGGTGAGGCTGTTTTCACGTAAAAACGTTGTTTTTTTTAAGATTACGGCTTTAATATAAATTTTAGCGCAAAAACTTATATTATAAAAGTTGTAGAGAATTTAAAAACCTACAACTTTTATTTCAAACATTTTTTTGTATAACGCTTAGTTTAGCGGTAATTTGCGATTTTCTGTTTTTTTTCTCACGAAAACGTGAGAAAAATCGATTTTTTTAACATTTCGGTCTTAGTATGCATTTTACGACAAAAGTGTATATAATTAAATTTATAGAAAATTAAAAGATCTACAACTTTTGTTTAGAGCATTTTTCTCTACAGAGCCTAGTTTAGCGTGAAAGCGTGATTTTCCGTATTTTTAAGCCAAACTGAGTTCGATTGTCATTTTGCGTCATTCACTCATGATTAAAATAAGGTTATGTTTTTGAGGTTAGTTTTTGTTCATTTCTAATGTTTTAATACTAATGTTAGGTTTATTGTTAATTATTTGCATTGGCAAGAGAAAGTTGTGTGAGTGTTTCACACCAGATTTTTTACATTACATATGAAATTCATGTTTCATTTTTGTAATTTCATATACATGTACTATGTACTACAAATTTATGTACGAAGTAATTTCTTTTTCATTGCATAAACGTACATAGTGTGTATTTTATTCTTGTTAAATACGTTACATTACGCAATACATAATGTAAATACAGAAAATTGTATAGTACACATATTTCTCATTAGCGGACACTTCTTAATAGCGGACAAATTTTTTGGTCCCGCAAGTGTCCGTTTTTCAGAAGTTTGACTATATATATAATTAGTTTCTGTTTAGTTAGAAGTACTGAATGTTAAAACATCAATATGTATAACATTTTTAAATTATTATCCAAGGTGTGTCTTTTAACAGATACATGAGAGTGCCATGTAAATCGCCCGTCAATTGATAGGCCCAAATAAATCACAGTTATAGCTGTCTGTAAAGGTGAATTGAAGAGAAACACCCAGGAAAAATCATCCTGTCGTAACAAAAAATTTTGAAAAATTTATTGTAAATTAAAACCAGATGATTTCATTTACACTGACAGAATAAAAATAAATTTTAAATTATTAATTTTTACAATAGAAAGAGATTCCAAACTAAACTTTGTAGTTTACAATTTAAAAACTCACTTGAATTTTTTCTAGTAAAATTTGTACAGTTTCTCTCTGTGGGTTTTAAATTTTGTCTACATTTTCCAGGAATCAAACGAGAGAAATTCTTGGTTTAGTAGATAAGAACAGTAGAGCATGTACATCACTAACGTGGTCATTAGTGAACAAATGCCAGAATTGAAAAAAAAAAATTAGATGTTAAATTCACTTGTGTGGAAGGCAGACCAAACATAGAAACCCAAAAGTAAATTAGTTTGTTGTGTTAGTTTATGGGGGTACGGAACAAAAAAATTTTCAAAAATTCAAAATTTTGTTTTTCCCGCCATGTGATTACTTGATATTTTAGCTTTAAAATAAGCTATCATTAATGAATTCTGACTAGTAGAAAATTTTTTACAATTTTTTTTTGAAAGCAAGTTCAATGTGATTTTTTTATCAACTGAAGCTGGTATGCGGTCTGCGATAACTATGCTAAACCTTGACAGTAAATGCATTCAAAATTGTGATCGTGTAATGAGCGAGCTTCAAAAAAAAGCCAGGCAAGCTAGAGAACTAGCCAAAAGGAAACTAGAAGAGGAGCTAGTACAGCAAGAGGATCCAGATAATCCTGCTTATGCTGCTGGCATGTACTAATTTATGTAAGTAACACATACATATTTTTGTTCCTTGTTTCCCGAAAACAATCATTTTTGACACAACAGACCCGTTTTCTCAGGAACTGTCAGAGATATTCGCTTCAAATTTTCAGGACATAATATTTAGTATCTTATACAACTTTTAACAGGAGCGTTTTAAAATGTAGGCTCTTGAACTTATTTTTCAGACTTAGCAGTATGGTTTCCATAGCGACTATGATAAAAAAATTTATAAAAAATTTTAAAATGCTAATAAGGACAAACCCTTGTGTCTAAAGTTGTATTAGATACTGAATAATGTGTGCTGAAAATTTGGAGAAGTTATCTCTATTGGTTCCTGAGAAAATGGGTCAAACATTAACATGGCTGAGATAGGCGTTCCGTACCCCCTTATACTGTTTCTGTAACACAAACTATGCACCAAATCTTAAAATGACTTTGTTAAGGTCTGTAGTACCCCCATTAGCTAAAGCCGGGTACACACCTACAGGTATAACTGACAGGTCTACCCGTCGCAGGCAAACTGTCATGTCAAACGTGCAATGTAGATGAACAATAACTGTCAGTTTTTGCAACTGTCAGGTCGCCTGTCACCCTTCTGAAAATTCGGCAGGCGCACGGTTCACCCGCCGGTCGACCTGCTATTGCGTAGGCATTTCATGCTAACTGTCAGTTGTCCATGCTCGTGCTGAACGAATAGTGCTCTCTTGCGGCGTAAATACATTTTTTACTGCTTGTGATTTGCTTTGTTTTAATTTTGTTTTGCGATTTGATTTGTTTTGTGTAGTTTTATATCGCGTAGTTTTTATTTTATATAGTTCATTATTTTAATTTTAGTAGTTTTTGTGTTTTATATTGCGGTTGTCCGGTTTTTCGATAGTCAGATAATGGAATCTAGGAAGAAAGAAGTCATGGAAGATTTCATCGAAATTTATCGTAGCCATGTATATGGAACGTAAAGAGCGCAGAATATAGTAATCGCCCCCGAAAAGAAGCTGCTAACGCAAAACTATTAGAAACTCTGAAAGGAATTGAACCGAGTGCCACCAGAGAAACAGTGTTAAAAAAAATCAACACACTAAGAAGTAACTCCCGCAAACACAGCAATAGTGTTATCTCTCGACATTTTTGAACCAACTGATGGACGGTAGACTGTACGTGTGGATGCCCCTGCATTTAAGTTTGACATGACAGTTTGCCTGTGACGGGTAGACCTGTCAGTTATACCTGTAGGTGTGTACCCGGCTTTAGTAATTATTTTTTTTGTATGGACCCTCCATTTACTTGCCTGAGCACTACCTATGAGTCCACTGTTAACCACTATTATTGATCTATGTTATCAACCGCCCTACAAATTTATTCTTAAACTATCCCATACCATACTATCCTATACGTATATGTGTATTTGTGTATGTTTTTTATTTTCGTGGCCCCTTTACAGCCCCTTTTGTTTATCCTTCAGCATGGGCGGGATCTGGGGGGGGCAAGGGGGGGCACTTGCCCCCCCAATATTCTACTGGTATACATTTTTAACCAAGTTAGTGTATCGAAAAAATAATTTTAGTCTAGCTATCATGGAAAATATTTTGAAGTTGACATTTTGGCGTCTTAAAGAATATTTCACAATCAATTTGTATGTGCAATAAAAAAAAAGGTCCAATAAAAATGTGTTAATGGTTAAATAAGTTAATACTATTTTTTAACATTTAAAAACATTGTTATTGGACCATTTTAGATCAATTTTAGGTTTACATCAATTGGGAGTTAAAATGACGTTTTAACGTTAAAATCCCAACAAAATTTACTTTTTAATTTAGCCTAAAAACAGCCCTAAAATTGAATTGAAGGCTATAAAAATCTCAAAATTTTCCGGGGGAGGTCCCCCGGACCCCCCCTTGTGCTGGGGGGTATTCCATACCCCCCCGGCCCCCCGGTATTTGCCCCCCCAATGACTCCCGCCAAATCCCGCCAATGTCCTTCAGGTCTGTGATATTACCTTTGAATGCAAATTATATTTTGTTTGCTGTGATATTAGTTTGTAAGATTTTTATTTGATAAGTTATAATGTTGTTTATTCCAACTGTGATATTAGATTTAAGTTTATGTTTGTATGTTTATCTTATAAGTTTTTAAAATAAATTTTCTTTTTTTATGTAAATTTTATTTATTTTTCTGTGATATTTCTAGTTTTTACGACGTTTTTTGTTATAATAAGAAAACTGCGTTCTACACTTGGGCCCTTTACACCCGTGTGTAGAATAACGAGCGATGATAACCGTCCTTGTTTTTCGCCCCCCAAAAAAATCCCTGTTACCGCTTTCCCGTTTGAAATCTGTATTATCAACATCACTTCCTTTTCCTGTTTCTCTTCTGCCAATTTTTTTTTCTCATCAGGAATGTGATGAGAATGGACATGTTTTTTGCCGAAACTCTGCCATTACAATGTATTGATTTTGTGTGGTTTTGCCTGCTATAATTCATACCGAGGCTTTACTACTAATTTGTCATGTGTTCATAACTGCCGATGTTAACAAATTATATGCCAATTATAAGTCATTTATGCCCTTAACAGGCAAATGGAGTGTTAAATTATTTGCACTCGATCTACTAGTTCCAGGGCTAAAAAACAGTTCTCTTTTTTTATCACATGGTCAACCAATCATATGACTGAAGCATTTAACCCTACAGCCGGCAATAACATTTTTCTAGACTGGCAGAGAATTTCTAGTCATTGAACCGTAAAGAAATCATTAAAAAAATTTGCTATAAATCACAAACCTTGTCATGTGACATCAAAATAACAAGAAAACTTAAGAAAATAGAATAAATACATTACTGAAATTGTAATCTGACAGTGAGGGATGATGAAACTATTTGAAAATAATTTTTAGACAAATATTTTTCTACAATTTCAGATGACACTATTGTTTAAAACTTTCTTATCCTCAACGTTCAAAATTCATTATATACAAACAGTTACTTTTAATGTTTATTTCAAAATGAAACCAAAAAAAAACGAATCTATGTTCAACACTGAAGAAAATATATACAAAAACACATCATGTAAACCAAGAAATAACCAAATTTAGCTCTAGGACAGCATGGTTTTAACAGAGAAACACAAGCAGAATATGCAACTAAAGCTATTGTATTATACATAAAAATTTACTTTATACAAAACTATTGTACAAAACAGCAACGCTGTCTGTATGTTGTTTAGGTCATCAGCCGAAAGGCTGGTTTGAACCTGTAGAGGTTTTACTAAGTAAAACGAGGAGTGAGGTGGTTTACCGTTGCCTTCCTCACTGAGTGGAAAAGTACGCTTATCAGCATGCCGGGCCCTCTGAAAAGCACATATTTTCCACTCTGCAAACGACACCTTCACTTCATTCACCACAGGGTCTGGCTGTATAATGAAATTCATTACTTTCAGAGGAGATAACTCTGATTAGTGTCTTTTGCACCTATACCTCTTCTGTTCTTAAATGATTCAGTCATTTAATTGGCTGACCATGTGATAAGAAACAGAACTATTTATTTTAGCCCTGCAACGAACAGATTGAGTGTAAATAATTTGACACTCCACCTGTCCGTCATGGGCAGCTGTCTGTATATGAAATTAAAACTAAAACGACAACATTGCAATGCTATGAAGCAAATCCGATTTTGCGACGCGACCGGTTCAAAAAGCGGTAACATCGTCTCTAAATCGACGATTGCCGGCTCTAGTGTTCAGAACTGAAGATGTAGAGGTGTAAAAGACACTAATCAAGAGTTATCTCCTCTGAGAATCATGAATTTCATTATACAATGAATGAAGTGAAGGTGTCATTTGCAGAGTGGAAAGTAAATGGTTATCAGAGGTCATACTGATAAGCATACTTTTCCACTCAGTGAGGACAGCAATTGTAAACCACCCCACTTCTTATTTTATTTAATAAAGCCTCTACAGATTCAAACCAGCCTTTCGGCTGATGTCCTAAACAACAATAGTGATTTGTATTTTATGCATTATTTTCAATTCACGTGAACGTTACTTCGAATGACACGAGCATATCACAGACATTGTCGACTTGTGCTTCATTAAAATGATAATCACCTACTTTACTGGATGTGTACTGTAAGTAGAACTACAACTTGTTTTACTGCATGATTATTTCAGAAAATAACCCATCAAATCCATTTATTATTCTATTTTCCTTTGTTCAAAGTATTTATCGTGATTGTGGATACCTGACCAAGATAAACAGTCCTGATTCTTCTAAATTAACGATTTAAACATGATATTGAATAATAACAACTATTTGCATGGCTACCCCCATGGTAGTTCTAACAGAATTGATAAGAAATATTTTAAGCTGTGTCACCCTTATTTTTATTCCCACTCACACGTGCCTCGGTGGATCCACCATCATCAGAGTAAATAAAATAATCTGGTGTGAAACACTCACACAACTTTCTCTTGCCAGTGAAAATAATTAACAATAAACCTAACATTAGTAATAAAACATTAGAAATAAACAAAAAACTAACCTCAAAAACATAACCTTATTTTAATCATGAGTGAATGACGCTCAACTAGGCTCTATAGAGAAAAATTCTCTAAATAAAAGTTGTAGATCTCTTAATTTTCTATAAATTTTATTATATACACTTTTGTCGTAAAATGCGTACTAAAGCCGAAATATTAAAAAACAAGATTTTTCACACGTTTTCGTGAGAAAAAACAGAAAATCGCTAATTACTGCTAAACTAAGCGTTATACAAAAAAATGTTTGAAATAAAAGTTGTAGGATTTAAAATTGTCTACAACTTTTATTATATACATTTTTTCGCTGAAATGCATATTAAAGCCGTAATCTTTAAAAAACAAAGTTTTTACGTGAAAACACCCTTACCAAGAATTTCAGCCAAGATGGTGCCTACCCTATCTTGTAGAGCATAAAAAATTTAGTAAACCAGGTGATTTTAAAAGAAATCGTAGGACTAGTTTTTGAGAAAATCGCAAAAAAGTGAAAAATTACACGAATAAACTACTTCCGGTTGACCGATTTTGATGAAAATGTTCGTGTAGGGTCCGGTAGTGGTATGTAACTTAAGTTTTAAGTTTCAAGTTCGTACGATGTTCCGTTCTTGAGATATTTTGTACACGCACGCACGCACACACGCACACACACAGACCAATCGCTAAAAACACGTTTTTTGGGTTCAGGAGGTCTGAAAACGTATAGATCCGGTGAAAACTCAATTTCGAAAAATCGACATGAAAACAATACTTTCCTTCCTATATATTCATATAGGCAAGAGAAAGTAAAAATTGAAACTAAAAATTTTTTATCTCACTTATTTAAAATTTACAGAAGATGATACATCTTCAGTCATTTGTATAAAACTCTTAGTTTTATATTTTGTATAAATGATTTTATATTTGTATAAAACTAAGAGTTTTATACAAATGACTGAAGATGTATCATCTTCTGTAATTTTTAAATAAGTGAGATTAAAAAATTTTTTAGTTTCAATTTTTTATTTCCTCTGATGATGGTGGATCCACCGAGGCATGTATGAGTGGGAATAAAAATAAGGGTGACGCAGTTTAAAAAGAAGGTTGGTGAAATTATTATATAAATTCATTATATGAAATAGAAATAATTTCAAACTGCAGGATGTACCGGGTGAGCATAAAGTCTTGCCCTGATTATAAAAATTTATTGCAGAATAACTGTTTGACATAATAATTTAAATTTGATGCTGTTACATAGGTTAGTGTTAATAGTTTTTTTTTAAGATTACTTACATTAGTAAACTTCAACGTGTGCCCCCTTGGTAGCTCGGAGAATGTCGAAGCGGTATTTCAGTTCCCGCCAGGTGTTTTGTAACATGTGTTCTGTCACAGTACCCACAGCAGCTTGTATCCTAGCCTTCAGTTCGTCAACGTCAGCAACTGGTGTGGCGAAGACTCTATCCTTGATATAACCCCAGAAAAAAAAGTCAAGGG
Organism: Catonia carolina; assembly: GCA_035578175.1. Lineage (NCBI taxonomy): Eukaryota > Metazoa > Arthropoda > Insecta > Hemiptera > Achilidae > Catonia > Catonia carolina. Next base: position 49,784,827 of record JAQMRL010000006.1, on the reverse strand, counting down.
GAGTAATGTCTGGAGAGCGGGGTGGCCAGGTTTTGTAACACATGTTACAAAACACCTGGTGGGAACTGGAATACCGCTTCGACATTCTCCGAGCTACCAAGGGGGCACACGTTGAAGTTTACTAATGTAAGTAATCTTAAAAAAAACTAATAACACTAACCTATGTAACAGCATCAAATTTAAATTATTATGTCAAACAGTTATTCTGCAATAAATTTTTATAATCAGGGCAAGACTTTATGCTCACCCGGTATTATAAAGATTTATTTTTGAATGAAAATATTTTAAGGTACAGTCCATGATCGATTTAACGTACTAATTGGGGGATACCAATGTCCGTTGTTGTTAAAGTCCATTAAATTGAAAGTCATTAAGTTATAACATTATCGTTCACATACTACATTTCTATAATGTGTCAAAGTAAACAATGGATTTGCTTATAACCTTATTCTTATAACTTTCAAAAATCTGTACCTTTCTTAGGAAGAACTTACCTAACAGTAAGCTGTAAAGTTTCGTACAATAAAACAATATAAATCACTAGGTAAAAACTGATTTTATTTTGTATGCTTTTAGTAGTACACTACTACTGAGTAGCAATCCAACAGTGAAGTTTTTTTTAAATTAGTTATTTAATTACATCACAATGATTAAAAAAACAACTACATAAACACGTAAAATAGTACAAATAATTTTACAAAAATAAACAGAAAAAATTTAAATATTAGGAACATCATCTGTCATGCGTATATAATTATGAATATTGAAAACCGTTATTGGTAATTTTTCTTCGCAAAAATTAACATTCCTTAGATTTCTGTACTTTTCAAACTGTGTTATTTATTTAGGAGACTAGTCTGTTAAATCTAGAATCCGTTAGTCAAGCGTTGACTGCACCTAAAAGACACTGTGATAAGTGGTACAGAGCAGCATTTTTACCATTTGAATGCAAATAATTCATTATGATAAATCTTGGTAACTATAAAAGGACCACTATAAAATAAATCTTGCATGTACAACGTGATGATAGTAAAATTTACTGTTTACAGGAAAATATTGTTTAGAATTAATGTTATAGTAGGTTTTAATTTGTTTTTGTAGCCTAATAATTTTCAGACACTAACTGGGGATTGAACCCAGGATTTTTTGCTCAGAATTCTAGAGTAAAATCGTGTAAGGCACAGAGTTAATAAAAAAAAGATTTTATTTTTATAAGCAGTAAATTGAGTTTGTATTGAGATGGAACAAAAGGAGTTTTCTTACATAAGCTCTTTTATATAAAAAAACGATAATACAAAAAATTGTTTATATATTTTAAAACAAAATATTTGGAAAGCTAAATGAATCCAAAAACAAATAAAAATTATCCGAGGAAATGGAAAGACACCTACTGATAATAAACAAAGATAAATATGTAAGCAAAGATAAACATAAACTGAGAAAAACAATCGAAGAACATAAGGGTTATCCTGAGGAAAATGGTAAGAAAAACATTATATTGAAGTGGAGTGAATACATAAATTATTTGCAGCATTAATGAAGAAACATGGGAAGAACAGAAACTTAAGTTTAAGTTACGTACATAATAAGAATTTGGGCAATAAAATTACAGGTGTAACACATTATCATAATCCTAAGTTGACAAATGAAAATTACAATAATTAAAAAAAATTATTTACATTTTAATACGTCTCAAAAAGATTTAAAATCTAATAATTATTGTAGCATAAATGAAAATGAAAATAGAATTAAGTGCCACCCAAGTACTGTATCTAAAAATGTTTGTCAGAGTTCACAAAACTGACACCGGTAGCAGCACTTGCTAGAACTGCAACGTTTATGTTTAATTACTGGATTAACGATATCACAAAACATTTCTTTTTTACTCTACATTAAGTAATTTTCTTTTTTAATTTTATTTAACATCTTCCTGTGTATTGTTTAAAATTATATATACGTATAATTTCTATTAACTCTTTCAGTACCAATGTACTGACAACAGGACGTCGATATATTTTACGTAATCGCAACATCCGGTTTACTGGACTTGGTAAGTTATGAATAAAGTGCCAACATCCCGATAACCAAAAAAAACAACAAAAAACAAAGAGTCATTTACAAAAAAAACTTTTAAACAAAAATTAATGTAATAATGTATTTTTAAACTGCTTCGGTGGTGTAGTGACTAGCGCATTAGCCTGCAAAGCGAAAGGTCCCGGGTTCGATTCCCGGTTAGGGTCTGGAAATTTTAACACATTAAAACCACTGTTACGGTACCAAAATCCACAATAGTTGCTAATGACCAAGCTGCCAATGGAACTTTAAATAAACTAAAAAAAAACTATTTTGAATAATTTTATGGTTAGAACAATTTCTTTTTTTTATGAACATAATAAAAATTAATTTTTATAACAAAATTTTAACCCACCAGGTTGGACTAGAGGTAACGTCGTCGCCAAAATTATTGTTAAACAGCTGATTTTCGGAGATGAAGGTTCCTGGTTCAAATCCTAGTAAAGGTAGTTACTTTTATACAGATTTGAATGCTAGGACAGTGGTTACCGGTGTACTTTGATGGTTGGGGTTAAATTAACCATACTCTCTCAGGAATGGTCAGCCTGAGTCTGTACAAGACTACACCCCATTTACACGTAATACATATCATCCTCATCTCATTGGGTCATGGGCTTGCTTATTGTTCTGAATTGAACAGATTGCAACGTACACATTAGGAATTTTAAAAAAATAATAAATGTTATTTTTCTGTAACGTTGAAACTTTGTTTGGCAATGGCAGGCTTACGTCTGCAAGTTTTTGAAATAAGGGCTGGCACTTTTTATACATGCTTATTCAAATTAAATGGCTTTAGATCAAACTTTTAAATATTGTTTCAGCATTGAAAGGGTTAAGTAATAAATAATTCAATAATAAATTAATATTTACTTAACACGTCATTAAATTTTAATAACACAGTTTTGTAAAAAATTGTGATCACCATGACCTTTCAAATACCTAAATCCCATTTCCTATTAAATCTAAAAAAAATTTTGAAAGAAAGAAATACATTTTGAAAGAAATACAGAAATACATTTATCTTATAAATGACCGTAACGAATAAAAATTGGGCAGTCTTATTAACTTTTAACTAGTGAAAAATTTATTGTAAGAGATCAAACTATTAATAAGCAAATATTTTTTTCATATCTCACTATTTTGTAATAACTGCTAATGCAGACAATGCAAAGGGTGATAAATAAAAATGAAAAAATACCAGAACTGATAGGAAATTAAAACTGGGATCCCCCTAGTATAGAAGCAAGTTGTGCTGACTACTACAACATGGGCCAGCCAAAAATTATTAACCAAAAATTCAATTTCTGTGAGCAAAACATTTTTTATACATTCATTAAGCAAGAAAATGAAGAAAAAAAATTGTATTAACTTACCTCTTCACATGCAGCACATCTTGGCTTGAGTTGTTCAGCATAATGTCTTTCGCAGTACAATGCTTCGTCATGTGCACAATACGTAAGATCAACGAGTAAGTGCTTACAAGTGCTACAAATAAAACATGCTGGATGCCACATCACTTGGGATCCTAATTTTGGCGCTAATACTCCCAAATCTTCTTCTTTTAATACTTCGTTGCATTCTGGACACCTCTGTAAACACACAAAAATACAATTAAAAACAACAAGACCTATCAGTTCGATCGACAAGTAAAGTCGTCACCACACTTCAGCTGTTAACAGCTGATTATCGGAGACAAAGATTCCTGATTCAAATCCTTAGATGGTTGAGATTCAATTAACCATACTCTTTCAGGAATGGTTGGCCTGGGTCTGTACAAGATTACATCTCATTTACACGTCATACACATCATCCTCATCTCATTGGGTAATGGGATTGCTTATTGTTCAAAAATGAACAGATTGCAATGTACACACATTAGCGATAAAAAAACAAACAACAAAATCACTATTTTTTTTTTTAATTTACTTAATATACCATCAGTTAACTAATAATTTTTGAGCTATGAAAATTTCCCAGCTTTCTCACAATTTAACGTGGTACTTTATGTTTTTCAGCTAAATCTGGTACACCATATCATTAATATTTTAAATAATTTTATCAGCTCCTTCTTGAAAAAGAATACAGCAAACTTCTCAAGAAATGCTTTCTCCTAACAACAGCCTGTTATTCTCAGAGACCCAAGGACACCCAAGAAAATCATCTTCCCACTCAATTTAATATACATTTAAACAATATTTAACACATACAGACGGACCTCCATATATCGAAATTGTTGGTTCCTTACAAAAATTTTGATGTATAGAAACTTCGATAAAGAGAAACGCTGTTTTTCTCATTATTACTGCGATTATATTTAGTGAAATTACTCGACTGTAAACATATTGCCTGAAAAACAGTATTTGTTAATAATAAAGTTTGTTTTATTGTGAAGACGGATGTGCAGGGCAATTGTCCACAAAAAGAACAACTTTCTCTTTTGCTTAGGAGGTTTTTATCTCGTAACATTTTTACCCATTTGAAAACTGCTTCGTTCACATCAACTTATTCGCATATTTTTGATCGTACATAGTATAAAAGTATCACACTACTCTTGCACGTGGACCACAGTGGTTAACGTACTGACGTACTGTATTGTCACGTTGCTCTCTCTCAATGTTTCGGATTGACTAGTGTGTGATGGGAAGGCTATATGGAGTTCTATTTATATTTTCAATAAAATAAGTTTGTTATATAGAATTTGTTTTTGATACCCGGAAACATTTTTCCATTAAAATTTCACGGGACTCCGCAAATACTTCGATATATAGCAGTTCGATAAATAGAGGCCCGACTGTATATCTAAAATGAATTAACTCAGTATGACAAGGAAATACACGAGTTAGCCAAACATATGAACAAAGACTGCATGGTTATCCAAATCATTTCACAATAAACTCACTGGAAAACAGTGACTATACTTTTACGAGACATAACAGATACAATGAGTTGGATTAAGTAAGCGATTTAAACACAATTAACTTTATAAAAATGTATGTGCGTTAAAATTTTTTTGTTTATTTCAGTTCTGAATAATTTCAAAATTAATGTATTTCAAAAATTCCAAAAAAAATGGTAATCTGTAACATTTATTATTATAGTATAATGATGTTGTATGTTATTTATATTCAATGTTAACTTTATTACTTATTGTTCTTGTTTCTGTATAGAAGAACAGATTGTAATTTTGTTGATTCTTATATAAAGCTGAATATAACATGCTATGCCCAAAAATTCTAACCCATAAGGGACCTCGGAGCGAAAAAAACAACTAAGACCTCTTTTGTTCCTCACTCTCTGAAACCACCATGAAAAATCCAAAATCTGAGATACAACCCCCCCCCCCCCAGGGGCTCAAAAATCTGAAAAATATGCCGTAACTCCTTAACAACTGAAGATATTGAACTCGAACCTTTATTAATAGATTTCTCAACCCAGAAAATCAGAGAATTTCACTAACATAATACTGGTTACGTTAACTTTGTCGCAGACTTTTCTTGAAAGAAACATTTTGGACAGCGGGGAAATCCTACTCATTCCTATGCATTATTTGTTTGTACTGGTAAGCCAATTTCCGCCACTCACAAATAATGCGCTGGTCACATGACTGTTACAGACTACTGAACGGTGCGTAAGTGTTCGTTATTAGTTGTTGTCATGATTTTAAATCGTTACATTGGCGTACTACTCAAAATAACAATCAGTTCTTTTAAGAACTTTGTCCCGTGAAAAGATAAGAATACATATAAAATAATTATCAAAATTATTCTTTGTTTAATTATCTTATTCTATTTTGCTTTTTTGTTTAACGTCCGACTGTTTTGCAATTACTGCTAATGCAGATGGTGAAGGATGAAATGATTTTCTGTAACGTATGACAATATGCCATGCCTAACTGGGATTTGAACCCAAGATCACATGATGAGAGGTGAGCATGTTACCAACTACGCCAATGCGGCTGGCTATTCATTTTTATACCATATTAAAACGGTAAAGATTATTAATAACCCTGTTAAAAAAATGCAAACATAGACGTTTAAAGCAACTATGTATTCGTTTTTATACCGTATTAAAACATGGTTACTTTAAAACGTCTTTTATCTTAGCATTTTTTTAAAAAATCATTTACTGACAAATCATTCTTAGTTTTGTTAAGTCTATTTTTCCCAGCGTTTCCTTTTTGGTTTATTTTACTTCCACAGTCCCAGCAAAGCGCACGGGAACTTCTAGTTCAATAATAAAAAAAATTAAAAATTCAGCTCAATATATAAAGTAGTTTACTGCTCTAGTTTCAATAAAATAAACACAAATATACAGACTGGCGGAAAGGGGGAGATAGAGGGAGGATGGAAATCCTTGCAAAACATACTTATTTGGCTTCAAGGGTCATGAAAAACAAAGATCATGTGGAAAGATAGAGAAAAAGTAAATAAATTTCAAAAATGAAGTGTACATTTTAAATACTCATGCTGTATAATGCATCCCTACTATTGTTTAATTCAGAAAATATCCACATTTTAAAAGAGTGAAATAATAAAATGGTATTCAACAATACATCCAGAATAAAACAAACAATACTAGAATAATAATATTTAAAAATAAAATAAACCAAACATTTGGCACAGAACTATTTACGTAAAACATTTAACAATGAATTAGTAAAACAGAATTTTATATTAAAAAAATTAAGATAAATTTGAGAGACACAATTATAGATGTGATGGTTTCATGCCAGAATAGCTAGTACCATGTCATTCAGGCATTAATTTCTTAAATACAAGATAATGTTCTGACATATTTTGATAAAATCTTTTAAATACAAACATGAAAGTCCTATTTTTATAGAAAAATCATGAACGTCAAAACCAAAATAAATATTGAATAAATATAGAACGAGTATACACACACAGATATGTTCAATTTTATCATATGACAACTGAATAAGCAAAAAACAACTGCGTAAATAATTAAACATCTCAAATATTTATATTTAAATAGTTTTCAAACATAATTATATTACTAAAACGTCTAGTTATTAATTTTGTAAATAAATTTGGCACAGTCCATTACTACTGTCTTCAAAATTGTTAATTATTAATAATGAAGTATACAATAAATAATGCCAAATTTTAATTAAAATTATTATGTTTTCAAATTTACAGACCATTATTTTTTTTAACGATGTAAGATTTATTTTATCAAATTGTATTAAGACAATGGTTTCAGTTTGTTTCAATATTATTTATAAAAAAAAAGTTTAGGTAATTCAAGGATTTAATACTCGTAGTAAAAAAATTTGATAGTGAATAATTATAGGTATAAATGTCAAGATTTAGAAAGAGAATAAAAATAATTAATGAAATAAAAATAATGGGAAAAGAAACATCATGATATATGAATTAACTCTAAGGCTATGGGTGCACTGCAAGAGGCAAGTGTTGATGACGATGCAAAAGTCTAATGGCAAGATTCATTATGGCTGGACTGCAAGACGGATTTTTTTTTACGTCCGACTGTTCTGCAATTACTGCTAATGCAGATGGTCAAGGATGAAATGATTTTTTTGTAACGTATGAAAATATGCCGTGCCTGAATAAGACTCGAACCTAAGACTGCATGATGAGGGCGAGCATGTTACAAACTACGCCAATATGGCTGGAAGTGGGCACATTGCAACTAACTCCATTGAGTTCAGACACGAGCAAAGATGTCATGTCTAGATTTTAGCGAGGAGTTAATGCTCGTGAAAAGTTTAGATTTAAAATTAGGTGAGGCCTCTGGGCCAGCCCAGTCAGTCAGCTGGTAGAAAGTCGCTATTATTTGTTAAGTAACACTGGTTGGGCAAGCGACTTTGTATGGTGACCAGCTGACAGCCATCCATGAACTAACTCTATTGGGGGTATCTGTTCAAACTCATGCCTAATCCACTTCAAAAAAATACAGCGAAAACGAGCGATCAAATTGGGTAGTTGTCAATAATGTACAGTTCCCGATAACAAATAAAAGCTTAAAAAAATAAATAAAAATAAATTAGGTGACAATTGTACAGATGAGTAGGTACACGATATTAATACCAGTAGGGAAGTTTTCGGCGAATTTGATCACTTGTACAAAGATACTCGTTTGTACAATAATAAATTAGTGGAATATTTGAAAATGAGAAGAGAAACTTTGATATTCTTAACGAGATGTTAATCAGTCATTTAAAAATCACCAATCACAGTACAGCCAACAAGTTATAAACAGTATAGCCACCAGTGTGACAACAGCGTCAACACCTACTGGACTGACAAGTTGGTTAGCTAGGATGCACACCTGGAGAGTCTCCTGGTTTCATAAAGTGCTAGGTGGCTCCACTGTGGCCACCACCATAAGATTTCACAAGTTGGTCTTGGGCAGGGGAAGCATCCAGGCGCCATTTCCACCTTTCTTTGACACTTGCCTCCTGCAGTGCGGTCGTAGCTTAAAGGCTTATTCCCGCGACGCTAGTAGTAGCTGCTAGTTGATTAGCTAGTTGAATAGCTGCTAGTCAACTAGCAGCTAGTAAAATAGCATAATGGGAACAAACAACTAGTAGCTAGTTTAGTTAAAGCGTTAGTATTCACAAGCAGTACACAAGTGACTTTGAACATGTTTGATTTTACTAGTGGTAGTAGGGGAGAAAAGGACACAAGATTGACTAGCGCTAGTAAAATAGCTCGGTGTGAACATTTGGAAACATTGCTATACTCTGTTTCACATTCAGAATGCAGTGTAGCTCTAATGAGAACCCGTTGTGCTATCAGGTGTACGGAAAACATCAGGCACAGCCAATACAATAACTCTCCTACACCGACACCACCCGAAGGTCACAGGCAAAAATATTTAGAATTTTCCTTAACAAGCTCATTTTTAATAAAAAAATTGCTATCGCTTCCTAATGAATCGTATTTTCTTACATTACAAATGTTATTATCATACTCTGATATATTTAGATGAGATACGCTCGTACAAAGTTAGACATTTAAATCTTGTCACATGTTTTTACGTTTAACATTAAATAACTCTTTTTTTTCCCATGATGACATAAGTGTTTTATTATTTTGTTATAAAATATAGAATTTTTTCTGTAATTTGATGTATGACAAGTCATATGTTGGACAGGAACATAAATAATAAACTAGTTTGAAATAATTACTTTTTTCACAACAATGGCCCATTCAAAAGGAATTATCACTGTGTTATTCCAGAAAAATAATCTCGAATGTAAATAATGTCTTTTGTTTTTATTTCACCAGCTAATAACTTTGTTTATCCGATATGAAAACCTATAAAACTATATATCACAATAATTTTGACATTCTTGTCGTTAATAGTTCTATGAAAAGATATTTATTATGTCTCTTACAGAAATACTGACAGTTGAAATGAATATGTCAGTTTTATTTGGAAAACAGTATATTTTCATCCCAATAACTATTGACATTAGTTTAAACAATAAAATTGGTAAACATTCCATTACTGTAATAATTGTCCATACCTGATCTTTAAAAGGATACACATACTGTATTAGGTATGTTTCGTATTATGTTATTCAATAGGAGTTTATAAATGAGAAGGTTATGTAGTGCGGAGTCGATATTTTTAGTTAGTATAGTAGCGCTCAAACTCCCATATGAAATACATTGCTTATGGACTTATCGTACTGCATTCTGAACGCGAAATCAACTGTATAGATACTGAAGTCACGAGTTTGCCTTTTGTGTATGTATGGGCTGTGAGGAAGGGAAATGATATATTTACAGTGCTGCCAACCTCAACAGTGAGACACTACTTGTACATTTCACTACCGTGAAGTTTTTAGATACATTTTGTAAGCTGTGGTTTATTCCGGGAAAATGTTTTCTTCATAAATCTTATAAGAAATAAATATGACCTGTAATATTGCCTATGTTAGGACACCTGAAAATAGAACTAGCAGGAAAATAATAGAAAAACTGTGGTATAGTAAAAGTGATATTAAATGGATCACAGAATTAAAAGAAGATATTAGAAGGTTACAAATTACAATAGAAGATTTAAAACACAAGACAAATGCATTGAAGATATTGAAGGACGAACGCGTTATACTACAGCCGGGAAGGAACAAGCAACGATTGGGAAGAGTGGTTCCAGAGGAGGAAAGAAAATTGCGCTCGGAAAGGATGAAAAAATATTGGGCGGAAAAGAAAAGGAAGAAAGAAGGAAAGACTTTAAATGTAAAATGACTAAAGTGGTCCTTTGTAGGCCATAAAATATTAAAAAAAAATATATTGCTTATAGCTTAATTAAATGACTAGAAATGTTTGATTTACAGTAATTATGAATGAATTGCCTTCTTTACTATTGCTGTCACCGGCATTTTCATTATCAGTCTTTTTAGTATCTACCTAACCGTTTTCTTTTTTTTACCAGGTGTCAACAAAACTAATAAAGAATAGCTTCTTCACGTCCTTAATTTCCTTCTTTATTTTTTGAATTGTGGAAAGAGAAACATCACAGCAGTTAGCCGCTCGCTCACGGTCTTTGTTAAGAGGCACGAATAGGCATTTTTGTTTAGCTTCACAACATTTTATTACATTGTGTTCAGCACTGTGAGTAATTCGACCACGTTTTTGAGAAACGGACATTTGTTTTTACGGTAACAAACAGTTATATTCGTACAGTTAACCTACAAAAGGTTCCTTCAAAAGGATATACTGTATATACTCTGGGTATAGTACAAGTTTTTATGTTTGTTGTATTGAAATTAAAGCAGTCGCGCATGCACACTAATGCTTTTCCCCCTTTACCCCTCATTGCAAACAAGGGCAAACTCGTGAGTCAAGTGAATATAGTAAGCTGTACTTTGTACAGCAATACACAAAACAACTCACGTATGTCTTCAGATCATTGGCATTAATAAACTAGATGAGTGGGAACCATCAACTACATGCTAGAAGCTCCTGCTAGTACTAGCAGCTAGTTAGGTGCTAATTGTTCATTGTTTGTAAGCAGAACCATAAGTATAGCGTGATCGTAAAGTTGGACGACCCTAATTTCTCTTCTTTGTTGGAATGGCAGTTCAATTTGTGACACATATTTTAATTAGAATTAGATTAATTTTGAGTGAAAAAATACAGTACAGTAGCACTGCTAGATCATACCACCTGAACAAACAATCACAGACAAGCAGACTCCAGATAATCGAAAGTTTTATTTTGAATTGCGTCCAGGAGACTCCCAACAAAGTACAGGACATGTCAAAAACTTATAAGTTAATATGTGAGGGTCCCTTATTTACACATTCTTATTTACATATGTTGTTGTTTAGGTCATCAGCTGAAAGGGTGGTTTGAACCTCTAGAGGTTTTACTAAGTAAAACGAGGAATAGGTGTTTTACCATTGCCTTTCTCACTGAGTGGAAAAGTACGGTTATCAGCTTGCCAAGCCCTCCAAAAAGTATCTACTTTCCACCCTGCAAATGACACCTTTACTTCATTCACTACAGGGTCTGGCTGTATAATTAAATTTATTACTTTCAGAGGAGACCAATCTCACTAATGTCTTTTACATTTTTACCTCTTCTGTTTTAAAATGCTTCAGTCATATAATTGGCTGACCAAGTGATACGAAACAGAACTATTATGGCCACTAGCCTGTTATGGGCAAATTTTGACTAGTATTAAATTATTTGCACTCGATCTGCTAGTTCCAGAGGGCTAAAAAAAAAGTTCGGTTTCTTATCTCAAGATCAGCCAATTAATTATACGAATGAAGTATTTAAGAACAGACGAGGTAGAGTTGTGAAATACACTAGTCAGAGTTCTCTCCTCTGAGAGTAATGAATTTCATTATAGTCAGGCACTGTGATGAATGAAGTGAAGGTGTCATTTACAGAGAGAAAAGTAGGTGCTTCTCAGAGGGTTGGGCATACTTTTCCACTCAGTGAGGAAGGCATGGTAAACCACATCACTCCTCGTTTTACTTTGTTATAGCCTCTGGAGGCTCAAACCAGCCTTTTGGCTGATGATCTAAACCACAACCAACAACAGCCAAAATGGGCATAGTGTATACAATTAGATATTGGCACCTCTGTTGCACAGATATAGCACACCAGCCTACAATTAGGAGATCCCAGGTTCAATTCCTGGCTAAAGTCTATAAAATTTCACAAGTTAACACCCACTGTTGTTGTTTAGGTTGTTTAGGTCATCAGCCGAAAAGCTGGTTTAAACCTGTAGAGGTTTAAGTAAAATGAGGAGTGAGGTGGTTTACAATTGCCTTCCTCACTGAATAGAAAAGTACGCTCATCAGCATGCCGGGCCCTCTGAAAAGAACGTATTTTCCAGTCTGCAAATGACACCTTCCCTTCATTCACCACAGGGTCTGGCTGTATAATGAAATCCATTACTTTCAGAGGAGATAACTCTGACTAGTGTCTTTTACACCTCTACCTCTTCTGTTTTTGAATGATTCAGTCATTTAATTGGCTGACCATGTGATAAGGAACAGAACTACTTATTTTAGCCCAGCAACGAACAGATTGAAAGTAAATAATTTAACACCCACCGTAGTCGCTAATAACTGAGCTGTTGATATGATTTTAAATAAACTAAAAAATGAGGTATTATATTATTTTTATCATTAAACTGACATTTAATAAAAATTTATCATTATATATAAAATGTATAGTAACGAAGAAATAAAAATTTATTGCAAAATTAATTGGATGTAGAGTGATATGGAGCAGAAAGGGTTGACACTAATGACTTGTCGGAAGGAAAATATAACTCCCTCCCCTAAAATGGTAATAGCTACATAGTAATTAATGTTTACTTCCCCTGCCGTTATATGTTACTAATATTTTTTTAAGTTTTCACTAAAACATCCACCAATGTGGAAGTTATATAGGTCAGTAAAAAAATATTTAAAAAATAAATAATTTTCATGAGAAACATCGCTTGTAATAAATATCATTGTAAAGAAATAACCCTAAGATTATTTTAAATGACATGTTTATTTTAGCAGGGCTAAAATAAATAGTTCTGTTTCTTATCACATGGTCAGCCAATTAAATGACTGAATCATTCAACAACAGAAGAGGTAGAGGTGTAAAAGACACTAATCAAAGTTATATCCTCTGAAAGTAATGAATTTCATTATACAGCCAGACCCTGTGGTGAATGAAGTGCAGGTGTCGTTTGCAGAGTGGAAAATATGTGCTTTTCAGAGGGCCCGGCATGCTGATAAGCGTACTTTTCCAGTCAGTGAGGAAGGCAATTGTAAACCACCTCACTCCTTGTTTTACTTACCTAGTAAAACCTCTACAGGTTCAAACCAGCCTTTCGGCTGATGACCTAAACAACAACATGTTTTTTTCTAAGTAATTAATGTTATCTCTGGCCGCCTCCATAGCATAGTGGTAGTACACTAGCCTACCACTTGAATGTCCCGAGTTCGATTCCCGGCCAGAATTTAGAAATTTTTACAAGTTAAAATCCACCATTACCTATCCCACCAAGGTCGCTAATCATCGAGCTGTTGATGCGACCTTAAATAATCTAAAAGATAAAATTATTTCTAATCATTAATGTTTATTTGTAAGTTCATTGGTTCAAAACAAAAACAGCATTATTGCTGTTTTTGTTTTGAACCGATTATTGCTGTTTTGGTTTTCTTTTCATTTATTCATTCACCTTCTTATAAGTACATATTTCAACAGATATGGTATCAGAACATAATATTATAGATTCCAAAGTCACGAGATTGCCTTTTGCAAATGGATGGGCTGAGGAAGGGAAATGAAATACGACAGTGCTGCCAACCTCAACAGTCAGACACTACTCGAACATTTCACTACTGTGCAGTTTCTACATACATTTTGTAAGCTCTGGTTTATTCCGAGAAAATGTTTTCTTCATAAACCTTATAAAAAATAAATGTGACCTGCAATATTGCCTATAGCTTAATTACATGACAAGAAATGTGTGATTTACTGTAATTACCAACTACCTTATTCCATTGAACAAAATTTTCTACAAATGAATCGCCTTCTTTACTATCGCTGTCACCGGCGTCTTCACTCTCAGGTTCTGTAGTATCACCTAACCATTTTCTTTTTTTACCAGGTATCAAAAAAACTGCTGAAGAATAGCTTCTTCATGTCTTTAATTTCCTTCTTTATTTTTCAAATTATGGAAAGAGAAACATCACAGTAGTTAGCTACACGCTCATGACTTTTGTTAAGAGGCAGGGGAAAGGTATTTTTGTTTAGCTTTAACTTCACAGCATCATATTACACTGCATTTTTTATTTCGTTCAGTACTGTGAATAGTCTGCCCACGTTTTCCAGTAACTAAGATTTCTGTTTATGGTAACAAACAGATATATTCGTACAGTTAACCAACAAAAGTTTCAGTGATATACTATAATGCTCTGGGTATAGTATAAGTTTTTATGTTTGTTGTACTGAAATTAAAGCAGTCGCGCATGCGCACTGATGCTTTTCCCCCTTTACCCCTTGTTACTAACAAGGGCAAACTCGTGACACAAGTAACTACAACACAGAAGATCAGTGTTAACGCCAGTTATTGCGCTGACAATGTATTCAAATTATTCCGCTACTTGATCCTGCCCAATCTGTATTTGCTTCCTGGTGACATCATTCAATTACGTATTGTCCCCCCTCTACCTAGCCCTTTGTTCCCTTTGTTTCCTGCTTCTTGAACACACTCTTGTAATGCATGCGGTATGTAGAGGTACGTTTCGCCTGTCCGTCGCTCGAATGGCGTCGTTACGCTGTCCGAAGTTGCAAGTTGTCGTTCACTCTATATGTATACGTTTTACGCCTAATTCTATTCGTTTGCTCATGTTTGTTATGTGAACTGTTTCGTGTTGGCTCATGTACTATGTTTGTGTATTCCTCGCTAGTTTGCAGTTTCGTTTGTATCCAGTGCGTTTCATCCACGTGGTTGAACCAGTTTGTATCTACAATCAAGTCTCAGGTAAGCGTTACTTAAGCATATTTCATGTGTTACATTTGTGTGTTTCCCTTTGTATTTCTGTTTCCTAAGTCATTCGTTACTTATTTGCATTGTCAGTTTCAATTCATTGTTTTAAACCATCGTGTTTGCTATTTCATTCGTTTCGCTTTGGCTGAAAGCGCCTTTAAAATCAGCCTGGTCCTCTGGCTCCAGTCGTTTTTGCTTTTGTTTTACGTTAAAGGATTATTTGTCGTGAATAATCAGTTAATGTGCCAAGTTTATTCCGTGCCTGCTGCTCAACTTACGGTATTCCGTACTACGGAATTCATTTTCAAGGTATTCTTACTTAGCTGCCTTAACAATCAGAATTTACAAAACATAAATAACATTTTTATACTTCATAAAAATAAGCAACCCCATGACCCAATGAGATGAGGAGGATATTGTATGATCTGTAAAAGATCTGTGAACGTGTAGTCTTGAATAGATTCAGGTCGACAATTCCTGAGAGAGTATGGTTAGTTAAACCCCAATCATCACAATACAAAGGTGACTACTGTCTAGTATTCAAATTTGTATGAAAATAACAATCTTCAATATGATTTGAACCAGGAACATTTCTTTGAAAATTAGCTGTTAAACAGCTGACTCGCGGAAACAACTTTACTGCTAAACCAACCCAGCAATTTTTTACTTTCTCTTGCCTATATGAATATATAGGAAGGAAAGTATTGTTTTCATGTCGATTTTTCGAAATCGAGTTTTCACCGGATCTATACGTTTTCAGACCCCCTGAATCCAAAATTCATGTTTTTAGCGATTGGTCTGTGTGTGTGTCTGTGTGTGTGTGAACAGAATATCTCAAGAACGGAACATCGTACGAACTTGAAACTTGAAACTTAAGTTACATACCACTACCGGACGCGACACGAACATTTTCATCAAAATCGGTCAACCGGAAGTAGTAGTTTATTCGTATAATTTTTCAGTTTTTTGCGATTTTCTCAAAAACTGGTCCTACGATTTTTTTTAAAATCGCCTATTTTACTCAATTTTTTATTCTCTACAAGATAGGGTAGGCGCCATGTTTGCTGAAATTCTCGGTGAGGCTGTTTTCACGTAAAAACGTTGTTTTTTTTAAGATTACGGCTTTAATATAAATTTTAGCGCAAAAACTTATATAATAAAAGTTGTAGAGAATTTAAAAACCTACAACTTCTGTTTCAAACATTTTTTTGTATAACGCTTAGTTTAGCGGTAATTTGCGATTTTCTGTTTTTTTTTCTCACGAAAACGTGAGAAAAATCGATTTTTTTAACATTTCGGTCTTAGTATGCATTTTACGACAAAAGTGTATATAATAAAAGTTATAGAAAATTAAAAGCTCTACAACTTTTGTTTAGAGCATTTTTCTCTACAGAGCCTAGTTTAGCGTGAAAGTGTGATTTTCCGTTTTTTTTAAGCCAAATTGAGTTCGATTTTCATTTTGCGTCTTCCACTCATGATTAAAATAAGGTTATGTTTTTGAGGTTAGTTGTTGTTTATTTTTAATATTTTATTAATAATGTTAGGTTTATTATTAATTATTTACATTGGCAAGAGAAAGTTGTGTTAGTGTTTCACACCAGATTTTTTTAGAAGATGTTACATGTAAGGCCTACTCTGATGATGGTGGACGCACCAAAACATTTAAGTGAAAGCAGCAACAAAACTAGTACAGTCTATAAAATACTAATATTATTACTTTCTCTTGCCCTACATGAATATATAGGGAAGTAATGTATCATTTCACGTCAATTTTTCACTGGATAAATAAATAAATTTCTGAACAATAAAAATGTTTTTAGTGATTGGTCTGTGTGTGTGTGTGTGTGTGTGTGTGTGTGTGTGCGTGCGCGCGCGCACACAAAATATCTCAAGAACGGAATTCTGTAAAAAGTTAAAATTAGAAACTTAAGTTAAGAGCCACTAGAGGACCCAAGAAGAACATTGCAAACAAAACTGTTAAACCTGACGAAGTAATTTATTTATGCAATTTTCTCAAAAAAGTCTCCTACGACATTTTTTTATATCAACTCATTTACCTCATTTTATATGCTCTACAAGATAGGGTAAGCGCTTACTAAAAACTGTTTATGGTGATTGATCTGTATTTGTGAGAACAGAATACCTCGAGGATGAAATAGCGTATGAAGTTGAAACTTGAAACTTAAGTTAGGTACCACTACGAGACCCCAACACAAACATTTTCATCAAAATCGGTCAAATGGAAAAGTAGTAGTTTATTCGTATGAGTTTTCACTGTCTTGTGGTTTTATCAAAAATTGTTCCTACAATTTTTTTAACAATCGCCTCATTTACTACATTTTTTGTAGTACGACATTTTTAACAGACACCATGTCTGTTAAAATTCTTAGAGAGCCTGTGCTTTTGTAGAAAAAAAAAAATTTTTTAAGATAGTAGCCTCAATATGTACTCTAGGGCAAAAATGTATAATCATAGTTGTATAACATTTAAAAACCTACAACTTTTATTTCAAACATTTTTTTAAATGACACTTAGTTTAGCATCAAATAGTGATTTTGTGTATTTTAATATTGTAGCCTTAGATAACATTTTACGACAAAATGCATTATTAAAGTTATAAGAAATTAAAAAATCTACAACTTTTATTTAAAGCATTTTCTTCCACAGTGCCTAGTATCATCAATCAGTTACATCAATTAGTGATTTCTTGTACTTTTAAGATGAAAGAGGTCGATTTCATTTTGCGTCATTCCCTCATGAATTAAAATTAGGTTATGTGGTTTATTTTGCATAGGCAAGAAAAAGTCGTGTGAGTGTTTCACACCAGATTTTTTCATAAGTACTGACTAAAAGCTGCACCGAACATTTTAAAGATTTATTTGCAGTACAAAACATACAGGGTAGTTCTGTGGCAAACTCGGTATCTGATCCAAATAATATGCTAATACCTGGTCTCAAGTAACATAATCTTATGACTCACCTCATATAGAGTCAACAGGAAATTACTATGCAAGTTATTCACAATACAAGAATAAAATCATTAAAAATAATATAAACTTTATCAGTTTGTTCAAATTAGTTTTGACAAAAGAGTTAAGAATAAACTTAAATAATACAAGTTTAATCAGTAAAAAGTACAACCAAATTTGTTTTCAACGAAATAATTAAATGTTAATACCTATTTAAATTATTAAGTTTAGAAAAAAGAACAGAATCAAAACATAAAAGAATATTTAGCTAATGAAACAACTATAAAATATTATTGGCAACCTACCAGACTGAACTGTACTACAATACTTTATGAGTCATCTGATATATATCTAAAGATACTATAAGCAAAATACAGTTTTATTACCCAGTTGGCACCACATTATACTTCCAAGTAAATTAAGGTAACATATTCACAATAAAATATGCAATTACTTAATGTAAAATATTATGTAATATACTGGATTAATAAAAAGTTAACAACAGTGGACAAGTCATAAATACAGTCAAGATTAATTAATCCGTCCATTTAATAATGAATAAAATTGACATTATCATTATTTTTACATCAGTGCAAAAGATACAAGGGTAGGTTGATAACTAATGCACACATGTTTGTAGAACAAAAATAAAGAGCAAGATTGAGTAAAAAACAAACTAAAGTAAAATTCCTAACCTTCAAAATCATATAATTATTTATTTTTCAACATAGTCTCGTTTAAGCATTACACATTTCTCCCAACGTAAAACAAGTTTTTTCATTCAGTCACTAAAAAATTCTTCCGACTTTTCTCGAACCCAAGGTTGCAATAGCTGCCTTCACCTCATTGTCCGAGCTGTAATGATTATCCCTACGGTCTCTCTTGAGTAAAGTAAAAAATAAAAGATCGCAAGGTGCAAGGTCGGAGGAATAAGGAGGGTGTACAATTGGTTCAAACTTCAGGTTTGTCAGAACCACTTCAATTGCACGCCAAGTGTGTGGACGAGCATTGTTGTGTTGCAAGATTATTGGCGCCAGGCTGCCTCTAACACGACAAACTCGACGTCGGAGGTGTTTTAGAGTCTGTATGTACTGAGTAGAATTTACGTAGCCCCTCGTTCCAGGTAATCAGTCAAATAAACTCGGCGAGCATCCCAAAAAACAGTCAAAAGAAGTTTTTTTCGGATGGTTATGTTCTGAGCTTTTTCACATTGGGAGAATGTGGATGGTGATATTCAGCGCTCCTTAGACCTATTAATAGTATTATCACAATAAACAGCCTTTGAACAACGATAAATCTCACTAGGAGTCACTTTCTCAGCAATTCAAATTCGATGACAGCATGTTGTTAAACTCACGTTGACATAGCACCAGAACATGATGCCATACTTCCACTACTCAAAACTAATTGAATGAACGCAACGGTTTCAACCGTGCGAGCATATAGAGGAGAAATTGTACTTCCAAATGCCACCAGGCGCGTTTCTTAAGTTCATTTCGTTCGCATTCTACAAGCACTTGTGCATTTGTTATCGGCCTACCTTCGTATTTTATAAAATATCCTGACCCACCGAGTTGGTCTAGAGGTAAAGTCGTCGCCGCATCAACAGTCAACAGTCAGGTATTTAACAGCTGATTTTTGGGGATGAAGGTTCCTGATTCAAAACCTAGCAAAGGTAGAGTTACTTTATATGAATTAGAATACTAGATAGTGGTCACCGGCGTACTTTAATCATTAGGGTTCAAAATTAAAATGATCGCCCTGGTCTGTACAACACTACTACACTTCATTTATACATCGTACACATCATCCACATTTCATTAGTCATAGGGTTGCTTATTGTTCTGAATTGAAAAAAATGCAATGTACACACACTAGGGTTAAAAAAATAAAGATATTATAATTGACTTCTTTCTATAGGAACTAAAGTCAATAATACATCACAAATCCAAAAGAAATTGCTGGTAAAAAAATATCAACACGTAAATACCTAACAACAAAATTGACAAAATAAAATTCATAGAAAATTTTACAATCTTGGAGAAATTTTTGTTTGTACAACAATGAATTCTTGAAAGAAAAACAGAAGAGATATTTATTTTGACATCAAACATCTACATCAATGGTTCCCAAAGTGGGGGGCGTACAGACAAGTTAAGAGGGGCGCGGCACCTCAAGATACCTTTGCCATCTGCACATCCAATGCCGTTGCGATTCACGAATCGAGGTTAAACAGCTATTATAAAGTGTACCCCAGTACACCACACCCAGTTCTGTGATGGTATTTACCTTTTTCAAACAACTATTTGTGCAAAAAAGTGTTTTTAGTAATTGTTGCAATAAAGACAAAGTATCAGCACAAACTTGATGTTGCTGTGATTTACGTTTTTCTCTTTCTAATTATCAACCAAAACCATCCATCTCACCGATTCATTTTGTTTCTTACCTTGCTTAATTTAAATTTCAACTTGTAATGTTATAAATGTATGATTATACTTGCTTTTTTTTATTACAATGTAAAATTGTGTAAGGGGGCGTGGGACATTTTTTTCAAGACAGAAGGGGGTGCGGTAAAAAAATGTTTGGAAATCACTGATCTACATCAAGAAAAATCTACCAATTAATTAAAAAATAAGGTAAAACAACATCAATGTTTATTTTTTTATACATAATTTTAATTTACAGATTCCCATAAAACAAGTTAAAGGAAAAAAGGATCCAGATAAAATACCCAAAAGAGATGCAGTTATATCATGTAAGATGAAAGATTACTGAGCAAGTAAAATCAATTGGAGAATATTAAAAACTAGATTCTTTAAGAAAATATCTAAATAAAAATTTAAACACCAGCTTTCAACCAGATTGGGCTGGCCCAAAGGCAACAAATTTTAATAAATTATGAATCATCAACAACTGAATCTGAGTGGAAGACATGACACTTCAGCTGCACCTGGAGATCAAGGTGGCAGTAGGCTCATTTTTTTTCTGTTACTCCTAGTTTGTGTACATTGCAATCTGTTTAATTCAGAACAATAAGCAACCCCATGACCCAATGAAAAGAGGATGATGTGTATGACGTGTAAATGAGGTGTAGTCTTGTACAGACCCAGGCCGACCATTCCTAAAAGAGTATGGTTAATTGAACCCAAACCATCAAAGTACACCGGTAGCCTTTGTCTAGTATTCAAATCCGTATAAAAGTAACTACCTTTACTAGGATTTGAACCAGGAATCTTAGTCTCCGAAAATCAGCTGTTGAATAGCTGACTCGTGGCGAGTAGGCTCATTGTAACTTTTTTTTTAAAAGTTCCTGGATTTTAACTCTATCTAGGATTATCAGAAATACTTAATAATAATAATAATAATGAACAATGTTTCAAATTTCACTGTAGTTGCTTAACCAAATATTTAATACAAAAAATACTAACTAAATGCGTTCAATAAGCACAAATGATAATAATATAAAGGTTTTATTGCAAAACCATGAATCTGACACAACTTAAATTTGATGTTATGCCAAGATAAAACAAAGGATTTTCAAGCATATAATAGTACAGATATATGATGTCATAAAAGAATAAAAGTGCAGTAAATGTTATTATAAAACCAACTTACGACAGATGTAGGTGCCTCTTTGACGTAAGCGATATCTAAAGCGATTTCGTTCCGAGCATTTATAAAATCTTGATAACTGGAATGATGCTGTGAGTCTAAATGTTTACAATAAGTTAAAGCTAAATCCTGTTTTGGAAGTTGTAACATGATTTGTTTCCGACGGTATTGTTCACCAGCCGTTCCTACTTTAGGCACTTTCCCTTGAGGTAACTGCCAAAAATATTGTTCTATCTGCAAACACAAAATACAAAAATTGTTTACTTTAAACATATTTAAAACAAATTTCAGGTATAGGTATCAGACAAACTAATGTCCCATAGCCGAGCGAGTGAGAGGGAAATATGTGGCATAACTACGCATACGCTCAAAGGTCTTTACCGTTGTAATCCAAATCTGAAAACAAACTACAGTCGTTATCTTGCTTGTTAGTTTACTGCATACATAAACGCTTGCTCACAACAATGAGTAAAATTATACGACAATGTTATTGGAACGGAGCGTATGGGTTGTACGAGTGAGAGCGTTATGCATTCTCTCACTCCCACAGCTAGGCGACATTAGTTCATCTGAATACAGTAACTATTCCCAAACTATAACCTCTCTATAATCTTCCTGACTTCTTTGAACCATTAACCTGACATCTAAGGTTTAGTGTCTTAAAAATTTGTTTTGTCAACTGTTTGTCATCCATTCTATACAGTTGTCCATAAAATTTTTGTCTTCTTTTTCTAACCATTTCCATTAATTGGTCAGTTTCCTTTACAGTTCTTCTGGTCCTCATAACCCAAACTGCCCATCTATTATTTTTGAATCCATTATGTTACATTGGATCTTTCTCTGAAATTTCTCTGTTTCTCTTAGACCAGCCTTTCTGGATAATGTACATAGTTTGCTCATACCAGGCAGGTGGAGTAATTAATTAATTTAACTCGATCTGCTAGTTCCAGGGGTATAAAAAATAGTTCTGTTTCTTATCACATGGTCAGCCAATTATACGACTGAAGATGAAGAGGTAGAGGTGTAAAAGACACTGCTCAAAGAGTTATATCCTCTGAGATTAAAGAATTTCATTATACAGCCTGACCCTGAGGTGAATGAAGTGAAGGTGGCATTTACAGGGTGGAAAGTAGATGCTTTTCAAGGGATCTGGCATATGCTGGTAAGCATACTTTTCCCCTTAGTGAGGAAGGCAATTTTAAACCACCTCACTCAACCATTGTAACACAATATGCACCTAAATTACAACCACGTCCTCGTTTTACTAAGTAAAGCCTCTAGAAGTTCAAGCCACCCTTTCAGCAGATGAGCTAAACAACAATGTACAGACAGTAATAATTAAAAAAAAACAAGCATATTTTTTAGAACTAAGTTGGTCATAAAACTCATGATCTCAAGTTTTACTCCTGTCCTTGAGAACTGAATAGACAGGTGGCTAAGAAGATACAAGGTGTACAGAATTGAAAATACAAATCAGCAAATGAGTTATAACAAACAGTACAGAGAAAACTTTATACCACTTTGTGGCAGCTTAAAGGATTAAAGTTTTATAGGAAAAAAAATCCTTTTATGAAATGACACTTTTCGTGGTTGGTGGAAATTTTTAAAAAGGGTTATCTTTGACATATGGCAAAAACAATTAGAGATTTCTGTATCTAGTCTTTAAGAGGAATCGAATGATCCTAATTTTGTTTACAATTCAACTTTGTTTTCTTGACTTCTGGTCAAAACCAGAACTTGAAACCCAATGATTTCTGAATCTACTCTTTAAGAGGAATCGAATGACACTATTTTTATTTCTAAATTCCGACTATGATTTCTTGAATTCTGGTTTTCGCCACTTCCAGTCGAAACCGGACATCAAACCCAATCTAGGCCCACTAATTTTTGTATAGATCAAGAATCTGAAAACAGTTTTTTGCTATTCTCTTGCAGTTTCAGACACTGAGTGTCTGACAGACAAAAGAAAAATTATACATAACAATTTTAAAAATTGACACCAATTATTTATCAAACGCTCAATTTATTCATAATACTCACAGATTCCCTGTACAAGAATTTATGCAATAAAATAGCAAAATATAAAATTCTACTGATTTAACCATATAATAATAGGGATTTGGTTGGATCATCACAAATTTGTTGTCCGAGATGTTAATGTTCATATTCTAACGCTACCTATCAAATAATAAAAATGATCTTTTATAAACAATACGCATATACTTTGCCTATTTAATTATTTACATAATTAATTATTTACACTCAATCAGTTCATTGCAGGGCTAAAGTAAATACTTTTGTTTCTTATCACATGGTCAGCCAATTAAATGACTGAATCATTTAAGAACAGAAGAGGTAGAGGTGTAAACGACACTAATCAGAGTTATCTCCTCTGAAAGTAATGAATTTCATTATGCAGCCAGACCCTGTGGTGAATGAAGTGAATGTGATTTGCAGAATGGAAAATATGTGCTTTTCAGAGGGCCCGGCATGCTGATAAGTGTACTTTTCCACTCAGTGAGAAACGCAGTGGTAAACCACCTCACTCCTCGTTTTACTTAATAAAACCTCTACAGGTTCAAACCAGCCTTTTGGCTGATGACCTAAACAACAACTTGCCCATAACAGGCAGGTGGAGTGTTATATTTGCACTTGATCTGCTCCTTCCAGGGCTACAAAAAATAGTTCTGATTTTTATCACATGGTCAGCCAATTATATGACTGAAGAATTTAAGAACAGAAGATGTAGAGGTATAAAAGACACGAGTTAAAGTTATCTCCTCTAAGAGTAATGAATTTTATTATACAGCCTGACCCAATGGTGAATGAAATGAAGGTGTCATTTGCAGGGTGGAAAGTAGATGCTTTTCGGACGGCCTGGCATGCTAATAAGCATAATTTTGCACTCAGTGATGAAGTCAATAGTAAATCACCTCAGTCCTCATTTTACTTAGTAAAGCCTCTGGAGGTTCAAACCAATCTTCAGCTGTTGACAGACTATGAACAACAACATACCTTACGAGATGAAAGTCCCGGTGGTACCCATGTGTATCCTTCCAAAGCACATCGGTCTTTAGAACTTCTTTTTTCTGAATCTTGGGTTGCTTTAAATCCCAATCGTTCCTGTACATTAACCCATTCATCATGATAGACTTCATGATCTTCTCTAGGACATTTGCAACTATTGCATGTCTTCCTGTAACAAAATTAAACAATAAAATAATAAAAATACTTTACAAACCACATAATTACGTCATTTTTTTTCTATCAAAGTTGATTTTTAAAAATCCCTTTCATGAGATGACGCGTCTCATGGCTGGTGGCAATTTTTTTAAATACTTACCTTTGACCTATGGCAAAAACTATTAGTAATTTCTGTATCTAGTCTTTAAAAGGAATCGAGCACCATTATTATTGTTTCAAAATTCCGAGTTTTGGGCCACTTCCAGTCAAAACCAAAACTTCAAACCCAATGATTTCTGTATCTACTCATTAAGAGGAATTAAATGACCCTATATTTGTTTCTAAATTCTGACACTGATTTATTGACTTCCGGTTTTGGGCAACTCCGGTCGAAACCTGAACTAAAACCAAATGATTTCTGTATGTATTCTTCAAGAGGAATCGAATAGCACTATTTTTGTTTTCAAATTCTGACTTTGATTTCTTGACTTCTAGTTTTGGGCCAGTTCTGGTCGAAACCGGAACTTCAAACCCAATGATTTCTGTATTTACTCTTTAAGAGGAATCCAATGACACTATTTTTGTTTTCGAATTCCAGCTTTGATTTCTTGATATCCAGTTTTGGGTCACTTCCAGTTGAAACCGGAACTTTAAACCCACCAAGGCTCACTAACTTTTTGTTTCGATTACATACTCAAAAACCATTTGATGCAATCGTTTGTATTGTTTCTGACTATGATTTCTTGACTTACAGTTTTGGGCCAGTTCTGGTCAAAACTGGAACTTCAAACCCAATGATTTCTGTATTTACTCTTTAAGAGGAATCCAATAAAACTATTTTTGTTTTCAAATTCCGGCTTTGATTTCTTGACTTCCAGTTGAAACTGGAATTTTAAACCCACCCAGGCCCACTAACTTTTTGTTTCAATTACATACTAAAAAACCATTCGATGCAATTGCTTGTATTGTTTCCAACTATGATTTCTAGACTTACGGTTTTGGGCTACTTGTGGTCAAAACCGGAACTTCAAACCCAATTTAGACCCCCTAACTTTTTCTATAGATTACCCTATATTATGTGAAATTTAAAAAAAAACATTCAAGAAATGTTGGTAAATTTGTTTTAATATAGAAATTACTAGTTTAAGAACTAACTAAAGACCAAACTTGAAAAATGTAGTAGATTTAGAAATTTGTAAAATATGTAACATTTCAGATTTATGTTCCAAAGAGTATAGGTAAATTAAAATTCCATTAATTTATGCTATGAAAAATAGAGATGAAAGTTTGTAACGATTCCAGAAACCGTTTGTTGCAATCTCTTGTAGTTTCTAACATCTGGATGTGACGGGCGGAAGGACAAACATAGGAAAATAATAGATGACAATTTCAAAAATTGTCACCAATAAATGACAAACCATTCAAACATTTTTACAGACATATGAGGAAAAATATGAAAATTCATATTTTTCAAGGCAGCAGCATTTTGGAAAGCTCTTCCACAGGTACGGCAAATGCTTCAATCGTCAACATGATTATGTTGAAAAGTAGTTTTAAGTATACGTAACATTTAATAATAGAACATTTTTCTATACTCACATGTCTTTCATTTATAGCCTATCAGAGGTTGAAATAAACGACCCAAGTATAATTTAATAACCTACATATTTAAAAGACATCAATTAAAAAGCATTTGTTAATACAAGTTTTAAAGGAAACTGTTAAATTCATAGATACTAAAATATAATATATTTACATATAAAAAATAGTTATACTCTTTCACAATATATTATAATAGAATAAACAAATTCAAATTGGGATAAAGATAAAAGAAAATTAAATGAAACTCCTATTACATACATTAAATTAAATATAACCGTTAAATTTTATCACCTTTTTTTTAAAAGATTAAAAATTTATTGATTAATTTGACATGAAACAAAAGTTACATCTGGAACATCTGGAATGAAAACACTTAAGAAATTATTGCAATAATCTATTTATACAAATGTATTTATATATTTATTAAGAATTGAACAATATGGTTTTGTTGCTGCCTTAATGTGCAAAGTTGATACATGGTATCAGTACAAAAAAACCACTAAAACAATTTGTCTATGTTTATCCTGGCATCACCTCTGTACAGCTGATTAATGTTTAATAAACCATACAGAATTATTATTAATTGGCTTGGTTTCAATTTGATACAGTAGAATATAGATAGTGTGATGTATGATAGTGTCGATAGTTTGACACTTTGTGAACTTAGAGGTTGTTGAAGTATCAAAATCTCGAACTATTCAGAGCATATGACATATTATTTTTGTAGGAAGCATTAAAAAGCGATTTTAGTAAGAAAATTGCACCATTTAAATGAGTACAAAGAAACTGACACGCCCTTCTGTACAATACTGTACTCAAATACAATGAAAGGGTACAAGGATTAGAAGAAAGTGAAGGGGCTGACATGCCTGCTGGATCGCTACTTACACCATGTCATGTTGCTTTGCCACGAGCCGTGTCAAAGTATACAAAATATTGAAGAATCGAGTGTGGAAGAAGCAAAGGTTTACTGTAATATAAAATTTTAAATACACTTAAAAGTGTGGATTTCTCTTAAGAGGAAAGATTTGTAACCCCGTAAAATTCCCTGAAATCTTTCTAGTGTTGGAACATTTTATGAAATTCGATAAAATAACTTAAGTAAAATTTTAAGAAAACATTTAAAAAATGTTGGTAAATTTGCATTAATATAGAAATTATTAGTTTTAAGAACTAAATAATAACCAAACTTGCAAAATCTATTAGATTTAAAAATTTGTAAAATATGTAAAATTTCAGATTTATGTTCCAAAGAGTAAAGGTAGGTTAAAATTTCATTCATTTATGCTATAAAAATAGAAATAAAATTTTGTAATATTTAATTCCAAATATGTCCATCATACAGGTACAGAGTAAAATTAATTGGACCTGACTTATTGGTTCCAGGTATAAAGGCGGAGGGAGTAGGAGAAGAAGCAGAAGAAGAAGGAGAAGAAAAATAGGAGGAAGAGGAGAAAGAAGAGGAAGTGAAAAAGACGGACGAGGAGGAGAAAGAAAACGAGGGGAAGAAGAAAAGGAGAAAGAGCACGTGGGGAAGGAGAAAAGAAGGAGGAGGAGGAAAAGGAGAAGGACATGAGGGGAGGAAGAGAAAGCCATGAGGAAAAAAAAGACGAGAAGGAGGGCGAGAAAGAGACGATGGAGAAGTAGGAGAGACAAATATAAAAATACACAAAGGTAATTTTTTTGTTTGTTTTACGTCCTGTTTTGCAATTGCTGCTAATTCAAACGATGAAAAGATGATAAATGAAAATGAGTGACAAAAAATGCCAGACCTAACCGGGAATCGAACCCGAGACCCCGGCGTAGAACCATCACAAAGGTGATGGTTAGGCAATTCTTGTTTATCACTTGTAGGATAGAAACACCATAACCACTTTCTATAGTGTTCTTAATAAATTATGATTTTTGCATATCTGAATCATATCTAGTAATTTTTAATACTCACACAATTGGAGTTACAATATAATCACAAACAAATTTAAATGACTGGTAAAATACATCTCTGAAATCTCAAATGGTGACTTTTCGTAATTTCTCCAAGAGAAATTTCTTTCCAAGAGACACTTTCTCCTAATTAGAAATGTAATCTATAATAGTTGAAACTATTTTTCCCTGAAACTTTACCATAAAGATAAGATGATAAAGGAAAAATAAAAGGAAAATCTACTAAGTGAGGTCATATGTTAAACTCGCTTAATGATAATAAAACTGAAAGTTTTCCGGTTATCTAAGCAATTTGGACGGAGAAAGTAAATAACTCCACCCTTTTAGACTATTATAAAACAGTATTAACTAAGAAAGACAACATTCTTAATATAATTGAGAAGAACTAGTAAATACCATTTATTAAATAAACAGATTTTAAATAAATTAATAGAAAAGTGTATTTTCATAATTTAACGTATATTATTGATTAATTTTTTTTAGTTTTATTTAAAGTCGCATTAACATCTTCGTAATTAGCGATTAATATGGGTTGAGGAATAGTGTATTTGAGAGTGTAATAATTTTCCCTAGCAAGGAATCAAAACCTGGACTTCTGCTTTAGAGCGTATCATGATAACCACTGGGCCACGGAGGCGGCAGATTTAAATTTAAATATTAGAAATAAAAATGACTGTTAACATTATACAGTGATATTCTAGAAATGGTTGATGGAATAGATTATTCCATCAATAAAATACGCCAATGCCGGCCGCATTGGCGTAGTTGGTAACGTGCTCGCCTCTCATCATGCGGTCTTCGGTTCGAATCCCATTCAGGCACGGCATATTTTCATACGTTACAAAAAAATCATTTCATCCTTCACCGTCTGCATTAGCAGTAATTGCAGAACAGTCAGACGTTAAACAAAAATAAAAAAAAAATATTTATTATAAGAAATTTCGTATTGTATTGGAGTATTTTAAACAAAGATAGTGGATTGCGATAAATATGATGTTTTGAATAATAATTCTCAGAAAAGAGGTGGTGTGTCTTTGTTATGACTGTTATTGATAATTTTTCTAATATAATCAGCTAAATGTTATAAGGGTTTTGATTGCTTGGGAAACTATGAAACCACAGGTATAAAACCAGTTGGCATCTTTGCAGTGAGTCAGTCAGTAATTGAATTGTGAATTGAAAATATTTCTGGGCCGTTCGAAATAGTGTCGTAATGAAACCGGTTCTAAATTTACGTTAATAGTGTGTGGTTATGGACAGGTAGGTCTTTTGTTTTGATTTAAGTGGCATTGTATTACTTACAGGCAAGTTTAGTTTAAGTTTAAATTTTGTAATTAATGGAATTGAAGTAATCTAACTGTATTTGTTAATAGGCTAATTTTAATAATTAATTGTGTCAATATATAATACATTTTTATAAGTTAAAAAAAAATCTGTTAGTTATTTGTTATACCCAGATCCCGAACGAACCTAAATTTAGGTGTTGCAATATGTTAATGTAGCAACTCTCTGTTTTTTTTTAACCCGACATTTCCATTGTAGTATTATATAAACAGTTCCGAGGGAGGTGGAGGTTCTTTGCTGATGCCGGATCAAGTGGCCAGGCGGCGGGTTTTTGGTTGGTAGGCGGTTGTAGCCTCCTCGGGACTGGACGAGGACGGCTTAATTGAGTCCAACACTACTTCCCTTATCGTGAGGGAGTGAACATGAGTTTTTCTCGCCGCCTCGGATAAAAAAAAAGGCAACTCGCTGTTTAATAGGATGGTGCTTAATATCAGATGTCCATTTTTCTTAGACCATGAAATGCCGTCTATTTGTCTGGTTCAATCGATATACTTAGCAACAGACAGCCGTTTGAGATAAATAAATTGAATTTAGTTGGTAAAGTGGACTCCGACCGTTTTGGATGTTTCTGTGAAATGTACCTACAAGCCAACCATGAACACCAGCCAGTAGGTCGACATCTTCCTGATTATCTAATATAGTTTTAGGATTGATTTGCCGCCCGCATTGGCGTAGTTGGTAACGTGCTCGCCTCTTATCATGCAGTCATGGGTTCGAATCCCATTCAGGCACGGCATATTTTCATACGTTACAAAAAATCATTTCATCCTTCACCGTCTGCATTAGCAGTAAAGAGCAGTCGGACGTTAAACCAAACAAAAAAAGAAAAAAAGGATTTTAGTGAGATTGAAAAGAGTCTCAGAATTAGATATTACTAGTTAAAATGCCCGTTCTTCGAACGGGTTTCCTGGTGCTGTGTACAGTTTGTTGGTGTACCGAGTTCGATCCCTGTCAGGTCTGATATTCTTTAATAATTTATTGTTATCTATTCGTACCTCCTTTCAACGTCAGCATTATTATTAATGACAAAACAAAATAGTTGGACGTAAAAAAAGCGAGATCTAAGTGTTTTTAAATCAAGATACACAGCGCTTTATTAATTTTTAGAAGCGTAGTTAATTATTTTACTTAAATAAATAAATTTACTATTTATACAGAGCAATGAAAATTGATGTTTTGAAGTTTAACTCACACACATCTGTGTGTAATGTAATTGTAGGTAATTTAATTATTCGCTACAGAGTAATAAAAATTGACATGAAAGGTAATCACAATTGGAACACTCCACGATGGCTAACTACTAAGGTGACTGTCTTTCGTTTTTGACAATGTAACAGAAAACGGGAGTGTCGAGTAAGGTTGGGTAGTGGTGGAAGGGGTAGGGTACAGAGCTTCGGAATGAATACCAGCGGCGCGTAGACCTATCTTTATTGTTCTGTTAATTCGGTTTTCTAAAATATTGCTATGTTTATTTTTATAAAATTGGTAATATCTCTGTTGTTATGCATAAAAATGAAAAACTTTACATAATCAAACTTATTTTTCTTTAAAAGTTTCGTAATTTCGATTATATAACATTTTTTGATAGATTGGTTTTTAACGGAGATATTCGCAGTTTTTCGTTTACCCCTCCCTCTGAACTCCTCCATCCCTTTGTGATATTAAAAAAAATGTATAGCCTATTTTCATTTCGATAATATCCAGAACCTAAATACCGAAATTAATTGAATTTGGTTCAGCGGTTCTTGCGTGATGCTGTAACATACAAACAGACAAATATTAAGCTGAACTTATTTTCCGTGTTTACATGATAGATATGGCGTAGAAACAAAATTTGGGGCATTTTGAAAAATTGTACAAACAAAATCACAATTTTATTTATATAGATTTTTAATTTTTATTTCTTGTAGTTATTTTTTTCTTTGTTTCCGAATGTTCACCTATAAGAATTGAGTTGTTGCTTTATTTACATGTAAATTTTCTCAGTTGGTAACAATTATTCTACGCAACTAAAGTGTAATAAGCTCCTTTCAGGCGTTACAAACGGATAGAAAATACATAAAAATTCAGTTTTAATTTCCAATTTTCAGTTACAGTAAGTTTCGCCTATTGAGAACAAATCACGTTCGGAAACTTAGTTTTTTGGTTCAATAATCCGATTTTTTTAGAAGTGATAAAAATGTAACATTTACTGTAAATTAGTGTAGTTATGCTATAACAGTTAAGCGCTACATGAAAACAAGTGCTGTACTATGTCAAGCTCATTTTTACCAGGGTTGTTGTAATTTGTCATTAAATTAAAAAAAACAAATTCGTACCTAATCATGTTCTCATTTCATATAAACGCTTCTTTGGATTTTATTTTTTTTAAATTTACAACTTTTACATCATAAAACAATAAAATTAAAAATTCTATGCCTTAAAACTTGAAAAAAATATTTGTCTTACTACTGAAATTAACTTGAGATCAAAGCTTTTGTTTTCCCTTAGCAGTAAAATCTATGTTTAGAAAAGTTTAAATGATCAAAGAAACCTAGCTGTCAAAATAAATTTGTTTTAAAAACTAATTAGTATTTCTGATGATCATCTTCATCATAATTTTCTCAGAAATTTAAATAAATTTTACAGAGTGCTATTTTAAATTATATATATGTATGTATTAAAATCAATAAACAAACTGAACAGAATTTTAGTTAAAAAAAATACAACAATCATTTCAAAAAAAAACTTTAAGAACTTTATATATATCTGATAAAAAATTATATACTTATCAAATACATAAATAAATGAAAATAACTAGAGGATTAACGAAAAATATATGACAAAAGATATAGCTTACTTTAAAATGCAAAAATTCGACACCAAATAGTACACCAAACAACTAGAAAATAAATATACGCAAGCTAAAGGTTACCATTGAATTTTGGTAAAAAAGCAGGAAATTTTGGAAAGAGGAATCCAAAAAAAAAATGGGGCAATAAAAACATAAGAAGAATGAGAACCAAGAAATAATGAGGAAATTCATCAGAAAATAATGAGGAATTAAGATTTGCATTTTTTGACATCTGTATCAGAATTAAGCTAGATGCACCCAACCAGTTTTGAAGTAGATTTCAGTACACGAATACAAAATATTTTTTTTATCCCTAATGTGTGTACGTTGCAACCTGTTCAACTCAGAACAATAAGCAACCCCATGACCCAATGAGATGAGGATGATGTGTACCTTCACTTCATTCACCACAGGATCTGTCTGTATAGTGAAATTCATTACTCTCACAGGAGATAACTCTGACTAGTGTCTTTTACTTTTTTGTAGTACTGGAACCAACTGATCGAGTACAATTAATTTAATACCACCTGCCCATTATGGGCAAATGTTAAAATGTTATGGGCGAAATCATAAAATTAGAAAGATTCTTTAAGGCAGTTGGTACGATATTTTTTCAAATTATCCATTTCCGGATTTCACGTTTAATTTTAGATTGAAATTCCCTATTTCTAATGGCTTATTAATCGCAACTCCGGAAAATATTTTATGAGTTTCTTTACAAAATCATAATAAGATGTGGAAAATTGTTAATTTTTTTTGTAACCCTTAAAATGTATACGTTGCAATCTGTTCAATTCAGAACAATAAGCAACCCCATGGCACAATGAGATGAGAATGATGTGTACGAAGTGTAAATGAGGTGTAGTCTCGTACAGACCTAGGCCGACCATTCCTGAGAAAATATGGTTAATTGAACCCCAACCATCAAAGTACACCGATAACCACTGTCTAGTATTCAACTCCGTACAAAGTAACTACCTTTACTAGGATTTTAACCAGGAAATTGTTAAATTGAATTAAAATATTTTAAGAAGCTTAAATTCGTTAGTAATAAAAACAAAAGTTTTATGAAAATTAAATTAAAGGAACGCCCATAACAAACAGGCGGAGAGTAAAATTATTTACACTCTATCTGTTAGTTGCAGGGCTAAAATAAATAGTTCTGTTTCTTATCACATGGTCAGCCAATGAAATGACTGAATCATTTAAGAACAGAAGAGGTAGAGGTGTAAAAGACACTAATCAGAGTTATCTTATCTGAAAGTAATGAATTTCATTATACAGCCAGACCCTGTGGTGAATGAAGTGAAGGTGTCATTTGCAGAGTGGAAAATATGTGCTTTCCAGAGGGCTCGGCATGCTGATTAGCGTACTTTTCCACTCAGTGAGGAAGGCAATGGTAAACCACCTCACTCCTCGTTTTACTTAGTAAAACCTCTAGAGGTTCAAACCAGCCTTTTGGCTGATGACCTTAACAACAACACAACAAAGTAACTACCTTTACTAGGATTTTAACCAGGAAATTGTTAAATTGAATTAAAATATTTTAAGAAGCTTAAATTCGTTAGTAATAAAAACTAAAGTTTTATGAAAATTAAATTAAAGGAAACAAACACATTATGTTAATAAGTAGATTTAAATACAAATTAAGTTAAAACACAGGTACTTAAACACACATCTTAAAACAAATTTATATAATATGTAATACAAACTTAAATACCTTATAATAAGTTCACAAAGTTCAGCTTGGTCGAAAACTTTGCCGTATAATTCTAATATTCTGACGCATGCGTATTTCATACCAGGCCATGGTATCAGGTTGGTATCTAAAGCCTCATAAAGCGGGCACCACGCTGTCTTTTTCCGTCTTTCCAACATTTTAAAAACTATTTTTAATTTAATAATTCACAGTTTAAAATTAACAAAAACAACATTGCATTCTAAAACACAATTTGTTTACAATGTTCACTTCATGTTTTTTTTAAAAATATCACTGTCAATTTCACTTTAGTTTGCATTAATGTTAATAATTTTAATACAGAATTTTCACCAAAAATTCAATCAACCTTCTATAAAACCACACAAATATATTTTGTTATAAGTAAATCAACCTTACGTAATTCAATGTCCTAAATATGCCTATAATTAATATTTTGTTTTTTAAAGAAGAATATAAATAAGAGGAAATAAATTTTGTGTCCCCCGATTAACAAAATACAGTAGCATCCGTTTAATACGCTCACGGCTTAAACGATTTTCTGCTTAAAACGCGGTTTTCCTGAAGTCCTTTTTTAATAAGGTAAAACATGTGTATTTTTCCGCTTAATACGCATTCAATACCACCTAATAAGCGCTTAAAATTGATAACTGTTTTAAAAATAAGTTATGGATAACGTGCTCGCCTTTCATCATACGATCCTGGGTTTGAATCCCACTCAGACACGGCATATTTTCATACGTTACAAAAATCATTTCATCCTCCATTGTACAATAGTTACACCCCAACGTCGTCGCTAATGACCGTTGTAGTTGATGCGACGTTAAATAAAAAAAAAAAATTATGGAAATTTCGTTATTAGTTACACAGTATTTATGCAGATGTGAATTAGCGGTGCTTTTTTTTATTTAACGTCGCATCAACTGCAAGGTCATTAGCGACGACGTTGGGGTGCAACTGTGCGAGGATGAAATTATTTTTTGTAACGTATGAAAATATGCCGTGCCTGAGTGGGATTCGAACCCACGACCGCATGATGAGAGGCGAGCACGTTACCAACTACATCAATGCGGCCGGCAGCGGTGTTATTTGTTTGTGTTTTATTAACAAAACAGATGTTCAAAAAAATATATCTTGACGTTTATTTATGTATTATTTTATTTATTTATTTATTTATTTATGCTTATTTATGTATTTTATTTTTTTATTTATTTATTTACATTATAACCTATATGTAATTATTGTTATGAATATTTTCTCACATAACGCACAATTTTAAAACATTAACACTTTTCTGTCTTTAATTATGATTTCTTTAAAAAGCACTCTCTTGAGATTGTCTATGCCGCTTTTCGGCTAAGACGATTTTTTTTCGCCTACGACGCTAATTTGTATCGGACCAATCAAAATCGTAATAAACGGATTATATTGTATTTCAAAACTTTTTTTAATATAGAAGTTCAAAATCAATTCCGTATCTTTTTACAGTACTTAGATATATTTTAACAGGTTGAAATATTTTGGATATCATTTTTAATTTCCTACATTAAGGTAGATAGCTGAAACTTAGTGGAAGATTTACCAATACTGCATCTAAAATATTATTGTTTAACAATTTCCAAAATTTACCCCTAAGGGTTTGAAAAATGTATTTAATCCTTAAATATTTATAAATTTAAAACTAATAAGTCTATTATACATTTCAAATTTATTTATAACACTAATTTAAAATATAAAATTTTTTTGGGAAAACAGTTAATCTACCACAAAGATAATCATACGTATGCTTTCCACACTAATAAAATACACATTTTTAAACAATTTTCTATCTCATTTTACTTAGTAAAATTTGTAGGGGTTGAATCCTATCTTTTAGTAGTTCACCTGAAAAACAATGTAATACTTTAAATACGCAAGGCATTGGTTTGAAACGATTAAATAAGAATAGATACGGAGAAAACTAGGTGAGGATAAAACTAAATTTAAATATTATATATTTTTTAACATATACATAAGAGATGAAAATAAAATACCCTTATTCTAAATCTACACAAAAATAAATTCCAAAATTATAAACTAGAAATGATTAAATAATCATAAATATGCACCAGTATATAATACATCTTAAGATCTATAAGTTTTTCAACAAAAAAATACAAATTTGAAGTAGCGATATTTAAAAACAATATTAACAGTATTGTAAAAATATATTATATTTTTTAATCAAAATACATAATATAATATTGTTTTTATAGTCCTTAGTTAAAGTAGGCCTACTATGTTACTAAATAAATCACATGCAATAAAAAATTAAGAAATTAATTTCTTGTATAATCATTATATTTTATTAAATTGTTGTTTTTTTAGGTCATCAGCCGAAAGGCTGACATGAACCTCTAGAGGCTTAGAGGCTTTACTAAGTAAAACGAGGAGTGAGGTGGTTTAAAATTGCCTTCCTCACTGAGTGGAAAAGCATGCTTATCAGCATTCCAGGCCCTCTGAAAAGCATACACTTTCCACCCTGCAAGTGTTACCTTCACTTTATTCACCACAGGGTCTCTCAGAGGTAATATCTATGACTTGTGTCTTTCAAACCTCTACCTCTTCTGTTCTTAAATTCTTCATTTATATAATTGACAGACCATGTGATAAGAAACAGAACTATTTTTTGTAGCCCTAAAACTAACAGATGGAGTGCAATAAATTTAACACCTAACTTGCCCCCTGTTATAGGTATATTAAGCATTTAATTATGCCCATAACGGGCAGGTGAAGTGTTAAATGAATTGCATTCGATCTGTTGGTTCCAGGGCTACAAAAAATAGTTCTGTTTCTAATCACATGGTCAGCCAATTATTTAACTGAACGGTTTATGAACAGAAGAGGTAGAGGTGTAAAAGACACTAGTCAGAATTATCTCCTCTGAGAGTAAAAAATTTCACTATACAACCAGACCCTGTGGTGAATGAAGTGAAGGTCTCATTTGCAGGGTGGAAAGTGGGTTATTTGGGGGGGGGGTGGCATGCTGATAAGCATACTGTTACAACTCAGTGAGGAAGGCAAGTTTAAACCAAATCACTCCTCGTTTTTACTTAGTAAAACCTTTAGAGGTTCAAACCAGTTCGGCTGTTGACCTAAACAACAACAAGATTTTAATAAAGTTATTGAACATTAAACCTAAAAAGTATTATTTTTAACCCTTAATTTTCTGTTTTAAATTAATTTTAGAAACTAATTTCTTTTAGCCTATAATCATTATATTGAAAAACGTTTTGGCTTCAGGGGGCATGACGAAACATTAAGAATGAAATCCGGTTCCCGAAATTTTTTCTCTATCAGAATATTTTTTAATTCTACTCTACAGATAGCGCGTGAATAAGCAGAATACATAATTTGTTTGAATTTAAACATAGCAACAAAAGAATGTAAGAACTTATGTACCGTTACATAAAATAGATCTATTTATTTTTATTACCACAGTTAATACACGACAGAATAATTTAGTTAAACATAAAATAAATTCATAGTATTTCTTTTTTTATTTATAATACATACACAAAAATAAATATATACAAAACTAATGTTAAGTAATAAGGAAAAGCTTAAAGTGGAACTGTTACAGTCTCCAACTGAGTTAAGTCGTGTAGTACAAGATATTTTCATTTAAACGAGCTTTAATCTCAGCACATTAAAATAGAATTCAGTTTGGATCTTTTAAACACTTTTAGTGAATAAATATATAAATGCGTATGTCTTACTCATTCATTCCATCATTAGTAATTGACCAACATCCAGATCACATAAGAGAGCTGAAATTCGGTAACTTCTTAGAGATTAAAAAAAAAATCCCTTTCATGAAACGACACGTCTCATAACTGGTGGCAATTTTTTAAAAGGCTTCTCATATTACTTAAGTCCGAAACTAATGCACGTCTTCACTAAACTATCACAGCCTAAATCAGGGAAACGCCATACATCGGTCACATAAAGTACATCTAGAATTTTGACAAATTAAATTGATACTGGAAGGTTAAGTTGAAGGAAGTCGAGGGATAGGTAGAAAGATAAAATGATTGTTATGAATCATCATCTAGGAATGTAATCGTAGAGATGGACCCGTAACAAAATGTGAATCTTTGAATATCTTCCGTTGATGCCTAAGACTGACATACTATCATGGATCTAAACTGCTGTATGGTAGACATGCAGAGCATCACGATTCTTGAAAGTTTGCGACTCAAGAATTCCATTCCTGTCTCTCCCAAAATCAGAAATCAAGAATTCCAATCCAGGGGCGCCTAAATCAGAGACCGCCTCCTATTGGGTAAACAGAATAAATACAGGTTTTAATCCTAGATTATTAGAAATCAAAGATTCCTATCCTGGAAGTTCCCAAATCAGAGAACACTT
This sequence comes from Catonia carolina, assembly GCA_035578175.1. NCBI lineage: Eukaryota > Metazoa > Arthropoda > Insecta > Hemiptera > Achilidae > Catonia > Catonia carolina. The sequence continues at coordinate 49,746,132 of JAQMRL010000006.1, read as the reverse complement.
CCTGTTTGGTTACACAAAACCAGTGAAGAGAGGTTGGAAGATGCAGATTTATCTAAAAGTATCCTTGATCGTTAGAAATCAAGAATTCCAATCCAGGAGTGCCCAAATCAGAGAACGCCTCCTATTGGGTAAACAGAAAAGGTGGGGGTTTTAATGCAAGATCATTAGAAATCAAGGATTCCGATCCTGGGGGTTCCAAAATCCTATTCCTATTCGCTTCCTATTGGGTAAGCAGAATATGTGGTTCTTTTACCCAAGATGATCAAGGATTCAAGAACCAAGGAATCAAGTTTGTGATTTAAGAATTCTATTCCTGTCTGTTCCAAAATCAGAAAAAAACCTTCCTGTTTGGTTATACAAAACCAGTGTAGAGAAGTTATTAGATGTGGATTATCTGAAAGTATCCTTGATCGTTAGAAATCAAGAATTCCAATCCAGGGGCGCCCAAATCAGAGACCGCCTCCTATTGGGTAAACAGAATAAATAGGGGTTTTAATCCTGGATTATTAGAAATCAAGGATTCCGATCCTGGAAGTTCCCAAATCAGAGAACACTTTCTATTGGGTAAGCAGAATATGTGGTTCTTTTATGCAAAATCATTGGAAATCAAGGATTCCGATCCTGCGAGCGCCCAAATCAGATACGCTCCTATTGGGTAAGCACAAGAGATTGAAAGAGAATACACTTGAAATGGATTCAAAGTCAAATTCAACAAACTAATTCTTGTTCGTCACCTTTCAACACACACCTTCATCACGCCCTTGATAGACACAAGTTTGCCATAATTGTCGCAAATTTCAACTAAGAAGACACTGAGGATAATGAACTTAGAAAAAGGAATCATTATTAAAGCTGGTATTAACATTCTTAAAACGATAACCAGCGAAAGAAAAACGTGAAATGATATCGGGAAGACGAAGAATAAACAATTAACAATCCTTTGATAAACAATAAAACAATATATATAATGATCCACCAAGAATATGGACCAGGTTTATTTCCCCGTTAGTGTGTTTTACCTAATCTTGTCAAGAGAGAACAGATAGGGTATATAGGATTACATTTCCTGATTGGAGGGTTTTATACGTTACGACATTGCCCGATAAATGTGTTTATTTAACCAACCCACTTTTATCATTTACGAGAGAAACCTTCTTCAATGTTTACATCACTCTTGTATAGACATAAAACAAAATTGAAAGTAAATGATGTGGAATAAAAATCACCCGATCAGAAGAAATAAATGGGTTTCTCTGACCTATTACAGATTAGGTCGTAAAAGTTTAATAATCCGTTTAAGATCATTCGGTCGATTATCATCAACAGCTAATTCTGAAATTTCCCTGAATGAAAAATTAAAAATTTTAGTTCTCCATTGCTGAAATATCTGTCGTTTAATGAAACATAAAATTTTTATTGCACTAACGTAACTTAAATGTTAATTTAAAACAAAATTTAAGACTATTTGAATTTAAAAAAAATCATATGACACTATTTTTGCTTCCAAATTCCACCGTTGATTTTAAAAATATCTGGTGTGAAATACTCACACGACTTTCTCTTACCAATGCAAATAATTATCAGAATAACCAAATTTTAGAAATAAACAAAAAAATAACCTCAAAAAACATAAGCTTGTTTTCATCGTGAGTAGAATGATAGAAAACGAAAATCAACCTCAGTTTGGCTTAAAAATTCGGAAAATTACTCTTTTACGCTAAACTAGGCTCTGTAGAGAAAAATGCTTTAATTAAAAGTTGTAGATCTTTTAATTTTCTATAAATCTGGTTATATGCACTTTAGAACTAAAATGCATACTACGGCCGTAATCTTAAAAAATCGGTTGGCAGAACTGATTTACAAGTGGAAACATTGTGTATATTTTCTCCTGTTATTTTATAAAAGTTTTATCAAAGTAGTAAAGAAACTTTCAAGATTTATCGTCAGGATCAGAGAAGATAAGTCGTATTTTTATATTATTAACTCAAGCTATTGCTTTCGTCAGTATTTGTGTTGACACCTTTGAAAATAATTCATAGTATTAGGTTATGTCATTGGAAAATCATGTTGGATTGCAAATTTACGTGATTTAATTCAACAAAGGTGGACTTTGACCCTGCAGTGGTGCCAACATTGGTTCCTTACTACTAGGCTATACGAAACTTATTACGTCTAGTGCAAGTAGTTTACAAGTGACGTAAACAAAATTGAAGAGGAGTAGAGTACGACGTTATCAGTTTATGCGTGGCTGCGATAATTTAAAGAGCCTTATCGTATACACAAATTTTATTTAATTTGTTGCATTTTACCGAATTTATTTATTTATCTTAATTATTTGTTATCTGTTTACTATTATAATCTATTTTGAACTATTTAATTTTATTGCTAATTTATTTTGATTGATATCGGAATGCATTGTCTGTTAACCTTCAGAATAGTTTTTAAAAATATAATGTAGGGCAATTGAATGATTGAAACTGCAATAATTCGGCATGCTACATTATAATACGTACATATTGGAAAGAGACTGTTAACCGACACATTTGATTATTGTTTTTCTGTTAATATATGTCCGGTGTTTTTAAAATACCCGTTGCTTAGGTACTGTGGTTTACGGTTGCGTGGGCCGTTTAGTCTCTTGAAGGATGGCAATGGAGAAAAAGGAGCTAATTGAACTTTTTGATACTTTTAAAAAAGATATAAAAACAGAAATAGAAGAAGTGATAAAAAAAGAGTTAAAGAGTTTAAATATCTCTGCAATCTTGGAGGAACATGAAAGAAAATATGAAGTGTTGAAGCAAGAAAACTCCGAGTTAAAAAATAGATTGGCAAAACAGCAGGAACTTATTGAAACTGTTCAGAGGAAGAATAATATAATAATTTTTGGTCTGAATGAAGCACAGGGGGAGAATGGGGAGATATTACAGGATAGTATTTTCGATCTCTGTAATAAGGCTCTCATGGTGCAACTAAAAAGGCCGGACTTGAATTATGTTAGAAGATTGGGTAAAGTGGGTAACAGGAAAAGACCGGTGGTAGTCTCTTTAGTATCCAATCTGAAGAAAGGTGAAATACTTCGTAATACTGTCAAACTAAGAGGAAGCGGTGTGTTTATAGCAGAGGACCTCAATGAAGTGGAGCGAATTCGATATAAGGAGTTGTTACATATTCGTGCACGTATGAGGGATTCGGGACAGAACTGCAGAGTGCGAAAAGAAGGGCTCATTATAGATGGTAAATTCCACCACTATTCTGAGTTAATTGGAAGAGAGGAAAATCGAGAGGATAATGAAGAGCGAGAAGAGCCATTGGTACAAGGAAATGTCCCTGTAGAACAAGAAAGGAAGAGAAAGAAGAAAAATTCGCCACCAATAGATACGAGAGGAAGTATTAGGGATTTTTTTCGTTCCCGTAGTAACTCCGGAGCATCCACAAAGACAAATTAATGATGGAAAGAAGATTTTAAATAAGCAGATGCGAACTAATTTTCTTAATGTTGTAGCGTTTAATATATGTGGGCTGAGAAATAAATTGTATAATGAAGAATTTGTTGGGTTTTTGAAACAGTATGAAATTTTCTTTTTGTTGGAAACATTTGTAGAGGAAGAAGGACCTATTTTAAGTTTGAAGTGCAACCTTAGTGAATATTGTTTAAAATGGATACCAGCGGTAAGGACATTTGATACAGGAAGAGCTAGTGGAGGCTCTATTATAGGTGTTAAACAAATATTGGCAGATAGGGATATTATTAGATTTAAAATGCTTGACGGTAGACAAGTAGTTGAAATAATTATGGATGGCAATGAAAACTATTATGTCATGCCGATATACTTAAATTATAATCATTGGAAGAGAGATTATGAGGAAATGCACAACATAGTTAAAAAATATTCAAGGCAGAAATTTGTGTTGATTGGTGATTTTAATAGCAGGCTGGGTGAACTGCAGATTATTCCTGGGACAGTGTTGGCGGAGACTCAGCATATCCAGTCACGAAGAAAGTCGAAGGATGCAATAGTTAACTCAAATGGAAAAGAATTAGTTTCATTTTTAGAGTATTTCAATCTGGTATTGTTAAATGGGCGAACCACAGGAGATAGTATTGGAGAATATACGTATGTGGGTACACAGGGTTCGTCGGTGATTGATTTGTGTGTGGTATCAATGGAGACACTCAAATATATTGTGGACTTTAAAGTGGTTTCTATGCCCATATCGGATCATATGCCTGTTGCTGTTGGGTGTGCTGTGGGTAAAGATGTTGCTGTGGATGCCATGCCCTTGCTGCCAAGACTAAGGTGGGACCCGAAGAGGAAGGATGATTTCCAAAATGAAATTGAGGAAATGGTAATTAGCAGTACTCTGGCACTGCAGGATTCACATGAACAGTTGCAGCAATTGACTAATGCGATACTAAATTTTGCGAAAACAAGAAATCTACTAAACTATAATAACAAAAGTGTTCATTTCAAGCAAAGGTGGTTTGATATGGAGTGTGCATCTAAACGTACAAGAGTATTTAATCTGTTAAAACGGTATAGAAAATGTAGTTCGGAAACTATTAAGTCTTTATACTTGATGGAAATTAGAGAGTTTAAGAAATTGTGCGATTCAAAAAGAAAGGAGTATGTTACGATGACCACAAATAAATTAAAAAGTATTGGAGACACAAAGGAATTTTGGGCCTTGGTACGTACATTCTGGATTGGCAAAGGTTTCCAATATGATAAAAATATACCGCAGACAGAATGGATTAATTACTTTAGAGCTATGTACAACCCACCCACGTGTGCCGTTCGAATGAGTTATGTGGAGCCGTACTTTGAAAATGAGCTCTTAGATAGACCCTTCCAGGCAGAGGAGTTGCAACAAGTAATCAGTAAAGCTAAAGTTAATAAGGCGCCTGGATTAGACCGCATAACATATGAATATTTTAAGAATTGTCCTGAATTGTTCTTGGACAGGTTGCTTTGTGTCTTTAATCGTATAATGGATATAGGAAGAGTACCGGAATCTTTTAAAAACTCTATAATATTCCCACTGTTTAAAAAAGGTAGCATAAAAGAAGTTACAAACTATAGAGGAATATCGTTCTGCAACACGGTGGGGAAATTATTCGCTGGACTCATGATGTGCAGGTTAACGAAATGGGTGGATGAGAATAATATTATAGGAGAATACCAAGCAGGGTTTCGTAATGGATACTCAACAGTAGATAATATAATGAATTTAATGAGTATAATTAAAATACGATTGAGCAGGAAAAAGAATAAAGTGTTTGCGTTTTTTGTAGATTTAAAGTCAGCTTTTGATCATATTGACCGCAAAGCTCTGTTTTATAAGTTGTATGAGTTGGGAATGTCCAGTAAAATGGTGAACATTATTCGGAGCTTGTACACTGGTACTAATGCATCAGTGTGGTATAATGGTGGTATTACTAAGTCATTCGAAACAACGATGGGAGTGAAACAAGGATGTTTGTTAAGCCCGCTTCTGTTTTCACTTTTTATATCGGATCTTGAAAGCAGTATCCCAGGAGGAATACAGATAAATCAGGACTTGGAGATCAAGTTGTTGGCATATGCAGATGACATTGTGCTGCTAGCGACGGATAGAATAGCGTTACAGCAAATGATTAACTCCTTCGAAAAGTATTGCTTGCAGTGGAATCTGGAGATAAATCTGGACAAGTCAAAGATAATGGTATTCAGAAATGGTGGAAGACCAGCAAATAACGAGGTGTGGTGGTATAACAACAAGAGAATCGAGGTAGTCGGTTCTTATAAATATTTGGGAATACTACTTAAGCCAAGTTTATCCTTAGAAGACCACTTTAAAGAACGAGTGTCAAAAGCAAAATATGCTTTAAATATATTCAATAGTTTCCTGACCAAAAATGAAGTACCATTTCAGTCAAAATTGCAAGTATACAACGCAGTGAGTAGGGCAATTGTGTGTTATGGAGCGCAAGTATGGGGATGTACATGGTATAATGATGTGGAGATATTACTAAAATTCTTTTTGAAAAAAATATTTAATTTGCCTGTGCATACACCGGATTTTGTTCTATATTTGGAATCTGCGGTATTGCCGACATATTTGTACACTATTAAGTTACATTTGAAATATATAGAAAGATGTAAGAAGCTACAAGGGCACAGATACCCATATGTGATGTTGAAGGAATTGATAAGGAGAAAGGTGTTCTTATACAAGAGTTGGGAAACACTTTGCCATGTTTACGATCTACCATTGGCTGAGTTTATAAATAATTTAAATGTAACATCGTTTTTGGATACAGTTAAAAATAAGTTAATTGGTAAATATCAGCAAGCGGCACAAAATAGCCGTAGACATGTCTTTTATAAACGGCTGAATTCACTGGGAGACTTATTGGTGAGTGGAGACGGCAATTTTGTAAGTTGGGTGATTAAGGTGAGAGGAGAAATGCTCTACCTCAATAGGTACCGGTTCCAGGAAGCAGTCAGACTGTGTTCATTGTGTAATTTAAATAGAGAGGAAGACACGTATCATTTTATTGCTGTATGCCCGATTCTAAAAGAAATCAGATATAAATATTTTAACAAGATTTATTTAGAAGAAGCAGAATTTATAGATTATTTGAATGGTAAATGTTGGCATAGTCTGGTGAAATACTGTAAGGAGGCGTGGCACTATAGATATGAGTTGGTCAGCGAGTTCAATTATTGATACAGGTTTCATTACGTCGTAAACTTTTTTAATGTCAAAAGGAATTAATTTTTGTTAACTGACAACCACTCCGACGGTCAAAGGGACCAGGTGTATTGTCTGTCTTTTATTTATATATTGTATTAAACTTTTGTAAATAACTGTTTCAATAAAGACTATTATTATTATTATATTATTATTATTAATCTTAAAAAATCCATTTTTTAACTATTTTCATGAAAAAAAACAAATTATTAATTACCACCAAACTAAGTGTTATACAAAAAAATGTTTGAAGTAAAGGTTGTCGGACTTTAAATTCTTTACAACTTTTATTATATATATTTTTGCGCTAAAATTCATATTTAACGCGAAATCTTAAAAAACAATTTTTTTACGAGAAAACAGCCTACCCAAGAAATTCAGCAGACATAACGCCTACCCTGTCTTGTAGAGCATAAAAAATTTAGTAAATGAGGCTTTTTTTTAAAAAAAATCGCCGTTTTTGAGAAAATTGCAAAAAAGTGAAAAATGACACGTTCATTTTTCACTTGATAAAAATTGAACTTAGATGAAGTTGATTTTTTGATGAAAATGTTCGTATCGGGTCCGGTAGTAGTATCTAACTTAGGTTTCAAGTTTGAAGTTCGTACGATGTTCCGTTCTTGGGATAATCTGTTAAACGCGCGCGCGCACACACACGCAGAGACCAATAGCTAAACACATGTTTTTTGTGTTCAGGGGATCTGAAAACGTGTACAGCTGGTGAAAACTCAATTTCGAAAAATCGACATGAAAACAATATTTACCTTCCTATATACTCGTAGAATGATATAGGCAAGAGAAAGTAAAAATTGTTACAAAAAAATGTGTACAAAATACACTAGCTCCCGGTCCACCTTCACCCGCATAAAACTAGGATCCCGTTTTACAAAATGTAGAAATGAATATAGTACTTCAAAATTAAACAGAAAATTAATAATTGATTTACTAACAGTAAAATTTATCTTTGTTTTAGTTTTAATAAACCTGTTATCAGGACATATCAGTATACTCAAGATGATTACAGAATAGTATTTTTTAATTTATTTCTTACTGTAGTAATAAATATTTAATTTAAGTACATCTACAATCAAGAGACCTAATCTAGTAAAAATTAACAAAAAATTTATGATAGTGTCTCTCCTTCCCCCTCGCCTCTCACCATCACCTACCCCCTCCGACTCCACTTCTCATACTTCGTTAAAAAGCCACTCGAACTACTTGACTAAAAAATATATGATATTTTCATTTTTTTTTTGTTTTGTCTAATAACATAGATAAAACCTATTTTGCTTCCTTAATCATTTGTATTAAAGTTGCACCGACACGATTAAAAACTTAAAGAATTTTTTAATTAAAAAATTTAATGATTTATTAATTAAAAAGATATGAAAGGTGATGAATGGGATTCTAAATCGTTCATCCGTGACATGATTTAAATCTCCGTTTAAAAAAAATTAAGTTCTACGTGACCATGATTTCTGAACAGTCCGAAATTGTGGGGAGTTAACGAAACAAGAGAAAAGAGAGACGAAAGAGCCTTTACCTCAGAAATGTTTTAAAACTAGTTCTATCTATTAATAATTATATCGTTGAAATTAAGTCTCGTCACAGTCGTTCATTAAGTCCTTTTCTCTAAAGTGAAAAAATGTTGCTTCATGTAAATTAAATTTCACTGGGAGGAACTAGATAAAAGAATAAGCTTTAAAACTACAAAAAACCTGGTGTGAAACACTCACACGACTTTCTCTTGCCAATGCAAATAATTAGCAATATCATCTAACATTAGTAATAAATCATTAGAAATAAACAAAAAACTAACCTCAAAAAACCTAACCTTATTTTAATCATGAGTGAATGATGCAAAATGAAAATCAACCTAAGTTTGGCTTAAAAATACGGAAAATCACCCTTTCACACTAAACTAAGCTCTGTAGAGAAAAATGGTTTAAATAAAAGTTGTATATCTTTAATTTCCTATAAATTTTATTTATAGCCTACACTTTTGTCGTAAAATGATTACTAAGGTCGAAATCAGAAAAAATCCAATTTTTTACAGATTTTTATAAAGAAAAACAGAAAATTACTAATTGCCGCTAAAATATGCATTATACAAAAAATTTAAAATTAATATAATTTAAAATTAAAATAGTAGGTTTTTAAATTTTCTACAACTTTTATTACTACAAATTTTGCGCTGAAATGCATATTAAAGCCGTAATCTTAAAAAAACGTTTTTTACGAGAAAACAGTCTCTTCAACAATTTTAGACATGGCGCCTACCGTATCTTGTAGAGCATCAAAAATTTAGTAAATGAGGCGATTTTTAAAAAAAATCCTACGAGCCACTTTTGAGAAAATCACAAAAAATTGAAAAATGACACACGTAAACTAATACTTTTGGTTGACCGATTTTGATGAAAATGTTCGTGTCGGGTCCGGTAGTTAAGTTAAGTTTCCCTTAACTTAAGTTTCAAGTTCGTACGATGTTCCGTTCTTGAGATATTCTGTCCGCACACACACACACACACACACACATACACACAGACCAATCGCTAAAAAACATGTTTTTAGGTTTCAGGGGGTTTTAAAACGTGTATATCCGGTAAAAACTCGAGTTCAAAAATTCGACATGAAAACAATAGGTACTTTCCTTCCTATATATTCATATTAGCAATAGAAAGTAAAAACTACGTATTCAATATTTTATTTTAAAGTAATCTTAATGAGAAAACAGACCGTACTACGTTTGTACTGCGAACTTACAGATTAGAAGGAGGGAGACATAAACAGTAGGCTAAGGACAACATAAATGAACTAGACCTTTCTCCACGTTATATTTAAATTTAAATTTGTCAACCTCACATTACTCAAAAGTCAAAAATAACTGTGAAAACATTTTAAAATATATAAATCATAGTGATTCGTACATTTTACATAAATACATAAGTAATAAAATGAACTTTTAACTGTTTTATTATAGTACAATTAAATTTTGTTTATTTTATTATTTTATTTATTTTAAGTAGTATAAACTGCTTGTTTATTAGCGACTACGGTGAATTATGTGATTGTAACTGTGGGGGGTTGACTTGTAAACATTTTTAGACCCTGGCCGGGAATCGAACCCGTGTATTTTAATTCAAATATTTACTTTTTTACTGTATGAATATATTGCCCATAAGAGACAGGTGGAGTGTCAAATTATTTGTACTCGATGTGCTAGTTCCTAGGCTACAAAAATAGTTTTTTTTTCTTATTACATGGTCAGCCAATTATATGACTGAAGTATTTAAGAATAAAAGAGGTAGAGGTGTAAAATACACTAGTCAGAGTTATCTCCTCTGAGAGAAATGAATTTCATTATATAACCAGACCCTGTGGTGAATGAAGTGAAGATGTCATTTGTAGGGTGGAAAGTAGATGGCTTTTCAGAGGGCCTGGCATGCTGATGAGCATACTTTTCCATTCAATGAGGAAGGCAATTGTAAACCACCTCACTCCTCGTTTTACTTAGTAAAACTTCTAGAGATTTAAAACAGAATTTTGGCTGATGACCAAAACAACATATGAATATATATGGAATGAAAACTTGTTTTCAAGTGGAGTTTTCCCCGGAAATACAAGGTTTTAGGGCAACTGAACCGAAAATATTTTTTTTACAGATTTGTGTGTGTGTGTGTGTGTGTGTGTGTGTGTGTGTGTGTGTGTGCGCGCGCGCGCGCGCGAGCAAAATATCGTATAAGTTGAAATTGGAACTCGACACGATCATTTTCTTAGACATCGGTTAACCAAAGTAGTAGTTTTTTTTGACTACACACCATATTTTTATTTGCAACTGTATAAAATTAACAACAAGCAAATTTGATAAAAAAAGGATAGAAATATTGACAAATTTTAAGACATTGAGGAGGTCGCTGCCCATTGACAGTACTCCAACCGTAATCATTAAGTTAGTTCATAATTTACTTAATTTTATTTTGTTTTTTCTTTAATTTTGACTTCTCATGACATCCTTACTTCAGAGTCGTTTCAGTCTTCGTAGCCTAAAAGGGCAGTTGGTAAATCTAGTGTGTCTAGGTCAACAATAAGCTGGTTTGGATAACTGGGTAATTTCTTTTTAAATCGTGTGTATGTGTAGGAACACATCGTCGATGTATCGGACGTTTAAGTCCGTGTGTAGTGTATCGTTCGTTACGTAAAAGGGAGCACTAGTTATCCGTCTTAACAGTTTGGACTGAAAACGTTGTATTTTCAAAATTAACGACGGTTTGTTAGTACAATTTTTCACTTTTTTGCAATTTTCTCTAAAACTTCTACAATTTTTTTTAAATTAGCTATAATTTTTAAGATAAATTTATATTTTCTAAAAAGAACAGAGCCCCAAAGAATTTTTTTACAAATACACTTCTAATGAACTGTACGATCTCAGGAAAGTTTAATCAAAATCGTTACAGCCGTTTTCAAGAACATTTAAATGTTTTATTTTAACATTGAAATAAATTATTACTCTTTCATTTTGGGGCTGCTGTTGTTTAGGTCAACATCCGAAAGGCTGGTTTGAACCTCTAGAGGTTTTACTAAGTAAAAACGAGGAGAGAGGTGGTTACTATTGCCTTCCTCACTGAGTTGAAAGAGTATGCTTACTAGCATGCCAGGCCCTCCGAAAAGCACCCACTTTCCACCCTGCAAATGCCACCTTCATTTCATTCACCACAAGGTCTGACTATACAGTAAAATACATTACTCTAAGAGAAGATAACTCTGACTAGTATCTTTTACACCTCTACCTCTTCTGTTCTTAAATAGTTGTATAATTGGCTGACTATGTGATAAGAAACAGATTTTTTTGTACCCTGGAACTAGCAGAACGAGTGCAAATAATAATTTAACACTCCACCTACCTGTTATGGGCGCATTTTGGGGTAACTAAGATGAATACAGAACCCTCCGCGGTTGGTCGAGGAAATCATAGTTTTAAAACTTCTGCTAAATTGGTTCAGTAGTTTTTGCTTTTTTCTTTTGGCTTCAGGGTGTAATAAAATGTGAAGGCTATTTCTGAAATCGATTTAAGAATATTTGCTTCATCGCAATACTTTCTCAATACATTACGTATAATAGAAACAACAGGAAAAGTAAGAAAATATTTTTTATATTCTCCCTACATAGATAAATAAATTCTAATTAAATAAACATTCCAAAATATTTAATTTAATAACCGGGTATTTTACAATAAAATTAAAACAAAAAAATCAATAAAAACTTACTGTAACCTATCTGCACACAGCCAAAATAAACCAATACAATCCCAGATGTCCAGTTCAAAATAATTTGCGTTCCATTCTAATTAAACAATAACATAACCAAAAATATTTAATGGAATCATAGAAACGAATTATTTTAACCATTACTTAAGTTAATATACGAAATACTTTCAAGAATCCGTCATATTTGTGTTAGTAATCTGCAACAATCTTATCAGATTAAATTAACTCAGTAATTTAAACTTTACATAAAAATACAAAAACGTGTCTTTGTATATTTAAGATAAAAATATTAACCCGATCAAGTATGTTGATAAATATAAAGTAACTGCAATAAATACAAAGTGATTCAAAACTATACGGCAATCTCTTGGGATCTCATTCTATAGCTAAAAATAAGAAAAAAAGTTCATATAAACATATGCCTGAAAACGCTTTGTTAGCGAGTATGGCTAGCGAAAAATTTCACCTAGAACTCTGTACCCTATGGGAGTATCAGCTGTTTTTTAGTTAATATTTTTTTTTTTTAATTCATTTAATTAACGTCGCATCAACTACAACGGTCATTAGCGACGACGTTGGGGTGTAACTATATACAATGAAGGATGAAATGATTTTTTGTAACGTCTGAAAATATGCCATGCCTAAGTGGGATTCGAACCCACTTAGGCATGGCATGTTTGCAGACGTTACAAAATATTAGTTAATATTTTATGCAGTTAAGAATGTGCGTTTTATGTGCGTCTGTTTTTATTTTAAATAAAGCGAAATTTCAATACCTATTATTCATTTTTTCCTGAGTAATTCACATGAATCTTTTCATAATTAAATTTTCTACAAATTTATTTAAGAAAAAATACACCTTTATTTACCATTTATGGAAGTAATCTTACGTTATACATAAAAATGTGTTATTTCTTTGCACCAATTCTTCTGTTTTATGTAAGATATCTCTGAAAGTATTGCATTTACAGCTCTGGAACCAATTTTATTCAATTTTTCAGATTAAAAACCATAAGAAACAATCGTATTTGTATCTTTGTAACTACCTTTAACATTTTAACATTTACAGCTCTGGAACCAATTTTATTCAATTTTCCAGTTTAAAAAACATAAGAAACAATCGTATTTGTATCTTTGTAACTACCTTTAACATTTTTATACGGCCTTACTTCACCGAGGTGAAATTTTTCACTAGCCGTTAATATAAACTTTTTTTCTAATTTTTAGCTATAGAATGAGATTCCAAGAGATTGCCGTATAGTTTTGAATCACCCGGTATAATTTATTATATACGTTGGTATCATTCATAATTCTTCCGGAATTAAGAAAATTTAAATTTTTTAATATCTCATCATAATGAAATTTTTAAAGTGAAGATATTTTAATCACTTAATTATTTTTTTAAAATTTATTTTTGAAATTTTTATTAATCTACGAACTTCATAACTGGATAATTTAAAAATACCTAACTTGTTTTTACCTTTTTATTTCAACTTCAAAATTATGATATTTACGTAAAAAAACATTGTATAATAATATAATAATTAAATAAAATTTCAAATATTTGAAAAATCCTTTCACAAAAAATATTAAATTATAATTTTCTAAAACATTCTTTTATGAAGCTGGTTTTAAAAGTAACAATTTACATTTTGTTTTATCTAAAAATATATATATCTGTGGAAAATAAAACAAAAAGATTTTTGGTACGAATATACTATATATTTTGTTCATAAATTTTTAGGTAGATTAAATGTTTTCAAAGTTTTAAATATTTGATAAATTCTATACCTATATCCTAAATATACTTAACTTTTTTTTTTTAATTACGCTGGTTTCACACCGCCGCCGCGATATGGTGACAGCGGTTTCGCTGTTATTTCGTTGAAACCGCGTGGTTCCTGGTGCATTTGTATTAATTATCGATTGGCTTCGGTAGTGTTTATAAAAAATGTCAAGTATTTCTTCTTCTAAAGAAGAGGGAATATTTCTGTTGATTTGGGCTTCGCGTAAAAAAAGAAAGCGTAGCTTTTGGATTTATGACATTAACACATAAATAAAACATTTGGGAGAAAATGTGCTGTACAAAGAACTGCAGTTTCATCAATTTCACAATTACTTTCGGATGAACCAAGAAAGCTTTGAAGAGCTTCATACTTTACTACAACCTCGTATCACTAAACAAGATAATAATTATAGAGAACTCGTCCCCAGCAAGCAAAGACTGGCATTGTGTTTAAGATAATTTATTTTTATTTCTGTTTAGGGGTAAATTTAAAATGAAATTGTTAAACTTGACTAATTCTTTTTGTATTTCAATCCAGGCTTTTTGTTTTTTTATGTAATTTTTATAGTCCGGGTGACTCATGAAATATATTTCAGGTCGTTGCCTGACTGACCGACAATAATTATGTCGATGTGTTATCCATGCAAATAGTAAACTTGCAAAATACTTGCAAAAGATAACAGAATGCAATATTCTAAAAAATGTTTCGCTGGCGAAAATCTGTCGACTGTGACAGATTCCGTGCGATACTGAAGCGATACAGTGGCAAACTGGCGAAACTACGGCGGTAGTGTGAAAGGATTTTGCTGCTCTAGCTGTCTCAACCGATATCTCCGTAAGAGGGCAACATATTGTTTCGCCTGATTATTGCGTATTCAGATCGACAACTTGCTGCGGAACGAAAGCGAAACCGCTGTTACGGTTTCGCGGCGTCGGTGTGAAAACGGTGTAACAGGTAGTAGAAATGTTATCTTTATTGAAACCAGTTTATACACAAATTATGAAATTGAAAATAAATTCATAAATTTAGCATGAAGCTATGGATGAATCTAATTTATATAAGTTTTAGATCTTACGAATATTATTCGTTAAGGCCGCAATTTTGAAAAAAAAACTATGATTTCTATGAGACCACAGTCTTCCCAAGAATTTCAACAGACATGGCGTTTATCCTACCTTGTAGAGCATAAAAAATGTAATAATTGAGGCGATTGTTAAAAAAAACCGTAGGAGCCTTTTTTTTGAGAAAATCGCAAAAAGTGAAGAATTTCCCGAAAAACTACTATTTCCGGTTGACCGATTTTGTTGAAAATGTTCGTGTCGGGCCCCCTTATGGTACGTAGCTTCAGTTCCAAATTTCAAATTCATATGCTATTCCGTTCTTCAGATATTTTGTTCACACACACACACACATACACACACACACACTTACCCGTCCCACTAATTAAACAACAACTTGTCACAGCCCCATACAATTTTTAAAAATTCCCTCAGTTAATTCCATGTTTTCCCCAAGTACGCAAGCTGCCCCTTCCCTCACCCGAAAACCACACAAAAATGAAAAGGCCACTGAAAAACAAATAAGAAAAATCAAAAGAGCCGCCACAATAATCATAAAAAATAAAGAAAAAAGGCCACTGAAAAAATATTATAAATTAAGCAAAAGAGCCGCCCCGCCATCCCCTCATTTCACCTGTCACACAATATTGATAAATTGCCATAGCCCTGTATAAATTTTGAATTCCATCCACTTTAATGACTTCCAGTTCCCCCATGAACCCGAATACTATTAACTGACTATAACTAATAAAATTCCCCTGAATTCCTCGAGATTGCATTTATTCCGTAAATTTGTTCACCGAGCGATCAGGTGTTTCTTAACACGATGTCGCCAATACAGGGCTTCTTAGCCCTCTCAACCAGGATTCAGGATTCATTCACACACACCCACACCCACTAAAAACAAAATTAGAAAAAATCATGTTTTTTGGGTTTATTGTTCGATTGAAATTAAATATATCCGGTGAAAACTCGATTTCGAAAAAATTGATACGAAAACAATACTTTTCTTCCCTAAATAGGGCAATAGAAAGTACGCAAAAGAGGCTTATGATATAAACAATCTGCCCATGATCTGCCCATAACAGACAGGCGGAGAGTGAAATTATTTACTCTTAATCTGTTTGTTGCAGGGCTAAAATAAATAGTTCTGTTTCTTATCACATGGTCAGCCAATTAAATGACTGATTCATTTAATAACAGAAAAGGTAGAGGTGTAAAAGACACTAATCAGAGTTATCTCCTGTGAAAGTAATGAATTTCATTATACAGTCAGACCCTGTGGTGAATGAAGTGAAGGTGTCATTTGCAGAGTGGAAAATAAATATGTGCTTTTCAGAGGGCCTGGCATGCTGATACGCATACTTTTCCATTCAGTGAGGAAGGCAATGGTAAACCACCTCACTCCTAGTTTTACTTAGTAAAACCTCTACAGGTTTAAACCAGCTTTTCGGCTGATGACCTAAACAACAACAACGATATAAACAAGAAAAACCAAAGAGAAAGAATTCTGAAATATATTCGAAAATTCGTTATGAATAATTAAAATTATAGCATTCAGAAAATGTATTCTTAGAAAAAACTAAAAATATTTGACGAACGGAACAGATTCAACAATAAAAACCAATATTAGTAAATATTTACAATACACTATTTAAACTAAACATTGAATAATAATTTAAACTAAAAACCTAAAAGAAAACTAAATGTAATCATCCAACCCAACCATCTAACAGATTTCGGCGCATTAAAAATAATAGATGTGTTTTTTTTAACTAAAACAAATACGTAAAACTACACATGTAAAGCAAAATTATAGATTATTTTCAAACCGTTTATTTTTATAATGAAACGATAGATATTAAAATAGAATAACAAATAGAAATCAGGTATCTAAAAACAGTAGGCTATCGTATACGTAAATGTACATAACGAATATAATACATAAAAATCTGGTGTAAAACACTCACACAACTTTCTCTTGCCAATGCAAATAATGAACAATATAACCTAATAACATTAGTAATAAAACATTACAAATAAACAAAAAAACTAACCTCAAAACATATAACCTAATTTTAATCACGAGTGAACGATGCAAAATTAAAACCAACCTCAGGTTGACTTAATAATACGGAAAATCCCTCATTCACGCTAAACTAGGAAACTTCACTCTGTAGAGAAAAATCGTTAAATAAAAGCTGTAGATATATTAATTTCCTATAAATTTGATTATATAAACTTTTGTCGTAAAATTTGTCTACGACGGAAATCTTAAAAAATCCATTTTTTAACAATTTTCATGAAAAAAAACAGAAAATCACTAATTACCGCTAAGCTAAGCGTTATACAAAAAATGTGTGGAATAAAAGTTGTGGTATTTTAAATTGTCTCCAACTTTTATTATATAAATTTTTGCGCTAAAATGGATATTAAAGCCGCAATCTTAAAGAAACAATTTTTTTACGTGAAAACAGCCTCTCCAAGAATTTCAGCAGACATGGCGCCTACCCTATCTTGTAGAGCATAAAAATTTAGTAAACCAGGCGATTTTAAAATATCGTAGGACCCGTTTTTGAGAAAATCGCATAAAAGTAAAAAATTACACGAATAAACTACTACTTCCGGTTGACCGATTTTGATGAAAATGTTCGTGTCGGGTCCGGTAGTAGAATGTAACTTAAGTTTCAAGTTCGTACGATGTTCCGTTCTTGAGATATTCTGTTCAGACACACACCAATCGCTAAAAATATGTTTTTTTGGGATCAGGGGTCTGAAAACGTGTAGATCCGGTGAAACTCGATTTCGAAAAATCGACATGAAAACAATAGGCCTACTTTCCTTCCTATATATTCATATAGGCAAGAGAAAGTAAAAATCTGGTGTGAAACACTCTCACACATTTCCCTTGCCAATGTAAATAATAAAACATATAACCTCAGTTTAATTATGATAAAACAATGTAAAATTAAAAAGGTAATCTAATTTTAATCATGACTGAATGACGCAAAATGAAAATAATTCACGTTGTGGGAAGTTTCCCTACTTCTGTCTTCAAGTATACGTACAAAATAAAATTTAGAAATCTATAAATGAAGTTTCAAGTGAATATTCAAGACTCTTGTCAATAGAATGAGTTAATTTTGCTACATATATCAATTTCACGAGTAATAATAACAAAAACAATATTTGCATAATAACCAAAGAAGTAAAAACGGAATTATCAGTAACTGTTAAAAATGCAAATATGTGTATTTACCCTACATACATAGCGTAGAACTTTAACCTCTAAAATTCTTGCATAGGCTACTCTACAACGTAACAGCAAATAAATGACTAATGCTTTGAAACTTGATACCCGGAATAAAGTTACAGTATTATGAATGTTATTTTTTAACTGATTATAATTGTTTGAAATTAATTCATACGATAAAAAAAGAAATTTAAAAAATTAAGTTTCAAAGTTAAGTCAATAGTTTTAGTATTTCTGTAGTTAATTGTATTTTAGAAACTTTCTGACAAAGAAATTGTTATGAAGATTTACTATAAGCGATCAAAAATATTGTTTCCTTCCTCTAAAACTACGGAATTTTGATTTTTTTATTTTCTCTTGCCTATATGAATATATAGGAAGAAAAGTATTGTTTTCATGTCGATTTTTCGAAATCGAGTTTTCACCGGATCTACACGTTTTCAGACCCCCTGAACCCAAAAAAACATGTTTTTAGCGATTGGTCTGTGTGTGAACAGAATATCTTAAGAATGGAACATTGTACGAACTTGAAACTTAAGTTACATACTACTACCGGACCCGACAAGAACATTTTCATCAAAATCGGTCAACCGGAAGTAAGTTAGTAGTTGTTTTATTCGATTAATTTTCACTTTTTTGCGATTTTCTCAAAAACTGGTCCTACGATTTTTTTTAAATCGCCTGGTTTACTCAATTTTTTATTCTCTACAAGATAGGGTAGGCGTCATGTTTGCTGAAATTCTTAGTGAGGTTGTTTTCACGTAAAAACATAGTTTTTTTAAGATTTACGAGCTTTAATATGCAATTTAGCGCAAAAATGTATATAATAAAAGTTGTAGAGAATTAATAATTCTACAACTTTTATTTCAAACATTTTTTTGTGTAACGCCTTAGTTTAGCAGTAATTAAAACGTGTAAAAAATTGATTGATTTTTTAAAGATTTCGGCCTTAGAATGCATTTTACGACAAAAGTGTATATAATAAATTTTATAGGAAATAAAAAGATCTACAACTTTTATTTAAAGCATTTTTCACAACAGAGCCTAGTTTAGCGTGAAAGAGTGATTTTCCGTATTTTTAAGCCAAACTGTGTTCGATTTTCATTTTGCGTCTTTCACTTATGATTAAAATAAGGTTAGGTTTTTGAGGTTAGTTTTTTGTTTATTTCTAATGTTTTATTACTAATGTTAGGTTTATTGTTAATTATTTGCACTGGCAAGAGAAAGTTGTGTGAGTGTTTCACACCAGATTTTTAAATTTAAACCACTACTGTGCGTACCTTGCAATCTGTTCATTTTAAAACATAAAGCAAACCATGTACCCAATAAGATGAGAATGATGTTTATGACATATAGTTGAGGTGTAGTCTTGTACAAACTCAGATCGACCATTCCTGGGAGCTATGGTTAATCGAACTCGAAGCATCAAAGTACCGGTCACCACGGTAAAGTATTCAATGATATCCCTACTCCTTCGTCGGCGTAGACGTCTACAGGGATTTCCGGGATAATATGGTAGGTATAGATTGAGTAAAAGTTCGTTACTATGAGATAATTTCATACGGAATCTTGTGTAAATTTTACGAAATAAGTCGTTTACGTACGGAATTTTGAGGTCATTGTGCAAACAGTCATTGGTAACGTAAAAGGGAGTATTTGCAATTTTTCGTAAGAATTTTGACTGAAATCGTCGGATTTTCGAAATTACGTAGGTCTTAGCAGTTCCATGGATTTGGCAGGCACCCAAACAGGCCTGAATTAAGCTTTACTGAGAATTACATCAGGAACCTCGTCTCCGAAAATCAGCTGTTTAACAGCTGACTCGCGGTGACGACTTTACCTGAAGACCAACCCCGTGAATAAACCCACCGGTTGGTCTAACGGTAAAGTCGTCGCCATAAGTCAGCTGTTTAACAGCTGATTAAATATCTGGTGTGAAACACTCGCACGACTTCCTCTTTCCAATGCAAATAATGACCAATATAACCTAACATTAGTAATAAAACATTAAAAATAAACAAAAAACTAACCTCAAAAACATAACCTTATTTTAATCATGAGTGAATGATACAAAATGAAAATCAACCTCAGTTTGGCTTCAAAATACGGAAAATCATTCTTTCACGCTAACCTAGGCTCTGTAGAGAAAAATGATCTAAATAAAAGTTGTAGATCTTTTAATTTTCTATAAATTTGATAACACACTTTTGTCGTAAAATGGCTGAAATCAGGCTGAAATCTTTAAAAAATCGATTTTTTACGCGTTTTTGTGAGAAAAATAAAACAGAAAATTGCTAATAACCGCTTAACTATGCGTTATAAAAAAAAGAGTTTCAAATAAAAGTTGTAGGACATTCAATTCTCTACAACTTTTATTATATACTATACTGTTTGCATGCATATTATAGCCGCAATCTTAGAAAAACAATTTTTTTACGAGAAAACAGCCTCCCCAAGAATTTCAGCAGACATGGTGCCTACCCTATCTTGTAGAGCATAAACAATTTAGTAAATGAGGCGATTTTCACATATCAGAGTGCGTACCCGTTTTTAAGAAAATGGCAAAAAAGTGAAAAATTACACGAATTAACTACTACTTTCGGTTGACCGATTTTGATGAAAATGTTCGTTTCGGGTCCTCCAGTGGTACTTAACATACTTTTAAATTTCAACTCCGAATGATGTTCCGTTCTTGAAATATTCTGTTCACACACACCATTCGCTAAAAACATGTTTTTTGGGTTCACGGGGTCTGAAAACGTGTACATCAGGTGAAAACTCAATTTCAAAAATCGACATTAAAACAATACTTTCCTTCCTACAGTACATTTATAAAGGCAAGAGAAAGTAAAAATCTATGACTCACAGTAATCTCTAATGGCGAAGCTGTTAATACAATTTCAAATACATAAAAAAGTATAAAAAGAAAAAAATCTATGTCAGCGACAACTGTAATCTATGCAATAAATTGCAAAATAGTTTTGCAAACAAATATTAGAATGTATTTATAAACCTTCCAACAAAGTAAATCATATTTTAAGAGGTATAAATAGAAAAAAATACAACATAAGAAAAAATATATAAATAAAGAAATGATTACCATAAAAATGAACTATATATAATTAAAGGATTAAATAGAAAATAATATAATAAATTAAATTGGAATTTGTCTCATTTAATACAACGTGAGGAACAATAAAATCCTTGGAAATACGAGCCAGTATGTAGGCTAATATCGTAAAGTAAATAGAATAACGGCGATGTTTTAAGAAATCTTATATATATCAACGTCACGAGATCACAATGAATGTTACCATAGTTTATCTTACTAAGAAAATAATGCACAATTGTCACAATAATATTTTACAATACAGGGAAATAGTGTCTAGAAAAATATTTAACAAATACAGTTGTTTTAAACATGGAATGAAAAGAATAGACTATAATACCAAATACGGATAAAAATATTGTTTGAGTATTACCATGTATAGAAATGAAAATAAATAAACAAAACATAAAATCTGGTGTGAAACACTCACACAAATTTCTCTTGTCAACGCAAAAAATTAACAATATAACCTAACATTAGTAATAAAACATTAGAAATAAACAAAAAACTAACCTCAATAAAGATAACCTAATTTTAATAATGAGTGAAAAACGCAAAATAAAAATCTACCTCAGGGTGGCCTAAAAATACGGATAATCACTCTTTCACGCTAAACCAGGCTTTGTAGAGAAAAATGCTTTAAATAAAAGTTGTACATCTTTTAATTTTCTATAAATTTGATTATATTAACTTTTGTCGTAAAATGCATACTAAGGCCGAAATCTTAAAAAAATCGATTTTTCACACGTTTTCGTGAGTAAAACAGAAAATTGCTAATTACCGCTAAACTAAGCGTTATACACAAGAATGATTGAAATAAAAGTTGTAGAATTTTAAATTCCCTACATTTTTTATTATATTAATTTTTGCGCTATAATACATATTAAAGCCGTAATCTTAAAAAAAACACTTTTTTTACGTAAAACACCCTCACCAAAAATTTCAGCAAACATGGCGCCTACCCTATCTTGTAGAGAATACAAATTTCAGTAAACCAGGCGATTTTTAAAAAAACCGTAGGACCAGTTTTTGAGAAAATCGCAAAAAAGTGAAAAGTTATACGAATAAACTACTACTTCTGGTTGACTGATTTTGATGAAAATGTTCGTGTCGGTTCCGGTAAGGGTATGTAACTTAAGTTTCAAGTTTCAAGTTCGTACGATGTTCCGTTCTTGAGATATTTTGTATACACACACACACACACACACAGACCAATCGCTAAAAACATGTTTTTTGGGTTCAGGGGGTCTGAAAACGTATAGATCCGGTGAAAACTCGATTGAGAGAGTAAAAATGAATAAATTTCCACAACACAAGTTCTCTTTCTTTTTTTAGATTATTACTCAACCAATGTTTAATCATGAGTAAACAATGTAATATGAAATCGTAATAATTTTAATCATGAGTTAATAATTGAAGTGTAGTACGAGAGTGAAACGTGGGTGATATGGGCTGTAGAAAGGAAAAGGATAGAAGCTTTTGAAACGTGGTGTTATAGGAAAATGTTAAAGATTAGGTGGGAGGACAAAATAACTAATTTAGAGGTTCTTAGACGAGTGGATAAAAGAAGAAGTGTGTATGGAAACATCTTACAAGAAGAAGGGATAGGCTAGTTGGGGCATATCTTAAGATATCCGGGTATTGCTTTATCAATAATAGAGGGTAATATTAAGGGAGTGAATTGTAGGGGGAGACAAAGATTAGAATATTTAAAGTAAATTACGAAAGATGTAGGGAGTTGCAGGTATGTAGATATGAAATGACTAGCGTAAGATAGAACAGCTTGGAGAACTGAGTCAAACCAGTCCAGAGACTGATGAATAAAAATCTGGTGTGAAACACTCACACAATGTTTTCTTGCCAATGCCAATAATGACCAATATAACCTAACATTAGTAATAAAACATTAGAAATAAACAAAAAACTAACCTCAAAAAACATAAAATAAAAGTTGTAGAATTTTACATTTTCTACAACTTTTATTACATAGCTACATTGTTACACTGAAATGCATATTTAAGCCGCAATCTTAAAAAAACAATTTTTTTACGCGGAAACAGCCTCACCAAGAATTTCAGCACAAATGGCGCCTACCCTATCTTGTAGAGCATAAAATATTTAGTAAACCAGGCGATTTTAAAAAAAATAGTAGGACCAGTTTTTGAGAAAATTGCAAAAAAGTGAAAAATTACACGAATAAACTACTACTTCCGGTTGACCGATTTTGATGAAATGGTCGTGTCGGGTCCGGTAATGGTATGTTACTGAAGTTTCAAGTTCGTACGATGTTCCGTTCTTGAGATATTCTGTTCACACACACACACACTCACACACACACACACTCACACACACACCAATCGCTAAAAACATGTATTTTTGGGTTCAGGGGGTCTGAAAACGTGTAGATCCGGTGAAAACTCGATTTCGAAAAATCGACTTGAAAATAATACTTTCCTTCCCTAAATCGTCATATAGGGGAAGAGAAAATAAAAAAAATGTATGGTTTAATCTACAGATCTACAAGAATTCCACTGACAATACAAAAATAAACTCGTACGAAAAGCGGGCGCAATTGTCACATAAAAAATAAAAGAATATTTAAATTAATAGCACACATTTTTCTTGACTAATTTACGAAACAGCACTTAAAAAATGAAATTAATGACTGAAACCATTTAAAATTCTGCAGTAATAATAATAATAATAATAATAATAATAATAATAAAATGACAAATTATATTCATCACTTGACAGTTTGACTAATTGGCAACTGAGAAAAAGGTCACTTAAATTCAGTGACGTTAAAATGAACACACTAGTAGAAGTAACCTGATGTGAGGGTTATGTTAACCTTTAAACAATGAATAGTGGAGATGATTTTGAAGGAAAATATTTCAACAAAAGGTTATTAGGTCAGTTTGTTATTTCGTATTAAAATTTAACCAAAAGTATAACATACAATGTTTATATTTCATTGTAGTTCAGAACTGCATAACCAACATTACGTTTATTCCTAAATTCCACTAAACATTGATTAAAAATATTTTTTTTAAATTTATGAAATTTTAAAAATTCTAGCTGACTCATTCGGATAAATTCGTAAAATAATACTTATTTATTTTTCATAATCCTATTCACAATTACATTAATACTTATATTCTTATTTCATTACTTATTTTATTTATTATTATAACTTTATATTCTTATATTGTGATATTTTGTATCAGTATAACTTGCAAAATAAGCACCTATATAGCTTAAACAATTCCCGTCACCAAAACGACT
The DNA here is from genome assembly GCA_035578175.1 of Catonia carolina. Taxonomy (NCBI): domain Eukaryota; kingdom Metazoa; phylum Arthropoda; class Insecta; order Hemiptera; family Achilidae; genus Catonia; species Catonia carolina. The sequence continues at coordinate 49,721,641 of JAQMRL010000006.1, read as the reverse complement.
CTTTAAATTTTTCAACGTCACCGCCAGAATACCACAATTGAAACTTTAATTCAATTATTTTTAGCAATTTAAAATCACATCAGCCAGCTTGATCAATAGTGACAACGTGAGTTAAGGAGCTGGAACGGTGGGTGTAAGCATGTAATTATTTCCAAACCCTAGCCGGGAATCGAACCCGAAACCTCCGCTAAGTAGCCTAGTGCGCGCTAACCACGTTTTTATCCGTATTTATCGTAAAATGAGAATCCTCGTATTTTTGTTACAATGACATATTTTGCCAATAACAGGCAGGTAGTGTTAAATTATTAGCACTCGATCTGCTAGATCCAGGGCGACAAAAAACAGTTTTGTTTCTTATCACATGGTCAGCCAATTATATGACTGAAAAATTTAAGAAGAGAAGAGGTAGAGTTGTATAAGATACCAGTCAGAGTTATCTCCTTTGAGAGTAATGAATTTCATTATACAGCCAGACTCTGTGGTGAATGATAAAATTATAATAAAGGTATCATTTGCAGAGTGTAAAGTAGATGTTTTTCATAGGGCAGGGTATGCTGAAAAGTATACTTTTTCACTCAGTGAGGAAGGCATGGTAAACCACCTCACTCCTCATTTTACTTAGTAAAGCTTCTAGAGGTCCAAAATTCTTTCGGCTAATGACCTAAACAAAAACATGACATATTATTCATAGTCATGAACAAACTACTTCATAATAAAGATCTTTCGCCCAAACGGTCTAGCTTCAAAATTCGAAGTAATTTTGTAACAAATGAATGACTCACTGGTAAAGCGGATTATTACTTTCTCTTGCCTATATGAATATATAGGAAGGAAAGTATTGTTTTCATGTCGATTTTTCGAAATCGAGTTTTCACCGGATCTATACGTTTTCAGACCCCCTGAACCCAAAAAACATGTTTTTAGCGATTGGTCTGTGTGTGTGTGTGTCTGTGTGTGTGTATACAAAATATCTCAAGAACGGAACATTGTACGAACTTGAAACTTAAGTTACATACCACTACCGGACCCGACACGAATATTTTCATCAAAATCGGTCAAACGGAAGTAGTATTTTATTCGTGTCATTTTTCACTTTTTTGCGATTTTCTCAAAAACTGGTCCTACGATTTTTTTTTTTAATCAACTCATTTACTCAATTTTTTATTCTCTACAAGATAGGGTAGGCGCCATGTTTGCTGAAATTCTGGGTGAGGCTGTTTTCACCTAAAAACATTTTATTTTTTAAGATTGCGGCTTTAATATGCATTTTAGCGCAAAACGTTATATAATAAAAGTTGTAGAAAATGTAAAATCCTACAACTTTTATTTCAAACATTTTTTTGTATAACGCTTAGTTTAGTGGTAATTAGCGATTTTCTGTTTTTTTCTCACGAAAACGTGTGAAAAATCGATTTTTTTAAGTTTTCGGCCTTAGAATGCATTTTACGACAAAAGTGTGTATAATAAAATTTGTAGAAAATTAAAAGATCTACAACTTTTATTTAAAGCTTTTTTTTGTACAGTGCCTAGTTTAGCGTGTAGGAGCGATTTTCCGTATTTTTAAGCCAAACTGAGGTCGATTTTAATTTTGCGTATTTCACTAATGTTTTTTGAGGTTAGTTTTTTGTTTATTTCTAATATTTTATTACTAATGTTAGGTTTATTGTTAATTATTTGCATTGGCAAGAGAAAGTTGTGTGAGTGTTTCACACCAGATTTTTTTTATTTGATGTTGCGTCAGATTCTTGGACACTATTACTGTAATATTGAAAACGGTAAATCGTTTTTTTTGATTTTATTCACGATATTAATAAATTTGAACCCTTTTTCATGTTTATAAAACAGTCTCATAATAATTTTTCGATGACCATTCAGAAATAACGTAAGATTTTTTGATGGACTGATAAATTTGAATGTTTTCATTATTGTTTTGGTTAGGATTTTAAGTCAATTCGTTGTTAAATTATGTTTTCACTTTTTCTTGGCCTATATGAATATATAGGGAAGGAAAGAATTCCTTGCATGTCAATTTTTCGAAATCGAGTTTTCGCCGGTTATAAGTTTTCAGACCACAGATTGGTGTGTGTGTGTGTGTGTGTGTGTGTGTGTGTGTAAACAAAATATCTCAAGAACGGACCATTGTGCGAAGTTGAAACTTAAGTTAGGTAACACTATAAGAACTGACACGAACATTTTCATCAAAATCGGTCAACCGGAAGTAGTAGGTTATTCGAGTAATTTTTCACTTTTTGCGATTTTCTCATAAAAACAAATAGTTATTTATAACAAGTTTTGTGCTCTACATGATAGGGTAAGACATCTGCTGAATCTGCTAAAATCAGCTTAATTTGCTGTTTGCTGAAATTTTTGGGGAGGCTGTGTGCTTTCGTATAAAAAACTTTTTTTTAAGATCACTGCCTTAATATGCATTTTAGAAGTTTTAAGATAGCGGCCTTAGTACTATGTATTTTACGACAAATGTGTAATCAAAGTTATAGGAAATTATAAAAAACCTACAACTTTTAAATTAAGCATATTTCTCTACAGAGGCAATTACTGATGTTCCGTATTTAAAAGTTCTATAGAGGTTGATTTTCATTTTGCGTCATTCACTCATGATTAAAATTATGTTATGTTTTCATTTTACCTTGATTACTCATGATTCGACGTAAAATGTATTTTATTATTTTATATTGGCAAGAGACAGTCGTGTAATTGTTTACACCATATTTTTTATACATTATGGATAAACAATTGTTTAGTATGGACAATTTTAACAGTTGTATAGAGGTTGATTTTCATTTTGCGTCATTCACTCATGATTAAAATTGAGTTATGTTTTCATTTTACGTTGTTTACTCATGATTCAACATAAAATATATTTTATTATTTTACATTGGCAAGAGACAGTCGTGTGAGTGTTTACACCATATTTTTTTATACATTATGAATAAACAATTGTTTAGTATGGGCAATTTTAAAAGTTCTATAGAGTTTGATTTTCATTTCGCGTCATTCACTCATGATTAAAATTAAGTTAAGTTTTCATTTCACCTTGTTTATTTATGATTCAACATAAAATATATTTTATTATTTTACAATGGCAAGAGAAAGTTGTGTGAGTGTTTACACCATATTTTTTATACATTATGGATAAACAACTCACCGGGTTGGTCTAGAGGTAAAGTCGTCGCCAAAATCAGCTGTTTAATAGCTGATTTTCGGAGACGAAGGTTCCTGGTTCAAATTCTAGAAAATGTAGGTTACTTTTATGCGGATTTGAATGCTAGACAGTGGTTACCGGTGTATTTTGATGGTCGGGGTTCAATTAACCATACTCTCTCAGGAATGGTCGGCCTAAGTCTGTAAAAAACTACACCTCATTTACATGTCATACACATCATTCTCATCTCATTGGGTCATGGGGTTGCTTAGTTCAGAATTGAACAGATAGCAACGTACACATATTAAGAATTAAAAAAAAAATTATGGATGAACAATTGTTTAGTATGGGCAATTTTATTTTATTTATGGAACGCCAACAACTTCAAGACTAATGGAGAAAAATTCACCAATAAGAGTACTCCGTGGATCCTTGTAATTCATGTATGTTACTAAATCAATGAAGGTGTATTATTAAGTACAAACTTAATTTCAATTACAACGAAATAGCCTTAAAATTTTAAGCTTTCTACATAACAGAAAGCTAAACAAAATTTAATTAAGATATACAGCGGATAAACAATTAGAAAAGTTTGCAATCAACGTATTATATGCACTTCCGAATTGCATAAATAAATAAATCATTTGGACGCGGTTAAAAATGCATTAACAGTTAACAGAACAATTAAAATTCTAACTCAAAATATTTACGTAATTTCAAACGGTATCTAACTGTAAGAACTAATCGAAAATCTTCAATCGTATCTACGTCTTACTATCAAATTATTGCACATCTTGATTCTGCAACTATTTAAATTTAAACTAATCAAAGGTATAAAAGAGTATTCTAAAATGAATTTTCCAAATTTTCATGATTTTCTTTTAACTTTATTATGTTATCAGGAACTGTTTATTTTCAATTGTTTTTATCCCTAACTAAAGTACCCATGTGTACTGTGGACGATCTATTGGTGTACCGAGTTTGATCCCCGTCAGATGTCATATTCTTTAATCAGTCATCGTTATCTACCTTCTTTCAACGTCAACATTACTATTAATGAAAAAATCTGGTGTGAAACACTCACACAACTTTCTCTTGCCAATGCAAATAATTAAAAATATACCTAACAGTAGTAATAAAACATTAGAAATAAACAAAAAACTAACCTCAATAAACATAACCTAATTTTAATCATGAGTGAAAGACGGCTTAAAAATACGGAAAATCATTCTTTCACGCTAAACTAGGTTCTGTACAGAAAAATGCTCTATAAAAGTTGTAGCTCTAATAAAATGCTGTAAATAAAAGTTGTAGATCTTTTAATTTCCTAAAAATTTGATTATACACTTTTGTCGTAAAATGCATAACTTACTAAGGCCGAAATCTTAAAAAAATAGATTTTTTACACGATTTCGTGAGAAAAAACAGAAAATCGCTAATTACCGCTAAACTAAGCGTTATACAAAAAAGTGTTTGAAATAAAAGTAGTAGGAATTTAAATTCTCTACAACTTTTATTATTATACATTTTTGTGCTAAAATGCATATTACAGCCCGCAATCTTAAAAAAACAATTTTTTACGTGAAAACAGCCTCCCGAAGAATTTCAGCAGACATGGCGTCTACCCTATCATGTAGTGCATAAAAAATTTAGTAAACCAGGCGATTTTTAAAAAAATCGTAGGACCAGTTTTTGAGAAAATCACAAAAAAGTGAAAAATTACACGAATAAACTACTACTTCCAGTAAACCGATTTTGATGAAAATGTTCGTGTCGGGGCCGGTAGTGGCGTCTAACTTAAGTTTAAAGTTTCAAGTTCGTACGATATTCCGTTCATTAGCAGCAATTGCAGAAAGGTTGTAGTCGGACGTTAAACAAACAAACAAAATCAAAATCGGTCAACCAGAAGTAGTAGTTAATTCGTGCAATTTTTCACTTTTTTGCAACACTATTAACTTTTTAATACTTAAAATACATGTACATTTTAAAATACTTTTTGACTTCAAAAATATTTTAATTTGTTAGAATTTTTAGTACACGAATTTAAATTTATTTTAATGGCCTCCTGAAGCCAAAAGTGGTTTTATAGACTTCAGGTTGTATAGTATCTTCATTCAGGAGCAAAATTACAACAGACCGCACGAAAGAAGGTAAATAAATGTGTTCACTAAACAAACATTTCCGTATTTTTTTTTTTTTGGTTTAACGTCCGACTGTTTTGCAAATTGCTGCTAATGCAGACGGTGAAGGATGAAATGAATTTTTCGTAACGTATGAAAAAATGCCATGCCCGAATGGGATTCGAAACCCAAGACCGCGTGATGAGAGGCGAGCACGTTACCAACATCGCCAACGCGGCCGGCAACATTTCCGTATAAAAAGCCATACAATTGCATGCATTATCATTTCTTATATGCATCTCGAATATTATATTTCATGTATTATTGTTAGCCTACAAAATTCCGTACCTATTAGATAAGAAAATGAATGGGTTATTACATAAAACAGTTTGTAATTAAACAAGATAACCCTTATCTTAATGTCATTAATTATAAACAGTTGATCAGATTTCCTATTAAAAAGGTTATATGAACAATTCCCTATAATTTCTGCACACTAAATGTCTACAGTGAAAATTCTTTAACTTTTCTTTGTTACCGGGAATCGTTTCATTTTAAACAAATATCAAATTGTCAGGTTTTTGTTGTATCTTTGGCGTTTACGTATGAATTTTAGACAATACACCCCTGTTGTTTATTCATGTTTGGTTGTTAAGTTACTCGTAAAAATTAAACTACGAGGCGTATTCAGAAAGTAAGAACCGTTTAAAAAACACAAGTAAAACAATTTTTTTCAACACAATTTTATTTCTACATGAAAGCCCAAACCTTAAACTATTTTTCGACATGGTTTCCACCGATGTTCAAACACTTGTCGTAGCGGGTGATCAATTTGTATATACCCTCTTCGTAGAAGGTTTCTGCCAACGAATGTAGCGACGACTCCACGGCAGTTTTCACTTCATCGTCGGTTTCAAAGCGTTGGCCGCCTAGCTCGCGCTTCATGTGCAGGAACAAGTGGTAGTCAGACGGTGCCAAGTCCGGGCTGTAGGGCGGGTGATCGAACTGCTCCCAACGAAATTGTCGAACCAATGTTTGAGTGTCACCAGCGGTATGGGGCCGAGCATTGTCATGGAGCAACACAATTTCGTTACTGAGCATTCCTCTCCGTTTGTTTTGAATTGCCCGCCTTAGTTTTCTTAAGGTTTCGCAATACCTTGCCGCATTAATGGTTTCACCTCTTGGGAGAAAATCAATCAGCAAAACACTTCTCCGATCCCAAAAGACAGTGCACATGATTTTTTGTGCAGACATTGTCGTCTTGAATTTTTGTTTTTCGGGGATTGCGTGTGTCGCCACTCCATTGACTACTGTTTAGATTCCAGTGTGACATGACGGACCCAAGTTTCATCAACTGTCACAATTTTGTTTAAAAAATCCTCACCATCATCCCTGTACCGTGTGAGAAAAGTCAAAGCACTTCCGAGTCTCTTGGTTTTGTGCACGTCAGTGGCGGGAACCTTCTACGAAGAGGGTATAGACAAATTGATCACCCGCTACGACAAGTGTTTGAACATCGGTAGTTTAAGGTTTGGGCTTTCATGTAGAAATAAAATTGTGTTGAAAAAAAATTGTTTTACTTGGTTTTTTTAAAAAACGGTACTTACTTTCTGAACACGCCTCGTATTTCAAATCGTTTGACAAAACAACTCAGGAGTTAATTTTATCATAATCAGCAGAACGATTGGGCCGTCCCGAAATTCCGTACTGAACTTTAACTCATTGTAATCTAAATAGATTTGGAATTTATTTATGAATTTCTATATGCATAAGTTTTCTTGAAGGATTTCCACTATTACGGCATACTTGACCAGTATAACAAATCTGCTAATCTTAAAGTCTCAAGTTCATTTCCCGTACATACTTCATATAATTCAAACGTAGTGCTTTCCATTCTTCTATTTACTCATTGATGACAAAATTTGATTAAAAAGTACTATTTATTTGATACAATGTCGTATCACAATGACGGATTGTGTGTGTGTGTGTGTAAACAAAATATCTCAAGAACGGAACATTGTACGAAGTTTAAACTTGAAACTTAAGTTATTATCACTACCGAACTCGACACGAGCATTTTAATCAAAATCGATTAACCGGTAGTAGTAGATTTTTCGTGCGATTTTCTCAAAAACAGCTTCTAAATTTTTTTGAAAATCACCTCAATTATTCCTACATCTTTTACGGTTTACACGATAGGGTAAGCGTTGTGACTGCTGAAATTCTAAGGGAGCTGTGATCTCGAGGTGAAAAATGGGTTTTAAAAGATTACGGCCTTAATATGAATTTTAGGGCAAAAGTGTCTGTAATTAAAATTGTAGGAATTTAAAAACTCCTAATACTTTTATTAAGGGCATTTTTTAAGAACGCTTAGTTTAGAGTCAATAAGTGATTTTTTGAATTTTGTTCATCAAAATCGGTAAAAAAATTTAGCAGACTTGTCCTTTACTCTCTTGTGGAGCACAGAAATTTTATCAAATAAACCGATTTCTAAAAAAAATCGTATGAGCCGTTTTTGCGAAAATCGCACAAAGTGCTACTTCTATTCTAATTGACTTATTTTTATGGAAAAATACGAATCGGGTCCCCCATGGTACATAACTTAAGTTCCAAGTTTCAACTTCAGTTTTTGAAATTTTTGTCATAGACACACACACACACAAATAGCAATCGGTAAAAACATGTTTTTGCCTTCAGTGGGCCTGAAAACTTATATTTCCAGTGAAAAATATATTTCGAAAAATCTACATGAAAACAATACTTTGTACCTAATAGGGAAAGAGAAGGTAAAAATACAAGTTTTATTAATTAATTTCAATCAATCATTTTACGATCCTACAATAAATTAAAAACCCTCAGAAATACTAACTGTTAATAAATATGTCGCTACTACATACATTCTTAAGTACTTAAAAATGTATTAATCAAAACATTTTTCTTGGCAACTTAACTATTTATGACATTTTATGTAGAAAATTTATGCTTAAACAACTATAAAATATTTTATAGTTAATTTCTAAAGAAAATCCATAAAAAACCAGCCCCCACATTACAGGAAATGTCAACTTGACAAAATGTCATATGTATAATAAACTACCCTAAAATAGATTTCATATTTTTATGAAATTTTCATTTTCTTAAATGGCAGCAACAAAATATTTTTTTATAATCAAGGTAATTTTTTATCTTGTTTGAATTGATGAACCTTGATACTTATTAAAGATCCCTGGTTTTAATTTTCGGTTTAAACTTGGATTAACAAAACGATTATATATATTTTTTCAAGTAAGCTAAATTACATACAATCTGTTCACCTTAAATTGAACAATTGGTGATTGTAATAAAAATGTTTATTTATGTACATAAAATTTCACCCTTTGATGAAAATATTACAGTTCTCCTATCGGAAGGAGGCAAATTTAAAAGAAATTACTACAACATTATTATATTAAATAAATCTAATACGGTTATTTCGATCTTGTTTACTATAGAACTGAATTACTTGACAATTACTTTACATCAATGTTTTTCAATGTTAAAATAAAAATTCTGGTGTGAAACACTCACACAACTTTCTCTTGCCAATGAAAATAATCAACAATATAACCTAACATTAGTAATAAACAAAAAACTAACCTCTAAAAATATAACCTTATTTTAATCATGAGTGAAACACGCAAAATGAAAATCAACCTCAGTTTGGCTTTAAAATACGGAAAATCACTCTTTCACGCAAAACCAGGCTCTGTTATAAAAGATGCAGATCTTTTAATTTCCTATAAATTTTATTATACGCACATTTGTCGTAAAGTGCATACTAAGGCCGAAATCTTAAAAAAATCGATTTTTCACTAGTTTTCGTGAAAAAAACAAACAGAAAATTGCTAATTACCGCTAAACTAAGGGTTATACAAAAAAAAATGTTTCAAATAAAAGTTGTAGGATTTTAAATTTTTTACAACTTAAAAGAAATAAATTTTGCGCTTAAATGCATATTAAAGCCGTAATCTTAAGAAAACTATGTTTTTACGTGAAAACAGCCTCACCGAGAATTTCAGCAAACATGGCGCCTACCCTATCCTGTGGAGTATAAAAAAATTTGTAAACCAGGCGATTTTTAAAAAAAATCGTAGGACCAGTTTTTGAAAAATCGCAAAAAAGTGAAAAATTATACGAATAAACTACTACTTCTGGTTGACCGATTTTGATGAAAATGTTCGTGTCGGGTACGGTAGTGGTATGTAACTTAAGTTTCAAGTTTAAAGTTTGTACGATGTTCCGTTCTTGAGATATGCTGTTCACAAACACACAGACCAATCGCTAAAAACATGTTTTTTGGGTTCAGGGGGTCTGAAAACGTGTAGATCCGGTGAAAACTCGATTTGTTAAAATCGACATCAAAACAATACTTTCCTTCCTATATATTCATATAGGCAAGAGAAAGTAAAAATCAGTCAAATATCAGTCTAGAGGTAAAGTCGTCGCCAAAATCAGCTGTTTAACAGCTGATTTTCGGAGACGAAGGTTCCTGGTTCAAATCCTAGTAAAGTTAGTTACTTTTATACGGATTTGAATACTAGACAGTGGTTACCCTTGTACTTTAATGGTTGGGGTTTAATTAACCATACTCTCTCGGGAATGGTCGGCCTGGATCTGTACAAGACTACACTTCATTTACACGTCATACAGATCATCCTCATCTCATTGGGTCATGGGGTTGCTTATTGTTCTAAAGTGAACAGATTGCAACGTACACAAATTAGGAATAAAAAATACATAAATAAATAAAAAAAGATACAGATGTTTTCCGAGATGAATACACGCTGTTTTCTTCAAAACATTTTATCTTTCTAGGTTACTTTATTTTAATCTCTAATGTGTGTACGTTGCAATCGGTTCAATTAAAAACAATAAGAAACCCTATGACCCAATGAGATGAGGAAGATATGTATGATCTGTAATGAAATGTAGTCTTGTACAAACTCAGACCGACCATATACGAGAGAGTATGGTTAATTGAACCCCAACCATTAATGTACACAGGTAACCGATGTATGGTGTTCAAATCCCTATAAAAGTAACTACCTTACCTGGGATTTGAGCTACGAAACCTTCGTCTCTGAAAGTCAGCTGACTCGCGACGAAGAGTTTAGGTACTACTAAACCAACCCGGTAGTTTTTTCTAACTAACATATGTTTGACGAGGTTTTTTATTATTTTTTAGAATTGTTTATGTATTTTGCGGAGAGTATATTTAGTTAATATGAATCAATAACCTAAAATGTAACTAAAATAACACAAGTGCCCTAAAACTTAAGTAAATCAGGAAATTTTGACTAAAATCTTTAAAGCCGTTTTTGAGAAAATTTATTTTTGTGTTTTATCACCCTTAATTTGGGTTACACAACTTAATTTCAATAACCTGTTTCTGGTCAATTAGTAAAACCTTATTTCCAAACATCAATTTAATCGGTCCAGCAGTTTTCGCTCCAGAATGAATCACATAAATCATTCTACAAACCATACTTTTGGCTTTACGGGTTTAGAGATAAAAAAATGTTGAAAAATTGCAATACTTTTCCTCTATACCCCATTTATAAACCACGACAAAGAAACAATCTTTAGTAAAAAGTACATCCTGTAATATTATGAACTTAGTGTTGTATAGGAAAAAATCTGGTGTTAAAAACTCACACGACTTTCTCTTGCCAATTTAGATAATGAACTGTGTAACCTATGTTTAATCATGGACAAACAATGTAAAATGAAAAACATAACCTAATTCTTATAAGCGAAGGACGCAAAATGAAAACCGACCTTTGTTCAACTTAAAAATACGGAAAATCAGTAATTTCCTCTAAACTAAACAGTTGTAGACTGTAGAGAAAAATGGTTAAAATAAAAGAAGTAGTGTTTTTAATTTCTTATAACTTTGATTACATACACTTTTGTCGTAAAATACGTATTAAGGCCGCAATCTTAAAATATCCTATTTTTTACCGATTTAGATGAAATAGAGATAGATAAATGGAATGAATAGAAAAATTAGAGCATAATTTTTGAGACAATTGCAAAAAAGTGAAAAATTGCATAAATAAACGACTACTTCCGGTAGTCCAATTTGGATGAAAATGTTCGAGTCAGGTCCTCTAAGGGTACCTAACAAGTTCCAAGTTTCAAACTGTTACGTTGTTCCGTTCTTGAGATATTTTGTTCACACATACACAGACCAATCGCTGTAAACATGTTTTTTTTTGGGTTTAGGATGTCTAAAAACGAGTTTTTCCCGATAAAATCGAGATGAAAACAATAATTTCCATCCTTATATACTCATGTAGAGCAAGAGAAAGCAAAAATTAACTGAAATTTATTTTCCACATGATTTTCCTTACTAATAAATAATAATCAGAAATAATATGATTGCAAAGCAAGTACATAAACTCCCACCCAAAATTTTATATAAAAACTACACGATTAAAAAAAAACGATTATATTATTTTTTTTTAATTTACAAAAGAACGTACGAAAATAAAATAATCAGAATGATAATTTCAAATATTATTTACAGAAATTTAAAACATACACTAAATCACAAGTAAACTATGATATTAATTCACAGCGATTTATAAAATATTAAAATTCATTTTAAGTATTCCACACACGTGTTAAATTCAAAATAACCACACAAGAAAAATAAACACACATGAACAAAACTTAGCGCTAGTTTGAACTTGGGAACGAGGGAGAGGTGACTGAAGTTTAATATCAGAGAGGCTGTACTAGTGCGCTCCTGGTGTCTGTTTATAAAACTAATCAACAGCTCAACCGATAACACAGTACATTTATGTTTATTTTGTTGTACTGTATTTATGAATGAACGTTTAAATTATAAAATAATAATTTAAAATTTTTCAATTAATTTTATCTAAATTAAACATTGAAAAATAACCTTTGTGATATATTAACCATTTAATTTTACACACTAGTAATTATTTGATTTTAATTTAATAAATAAAAAACAGTAAATTAACCAAAAACATAAAATACGAATTTTTTTTAAAAAGTCTGATGTAAAACACTAACATGACTTTCTCTTGCCAATGTCGATAAAATAAGTTTAAAACATAAGTTCATGCTCATAACAGGCAGGTGGAGTGTTAAATTATTTGCAGTCGATCTGCTAATTCCAAGGTACAAAAAATAGTTCTGTTTCTTATCACATGGTCAGCTAATTATATGATTGAACCATTTAAGAACAGAAGAAGTAGAGGTGTAAAAGACACTAGTCAGAGTTATCTCCTCTAAGAGTTATGAATTTCACTATACAACCAGACCCTGTGGTGAATGGAAGTGAAGGTGTCATTTGCAGGGTGGAAAGTGGGTGCTTTTCGGAGGGCCTGGCATGCTGATAAGCATACTCTTTCAAATCAGTGATGAAAGCAATAGTAAACCACCTCACTCCTCGTTATACTAGTAAAGCCTCTAGAGGTTCAAACTAGCCTTTCGGCTGATGACCTAAACAACATCATAAATTTAATCATGATGAGTAAACAATGTAAAATTAAAAATATGGCCTAGTTTTAATCATGAGTGAATGACGCAAAATGAAAATCAATATCCGTTCAACTTGAAATTACAGAAAATCAGTATTGCCTCTAAACCAGGCTCTGTAGAGAAAAATGCTTCAAATAAAAAATGTAGGTTTTTGTAATTCCCTACAACATTAATTATCTGCATTTTTGTCGTAAAATACTACATACTAAGGCCGAAATCTTAAAAAATTTAATTTTCTTACCAATTTTGATGAAAAATAATACACAGAAAATCATTAATTTCCGGTAAACTAATCGACATTAGAAATGAAAGCAAGAGAGGACACCCAAATGAAATGATATAGAGCAATGACTGTACCACTCCATAACATATGAGTGCGAAACATGGCTGTCACTAAAGAGGAACAAATCTCGTATCCAGGCTGCTGAAGTAAAATTTTTGCGGGGAGTCAAAGGTCGTACCCAGTTAGATGGAGTACATAAGGAAAACTATACGCGCCAAATTAAATATTTAGTCACTGTGTGAAACATAAGAATACATAATAGAAACTGGTTCAACCATTTACTTTGCATGCTAACACACAAATTTCCTCTACGAGGCATGGAAATATAAACCTAGAGGGCAGCGAGGCTTGGGAAGAACTGAATAGAAATGTATACCGAAACATGCCACTAAGGCTAATACTTGACAGATGATGACGTTCAATAAAGCGTTACCCAATTTTTGTCATACTGATAAAGATTCGACAATTCTAGAAACACAGAAGGACTGACACTTGGCGAAGTCAAAACATTGCTACGTACGTGAATCTTGTATCCAGGTTGCTGAAATAAGATTTTTGCAGGGAGTCAAAGTTTGTACCCGGTTAGACGGAGTACATAAAGAAAACTATACGCGCCGAATTAAATATTCAGTCACAAATGTTGTGTGAAACAGTAAAAATCTGTAAGAGAAACTGGTATAACCATTTACTTCGCATACCAACACCTCTAGACTTCCTCTACGAGCATGAAAATATAAATCTAGAAAGGAAGCGAGGTTTGGGAAGTCCTGAAAAGAGATGAATACCGGAACAGACCATTGAGCTTAATCCTTGACAGATTATGATGATGAAGCGTTACCCAATTTCTGTCAAACTGGTAAAGATTCGATAATACTAGAAATACAGAAGGACTGATACTTGTCGCAGTACTAACATTGCTTCGTAGGGCCAATTCCTAGGTCTACACAGGATAGTTTTTAAGTTATATTGTACTGTAGAAATTTTGTTTAAGCCAGTACCCATCAAACTTACCCAAATTTCAATTCAATAATTTAAAATCGATTAAAAATTGTACAAACTTTTATCTTCTAGCTGATACGATCTTACAACCACTTAATGCAGCGTCAAATTAGTAATTTTGTTTTTTTTTTTGTAATTAAAACCGGTTATAGGTTATCTTTTACAATTTAAATTGTTAAGAGAAAGTCACACCAGATTTTTTTGTAAGATTTATTGTTTTTGCTAAGTCTAAAAGTCTCAGTTTTAAGGCGAGAACCCGCCTTTCACCCTCTTCTGCACATTGATAACCCATATGCCACACTATGCACCCAGATGTGAAGCCGAGGACTCACGGAAGTAAGATTTGGTGGCAGAACTATAAAATAGAAGGCTCTGTCTCATTAGAAAGTAACAGTAGTAATTATAGTAGCCCATAACGGACAGGTGGAATGTCAAATTATTTACACTCAATCTGTTCGTTGCAGGGCTAAAATAAATAGTTCTGTTTCTTATCACATAGTCAGCCAATTAAATGACTGAATCATTTAAGAACAGAAGAGGTAGAGGTGCAAAAGACACTAATCGGAGTTGTCTCCTTTGAAAGTAATGAATTTCATTATACAGCCAGACCCTGTGGTGAATGAAGAGAAGGTGTCATTTGCAGAGTGGAAAATATGTGCTTTTCAGAGGGCCCGGCATGCTGATAAGCGTACTTTTCCACTCAGTGAGGAAGGCAATGGTAAACCACCCCACTCCTCGTTGTTACTTAGTAAAACCTCTACAGGTTCAAACCAGCCTTTTGGCTGATGACCTAAACAACACAACAACACAGTAGTAATTAACTGCCATTTAAAGGTGAGATTTATTCGACATTGATCTCCCCACTACTGAATTTAGGAGACTGAATCTGTTAAAAAATGAGGATATAATTAGAATAATGGAGGGAGAATTAGGTATTGGTTGTCTTGAGGTGACGGTTGCGAAGTAGGCCTACTGCCATAAATGGACAAATCACCTTCAAAGAATGTCTCCACATAGGAATCCTAGACTGACCAAAAATTCCGACCATTATTGCAATGCGCGATCCGGAGCAACCAATGGTTAGGTAAATCCCGGAACAGGTCCTGGGATCTAATCCTTCAATAGCAGAAGGACTATTCTGATTAATAGAACTAAGTAAATGTTTCCATTCATTCCTCCCGGAAAATTCCAGAACACCTTTAGTTTTCCATTGACTAATCCCATTCCTGCAAATAACATTCATTACCCATTTCTTTACCAAATTTTTCAACCCATCCCATTCATTACCCATTTCTTTAGTAAATTTTTCAGCCCATCCCATTTATTATCCATTTTTTTAGTAAATTTTTCAACCATCCCATTCCATTCATTACCCATTATTTTACTAAATTTTTCAACCCATCACATTCCTACCCATTCTACTCATTACCAATTTCTTTAACAAATTGTTCAACCCATCTCATTCCTACCCATTCCATTCATTACCCTTTTATTTAGTAAATTTTTGGTACCCATTTCCTTACTAAATTGTTCAACCCATTCCATTGATTACCCATTACTTTACTAAATTTTTTAACCCATCCCATACATTACCCATTTTTTTATTAAAATTTTTAACACATCCCATTCGTACCCATTTCTACATTAAATTTCTCAGCACATCCAATTCCTACCCATTCCATTCATTACCCATTTCTTTAAAAAAGTTTTTAACCGTCACGTTGTATAAAATTTCATTTTTAATTCACATGATAAATGAAGAATTTGATTAACATAATTTTATTTTGTTACATTATCATTAAATGTTATTTGATGTAAGTCATAGATAAAATTAAGACAAAGATTAATATCATTGCATAAAATAAAATGAAGGATACACGAAATGTTTGATATCTATCTTAAGTCAATTTATAATTTTGTTTAAAGGGAATCTAAACCGAACAACTACCCTATTTCTACCTTCTACTACACTCTACAAGGGGTAGATAAATATTTCACTTGATGCCAACCACCCATAGATGTTTAGTGACCTTGACGACGCCCTTCCTGAAACTAACTCGTTCTAAACTTACCCATCCTGATAATCTACATGATAATAATTTTAGTGTGGGTTTCTATGCTTAGATTCTTTAGTTAATCAAATAAAAACCAATCAATGAAATAAAAAAAAACCATTAAGTGTGTGCTTATGAGCACACGATAGAGGTGAAAACTTATAAAAAATAATATTATTTTTATTTCTATACTCTTAAAGTCTGCCCATAACAGACAGGTGGAGTGTCAAATTATTTACACCCAATCTGTTCGTTGCTGGGCTAAAATAAATAGTTCTTTTTCTTATCACATGGTCCGCCAATTAAATGACTGAATCATTTAAGAACAGAAAAGGTGTAAAATACACTAATCAGAGTTATCTCCTCTGAAAGTAATGAATTTCAATGAAAATACAGCCAGACCCTGTGGTGAATGAAGTGAAGGTATCATATGCAGGGTGGAAAGTATGTGCTTTTCAGAGGGTTCGGTACGCTGATAAGCGTACTTTTCCATTCAGTAAGAAAGGCAGGGTAAACCACATCACTCCTCGTTTTACTTAGTAAAACCTCTAAAGGTTCAAACCAGCCTTCCGAAAAATCACTTTTTTACGCTTAACTGTGCTCTGTAGAGAAAAATGCTTTAAATAAACGTTGTAGGTTTTTTAATTTCCTATAAATTTCATTATATGCACTTCTGTCGTAAAATGCATACTAAGACTGAAATCTTAAAAAAAAACACATTTTTCTCAGATTTTCATGGAAAAAAACAGAAAATCATTAATTACCGCTAAACTAAGCGTTATACCAATATTTTTGAAATAAAAGTTGTAGATTTTTAAATTGTCTAAAACTTCTATTATAGACCCTTTTGCCCTAAAAATAATTTTAAGGCCACAATCTTAAAAAAAATCATTTTTTTCTACGAGAGAACAGCTTTCCCAAGAATTTCAGCAAACACCTACCCTATCTTGTAAAGCATAAAACATTCAGTAAATGAGGCGAATTTAAAAAATATCGTAAAGCCGTTTTTGATAAAATCGCAAAAAATGAAATATGACACGAATTAACTATTACTTCCGATGACTGAATTTGATGAAAATGTTTGTACCGGGTCCTCTAGTGGTACTTAACTTAAGTTTCAAGTTTTAACTTCGTACGGTGTTTCGTTCTTGAGACAATAGTATAGCATTTACGAACAAATTATAAGGACTATCATAAAATTATGTAGTTATAGAAAAGGGAAAGGAAATAAATAATTCTATCTAAAAAAAAACTTTTAAATAGTTAATAATAAAGCCTGCAAGATAAAAATGGACAGTAAATAAATAATTGCGATCAACAGTGCTAATAACGGTATTGTATCGTACGTAAGATAAATACGATGTGATATCAGGAAGGAAATAAAGTGAAATATGTATTGCAGATGGTAAAAATACAGATACATATTATGCAGGGAGTAATACTTACTCGTAATATTGTATTACATCATAATAACTTACTTGTATTTGTGGTTACATGATGTACAAAATCTAATTGTATTTAATTAAACTTTTATTTGCATAACCGACATATTATTTACTTACACGGTACATAAAAAACTCAACACAAGCTATCTCCGCTTTGCCAATGAACTAGTAGCCCTTGTTATGTATAAGACAACATCCGCTGAGAAATACGTTAAAAAGGGTAGAATAATGAGAAAATCCTGGTGTAAAACACACACACGACGTTCTCTGGCCAATGCAACTAATGAACAATATAACCTAATATTAGTAATAAAAAATTAGAAGTAAACAAAAAACTCACCTAAAAACATAACCTAATTTTGATTATCAATGAAAGACGTAAAATGAAAATCGACCTTAGTTTAACTTAATAACACGGAAAATTACTCTTTGACGCTAAAGTAGGCTCTGTAGAGAAAAATGCTTAAATAAATCTTGTAGATCTTTTAATTTCCGATAACTTTTATTATAGCCTATACACTTTTGTCGTAAAATGCATACTAAAGCTGAATCTTAAAAAAATCGATTTTTTTACACATTTTTCATGAAAAAAAAAGAAAACTGCTAAATTACCGTTTAACTAAGCGTTATACAAAGAAATGTTTGGAATTAACTTTATAGGTTTTTAAATTTTTTACAACTTTGATTTATACATTTTTGCGCTAAAATGCACATAAGGCCGGAATATATAAAAAACCATCTTTCTTTTACGAGAGCACAGCCTCCCCAAAAATGTCAGCAGACATGGCGCCTACCCTATCTTGTAGAGCATAAAAAATGTAGTAAATGAGGCGATTTTTAAAAAATCGTAGGAGCCATTTTTGAGAAAATTGCAAAAAAGTGAAAAATGACACGAATAAACTACTACTTCCGGTTGACCGATTTTCATGAAAAAGTTCGTGTCGGGTCCTCTAGTAGTACCTAACTTAAGTTTCACGTTTCAACTTCGTACGATGTTTCGTTCTTGAGATATTTTGTTCACACAAACAAACACACGCGCGCACACGCACACACACACAGCCTATCGCTAAAGTATTGTTTACTTACAGCTTGAAAATTATGTTAACAAAGTTTAACAATAAATATTAGCTAACAAAATTATACAGAAGTTTAAAATGCTGGCTGTACGATGAAAAATGAAGAAAAATCCTTTAATTTAAGTTTAAACCGTTTCTCAAAAACGGTGGGTGATAGAAAGATTCTGAGTACATATTCGTTTTCGGCATCAAAAACTAGTTTAAAATCACGTATCGCATGTTAGGAAACAAAAAGTATGTTTATCAGTGTTATTTATTTACTTCCTATTTGCATAAGGAACCCATGTTAATATTTAAATGTATTAACACTTCCAAAGTAAAATAAAACTTACTGAAAAGCCAAAACTAAGTTTCTAAACCAAGAATGAACATTCAGATAAAGAAAAATTATTGAAGGTCAAAGTTAGAATAAAGATTTTTATTTGAGGAAGAAGAGGAATGTTTGCACAAAAATGTGTTTACAAAAAACACAGAAATATTACCAAGACTTTTATTTTGTAACTAATAACACAAAACTGAAATACCTTTACGCCATTATTTCTCAATGAATGAAAACCGAATAGATCAACAAACAAGCACAGAAATTACCTAAATCAAGATTTAAAAATAAAACATTCTACACACAAACAAAACAACTAAAAGATCTGAAAACAAACGTTTAAACGATAAATTATAGTAAAAAACATTAAATCAAACCCAGCTGTGATTAGGCGAATATATTAAAAATAACTTTGCCAATAAAGTTCTGAATGAAATTCCTGTATCTCAGACGTTTCGTTAAAAACTAAACATTTATTATTTGAACAGCCCAAATTTAAAAACTAATAATATTGTTAACACGTAAACGGCTAGTTCGTTCGGAATCTGGTTATACAATAAAATCTCTCTATTGCGAAAATTTCTCTTTAGATGTATTATTTGCCAACCCCGACCCTTTCGTACATTACATTACAGGTTCCAGGTTCGATTTCCGGCTAGGATCTGGAAATTATAACAATTCAAAATCCAACGTTCCATTCACATAACACACCGGAGTCGCAAATAAATAAGCTGTACATGCGACTTTAAATGAACGAAAAATAGTTATTAAAAACAAATTAAAAAATTTATATACAATAACTGTATATTTTAAATTCTATAAAAAAAATTTTGCAGCGACATTTCAAACCGCGTTATATCCGAAACCGCAGTATAACCGACGGCGTTATAACCGAGGACCACTGTAGCAAAATTATTTCAGCGGAATGATAGGGGCAGGTTTACAAACAATATGAAATTACACTATCCATACTTCAATGACTAAGTGCTTCACTTCCTTGATTAAAAATTAAGAAAAATCTGCAGAATTTAAGAGCAACAGTTACGGCCCATAACAGACAGGTGGAGTGTCAAATTATTTACAATCAATCTTTTCGTTGCAGGGGTAAAATAAATGGTTCTGTTTCTTATCAATGACCAGCCAATCATATGAAAAACATTTATGAACAGAAGAGGTAAAGGAGGTGTAAAAGACACTAATCAGAGTTATCTCCTCTGAAAGTAATTAATTTCATTATACAGCCAGACCCTGTGGTGAATGAAGTGAAGGTGTCATTTGTAGGGTGGAAAGTAGATGCTTTTCACAGGGCATGACATGCTGATAAGCAAACTTTTACACTCAATGAAAAAGACAATTTTAAACCTTCTCACTCCTCGTTTTACTTAGTAAAACCTCTAGAGGTTCAAACCAGCCTTTCGGCTGATGACCTAAACAACACAAATCGGTTGAAATAGGAACGCATAAATAAATACAATAAAAAGAGTAAGTTTTTAACGTTATAATAAAATTTAATTAGATCGTGTAATGACGCACTGTTAATAATAAAAAAGAAACATTAAATAATGCATACGTTACATTTTAATGACATTAAATTTTTATTGCACTGATTTTTTATGGAGTATTTACTAAGATACACAAATGTAGTGCTACAGTGAAGTTCATTTATCTACTTACAAAATATAAGTATTGTCAAACCAAACCTCAAAGTTAAACAGTTTTGAAAAACCAAATTTTATATTCATATCGGTAGTTTATAAAAGTTTATTTTGTAAAATCGTTATTGAATGTGTTTTACTGATAGTCAAGTAAATTTTGCTTGAATATTTGTGTTGTATTTGGTGTTTTATTCATCTGTTACTAAACAGGACTGAGTAAATTTTGAATTTTTTCAAAATTTGATGCTAAATAATAAGTGGTTTAGCATAAAATGCAATACAATTCTGTACCTAAGAAGTAAATGGTGTAAAAGGCATTTCTTTTTGTACGTTTGTCTTTTGTTCATCTTTGTCTTTTGAGAACGAAAAATGTAAAACAAGAGACGAAATACAGAACGCAGTCAACGTGTTAGGTCCTGTTTAGATGGGAAGGAATATAAAGGGTGATTCAAAAAGAGCGCCGGTTTTTAAACGGCTGGTAAATTTTTGTTTATCGGTTGGCAACATTGTTTGACCTCATTTCTATTTTGGAGAACATTCCGATTGACGATTCAGTTGTAGTTTCTCTTGTATGCACAGCGAGTGACAGTTTGGTGCGGCTTTTGGTCGGGCGGTGTCATCGGCCCTTACTTTTTTGAAAATCAAGAAGGACAAGCCGTGACAGTAAATGGAGACCGATACCGTACGATGATTAGGGAGTTTTTGTGGCGTCATTTGGATGGAATGGACATTGACGAGTTGTGGTTTCAGCAGGATGGTGCCACCTGTCACGCTGCGCGAGAAACAATGTTGTTGCTCCGTGAACGGTTCCAGGATCGCATCATTTCTCGTAATTCCGACCATCAATGGCTACCAAGGTCGTGTGACTTGACGCCTTGTGACTTTCCTCTTTGGGGTCATCTGGTCATTGGTGTATGCCAATAAACCCCGAAACATCAATGACTTGAAGGAGGAAATTCGACGGGTTATCCGGCAAATGGAAGTCGAAACTTGTCGTGCAGCAATATCCAATTTCATGGACAGAGTTGATGCGTGCCAGCGCAGTAGAGGAGGACACATGCATGACATCATTTTTCATACATGAAATCGGAAGGTAAGATGAACTTGTTGATGTATTTATTTTCAGTTTTTCAATAAAATAAATCTCTTAATTTGATATATCAAAACCGGCGCTCTTTTTGAATCACCCTATAGAACTTGACAAAGTTATGAAATAATAAATCTGAAGATAATAACATTTTTCTGTAAAAACTGGGCGTAAATTTCACGTTTCTAACATCTACTGAAATTGTATGAAAATTTCAGTAAGTGTCACCACCTTTGATAGTCAAAACATGGAAGGTCCTCGGAGGAAAATTCCAGCATCGGCAGAAAAAACAATATCGAGAAGCTGCCAATCAGATTCGGTGGGGAAGCGCTCAAAAGACAAAGATGAACAAAAGACAAACGTACAAAAAGAAATGCCTTTTACACCATTTACTTCTTAGGTACAGAATTGTATTGCATTTTATGCTAAACCACTTGTTATTTAGCATCAGCAGAAAGGCTGGTTCGAACATCTACACGTTTTACTAAGTAAAACGAAGAGCCACGTGGTTTACAAATGCCTTCTTCACTGAGTGGAAAAGTATGCTTATCAACAATCTAAGCCCTCAGTAATGTATCTACTTTTCATTTAGCGAATAATACCTATACTTCATTCTTAACAGGGCTATATAATGAAATACATTACTCTCAAAGGATATAACTCTCACATCCAATATCTTTTACACCTTTACCTATTCTGTTCTTAAATGCTTCAGTCTTAAACAGCGTGTTTCAGGAGGAATCTGCCATACTGCACAAGATTATTCCTCTCATCAAAATAATGAAAATAGTGCTTATAAATATGGGTCTGGAAATGCTTCGTTGGCGAGTTACACAGAGTCAAAGATTTCACCTGAAATTCAGCTCCCTCAGTGAAATTAACTCACACTGAAATTTTTAGGGTGTTAATTGAGTTTGTTAATTAAATAAGTTTTCAGTAAATTATTGGAGATAGAAGTCTGGGACACGTTTATACGATTTGTCAGCTCATTTTACATAAAACTTATCTAATTAACAAACTAAATTAATAATTTAAAAATTTCAGTGTGAGTTAATTTCACCAAGGGAGCTGAATTTCAGGTGAAATCTTTGTTCTTGTAAAAATTGCCAACGAAGCATTTCCGGACCCATGTTTATATGAACTGTTTTCATTATTTTGATGAGAGGAATAAGCTTAAGCAGTATGGCAGACTCCTCCTGAAACACCCTGTACAATTGGCTGACCATGTGATAAGAAACAGAAGTATTTTTTGTACCCCTGGAACTAGCAGATCGAGGCAAATAATTTACACATTCCACCTACCTGTTATGGGCATCTAATATACTTATACAAATTAATTAATTAATTGAAAGAAAAACACATTGACAATACTTACAAATGGTGTAGATAGTTAGGATCCAAATCTAAAATAAATTTATTAACTACGGACGGTGGCTTACTACGTCTTCGCATAGCATAATGTCGTTCACGGGAAGGAAATGACCGAAACGTAAGATTTTCTTTCATATTATTACTAATACAACTATCACTAGAATTACTATGATCATTTCTGTTAATATTACTATCGTCTGATTCATTTAAATTATCAGAAGACGATACGGTATCCATTTTATAAAAAAAAACTAGAAAATATCACACAAAATTTTACACATAATAAAATACACGTGGTACAAAAGGTGAAAATTTAAATTCTATGACTAGCCAACTCGTTTCACTTACTATCACAGACTAATAAATAAGACTGACGATACAATAGAAGTTAAAATTTTATATCTATTATAAAATTAAGATACTAAACCGTATAAACGACTTTCATTGTACTTTTGTTATCAGTAAAAGAGTTCTGATATCGTTCTTAAATGTATCGTTATCATAGAAGTTCTTCACTACTTTTTATTAAAGTATTTTTAAGTATACTTTATGCAAAAAATATATATTCAAACTTGTTAGTCCAGTATACTTAGCAGATTTTTCTGGTTAGTAACCTTAGGACTTGAATTACGTCAACCACATTGCAAATTTACAGCCAATTTGAGTTCTTTATTTGAACTAGATAAACGTTATGTTAAAATAAAAAATTCCAAGGAAAAATTAATTGTTCTATAAATTGGTTCTAAGCACGTACTGCAGTAGTTAAGTGGTTTTTCGACAACGAAGTAGAGGTAAACATAGAGATTTCGGGATAAAATTCCATATAGACGTAGCGATTGGAAAAACTGAATTTCTTTAAAAATATGGACCACTCTCTTTCCCTGCCTCACCCGTGTCACATATATAAACACATATGAAGGCGTATTGAAAAGTAATACCTCCAACGCTATAACTATTATAATTACTGGCCTGACAGTCTCAAAAGTGGTTAGTCATGTATACCTTGGACAATACGAATCGACACAAGCAGCTTCGGTGTTTATCTACTCTTCGTCCCTCGCCATGCAACGACGGTACAGTCACAAAAGTTTACAATCGCTACTGTCATGTGCGACTCACCCACGGTAACTCTGTGTATACGTAGAGCAACAGTTGTGCCAGTTCGAATTGTTCACAGCATACTGGAACTCTTTGTAAACAAGTCACCCTAGCGGCGATTCACAGCCGCAACCGAACAAATTCAAAACAATCCATCTGCCGGGAAATTCATGATTAGTTTTCTGGGATTTTGATGGTATCGTTCATATATAAAGTTTTGGAACGTGGCTGTACTGTCAACTCCGAACAATATGTTGCTAACCTATCAAATCTGACGCGACGGTTGCGTAGGGTTCGTCCAGACAAAGAGAAAATTCTGCATTATGCCATAGTTCGTACTCACGCAATTCTGAAAACGCGTACAGCATTAGAGAATCTTGGGTTTCAAGACGTTTTACCTTATCCACCTTATAGCCCAGATCTTGCGCCCTGAGACTTTTCCTCTTTCCGAAGCTTAAGGAACACCTCAAGAACATGCGTTTATTCTTCGAATGCAGAGGTGATAGCGGAGGTGAGAAAATGGTGCCGTACGAAAAATGTAGACTTCTTCCGTGCCGGACTTTTCTAAAGCGCAGTACGTTGGTGTAAATGTGTCGCTGTTAACAGTGATTATTTGGAAAAGTGATTATATTGGCGAGTATGAGACAATTTAATCTATCATTTCACATTAATATGTCAACAATATATCCATTACTAATAAAGTTGTAGCGATGGAGGCATTACTTTTCAATACACCCTCGTATATATATATATATTGTAACGGTCCGGTTTTCTCAACGTGGGGAAAATAAAAAACAAACAAAAGAAAAACTTTCCAAAAACTAAAATTTTCCAAAAAAACTGTCAAATTTACAAGATTTGTAGATTTAGCCCCACGCTGTCCAACAACGCCATAAAAACGGGGTTCACTAAAATAAAGCATAAAATGAAAGTAAGACCCTTCACAATTTTGAAAGACAAAATTTTAAATGAGATTTGAACTGTGTTGTCCCTAAAAATAAAATGAACACAAGTAAAACCCCAAAATTTATCTGACCAACTATCACCAATGGAATTAGGTGTTACATTAACAAGAATCATACGCAAAATCAAAATTAATGAGAATTTATTTAACGTAAAACAAACACCAAGTATTACATTATTCTTGTGGGCGCCATCAAATTTTATCGCTACATTTGAAAACGTAAACAATTGAAAAATACGACAAATACTAGTTAACATGAATTTAGTGACAACACAATGTTTACTCTTTATTCTCAGGGTTGCAGATTCTTTCTGCCGTATACTTGCGTCGCATAAACATACTGATCAATCATATAACCTAGTTCTTACAACTAATAGATCCTGAAATATACAATAACATACATGGACATAGACATAAATTATTTGAGCTCAAAATAATTTAAAAATTGTTACTTATCTCTTTAATAATCCATTGAGTAAGGGTTATGAAAATTTCGCGCACTACACATAATCCTTATGAGGGACTCGGTGATCGGTATGCATCCCGCAGTACAGGGACTCTTCGGCGCAGACCTGGATAATGTTGTTTCACTATACGCTATACACGCTGTCTTTTCAGTCTAATACTTCATCATTATTACTGTCATTATTTATTATTTATTTGTAGTTTTTATCAAAACCAATATTTAAGTATTCGTTTAGCACATCATGTAAAAATTTGTTATAGTTCTCAAATGACTTTAATTTGATCGAGCACCGGCTGAACAAATGCGTTAATGGAAACATTAACATTAATTATTTTAAATTTTATCTTCCGACCTTTTTATTTTCATGAAAGCAAACTGTTCAACGTTACGGCGATATTTTTAAGGTCAAAATGCAAATTAAAATACAAAGAATATTCAAAATATTACAAAATATCCTCGGGAATTGTTTTCAAAATAAAAATAAGTAATTTAAATCAATCGCAGCACTATGTATCCCACAATGAATGCACTCAAAGTCACACAATGAAGTATCGCACTATATCACGCGTATGCGGCACGACATGACTATTGCCATGTTGAAATTTCCACTAAGTACTTCACTGTAAGTTAGAAAAATTACAAAATCGAAAATACGTGTTACACGCATTAGATCTCAAGGCGGACTCTCTTAGATTCGTGGTGCAAAACAGTTTTATGATCTAAAAATTCCCTAACGATACCAATTCTAGCACCCGAATTCTCGTATTTACCATGGTTGATAATTTTAACAAATTTGCTTAAAACAAGTTTTAGATTATTGAATACGCTATAACTAACCTTCAAAATATTAGAAAGGCATCATAGGTAAAGTTTCTGGCACTTACAAACATTATAAATATTTTTAAAATGTAATTACAGATTTTAAAAACTACCCTCTTTTATCGGGAAAATTAAGATTTATAGGTTGGTCATACACATCAGAACCAATTTCATCCCCACCAACCGGTTAATTTTCTCAAAATCGAAAATTTTGGATTTCAGCGTCCGGAGTGGTGTCAAAATTTTCAGCTCTTTCTGCTGAATCCAATGCTTTTTATCCGAAGTAAATCGCTTCGTCGGTTCAAATTTTATCACGTCTTGAAAAACACCAATAAATGTATCCATAAAATCGGATTAATGCCGACGAGAAATTTGTAAAAAATAACTTGAAATTTAGCGTGTGCAACTAAAGTGATGCACGAAATTACTTTAGAATCTGAAAACACACATGTGAGTATTAGTCCCATGTGGAAATTGTAACTGGTTCGTTAATTATTAACTAATTAGTAAATTTGCAAAATGCGGAAAAATACGTCAAAATAAAACTTTAATAAAATCTGAACGACGACGAATTTTAACAATCTAAAATTATTTTTCTATTTCCCAACATGTGGACCCTTCGATTCCACACTCACACATACCATATCTTAATCGATTAATGAGTAATTAAATTAAATGTTGGAGAGGGTTCTCCCATTTGAATAACATGTAAATGATTTTTATAACATTTTTGGCTGATTTCAGCCGCTGAAATGCCTTAAATTTAAAATTTCTCTTAATAAAATATGCTCATCTGAGTAGTATCTAAAGGCTAGTGTGAATTGATTTACAAAAATATCATTCATTCTCTTATAATTAGCGATCTAAACATTGCTGTATTTAACATAGGTTTATTAACTTATTCAGCTAAAAACGGTTTAAATTTACGGATTTTCGTGCTGTTTAGACTTATTTTAATTAAAATTTCAGCCTGATCACGAATCTGTGATCAGAATTTCAGTCCGAGGACTGTAACAAAAATTTCAGTTAAAGAATCTGGATCAAAAGTCAGGTAGTGACCCTTACATCTATTGTCTGCTAGTAAGCCGATATTCGTCGGACCAACTCCTTTGACATGAAATATTACTTTAAGCCTAAAAATTTTTCAACAAAGATAATCGTAATTTGAGGTAAAATTCTCAGTTACACGTAAAATCTTAAATAAAAATATAGGTAAGACCATATAAAACATTAAATTTAAATTACATAAAAATTCTCGAAAACCCGTATTTGGAGATTGCCAGCTTATTCTACGGTGTTTCCAGAGCACAACACTTTTTGAATTTTACTTATAACTCAATTTTAACCTGAAATGACAATTTTTACTAAATCATACAAATTTTTCCCTTGGTGTATTCACAGGAGCATTACATTCCCCCCCAATGGTATTTGTAAATTGGAAAGCATTGGCAAATAGCATTGCCCTTTGTAATGCGCCATGTGATTACTACATTAATAATAATTATTGCAAATGATATGCTACATAAATTTTTGTTTGGCTGCCCACATTTCTTATTATTATGATAACTATTTTGATGCTTCATTTTTATTACTCATAAATTATCAAAGATATTACTAAACTATATGTTCATTGAACCTTCAAAAATTATTTTTAACAACTCTTAGCGAAATCTTTCACCCACTGGCTCACTAAAGTTACGCTTCAACGTTCTCTATAATCCACATAATGCCTTAATGATTTTTAACATGATTTTAAAGGTAAATTTTCCTTTTACTTATCCTATCTCCTAAAATACTCTGCACACCATTTAGCTAAATTTCTAATAGATTGAACTACAATAATTGTACGCTTCACTGATCTCTGTACTCCACGTATTACAACATATGCTAAATTTAAGTTTACAATAATAATGATTCTATTAACTATCGCAATGGATAACGACCGCAATTCGTTAATCCGTTATTCTTATTCTTTTCTTGATTTATCTTCATTATCTCCATTGGTTGCTTCGATGCAGTGTGATTCC
This sequence comes from Catonia carolina, assembly GCA_035578175.1. Taxonomy (NCBI): domain Eukaryota; kingdom Metazoa; phylum Arthropoda; class Insecta; order Hemiptera; family Achilidae; genus Catonia; species Catonia carolina. Next base: position 49,693,141 of record JAQMRL010000006.1, on the reverse strand, counting down.
TTTAACTTGCTAACGATAAATCTTTCCACTTTTTCATTCCACACAGTGATTCGGGCAACGTCATAATCTATTATGGCCCTCACTTCACTTAACCATGGAACTCCCAATATAATTTTTGAACTAAACTCAGCCGAAATATAAAACTTACACTCGAATATTACATCTTCTAAATAAAATTGTAACAAAATCCTTCGATTTATTACTACAGGTTTCTTGCTAAGAACACTACTTAAATATCTTTTCTTAATTACTTCAACTATATTGTCTTTCCATAATTCTAATTTGTTTACCAAGTCTGCTGAAATTATACACGCTTGTGAACCTGTATCCAGCAAGAAATAGGTGATCTTGTCCCTAATTCTGCCGCTTACAAATTGTAAACACTTGTCTCGTTTACATGTGTTTGTCAAAATATTGTTGATCCATAACATTGGATATTGGACCATCCTTATTATTTGCCATTTTTCTTCGTCATTTTCTGATTGTGGTGTATTACCACCCTTGTTTAAATCGTTTTCTACTTCGTTACTCCAGGGGTTATTTTTGCCCTCTGGTAGGTGATTTTTGTTATCCAGGGTTGGCTTGGTGTTTGCACATCCCTGTAAGTGTTTTGTTGGGTTGAGCCCATTCTTTGAGGACTCACCAAGGTAAAATGCGTTTTCGCTGCACTCATTACTAGTTGAACCACTTTTATTTTTTTTAACCCCCTTAATAGACTGCACACGGTCCGTGTCGTCAACCTTAATTATCGGACTCTTCTGTTCCGTTTCTTCTTCATAACTAACTACTGCATTATTTGTACTCTTCTTTAACTTATCTCCCCCCCCAAGTTGTTCATTCGAGACCTCGTCTCTCTCATTACGCGAGTGGATATTATTTCTATCCCGTTTATATTTTAGCTTTTTGTTTTTAATACTCTTAATTGCGGTGTCCTTTACGACCACCCGTCCATTTATTATAGTATAGTTGTCAGGAGATGCTTCAAGGCGTCCTCCTATGTTATTCATGAGATCGTGACTGTACACTGGAATCTCTGCTTCTTTTTCTTCGAATAGTGAATTGAGTGATATCAGGCTATTGTCTGAATCGATTTTATCTTCATTTCTTTTCACAACACGTGAATTCGGGTGTTGACTTTTCCTAAGCGTTGCCGGAACATCCCCATTTATAGGTGTCGGTTTAAATATTTTATTCTTTCTTATTGCCCTTGGTTTTGGAGAAAGGTCGCCTCGACTGGTGCCAGACGAACTTGATTTATCTGAAGTGCATGCGGTGGTACTCTTCTGGTAAGGGTGTATACCGTGCTTATTACCATCTCCTCCTCTTCTGCTGCTACCAGCTGATCGTTGGTGCCCCTCTGTTACTTGTGCTCTAGCGTTAACCGTCGGTAGTGTTGGCTTGACGTACCACGTTTTGGCTCCAATATTCTTATTAACATTATTTCTATTATTTTTATTATCAATCGGTTTCCTTCCGCATCGATTTTTATTATTTAATTCCACACTTTTACTTTTAATATTACCACCGCATTTATTATACCTCTGTTTATAATTAGCACAATTACCATCATAATTATCATTACGTTTATTATTATTCTTTATTATTTTACAAAATTTACTAACATTCCATTTTCCATAGTCTCTATTATTATTATTAACGTTCCAAAACCTTTTATCTTTATTCTGTGTTACCCGAAATCTACGTGTTGGTCTTCGTTGTCAGTTTTTAATATTTGATGAGCTCGGCGTTTCCTCGTCCCAGGGTTTCTCTGGTTCAACGCTTTGTATTGCATTAACCTGCTGGTGGCGGTTTCCTCGTTGGTTGTACGGGCGTTCCGCTTGCTGATTTTGCGTGCGTCCTCCTTCATTTCTCCTGGGCATCCCGGGATCTCCTCTCCATGGTGTACGTCGTGTGTCTGGGTTTGTTTGAGCCCGTTGCGTATCTTGGTTATTGCCCATGTACGCGAATTTACCGCCTCCTAGGTGATTATCTTGTGAAAATGGTAATCTCGGATTGTACCCGTTGTTATTGTAATTAGGTCGTTGACCATTATATCTTCTACTATTATTATTGTTATTGCTGCCATAGCCCGTATTATAAATTTGATTGTTGGCGTATGGTATCCCGCCATAACTATCATTGTTCGTGTTCGCGTTATTATGATCATCGCGCGGTGCATTATTATTATTTTCTTGATTCAAATTTGGGCGATTCGGTGTGTTGGCCTTTCTCACACCAGATGATCCCTCAAGTCGGCAAATTATCTCCTTAAACTCATTTAAATTTTTAGGTGGGTTAACGCTCAGCAACATAGAAATGTGCGCTGGGAGTTTCCCAATTATTGTTAAAATTAGCGCGTTTTCGGACAATGGTACGCTCAAATAACAATTTTCTCTTTGAATTTTATCTACAAAATCGGCTATTGACATCCGACCATCGTATACATTCCTGACATCTACAATTTTGGATAACGCAATCCGCTCATGAGATTCGTTCCAGAACTTTCTTTTAAATTCCGACTTAAACGTGTCGAAATCATGGAAACTTTCAATATGATGACGGTACCAGTGTGCCGAGTCATTTTTGAAACGTGTTAGGAGTGACACTCTCACATCCTTCCAACTCAATCCGCACGTATTTATTACAAACTGTACGGCTTTTAAGAAATCAATAGCATGAATATCAGAGTAATGGCCACCGAAATTTGGTAACGATGTGATCGCACTCTGCACCGTCATATTTATTTGACATGGCGACTGTACGCCACTATTACCAGGTTCTGACTGTTTTAAATTTGCTACCGCGTTATTTAATTGGTTATATTTCTCATACACTATGGCCGTTAAACCGTCGACTCGCTCTTTGGTCGCCCTTGTTTCGGTGGTAACCGCGGCTAAACGCTCACGCACCTCACTATTTTCTTCATGTACCACTTTTTCTAAAACTAGGTTACGGGTCTCACAAGTTTTTATCGATTGATCCACCCGTTTATTTAATGTGGTCGCGGTAGAAATAATTTCTTGACTCGCATTCCTTTTAACCTCTTCGATTTTATCATTTATTTGAACGAATTTAACTTCCATAACGGACGCTAAATCTTCAATTTTGGCGCTAATACCCACAGATTGTTCTGCGACCGTTGTCAAGCGCGATTCCATGTGTTCTTCAAAACTTTTTAAACCAAAATTAAACGCTTCTCGTACATCATTTATTTGTTTAGTGGTCTCTACACGCGATTGATTAATGCCTGCGAGCAACGAATATAAAAGGTCAGTAACATCAGTACCACCTGCGATACTCCTGTGTAAATTCCCCAGTGATGACGTTCTCCGCGAAGAGTCTATTCTATCCGCTAATTCGGACGTTTGAAGATATTGTGAATCAAATGATGGAAATCGTGGCCGAGTATCCTCTGGCCCTATATTCGAAATCATGGTACTTTGTTCTTGAACTTCCTCCCCAGCTGCTATGGATCGATCCGGTTGTTCGGTATCCGTGCTGTCTATTATTACAACCGGCGGTTCAATTTCTAGTTGACCACCCGTATTTTCCCCGGTATTATTATTATTATGTTGATTATCGTCGGTGGACCCGTTTATAACCTCTTGCTTTCGGCCGTTATCCATTTCCGATTTTAACAAAGGAATTTTAAAAATTTTATGAAAAATTTAAACAAGCGACCTATTCCAAATTTTGCATTTGCCGTGGCACGAAATTACTATTACAGTACAATATAAATACGCAATTAATTTATGATCTATAGCGACAACGGGTTGTTATTTGAAATAAAAACTTATATAAACAATTGGGCAGCTGTTAATTACCCTAACCACGTATACAAATCTGTGAAATAATACGCGGAAAAATCACACACTATAATTCAAATTGCATAAACTTAACCTCAAAATGAGATAACGCGTCTGTCAAGTACACATATTTTCTAAAATATACTAAAATTAATACTATTACTATATTAAACAAAAGAAATTTCATTTGTGATGCTTAACCTATGCCAGAAACCTTCAGTAAAAATATTCACGGAATCACTAAGGTTGGGCTGTGGTACGAGTGGTTAAGGTTTGAGGTTATAAGGTCGATGCCTTGTATATGGTTGATCAGCTGTTTAATTGACGCAACAGGTAGCCTGTGGAGCTGAGTCAGGACAACCAAACACCAATGAACCCCTTTATCTTATACGAACAATCAATCAAATGAAAACTAGCCACTTTAAAAAATTCTACTTTAATGTAATTACCCATTCAACGAACAACCTGTATAAAAATACACACTGAAGTATTCCCAAATTAAAATCAATCACGACTCTATTCAAAATTTTTTTGAAAATTTTCAAATTTAAAAACCTGAAAATTTGTGCGAATGGTTGCCGCTCAGCCCCACGTTGGGCGCCACTTTGTAACGGTCCGGTTTTCTCAACGTGGGGAAAATAAAAAACAAACAAAAGAAAAACTTTCCAAAAACTAAAATTTTCCAAAAAAACTGTCAAATTTACAAAATTTGTAGATTTAGCCCCACGCTGTCCAACAACGCCATAAAAACGGGGTTCACTAAAATAAAGCATAAAATGAAAGTAAGATCCTTCACAATTTTGAAAGACAAAATTTTAAATGAGATTTGAACTGTGTTGTCCCTAAAAATAAAATGAACACAAGTAAAACCCCAAAATTTATCTGACCAACTATCACCAATGGAATTAGGTGTTAAATTAACAAGAATCGTACGCAAAATCAAAATTAATGAGAATTTATTTAACGTAAAACAAACACCAAGTATTACATTATTCTTGTGGGCGCCATCAAATTTTATCGCTACATTTGAAAACGTAAACAATTGAAAAATACGACAAATACTAGTTAACATGAATTTAGTGACAACACAATGTTTACTCTTTATTCTCAGGGTTGCAGATTCTTTCTGCCGTATACTTGCGTCGCATAAACATACTGATCAATCATATAACCTAGTTCTTACAACTAATAGCTCCTGAAAAGTACAATAACATACATGGACATAGACATAAATTATTTGAGCTCAAAATAATTTAAAAATTGTTACTTATCTCTTTAATAATCCATTGAGTAAGGGTTATGAAAATTTCGCGCACTACACATAATCCTTATGAGGGACTCGGTGATCGGTATGCATCCCGCAGCACAGGGACTCTTCGGCGCAGACCTGGATAATGTTGTTTCACTATACGCTATACACGCTGTCTTTTCAGTCTAATACTTCATCATTATTACTGTCATTATTTATTATTTATTTGTAGTTTTTATCAAAACCAATATTTAAGTATTCGTTTAGCACATCATGTAAAAATTTGTTATAGTTCTCAAATGACTTTAATTTGATCGAGCACCGGCTGAACAAATGCGTTAATGAAAACATTAACATTAATTATTTTAAATTTTATCTTCCGACCTTTTTATTTTCATGAAAGCAAACTGTTCAACGTTACGGCGATATTTTTAAGGTCAAAATGCAAATTAAAATACAAAGAATATTCAAAATATTACAAAATATCCTCGGGAATTGTTTTCAAAATAAAAATAAGTAATTTAAATCAATCGCAGCACTATGTATCCCACAATGAATGCACTCAAAGTCACACAATGAAGTATCGCACTATATCACGCGTATGCGGCACGACATGACTATTGCCATGTTGAAATTTCCACTAAGTACTTCACTGTAAGTTAGAAAAATTACAAAATCGAAAATACGTGTTACACGCATTAGATCTCAAGGCGGACTCTCTTAGATTCGTGGTGCAAAACAGTTTTATGATCTAAAAATTCCCTAACGATACCAATTCTAGCACCCGAATTCTCGTATTTACCATGGTTGATAATTTTAACAAATTTGCTTAAAACAAGTTTTAGATTATTGAATACGCTATAACTAACCTTCAAAATATTAGAAAGGCATCATAGGTAAAGTTTCTGGCACTTACAAACATTATAAATATTTTTAAAATGTAATTACAGATTTTAAAAACTACCCTCTTTTATCGGGAAAATTAAGATTTATAGGTTGGTCATACACATCAGAACCAATTTCATCCCCACCAACCGGTTAATTTTCTCAAAATCGAAAATTTTGGATTTCAGCGTCCGGAGTGGTGTCAAAATTTTCAGCTCTTTCTGCTGAATCCAATGCTTTTTATCCGAAGTAAATCGCTTCGTCGGTTCAAATTTTATCACGTCTTGAAAAACACCAATAAATGTATCCATAAAATCGGATTAATGCCGACGAGAAATTTGTAAAAAATAACTTGAAATTTAGCGTGTGCAACTAAAGTGATGCACGAAATTACTTTAGAATCTGAAAACACACATGTGAGTATTAGTCCCATGTGGAAATTGTAACTGGTTCGTTAATTATTAACTAATTAGTAAATTTGCAAAATGCGGAAAAATACGTCAAAATAAAACTTTAATAAAATCTGAACGACGACGAATTTTAACAATCTAAAATTATTTTTCTATTTCCCAACATGTGGACCCTTCGATTCCACACTCACACATACCATATCTTAATCGATTAATGAGTAATTAAATTAAATGTTGGAGAGGGTTCTCCCATTTGAATAACATGTAAATGATTTTTATAACATTTTTGGCTGATTTCAGCCGCTGAAATGCCTTAAATTTAAAATTTCTCTTAATAAAATATGCTCATCTGAGTAGTATCTAAAGGCTAGTGTGAATTGATTTACAAAAATATCATTCATTCTCTTATAATTAGCGATCTAAACATTGCTGTATTTAACATAGGTTTATTAACTTATTCAGCTAAAAACGGTTTAAATTTACGGATTTTCGTGCTGTTTAGACTTATTTTAATTAAAATTTCAGCCTGATCACGAATCTGTGATCAGAATTTCAGTCCGAGGACTGTAACAAAAATTTCAGTTAAAGAATCTGGATCAAAAGTCAGGTAGTGACCCTTACATCTATTGTCTGCTAGTAAGCCGATATTCGTCGGACCAACTCCTTTGACATGAAATATTACTTTAAGCCTAAAAATTTTTCAACAAAGATAATCGTAATTTGAGGTAAAATTCTCAGTTACACGTAAAATCTTAAATAAAAATATAGGTAAGACCATATAAAACATTAAATTTAAATTACATAAAAATTCTCGAAAACCCGTATTTGGAGATTGCCAGCTTATTCTACGGTGTTTCCAGAGCACAACACTTTTTGAATTTTACTTATAACTCAATTTTAACCTGAAATGACAATTTTTACTAAATCATACAAATTTTTCCCTTGGTGTATTCACAGGAGCATTACAATATATATATATATATATATATATATATCCATCATACTGCTAACCTAGTATGATATCGAAGAAAATGTTTTGAAGCTTTTTTTAGAGTTTTTACTTCACGACAACTTTCTCTGGGACGTAAAATTTTACACTGAAGATTTGATCGACGCAAACAAGAACAAAAAAGAACATAAATTGGCAACCATTTCCAACTTTGCGGCTGAAACTCAAATTCTAGGGTCGAAACCTTTTAATGTATTATTTAAAAAAACCTTCAGGAGTACTAGCATATTCGTGCGTGCCAAATTTTAAAACGAAACGAGTTATTTCTACAAAAAGTCTATTCACCCAAGACTACAATTCTGTACTCAGTACCATATATTGGTTTTTTACATTGCTTTAACAATTGATACTCATAACTACAATGATGTTAATTTCTTAATTGTAAGTACATATTTCAAGTGTTCTAAGTAAATAAAAGTGAGTCATCTCCGCAAGTTTTGTATTATCAAAAATAAATCATAACAAACAATGATGTAATAACTTATTTAAGTACTTATATGTAGTTTATTAACGATGAGAAGTAAAATTTTTGAGAGTTCATGCACTACATCTGTAGATATTCGTCAATAAAAGGTTTGAAGAAATCACTAAAAAATTGTTGATATTATTTGTACAGCGACGTGTTATATTGAGAATGTTAACATCCAACGATTCGCAAGGAGTCACGAAGACCAAATTCTATATCATGTGAACGTTGAAGCGCTCGAACTCCTCGACAACTCAAACCATAAGAGACGACTGAACCGTCAGAAAACGTCCGAATACGTTTGATTTAGGAGATTTTATATTAGTATATTTTGTAATCATTCATAAATTATATAATAAATGATCTTGTCCGCTAAATCAAAAGTAATAATTATATTAGCCCATAACAGGCAGGTGGAGTGTTAAATTATTTGCACTCGATCTGATAGTTACACGGCTAAAAAAAGTAGTTGTGTTTCTTATAACATGGTCGGCTAATTATATGAATAAAACATTTAAGTACAGAAGAGGTTGAGGTGTAAAAGACACTAGTCTGAGTTACCTCATTTGAAAGTAATGAATATTAAAGTAATATTAAAGTATTTTTTCTTTACACCTTCAAAACGGGTTTTTTGGCCAATGTTTATTGGAAAAACGTTATACGTACTCATAGCGTTACGGAGAATTTAATAAATTTTAGATCGGGGTCCAATGGGGGTTGCTACCCATAAAAAATTATTTTAATATTTAGAATACACATATTCTTTAATGACATATTATTTAGAGAATAAAATTACATAAAAACTTGGTAACCCGAAAAGTTTTAGGTCGCAACCCCAGGTTGATGAGAAAACGAAAAACTCCAATTGTCACGCAATCAAACCTCAATACTCAACGTTAAAATTTTAAAACGTTAAACATTAACCTAAAACTTCAAACCCTTCAAATTTTGAAACATCAAACATATTTAAACTTCAAAATATTGTGATCCACCCAACTCCTTTGGCGGCCGAACTTCACCCTGTGACAAAGTACGGGCGCGCAGCGCACGCACTTCCATGGTTCTGATCCACTAATGAATAAAATTCTGATCCACCAACTCCTCTGAGGCCAAGACACGTAAGCGGCGCTGGAGAGGCGAGTTTCATTATACAGCCAGACCCTGTGGTGAATGAAATGAAAGTGTCATTTGCAGGATGAAAAGTAGATGCTTTTCAAAGGGCATGGCATGCTGATAAGCATACTTCTCCACTCAGTGAGGAAGGCAATTGTAAACCTTCTCACTCCTCGTTTTACTTAGTAAAGCCTCTAGAGGTCCAAACCAGCCTTTCGGCTGATGACCTAAACAACAATAATATCTTGTAAAATCATAAGTTTTATTTTGTAAATTAAGAATATTTTATTTTACTTTATGTATTATAATTCTTAGATACTTTACGATTGAAAAATTGTTCGTTAATAAAAGTTGTAGGAAATATAAAAAAATCTACAAATATTTCAAGCATTTTTTCTACAAGCCTAGTCTAGCGTCAATTAGTGATTTTTCATACTACGGCATTCACCGATAATAATTAAAATTCATTTATCTTTTGAATTTAACATTTTTTACTCATGATTAAACAAAGGTTATATTATTCATTATTTATACTGGAAAGAAAAAGTCGAGGGAGTGTCACACCGGATTTTTAAATCGATAAATTATCATTAGAACTCGTCATCATCAATATTAATGATAATCTTTTCATATACATAATAAAGAATTTTAAAAAAGCTGTCCAAAAAGTAGGATTTGCACTTAAATATGAATTTATGGCAAAATAAACTTGTAAAAGAAATTACGTACAAAAATGATACATAACCGATATTTAACAATATAAAAAAATACTTTTATAAGATAGATAAAATATATTAAAATACATTCTTACTATTACGTTATAAATACAATTTAAAAATACATAAATAAATAAAACAATTTATAAACCATAAATATATCGTCTAGTAAGTAAATACAAATATATTAATATAATCGTATATTACACTGTTATAGAAAGTAAAATGTAATACGGCTTTCTAATATATTAATAAAATAATGGAGACAGGTGTTAGGGTTTATATTCATACATAAAGTAAGCCTACAGGTAAATATAAATACAGTTACGTTAGGTTATTTCTTAGAATATATTTATGTGTAATTAAGAATCAGCTGTTTGGTTTAAAAAGCTTCCTTTTCAATCTCATAAATCATGAGAGAATAGTTTTTTTACTACAACGAAGCTTGCTTCCTCATAGCATGTTACATTTTCAAGTTATAGTACTATATAATACAAAATATTATTTTACGATTAGCGTAAAAGACAATTTACTATAACTTTAAGACAATAATAAAAATATGTGAATTATCAATAGTTCATTTTTTATAGTACTAAACTCTAGTATATTAAGTTTTACGGTTATTTTTATAGTGCAAATATAAGTTATGTAAAATCAATTGAACTAATAACCCATTTAAAAAAAATCTGGTTAAATCACTCACACGGTTTTCTCTCTCAAATAATAAGTAAACTATGTAAAATGAAAACCGTAACCTATTTTTAATTATGAGTGAATAAGGCAAAATTAAAATCAATCTCTGTAAGAATTTAAAATACAAAAATATCCCTAATTGACACTAAAAATGCTACTAAGCTCTATGAAGAAAAGTGTTTGAAATAAAATTCGATTTTTTTTATTTCCCATAACATTGATAATATATATTTCATTCTTGAAATGCTTTCTAAGGCCGCATCTTTAAAAAAATTACTTTTTTTACAGATTTTAATGAGAAAAATACAGAAAATCACTAATTGACGCTAAATTAAGCGTTTTAGAAAAAAATGTTTACGAGAAAAGTTGTTCAGTTAGATCGCACGAATAAAATACTACATCAGGTTGAATGATTTTGATGAAAATTCCAAGGCTGTAATCTTAAAAAATCCCATTTTCGTACCGATTTTAATGAGAAAAATACAGGAAATCATTAATTGACACTAAAAAAACTAGGCTGTGAAGAAAAAAGTTTGAAATAAAATTCAATTTTTTTATTTCTTACAACTTTGATGATATACATTTCTTTCTTGAAATGCATTCTAAGGCCGCAATTTTTTAAAAATCCCATTTTCTTACCAATTTTAATAAAAAAATAATGAAAATAAAAAACTGACGCTACACTAAGCGTTTTAGAAGAAAATGTTTAAAAGAAATGTTGTCAATTACATCACACGAATAAATTAATACTTCCAGTTGACCGATTTTGATTAAAATGTTCTTGTGGTGTCCTCTAGTGGTACCTAACGTAACTTTCAACTTCAAACTTCATTCCGTTCTTGAGATATTTTGTTCATACAAAGACACACAGACCAATCGATAAAAACATGTTTTCTTGGGTTCAAAGGGCCGGAAAATGTGTATACCGTGAAAACTCAATTTCGAAAAATTGACATGAAAACAATACTTTCCTTCCCTATAATATTCATATACGGGCAAGAGAAAGTAAAAAAGGTAAATACATTTGTAAAACTATTTGCGTACAAAAATTCACAAGCCACAGAAAATTACGTTGAAAATTTACTACAGTGAATGACAAATCGGCTACTGGGAAACTGGGCGAGCGAATTTAAATATTTTACTATTATATATACAAAGAATAATGCAGGCATACATAATTTATAGGCACAACCAATGCCATTATGATTTAAAATAAGATTGCATAATCAAGGCGGCATTGCATTTCATGGTATGTTACACAGTTACACAGATTATTATATTTTATAGTTACTTCTAGTCAATATTATGTATTATTATGCATACATAGTAAATTATCACACGCAAACACATTTACACACACATATAAGATGATATTGAGTAAGGTGACATATTTTCACTCACTTTCGTTGGATAGATAGCTTGTCAATCAATTCTTTGCACATTATATTTAACTACTATTACTCTTATTGACAAAAAAAGCCATGCCCTAATAGTTTTACTATCCCTAATAAGATGAATGCAGCGAGATTCAAAAATATAAAATTTCTACCATTTTTAAACGTTTGATGTTATTTAGGACAACAGCCGAAAGGCTGGTTTAAACCTCTAGAGGTTTTACTAAGTACAACGAGAAGTAAGGTGGTTTACAAATGCCTTCCTCACTGAGTGAAAAAGTATGCTTACCAGCATGCCAGGCCCTCCTAACAGCATCTACTTTCCACTCTGAAAATTACAACTACACTTCATTCACCACAGGGTCTGGCTGTATAATGAAATTCATTAATCTTCTCAGAGAAGATAACTCTGACTAGAGTCTTTTACACATTCACGCTAACGCTCCAGTCATATAATTGGCTGACAGAACTATTTTTTGTAGCCCTGAACTAGCAGATCGAGTGCAAATAATTTAACACCCACCTGCTTGATATGGGCAGGCTTATTTTTTAATAGTACCATGAAAATGACCATGCTGTTTGGAGGGAAAAAAATTTTAATAAGTTTCTTGGAATGTTTTACTTAAATCTGAAGCTGGTTTGAACCTCTAGAGGTTTTACTAAGTAAAACGAGGAGTAAGGTGGTTTACCAATGCCTTCTTCACTGGGTACAAAAGTAGCCTATTATAACAGCTTGTCAAGCCCTCCGAAAAGCATCTACCTCGCACCCTGCAAATGACACCTTCACTTTATTCACTACAACTGGCTGTATAATATTTTTCTCTCCTTTTCTTTTCTTTTTACTTTTGTATTGTCTTTTGCTCTGTAATAAAATATTGTTTCTGTAATTGGGCCGTGGTCGGCCTGTTGCAAACAATAAAATAAAATAAATAAATAAATAATGAAATTCATTACTTTCAGAGGAGACAACTCTGACTAGTGTCTTTTACACTTCTACCTCTTCTGTTCTTAAATAGTTCAGTCATATAATAGGCTGACCACGTGAAAAGAAACAGAACTATTTTTTGTCGCCATGGAACTAGCAGATCGAGTGCAAAAAATTTAACACTCCACCTGCCTGTTATAACCATTTAAAATTTTTTAGAATTTTTCTTATAATTTTTTTATAATTAGCAATTGGAGAAGAAAAATTAATTTTACTTGATTTTTACAAGATATCGGCAGAAAAAACAAGATTTTTAAACCTGGAAAACAGATGGAGTTGACCCTGAGGAAGCGTTAATTAAAATGATACACGTTTGGTATGTAGCCTACTGATTTACAGATTGGAAACGGATTTTTTTACTTTCTCTTACCCTATACGAATTAATAAGGAAGTAAAGTACTATTTTTTTCATGCCAAATTTTTCAAATCGGGTTTTCGCCGGATGTAGACGTTTTCAGGCCCCCTGAATCCAAGAAAAGACGTTTTTACCGATTGGTTTGAATGTGTGTGAGTGTCTGTGTCTCGAAATATCTCAAAAATGGAATATAGTAAGAAGCTGAATCTTGGAACTTACGTTAGGTAAATACATAATTGCTCAAGTTTCAAAGTGTTTGACTTCATCTTGTTACCTACTTCTTTCGTGGTCGTAAAGATAAAATATTTTGGGTAGAAAGAATTGAATACAAAACGTATTCCATTTTTTAACTGCATCCTACCATTACGGGACCCGACACGAACATTTTCATCAAAATCGGTCAACCGGAAATAGTTTATTCGTGCGATTTGTCACGTTTTGCAATTTTCTTGAAAATTGGTTTATTGACTAAATTTTTCATGCTCTACTTGATAGGGTAAGCGAACCTTTAGTCAGCTGAAATTCTTGAGGAGCCTGTCCTCTCGTACAAAATTTTTGTTTTTAAGATTGCAGCCTTAATATCCATTCTAGGGCAAAATTTTATACATTTAAAGTTGTAAACACTTGAAAAACCAATAAATTTTATTTCAACATATATTTTCTACAACGCTTAGTTTAGCGTCAATTGTAGTTTTCTGTATTTTGTTTTCATTAAAATCGGTAAACAAATTGTATTTCTTAATATTGCGGCTTATGAATTTTACAACAAATCGACATCTTTTATTTCAAGCATTTTCTTTTACAAAGTCTAGTTTAGTGTCAATTTTAGTGATTCCCGTATTTTTAAGTCGAACAGAAATTGATTTTCATTTTGTATCATTCACTCATGATTAAAATTAGATTATGTTTTTTTATTTTACATTAGTTACTCGTGATTGAATATAGGTTATATTTTTCATTATTTTCATTTGTAAAAAAAAGTTGTGTGAGTGTTTAACATAGATTTGTTTTATTTAAAGATTCGTAGAATAGATATGTAACAAATATAATAATCATGGTATCTTTGAAAGTATCTTCCAGTAGAAATGCCTTGTGGGATGGGCATATTGTTTATGTAAACTAGAGGAATGTTTTGGGCCGTAAGATGTACGTAATATGATTGGATTTTCCAGGATTAACTCTGATTTTCCCCTTTTGTAACTATCCAGAGAGTTCTATTAAATAATACTGCAAGTTACATGGAGTATCCACAATCGATTCATTTCTGGAAAGTATCCCCGTGTCGTCCGCATAAGTAGCGGACATTGAAACCCAATTTCTTTCAAAATAATTTTTGGTACATTTCAAAACCATGTCGTCTTCTGATAACAAAATAAACAGCAAGAATAACTTTCTGTTAACTTCTGATAGATTTTTAGAAACATTGAAGAATCATAAAGGTTCATTATTTGTACGATTATAGCTTAAAACAAAAATAATTTCAACACTGGTAGTTAAAGAATTGAAAAGATGGAAACCAAAACGCACTAAGTTAAAAAAAAAAATCAAATTTTTCAAGAAATCAATTTTTGGCCTATAAATATATCACCACATTGCGAGATAACAATGTTTTAACATCTAATTTATTTAGATAATTTTAAAAATCCAAGGAAAGTAATTTAACTTTAAAGTTGACCACCTCCGTAGCGTAGTGGTAGCGCGCTGGCCTACCACGCGGAAGTCCCTGGTTCGATTCCCGGCTAAGGTCTGAAAATTATAACAATTCACGACCCAACGTTCCACAACCCACTGCAGTCGTTAATAACCCAGCTGTTGATGCAACTTTAAATAAATTAAGAAAAAAACTTTAAGTTCGATTTTTCAAAACAAAAAAATTCACCGCCATCCCCTTGTGTACCTATATGTTTTAAAATCGAACAGAGGTTGATTTTCATTTTGCGTCTTTCAATCATGATTAAACCAATAAGTTACATTGTTCGTTATTTAAAGAGAAAGTCGTGTGAGTGTTTCACACTAAATTTTTTCAGTTATGTGTTGGTTACTTAGTAAAAGAAACACATTTAAGCTATAAATTTTGTATTTACTAAAGTAGGCCTACATCATAAGATATATGCACCCTTTTTTGTGCATGAACATTCAATGTTCTCGCACTAACATAATATTTCTGCAGTCTTTTTGGGGTGCCATGATTTGATATAATATATTACTGTGTTTATAATATTTGTTAGCGAGTCCTGTATTCTCTTTGAATACCTAAGACCAAAAACTTTGTTGGGAAATTGAAAATTATAACTCCTGTTAGGGGAAAAGTTTTCAACTTAAAAAAATACTTTTTTTGTTCACATAGTCAAGGAGGATGCCCATAACAGGAAGGTTGAGTGTTAAATTATTTGCACTCGATCTGCTAGTTCTAAGGCTACAAAAAATAGTTCTATTTCTTATCACATGGTCAACCAATTAATATGAGTGAAGCATTTAAGGACAGAAAAGGTAGATTTGTAAAAGTTATAGTCAAAGTTATCTCCTCTCAGAGTAATGAATTTCATTATAAAGCCAGACCCAGTGGTGAATGAAGTGAAAGTGTTATTTGCAGGGAAAAGTACATGATTTTCAGAGGGTTGGGCATGCTGATAAGCATACTTTTTCCACTCAGTGAGGAAGACAATAGTAAACCATCTCACTCCCCGTTTTACTTAGTAAAGACTAAGATTCAAACCAGCCTTCCGGCTGAACAACACAATGAAGGAGGAAATTTTTGTTTTTTGACTTCTGGTAACATTGATATTATTACTGTTTTGAAAATAATTATATACTAAAATAATCGTAAATGTGTAATTAGGTACAGTTTGAAAAATATGATACTATAAGTTTATAAGTTGATTGTTTCTGAAATTTATCAACCAAAAAACTCAAAACGGTAACTCAGTAAGTTTTGGAATCCACCTCTTTAATTAAGATTTAAATCAATTCAATCACAAATTTTATAACACTAATAGAACATAAATTTTGTAAACACTACAACATAAAAACAAAAAAGTATAAATATAATCGAACCTATTTACCGATCGATAAAAAATGGTTGCTTTACAATAGAAATAATACTTAACAAGAAATACACACGAAAACTTTAACACTCAAAATACGATTCGCAACTGAGTAAAGCTGATTCCTTCCATAAATATTTCGCACGCTAAAAAGAATATGACATCATTGTAGGTAAATTATTATGATAATAATACGAAGAATATTCATTAGAATTGTTAGTTACGTCATCAGATGTAAAAATTCTTTTGGTTTACCACATCTTATTCTAAATTCTAGGTAATTTATCACTGTGCAAATACATACATAAACACATCAAGTTTCAATGCACACCTTTGTTTAATATTGCATAGCTTATCTATACACTGTCTTCTAAAAATTTTTACTTTCTCTTGCCTATATGAATATATAGAAAGAAAAGTATTGTTTTCATGTTGATTTTTCGAAATCGAGTTTTCACCGGATATACACGTTTTTAGCAATTGGTCTGTGTGTGTGTGTGTGTGTGTGCGTGTGCGTGTGTGTGTGTGTGTGTGTATGTGTAGAATATCTCAAGAACGGACATCGTACAAAGATGAAACTTGAAACTTAAGGTAGGTACCACTAGAGGATCCGACACGAACATTTTCATCAAAATCGGTCAACTAAAAGTGATAGTTTATTCGTGTCATGTCATTTTTAACTTTTTTGCAATTTTATCAAAAACGGCTCCTACGATTTTTTTAAAAATCGTCTCATTTACAAAATTTTTTATGCTCTAAAAGATAAGGTGGCGCCATGTCTGCCGAAGTTCTTGGAAAAGCTGTTTTCTCGTAAAAAGATTGTCTTTTTTAAGATTGCGGCTTTAATATGCATTTTAACGCAAAAATGTATATGGTAAAAGTTGTAAAGAATTTAAAATCTTACAACTTTTATTTCACACATTTTTTTGCGTAACTCTTAGTTTAGCGATAATTAGTGATTTCCTGGTTTTTTTTTATGAAAATCTGTAAAAAAATCGATTTTTTTAAGATTTCAGTCCTAGTATACATTTTACGACAAAAGTGTATATAATCAAATTTATAGAAATAAAAAGATCTACAACTTTTTTTAGAGTATTTTTCTCTACAGAGTCTAGTTTAGCGTGAAAGAGTGATTTTCCGTATTTTTAAGCCAAACTGAGGATGATTTTCATTTTGCATCATTCACTTATGATTAAAATAAGGTTATGGTTGCTGAGGTTAGATTTTTGTTTATTTCTAATGTTTTATTACTTTTGTTAGAATTGTTGATTGTTTGCATTGGCAAGAGAAAGTAGTGTGAGTGTTTTACACTAGATTTTTTTAGAAACGGTTAGTACCCACTTACAATGTTTCGGAAAGCCACCTACTACTGCTGTTTAAGACAATATTCATCCAACTTTTAATTAGGTAAAAAAAAAAAAAAACAAGAAAGGCACATATAGCCGCCTCTATGTCTTAGTGTAGTCTTATCACGCTAGCCTACGAAGCACAAGATTTCAGGTACGGTCTGGTAATTATGACAAATCAAAATCCATCGTAGTCTGTAATGCCCAAATTGCTGATGCGACTTTAAATACACAAAAAAAATTTAAATAAATAAACAAGCACACTATGAAAAATGGTTTAACATCGTTACAGTTGACGCGTATAACTATATTTTCCACCATGAATTTCACCAAAAAATATTTGCAGTATAACAATGTAGTAATATTACGTGATTAAATATTAAAATTAAATAAAAAAAATGTTAAAATACTGTAACAGTTTCCTTTACCAATGTAGAATTATCTGTAAAAAATGTTAGTTCACAATGATGAAGCCATTGTCAAATCTATAATAATATTAGCAACACGTTGACTTGCCGCGACGTAACAATAGATACCGTGGTTGCATCAAATCTTGTTTAGGACACGTATGTCTGGAACTATACAATACATATCCGATAAATGGTCATACAAAAAGAACTACAAAAACGTGTAATTAGGATGTAAAAGCGTGAATTAATTCAAAAGTATCTTTTAAAGTAATTTAATTATAGTGAAAAAATGGATCAAAGGTCATATCGCTAAAAACATCAAAGTCTATTCTTAAAACTGTTCCTTTTTATAGTTTACTTTTTTATTCATTTTTTACGACCTCATTGGACCACCTTAATCAAATTTAGAAATCTTTCTTGGTTCGGTTTTAGGATTCTTACGTTTTTCCTAACAATTTTTCATAATTTGGGATCAGATATGTTTGATTTTATCTGAACAAAAAATGTAAAAGTAATATGTAAAAGTTTTTTTACATAAACCACCTTGTTTACTTTTCGTTTTACTTTTGATTTTTTGAATAATTTTTAGTAAATTTTTACAGTACTTCTTTACGATTACTCTTATGTCCATAATAGGAAGGTCATGTGCCCATAACAGACAGGTGGAGTGTCAAATTATTTGCACTCAATCTGTTCGTTGCAAGGCTAAAATAAATAATTCAGTTTCTTATCACATGATCAGCCAATTAAATGACTGAATCATTTAAGAACAGAAGAGGTAGAGGTGTAAAAGACACTAATCAGAATTATCTCCTCTGAAAATAATGAATTTCATTATACAGCCAGACCCTGTGGTGAATGAAGAAAAGGTGTCATTTGCAGAGTCGAAAATATGTGCTTTTTAGAGGGCCCGGCTTGCTGATAAGCATACTTTTCCATTCATTGAGGAAGGCATAGGTAAACCACCTCACTCCTCATTTACTTAGTAAAACCTCTGCAGGTTCAAATCAGCCTTTCGGCTGATGACCTAAACAACAATAAATTTCCTATAAATTTGATTATACACTTTTGTCGTAAAATGCATGCTAAGGCTGAAATCTAAAAAAAATCAATTTTTTACGTTTTCTTGAGAAAAACAACAGAAAATCGCTATTACCGCTAAACTAAGCATTATATAAAATATGTTTGAAATAAACGTTGTAGGTTTTTAAATTCTCTACAACTTTTGCTATATACATTTTTGCGCTTAAAGGCATATTAAAGCAGCAATCTTAAAAAATAATTTTTTTACGAGAAAACAGCCTCCCCAAGAATTTCAGCAGACATGGCGCCTACCCCATCTTGCGAGCATAAAAAATGTTATAAATAAGGCGATTTAAAAAAAAATCAAAGGAGCCGTTTTTGAGAAAATCGCATAAAAGTGAAAAATGACACGAATAAACTACTACTTCCGGTTGACCGATTTTAATGAAAATGTTTGTGTCGGGTCCTCTAGTGGTATCTAACTTAAGTTTCAAGTTCGTAAGATATTCCGTTCTTGAGATATTCTGTTCACACACACACACACAGACCAATCGCCAAAAACATGTTTTTTGGGTTCAGGGGGTCTGAAAACACGTAGATCCGGTGAAAACTCGATTTCGAAAAATCGACATGAAAACAATACTTTCCTTCCTATATATTCATATAGGCCAGTGAAAGTAAAAAATGAAATTTAATCGCTAGGTATTTAATTTTGTACGGGTTGGAGGAAATGGGAATTTGGGCAGCGTCCCCCCAGTTGAGTCTGTTCTTGTTTTTATATGGTTACCATACAAATTTTGCCATCCCACTGGTGTTACTCAATTATTAATAACCACTTTCTACCAGCTAATTGTCTGACTAGCCTGAAGGCCACAGAAATTTAGTTCCATAATTTTTAATGTATTCAATTACAATATTATTTATTCATATGAGATAAATATTTGGATTATTATATTTCATGCCGTATTAAATTTAACAAAATAATGTATTAAACGCATTTAAATTTTTTTATCACATTCAACAATTTTCTTCCGGTAATGTTTTTTAAATACAAACCCCTATATAATCTGATTTGAATTAAATTTGTTACAAATTCTATCACTTTTATTGTTACATGTACATTTCTAATCCATTCCCATTATGTTTCAATGCACTATTGTGTAAAATTTCTATGTATTTCTATTTGTAACGGAGACATCATATCTACTTTATGTATCACTGAAACTTTCTCCCGTGTTGCATCAAAATTACATTACCGTATTTCATTTTTATAATTTTGCTTATTTCATTTTCGTTATTACACGAATTAATTTTAAATTTTTAATAATGGTAATTTAAATAGATAGATAGTTCCACGTATTTTAATAAAATTTTAAGCTTTATACAAAAAAAACCTACTCGAATATTATTGTATTATTAAAATAATTTAATCAATTTCCTCAATTATATATGTATTTTTTCTGTACGGATGTACTTGTATATATACATTGTTTTGGTTACACGTCTTTCAAAGAAGGAAAAAATCAAGAATTATTACTGAATTTTTTACTGATTTTCCGGTCTTTTTTACTTTCTCTTGCCTATATGAATATATAGGAAGGAAAGTATTGTGTTCATGTCGATTTTTCGAAATCGAGTTTTCACCGGATCTATACGTTTTCAGACCCCCTGAACCCAAAAAACATGTTTTTAGCGATTGGTCTGTGTGTGTGTCTGTGTGTGTCTGTGTGTGAACAGAATATCTCAAGAACGGAACATCGTACGAACTTGAAACTTAAGTTACATACCACTACCGGACGCGACACGAACATTTTCATCAAAATCGGTCAACCGGAAGTAGTAGTTTATTCGTATAATTTTTCAGTTTTTTGCGATTTTCTCAAAAACTGGTCCTACGATTTTTTTTTAAAATCGCCTATTTTACTCAATTTTTTATTCTCTACAAGATAGGGTAGGCGCCATGTTTGCTGAAATTCTCGGTGAGGCTGTTTTCACGTAAAAACGTTGTTTTTTTAAGATTACGGCTTTAATATAAATTTTAGCGCAAAAACTTATATAATAAAAGTTGTAGAGAATTTAAAAACCTACAACTTCTGTTTCAAACATTTGTTTGTATAACGCTTAGTTTAGCGGTAATTTGCGATTTTCTGTTTTTTTTCTCACGAAAACGTGAGAAAAATCGATTTTTTTAACATTTCGGTCTTAGTATGCATTTTACGACAAAAGTGTATATAATTAAATTTATAGAAAATTAAAAGATCTACAACTTTTGTTTAGAGCATTTTTCTCTACAGAGCCTAGTTTAGCGTGAAAGCGTGATTTTCCGTATTTTTAAGCCAAACTGAGTTCGATTGTCATTTTGCGTCATTCACTCATGATTAAAATAAGGTTATGTTTTTGAGGTTAGTTTTTGTTCATTTCTAATGTTTTAATACTAATGTTAGGTTTATTGTTAATTATTTGCATTGGCAAGAGAAAGTTGTGTGAGTGTTTCACACCAGATTTTTATGTACGTAATAATGTTACAGTTGCTTTAATGTATAGTGTCTACTCCATCGACGTTTCAGTCATCTTGTGCGATTCCTGGTAGGTCCGCAGAATTCATATCAAATATTAAGGGAATGTTATGATTGTGTAGCTTGTCTCTGAACCTACGGTACAGTTTTAGGTATGTTTCGTTGACGTAAGGAACGCGTAAGTCATCGTGTAGTGTTCTATTGAATACGTAACTCAGGCAATTAGTACTCAGTCGTAAGAATTTACTTTGAAAACGTTGTATTCGTGAAATTACTGATGGCTTTGCTGCACCATAAATTTGACTACCATACATCCAGATCGGTTGAAGCAGGGCCTTGTACGTCAAGAGTTTTGAAGCCATGGGTAGTTTTGACCGCTTGGATAATAGCCTGTACAACTGTTCAGTCTATTACTTAGCAGTTGTCGCTTTTGGTTGACGTGCTTGTTCCACGTCTATATATAGACTGTCTAAATATAGCCCAAGGTACCGAACATTGTTTGCTTGCCGAAGAGGTTGATTGAATAAAAATAATTGTGAACACAATTATTTCCGGTCTTTAAATATATTCAAATTAAGTACTCGATTGTACAACATAATTAGAAAAGGAAACTTTCGGGTTATCAAATAATACACCGTAAGCAATAGGTATTCCTTGAGTTTAAATAGTATATTTAAAAATCCTGTTCATGAAAAAGGGATCATGTAGCCCTGTAACTAGCTGATCGAGTACAGAAAATTATTTAACACATCACCTTCCTATTATGGGCATAATGTTGTTGTTTAGGTCATCAGCCGAAAGGCTGGTTTGAACCTGTAGATGTTTTACTAAGTAAAACGAGGAGTGAGGTGGTTTACCATTGCTTTCCCCTCTGAGTGGAAAAGTACGCTTATCAGCATGCCGGCCCCTCTGAAAAGCAAATATTTTCCACTTTGAAAATTACACCTTCACTTCATTTACCACTGGGTCTGGTTGTATAATGAAATTCATTACTTTCAGAGGAGATAACTCTGATTAGTGTATTTTACACCTCTACCTCTTTTGTTCTTAAATGATTTAGTCATTTCATTGGCTGACGATGTGATAAGAAACAGAGCTATTTATTTTAGCCCTGCAACGAACAGATTGAGTGTAAATAATTTGACACTCCACCTGTCTGTTATGGGCATAATAGTAATCGTAAAGAACTGTAAAAATTTACTGTAAATTATTAAAAAATCAAAAGTAAAACGATGAGTAAACAAGGTGGTTTACCACGCCTTCCTCACTGAGTGGAAAAAGTATGCTTATCAGCATGCCGGGCCATCTGAAAAGCATCCTATCCTGCAAATGCCACATTCACTTAACGCATAAGGTGGGTTATGGAACGGTACCAAGTGGATAACAACGGATTAAAACATTTCTAACCCCTACTTTGAAATCAACCCGAGACTTTTTACTTCGCATTTTAATGACAATTTAAAACAGTACCACTGTATATCTAGTGTTTTAATTAACGAAAAAGTAAACCATTTAAAAACACGTTAATGATAATTGAAATCTAAAAAAAAATTTAAATACTTTCATGGAATAAAATCATGAAGTAAAAACAAATTAATGTATTTTTACGTAGTACTAAAAATGTACATAACTAAAAACGATTTGTAAAAGGTATTTCAGAACACAATAGAATATTTAAAAATTACACCAAGGTAAATTACCCTTATTAAATTAAACTCCTACCGTAAAATAATGTATATTTGCAGTGTAGCCAACTGAAAAACATAAAAATATCGTAATAAAAAAATTACAAATAAGTAAATAAAATATACATTTCAGCAATGGTAATAAAATACCCTGATTAAATAAACAAATGGAGTAAAAAGATAATTGGAAAATGAAAAAACAAATCAATAAAATCAAAAGCTATTATGAAATTTATTGTGAATTTTATTACTGGCAAAATAAAATAACAAATATACATTTTTTACATGTACAATTATTATAATGTAATGCTGCAATATATATCGGATTGTTAATTCTTTTGTTTGCATTCATAATTAAATTAGCAACAGGTAAAAATAGATGATTTACAGTTACATAGGCTTGTTGTTGTTTAGGTAAACAGTCGAAAGGCTGGTTTGAACCTCTAGAGGCTAAACTACGTAAAACGAGAAGTGAGATGGTTTACCATCCCTTCCTCACTGAGTGGAAAAGTATGCCTATCAGCATACCGGGCCCTCTGAAAAGCTGTACTTTTTACCCTGCAAATGACAACTTCATTTCATTCACCACAGAGTCTGGCTGTATAATGAAATTCATTACTCACAGAGGAGATGACTTACTACTGTCTTTTACCTCTACCTCTTCTTTTCTTAAATGCTCCAGTCATTTGGCCGACCAATGTAATAAGAAACAGAACTATTTTCTGTAGCCCTGGAACTAGCAGAACGAGTACAGATAATTATTTAACACCCCATCTGCCCGTTATTGCCATATTTAGGCTTACACTAGTTTATTTTAAGGATTGAGTTAGATAAATTACATTTCTACAAAGAAATACTGTATTGGTTAGCAACTGCCTTCTATAACGGGTTCTCGAGTTCGATCCTCGATCAGGTCTGGCAGTTTTTCATATGTTCATCATCTCATTACCTACACACAATCCAAGGATTATGTAGGCATCATCACAGAATAAAAGAAAATCTGGTAGTACTAACACGACTTTCTCTTGCCAATGTAAATAAAACTATATTTATAACCTACGTTTAATCATTAGTAAACAATTTAATATGAAAAAAACCTAATTTTAATCATGAGTGAATGAAACAAAATTAAAATCAATTTCTGTTCGTCTTAAAAAAAGGAAATCATTAATTTTGTAGCTCTGTACAAGAAAATGCTTAAAATAAAGTTGTAGACTTTTTTATCTCGCGTAAACTTTAATTAAATACATATTTGTAGTAAAATGCATATTAAGACCGCAATATTAAAAACTTCATTTTTTAACGATTTCGATGAAAACAATACAGAAAATCACTAATTATCGCTAAACTAAGCGTTGTACAAATAAAATTTGAAATCAAAATTTTAGGTTTTTTATTGTTATTTAACTTTGCTCTAGAATCCATATAAAGGCCGTAATCATAAAACAAATTTCAGCTGATATGGCGCTAACATTATCTTGTAGAGCTATAAAAATGTATAAATTGACCGGAAGTCAAGAAATAAAATGGGGAATTTGAAAACAAATATGATGATTGTCATTCGATTTCTCTTATAAGAGTAGAAACAGAAAATATTGGGTTTTAAGTTCTGACTTCGACCGGAAATGACCCAAACATGGAAGTCAAGAAATTAAAATCAGAATTTGGAAACAAAAATAGTATCATGCGATTTGTTTTAAATAGTAGATACAGAAATTACTAATGGTTTTTGCCATAAGTCAAAGGTAAACCTTTTTAAAATTTGCCACCAGCCATGAGACACGTTGTCTCATGAAAAGGATTTTTTCTTTCGTATATTATTCTATAATTATGTAGTATCAATAATTTTTGTAAAAATTTTAATAATTAAGTTTTCATTTCATAAGGAATAATGAAGTTAGTAAACGAGCGCTCAATTAAGGAAAAATGTAATCAATTAAAACAAAATAAAAATATGAAAACGGAAATATTTACAGACATTGAAGGACGTGACAAAAACAGTTGACATCTAAGAAGAAATTTTACTAGAGTCATTCCTTCCAGATCGTTAACTATAAACATTTAGAGGGTGTCCATTATTACATGACGCTAAGAGATAAAACGAAAAATAAAAACAAACAAACGTAACCAATTTTATGATCAATATTTGTTTTGTTAACAAATTGTAGTGCGGTATAAATTTTTACAAAATAATAAAAAATGATTGTGATAGTAACAGTGCTTTAACCTCAAATTTTGAACTAATTTTATTGAAGAGTGATATTATACTTATATTTACACAGTGATATTTTAGTCCTGTTACCAAATTGTAAATGTCTAGTAATTTTTTTCTAAGTAAGGGGAATTTTCTTTTGTGACACAAAGTTGTTAGCCCTACTCAACCGGTATAAATACGGCAGTGTGAGTTGATTCTCCTTAAGCTGCGTAAAATTTTGTACCGTTTCCGGTCGTGTTACAAACAGAATGTCTTTTACCTTAGAACAACGGGTTTTCTTCTTGAACAATATTTTGCTAAGAAATCGTACGGGATACGGATACAATTTCAATTTTTAACAGCTTTCTGAACACTTAAATATGACAAACCAACTTGCGAGGAAAGTTTTCGTAAACTTTTCCGTGGAGAATTAAGCAATCTTGTTTTCACATTATCTAAAACGTCATCTGTCAAGAGATTTGGTCGACAACTACGATTTCTGTCGCAAACACTACCCGAATTCGCTTTGTTGGCATAGAAATCTACATATTTTCTGGTGGAGAACACCAAAAAATTTAATTTTAAATTATTCTTTTACACTCGCGTACGATTAGCTAAATATTGTTCAATAATGAAAACCCGCTGTTCTAGGGTAAAAGACATTCTGTTCGTACACGACCGGAAACGGCACAAAATTTTACACAGCTCAAAGAGAATAAACTCACACTGCCGTATCTATACCGGTTGAGTAGGGATACCAACTGCGTGTCAAAAAACAAAATTTTCCTTTCTTAGAAAAAATTACCAGACATGTCAATTGGGTGTTGTTGTTTAGGTCATCAACCGAAAGGCTGGTTTGAACCTGTAGAGGTTTTATTAAGTAAAACGAGGAGTGAGGTGGTTTACCTGAGCCTTCCTCTCTGAGTGAAAAAGTAGGCTTATCAGCATGCCTAGCCCTTTGAAAAGCACATATTTTTCACTCTGCAAATGACACCTCCACTTCATTCACCACTGGGTCTGGCTGTATAAGGAAATTCATTACTTTCAGAGGTGACAACTCTGATTAATGTCTTTTGCACCACTACCTCTTCTGTTCTTAAATGATTCAGTCATTTAATTGGCTAACCATGTGATAAGAAACAGAAGTATTTTTTTAGCCCTGCAACGAACAGATTGAGTGTAAATAATTTGACACTCCACCTGTCTGATATGGGTACATCAATTGGGTAACAGGACTAAAAAATGACTATAAAAATATGTTTTTTTAATTCTCGTACCTAATCAACGGATATCAAAAAACAAACAAACAAACAAAAACCAAAAATATTTTGTAACTAATAGTAAATATATAACCCAAAAATATAAAAATTTTTGATATATTGCTTACAAATTGCTGAAGGTTCCTGGTTCAAATCCTACTAAATGTAGGATCACAAATAGATTATCAATTCTATTAACGCGACAATTTTTGATTTTCCGCATATAAAATTAGGTTAAGTTTTCATGTTATATTGTTATAATTGTTACGTTGTAAATTGTTACATTGTTGTAACGTTAGGTTACTTCTACAATGCAGATGGGAACCAAACACGGGAATCTTTGATTCATCATTCAAGTGAATTACCATTTATGCCACCGTAACAGCATTTTAACTTCAGTTATTAAAACTCTAATTTCTTAAATCGTTAAAGAAGCAATAAAAAATAATTTAAATTAAAATAAATTAACAAAAAGATGAATATGTTTAGGTTTTCACGTCCAAAAATCTTCAATCTTGGGAGTTTTGATATGTTTTATGGAGAGAATGAATAAAAATCTGGTGTGAAACACTCACACGACTTGCTCTTGCCAGTGTAAATGATGAACAATATAGCCTATGTTTAATCATGTAAAAATGACAATGTAAAAATGTAAAACGAAAAACATAACCTAACTCTAATCATAAGTGAATGATAGAAAATTAAAATAAACTTCAGTTCGACTTAATAATACGGAAAATCAGTAATTGCCTCTAAAATCAAGCTCTGTAGAGAAAAGTGCTACAAATAAAAGTTGTAGTTTTTTAATTTTCTATAAGGTTGATTATATACACTTTTCTCATAAATGCATACTAGCAGCAATCTTAAAAATCTCATTTTTGGCGATTTTGATAAAAAACCCCATAAAATCAATTGACGCTAAACTAAGATCTGTAGAACATGCATGCACTAAAAAAGTTGTAGATTTCATTATTTTCTATAACTTATTTATATAAATTTTATCATAAAATGCATAGTAAGGAAGCAATCTTAAAAAATCCCGTTTTTTACAGATTTTGATGAAAAAAAACAGAAAATCACTAATTGCCGCTAAACTGATCGTTGTACTTACAAACAAATGTTTGAAACAAAAGTTATAGGTTTTTATATTTTATATAAGTTTAATAATGGATACTTTTGACCTAAAATCCATATTAAGGCCATAATATTTAAAAAAGATTTCTACGTGAGCAAAGCCTTCCTAATCATTTCAGCAGACATGGCGCTTACGCAATCTTGTAGAGTACAAAAAGTGTAGTAAACGAGACGATTTTTACGAACAATTTTTAAGAAAATCGTAAAAAATTGAAAATGTATACGAATAAACTACTACTTCCGGTTGATTTATTTTAATGAAAATGTTCGTGTCGGATCGCGTAATGGTACTTAACATAATTTCCTAGTTTCAACTTTGTACGCTATTCCGTTCTCGATATTTTGTGTACACACACAGAACAATAATCGCCAAAAATTACGTTTTTAGGTTCAGAGGGTCTGAAAACGTGTATATCTAGTGAAAACACAATTTTGAAAAATCGACATAAAAACAATATTTTCCTTCCCTATATATTCATATAAGTCAAGAGAAAGTAAAATTCTAAATGATGTACTACTACAAATAAGCATAATTTCATTTAAAGTATCAATAATATTAAGACTTAATAATTATAATTAATGAATGAATTAATTAATTACAAATAATCAAACCGTGAATGTAGTTCAGGTATTTCCGTTGGAGAGGGACGTTTATCAGCACACATACGAGCCAAACATAGACGACACAGTATGGGTAACTTTCAAATACACGTGTTCCTGGCGGCGTCAAGACGCACACTGTCGCCCCCAAAGCCACCCCCTATAAAAAGTGACGTCACTACCACCCCAAATGTCGAATTCTCTTTCTCTTATTCTTTTTCGTTCTATCTTTTTCTATTTCCGTCTATATCAGCGCACTTCTTTTAACATTTTACTTCCATAATCATTAAAAGGTACCTACTAATAATCTTCTTAAATTTATAAAAACTAAAAATATAAAACAAAATTTTTTGGAATAGTTTAACTGCATTATTAATTTTACTAAGGAAATAAGTAATTTTAACGATTAATTTTAATTAGGAAATAAAAGCCAGAATTAAAAAAGCAACGACAGGCAATTGTCCAAGCTGTTCAGAACCATAATTTAAATTTAAAGGAAAACAGACTTTTCCGATGCTATATTCTCCATCTTATTGTACGGATTGGAATCTTGAACCTTAACGTAAGCAACACAAATAGACTGAAAGCTACAAGCTGTAGGATGTAATACAAGGATTTATTTGAACATTCTTATTCCAGAAAAAAATTTAATAAAATTACATAAAACAAGTTGAATAAGGAAAATAAACGATTAATAGAAATTATTAAAAAAAGAAGACTAAATTAGAATGACCAATAGATACAAAGACAGAATTGGAGCTGCAGAAGTAATCGAATCTCTAGATTAAAGAGAGTAAGGAATGTAGAAATAAGAGAAAGGTTGAGTAAGTTGGATAA
Organism: Catonia carolina; assembly: GCA_035578175.1. Taxonomy (NCBI): domain Eukaryota; kingdom Metazoa; phylum Arthropoda; class Insecta; order Hemiptera; family Achilidae; genus Catonia; species Catonia carolina. The sequence continues at coordinate 49,664,012 of JAQMRL010000006.1, read as the reverse complement.
TATGGTGGACGAAACTAAGAAGAGGCGCCTGGTGTGGTTTGGACATTTGCAGAGGATGGGAGAGGATACGCAGCCACGAAGGATTGTGAACTGGAGACCCCAAGGAAGGCGGAAGCAAGAATGACCACCTGCAACAAGGGATAAACAAGTACCGTAGGATGGAGACTGGGAATATGGAGATCGGCGGTTATTGGGATGCGAGAGATGCCATAAGCTGTAAGAAAAGTTTGAGTTATGGACTTACAGAAGAATTCTTAAAATATCGTGGACGGATAAAATATCAAACATCAGTGTACTTCAAAACACTTGGTAAACAAAAATTAATATGTGCACAGTAAAAAAGAAGAAAATTAAAATACCTAGGACACATCATTAAAAATGACGACAAGTACAAGTTGCTGTAAAGCATTTTGGAAGGAAAGGTACAGGGTAAAAGAGGCGTCGGAAGACGTTGAGTATTCTGGTTAAAGAACTTGAGGTTCTGGTTTCAAACTTCTACTACAGAACTCTTCAAAACAGCAGCGAATCCAATTATCATTACCAAAATGATACCCAACATTCGGTAGCGTTTCGGTACCGAAAGAAGAAGAATAATTTTAATACCACGTACAATAAACAAAAAAATTTCATTAATTAAAAAAATTAAGGCTAACTTAAGTGCTACAATATTTTAAATATCTAACTAACTTTTTTACATTACAACAAAATTTACAATCTATTTTAAGACAAGGCCAGGCCCCACACCCATAACAGGCAGGTAGAGTGTTAAATTATTTGCACTCGATCTGCTAGTCCAAGAGCTACAAAAAATAGTTCTTTTTCTTATCACGTGGTCAGCCAATTATAATCCTGAACTATTTTAGAACAGAAAAGGTAGTGGTGTAAAAGACACTAGTCAGAGTTATCTTTTCTGAAAGTAATGAATTTAATTATACAGCCAAACCCTGTGATGAATGAAGTGAAGGTGTCATTTGCAGAGTGCAGATTATTATGCTTTTCGGAGGGCCTGGCATGCTGATAAGCATAGGTTACTTTCGTGCTCAGTGAGGAAGGCAATGTTAAACCACCTCACGCCTCGTTTTACTTGGTAAAACCTCTAGAGGATCAAACCAGTCTATCGGCTGTTGACCTAAACAACAACAAAGGACAGCCCTTGGCGTAGTGGTTAGCGCAACTGGCTTCTACGCCGGGATCCCGGGTTCGATTCCCGGTCTAGTCTGGAATTTTTTCATCATTCATCTTTATACATCATCCCTGTCACAGTCCGCATTAGCCGTAATTACAAAACAGTCGGACGGAAAACAAAAAAAAATCTTAAGACAGAATAATAAGTAGATGAGTTTTCTTTATTATAAGTCACGATCGAAGAAACCCCTCCAAAGAGGAAACTTCGTGGATTTAAATTATATGTTGTCATGTCGCTTTAAAATAAATCCGTATGATATCTTCGTTTGATGGTTGGGGTTCAATTAACCATGCTCTCTGGGGAATTTACGGCCTGAGTCTGCACAAGACTATACCTCATTTACAGGTCGCCCGGTTAGTTGGCGTAGTGGTTAGCGCAACTGGCTTCTACGCCGAGATTCCGGGTTCGATTCCCGGTCAGGTCTGGCATTTTTTTCATCATTCATTTTCATATATCATCAATCTCCACCGTCTGCAGAAATTGCAAAACAATCAGACGTAAAACAAACAAACAAACAAAAAAATACACATCACATACATTATCCTAATCTCATTGGGTCATAGGTTGTTTATTGTCCAGAATTGAACAGATTGCAACGTACACATATTAACAAAAAACTGTGCACTTTGAAATAAATAAATTTTATTGATCAGATACAAAATGTAATCAAATTTTGCAATCAAGATTACAAGTTATACCATTATAGAATAATTTGCTCATTCCTATCAACAAAAATATTGTCTAAATGATAAATGACATTTATCTATAAATAAAGTTCATTTCATCAATCATATAAAATCGACAGCGTAAGGAAAAATTAAATTAAAAAATAAAGGAAAATCCATCACGACAAGAGCTGCGTAACCTAAGCAGATATCTTTCATACAATTTTCACTATCAGTTTATTAACCAAAAGTTTGATAATTATCGATTATGTGGAATACGTAACCGTATCAGGTATTTAGCGATTAAAACCTTCGCAGACCCAGCCAGGATTCAAATCCAGGACCTTCTGCTATGCAGTTTACCATAATTAATCTAACTCGTATACAAATTTAAATTCTTGCGCCGAGTTACGTGGAAACAAAAACATTAAACGCCGGCCGCATTGGCGCAGTTGGTAACGTGTTCGCCTCTTATCATGCGGTCCTGGGTTCGAATCCCACTCAGGCATGGCATATTTTCATACGTTACAAAAATTATTTCATCTTCATTTACACACAGTTACACCCCAACGTCGTCGCTAATGACCTTGTAGTTGATGCGACGTTAAATAAACAAAAAAAAAAAAAAAACATTAAACGATGACTTAAGCATGCGTCAAAAATTCATTCATAAAACTGTACGGTAGGTTAAGAGACAAGCTTCAAAATCATAATTGACTGATTACTATGTTGCTAATCACAACACTAAGTCGTTTAAACAAAAACTTACTTATGCAGGTAGAAAATACATCAATAAATTACCGCAAGCTTTAAAAATCAGGTGTGAAACACTCACACAACTTTCTCTTGCCAATGGAAATATTTAACAACATAAACTAACATTAGTAATAAAACATTAGAAATAAACAAAAAAAACTAACCTCAATAAACATAACTTAATTTCAATCATGAGTGAAAGACGCAAAATTAAAATCAACCTCAGTTTGGGTTAAAAATAGAGAAAATCACTCTTTCATGGTAAACTAAGCTCTGTAGAGAAAATGCTCACAATAAAAATGTTTTAGATCTTTTAATTTCCTATAAATTTGATTACATACATTTTTGTCATATAATGCATCCTTAGGTGGATACTTATGATTGCATACTTATGATTCTGTTGTTGTTGCTTAGGTCAACAGCAAAAAGGCTGGTTTGAACCTATAGAGGTTTTACTAAGTAAAAACGAGGAGTAAGGTGGTTTACCATCGCCTTCCTCACTGAGTTGAAAGAGTATGCTTATCAGCATGCCAGGCCCTCCGAAAAGCACTCACTTTCCACCCTGCAAATGACACCTTCACTTCATTCACCACAGGGTCTGGCTGCATAGTGAAATTCATCACTCTCAGAGGAGATAACTCCGACTAGTGTCTTTTACACCTCTACTTCTTCTGTTCTTAAATAGTTCAGTCATATAAGTGGCTGACTATGTGATAAGAAACAGAACTATTTTTTTTAGCCCTGGACCAAACGGATAGAGTGCAATTAAAAAAACACTCCACCTGCCTGTTTTGGGCAGCTTATGATTCTAAAATCATAAAAAAAACGATTTTTTTACACATATTCGTGTAAAAAACAGAAAATCACTAATTACCGCTGAGCTAATCGTTATATAAAAAAAACGTTCGAAATAAAGGTTGTAGGATTTTAAACAATTTTTATTATATACATTTTTGGACTAAAATGCATATTAAAGCCGCAATCTTAAAGAAAAATAGTTTTTTATACGAGAGAACAGCCTCCACAAAAATTTCAGCAGACATGGCGCCTACCTTTTCTTGTAGAGCATAAAAAATGTAGTAAATGAGGCGGTTTAAAAAAATCCTACAAGCCGTTTTTGAGAAAATCGCAGAAAAGTGCCAAAGACACGAAAATTAACTACTACTTCCGGTTGACCGATTTTGATGAAAATGTTCGTGTCGGGTCCTCTAGTAGTACCTAACATAAATTTCAAGTTTCAACCTTGTACGATGTTCCGTTCTTGAGATATTTTGTTTACACACACACACACACACACACACACACACACACACACACACACACACACAACCAATCGCTAAAATACGTTTTTGTGCGTTCAGGGGGTATGAAAACGTGTATATTCCGTGAAAACTCGATTTTGAAAAATCGACATGAAAACAATACTCATAGAAAAAAACCGTTTTTCTAAGATTTCAGCCTTCATATACATTTTACCGCAAAAGTGTATTAATAAAAGTTGTAGACAATTTAAAAATCTAAAACTTATAATTCGAACATTTTTTAGTATAATGCTTAGTTTAGCGGTAATTAGTCATTCTGTTTTTTTTTTCATGAAAATCTGTAAAACAATCGGTTTTTTTAAAATTTCGGACGTAGTATCCATTTTACGACAAAAATATATATACATTAAAATTTATAAGAAATTAAGAAACCTCCAACTTTTATTTTAAGCATTTTTTCTCTACAGAGCTTAGTTTAGCGTGAAAGAGTGATTTTCCGTATTATTAAGCCAAACTAAAGTTGGTTTCATTTTTCATTATTCACTCGTAATTAAAATTATATTATGTTTTTTGCTTATTTCTAATGTTAGGTTATAATATTGTTTATTGTTTGCATTGGCAAGAGAAAGTCGTGTGTTTCAAACCAGATTTTTTTTTTTTTTAATACTTAACTAACACCCGAATTTATTTGAGTATTATTTGTACTAGTAATAATAATTTAAGTACCTAGTTATTCTAATTAGTATCAATGTGTTTTAAAAGAATAATAGATTGTGTTAAAAAAGGACAAGTAATGTTTAGTCACGCATGCCATTTTTTATTTAAAAAATATCCACGTGTCTATATATGCGTAAACTATATTAGCGAACAGGTTGCATGTTTAGATTTTTTAACCACACGCTGTTAATTTTGTACGTTTCGTTAATATAATATTAGTGATTTCAAGATTAATGTGGAAGGTTTTTTGATAAGATCGAATAACCTCAATTGAAATACCAAGAGCTCTGTGTTTTTAATTTAACGTTTAGAATTAAGTTGAAATTTTCATTAGTCTTCTCCGTGTTGATAATTTACAGTGGAAATTGTAGGTCGGCACAAAGTAAAATGTTGCTGACAGATCTAGGGCAATATTATTTACAAGACTAATTAAGGTAAAAAAAAAAAAAAAAAATCTGGTGTGCAACACGCACATGACTTTCTCTTGCCAATGCAAATAATGCCCAATATAATCTTTTTTTGTAATCCCTAATGTGTGTACGTTGCAATCTGTTCAATTCAGAACAATAAGCAACCCCATGACCCAATGAGATGAGGATGATATGTATGACGTGTAAATGAGGTGTAGTCCTGTACAGACTCAGGCCGACCATTCCTGAGAGAGTATGGTTAATTGAACCCCAACCATCAAAGTACACCGGTAACCACTGTCTAGTATTCAAATCTGTATAAAAGTAACTACCTTTACTAGGATTTGAACCTGGAACCTTTGTCTCCGAAAATCAGCTGCTAAACAGCTGATTTTGGCGACGACTTTACCTCTAGACCAACCCAGTGGGTTTATATAATCTAAAATTAGTATTAAAACGTTGGAAATAAACAAAAAAAAAATAATAATCTCAGAAAACATAACCTCATTTTATCATGGAGTGAATGATGCAAAATGAGAATTAACTTCAGTTTAACTTAATAATACGGAAAATCACTTTCACACTAAACTAGGCTCTGTAGAGAGAAATGCTAAAAATAAAAACTGCAGATCTTTTAATTTTCTATAAATGTTATTACATACACTTTCGTCGTAAAATGCATACTAAGGCCGAAAAATCTAAAAAAAATCATTGTTTTATAGATTTTCTAAAAAAAAACAAAACAGAAAACCACTAATTTACCTCTAAACTAAGCGTTATACAATAACATGCTACAATTAAAAGTTGTAGGATTTTCAATTCTCTACAACTTTTATTACATACCCTCTGCCTTAAAATTAATTTTAAGGTCGCAATCTTTAAAAAACTATTTTTCTCTACGAGAGAACAGCCTCTCCAAAATTTCAGCAGATATGGCGCCTACCCTAACTTGTAGAGTATAAAAAAAAGTAAATGAGGCGATTTTTAAAAAACAACGTAGGAGCCGTTTTTGAGAAAATCGTATAAAATGAAAAATGTTTTTTAATATTAAAAAAGTTATTTTATTACGAGAAAACAGCCTCCTCAAGAGTTTCAGCAGACATGGCGCCTACCCTATCTTGTAGAGCATAAAACATTTAGTACCTAATTGAGGCGATTTTAAAAAGGAATCGTAGGAGCCTTTTTTGAAAAAAATCACCAAAAAGTGAAAAATAACACGAATAAACTACTGCTTTAGGTTAAACGATTTTGATAAAAATGTTCGTGTCGGGTCCGGTAGTAGTATCTAACTTAAGTTTTAAGTTTCAAGTTCGTACGATGTTCCGTTCTTGAAATATTTTGTTCACACACACACACACACAAATCGCTGAAAACTGTTTTTTGTTCGGGGGTCTGAAAACGTGTAGATCCGGTGAAAACTCGATTTCGAAAAATCGACTTGAAAACAATACTTTCCGTCCTATATATTCATATTGGAAGATAAAGTAATAATAAATACAAAATGTTGGAATTAAAAAATAACTGACGACCAATAAATAATCGACTATTCTCAAATACATTATATCGATAATTACCCATATCAATATAGATACATTATTTAAACTAATAATAATGATAAAAACTGGAAAATTATGTACAATAAATTTTCCAATATTAAATAACCGAAGTGATGTCCATGAGCTAAATTATTTTAAATAAAAATTCCATTTCTATTATATTAATTTTTCTTTTATTTATAACAACCAAAAAAATCTAAGAATGAAAAACAATTATAAAATATTTATTTGGCACTAAAAAAAATCTTTAAATCATTTTTATGATTTGATTTCATTGATCATAACAATTTAAAAGTAATGAGTGTTATAATATACGTATTTGAAAGAATGTCTCCATTCACAATACAAATTCATGAAGACATATTTTTAAAAAAGAAAAGCTATTTAAATAACTACAGTAGGTATTTAAAGTGTTGCTTTTTTATGTTTTATTAAGAGTTATACCTTTATGGTAAATGACCTTCGCGGAATAATTTCTTTAACATCACTGAGATTACCTAGAACAAAACAAAGGTTTATGACCCAGTTTATCTACGTAAAAATGTACAAGAAACATGATAAGTAATATCGAACGTGATATTTTATCTAGAATGGATGGATGAACGATCTGCTGGCTGTGTTTCTTTGTGATTTTCCGTTCCTTAACACATTGAAGCCTACTGTTTTTCATAAAATAAAGAAACCAAATTCTTCCTTGTTACATGGTTACATCGTTACTTGTAGTTTCTGACATCGATTTTTTGACTTATGATTCCGGGCCACTTCCGGTCGAAATCGGAACTTCAAACCAAATTTAGGCCTCATAACTTTTTCTGTAGATTACGAATTCAAAAACCATTTGTTAATACGAGGTGTGGCTATTAAATAACGAGTCTGACGTTGTAAAAATGTTTATTTTTATTTTATACATAATCACTTATTGTCACCTTCAATATACACTCCTTCTCTATCCCTACAACGCAACGCTCCATGTGAATTTTCCATTGTTGGAAACCGTGCTGGAAGTCATCTTCTGTCAGCTCCTTCAGAACACGTGCCGCTTTCTCTTTTACAGCTTCCACAGACTGAAGTCTTGTCCCTTTTAATGCAGATTTCACCTTAGGGAACGGGTAGAAGATAATAACATGTGATGAAACGTGGGTTTTTACTGATAATCCGGAAACGAAGCGCCAATCCATGCACTGGAAGTGCCGAACTCACAGAGAGCCAAAAAAGATCGAATGAGCAAGTCAAAATTTAAAGCAATGATGATTATTTTTTTTATATCCATGGGATTTTGTACCTTCACTGGGTTCCTGAAGGTCAGATAATTAATCAATATTACTACCTTGAGGTACTTTCTGAACTACGTCAAAGAGTAAGGAAAAAACGCCCCGAAATGTTGAAGTACAAATCATGGGTTCTCCACCAAGACAATGCGCCAGCTCATTCCGCGTTACCTGTCAAGAGGTTCCTAGCCAAGTACAGCATCTCAGTGTTAGAACATCCACCTTATTCACCAGGTCTTGCACCATGTGACTTCTAACTGTTCCCTAAGGTGAAATCTGCATTTAAAGGGACAAGATTTGAGTCCGTGAAAGCCGTAAAAGAGAAAGCGGCACGTGTCCTGAAGAAGCTGATAGAAGATGACTTCCAGCACTGTTTCCAACAACGAAAAATTCGCAAACCTGTAGAGGTTTTTCTAAGTAAAACGAGGAGAGAGTTGGTTTACCATTGCCTTCCTCACTGAGTGGAAAAATACGCTTATCAGCATCCCGGGCCCTCTGAAAAGCATCTACTTTCCATCCTGCAAATGACACCTTCACTTCATTCACCACAGGGTCTGGCTGTATAATGAAATTCATTACTTTCAAAGGAGATAACTCTGATTAGTGTCTTTTACACCTCTACCTCTTCTGTTCTTAAATGATTCAGTCAATTAATTGGCTGACCATGTGATAAGAAACAGAACTATTTATTTTAGCCTTGCAACGAACAGATTGCATGTAATAATTTGACACTCCGCCTGTCTATTATGGGCAGAATTACCATGTATAAACAGATATGCAGAAATTAAAAGAGAACAAAATGTAATATTTACAGATATTAATATCTACTGTTTATCTTTTTACTTTTTGTTACCCTATAAGAATATATATACAAAGGAAAGTAATGTCTTCATGTCGATTTTTCGTTGACCATAAATTCAGTTTTCAGACAAAATATCTCTAAAACGGAATATTGTACGAAGTTGAAACTTCAGCATTAAGATACGTACCACTAGAGGACGTAACACGAAAATTTACATCAAAATCTGTGAACCGGAAGTAATAGTGTATTCGTGTAATTTTTCACTTTTTTGCAATTTTCTAAAAATCGGCTCCTACGATTTTTTTAAAAATCGCCTCATTTACTACATTTTTTATGCTCTTCACGATAGGGTAGACGCCAAATCTGCTAAAATTCTTGGGCAAGCCGTGGTCTCGTAGAAAAAAATGTTTTTCAAGATTGCGGCCTTAATATGCATTTTACAGGGTTTTTATAGGAAATTAAAATTTTAAAAAATTTGTCTCTACAGAGCCTAGTTTACCGTCAAAGAGTGATTTTCCGTATTATTTAAAATATTACAACAGCATTTTTTTTAAAAAGTCTGAGATTGTTAAGAAAAACGTTTTTTGCCACAACTTGACGTTATCGTTTCATTAGATGCACGTCCTAGAGGTAAAGAACGAGTCAATGAAATCGCAGAATAGTGAAACATTACATTCGCAATTGATTTCATTGAACTCTGTTCAGTCCTTTAACGACGCTGCAAATTTAATCATACGTATACACAATGTTTAAATTAGTAATCACTGAATTAAAAATCTGGTGTGAAACACTTACACAACTTTCTCTTGCCAATGCAAATAATTAACAATATAACCTAACATGAGTAATAAAACGTTAGAAATAAATAAAGAAACTAACCTGAATAAACATAATCTAATTTTAATCATGAGTGAAAGACGAAAAATGAAAATTAACTTCAGTTTGACTTAAAAATAAGGAAAATCACTCTTTCACGCTAAACTATGCTCTGCAGAGAAAAAAACTCTAAATAAATATTGTAGATCTTTTAATTTTCTATAAATTTGTTTATAAACACTTTTGTCGTAAAATGCATACTAAGGCTGAAATCTAAAAAAAAAATCGATTTTCTTTTACACGTTTCGTGAGAAAAAAACAGAATCGTTAATTACCGCTAAACTAAGCGTTATACAAAACAATGTTTGATTTATAAGTTGTAGGTTTTTAAATTCTATACAACTTTTATTATACTATAGGTACATTTCTGCGCTAAAATGCATATTAAAGCCGCAATCTTAAAAAAACAATTTTTTTTTACGTGAAAACAACCTCTCCAAGAATTTAACCAGACATGGTGCCTAACCTATCTTGTAGAGCATAAAAAATTTAGTAAATAAGCCATTTTAAAATAAACCGTTGGAGCCGTTTTTGAGAAAATCGCAAAAAAGAAAAAACATGACACAAATAAACTACTACTTCCGGTTGGCCGATTTTGATGAAAATGTTCGTGTCGGATCCTCTAGTGGTATCTAACTTAAGTTTCAAGTAGGCCTACGTACGATGTTCCGTTCTTGAGATATTCTGTTCACACACACACACACACACACACACACACACACACACACACACACACAGATCAATCGCTAAAAAAAGTGTTTTTTTGGGTTCAGGAGGTCTGAAAACGTGTAGATCCGGTGAAAACTTATTTCGAAAAATCGACATGAAAACAATAGTACTTTACTTTTTATATATAGGCCTATACATAAAGGCAAGAGAAAGTAAAAACGTTAAAACAGAATCAGAATTAAGATAAAGGGTAGTTTTCTTTGTTTTTAAAGTAAATAAAACTACCGATGGTCAATAACAACAAAAATAACGGTAACATTCAAGGTGACAGAAGGTGATCGGTGATTTCATAACGTGAGATGAATTAAAAAGACTTTCGCTCCTCCCATTAACAGGTACCTTACACTAGATAGGAGAGGCATAATGCGGTTGGGAGGAAATTACAAACCAATTGATAAATAGGCCTATATAAAGAACAAGGTGTATACCTCTCCACGCTATTCCGTCATCCTCTGACAACCGAGGAACATTACCATCAACATGATCTCATTACAGGTAACACCCTCAAATTACTCAATTAAAATAATAAAATCAATTAATTAATTAACTTAAAATTATTTTAATTTAAAATAATTTACATAAAAATCATTATTTGATCAAGTAATTTCTAAAACAAAAAATAAACTTTAAATAAATTCATAAAAACATACCTAATAGTTCCAGTTGACATCAGACTAAATTTTAAGTTAAAAATCTGGTGTGAAACACTCACACAACTTTCTCTTGCCAATGCAAATAATAAACAATAAACCTAACATTAGTAATAAAACATTAGAAATAAACAAAAAAACTAACCTCAATAAACATAACCTAATTTTCATCATGAGTAAAAGACGCAAAATGAACATCGACCTCAGTTTGGCTTAAAAATACGGAAAATCACTCTTTCACGCTAAACTAGGCTCTGTAGAGAAAAATGCTTTAAATAAGAGTCGTAGAGCTTTTGATTTCCTTTAAATTTGATTCTATACACTTTTCTCGTTAAATGTACAAATTGTTAAATGTACAAATGAAATGTACTTGTGTAAGGCCGAAATCTTTAAAATATCGATTTTACACACGTTTTCGTGAGAGAAAAAAAACAGAAAATCGCTAATTACCGCTAAACTAAGCGTTATAAAAAAATGTTTGAAATAAAAGTTGTAGGATTTTAAATTCTCTACAACATTTTATTATATACATTTTTGCGTTAAAATGCATATTCAAGTCGCAATCTTAAAAAAACAATATTTTTACGAGAAAACAGCCTCCCCTAGAATTTCAGCAAACATGGCCATTATTCTATCTTAAAGAGCATAAAAACAAGTAGTAAATAAGGTAATTTTTAAAAAAATCGTTTGAGCCGTTTTTAAAAAAAACGCAAAAAGTGACAAATGACACGAATAAACTACTACTTCCGGTTGACCGATTTTGATGAAAATGTTCGTGTTCGTGTCGGATCCTCTAGTAGTATCAAACTTAAGTTTCAAGTTTCAATTTCGTACGATGTTCCGTTCTTGAGATATTCTGTTCACACACACACATACAGACCAATCGCTAAAAACATGTGGTTTGGGTTCAGGGGATCTGAAAACGTGTAGATCGGGTGAAAACTCGATTTCGAAAAATCGACATGAAAACAATACTTTCCTTCCTATATATTCATGTAGGCAAGAGAAAGTATAAATAAACTTTAAATAAATTCATAAAAACATACCTAACAGTTCAGTTGATATCAAACTAAATTTTAAGTTAAAAATCTCTAGTTCGACTTCCAATTAAATTCAGATCTGCCTAAACATTATTAGATTGTTGAAATGTTGATAAAATATTTTTTTATCCCTGATGTATGTTGCAATCTGTTCAATTAGGGACATTAACGAACCCCATTACCCAATGAGATGAAGATTATGTATATCATGTATAAATGAAGTGTAGTCTAACAAAAACCCAAGACGACAATTCTTGAGAGAGTATGGTTAATGGAACCCAACCATAAAAGTACACCCACATCATAAGATAGGGATCTAGGTTCCCCTAAGTACCAAGAATCAATTTCTTACGATACACCGTTTTCGAGATATTTTGTTTACAGACACACAGACCAATCGGTAAAACTATGTTTATTGGGTTAAGGATGCCTGAAAATGTGTATTTCCGGTGAAAACAAGGATAAAAACAATACTTTCAATCCCTATACATTCGTATAAGGCAAAGAAAAGTAAAAATCTGGCGTGAAACACTCACACAACTTTCTTTTACCAGTGCAAATAATTAACAATAAACCTAACATTAGTAATAAAACATTAGAAATAAACAAAAAACTAACCTCAATAAACATAACCTAATTTTAATCATATATGAAAGACGCAAAATGAAAATCGATCTCAGTTTGCCTTAAAAATACGGAAAATCACTTTCACGTTAAACTAGGCTCTGTAGAGAAAAATGCTTTAAATAAAAGTTGTAGATCTTTTAATTTTCTATACATTCGATTACATATACTGTTGTCATAAAATGCATACTAAGGCCGAAATCTTTAAAAAAAAATCGATTTTTCACACATTTTCGTGAGAAAAAAAACAGAAAATCGCTAATTACCGCTAAACTAAGCGTTATACAAAAAATATTTGAAATAAAAGATGTAGAATTTTAAATTCTCTACATTTTTTATTATATAAATTTTTGCGCTATAATACATATTAAAGCCGTAATCTTAAAAAAACACTTTTTTACGTAAAAATAGCCTCACCAAGAATTTCAGCAAACATGGCGCCTACCCTATCATGTAGAGAATAAAAAATTGAGTAAACCAGGCGATTTAAAAAAAAATAGTAGGACCAGTTTTTGAGAAAATCGCAAAAAAGTGAAAAATGACACGAACAAACTACTACTTTTGGTTGACCGATTTTAATGAAAATGTTCGTGTCGGGTCCGGTAGTGGTATGTAACTTAAGTTTCAAGTTCGTACGATGTTCAGTTCTTGAGATATTCTGCACACACACACACACCAATCGCTAAAAACATGTTTTTAGGGTTCAGGGGGTCTGAAAACGTGTAAATCCGGTGAAAATCGATTTCGAAATATCGACATGAAAACAATACTTTCCTTCCTATGTGTATATTCATACAGGCAAGAGAAAGTAAAAAGTAGTTAATTGATTAATTTGAAACTTTCATTCGTCTACACTATAATATATTGAAGTTGGAAAGGTTAAGCAATTACAGTATCTGTACTTTATTTTCAAGCTTTACGTTTTTATTTACTATTTGCTTGCTGGATTTATTCCGATATCGACCACTCACACTGGTTGTAGGGCGTCTCCTTTTTAACTCCCTTTAAACATATTTCCCTCATAAATTATCCGCAAATTGTGTTCCACCTTGCATAAAAGCACATGCACAATTATAAAATTTGCTGTGAAAAAAATTCTTGAAAAAAACCTTCGTTAGAATATAACTTACATGTGTTTATATTTTTAATAAAAGCAACTGTAAGTTCGTTTGGCTGTATGTTTTGTTTTATTTTTATTTGTTTTCGAGAACTGTACATAATTCTAAACCGAGGTATTTCTTCGCTCCGTGTCCCTGATTAATTTTTTCTTACTGGCTACTTCATTAAAATCTTAATATTATTTGAAAAAGTAATTGATATATCAAACAGAATGAAAACTAAAGGAAGTAAAAGATCCATTAATGTTTAACCCCTGTGATATTTACAAGAAAAAGTCAACCTAAGTAAAATTAAAATAATTTACGTTAAATTTTGAGTGTAGAACCTGTGTTGCAGTTTAGGTCATTAGCCGAAAGGCTGGTTTGAAGCTCTAGAAGCTATATTAAGAAAAAAAAATCTGGTGTGAAACACTCAAACGACTTTCTATTGCCAATGCAAATAATGCCCAATATAACCTACCATTATTAATAAAACATTAGAAATAAACAAAAAACTAACATCAAAAACATAACCTTATTTTAATCATGAGTGAAAGACGCAAAATGAAAATCAACCTCAGTTTGGCTTAAAAATACGGAAAATTTCACACTAAACTAGGCTCTGTAGAGAAAAATGCTCAAAACAAGAGTTGTAGATCTTTTAATTTCCTATAAATTTCATTATACATTTTTGTCGTAAAATATAGACTAATCTAGGGCTGAAATCTTAAAAAAATAGATTTTTACACGTTTTCGTGAGAAAAAAACAGAAAATCTCTAATTACCACTAAACTAAGCGTTATACAAAAACTGTTTGAAATAAAAGTTACAGGATTTTCAATTTTCTACAACTTTTATTATATAATTACATTTTTGCACTAAAATGCATACTAAAGCCGAAATCTTCAAAAAACAATTCTTTTACGTGAAAACAGCCTCTCCCAGAATTTCAGCAGACAGCGCCGAAAATAGCAAATAGAAAATAGCAAATTTAACATTGGCGGGATACAAAGTACAGTCTCCCCTTAAATGCTGTGCTAAGCGTATACACAAAATATTGAAATTAAGTAATCACTAAATTAAAAAACAAGTTTCAAGTTTCTCGAATCCGTTTTGATTAAGACAGATTACAGTTAAGCGGGTTTCGGATGATCGGGGTTTTACTGTAGCAATAATAATGAACAGGCGCAATTTATAGTAAAATCTAAGAAAAAAAAACAAATGAATGCCCAAATAAAAGCGTACGAGATGGATAAACTAATAATGTTATAAAAGGTTTTGTAAAAAGGATTATTTAATAAGAGAACCCTGTGTCCAATAACTAAATTCAACAGTAAAAAATCTGGTGTGAAACACTCACACAACTTTCTCTTGCCAATGCAAATAATTAACAATATAACCTAACACATTAGTAATAACACATTAAAAAAAAATTAAAATCAACCTCACACGTTTTCGTAAAAAAAAGAAAATCGCTAATTACCGCAAAACTAAGCGATATACAAGTTTGCCGGCCGCATTGGCGCAGTTGGTAACGTGCTCGCCTCTCATTATGCGGTCCTGGGTTCGAATCCCACTCAGGCACGGCATATTTTCATACGTTACAAAAAATCATTTCATCCACCATTGTAAACAGTTACACCCCAACGTCGTCGCTAATGACCGTTGTAGTTGATGCGACGTTAAAAAAAAAAAAAGTTTTAAATAAAAGTTGTAGGATTTTAAATTTTCTACAACTCTAATTATATACTTTTTTGCGGTAAAATGCATAATAAAGCCGCAATCTTAAAAAAAAAAACAATTCTTTTACGTGAAAACAGCCTCACCAAGAATTTCAGCAAACATGGCGCCTACCCTAGCTTGTAGAGCATAAAAAATTAAGTAAATGAGGCGATTTTTAAAAAAATCGTTGGACCAGTTTTTGAGAAAATGGAAAAAAGTAAAAAATTACACGAATAAACAACTACTTCCGGTTTTGATGAAAATGTTCGTGTCGGGTCCGGTAATGGTATATAACTAAAGTTTCAAGTTTCAAGTTCGTACGATGTTCCGTTCTTGAGATATTCTGTTCACACACACACACGCGCGCGCGCGCGCACACACGCCAATCGCTAAAAACATGTTTTTTGGGTTCAGTGGGTCTGAAAACGTGTAGATCCGGTGAAAACTCGATTTCGAAAAATCGACATGAAAACAATACTTTCCTTCCTATAATATATATTTATACAGGCAAGAGAAAGTAACAATTTTCAAGTTTCTCGGATTCGTTTTGATTAAGACAGATTACAGTTAAGCGGGTTTCGGATGATCGGGGTTTTACTGTAGCAATAATCATGAACAGGCGCAATTTACAGTATAATCTAAAAAACAAAAAAAACAAATGAATGCCCAAATAAAATCGTACGAGATGGATAAACTAATAATGTTATAAAAGGTTTTGTAAAAAGGATTATTTAATAAGAGAATCGTGTGTCCAATAACTAAATTCAACAGTAAGAATTTTTTTAAATATGTACCGACTATCAGTTTGTATATAATCTATCGATAGGACAATGCATATATACGTGTATAAAATTGAATAATAGGTATAGGCACAAATAAATCCAACCAGAATAGGTAGAATAGAGACCAGGAACACTTCACGGCTATATTTAAAAAGATATTGCTTACTGACCAACAATAGGTTACTGTGTTCTCGATAGAACATAAACATGCATCAATCTAACGACACATGTAACATACTGTTATTCAATCACATTTTTCCAAACCGTTTGAAATTCATACATGAATACTTCCGCTCAATCGTTCAATTATTATATTAAAAAAAAAATAGTGTAAAATACTCACACGACTTTCTATTGCCAATATCAATAATGTAAATCTATGAAGTGACAATGTACGTAAAACATAATTACTTTTTACAGAATTTAAATGTTCACAACCACTACACATGAAACAGAATTGATTTATTAAGTACTTACTAAGTTACAATAATCAAAATATTAATTTTTTTTATTAAAAACCTACTTATGCAGGTAAGAAATACATCAATAAATTATCACAAGCTTTAAAATTGCCCATATCAAGGCAGGCGGAGTGTTAAATTATTTGTATTCCATCTACTAGTTCCAGGGTTACAAAAAATAGTTCTGTTTCTTATCATACATAGTCAGCCAATTATAAAAATAAAGCATTAAAAAAAGTGAGATAGATGTGTAAAAGTTACTAGTCAGAGTTATCTCCTCTGAGTGTAATGAATTTCAATACACAGCCTGTGGTTAATGAAGTAAAGGTGTCATTTGCAGGGTGGAAAGTAGATGTTTTTCGGAGAGCCAGGCATGCTGATAAGCATATTTCCTTTCAGTGAGGAAAACACTGGTAAACCACCTCAATCCTCGTTTTACTTAGTAAAGCCCTTAAAGATTCAAACCAACCTTTCGGCTAATAACCTAAACTACGACTAAGCTTTAAAACGTTGTGGTAATTCAATTTTGTCAAAAAATAACTAAAAAAATAAGTGATTGATGAAACATTTTACACAGTACAAGAATTCCTTCATAAATAGTTTTTATTTTAGAAATTTAAAACAAATTAAAACAATATAATAACGTAGAAATATAATTAGTAACGATGGAACACTCGATGTCCGCTAAAAACACGTAAGTCTCAATTTATGAGTATCCCTATTTACCAGAAACATTGGCAGGTGGAAGAAATACAAATAGTAGAATGCATGCGACAACAACAATTAAATACAACAGAAGTAGGTTAGAAAATACAAAAAGAGATCGAATAAGAAATGATGTAATAAAGTAATAAATTGGGGTTGAAAACCCTGATAACAAGGGTTGGACAGGCAACGGTGATAGTTTGGTCAGTTCAGTAGGATTGTGAAGGATTTACTATCTAAAAGGAATCTGTACTTGAGAGATCAGGCATGTATCCAGAAGGAGGCAAAGAAAATTAAAATGTGTTAGGAAAATTAAAGATTAGAAAAAGAAGGCTAACATTTTACGGACACCAGAACAGAATGATGACAACCGGTTGACAAAACAAATTTTTAAGACACTAAATAATAGATCTAAGGTGTCAGATAAATCGTTTAAAGAAGTCAGAAAGGATATTGAGGAAACTGAAATAAACTGAGATAATTTAATGAACCGAACCAATTGCAGATAACTAATTACGGATTTTAAGGGCTTGAATCCTGAATCCTGGTTGAGAGGGCTAACAAATTTACAGAATAAATGAAATCTAGGAGAAATTTATCAGTTTTAGTTAACAGGATTCGGGTTCATGGAGGAATGGGAAGTCTTGCGTACTTGGGGACAATAGTTATTAAAATGGAATGAATTAAAAATTTATTGGGCTGTGAAAATTTATTAAAATTTGTGGGACAGATTGAAAAAAAGTAATGGGCGGCTCATTTGTTTATTATTTTTTATTCAGTGGCCTTTTTTGTACTGTTGTGTGGTTTTTGTAGGGGGGGGGGGAGGGAACCGGGCAGTCTCACCTACTTGGGGAAAATTGTAATTAGCTGAGGGAATTTTAAAAATTGCATGGGGTTGTGACAAGTTAGTTTAATTAGTGGGACGGGTAAGAGGAAGATTTGGCATAATCATTGGCCGTTTCTGTTTTCTATTATTTGGTTATATTGGCGGCTTTTATATAAATATTGTCTAAGCCGTGGCCTTTTATTTTTTATATGTATTTGTTTGTTTTTAACTTTTTTTTGTATATTTGGCGACTCTTTTCTGTAAATTTTTAATGTAGTATGTGGCCTTCTTTTCATAGATTGGTGGCTATTTTTAAGGGCTTTAACGTAAACAAACAAGGTGACAGCGTAAAAAAATTCATTTATAAATGTTTTAACTACAGCCCTTAGTAAGCTTACACGGCAACTATTAACGATAACCGTCGAAAAGTACACGGGTCGGATTCCTCTACCTGAGAATCGTCGGTAAGTACACACAACTTAACACACAGGACAGTCGCGAACGGAAAATTCAATTTGAAAATACTTCCTCATACATACATTACTTTTCATCATCCACAGTTCAGAGAAAGTCTTGCATGTATTATATTGTTTCAAATCATATATATCTCAGAGAGCAAAAGAGAAATATTATAAAATATAACAATTTATTCAATCAATCAAAAACATATTTTTTACATATTACTTTCCTTGTAACAAAAGAGAAAGTAAAATTAATAAATCTGGAAATAAATAACAAATGCTTTAGAACTCGCATAAAATTTATTGTTAACCGAATTAATAATTTACAATTCGAGAGTAAATTAAATCAAATCGAAAATTTATTATATAATAAGTTTTATTCAATTACTATTGTAGACTGTGGCTGTTGTTGAACCTGAAGTGTTTTACTAATTAAAACTAGGACTGAGATGGTTTACCTGTGCCTTCCTCACTAAATGCCAAAGTACGCTTATCAGCATGCCGGGCCCTCTGAAAAGCACATATTTTCCACTCTACAAATGACACCTTCACTTCATTCACCACAAAGTCTGGCTGTATAATGAAATTCATTACTTTCAGAAGAGGAAACTCTGATTAGTGTCTTTTACACCTCTACCTCTTCTGTTCTTAAATGATTCAGTCATTTAATTGGCTGACCATGTGATAAGAAACAGGACTATTTATTTTAGCCTTGCAACGAATATAATATAAAAGACTATAAAAGATAAAATCGAAATTTTTAAAATATAATAGGCCTACTCAATTACATACCAAAACTGTTATCGATATTGGAAAAAAGTGTTTAAAATATCTAAAATTCTAATTAAGGCTGCAATCTAAAAAAAAATTTACCACGAAAGAACAGCTCCCCACGAAATTCAGCAGACATATCAAGTTGTTTAGTCATCAGTTGAAAGGCTGGTTTTAACCTCTAGAGGCTTTACTAAGTAAAACAAGTAGTCAGGTAATTACCTGTAACTTCTTCACTGAGTTAAAAAAATCTATACTTATCACCATGTCAAATCCTCTGAAAAGCATCTAGGTCTACTGGAAATGACACCTTCAGGTCATTCACGACAGGGTCTGGCTGTGTGATGATGCAATTCATTATTCTCACGATATAACTGTGACTAGTGTCTTTTACACTCTACCTTTTCTGCTCTTAAATGCTTGTCATATAATTGGGTGACCATATGATAAGAAACAGAACTATTTTTTTTTGTAGCCCCGAAAACTAACAGATTGAGTGCAAATAATTAGACATTCCTCCTGCCTGTTATGGGTAACACCACATCAAGTCAAGAACAAAACTGTTGTAAATTAGATTTTTTAAAAAATCGTAGAAGCCGTTTTTGAGATTATCGTAAAAATGGGAAATATCGCTCGAATAAACTAGTACTTCCGGTGGACCGAATTTTATGAAAATGTTCATCGAACAAATAATTTTCAACAAAATCGGTCAACCGGAAGTAGTAGTTTATTCGTGTCATTTTTCACTTTTTTTAATTATTATTATTTATTTACGTATTTATTTACAACAATATAAAGGCTAACAGAACTTATCCACATAAGCCTTATTGACATAAAAAAATTTAAATGTTTACAAAAATAAAATAAAAAATCTTTGCTTAATACTATTTTATTTACCTAATACCGTAGACTGACTTGGGGATATCATATCAAAACAAAACGTCTGCAACTAAATAACCGTACAAAATTACTTTCAAAATTCATCAACAGAAAATCAACTCTATCATTAAAATTTAAATTATTAACATACAAAGCCTATTTACGACCGATATGGAATTACGGTATTGAAATGTTTGGGACCGCAAAGAAAACTCACATTCAAAAAATTCAAACTCATCAGTCAAAAATACTTCGGATGATAACGAACGCCCCATATTACGTAACAAATTTAACATTGCATTCCGATTTGAAAATCCCTTTTGTAACAGAAACTGCTAAAATAAAATATTCCAAATTTAACAGAAAATTAACAGATCACATCAATCCCCTAATACAGCAAATGTCAAGACGAAACTTACCACACCGACGCCTACGAAGAAAATGGAGTAGAGATCTATTGATCTAATTAGTCTATATTTTTATTAACTTATTTTTTGAAATCCACTATACTTTTGAATTATCCACTGGGATGTATTCTTTAAAAAAATATTTCTGTTTATTTATCAAGTCATTTGTTTTTTTTTCAAAATTTAGTTAAGCTTTTGGATGGTTATACTGTACTGTATAGTTTCTAAATAAAATTAACGTTAAAAAAAAAAAAAAAAAATTTACCTAATATACATGCTAATACACTTTTTGTCATAAACTTTTTGTTGTTTTTGCGATTTTCTCAAAAACAGCTCTTACGATTATTTTAAAATCGTCTTATTTACTACATGGCTTATGCTCTATAAGATAGGTTAGGCGCCATGTTTGCAGAAATTCTTGGAAAAGGCTGTTCTCTCGTAGAAAAAACGGGTTTTTTAAGATTGCAACCTTAATATGCATTATAGCGCATAAGTATATGTAATAAAAGTTGTAAGACAATTTAAAAATCTACAACTTTTATATCGATTATAAAAACTACTATATTTTAGCCGCACTTAAAAGAGATTAATGTAATTTTAGTAAATATACTTCAAATATTTATGAAAAATATTCAACGCGAGAAGAGATTAATAAAAAAATATATATAAATGTAAAAAATCTCTTTATATAAAACGCTTACGTTAGTCATCTTTATAATATATATGTCAGGTAACCCGTACAAATTGAGTTACAAACGAGGTTACATGGTGAGAGGATTTTAGCTGTTTATTTATAAAAATAAATCTTACTGCTACGATGATTGATGTTTATTACATAATATTAAAATTTCCTGCAGTTGGATCACAATAAAAAATAATACATTAAAAAAACATCTTAGATATCGTCAATCTTTCTTAGGGACTATTATTGAACCAGCTGTAAGAGAACCTGCGCTGTATTCACAAATACATCGTTTATATTATTACATTTATTCGTAACAACAATTTCTCATATTAGTACTATATATTATCTCGTTGTACCTAAAAAAATCTGGTGTGAAAAACTCACACAATTTTCTCTTGCCAATACAAATAATGAACAATATAACCTAACATCAGTAAAACCTATTAGAAATAAACAAAAAATTAACCTCAATAAACATAACCTAATTTTAATCATGAGTGAAAGACGCAAAATGAAAATCAACTTCAGTTTGGCTTAAAAATACGGAAAATCACTCTTTTACGCTAATCTAGGCTCCTATAAATTTTATTATATACATTTTTGTCGTAAAATGCATAATTAGGCCAAAATCTTAAAAAATCCGATTTTTTACACGATTTCGTGAGAAAAAAACAAAATATCGCTAATTACCGCTAAACTAAGCGTTATACAAAACAATGTTTGATATAAAAGTTGTAGGTTTTGAAATTCTCTACAACTTTTATAATATACATTTTTGCGGTAAAATGCATATTAAAGTCGTAATCTTCAAAAAACAATTTATTTACGTAAAAACAGCTTTTCCAAGAATTTCAGCAGACATGGCACCTACCCTATCTAATAAAGGATAAAAAAATTATTAAACGAGGCGATTTTTAAAAAAAGTCGTAGGATCCGTTTTTGAGAAAATCGCAAAAAAGTGAAAAATTACACAAAATTAAACTAATACTTCCGGTTGACCGATTTTTATGAAAATGTTCGTGTCGGGTCCTCTAGTGGTACCTAATTTAAGTTTCAAGTTTATAGGTAATGTAAAGTTCCTGTTATGAATAATGTAAACAATGTAAAATGAAAACATAACCTAATTTTAATCATGAGTGAATGACACTAAATAAAATTCAACCTCTGTTCGACTTAAACATACGGGAAATCACTAATTGACGCTCCGTAGGAAAAATGCTTGAAATAAAAATTGTGTAAGTTTTAATTTTCTAAATCTTTAATTATCTTAACTGACCACATTGGATCACGTAAGTCGATTAATTTACTGCGAAAACTTGATTCTTTGGTTCCATTAGCTTTTCCCTCTGACAATCCTTGATATGTTCTGTTTTTCCTTTTCGCTGATCATCCGTCAACCGCACAACCTTTTGTTCTTTGTTCATTTTAAAAAATTTGTTTTTAAAAATTTATTTATCTTCGGTTTGTTCGTTCCGTCCTTAACGTCAGTCAAAATTCCTCTAGGTCTTATTTAACTCCCGTTACATATATTCCTCCATATTTCACACTCAGCCCTTTAGTTATAAGTTTTCTTTTTAGTATCCTGCTTTCAGGGATTCTCAAGAAATGAAAAATTCTTTTCTTTTTCGTAAGACTGATAATTGGTTCTGTGGCATTAGAACCTGTCTCTTTTGTGGGAATTCTCCACACGTTTTTAATTTTATTATAAATAAAATTATTAAACACGACCAGAAACGGTCAAATAATGATCAATAAAACTTAACAATTGACTTTACCACATCGTCAACTCATCACAATATTTAAAATTACACAAAGGTAACGTTTTTATTTTATGTGAAATTGACTTTAAAATTTAATTCTGTAAATCGTAAAAAATCTTATCATTGATATTTGTATTTTACAGGTATGTTTAGCAAGTGTTCTATTAGTTGGAACAGTCTTATCATATCCTGGTTATGAACAAAGCGGAGGGTACGGGGGAGGAGGATACGGAGCGAACGGTTACGGAGGAGAACAAGCAAGTGGCTTTGTAGGAAGTGGCCACGGGGGTGGTTATAGTTTCGTAGGAGGAGGTACTCATGGAGGTCAAGCTGGAGGCTATGATGGGCATGGAGGAGGAGGTCAAGCGCATGGCCACGGACACGGTGGTGGACATGGCGGGCACGGGGGCGGTCATGGGCACGGCCACGTTGATTACTACGTAAGTAAATTTATCCGAGTATTTAAACATTTCTACATTATACTTAATTTTTATGATGTTTAGGTCATCAGCCGAAAACCTGTTTTGAACCTTTAATAGCTTTACTTAGTAAAACGAGGAGTAAGGTGGTTTACCTTTGCTTCCTCACTCAGTGAAAAGTATGCTTATCAGCATGTCAGACCCTCCGAACAACATCTACTTTCCACCCTGAAAATTACACCAACACCTCATTCACCACAGGGTCTGGCTGCATAATGAAATTCATTAATCTTCTCAGAGGAGATAACTCTGACTAGAGTCTTTTACACGTTCACGCTAACGCTCCAATCATATAATTGGCTGACAGAACTATTTTTTGTAGCCCTGAACTAGCAGATCAATTGCAAATAATTTAACACCCACCTGCCTGATATGGGCAGGCTTATTTTTTAATAGTACAATGAAAATGACTATACTATTTGGAGAAATAGAATTTTTCAAAAATTTTCTTGGAATATTTAACTTAAATCTGAAATAATTTTTATTATGTCGTAGAAAACTGCTAGAAGTTCATTTAAACCGGTTTAGGAGTGACTTGGTAGTGAATCAAATGCCAGTCTACTAAGAGGATGCAACATTGTGTGTCAAAGACAAATTATTGGTGGCAATTTTTAAAATTGACATCGATCATTTTGTTTGGTCCGTCCGTCCGTCACGTTCAGATGTCAGAAACTACAAAAGAGAGTTTAAAACGGTTTTCGGATTCGTAATCTACACAAATGCACATAACAGGTCTCAGGTGGAGAATTAAATTAATTGCACTCGATCTGTTGGTTCCAGGGCTACAAAAAATTGTTCTGTTTCTTATCACGAAGTCAGCCAATTATACGACTGATCTATTTAAGAAAAGAAGAGGTAGAAGTTTAAAATGCACTAGTCAGAGTTATCTTCTCTAAGAGTAATGGATTTCAGTATACAGCCAGACCCTTTGGTGAATGAAGTGAAGGTGTCATTTGCAGGGTGGAAAGTAGATGCTTTTCGGAGGGCCTGGCATGCTGATAAGCATACTCTTGCAACTCAGTGAGGGAAACAATAGTAAACCACCTCACTTCTCGTTTTTACTTAGTAAAACCTCTAGAGGTTCAAACCAACCTTTCGGCTGTTGAATTAAACAACAACAATCTACACAAAAGGTTAGTGAGCCTAAATTGGGTTTGAATTTTCGGTTTTGACCGGAAGTGGTCCTAAACCGGACGTCAAGAAATCAAAGTCAGAAACTACAAGAGATAGCCACAAAC
This sequence comes from Catonia carolina, assembly GCA_035578175.1. NCBI lineage: Eukaryota > Metazoa > Arthropoda > Insecta > Hemiptera > Achilidae > Catonia > Catonia carolina. Next base: position 49,639,198 of record JAQMRL010000006.1, on the reverse strand, counting down.
GTTTTTCGAATTCGTAATCTACAATAAAAGTTAGTAGGCCTGGATTGTGTTTAAATTTCGGTTTTGACCGAAAGTGGCCCAAAACCGGAAGTCAAGAAATCAAATTCGGAATTTGGAAACAAAAATAGTATTATTCAATTTCTCTTGTAGAGTAGATACAAAGTCACTAATGGTTTTTACCATAGGTCAAAAGTAAACCTTTTTTAAAGTTGCCACCAGCCATGAGACGCATTGTCTCATGAAAGAGATTTTTTTTGAAATAAGATTGTTTGACTTGACACAACATAATTCTTTATAATAATAGTTGCTAAATCGTTTGGGCCTAATGATTTAATTTTATGTTTTTTTAGGCCGAACCACACTATGCCTTTGAATATGAAGTCCACGATCCACATACACATGATGTTAAATCACAACACGAAACCAGAAAAGGAGATGTAGTCAAAGGTTTTTACAAATTAGTCGAACCAGACGGTAGTGTACGAGAAGTTCATTACACGGCTAGTAAGAAAGACGGTTTTAATGCGGTAGTGAAGAAACATGGACATAGCGTACATCCACAACATTACGGCCACGGACATGGTGGTGGACACGGAGGACATGGTGCACATGGTGGTGGACATGGAGGAGGCCATGCTCACAGTGCAAGTTTTGGAAGTCAAGGAGGATATCAAGAGACATATTAAAAATAATGAGAATATAATAGCCTGTGATAAATAATATGTATTAGAATTTTTTGTAAATATAATTTTTTATATTGTGTATAATAATAAAATGTTTAAATAAAACGATTAAACCATAAAATGACTATGGATAAATTAATGAGTGGTTTTAGGTTAATAGTTTGTAAATTTTTTATAATGTGTCACGAGAAGTATTATAAAGTAATTTGCTAGTTGATGCGTAGTATTTAATTTCATTAATATTCATGGCTCAAGCGTTTGTGTATTTGACAGTAAATATTTTAAAAAAATCAGGTGTGAAACACTCACACAACTTTCTCTTGCCAATGCAAATAATTAACAATAAACCTAACATTAGTATTAAAACATTAGAAATGAACAAAAACTAACCTCAAAAACATAACCTTATTTTAATCATGAGTGAATGACGCAAAATGACAATCGAACTCAGTTTGGCTTAAAAATACGGAAAATCACGCTTTCACGCTAAACTAGGCTCTGTAGAGAAAAATGCTCTAAACAAAAGTTGTAGATCTTTTAATTTTCTATAAATTTAATTATATACACTTTTGTCGTAAAATGCATACTAAGACCGAAATGTTAAAAAAATCAATTTTTCTCACGTATTCGTGAGAAAAAAAACAGAAAATCGCAAATTACCGCTAAACTAAGCGTTATACAAAAATATGTTTGAAACAGAAGTTGTAGGTTTTTAAATTCTCTACAACTTTTATTATATAAGTTTTTGCGCTAAAATTTATATTAAAGCCGTAATCTTAAAAAAACAACGTTTTTACGTGAAAACAGCCTCACCGAGAATTTCAGCAAACATGGCGCTTACCCTATCTTGTAGAGAATAAAAAATTGAGTAAAATAGGCGATTTTAAAAAAAATCGTAGGACCAGTTTTTGAGAAAATCGCAAAAAACTGAAAAATTATACGAATAAACTACTACTTCCGGTTGACCGATTTTGATGAAAATGTTCGTGTCGCGTCCGGTAGTGGTATGTAACTTAAGTTTCAAGTTTCAAGTTCGTACGATGTTCCGTTCTTGAGATATTCTGTTCACACACAGACACACACACACACACACACACACACACACACACAGACCAATCGCTAAAAACATGTTTTTTGGGTTCAGGGGGTCTGAAAACGTATAGATCCGGTGAAAACTCGATTTCGAAAAATCGACATGAAAACAATAACTTACTTTCCTTCCTATATATTCATATAGGCAAGAGAAAGTAAAAATCGGAAACGATTTCCGGCTAGGAAAATTGTTTAACCCTCTATATGTCTTTGGCAAGTATACTTACCACTGGCAATAAGGTTGATTTTATTTAAGAATAAGCTATGCAGTTGAACCGTATTGGCATTTTATAGTTTTATATATGTTTTCTGGTAAGTAGGCTATCTACATTATTTAAAATTAGTGCGCAGCGACCATTTGCTTCGTGAGTTGCACGAATGTGGTAACGATTCATACCAGTGTATGCTACCGTGTTGTTTTGTTGTTATTTTTGCACAGTGCTTTGAAAATTCAAGTTTTTTACGGGAAAGAGAGCATTTTTGCAAATATAGGGTGATTCAAAAAGAGCGCCGGTTTTGATATATCAAATTAAGAGATTTATTTTATTGAAAAACTGAAAATAAATACATCAACAAGTTCATCTTACCTTCCGATTTTATGTATGAAAAATGATGTCATGAATGTGTCCTCACATACTGCGCTGGCACGCATCAACTCTGTCCATGAAATTGGATATTACTGCACGACAAGTTTCGACTATGTGGGACAAGTTTCCGTATGTGGGGTTTTCTAAACCCCACATACGGCAGTTCTGTTTATTAACAAAACCGTTTAAGTGGAAGTGCGCCTCATCACTGAAAATGATTTTGTTTGCGAAGGTGTCATCATTCTGCCGTTTTCTCAATACCCAGTCAACAAACTGTCGTCTCTTCTGGTGGTCTGCCACTTTCAAATGTTGCGTCAACTGAATTTTATACGGGTGATATTGGAGATCGTACCGAAGAATTCTCCGTACAGAAGAACATCTTAAACCCAATTGTTGAGAACGGCGACGTATTGATTTTGCTGGGCTAACAGCCACACTGTCACGAACCAACGCAACGTTCTGCTCAGTTCGGCCAGAACGACGACGTCCAGAACTTTTAACATCGACTGTTGAACCCGTCTCAAAAAACTTTTTCATGAGCCTGCGAACTGTTGATTCATTCGGTGCTTCATACGTCCTAGAGTACCGCGAAGTCGCCTGACAGTAGCCGCATAACTCTCTCCACTCTGGTAAAATGTTTTGACGATTAACACTCGTTGCGCAATAGTAAACTTCTCCATGGTTAGACAGAGACTGCGAGAGTATTACACTGCGAACAAGGGAAACTACAACTGAATCGTCAATCGGAATGTTCTCCGAAATAGAAATGAGGTCAAACAATGTTGCCAACCGATAAACAAACATTTACCAGCCGTTTAAAAACCGGCGCTCTTTTTGAATCACCCTATAAAGTTAAGATAAGTTTATTCTACAAATTTTTTGGTTATATAGTTTACAAGTTGTTTTAATAAGCATTCTTACCACTTAACATTATGTGATTAGCCCTGGTAAGTATACTACTTACCAGGGCTTAACAACAACAAAAATCTGGTGTGAAACACTCACACAACTTTCTCTTGCCAATGCAAATAATTAATAATATAACCTAACATTAGTAATAAAACATTAGGAATAAACAAAAAACTAACCTCAATAAACATAACCTAATTTTAATCATGAGTGAATGACGCAAAATGACAATCGAACTCAGTTTGGCTTAAAAATACGGAAAATCACGCTTTCACGCTAAACTAGGCTCTGTAGAGAAAAATTCTCTAAACAAAAGTTGTAGATCTTTTAATTTTCTATAAATTTAATTATATACACTTTTGTCGTAAAATGCATACTAAGACCGAAATGTTAAAAAAATCGATTTTTCTCACGTTTTCGTGAGAAAAATTAACAGAAAATCGCAAATTACCGCTAAACTAAGCGTTATACAAAAAAATGTTTGAAATAAAAGTTGTAGAATTTTACATTCTCTACAACTCTTATTATATAACGTTTTGCGCTAAAATGCATATTAAAGCCGCAATCTTAAAAAGAAAATGTTTTTACGTAAAAACAGCCTCACCGAGAATTTCAGCAAACATGGCGCCTACCCTATATTGTAGAGCATAAAAAATGTAGTAAACCAGCCGATTTTTAAAAAAATCGTATGACTAGTTTTTGAGAAAATCGCAAAAAAGTGAAAAATTATACGAATAAACTACTACTTCCGGTTGACCGATTTTGATGAAAATGTTCGTGTCGGGTCCGGTAGTGATATGTAACTTAAGTTTCAAGTTTCAAGTTCGTACGATGTTCCGTTCTTGAGATATTCTGTTTACACACACACACACACACTAAAAACATGTTTTTTGGGTTCAGGGGGTCTGAAAACGTATAGATCCGGTGAAAACTTGATTTCGAAAAATCGACATGAAAACAATACTTTCCTTCCTATATATTCATATAGGCAAGAGAAAGTAAAAAGAAATATCTGTTCTGGCACTAGAAATATATAATTCAAGTTCCTATGAAGCAAAATTTACAACATGGATATTTTCCCCGCAGTACTGCCCTATAAAGGGTTAACGGGAGATGGCACGATGGTTTTAACTCAAAATTTCGATTTTTGGTTTTTTATGTTTTTCAATAGTTTAGGCCTAGATCTACCAGAAAAAAACATTAAATTACGTCAAAAAAATAATATTTTTATTAAAAAAATTAAATTTTTATCAAGTTTACACAGAAAAATTATGTTACCGAGAACGAATATTTTTCACAATTTTATACTGCTCGTTTTAGTGCAAAGAGAATTTTAGTTTCTCAAATATCTGAATCACTGTTTTTTGTATTCTCAGCTGTAGGTTCAGCTTTCTAAACAACTGTTGATGGAAATTTACTTGTTTGTGTACATTTTTTTTGGATTTGTGCCTTCTTGTTTCCCATAAATTTAGATTTTTAACCCTAGGTACATTTTTCTCAGAAACCAATAAATCTACCAGGCTGAAATTTTTACTAGTTAATTATCTTGTATATCCACATATACCGACATTTTTATGACTTCCTCAGCTGCTCCAAAAATTAGTAATACGCAAAAAACGTAGAAAACAATTTGTAAAAATTTAATGTTATTCGTAATTAAAAAAAAATGGTATGTTTTAAAGATTAAATTTTTAAAAATGTCAGTAGCTCGAGAAGAAACCCGACACCTATGGTGTGTAAAGTTTAATTTCCTTATCTTTTGCCAATCCTATGAAAAATTAACCTAAAAATAGCATATTTAACATTGGCGGGATACAAAATACAGTCTCCCCTTAAATAGTAGAAATTAATCTAAAATTTAAATAAATTGTAGGAAAACTTGAATTATCTTTCTCGCTGATCTCCCAGCACACTATATTTTACTCACACCAAGTCCGATTGTGATGTTGTATTCATAACATTTAATACATTTATGTAGTCAACAATGTGAAATGACTCAATATAGTAGAATAAACCAGTCATCTTCTTTTCTCATAAAGGATTAGACAACAGCTTTTTCCAATTTAAAAAAAACCCTCAACCATCCCGTGTGACATCCCTATCTCCTCCTTTCAATGGGATGATATTTTTAATCAATTCTCCAGAAACTGCATCTCACCGTACGCTTCATGACGGTAAACCACTTCGATCATCTTCCTTCAATGAGACACCCAACAGAAGACAAATTCAAATTCTTATCATATCTTGATGTTTTAAATTTATCTTTCATACAACACTTTTTTACTTATACACCTTTCAATAATCTCACCTCTGAGCTGTGACCTCTTGAGTCACATAGAATGGTTGGCTCTTTCATAATCTCAAAGTTTGATTTGAGCATCTTTTGATGCTTTTATCTTGTAAAACACAATATAAATGAAGCCGGAGATTGATCGGAACCTTTTCAAGTTTAACTCCTATCGAATTTAATACAATAAAAACCAATTTTAAAAAGGTTTCTTTACAGGAAACTTATATATTTTTAATTATTTTTTTAACTTTTGTTACGTGAATTTTTGCCGTAAAATTCATTATAAGGATTTATTTTGAATAAAAATCAATTGTACCTAGAGCAGAGATTTTCTATAAATTTTAGTAGAGACGCCTTTTAATGCTACCTTAATGACATCATGAAAAATAGCAAATGTGGAACTTTAATCGAAATTGTTTTTGAAAAGAACGGATTTTTGTATTTCTGTATCGCAGCTGATCTCGAAATCTCATCTAAGGTTGACAAAAGAAACCTTAATTTTCAAATTTTAGCCCACTCAGTTCAGTAATTTGTACTACAGAACGAATGATAGAAAGATATTCATAACTTTTTTTTCAAATTTCACGGAATAAAATTTAAAGTTCCATGTCTTCTGAAATTCACAATAATTAAGTCAAATTATAAGGCAATTATTAGTTAGGTAATAATTAGTTACGAAAATGTACTAAGGACAATGTCAGATGATTGTTTCTATGTACAGCCAATGGTTTTTTACTTTCTCGTGCCTACATGAATATAAATATAGGAAGGAAGTATTGAAAAAAAGTATTGTACTTTCTAAGCCGATTTTTCGAAATCGAGTTTTCGCCCGGATCTACACGTTTTCAGACCCTTTGAACCCAAAAAACATGTTTCTAGCGATTGGTTTGTGTATGCGTGTGTGAACAGAATATCTCAAGAACGGAAACATCGTACGAACTTAAAACTTAAGTTAGATACCACTACCGGCCCGACACGAACATTTTCATCAAAATCGGTCAACCGGAAGTAGTAGATTTTTCGAGTCTTTTTCACTATTTGCGATTTTTTTAAAAACGACTCCTACGATTTTTTTAAAAAACGCTTCATTTACTAAATTTTTATGCTCTACAAGATAAGGTAGGCGCCATGTCTGCTGAAATTCTTTGAAAGGCTGTTTTGTCGTACAAAAATTGTTTTTTAATATTGCGGCTGTAATATGCATTTTAGCACAAAAATGTATACAATAAAAGTTGCAGACAATTTAAAATCCTACAACTTTTATTTCCAACATTGTTTTGTATAACGCTTAGTTTAGCGGCAATTAGCGGTTTTCTGTTTTTTTTTTCACAAAAATGTGTAAAAAATCGATTTTTTTAAGATTTTAGCCTTAGTATGCATTTTACGACTAAAGTGTATCAGTCAAACTTATAGGAAATTAAAAGATCTACAACTTTTATTATTATTTTTCTCTACAGAGCCTGGTTTAGCGTGAAAAAGTGATTTTCTATATTTTTAAGCCAAACTAAGATTGATTTTCATTTTGTCTTTCACTCACGAATAAATTGTTCATTATTATTTGCATTGGTAAGAGAAAGACGTGTGAGTGTTTCACACCAGATTTTGTTTTTTGAAAGGGAACATTTATTTTGTGACATAATTAGAATCAGTACAATTGATTAAATGGTAGAATTCCGATCATATAATCCTTGTAGAAAAGGCTTAGTGAACATTACAGTTTTACATTATTTTATAAAGTATATACTCTTTTATTATCTAGGCAGCAAAATTACAATATTTTCTTCCATTCACAAACAAGAGCAATAAGAAATACAGTTTTCGTCTTTAATTTTATTTTCATTATGGTACTGTACATTGAGCTGCACAATTTTCATGTATGATATTCAATATTTACGGGTGGTGGGGGATTTAACTTTCAGGAGAAGAGGTCCCAGTCATACATTCTCCGTTTAGAACTACAAATGTTGTCCATTATTCAGACAAATAAGTCTCTGCTCCATTTTCGCATTAGATGTAGCACAGTTGGGAAGTTCCTTGTAACTAGATCACGGGCTAGTTGGTTTAATGGTCATCTACTCGTTTGCTAAATTTACTATAGAAGGATGCGGTTAGTTACTTTATTGTCGGAAATTTTGAAATCTTTGTGGAGGTTTTACACTTACATAAAAAGGAGTCCCAGAAACAAGTTTTAAAAATTTTACTTGAAAGACCTGGTTCGACTTTCAGTTGCTCTCTGCCGCTACTCTTAAGACCTGAACACTATAAGTCAAGATTGATCTTATTAAAATGGTTTTGTAAATTAGAATTTTGGAACGGAGTTTTAATTTTGATCGAGGGTTAATTACGCGGAAGAGTAGCTAATACGGTTAACCCTTTCAGTACCAACGTCCGGAAAACAGGACGTCCATATCTCTTACTTAGTGATAACATCCTGTTTACCGTACGTACAAGTTATGTATAACGCGCCAACGTCCGGATAACCGAACATTTCCAAAAAAAATTTAAACAAAAATTAATGTAATAATGTATTTTGAACCGCATCCGTGGCGTAGTGACTAGCACGCTAGCCTACAAAGTGAAAGGTCCCGGGTTCGATTCCCGGCTAGGGTCTGGAAATTTTAACACGTTGAAACCACCGTTAAGGTACCAAAACCCACAGTAGTTGCTAACGACCAAGCTGTCGATGCGACAAATTAAAAAAACTACAAAAAACTATTTTGAATATTTTTAGTGTTAGAACGATTTCTTTTTTTATGAACACAATACAAATTAATTTTTAAGGAAATTTTATTTTTCTGTAACGTTGAAATTTTGGTCAGCAAAGGCAGGTTTACGCCTGCAAGTTTTCGAAATAAGGGCTGGGACGTTTTGTACACCCTTATTCAAATTAAATGGCTTTAGTAGATCAAACTTTTAAATATTGTTTCAGGACTGAAAGGTTTAACGCAGAAAACAAAATAAAACAGTTATCATCCCTTAATAATAAATGTTACAAATGAAAAGAGTATACATTTTGAAGGAATTTTAAATAAAAAACTATTTCTGTAATAAAGTTTTAAGTTAAATATTATTAAATCTGTTACTTAAGTCATCTGTTAAGGGGGTAGTCAACTCAAGATGATTTTTTTAAATTTCGATTGTTTTTTGCATTTATTTGAAGTTTAAAATTTTCTGAATCACAACATTTGTTTACTTTGTTTGTACCTACGTTGACAAAAAGTTATAAAAAATATCTTTTTAAAATAAAGCTCACTAAGACGAGTGAAATTATTCCTTCAACTTTAAGTTTTTCGGAAATGTGGTTTTTGCATGATTATACATTCTTAGGAATTAAATATTTTGGTTTGTATTGGAGATATTTGGATGATGTTTTTTTCAAATGTTCATAATTTCTTGCTCTATTATCTGTGGAATGATTATTACAAAAACCTTAATAGGGATTTAGTTAAAAAATAATTTGTGAATACATAAAATAAATATTTTTGAAAATATGGTTTTTCTTCAATAAATTTCTTGTAAGAAAAACTACATACAAGCGCATACAATAGATAATAGACAGCAGTTTTCTGTATTTTGTTGCATAAGAATCATGTTTATATCTTTCTTGGATCCTGAGATATTTGATTCCCCGTAAAAGCCCGCTTTTCCAACCTCACCCTTATATTAGGGGCTGTAATTAATTTTTTGGCTTGGTTCAAATGGTAGATCATTACTAGTAAATTACTCTTTCATTTAAAATAAATAATGATAAATTGTAGCCAGAATTTTTCATTTCATTTTCAGGGTTGGCTACCCCTTTAAGTCTTGCAAAAGTATAGTCGCTGTTGTCTAGTAAGTTTAACGCGAAATAATTCGGATATCCGTTCAGTCTTAATAATTCAGTACATAAAGCACACAGAACTCATTATTTTTTAGACAAAAAATAAATATTCTACTGATTCAAGTGACTTCCCTAACCAATCAACTTGCTTCTACTTCTTATCTAAGATCTACAAAACAAACTTAAATTGCAACTCTACCCAAATATGTCTACTTGAGAAATTTTATCATTTTTCAAATTATATTGAATTTTTTTATTTCAGAAACAAATGTATTAATAATTACCATGACGATGATATTAATAGAAAATAATATTAATTATTAGAAAATATTGAATTGATATATTTTATTTTAGAAACAAATTTATTAATAACCATGTCGATATTAATAGAAAATAATTAATTAATCAACTCGAATTTCTATATCAGTTATATTTTATATTTTTTATACGTATGAATGTAATTATAGGTTATAATGTTGTTAGAATAATAAAATTTGTGAATTTTTATGAGTTATAAAAAATTGTGTTTACAAATTTATTACATAACCTAATTAATTTGCGAGTAACTGAATGGTTGGACAACACAAACAAAAAAATCTCGTGTGAAATACTCACACGACTTTCTCTCGTGATGTAAATAATAAAATATAAAACCTACGTTCAATCGCGAGTAAATAATGTAAAATTGAAAACATAACCTGGTTTTAATCATGAGTTAATAACGCGAAATAAAATTCAATCAACTTTTGCCCTAAAATGGATATTCAGGCCACGATTTAAAAAAAATAAAATTTTTTATTACGAAAGCACAGGCCGCCTAAGAATTTCAGCAACTCTATCTTGTTAGCATAAAAAAATAGTAAATGATCTCTTCCCGTCTTCATGCCCATAGGGAACTTTTACTAAGTTTTTATGTTAGAATTTTGTAATAGCATTTAGGTTCAAAACTTCTACAAAAATTGATACGAGCTAGTTTTACAAGTGATAATACAATTTTCAAAATAGAATTTTTTAATAATATCTGAGTTTTATAAGTAAAGTCTAATTTATTATTAAGTAAAGTATTTGGAAAAATAAACTAGTTTCCATTAATAAAACCTAATAATTTTTTAAAACTCTTAATTGTTTAAGCTCAAATGGTAACAAATAGTTTTTACGTTTAGTTACTCACAAGTAGGTCTATCTTAAAAAAAATCGATTAAAAATTTTCGAAAAACTCCTTTACAAGCGCATTCTTCCGCTGGTTCATGATATACTACCTCCACATCAATTCGGATTCCGCACTCAACACTCCACTACACAACAACTGCACAGGGTGACTGATTGCATAGCTTCGTCTATGGAACAAAAGATGTATGTGTCCGCAGGTTTCCTAGATGTCGCTCAAGCTTTTGACAGAGTTTGGCATACAGGTCTCTTACACAAACTAAAAGAAATACTACCATTTACCTACTACCTTATCATAAATTCCTTCCTATCTGACAGATTTTTTAGAATTCGTTTAAGATCATCTTACTCAAGTTTCTTTATTGTCTTAGCCAGCGTGCCTCAGGGCTCAATTTTAGCCCCACTTCTCTATTCTGTATACACTTCAGACCTACCGACCCTACCCCAGACCCTCACTGCTACCTACGCTGACGACACAGCGATATTAGCCCGAGACCAAAACTCTATACACGCTTCACTAACACTCCAACATCATCTCAATCTTATACACGAATGGTGTAAAACATGGAAAATAAAACTTAATACGACAAAATCCCTTCACGTAACTTTCACACACCGTCATGGTGATTGCCCACCAGTATACATAGACAATGAACCTCTCACAAAAACAGATACGGTCAAGTATCTCGGTCTGACTTTTGATAAACGACTAACTTGGGGCACACATATCAAACGGAAACGTTTATTACTGAATTCCCGACTTAAACTTCTATATTCCCTACTTCACAAACGATCAAAATTACCAATGGCACAAAAATTACGCATATATTGTTCTCTTTTGAAACCTATTTGGACCTACGGATCCCAAATCTACGGTTCAACCAAACCCTCTAACTTGCAACGAATTCAAGCATTCCAGTCAAAAACATTACGCCTTATAGCAAAAGCACCTCTTTACGTTAGCAACAAAACCTTACATACAGATTTGAAAACACCACTTGTACAAAATTCCATTGAATACCTATACAAACGCTTTCACGACAAGTCACACGATCACGAGAACCCCCTGGTGCGTTCACTTTCCTCCGTCCATTTACCTGACAATCCTCCTAGACGCCTTAAAAGACGCTGGAGTAGAGACATGCTAATTTGATATACACATTTCATTCTTGGGGAGGCACCAATGGGGGCCCTACCCCTCTCATGCCTATCATGTCATTTACATAATCACGATAATCATCACATTTGCTTGTTGTAACATTTTACAGTTGTAAATAAAGAATTAAAGAGAGAGAAAAAAAATTTTAATAACTTAATGAGTTAACTTATTTATCCAATTTCTTAAAAACAGAAATTTTATAACGAATTCAAATAATTTGAAACCGTCATAATTATTAACCAATATTAACGTAGCTTAAAAATCAAACGAAAATAAAAACGCTTACAATATGAACGAAGTTCATCATTATTAGAAAAATCGTTTGGACACCCATTTACCTGTAAAACAGAAAAGAAGTTATTAGGAAAATCAATTACAAATAAAAAATAAACATACAAACTATTACTAAAACCAATTTCTAAATGAGGTTTACCATTTTGTAAAAGTCACCCCAGTTTCCTTCGTCAAGTAATTCGAAAATACCCTAATATAATTTTGTAGAACATTACACAAATAAAGGGGAATAAATTACGCTGGCCGCATTGGCGTAGTTGGTAACGTGCTCGCTTCTCATATGCGGTCTTGGGTTCGAATCCCACTCAGGCACAGCGTTTGCATACGTAACAAAAAAATAATTTCATCATTCACAGTTACAACCCAACGTCATCGCTGACCACAGAAGTTGATGCGACATTAAATAAACAAAGAAAAAAAGGAAATATATAAATAAAGAGTTTATGCACTAGAGATTTGTTGGGTTTTTTAAATATTTATTTATTTATTTAACGTCGTATATCAACTGGTTTGTTATTAGCGACTTCGGTGGATTATGTGACTGTAACTATGGGATTTGACTTGTGAAAATTTCCAAACCCTGGCAGGGAATCGAACCCGGAATCTCCGCGTGGTACGCTAACCCGCTAACCACTAAGCTACGGAGGAGGTTTTTTTTTATTTAAGACAACATGGGGTAAAGTCGTCGCCGCTAGTCAGCTGTTTAACGGCTAATTTTCGGAGACGAAAGATTCCTAGGTCAAATCCTAGTAAAGGTAGTTACATTTATACGGATTTGAATACTAGACAGTATTACCGGTGTACTTTGATGGTTGGGGTTCAACTAACCGTACTCTCTCAAGAATGGTAAGCCTGAGTCTGTAAGAAGACTACTTCTCATTTACACGTCATACACATCATCCTCATCTCATTGGGTCATAAGGTTAATTATTGTTCTAAAATTGAACAGATTGCTACGTTCATACATTAAGAATAATAAAATAAATCTAAGACAACATATCTTTATGTTTATATTTTTTAAACCTAGAACTGCTTTCGAGCTAGCCCAATCAGTCAGGTGGTAGAACATCGCTTTTATTTGTTAAGTAACACTGGTAGGGCACGCGACTTTGTATGGTGACCAACTGGTAGCTGGTCTCTACTGGTAGCTGGTAGCTATTCGTGAACAAACTCTACTGGGTCCCTGTTCAAATTCATGTACGTCAAAAAAAATACAAAATACAGCTACAAGCATCAATTGGGTGGCTGGCAGTTCCCGATTACAAAATAAAAATAAAATCTAGAACTATATACAAAAGCATAATCATAAAACTGGATGAAAATGAGCTATTAGTCGTGGAAAGAGGGATCACAATCACCAGCTGTTCCTCCAGAATGACGTAATCACAGTACGGTGGAGATGAACTAGGAAATAATAATGACAGCGTTAAAGATGACGAAATCAGGAAGAGGTACTGATAATCACGATGACGAAATGGTAACAGAATGTCATTGAAAGAGATTCCTACATCAAAGCCGACGAAGACGTCTAAAATTTAAATGCTTTTGTAGTTAGTCAAATATCTTCTAAAAAATTGCAATGTCTTTTACGTAGGGAATGCTAAGGTCCAAAATGAAGGTGGCGTTTCCGATGTACCAAGGTGCTCGAGTGACAAGTCAGGTATCTAGATTAGAACACCTAGCAATATATTGGCATCGTAAACTGGCCTTTCCAAAAAAATGAATTTCAGTTGGATTAGAAAGCTGTCTAATTAACTTAACACAAAATTGTTGTCTATCAACAACTTCAAATAAAAAACTTCATTGGCTTCTACAATAGTGGTTAAGAAGTACTGTAGAGGTAATAGGAAAGGGGAAGTTCTAGCATTCCATTTCCGGTAAAAATCTGGAAATTCTTCACAGTTTCACAGAGGTAGAACGTTTGACAACGAACTAAATTAGAAAAGATTCAACTAAATATCTTGGTATGCATTTAGATAAACGTCTTACATGGAGAACACACATACACCTAAATCGAAAACAAATGAAGATGAAATTTAAACAACTTTACTGGGTGCTGGGAAGAAGGCGAAGCTTTCTCTTTCAAACAAAATTCCTCTTTCAAAGAGGAACTGATCATACTTCAGGAACTGATTATACAGCTAAATATACCTAGGTAATGAAAAAGTTTCAATAAACATGGGTCCGAAAACCATTCTTTAGCGAGATAGGGCTAGCGAAAGATTTCGCCTGGAATTCAGTTCCCCCTGTAAAATGAATTCATACTTAAATTTTTAAGGCATTAATTAAGGTTGGTAATAAAACAGGTTTTTATGCAAAATGAGCTGAAAAATTTAATAAAACCTGTCCCACGTCTGTAATTTCTAAGATATCAGACAAAATACGCAAAATTAGATCTCGAAAAACATGTCTTTCTTAGGTTTGAAGTAGATTAACTTTGTTAAATGGTAATAAATATGTGAAAATTTTAAGCGAAATTTGTAGACAATTTAATTCTGAAGAGCATGATGAAAATTAGTCCGGTAAAAAATAAACACAAACTTTATAAAATCTGATTTTTATTAAATTAAAATACACGAAAAGTAAGACAAAAAATCGAAATAATGTACTTGTTAATTTTTTTCAATCACCACGGTACATCTAACACAAAATTTTACACATAGATTTAAACATACAAACGGTAAAACACGAAATATTCAAGTACTTCTCAACATATCACACGAAATTAGAAAACCATCCCAAATTTTTAGTAGGGAACCTCCTATATAACACCCAAACACCGAAAAGACTAAGACGAAAAGATCCAACAGACCTTTCCGAAGATAAAATATTATTAACTAACACAAGATCAAAAGGAGGTGCATAGATCGGTGAATCCTCCATTCAAGACACATACGCAAATTATTACAATATTCATTTATAATATCTATTTATTATTCCATGGTGAAAACATAGTAATTTTTTTCTGTTGGATTAATAAAAAAGAAAAGCGCCAAGATATTACCCGAATGAAAATAATAAACTCACTCACTTCTATGCCGGGGTTTTGAGTTCGTTTCCCAATTAGGTCGGACACTTTTTATCACTGAAAATAATAAACTCACTTCTATGCCGGGGTTTTGAGTTCGTTTCCCGATTAGGTCGGGCACTTTTTATCTTTATATCACCACATATCATTACCTCGCATAATTCAAGATTTATGTAGGTATCATTACACAATAAATTAAAAAAAAATTTTGTACTTTTTTCCCTTGGTTTAACGTCCGACTGTTCTGCAATTACTGCTAATGTAGACGGTGAAGGATGAAATGATATTTTGTAACGTATGAAATCAGTACCTTTAACAGGTTGACTCCCATGAGACACTTATTCATTTCTCACCAGATCTATAAAATTTACTTTTGAGAGAATGATCCGTCTTTCACGTAATAGTGTTTTTAATAGAATCTTGAAACGGATATACTGGATGTTAGAAATGAGTTCAAAAAAAATTTCTCCAGTCATTGTTCGTGATTTATACTTGATCCGATCGAGTCAAAAATGAGTCGGCTATAATATTGAGTATTATTTTAGTGTTTTATTGCATTTTTAATCATTTTTTAATAATATTATACAACGAAAAATGATTTTATCTTTTAATTTTTTATGGTTTTCATATTACAATATTTTTTGCATTGTAAAAGTTGACTCTGGTCGGTGCCTCTTTGTAGATAACTGGTACTCAAGTTTACCAATCGCCGAACAACTGCTAGGTAGAGAGACGTATCATCAATATTTATGTAGTTTTATTGAAAACAAACCCAAAGTAAATTATTCATAAAACACATATAATATTTTATAGAAATACCAGTAAAATTTTAGTGTGACACAGCAAATTTGATTTTTTTACTTCTGAGTACCTGATCAGTCTCTCATATAAATAACAGCGCCCACCGGGTTGGTCTAGAGGTAAAGTCGTCGCCAAAATCAGCTGTTTAACAGCTGAAGGTTCCTGGTTCAAACCCTAGTGAAGGTAGTTACTTTTATACGGATTTGAATACTTGACAATGGTTACCGGTGTACTTTGATGGTTGGGGTTCAATTAACCATACTCTCTCAGGAATGGTCGGCCTGGGTCTGTACAAGACTACACTTCATTTACACGTCATACACATCATCCTCATCTCATTGGGTCATGGGGTTGCTTATTGTTCTGAATTGAACAGATTGCAACGTACACACATTAGGGATTAAACAAAAAATAACAGCGCCAAAAAATTTAAGCCTTATAATACTCTACACTTGAAAGAAAATGAATAAAAAAAGCAAAGGAACCGTAGAATAGGAATGGGTTTGTTAAAATAAATTGCAAAAACTGCCTTGGGAGTCAACCTGTTAAAAGGTTATAACAAACTGGTAATTTTATTCACAATTAATGGTCGTCGAATAAAAAAAAGTCAGCAGTTAAATTTCTGCTGGGATTTTTTTAGTTTTCTGTCATTAATGACAATATTTTTCTATCTATCATTTGATGGAAACATCAAAATTTTACGAGAATGTTGTTTTGATGAGCGGTATGGTCGATAATAAAAACAGACAGCGTGAAACAACGGATACTATTGTTATAATTCCAGAGCGCTCTGTAGGGTAACACAGGAACTATTATAGAAAGTTTGTTGAAGCTATTTACAGTACAAACAATATAAAGTTATTGTCTACTTTCAATGAGGTCTTCAGTCCAGCCTTATACGTCATCTGATAGAAAGTAAGTTTAAATTGTTAAGTATAAATTGTTTATAATTGTTAAGTTTAAGTTAACTACGCCGGCCGCATTGGCGTAGTTGGTAACGTGCTCGCCTCTCATCATGCGGTCGTGGGTTCGAATTTTATCCTTCACCGTCTGCATCAGAACAGTCGGACGTTAAACAAAAAAAAATTGTTAAGTAACGGCGATTATGAGAATGATTTTGTACTGCAGCCGCCATAGAACCACGCATTAACAAACTCCAAAGGGTGTTTAGAGAAAAACAGTATTAATTTTTTCAGATAATTCATGGCAATAGAACCCCAAACCTTTCACTTTGAAGTTTAGCATGCTAACCACCGCGCCACGCAGGACATATTAATATACATAGTCATACAACTCAGTATGAGTAACTGATAAAAATTATTACTTTTTGTACATATTGCGATGCTGTTCTTGTTTAGGTAATCAGCCGAAAGGCTGGTTTGAACCTCTGGAGGCTTTACTAAATAAAACGAGGAGTGGTTTACCCATGCCTTCCTCACTGAGTGAAAAAGTATGCTTATCAGCATGCCCGGCTCTCTGAAAATCATCTACTTTCCACCCCGCAAATGACATCTTCACTTCAATCACCACAGAGTCTGGCTGTGTAATGAAATTCATTACTCTCAGAAAAGATAACTTTAACTATTGTCTTTTACCCCTCTTCCACTACTGTTCTTAAATTTTTCAGTCATATGTAGGGTATGACCATGTGATCAGAAATAAAACTACTTTTTGTAACCCTGGAAGAACGAGGAGATCGAGTGCAAATAATTTAACACTCCACCTACCTGTTTTGGGTACTTGTACCTATTACAAATACAAATTTAGGAAATGTGCGAAGAAATATAATTTTTCTCATTGTATCAGTTCAATCAGAACAAGAGATGAGGCAAGTCACAGGAGATCAATACTTTGGACCTGATACAAGCGAATACTGGGGACAAACCGATACTGCTACAGCAGTTCTAACAGCGTGCGGTCTTTGGCCTGCCTACTCTCACGCCCGGAGGGCAGGAAGCACATACTGAATAACAATAAAACAGTTACATCAAGAACAGTAAACAAACGCCCCAGACGCTTATTTCATCTAGTTAAATCTCGATCTCGCTTGCTACTGAAGACAAAAATTCACATGTTCAACCACTGTGGATGTACAGAATTCAAATAGCCTACTTGTTGCAGTTGCAAGAACCAATCTAAACAAGATTTGGTATTCGTACTGTATAACATCTTAACATTATAGTACAGTAAAATCTCAGTAGTCCGGCCTGTTAGGGACCGAGGGGTGCCGGATTACTGAAAATGCCGGATTACTGGATGTATTAAAATTTTGGAACTCTAAATTATAAATTTAAACAAAAAATTAATATGCATGGATTTCTATGTGGTTTTAAATTAAATTAACTAATTAAAAAAGGTTTTCTGAGTACTTCTGTAGTCATTGTACTAAACATAATTATCGGCTATTGACATCGCATAGTGCGGTGTGGGGGTGCTCGTGTTCCGAGAATTATGTTTCGTTGTCAATTGAGTATGAAGTATAGAGTATGACCCAGTTATGGGTTTTGGATAAAAGGCCAAAAATTATTCCATTTCACAATAATTAAGGTCTGCTTATTCAGTTCTTTAATCAAATCCTAAACATAGATGTTATATTAAATCAGCCGTAATTAGGTCGAGTTTATTTCCCTAACTCAATTTAAATATTTTACCAAAATCTGTCCTGGGTGAGGTTTCATACTTTTAGGTCTAATATTTTAAGGGCCGGATTACTGGAGGTGCCGGACTACAGCACGGCCGGATTACCGAGATTCTACTGTACAGTAAAACTTCACCAATTCGCGATTCGCGGTAATTCGGACTGTCAACTAGGTAGAGGTCATCAATCAGCAACCTTGGAGCAAACTGAGAAATGTGTTGTTGTGGGGCTAGAAGATGAAACTTTCAGAGGAGCTTTCGGTACTGAGGACGTTCATGAAATAAGGCAATGGTTAACAATAGATGAAGATGGTAATGACGACGAAAATCAGCTGTTCAACAGCTGACTTGCGGCGACAATTTAACAACTAGACTAACCCAGTGGGTTACCAAAACCGAATTTTTGATAAACAAACAGGAAATTTTGGAAAAAAAATTACAAAAAATGAGGCAATAGAAATATAAGAAGAATGAGAACCAAGAAGTAATGAGGAAATTCATTAACAAATATTAAAATAATGAGGAATTAAAAGATTAGTATTTTTTTTTTTTTGGACATCTGTATCAATGAAGATAGATGAACCCAACCAGTTTGGAAGTAGATTTGAGTACACGAATTCGACAATATTGTTTGATTCCTAATGTGAGTACGTTGCAATCTTTTCAATTCAGAACAATAAGCAATCCCATGACCCAATGAGATGAAGATGATGTGTATGAGTGTAAATGAGGCGTAGTCTTGTACAGACCCATACCGACCATTTCTGAGAGAGTATGGTTAATTGAACCCCAACCATTAAAGTACACCGGTAAACAACTGTCTAGAATTCAAATACGTTTAAAAACAACAATCTTCACTAGAATTTGAACCACGGAAATTTCGTCTGGCCGGGCAGTTGGCATAGTGGTTAGCGCAAGTGGCTTCTACGCCAGGGTCCCGGGTTCGATTCCCGGTCAGTTATAGAATTTCTTCATCAATTATGTTCATCTATCATCCTTCTCACCATCTGTATTAGCAGCAATTGCAAAACAGTCAGGCGTAAAAAAAAAAGGAAACTTGGTGTCCGAAAATCAACTGTTCAACAGCTGACTTGCAGCGATAATTTAACAACTATACCAACCCACTGGGTTAAATTTGACCACATAAAATTAAAATTTTATCTACTTTACCATATATATCGATCATAAAATTCTTGAAGATTAGCTACAAAATTGGTACGGTTTGCAGACCGTTTATGTTATTGCATAATTCATAAAATTGCAATTTGAAATAAATAATAATAATAAAATATACAACAAGTATCTATAAATATATAAAATATAGCTTTAGTACAATATTTAACAGAGTTGGTGAAAAATGAGACTGTAACTGCATTACTACACCGACAATTTGTATCAAATCTAAAGTGACGTTCCATTCACAGTTAAAATAAATCTTTAAATTACTCTTTTAGGTTAAGTATTAAGTAATATACAATTGGTTGACAACTATTACAGAGATAGAAAATAAATAAATAAACCAACGGACTGTAGGTAAAGAGATGGAGGGACGCTGGGTTATTACGTATTACCGAGTAAAACCATAATGGTACATAATGAGAGTAAATCAACGAGCCAACGAGGACGTATAAAAACCTGTAACAACACAACTAGCCTCATCATTTCCAATATAATTCAGTTGCTGGGGCATTCGTTCTATTTCACAAAAGATATACTGTTTTATTTTTTTTAACAAATCTGTGCAATGTATACTTTTATGGTAAGTAAAAATATTAAACACATTAATTTTTAATACTATAAATTAATCATTCATTAGCAAACATGTATTGCATAATCAGGAAATTAATTATTGTTTTAATATTTCAATTAATTAATGTAACGGTGATGATTTTCAACCGATTTATAATATTATCAATTTGAATGAATTATTTCACAACCGATACCGATTTATAAATAATTAATTCTTCATCCAATAATTTTATCTTATAACCAGAAGAGGTTTTAGAAATTTAATTTCGGGAAGACAAGATTTTGCCTACAAAAATTTTGGTTGAAGGGTGATAGATGAAAATGAATGATAAAGAAAAATGCCACACCTGACCGGGAATCGAACCTTGGACCAACTGACGTGTTAATATTCATTTGATTTATACCACTTTGTCCAAGTCCTATTCAGTGGTGTCAATAACTCAAAAGTATAAAAGTTACTCATAAAACTGGGGCGTTTCTCAGCTTTTTTAACACTACGCTTTTTCCCTTATTTCCATCCACCCGGTGTTCTGCTTTTGTTTTTCATGAAAGCCCTTGATATTATTTTTCAATATTCTATCTGACATCTTTAAACCACTTATCTGTCACCTTATATCTATTGCTTAGCGTCTTAAAATTTGTTTTTTCAACTGCTTGTTATCTATTCTATATAAATGCCTATAAAATTTTAAAACGTAAAACCCCATAAAAGTTACTTTGTGGTTGAGTCAACATAAATGACCGCCATTTTAAAAGAAGATTTAAATTTTCCGGTTGACCGATTTTGATGAAAATGTTCGTGTCGAGTCCCGCAGTGGTACTTAACTTAAGTTGCAAGTTTCAACTTTTTACAATATATATTCCATTCTTGAGATATTTTAAGTTCACAAACAGATACATACCCACCCACACATATACACATACAGAGAGGGGGAGGGAGGGGAGAGAGAGAAAGAGAGAGACCAATAGCTAAAAAACGATTTTTTAGTTCACGGGTCTGAAAACGTGTATATCCAGGAAATTCGATTTCTAAAAATCGAATGAAAACAATACTTTCCTTCCCTACATGCATAAAGGCAAGAAAAAGAAACATAACGTACCTTCTTTTTTTACAACACATATCAATTGAGTTATTCTCAAGTCATATTTCTCCTTTTCCACTTACTATTCACACTGATGTCAACAAAATTCCTGTTTTTAGTAATTCTTTATTTTTTTCGGGGACGAAGGTTCCTGGTTCAAATACCAATAAAGATAGTTACTGTTGTGCAAAATTGAGTAGCAAGCAGTCGTTACCGGTGTACTTTGATGGTTGGGGTTCAATAAACCTACTCTCTCAGGAATGGTCGACTTGAGTCTGTACAAGACTACAACATATAGACAAGTCATACATATCATCCTCATCTCATTGGGTTATGAGGTTGCTTCTTGTTCTAAATTGGACGAATTCCAACGTACACACATTAGAGATTAAAAAATGTATTTATTTGTACAGTAGTGGTTTATCTTTTGACGTGTAAGATTGTATGAGAAGTTAAATGCTTTAAGTTTAGTTCTCCGTGAAGCGAAGCAAATATTGTTGCTAGTTGAACGTAAAAATATAATGTAAGTACATAACATGTAGTAGGTTCACTCCTTGAAGGTTCGCGATTAAGTGATAGAATTCTACCAACCATTTTATTAGTGGAAATTTTTTGCCATCTACCATTTTCCTTGGTCCATCTATCCGTCACACACAAACGTCAGAAACTACTAGAGATAACAATCTACGGTTTTCGGATTCGTAATTTGCACAAAAGTTAGTGGACTTAAATTGGGTTTGAAGTTCCGGTTTCAACCGAAAGTGGCCCAAAACAGGAAATCAAGAAATAAAGTCAGAAACTACAAGAGATAGCAAGAAACGGTTTTCGGATTCGTAATCAACATAAAAAGTTGATTGGGCTGGACTGGGTTTGAAGTTGCGGTTTCGACCGGAAATCAAGAATCCAAAGTTGGGATTTGGGAACAAAAATAGTAGCATTCGATTCCTCTTAAAGTGTAGATACAGAAATCACTGGGGTTGAAGTCCGGTTTCGACCAGAAGTCAAGAAATCCAAGTCAAAATTGGGAAACAAATTGTCATTCGATTCCTCTTAAAGAGTAGATACAGAAATCATTGGGTTTGTGTTGCGATTTCGACCGGAAGTCAAGAATCCAAAGTCGGGATTTGGGAACAAAAATAGTAGCATTCGATTCCGCTTAAAGTGTAGATACAGAAATCACTGGGGTTGAAGTTCCAGTTTTGAACAGAAGTTAAGAAATCCAAGTCAAAATTGGGAAACAAAATAGTGCTATTCGATTCCTCTTAAAAAGTAGACACAGAAATCACTAATGGTTTTTGCTAGAAGTCAAAGGTAAACCTTTTTAAAGGTGCCACCAGCCATGAGACGCCAGGTCTTATAAATAAAATGTTTAATACTAAAATAAATCTTCAAAAGAACTGAAGAAAGGAAAATAGTGTTATTTTCTTCATTATATAGTCTATATATAGTTAAGGTATTTATTGAACGCGCACATAGATAAAATATTTTAAATTATGTAATTGACTCACGAGGTGTATTGTGTACAGAAATTTTCATTCAGTTGTGTCAGTACGGGTAAATAAAGCGAAAAACAAGCAGGTTAATATAGATACGTATAATTTGGTCAGCATGTTAAACCGTGCAATAAACAGGTCGAGGTTGGTAATGATATTGTGTTAATAATTTTACACTTTATTTTCATTACATCATACGTCGCTTTCTTCGGCCCTCAATCTGAAGAAAAATCTGACAACATATTATTTATTGTACTACGAAATTATCCCAATTCTTGATAGATAGTCTACAGTTAAATTTGAACCTTAAGGTCCGTGACTATCAGTAAAATAATTATATTATTCTCTTAATATATAATAAATTTGCTACCGTTTTGTTGTCTCGCATTCTATCTTTATACAGGGAAAACGTAATGTGATTTGGTAAAAATTTTAATACGCGGAGTTCAACTGATAGTACAATAGAATAGGGTGTATTTCGCTCAGAAAGGGTTGCAGGGCTGTTTTGTTTCCCCTAAAGTGATTTTGGATGGGATTAGTTAGCATTATTTGGTTCTTCTTCGTCTTCTTGTTCAAATAAAGGCAATAGAATTGGGTTGTTCTTGCTCAGAAAAAGTTGTAGGGTTGTTTTGTTTACCCTTAAGTGTTTTAAATAGCTTTAACTAGCGTTATCTGGCTCTTCTTCTTCTTATTCTTATACACGCTATAGAATAGGCAATGGTTGCAGGGTTGTTTTGTTTGCCCTAAAACGATTTGGATGGGTTTAACTAGTGTTGTTTGGTTTTGTTTAACTTTCTGGCTCTTTTTGTTCTTGTTCTAATACGTATATGCAATGGGTACAAGGTAGATTTATATTAAAAAGAAAAAGAAGAAGACGAGCCAGAAAGTTAAAAAAAATCCAAAACTAAAATCAAATGCCGCCAACTAAACCCATCCCAAACGTTTTAGGGTAAACAAAACAACCCTACAACCCTTTCTGAGTCGATTCTACCCTATTCTATTGTACTACTGATCTTTACGTTTCATGACCCACTGAAACCAAAAATTTATATTTTTAGAAAGATTCGTGCCTGTAACTGTTTATCTTATTCGTTTTGGAGCAAAAAATTTACTAGACTAATTGGGCTCAAATTTGCAAACTAAGGTATCTTCAATCAATCACCAGTGTACTTTGATGGTTTGGGTTCAATTAATTATACTTTCTCAGGAATGGTCAGCCTGAGTCTGTACAAAACTAAACCTCATTTATAGGTCTCATATATATCATTCTCATCTCATTGGGTAATATGGTTGCTTATTGTTCTAAATTGAATAAACTGCAACGTACACACATTAGGGTTTAAAATAAAATGTACAAACCCGGCATTAAAATTGATCTAACTTCTTTATTATTTCCACATTGTCAACTACGTAAACTTGCAATTGACGTGGATACAGCATCAAAATAAAAAATAAAAAATGAATTAATTATTGTACAGTAAAAGAACTTCGAGATAATTTGAGTTCTTTACCGAAATATTTTTTTTGCGGACACTTTTTTTGTTTTACGTCTAACTGTTTTGCAATTAATTGCTGCTAATGCAGCAGTAATTAATACTAAGCATTGTACTAAAAAATGTTTCACATAAAAGTTGTAAGAGGTTTTTAAATTTTCTACAATTTTGATCATATACACTTTTTCTTTAAAATTAAGGCTTTAAAAAAAGGCTCTTTAAAAAGAATTTTTTTACCACGAGAACATAAGCCCCCCGAGAACTTCAGCAGATATGTTTAAAAGAATTTAGCAGATACGTTCACCTGGTCTTGTAAAGCATAAATAATATAGTAAATATGGCTGTTTTTAAAAACATCATAGGAGCCGTTTTTGAGAAAATCGCACGAATAAACTACTACTTCCGGTTGAATGATTTTGATAATAATGTTTGTGTCAGGTCCGGTAGTGGTACCTAATTAAAGTTCCAAGTTTCAATTTCGTAGCAATTCTGTTCTTAAGATACCCTTAAGTTCTTAAGTTCTTAAGATATTCTGTTCACTCACACCCGCAGACCAATCGCTAAAATATTTTTTTTGGGGGCTTGAAAACGTGTAGGCCTAAATCCTATGAAAACTATTACAGTACTATAACAGTATTTATATTCACAGCAACATTTTCTTTGTAAAATTTCAAAAATGATAACCCTAAGGGCCCTAATGAAGATTTTCGTAAATATAAATTATGTGTGTGTGTGTGTGTGTGTACATGTGAGTACGTATTGCTTTTAAAGTAGATGAAGGGGGTTAGATATGTAGACGAGAGACGTAGTACGCGGGGGAAATTATCAAAAGTCTTAAGTGTGTGTGTACGTAGTTGAAAGAGAAGATGAACGAGAGACCTACGCAGGGGAATTTATCAAAATGTTTTGTGCGTGCGTGTGTGCGTGTGTGTGTGTGTGTACGTGGAGTATTTATATACAGTCGATCTAGCAGCTGCACAATTTCTGTTACATATTTATTTTAAAAAAATTGATTAGGTCCTACACGTTTCGCGTGCGAAGCCGCGCGGGCAGTCCTAGTACTGTATATTTCGGTAAAATGATTTTTTTTGGTGCGTTCCGGTGGATTTAAGAATAAGAGACAATGATCAAAGAGTGTAATGCTTTTAATGATGTAATTAACCCAATTTTAAAAGTAATTTCAAATTGTTTCAGACATGTTTATTAACACTTATGATACACAATACGGCGACTAGAGCATTACCACAACAGAACGAGCACGATCATCATCATCATGGGCATCATCACGTGGTTGATTATCATGTAAGTCATGTAATTTGCTTATTTAGGCCCTCTAAATGCTTAGTGTCATTAGCAACTGCGAATTGTTTTTTACGTCTAACTGTTTTGCAATTACTGGTAATGCTGACGACGAGAAGGGTGATAGATGAAGATGAGTGATGAAAAAATACCCCAGACCTGACCGGGAATCGAATTCGGGACCCCTCCATAAGAAGCCAGTTGCGCTAACCACTACACCAACAGGCCGGCCTTAGCGACTTCACGCAGTTGTTTCTATTTAAGACCATTGTAGATCATGTAAAGTAACTTCAAAACTTTTTGAAAGCTTAATCTGAAGTTCAAATTCGGTATTCTTACCCGAACGGGACTTCTCCTTTCTTCCGTACATCCGGAGTTCTGTTTTTGTCATTAGTAGAAGCCCTTAATCAATACTCAGTAATTTGAATTCGTTCTATTATTTTGTCTCGAGATCCTTTTTACACCTCTTATCCGACGATATCTTAGGTACACTGTTTAATGTCCTAAAATTTGTTAATTGTTTGTCATCTATTCTATATAGATGTCGGTAGAATTTTAGTTTACGGTTCCTAATACGAGTAGTTTCTAATAATTGTACATTTTTCTTGTACGCATATAGTATAATACTTCCCTTCCTCACAACCATTTCTTTTCGTTTCTTCTATCTTTGGATGATCTTTCTCCATAATTTCTTTACTTCTCTTAGACTAGCCTTCCGGTCATTCTAAGAAATTCATTCGCAGATTTTATCACAGTATTATTATAATTTCTGATCTTCGGTTGCCTCAAAAGTGTTTTCTTTCTTGTTGAACGAGATGTGAGTACTTCGGAGTACAGTAGCAATCTTTCCTAGTCTGCTGTTGTTTGCTTCCTTTCTCCTAACTTGGGCTCTATTGTATCCCCAAAAAACTTAAAGCTGAGAATCAAACTTTCCAATTTTTCCGTATTTTGTCAATACTGAACTAATATAATAAAAAATTGTTATAACGTGTTAAATTTGTATAGACCTTATGCTGTAACTCAACCGAGAACTTCGGCCAAGAAATTACAGGCTAGACCTATGCGGGTATTAGGAAATAACATAGGATAAGATTCATTGTACTTTTTAGCAATAATAAATTTAAAAAAAAAAATATATATATATATATATATATATAATTGTAACCGACTGATCCACCTCACGAAGCTCTTTAGGATTTTTTTACAAAAAAAATGTAGAAAACCTTTTACAGACAAAAATATCTGATTTTATTCGTTCTTTGTTTTAAATATGATTCTGTTTAGGTCATCAGCCGAAAGGCTGGTTTGAACTTCTAGAAGTTTTACTAACTAAAACGAGGAGTGAGGTGTTTGACCCTTGTCTTTCTCACTGTGTGGAAAAGTACGCTTACCGCATGCCGGGTCCTCTTAAAAGCACATATTTTTCACTCTGCAAATAACACTTTCACTTCATTCACCACAGGGTCTGGCTGTAAAATGAAATTCATTACTTTCAGAGGAGACAGCTCTGATTAGTGTCTTTTGCACCTCTACCTCTTCTGTTCTTAAATGATTCAGTCATTTAATTAGCTGACCATGTGATAAGAAACAGAACTATTTATTTTAGCCCTGCAACGAACAGATTGAGTGTAAATAATTTAAAGTCGAACGTCTGATTTTTTCGAAAGCACAAAAACAACATTTAAGCCCCTAACTTTCTTTCTACTGATCAAATGGAGGTTTTCAAAAACTTAAAACCTGCTCCAGAAACTGAGTAATCTATAGATAGAATTTGATTTAAATCGGTTGACAGTTTAGAAATGCATAAGTGACAAACAATTAAACAATTGTCTATATACATTTTACAAATTTATTTTAATTTATTTTGATTACAGGCAGAACCACATTATGAATTTAAATACGGTGTTCATGATCCACATACGAAAGATGTAAAATCGCAACATGAAATGAGAAAAGGTGACAAAACCAAAGGGCATTACAAAGTAGTTGAACCAGACGGAAGTGTTCGAGAGGTTCATTACACTTCAGATAAACACAACGGATTTAATGCAGTCGTTAAAAAACACGGACATAATATTCACCCGATTCATTATAAGAAACACAAACACGATGAAGTGCAACACGATGCTCCAGCGCCGGTATTTGAACAAGATGAAGCAGAAGAAGAAGAATACTAAACGAAAAGCGTAGAATTTTATTATTTATTGTAAAAAAATTATTTATTATTGTAACAGTAATATTTAAGGGAATAATATAAAATTATACAAAAAATTAAAAAAACTTCTAAAAGCACAGTAATAAAATTAAATCAAAATTGATGTCTTACTCAATGTGTATTAATTATTTCCAATGCCGGATTTCTATGTCACCAGAATGCTAGAAAATCGAAAATCCCTTTATCATGGCTGGTGGAAATTTAAAAAAAAGCTTACTTTTCACCTACAGCAAAAAAAACAATTAGTGATTTCTGATCTACTCTAGAGGAATCGAATGACACTATTTTTGTTTCCAAATTCAAACTTTGATTTCTTGACTTTCAGTTTTGGGCCACTTCCAATCAAAACCGGAACTTCAAACCCAATGATTTGTTTATCTACTGTTTAAGATTAATCGAATGACACTATTTTCGTTTTCAAATTCCGGTTTTAGGCCACTACCGGTAAAAACCAGAACTTTAAACCCAAGTTAAGTCCACTTACTTTCTTGGTAGATTACGAATCCGAAAACCGTTTGTTGCTATCTTTTGTAGTTTCTGAATTTAATTTCTATACTTCCGTTTTTAGGCCACTTCCGGTCAGAGCTGGAACTTCAAACCCAATCCAAGTCCACTTACTTTTTGTGCAGATTACGAACCCGAAAACCGTTTGTTGCTATCTCTTGTAGTTTCTAATTTGATTCTTTGACTTCCGTTTTTGGGCCACTTCCGGTCAAAACTGGAACTTCAAACCCATTCTAGGTCTACTAACTTTTCATGTAGATTACGAAACTGAAAACTGTTTGTTGCTACCTTGCCAAGTCCACTTGCTTTTTGGGTAGATTACGAAACCGAAAACCGTTTGTTGCTAACTTTTGCAGTTTCTGAATTTTATTCCTTGGCTTCCATTTTTGGGTCACTTCCGGTCAAAACTGGAACTTCAAACCCAATCTAGGCCCATTAAATTTTCATGTAGATTACTAATCTGAAAACCGTTTGTTGCTACCTCTTGTAATTCTGATATCTGGGTGTGGCGGACGGACGTACAAAGGAAAATGATAGCTGATAATTTTAAAAATTTCGACCAATTATAGTACCTATTAACTCATATACACATAAAAACATTTAAACAAAATCTGGTGAAAGAAAAATCCTCATGAAGAGTTTTTTTTACGTTCGACAGTTATGTACGCAAACGGTGAAGAATGAATAGATGAAAATAAGAGTTGGAAAAATGTCAAACCTAACACGGAATCAAACCCGGAACTTCTGGGTTTAGGCAGAAGACAGATGCGCTGACCACTACACCAATATGGTTAATTGTATTAGTACTTCAACAAATGAGAAATATCATTCATATATCACTAAAGAAAAAGCTTCTTTTTTTAATTTATTTATTTATAGTCATATCAACTGTTTGGTCATTAGCGACTACGGTGGATTCTGGAACATAAACTGCGGGATTTGACACGTGAAAATTTCCAGACCCTGGGCGGGAATCGAACCCAGGACCTCCGCGTGGCAGGCCAATGCGCTGACCACTACACTACGGAGACGGCAAAGAAAAAGCTTGATTTGCCTGTCATTGATTGTGCTTTTTATATCAGCAAACGTTAAGCCAAATGGAGCTGAACGTTGCTACAGCGAGTAAGAGGCAGGTGGAGTGTTAAATTATTTTCACTTGATCTGTAAGTTAGTTATATGACAGAAGCATTTAACAACAGAAGAGGTAGAGGTGTAAAAGACACCTGTCAGATTTATCTCCACTGAGAGTAATGAATTTCATCATTATACAGCCAGACCCTGTGGTGAAGGAAGTAAAGGTGTTATTTACAGGGTAGAGAATAGATTCTTTTCAGAGGCCCAGGCATGCTGATAAATATACTTTTCCACTCAGTGAGGAAGACAATGATAAATCACCTCAATCCGTGTTATACATAGTAAAGCCTCTAGAAGTTCAAACCAGCCTTTCGGCTGATGATCTAAACAACAATAAAAGATGTTATGGGAAAAATCTCCGATTTTCATTAAGGAGGAAATGGTACTGACGTAAATTAAAGTGAATTACTTCAAGAAATATCGCCATAATTTTCTGTTTATAAACAAATTTTAATAAATGAGGAATGATTTTCTCTCCTATAAAATGTTTCTTTTATTAACTGGTACAATATGTTCATTTTATCTGAACAATAATTAACTCAATGGGAAGAGAAGGTGTAAAATTAAAACGACCTCTGTGATGTTTACGGAAAAAAATACATAGAATATTACACAAAATTTTGTGAAATTCAAGACTCCGAAAGATTAATAAAACGTTCTCACCAGAGATTAAACACACCAATTCTTCAATATTAAAAAAAAACATTTTTACCACACGAGTACAGCCCCGAAGTATATCAGCAACCATGGCGCTTATCCCATCTTGTAGAGCATAAAAAATTTAGTAAATAATTCTGGTGGACTGATTTTGTTGAAAATATTCGTGTCAGATGCCTTAGTGATACTTAAGATATTTTGTTCACACGCGCGCTTAAAACATATTTTTTGGGGTTCAGAGCATCTGGAAAAGTGTATTTCCGGTAAAAACTAGATTTCGAAAAATTGACTAGAAAGTAGTAATAGTACTTTTCTTCCTTGTATATTGAAACAGGGCATGAAAAAGTAAAAGATTAGAAGATCTTTGTATTTAAAATCAGAAGGATGGATTAACGAATAACGTACGTAACTATACCAAGCAAATATCGGAAAATTTTACTCCAGGATAGGATAAACGATTTTCAATTCATATACCGCTTATGCATTACCATAATTTCACTATTATTTTTTAAAATCTTTTATTTTGAATCCTTAACTGTACTATTGAGAACAACCAAAAGATGAGAAAACATAGCTATTACATTAAAATTAATAAGAACAGGCATGAATATAAAATACAACATTCAGTAATATTAAATTTGGAATCACAATGAACGAATGAAGTGTGAAAAGAAAAATAAAAAAAATTCATATTTTCAATAAACAGTTATTAATAATAGTGATAAAGCAATGCAAATAATAAACAGTATACACTAATATTAGTAACAAAACATTAGAAAGAAACAAAAAATTAATCAAAAATCATAACTTTATTTTAATCTTGAGTGAATGACGCAAAATGAAAATCAACCTAACTTTGGCTTAAAAATACAGAAAATCACTCTCACGCTAAACTAAGCTCTTTAGAAAAAAATGCGCTAATTAAAAGTTGTAGATCTTTTGATTTCCTATAACATTGATTATACACACTTTTGTCATAAAATGCATGCTAAGGCTGAAATCTTTAAAAAAAATTGATTTTTTACACATTTTTGTAAAAAAAAATAAACAGAAAATCGCTGATTACCGCTAAACTAAGCGTTATCCAAAAAAATGTTTGAAACAAAAGTTGTAGGCTTTTAAATTCTCTATAAGTTTTTATCATATACATTTTTGCGCTAATAAAATGCATATTTAAGCCGCAATTTAAAAAAAAAAACATTTTTTTCTACAAGAGAACAGCCTCCCCAAGAATTTCAGCAGACATTGCACATACCCTATCATATAGAGCATAAAAATGTAGCAAATGAGGCAATTTTAAAAAATCTTCGGAGCCGTTTTTGAGAAAATCGCAAAAAGTGAAAAATTACACGAATAAACTAAATACTTCCGGTTGACCGAGTTTGATGAAAATGTTCGTATCGGGTCCGGTAGTAGTACCTAACTTAAGTTTCAAGTTCGTACGACGCTCCAATCTTGAGATATTCTATTCACACACAAACACGCGCGCGTGCACACACACACACACACACACACACAGACCAATATCTAAAAACATATTTTTTGGGTTCAGGGGGTCTGAAAATGTGTAGATCCGGTGAAAACTCAATTTCGAAAAATCTACATGAAAACAATACTTTCCTTCCTACATAATTATTCATATAGGCAAGAGAGAGTAAAATTACGAGTTTTTATCATGAAAATCAACCTAACTTTGGCTTAAAAATACAGAAAATCACTCTCACGCTAAGAGAGAATTAAATTCTCTATAAGTTTTTATCATATACATTTTTGCGCTAATAAAATGCATATTTAAGCCGCAATTTAAAAAAAAAAACATTTTTTTCTACAAGAGAACAGCCTCCCCAAGAATTTCAGCAGACATTGCACATACCCTATCATATAGAGCATAAAAATTATATAGATTATATAATTATACAATTATATAATAATTAATATAATAAATTAAAATTATAATTTTAATAATTAAAATTATAATATTAAATAAAAATAATAAAAATATAATAATTATAAAATTATAATTATAAAGATTATTATAGATTTTTAGTTAGAACAGAAATCAATATAGCCTAACTATTTTTGACAATATCGCAAATGAATGGTGTTTTAAAATCGGTGCGTAGTGTGTAATTTGAGATGTATTAATGTGAACTGGTAATTATACGGAGAAATTTAGGCTGGAATGCTCGTATATTATTATAATTATTATAATATGTCACATTTATCCTTTTTCGACATAAATATGCAGAAAGAATTAAAGAAGATCCCTGTTCCATCATCTTTTTAATCTTCTATTGAAGCCTGGAGGATTTGCCATATCACTGATAAGCGGATTATTATAGATTTTTAGTTAGAACAGAAATCAATATAGCCTAACTATTTTTGACAATATCGCAAATGAATGGTGTTTTAAAATCGGTGCGTAGTGTGTAATTTGAGATGTATTAATGTGAACTGGTAATTATACGGAGAAATTTAGGCTGGAATGCTTGAATAGTTTTTAAATTAGTTTGTTTTGCGCAACCAAAAATTTTAATATTGTACCTACATCCAAATAGGTTTGAAAAGGGAATATACGAAAGTTTGAATTTTAAACATTATATAAATGTAAACAAGGTCATGGAAAATTACACAAAATTTACAAATTAATGAACTAATTTACCTACATTAAACACAATCGTATCAGCGTTTTAAAACACAAATATTAGTCATGGTGATTATTATTTTATGAAACTTTACCCTGATTTGAAATAAAATAATGTTTAAACATATTCTCACTTTGATTCAATTATTACACACAGTTATAAAGAACCTTGCACGGCAATATTTAAACTATTTCAAAATAATTACAAACAACCCAATATTTCAACATTTTCAGATAAAAAAAAATCTGGTGTGAAACACTCACACGACTTTCTCCTGCCAATGAAAATAATTAACAATATAACCTAACATTAGAAATAAACAAAAAAACTAACCTAAAAAAACATCCTAACCTTATTTTAATTATGATTGAATGATGAAAAATGAAAACCAACTTTAGTTTGGTTTAATAATACGGAAAATCACTTTTTAACGCTAAACTAGGCTCTGTAAATAAAAATTCTTACAACAAAAGTTGTAGATCTTTCAATTTCCTATAAATTTTATGATATGCATTTTTGTCGTAAAATGGATACTACGGCCGTAATCTTAATAATTCGATTTTTTTACAGATTTTCAAGAAAAATAAAAAACAGAAAATCAATAATTACCGCTAAACTAAGCGTTACACAAAAACAATGTTTTAATAAAAATTGTAGGATTTTAAATTCCCTACAACTTTTATTTGCTACATTTTTGCGCTTAAATGCATATTAAGGCTGAAATCTAAAAAAGAAACAATTTTATTACGAGAAAATAGCCTCCCCAAGAATTTCAGCAGAAAAAAGTGAAAAATGACACGAATAAACTACTACTTCGGATTTTTTGTTTGTTTGTCTTACGTCTGACGTTTTGAAATTTCTGCTAATAGCCTACATTCGGTAAGGAATGATGATATATGAAAATGAGTGATGAAAATTACCAGGCCTGACTGGGAATTGAACAAGGGACCCCGGCGTAGAAGCCAGTTGCGCTAACCACTACACCAACGGGCCGGCCAATATTCCGGATGATCGATTTTGATGAAAATGTTCGTGTCCAGTCCTTTAGTAGTACCTAACTTAAGTTTCAAGTTTAAACTTCGTACGATGTTCCGTTCTTGAGATATTTTGTTCACACACAAACACACACCAATCGCTAAAAACATGTTTTTGTGTTCAGGAGGTCTGAAAACGTGTAGATCCGTTGAAAACTCGATTTCGAAAAATCAACATAAAAACAATACTTTACTTCCTGTATATTCATATGCAAGAGAAAGTAAAAAATGGTTTCAACATTTCGAAAAATTGTTTTTTAATTTCTAAGATTATGAACTGTTTTCTGCAATAAGGAATACAATAAAAAGTATTGCAAAGAGATTAACACAAAAATTTTCTCTATATGAAAATAGAGTGTATTAAAATCATGATTGTCATCAAACATTTTTTAACTTCCTTATGACGATAATCTATGGTGAATGAAGTGGTGGGGTTATTTATATATTAGAAAGTGGATGCATTTATTTCAGAGGGCCTGGCATGCTGATAAGCATACTTTTTCCACTCTGTCAAAAAGGCAATGGTAAACCAGCTCACTCCTCGTTTTACTCAGAAAAGCCTCTAGAGGTTTGTTCAAATCAGCCTTTCGGGTGACGAACTAAACAACATGATGATATACAGAGTGATTATAAATGAAATACACTTTCTACAGCTTCTTAAACATCAAACTGGTGTATTTGAATATAGTAAATGATATAGGTTTGTACGGAATTTTTTAAAGTTTAAAAACTTTAAACTTCATAGAAAATTCTTGGTACAACTGTTGCTAGCATTTTGTTGTTGGCTGCTGTTACAACGACCAGTCTAGCAAAAGGGCCGCTACTCAAGTGGAGAAAGCTTATTGTGTTCTTGAATTAGCCAAAACAAACTCGGTTGCGGTTGTGCAACGTCATTTCAGAAAAAGATACGGTAAACTACCACCAACTTGGCAATCAATCTATAACTGGTATAAACATTTTGAAAACAGTGAATGTCTGTGTAAAAGGAAGTACTGGAAGACCTTCTGTTACAGAAGAACAAATTGATAGTGTTCGTAATGTTTATGTACGAAGTCCAGGAAAATCAACTTGATCAGCAAGTTTAGAATTGCCAATTCCTCAACCGACTGTGTGGAAAATTCTGCGGAAACGTTTGAAAATTACACCTTATAAATTGCAGTTAGTACAAAGTTTAAATACCAGTGATTAAGTCGTACGTAAAAATGTTTGTCTGGAGATGCAACATTGTGTTGAAAATGACGACGCATTCTTTAATCGCCTAATTTTCAGTGATGAATGTAATTTTCACATTAGTGGAAAAGTTAATAGACATAATGTTAGAATATGGAGCACAGAAAATCTAAAAATAACTTTACAGCATACACGCGATTCCCCTAAAGTAAACGTCTTTTGCGCATTATCTCGTGAAAAGGTTTACGGGACGTTCTTCTTTCACGAAGTGTCAGTAACCGGAGTAATTTATCTGGACATGTTAAACGAATGGTTAATGCCTCAACTCTAGGAAGATAGTGATAACTTCAGTTTTGTACAAGATCGAGCTCCGCCTCATTTGCACTTACAGGTCAGAAATTATCTTGATGAACGTCTTCCTAGACGATGGATCGGCCGTGCAAGTGAGGAAAACATTGTGTTTACGCCGTGGCCACCTTGTAGTCCAGACTTAACGCCCTGCGACTTTTTCTTATGGCGTTATGTAAAAGACAAAGTTTTTGTACCAACGCTTCCTGTAGATATCGATGATCTAAAATAACGTATCGCAAATGCTCTTGCCACAGTGGACCGTTATATGCTTAATCGTGGAAGAATTCGATTACCATGTTGATCTGTCGTGTTACAAATGGTGCATTCATTGAACATCTGTAAATATATTTTCAATAAAAACTTAATGAATTCTTCTATATAATCATGTAAGTAATTACCTTAACTTTTCAAAAATGAATTTTCTATAAGCTATCGAAACTGTCTGTTTCATTTATAATCAGCCTGATTTTTTACGTTCTCTTGCCTCTATGAATATATAGGAAGGAAAGTAATGTTTTCGTGTCGATTTTTGAAATCGAGTTTTCACCGGATCTACACGTTTTCAGACCCCTGAACCAAAAAAGAAATATTTATCGATTGCTCTCTCTCTCTCTCTCTCTCTCTCTCTGTGCGTGCGTGCGTGTGTGTGTGTGTGTGAACAGAATATCTCAAGAACGGAACACCGAACGAACTTGAAAATTGAAACTTAAGTTAGATACTACTACCGGACCCAACATAAACATTTTCAACAAAATCGGTCAACTGGAAGTAGTAATTTGTTCGTGTAATTTTTCAATTTTTAGCGATTTTCTCAAAAACGGTTTCGACGATTTTTTTAAAAATCGCCTCATTTACTAAATTTTTTGTGCTCTACAGTAAAGGGTAGGCGCCATGTCTGCTAAAATTCTTGGGGAAGCTGTTTTATCGTAAAAATGTACATAATAAAAGTTGTAGAGAATTTAAAGTCCTACAACATTTATTTTTAACATCTTTTTGTATACCGCTTAGTTTACCGGTAATTAGCGATTTTCCGTTTTTTCACGAAATTGAGTAAAAAATCAATTTTTTAAGGATTTCAGCCTTAGTATGTATAAATAAAATTTACCCTTAAAGTGTATTATAAAGAAATTTATTTAGGAAATTAAATGATCTACAAATTTTAATTGAAGTATTTTTCTCTACAGGACCTAAATTAGCGTGAAAGAGTGATTTTCCGTATTTTCATTTTGCATCCATTCACTCATGATTAAAATAAGGTTATATTTTTTTGAGGTTAGTTATTTGTTTATTTCTAATGTTTTATTACTAATAATAGGTTATATAGTTCATTCATTGCATTAGTAAGAAAACGTTGTAAGAGTGTTCACACAAGATTTTTTTAATTATCTCAGTCCAAAAGTGAATTTATCGGGATTCAGGAAAATTCCCGGATCTTAATAAATTCACTAACGTTTGAAAGTAATATCCTTTTTTAAAATCTCGGGAAAAGAACACAGAAACTCAGATTCAGCTCATATAATTAACAACGATACAATAACAAAATTTTACACACAAGAATTTTTCTCGGAGGTGAACAAAAAAATTCAATAACGCATTGTTCATTACAATATCCCCTGAAACATTCGTAATAGGCTTATATTCGACATGACAATGATCAAAATGAAATATGTTTTGTTCAAAAGTGGGGGTACATATTTATATATATATATATATATATATAATATGAACAATTTGGTATAATTGCAGTGTGACAAGGTTGCTTGCAAAACATATAAATATACTAAACGAGCCAGCGGCAGCAGAAATATCTCATTGTACTTTTAAAACACAACAATAAACGGTGTGCTCGAGTACAAGAATATTATTAGTTTATAAAATATGACGTATACACAGGTGAGTTCAATTTTTGTAATCAAATTTTAATTTTTAATGGTTTTACCTTATTAAAAAAAAAAATTTAAAATAGAATTTTTATAACTTAAGAGTAGGCCTATAATTTTTTTGGTTATTAAAAATTTGACTACTAGACAGTGGTTACCAGTGTACTTTGATGGTTGAGGTTCAATTAACCATACTCTCTCAGGAATGGTCGACCTGAGTCCGTACAAGACTACACCTCATTTACACGTCATACACATCATCCTCATCTCCTTGGGTCATGGGGTTGCTTATTGTTCTGAATTGAACAGATTGCAACGTACACGTATTAGGGATTACAAAAAAAAAAAAAATCGGAGCTTGGTTGTTAATGAGTAGGCTATGTATTGGATGGTATTAAATTTCTAAACCTTAACCAAAAATCGAAAATTTGATAGCTTCCGCTTAGTAGTTTGATAAACAGGGTGTTTCTAAATTATGATAAAATAATTAAATACATGATTCTAGAGCTAAAAAAATCTGGTGTGAAACACTCACACAACTTTCTCTTGCCAATGCAAATGATTAATAATAAACCTAACATTATTAATAAAATATTAGAAATAAACAAAAACTAACCTCAAAAACATAACCTTATTTTAATCATTAGTGAATGAAGCTAAATGACAATCGAACTCAGTTTGGCTTAAAAATACGGAAAATCACGCTTTCACGCTAAACTAGGCTCTGTAGAGAAAAATGCTCTAAACAAAAGTTGTAGATCTTTTAATTTTCTATAACTTTTATTATATACACTTTTGTCGTAAAATGCATACTAAGACCGAAATGTTAAAAAAATCGATTTTTCTCACGTTTTCGTGAGAAAAAAAACAGAAAATCGCAAATTACCGCTAAACTAAGCGTTATACAAAAAAATGTTTGAAACAAAAGTTGTAGGTTTTTAAATTCTCTACAACTTTTATTATATAAGTTTTTGCGCTGAAATTTATATTAAAGCCGTAATCTTAAAAAAACAACGTTTTTACGTGAAAACAGCCTCACCGAGAATTTCAGCAAACATGGCGCCTACCCTATCTTGTAGAGAATAAAAAATTGAGTAAAATAGGCGATTTTAAAAAAAATCGTAGGACCAGTTTTTGAGAAAATCGCAAAAAACTGAAAAATTATACGAATAAACTACTACTTCCGGTTGACCGATTTTGATGAAAATGTTCGTGTCGCGTCCGGTAGTGGTATGTAACTTAAGTTTCAAGTTTCAAGTTCGTACGATGTTCCGTTCTTGAGATATTCTGTTCACACACACACACACAGACACACACACAGACCAATCGCTAAAAACATGTTTTTTGGGTTCAGGGGGTCTGAAAACGTATAGATCCGGTGAAAACTCGATTTCGAAAAATCGACATGAAAACAATACTTTCCTTCCTATATATTCATATAGGCAAGAGAAAGTAATAAGAAAAAAGTTCATATAAACATAATGTCTGAAAACGCTTCATTAGCGAGTTACAGCTAGCGAAAAATTTCGCCGCGATTTCAGTTCCCCTGGTGAAATACAGTGATACTGAATTTTTGGAGGCTACTCTTTACGAAAAATATGATAGATTTATATGGAAAATCACCTAAAAAAATTTAATAAAACCAGTCTGGAAGCATACTGTTAGCAGTTTTTGAGAAAAAATGTCACCAGACTTAAATCCTTTGGATTTTTACTTTAGGGACATTTAAAAACCTTAGTATACTGTTCTTCAATCGATACCGTTGCAGAACTCCGTTTAAGAATTTTGAACGGAATAGAAATGATCAAGCAGACTCCTAAACATTTTTGAACGGGTTCGACAATCGATGATAAGACCCCTAAACGCGTGCATTGTGAACAACGGAGGTCATTTTGAACATCATTTTATCATTTGGTATGATTTTATTAATGCCATTTAGATATGTTTAATTCATTTAAAAATTAAAACTTTTAATACAAAAAGTATTATGTTCTTAATGAGTTGTTCATTCTTTACTCATTAAACGACATAGTATTGCTGTGAAGTTTACTACATAAGAGTCCATTTTATTAAACTTTTATTTACATTTACTTTACATTGCTTATATTATTGCTTTCAGAATTAAATTCTCTACAATTTTCATTAAGTAAAATTATTTGTTTATTTGTCATTTAACAAAGATATTGGGCATCAAAGGTAGAAGACTGTGTTTTTCTACTGAGATTTTTTCATATTTCATCATTTTCTCAAAAAACTGCTAACACTACAGCTTCCAGACTGAATCATTCGATTTTTTAGGTGATTTTCCATATAAATCCACCATATTTGACGCAAAACGTAGCCTCCAAAAAATTCAGTATCACTGTATTTCGCGAAAGGAACTAAAATCAGAGCGAAATTTTGGTTAGCTGTAACTCGCTAACGAAGTGTTTGAGGACATAGGTTTATATGAACTTTGTTTCTTATTTTTAGCTATACAATCAAGTACTAAATTATTTTACAATCAAGTTAGAAAGCAATTTAAGCAATGCCTAACTATTTTAATATCAAAATGTAATTATTTTTCAATCAGTTTTTTTTCTTTTAAATTCTTCATTTACAACTGTAAAATTTTACAACAAGCAAATGTGGTGATTATGATAATAATGTAAATGACATAATAGGCATAAGAGGGGTAGGGCCCCCATTGGTGCCTCCCGAAGAATAAAATTTGTATATCAAATTAGCGGGTCTCTACTCCAGCGTCTTTTAAGGCGTCTAGCAGGATTATCAGGTAAATGGAAGGTAGAAAGTGAACGCACTTGTGGTTCTCGTGTTCGTCTGACTTACCGTGAAACTTGTCTTTTAATAGGAATATAAACTTTAAGAAGATACGATAAAATTCTGAATAATTAACATTCTCTTAATAAAAATATAAAACACACTTAGTTACGTGATTCAAAAAAGCTAAACACAACTTGATTGAACAGTCTATTAATATTTTGAAACCTGAAATAATTGAAACTAAAG
Organism: Catonia carolina; assembly: GCA_035578175.1. Taxonomy (NCBI): domain Eukaryota; kingdom Metazoa; phylum Arthropoda; class Insecta; order Hemiptera; family Achilidae; genus Catonia; species Catonia carolina. The sequence continues at coordinate 49,599,016 of JAQMRL010000006.1, read as the reverse complement.
ATGACGATGACCACGTTGTTGTTTAGGTCATCAGCCGAAAGACTTGGGACTCTAGAGGCTTTACTAAGTAAAACGAGAAGTGAGGTGGTTTGCCATGCCTTCCTCATTGAGTACAAAAGTATGCTTATCAGCATGTCATGCTGATATGTATCAGCACGCCCTCTGATAAAGTATCTACTTTCCACCCCACAAATGACACTTTCACTTCTTTCACCACAGGGTCTGGCTGTATAATAAAATTCAATACTCTCAGAGGAGATAACTCTGATTAGTGTCATTTACACCTCTACCTCTTCTGTTCTTATATTTCAGTCATTTAATTGGCTGACCATGTGATTAGAAACAGATTGAGTGCAAATAATTTAACACCACCTGCCTTTTGTTGTTGTTTAGGTCATTAGCTGAAAGGCTAGTTTGAACCTGCAGAGGTTTTCTTAAGTAAAATGAGGAGTGAGGTAGTTTACCATTGCCTTCCTCACTGAGTGAAAAAGTACGCTTATCAGCACGCCGGGTTCTCTGAAAAGCACATATTTTTTACTTTGCAAATGACACCTTCACTTCTTTCACCACAGGGTCTGGCTGTATAATAAAATTCAATACTCTCAGAGGAGATAACTCTGACTAGTGCTTTTACACCTCTACCTCTTCTGTTCTTAAATCTTTCAGTCATATTAATTGGCTGACCATGTGATAAGAAACAAAACTATTTTTTTTTGTACTTTGGAACTACCAAATCGAGTGGGAAAATAAAAAAAGCATTCTAATGATATTTGCTAGTTGTCTTTGCCAGCTAAAAATTTTAATAAAATCAGTTAAAAAATTAATTAAAAATCTTGTATAAATACAAAAACCAATTACAAATTTAAAATTCCATTACTGTCAAAAACATTTCAATGAAATATTAAATAATGCGATAAGTCTTGTGCAACGACTAGGTTATAACAAAATCAGTATCAAAGTTTCATTGAATCGATTTAGATACGGTCTTCTAATATAAACGACCGAACACAACGAAATCGACACGTTTCAATGAATTCTCATGACATGTCATGTTCTGTCACATACTACAATATGTGACACAGTGCATAAAATTCATAGTAATAATTACAAATGGTCCGTAAAATTATTTTTATTAACGACACCAGTCATGTAGTTACATATACTATTTATCACATACATGAAATTTTAATTTCAGTCACTAAAATGTCTATAGTATATAAAAATCATTTAGATTATTAAGTGATTTTATAGAACATAAAAGACAGGTTTTTGACGCTACCCATAACAGAAGGATAAGTATCAAATTATTAACACTCAATCTGTTCGTTGCAGGGCTAAAATAAATAGTTCTGTTTCTTATCACATGGTCAGCCATTTAAATGACTGAATCATTTAAGAATAGAAGAGGTAGAGGTGTAAAAGACACTAATCAGAGCTTTCGCCTCTCAAAATAATGAATTTCATTATACAGCCAGACCCTGTGGTGAATGAAGTGAAGGTGTCATTTGCAAAGTAAAAAATATGTGCTTTTCAGAGAACCCGGCGTGCTGATAAGCGTACTTTTTCACTCAGTGAGGAAGGCAATGGTAAACTACCTCACTCCTCATTTTACTTAAGAAAACCTCTGCAGGTTCAAACTAGCCTTTCAGCTAATGACCTGAACAACAACAAAATGCAGGTGGTGTTAAATTATTTGCACTCAATCTGTTTCTTATCACATGGTCAGCCAATTAAATGACTGAAATATAAGAACAGAAGAGTTAGAGGTGTATAAGACAGTCAGAGTTATCTCCTCTGAGAGTAATGGATTTCATTATACAGCCAGATCATGTGGTAAATGAAGTGAAGGTGTCTTTGAAGTGTGGAAAGTAGCAGCATTTTTTAGAGGTCCTGGCATGCAGATAAGCATAATTTCCACTCAGTAAGAATGGCAATGGTAAACCACCTCACTCCTCGTTTTACTTAGTAAAGCCTCTAGACTAGGGGTTCAAGCCAGCATTTCGGCTGATTACCTTAACAACAAAACATTTACGAATAATATGCAAATAACCTGAGAATCGTCTTATATAATTTTGTTAACTTATTTCAAATTTACGGACTTCATTTTAACAAATCAGTTCAGGAGAAATTCCAACCTAAATTCAATTTTATTACACATTCATAACCTGTTAATTCTGTTTGGATAACAACATAGTTTGATTCTGTATTACTATTTTCTTATTATTATTATTATTCTAGTACTTATTATTAATTTTTTTATAGCATTTTGTTTTATATTATGTGATATAGATATTAGACTAAATTATTTATAGAATATTCATTTGGCAAAAATTATTTAATTTGTTACAATTGACACAACAACGTGTAGCTTAGAAATTTACTAGTTACAAAGTTATAATTACTTGAATTACGAGTTTCCCTTGTTTGCAACGGGAGCCAAAAGGAGAAAAGTACGCATGCGCGACTGCTTTAATTTAAGTGCAACAAACACAACTACTTATACTATAACCAAAGCATTTACAGTAGTCTATATCGCGGAACCTTTTCTAGGTTAACTCTACTAACATAAACCGTTACCGTAAATTTTCAGTGCAATAAATTTTTTTGAAGTTGGAGCTAAACAAAAATGGCTTTCCCTTTATCTCTCTGAACAAAACCCATGAGCGAGTGGCTAACTACTGTGATGTTTCTCTTTCCACAATTCGAAAAATATAGAAGGAAATTAAAGACGTGAAGAAGCTATTGTTCAAAAGTTTTGTTGACACCTGGTAAAACATGGAAACGGTTAGGTAGATAATAGTGAGACTGACAGTGAAGACCCCGGTGACCACGATAGTGTAAAGAAGGCGATTCATTTATAGAAAATTTTGTTCCAATGGAATAAGATTGCTGGTAATTACAATAAATCAAACATTTCTAGTAATTTAATTAAGCTATAGGCAATATTACAGGTCCATTTATTTCTTATAAGGTTTATGAAGAAAATATTTTCTCGGAATAAACCAGAGCTTACAAAATGTATGTAGAAACTGTACGGTAGTGAAATGCTGAGTAGTGTCTCACTGTTGAGGTTGGCAGCACTGTCAAATTTTCACTTCCCTTCCTCACAGCTCATCCATATGCAAAAGGTAATCTCGTGACTTCAGTATATATACAATAAAAACTTTCATAATAATATTTTATGCCCAAAACGGGCAGGTGGAGTGTTATTTTAATTGCACTCTATCTGTTTGGTCCAGGGCTAAAAAAATAGTTCTGTTTCTTATCACATAGTCAGCCACTTATATGACTGAACTATTTAAGAACAGAAGAGGTAGAGGTGTAAAAGACACTAGTCAAAGTTATCTCCTCTGAGAGTAATGAATTTCACTATGCAGCCAGACTCTGTGGTGAATGAAGTGAAGTGAAGGTGTCATTTGCAGGGTGGAAAGTGAGTGCTTTTCGGAGGACCTGGCATGCTGATAAGCATACTCTTTCAACTCAGTGAGGAAGGCAATGGTAAACCACCTTACTCCTCGTTTTTACTTAGTAAAACCTCTAGAGGTTCAAACCAGCCCCTTTCGGCTGTTAACCTAAACAACAATAATATTTTAATCTAAAACAAAAGGCATTAAAATTGTGCCAATTTCCGTATCTATAAACTTGTTATCATTCAAACAAGTACAAAAATTTATAAAAATATTTGATTTCAAAATTAAAGTTTATTAATAAATTTTAAGGTATGGTGCTGCTGTATAGTGGGAGTTACTTTATTGAGTACACTTACAAAAGGTTATCCATCTCCTAGTCCTGAAAATGCAGAAGCTGGATATGAAAACCACGGAGGACATCATCACGGGCATGATGTAGATTACCACGTAAGTTTAGAATATTTAATATATTTTTTTTATAGCCATCAGGATCAAAATTAAATTTACAAAATTACAATATTATGCGTAGTTTATCCTGATGACTACAGTATTTTTGCACGGCCAATTCTTCAAACTTGCTCCTTAAGCTCCTGCCCTCTAAGACGATTTCAAGTTTCCGACAGTAAAGGAACTAACCACGTTATTTCACAATAAAATTCGCGAACGACTAGATGAACATCCTAACCAGCTATCCTGTGTTCTAGCTATAAGAAACTTCCTAACTGTACGACGTGTAAAACGAGAATGGAGCAGAAACCTTTTGGTCTGAATAACGGATAACACCCATAGTTCAAAGCTGAGAATGTACCACTGGGTACCTCTTCTCCTGAAAGTAAAATCCCCCACTGCACATTAAATATAAAAATTCACGTTTTTTACCGATTTTGATGAGCAAAATACAGAAAATACAACTTAATCCTAATAAAGAAATTCACTAATTAACGCTGAACTAAGCATTGTAGAAAAAATGTTCGAAATAAAAATTGTAAGTTTTCTAAAACTTCCTTTAAAATTTCCGAAAATTTTCTTTTAAAATACGATTTGAAATAGAGGACGCATTCCTAGAAACTTTTCTACCTAATGATAAGAATAATTATAAAATATAAAAACATCAATACTAAACCCAAAGAAATAATAATTATTAATATAGTTCAAACAGTTTTAAACATAGTTTTTATAATTATTAAAAAAAAAATTTAACTGTTAAGTAAAATCAATCAGTTTCGTCGGGTACCAGAAAATTCGGAATAGCAGAAAATTAAAAAAAAGTATTTTGGAAGGGACAACTTACAGCTTGTAACACGACTTGATAATATTAATCCGTGTACTAATCTAATTAGTGCAATGAACAGCCACCCGCCATTTTGCGTTACGTCACAGATAGTTACAAAATGAAAAATAATAATATTAAATTATGGTTTTATAGGTTTACATTTATTTCGCCCTGAATCAGTTTACTCATATACAGTTTTAAAGGTAATAAAACAAAATAGTTACTCTAAAAACTGCCAATTTATGAAATTACAGATTTTTTTACTTTCTCTCTCACTCATTCTCTCTTTCTCTAAGTTCCACAGTTCAGCTACTATCTTTTCAGAGCTCTCCATTCTTTCGTGCCACAAATAGGGACTTGTTTCAAAAATGTACGTAATGGTTTCCTTGTAGTCACTATCGCATAGACGACATTTCGGCACTTCCCCAAAATTAAACCTCATATATCCCCCAAAGCCTGCCCATAACAAACAGGTGGAGTGTCAAATTCTTTACTCAAATCTGTTCGTTGCAGGGCTGAAATAAATAGTTCTGTTTCTGGTCAGCCAATTAAATGACTGAATTATTTAAGAACAGAAGAGGTAAAGGTGTAAAAGACACTAATCAGAGTTATCTCCTCTGAAAGTAATGAATTTCATTATACAGCCAGACCCTGTGGTGAATGAAGTAAAGGTGTTATTTGCAGAGTGGAAAATATGTGCTTTTCAGAGGGCTCGGCATGCTGATAAGCGTATTTTTTTCACTCAGTGAAGAAGGCAATGGTAAACCACCTCATTCCTCGGTTTACTTAGTAAAACCTCTACAGGTTCAAACCAGCCTTTCGGCTGATGACCTTAACAACAATCCCCCAAAGCATCCATACCATAAAAACAACTGCGTTAATTCAAGGATGGTATCACATGTTCAATCCCCGACCACCATCGGAGTAATTAATTACCTCTAACATTCCTCGTTAGCAACATCAGGTTGTTCATCTTCCCTTCGTATTTATTAAAAATTTTAATAAACTGTACAAACCCTACCCATAACGAGTGTTAAATTATTTGCACTCGATTTTCAAGTTCCAGGGCTACAAAAAATAGTTCTGTTTCTTATCATATGGTTAGCCAATTAAATGACTGAACCATTTACAAATAGAACAAGTAGAGGTATACAAGACACTAGTCAGAGTTATTTTCTCTGAGAGAAATGAATTTCATTATACAGTGAAACTTTGTAGTGAATGAAGTGAAGGTGTCATTTTGCGAGTAGAAATTAGATGCTTTCCAGATGGCCTGTCATGCTGATAAGTATACTTTGCCACTCAGTGAAGAAAGCCATTATAAACCATCTTACTACACATTTTACTTAGTAAACCCTCTAGAGGTTTAATCCAGCCATTCAAATTATGACTATACAACAATAAAAAATATGGAAAATCACTCTTCCACGCTAAACTAGGCACTGTAGAGACAAATGCTCTAAATAAAAGTAGTAGATCTTTAAATTTCCTATAAATTTGATTATACACACTTTTGTCGTAAAATGCATTCTAAGACTGAAACCGTTAAAAAAATCTATTTTTTACACGTTTTCGTGAAAAAAGAAAATCGCTAATGACCGCTAAACTAAGCGTTCTACAAAAACATGTTAAAATAAAAGTTGTAGGATTTTAAATTGTCTACAACTTTTATTATTATAGTAGTACATTTTTGCGCAATCTTAAAAACCAATTTTTTTACGTGAAAACAGCTCTCCAAGAATTTCAGCAGACAGGACACCTAATTTAGTAATTGAGGCGTTTTTGAAAAAAAATTTAGGACCCTTTTTTGAGAAAATCGCAAAAAAGTGAAAAATTACACGAATAAACTACTACGTCCGGTTGACCGATTTTGATGAAAATGTTCGTGACGGGTCCGGTAAAGGTGTCTAACTTAAGTTTCAAGTTTCAAGTTAGTACGATGTTCCGTTCTTGAAATATTCTGTTCACACATACACACACACGCAGACCAATCGCTAAAAACGTGTTTTTTTGGGTTCAGGGGGTCTGAAAACGTGTAGATCCGGTGAAAACTCGATTTCGGAAAATCGACATGAAAACAATAGATTCCTTCCTATATATTCATATAGGCAAGAGAAAGTAAAAATTAACTCATTTATTTATTTTTATCTAGTGCAGTGTCATGTATTTTAGTGATAGTATTTTTTTGTGTATTTTAGTGTATTGATATTTTACAAGAATTTTTTTTGATGTTTCAGGCTCCAGCTCATTACGCGTTTGAATATGAAGTTCATGACCCTCATACGCATGATGTGAAATCACAACATGAAGCCCGTAAAGGAGATAAATTACACGGATTTTACAAACTTATTGAACCAGACGGCAGTGTAAGAGAAGTACATTACAAATCAGATAAACACAACGGATTCAATGCGGTAGTCAAGAAACACGGACATACTGTCCATATAATACCTCCTAAGAAACATCATTAGAATTATGAACTTTTAAAATTGTACAAAATGAACACGTGATCTTACCATTAATATAAATTCATAACCATTCAAAAAAGATTTTTTTGCACTTAAATCAACGTTTATGTTAATATATTTGTTATTTATTTTTTTAATTTTGTAATACGTATTTATTATTAAAAAATAAAATATTTTTTTTTACAATATACGATGTAGATTGATTACTACACATACAAGGTGTGACTATTAAATAACGAGACTGACGTTGTAAAAATAAATATTTTTATTTTATACATAATCACTTATTGTCACCTTCAATATACACTCTTTCTCTGTCCCTACAACGATTCATGCGAATTTTCCATGGTTGGAAACAGTGCTGGAAGTCATTTTCTGTCAGCTCCTTAAGGACACGTGCCGCTTTTTCGTTTACAGCTTCCACATTCAAATCTTGTCACTTTTAATGCAGATTTCACCTTAGGGAACAGGTAGAAGTCACATAGTGCAACATCTGGTGAATAACGTGGATGTTCTAACACTGAGATGCTGTACTTGGCTAGGAACCTCTTGACAGATAACGCGGAATGAACTGGTGCATTGTCTTGGTGGAGAACCCATGATTTGTCCTTCCACATTTCGGGGCGTTTTCTCCTTACTCTTTGACGTAGTTTAGAAAGTACCTAAAGGTAGTAATATTGATTAATTGTTTGACCTTCAGGAACCCAGTGAAGGTACACAATCCCATGGATATATAAAAAAAAAACAATCATCATTGCTTTAAATTTTGACTTGTTCATTCGAGCTTTTTTGGCTCTCGGTGAAGTTCGGCTCTTCCAGTAAATGGATTGGTGCTTCGTTTACAGATCATAAGTAAAAAACCACGTTTCGTCACATGTTATTATCGTTTCCAAAAAATTTGGGTCATTTTCAATCGTGTACAAAGTGTCAGTACAAACATTTTTGAGCGGCACATGTCCTGAAGGAGCTGACAGAAGATGACTTGCAGCACTGTTTCCAACAATGGAAAATTCGCATGGATAGTTGTAGGGATAGAGAAGGAGTGTATATTGAAGGTGACAATGTTTTGAAGGTGATTATGTATAAAATTAAAATTAAATTTTTTACAACGTCAGTCTCGTTATTTAATAGCAACACCTCGTACATACCTTTTTTTACGACGTAATATTATAAATAAGTAAAATTTATTTGTTTTTACAAGGTGATTTCGGAAATTACTCAAAAAATTTAAAAAATTTGTTTCACTGTTGAAAAGATTAGAGCTTCTTGAGTTGATTAGGTCAGCAGCCGAAAGGCTGCTTTAAATCTTTAGAAGCTTTACTAAATAAAATGAGGAGTGAGGTGGTTTACTATTGCCTTCCTCAATGAGTGAAAAAGTATGCTTATTAGCATGACAGACCCTCTGAAAAACACAATCTTTTCACCTTGCGAATGACACTATCACTTCATTCACCACATCGTTTGGCTCTATAATAAAATTCATTACTTGCAGAGGAGATAATTCTGACTAGTGTCTTTTACTCCTCTACCTCTTCTGTTCTTAAATAGTTCGGTCATTTAATTGGCAAACCATGTGATAAGAAACATAATTATTTTTTTTTTGTAGCCCTAGAACTGGCAAATCGAGTGTAAGAAATTTAACACTCTAACTACTTGCCTGTTATGAGCAAAATAAAAAATACCAATTTTAATAATCTTTGCTAGATGTCTTTGCACGTTCAAAATTTAATGAAAACAGTAAAAAAAAGTTCTGGTGTGAAACACTCACACGACTTTCTCTAGCCAATGCCAGCAATGAACAATATAATCTAATGTTAGTAATGAAATAATTAGAAATAAAAAAAACTAACCTCAAAGAACAAAAATTTATTTTAATCACGAGTGAACGATACAAAATGAAAATCAACCTTAGTTTGGTTTATAATACGGAAAATCACTCTTTGCCGCTAAACTAGGCTCTGAAGAGAAACATGCTTCAAATAAAAGACGTGTAACGAGCAAATCGAGTGCAAATAATATAACACTCCAACAACGAGCAAAAAATGAGGTTACCTTTTTAATTTTACATTTTTACTTTCTCTTGCCTATATGAATATATAGGAAGGAAAGTATTGTTTTCATGTCGATTTTTCGAAATAGGAAGGAAAGTATTGTTTTCATGTCGATTTTTCGAAATCGGATCTACACGTTTTCAAACCCCCTGAACCCAAAAAACATGTTTTTAGCGATTGGTCTGTGTGTGTGTCTGTGTGTCTGTGTGTGAACAGAATATCTCAAGAACGGAACATCGTACGAACTTGAAACTTGAAACTTAAGTTACATATCACTACCGGACCCGACACGAACATTTTCATCAAAATCAATCAACCGGAAGTAGTAGTTTATTCGTATAATTTTTCACTTTTTTGCGATTTTCTCATAAACTAGTCCTACGATTTTTTTTAAAATCAACTGGTTTACTACATTTTTTATGCTCTACAATATAGGGTAGGCGTCATGTTTGCTGAAATTCTGCTTGAGGCTGTTTTTACGTAAAAACATTTTCTTTTTAAGATTGCGGCTTTAATATGCATTTTAGCGCAAAACGTTATATAATAAAAGTTGTAGAGAATGTAAAATTCTACAACTTTTATTTCAAACATTTTTTTCTATAACGCTTAGTTTAGCGGTAATTTGCGATTTTCTGTTTTTTTCTCACGAAAACGTGAGAAAAATCGAGTTTTTTAACATTTCGGTCTTAGTATGCATTTTACGACAAAAGTGTATATAATTAAATTTATAGAAAATTAAAAGATCTACAACTTTTTTTTACAGCATTTTTCTCTACAGAGCCTAGTTTAGCGTGAAAGCGTGATTTTCCGTATTTTTAAGCCAAACTGAGTTAGATTGTCATTTTGCGTCATTCACTCATGATTAAAATAAGGTTATGTTTTTGAGGTTAGTTTTTGTTTATTTCTAATATTTTATTAATAATGTTAGGTTTATTATTAATTATTTGCATTGGCAAGAGAAAGTTGTGTGAGTGTTTCACACCAGATTTTTATTAATGAGTAAACTTGGTTTTAAGCCAGATTTTTTGAAAAAAATTGTATTCTTATAACTCCAACGTTACTGTCATACTTTCTTTATAGGAAAAAGTGAAAATATTAAGAACAATTTTTTTATGAATTTTTAAAATAAAATATAAAAGATAATCTTTTGAACGAAACGTAAAATTATATAATAACTGAAATATTCGGAATTAATTATAACAATGCATGGTTATTGCATTACATTTGTGCGTTAATTAGAATCTCCGTTGCAGGGTAATAGAGCGTCATACGTGTTGTAATATCCTTCGTAATGTAATTACCACTTCAATTAATTAAAAACGATGACCCGCATTAAGTAACAAATAAGTAATTTTTTTATCTATATGTAATATATTTTGGTTTTGTACTGGGAAGTATTCATTATACATTCAGACCCTGTGGTAAATGAAGCGAAGGTGTTATTTGCAGGGGGGAAAAGTAGATTTTTTTCAGAAGGCCGGGTATGCTGATAAGTATACTTTTCCACTCAGTGAGGAAGGCAGTTGTAAACCACCTCACTACTTCTCTTACTTAGTAAACTTCTAGAGGTTAAACCAGCCTCTCACCTGATGACCTAAACAACAACATGTAGGAATAAAAAATACGGAAAATCACTAATTGGCGTTAAACATAATATTCAAATTATGTCAAAATCTGTTGAAAAAATGCTTGACAAAGTTGAAGATGTTTAAATTTTCTGTAACTTTAGCTGCCGATAGTGGTCAATTATTTGCGCTCGATCTGCTAGTTCCAGGGCTACAAAAAATAGTTCTTCTTATCATATATGGTCAACCAATTACATGACTGAAGCATTTAAGAACAGAAGAGGTATAGATGTAAAAGACGCTACTATAGTACGTAAACTGAAAGATGAAGCCTGTTTTTGGAACCGCGTACCTCATCAAGTAAGAAATATAAAAATTTTAGTTACGGCTCGTTGTAAAGCTTGGTTTTTGCTATTTTATTCATATAAATTACAAAACACGGAAGTGTATTAGGCATTTTCTAGAGATTTTAAAAAATATATCGCCGTTTTTTAGTACATTTTTCACTAAGTCCATGTTTCAGAATATGTAACACGATCAATTTTAAGAGGAAAAATATGGCGTTTTACAGGAGGTTCCTTCAGTTTTCTAATTAATTTCAGCTAAGATTCAGTCTTTCAGTACAAAAGATAAAGAAATTACAGCTTTTTTTTAAAAAAAAAATTGTAATTTTCGTTCCCGATGGACGTAACGAGTTAGAAACGACGCTGTATTCCTTTAATTAATAAGGAAATTTAATAAATTAATAAAAATGAGCACATATTTTGTTTTTAAACCGCTAGAAAATGCCTGATATACTTCCGTGGTTCGTAATTTATATGAATAGAATAACAAAAAACCAAGCTTTAAAACGAGCCATACCTAAAATTTTTACGTTTCGTACTTGATTAGGTACGCAGTTCCAAACACAGACTTCATCTTTCATTTTACGGCTTTAGTAGTCACAATTATTACCTCTGAGAATAATGAATTTCATTCTACAGCAAAACCCTGTGGTGAATAAAGTAAAGGTGTTATTTGCAGGATGGAAAGTAAATGCTTTTCAGAGAGGTTTCCCACTCAGTGAGGAAGGCAATGGTAAAACATCCCACTCCTTGTTATACTTAGTAAAGCCTCAAGAGGTTCAAACCAACCTTTCGACTAATGATTTAAACAACACGTTAAATATTAGAATAAGCTTAACGAACGTAAAAATTTACCATCAATAAATATATTAGGACAGAAGGAGTGGCAAATTATTTACACTCAATCTGTTAGTTGCCGGGCTAAAATAAATAGTTCTGTTTCTTATCACATGGTCAGCCAATTAAATGACTGAATCATTTAAGAACAGAAGAGGTAGAAGTGTAAAAGACACTAATCAGAGTTATCTCATCTGAAAGTGATGAATTTCATTATACAGCCAGACCCTGTGGTGAATAAAGTGAAAGTGTCATTTGCAGAGTGAAAAATATGTGCTTTTCAGAGGGCCCGGCATGCTGATAAGCGTACTTTTCCACTCAGTGAGGAAGGCAATTGTAAACCACCTCACTCCTCGTTTTACTAAGTAAAACCTCTACAGGTTCAAACCAGCCTTTCGGCTGATGACCTAAACAACAACAAATATATTAGATAATAAACTAACTCAAAATTCAAGGTTGGAACGATTTAATTCCTGGACTTTTTCACAGATACTGTAATCAAAATCAAGCTTAAAAATTCTTTTGTATTTTTATTTACTTGTATTCGTAAATAACATAGAGGTCAAAGATCGATGAATGGTTGACTTCCTCTAGTTTTTCACACATATTCATTGCCGTATTTGTTAACTTATTTTTCAAATAAAATTAACAGAAAAGTGTAGCAAGCAGTAAGGAAAAGTAACAATAATAATAATAAACAAATTCAGACTGACAGGATATTACAAAAATATAATGATTGTTATTAGTGTATAGATAATATGTAATTCAAGCAATCTTAAAGTAACTTCACAATACTTCTGATCTCTATAAAAAATATATTAACCCCAACAAAAATTGCAATACACGTATGTGTAGTCACGCACTTAAAAACTAGATTATTGATAAATTTATTCATATTTTACTTCATTTTAATTACAGGATAATAAAATTTTGAAAGTTGTAATTATTCACAAATATATCCGGTTTTAGCATGTTTAAAAGCTTCCATATTTTTCACTGAATCGCCCTTTGAGAGAGAGAGAGATAGAGCATGCCAAATCAATATTTTAATAACTTACTTCTTCATGTTTTGCTCACGTTTCTTTTTTTCGCACAATTTCTTTATTCTTTTGGATCTTTCCTTCTTCAGTGGGTAGTCAACCCAGAAAATGAAAATCAAAACTACTGGTTATATATCATTATATATTTCAAATGAAAGAGTAATTTACTAGTAGGCCCAATGATCTACCACTTGAACGAGGACAAAAAATTAATTACAGCCCCTAATATAAGGGTGGGGTGGAAAATCAGGCTTTTACGGGGAATCAAATATCTCAGGAACCAAGAAAGACATTAACATGATTCCTGTGCCAAAAAATACAGAAAATTGCTGTTTAGTATCTAATGTATGCTCTTGTATGTAGTTTTTCTTACAAGAAATTAATATTGAAGAAAAACCATATTTTCACAAAAATATATTTTATGCATTCACAAATTATTTTTTAACTAAACCCGTATCAAGTTTTTAGTAATAATCCTTCAACAGATAATACAGCAATAAATTATGAAAATTAAAAAAAATCATCCAAATACCTCAAATACAAACCAAAATATTTAATTCCCAAGAATGTACAATCATGCACAGATACATTTTCGGAAAACTTAATTTAAAGTATAAGGAATAATTTCACTCGTCTTGCTAGTGAGCTTTATTTTTTTTCTTACAAAATAATTTATTTATCTGATCGTTATTTAAACAAAGTTTATTTATTTACAAAATAAGCCAACAGTCTCTAGAAAAACCTTGCCTACAGTAACTAGTGAATTTCTGATTATACATTTCACAATAAAAACCTAATAAACCGTTGCTATGACGACAAAATATGTATATTTTAAACAAATGATCCCACCGGGTTGGTCTAGAGGTAAAGTCGTCGCCAAAATCAGCTGTTTAACAGCTGATTTTCGGAGACGAAGGTTCCTGGTTCAAATCCTAGTAAAGTTACTTACTTTTATACGGATTTGAATACTAGACAGTGGTTACCGGTTTACTTTGATGGTTGGAATTAAATTAACCATACTCTCTCAGGAATGGTCGGCCTGGGTCTGTACAAGACTACACCTCATTTACACGTCATACACATCATCCTCTTCTCATTAGGTCATGGGGTTGCTTATTGTTCTGAATTCAACAGATTGCAACGTACACAAATTAGAAATAAAAAATAAATAAAAAATGTTTAATAACTTTTTGTTAACGTAAAAAGTAAACACATGCTGTGATTCAGAAAATTTTAAACTTCACATAAATGCAAAAAACAAAATCGAAGTAGCAAGAGAAAGTAAAAATTGATAACGGTGATAATAAACCATAAAAAATTCATAAGTAATAAAAATTTATACACCGTAAACTATGGATAATAAAATTTAAGGGAAGACCTTGACAGACTAAATTTTTCCTAAGGAAAATCATGTACTTTAGTTTTAGAAATTAAGTACTAAACGAAATGTCACCCTATGACATTTTATTGTATGTATTATAATATACAGTTATTAAGAAGTTTATTATATTAACAAATTAGGTACATTGGATAGAGGTTGCTGTCGGAAAGTGTCAACTAGGACATAAAATATACCTTTTATAAATTTTGTAAACCGGTAATATTGGCCTTAAGAATATACCGAAAACTATGATATAGTTTTATTAATTACACTTTCAATTCAAGTGAAGTACCTCGCCATTACACCAATGTGAAGCGCCAATGTAAAAAGTTTCAGTGGTACGAAGTGCTACCACATTCTACACATACAAGTCAATTTAAAAACAACCCCTATTCACCTTTTTTTGCTACGGTGCTTCTACAACTTTTCCAAAACATTTTGAAACCGAACCTCAACAAAAAAAAATATACGGAAGGAAATCAAACCGCCTTTATTCTGTAGTGCCGCAAAAGTTGTATAAAATTAAAAATCTACAATTTTTTATTTTAACCATATTTTACAGCGCTTACTTTAGCGTCAATTAGTGATTTTCTGTATTTTTCTCAATTAAATCGGTAAAAAAATGGATTTTCTAAAATATAAATATGCAAAGTACATAAATGAACCTTTGTTGTTTGTATCATCAGCCGAAAGACTGATTTGTACCTCTGTAGGTTATATTAAGTAAAACGAGGAGTGATGTGGTTTACCTGCCTCACTGAGTGTAAAAGTGTGCTTATCAACATGCCAGGATCTCTGAAAAGCATTTACTTTTCACCCTGCAAATAACAACACCTTCATTCACCACAGGATCTGGCCCTATAATGAATTTCATTACTCTTAGAGTAGATAACTCTGACTAGTATCTTGTCACCTCTACCTCTTCTGTTCTTAAATTCTTCAGTCATCTAATTGACTGACCATGTGATAAGAAACAGAACTTTTTTTGTAGCTCTGGAACTAGCAGATCGAGTAATCAAACTTATAGGAAATTAAAAACATACAACTTTTTTCAAGCATTTTAAAATTCTACAGAGGTTGATTTTCATTTTAGATTGTTTCCTCAAGTTTAACATAACGTCTTCTTCTTCTTCTTCCTCACAAGTATTACGCCTTCTTGACCTGTTCCAACTCACAACCTTTATTATTATTTTTTCCTTTAATTTGTCAGCACAATTGCCATCTCTTGCGTGGTCTGCCAACATCTCTCCTTCCATGAGGTTGATATTTTAAAATCTTCAATGGTATTCTTCCTGCTGGCAATCTCTGACTATATGTGCCATTCATTGTCGACGGTATTCTGCAACCTTTTCATTCAAATTGTAGACATTTAATTCTGAGCGTATGTCTTCATTTCTTATTTGATCTCTACGCTCGCATCACTTAATTTTGCGAAGGTTAGAACACAACTTATATTATTAATTATTTACATTGGAAAGAAAAAGTGTATTTTATTTTTTTAAAGTTCAATATTTTTCACGTTGAAATAAAAGTGTTGTTGTTTAGATCATCAGTCAAAAGGCTGATTTGAACCCGTAGAGGTTTTACTAAGCAAAACGAAGAGTGCGGTGGTTTACCATTGCCTTCCTCACTGAGTGGAAAAGTACGCCTATCAGCATGCCGGGCCCTCTGAAAAGCACATATTTTCTACTCTGCAAATGACACCTTCACTTCATTCACCACAGGGTCTGGCTGTATAGTGAAATTCATTACTTTCAGAGGAGGTAACTCTGATTAGAGTCTTTAACACCTCTACCTCTTCAAGTGTTGCGAAGGTTAGAACACAACTTATATTATTAATTATTTACATTGGAAAGAAAAAGTCATGTAATTTTATTTTTTTAAAGTTCAATATTTTTCACGTTGAAATAAAAGTGTTGTTGTTTAGGTCATCAGCCAAAAGGCTGGTTTGAACCCGTAGAGGTTTTACTAAGTAAAACGAGGAATTAGGTGGTTTACAATTGCCTTCCTCACTGAGTCGAAAAGTACGCTTATCAGCATGCCGGGCCCTCTGAAAAGCACATATTTTCCACTCTGCAAATGACACCTTCACTTCATTCACCACAGGGTCTGGCTGCATAGTGAAATTCATTACTTTCAGAGGAAGTAACTCTGATTAGTGTCTTTAACACCTCTACCTCTTCTGTTCTTAAATAATTCAGTCATTTAATTGGCTGACCATGTGATAAGAAACAGAACTATTTATTTTAGCCCTGCAACGAACAGATTGAGTTCACACATACAGATTAAAATAAAAGATATTAACAAATTATAACGATATACCGATAACATTGACATAATTAAATACAAAAAAAAAACAATACCGGTTATACAAAATGAAACATTTGCGTGTAAATTAATCGTAATCATCAACAAAAATGTAATAAAAATTACAAAAAAAGTGTAAGAAAACTTAAACGAGATCACCCAATTACATTGCGTAAAACTGGTGCACGAATGTGAAGTCAGTTGAATATTATGTGATAACGAGATTATGTTATAATGATTATGTGATATACTTTTGTTTTATCAAGAAATAGTGTATAGTAATAAGTCAATTTAGTTTTATAATACTTTCCCTTCCTTTTCTCGTTTTATTAATAATTACCATCTCCATACATATGACTATCACAATCATTTATCAGATACTAGTTACTAGTAAGTACAAATTACAATTACGTCTGCACAGGTATAAAAAGAAGTTGCATTAATTTGTAGAACATCATTCGTTTACCAGACACAAGAAAGTAACGACAACAAAATCATCATGATGTATCAGGTAAGATTTTAACAAGGAATAAACTTACTTATTCTTCTACACATTTACTTTTTATTATTTATTTAATTTAGTAAAATATAAATCACAATAACAATTCATTACTATACTAAGCTATATACAATATTTTAAACTAAATATACAAATACGCAAAAACTCTTCTTCACGAAGAGTTCTATCCACGCATAGGAGTACGTATACAAAAAAAATCTGGTGTGAAACACTCGCACGACTTTCTTTTACCAATGCACAAATAATTAACAATATAACCTAGTTGTTGTTGTCTAGGTCAACAGCCGAAAAGCTGGTTTGAACCTCTAGAGGTTTTACTTAGTAAAAACGAGGAGTCAGGTGGTTTACAATTGCCTTCCTCACTGAGTTGAAAGAGTATGCTTATCAGCATGCCAGGCCCTCCGAAAAGCACCCACTTTTCACCCTGCAAATGACACCTTCACTTCATTCACCACAGAGTCTAGCTGTATAGTGAAATTCATTACTATAAGAGGAGATAACTCTGACTAGTGTCTTTTAAACCTCTACCTCTTCTGTTCTTAAATAGTTCAGTCATATAATTCGCTGACTATGTGATAAGAAACAAAACTATTTTTTGTAGCCCTGGAACCAACAGATCGAGTGCAATTAATGTAACACTCCATCTGCCCGTTATGGGCATATAACCTAGTATTAGTAATAAAACATTAGAAATAAACAAAAACCTAACCTCAATAAACATAAACTAATTTTAATCATGAGTGAATGACGCAAAATGAAACCAAACTTAGTTTGGCTTAAAAATACGGAACATAGCGTCACTCTCTTTGACGCTAATCTAAGCTCTGTAGAGAATAATGATTTAAATAAAAGTTGTAGATCTTTTAATTTCCTATAAATTTGATTATATACTCTTTTGTCGTAAAATGCATACAAAGGCCGTAAACTTAAAAATCCAATGTTACAGATTTTTAAGAAAAAAGAAACAGAAAATCACTAATTATTGCTAAACTAAGCGTTTAACAAAACAAATTTTACAATAAAAGTTGTAGATTTTTAAATTGTCTACAACTTTTATTACATAAATTTTTGCGCTAAACTGCATATTAAGGCCGCAATCTTAAAAAAACATATTTCTTTCGAGAGCAAAGCCTCACACACACACACACACACACGCGCGCGCGCGCGCACACAACACACACACACACAGACCAATCGCTAAAAGCACCTTTTTGGGGTTCAGGGGGTCTGAAAACATGTAATTCTGGTGAAAACTCAATTTAAAAAAAATTAACATGAAAACAATACTTTCCCTGTATAATCATATGGAGCAAAAGGAAGTAAACATACTGAAAAGACAAAAATTAAACATAAACTCGGCTATAGAACCTTTAAAAAAAGGTTTTCCATACTGCATAATACTGATTAGAAACAGACTGCTGTAAAAGATATTACGTTATTGGGACATGATTAACTCGTAGATTAATGTCCCAAGGGCAACAACCCCAAGAATATTACAGAAAAAAACAATACACTATTAAGTAAGATCAAAAGAATATTTTTATTAGTACCATGTTCTTTAATTCTCATTCTGAATAATAGAAAACATGCGACACTACAACAATAAGAAAAATCTCTAATAGTTTTCTTTACTCTCCAATTTTGTAAAAGATAAGGAATTTTTCCATATTTTGATAATTTTATAAACATTAGATAGCAAATGAAAGTAGCCAAAATATTATATCTCAGGTAAATTTATATTCGTTTTTCTAAATCCATTTAAATTGAATGGATGAGTTATCATTTGGTTAATTTAATTTCCTTTTTCATTTTTGAGCTATGTTGAAGAATTTACGAGTCATATATATATAAAAAAAAACTGATGTGAAACATTCACACGTCTTTCCCTTACCAATGTAAATAATAAAAAAACAATGCAAAATGAAAAAACATAACCTAATATTTATCATGAGTGAATGACACTAAACTATAATCCGATTCACGAAAACACCTGTCTTGAAACAGCAATATCTTTTGAACCGTTGTAGTAAAAATAATTTACGATACATCAAATTAAACCGTGTTTTATTGTTGGTTTTTTTTTTATTTTATTTAACGTCCGACTGTTCTGCAATTACTGCTAATGCAGACAGTGAATGATGAAATGATTTTTTTTAACGTATGAAAATATGCCGGGCCTGAATGGGATTCAAACCCAAGACCGCATGATAAGAGGCGAGCACGTTACCAACTGCGCCAATGCGGCCGGCGAGTTGGTTACAAGATTATATTAACATGTAATACTTTGCAGCCCTATACATTTTAAAGTACGCGTGAACAAAATAAAATGTAGTACCTTGAAGTTGGGTATACTGGAAAAGTGGTTAAAAACAGGGTACTTTTTATGCGTAAATTGTTGTCCACTATTAATAGTGTATACACTATTACACTATAATAGTTTTTACACTTTTTTTTTAATTGCTAATTCGTGTACGTTGCAATCTGTTCAATTCAGAACAATAAGCAACCCCATGACCCAATGAGATGAGGATGATGTGTATGACGTGTAAATGAAGTGTAGTCTTGTACAGACCCAGGTCGACCAATCCTGAGAGAGTATGGTTAATTGAACCCCAACTATCAAAGTACACCGGTAACCACTGTCTAGTATTCAAATCCGTATAAAAGTAACTATCTTTACTAGGATTTGAACTAGGAACCTTCGTCTCCAAAAATCAGCTGTTAAACAGCTGATTTTGGCGACTACTTTACCTCTAGACCAACCCGATTGGTTAATACATTATTAATTTAAAAAAATCTGGTGTGAAACACTCACACTACTTTCTCTTGCCAATGCAAATAATTAATAATAAACCTAACATTGTTAATAAAATATTAGAAATAAACAAAAACTAACCTCAAAAACATAACCTTATTTTAATCATGAGTGAATGTCGCAAAATGACAATCGAACTCAGTTTGGCTTAAAAATACGGAGAATCACGCTTTCACGCTAAACTAGGCTCTGTAGAGAAAAATGTTCTAAACAAAAGTTGTAGATCTTTTAATTTTCTATAACTTTAATTATATACACTTTTGTCGTAAAATGCATACTAAGACCGAAATGTTAAAAAAATCAATTTTTCACACGTTTTCGTGAGAAAAAAACAGAAAATCGCAAATTACCGCTAAACTAAGCGTTATACAAAAAAATGTTTGAAATAAAAGTTGTAGAATTTTAAATTCTCTACAACTTTTATTATATAACATTTTGCGCTAAAATGCATATTAAAGCCGCAATCTTAAAAAGAAAATGTTTTTACGTTAAAACAGCCTCACGCAGAATTTCAGCAAACATGGCGCCTGCCCTATCTTGTAGAGAATTAAAAATTTAGTAAACCAGGCGATTTTAAAAAAAATCGTAGGACCAGTTTTTGAGAAAATCGCAAAAAAGTGAAAAATTATACGAATAAACTACTACTTCCGGTTGACCGATTTTGATGAAAATGTTCGTGTCGGGTCCGGTAGTGATATGTAACTTAAGTTTCAAGTTTCAAGTTCGTACGATGTTCCGTTCTTGAGATATTCTGTTCACACACAGACACACACACACACACAGACCAATCGCTAAAAACATGTTTTTTGGGTTCAGGGGGTCTGAAAACGCATAGATCCGGTGAAAACTCGATTTCGAAAAATCGACATGAAAACAATACTTTCCTTCCTATATATTCATATAGGCAAGAGAAAGTAAAAATATTAATGTATATCCTGATATCAACTATATAAGTTTTTGTAGAATTCTAGTCTTCGTTTTCTGATAATTTCGATTAATAGTCCGTTTTTCTTGAACCAATTCTCGTAACTTGTATAATCTTATGGAGGAGAAACTGTGATGTTATTTTAACTTATTAAGTTGTGTACTACTTAAATAATCCATTTAAAATCGTTTTTACCTATAGAAGTTGAATTATTAGATCCTTAAAGATTTGTAACAAAATATTACGTCGGAAGCATACGAAAAGTACCAATGACGTAATATTACGTTTCTGTCAAAACACGAACTTATTTTTTCGTTAGAACGTAATACTTTGTCACCTACAGCCTGTAATGCGTAACAGACTTTTTAAGGTCTTTTTTCATCCTAGTAGCGCTTTTGTTAAATGTTAATCTTTTCATATTCCGTGACAGTTCCTAGGCAACTATTTGTTGTTATTACAGTCGTATAACGTAACTTTAGTCCGTTGTTTGCCGTGTGCTCATATCTAAACACTAAATATCTATTTAAACGGAAATATTTTAAAAGAGTAACGGACACCAAGTGTGTGGGCGTCTCGTACACAGATGAGAACCTAACCTGGAAATCACATTAATCTTTTCTATTGAACCGTCTTAACTCAGTGTGTTTTATTTTGCGAAATCTCCGGAAATATCTTGTCGGAAGAAGATTTATGATAATTACTTATTTTGCATTATTCCACTCCACTCTGTACTCAGCTATGGGGTCACGCAGTGGGGCGACTCAACCAAAGACCTTACGATTTTTCGCATACAAAAATACGCAGTTAGAATTATTGCAAACATTACAAGGCATTATTCTTGAAAAGGATTGTTTGTTAAATACAATATTCTCCCCTTACCGTCTCTTTATATAATGAACTTTTAAAATTCGCGAAAAGGAATACTGTGTTATTTACAAAAAATTAAGTGCAATCATAATTATGAAACTTGACACAGTGATGACTTCGGAATTGAAAAATATAGAACTTGAAAGTTCTCGAAAGGAATTCACTACAATTCCGTTCGGTTTTTCAACAGATAACATCTAATAAAACAAGACTCTATAATTTAAAAAAAACTTTGGGAAGTAAAAGGTTTTTTAACAAAACATGCATTTTACTCTGATCAGGAGTTCTTAAATTATCTTACAAGGAATGCTCTTTAAAAGTAATGTAGAAATTAGAATTATGAAACTTTCACTGCAAATGAATAACTTAGAATTCTAATGTACAATTTACGAAGTAATTTAATGAACAAGTTTTTTTTTTTTGTTTTAGTGAATACTTGTAGTAAATTACAAACAAAAATTGTTTGGTAAAATAGATTTAAACGTACGTATACTGTATTTGACAATGTCTATTCCTATTTTGGTCGCTGACAAATAAAGATTTATTTATTACGTAGTATTAGTTCCAGTTTTTGTTTTATTAGTTAAAAAAATTATTATAATAATTTTTGAATAGGTAATTTCTAAAATATACCTAGAAAAGTCATATAATAACAAATAAATAAAATAAATAATCAAAAGTAATAAAATTAATTATTTAGTGGAAAAAATTAAGTAAAATAACATTACTTTGGGTTAAAAAAATCAGCTTTTTAGGAAGGTTTAACGTTATTTATAGCCTCCTCTAAAATTTAAACCGAAGTAACAAATTAATTCATTGTTTTTTGTTACAGACCATATTCCTCGTTTGTGCTATGGCCGTATTAGTGAATTGTCAATTTGGAGGAGGTTACAGCGGTGGATACAGTAGTGAATTCAGCAGTAGCGGAAGTGGATATGGAGGAAGTGGAAGCGGGGGTAGTGGAAGCGGGGGTAGTGGAAGCGGGGGTAGTGGAAGTGGAGGCAGTGGATATGATGGTTCTAGTTACGATGGAGGAGATTATGGTGGAAATGATGACGATGGTGGCCACAGCGATGATCATCATGTAAGTAAACACTAAGCTAAATACTAAAATTAAGATATTTTAAATTTTAAGTTAAGTAGATTTTTTAGTAGTAAATTCTATATTGTGTACAGCCCGTTATGGTAGCTGTAAATTAAGAAATACATAATTTAGTACCAAATTACACTTTTAAAAAACTCAAGTTTAAAAAGATAACACCGTGAAAAACGAAATTGCGCAGTAAAGTTCAAAATATCAAGAAAAATTAGCAAATCACCCAAATACTTTGGCGCTTAAAATTTACTTGATAAAAGCGAAGACGTATCACGATTAAAAAGAACAAAATTGCTAGATCATCCGTTTAGATTTACCGACTAATCTACATTGTAAACAGTTTTATCCCTAATGTTTGTACGTTGCAATCTGTTCAATTCAGAACAATAAGCAACCCCATGACCCAAGGAGATGAGGATGAAGTGTATAAGGTGTATGTGAGGTGTAGTCTTGTACAGACCCAGGCCGACCATTCCTGATAGAGTATGGTTTTAATTGAACCCCAACCATCAAAGTGCACCGGTAACCACTGTCTGGGATTCAAATCCGTATAAAAGTAACTACCTTTACAAGGATTTGAACCAGCAACCGTCGTCTCCGAAAATCAACGTAGAGAATAATATAATATCAACTTAATAATAATAATATAATTGTAAACAATTGAAGTCAATATTATTCTCTTATTACTCTCCATATTATTATTGTAAACAATTGAAGTCCATATTATTCTCTATCAACATCTTCTTCTTCTTCTACGCATTCTACTTTGTTTATCTTTCATCCAGATTAAGGCCTAATGTTTTCCAAATTGTAAATAATTTTGTTTTCTTTTGGAATCAATACCATTGGGTATTGTCATCGTCATGTAAACACATATTATTTACTTATAGTTTTAGTTTTTAAACTGATTGTACACAAACTCAGAAGTTAAAAAAAGATATTTAATGAGTGTAAAATTAGTATTAAGTAACTCTAATTAAAAATGCAGTAACTGGGTAATTCGAAGCCGAAGGGACTTCTGAAAAATTCGAATTAATGACATTTTGAATTACAAAGTTACTTGGACTCTCACTAAAAATTATACATAGTGACAAAAGCATTTAGGCAACAACACATTTTTAACTGTAATAAAAACATGGGAAATGGTACGATAGCGAGTTCATTCCATTGCTCGGGTTCATTTTCATCAGGTATATTTATCAACATTTCTGTGCCTTCATTCCGTTCGGTTAACTAGGTGAAACCGGCATTTTAAAGCAGTTAGATATATTGTCATTTTTAACATCGGTCTATGCTTTTAAAATCATCTGATCGTTAGTCTTGAATTAGATGAGATGTCATCTAAAATTTTGTTTACAACCACTTTTATGTAATTATGTTTCAAATTTTTAATCACGCCTTGATCCATCGGCTGGCACACAGACGTCATATATGGTGGGAAAAAACTGTAACTTTGTAGCCTTCAATTTGGCAATCGGGAAGTGCACTTCAGCTGTCAACAAAAAGGAAATATTTTCGATTTTCTTGAAGAAATTTTTAATAAATTTTGTGAACCCAATTTTCGAAACACGCAGACGTCATCCGTGCTTTCTTATTGGGGTACAAACTTTAAAATTAACGAAAATTTTTATTTTAAAATTTCGAATTACGTTATATTTACCATTAGTTGTATTGTTTAGGTCATCAGCCGAATGGCTGGTTTGAACTTCTATAGGTTTTACTAAGTAAAACGAAGAGTTAAGTGGTTTACAATTATCTTCCTTACTGAGTTGAAAAGTATGCTTATCAGCATGCCAGGTCCTCCGAAAAGCATACATTTTCCACTCAGCAAATGACACCTTCACTTCATTCTCCACAGGGTCTACCTATATAATTAAATTTATTACTTTCAGAAGAGATAACTCTGATTAGTGTCTTTTACACCTCTACCTCTTCTGTTCTTAAATGATTTCATTTTGATAGGCTGACCATATGATAAGAAACAGAACTATTTTTTTATAACCCACTAACAGACTGAGTGCAAGTAATTTAACACGCCACCGTCATGTTCAAAAAATCCACATCCAAAAAATGTCTTCGAATGAACAAAAATTTCGAATTACCGAGTTTTACTGAAATAAATCATATGTAATCCAATGCTTTCTAAACTTTTGTTAAAATTTGAGCTTATCTAAACATAATTAAAAAATAAGAAATTAAAATACCTAAGTACATCAAAGGTTGTTTTTTAAATTAAATTTCAACCAACGTGGTTATTTGCAATCAGATTTCAACAAATGAGATAAAATTTCATTCGGAATAAAATGCTAAATATTTTATTTTATACCTATATTGTTGTTTACTAAAATTCGTTGTGGACGGCTTTTTGGCACAGTGGTCGGCCTACTAAGTGAAGTTCCCGAATTCGATTCCCGATTAGGGTCTGGAAATTATTACGTGTAAAGAGAACCCACCGTTCCAATTTCTTATCCCAACAGAATCGCTAATGACCAAACACAGTTAATGCGACTTTAAATAAACTAAAAAAAAAATCTTTAATTCATAACACTTCGGGGCTATATTTGTTTTTCAATATCCTTTAATACTTTATCAATAGTACAGGTACTGATTATGTAGTACGTTTGCATTATTATCATAATAAATTCAAATGAACGCAAGTATGATATTTGCATTGAATTGCTTATTGTATGTATGCCTTGAATGAAAATTTAAATAATATCGGTTAATGATATTGTAATTTTGATTCTACTTAAAATAAATATCTATGTCCTATTTTTTATAAATTTAACATCCTTGAATACGGATGTTTGATGATGATGATGATGATGGTGATTGGATAGTTTGAGTGATCTGAATTAGGAACAGAATTAGTTCATTAGAGAATTATTTGTACTGAAGATTACAAAAGATTTTAAGATAAAATATCTACTCGATTTGGTGATGTAGAGATTCATCGCTTTCATCAATACCAGTGATTCCAAGCTATTGAAGTTATTTATTATCAATCACGGATATTTTATAGGGTATGTATTCATTAAACAAACGTGTCCGTTCCTGAATAATTTAAACGGTAAATATTTTACACACCTATTAATTAGATATTTTAATATTTGGGGATTGTATGTAGTTATTTGTTAATATAATTTTTTTATCCATAGTGTGTGTAAATTGCAATCTGTTAAATTCAGAACAATAAGCAACCCCATGACCCAATGAGACGAGGATGATATGTATGCCATTGTAACTACGTTTAGTCTTGTACCGACTCAGGCCGACCATTCCTTAGAGAGTATCATTACTTGAATCCCAACCATAAAAGCACACCGGTAACAAATGCCTTGTATTCAAATCCGTATAAAAGTAAATACCTTTTGAACACCCAAGTAAACGAGGTGTAGTCTTGTACAGACTCAGGCCGACCATTCCTTAGAGAGTATCGTTAATTGATCCCCAACCATCAAAGTACACCGGTAACAACTGCCTTGTATTCAAATCCGTATAAAACTAAATACCTTTTGAAAACCCAAGTAAATGAGGCGTAGACTCAGGCCAACCATTCCTCAGAGTATTGTTAATTGAACCCCAACCATCAACGTACACCGGTAACATCTGTCTAGTATTTAAATCCATATAAAAGTAAATACCTTTTGAACACCCAAGTAAACGACGTGTAGACTTGTACAGACTCAGGCCGACCATTCCTTAGATAGTATCGTTAATTGAACCCTAATCATAAAGGTAAACCGGTAACCCATATCTAGTATTCAAATCCGTATAAAAGTAATTTAACCTTTATATAGAACATTTACTAGAATTTGAGCCAGGAACCTTGGTCTCCGAAATTAGCTGTTAATAAACAGCTGACTCGCGGCGACAACTTTAGCTCTAGACCAATCCGGCAAGGTCAGTACATTATTATTCATAAAAAAGAGATTTTAGAAATTCGTAATGTTAGAAATGAAAGTCAGCCCAAAAATTTAAAAAAACAAATTTGTATTATTATTCTTATAGTATTATAATGATTAAAATTAAATAAAAAATAAATTAATATAAATAATTATTTCTTAAATAAACTAATTTAAAGGTGATATACTAAAGATTAAAATAGTATTTTTTTAATGTTAGAAATGAAAATCAGCCCAAAAATTTTAAAAAACCACACAACACATAATAATAACAATTTATAAAATTATTATGATCTTTACACAGTATTTTAATTACTTTAATAATTACTAATTTAAATGTTTACGATATAATAAAAGATTAAACAATTTTAATGACAGTATTTTTTTCTCAGTATAAGCTTGTTAAATATATCTGTGTACCAAAGTGTCTTATGGGTATTATCTTATTATCTTATGGGTACATCCATAATTGAGATATTAATTTTTTTCTAAAAAAAAAACACAAAAGTAACCAATGTCTAGTATTCAAATCCATATAAAAGTAACTTTAATATGCGTTGCTTTAATATTATTAACAAAAATAAATACACAAAAACATTATGACAATTTCCACAAATGATGTCTACGATTCAATAAGCAAAATAAACATATTTTTGGGTATGTGTGAATTCTTTTAAGATGAGTAACCAAAACAAAAGATAAAAAATGCAATGAATACATTTTATTTTTAGGACACATGTTATTTAAATTAGGAATTTGCATAAAATAAATAATATGAATTCCAAAACAAAATAAAAATTCCAAAGCTAAGTGACAAAATAAATCATATAATTTTATTTGATTATGCCTGAATGAAGAAAAACTTTTTTAGATTCTTTAATAATTTATGACACTTGTAGTAAGTTGGAGGTATTTAATTACTTAAGATTTAAACAACACTAATTAACACGAACAAACTTACAATTTACTTAAGACATATATCAATTAAACAAGAATTTATAAAATTGTAGTTTACTATTGATTGTATTTTTAGATCTACTATTTTCAGATAATTTACTTGTTACAATTAAATTACAAATGATTTATTTTTTATTTAAAATGAACGGTATGAAAAACTGGACAGAATTTTTGGTGAATCTTCGAGTGTAAATTTTTTGAAGCTGTTTAGACAAAAAATTTTAATTAAATCGCAGTGACATCTCTTACTATAAAATAGTTTTTCTAAATTCCAATCCTTATTACACTTTCTCTAATCTAAAACAAATTTACTAAATGAAACTCTTTATCTTGTACAAGAAATGCAAGAAAAAAGTTACAAAGATAACACTGTATGTCTATTTTAGTCAAAACAGTTATATAAAAAAAATCTGGTGTGAAACACTCACACAACTTTCTCTTGCCAGTGCAAATAATTAACAATAAACCTAACATTAGTAATAAAACATTAGAAATAAACAAACAACTAACCTCAACAAACATAACCTAATTTTAATCATGAGTGAAAGACGCAAAATGAAAATCGACCTCAGTTTGGCTTAGAAATACGGAAAATCGCTCTTTCTCTCTAAACTAGGCTCTGTAAAGAAAAATGCTTTAAATAAAAGTTGTAGATCTTTTAATTTTCTATAAATTTAATTATATACACTTTTGTCGTAAAATGCATACTAAGGCCGAAATGTTAAAAAAATCGATTTTTCTCACGTTTTCGAGAAAAAAACAGAAAATCGCAAATTACCGCTAAACTAAGCGTTATACAAAAATATGTTTGAAATAAAAGTTGTAGAATTTTACATTCTCTACAACTTATATTATATAACGTTTTGCGCTAAAATGCATATTAAAGCCGCAATCTTAAAAAGAAAATGTTTTTACGTAAAAACAGCCTCACGCAGAATTTCAGCAAACATGGCGCCTACCCTATCTTGTAGAGCATAAAAAATGTAGTAAACCAGGTGATTTTAGAAAAAATCGTAGGACTAGTTTTTGAGAAAATCGCAAAAAAGTGAAAAATTATACGAACAAACTACTATTTCCGGTTGACCGATTTTGATGAAAATGTTCGTGTCGGGTCCGGTAGTGGTATGTAACTTAAGTTTCAAGTTTCAAGTTCGTACGATGTTCCGTTCTTGAGATATTCTGTTTACACACACACACACACACACACACACACACACACACACACACACACACACACACACACACACACACACACACAGACCAATCGCTAAAAACATGTTTTTTGGATTCAGGCGGTCTGAAAACGTATAGATCCGGTGAAAACTCGATTTCTAAAAATCGACATGAAAACAATACTTTCCTTCCTATATATTCATATAGGCAAGAGAAAGTAAAAATTATTATGCAATTTTCATCAATTAGATTTTTATAAATTATACATCAATTTAAAGAGAAAATTCCGGGTAATATATTTATATTTTTTCCGCAAAAAGTAATTTTTTCCCAAAATGTCCTTCCGACTCTCCTTAAAGAGGCCGTCCCGTTGGCGTTGTTAGCGCAGCTGGCTTCTACGCTGGGGTCCCGGGTTCAATTCCCGATCAGGTCTGGCATTTTTTTCATCACTCTTTTTCATTATCATTCATCATTATCCACCGTCTGCATTAGCAGAAATTGCAGAACAAAAAAACAAAAATAAAAAAAATCCCCTTAAAGAAACTGGACCGGCCCATTGGCGTAGTGGTTAGCGCAACTGGCTTCTACGCCAGCGTCCCGGGTTCGATTCCCGGTCTGGTCTAGCATTTTTTCATCACTCATTTTCTTTATCATCATTATCCACCGCCTGCATTAGCAGAAATTGCAGTACAGTCAGACGTGAAAAAATAACAAAAAATCCCCTTACAGAAACTCGGCCGGCCCATTGGCGTAGTGGTTAGCGCAACTGGCTTCTACGCCGAAGTCCCGAGTTCGATTCCCGGTCAGGTCTAGCATTTTTTCATCACTCATATTTATATATCAGACGTACAAAAAATAGTTAAAGAAACTGACTGTTTATTTCAGTTTATTTTTAAAAAAATCGCATTAACTGCTTCGTTATTAACGACTACGGTGGGTTATGCATCGAAAATAAAAGGGTTTTAACTTGTGAAAAATTTCCAGACCCTATCCGGGAATCGAACTCGGCCTCATAATTGTATTATTATAATAATCTAGCACTCTAACCAATGCGTTACGGAGGCGGCCTTAATGATCTTATTTTTTCTCCTACTCTTATAACTCTACCTCTTCTTCTAAAAACATTTAAAAAACTAAAAAATATACTAAAAGTTTTATTTTTAGTTAAATCTTTTAAAAATAACTAACTTCTAAAACGATAAATTAAAAATGTTTTACTTTTTAAAAATTTATTCTTTTTGACATTGTCCTAGTATAACTTTTCTATTAAAAACTTTTATTTATAACTTAATGTAGCCTACTTGAACTATCAATTTTTTCACAACTAAAATAGTTCATTATAAAACGCTTAAATTTTACATCTTTTAGTACGTCACATTCTTGTACAATTTTCTTTTAATTCATTAGCTGTTTAAAATAACGGTCAAAACGAAAGATTTACATTTGAATTAAAATAATAATAATCTTGGAATGTTTATATTATATCAGATGGGAATGATTCTGGGTTGAAACTCATAAATGTTTGTTTTTGTTTTTAAATGACTCATTAGATAAATAGTTCAATCTTGTTTTCTTAATGAATATTATTATTCTCCGTGGGTTTCAGTTCATAGAGGTTTAAATATGAACATTGTTTTCGAAGGTTCAAGTTGTTAAAATCATAATTTATTATTATTATTTTTTTTTTTTGTTTAACGTCCGGTTGTTCTGCAAATTACTGCTAATGAAGACGGTGAAGGATGAAATGATTTTTTGTAACGTATGAAAATATGCCGTGCCTGAATGGGATTCGAACCCAAGACCGCATGATGAGATTTTTTTTAACGTCACGATGCGAGGCGAGCACGTTACCAACTACGCCAATGCGGCCCGCCATAATTTATGAGAAAAATAATAACTCAAGAATACAAAATATCTGATGTAAAATACTTACTTGACTTTCTCTTGCCGATGTAAATTATAAAAATATAACCTATCATAAGTACAATTTAAAATTAAAAACTTAACCTAAATTTAATCATTAAGAATGACGCTAAACGTAAATCAATCAGTAGAACTTAAAAATACGGAAAATCTCTAATTGACGTGAAACTGTGAAGAAAAACAGCTTGAAAAAATGTAGATATTAATTTCCTATTAATTCTTATTATACCGGGTGACCCATACGTCGGTTCCCAAATTATTTACACTCTTTCTGTTAGTTACAGGGTTAAAATAAATAGTTCTGTTTCTTATCAAATGGTCAGCCAATTAAATGACTGAATCATTTAAGAACAAAAGAGCCATAGGTGCAAAAACACTAGCCAGAGTTATCTCCTCCGAGAGTAATTAATTTCACTATACAGCCAGACCCTGTGGTGAATGAAGTGAAGGTGACATTTTCAGGGTGGAAAGTACATGCTTTTTGGAGGGCCTGGTATGCTGATAAGCATACTCTTTCAACTCAGTCAAGAAGGCATGGTAAACCAACTCACTCCTCATTTTTATTTAGTAAAACCTCTAGAAATACAAACCAACCTTTTGGATGTTTACCTTAACAACAGTATACAACAATACTAATAATAAAATGAAATAATAATAATAATAATAATAATAAAATAGTTTATTTTTTTAAAAAAAGTAAAACAACGAAAATAGTAGAATGTAGTATAAATATTAAATAAAATAGGACATTTTTCTACTTTAATGTAAAGTAAAAACATACTAATAATAATATAAATAATCTGGTGTGAAACACTCACACAACTTTCTCTTGCCAATGCAAATAATTAATAATAAACCTAACATTATTAATAAAATATTAGAAATAAACAAAACACTAACCTCAAAAACATAACCTTATTTTAATCATGAGTGAATGATGCAAAATGAAAATCAACCACAGTTTGGCTTAGAAATACGGAAAATCACTCTTTCTCTCTAAACTAGGCTCTGTAGAGAAAAATGCTTTAAATAAAAGTTGTACATCTTTTAATTTTCTATAAATTAAATTATATACACTTTTATCGTAAAATGCATACTAAGGCCGAAATCTTAAAAAAATCAATTTTTCACACATTTTCGTGAGAAAAAAACAGAAAATCGCAAATTACCGCTAAACTAAGCGTTACGCAAAAAATTGTTTGAAATAAAAGTTGTAGAATTTTCAATTCTCTACAACTTTTATTATATAAAGTTTTGCGCTAAAATGCATATTAAAGCTGTAATCTTAAAAAAAAACAACGTTTTTACGTGAAAACAGCCTCACCCAGAATTTCAGCAAACATGACGCCTACCCTATCTTGTAGAGAATAAAAAATTGAGTAAACCAGGCGATTTTAAAAAAAATCGTAGGTTTTAAAAAAAATCGCAGTTTTTGAGAAAATCGCAAAAAAGTGAAAAATTACACGAATAAACTACCACTTCCGGTTGACCGATTTTGATGAAAATGTTCGTGTCGAGTCCGGTAGTGGTACGTAACTTAAGTTTCAAGTTTCAAGTTCGTACGATGTTCCGTTCTTGAGATATTCTGTTCACATACACACACACAGACCAATCGCTAAAAACATGTTTTTTGGGTTCAGGGGGGTCTGAAAACGTATAGATCCGGTGAAAACTCGATTTCGAAAAATCGACATGAAAACAATACTTTCCTTCCTATATATTTATATAGGCAAGAGAAAGTAAAAATATGTTGTGAAACACTTACACAACGTTCTCTTGCCAATACAAATAATTAATAATAAAACCTAACATTAGTAATAAAAAATTAGAAATAAACAAAAAACTAATCTCAAAAAACATAATCTTATTTTAATCACGAGTGAAAGACAAAGTAAAAATAAATAACCGTTTAGCTTAAAAATACGAAAAATCACTCTTTCACGCTAAACTAGGCTCTGCAGAGAAAAATGTTCTAAATAAAAGTTGTAGATCGTTTAATTTCCTATAAATTTGATTATACTTTTTTGTCGTAAAATGTATAATAAGGCTGAAATCTTTAAAAAATCCATTTTACACGATTTCGTGAGAAAAAAACAGAAAATCGCTAATTACCGCTAAACTAAGCGTTATACAAAAAAATGTTTGAAATAAAAGTTGTGAAATTTTAAATTCTCTACAACTTTTACTAGATACATTTTTGCGCTAAAATGCAAATTAAAGTCGTAATCTTTTTAACGAGAAAACAGCCTCCCCAAGAATTTCAGCAGACATGGTGCCTACCCTATCTTGTAAAGTATAAAAAATGCAGTAGTAAATGAGGCGATTTTTAAAAAAATTGTAGGAGCCGTTTTTGAGAAATTCGCAATTAAGTAAAAAATAACACGAATAAACCTACTACTTCCGGTTGACCGATTTTACTGAAAATGTTCGTGTCGGGTCCTCTAGTGGTATCTAACTTAAGTTTCAAGTTTCAAGTAGCCTACGTACGATGTTT
This sequence comes from Catonia carolina, assembly GCA_035578175.1. Taxonomy (NCBI): domain Eukaryota; kingdom Metazoa; phylum Arthropoda; class Insecta; order Hemiptera; family Achilidae; genus Catonia; species Catonia carolina. Next base: position 49,565,665 of record JAQMRL010000006.1, on the reverse strand, counting down.
CGTTCTTGAGATATTTTGTTTACACACACACACACACACACAGAGACAGACCAATCGCTTAAAACATGTTTTTTTTGGGTTCAGGGGATCTGAAAACGTATAGATCCGGTGAAAACTCGATTTCAAAAAATCGACATGAAAACAATACTTTCCTTCCTATATATTCATATAAGCAAGAGAAAGTAAAAATCCAAAGAACTTACTAGGAAATAAATTTGCTATTAGAATAATAATTTTTCATATTTAATTTTCAGGAATCGAAAGGATATTCATTCGAATACAAAGTACATGATCCACACACCCACGACATCAAATCACAACATGAAACCGGAGACGGTCACACTGTAAAAGGATATTACAGTCTTGTCGAACCAGACGGTAGCGTCAGGGAAGTCCATTACACAGCTGACAAACATAAGGGATTCAATGCAGTTGTACACAGAACACCAGGACATCATCATTACTAGGAAATTAGCAAAATAATAAAAATATTAAAAAAGTACAATTTAAGTGTAAAAATCGTTGTTGAATTTAATAAATTTGTATAGTTTTTATCAAAAGAATTTTCCACAATTTATTTACTCTTTTTCTGAACTTTGGTTACAACAGAAAAAACCTTTTCCTTTTCAAACTTTAAAGCTGATAGATGACAAAATAAATTATACGGACCTTTTTCATTAACAGAATTCATGAAGAAGTTTTAGCAAAAACAACTATAGTCCAAATCTGAAAAACTTTCAGGAGGATTAAAAAACACCTCCAGTCTGTTGTTATTGTGTTATACATAATGATACTGTGGTTTATTCAGCAATCTTTTTTGTATTTCCAAATTAAAGTCAATTTATAATAAAGAAATGGTAAAAAACCAATAAATTTCTTCGATTACTATCACTTTCAGGTGATTCCATTTTATACAGCAGTTAAAGAAACCAAGTGAAATATACTTTTTTTGAACAGTATATTAATTTTGATCAAAAATAACCTTGTCAAGAATTGTTGTGTGAATTGCATGTTATTTTCCAAGAATGAGTAAATTATTGAATGTCATGTTTTTGCCTTTTACTGAGCTCAGGACACTTTTTAATGGCTGGTTTCGTAATCTACGCCTCTTATAGCGTTAGCAACGATCAACAACAGAAAAATTTTCTTCAAAAAAAATTATTTCTTGCTACTTTTTTTGCTACTAAAATTTTAAAATTTTATTTTTTATTACTAAATTTTTTTTAAATTTTTTTGTTGTTGTTTAGGTCATCAGCCGAAAGGCTGGTTTGAACCTCTAGAGGCTGTACGAAGTAAAACAATATTTTTTTTAATATTTTATTTTTTTATTAAAATTTTCTTGCTACTTTCGGTGAAATGGTGAAATATTGAATGTCATGGTTTTTATGTTTTACAGAGCTCAGGGTACTTTTTCATGGCTGGATTCGTAATCTACGCCTCTTAAAAAGCATTAGCAACGATCAACAACAGAAAAAATTTGAAAATTTTCAAAAAAAGTAGGTACATGAACTATATTCTTTTTTGTATAAAACAAGATGGACTATGACTGTTTTTGCAAAACTAACTAATTTTTAACTCATTGTATTAATGTAACTATGGACGTTTTTCCTATAATGATTGTTACACATAATGGACGCAAGGATGCAATACAAGATAGCACGCATAACTCAAATTGGCGTTTTTTGGACTATGGTTGTTTTTACTAAAACCTCTTTATTTATAATCTGTTATTTACAGAACAATCTTCATGAAAAGTTAACTCCTACTGGATAAACGAAAATTCAAATTTCATCCCAGAATAATATGCCGCGAGTCCCTGATTCGATTCTTGAAATTTATGCTCCTGGTAAAAAAAATCTCCAAAATCATTCTTCCTCCCAACCAATAACTGGCTATGTGCCTGCCGTCAGACATTTCCCGAATACAGTAATTCCAGAGTAAATTTTCGCGGGTCATTAATAATTTCCCGAAATTCTAAACAATAAAACATTACACGATGACATAATCGCCCCTTGCATTAACGAAGCATCTCTAAAATTTTACGTGCAGAAACACATCAAAATCATGATAGTCCCCTTTAATTAGCAAAATAAATTCTCCTGTTGTACAGCAATCCCCCAAAGACGACTGAATCGCTGATGGAGTAGAGAAATTAACAAAAAATTAGTAGTATAATTTAATTACAGATTTAAATTTCACACAATTTTAATTTTCTGAAGCAGTGGCCATGGATGGTGCCTCTCTAAGCCATTAGCGCCATTTTGTTTTTTAAATTAATTATAATTTCTGCTAGTTTCTCTTTGCGTAGTTGCAAAATCAAATTAAATAAATTAAAAATAGGAATCAACTCAAAAACGTTCCAGGGAACTGAATGTAAAAGCTCTTAGCTGTTAAAATAAAAATGAGATAAAATTCATTCATGAATACTAGAAACCTATATAACAAAAAACACTTATCATGGGATACAAAAATCAGGCACAATTAGACGATGGTCTGGAAGCATTGTATGGAACAGAAACACTTCAAATAATGTTGAAATGTGGTATCAATGAAATAATGAGCATAGAAAGGAGAATAGTTCGGAACATCCTAGAATCTAAGAAGGAAGCAGACAATTACAATAGACCCTGTTCGAACACAAAGATATACGAACAAACTAAAAACAATCCATGTAATGAGAAAAAGGAGACTTGTAATTTTCGGACATGTGGTAAAAAGAAACGATAGCAGATTGAAAAAACAAATTTCGATAAAATAATAAATTTCAGTAACATTGAGCGACCTTAAAGATGCAAAAATAGACACAGAAGACATATAGAATAGGAAATATTTTAGAAAAAAAGTCAGAGAGCTTCGGGAAAGAGAAAGAAAATAGGTGTCGTGAACCCCACAACATTGTATACAACTTACGAAGGAAAGATCCGAAACATTGAAAAGATTGTGGAAGAAATAAAGAAGTGGGCAAAACATGAAGTCGTTAAAAATTGATTTGGCGTGATATCTCTCAAAATACCTATTCCCGCGACGCTAGTTTACTAGCTGCTAGTACTAGCAAGATCTACTAGCGCGTCGGTGACGGTTCCCACGGAGCTAGTTAATTATTGCCAGTGTTTTGAAAACATATATAAGTTGTGTTGTATATTTCTGTACAAATTACAGCTCACTAGTAACTAGCAACGTTTCCAAACGTTCACAACGAGCTAGTTTATTATACACACCGAACGCTAGTCAATCACGTAACCTTTTCTCCCCTACTAGCGCCAGTTAAATCAAACATGTTCAAAGTCACTAGCGCTAGTAAACTAGCTCGGTGTGAATGTTGCTTATTGGCGCTAGTAGGGGAGAAAAGGTCACGTGATTGACTAGCGGTAGTAAACTAACTCGGTGTGAAAGTTTGGAAACGTTGCTAGTTACTAATTCTTTACTTCCCTCTGCATGTTAATGCTGAAAAGGATAAATGTAACACATAAATGTAATTTTTACTTTCTCTTGCCTATATGAATATATAGGAAGGAAAGTATTGTTTTCATGTCGATTTTTCGAAATCGAGTTTTCACCGGATCTATACGTTTTCAGACCCCCCGAACCCAAAAAACATGTTTTTAGCGATTGGTCTGTGTGTGTGTGTGTGTGTGTGTGCGTGTGTGTGTGAACAGAATATCTCAAGAACGGAACATCGTACGAACTTGAAACTTGAAACTTAAGTTACGTACCACTACCGGACTCGACACGAACATTTTCATCAAAATCGGTCAACCGGAAGTGGTAGTTTATTCGTGTAATTTTTCACTTTTTTGCGATTTTCTCAAAAACTGGTCCTACGATTTTTTTTAAAATCGCCTGGTTTACTCAATTTTTTATTCTCTACAAGATAGGGTAGGCGTCATGTTTGCTGAAATTCTGGGTGAGGCTGTTTTCACGTAAAAACGTTGTTTTTTTAAGATTACAGCTTTAATATGCATTTTAGCGCAAAACTTTATATAATAAAAGTTGTAGAGAATTAAAAATTCTACAACTTTTATTTCAAACAATTTTTTGTATAACGCTTAATTTAGCGGTAATTTGCGATTTTCTGTTTTTTTCTCACGAAAATGTGTGAAAAATTGATTTTTTTAAGCTTTCGGCCTTAGTATGCATTTTACGACAAAAGTGTATATAATTTAATTTATAGAAAATTAAAAGATCTACAACTTTTATTTAAAGCATTTTTCTCTTCAGAGCCTAGTTTAGAGAGAAAGAGTGATTTTCCGTATTTCTAAGCCAAACTGAGGTTGATTTTCATTTTGCATCATTCACTCATGATTAAAATAAGGTTATGTTTTTGAGGTTAGTTTTTTGTTTATTTCTAATATTTTATTAATAATGTTAGGTTTATTGTTAATTATTTGCATTGGCAAGAGAAAGTTGTGTGAGTGTTTCACACCAGATGTTTTTTCTTAAATATGGTTTATTGCTAATGGCAATGAGTGTTCTTTGAAAATATGAATTTTTTATTAATTTATATACTTAGTACACTTTTCGTTCATTGTGATTCCAAATTTAACATTGCTGAATGTTGTATTTTATATTCGTGCCTTGTTAATTTGAATGTAACGTCAATGTCCTCTCATCTTTTGGTTGTTCTTAATAGAAGATTAAAGAATAGAAATTAAAGAAGTTAATAGAAGTTAACTTAATAGAAGTTAAAGACTCAAATAAAAGATAAAAAATCTGGTGTGAAACACTCACACAACTTTCTCTTGCCAATGCAAATGATTAATAATAAACCTAACATTATTAATAAAATATTAGAAATAAACAAAAACTAACCTCAAAAACATAACCTTATTTTAATCATGAGTGAATGACGCAAAATAACAATCGAACTCAGTTTGGCTTAAAAATACGGAAAATCACGCTTTCACGCTAAACTAGGCTCTGTAGAGAAAAATGCTCTAAACAAAAGTTGTAGATCTTTTAATTTTCTATAACTTTTATTATATACACTTTTGTCGTAAAATGCATACTAAGACCGAAATGTTAAAAAAATCGATTTTTCTCACGTTTTCGTGAGAAAAAAAACAGAAAATCGCAAATTACCGCTAAACTAAGCGTTATACAAAAAAATGTTTGAAACAGAAGTTGTAGGTTTTTAAATTCTCTACAACTTTTATTATATAAGTTTTTGCGCTAAAATTTATATTAAAGCCGTAATCTTAAAAAAACAACGTTTTTACGTGAAAACAGCCTCACCGAGAATTTCAGCAAACATGGCGCCTACCCTATCTTGTAGAGAATAAAAAATTGAGTAAAATAGGCGATTTTAAAAAAAATCGTACGACCTGTTTTTGAGAAAATCGCAAAAAACTGAAAAATTATACGAATAAACTACTACTTCCGGTTGACCGATTTTGATAAAAATGTTTGTGTCGCGTCCAGTAGTGGTATGTAACTTAAGTTTCAAGTTTCAAGTTCGTACGATGTTCCGTTCTTGAGATATTCTGTTCACACAGAGACACACAGACACACACACACACACACACACACACACACACAGACCAATCGCTAAAAACATGTTTTTTGGGTTCAGGGGGTCTGAAAACGTATAGATCCGGTGAAAACTCGATTTCGAAAAATCGACATGAAAACAATACTTTCCTTCCTATATATTCATATAGGCAAGAGAAAGTAAAAAAGTTACTAACAAGGAGCTAGTAAATTAGCGTCGGTGACATCCCAAGAAGCTAGTTTTATTACCAGTGTTCTGAAAACATAGGTGAATCGTGCTGTGTATTGCTGTACAAAGTACAACTTACTAACAACTAGCAACGTTTCCAAACATTCACACAGAGCTAGTTTGCTAGCGCTAGTCAATCACGTGATCTTTTCTCCCCTACTAGGGCTAGTAAAATTAAATATGTTCAAAGTCACTAGCGTAAGTAAACTAGCTCGGTGTGAACATTTTGAAAAATTTCTAGTTACTAATAAGCGGCTAGTACTGGCAGCTAATAAACGAGCTTCGTGAAAACGAACAACTACCAGCTAGTTTAGTTCAAACGCTCTAGTATTCACTGTGGCTTTGAACATGTTAGATTCTACTAGTGTTAGTAGGAAAGAAAAGGTCACGTTATTGACTAGCGCTAGTAAACTAGCTCGGTATGAACGTTTGGAAACGTTGCTAGTAAGTTGTACTTTATACAACAATACACAACACGACTCAACTATGTTTTCAGAGCACTGGCAATATAACTAGCTTCGTGGGATACGTTACCGATGCGCTAGTAGGTTCTGCTAATAACGGGTGATTCAAAAAGAGCGCCGGTTTTTAAACGGCTGGTACATTTTTGTTTATCGGTTGGCAACATTGTTAGACCTCATTTCTATTTCGGAGAACATTCCGATTGACGATTCAGTTGTAGTTTCTCTTGTTCGCAGTGTAGTACTCTCGCAGTCTGTGTCTAACCATGGAGAAGTTTACTATTGCACAACGAGTGTTAATCGTCAAAACATTTTACCAGAGTGGAGAGAGTTATGCGGCTACTGTCAGGCGACTTCGCGGTACTCTAGGACGTAATGAAGCACCGAATGAATCAACAGTTCGCAGGCTCATGAAAAAGTTTTTTGAGACGGGTTCAACAGTCGACCTTAAAAGTTCTGGACGTCGTCGTTCTGGCCGAACTGAGCAGAACGTTGCGTTGGTTCGTGACAGTGTGGCTGTTAGCCCAGCAAAATCAATACGTCGCCGTTCTCAACAATTGGGTTTAAGATGTTCTTCTGTACGGAGAATTCTTCGGTACGATCTCCAATATCATCCGTATAAAATTCAGTTGACGCAACATTTGAAAGTGGCAGACCACCAGAAGAGACGACAGTTTGTTGACTGGGTATTGAGAAAACGGCAGGATGATGACACCTTCGCAAACAAAATCATTTTCAGTGATGAGGCGCACTTCCACTTAAACGGTTTTGTTAATAAACAGAACTGCCGTATGTGGGGTTTAGAAAACCCTCGCGTGGTTAATGAAAGGGAAATGTATGCACAGCGAGTGACAGTTTGGTGCGGCTTTTGGTCGGGCGGTGTCATCGGCCCTTACTTTTTTGAAAATCAAGAAGGACAAGCCGTGACAGTAAATGGAGACCGATACCGTACGATGATTAGGGAGTTTTTGTGGCGTCATTTGGATGGAATGGACATTGACGAGTTGTGGTTTCAGCAGGATGGTGCCACCTGTCACGCTGCACGAGAAACAAAGTTGTTGCTCCGTGAACGGTTCCAGGATCGCATCATTTCTCGTAATTCCGACCATCAATGGCCACCAAGGTCGTGTGACTTGACGCCTTGTGACTTTCATCTTTGGGGTCATCTGAAGTCATTGGTGTATGCCAATAAACCCTGAAACATCAATGACTTGAAGGAGGAAATTCGACGGGTTATCGGGCAAATGGAAGTCGAAACTTGTCGTGCAGTAATATCCAATTTCATGGACAGAGTCGATGCGTGCCAGCGCAGTAGAGGAGGACACATGCATGACATCATTTTTCCATACATGAAATCGGAAGGTAAGATGAACTTGTTGATGTATTTATTTTCAGTTTTTCAATAAAATAAATCTCTTAATTTGATATATCAAAACCGGCGCTCTTTTTGAATCACCCTATACTAGCAGCTAGTAAACTAACGTCATGGTAATAGGGCTTTAAGGGCTATTCAAAAAAAAAAACTTAAAGAGAGTAATTTAAAAGAAAATTCAATGAATTAATGGTTAAGTTGGAACAGTGTATAAACTAATATATTAGTACTTATAATTTTGAAACGACTTAGTTAAAAATTATAACAATAGGTACTTAAGTATTATAAACAAACACGAGCTTAATATTTAATATTCATTTATCATACATTTAAAAAAACTGACAAGTAAGCTGACGTTTGGAATGTAACACATGCATGATTATTTCATAAATAGAAATTCTTCAAGCGTATATTATACGCAATTGCGTGAAAGTAAAACAACTGTATGAAGAAAACTTAAGTCATGCTTGGTCTATCATGACGATGCATTACTTTCCTGGGTGGAAGAATAGTAACAATGAATACCATAAAAATAAATCTATTTATACATTTTCATCTTCATTAACATAATTGTAATCGTAACCTAAATTAATATGTATAAAGTATGTAATAGAATCTATCGGTTATTTGTTGTTTAGGTCATCAGCCGAAAGGCTAGTTTGAACCTCTAGAGCTAAGTAAAACGAGGAGTGAGTTGGTTTACCATTGTCTTCCTCAATGAGTGGAAAAGTATGCTTATCAGCATGCCAGGCTCTCAGAAAAAACATATACTTTCCACCCTGCAAATAACACCTTCACTTCATTCACTACAGGGTCTGGCTGTATAATGAAATTCTTTAATCTCAGAGGATATAACTCTGAGTAGTGTCTTTTACACCTCTGCCTCTTCTGTTCATAAATGCCAGGTTCGTAAGAGTCAGGTTGTATAATGAACTAGCATGCCCCACGCGGCTTCGCACGCGAAATATGTGTAATCAATTTTAAATAATACAATAACCAAATATACTACGTAAGTTCAGAGAAGTGTTTGGTTTTCTTTATTTCAACCTTTTTTCGTATATTTAGTTACATTAACATCTCGGTTATTAGCGACTACGGTGGGTTATATAATATTACAGTAACTGTAGGTTTTGACTAGTGAAAATTTCCAGATCCTAGCCGGGAATCGAGCCCGGGACCTCCACGTTGTAGGCTAGTGCGCTAACCACTATACTACGGAGGCGGCTTTAATCTTTATAAAATTGTTTAATTATGGGCCTAAGCGGAATTTCCAGGTTATGTTAGAAAATCCGAACAAATCAGTTTTCCGAACTACCTTTAGTCCCATTTGGTTCGGATTTTTTGACTCTCTACTGTAACAATCGTTATAAAATTTAGAAAAATAATAATTTTACTAAAAAAACAATAGATAATAAAGTTATGAAATATTTTTATTAATTAACTAAATGTCCTAATTTTTAAAAAGAATTACATAAACTAAATTCGTTTATATATTTTTAAATACATTAAACAGTATTCCGGAAGATTGAAATGAATAAATAGGCCTCTTAAAGGAAACTTTTATCGAGTTATTAATATTTTCAGAAGATATTAATAATAAAAATTAATTGAAAGTGAAAATATAAAGATATTGTTTCCGGCGTTAAAGTTCCTATAGTTTTAAAAATGCGGATATAATATTTATTATAAAAAGTAGGTAACTGAGAAGAAATGCCATTTTTACTTCAGAACCATGTCTACTACATACCAGGTATGGATTATAGATATTTAAATTCAATAAAATAATTTTAATTAATGTAATAAAATTATAAGTAACTATTTTTATTTATTTTAAAGTAGCATCAAATGCTTGTTTTTAGCGACTACGGTGTATTATGTGACTAACTGGGTTGACTAACTGGGTATTTGTGAAAATTTCCAGACCCTGGCCAGGAGTCGAACCCAAAACCCCCCACGTGGTAGGCTGACGGGCTAACCTCTACCCTACAGAGGCGCCAAGTAACTTTCTTAACATTGTTAACATCAATTTACCAATATCTCGTCATTGTGGATAACGTTTATCGTCTAAAATTGTAGCCGCCGTTAAAATTTTTGACTTTAGTCAAGAATCGAACGTAGAACTTCCATTTCAATATTCATGTTAACACTATTGACTAAATTACAGTGATAGAGAATTTATTAATTATTTAAGTTCCGTTTATTTAACTAAAATTTGTTTTTATCTTTATTACTTATTTTATCTATTTTTTTTTTGTTTGGAAAGTAATTAGCAGAAATAGAACTGTCTTGATAATATATTAATATACCATATAGGATTGATAGGAAGAGATTTAATATCAACTCCAGAATTCCTCAATTTTCTTGATCCACTAACACATACCAACAGTTAAAAAATCTGGTGTGAAACACTCACACAACTTTCTCTTGCCAGTGAAAATAATTAACAATAAACCTAACATTAGTAATAAAACATAAGAAATAAACAAAAAACTAACCTCAAAAAACATAACCTAATTTTAATCATGAGTGAAAGACGCAAAATGAAAATCAACCTCATTTTGGCTTAGAAATACGGAAAATCACTCTTTCTCTCTAAACTAGGCTCTGTAGAGAAAAATGCTCTTAATAAAAGTTGTAGATCTTTTAATTTTCTATAAATTTAATTATATACACTTTTGTCGTAAAATGCATACTAAGGCCGAAATGTTTAAAAAATCAATTTTTCTCACGTTTTCGTGAGAAAAAAACAGAAAATTGCAAATTACCGCTAAACTAAGCGTTATACAAAAAAATGTTTGAAATAAAAGTTGTAGCATTTTAAATTCTCTACAACTTTTGTTATATAACGTTTTGCGCTAAAATGCATATTAAAGCCGCAATCTTAAAAAGAAAATGTTTTTATGTAAAAACAGCCTCACGCAGAATTTCAGCAAACATGGCGCCTACCCTATCTTGTAGAGCATAAAAAATGTAGTAAACCAGGCGATTTTTAAAAAAATCGTAGGACCAGTTTTTGAGAAAATCGCAAAAAAGTGAAAAATTATACGAATAAACTACTACTTCCGGTTGACCGATTTTGATGAAAATGTTCGTGTCGGGTCCGGTAGTGGTATGTAACTTAAGTTTCAAGTTTCAAGTTCGTACGATGTTCCGTTCTTGAGATATTCTGTTCACACACACACACACACACACACACACACACACACACACACACACACACAGACCAATCGCTAAAAACATGTTTTTTGGGTTCAGGGGGTCTGAAAACGTATAGATCCGGTGAAGACTCGATTTCGAAAATCGACATGAAAACAATACTTTCCTTCCTATATATTCATATAGGCAAGAGAAAGTAAAAAGAAATGTAAATTTCGATTGCAAGCTTTCAATTTGTAAGCCGAATGTCTAGGTTTGAAATCCGATTAGGGTCAGAAAATTTTGGCAGGCATTAAATACATAATATGACTTCAAATGAAGCCAAACATCTGGTTATTATTGTTATTTACATCATCACCCAAAACGCTGGTTTGAACCTCTACAGGTTTTACTGAGTAAAACAAGGACTGACGTGGTTTACTATTGCCATCGTCAGTGAATAGAAAAGTACGTTGATCAGAATGCCAGGCCCTCTGAAAAGCATCTACGTTCCACCCTGCAACGACACCTTCACTTCATTCACCACCGGGTCTGGGTGTATAATGAAATTTATTACTCTCAGAGAAGATGACTCTGGTAAGACTCTTTTACACCTCTACCTCTTCTGTTCTTAAATGTTTCAGTCATATTGGCTGACCATGTGATAAGAAACAGACATAATTTTTGTAGCCCTGGAACTAGTAGATCGAGTGGAAAAATTTTAACATTCTATCTACCTGTTATTGGAAAAAGTACGACGGTTTCATTTATTCTACTATTTTTACTTTCTCTTGCCTATATGAATATATAGGAAGGAAAGTATTGTTTTCATGTCGATTTTTCGAAATCGAGTTTTCACCGGATCTATACGTTTTCAGACCCCCTGAACCCAAAAAACATGTTTTTAGCGATTGGTCTGTGTGTGTGTGTGTGTGTCTGTGTGTGTGTGTGTGTGTGTGTGTCTGTGTGTGAACAGAATATCTCAAGAACGGAACATCGTACGAACTTGAAACTTGAAACTTAAGTTACATACCACTACCGGACGCGACACGAACATTTTCATCAAAATTGGTCAACCGGAAGTAGTAGTTTATTCGTATAATTTTTCAGTTTTTTGCGATTTTCTCAAAAACTGGTCCTACGATTTTTTTTTAAAATCGCCTATTTTACTCAATTTTTTATTCTCTACAAGATAGGGTAGGCGCCATGTTTGCTAAAATTCTGGGTGAGGCTGTTTTCACGTAAAAACAAAGTTTTTTTAAGATTACGGCTTTAATATGCAATTTAGCGAAAAAAGTTATATAATAAAAGTTGTAGAGAATTTAAAATTCTACAACTTTTATTTCAAACATTTTTTTGTATAACGCTTAGTTTAGCGGTAATTTTCAATTTTCTGTTTTTTTCTCACGAAAACGTGAGAAAAATCGATTTTTTAAACATTTCGGCCTTAGTATGCATTTTACGACAAAAGTGTATAATATTAAATTTATAGAAAATTAAAAGATCTACAACTTTTATTTAGAGCATTTTTCTCTACAGAGCCTAGTTTAGAGAGAAAGAGCGATTTTCCGTATTTCTAAGCCAAACTGAGGTTGATTTTCATTTTGCATCATTCACTTATGATTAAAATAAGGTTATGTTTTTGAGGTTAGTTTTTGTTTATTTCTAATATTTTATTAATAATGTTAGGTTTATTATTAATTATTTGCATTGGCAAGAGAAAGTTGTGTGAGTGTTTCACACCAGATTTTTACATTTCATATCAAATAAATATTTTAAATAAAAATGACGTTACTTCTTGAATATCATAGCATCAAATACATCTGATTTGTACTCTTTTAGATTCCTGTTACATAACAATTGCCTCATTTTAGTTCTCACTTACTTTGTTCCCAATTACATTGTATATATTTTTTTAATTCATTACAGTGTACTTTAATACGGTTCGCCCTAAAAAAATCAAACGTAAACAGGACACAACAAACTTTTCAAAACCAATTTTTACGTTTTATCACATGTAGTCCCCACATCACATATCACCCCAACGTAGACACAATATACTCAACTATTAACAAATTATGCATAGTTTTCACTGAAAATTAATTAATCCCAAGAATCCAGATATATGAATATTGTCACACCCATACCAACAAAAATCCATAAAGATGATTAAAAAGAAGCTGGAATAGGGATTTTATAAATAAAACAGTTAGGAGGTTTTGCCACTGGGTGATTTCCTCAATCCAGACGAAAACATGATATTAAATACATAAAAAATACACCATAAATACCATTGGTTGTATAAATACAGTTTTAGTTGTTACTTCTAAATTCTAAACACCCCCACTTCATGTAAAACTATTAGTTTATAAGTGTTACCTTAGACCCGTTTGGCTGTATAGCACCCAAATTTACTGTTGTGTCAAACGGTCGGTCATTTTGAAAATACAACGCTTTCAGTCCAAACTGTTATGACAGATAACTAACTAGTGATCCCTTTTACGTAACGAACGATACACTACACACGGACTTAAACGTCCCATACATCAACGATGTGTTCCTACGCACGTACACACGGCTTAAGGGTACCCGGAACGAAAGAAATTGAAAATTTTCACATTTCCGGTTTTTTGCAAATTATTAAAATTCAGAGTTTTCTGCATCCAACAATATAGATATAACTTGTAGGGGGTTTTACATTTTTTTAAATTAAAAATATATTTAATCCTTACGTTATTTTTTAAACGTTACCATTTGCATAACATCTCTATTTTTGTAAATGACAACAGATAAATACATAATTGTTTTGTGCGATATTTTTTATTTTAAAACTTTAAGTTAGGACCAGACCACCTGTGAATATAATATATTAACCTCTGAACAGTAAAAAAATAACATATTGAATTATTTAACGTATAATGTGTTCTCTTTTAGTTTTTTCTTGTTTCCCGTAGGTAGCGACTTTTTACTCATAAGGAACATTTTCTCAGCCAACTGTGAATGGATTTTAATGAAATTCCAGCACAACCTTTTATACCATAATTTCAATGTACTGAGTTAATATTAAAGTAAAATAATGTGTTTAAACATTTATTTTCCACTTCAATAGGCAAAAAGTTATGATTTTCATAAAAGGTAATTGAAAAAAATGTCTTATCTTCCTGACAATATATCAAGATGCTACTAACTTAGTGGGTGTAAAATAGCCTGAAAAGTATCCGCAAGAAAATTGGACAGGATAACTGTAATAGTTTTTGAGAAAATGTTCCTTACATTAACATTGCGAAGATAGGTATTCCGGGACCCCTTAAAAAGAAATTGCCCAATAATCCAAATTAGCTTAGTATTGATCTAGACATACCAGATTTATCAACTGCCCCACACGAAGACTGAAATGACTGGAGTAGAGTTATCATGAGACGTCAAAATTAAAAAAAATAAAATAAAATTAAGTAAATAATGAACTAACTTAATGATTATGGTTGGAGTACTGTCAATAGGCAGCGATCTCCTCAATATCTTAAAATTTGTCAATATTTGTATCCTTTTTTTATCAAATTTGCTTGTTGCTAATTTTATACAGTTGCAAATAAAAATATCTCGTATAGTCAAATAAAAGTTACTTAAAAAAAACACAAAAAATTATAGTGAACATGTTTACACTATGACGTGATACAAAACAACATTAGGCCTAACACACGAGAAAATTTCCAGCCTATTTTGATGAACAAAGTACTTCTAAAAGAATGCAACAAAGAGATTATGTTGATAAATAACTTATATTTTTATATATTACAGGTAATATTTTTGGCGATTACATATTTTATAATATTATGTGAATCAGCAATACAAAGAAGATACATGCCATACCCAGTAGACACAGCTTTTCACGACACACATTATTATGTAAGTATATTAACAACATATTTTAATTAAACACCACGGAAAAAAAGGGTTTATTAGTATAACGGCTGTATCTGCCTGTGGCATTGTACGGTAGCTCCCTAACGGATTTTGATTAAGTATTTTTTGTTTAAAAGGTGACTTGATCAAGAGTGTTCTTAGCTTAAAAAAAACTCTGGTATTAAACACTCACACGACTTTCTCTTGCCAATGCAAATAATAAACTATATTAACTAAAATTAGTAATAAAACATTAGAAATAAATAAAAAACTAACCTCAATAAACATAACCTAATTTTAATAATGAGTGAAATACGCAAAATGAAAATCAACCTCAGTTTGGCTTAAAGATACGGAAAATCACTCTTTCGCGCTAAACTAGGCTCTGTAGAGAAACATTCTCTAAATAAAAGTTGTATATATTTCCTATAAATTTGATTGTATACACTTTTGTCGTTAAATGCATACTAAGGCTGCAATCTTTAAAAAATCAATTTTTTACACGTTTTCGTGAGAAAAAACAGAAAATCGCTAATTACCGCTAAACTAAGCGTTATATAAAAAAATGTTCAAAATAAAAGTTGTAGATTTTTAAATTCTCTACAACTTTTATTATTATTATTAGTCGTAAAGCTCCCGAAGTGGAAGACGCTAAGTAAATCTGGTTTGTTTTTGAGATTTCTTGTCCTTTTTATCTGCCCACCAGTTTTTCATTCTTTGTGAGAATTCAGCTTTTCTTTGTTCACTCCATTTTGTTCCGGTTCTTGGAGCTTTTGTCTCTGGTTTAACCTCAAATTTTTTAACTTTTGTTCTAAAATTGTCTCTTATGAGAATTTCTACTTTGGTGATTTTGGCCAATTCTAAATCTTTTTTAACATTTTGTATCCATTCCCCCCCCCCCCATTAACAAGTGATGACACATATTTTACTATTCTCTTTGTGAGTCTATTGCCAGGAAGCCTCATTATGTGGGCATAAAATTGAAGGCGTCTTTTCCTCATGTCTGTCTCTATGTTGGAATATTCTTCAATATTAGAAGTTCTCTGTAATCTGTACCCGTTTTCGGTCCATCTAGGTCCAAGAATTTTTCCAATTATTTTTCTTTCTTCTTTCTTTAAGCTTTCCATGTCTGTTTTCCTGTTAAGTGGCAAGGTCTCCCTTTTGCGCTAAAATGTATATTAAGGCTGCAATCTTAAAAAACCCTTTTTTTCTACGAGAGAACAGCCTCCCCAAGAATTTCAGTAGATATTGCGCCCACTTTTAAAACGTTTTTTTTTTGTTGCACATTTTTCTTACATCTAACTAATTCATACAAAATACAAATATAATAAATTTAATTGTAATTTCCTTTGTTTCTTACAGCAAGAACCAAACGTACCAGAATATAAATTTAGTTACGATGTAACATCAACAGATACTGGCGATATTAAATCTCAGCATGAAAGTCGTGATGGTGATTCAGTGCAAGGATATTACAGTTTAGTTGAACCAGATGGGACATTAAGAGAGGTGCACTATACAGCTGATGGTTATCACGGTTTTAGAGCTATTGTTAAAAGGTATAAGCATGGAATACTTATATAACAAACAAAAATTATATTCAATAAGAAAAAATTATGTAAATTACTATTGCGAATATTTCAAAACCAATTGTATAGATATTATAATTTTAAAACTTTGATGTGAAACACTCACACGACTCTCTCTTGTCAATGTAGATAATGAACAATATAACTTAATATTAGTAATAAAACATTAGAAATAAACAAAAAAACTAACCTCAAAAAGCATAACCTAATTTTAATCATAAGTGAATAATAAAAAAAAACCACCAATATTTTTTATTTATTTATTTAACGTCACATCAACTGCAAGGTCATTAGCGACGACGTTAGGGTGCAACTGTGTGAGGATGAAATGATTTATTTTTGTAATGTGTGAAAATATGCCGTGCCTTAGTGGGATTTGAACCCAGGACCGCATGATGAGAGGCGAGCACGTTACCAACTACGCCAATGCGGCCGCCAAAACCAATCTTAGTTTGGCTTAATAATAAGTAAAATCACTCTGACGCTAAACTAGACTCTGTAGAGAAAAATGCTTGAAATAAAAGTTGTAGATATTTTAATTTCCTTTGATTAGGCCTGTATACACTTTTGTCGTAAGATTCATACTACGGCCGAAACTTAAAAAATCCATTTTTTAAAGAGTTTCATGAAAAAAATAGAAAATGACAAATTACCGTTAAACTAAGCGTTATACAAAGAAATGTTTAAAATAAAAGTTGTAAAACAATTAAAAACCGAAAACTTTTATTTTAAACATTTCTTTGTATGTTGTTGTTTAGGTCAACAGCCGAAAGGCTGGTTTGAACCTGTAGAGTTTTTACTAAGTAAAACGAGGAGTGAGGTGGTTTACTATTGCCTTCCTCACTGAGTGGAAAAGTACGCTTAACAGCATGCCGGGCCCTCTGAAAAGCACATATTTTCCACTCTGCAAATGACACCTTCACTTCATTCACCACAGGGTCTGGCTGTATAGTGAAATTCATTACTTTCAGAGAAGATAACTCTGATTAGTGTATTTTACACCTCTACCTCTTCTGTTCTTAAATGATTCAGTCATTTAATTGGCTGACCATGTGATAAGAAACAGAACTATTTATTTTAGCCCTGCAACACACAGATTGAGTGTAAATAATTTGACACTCCACCTGTCTGTTATGGGCAGTTTCTTTGTATAACGCTTAGTTTAACGGTAATTTGTCATTTTCTGTTTTTTTAATGAAACTCTTGAAAAAATGGATTTTTTAAGATTTCGGCCGTAGTATGCATCTTCGTCTTGTATATCGAATTCGTATTATACCGGATTTCTTTTCTGAGCCGTAGATCTGACTACTGTACATCCAAATTAGTTTCTGTAAACCATTTACGAGTATGTTAGCAATTTAGACCAGAATAATTTATATCGTCTAGAAAGAAGTTAGTGCATAAGTCAGTTGTTTAATAATTTACATTTTAATGTTAACGTAGTTGTTCCAAGTTACTTAAAAATTGTTTAAGTAATCTTATTTTCATTAAAAATCTGGTGTGAAACACTCACACAACTTTCTCTTGCCAATGCAAATAATTAACAATAAATCTAACATTAGTATTAAAACATTAGAAATGAACAAAAACTAACCTCAAAAACATAACCTTATTTTAATCATGAGTGAATGACGCAAAATGACAATCGAACTCAGTTTGGCTTAAAAATACGGAAAATCACGCTTTCACGCTAAACTAGGCTCTGTAGAGAAAAATGCTCTAAACAAAAGTTGTAGATCTTTTAATTTTCTATAAATTTAATTATATACACTTTTGTCGTAAAATGCATACTAAGACCGAAATGTTTAAAAAAATCGATTTTTCTCACGTTTTCGTGAGAAAAAAAACAGAAAATCGCAAATTACCGCTAAACTAAGCGTTATACAAAAAAATGTTTGAAACAGAAGTTGTAGGTTTTTAAATTCTCTACAACTTTTATTATATAAGTTTTTGCGCTAAAATTTATATTAAAGCCGTAATCTTAAAAAAACAACGTTTTTACGTGAAAACAGCCTCACCGAGAATTTCAGCAAACATGGCGCCTACCCTATCTTGTAGAGAATAAAAAATTGAGTAAAATAGGCGATTTTTAAAAAAATCGTAGGACCAGTTTTTGAGAAAATCGCAAAAAACTGAAAAATTATACGAATAAACTACTACTTCCGGTTGACCGATTTTGATGAAAATGTTCGTGTCGCGTCCGGTAGTGGTATGTAACTTAAGTTTCAAGTTTCAAGTTCGTACGATGTTCCGTTCTTGAGATATTCTGTTCACACACAGACACACAGACACACACACACACACACACACACACACACACACACACACACACACACACACAGACCAATCGCTAAAAACATGTTTTTTGGGTTCAGGGGGTCTGAAAACGTATAGATCCGGTGAAAACTCGATTTCGAAAAATCGACATGAAAACAATACTTTCCTTCCTATATATTCATATAGGCAAGAGAAAGTAAAAATTGATTAACGTGTAGTCATACTGTTGAAAAATATGAAAATAAGTTAAAAAAACGACATACGTATCTGTAAAGACAGACTATTTAAAATTAAGATATTTTAAAAAGAATGTTACGACATTTTTGGCAGGCTTTTAAATTACGAAATATAAAAACATATATAAATAAATGTACGTTCATTCGTCTCCGGAAATTTATTTCTGAGTTGGTATTTAAATTTTATTACGTCAAAGGTCAGTTAACATTTAATTGGCAAACTAATTCGTTATTGCGATTATTACCCACTGACATTTTAATTATCAGTTACAAATTATTTATGTCAATACATAATGTTAAATCTTCTTCTCACAAACAAGGATTAGGATTCCGCCTGTTCCGATTCACAAGAGCGACAAACTATTGAATTATTGCCATCTTTTACGTGGCCTTCCAACATCTCTCCTCCCTACCGGTCTGTATTGTAAAACACTGAAGGGAATTCTTTCCTCAGGGATTCTCTCTACGTGCTCCCTCCATCGATTTCGATATTCTGCAATCCCCCCATTCAGGTTGTAAAGATCCAGGTTCCTTTTACAAACTCGTTAAAAACCCCAACGTCCATCTATCTGGCCGGATAGTAGCATCTTGTCAGGGCCCCAACCTAGGGATACTAGGCAAAAATGGTCAACGGCCTTAAAAACGGAAGAGGGAGAAATTCCCAATCGCAGAAAGTGCAAAAGAACCTAAACACTTTTTCACGTTCAGAATGCAGTACAGCTGTTATGAAAACCCGTTGTGTTATCAGGCGTACGGAAAACATCAGCCAAAGGTCACGGGCAAAAATATTTAAAGTTTCGCTTACCACGCTCTGACAAGCTCATTTTAATCAAAAAATTCTGAAAAAAATTACTTTTGCTTACTAATGAATGTATATTATTACCGCTTTATATGGTATTACTATACTCTGATATTTAGATAAGGTACGTATGAGAGAAAGGGGTATAAAGTCTCTCTCTTCGTCACCCTCACGGTCGGGCCAGGGGAGTTTTATTCTCATTTTTAGATCTTTCCGAGATACTAACGACTGTTATTCAAACAAGATTTAAACAATAACTATTCTTTACTTTAAAATAATCAAAAAGACAAAAAAATTGATAACAATTCCAGTACCTACTATGATAATTGTCGGTACCTGATCTTTAAAACGATACAAATATTAATAATGTTTTCGTATTACGTTATTCAATAAAAGATTGTAAATGAGAACATATTGTGGCGTGCAGTAGATATTTTTAGTTAATGTAGTAGCGCTCAAACTCCCATCTGAAATACATTGCTTATGGACTTTCCGTACTGCATTCTGAACGTGAAATCAACAACAGAAAGACACCTTGAATAAAAGGTCTTGCATGCTTGAAGGCAGTAAAGTAACAACCCTTCTATCAAGCTCAACCTGCGCAGCGTTCGTAACGCGGGCAAAAGATTATTAGCTTACTGACAAACTAACAGTTTCCGATAATGTTATATTAATACATAAATTAAAATTAACAGAACAGTACTTTTAATTTAAAAATCTACAATGTGAAAAACAAGAAGTTAATCTTAAAATAACATTCAGGAATTTAATAAATTTAAGAATTAATTATAATTCTTTTAAAATCCCGTGACAATGTAAAATTCTATCGTTAATTTGAAATAGAAGAGGTTTTAACAAATAATTGTAAATACTTATCAAAGTATATTATGTTGTTTTATGTACAAATGCTGTAATAAAATATTTAATTACTTAAGTAAAATTTATTGACTTTGTAAATAAATTTGTTTTTATTTTTATAATTACGAGTATTTATTTATTCCAGTTCATTTTATTTCATATAAAACAGCTCACTGACGATTTATGATAAAGCTAAATGAATAATTACGTATAGATCGTTACTGTCACATAATAACAAAATCTGGTGTGAAACATTCAAACGACTTTCTCTTGCCTATGCAAATAATGAATAATATAAAATAATTTTAGAAATAAACAAAAAATTAACCTCAAAAACATTACCTTATTTTTATCATGAGTGAATGATGCGAAATGAAAACCAACCTTGGTTTGGCTTAGTAATACGGAAAATCACTTTTTGACGCTAAACTAGGCTCTGTAGAGTAAAATTCTTAAAAATTAGATCTTTAGATTTTCTATAAATTTTATTATATGCATTTTTGTCGTAAAATGGATAGGCCTACTAATGCCGAAATCTTCAAAAATCATTTTTTACAGATTTCCATGAAAAAAAAACCGCAGTAATCGCCAATTGCAGTTAATCTAAGCGTTGTAAAAAGAAATGTTTGTAATTAAATGTTGTAGATTTTTAAATTATCTACAACTTTTACTATGTATACTTTTGCGCTAAAATGCATATTAAGGCAGCAATCTTAAAAAAAATTTCTACGAGAGAATAGCCTCCCCAAGAATTTCAGCAGACATAGCGCCTACCCTATCTTATAGAGCATAAAAATTGTAGTAAATGAAGCGGTTTTTAAAAACAAATCGTAGCAGTCATTTGGAGAAAATCGCAAAAAAGTGCAAAACGACACGAATAAACTACTACTTCCGGTTGACCGATTTTGATAAAAACGTTCATGTCGGGTCCTGTAGTGGAACCTAACTTAAGGTTCAAATTTAAACTTCGTACGATGTTCCGTTGTTGAGATATTCTGTTCATACAAACACACAGACCAATCGCTAAAAAGATGTTTTTTTGGGTGCAGGGGGTCTGAAAACGTGTAGATCCGGAGAAAGCTCGATTTCGAAAAATCGACATGAAAACAATACTTTCCTTCCTATATTTATTCATATAAGCAAGAGAAAGTAACAAATGACAACTCAAAATTTGTGGTAGTAAACGTAAAATTTGTATTTCCTGCGCAGATCAAAAAATGGGTACTGTCTTAAGGCTGCTAGTTGACTATCAATCAGCTAGCAAAATAGCTTAATGGGAACGAACAAATAGCAGCTAGTTTAGTTAAATTTTTTTTTTTTTTTGGATTAACGCCGACTGTTATGCAATTACTGCTAATGCAGACGGTGAAGGATGAAATGAATTTTTGTAACGTATGAAAATATGCCGTGCCTGAATGGGATTCGAACCCAAGACCGCATGATGAGGCAAGCACGTTACCAACTACGCCACTGCGGCCGGCAGTTTAGTTAAAGCACTTGTGACTTTGAACATGTTTGATTATACTAGCGCTAGTAAACGAGCTCGGTGTGAACGTTTGAAAACGTTACTACTTGGCAGTAAATTGTTATTCGTACAGTAATACACACAACTCACAATGTCTTCAGAGCACTGTCAATAATTAACTAGCACCGTGGGAACCGTAACGTCATAAATCACATAAAAACAAATATCGTTAAACAAACATTATAAATATATAAAAAAAATAATTGACCCACCTAAAATTTTTAGTTAAATAAAAATTTAAAAAATACAACGCGGAATGACAATGAAAACACACATACAAAAATTACGAGATGTATTCCTGGGCATTTTAAATTTATAATTTCAAATTAAGACAACTAGTAATAATTTACAGTTATACATAAAAAATAATAAGACAAACACAGCATGAGATTAAAAAAATCAAATGAATACAAGGTTTTAGAAAATTTATAACTGTATCTAATTTATAAAAAGAAGAATTATAAATAGAACATAAATCTTAAAAATATTGAAATAAATTTTAATAAAAATGTTACGACTAAACGCACTATATTTCTCGCTTATCAGTAAAATTTATTTCAGTTTATAAATCGCTTGTGTTTAGTTGTTTAGGTCATCATCCAAAAGTCTGGTTTTACCCTCTAGAGGTTTTACTAAATAAAACAGGGAGTGACGTGGTTTACTTTGCCTTCCTCACTGAGTAAAACAGTATGCTTGTCAGGATGCCAGGGCCTTCGAAAAGCATCTACACCCTGCAAATAATACCTTCACTTCTTTCACCACAGAGTCTGGCTGTGTAATGAAATTCATTACTCTCAGAGGAGATAACTCTGGCTAGTGTCTTCACCTCTAAATCTTCTGTTATTAAATACTTGGGTCATATAATTGGCTGAACATGTGATAAAAAACAGAACTTTTTTTTGTAGCGCTGCAAAAAATTAAAAACGCCACCTGCCCATTATGGACATATCGTTTATTTCAGTAAAAAACTATTTTACACTCATTTAGTGACACACAACAAAGTAGCGCGCTGTGTAAAATTAAATTCAAATAAAATGCTACTTTACATTACCCAATCTATTACATACAGCAGATGTAAATTTATACAGTCAGAAGTATTAAACGGACTGATTTAAACGCAATGTCCACCAAAAATCTTGTATAGTCACTAAACGAAAATGTACTACCATTATACAGGCGAAGAAAAACATAGGAAACTTTCCAAGCACATTCCATACGTACAAGGAAGAACATTTGATTCGCTCATACAGAGCTAAAATAACCACTACCTACTCCAAACATATTACCACATGGCCTCCAAATTATTTAGCCTACTTTCAGAAAATTGAAAATTAAAGACACTTACACTCTAAAATGCATATTAAGGCTGCTTAAAATAACAAAGGATGGCAGAAGCACAAGTGATATCAAAAGTAGAATTGCTCAAGTTAGAAAAGCCTTTGAAATGAAAAACAGCTTACTGACTACAAACATTGATTTACAGATTAGAAAACATTTCTTAAAACATTATGTTTAGAGGTAGCATTATACGGGAGTTAAACGTGGGTGATAGGGGCTGTAGAAAAGAAGAGGACAGAAGCTTTTGAAATGTGGTGTTATAGGAAAATGTTAAAGATTAGGTGGGTGGACAAAATAAGTAGTTTAGAGGTTCTTAGGCGAGTGGACGAAAAAAGAAGTATATGGAAGCATCTTACCAGAAGAAGGGATAAGCTAGTGGGGCATATCTTAATACATCCAGATATTGGGCTATCAATAATGGAGGGTAATATTAAGGGAGTAAATTGTAGGGGGAGGCAAAGATTAGAATACGTATATAAAGCAAATTACAAAAGATGTAGTGTGTTACAGGTTATGTAAATATGAAACGACTTGCGTAAAATATAACAGCTTGGAAAACTGCACCAAACCAGTCGAAAGACTGATGACAAAAAAGTACCACTCTAAATCTACTGTCTGACCCTTTTGGAAAATTCTAAAACTCTCAGGGTTGGTCGAGAAAAAATTGTTTCCTTTAAGTTGCAACTCAATCGGTGTAATTTTGGCTCAAAACGAATAACACATGCGCGCAAGCGTTCAAAAATAGGCATTATTCTAAAAACAACTTTGAATTCAAGGAGTCATATAAAGTAAAAGATCAGTTTAAATCCGGGAATCTAAAATTTTGCATCACCCCAATTATACTACTAGTATTTTAATTTATACTATAAATAAAATAACGGGTAGATAAAAATACAACTAAAACATATTTATCTAATTTTACAAATACCATAGATTTGTAAACTGAAATAGAAACAGATGGAAACACATTCATGCAAACGTTAACGTATCCTTTAGTTTGAAACTTATTGGGTAAGAACATTTTGTGTGTAGTATTTTAGAAATTATAAT
Source organism: Catonia carolina (assembly GCA_035578175.1). Taxonomy (NCBI): domain Eukaryota; kingdom Metazoa; phylum Arthropoda; class Insecta; order Hemiptera; family Achilidae; genus Catonia; species Catonia carolina. The sequence continues at coordinate 49,541,406 of JAQMRL010000006.1, read as the reverse complement.
TTTAAAAGGAAGATGTTATAATTAAATTAATTATAACCATCTTGACAACAGAGAGAGATCTTTCCAAATTAAATATATATTTAAACCACTTTTTTTTTGCTGTGGAATTGACTAAATTATAATTATGATAATATGAATTTATACTCATAAATTTTGGTATAATTTATTTTCGTACGGATGGATTTACAGATTAGTTTGTTTGAAAAAAACAACAATATTTATAATTAGGATCTTTAGATATTTTGCCATTTTTGGATGTTTTCTTTAAAAGTAAATACATTTTTAATTAGGTACAATAAATCAACGAATTAGAAAATAACATAACAATAAAAGATTTATCTTCTTCTTTTGTGGTGTTTAGTTTATTCAAATTCGCATCAAAACGACTGGTTATTACTGACTTTGATGTGCCATGCAAATAATGTTTTTTTTTTTGGTTTAACTTCCGACTGTTCTGCAATTACTGCTAATGCAGACGGTGAAGGATGAAATGATTTTTTGTAACGTATGAAAATATTCCGTGCCTGAATGGGATTCGAACCCAAGACTCCATGAAGACAGGCGATGCAAATAATGAACAATATAACTTAACATTAGTAATAAAATATTAGAAATAAACAAAAAACTAACCTCGAAAAAATATCCTTATTTTAATCATGAGTGGATGATGCAAAATGAAAATCAACCTCCGTTTGCCTTAAAAATACGAAAAATCACTCTTTCACGCTAAACTAGGCTCAGTAGAAAAAAATGCGTAAATAAAAGTTGTATATCTTTTAATTTCCTATAAATTTGATTATATACACTTTTGTCGTAAAATGCATAGCCTACTAAGGCTGAAATCTTTAAAAAATCGATTTTTTACACTACCTATTTCGAGAAAAAAAAACAGAAAATCGCTAATTACCGCTAAACTAAGCGTTATAAAAAAAATATTCAAAATATAAGTTGTAGACTTTTAAATTGTCTACAACTTTGCGCTAAAATGCATATTAGAGCCGCAATCTTAAAAAAACAATTTTACGAGAAAACAGCCTCCCTAAGAATTTCAGCAGACATTATTTTTTTTTTTTTTTTTTTTTTTTTTTAACGTCCGACTGTTCTGCAATTACTGCTAATGCAGACGGTGAATGATGAAATGATTTTTGTAACGTATGAAAAAATGCCGTGCCTGAATGGGATTCGAACCCAAGACCGCATGATGAGAGGCGAGCACGTTACCAACTTCGCCAATGCGGCCGGCAGACATTAGACTGGCCCTATCTTGTAAAGCATAAAAAATGTAGTAAATGAGGCGATATTAAAACAAAATCGTAAGAGCCGTTTTTGAGAAAATCGCAAAAAGTGAAAAATTATACGAATAACCACTACTTCCGGTTGACCGATTTTGATGAAAATGTTCGTGTCGGTTCAAGTAGTAGTATTTAACTCAAGTTTCAAGTTTTAACTTCTTAGGATGTTCCGTTCTTGAGATAATTTGTACACACAGACCAATCGTATGGTTTTTGGGTTCAGGGGGTCTGAAAAGGTGTAGATCCAGTGAAAACTCGATTTTGAAAAATCGACAAAAAGAATAATTTCTTGCATATATTTTTATATAGGCAAGAGAAAGTAAAATTAGTTAAGTAGATACGTGGGTGAATCATAAAAAATATCATCATTAGAAACACTACAAGTTATAAATACAACACTGTATATATGAATTCATTACACGTAAATTCTGGGTCCGATGATAAAATCACACGCGTGATATCGTTTACGTCGAATGAAGAATAAGAAGATGAAATGAACGACTATCTTTACGACAAGCAGACGCGGTCGCCAAGATGCTCATAAAAGATATTTGCAAACCTTAATAAAAAAAACTTCTACGGCTTACTGCTATAGGCTGTACATAATATTAACGATACGTGAGACACATATCGGTTAAACTAATCTAACACAGCGAAAAGCAGTGACAAATTTATTCAAATCATGTACACTAAAAGGTTGCAAATTTATAAAAAGTTTCATGACAAACATTTCATTAATAAGGAATGATAAATTTGTACTAACCTTCAATTTGCTAATCTTCAAGTATAAATATATTTTTAATCTTATAACCGAATTAAATACTATATTAAAAACATTTATAATTATATTTATATATTGTTATTTGAGAAAAAGATAGTAGACGGAAAATATAGGTTATGAGTTCGAAAAGAACTGTAGCCTACAAGGAAAATGAGCGATTAATGAAAACCATACCGGTTACCATACTTTGATGGTTGGAGTTAAAAATTATTTCTCAGGAATGGTCGGCCTGAGTCTGTACAAGACTACGCCTCATTTACACATCATACATACCATACTCATCTCATTGAGTCATGGGGTTGCTTATTGTTGTAAATTGAGAAGATTTCAAGGTACGCACATTAGGAATGAAGAAAAGTGAGGAGGAGCGAGGATAAGAGGGGAGTAAACGGCAGGGGGAAGAGATAAGAGAAGAGGGGGAGAGAAACCTAGTTATGAAGACAATAAATTAAATTCAAACGCACCGTTCCTTAACCCAAAATACTCCTCACTAACCTAGCTTTTGATGCGACAACAAAAAGTCTCTTCTTCTTTTTCTACTTCTTTTTCCAACCAAGGATTAGGCCGCAGCCAGTTCCGAAGTCACACACCATTTATCATCTATCTACATCTTTTCCTAGGCCTACCAACATTACATTCCTTTTTAAAGTACATTCCTTTTACCTTCTGGAACAAACCAGTGCGTCTGCTTAGGTATCCTGTGATCTTACATCCTTTCCATGCGCTGCCTCCAACTTTGGCGATAATCCTTTATCTTTTTTTCAAGTTCTAAAAACCGAATTCTGACTTTATTTCCTCATCCCTTATTCTTTACAAGCGTGTACAAGGATCCCTTAGGATCCTTTAGTCCTTCGTAAAAATCTCATCTCTGCCGTCTGGATTCTCCGCTCTTGGGTTTTTCGTTGTCAATGCCTCACTTCAGTACAGAAAAATACAAAAAAAGTTAAATCATTTTTTTAGCTTATTTGAAGTCGTAAGGACGGCTTGGTCATCAGTGTTAACAGTAAATTATCTTAATATTCTGATGGGCTTTAAATTGTATAATTTTCCAGACCCTAACCGGGAAACCAACCAATTACTTTCATCTCTGCAGCTTAGCACATTAACAACTGCACCACCGAGAAACGAACTTTTTAATAATTTTGTTTAGCATTGAAAAATAATTTACGTAAACAAAATCCAAATATATTAAGTAGATTACAAACTTAAAAAATACATTTTTAATAAAGAACAAAGACTTTTTTTATAAACTTTAGGAAGTACGGTATAAATGATCAAATATTTGCCAAAATACTAATATAATTTTAACGAAATTTCAAATTAATGTTTGTCAAGAGATAAGTACTGTATCGTAGTATATTTTTCTACTACAGAGGTTTTTTTCTGAAGAGGTAAAAAAGAGATAGATTTTAAAATCTTGGATTCATTCCAAACCGCAAATAGTTTCCTGTCTGAAGAAGTAATATAATTGCAATAGAATTTATCAAGTACGTTTAACTAGGAATACATGTATTACATACTGGGTATCCCAAAAGTCCCAATACGGCAAAACATTTCGTTAACAAGTGATGTTATTCTTCAAAACACAATACGAGGTGTGGCTATTAAATAACGAGACTGACGTTGTAAAAATTTTTATTTTTGTTTTATTCATAATCACTTATTGTCACCTTAAACATACACTCCTTCTCTATCCATACAACGCTCCATGCTAATTTTCCATTGTTGGAAGTCATCTTCTGTCAGCTCCTTCGGGACACGTGTCGCTTTTTCTTTTACAGCTTCCATAGACTCAAATCTTTTCCCTTTTAATGCAAATTTCACCTTAGCGAACAGGAAGAAGATGATAACATGTGATGAAACGTGGTTTTTTACTTATGATGAGGAAACGAAGCGCCAATCCATGCACTGGAAGAGCCGAACTTTACCGAGAGCCAAAAAAGCTCGAATGAGCAAGTCAAATTTTAAAGCAATGATGATTGTTTTTTTTTATATCCATGGGATTGTAAAACTTCACTGGGTTCCTGAAGGTCAAACAATTAATCAATCTTACTACCTTGAGATACTTTCTAAACTACGTCAAAGAGTAAGGAAAAAACGCCCCGAAATGTCGAAGGACAAATCATGGGTTCGCCACCAAGACAATGCGCCAGTCATTCCGCGTTATCAGAAAGTACAGCATCTCAGAGTTAGAATACCACCTTATTCACCAGATCTTGCACCATGTGACTTCTACCTGTTCCCTAAGGTGAAATCTGCATTAAAAGGGACAAGATTTGAGTCTGTGGAAGCTGTAAAAGAGAAAGCGGCACGTGTCCTGAAGGAGCTGATAGAAGATGACTTCCAGCACTGTTTCCAACAATGGAAAATTCGCATGGAGCGTTGTAGGGATAGAGAAGGAGTGTAGATTGAAGGTGACAATAAGTGATTACGTATAAAATTAAAATAAATTTACGTCAGTCTCGTTATTTAATAGCCACACCTCGTATAATCTTATGAATGCAAATATTATAATCTACTGAAATTCATGTTTGTACATTTTTCGCCATTTTGAATGCGACTTTTTTTAATACGAAAGTGTTCATGTGACACATCATTTGTATGTATAATTTTGCGACAAATCCACTGGTGAACCCCGTTTTTAAATATCTATTTCCGTTTTTTAGTTACAGCCCGTCAAACTCGGGAAAACAGTAAAAATAGTTTTCTTGAATTTTAATATCATATTCCTTAACCGTCTCTAAAATTTAGTTTACTAATTAATTTGACTTAATTTGAACAAATTTGTGCACATCGTTATTAGCCCTCGCTTTCTAACGCCTGTACAATGCTAAATTTAAATAGGGTTAAGCCATTTCCTATTGTTTACTATGTTATAGCTGACTAAAATAATTTTTAATGAATCAGCGAAAATTAGCTGATAATTTGTTCTAATTTAACTTAAATTACGTCATATTAACCTAATTTTAGAGACAGTTAGGGAAGATGATACTAAAGTTCAAGAAAGGCCATATTTCAGAATTTCAGTAAATTCTATTTGAATTCATAAGATTAAATTTTGTTTTGAAGAATAACATCACGTGTATGCGAAATATTTTGCCGTACTTGGGCTTTTGAGACACCCAGTAAATTACAGACACACACAAACGAAATATTATATTCAAAGTAATATATCAGTTTTATATTTTACAATAAGACATACTTTAAAATTATTATAGTTTAGTTGACTTCAAAGAAACCCTTATAATATACGATTTAAAAACAATTGTTATTTCACGCCCGAACCGATTTACCTCCGAAACGATTTGTATAAGTCAAAGAAGAACTTTTGTAATTAGGTTAAATTATCAACAAAAATCCTACTACAAAATAATATATTCATTGTTTACTCATAGTTATTTTAAAATGGTCCTCAAATAAAGCTACTTTTTTTTGTTACAATGGCATTATGGTCAGAAAAGTCAAATTATCAGGTTTTAAGTTATTAAGGGGCACCGGAGCACGAAAAAAAATTAAAATTTTGTATTTTCGTACTAACATACAAATAAGGAAAAAGAAAATTTTCTATTTCGGACACATCAAGCGGACGAATCCCTCTAGAATATCCAGACAGATCATTGAATACTTTTTAAGTAAAACCCAAGACAAAACATTTTCATAAACTGAAAAACACGAGACTCCAGCAAAAGAAGATCTGACGCAATGAAGAATTATTGGGAGAAAATCAAGAATAAAAACAAAAAATAAATGGATAAAATGGATAAGATCCATAAGACGAAATTAAAGACTTTCCAAACTTGAAGAACTTATGTAGTCCTATGAGATTTTAAAAAAAACAATTAATTAATAAATCTGATGATTTGAGAAATTTGATTTGATTTGAGTTATTGGTAAAATCATTATTTTTTCTTTTCCATTGTTAATTTATCTTGTAAAACGCTTTCATTTACTAACAGTGAAAGTTAACACAAAGAAAAATCTGTTAAGTGGTAGTACTGACGCACGAGCACATTCCAAAATTCCCTCTGTTGTTTATTCCAAATAATTTTTTTTTAACGTCCGACTATTCTGCAATATTATTCTGCAATTAATCCAGACGGTGAAGGATGAAATGTTTTTTGTAACGTAGAAAAATGCCGTGCCTGAATGGGATTCGAACCCAAGACCGCATGATGAGAGGCAAGCATGTAACCAACTAAGTAATTAGTATTCCAATTAAGTAATACTATTATGCAATATCGAATGGAGTGTACAATGTTGTAACTAAATTTTGTGATATTTGCAACCCTAATTTCATTGAAACTAATGCTAGTAATAATCTTGTGCATAGCGCAATGTCAATTACTGATATACAAATAAAAGAATTAATCATCGGAGAACAATTACAAGTACGCCGTCAAACTGTCTGTCATTAAGTGTGCTACAAGAGTTACAATCTTATCCATAAAGTATACTATATTGTAACACAGACTTGATTCCGAGAGATGAGTCGAGCGATAACTAATAAGGCAAATGACCTACCGGAAGCAAACGACGAACTAAGTGCTAACATGTCTTATGAACTCTTATTAAAACAACTTGTAATTCCTATTAATACGAATTAGATAACCACCGTTTGTTTATTATCACTGTAAAAACATTGTGGTATAATTGAATCGTTTGTTAAAGAAACAACACGAGTTAAAAATAAATCTATAGGGTCTTATCGTCCCTTTTTCATCATTTAAGCTTTTATACCCAAAAATTAAATTTAAAAAAATGTATCCAATAGTGTTTTTCTCGTCAACCCATTCATTCCAGACCTCAATTAAAATACTAATTATTATGCTACCTTTGCACAGTTAAATTACCGCAGCTATTTAAATTATCATTGGCAGGGCCAATTTTAAATTTATACTTAAAATAAAAATCTGGTGAGAAACACTCACACAACTTTCTCTTGCCAATGCAAATAATTAACAATAATCCTAATATTAGTAATACAGTTTCGCTTGAAAATACGGAAAATCACTCTTTCACGCTAAACTAGGCTCTGTAGAGAAAAATGTTTTTAAGAAAGTTGTAGATTTTTTAATTTCCTATAAATTTGATTATATACACTTTTGTCGTAAAATGCATACTAAGGCCGAAATCTTAAAAAAAAATCGATTTTTCACACGTTTTCGTGAGAAAAAACAGAAAATCGCTAATTACCGCTAAACTAAGCGTTATACAAAAAACGCTTGAAATAAAAGTTGTAGATTTTTAAATTGTCTATAATTTTGATTATATACATTTTTACCCTAAAATGCATTTTAAAATCGCAATCTTAAAAAAAACAATATTTTTACGAGAAAACAGCCTCCCCAAGAACTTCAGCAGACATGGCGCCTACCCCTATCTTTTAGAGCATAAAAAATGTAAATAAGGCGATTTTTAAAGAAATCGCAGGAGCCGTTTCTGAGAAAATCGCAAAAAAGTGAAAAATGACACGAATAAACTACTACTTCCAGTTGACCGATTTTGATGAAAATGTTCGTGTCGGGTCCTCTAGTGGTATCTAACATAAGTTTCAAGTTCTTATGATGTTCCGTTCTTGAAATATTTTGTTCACACACACACCCAGACCAATCGCTAAAAATATGTTTTTTGGGTTCAGGGGGGGGGTCTGTCTGAAAACGTGTAGATCCGTGAAAACTCGATTTCAAAAAATCGGCATGAAAATAATACTTTCCTTCCATTCATATAGGCAAGAAAAAGTAAAAATAATAATTTAACAAGTCAACTAAAAACTGACCACCTGAAAGCAATCACAACTGAATTGATTGTTTTAAAGATTGAAACGAGAACAAATATTTCTACAGTTGTGATTTATTGTTAAACAGTCTGAAACAAATTTCTTTAGAATTATTGACGCCAATACAATATATTTAAAGTTTATTTATATTTCTTCAGTATTATTTTAGTATAATAGATTACATTGTACTTTTTCGTTGTTTGTGAATTGGTAACATTGTACTAGTAGTGTTAACAAAAAAAAAAACTTGGCACAGTGAACTAAATGAAAACTTTTACTTTTTAAATATAACTTGAGGAGAATTGTTAACACGATAAATTAAATAAATTTAAACGCTTAGTTTGTACGTTGTTATTTAATTGGCTATTTGTATTTAAAATAAGGACAGGGTCATCCAATAAATTGTCTATTTTATTGTTATTGTTACAATTTATTTTTTAATTATATTTAGCCAATTTGTTTTTATAATTTTATGAACGTTATTATCTATTTGTATAAATAATTTAGTGTATATTCCCTGTTATTTAAATTTACATTTTAAAGCACAATTGGCAAATTATTTACACCGGCGATTTTTTTTTTTTTAAGTGTTTGTTTAGCCACAATGGACCACTTTAGTCAATTTGGAAGCCTCTTTTTGGCGTGATATTCTCTCATGTTCTGAGCACGCTTCTGTTTGGCTGCTTCTGAAAATTCCCTCTTCTTATACTGTTTTTTTTCTGTGTCGTAAGCCGATGGTTGTGGTCCTTGATGACCTGTTTGTATTTGGGTGATTTTTCCGTTGGATCTTCGTGAGTTAGTCCAAATTCTTGTAAATCACTTTTGATTTCTTTGTACCACATGTATGTGTTACCAGCGTCCGTTTTTCATCTCATTGCATGGTCAATTATTCTGCGTAAAAGTCTGGTGTTTGGTGTTCTTAGTATATGTCCAAAGTACGACAACCGTTTCTTGCGCATGGCCACTGTTATTGGTTCTATGCCTCTGTAAACTTGATCGTTAGGCAAAAGTCTGCAGTGATTGTCTACCTTGTGCTTCTTGTTTATGCAAGTAACACTTGTTTACACCGGCGTTTATTTAACGGTGTAAATAATTTATTTTTGAAATTTTTCCGTTGAATTGTTTTAGAAGAAACTACTTGAATTACTTTATATGCACACACAGACGCACAACAGATTAATTGGGAAAACGTTTATTTCCGGTGTAAACTTGATTTCGAAAAATCTACGTGAATATACATACATTCTTATCTAGTATATTATTCAAACAGGACTAGCAAAGTTAAAAGAATACATACTAAACACACAATGATATATAAATTTAATAAAAAATATTAATCATAAATAAATAACATCAATTTACTTACGTTCAAATTAATCCAAACAGGAACAATTCCAAAATGTTGGTACCAAATATACTCATTCTTGCCAAACTTTTAGAAACCAAACATGTTGTTATAAAATACATACACCACGACGAATTATTTTATAAGATGATAAAATAATAATAAAAAAATCTGGTGTGAAACACTCACACAACTTTCTCTTGCCAATGCAAATAATTAATAATAAACCTAACATTATTAATAAAATATTAAAAATAAACAACAACTAACCTCAAAAACATAACCTTATTTTAATCATGAGTGGAAGACGCAAAATGAAAATCGAACTCAATTTGGCTTAAAAAAACGGAAAATCACACTTTCACGCTAAACTAGGCTCTGTAGAGAAAAATTCTCTAAACAAAAGTTGTAGATCTTTTAATTTTCTATAACTTTTATTATATACACTTTTGTCGTAAAATGCATACTAAGACCGAAATGTTAAAAAAATCGATTTTTCTCACGTTTTCGTGAGAAAAAAAACAGAAAATCGCAAATTACCGCTAAACTAAGCGTTATACAAAAAAATGTTTGAAACAGAAGTTGTAGGTTTTTAAATTCTCTACAACTTTTATTATATAAGTTTTTGCGCTAAAATGTATATTAAAGCCGTAATCTTAAAAAAACAACGTTTTTACGTTAAAACAGCCTCACCGAGAATTTCAGCAGACATGGCGCCTACCCTATCTTGTAGAGAATAAAAAATTGAGTAAAATAGGCGATTTTAAAAAAAATCGTAGGACCAGTTTTTGAGAAAATCGCAAAAAACTGAAAAATTATACGAATAAACTACTACTTCCGGTTGACCGATTTTGATGAAAATGTTCGTGTCGCGTCCGGTAGTGGTATGTAACTTAAGTTTCAAGTTTCAAGTTCGTACGATGTTCCGTTCTTGAGATATTCTGTTCACACACACACACACACAGACACACAGACACACAGACACACACACAGACCAATCGCTAAAAACATGTTTTTTGGATTCAGGGGGTCTGAAAACGTATAGATCCGGTGAAAACTCGATTTCGAAAAATCGACATGAAAACAATACTTTCCTTCCTATATATTCATATAGGCAAGAGAAAGTAAAAACCACACCAAACTTTTAGAAATGTTATTTATAACTTTCAATGAAAAACCAGAGACGACTTCAAGAACTGATATTTTGTCAAAATTGAATACCAAAAATACGTATTTCTTACTTATAGATTTAATTAGTATTAGATAAACTACAGATTTTTTTTTTTTTTTTTGATACTGACACTTCTATTCATACAAAAACCTATGTTACAGCATTACTTGAACATCTAGAGTTGTACAATGATGGTGTGTTTGGTGGGTAGATACTGTTACAAGTTTATGTGACACGGTCCCAATAAGATTTTCATCAATACTGAGTTGTTACTGTGGCATACAAAGTTGACGAACAACTGTGTTATGTTTATCAACCAGGGGCTGATGAAATCTTTTGCATGGGTCATACACGGGGTGTTCCGAATCTACATGATAAGTTTGGAGCGGTGGAGAGAAGATATGTTACCAAACTATGGTATTGCTTGTGAAGTGTATGTTGTTCAATGAGCTTCCTCTGTATAGTGTTTTTTTCTTAGTAACCCCATGTTCTGCCCATAACAGACAGGTGGAGTGTCAAATTATTTACACTCAATCTGTTTGTTGCAGGGCTAAAATAAATAGTTCTGTTTCTTATCACATGGTCAGCCAATTAAATGACTGAATCGTTTAAGAACAGAAGAGGTAGAGGTGTAAAAGACACTAGTCAGAGTTATCTTCTCTGAAAGTAATGAATTTCACTATACAGCCAGACCCTGTGGTGAATGAAGTGAAGGTGTCATTTGCAGAGTGGAAAATATGTGCTTTTCAGAGGGCCCGGCATGCTGTTAAGCGTACTTTTCCACTCAGTGAGGAAGGCAATGGTAAACCACCTCACTCCTCGTTTTACTTAGTAAAACCTCTACAGGTTCAAACCAGCCTTTCGGCTGTTGACCTAAACAACAACAAACTACAGATACCCCACTTTCCGTATCTAAGTTGCAAAATTACATACCAACAGGATAAAGATGCTTACAAAAAGATGCACAGATTTCAGCAAATATACGGAACTGTCCACCTAATCCACTTAAAAGAATAGCACCTGTAAAAACACGAGGATGAAATTTTATAAAACAATAGCAGTGCCGAGCCAACTCTATGGCAGTGAAACTTGGGTGCTATCAAAGTGAGAGAAGAGTAAGTAGATTGCAAGCATCTGAAATGAAATTTCTTCGACATATGTATGGGTGTAGTAGAGAAGATAGTTAAAGGAATACCGAAATAAGGAAAGAAATCAACATCTTCTATATAAACGACTAAGTATCTCAGAACAGAATGCAGTGATTAGAGCATAAAAACAGAATAAGGGAGGATAGGATACCAAAGCAAACACTAATCTATAAACCGGAGGGAAAGAGAGAACGAGGACGCCCGATAAAAAGATGGACAGGTTAAAGAAGTTCGGAACAGGCACAGATGCCTAATCCTTGAAAGGCAGAAGAAAAATAAGATTTATGTCACTTAATAAAATGTATGCTGATCTGCAGAACTGTTGTTCTTTAGGAAGCTACAGAAATAATTTTAATTGCTTTAGAATCGCCATCTTTGCTTACCTCTTAGAGACAAGTTGTCTAAACAAAAATTCTTTATTTTTTCTGAACTTCCCGTAAAGAGCTAATTTACCAAATTGTTAACGAAGAATTATAATATTAATTTTTAATGAATTATTTAATAACTTTTAATAAATTAATAATAATAATTTAATTAAGAATTATTTACCGAATATTTTAGGTAAATTAGAGAATTAGTGATAAGTCAGGGAGGTCTTCAGCTTTCTATCCTTCTGTCTTAAGTCTTGAACTTTCACTCTTTGTTCAGCGTACTGAGGTACGCCTATGTAAGCGTACGAATGTTTCAAATATTTGTGGGCATGTTTCGTATTATTATTATTATTATAATGCCATCCTTTCTATAACTGAGTTATATTATATCTGAGGGAAATAGAGAACGAGGACGCCCAAGAAAAAGATAGGCAGATTTGAGAGGATCGGACCAGGCAGAGATGCCTAATCTTCGAAAGGCAAAAAAAGAAAGAGATAAATACAAAGAAAAGAAGAAGAAGAAAAAGAAGATAAACTGCAATATGATCTTAAATCACGTTATTATCCAAATGAAAACGATTTGCTGAATCGAAACATCACAACAAATTCCAAACAGCTTTCTCAATCAATCATTTTTAATCATAAAAATGATTTATGGATGTGTCTTATTAAACAACCGCTTTTATCTAATACCGATATATTTTTAAAAAATAAATGGGCACGCGAACGAATCATAATTATCAATTGATGTATAAACCGCTAAAACACGAGTCATTTTACTTAAGTAAGACTTAAATAAGGAGAAAAGATTAATTAAGTTTAATTCTTTAGATCATCCATTTTCTTAGATATAAGATTTAGAGTGCGTCTCCGGGTTAGACAAATCAATTAACCGGTAGAAAGTTGTTATTAACAATAATTAAAAGTAATTTTAATTGTACGGTAATCAGATAGGAGCCACGCGTTTAGAAAAACTCCACTACGGGTACATTGTTACTGTTAAGGTCATCAGCCAAAAGGCTAGTTTGAACCTCTAGAGGCTTTACCAAATAAAACGAGGAGTAAGGTGGTTTAACATTGCCTTCCTCACTAACTAGAAAAGTATGCTTATCAGCATACTAGGCCCTCTAAAAAGCATCTACTTTCCACCCTACAAATGACATTCTTCACTTCATTCACCACACTGTCTAGTTGTACGAGGGGGTACCCAAAAGTATCCGGAATAGCTCTGCTGTGGGCGGAGCTTGTGCAGTACAAATTCCCGCCACTAGGCTGCTTGTAGCGCTACTCATTGCCAGTTCAATGCCATTTTGTTCGTTGATCTAGCTTGTTCTGTTCTCGTGCAGTGATTGTTCTCGCTAGTGTTGTTTTGTGCTCGTGTCGTTTTTCATGATGGCAAGTTTTAATGAACAACGTGCGGCTGTGAAATTTTGCTTCTTGCTCGGTAAAAACGCCGCGGAAACAGTTGTAATGTTGAACACAGCTTACAAAGACGACGCTATTGGAAAAACCCAAGTGTACGAGTGGTTTTTGCGCTTTAAAAATGGCGACATGTCGATTGAGAACAAACCTCGTTCTGGACGACCGTCGACTTCCCGAACAGACGAAAATGTTGTGAAAGTGAAAGAAATTGTACGAACAGACCGACGACAGACCATTGACTTTTTATCTTTAAGTGTTAAGATGACTACAAAACAGCATTCGTCGTAAAAGACCTAATTTGTGGCAGACAGGGGACTGGTTTTTCCACCACGAAAACGCGCCTGCACACACGGCAATCTCGGTTACCCAGTTTTTGGCAAAAAACGGCATGGTTTTGCTACCACACGCACCGTACTCACCCGATCTGGCTCCGTGTGATTTTTTCTTGTTCCCACGCATGAAAAGGGGCATGAAAGGTCTCCGATTTAACAACGTTGATGATGTCAAGAAAAAAACGACGGATGAGCTGGCAGCCATCACTGAAGAGGAGTACAAAAAATGTTTTGAACAGTGGAAGCACCGGTGGGACAAATGTATTAGTTGTAATGGAGAGTATTTTGAAGGGGATAAGGTTCTTTTGTAAAAAAATTAAAAATAAATAGTTTTAAAAAATAATTCCGGTTTCTTTTGGGTACCCCCTCGTATATTGTTGAAATTCATTATTCTCAGAGGAGATAAGTGTGATTATAATTATTTTCAAGGTTGACGAGCTCTGCTGTTCCACGCGTTTAGACTAATCAGAACGTTTGCCAGCGTTTTCAGATTGTATAGTATCAGACGAACTAATATCCTATAGCCGAGCGAGTGAGAGGGAGATATGTGGCATAACTACGCATGCGCTCAAAGGTCTTTACCGTTATAATCCAAATCTGAAAACATACTACAGTCATTATCCTGCTTGTTAGTTTACTGCGTGCATAAACGCTTGCTCACAACAATGAGTAATGTTATTGGAACGGCGCGTATGGCTTGTGCGAGTGAGAGCGTTATGCATTCTCTCACTCCCACGGCTAGGGGACATTAGTTCATCTGAATACTGCACCCGACAAACATTACGCGCGCATGCGTATAAGAGCCGCAGTAGTTCACTCAGGTCTTGCATCTCGTACTGACCACATCGATTATAAAGCTCGTTAACATGCAATACTTTATAATATAATCACCTGTTGTGTATTTATAGGTTATAATTGTTACTGAAAGACCAAAAAAATGGCTGACGAAATATATAACAGAGCTACAAGAACAAGTATTGGCAATATTGCTGGCAAGTCTTTGGCTAGCCATGAAGTGGGTAGGGGGCACGTTCAGAGCTCATCAGCCTTGAAAAATAGTAAAGCGTCACTTACACTACTGACTCTTCTGTTCTTCAATGTTTCAGTCATAAAATTGGATATCCATGTGATAAGAAACAGAACTATTTTTTGTAGCCCTGGAACTAGCAGATCGAATGCAAATAATTTAACACTCCACCTGCCTGTTATGGGCATAACACGTCAATTATCTTCCATAAGGGTACATCCTGCCCATAACAGACAGGTGGAGTGTCAAATTATTTACACTCAATCTGTTCGTTGCAGGGCTAAAATAAATAGTTCTGTTTCTTATCACATGGTCAGCCAATTAAATGACTGAATCATTTAAGAACAGAAGAGGTAGAGGTGTAAAAGACACTAATCAGAGTTATCTTCTCTGAAAGTAATGAATTTCATTATACAGCCAGACCCTGTGGTGGAATGAAGTGAAGGTGTCATTTGCAGAGTGGAAAATATGTGCTTTTCAGAGGGCCCGGCATGCTGATAAGCGTATATACTTTTCCACTCAGTGAGGAAGGCAATTGTAAACCACCTCACTCCTCGTTTTACTTAGTAAAACCTCTACAGGTTCAAACCAGCCTTTTGGCTGATGACCTAAACAACAACAAGGGTACATCATCAAAAATAAAAATGTCAAAAAATCTGACAGACCTACCAATAAAATACACACTGCACAAAAAAGTGCATGTCCCAGGTATCATTGTTTT
This sequence comes from Catonia carolina, assembly GCA_035578175.1. Taxonomy (NCBI): domain Eukaryota; kingdom Metazoa; phylum Arthropoda; class Insecta; order Hemiptera; family Achilidae; genus Catonia; species Catonia carolina. Next base: position 49,526,020 of record JAQMRL010000006.1, on the reverse strand, counting down.
AATAATTAATTTTTTTTAGTTTATTTTTAAAGTTGCATCAAAAACTATGTTATTAGCAACTACGGTGGGTTTTGGAACGTAATAATTTCCAGAACTTAGTCGGGAATTGAACCCGAGACCTCCACTAAAGGCTTATTCCCACGACGCTAGTTTACTAGCTGTTAGTACTAGCAATATTTTCAAACGTTCACTTTAAGCTAGTTTACAAGTGCTAGTCAATCACGTGACCTTTTCTCCCCTACTAGCGCTAGTAAATTCAAACATGTTCAAAGTCACTAGCGCGCTAATGAATACTAGCACTTTAACTAAAGATAGCTGCTAGTTGTTCGTTCCCACGACGCTAGTACTAGCTGCTAGTCTACTAGCAGCTAGTAAACTATAGAGTCGTAGGAATAGGCCTTTAGTAGGCTTCTGCGGAGGCGGCCCGAAATAGATTATTTTCTACTGTACTCACAACATTATATTCAGTTATTCTTAAGTCATATTATTTTCCTTCCACTACTGATTCATACTAATGTCAACATAATGCCTGTTTTCAAAACTAACTGGTTTTATTAGTACTATCGTTATTTTGCTTTCAACGTGTAAGGTTATGTGATAAGTTAAATGTTTTCAGTTTAGTTAGCCGAGAAACGCAGCAAGCCGGAGTTCGCTAGTAACACATAAATATCAGACTCTCTTTTATAGTTATAAACAACTTTATTATTTTAACGTCACGGGATTTTTTACGGCCACTAACAAAAAATATTATTATAAAACTATCTTTACAAAATCAATTTGGAAAAGTCAAATTTATGGATCAGCCAAAGTAATATTAGCTACTAGTTTACAATATTTTTAGTCCAGATTTCTTCGATTAATAATGGATTGACATTAATACATAAAAAACGCATCAAAATGAAACAATAAGAAACTTTTTTTAAAATGTTTACTATTTTTAAAAAAATCGGGGTAAAACAAAAAATTGGAGTTATAACACACTTTTTCAATTTTGATGTAAATTTTTACTTCTCTTAATAAACTATATCAATTTTTATACATTGTTTTACTTTATCATGCCTATATGAATATGTAGGAAGGAAAGTTTAGTTTTCATGTCAATTTTTAGATATCGAGTGTGTGTGTCTGTGAACGAAATATCTCAAAAAACTTAACATCGTATGAAGTTGAAACTTGAAACTTATGTTAAATACTACTAAAGGACCTGACAAGAACGTTTTCATCAAAATCGGTCAACCGGAAGTAGCAGTTTATTCATAACTTTTCACTCTTCTGCGATTTTTTTTAAATATCGCCTCATTTACTACATTTTTATGCTCTACAAGATAGGGTAGGCGCCATGTCAGCTGAAATTTTTGGGAAGGCTTTGCTCCCGTAGAAAAAACTGTTTTTTTTTTAAAGATTGCGGCCTTAATATGCAGTTTAGGGAAGTGTATAAAATCAAAATTGTAGAAAATATAGTTTTCATTATTTGCATTGGAAAGAGAAAGTCATGTAAGTGTTTCACACCAAATTTTTCATCATTTAGGTAATCGGTGGAAACTCCTGAAAGTTTCAAGGTCTTTTCAAATGAAAAATTTGAAACTTAAGCCACAAAAACTTAGAATGAAAATTTTAAATCAGTTTCGACTTTAAGTAGGTGAAAGTAAACTTCTTTCTACACCAACGAAATAAAATCGTCTTTATTAGTTTACGAATAAAATCGTCTTTTAAATTTTAGTAATTATGTAACTTGCTTATATTTAGACGTACCATTATTATATAAGTACAAAGTTAAATACTTTATGAAGAAAAAACAATAAATCTGTAACAAGGCAGAGTTACAATAAACTCCAGAACACACGTGCTCTAGTTTTCGAAATACACAGACTTAACAAAATGTACGAACGAAATACAATTACCTAGTACCTAAGTAAACTAATTTTAACTTCTAAGTTTTAAAAATAGAATAAAATATATTTTTTACAATTTTAAACTGATAATAAAATTGTACCAGTTGTACATAATGCAAAAATCACAATATTTTGAAAGATTGTAGTAAAAAATTAACCAAACATATTTCGGGACGTACAATTTACACTCCGGTAAAATTCCTACAAAAGACTGTTTCACAGAATACATTTTTGAAATTATGAGATTTCATCTCAATATTTATGAGTATTAATCTGGACGTAATAATTTGAAAAATTTGGTAAGAACACTAATACAATTTCCTGTTGCCAATGCAAATAATGAACAATATAACCTAACATTATTATTAAAACATTGGAAATAAACAGAAAACTGACCTCAAAAATGATAACCGAATTTTAATCATTAGTGAATCATCCAAGTTAAAACCAACGTCAGTTTGGCTTAATAAAACGGAAAAATAACTCTCACGCTTAACTAGGCTCTGTAGAGAAACATGGTTAAAATAAAAGTTGTAGATCTTTTATAGGGGTGAAGGCGAGTTTCTGGCGCCTCATAACGAGAACATTTCGGCTAGGGGAATAAACCCCAACAGAAAATTCTGGTCCTCCAGGTTGGGGGTTGAATCGATGGGCCAACACCCCATCATTTCGTAAAAAATCTAGCATCGTTAAAAACTTCAATCAGAAGCCTCGGAACTCGGACCGGAATAATGGAATAAGAAAAGAGAAACGGAAATGGATAATGAATTTTGGAACATGGAATATTCAAGGTATAGGTACAAAGCGTCAGGAAGTCTTTGATGAAATGGAAAAAATGAAAATAGATATCGGCGTTCTAACGGAAACAAAGAAAAAAGGAAAGGGTAATGAAAGAGTGGGGGACTATATAATGTTTTACAGCGGAGTCAACAAAAGCGAGAGAGCAAAAAGAGGAGTTGCTATAGCGATCCACAGTAAACATAAATCAAAAGTAACCAGTTGGGATGAAATAGATGAGCGGATAATGATGGTCGAATTAAGGAAAAACGGATATGACATTGTGATTGTGGGAGTGTACGCTCCGACAGACGACACAGAAGTGCTAGTGAAAGACCAGTTTTATGAAACACTGTCACAAGTTCTAACAGGGATCAATAAAAGTAAAGAAATTTTCATCCTTGGTGACTTGAATGCTCGTACTGGGTGCTGTGTGAATAGTGTGACAGTTGGAAGATATGGAGAAGAGGTGCTCAATGATAGTGGTCAGAGACTAATTGATCTATGTGACACATTTTCTTTGAAGATTATGAATGGTTTTTTCCCCCACAAAATGATACATAAATATACTTGGAGTCAGCCTAAACGAAATTTGACAAGCATTATAGACTATGTAATACAAGGACAAAACTCTCCACTGAAAATCATGGATGTGAGAGTGCACAGAGGACCTCAATGTGGCTCGGATCATTTTATGGTGAAAGCAAGTGTGCTAGTTAAGTTCAGACCTTCCCAAAAGCAAGAGAAGAAAATCACTAATAATATTGCACAACAAAACATGGAATTTCCCAAATACAATCTACAGAGTTTGAGCCAAGAATCAGTCCAATTCTTGTATAAGTTAAGACTGGCAACTAAAATTCAAAAGTTGAAAGAAGGGTCAGCGGAAGAAGTGTATGGACAACTTAAAGCCTTCATTCATGAAGCTGCTAGAGAAGCTTTGGGAGAAACTGAAGGAAGTAATCCAAAAAGCAGGGATTGGTGGTCGGAGGAGTTGGAGATTTTGGTCAAGCATAAGAAGCAGGCATATCTTAAGTGGTTGGCAACGGGAGACTATGAGGATAGGAAACAGTATGTCAAGTGGAATAGAGAAACAAAAAGGGAAGTGCAAAAAAGGAAAAATGAGTTCTGGGAGGAGAGATGTGACCAAATCAATCGATATATGGGTGGTACGAGAGTGGCAGAGGCATGGAAAGCAATAAGAAATCTCAGAAAAGATAACATAAACCAGAATAACATCACACTGATAAAAATGAATGAATGGGAGACCTATTACAAAAAATTACTTGAAGAAGATAGACCTCAGTTTATGACGACTCCATTACAAGAGGAGGAAATAGATAGAGAGGATATGGATATAGAGGAAATCAGTGTGATAGAGCTTAAAAACGCCCTAAAACATATGAAAAATGGGAAAGCTGCTGGACCTGGAAGTATTCCTATAGAGTTGGTGAAGCATGGACCGGACATACTATTAGAAAAAATGGTGGAAGTCTATAACAAATGCCTTTTGAAGGACGAGGATATCCCAAATGATTGGAAAATGGGGTATCTGAGCTCGATACATAAAAAGGGTGATAAAAAGGTGTGCTCGAACTATAGAGGCATAACAGTAACCAGTGCTATGGGAAGGCTGTATGGTCGAATCTTGAAAACAAGACTAGAGCAGGACTTTGAGGAAATAGAAGAGCAATGTGGTTTTAGGGCGGGCAGATCGTGCCTGGACAATATCAGCACTCTCCAACAATTGGTAGAGAAACGGTCGGAAAGGAATCTGAGTACGCATCTAATGTTTATTGATTTGGAAAAGGCCTATGATAATGTTCCCATCAATAGGATGTTTGAGGTGTTATCTGAAACAAACATCAACAAAGGCTACATCAGAGCAATAAGAACACTTTATAGGAACTCAGAATGTGTGATTAAATTGAATAATAAAATATCTGCGCCGTTCAGGGTTAACAAGGGTTTGAAGCAGGGGTGTTGTTTATCACCAACTCTTTTCAAGATATATATACAAAGAGCACTGAGCACCTGGCGCAAGAAATGTAATGGAATGGGGATTGAAATTGGAGATACCTGTTTGTATACACTACTGTTTGCCGATGATCAAGTGCTCATAGCTAACGATGAAGAGGACATTGCTTATATGACAAGGAAACTCTTGGATGAATACTGTGAATGGGGGTTGAATATTAATATTAGCAAAACCGAATACTTGGTTATAGGGGAAGAGTCCAATGATCTTCAAGTCGACAACAAAATTATCAAGAGCACAAAGGAATTCAAGTACTTGGGGACCTACATATCATCAGACGGTTCAACTAGGAAGGATGTTAAAAATAGGATTGTGCAAGGGAGAATAGCAATCCGGAAATTGAACCCGATTTTATGGTCTGCAAAAATGCACATGAATACAAAAGTCCAGTTGTACCACACTATTGTGGAGCCAATAACAACTTATGGGGCAGAGTGCTGGCAAATAACATCAAAAATAGACAGCCAGCTTAAAGCAATTGAAATGGACTTTCTGCGCCGTTCATGTAGAGTGTCCAGGTTGGACCATATCCGTAATGACGACATCAGGAAGAGAGTTCATGTAGAAGATACCATTGTGGATAGGATAGAGAGACGACAACTGATATGGTATGGTCATGTGCAGAGAATGGGTGATGAGAGGTGGCCAAAAAGAATGTTGTCTTATGTCCCAACCAACAGAAGGAAGAAAGGTAGACCAAGGAAAACGTGGAAAAAGGGAATACAGGAAGCCATGAGGGAGAGAGGGATGGATGAGGGTGATTGGGAGGATAGAGGAGAGTGGAGATTGAAGTGCGGGAAGCGGCGCCGGCCGTAGGAACCCCGGAAAAAAAAAAAAGATCTTTTAACTTTCTATAAATTTGATTATGTGCACTTTTATCGTTGAATGCATACTAAAGCTGAAATCTTAAAAAATTCATTTTTTACAGATTTTAATGGAAAAAAACAGAAAATAACTAATTACCGCTAAACTACCAACGAATACTTCAAATAAAACTTCTAGGTATTTAAATTTTCTACAACTTTGATTATATACACTTTTGCCCTAAATGCAAATTAAGGCCGCAATCTTAAAAATAAACATTTTTTCTACGAGAGAACAGCCTCCCCAAGAATTCAGCAGACACGGCGCCTACCACATCATGTAGAGCATTAAAAATTTAGTAAATGAGGCGATTTTTAAAACAAATCGTAGGAGCCGTTTTTGAGACAATCGTAAAAGAGTGAAAGATTACAAAAATAATATACTACTTCCGGTTGGCCGATTTTGATTAAAATATGTTCGTATCGGGTCCTCTAGTAGTACCTAACTTAAGTTTCAAGTTTCAACATCGTACGATGTTCCGTTCTTGAGATAATTTGTTCGCACATTGACATACAGGCGCACACGCACACATATACCAATCGCTAAAAGCATGTATTTTTTGGGTTCAGGGGGTCTGAAAACGTGTATATCCGGTGAAAACTCCATTTCGAAAAATCGACATGAAAACAATACTTTCCTTCCTATATAATCATGTAAGCAAGAGAAAGTAAAAATTAGTAGCTTTATGTACTATGGGGGGGGGGGTTAATACAACATAAGACCAGGGAAAAGGAAACGAACAACAGCTAGCAAGAAAAGTTAGCGGTTGCACTCTGAAAAACCCACAACTTGTACATGAAGAATGCATTTTTGAGATATGCTAATTGAATTACAATTTTTAGGGCAGTTGACGTTTTAAAAATTTCGAGATGATTGAGTCAGTGAGTAAATAAATGGTACTTTTATATATACATGATTAGACTCTCAAAAAACCCGAAAAACACATAACATAAATAATATTCGGTTGAAAAATATACATTAAAAAAACGAATAAAAAAATACCACAAAAATTTATGTAAAACCGATATTAAATACCTAATATCTATGAAATACCTGAACGATTTCTAAAGATCATTAATAAAAGAAAAGATTGCATATAAAAAAAGGTACATAACTTCTTTTTACGGAAATTTGTTATTATTATTTTAAAAATTTTCAGTAAGTTCTATTCTCCCTTAAATCAATCACGTCATATTGACCATCGTAAAAAGCAAACCTCAAATTTACTAGTTGTATGTAAACACAATTTTATATAAAATTAATAAAATTTAAATTTTATTCCTAATGTGTGTACGTTGCAATCTGTTCAATTTAGAACAATAAGCAACCCCATGATCCAATGAGATGAGGACGATATGTATATGACGTAAAAATGAAATTTAATCTTGTACAGACTCAGACCGATCATTCCTTAGAGAGTATGGTTAATTGAACCCCAACCATCAAATTACACCGGTAACCACTGTCTAGTATTCAAATCCATATAAAAGTAACTACCTTTACTAGGATTTGAACCAGGAACTTTCGTTTCCGAAAATCACAGGTTAAACAGCTGTTTTCTTACCCCTGACCGACAACCCCGCTACGAAGATGGGTGCCGGAACAGGCTTTAGGCCTATCCGTGTTTGGGTGATGATGATGATGATAATACTTTTATTATAATACGACCCTTGGGTTATATTATTAACAAATTAAAGAATTTTTTACTTTCTTTGCTTTTTTTACTTTTTTGATTCAGCTGTTTAACACCTGATTTTTGGAGACGAAGGTTCCTGGTTCAAATAATATTAAAGGCGGTACTTTTATACGTATTGAATATTAGACCATGGTTACCGGTGTACTTTGATGGTTGGGGTTCAATTAACCATACTCTTTCAGGAATGGTCGGTCTGAGTTTGTACAAGATTACATTTCATTTACACTTAATCCTCATCTCATTGGGTTCGTTTATTGTTCTAAATTGAACAGATTGTAAAATACACAAAATAAGGATTAAATTTGTTAATATTATTTAAACAATAAAAATAAAATGAGGTTATGTTTTGTAGATGAAATAAATATTAAAACGTTATATTAACAAATTTAAAAATTTAACGCAACTTCAAATATTCAATTAATAAAAAAAAATCCTTTAAAAGGTGCATCAAATCAAAAACTTAAAAGAAAATCACATCTACCATAAAATTATTAACAATATTTAAAAAAAGATTCAGTCAAATTTTTCACAGCATAAAAAAACAAACCACTGATAACATTCACAATTTTTTTTTAAATTTGTTTGATTATTGATTTGAAGAAGAATAAAAAACACAAAAACATTTCATAATTTAACGAATTTCATTTCACTTTTTATACTTTTAAAAATACATTTTTTTCAAATAAAGATCGTAAGAAAAACGCACAGAGAAATAACAGAGGTACATACGTTCCAACTCGTTCGCGAGTAAATACTATTTCTTAAGTTAGATGATCCCAGCTTGACCTAGAGAGACAACACAAGATTGGCGGCAAGATGAGTACGTTAAGAAAGGGTGGGGAGGAAAACAGAGAGAGAGAGGAGAGTTTAAAAGAGAAAAGAAGAAGCAGAGGTCGGTAATGAAAATACAATACAATGCAAAGGTGAAGTGCAGCGTCGAACATGAATACTTCAGCAAATACAAATAATCTACTTATGCATCTCGTAAAGTTACTTAAGTTATGCTTTACTTTTATCAATATCGATTCTCCTTAAAAAAAATTCAAAGAATGTTAATTAAAAAACACATTATTCAAAACAAAATATTAAAACAATTTGGTTTTCAAATTTTTGAATTATTAGTTTTAAATTTGTATTAACAAAAACTACTTCGTTATTAAGTTATACACGTATTAATTAATTATCTTTAAATAAAATTAAAGGCCACCTCTGCAGCTTAGTGACTAGCGCGCTAACCTACAAATCGGAAAGTCTTGGTTTCGATTCCCGGTTAGCATCTGGAAATTTTAACACCTTAAAAAACCCCACCATTACAATTCCGAAACCCACAGCAGTCCCAACCGGCCAAGCTGTTGATGCGACTTTAAATAAACCATAAAAAAAATTAAAGTGTTATATTGTGTGTTTGCCCATAACAGGCAGGTGGAGTGTTAAATTATTTCCACTCGATCTGCTAGTTCCAGGGCTACAAAAAATAGTTCTGTTTCTTATTACATGGTCAGCCAATTATATGACTGAAGCATTTAAGAACAGAAAAGGTAGAGATGTAAAAGACACTGATCAGAGTTATCTCCTCTGAGAGTAATGAATTTCATTATACAGCCAGACCCTGTGGTGAATGAATTTGCAGGATGGAAAGTAGATGCTTTTCAGAGGGCCCGGCATACTGATAAGCATACTTTTCACTTAGTGAGGAAGGCAATCTTAAACCACTTCACTTCTCGTTTTACTTAGTAAAGCCTCTAGATGTTCAAACCAGACTTTCGGCTGATGACCTAAACAACACAACATAGTGTGTTTGTGTGTGTGTGTGTGTGTGTGTGTGTGTAAATAGTAAGTAGGTACGCATGGAGCAGGGTAAAATCAAAATAAGCGATTTCAAAAAGCGATCTTAAATGAAAATAAGCTAATAAACATTTCAGAAAGTAAAAATATCAGAAATATTTAAAGAGAAAACAATCAGAAAATAATCTAAACACAACATTGGCCGCCTCCGAACCGTATTGGCGCTAGCTTACCACGCGGAGGTCCCGGGTTTGATTCCCGGCCAGGATCTCAGGAACTCGTCGCTAATGACCGAGCTGTTGATTGTTGATGCGACTTTAAATAAAAGTAAAAAAAATTCATTATTTACATTGACAAAAGTAACACGTGTGAGTGTTTCACAGCAGATTTTATTATCTATTTCACTTATCTCAATTGCTAAAATTAAATAATAAGTTGAAAAAGACGATGAGAAACTAAGGTTAATGTAATTTGACACATACGCGAACACATAATTTTGGTAAATTGTATTTAAAAATCCTACATGAAATTTTTTAACACATTTTTTGAATATTTATGATTATAAAATCTTTCTTCAACTGTTATTCAAAACATTTGTTCCATTTCAAATGTTATTTATTGGGTAACACATATTTGTTTTTGGCATAAATGCATGTGGTTTTACAAATGCATTATTGCTGAGAATTATTTATACCCATTGCCGCAATACGAAAAAGCTTAAAAGCTGCCTGCGGTTAATCCTTCTAATTGAAACATCCTGATAGAAACAGGAAGTATATTTTGTTGAAACATCCAAAGAGCGCTATTACCTTTTAAACAATTTATGTGTTTGTAAATCAATAGAAATAAATTAGGAAAAAAATTTTATATCAGTCACACAAATATAGTTTTAATTTTATATCAACAAACAAAAATGTTTGGTAAGTTTTTTTTTTTTTTTTTTTTAATTTATTTAACGTCGCATCAACATCAAGGTCATTAGCGACGACGTTGGGGTGTAACTGTGTGTGATGAGGATGAAATGATTATTTGTAACGTATGAAAATATGCCGTGCCTGAGTGGGATTCGAACCCAGGACCACATGATGAGAGGCGAGCACGTTACCAACTGCGCCAATGCGGCCGGCATTTGGTAAGTTTATTCATTGTTTATTAGAGGTCATAAGTTGTTTAGGAACATTTATATACTTTTTTAAAATCTCTCTGTTATAACCCCTCGTGTAGTTTATAATTTATAGCTGTTGTACAGTGTTACTAAATAAAAGATAAAAACACCTACCCTAGGACATGGCTGTTAGCAATAGTTAGGTAGGTCAATTTCCTTCACCTCGCACATTGGGAATCGTTGTACATATAACGATGCATTAAGAACGTCTATGGAAATAATTTTAAAAAAAATCTGGTGTGAAACACTCACACAACTTTCTCTTGCCAGTGCAAATAGTTAACAATAAACCTAACATTAGTAATAAAACATTAGAAATAACCAAAGAAACTAACCTCAAAAACATAACCTCATTTTAATCATGAGTGAAAGACGCAAAATGAAAATCGTACTCAGTTTGGCTTAGAAATACGGAAAATCACTCTTTCTCTCTAAACTAGGCTCTGTAAAGAAAAATGCTCTAAATAAAAGTTGTAGATCTTTTAATTTTCTATAAATTTAATTATATACACTTTTGTCGTAAAATGCATACTAAGGCCGAAATGTTAAAACAATCGATTTTTCTCACGTTTTCGTGAGAAAAAAACAGAAAATCGCAAATTACCGCTAAACTAAGCGTTATACAAAAAAATGTTTGAAATAAAAGTTGTAGGTTTTTAAATTCTCTACAACTTTTATTATATAAATTGTTGCGCTAAAATGCATATTAAAGCCGTAATCTTAAAAACACTATGTTTTACGTGAAAACAGCCTCACCCAGAATTTCAGCAAACATGACGCCTACCCTATCTTGTAGAGAATAAAAAATTGAGTAAACCAGACGATTTTAAAAAAAATCGTAGGACCAGTTTTTGAGAAAATTGCAAAAAAGTGAAAAATTATACGAATAAACTCCCACTTCCGGTTGACCGATTTTGATGAAAATGTTCATGTCGAGTCCGGTAGTGGTATGTAACTTAAGTTTCAAGTTTCAAGTTCGTACGATGTTCCGTTCTTGAGATATTCTGTTCACACACACACACACAGACACACAGACCAATCGCTAAAAACATGTTTTTTGGGTTCAGGGGGTCTGAAAACGTATAGATCCGGTGAAAACTCGATTTCGAAAAATCGACATGAAAACAATACTTTCCTTCCTATATATTCATATAGGCAAGAGAAAGTAAAAATGAGAATAAAGTTTTAATATTATTATATCTGCTTACTGGTCCTCCCTACATGGTTTAAACAAAATTTTAATCGTTCTCTGAAATTTTAACGACTCTATAGCAGGTGGAATTTCTAAAGAACCTATCAAAAAGCGATAATTATTTAAATGAATACAGGTAAAATATAAGATTTAAATTAATAAATACATGTACAGTAAAATCTCTCTATTGCGGAACTCTATATAGCGGAAATCTCTCTTTAGCGGCATTATTTGCCGACCCCGACCCTTTCGTATACTACGATAATGTATTTAACTCTCGTTATAGCGGCACAAAAATCTCTCTATAGCGGCAAAACAATATCTTCAGGATATGGATTTAGACGCCTATGTAGGGGCAGACAATGACTTAGCCACTTCAGCAGATGTTGGCAATGATGCAATAATCGAAAATGTCTTAGCCCAAAACAACGAGCAAGAAAGTGAATGACGATGAAATGGAAACAGAAATGTTGTCCCTTCAAGTAAACAAGCACTAGACGCTATTCTTGTTGTTTCAACGTACTGTCATTGCCAATATGTAAATGAAAATTTACAAGTTTTAAACATTGAAAATGAGATTGAAGACATGTTTTATGAATTGAAAACGAAACAAAATTTACAACTTATTTTACGAAATGAAATCTACTTCACAGTCATTTTTTCCTTAATAACAAAAAAATATATACTGTACTGTGTATTATTATTTTTTGTGTAGCCTATGGTTTAGGAGATTTTAATTGTATGTATCCTATGTTTATTACTGTTCAGTGAAAAACGAGTTTCAGTGCTAATTATTTTTAGGCTATCTATTACGGTATGTACTGTATAAATGATTATTGAAAAAAGTTCAATACGAAAAGTGAAATTCTATTGTTAAACATTAATAACACAACATCTAATAAAACCAGTTTGTATCCAAATTTCTTCTTAAGTTAATAACCTACACGTTAGATAATTAATTTAAATATCTCACTGTATTGAAGTAATCTACTGTATTAAACATTCGTCATAAAGTTATCTATTCAGTAGTTTTTCAAAAACTTATTCCATGCACCATTTACATACGTATATAAGTTATTTTGTACAAAAAAAATTAGTACTCCAACTTCCCTCCCACCGTTAATTATTCGCTCTCTCTATAACGGAACTCTCTTTATAGCGGCGGTACCTCGTGGTCCCTTCAATTCCGCTATAGAGAGATTTTACTGTATAATAAAAAAAAATAACACTAATAAAAATATGATTTTTATTTTTAAATTGATAGAAATGAACAACTTTTGTTCTGTGATGGAAACAAACAATCAATTCATTCGGAAAAAGGTAAGGTATAAAATATTTATGCATTTCATTTTTATAAAAATTTGAACATTTCAAATTAAAATTTCAAACATTTCAATTTGAAAATTTCAAACATTTTCCATATTTATAAAAATTTATACATTTCATATTTAAAATCTTAAACATTTTTCCATTTTTATTAAATTTGTACATTTCAATTTTAAAATTTCAAACATTTTTCATATTTATAAAAATTTGTACATTTTAATTTGAAAAAAAAAAAATTGCGACATTGCCCCTTGAACCCAGACAAAATTGTTAAATTTACTTAAATAAAACACATAAAAATTTAAAATTATCATAATTACAAAATAACGTAAAAATTTATGAGATCAAATAAATAATTAATCAAGATTTGTACAAAACATAAATGTATACAGTCATAATTTTGTAATTCAGGTAAATACAGAAGTAGAGACTATTTATAGCGAACAGTTGTTACTGATACTGTTTTAAAATAACCGCAACCATTGGCTCATTGAGTTTCTCGAATAATATCTACCGTAACGTCTCATTTCCTGTCTTAAACCATCCGAAAAAAGAGGTAATAAAACTAATAAGATTACTTCTGAAATATTACCCCAAAAGTTGTAGTAATGAAATAATAAATGAGTAATTAATATTTTTATTTCTGAGTATTTTAAGACTGTTTATAGAAGAACTTGGTAGAGCAGAGAGTATTAATTTTGTAGCTATTCTTAGAGCTTGTCTACTTTATAACCGATTTTTATGCTTTATTATAACAGACTGGTTACCGGTGTACTTTAATGGTTGGGTTTCAATTAACCATACTCTTTCAGGAATGGTCAGCCTCAGTCTGTACAAGACTACATCTCATTTACACGTCATACACATCATCCTCATCTCATTGGGTCATGGGGTTGCTTATTGTTCTGAATTGAACAGATTGTAACGTACACACATTAGGAATTAAAAAAAAAATTATAACAGACGGTCAACAATATGGATTTTTTTTATCCTAATGTGAGTAATATGCAATCTGTTCATTTCAGAACAATAAGCAACCCCATGACCCAATGAGATGGGGGATGATGTGTATGACGTGTAAATGAGGTGTAATCTTGTAATGACCCAGACCGATCATTCCTGAGAGAGGGTGGTTAATTAAATTCCAACCATCAAAGTACACCGGTAACCACTGTCTAGTGATCAAATCCGTATTAAAGTACTACCTTTACAAGGATTTGAACCAAGAACATTCGTCTCCGAAAATCGTCTGTTAAACCGCTGACTCACGGCGAAGGCTTTACCTCTAGACCAGTGTTTCTCAACCGGTGGGTCAACCGGGTTCAACTGTAATTTTATTCCTCAGCTTCTGGCAAGAGGGTTTCAATTATAAAGCGAATCATGCAGGATCATGCAGTTCATGCAGGATGAAGCCAGAACACTTACTAAAGTTGTTATAGACTTTCTGCGTAAAACTTTTAACGCAAATGTCATTTCAAACTGATTTTCTAATCGTTTTGCGTGTTGATACATAGTTACTTGAGTCACGAGTTTGCCTTTGTTCGCAACGAGAGGTAAAGGGGAAAAAGCATCAGTGCGCATTAGCGGCTGCTTTAATTTCAGTACAACAAACATAACAACTTATACTATTCCCAGAGCATATACAGGTTATTGCGGAACCTTTTGTAGGTTAATTTGTTACCGTAAACAGAAATATTAATTTCTCTAAAACGTGGGCAGACTATTCACAGTGCTGAACGTAATCCAATATGCAGTGTAACAAAATGCTGTGAAGTTAAAGCTAAACAAAAAACCTTTCCCCTGCCTCTTAACAAAAGTCATAAGCGAGTGGCTAACTACGTGATGTTTCTCTTTCCACAATTCGAAAAATAAAGAAGGATATTAAAGACGAGAAGAAGCAATCTTCAACAGTTTTGTTGACACCTGGTAAAAGAGAAAACGGTTAGGTAGATACTAGTGAGACTGATAGTGAAGACGCCGGTGACAGCGATAGTAAAAAAAGGTGATTTATTCATAGAAAATTTTGTTCCAATGGAATAAGATAGCTGGTCATTACAGTAAATCAAACATTTCTAGTCATGTAAATAAGCTGTAAGGAATATTACAGGTTACATTTATTTCTTATAATGTTTACAAGAAAACATTTTCTCCGAATAAACCACAGCTTACAAAATGTACGTAGAAAGTACACAGTAGTGAAATGTACGAGTAGTGTCTCACTGTTGAGGTTGGCCGCTCTGTCAAATTTTCACTTCCCTTCCTCACAGTCCAAACATACGCAAAAGGCAATCTCATGACTTCAGCATCTATAACTTGTCCCAAAACAGTCCGAATTAGAATCCGTGTGATTATTTCCTTTGAAAATTTCTAAAGAAAAGTATTTCCCTAAAAAACCTCGTACAGTGATAAAACTTTGAGTGCTAATTATTAAGGCGTGTAAAGAAATAACCGAGGTTATGTGACGTTGAATTATTCAAAATATGGAAGTTCGTGTTGAAGAGGTTGGTAGACGTGATGGTGGACATATTGAACATGTGCTAATAGCATAAGCATAAGCTAATAATAAGCTTAAACTGATATAAGCTTGCTAAGATAATATTAGCAGAACATTCTCCCGGTGTGTAGTAAATACGTTGTATTATTATAATTTTCTTAATTGCAATTCAAATAAATACTTTTTAATAAAAACAATATGTTGGATCATTTCGTGCGCCACGCTGTAATTATTAGATTTGACTCATTCAGTTCATTAATTTTTGCTACAGAACTATAAAACACACGCGCGTGCGCACACAATTGGGTATTACTAAAAATCATTTTCTTGAAATGATGAGATATGAAAATAATATAAAAATTTGGTGTGAAACACTCACACAACTTTCTCTTGCCAATACAAATAATGAACAATATAACCTAACATTAGCAATAAAACATTAGAAACAAGCAAAAAACTAACCTCAATAAATATAACCTAAATTTAATCATGAGTGAAAGACGCAAAATGAAAATCAACCTTAGTTTGGTTTTAAAATACGGAAAATCACTCTTTCACGCTAAACTAGGCTCTGTAGAAAAAAATACTGTAAATAAAAGTTGTAGATCTTTTAATTTCCTATAAATCTGATTACACACTTTTGTCGTAAAATGCTAAGGCTGAAATCGTAAAAGGATTGATTTTTTTACACGTTTTCGTGAGAAAAAACAGAAAATCG
The DNA here is from genome assembly GCA_035578175.1 of Catonia carolina. Taxonomy (NCBI): domain Eukaryota; kingdom Metazoa; phylum Arthropoda; class Insecta; order Hemiptera; family Achilidae; genus Catonia; species Catonia carolina. The sequence goes on along the minus strand of JAQMRL010000006.1, from coordinate 49,510,073 downwards.
CTAATTACCGCTAAACTAAGCGTTATACAAAACAATGTTGGAAATAAAAGTTGTAGGATTTTAAATTGTCTACAACTTTTATTGAATACATTTTTGCGCTAAAATGCATATTACAGCTACCATCTTAAAAAACAATTTTTGTACCAGAAAGCAGCCTTTTAGAGAATTTCAGCAGACATGGCGCCTACCTTATCTTGTAGAGCATAAAAAATTTAGTAAATGAGGCGATTTTTAAAAAAATCGTAAGAGTCGTTTTTAAAAAATCGCAAAAAATTAAAAAAAGACACAAATAAACTACTACTTCCGGTTGACCGATTTTGATGAAAATGTTCGTGTCGGGTCCGGTAGTAGTATCTAACTTAAGTTTCAAGTTCGTACGATGTTTCGTTCTTGAGATATTCTGTTCACACACACACACACACACGCGCACGCACGCACGCACGCACGCGCACATACACAGACCAATCGCTAAAAACATGTTTTTGGGTTCAGGGGGTCTGAAAACGTGTAGATCCGGTGAAAACTCGATTTCGAAAACTCCATGAAAACAATACTTTTCTGCCTACATATTTATATCAGCAAGATAAAGTAAAAATGCTTGGAATAAAAGTAGTAGGTTTTTAATGTTCTACAACGTTGATTTCATACACTTTTGCCCTAAAATGCACATTATGGCCGTAATCTAAAAAAAAAACATTTTTTTTTTACGAGACCACAGCCTCCCTAACAATTTCAGCACACACACACGCACGCACGCACACGCGCACACACACACAAATTGCTAAAACCATGTTTTTTAGGGTTCGGGGGTCTGTAAACACGTGCATATCAGGTTAAAACTGGATTTCAAAAAATCGACATGAAAACAATATTTTACTTCTTATATCTTCATATAGGCAAGAGAAAGTAAAAATTTTCAAAATCTTATAATATTTTTAGATTTCTTTAGCGTTGTATTATTAGAAATATGTGGGGGGGGGGAGGAATAAAGCCAAAAACCTTTAGAGTGCTAATAAATCATTAAGCAAGCCACAATAAAACAAAATGTTGTTTTGACTTCGATTCATGTTTAGAGATGTCTGAAAGGAATTAATTAAAACTAACTTGATCTAAATACTAAAATGTTTTTAAAATTAATTTGCCCTTAGAAAGAGACATTCCTATAAACTGTCCTCCCTCTATAACATCTAGGTTGAACATTTTTTGTTTTGGTTTGGTAAATACAGATATAAAACGTAATATATCTTTCACCCTTTTTATTTTTGCATTCTGATATTATAAATACAAGTTCTTTGCCCGTGACACAAGCTACACGCATACCCTCTACACTCCCACATGAACATTCGCTTACATATTTATGTCTAATAAATTATTAAGCATTAACTTAGATATATTTTAAAAGTTAACCCAATTTTCTAGATTATTTAATGCTGTTTTATACTAAATTTTATTTTAAAATTCATGACTTTCTGTCCGTTTTCTGTTTAAATGAATTTTAAATGTCAGTACTTAAATACAAATTCAAAAGCCCTCACTGATTGACTGATTAACTTACTAGCTCATATATTTAAATCAATAACTAATTTAAGCCCCCAAATTTGCTGAAATTTGTCACTACATAGAGACACTTAGTATTTTATGGAATGGAGATGTGAATCCTTACAGGCCGAATAAATTCCTTCGAAATGTTGGGAGTACAAGAGGTTGTCTTCGAATTTTTTGGGTAGAAAGGATAACAAACATGGAGCTGTTCCATAGAATGACCTGCAACTAAAGTATACGATATCCGAAATGTAGCTATTAAATAACAAGACTGACGTATAAAATGTTATTTTAATTTTATACATTATCACTTATTGTCACATTCAATATACACTCCTTTTCTATCCCTACAACGCTCCATGCGAATTTTCCATTGTTGGAAACAGTGCTGGAAGTCATCTTCTGTCAGCTTCTTCAGGACACGTGCAGCTTTCTCTTTTACAGCTTCCACAGACTCAAATCTTATTCCCTTTTAATGCAGATTTCACCTTAGGGAACAGGTAGAAGATAATAACGTGATGAAACGTGGTTTTTTACTTATGATCCGGAAACGAAGCGCCAATCCATGCACTCGAAGAGCCGAACTTCACCGAGAGCCAAAAAACCTCGAATGAGCAAGTCAAAATTTAAAGCAATGATGATCTTTTTTTATATCCATGGGATTGTATACCTTCACTTGATTCCTGAAGGTCAAACAATTAATCAATATTACTACCTTGAGGTACTTTCTAAACTACGTCAAAGAGTAAGGAAAAAACGCCCCGAAATGTGGAAGGACAAATCATGGGTTCTCCACGAAGACAATGCGCCAGCTCATTCCGCGTTATCTGTCAAGAGGTTCCTAGCCAAGTACAGCATCTCAGTGTTAGAACTTCCACCTTATTTACCAGATCTTGCACTATGTGACTTCTACCTTTTCCCTAAGGTGAAATCTGCATTAAAAGGGAATAAGATTTGAGTCTGTGGAAGCTGTATATGAGAAAGCGGCACGTGTCCTTAAGGAGCTGACAGAAGATGACTTCCAGCACTGTTTCTAACAATGGAAAATTCGCATGGAGCGTTGTAGGGATAGAGAAGGAGTGTATATTGAAGGTGACAATAAATGATTATGTATAAAATTAAAATCTTTACAACGTCAGTCTTGTTATTTAATAGCCACACCTCGCATCTATATCTAGGTTTACCTTACGTCCTGCATTAGCCCGCCGGACAGTCTGGGATTCAGGCATGTGGCCGGGGAAGTGTCTACGATTTTGGATATTTGTGTAAAGAACCAGCAGCCGGGAAATTTTGCTGTTTTGATTTTTTGATTTAGTGGTTGATAGCATTTACAGATGCCCATACGGGCAGGTAGAATGTTAAATTATTACACTCGATCTGTTGGTTCCAGGGCTACAAAAAGTAGTTGTGTTTTTTATCACATAGTCAGCCAATTATATGACTGATTTATTTAAGAACAGAAGAGGTGGATGTGTAAAAGACAGTAGTCAGAATTATCTCCTCTAAGAGTAATGAATTTCACTTTACAGCCATACCCTGTGGTGAATGAAGTGAAGGTATCATTTGCAGGGTGGAAAGTGGATGCTTTTCAGAGGGCATGACATACTGATAAGCATACTCTTTCAACTCAGTGAGGAAGGCAATGGTAAACCACCTCACACCTTGTTTTTACTCAGTAAAACCTCTAGAGTTTCATACCAGCCTTTCGGCTGTTGACCTAAACAAAGCACTAAAGCGATCCAAGACCGTTAAAAGTTAATTCAAAGATGTCTTGCAAGGACTTCTACGAAAAAGTTAAACTGATAAAATGTTCCTTGAAGAAGTACTATCCCCTGAGAAATATCACACCCGTCCAACTCCAGAGCAAGAAAAAGAACCCGATGGTACAGATGTTGCAATCGCAGAACCCAAAAATAAGTAAATTTTTATAAGTTTTTGTGCCTACTTTTACTTAAAATTATTAGTCTAAAAATAATTACTTAGAAATTTATTGTTATTTCAGCGGAGAAAATAATTATTACACTTTCTTAAAAAAATAATTTTATAAAGAATTGTAAAGGCTTAACAGAAAACCTGGCCAAGACATTAAGATCCATAAAGAGGTTAATTTAAATATTGAATTAATCAAGTGAGAACCGAGGAAATTCTTCAGAAAACTAAATAAATATAATTACGTAAAACAGTGATATGACAAACATTTAGACCGACAAATGATCCACGGCACTAAAGAAATTCAATAATAGAGTCTTGGCTGGGAAGGAAATACAAAAGTTGAAAGAAGTCTGTTTGTTATTTTTTATTTTTTACTTTCTCTTGCCTACATGAATATATAGAAAGGAAAGTATTGTTTTCATGTCGATTTTAAGAAATCGAGTTTTCACCGGATCTACACGTTTTCAGACCCCCTGAACCCAAAAACATGTTTTTAGCGATTGGTCTGTGTATGTGTGTGTGTGTGTGTGTGTGTGTGTGTGTGTGCAAAATATCTCAAGAACGGAACATCGTACGAACTTGAAACTTAAACTTATGTAATGAGACAAATTTAATGCACACCTGGTGTTGTTTACATTTAAATCTATTTAAATAAATCTGAATAATTCCAGCTGATTAAGATAAATATTTTAAAAAATTATTTAATTTACATTAACAGAATATGGTTACTAGGCAACTAAGAAGAAGAAAATAGAAATTGTAAATGATTTTAGTGGGGGACTGGAGGCCAAACCAAGCGAGAGCAGGTCCCTCATTCGTTCTTAAAAAACAGTAATAAGTATATTATTTTAAATACAAATCATAACTATAATATGATTTAAATATATCATAATTGTAATATAAGGAAAAGACTCATTTAATAGAAAAACAAATTAATGAACAACTAACAAATAATAAAAATACATGTATATTTAACCTACATTTCAAAACAGACATTTTTAAAGATTATAAAAATTAATATGATGATAACTATAAAGGATATTATGTAATGATGAAACAATAATTAAAAAATCTGGTGTGAAACACTCACACAACTTTCTCTTGCCAATGCAAATAATTTACAATATAATTTAACATTAGTAATAAAATATTAGAAATGAACAAGAACTAACCTCAAAAACATAACCTTATTTTAATCATGAGTGAATGACGCAAAATGACAATCGAACTCAGTTTGGCTTAAAAATACGGAAAATCACGCTTTCACGCTAAACTAGGCTCTGTAGAGAAAAATGCTCTAAACAAAAGTTGTAGATCTTTTAATTTTCTATAAATTTAATTATATACACTTTTGTCGTAAAATGCATTTGCTAAGACCGAAATGTTAAAAAAATCGATTTTTCTCACGTTTTCGTGAGAAAAAAAACAGAAAATCGCAAATTACCGCTAAACTAAGCGTTATACAAAAAAATGTTTGAAACAGAAGTTGTAGGTTTTTAAATTCTCTACAACTTTTATTATATAAGTTTTTGCGCTAAAATTTATATTAAAGCCGTAATCTTAAAAAAAACAACGTTTTTACGTGAAAACAGCCTCACCGAGAATTTCAGCAAACATGGCGCCTACCCTATCTTGTAGAGAATAAAAAATTGAGTAAAATAGGCGATTTTAAAAAAAATTGTAGGACCAGTTTTTGAGAAAATCGCAAAAAACTGAAAACTTATACGAATAAACTACTACTTCCGGTTGACCGATTTTGATGAAAATGTTCGTGTCGCGTCCGGTAGTGGTATGTAACTTAAGTTTCAAGTTTCAAGTTCGTACGATGTTCCGTTCTTGAGATATTCTGTTCACACACAGACACACACACACACACACACACACACACAGACCAATCGCTAAAAACATGTTTTTTGGGTTCAGGGGGTCTGAAAACGTATAGATCCGGTGAAAACTCGATTTCGAAAAATCGACATGAAAACAATACTTTCCTTCCTATATACGAGGGGGTACCCAAAAGTATCCGGAATAGCTCTGCTGTGGGCGGAGCTTGTGCAGTACAAATTCCCGCCACTAGGCTGCTTGTAGCGCTCATTGCCAGTCAATGCCAGTCAATGCCAGACCAATCGCTAAAAACATGTTTTTTGGGTTCAGGGGGTCTGAAAACGTATAGATCCGGTGAAAACTCGATTTCGAAAAATCGACATGAAAACAATACTTTCCTTCCTATATACGAGGGGGTACCCAAAAGTATCCGGAATAGCTCTGCTGTGGGCGGAGCTTGTGCAGTACAAATTCCCGCCACTAGGCTGCTTGTAGCGCTCATTGCCAGTTCAATGCCATTTTGTTCGTTGATCTAGCTTGTTCTGTTCTCGTGCAGTGATTGTTCTCGCTAGTGCTGTTTTGTGCTCGTGTCGTTTTTCACGATGGCAAGTTTTAATGAACAACGTGCGGCTGTGAAATTTTGCTTCTTGCTCGGTAAAAACGCCGCGGAAACAGTTGTAATGTTGAACACAGCTTACAAAGACGACGCTATTGGAAAAACCCAAGTGTACGAGTGGTTTTTGCGCTTTAAAAATGGCGACATGCCGATTGAGAACAAACCTCGTTCTGGACGACCGTCGACTTCCCGAACAGACGAAAATGTTGTGAAGTGAAAGAAATTGTACGAACAGACCGACGACAGACCATTGACCAAATATCACAGGTTAGTGGGTTATCTTGGAGCTCAGTCCAACGCATTTTAACAGAAGACTTGACAATGAAAAGAGTCGCTGCCAAGTTTGTGCCTCGGGTTCTGACAGACACTCAAAAGGAACGTCGAATTGAAACGTGTAGTGATTTGAAACAACAGCTTGAAACTGATCCAGATTTCATGTCAAAGATCATTACGGGTGACGAGTCTTGGTGCTATGGGTACGACCCAGAAACCAAACAACAATCCAGTCAATGGAAGACTTCATTATCACCCCGACCAAAAAAAGTCGTCAAGTCAGATCGAACATCGAAACAATGCTGATTTGTTTTTTTTTTGATGTGAGGGGAATTGTCCATTCAGAGTTCGTTCCACCAGGCCGGTAAATCAAGCTTTTTATCTTGAAGTGTTAAGAAGACTACGAAACAGCATTCGTCGTAAAAGACCTAATTTGTGGCAGACAGGGGACTGGTTTTTCCACCACGACAACGCGCCTGCACACACGGCAATCTCGGTTACCCAGTTTTTGGCGAAAAACGGCATGGTTTTGCTACCACACGCACCGTACTCACCCGATCTGGCTCCGTGTGATTTTTTCTTGTTCCCACGCATGAAAAGGGGCATGAAAGGTCTCCGATTTAACAACGTTGATGATGTCAAGAAAAAAACGACGGATGAGCTGGCAGCCATCACTGAAGAGGAGTACAAAAAATGTTTTGAACAGTGGAAGCACCGGTGGGACAAATGTATTAGTTGTAATGGAGAGTATTTTGAAGGGGATAAGGTTCTGTTGTAAAAAAATTAAAAATAAATAGTTTTAAAACATAATTCCGGTTTCTTTTGGGTACCCCCTCGTATTCATATAGGCAAGAGAAAGTAATAAAATCATAATGTATTAATGTGAATGATGTTTTATTGAGTGAGATAAGGGACAAGGTAAACGGAAAATAATAAGATTAAACTTGAAAGCTGATACAACACCAATAAAGAATACAATATAAATTTAATTTCTTACAAATTTGGCATATCCTTGTGGAGAGAAATATTAGTTTTCTTCAAATTTGGCTGATCCCTCGTGGGGATACCTAGAGGAATAAAATAGTTTTCTTCAAATTTGGCTGATCCCTCGTGGGGATAATTTAGTTCTCTTCAATTAAGTTGGATACTTCTACCGGACTGGACACGAACATTGTCATCAAAATCGATCAACCGGAAGTAGTAGTTTATTCGTGTAATTTTTTACGTTTTTCTCAAAAACGGCTCCTACGATTTTTTAAAAATCGCCTCGTTTACTAAAATTTGTTTATGCTTTACAAGATAGGGTAGGCGTCATGTCTGCTGAAATTCTTGGAGAGGCTGTTTTTACGTAAAAAAAATTGTTTTTTTAAGATTACGGCTTTAATATGCATTACATATTTGCACTGGCAAGAGAAAGTTGTGTGAGTGTTTCACACCAGATTTTCATTTTTGCTTTTACAGCCTCATTGAACCACTTGAATCAAATTAAGAAATCCATCTTGGTTTGGATTTAGGATTCTTACGTTTTTCCCTAAAATTCTTCATATTTTGAGATCTGATCTGTCTGATTTTATCTGTACAAATCATTGACGACGGAACTCGAGTTCTTTCGACGAATCTTTATCATTAAGCAACTTAACCTGTTAAGATTTTTCTAAAAGATCTTGTTCTGCAATTATAAGTTCTTGCATATCTTGCTTTATTATACTGTTTGTTATTTATTATACCTAGATCCCAAACGAACCTAGTCTAAGATGTTAACAATATGTTTTGTCAAATAACTAATACTTTTGAAGACAATCATTTATTTCAGTGAACACTTTTAAACAAATAATGGCTTTTATGAATAACCAAAAAAAATATAAACAGCAAACCAAGTATGTACGAGCTTTAAAAAGTGAGAGTATTGTGTAAAATGACCAACAGAACTTACATTACAGAAATTCCCGAGTTAATTAAATTATCCCGCATCACCCGCATTTCAGTGCTAAATTTAGAGTTTACCACAATCCAGTATATAAGTATCAAAGCATAAATGTAAATTTTTCAAAAAATTTAAGAAAAATTTGTACTGTATGTTCGTAGAGAAAATAAAGTTTAAAGAAGCAATAATTTCAAAAAATGTTCAAAGTTAATTTTAATGGAAGAAAACCATTAAAACTTGAATTCTATTTTACAGCATTTTCCTTTTAAGTCTGAAAAAAAAAATTTAAACCTAAATTCTGTTGATGTGGATCTTCGGCAAAATAAAAATAATTAAATTCATTAGCGACCACGTTGGGGTGTAACTTTGTACAATGGAGGATAAAATGATTTTTTTGTGTAACGTATAAAAATATGCCGTGCCTGAGTGGAATTTGAACCCAGGAACATAAAATAAAACAGTACAGGACCATAAAATAGTTTTTAAATCTCTTTTGTACTGTTGTACGAAATAAAAGAAGTGAACACCTACCCTAGGAGATAGCTTTTAGTTCTAGTTGGGTAGGTCCGTTTCCTCCACTTCGTACATTGTACATTGTTGTAAATGCATTACAACTTTTGGAAAAAATGTGTATAAAAATAATTGTAAAAAATAAATAAAACTCTATTTCCATATTTTTTACAATTATTTCCATACACAATTTTTCCAAAAGTTGTAGTATATTTACAACAATTTACAATGTACGAGGTGAAGGAAAATGATCTACCCAACTAGAGCTAAAAGCTATCTCCTAGGGTAGGTGTTCACTTCTTTTATTTCGTACAACAGTACAAAAGAGATTTAAAAACTACACAAGGGCTTATAACAAAGACATTTTAAAAAATATACAATTTCTAACAAAAAAATAAATCTGTAGTTGTTTAGGTCATCAGTCGAAAGGCTGGTTTGAATCTCGAGAGGTTTTACTAAGTAAAACGATGAGAGAGGAGATGATTTACAATTGCCTTCCTCACTGAGTGTTAAAGTATGCTTATCAGCATGCCAGGCTTTCTGAAAAATATCTACTTTCCAAGTTACAAATAACACCTTCACTTCCATTTACCAGAGAGTCTGGTTGTATAATGAAATTCATTACTCTCAGACAAGATAACTCTGACTAGTGTCTTTTAGACATCTACCTCTTCTGTTCTTAAATGCTTGTCATATAATCACTGACCACGTGATAAGAAACAAAACTATTTTTTGTAGCCCTTAGCATATTGAACTATCAAAGTACACCGGTACCGATTTTCTAGTATTCGATCCGTGTAAAATGGAATACAGGGTAGCCAGGATAATCCAAACGCCGGATAATTCGAACTCTCTCTCCAAAAAAAAAAAATTGCAGTAAGGTCCCGTGCCTCTACCACATTGATCTTCAGTAAATTGATATTTTAAGTTATAAAAATTAGGTTAAATAAAGTTATAAAAATTTTAAGCTATTCTTAGGCCTTCGGGCCAGCCCAGTCGTCAGTCAGCTAGGAGAAGGTCGCTATTATTTGTTAAGTAACACCGGTTGGGCAAGCGACTTTGTATGGTAACCAGTTGACAGCCATCCATGAAAAAACTCTACTGGGGGTCCCTGTTCAAACTCATGTCTAATCCACGTCAAAAATAAAAATACAGCAAAAAGCAGCAATCAAATTGGGTAGTTGTCAACAAAGTACAATTCCCGATAACAAATAAAAACTAAAAAAAAAAAAAAAAAGTTTATCTTATACCTATAAATTGTCCTATAGTACTAACAATATCAATTTACTGTAGAGCATAAGAGACACGGGACCTAACTGCAATCTTTTTTATTTGTAGGAGGGTTCGGATAACCGACGTTCGGATTATCCAGGCAACCCTGTTGTCACTTTTATACGAATTTGAATACTAGAAAATCGTTACTGGTGTACTTTGATAGATAGGGTTTGTAAAACCACTTAAGGTCAATAATAAAATAACTACATAACATATCCAATATTCAACAACAAACAAACCCTTCCAAAAAAGGCTTACCAGTAAAAAGTAAAACTTTATTTTTTTCAGCAAACATGAAATGTTAACAAAGAATTATTGTGTTTGAAGTAGCGTAAAACAGCGATTCTTAAAATAGGCTATTTTAAAAGCTTTACAATCACTTTTCTCTAGTTCCTTATTTTAAAAACCTATTAAAATACTAGGTAAACAATTTAAAACGGTGTTACAGTGGTCAAGAAAATACGATAATAAAAACGAAAGTAATTAAAAAAACAGTACGTGGGTATTTTTAATGTTATTGAGTATTCAGAAACTATTTACAGACAAACATATTGTACGAAGATTTAGAACAAATCTTTCTTCTCACTTGCATTGTGTCTCTTCCGCCTTCACCGAGTCAATAACACCGTTATTTAAACTTTTAAATTTAATTGTTTTTGTTTTTAAACTGTTTTAACTAACTGAGCTTGTAATTACACAATTAAAAACTCTGCTATGGAACACTCACAACACTTTCTCTTGCCAATATAAATAATATAAAATATAACCTATGTTTAAGATTAAATAAACAATGTAAAATAAAAAAAAATATATGTATAATAAATAATTAACAATACGGAATATCACTAATTGACGCTAAAGTAGGCTCTGTAGAAAACTTTTCTTGGAATAAAGTTGTAGGTTATTTTATACGTGGGAATTTCTAAAATTGTCACCTATCATTTGTTTTATCCGTCCGACGGTCACAGTCAGATGTCAGAAACTATACAAGATATAGCAACTAACGGTTTATGGATTCCAAATCTAAACAAAAAAGTGAGCCTAAATTGGGTTTGAAGTTCCGGTTTCAACAGGAAGTGGCCCAAAACCAAGAATCGAACAATTAAAGTCGAAAACTACAAGAGATAGCAACGAACGGGTTTTGGACTCCTAATCTAAACAAAAAAAGATAGTAAGCCTAAATTTGGTTTAAAGTTCTGATTTCAACAGGCAGTGGCCCAAAACCGGAAGTCAAAAAGTCAAACTCGGAAACTACATGAGATAGCAAAAAACGTTTTCGAATTCGCAATCTACACAAAAAGAGGCCTAAATTGAGTTTGAAGTTCCAGTTTCAACCGGAAGAGGCCCAAAACCGGAAATCAAAAAATCAAAGTTGGAAACTACAAGAGATAGCAACACACAGTTTTCGGATTCGTAATCTACACAAAAAAAATAGTGGGCCTGAATTGGGTTTGAAGTTCCAGTTCCGACCGCAAGTAGCCCAAAACCAAAAGTCAAAAAAATCAAAGTCTGAATTTGAAAACAAAAATAGTGTCAATCAATTTCTCTTAAAGAGTAGATACAGAAATCACTAATGGTTTCTGCCATGTAGGTCAAAGGTAAGCCTTTTTAAAAATTGTCACCCGCCTTAAGACGCGTCGTCTCATGAAAGTAGTACTTTTTCCTGTAACTTTGATTACATACACTTTTGTCGTTAAATGCATACTAAGGCCGCAATCTTTAAAAAATTTCATTGTTTTACCGATTTTAACGAACGAAATAGAGAAAAATCAGTAACTGACCCTAAATATGCGTTGTAGAAAAAAAACCGCTTGAAATAAAAGTCGTAGGTGTTATAATTTTCTACATGTTTACCGTAAAATGCATATTAAAGCCGCAATGAAAGAAAAATATTATTTCTTAACAAGAGAGCACAGTGCCAAAGATTTCAGCAGCCACGCCCCTTATCATATTTTGTAAAGCATAAACATTTTAGTAAATAAGCCGATTTTAAAAAAAATTCTAGGTACAGTTTTTGAGAAAATCGAGAAAAGTGAAAAATCTCACGAATTAACTAGGTACTACTTTCGGTTGACCAATTTTGATGAAAATATTCGTGTTGGTTCACTGTTAGCATGTTATCGGTTTTTCTGTTCATTGGCTGTACTCCGTTTGTTTAACTTCGTTAAACCCCTTAAAATTAGTAATCAGTACAAGGTTCGGTGCATTATGTTTTCTCAGTATACTTTTTATTCCATTTATCATAAACGTTAGGTCTAGTTTAATGCCCGTATAATATTAATATAAAGTTGTTGCATCCGTGGCGCAGCGGTTAGCGTGCTGCGGTGTAAAGCGGAAAGTCCCGAGTTTGATTACCGGCTAGGATCTGAAAAATTATTAACTTTCAAATTCACCGTTCGTAACCCATAATGAGATTTTAATAAACTAAAAGAAATTGAACCCACCAGGTTGGTCTAGAGGTAAAGTCGTCGCCAAAATCAGCTGTTTACGGCTGATTTTCGAAGACGAAGGTTCCTGGTTCAAATCCTAGTAAAGGTAGTAACATTTATACGGATTTGAATGCTAGACAGTGGTTACCGGTGTTTTTTAATGGTTGGCGTTCAATTAACCATACTCTCTCAGGAATGGTCGGCCTGGGTCTGTACAAGACTACACCTCATTTACATGTCATACACATCATCCTCATCTCTTTTAAATCAAGGGGTTGCTCATTGTTCTGAATTCAAAAGATTGCAACGTACACAAATTGGGGATAACAAAAAAAATTAAAAGTTAATGTTAATACAATGTGATACAGTTAGTTAATATTTAAAAAAATAACTTCTAAATTAAGAAATAAAGATTGCTTTTGTATCGGAGAAATGGATAAACTTAAAACAGAAAGCCATAATAAATCCTAACCATATACACAATGTGACATTCACAGTATATATGTAATGCAAGTAACCTACACGTCAGGCGATATTGTACAAATATAAGCAAAAAGCATTACAGTAGTGTACTGCATGTTGCCTAGATAAAGGCAATATTTATTAAATGAAATCCGTTTAACTTATGGAAACTTCGTTTCCAATTTTAATAATAAATAAACAAGCTTTAATTTCAAGTAAAATAATATATATTATACAGGGTGATTCAGCAGGAAGATACAATACTCTGACAACTGATTTTTAAGTTAAAAATAGGTAAAAACTTTATATAAACATAGATCCAGAAACGCTTTATTTTCGAGTTACGGCTAACGGAAGATTTCGCCTTGACTTTTTCCTACAATGATAAAGTTATGCAATACTAAAATTTCAGGGACCGAAATTTAAGTGTAAATTTTATGGTTTTTGAACTAAGCGATTAAAAAAATCCCAGAACTGTAATTTAAGTAGTTTTTGAGAAAATTGGCAAAAAACGCAAAAGTTGGAATCAAAAAACTCATTTTTTAAGTTAAGCGTAAATTTACTTTGCTAAATTGTCAATAAATAAATAAAAGTTTTCGACCTATATGTAAAAAGTCAAAATAACATAATAAAATAAATAATATATACATAACATCACGACAACTCAAAAATGTTTGCGATAGAACTTAATAGTGTTCAAATTTTCAATCCATAGGGATTAATAATTATTGTCCATTAACAGTTAAAATTTTAATTTACAAAAAAAAAATAATAATTTTATGACAAAATAATGTGAAAAATTTAAAAACTTTAAATTTGTGTATAAATATGTCATTTTTATGTATATGTTTAACATAAAATGTTATTATGTTTACATTTATGTTATTTGGTTCAACGAACTACTGCTCTGCAATTCCTGCTAATGCAGACGGTGAAGGATGAAATAATTTTTGTAACGTATGAAAATATGCCGTGCCTGAATGGGATTCGAACCCAAGACCGCATGATGAAAGGTGAGCACGTTACCAACTACGCCAATGCGGCCGGTGTATATATGAATAATCCTACAATAAGTATAATAATGTACGAGTATAAATTAATAAGTTTAACTGATACTAAATTTTTTTTAAATACGGGAATAATAAAAAAAAAATATTAAATTGCAAAATTGTACAAAGAGAGTTTTTGTTTTATTCTTAAGTTTAACTTATTTATTTATTTAAAAACAAATTAACAACAATGTACATAAAAATAACAAATGCTAGGTAAACCTTAAGAATAATTGAACATTCTGTAATAATAAAAAAATTGTACAAAAAGAAAAAAACAATTAACAGAAAAACCAATCAATAGAAACTGAACATAATAAAAAATAATAAATATTTATTTAAAAAAAATAGCTATATATATAGGAAGAACAAAGATAAACTTACCTCCAAAGATGAGGTTGAAATCCCGAACAGGAATGGCAATTAAGACACGGTCGTCCATCCACGACATCGTCCACTTGGCTCTGAAATAATAAAAACAAAGCTTTAAAATTTGATACTTATTTTCAACATTTCTATTTTTAATCAAATATATTGTGGAAATTTTAACCGATTTTTACAGTACACGGAGTGGACAAATGTTTCGACGAAGTGCAAACGCAATGTGGTTTGATTTATGATTACCAGGTACTGTTTTTGTTCATTCAATTTACTACAAAAATGTATTTCGCTGAATCACAGGTTATTGAATTTGTAATCTACTCCACCGTAGATCGTAGTTACTTATCAAATAAAAACTTCTTCTTAAGTCCCTCTCCTATCGGAGGTCGGAAATCATCATCATTATGCGGAACTTATTCTCTGCTGCACGGAACAGTTCCGTATTACGGAAGCCAAACCAGTCTCTCGGGTTCTTCAGCCAGGTTGCCCTACGTCTGCCAACATTCTGCTTGCCCTTTATCTTCCCTTGCATGATTAATTGCAAGATGTGATATTTGGGACTTCTAATCACATGTCCAAGATATTTAAATTTTCTCTTCTTCGCTGTTTCAACCAACTCACTTTCTTTGCTCATTCAATCAAGCACATTTCTATGTCTTAGGCTCTTTTCATACGGCGTGGCCGTGGCCACGTCGCTAAAAAAAGGAAGTGACTGGTCGCGAGGCAGTTACTTGGCCAGACCAGATTCTATGTAGTTATTGAACGGAATGGACGTTAAAGAAGTTATTTTGTAGTTATATTTTTGTAGTGGTATCGTAAGAACAATTTGTTAAGACCTCTTTTACTCGATAGAACAAGAAAAGGAGTATTTTACAATCTTTACGCTGATATAAGAAAAGATGAGATACATGTTTTCGAATGAGTGAACTACTTCCACTAAAAAACATTTCTCTGTCAATTTCCATTGTTTCTCAATATCATAATATGAATCGAAAATAATAAATTTACAGCCACGGCAACTGTTACGACTCGAATGAACAGAACTATTCACTTCAATTTAAAACGTGGCCACTCGTCGACAGAATGTCGATGCAGCAGTCACGGACCGAACACCCGTCTTTGCGTGGCCACGTGGCAGCCACTTCTGTCTGAAGTTACACATTCTAATTACTAGAAAACGTGGCAACGTGGCAATGGTCACGCCATGTGAAAAGAGTCTAACTCTGTCCACGAAATTCACCACATCCTACGGTAGCACCACATCTCAAAGGCTAGTATTTTCTCTAAATGGATCTTTTTGAGTGTCCACTCATAAACAAAAACTAAATTGTTAAAATTACCTAATTCGTCCTACATGAATGTATGGAGTCTTAATGGTTTTTGTAATCAGTCTTTCGACTGGTTTAATTCAGTTCTCTAAGCTGTTCTATCTTGCGCAAGTCGTTTCATATCTACATACTTGTAACACCCTACATATTTTGTAATCTGCTTTATATATCCTAACCTTTGCCTCCCTCTACAATTCACTCCCTCAATATTATCCTCCATTATTGATAGCCCAATATCTGGATGTCTTAAGATATGCCCCACAAGCCTATCCCTTCTTCTGGTAAGATGTTTCCATATACTTCTTTTTTCATCCACTCGCCTAAGAACTTCTAAATTACTTATCTTATCCATCTACCTAATATTTAACATTTTTCTATAACACCACATTTCAAAAGCTTCTATCCTCTTTCTTTCTACAGCCCCTATCACCCACGTTTCACTACCGTCTAATGTTATACTCCAAACATAATGTTTTAAGAAATTTTTCCTAATCTGTAAATCAATGTTTGTAGTCAGTAAGCTGTTTTTAATTTCAAAGGCTTTTCTAGCTTGAGCAATTCTACTTTTGATATCACTTGTGCTCCTACCATCCTTTGTTATTTGACTCCCTAGATAGCAGAATTCCCAAACTTCCAGTATGTTTTAGCCTTGATTTACGGTTTGGCAAAGAAAATCAAACGTAATGAAAAAAGCTACCTTGCTAATGACAGCAAGGTTACCCCACACGAGTCAACCCCCCCCCCACCAACAACACACTATTCCTCCGTTTTCCACCGCAGGACGTAATACATTATCCTCTCGATTGCACTCCAGTAATTCCGACTCGCGATAATATCTACTACTCTTAATCATCCAGTCACTACGCATTCCGTTCCAGCCCGATCCCATACAACATATGCCAAGACCGTGTGCTCCACCGTATGCCAAGTATTTCTGAAAGCTCAGATCAAAATCTAAATGGAAATGTCTCGACAGGCAACCCTTCTCTAGCACTCAAAAGCCTAGATTCAATTTGCTAGTACGGAATCATTCGCAAAATACCCAATTGCACAAATAAGACGATTTATCGTCTTGACATACAAGCCAATACGATAATACAAAATAAAGAACCGGATAATCTTCACTTCAATTATATTATTTTTCTTTTTTCTATTTCTACCATATCCTTTTACAAAGCTTATAGAAGAATAGATAAGATTTATATATATATATATATATATATATATATATATATAAAAGGAAATTAAGCGAACTAATTGTGATAAATTGCTAAGGTTATATCGTAAATAAAATCCCTTTTGAAACAAAGCAACGAAGGTAAACATTAAATGAAAAGTCAAACGGCTGATAAACCGGAATAATTCAGAATTTCAATTCGAAATACATTTTTATTACAAATAATTTACAAATAAAACCCAAGTAGATCCGGACATATTTTAAATGATATTTGTAGACCTACAAGGGGTAGGTGAGATGTGTGCAGTTGTTTGAATGAGATGTGTACAGTTGTTTCAAACTATGAATGTTAAGAAACTTTTTCCCATATTTTAGATTTTTTTTAAAATAATTTCTCTGTGTTTCTTATTCCTAATGTGTGTACGTTGCAATCTGTTCAATTCAGAACAATAAGCAACCCATGACTCAATGAGATGAGGATGATGTGTATGAAGTGTAAATGCGGTGTAGACTTTTACAGGCCCAGGCCGACCATTCCTGAGAGAGTATGGTTATTTGAACCCCAACCATCATAGTACACCGGTAACCACTGTCTATTATTCAAATCCATATAAAAGTAACTACCTTTACTAGCATTTGAACCAGGAATATTCGACTTCGAAAATAAGCTGATTAACAGCTGACTTGCGGCGACGACTTAACCTCTAGATCAACCCGGTGGGTCTTCCCTCTTTGAAATTAAAAATTTTTTTCTACAATTTTTTTATTACAAATTTTAATTTACTTTTATTGTTGTATAATGTTACATAAAATATATTTATACAAATTTTATTTATCTCGCATGAAGTATTTCACATGATTAATATTTATTTAAGATTTAAGTTTTCAGAACGATTTAACTACATTTTACAATGGTAACCACAAATTCCTGTAATACCTGGTATAAATAAATGATACTACTTTAAACAGCTGTTATTGTAATTTACAAAATTATGAAAAATCCCTCTAACAATCACAAATGCAGTATAATAATAACAAATTTCCCTCTTTAACCACTTAATACGTTCTCTATTTAAAAAATACTGTCTTAATAAATTTAACATACTATAGTTCAGTTGAAATTCGTGTATAGAAAATTTCGCCACATCGCAATATTTCCTCACCCTAGCCCAGATATTGTGGGAAAAGAAAATGTAAATTTGCAAGTAAGTTAATACTTTAAGGTCTATACTTTTTTAACGCAATAGTAGGCTAAAAACAGATTTACGAGCGTCATCTCTAAAGTAAAGACCGTTGAGAAATTTCTCGCGTTGAGGCTGGCTAACCTGTGTGGTGGAAGGCCAGTCTCGTAATATACACACTGCATTGTTGTTTTGTCAATTGTCGCGTTGTTGTATCTTTATTTACGTTTGGTGTTATTGCGTTTTGAAATGAATCAAATAATTGATGTGTCCGCCGATTATGAAATTTTAATCCATCAAAACGTTAAACCGGTCAAAATTCATAGGCAGTTGGTTACTGTGCACGGTGATAATGTGATGAATGAAAGAAACGTTTGAAATCGGTGTGAAAGGTTTAGAAATACGAGAGTTAATGTGCATGATGAAGAACGTTTGGGGAGGCCCTCAATAATCAACGAGGACTTGTTGAAAAAGATCGATGAAGAAATCAAAAATAATCGTCGCGTGACAATATCTGAATTGGCTCTTAGTTTCCCTGATGTTTCAAGAGCTGTTATTGGTCGTGCGTGACCATTTAGGCTTCAGAAAGGTTTGTGCGCGTTGGGTGCCGTACGTGTTACCGAAACGTCACAAACAAATCCGAATGGGATCTGCGTTGGAATTTCTGATGCGCCGCATAGAAAATGGTGATGAATTCCTTAATTCAATAGCTACCGGCGATGAAACGTGGATTTCTTATTACAAGCCAGAAAGAAAACGGCAGAAAAGAATGGCGTCATCCTCAGTCACCAACGAAACCGACAAAGATCAAGCCACTGCCGTTTAGAAGGAAATTGATGGCCACAGTCTTTTGGGATCGATTTGGCATACTGTTGGTTGACTTTACGCCACGCGGAACGATTGTACATGCAGAATATAACTGCGAAACTCTACGCAAGTTACGAAGTACCATTCAAAATCGGCGCCGTGGACGGCTTACCGACGGCATCGTACTCTTGCACGATAATGCACGTCCACATTTAGCAGGTAAGACATTCGTACTGAGAAGATTTGGATGGGAAATTTTCAGTCGCCCACCGTACAGTCCGATTTATCGCCTTCAGATTACCATTTGTTTGGCAAATTGAAAGAATTTTTGGGTGGTAAGCAATTCGCAGGTGACGATGAACATAAAGATGCTGTGGATCAGTGGCTAAATGAACTGGCGGCAGAAGAATATGACGAGGGTATATTGAAGCTGGTGAATCGCTGACAAATATCTTAATTTATATGGAATAATATATTAATTATATTATATATATTTTATATATCATTATATAATATTATATAATTATTAATTATATATAATATTATTAATTATATAATTATATTATATTATATATATTTTTAATTATATAAAAATAAATATTAATTTTTATTTAAGAGCATTAATGTAAATAACATATTTTATCCGTATCACTTTGTTTTTACACATTTTCTGATTTTTTTTAAAACAAAGCGGTTTTTACTTTCTCTTGCCTATATTAATATATAGGAAGGAAAGTATTATTTTCATGTCGATTTTTCGAAATCGAGTTTTCACCGGATCTATACGTTTTCAGACCCCCTGAACCCAAAAAACATGTTTTTAGCGATTGGTCTGTGTGTGTGTGTGTCTGTGTGTGTGTGTGTGTGTGTGTGTGTGTGTGTGTGTGTGTGTGTGTGTGTGTGTGTGTGTGAACAGAATATCTCAAGAACGGAACATCGTACGAACTTGAAACTTGAAACTTAAGTTACGTACCACTACCGGACTCGACACGAACATTTTCATCAAAATCGGTCAACCGGAAGTGGTAGTTTATTCGTGTAATTTTTCACTTTTTTGCGATTTTCTCAAAAACTGGTCCTACGATTTTTTTTTTAAATCGCCTGGTTTACTCAATTTTTTATTCTCTACAAGATAGGGTAGGCGTCATGTTTGCTGAAATTCTGGGTGAGGCTGTTTTCACGTAAAAACGTTGTTTTTTTAAGATTACAGCTTTAATATGCATTTTAGCGCAAAACTTTATATAATAAAAGTTGTAGAGAATTGAAAATTCTACAACTTTTATTTCAAACAATTTTTTGTATAACGCTTAGTTTAGCGGTAATTTGCGATTTTTTTGTTTTTTTTCTCACGAAAATGTGTGAAAAATCGATTTTTTTAACATTTCGGTCTTAGTATGCATTTTACGACAAAAGTGTATATAATTAAATTTATAGAAAATTAAAAGATCTACAACTTTTGTTTAGAGCATTTTTCTCTACAGAGCCTAGTTTAGCGTGAAAGCGTGATTTTCCGTATTTTTAAGCCAAACTGAGTTCGATTGTCATTTTGCGTCATTCACTCATGATTAAAGGAAGGTTATGTTTTTGAGGTTAGTTTTTGTTTATTTCTAATATTTTATTAATAATGTTAGGTTTATTATTAATTATTTGCATTGGCAAGAGAAAGTTGTGTGAGTGTTTCACACCAGATTTTTACTTTAGAGATGACCCTCGTAATAAGTAGTGTCTAACCAAAGAATTTTACTACAAATGAATTTATCTCATCAACAGAGTTCCTTCAAAAGATACAATTTAATTTTCATTTTGCGTCATTCATTTATAATTAAAATTAGGTTATGTTTTTTATATTGTTTACTAATGGTTAAATATAGGTAATAATTTAAACTATTTACACTGGAATGAGGAACTCGTGTGAGTGTTTCATACTACTTTTTTTTAAGTGACATGACACATTTATTAAATCTATGATGTTCCTCCATTGAAGGATTTTTCTTTGATAATGACTTGAAAAACAGAAACACAACGACTTATTATTTTACTAAAAATAAATTGTAGATTTTGTTGTAATATAGAAAATTTGTGCTGTAAGTACTTACCCAACAATCATAAACTCTTAAACCAAAACAAGATAACATAACTTAAACACAAACACAACACTAAAGTAACTTCACGACTGAATTAGCCCGGGATTCATCAGAAAGAGTACATATTCATAAAAAAGAAGAAAGTTGAAGAAAAATGAAAATCGCGCATATTTTGACAGACCCTGAATAGATGCCAACATTATACTATCATTCCAACTTGTACTTAGCTTAAAACTTAACAACAAACTGTTATACAGGACTTATTTCTTAGTGTTGTATTTTATACGTCACACTTCATAAATATAGTTTGAACAAAGTATTACATGCGATAAATCATAGAATTAAATACGATATTTTGAAAGAAAAATACAAACGTAAGCACATTGTGGTTTACTTTTAGTTCTCTATTAATTATTGGTGTTAAATTTAAATTTCTAACAAATTCTTGTCTGAACTTACTACTCTTATATTTGATAACAATATAATACCTTTTCTCTTTCGTTTACAAGATCTCAATTAATAAAATTCTCAGGAATTCTTATCTCTTATACGAAAATATTTTCATTTAATCAATCCATGTATGAACATATTCTATTTTTTATTTATTGAAATACTAAAATATTAATTTTTAAAGATCGTCCTTGACCCGTTTTGGCGTCAGATCAAAGTTCGTATTCGTAACTAATATTTAATAACAGAACTACAAATTTTCTTCGATAAAACTAAATACCTAACTAACAACACAATAGCCTTGCGTTACTTAAAGACACAATACGAGAAAATTGTAAAATTATTGAAAATTAAAAGCTTCAAACACCTCGGGGAAAATACAAATGAAGACCACCTAGAGGAATATTTTTTTCGATATTAAAAATACTTTAAATTTTTTCGTCTTACTTAATATAAATTGAATCGCTTTTTAGAGAAACAACACGAGTCCAACGCAAAAGATTTTTCAGGAAAAACAGAAACTATTTTTCTAATTCTATTGCTACATATTGCTGTTATTTGTCATTAATTTTAAGTAGGTACTTCTTTAAAAGTAATGTATTCATTTTTACAAATTTCATCTTATTTATTAATAATACTAATTTACATAATATTTGTTTAAGATTAAACTGTGTTATTAAAAACGTAGTTAAATTTTTTATTCATTTTAATTTCAAGAAAAATAATTAATACTCCATTTCTTTGGGATTATCATCTTTTTCTGCTGATGGCCATAAAAATATTACTAATGTTCTTTCTAAACAAAAAATAATTTTCAGCGGGTTAAATCTACTACTGTAGTAGCTGGCCTTGTGGTTTTCTCTATAAAATAATCGAAATACAATGAAATAAATGTTTAATTTTTAACACTAACTCAATTTTCATAAAAATAGACGTGTGGTTTCTCAAAACTAATCTAGAGTTTTAATCTAAATGACTGAATGGAAACACCGATCTAAATTTTAATTTTTAATTTTAGTAATATTGCTCTGAAGAAGGTGGTACCAACGAAACGTGCGTAAATTTTTAAACTTAAATAAGCAACCAAAGGTAAAGAAGGTGACATATTTAATTTATATTCACAAATACGAGGGGGTACCCAAAAGTATCCGGAATAGCTCTGCTGTGGGCGGAGCTTGTGCAGTACAAATTCCCGCCACTAGGCTGCTTGTAGCGCTACTCATTGCCAGTTCAATGCCATTTTGTTCGTTGATCTAGTTTGTTCTGTTCTCGTGCAGTGATTGTTCTCGCTAGTGCTGTTTTGTGCTCGTGTCGTTTTTCATGATGGCAAGTTTTACTGAACAACGTGCGGCTGTGAAATTTTGCTTCTTGCTCGGTAAAAACGCCGCGGAAACAGTTGTAATGTTGAACACAGCTTACAAAGACGACGCTATTGGAAAAACCCAAGTGTACGAGTGGTTTTTGCGCTTTAAAAATGGCGACATGTCGATTGAGAACAAAACTCGTTCTGGACGACCGTCGACTTCCCGAACAGACGAAAATGTTGTGAAAGTGAAAGAAATTGTACGAACAGACCGACGACAGACCATTGACTTTTTATCTTTAAGTGTTAAGAAGACTACGAAACAGCATTCGTCGTAAAAGGCCTAATTTGTGGCAGACAGGGGACTGGTTTTTCCACCACGACAACGCGCCTGCACACACGGCAATCTCGGTTACCAAGTTTTTGGCGAAAAACGGCATGGTTTTGCTACCACACGCACCGTACTCACCCGATCTGGCTCCGTGTGATTTTTTCTTGTTCCCACGCATGAAAAGGGGCATGAAAGGTCTCCGATTTAACAACGTTGATGATGTCAAGAAAAAAACGACGGAGGAGCTGGCAGCCATCACTGAAGAGGAGTACAAAAAATGTTTTGAACAGTGGAAGCACCGGTGGGACAAATGTATTAGTTGTAATGGAGAGTATTTTGAAGGGGATAAGGTTCTTTTGTAAAAAAATTAAAAATAAATAGTTTTAAAAAATAATTCCGGTTTCTTTTGGGTACCCCCTCGTACTGTATACACAAATTTAATTAACCCTTTCAATCCCAATTTTTTTAACTATACACAAAAGATATCTGTTCATTGTTTCATACAACAATATGAATATGTAAAATTATGTTCAGGCTTCCTAAACAAAATATATTATCTTACTTAGATTTGTAGAAAAAAACTAAATATAATTTTTATTTTAAAGTCATCATTTAAAACAAAATATTTTACAATTAAAAATATTGATAAAATGGATAAAATCACTTATTAAAAACAATTTAAACAATATACTTGTATGTACGTACGACATATTCGAAGAAAATGCTACTTTATTTTAGTAAATGAACACGAATATTTAAAATTAAAATTAATTTTTATAAGAAACTAATCAATGGTCGCCTCCGTAGCGCAATGGTCAGTATGCTACACTGCAAAGCAGAAATCTCAAGTTCGATTCCTGGCTAGGGTACAGAAAATTATTACACTTCACACCCAGCGTTCCTAATCCAAAGTAGTAGCTAATAACTAAAATTTTGATGTCTGTTATTTCACTCCAGTGTGACTTCTTCGTCACACTCGGTTAGAAAGGGTAAAAACCAATCAAGAGTTTAAAAATCATAGATTATAGTGGATAAAAGAACAGTACCGGTGGTTTTTAACTTGTCACAAATTAGCCAGCCAGAAATGAAAAATTTGTTTCTAAGAATACCAGCAAGGTTTATTAATTAATATTTAAATACCTAATTAGAATATTAAATCCCAAGATAGGTTATTTAGTAAATGAATCTATTGTAACAGCAAAACAGCCTTTAACAGATACAAACGGATTTTACTGTCACGAGTCGTGCAGAGGGATTTGTAATGTCACTACAAGTCTTTAAGGCGCTTGATTAACGACTAATGATTACATCTCAGTCATTTAGTTAAACTACAATCATTTCATTAATTAAATCTGTCGTAAATTTAATTTAAATGTATTTTTTTATTATTTTTATGTTTAAATCCTTTGATTATTATTCTAACCAACAAAATTGTATTAGGAAATAATGACTAATTAATGAAGAAATAAGATAATACAACAAACCTCCATAACTTTCTCGCTAACCTTCACAGTGTTCAAAATGTCTGGAACACGAGAATTGTAAAAAAATCTGGCATAAAACACTCACACGACTTTCTCTTACCAATGTGAATAATGAACAAAATAACCTATGTTTAATGATTGGAAAACAATGTAAAAAGTTTCAAATTTTCTCTATAACTTAATAGCATTAAATACTCTTGTTGAACTCTTACATTTTTTTATTTAAAAAAAAGTCTTAATTTTTTTTTATTGTTTTAATTATATTCATTTCTATCGAGCATTATTTTCTCAGTTACACTTTAATGTTATGTTAAGAATAATAAACGATTATTTTCCGTTTGTACTGGGTAGTTTCTTGTCTAATTATAATACCAATTTTTTACAAGTTTTATTTTCAACTTTTAAGTATTTATCAGTCATTTAACAAATTTATTGTAGTTCAAACCTTAAAAATACGTGTTTTTAGGCACAGTTTTTTCTGTTTTATGTCAAATATCTTAAAAACCAAGAGATATACAGAGTTGCAGAGATATACAAGAGATGAGAGAGAGAGTTGTGGAATCTGTTTATTTGATTTTCAGGTTTAAATGCTTAAAAAACAACTGAATTCGCGCTTTAATTTACCTTCTAAGGATTTCAAAAAGTCTTTATTTCACCAATTTCACCGAGTGTACCGAGTTCCGGGCGTAATCTTTTGCTAGCCGTAACTGAATACCAAAGCGTTTTAGGACATGTATTTATTAAAAAAATTTACTTTCGAGTGAGCTCAGAAAGCGAGGGTAAAATTCCCTGTATAGATATTTGTTTGGTATATTCATACAAATAAATACACGAATACTGTTAATAACCACACATTCAATGTACAACAAACATAACTTTAAGCGCTATCTATTTTAAAATCTTAAAGCTACATGAAGTACAGGCGTCAGAATGCAACCTTTCATACATGCACGCATTGCAAACTACTTCCTTACAAAACACGGCGTAAATAATAAATAAACATAACACCACTTTTGCATGTAAATGAACCATCCAACGGTTTCTAAAAAGCTATTTTTAATCAAAACGAAGAGAAAACACTTCCTCTAAAAGTTTAACTAAGGATTTAAAGTTCAACTAAATGAAGTGGTCGCGTGAAAAAAAAATCTGAGTTCCGTAAGGTGAGATTATATGAAGGTTAGGACTGAAAACTTCGATTTTACGTTTATTATGTTTTTCAATAGTTTCCAGAAAAATTTGGTGTGAACTCACACGACTTTCTCTTTTTATTACAAATAATTAACAATATAACTTAATATTAGAAATAATACATTACAAATAACCAAAAAAACTAACTTTAAAAAACAACCTTATTTTAATCATGAGTGAATGATGCAAAATGAAAACCAACCTTAGTTTGGCTTAATAATACTGAAAATCACTTCAAGCTAAACTAGGCTCTGAAGAGAAAAATGCTTAAATAAATGTTGTAGATCTTTTAATTTTCTATAAATTTGATAATATACACTTTTGTCGTAAAATGACTAAGGCCTCGTTCTTGAGGTATTTTGTACACACACACACATACACACGCGCGCACACACACACACACCGACAGACCAATCGTTAAAAAACTAGTTTTTTGGTTCAGGGGCCGAAAAGGCGTATACCCGGTTGTCAGGTATTAAATATAAAAATAAAAACATGACAGGTATCCTATAAAAATATTGAAACATGACAGGTATCCTATAAAAATATTGAAAATTGTTGTTGATTTTAAAATACATGTCATATGTAATAATTTGAAACTTGTATTGTGCCTGTAATAAAAGTAGGGAAGATTAGATTGGATTATTAAAATGTACCGTGTTTTAAAACACGAGAATTAGTGTATCCTTGATCAGGATTTAATTTTAAAAAAAATTCTTAATTTAAAGTATGATTTTGTTGTTCGTGAGGTAGTGTGAGTGTTTAAAACGTATTCCAAGTAGATGTCTCCATTCTTCTACTTCATACAGCTGTAATAACCTGCAAATATCACTCCACCACTTACCTGTTTTAAAATAATCTATATTAAAGGTTGCCTCCACCAGGACGTCGTAGAACGGCCCAACGTCCAAGACCCTGAAATTTCCTACGAAGGAATAAAAGAAAATGTTTTGGGGGAAATTTTGATCGGAGAGTCAAAACCATGTTTCCAGTTGTTAGTGTGAAATATCAGCTCAGATTTCACTTAAGAGCCACTGTCCTCGCTTTGTGGTTTGCGAGAAGGTACGACTGTTTTCAGATTACGGAATCCATTTAGACAGTGAAAAAAAACTTTGTAGCCAAAACATATTGCAAATTCATAAAAATCACCATACAAAGCCATAGGTGAATTAATCTTGGAGAAACAAGTAATTTCAGTAAATTCGCCAAGACATATACTTTTTTTTTTCTTCAAAATAAATAAGCAAACACGGTGCAGTGTTTAATATGGAGATTCAAAAAAAAATATTTTTGTAGGTACAGTATCTTTATAACAGTACTCAGAACCTTTATAACTGTACTGAATAACGTTCATTCAAGTATCACCCATTATGAATACAATTCAATGTTGGAGTACATCCATCTGAAAAACTTATTTCTAAGACTAGACTAACAAAACAGGAAGATATTCTTTTAAAATAAAAAACAAGAGACGAATTTCAATTTAACATTTTAGATTTATTTTTATAAATTTATTTTTTTTTTAAACGTTTTTTTTTTGGTATTTAATTTAAAGTTTTTAACATTTTATAATTAAAATTTTAAATAATATTTCTTCTTTTTTTTAAAATTTGAACAGAATTAAATTATTTTTGTTAATTATTTTTATTTTTATATATTTTTAACGTATTTAAAGTAGGTATTTAATTTAAAGTTTTTAACATTTTATAATTAAAATTGTGTTTTTATTATTAGCCCATTATTATTATTTTTAATATTATTATTATTATTATTATTATTATTATTATTATTATTATTTAATCAAAAAAAACTAAATGATTTCACTAATTCTACATGAAATTTTTTTTTTATTTACTATTATTTAACTATATTTTTGTTTTATATTTTCCATTTAAAATGGTTCTAAAAAAAAGGTTATTTTTTCCTTTTCTTCATTTTTTTTTTTAATTTAGTTGTACAAAAGAAAATTAAAAGAAAATTACCTTTTTTAGTGAGTATCCAATCACAGCACCTTAGAAGTATGAACTTTACGGTTACACAATAGAAAAAACACTCTGACGATCTTCTTCACACACACGGCTGACCGGGGCGCTAATTACCGGCGTACGGAGGGGGAAAACCAATCAAACTAGCCGTTATGAAAGGCGTTGGCAAACCGACTTAAAACAAACACGTTAATTGGCTGCAAAAAGTGCTGAAGTAACTGTAGGCCCCTCTACAAAAAGTACGTAGAGATGAAACTGAAAAACTGTTCCCAGGCTCTGGAATTGCCAAGTAAGGGTTTTAAACAGTGAGAACTGAAAATAGGCCTTTAGGCTTTCTTATTTCCCACGAGAAAACGCGATGTAAAAACATGTGTAATAAAACCAACTAGAATAAACTAAAGAAACGTGATTTCTTTATGAAATAATAAAAATTATTGAAAAGAAATACGTTATGTAAAATTACAAACTTTTATTCATAATAAAATAATATTTTTCTTCCTTAACGAATAAAGAAAAAAAACACCATTTTAATTATTTTAGAAAGACAAAAATTTGATCAACTCCAAGGGTCTAGGGAGATTTCCAACAAAAGTCGAAAATTTGGAATAGTAAAGTCAAAAACTTTACATTCCCCCACTCCGGTATATGGAAAACCCAAAGATGGGCTGAAAGGGGGAAAACTAGAAAAAAAAAATTTACGGGAATTCGGGAACACTAATTGGATTGTGTAGAAACAAAGATTTCTATGCAATCATCTCCCTTGGAGAGGGGTGTGTAAAAAAAACTGAAAGATAAACGAATCGTTTGGCAGTGTGTGTGCTGAGAAGTTGCCTAACATTAGTAAACTTTAAATTGCTGGAACCTGCAATGTCCATCGAGACAAACAGACCGCTATTGAAAGACGAATAGGACAAATTATTATCCTTGAATCTTAAGTTAATAAGACAAAAAAAAGTAAGACAAAAATAATAAAGAGCAATTCCCATTTTTAGGGTTAAACGACTGAGAAAAAAAAAAATTACTGTTAGCTAATTCAAAGGTCTGTTTATTGTAGATTTGCATTGCAGATTGTACATTGTAGTGTGCTGTATGTTTTTTTTTTTTTTTTGAATTAAGTAATTAATTAATAAATTCGGAGTTTAAAACAACTAGCTTTCCGAGACGTAAAAGTATGATGAATGAAGAAAATTATGTTTTCCTTATTATTATTGCTTTTTACTATTCTTATTAATATTTACTATTTCCCAATTACTATTTAAATCTCTTATGCCCATTTCTCTGAATTTAGATGATAAAGGTAGAAATTTAGTAGTTTCTTAAACTCAATCTAACCTACGCAATTCAATATGAGTTGGCTTGTTTACCTTTGCGGTTAGTATTTTAATTTTGATATATAAGTATAATTGTATGATAAAAATGATAATTAAGGCTGTGTATACTACAAATTTTGATACATGATCGGCAAGAATAATGTCTTTCCATGATTTAGGTAGGCTGCTCTCTTGGAAAACATAATCAGGGGTTTCATCATGAATGGAAATTTGAGGGAATGATAAGTTCCACTTGTGGTTCACAAGGTCAGGGAGTGACGAGATGGAAGGATGGAAATCTGTGTGAAAGGAAAACTTATAATGGTCTAAGGTTGACCAGGAAACGGGTAGCAAATGAGTTACCCCCGGCGACTTCGGAGTCCTGGAATCACACGGCACAACCCTGTTGATGATCGGTAACTCTCCTTCCATGACTTCACATTCGCAGGGCACTTGAATGTCCAAAGCACCGGCAACATTGACTGGAAGTTCGACTGTTGTTGTAGGACAAACAAGACGAGTATTGTGTTGTGGATTGGTGATGTAGTACCTTGATATTTGCACTTCCGTTATGTAAACTTCTGTCGTTCGCTTATGGCAGACGAAATGGCATTTATGCATTAATTGTTGTAGTGAACTGTCTGTTAACATTTGCTTGATGCAATCTGTATTAATGCTGGAATGCTGTTGGAACCTTGGAATGAAACATAAGCCATTATTGTTCAAGTCGCAAGAAGATGATGGTGATAGAGTTCGCACTCGTGGTCCACTCCTGATTACGTAAATATGTGGTGTTTCCAGTGAACAGATCTGGTTTTCCCATAGTAGTGGTATTGGAGCAACTTGAAACAGTGTATGATATACCGATGTGGTAATGATGGGTACTTGTAGTTTTAATAGAATTTTCGTTTTTGAAAAAACGCAAGTTGTTATTGGCTTTTCATAATAGAGGTGAGCTTCTTGTATAGGCAATACTAATTGTTGATTGCCTTTGTGAAGTTGTAAAGACAAATTTCGTAGATCAGCCTGTAGCATATCAGGTGTTACTAGTTCCCTAGGTAGCGTCTTCTGTTTGCAAGACATTTGCACTGAAGTCATGTGCGAATAATACGTGTTTAGGAACGATTGCCAATGTACACTATGCAAAATAGTCAGTAGATGATATAATTGTATTAGTTCGGTGTTTTCAGTGTCTTGAATCATTTTAGCGTATAGATTTAATTCTTCTTCCGTTTCTTGAAGGATGGATTGAACTCGATGTGTTACCATTTCTATGTTTTGTGTAGATTTTACTAAATTTTGGTGGTCGGAGTGTACTGTTTGGGTGAGGTGGTTATAATGTTGCATTAGATATTTTTCGTTATGGAACGTTTCTTGTAGTTGATTTTGTGTCGCAGTTCCACAGCAAAAGTTTAAAAATTCGCCCACAAAGTCTAGGGCTCTGCGTGTGCGTGAAGGATTCAAATTTGAAATTGGCAGTCCTGTCGTGAGGAGAATATTGAAAGTTTCCTTTGATAGTGTAGTTATACGTTGGAAAAGTTGACATGCTGGAGACGAGTTGTTGTTGTCCTTAATTGCAGTAGCGAAGTGTTGTTTGAAATCCAGCGGGGTTTTTAAGGTTTTACTAGGAAAGGAATTTAGTTTAGAGTAGTCGGTGTTTTGGGATTGTGAGCTGTTAATGAATAGTGTTAAATCTGGAAATGGACAGGATAAATTTTGGAATAGATTTGAGGTTTTCGGTAAATCAGGCTGTGAGTTAAATGGGATAAGGTAGGTTATCGGAATAGAAGAGTCGTAAAGGTACACATCGGTAATATTTCTGATATGGAAACCAGAGAACAGTTTAATAACGTTATTTGCGCAAGCTACATTTTTCTCGAAGAGAAATAGAAACACGGACAAGATCAACAATTGCTTTAGCACGGGGGACATTATTCTTGGATCTCACACAGTGAAAGAATTTACTTTGGTAGTTGTTAAAGATTGATATAAATTTAAAATTGCTCGTGGAAGAGAATACAATTTAAGTTACTTAAAGCGTGATCAAGATACAATTACTATGTAATAAAACTAATTAGCTTATTTGTATATTATATTATCTTGTTTATTACTGAGACTTCGTTGGCCTTATCTTCATACGGTTAACTTAGATGTTAAGTGGATGAAGCCTTATCTTGTCTTAAACGAAGTGCTGATTTGATTCTCTATCTCACTGGTTTATCAATCGCTTAGCCACCGAGATATGGACAATATTATATGATGCGTACATAAACAAAGTTTTATTTAAATCTATAAACAGAGGAAATGAACAATAGTGAGTTTTACTCTTAAACTAAAGTAATTTTAAATAGGGGTGTTGAAAAACAGAATCGTCCTTCATGTCGTTTATGCGGAGAACGGGAGACAAACAGAATGTGGCGTATAGTAGTATACTGAAATTATAATTCTAAGTTTAAATGAGTTGTCATAGCACTCTTTCATAACAATCTCCGGATACAACTCTGAATTGTTATTTGTCTGTCTGTTGGAATTATTAACAAAAAAAATCATCAATTCATATTTCAATTAAACCTTTGGTTGCATTGTGGTACTGTCAAAATACGAGAAAAGAATGTTGAATAACCGAAACTAGAAAACTACCACCACTCGAAAATGCAAGTCACCAACCATAACGGGGTAGCCTAGCCTACTTTTCATTAGCAAAAACTACCAAACTTACTGTTGTACGGTATATGACTCAAATATAAGTCTACTGCTCATGCAATACTGTAAATATTAAAACGGTCAAATTCCTACCGCTACAAAACTTCAATATCCTTAGTAGATTAGGAAAAATATATTACAGTGTAGCAAATTATGAAATGTGAAATTACGAAATACCAGATGATCTGAGTAAGAAACACAAACAAATTTACTCAGCAAATCGCTGTACATCTCTACTAAATTGTTCACAACGAAATATCAGTAGTGATTAATTAAGCAATACCTCAACGTAATATCAAAGTACAAAAACAAAATAGTCTTAAAACGTATGCACAAGATAATTTTATAATAGAACAAAATGTAACCTTATGCCGAAACCTATCGATGCGAAACCATCTAAAATTTAACATACTGTCCAGTTCAAAACCTGCTGAAGAAAGCTCAATCTAAAAACTTGCTGCAAAACTAAAACTCCTGTACTTGAAATCCAACACAAACAAATTTACAACATACAAAAACCAGCTCTTTAAAAACAAAATCCTTCACAATCCAAAAATCCATTTCCATTGTAGGGTTAAATAAAGTAAAAAAAAAAAATCAAATGGGATGTCTTAGCAAGGAATCAGTGATAACACAAAAAAATCAAAACTTGACAAAGGGTTAGAGCGGAAAGAACCCTTTGAGTGATAACCAAAAAACGAATTGTTGGGGGGGGGGGGTCGTCCTAGTAGTAGGTGAAACAATGAAAGGACCCGGCGCCTCCACCATGTCAGGTATTAAATATAAAAATAAAAACATGACAGGTATCCTATAAAAATATTGAAACATGACAGGTATCCTATAAAAATATTGAAAATTGTTGTTGATTTTAAAATACATGTCATATGTAATAATTTGAAACTTGTATTGTGCCTGTAATAAAAGTAGGGAAGATTAGATTGGATTATTAAAATGTACCGTGTTTTAAAACACGAGAATTAGTGTATCCTTGATCAGGATTTAATTTTAAAAAAAATTCTTAATTTAAAGTATGATTTTGTTGTTCGTGAGGTAGTGTGAGTGTTTAAAACGTATTCCAAGTAGATGTCTCCATTCTTCTACTTCATACAGCTGTAATAACCTGCAAATATCACTCCACCACTTACCTGTTTTAAAATAATCTATATTAAAGGTTGCCTCCACCAGGACGTCGTAGAACGGCCCAACGTCCAAGACCCTGAAATTTCCTACGAAGGAATAAAAGAAAATGTTTTGGGGGAAATTTTGATCGGAGAGTCAAAACCATGTTTCCAGTTGTTAGTGTGAAATATCAGCTCAGATTTCACTTAAGAGCCACTGTCCTCGCTTTGTGGTTTGCGAGAAGGTACGACTGTTTTCAGATTACGGAATCCATTTAGACAGTGAAAAAAAACTTTGTAGCCAAAACATATTGCAAATTCATAAAAATCACCATACAAAGCCATAGGTGAATTAATCTTGGAGAAACAAGTAATTTCAGTAAATTCGCCAAGACATATACTTTTTTTTTTCTTCAAAATAAATAAGCAAACACGGTGCAGTGTTTAATATGGAGATTCAAAAAAAAATATTTTTGTAGGTACAGTATCTTTATAACAGTACTCAGAACCTTTATAACTGTACTGAATAACGTTCATTCAAGTATCACCCATTATGAATACAATTCAATGTTGGAGTACATCCATCTGAAAAACTTATTTCTAAGACTAGACTAACAAAACAGGAAGATATTCTTTTAAAATAAAAAACAAGAGACGAATTTCAATTTAACATTTTAGATTTATTTTTATAAATTTATTTTTTTTTTAAACGTTTTTTTTTTGGTATTTAATTTAAAGTTTTTAACATTTTATAATTAAAATTTTAAATAATATTTCTTCTTTTTTTTAAAATTTGAACAGAATTAAATTATTTTTGTTAATTATTTTTATTTTTATATATTTTTAACGTATTTAAAGTAGGTATTTAATTTAAAGTTTTTAACATTTTATAATTAAAATTGTGTTTTTATTATTAGCCCATTATTATTATTTTTAATATTATTATTATTATTATTATTATTATTATTATTATTATTATTTAATCAAAAAAAACTAAATGATTTCACTAATTCTACATGAAATTTTTTTTTTATTTACTATTATTTAACTATATTTTTGTTTTATATTTTCCATTTAAAATGGTTCTAAAAAAAAGGTTATTTTTTCCTTTTCTTCATTTTTTTTTTTTAATTTAGTTGTACAAAAGAAAATTAAAAGAAAATTACCTTTTTTAGTGAGTATCCAATCACAGCACCTTAGAAGTATGAACTTTACGGTTACACAATAGAAAAAACACTCTGACGATCTTCTTCACACACACGGCTGACCGGGGCGCTAATTACCGGCGTACGGAGGGGGAAAACCAATCAAACTAGCCGTTATGAAAGGCGTTGGCAAACCGACTTAAAACAAACACGTTAATTGGCTGCAAAAAGTGCTGAAGTAACTGTAGGCCCCTCTACAAAAAGTACGTAGAGATGAAACTGAAAAACTGTTCCCAGGCTCTGGAATTGCCAAGTAAGGGTTTTAAACAGTGAGAACTGAAAATAGGCCTTTAGGCTTTCTTATTTCCCACGAGAAAACGCGATGTAAAAACATGTGTAATAAAACCAACTAGAATAAACTAAAGAAACGTGATTTCTTTATGAAATAATAAAAATTATTGAAAAGAAATACGTTATGTAAAATTACAAACTTTTATTCATAATAAAATAATATTTTTCTTCCTTAACGAATAAAGAAAAAAAACACCATTTTAATTATTTTAGAAAGACAAAAATTTGATCAACTCCAAGGGTCTAGGGAGATTTCCAACAAAAGTCGAAAATTTGGAATAGTAAAGTCAAAAACTTTACACCGGTAAAAACTCGATTTTCATGCTAAGGCCGAGAAATCTTAAAAATCCGTTTTACAGATTTTCATGAAAAAAAAAATAGAAAATCACTAATTACCGCTAAACAAAGCGTTATACAAAAAATGTTTATAATAAAAATAGTAGATTTTTAAATTTTCTGCAATTTTTATTACATACCCTTTGCCTCAAAATACATATTAATGGCGCCTACCCTATCTTGTAGAGCATAAAATTGTAGTAGTAAATGAGGCAAATTTTTTAAAATCGTAGGAGCCATTTTTGAGAAAATCGCAAAAAAGTGAAAAATTACACGAATAAACTATTACTTCCGGTTGATGGATTTTGATGAAAATGTTCGCGTCGGATCCTCTAGCAGTATCTAACGTAAGTTTCAAGTTTTAACTTCGTACGACGCTTCGTTCTTGGGGTATTTTGCACACACACACATACACACACACACCGACAGACCAATCGTTAAAAAACTAGTTTTTTGGTTCAGGGGTCCGAAAACGTGTATATCCGGTAAAAACTCGATTTCGAAAAATCGACATGAAAACAATACTTTCGTTCCTATATATTCTATAGACAAGAAAAAGTAAAAATTAAATTAAGTCGCCTCCGTGGCGTAGTGGTAGCGCGCTAGCCTAACACGCGGAGGTCCTGGGTTCGATTCCCGGCCAGGATCTAGAAATTTTCAAAGTTAAAAAAACCACAGGACTATCTATGAACCCGTACTCGTTAATGATCGAGCTGTTGATGCGACTTTAACGTAAAAAAAACATAGATTAAATAGCACAAAGAGAATGATCTCGATTGAATGATATGTAAGTTACGTGGACTTCCCCCGAAGGGTGTAAC
Source organism: Catonia carolina (assembly GCA_035578175.1). NCBI lineage: Eukaryota > Metazoa > Arthropoda > Insecta > Hemiptera > Achilidae > Catonia > Catonia carolina. Next base: position 49,474,754 of record JAQMRL010000006.1, on the reverse strand, counting down.
TTGTCCCCAATACTGAATTCGAAGTACACTCCTAAATTATCTAAGCTCTAAAATAACTACAAATCAATTACATCATAATATCTATTTCAAATTATATAAGTAGAGCAAAAACCAAGCCAAGCAATACATTAAACCACGATTTTTATAACCTTAGAATTAAATACACTAAAACATAAAAAAATTCTAATAGCTGGCAATTTTTAAAATTCTCATCTATCATTTAATTTTGTCCGACCGTACATCCGTCATACGGATGTCTAAACTACAAGATATAGCAAAAAACGGTTTTCGGATTCGTAATTTACTCAAAAAGTAAGTGGGTCTAAATTGGGTTTGAAGTTTTTGTTTCGACCGGAGTGGCCCAAAACCGAAAGTCAAGAAATCAAAGTCGAAATTTAAAAACAAAAATTGTGGCATTCGATTCCTCTTAAAGAATACATACAGGAATCATTGAGTTTGAAGTTCCGGTTTCGACCGACAATCAAGAAATCAGTCGAAATTTGGAAACAAAATAGTGTCATTCTATTCCTCTTAAAGAGTAAATCAAGAAATCATTGGGTTTGAATCATCCGGTTTGGATCGGAAGTGGCCAAAAACCGGAAATCAATGAATCAAAGTCAGACAACATAAGAGATAGCAACAAACTGTTTCCGGATTGATAATGTACACAAAAAGTAAGTGGGCCTGGATTGAATTTTAAGTTCCGGTTTCGACCGGAAGTGGCTCAAAACCGAAAGTCAAGAATCAAAGTCGAAATTTGGAAACAAAATAGTCTCATGCGATTCCTCTTAAAGAGTAAATACAAAAATCACTAATGAGGTTTGCCATAAGTCAAAGATAAGCCTTTTTGAAAAATGTCACCGGTCGTGAAATGCTTCTAATGAGAGGGAGTTTTTCTCAATCCAATAGTTATTTATTCCACGCCCCATACTTAATTTTAATGCAAAATAAGAACATAATAAATTCTGTGATATTCTCAAAATTCGTAAAAACTTCCGGCTGGAAATTACTCTGTTTACCAAAAATTTGTTATTTTTTAGGAATTCAAACAGACAAGTTGGCCAAGTGGTAAATTCATCGCCACGAATCAGCTGTTCTGTGGTTCGACAACGAAGGTTCCGTGGTTCAAATCCTAGCGAAGGTACTTTTAAACGGATTTGAATACTAGACATTGGTTACAGGTGTACTTATACATGATTATGGTTCAACTAACCATTTTCTCTCAGGAATGATCGGGCTGAGTATGTACAAGACTATCCTCATTTACAAGTCATATATCATTTTCATCTCATTGTTTGGTTTAACTTCCGACTGTTTTGCAATTGCTGCTAATGCAGACGGTGAGAACGATGATAGATGAAGATGAGTGATGAAAAAATACAAGACCTGACCGGAAATCGAACCCGGGACCCCGGCGACGAAGCCATTGAATCATAGGGTTGCTAATTGTCCTTAAATTAAACGGATTGCAGCATACGTACATTAAGGATTTTAAAAATATATTAATAAGCTATTATTTTAACTTTGTTAGTAACTTAAATTACAAACAATAATTAACACAGACCCGATCTAAAGTAAAATTTCTCTATCAATTAACGACAAATTAGCAATCCACTAATTGTTGTCGTTAATTGAACAAATTTCAATGTACTTACATTAGGGTTAGGAGAAATTGAATTAAGTAATCGATACTCAATAAATATACATCGATCAAACGAGTATCTTAATTCATAAGCATCGTGATTATTAATACCGAAGATCAAAACCAAGGATCACCATGGTTGGACTAATTTTATTGAACTGCTGCACTATCGATAAATTATACGCTCCAGTTACAAATACATTATAATAAATAAGTTGATGGAGACGGTAATACAAAATAATATCACGAGCGATATGAAGAAGCAAACGTTCTTATATTAAAGTAATACACATGTTTTACGTTTTATATTTTTTACTCACGAATAAAGATAGCATTGCCCATAACACACAGGTGGAGTGTCAAATTATTTACATTGAATCTGTTAGTTGCAGGGCTAAAATAAATAGTTCTGTTTCTTATCACATGGTAAGCCAATTAAATGACTGAATCATTTGAGAAGAAAAGAGGTAGAGGTGTAAAAGACACTAATCAGAGTTATTTCCTCTGAAAGTAACAAATTTCATTATACAGCCAGACCCTGTGGTGAAAGAAGTAAAAATGTCATTTGCAGAGTGGAAAATATGTGCTTTTCAGAGGGCCCGGCATGCTAATAAGCGTACTTTTCCACTAAGTGAGGAAGGCATGGTAAACCACCTTACTCCTAGATTTACTTAGTAAAACCTCTACAGGTTCAAACCAGCCTTTTGGCTAATGACCTAAACAACAAAACATTGTATATTTTTCATTTTTCCCTTAAAAGACAGGTAGAATGTTAAATTATTTGCACTCAATCTGTTAGTTCCAGGGTTATAAAGAATAGTTCTGTCTCTTATCGCATGGTCAACGAATTAAATGACTGATCATTTAAGAGTAAAGGAGGTAGGGGTGTAAAATACATTAGTCAGAATTATCTCCCTTGAAAGTAATAAATTTCATTATACACCCAGATCCTGTGGTGAATGAAGTGAAGATGTCATTTGTCGGGGTTGAAAGTAAATGTTTTTTATAGGGCCTGGTATGCTGATTAGCATACTTTTCAACTCATTAAGGAAGAAAATAGTAAACCACATCACTCCTCGTTTTACTTAGTAAAGCTTTTACAGCCTTTCGGCTAATTACGTAAACAGCAACACGTTTTTCATTATTTACATAGGTAAGGGAAAATCGTGTGAGTGTTTTATACTTCTTCTTAACGTGCCCTCTCCGATCGAAGGTTGGCAATCATGATGGGTATTCCGATTTTGGACACCGCAGCTCTGAATAGCTCCCGCTGAGGTACAACGAAATCGCGAAGATTATTCAACCAAGAAATTCTTTTTTCCACATCTCTCTTCCTCTGAATCTTGTCTTGTATTATCAAGCGAAGAATTTCATATCTTGGTCTTCACATAATATGACCCAGACATTCATTTTTACTTTCTCTTGCCTATATGAATATACCGAAAGGAAAGTATTGTTTTCATGTCGATTTTTCGAAATCGAGTTTTCACCGGACTACACGTTTTCAGACCCCCTCACACAAACCAATCGCTAAAAACATTTTTTTTTTGGGTTCAGGAGGTCCTAAAACGTGTAGATCTGGTGAAAACTCGATTTCGAAAAATCTACATGAAAACAATACTTTCCTTCATATATATTCATATAGGCAAGAAAAAGTAAAAAATGCAGAACGAGCCATCTCTATCCTTCTGTTTATTTCGGTTTCTGTTTCTATTGATTGTATGTATTGATTGTTTCTATTGATTGTATTTCTGTTTCTGTGTGATCATTATCTTCCTGTAGCTTTATGTTGTTTCATACTAGCTTATTAATTTTGCGGAAATATGGGTAAAATTCTTCAGGAGTAGGTTGAAACAACTTGTTCCAACTTACTCAAGTTCCATCCCAATTATTTTGAAATCGTAACCGAAACTTTTGCCCCTCCCAAAAATGTTCTTATTCTATATTATGAACAGACCGCAAGATAGTAAAACTTACAAAAAAACCCAATCCAATATACAAATGACAAATATGTATTTCAAAAAACAATTAGAACTTTAGAAGAAAAAAACCATTATCTTCATTAGATAGAAGGTTATCGTTAAACGTATGTCTTCCTTTTTGTGTATCTATAGTTCTTTATAATGGACTAGATTCTTTAATATTCATTATCTCACTCCAACCTATAACATATTTCTCTTTTTCTTTTCTATTTCATCCTAAAATGAATCACAGAATGAATCATCGTTGGGTTGATTACTTCAAAGCCTTGAAGAAAACAACCATTGTCCGTTCAATAGGAGATTTTTTTTATTATAACTTACTTTAATAATGATAGTACAACGTTTTACGAACTGTAGTAAATGAAAGTAACTAAAATAGACGCAGTACAATCACAAAAGAAAAGAATCTTTATGGAATGGTTAGTACGACAGATTGCAATAACCTTCTAGCAAATTTTCAAACTGTGAAAAATTTGATCATTTATTTACTTATAAACCACAGGGTTTATAAAAAAGTGGCTTGGTCAAAAATGACCAAGACAAAAGCAATAGGCAATGTCCTAAAACTCAACAGACGAATCCTAAAAACCTGCATAGGAAAAAAACAAAGTAGATGGGCAATGGAGAATTCTAACAAACGAACAAGTCTATAAAGAAAACGAACCCATAACAGATACAATAAAGAAGAAAAGGATTTCTTTTCTTGTACATCTTATTAGAACACCTAATGACAGAATTTTAAACAAGATGATTAGAAACTCTTTCCAATGGTAACATTAGGAGCATGGATGCGAAATGTCAAAAAGACATGATCGAACTCGGATTAACTTTCGATGATTTAGAAAACAAAACAGAAAAATTAAAAATCTTAAGAAATAAGGAAAGTAGATTTGAAACCAAATCAGATGAAAGAACAAACCCAAGCAGGAAGAAACCGGTCGTTTCAGAGGAATTTCGGCAAGCAATATCAGCCCGAATGAGGGCATACTGGCAGAACATCAAGCTAAAGAATACGAAAAGGAAGAAACTTCCTACATTTAACTTAAGTGATCCATTGTGGTCGAAAAAGTCAAAAAGAACCACAAGGTTGGTTTTGGCCATAACAGATAAGTTGAGCGTAAATTATTTGCACTCAATCTGTTAATTTCAGGGCTACAAAAAATAGTTCTGTTTCTTATCACATGGTCAGCGAATTAAATTGCTAAATCATTTAAGAACAAAAGAGGTAGTGGTGTAAAATACAATAGTCAGAGTTATCTCCTCTGTAAGTAATGAATTTTATTATACAGCCATACCCTGTGGTGAATGAAGTGAAGGTGTCATTTGGAAAATATGTGCTTTTCAGAGAGCTTGGCAAACTGGTAAGCGTACTTTTCAACTTAGTGAGGAAGGCAAGGTAAACTACTTAAGTATTACTAAGTAAAATCTCTGGAGGTTCAAAGCAGCCTTTCAGCTGATGACATAAACAAAAATAGGATAGTTTAGAGAAAAAGTCATCGCTGCGAGTCAGCTGTTTGAAAGCTGATGTAAGAAGACGAGGTTCCGTGGTTCAAATCCTAGTAAGAAGCAAAAATCTGGTGCGAAACACTCACATAACTTTCTCTTGCCAATGCAAATAATTAATAATATAACCAAAATTTAGTAATAAAACATTATAAATAAACAAAACATCTAACCTAAATAAACATGACCTCATCATGATGTAACATCTGTTTTCAGATTGTTACGTTTTTTTTATGGTTTTGTTGGCGTAGTTTGTTGTTTTGGTATCCGTTAACTCGAATCTACGGGCGACGTTTATTAACTCACCGTCTGGTGGCGCGCTCTACCTTTTTTTTCTACGAACTGCGTTCGGCCCTCGCGTCGAGCTGCCTCCATAAGCATGACTAGACACTCTTAGCGAATTTTCACTGAGTACAGTACAGTGAATATGTAGTAATTTTTATTACGTGTATTTTATTATTTTCATACTTTTGGAAAAGTATTTCTTCTGCCCATTTAAAAATGGTAAGTTAATTATCTTTATTTTTAGTATTCCGAGAGCTGGGAATTTATCACGAGTTGCTTAAAATTAAGTTTTTGTAAAAAGAAAGCTACGTTGTGTTTGTGCTTGCTTTTCTTGATTACTGGTTACGATTTAGTTCTATGTAAAACTAATTTTGATTTATGATTAATTTATTGTAAACGATGTTTTCTAATTGGAAAATTTGTTTTTTGCAATAGTAATTGCTTATTTAAATTATCTAGTTCTTTTAAAGCTTTATTTTTGTATATTGCAACTCGTGTTAAGTCTCTATTCTTTAAATTCATAACTGTGTTATATTTCATTCTTTTACTTTGTTTTTTTATGCGTTTGTGCTGTTGCTTAAGATCGATGCTTATTTTGCTAATTATTAACACTCGCTCGATCTTTTTCTTCAGGGTTCGAGTCCGGGAACGGAACCATCCGTTCGATAATCATATCACTATCTATAATCAGCTTAGTACACGGAGTTCGACTCCTGACCACGACCAAATTTTCACTTGGTCAGTATCCTGTAATTTGATGTCCGGTGTTTCCTGGTTATTTGTTGCCCGGAGTGATTCAAAATCCAATTTGGATGAGGGTTTTCATCAATGATCTTCCTAGATCGGTACATGCGTTTGTAGTACTGCAAAAATGTGTTCACAACTAAGGGTATGTTTCAACATTTTATTTATTATGTGAGGATTTCGTCCGTCTACCTAAAGTGTTTTTGTGGCAACCGATGCATTTTCTTTTGGAAAAAGGATCACATCCGATTTTGGATCCATTTCAGTAACTACATGTTTGGTACAGGAAAATTTATGATTTACAAATAACCTGTTTTAAGAGTATTTCATGTTAATTCATTTGCTGAAATAAGCAACCAGGAACATTTTTACAATTAATTTTAAATTCTTTTATTGCACAACAAGATAAAAATAATTTCTTAATTTACTCTTTTTTTAAGAATCCAATTTGAATCTGTGTACTTTTTAACTTAAAAATTCTCAAGATAAATTTAAAGCTTTATTTAAATCTTTCACTATTACTTCTGTTTTACACCTTACTGAAAAGGTTAATTATTTTTTTATTTTATTTTTTTGGTAATTCTAAGAATTATAATGATGAAATATGTTTATAAAAGGCTGCTAGCATGCTAAACAAAGATTAATAAAAATAAAAATATTTAGCCATTAATTTTCTATGTTCAGTTGTTCATTGCATGAACATATATTTAATATTTTTGTTTGCTAAATATCTATAAAATTTACCACAGAAAATATCTAGTCTGGACCTAATTTTGTATTTAAACTTTCAGTCATTTAAGGTTGAATCACATTGTACCATTTTGCTGTTTAATTCTATATTTATTTCTTGTTATAAATTAAATTATTTTTTTACTACTTACTATACCAGATTTATTTCATTTATGCAACGATTTCCCGTGTGTTTGTTTTTTGCGCTTCCTAAATTTTCTTTGTCAACACCCTACCCGACCTATCGTTTTCTTTTGCCGTATGTGTTACCGGCAGCGATAGGGGTGTTACAATGAGTAAAAGACGCAAAATGAAAATCAACCTCAGTTTAGCGTAAAAATACCGAAAATCACTTTTTTACGCTAAACTTTTTTCTCTGTAGAGAAAAATGTTTGAAATAAAAGTTGTATATCTTCTAATTTCCTATAAATCTGATACACTTTAATCATAAAATGCAAAACAAAACTTTTTACATGTTTTCGTGAAAAAAAAACAGAAAATTGCTAATTACCGCTAAACTAAGCTTATTACAAAAAAATGTTAGAAAATATGTAGAATCAAAAATTCCCTACAACTTTTATTATATGTATTTTTCCGCTAAAATGCATATTAAAGCCGCAATCTTTTAAAAAAAACAATTTTTCTCTACGAGAGCACAGCCTCCCCAAGAATTTCAGAAAATATGGCGCTTACCCTACCTTGTAGAGCATAAAACATTTAGTAAAAGACGCGATTTAAAAAAAAATCGTAGGAGCCGGTTTTGAGAAAATTGTAAAAAAGTGAAGAACGTCTTAAATAAACTAATACTTCCGGTTGACCGATTTTGATGAAAATGATCGTGTCGGGTCCACTAGTAATATCTAACTTAAGTTTCCATTTTCAACTTCGTACGACCTTCCGTTCTTAAGATATTCTGTTCCAACACACACACGCTCGCTCGCGCGCACACGCACACACACACACCAATCGCTAAAACCATTTTTTTTGGGTTCAGGGGGTCTGAAAACGTGTGTATCCGGCGTAAACTCGATTTTTAAAAATTAACAAGAAAACTTTACTTGCTATAAATATATTCATATAGGCAAGAGAAAGTAAAAAATAAATTATAAATTCTTTGAAACTTACCAAAAATGATATTATAAATTCTTCGGCTTTATGAAGCTGTTTCTTACGATCTGATTTTGAACTTGTTTTTGTTTCCTTTTTCGGTTGCGGTTTTGAAGTTTTCAGAAGACCTTTTCTTTTTTCACTCATTTTACTCGATTTTAAATTTTGAATTTGAAAATCTAAATGGGCGGTTACATGAAAGTAAAACTACCGAAAAATTTTGCTGCACACAAAATATCGAGTGTTGCCGTAAACGAAACCGAATTACATTTAAAATCAATTTTTAAAGAAAAATTTCGTATCCATGGCAACCGTTTAAAAACTTCTTTTCTTATTCCTAATTTGTGTACGTTGCCATCTGTTCAATTTAGAACAATAAGCAACCCCATGACCCAATGAGATGAGGGTGATGTGTATGACGTGTAAATGAGGTGTAGTCTTGTACAGACCCCGGCCGACCATTCCTGGGAGAGTATGGTTAATTAAATCCTAACCATCAAAGTACACCGGTTACCACTGTCTAGTATTCAAATCCGTATAAAAGTAACTACCTTTACTAGGATTTGAACCAGGAACCTTCGTCTCCGAAAATCAGCTGTTAAACTGCTGATTTTGGCGACGACTTTACCTTTAGACCAACCCGGTGGGTTTTAAAAACCTACTGCCGTTTTTCTTTAATGGCTAAGTTGATTAATGATAAAAGCAACACAAATTTAGACCAAGAATACGGAAATTTTTGTCCATAACGGGCAAGTGGAGTGTTAAATTAATTGCACTCGGATCTATTGGTTCCACGGCTAAAAAAATAGTTCTGTTTCTTATCACATAGCCAGCCAATTAAATAACTGAACTATTTAAGAACAGAAGAGGCAGAGGTGTAAAAGACACTTGTCAGAGTTGTATCCTCTGAGAGTAATGAATTTCACTATACAGCCAGACCCTGTGGTGAATGAAGTGAAGGTGTTATTAGCAGGGTGAAAGGTGGATGCTTTATGGAGGGCCTGGAACGCTGATAAGCATACTCTTTCAACTCGGTGAGGAAGGCAATAGTAAACCACCTCACTCTTGGTTTTCACTTACTAAACTTTTAGAGGTTCAAACCAGCCTTTCGGCTGTTGACCTAAACAACAACAACGGCAGCTTTATCGCTAATCTTTAAGAAGAACTAAAATGTAGTTCTCAATAACCTTTTTACTTTCTCTTGCCTATGTGATTATATATAATTGAAAGTGTTGTTTCATGTTGATTTTTCAAAATCGAGTATTCACCGGATATACACGTTTTCAGACTCAAAAAACATAACGGGTGATTCAAAAAGAGCGCCGGTTTTTAAACGGCTGGTAAATTTTTGTTTATCGGTTGGCAACATTGTTAGACCTCATTTCTATTTCGGAGAACATTCCGATTGACGATTCAGTTGTAGTTTCTCTTGTTCGCAGTGTAGGACTCTCGCAGTCTGTGTCTAACCATGGAGAAGTTTACTATTGCACAACGAGTGTTAATCGTCAAAACATTTTACCAGAGTGGAGAGAGTTATGCGGCTACTGTCAGGCGACTTCGCGGTACTCTAGGACGTAATGAAGCACCGAATGAATCAACAGTTCGCAGGCTCATGAAAAAGTTTTTTGAGACGGGTTCAACAATCGACCTTAAAAGTTCTGGACGTCGTCGTTCTGGCTGAACTGAGCAGAACGTTGCGTTGGTTCGTGACAGTGTGGCTGTTAGCCCAGCAAAATCAATACGTCGCCGTTCTCAACAATTGGGTTTACGATGTTCTTCTGTACGTAGAATCCTTCGGTACGATCTCCAATATCACCCGTATAAAATTCAGTTGCTGCACGAGAAACAATGTTGTTGCTCCGTGAACGGTTCCAGGATCGCATCATTTCTCGTAATTCCGACCATCAATGGCCACCAAGGTCGTGTGACTTGACGCCTTGTGACTTTCATCTTTGGGGTCATCTGAAGTCATTGGTGTATGCCAATAAACCCCGAAACATCAATGACTTGAAGGAGGAAATTCGACGGGTTATCGGGCAAATGGAAGTCGAAACTTGTCGTGCAGTAATATCCAATTTCATGGACAGAGTTGATGCGTGCCAGCGCAGTAGAGGAGGACACATGCATGACATCATTTTTCATACATGAAATCGGAAGGTAAGATGAACTTGTTGATGTATTTATTTTCAGTTTTTCAATAAAATAAATCTCTTAATTTGATATATCAAAACCGGCGCTCTTTTTGAATCACCCTATATTTTTAGCGATTAGTGTGTGTGTGTGTGTGTGTGTGCGCGCGCGCGCGTATGTAAATAAAATATCTCAAGAACGGAACATTGTACGAACTTTAAACTTGAAACTTACGTTAGATACTACTACCGGACCCGACACAAACATTTCCATCAAAATCGGTCACCCGGAAGTAGTAGTTTATTCGTGTCATTTTTCACTTTTTTGCGATTTTCTCAAAAACGGCTCCTACGATTTTCTAAAAATCGCCTCATTTACTAAATGATTTCTGCTCTATAAGATAGGGTAGGCACCATGTCTGCTGAAATTCTTGGAAAGGCAGTTTTCTCGTAAAAAAAATATATTTTTTTTTTATGATTTCGGATTTAATATGCATTTTCGCGCAAAAATGTACTTATCAAAGTTGTAGAGAATTTAAAACCCAACAACTTTTAATTCAAATATTTTTTTTGAATAACGCTTAGTTTAGCGGTAATTAATGAGTGTCTGCTGTTTTTTTCATAATATTCTGAAAAAATTGATTTTTTAAGATTTCGGCTGTAGTATCCTGTTTACGACAAAAATCATATAATCAAATTTACAGGAAATTAAAAGATCTACAACTTTAATTAGAGAATTTTTCTCTACAGATCCTATTTTAGCGTGAAAGAGTGATTTTCCGTATTTTTAAGCCAAACTGAGGTTGATTTCATTTTACATCATTCCACTCATGATTGAAATAATGTTATGTTTTTTGAGGTTAGTTTTTTGTTTATTTCTAATGTTTTATTATAAATGTTAGGTTATATTGTTAATTTTTTACATTGGCAAAAGAAAGTCGTGTGAGTGTTTCACACCAGATTTTTTTCAAGCATGAGTTTGAACAGGAATCTCAAGAGAGTTTCTTCACGAAAGGTTTTCACCTGGTCACCATACAAAGTCACTTACTCAACCGGTGTTAATTAACAAATAATAGCGACTTTCTTTCAGCTGATTAAGTATTCAAATCCGTATTTAATCAGTTTCCTTAATTCAATAAAAAAGTAAAGTTGTGGAGTAAATTTAATTTTACTGCCTCAAAACAAGTGGAAAGGTTATAGAAAATCAATTATTAACAGAAACGTTACGCTTTAATAATTATTACACTGCATCATTTACTAATTGTTTACAAACAAGACTTCACTATTCTCTTTTTATTTAAATCTTATTTTTTTATTTCCGTTATAATTTCATTCCATCGTACGTTAGATTAATTATTTACTATGAAATAAATTTTTACACTCGTGCTTGTATAAAAATTGATATAGCTTTTTCAACTTATACAGTGCATGCACTAGAAATATCAACTATTTCCGTCGAAATGCTAAATAGTTTCCTTGCACCAGAGTTACAACGTCGTGAAGTTGACACTGCAAATGTTTGGTGTCAACAAGATGGGGCTACTGCTCACACTGCCAGAGTGTCAATGAATGTGTTACGACAAATGTTTCCAGAACACGTGATTTCAAGAAATGGTGACCTTTCATGGCCTGCTCGCTCCCCAGATCTTTCGGTATGTGTTATTTTTTTTCTTTGGGGGTATTTGAAATCGAAAGTGTATGTCGTAAAGCCTCGAACAACTGAAGATCTGAAGCTAGCAATTCGAAATGAAATAGCGGCGATACCGAACGACATTATTGTGAAGGCAATGGATAATTTCCAAGTACGATTACATGAATGCGTGCAGAATGAGGGTCATCACTTGACTGACATAAATTCTAAATCAAAATAAGTGAATTTCAGAATTTAAGTGCTTTAATAAAAAATGGTAAGAAATGATGTTTCAAATCTATTAATAATTTTTGTTACATCTTATTTCTGATTTATTTTATTCATTTCAAAACCATCACTTTTTCTGTCGGTCCCTGTATATACTTATGTGAAACAAAAAATATCCTTAATTGCAATAATCTACAAAGTTCTAGTTTATAATTCTAGACACAATTTAGTAATAAATTAATAAATTGGCAGTGGGTGTTAGGGGCCATTGTACGTACAAACAATTTCAATGTGCTACATAAAGATTAGATGATTTACTTTAATAAAAGCACTCTAGTTGAAGGAGCTAAAATTGTGCCCAATTTTTTTATTAATACTCTTTTTAACGGTTTATAAATTGGCGTAAAATTACTGACATGCAATTCACGGTGGTCGGTACAACTTTTATACGGTTAAATATAAATTTTAACGGGAATTATGTAAATCTTTGCAAGAATAAAAACGTACAAAAGAAAATATTTTTTGTTATAAATAGTAATCTTAGTAAAAATATATAAAAAAACACAGTCAACTTTTCGTTAAGCTAAAAATCACATAAAAGACTAATTGTTAGTGGTTTATTTTTTCCTGTCACTCGAAAAGAAACGTTCAAAAAATAAGTTTAATCGGGTGGAACAAAATGAGTGAAAAATTTTTCATTAATAAAAGAAGACTATTAAACTTTCAAACAGCCACTAAAAAATTTTCCGAGAAGAAAAATTAATTGGTAATTGGACAATTGGTCACTAGGAAAGTCAAGGATTTATTAAGCACGAAAAACTAAATACCAATTTAGGTAAATTAAATTAAAAAGCTGAATACATTTCAGATTAAGAATTCATTACAAATTTTACAGCATTTCTTTACTCCAAATTCTTTGTCGTTTTATTAAAGAAATTAAAGAAACTTCAATTACTTTTTTTACTTTCTCTTGCCTTATATAAATACCGGGTGGTCTAAATGTCGGTTTTCCCATGAGATGGGACATTTCATTATGATAAGTTGGTAACAGTCTAATGTTTGCAGCATCACGTACAACATTCATTAGTTTTCATTCATTGTCTGTAACAGTGGCTAGTGTGAGGTACTTCTCCGTGTAGTCACTATTTTTTCCTTCGTAAAGGTACTTTTAAAATGTTTGTAACTGAACAACGAGTTTATATGCTTCAGTTGTGGTGGAAGCATCCTTAAAATACTGCTAAAGTACTGGAAGAATTTAGTGATAAGTATCCAGGTGTGTCGTTACCAACTCGGCAACATTTACGAAAGTTAAATCAGAAATTTGAAAACACAGGAAGCGTATTAAATGCCCAAAGTGTGGACGTCCACGATCGATTTGCAATGACGATAACCTACAAAAGGCTGCTAAGCGTTTGTATCCAGTCCTTGTAAATCAACTCGTAAGGCATCTTCTGAACTAAAGTTATCACGAATTTGCGAGCAAATATACAATATAAAGGCCTACGCACAGTTCATATAATAAATATTTTGTTTTTTGGTCTATAGGTTTCTTATTCCATTAACCTTTCTTCCGATTTCCGTAAATATTAGGGAACCGACATATGGGTCACTCTGTACATAGGGAAGGAAATTAGCTCTTTGTTTCCATGTCGTATTTTTGAAATCGAGTTTTCACCGGAAATACGCATTTTCAGGCCTTTGGAACCCAAAAACATGTTTTTAGCGATTGGTGTAAGTGTGACTGTGTGAACAAAATATCTCAAACCAAAAAATTTAAGGAATTGTTTTTAGTTTATTTAAGGTCAAATCAACAGCTTGGTTATTAGGGACTATGGTGGGTTATGTATCGAGAACAGTAGGTTTTTACTTGTGAAAATTTCTGGACCCTAGTCGGGAATCGAACCGGGACCTCCGCGCTGTTATACAGAAATAAACATATTGTAAAAGAACCCAGAATAAACGTTACAATGTTTTTAATTCATAAATTTGTTTCTTGGTTAATTTCACCTTAAACTTAATGCATAAATTGTTACCAGTAGAGACGTGAATTTTTTAACGTACTACAACTTTTAATGTCGTAGTTAAGCTCAATCAGCTGAAAGGCTGGCTTGAAACTCTAGAGGCTTACTAAGTAAAACGAGGAGTACGCTGGTTTACTATGCCTTCCTCATAGAGTGGAAAAGTATGCTTATCAGTATGTCAGGCCCTCTAAAAAACATCTATTTTCCATCCTGCAAATTCCACCTTCATTCTCCATAGGGTCTGGGTGTATAAAGATAAAATTCATTACTCTAAGAGGAGATAACTGACTGTACTATTTTTCAAAGCTGATGAGCTCTGAACGTACTCATTGTCCTTTATCCATTTCGTAGCTTTGTTATATAGGGTGATTCAAAAAGAGCGCCGGTTTTGATATATCAAATTAAGAGATTTATTTTATTGAAAAACTGAAAATAAATACATCAACAAGTTCATCTTTCCTTCCGATTTTATGTATGAAAAATGATGTCATGCATGAATTATTTCGTCTGCCATTTTTTTGGTCTTCCAATAACAATTAATAACCTATCAACATACAACCAGCTGATTATATTATAAAGTATTACATGTTAACATGCTCTATAATCTACATGTTCAGTCCGAGCTACAAGACACAAGTGAACTACTGTAGCTCTTATACGCATGCGCACGTAATATTTGTCAGGCTCATACATTCGTACAATTTTACAACGCGGGCAAACGTTCTGACTGGTCTAAATACGCGGAACAGCAGAGCTCATCAACGGTGAAAAACATTATAATATCTTTTAACACCTCTACCTCTTCTGTTCTTAAATTTTTCAGTCATATAATTGGCTGACCATGTGATAAGAAATCGAACTATTTTTTTTAGCCCTGGAACTAACAGATTGATTGCAAATAATTTAACACTCTATCTCCCTGTTAAATTTTAATATAACGTAAAAACAATATTCCTTACATAGAATTAAAAAACTATTTTTCACAGGAAATTAAAATGCAATTGTAAAAAAACTAAGACGGAAAAAAGCTACAACAAATTTGTAACGCCAAATTAACAGTTTTTATATTAAATAATAATAATAATAATAATACTGACATCAGCACGATCAAATGGATGCCAGGTACAATTTCATAAAGAAGGTATCTAAGATTTATGTTGCGGTCATTAACCTATCCGTTGTAAAGTAATAATACACTTTATAATAACAAAATTGTACCTGCAGTAATGAGATCTTTGCACTGGAGGCCTACTACTGTTGTAAGGAAGTACTAAATTACAACAGCTTTAATTTTTATTTAAAATTTTTTAATCTTGTAAAAACTGGATGACAATCATAATATAATAGAGGAATTGTCTTATTTTTGTGGGTACAGTTACGTGGGTGATTATTTCATAAATAGGTTCTTTGAGGTTTTCTTTTATTTTTATTTAAAAAAAAATCTGGTGTGAAACACTCACACAACTTTCTCTTGCCAGTGCAAATAATTAACAATAAACCTATCATTAGTAATAAAACAATAGAAATAAACAAAAAACTAACCTCAATAAACATAACCTAATTTTAATCATATATGAAAGACGCAAAATGAAAATCGATCTCAGTTTGCCTTAAAAATACGGAAAATCACTCTTTCACGCTAAACTAGGCTCTGTAGAGAAAAATTATGTTAATAAAAGTTGTAGATCTTTTAATTTTCTATAAATTCAATTATTATTTTATTAAACATCCTATGTAGGATTTTTAAACAGCCGTATTATTTAAAATTGAAATATATATTTTCTAACCACCAGAATACGGTAACATAAAACACTTAACTTAAACACGTAACTTAAACACTTAAACACTTTCCTTATCTACCATGGTAGGAGCAGGAAGTTTTAAATTTTGACTTGTAATAAATTTTAATTTACTGAAGATGTGTAAAAGATACACAAAAGCGCTATAAACATTGGTAAGTGTTTTATGTTACCGTATTCTGGTGGTTAGAAAATATATATTTCAAATTCAATTATATACACTTTTGTCATAAAATGCATACTAACGCCGAAATCTTAAAATAAATAGATTTTTCACAAGTTTTCGTGAGAAAAAACAGAAAATCGCTAATTACCGCTAAACTAAGCATTATACAAGAAAATGTTTGAAATAAAAGTTGTAGAATTTTAAATTCTCTACGTTTTTTATTATATAAATTTTACGCTATAATACATATTAAAGCCGTAATCTTAAAAAAACACTTTTTTTTACGTAAAAACAGCCTCACCGAGAATTTCAGCAAACATGGCGCCTACCCTATAGAATAAAAAATTGAGTAAACCAGGTGATTTTTAAAAACATCGTAGGACCAGTTTTTGAGAAAATCGCAAAAAAATGAAAAATTACACGAATAAACTACTACTTCCGGTTGACCGATTTTGCTGAAAATGTTCGTGTCGGGTCCGGTAGTGGAATGTAACTTAAGTTTCAAGTTCGTACGATGTTCCGTTTTTGAGATATTTTGTACACACACACACACACACACACACACACACACACACACACGCACACACACGCACGCACGCACGCACACACACACACACACACACACACACACACACACACACACACACACACACACACACACACACACACACACAGACCAATCGCTAAAAACATGTTTTTTTGGGTTCACGGGGTCTGAAAACGTGTAGATCCGGTGAAAACTCGATTTCTTAAAATCGACATGAAAACAATACTTTCCTTCCTATATATTCATTTATAATTTTTAAAACAATCGTAGAGCTGTTTTCGAGAAAACCGCAAAAAAGTGAAAAATTACACGAATAAACTACTACTTCTGGTTGAACAAATTTGATGAAAATCCTCATGTTGGGTCCTCTAATGGTACCTTTTTCTGGTTTAACGTCCGACTGTTCTGCAACCTTTGCTAATGCAGATCGTGAAGGATGAAATGATTTTTTTGTAACGTATGAAAACATGCCTTGCCTGAATGGGATTCGAACCCAAGACCGCATGATGAGAGGCTAGCACGTTACCGACTACGCCAATTCGGCCGGCGAGTTTCAGTTTTGAGATATTTTGTTCACACAGACACGCGCGCGCGCACCCACTCACACCAGTCACTGAAAACGTGTAATCCGGTGAAAATTTGATTTCGATAACTCGACATGAAAACAATGCTTTCCTTTCCTATATACAGGTGTATCTAAACTGCACGGAAAACTCTCGGAAACTGATTCTATAGCTTAAAATAAGAAAAAAGTTTCCAATAAACATGAGTCCGAAAACCATTCTTTAGCGAGTTATGGCTAGCCAAAGATTTCGTCCGGATTTCAGTTCCTCCCGTGAAATAACAAGTCACTGAAACTCTGGAAACCCAAATTTAGGGGTAATGTTATAGTTTCTTATGTTTTTAGCCTGAAAAATTCAATAAAACTAGTCCCAAAACTGTAATCTTTTCGGTTTTTGAGAAAAATGGTAAAAACCGCAAACTAGAAAATGACACTTTTCTAGGTTTGACAGCAAATAACTTAAGAAAATTGGTGATAACCCATAAATTTTTGTATCAGAATTCGTAGAGAATTTAATTCTGAGAAAAGTAATACGTATATAGGGCAAGAGAAAGGAAAAAAAATTTCGTTTCGGTATATTTTACTCTCGAAAGCGACTACTCCTATGATCTACTTTGAAATATTTCCAGGTAACAATGTATTTGTTCTTTTCGAAAGGTTTTCCTTATTTGAAGTGTGCTATTTTGAAAAGGTCTTATCCTAATTAACAAACATGATTTACAGATAATTACGTGTAGCCTAAGTTCCTGATAATATCTTTGAGTAACTGTATTCAAACTTTTACCTTGAATAAAATTGTGTCTAGTAGCAAGAAATTAGATTCAAGTCTAATGATAACATCTGTGGTGCTGACGTTTAAACTTGCATTTTGTGTGGGTTTAACGACCAACCTACACAGAATCCTTGTGACAGGTCATTGAGATCTTTTCTACCGTCTTATGGTCAAAGGTCAATGAAGAGGCATTTAACATAAAGTATTTTGTAACAATTATGTTAATACAAATATCATTAAAAATGTGTTAATTTTAATAGTGGTAGTAACTGTCCTAAAAGTGTAAAACTAGAAATTTTAATTATAAATTAACGTTCATGTAATTACTAGCATAACAGGCAGGTGGAGTGTTAAATTATTTGCACTCGTTCTGCTAGTTTACCAATTAAACATTATTATAGAATATGTTATATTTTTCATTACTTACGTTGGCAAGAGAAAGTCGTGTGACTGATTCACATCAGATTTAGGTAATTTATTAAAAGGGAGGGAGCGGTGTATCAAGGACCGCATAAATCAGGTTAAAGCTGCTCTTCAAAGATTAAATGCGACGTTCTAGTTTGTAATACAGATGAGGTCGACGAAGTTAATGAATAGCAAACAAACTTCACGAATAAATAAAGGCTGAAGTCCTTAAAGATGGACTGGTTGCGAAGGTCGTGCAGGGTCTGCACGCGAAAAATGGAAACATTAAGCAATTTGTCCGGTTCTCAGGATACCATATGTAGCAATACAAAATCAACTGATTACAATGTTACATAAACTTATAAACTGCACATAACAACGAGGTGGAGTGTTAAATTATTTGCACTCGATCTGCTAGTTCTAAGGCTACCAAAAATAGTTCTGTTCCTTATCACATGGTCAGCCAATAATATAACAAGCATTTAAGAATAGAATAGTAGAGGTGTTAAAGACACTTATCAACAGTTATCTCCTTTGAAAGTAATGAATTTCATTATACAGCCAGACCCTGTGGTAAATGAAGTGGTGTCATTTCCAGGGTGGAAAGTAGATGTTTTGCAGAGGGTCTGGCATGTTGATAAGCATACTTTTTTTTACTCAGTGAGGAAGGCAATTGTAAATCACCTCACTTCTCGTTTTATTTAGTAAAGCCTCTAGAGGTTCAAACTAGCCTTTCGGCTGTTGACCTAAACAACAAAAACTTTTCCATTTACTTTAACGGGAATATTCCCTAAAAATTCCAGCTTTCTATGGTGATAGTCCTGTTACCCAATTGTTAATGTCTGGTAATTTTTTTCTAAGAAAGAGAAATTTTGTTTTGTGACACGAAGTTGGTAGCCCTACTCAACCGGTATAAATACAGCAGTGTAAGTTGATTCTTCTTGAGCTGTGTAAAATTTTTTGGTGTTTCCGGTCGTGTTACGAACAGAATGTCTTTTACCCTAGAACAATCGCTTGTTTAAATTTGGAGGATGAAGCTCTTGGACTAATCGTACGCGAATTATTGTACGTAATTATTGCACGTGAATTATTGTGAATTTTTTCGCAGCTTTCTGAACACTCGAATATGACAAACCAACTTGCGAGGAAAGTTATCGTAAACTTTTCCGTGGAGAATTGAGCAATCTTGTTTTCACATTCTTCAAAACGTCATCTGTCAAGAGAGTTGGTCGACCACTACGTTTTCTGTCGCAAACACTACCTGTCTCTCGAAATCGTTTTTTTAACCTAGAAATTGACATTTTTTCTGGTGGAGGAACCCCAAAAAATTTAAATTGGAATAAGTCTTTCACAATCGAGTAAGATTTCGTAGCAAAATATTGTTCAAGAATGAAAACCCGTTGTTCTAGGGTAAAAGACATTCTGTTCGTAACACGACCAGAAACGGCACAAAATTTTACACAGCTTCAAAGAGAATCACCTTACTGCCATATATATACCGGTTGAGAAGGGCTACCAACTTCGTGTCAAAAACAAAATTTCCCTTTCTTAGAAAAAAATTACCAGACATTAACAATTGGGTAACAGGACTAAAAAATCGCTCTGTAGTTATTGTAAAAGTAGGAGAATTTAGTGATGAGAGAGTGAGTAAGTCAGTGAGGGCTTTCCCTTTTATGTTGTTGTTTAGGTCATCGGCCAAAAGGCTGGTTTGAACCTGTAGAGGTTTTACTAAGTAAAACGAGGAGTGAGGTGGTTTACCGTTGCCTTCCTCACTGAGTGGAAAAGTACGCTTATCAGCATGCCGGGCCCTCTGAAAAGCACATATTTTCCACTCTACAAACGACACCTTCACTTCATTCACCACAGGGTCTGGCTGTATAATGAAATTCATTACTTTCAGAGGAGATAACTCTGATTAGTGTCTTTTGCACCTCTACCTCTTCTGTTCTTAAATGATTCAGTCATTTAATTGGCTGACCATGTGATAAGAAACAGAACTATTTATTTTAGCCCTGCAACGAACAGACTGAGTGTAAATAATTTGACACTCCACCTGTCCGTCATGGGCAGTTCCCATTTATATATCCAATTATTGACATAATTTTGCGCTTGTACAACGCATACGCTAACACTCATCTTGTGACGGTAACAACACTAATTCGATACTCAAGTTTTCATGACCCAAGTGTTCTTTATTCCCAGTAAAAATTAATTTTTCATTTCCAATTTCTGTCAATTTAAATCAACCAACTTGTAAAAACCAACAACGTATAATTCTCCCGAGATCAAAATACATCTCATATTTATACTGTAGGCTGTACAGCCTTTTTACTCTAGAGATACAACAGGTTAACGTTTCAAGCAAAATTTAAATTGACAATAACGTACATATATAGAAACATTATAAACTTAATTAAGTTTTTAAAGGAGAAAATAATTCATTATTTTGTAATGTTATGTAGTTTCAAATCTTTTAAAGTTGTCAGTTTTCAATTTCAACTCTGCTGTGAAACACTCAGACGACTTTCTCTTACCAAGTTAAATAATAAAACAATAACCTATTTTTATTCATTAATAAACAAAGTAAAATGAAAAACATAACCTAATTTTAATCATGAGTCAATGAGGCAAAATGAAAATCAATTTCCGTAAACCTCCTAAACCTAGAGGTTCCTAAACCTCTAGTCTAGAGCTTCAAATCAGCTTTTCGGCTGTTTATCGAAACAACAATTTTTTTTATTTTAATCAATTAATAAATTTCATAAATAAATCAAATGGTGAAGCAGCCTATTCTTAAAAATTAATTAATAATTTTGAATCCAATTTTATGGTTTAAAAAATCAATTAGAAATTAATTAATAATTTAGGCTACAATTCATATTATTTAATATGCAATCTTACTATAACGTAGTATATTTATAGTCTTACTGTGATTATACTGGGCGTTTAAAAAGAAGAGCGTAATCAAGACTGTTTTCTAATACCGATGAAATGTTTCTTAATTTTGAGAAAAATCGAAAACTTTTTCTTCTTCCCACCAAGGTTTAGGCCGCAGCCTGTTCCAAACTCACATACTATATCATCTATGTCCATCTTTTCCTAGGTCTACCGACATTCCTTCTACCTTCTGAAGTATACCAGTACACCTGCTTAGGTATCCTGTGATCTGACATCCTTTCAATTTGCTGCCTCCAACTTTGGCGAAAATCCTTTATCTTTTCGTTCAAGTTGTAAATACTCAATTCTGACCTTATTTCCTAATTCCTTATTCAGTACAAGCGTGTACACCTCTTAGCCTTCGCAGAAATCTCATCTCTGCCGTCTCGATTCTCCGCTCTTGGATTTTTGTTGTTTTCCATGCTTCACTTTCGTACGGAATAACTTGAGCTGCCATAACTTTCTAGAACTTGTTGTTTAAGTCAACAGCTGAAAGGCTGGTTGAACCTCAAGAGATTTACTAAGTAAAACGAGAAGTGATGTGGTTTATATATGCCTTCGTCGCTGAGTTGAAAGAGTATGCTTATCAGCGTGCTAGGCCCTCCGGAAAGAACATACTTTCCACCCTGCAAATGACACCTTCACAGGGTCTGGCTGTATAGTGAAATTCATTACTCTCAGAGAAGATAACTCTGACTAAAGTTTTTTACACCTCTACCTCTTCTGTTCTTAAATGATTCAGTCATTTAATTGGCTGACCATGTGTTAAGAAAAAGAACTATTTTTTGTAGCCCTGGGACCTGCAGATCAAGTGAAATTAATTAAACAATCCTCCTGCCTGTTATGGGAATTTATAGAACTTGTCAAAATTTTATAATTAATAATCGATACCGAAGTGACAAGCAGTTAAAAAGCTGTTTAGAAGAGTATTTGAAAAGAACCGACAAGAAGATGGTTTGATACAAAACAAAATCCAACATAACATTGTTTTTCACAACAGTCTTAACACTACATTATTTTTTTCTATGCTTGTGGTATCGTGTTCGAATCTCGATCAGTTTAATTATATTTTCATTTCCATTTACCTTTTGCATTAACAGGTAATTATTTGAATTTAAAAAGTCCCAGAGAATTGAGGGCGGTAACACTTAGCGGAGAGGATTATGGAGGAAACAAAACCCACCAAGAGCTGTAGAAGTACAAGATGATGATGATGATGATGATGATACAGTAAAAGATTTGTACTTTTCAATTAATGAGAAATTTAGAGATAACCATCCCATAGCAACTGGCTTCTACGCCACGGTCCCAGGTTTGTTTCCCGGCCAGGTCTACCATTTTTTCATCACTCATCTTCATTTATCATCCATTTCATCGGCTGCATTGGCAGTAATTTGCAGAACAGTCAAACGTAAAACAAAAAAAATTTGGTGTGAAACACTCACATAACTTTCTCATGCTAATGTAGATAATGAAATATATAACCTATGTTTAATCATGAGTAAACAATTTAAAATGAAAAACATAACCTAATGTTAATCATGAGTGAATGACGCAAAATGAAAATTAACTTGTTAGACTTAAAAATTTGTAAAATCACTAATAATTAACTCTAAACTAGGCTTTGTAGAAGAAAATGCTATAAAAGTTGTAGATTTTTTTAAATTTTTTATAACTTTACTTATATACACTTTTATCGTAAAATTCATACTGAGGCCGAAATCCTAAAAAAATCCCATTTTTTACCGATTTTCATGAAAAAATAGAAAATCACTAATTACCGCTAAACTACGCGTTACACAAAGAAAATTTTGGAATAAAAGTTGTAGTTTTTTAAATATTCTACAACTTTGATGATACACACTTTTGCCCTAACATGCATATTAAGGCCGCCATCTTAAAAAAAAACAGTTTTTCGAACAAAAGCACAGACTTCCCAAGAATTTTACCAGACATGGCGCTTACCTGATTTTGTATCGCATAAAAAATGTAGTAAATGAGGCGATTTTAAAAAAAGTCATACGACCCGGTTTTGAGATTTTAATGAAAATGTTCGTATCGTGACCTCGCGTGGTACTTAAGTTTCAAGTTACAACTTCGTACTATGTTCCGTTCTTCAGCTATTTTGTTAACACACACAGACCAATTGCTAAAAACCTGTTTTTTGGGGTTCAGAGGGCCTGAAAACGTGTACACCTCGTGAAAATTCAATTTCAAAAAATCGACATGAAACAATACTTTCCTTCCTTACATATATTCAAATAAGGCAAGAGAAAGTAAAAACATATATAAGCAACTGTAAAATAAATACTCTGATAAATTCTAAACACCGAGTACATAATTACATAAATAAATTCTCCGTAAATTATTCATTCATAAAAATCTATTTATTTATTATTTATGTATTCATTCATTGAAGATTTCATACGTTGGCTGAACTGTTAAATAACTATACAGTTGTGGCTTTGTTATACAGAATCATTGCATTGAAAATACGTTCACTTTAGTTTCTAGTGTCTTTATTAAAATCGTTTAATTAACTTCACTTGTCTGTACTATAATGATTCTAATGTCGCTTGAATTTATGTCACTGGGGCAAATAAAAAAAACAAATTGTATTTTAATAGATGATATTCTGTCCTTAACTAGTTTTTTCTGTCTTTCTTGTATGTAGTTCAATATTAAATTAATGATAATTATATTAATTATGTTTAAGTGTACATACTGTTAAAAAAATTAACTAACAAACTAAAATTAAATACTTAAAACAGGCAGGTGGAGTGTTAAATTAATTGCACTCGATCTGATGGTTCCAGGGCTACAAAAAATAGTTCTTATCACATAGTCAGCCAATTATATGACTGACCTATTTAAAAACAAAAAAGGTAGAGGTGTAAAATACACTAGTCAGTGTTATCTCCTCTGAGAGTAATGAATTTCACTATACAGTCAGACCCTGTGGTGAATAAACTGAAGTTGTCATTTGCAGGGTGGAAAGTGGGTGCTTTTCGGAGGGCCTGGCATGCTGATAAGCGTACTCTTTCAACTCAGTAAGGAAGGAAATAGTAAACCACCTCGCTTCTCGTTTTTACTTAGTAAAACCTCTAGAGGTTAAAACCACCATTTCGGCTGTTGACCTAAACAAACAACGCTAAAATAACAGGCATTATTATTTTCTCTTACCCTTTAAAAATATGTACAGTTCAGCCGTTCTTAGTTTGCTCCTCCTCCTCCTCCTCCTTCTGTCAACAAGCAAAAGCCAGCTACTACAGGGTGCACGCTAAGGTCTGCGACTTTACGGATGTGGTATTCCTATTAAGTTAACTATTTTTACTTTCTCTTGCCTATATGAATATATAGAAAGGAAAGTATTGTTTTCATGTCGATTTTAAGAAATCGAGTTTTCACCGGATCTATACGTTTTCAGACCCCCTGAACCCAAAAAACATGTTTTTAGCGATTGGTCTGTGTGTGTGTGTGTGTGTGTGTGTGTGTACAAAATATCTCAAAAACGGAACATCGTACGAACTTGAAACTTAAGTTACATACCACTACCGGACCCGACACGAACATTTTCATCAAAATCGGTCAACCGGAAGTAGTAGTTTATTCGTATAATTTTTCACTTTTTTGCGATTTTCTCAAAAACTGGTCCTACAATTTTTTTAAAAATCGCCTGCTTTACTCAATTTTTTATTTTCTACAAGATAGGGTAGGCGCCATGTTTGCTGAAATTCTGCGTGAGGCTGTTTTTACGTAAAAACATTTTCTTTTAAGATTGCGGCTTTAATATGCATTTTAGCGCAAAACGTTATATAATAAAAGTTGTAGAGAATGTAAAATTCTACAACTTTTATTTCAAACATTTTTTTGTACGAGTTTTATGCGCATTATATCGAAATATGTACACGCTGATTAAAAAGAAACAACAAAATACTTTCAAAACTATTGAAATGCAAAATACTTTTAAAAGTATTTTTCTAAATGAAATTTTTAGGCCTACATCATATCATGACTGATGTTTTTAGTACTTTAAGTACTTATAATTTAAAAAAAATCTGAACCTGAACCCAAACATTTTTTTGTATACATTCATCATTTTCATACATTTTTTTGTATAACGCTTAGTTTAGCGGTAATTAGCAATTTTCTGTTTTTTTCTCACGAAAACGTGTGAAAAATCTATTTTTTTAAGATTTCGGCCTTAGAATGAATTTTACGACAAAAGTGTAAATAATAAAATTTATAGGAAATTAAGAGATCTACAACTTTTATTTTAAGCATTTTTTTGTACAGTGCCTAGTTTAGCGTGAATGAGCGATTTTCCGGATTTTTAAGCCAAACTGAGGTCAATTTTAATTTTGCGTATTTCACTAATGTTTTTTGAGGTTAGTTTTTTGTTTATTTCTAATATTTTATTACTAATGTTAAGTTTATTGTTAATTATTTGCATTGGCAAGAGAAAGTTGTGTGAGTGTTTCACACCAGATTTTTTTTAAATTATAAGTACTTAAAGTACTAAAAACATCAGTCATGATATGATGTAGGCCTAAAAATTTCATTTAGAAAAATACTTTTAAAAGTATTTTGCATTTCAATACTTTTGAAAGTATTTTGTTGTTTCTTTTTAATCAGCGTGTACACATTTCGATATAATGCGCATGCTCAGTGACGTCATTATTTGTTTACATTAGGAGCAACTAAGAGAGGCTGGACTTTAGGGAAATGATGGTTTTCAAGTCGATTTTTCGAAATAGAGTTTCACCGAAAATACACGTTTAGAAGCCTTCTGAACTTAAAAAAAAAAAACATGGTTTCACCGATATAATAAATAAAGTAACTGCCCATAGCAGACAGGTGGAGTGTCAAATTATTTACACTCAATCTGTTAGTTGCAGGGCTAAAATAAATAGTTCTGTTTCTTGTCACATGGTCAGCCAATTAAATGACTGAATCATTTAAGAACAGAAGAGGTAGAGGTGTAAAAGACACTAATCAGAGTTATCTTCTTTGAAAGTAATGAATTTCATTATACAGCCAGACCCTGTGGTGAATGAAGTGAAGGTGTCATTTGCAGAATGGAAAATATGTGCTTTTCAGAGGGCCCGGCATGCTGATAAGTGAACTTTTCCATTCAGTGAGGAAGGCAATGGTAAACCACCTCACTCCTCGTTTTACTTAGTAAAACCTCTACAGGTTCAAACCAGCCTCTCGGCTGATGACCTAAACAACAAACAACAAATAAAGTATGTACATAACTCGCTGGTGGAGTGTAAAATTATTAGTAATAGACCTCTTAGTTTTGGGTAACAAAAATAGTTCTGTTTCTTATCACATGGTCAGCTAATTATATGACTAAAGCATTTTTAAGAACAGAAGAAATATAGATGTGAAAGATACTAGTCAGAGTTATCTCCTCTGAGAGTAATGAATTTCATCATACAGCCAGACCCGGTGGTGAATAAAGTAATATATTATTTGCAGGGTGGGGTGGAGAATAGTGGATACGAGATTCATTCCTATGTAATGACACCCATGTTTCACTCCCATATGCTATAAGTGGTACAGCCATCGCTCTATAAAATTTCATTTGAGAGGTCCTTTCTCGTTTTATTTCCTATTGTCCTGCGAATAGAACCGCATACAGCGGTGAATTTTTCCAGTTTTTCACTCACGTCATCATCTTTGTCATAGGAAATCCTGCATCCTAAATATTTAAAATCTCGAACTTGTTCTATAGTTCGGTTGCAAGTATAATTTTTGAGCGAACCGGCCATCTTCCCTTGAATGCCATAACGTTTGATTTTTGCGCCGATATTCCCATGCCAAATTCTGCGCTAATGTTGTGCAACTTAAAAATGGCATATTGGAGCCTGGCTTCTGTATCAAAAATGATAACAGTGTCATCTTGCTTACAGCAGTGAATTCAGAAATACATTATTCCAAATCTGAATGCCTGAGTTAACTAATTGATTCCAAATTTTTAAAATAAATCTTATCAACGTAAATATTAAATAGCGTCGGAGACTTTGAACAGCCTTGTCGTACGCCTTTATTTATTTTCATTTTCCCTGTTTTCTTGTCCATCAAAATCCTTTAGCAATTAACCTATACTTAAATTAATTAATAATTTTGTAAAATATTAAACATAGAAATATCACATCTTTGAACTAAAATTTATTTCAAAGTTTTCAACACCAACCAAATCCTTTACCTTGGTGTTAATAACCAAAACAATTACTGGCTCATAATCCCAGTCATAACTACATAATACTGTTGAAAGAACCCATCAAAACAAAATTATGTGTAAATGGAAAACTCAGGTGAGCCGGGAGTCAGTCAGGTGAGAAGTGTCTCGCGCGATGTGCCAAGGAATGCAAGGCTGCTCCAAGGTCGGAATGACGTCATGTCTATCAGAAAGTGGAGTGACCGGCAACGGCCCAACAATTATTTTACAATTGGTGGAAGAACTTTTCATCGATCTAGCAGAACAAAAAATTATTTCAAATTAATCTACAAATTACAGTATTTTTATTGAGCTAATTTACTTCAGTTTTATTTTACTACAGTCACTGAACTGGATAATGCACATACTAAAGAAAAAAAACTAATAAAAAACTACAATCTACAACAAAAAATTACAGTAATTTAAACTTTATTACCACTGACAAATTACAATATGAATAACATAAAATTTATTACCGTTATAAAAATGTTTGATTTCCGAGCAGTCTTGCCACTTGTATCATAACTACAAAATACTCAAGTAAACTAGACAAACGAAACTAACTTTTCGTCAATCTGAAAACAGCACGTTTTATTTGTTTACAGATCAGTTTTGATGCTGTAACCAAACAAACTGCCCATATAAGACAGGTGGAGTGTCAAATTTTTTACATTTAATCTGTTTTTTAGTTCTGTTTCTTGTAACATGGTCAGCCAACCATGGACTGAATCATTTAAGAACAGAAGAGGTAGAGGTGTAAAAGACACTAATTAAGAGTTTTCTCCTCTGAAAGTAATGAATTTCACTATGCAGCCAGACCCTGTGGTGAATGAAGTGAAGGGATCATTTGCAGGGTGAAAATTGGGTGCTTTTCGGAGGGCCCGGCATGCTGATAAGCGTACTTTTCCACTTAGTGAGGAAGGCATGGTAAACCACCACACTCCTCGTTTTACTTAGAAAAGCCTCTAGAGGTTCAAACCAGCCTTTCGGTTGATGACCTAAACATCAACACAACCAAACAAAATAGTAATGTTGTTGTTTAGGTCAACAGCCGAAAGGCTGGTTTGAACCTCTAGAGGTTTTACTACGTAAAACGAGGAGTGAGGTGGTTTACCATGCCTTCCTCACTGGGTAGAAGAGTATACTTATCAGCATGTCAGGCCACTGAAAAGGACATATTTTACACACTGCAAAATGACACCTTCACTTCATTCACCACAGGGTCTGGCTGTATAATGAAATTCATTACTCTCAGAGGAGATAACTCTACCTACCTCTTCTGTTCTAATAATAGATGCAGAAAAATAAAATCTGAACAGCATTTTTTTATTTGAAGTGTGTTTTAGTACAACAGCTGTAATTTTATGAACCAAACAATACAAAACGACTTAGAAAAGAATGGGTCTATTTCAACACAGGTTTCTACAGACCGATAAACTAAGCGTTGGAAAAAATACTACATAAAAAATTTGTAGAAATTTTAAATTTAACTTATTTTCACTTTCTCTTGCCTATAAATATATAGGAAGGAAAGTATTGTTTTCATGTCGTTTTTTCGAAATCGAGTTTTCACCGAATATACACGTTTTCAGACCTCCTGAACCCAAAAAAACTAACATTTTTTTAGCGATTGGTCTGTGTGTGTGTGCACAAATATCTCAAGAACGGAACATTGTACGAAGTTGATTGAAACTTAAGTTAGGTACTTCTAAAGACCCGACACAAAAATTTTCATCAAAATCGGTCAACCGGAAGTAGTAGTTCATTCATGTAATTTTCCACTTTTTAGTGATTTTCTCAAAAATTGCTCCTACGATTATTTTTTTAATCACCTATTTACTATATTTTTAATGCTCTACAAGATAGGCAGGCGCCATGTCTGCTGAAATTTTTGGGGAGGCTATCTCTCGTAGAAAATTTTTTTTTATAAGATTGCGGCCTTAATATGCATTTAAGGGCAAGAGTGTATATACGTAATCAAAGTTGTAGAAAAATTAAAAAACCTACAACTTTTAATTTAAACATTTCTTCGTATAACGCTTAGTTTAGCGGTAATTAGTGATTTTCTGTTTTTATTTCATGAAAATTTGAAAAAATGGATTTTTTAAGATTTTTGCCTTAGTATGCATCTTATGACAAAAGTGTTTTCAACAAAATTTGTAGGAAATTAAATAATCTACAAATTTGATTTCAAGCATTTTTCTCTACGGAGCCTAGTTTAGCGTCAAAGAGTGATTTTCCGTATTATTGAGCCAAACTAAGGTTGGTTTTCATTTCGCATAATTCACTCATAATTAAAATAAAGTTAGTTTATTTGAGGTTAATTTTTTGTGTTTATCTAATATTTCATTACTAATGTTAGGTTATATTGTTCATTATTTGAATTGGCAAAAGAACGTCATTTGAGTATTTCACACCAGATTGTTATTAATTGCAGCCTTAACGGTCGAATACAATCATTGTAATACAGTGTTTTGGGTAAAATCACACATTTTAGCTAAAATAAAAGTCGGACGTAAACATACTAAGCAAAAATTTGTAATGTAGGATACTACCGTGGCCCAGTGGTTAGAGGGCTAGCATGTGTTGCCCAATGAAAAAGGTCTCGAATTCGATTACTGGCTAGGGGATGGAATTAACATAATAAATTTCGTATCGTCAATTTTGACTCACCAGTTTTCAAAATCGAGGGTAAAAAAGTCAAAAAAAAAAGCTCCCATTTACAAGTAAAATACAAGCAAACAAGTATTTATCTAGATTAATTATAACAAATTTAATGATGAGCTAATCAATAATTTGTCTCCTGCCATATAGCTGTTTATCTATAATGTGTTATAAATACATTGTACTGAATTTACTGGTGTAAAATCCAAACTCCGAAAGGGTTTCAGGGTTATTGGCAGCCCCACAAGGGTGATATATGACCCCCATTAAGTAATCCAAGCTTATTGTTACATAATCTATCGTACGTTAAAACATAAACTATGTTATGTCACAATGGACTCTTCCCCAAGTGTTTACTGCAACATATTCTTTTATTCAAATGCCATAAATTCTAACTAAATGAGAAAAAACTGTTTAAGAAAAATAATTTCAAATTAATTAATTTCACTTGCCTATATGAATATATAGGAAGGAAAGTATTGTTTTCATGTCGATTTTTCGAAATCGAGTTTTCACCGGATCTACACGTTTTCAGACCCCCTGAACTCAAAAACCATGTTTTTAGTGGTGTGTGTGTGTGTGCGCGCGCGCGCGCGAACATAATGTTTCAAGAACGAAACTTGTACGAACTTGAAACTTGAAACTTACGTTAGATACTACTACCGGACCCGACACGAACATTTTGATCAAAATCGGTCACCGGAAGTAGTAGTTTATTCGTGTAATTTTTCAATTTTTTGCAATTTTCTGAAAAATGGCTTTTACGATGTTTTTAAAATCAACAAATTCCTTGCTGAAAATTTGTCTAGTGGAATTTTTATAATATTTTGAATACTAAACATATAGGTGTTTAAAATGTGTTTTTACTTTCTCTTGCCTATGAATATAAAGGAAGGAATGTATTGTTTACATGTCGATTTTTCAAATCGAGTTTTCACCGTATATATAGTACGTTTACAGACCCCCTGAACCCAAAAAACATGTTTTTAGGATTGGTCTATGTGTGTATGTGAACAAAATATCTCAAGAACGGAACATCGCACGAAGTTGAAACTTGAAACTTAAGTTAGGTACCACTAGAGGACCCGACATAAATTTTTTTATCAAAATCGGCCAACCGAAAGTAGTGCTTTATTCGTAACATTTTTACTTTTTAGCGATTTCTCAATAATCGCTGCTACGATTTTTTTTTAAAAATTGCCTCAATTACTGTATTTTCATACTTTGCAAGATAGGGTAGGCCCCATGTCTGCTGAAATTCTTGGGAGGTTGTTCTCTCGTAGAAAAAACGGGGTTTTCAAGATTGCAGCCTTAATATGAATTTTAGGGCAAAAATTTATATAATCGAAGTTGTAAACAGAAAACAGTTTGTTGCTACCTCCTGTAGTTTCTGACTGATTTCTTGTTTTCCGGTTTTGGGCCACTTCCGGTTGAAACCGGAACTTCAAACCCATTGATATCTGTACCTACTCTTTATAAGGAATCGAATAACACTATTTTTGTTTTCAAATGCTGACTTTAATTTCTTTACTCTCGGTTTTGGGCCACTTCCGGTCGAAACCGGAAATTAAAAACCAATTCAGGCCCACTAACTTTTTGTGTAGATTACGAATCCGAAAACAGTTTGGTGCTATCTACGAGGGGGTACCCAAAAGAAACCGGAATTATTTTTTAAAACTATTTATTTTTAATTTTTTTACAAAAGAACCTTATCCCCTTCAAAATACTCTCCATTACAACTAATACATTTGTCCCACCGGTGCTTCCACTGTTCAAAACATTTTTTGTACTCCTCTTCAGTGATGGCTGCCAGCTCATCCGTCGTTTTTTTCTTGACATCATCAACGTTGTTAAATCGGAGACCTTTCATGCCCCTTTTCATGCGTGGGAACAAGAAAAAATCACACGGAGCCAGATTGGGTGAGTACGGTGCGTGTGGTAGCAAAACCATGCCGTTTTTCGCCAAAAACTGGGTAACCGAGATTGCCGTGTGTGCAGGCGCGTTGTCGTGGTGGAAAAACCAGTCCCCTGTCTGCCACAAATTAGGTCTTTTACGACGAATGCTGTTTCGTAGTCTTCTTAACACTTAAAGATAAAAAGTCAATGGTCTGTCGTCGGTCTGTTCGTACAATTTCTTTCACTTTCACAACATTTTCGTCTGTTTGGGAAGTCGACGGTCGTCCAGAACGAGGTTTGTTCTCAATCGACATGTCGCCATTTTTAAAGCGCAAAAACCACTCGTACACTTGGGTTTTTCCAATAGCGTCGTCTTTGTAAGCTGTGTTCAACATTACAACTGTTTCCGCGGCGTTTTTACCGAGCAAGAAGCAAAATTTCACAGCCGCACGTTGTTCATTAAAACTTGCCATCATGAAAAACGACACGAGCACAAAACAGCACTAGCGAGAACAATCACTGCACGAGAACAGAACAAACTAGATCAACGAACAAAATGGCATTGAACTGGCAATGAGTAGCGCTACAAGCAGCCTAGTGGCGGGAATTTGTACTGCACAAGCTCCGCCCACAGCAGAGCTATTCCGGATACTTTTGGGTACCCCCTCGTATTGCAGTTTCTGACAATTAAGTGTAACGGACGAATGGATGGACAAAATAAAATGATAAATGACAATTTTAAAAATTCCCGACAATAACCTTAAAAATGTCATTAATATCAGAATTGCAATTAAAATAAAGCCGCTGTATTAATTACAAAACAAATTAAATTCTTTAGTAATAATGTACATTATTAGAAAAAGAGAAAGATAATGTAATAAACTATTTAATTAAATTACTTTTATGTTTCCGGTAGGTCTATTCTACACATCCTGTAGGATGCAAATTAATTCCAAAGGAAATTATAACCCATTTACCTTCTTTAACGCTAAGTTATTAGAATTTATCTTCAATGTTTCAAACGATTTTCTAATAAATCAGAATGTTTAAGGTATACCAATATTTTATTACTGGGAATTGGGCCTGCACTGCACACAGATTTATTGTGCACGTAAAAACTTAAAGGATAGATTTTTCAAAAATATTGTCCATAATGGATAATTAATGTAGGAAGATGCCCATAACAGGCAGGTAAAGTGTTCAAGTTATTTGTGCTCGATCTCCTAGTTCCAGGCCTCTCATCATGCGGTCTTGGGTTCGAATCCCATTCAGGCACGGCATATTTTCATAAGTTACAAAAAATCATTTCATCTTTCACCGTCTGCATTAGCATTAATAGCAGAACAGTAGGACGTTAAACACAAAAAAATCCAGGGCTACACAAATTGTACTGTTTTTTTATCACATGCTCAGCCAATTATATGACTGAAGTATTTAAGAACAGAAAAGGTAGGTGTAAAAGACAATAGTAAAAGTTATTTCCTCTGAAAGTCATGAATTTCATTACACAGCCATACCCTGTGGTGAATGAAGTGGAGGTGTCATTTGCAGGGTGGAAAATATATGCTTTTCAGACGGCCTCGCATGCTGATGAGCATACTTTTCCACTCAGTGAGGAAGGCAAGGTTATGATTATCAGGTAGGGAGGACATGTATGGCATGTCTCTGTACGTAGCCTGGAAAAGAATAGAGCGTGTTTCGCAGTATTCATACGTGAGCACTATTAATGAGGCAAGGGACAACTCGCAGGAGATACGGTGACGTATTGAAAAGACCAGAGTGGTTTTCAGTGCAATGGGTTCAGTATTTCGGAGCCATAACCTGACATGGGGCACCAAATTACGGCTCCTCAGATGCTATGTGTTCTTTATTCTTCTGTACGGTGGGAAGACTTGGATCTTGAACAGGGCAACTGCAAACCGACTTAAGGCTTTCGAACTGTGGTTGTATTGGAGAATCTTAAAAATTTCGTGAACGCAGAAAGTCACTAATAAATAGCTTTGTTAAGAATGAACAAGAGTCTGGAATTGGTCAAAATTGTAAAGTGCCGCAAGCTGCAGTTCCTCGGTCATATAATGAAAAATCCAAAAAGATATGATCTGCTGCAGCGGAAGATAGACAGAAGAGGAATCCTCGTAAAAAGAAGAATTTTCTGGCTCGCCAATCTGAGAACCTGATTCGGTAAGAGCTCCACGGAATTGACCCGGATTGCGATAAATAAGGTCAAAATAGCCATGATGATCGCCAACATCCGAACCGGATAGCCACGAAACACAAAGAAGAAGAAGAAGAAGAAGAGGAAGGTAACTGTAAACCACCTTCATCCACGTTTTACTTAGTGAAACCATTAGAGGTTTAAACAAGCCTTTCGGTTGATGACCTAAACAACAAATATAAAATTAAAGTGGAAAAAATTGCCAATAATTATTTCAAATTTGTTTTTTGAAATAGCGTTTTTGTAGTTCTAAAACAAATGTTTATTTATTGTTTCAGTATTAGTGGGCAGGTTTGGGAAAGTTTACTGCATTTTTGTGCATCATTACAATTAGTTTCCAGTTGACGAAGGTCTACAAAAAAAATGAATTTTTAATTTCTTGTACGTTAATGTTATTACTTTCTCTTGCCTATATGAATATATAGGACGGAAAGTATTGTTTTCATGTCGATTTTCTAAATCGAGTTTTCACCGGATCTACACGTTATTCGACCCCTTGAACCCAAAAAAATGTTTTTAGCGAATAGTCTGCGCGCGTGTGTGTGTGTCTGTGTGCGAGAATAAAATATCTCAAGAACGGAACATCGTACGAACTTAAAACTTGAAACTTCAGTTAGGTACTACTACCGAAACCGACACGAACATTTTCATCAAAATCGGTAAACTGGAAGTAGTAATTTATTCGTGTCATTTTCACTTTTTTAAGATCTTCTCAAAAACGGCTCCTTTTTTAAAAATTGCCTCATTAACAAAATTGTTTATGCTCTACAAGATAGTGTAGGCGCCATGTCTGCTGAAATGCTTGAAAAGGCTGTTTTCTAAAAAAAAATAGTTTTTTTTAAGATTACAGCTTTAATATGCATTTTACCGCAAAAATGTTTATGTATGTAATAAAAACTGTAGGAAATTTAAAATCCTACAACTTTTATTTTAAACATGTTTTGTATAACGCTTAGTTTAGCGGTAATTAGCGATTTCCTGTTTTTTTCACGGAAATGTGTAAAAAAATCGATTTTATTTAGATTTCAGCCTTCGTATGCATTTTACGACAAAAGTGTATAATCAAATCATAGGAAATTAAGAGATCTACAACTTTTATTTAGAGCATTTTTCTCTATAGTGCCTTGTTTAGCGTGAAAGTGTGATTTTCTGTATTTTTAAGCCAAACTGGGGTTGATTTTCATTTGCGTCTTTCACTCATGATTAAAATTAGGTTATGTTTATTGAGGTTAGTTTTTTTGTTTCTAATGTACCCACCGGGTTGGTCTAGAGGTAAAGTCGTTGCCAAAATCAGCTGTTTAACACCTGATTTTCAGAGACGAAGGTTCCTGGTTCAAATCCTAGTAAAGATAGTTACTTTTACACGGATCGGAATGCTAGACAATGATTACCGGTTACTTTGATGGTAGGGGTTCAATTAACCATACTCTCTCAGCAATGGTCAGCCTACGTCTGTACAAGACTATACTTCATTTACACGTCGTACATATCATCCTCATCTCATTGGGTC
The DNA here is from genome assembly GCA_035578175.1 of Catonia carolina. Classification (NCBI taxonomy): domain Eukaryota; kingdom Metazoa; phylum Arthropoda; class Insecta; order Hemiptera; family Achilidae; genus Catonia; species Catonia carolina. The sequence continues at coordinate 49,439,055 of JAQMRL010000006.1, read as the reverse complement.
ATGGGGTTGCTTATTGTTCTGAATTGAACAGATTGTAACGTACACACATCAGGAATAAAAAAAATCTAATGTTTTATTACTAATGTTAGGTTACATTTTTAATTACTTGCATTAGCAGGAGAAAGTTGTGTGTGTGTTTCACACCAAATTTTTGTAGTTCTAAAATAAATGTTAATTTGTAGTACCAGTATTAGTGGGCTTGTTACGGAAAGTTTACTGCATTTTTGTGCATCATTACACAATTGGATTCCTTTTGAAGAAAGTATACAATATAATTAATTTTTAATTTCTTGTACGATAATGTTATTTTTCAACCAGTGTAACAACCCCAAACAACGGAAACAAGTACAGTATGAATATTACTTTGTGTTTGTGTCTTATTCTACCTTTCACACCCACACACGTCTCGATCCTCAGACAGTCACGCCTTCTAACATTAAATCCGACAACCATGTAAACAATAAATTCAACAAGTTAAGAAAGAGTAACTTAAACATTCACTAAGCTTAGTCGTAAAACAGCCGAACGACCAGCCGGTGTAAAGAAACATTATTCGTAACGTGTATAGTCATTAAGATTACATGCACTGTCGTAAGCATTAAGACAAATTATTTGAGAGAAAACATATGACCAAACTGATTTTTAAAACCTGGATTTTTCTAGAAACCGCACTAAATTTTTACTTCCTCTTGCCCAATATGAATATGTGAAGGGAATTTATTTTTTTACCGATTTTGATGAGCAAAATACAGAAAATCATTAAATTGTTGCTAAACTAAGCATTATATTGGTTAGATCATCAGTCGAAACGCTGAATTGAACCTCTAGAGCAGTGATTCTCAACCTTTTTTTGCTCCGCGACTCCCAAATAATAATTTTTTGTTTTTTGTTTTACGTCTGACTGTTCTGCAATTTCTGTTAATGCAGACGGTGGAGAATGATGATAATGAAAATGAACGATGAAAAAATGCCAGACCTCACCGGGATTCGAACCCGGGACCCCGGCGTAGAAGCCAGTTGCGCAAACCACTGCGCCAACAGACCGGCAAATAGTAAAAATAAATAAAATTAATATTTCGCGACCGCCCCTCCATAATAATAGTAAGGCTTACTATTAATAATTGAATTTTGACTGTGATTATAAATGTAAAATGTTTTTTTAATATTATATAATCAAGCTGCACTAATTTTATGTCTTTAAAGAAAATAGACAGTAAAAAAAATGGAATTCAACTATTTTTTTCATATTTCAATCAGATTTTTTTCTCATAAAATGATTAAATGATTTCATTATTGTTTCACGACCCCCTGGTTGAAAATTACTGCTCTAGAGGCTTTACTAAGTAAAACGAGGAGTGAGGTGTTTTACAATTGCCTTCCTCACCGATAAGTATCCTTTTTAAGTATACTTAAAAAGTATATTTATCTGCATACTTACTCTCTGAAAAGCACATACTTTCCACCCTGCAAATGACACCTTCACTTTATTCACCACAGGATCTCGGTGTGTAATAAAATTCATTACTTTCAGAGGAGATAAATCAGACCAGTATCTTTTACACCTCTACCTCTCCTGTTTTTTTAATACTTCAGTCATATAATTGGCTGACCATGTAATAAGAAACAAAAATTTTTGTAGCCCTGGAACTAACAAGATTGAGTGCAAATAATTTAACCTTCCACCTGTATGTTATGAGCAGAAGAAAATCATTATTTGCTGATAAACTAAGGGTTGTAGAAATAAATGTTTTAAACAAAAGTGATAGGATTTATAATTTTCTACAACTGTAATTAATACAGTTTTGCCCTAAATGCATATTAAGACCGCAATCTTTAAAAAAAAAACACAATTTTTTTCCATGAGAGCACAGCCTCAAGAATTTCACCAAACATGGTGCATACCTTATCTTGTAGAACATAACAAATGTACTTAATAAAAAAAGTAAAAA